>CM061540.1:22950000-27950000 GCA_030864215.1 Capsicum pubescens
TTTTTCATTACTTCCATGGTCGTGCCTCGTGGCACGGCAGCTACTCCAGCCGATCTAACTCCAGAGGATCCAGCTTATTTGTTGGATAGGTTAGCCCCTTCTCCTTCAGGAGATGCAGCAAGACTACGTTCTCATCTGAGTTCGCCAAAAAAAAGATTTTATCAAGCGATTGTGTGATAACTTTTTCTTCTTCTCGTCTCTACCCAAGATCCCAGCATCACAATTCCATTTTTGTCTAAATTGCGGAATACCATCTCCCAGGGAGTCTTTTTATTTTGCATATCTTGACTTGAGAATTCGAGACCAGTGACTGCTAATGCTTAGGACTGGGAATTGGCAGTTGCTGTCAATGGATTCTGTGATCGAATGCCACTAGACAGAATTTCTCAATATGAGAGAGCCATTCCAAATAGTGTCAAACCAGAATTACTACAATCCTTTTTAGAAAAAGGTGGTGACTCCCTGGGCTCGTCCCTACTTTTGATCTCGGCTTCTTTCCCTGAAGCGGTTCTCTCTTCAGCGGTGCAGGTCTCGGCTCTCCTCTGCTTGAACTGTGCCCGGAACCTGTCTTTTATCTCAAGGTGCTTGCCCGCCTTTTTGACCGCCATCATATAGGGGGGGCCGTAGCTACGCTCATCATGTCTGATATCATCAGCCGAATTCACATCAGAAATCGCCAACATGAACACAAACGAAATCGTCGAATTGCGTATAGAAAGAAAACAAACCACTTCTATTCTCGGAGCTGAGGTATATGAAGAATGGCTTTTTGGTCCCTTTCGTCCAGTGGTTAGGACATCGTCTTTTCATGTCGAAGACACGGGTTCGAGAGGAATCAATGTGTTCCAATTTCTGGCCTTGCACCGACCATCCAATGGACCATGGACTAAACGGCCACTGCCTGAAAGGACTATGTCCAGGGGACCGCCGCGTTCCTTCTGAGCCAGGATCAAACTCTTCTTTTGACTATGATTGGGCCCTGCAGTGGTGACTTCTCACTCCTGTTAGTGAGAGAGTGGTCACAGTTCGTCACCTCGGGGGCTTCTCTGAAAGAGAGGGTAAGGATTAAGGCTAGGTTAGGTCTACTCCACAAGAGCAATCAGAAATAAACCCTGTTTTCTTCAAATCAAGGACATAATTTGAGAGATGGCTCTACTTCTTATAGATTTCGAAAACCTCTGTGTCCAAGAAGTACCGTCAGCATGCCAAGTTTATGTCGAAGGTGCGGCTCAGGAGACCACTCTTTCGTCTAAGGATGCCTAACCGCCGCACCGATCATTCGGGGGGAGGCGGGTGACCTTTGACACGTTACGCCTGGTTGCACGTAATCTTGACTTTCGCCTTTCACTCGTGCAGTTGGACTGACTAGTGACAACAAATTCAACCTTGAGACCGAGCCCTGCCTCTCACCTTTCGGTTCATTGCAAGGAAAGACTAAAAAGAAAAAAGGAAGCTTTTGGCGGACACAAGCCCTCGGGACGAATTTCCAGTCTTGCAGAAGACGTCGTTCATTACCATATCAGATAGAGAGGGGTTCCAAACCTCGAAAGACCACTATTGAGGGATATTCAGACTCACTCGTCGGTATCGATCTGAGAATACCGGCACCTCCTCTAACTACACCACCAAGACCGGGTAACAGAACAGCGGCCAGAGCAGCAGATTCCATAGCCGCGGTTCTTCCTCCATCAAAAGGCTCTGAGCCTGCTCGAAGATTGAAGATGATTTCCGACAAGCGCACATTCATAGGCTGTTAGCAGGATAAGGCGAGAAAGATATTGAATGAGTTTAAAGAGCATTTATCTAAGCTAAGCCCAGTTAATCCTACTATCTTCAGGAGCTAAGCCTGGACTCTTACAAGTCTCAATTGAGCTATCTACGTCCAATTCAAAGTTTCTTGCATTTTCCGATGTAGTTGGCGACAAGAGCTTCTTATGAGCCTGAATGTCATCTTTACCTTAAAGTTGCTTAAGATTGTTAAACAACACTATTCGACTTGATGCGCTGAGAGCGATGAAAGATCTGACTGTCTAGTCAGAAAGAGTCTTTCTAGAAGCTTTAATTTAGGAGCGTTTCATCAAACTAGAAAGATATGAATCTCAGACAGATGGTCACGTAAGTAGTGGATCTCACGTCCGGAATTCCTTTCTTGTACGATACAAAATGAATTTCACTCAATTACATTACCCTTAGAGAATACTTTTCCAGATTCCACTTTTTCCTTTTCTGGCTCCGATTTTGTGTAACCTCAATTATGAACATTTTGAATTTGAAAAAAGAAGTGGAGTGCACTCCAACTATCATAAATAGAAAAGTCAGTATGGTGCCCCGGTAGACGCGCAGGCCCCAGCAGAGAGAAAAGTCAGGATAACGAGCGCTCCGCCCGCCAAGCGGGCGGCAGGAGCAGCGGGCAAGTGCTTGGTAAGCCAACAGCCCAGTGAACCGGGCGGGGCACTCTCGGTTTTTTTGGGGGGATAGGCTTGTGAAGAAGCAAGCTTATCCCCGCCCCGACCGGGTCTCGCCCTAAATGGAATGGCTCTCTTAGTTACGCTGCGCCCCGACCCGAGTCCGTGGGTGGCCAAGAGGGCCCACTTGGAGACTTGGGATCTCAGCAGGAAATGCGAAGATCCACTACCTGCATTCACCCTGACAGGCTAACCCGAGCTTACCCAGGGCCTTACCGCTTAACCTGGGTCTGACTGCTTGACTCACCAACCTTCAAGTGGGAAAATCAAACTTCCATCGAAGAGAAGCAAATGAAAGGCTTCTTTCTGGTCAGTAATGGAAGCAATCGTCCCTACCGTCGTAAAATAAGAGCACCTGGCGGGTTCTTGCCTTGCATTGGTTTTCATTTCGCACTATCCGGTCACTGGTTTGAAGTTAGTGCTCCGTCATACCCTGTCGGGCTTACTTTGCTCGGATGTTCATAGTTTCTTTTCAAGAAAGAGGCAGAGGATATGAGCTTGACACCGCAGCTAGGCCTTTTTCAACACCATTTTGCTCATTCATTTGCGCATTTTGCTCATCAGCTCTCCCGAACAATCTCAGTACATATGGCGCAAGACGATTCCAAGATTGGTTTACTTGACCGAAGGGTGCAGTAGAACTTGAAGGAGAGGAATAAATACCTGGTCTATAATTTTGACAAAAGGAGGACCGCTATTGGGAAATATCTTCTTGGTCGCACAAAAAAGTCATTTTTGGATCAATCCAAAGCCCAAAAAGGTTTTTAAAAGGTTCACCGTCTATCTTTATCTGGGATTGGTCAATCCTTCTGCTTATGCTTATGGGCTCAGGAATAGAGTCATTGGGTAGGGAGTGGAATAGCTCATTGTGGAGGGAGCAGAACGTGGCAGGGGTACGAAAAGTTAAGGATTAGTAATCCTTTTTAGAAATCGAATGGATTCGGTCTTATACATACGCGAGGAAGGTAATCAGTACACTTTCTTTCAACTTTCACATGCACATTTTTACGAAAAAGTTATTTATTCTTTTATTTTTTCTGAAATTGAGTAAAAAAATCAAAAATATTCGAGTTGGGCGCTTTTTAGGCCAGCTCAGTTCTCTTATCCATCGGTCCAATGCACTGGGCTTATCTCATGGAGGGAAAAGCAAAAATGTAGTTGTCTTGTTCGCCGCCTCGACGCATTCCCTTCTCTCCCTAGTATCGTCCCACACAGAAAGAAAGAGCGCAGAGCCCCGGCCTGACCTGTAGGTCCGCTAACGTAAAGCGAGGAGTTGAGCCTGAACTGGCGAACCGAAGTCACTTTCGGAACCATACTTCCTACAGCTAACATGTGTCCAGTCCAGCGGGAACGCGCAGCGCAAACGAACCTGAGCTGCTATACCGAATCCCCCGCTGGCCATCGGGGACCGAGTGGTAAGGCCCCATGAAACGAACCGGTGCCACATTCCGCTAGGATACTGGCTGGAGTTGGTCTCACCGGGCGAACCACCAGACCAAGCCAGACGAGAAAGGCAGCCGGGGATCTCTTTTTTTTGCTGGATGTAGTGTTTGCGCACCAACAGGAGGAGGGATCCCACTGAATTGAATTGGGTCCATGAATCTAAGAAATCGAGCCAGAGTTTGCTTGTTTTAGTCCATACAAGGCCTTCCTGACAGCAACGACGTACTAGCTGTTAATACATAATTAACTAAATCAAAGTGTCACAGCCGTTTTCGGCTGCTCGTTTCGTATCTTGAAGAAAGAGTAGGCTTAAGTAATGGGACCAGTCTTGTAGCGAATAAAGGAAAAAGGTCCCGGTAGGGGTCAGCAGCGTCGGGAGGCGGAGGTGAACAACAAGGACTATCTCTCGTAGCCGATAGTGTAGTAGTCAAAAAGGCTTACTTAAGCTCACGATGTGGATTCGCGGACGGGATGGCAACACTAAATCTAAAACAGATGCTTGCAGGTCATACTTTTCATGGCTGCCTTGAACAGGCGGGGAAAAGACGTTTAGCTATTTCATCTGCAGCTCTTACCGTTGAAGGAATCAGTCTTGCTTTGGCTTGATTGCTTTCACCAGGTCTAGCCGGACACGGACTCCGTTGTGCTTGGTCATCCACTCCCATGCGCAAATCAACTCCTTATATAGAATGCAGATCGACACATTCAATAAAGCAGCCAGTACGGCGGAGCATCTTTGCATGAATCAATACTAACTCCTCAGTCAGCTGACCCTCTATTTCGGGGTGGTTCGTAGATCAGTATGAGTATGAACTTCAGCGTGAAGTGGTCGGGTTCACTCCTTCTAGAGGAAGGGATTCGGTGGTTCTTTCATTGCTTTGACTTTGAGAAGAGAATCGTTGGTTTAACAGACGAACTACGTGGGAAATATGAGTTGAGAGGACAAGAGGATTCTATGCTTAACACATGCAAGTTGATCAGTTCGCCCTTTAGAAATAGGCTAAGAAAGTCATCGGTTCGATTCCGATAGCCGGCTTTTCCTCTTTTAAGAGAATATGATACCATCCCCCACTTTTGGCGCACTTGTTTGATGAGCTAAGTCTAAGCTCTCTTCGGCACCCTTTTGGTGCACTATAGGGAGAGCACACTGGGCGGTCGTTGAGAATTCCTCGTTCCCTTTCGTGTGAATTCCCCAGCGGCGAATTTCAAACTTGTGGGGCCCTATCTATTCCATCTCTCGAGCCCCGAAGAGGGATTAGATTACCAACCCCTCTTTCTAACTAGAACTTCAGAACAGCTACGCTTGTCGCCCGCTAAAGCAATTGTCGCAGCTCCAGCTGAAGCAATTGTAACTGCTCCGGTGGATCAGAGCTACTCAAAAACCGTGATAGGTGCTTGAGATTAGAACTGCTTACAGCAGCCTCTGGTTCTCCCCGAAATGCGTTGAGGCGCAGCAGTTGACTGGACATCTAGGGGTAAAGCACGGTTTCGGTGCGGGCCGCGAGAGCGGTACCAAATCGAGGCAAACTCTGAATACTAGATATGACCTCAAAATAACAGGGGGGACCATCCTCTCCCATTCCAGTTCTTTTCTCTTTTTTTAAGGGCAGCCTATTCCCTATTTGATTCTCTAGGCTAGTGGTCCCTTTTTGTCTGGCCATGAATAGTGAGTGGGACCTCATGTTCGCCGGGTAGCCATATTTTCATGGAATTACATCAGTACATTAGTTAGACGAGCTGGTAGCTAGCTACCCCGATTCACACCAAGTTCTCTTTAAAAAGGGAGGAGGAAACTCAGTACCAAATGCTTGGCAATCCTTGGTAGAGCTTATTTATGATTTCGTGCTGAACCCGGTAAACGAACAAATAGGTGGTCTTTCCGGAAATGTTATGGCCGACCTTCCCCTGACCTGCTGGGTTGGGTGGCCGGGTTAGCACCCCTCGTCGCCTCTGTACCCGAAAAAGGAGTCCCGTACCCTTCTAATCGAAGAAGGTGTATTTCCTTCAACCTTTATGCTTTTCAACTTGAACGCGCTGTTCAAGTCGAGTTTCCTTATTGTCCCTTCCAAGACATCCGCATAAAGACCATAAAAAGAGTTTCGTTTTATGGTTCTTTCATATACGTTTTCTTTAATTGAATGAACGTTCTGATTCTCAATTTCTCGTGGGCATCTGCCCGACTAAGACCTGGTCTTCAATGCCCTTCCCTTTTTTCCTGTAAATAAATAAATCTCCTGCCACGATTAGCATAATACCTAAGAATGCTAATTCCATCAAATCGGGCGAAATTATGGAAATAAACTGTTTGAAGTCTCGAGTTTCTATCCCCCGCATACGACAGCTCTGTGGAGCTTTTCGGGTCGAAAACCTGTTCGAAGTCAGAACCGATCTCAAAACCCTAATATCACCGTCTTCAGAGAAAGGGGGCTTGATCAGGATTCGAGGATGCTCCTTGGCTCTTTTGCTTCTTTCGAAGATGACTTCTATTCTGCCGCCCTATCTAGTAAGAGCCTCTAAAGCTATGTTTGGCGTAATCAATAGTTTAGTTGGGCTCGGCTTTACTGAAGAAGAAGGGGCGAAGTCTCAACTACCAGACTACTACTATACCAAACGCACTCGCCGCCCGTCCATGGAAGTATTATGGTTGGAAGGCGTCCAAGGCGAGGACCCTTTAATTGACGATGCGTTCCGTCGTCAGCAAGGGCATATCGCTGCCATTAGCACATTAACATGTGAATTCGTAGAGCGGATCTTTCCGGGTTCAGGACTTTTGTATGCTGGGGAACAGCTTCCACGACGATCGGCATAAAGGCATGATTAGTTCCACAAATCTCACTACACTGACCATAGTAAACTCCTTCTCGTTGTACCGAAATTGAGGTCTGATTTAAACGACCACCTTTCTTACCTTGTTTTTTGGGCTTCAAATTCTGTGACTCATAAGCCCTCCGTATCTAAAGATAGATGGCTAAAGGGCGGGCCGGTCTGCGAATCACAATCAAGGTAGGATTAACACCCTTCCTCAATTAGGGCATTATAGTTCGACATGCTACCTTCTCGATGTATCGGTCGTTGCTTTTCTTTCTGTTACTTCGAAAGTAGCTGCTTCAGCTTCAGCCACTCGAATTTTCGATATTCCTTTTTATTTCTCATTACGGCACCTCCTATAACTACACCACCAAGACCGGGTAACAGAACAGCGGCCAGAGCAGAAAAGAACAACAATCAAAATACTTAATAGCATGGCAATACATTTATACAAAACTTCTACCCCGAGCACACGCAATGGAACCGTAGACAGTCAAGTGAAATCCAATCCACGAAATAATTTGATCTATGGACAGCATCGTTGTGGTAAATGTCGTAATGCCAAAGGAATCATTACCGCAAGGCATAGAGGGGGAGGTCATAAGAGTTTATACCGTAAAGAAGGGGGAAGGCTGATGTTGAGGTTTTTATTCCAACTAGCGAGGAAAGGCCTCGTTTTGGTCCTGTAGAATGAATGTGAAAAGCAGAATCCTCAGAATCGTATGATTCAGATACCTGACGAAATGAACAGATAAAAGATCGGGATAGCCGGATACAAAACACCCATGCTTTAGCACCTGGTGCAACGGCTCCTGGTGCAACAGCAGGCAAGGCTAGTCTATCAGAATCGGAACCTTGGCTAGGGCTATCTAGAGACTATGGCTGTCTAGAGTAGAGTCTCGGTATCGGGAAATCAATAGTATAGGTCTTCCCCGCCGCCTTTTTCTACCTGCACGGATGCCTTCCCTTCCTTGCATCCCTACCGATGTATTTTGACATCCCACAGCTTCGGCAGTTTGATGATAAAGAGCTTTTTTGCTTTTCTTATGAACATTGCTTTTGATAACCAGAGTCATTCTTTGATAAATGATCACTATGAGTCAGACTCAATAGAATTTGATCAATCCTATTTTCTGGCAAGAAGAACTTTTTCTATTGTGATTTTTTTGGCGAGTTCGGTCAGGAGGGACAAAAGAGAGATGCTTTCTATCAGTTGTATTCGAATAGAAAGATCAATCTTTCATCTAAAGCTGCAACTCTGTATGGCCGAAGAAGCATCGGACAGGTTGGAGTTCTTACCTTCTTGGGACTCCATGGACCAAGATCTGCTTTTATTATATGGTCAATACCGATCTACTTTAGTAGATCATATGGATGTAGAAAAAGCAACTAATTTGGATGAAATAGAAACATCTCTTTTCCATTTCTATTTACCCAGTTCATATCTTTGTTTCGTGACTTCATCTACGAGAATCGAGAATAAAATCGCAGTGATGCCGCCATTTAAGGAAGCAAGTTTAGCCTATTTGAATGACACATTCTCTTCTCGGGAAAGGAGCGTTTATAAACGAGGTTCTATACGCAAAGCCCAAAAAGCAGGCAGGCAGAAGAGCAGTAGGGGCTTGTTCGAGACTCGAGCTCTCCGAAACTGAAAGACTGAAGAGCAGAATCCAACACAAGAGGACATTGACCGTCGGCTCTCGATTGCTGCTTGATTACCTATGTCGGTTGCGTTAAGCTTTCATGATCTGGCCTGGTCGACCCAATCATGATATTGAAGGAGGGGAATCCGCACCTTTGGTTTTGTCAACACTGAGAAGCGAAGAGATCAAGGTCAGGCAAGGCAGTCTATGCCAGAAACGGGGAGTTGAGGTGGTTAGACCTATACCCCGAAATGCAAACAAAGAAGAGTCTGGTCCGGTCTGAATTCAGGCACAGCCATCAGCTCTCGGCTTGTTGGTAAGGTGAGAGCTTCAAGCCCGATTTCAGGTGGCGGTCCAAATGGGTTAGACTTGAGTAGGTTGAAAAAACAAAATACCTATTAAACCGCCTAAGTCGAATGACTGATCTCCGGACTCTTTACGGCTCTCAATCTCAATGGAGTATAGCCAAGTGGTAAGGCATCGGTTTTTGGTACCGGCATGCAAAGGTTCGATTTTCCTGGAAAGAAGTAAGAAGCTGATTGTAATGTTGTAATGGCCAAAAGGTCAATTTCGATAAGAGCCAGTGCTTCCTCTCGAACAGAGCTCCTCGCAGAAATTCCAGATCATTGAAGAGGAATCAAAAATGCCTCTCAAGTATGTCCCGAAAGAGAGGTCTTTCTTTATGGTTATGAAATCGCTTTGATTGAAAAGCAAGTCGATGATGCCATAAGTCAAACGGGCGGGTGAGGCGAGAGTCCTTCACTGCACTCACTGGAGAGAGGGTAATATATCCTATATAGTAGTAAGGTCTTATCCCATTATTAGTAGCCTGGGATTGGCTTTGGGCCTTTCCTGCGCAGCTTAGGTGGAAGGCGAAGAAGGCCTCCTTCCGGGGGGGCCCGAGCCATCAGTGAGATACCACTCTGGAAGGGCTAGAATTCTAACCTTGTGTCAGGACCTACGGGCCTGGGGTCTTTCGTTTCCAAAGAATGTGGATTAGGCATTCTTATTTTCACATTGATCTCAACCATGCTCGGGAAATCCTTTTCAAGTCTTCTCCAGGAAGATTGACTCGACAAATAAAGCACTGAATTGGCGAACTATTTCAGAATATCTCTCTCTCACAAATTGGATTTGAACCAATATCTCCGGGCGACTTTCCTTTTAGTCGATCGTGATCCCACCCACCCACTTACCTTATCCTTCCTCCGTTTTCGTGGACTGGACGAGAGAGATAGTCATTCCGAACTCCTTCTGCCCTTGGGGAAAGAAAGACTTTATGACCGCACTTCTTCTAGCAGATATGTCTTTGTCACTATCCTTGTACTTTGTTTGTTGCACATGGCCTAATGTACACTTGCCCCCTTTTTCTCACTCTTTTGGTGTCAAATTTCATAGCTAAAGATTCAAAAGACTCAAATTTTAAGGGATTTCTACCATGAATAACTCCAATCAAGCGAAATCCATATCTAAAACAACAAACTAAACCATAAAAGGAATTCAAGAATCTCAAAAAAAAAAAAAACACACAAAAATAGCTTCATACCCGAGTTGTCGTCGCCGGAGTAGAGCGGGAGCAGTCGCTGAAGTACCTAGCCGTAGTAGATCGCGATGTGTGTGTGTTGTTGTATGTTGGTGGGTGTGGGTGTGGGTGTAGTTGATGAGATCGCGGGTTCAGGGTTAGGTGTATGTGTTTTGATGTTTTATTATTTTTGTTGGGTCGGGTCAGGTTAATGAAACTTAATTTAAAAAAAAAAAAAATTTGAAAACCGACCACATGTGGTTGGTTTTCTGAAAAATATTTTCTATGTGGTCGGTTTTCAAATATTTTTTTAAAAAAAATTAAGTTCCATTGATATTAAATTAATGTTTAACAAACTACAATTAATAAATTAAAATAAATTAATGAATTACAATTAATTTTTAACAAAATATTTTTTTAATAATTTCTATAATATTTATAAAAACATCCAAATAATTTAATACAACGCGTATCTATTTAAATTATATAATTAGTTATTTTATCATCACATTAACACGAGTAGTATATTTTCCCAATCGTATAATAATATTATTAATTTTGCAAATTAAGATAATTTTTTGATTAATTAGCTTTTAAATACGATATTATATATATATATATATATATACCTCGTAGTACAATGTGTTAATCAGATAAATTATCGATTACTTGTCTTAAGTTATTACAATTTCAAAAATATACGCGTATCTACATTGACACAAAATAATACATCTATTCCCTCAATAATATGATATCAATGCATCATTCAAAATATTTTGATTTATAGATTCAGTTATATACAAGATATACGCATACGTCACTACACGAGATATACATATATATGCATATATTCAATTGTCTATCAACTTTCAACTACGTACTATAAACATCACATATACGATTTTACTATCCCATAATAATATACAACTTATATCACAAATACTCAGATGAATTATCGATTAGATTATCTTATGTCATTAATATACCTTCACTATATAATAAGTATATACTATATATATACCTATACATAAACAAACATATACACACTATCGATTATATCAAGTTCCAAATGAGTACTATATATATCACATACATACACGAGTATATTATCCAATAATATAATGCGACGTGTTTCATATACATACTCTGATGAGTGGTCGATTAATTATATTTAATTATTAGCTTAATTATATTCTACTAGGTTTTGACTACATCGTTCATCAATCGATCACTACATGATATATATATATATATATATATTAAAAGTGTGAAGACCCTTAGAAAAGTGATTTGAACTTTTTCCCTTCATTAAAAGTCTCCTCTTTAGACAGAATTGTCTTTTTACTATTTTCCTCAAATTATTATTTAGTTATTATTAATATTAGAAATTTGAAATTAATTAAAATCCTTATATGAGTTAGGAAAGAAAGTTCTAAATGAATTCAAATCTTACTTATATATAATTTAGTAATAAATTAAATAAATAAAAAATAATGTTGATTTGAATTGAAAAGAACAAGAAAAAAAAGGTCCGAAGCCAAAAAAAAAAGAACAAAAAAAGGAAAATACATAATTGGAAAGAAAATTTAATTGAATTGAAAAGGAAAAAGAAAAAGAAAACGTGTGGAGGCAAAAAGGAAAAAAAAAAAGAAAAAGAAAACAAAACATAAAAACAAAAAAAAAATTACATTAAATAAATACAAATTGAATTGACAAAGAAGGAAAGTAAACTAAACCTAAAATTTCTTATAAATTGAGAATTCTTCCTTTCTACACTAATGCGTCCACAATATAGTTCTTAAATAGTTTTTTCCTTTATTATCATTGTTCATAAATTTGATTGTGATTTAAGGTATGTCTTCTAAAATTTTTGTTTTTGATATTTACAATCTTGATAATATCTATGATTAAAGAAATAAATTTGCTTGTGATTTGAGGTAATTTTTTTAAAATTTTAATTAGTATGTTCTTGAAGTTTATAATAATAAATTATCATGTATTCGTGATAGACAATTGCTAATTGAAAAAATTTTAGTGAAATATTAATAATATTTATGATTGAAGAGACAAATTTTTTTGTGATTTGAAGTAAGTTTTCTAAAATTTTAGTATGTTTTTTATGTTATAAAAATAAATTATCATGTATTTTTGTTAGACTATGTTTTTTGTGATTTTTTTATAATGACTTATATACAATAAATAATTTAAAATTGACTTATTTACAATTTTGACCAAATTATTTGGATTATGTTTCATCGTAAGAAATTGGTTAGCCGCTCTAATTGTATACAAAAAAAAAAATTTCCTTTTATCCAGGTGAGATATTAGGAGATTTAGTTAAATTAACAATCTAGCTTTTAAAAAGTACTAACTGAATTAAATTCTAATGATATCATATAATTTTATCCAACAATAAAATTAAAAGAACTGAAAGTAGAATTTTAATCCAATGACTATATATTTATAGTATAATAGGCATGTTTATTTATAAATCAAGATATATTTATAGTTTATACGTCGTAGATAAACTTATAGGCAGTAGATGAATTTACATGCGGTAGATGAATGTCGGTCGGCTTTGAGGATTTTTTTCAGATAAAGGTTAGGTTTAATTGTATTGTATTTATATCTCTGTTTTGAGAATTTTTTTGTGTAAAGGTTAAGTTTAGTTGTATTATTTTGATATCTCTATTATCGTATTATTTTGTTATAGTTCACAGGTGCTAGATTAGTGTCAGGTGACTTTGAGAAAATTTTTGTGTAAATGTTAGATTTAATTATATTATTTTAATGTTTCTATCATCGTATTATTTTGTTGCAGTTTACATGTGGTAGATGAATGTCGATCGGCTTTGACAAATTTTTTTGGTAAAGGTTAGGTTTAATCAATTAAATCTCCAAAAGATGTTGAATTTAATTATTATATTCCTCTATTACAAAAATAAATATCTTATTTAGTGCAACGTTTGAACTCAATAAAGTGAGGTACACACGCGAGACGCGTACACCTAAACTAGTATATATATATATATATATATATATATATATATATATATATATATATATATATATATATATATATATATATATATATATATATATGAACTCTTGAATGCGTATATATATATCACATCCACAAGTATATTACCTTATAATAGAACACGTTCATTATATTCTGATGAATTATCGGTTATATATTACATTATTATGACATAATATTATTATCTCAACGGTCTGATATATATATATACACACATATTCATTATACAAAAATTATGCATGTTTAACGTCATTTAACGTATATACGAAGGAAAATATTTATTTTATATATTGAAACATAAGTAAAAGATAAAGATTATGTTTAACGTAATTTGTTTATTTTATTTAATATTTATTTTTAGTGTAATTTTTTCACAAAATTTAAGAATTATTTATTTTATTATTATTATACTAGTTATCGACTACGTGTGATTAGAGTAATTTCAAAAAATTATATATATATACTACCTTACATATATAATTATTTGTAATGAAACTAATATATATATTTGATTGCATATACATAATTATTGTTTACAAAGTGGTTGATTTTTTTAAAAGTGTTTTTTTTTAATTAAAAACTGACAACTAGTGGTCATTTTTTTTTTAAATAAATTAAAAAAGATTTTTTAAAAATCGACCACACGTGGTGTGTTTTTAAAAATATTTTTCAATTATATTTTTAAAAAAAATCGACCACTAGTAGTCGTTTTTTTTAAAAAAAAAAATTATTTGTAAAATAAATAATAATTGATATAAAAATTATTGAAATAATTATTTTGTTTTTTTAAAATATAAAAAAAAAACGACCACTTGTGGTAGGTTTTTTCTAGCCACAATGTGTGGTCGATTTTTTGTGGTTGGTTTTTCAATTTTTTTTTAGTAGTGACTAACCGAAGAGAGCTCAACATCCATAATATATATGTACATAAAATTATTTTAATTATTTATTAATAGTATAATTTTTTAGTGAAAGAAATTCGAATGAACCCTAGTAAAAAAACTGGCTCCGCTTTGAATCGATGTATGAGTAGGCGTCTATAAATAGGCATCGCATGTAATAATATAATAGTAGCAAATATAGCATGCTGCATCAAGCACGCACTTAAAATATTAATCATTTCACCAATTCTTTTGGGCACAAATTGTACCGTCATTTTTGGCGAAAAAAAGTTGTTTGAAGAAAAATAGAATGTGCAAAAATTATACGCACCGTTTATTTTTATATGTCTATTATATTAAAATTATTCTTTTATTTTTATGTATCCAATCTTCGATCAGCATATCAAGAGAAAAAATATTTTTCTTGTTTTAATTATCCTTAGCATTAACTACTTACTCCACAAATTATTTTCAAAATCCATTGAGACCATATATACCAATAAAGATTGGTATTATGATAAGATATGCACTTTATTTATTATTACTTAAATAGAGTACAAAAATCATTGTTAACAATTAAAAGTGAACGGATGGAGTATGTTGTAATTTTTTAAAGACCTTTTGAGTGTGCCTAGCTCAAAGACTTTTCTTTTATATAACCAAAAAAAATTACTGTTTTTTTTCAGGAAATTCTTATGTCCAAGTACCTCTTGAACGGCTTTGCTTTATTTGTTTGTGTTTAGCACGAACAATTATTTTATTAATTTCTTTTAAAAAATAATAAATATTCTAGGTTTAGAATCAAAACAAAGTTGATATTAGAGTAAAAGTTAATTTTGATATTTTTTAGCAAGAAAAAATTGTTGTTGACTCTATTAAATTAAATGTGGATTTGGGAAAGGGCTTCTTCTGTTAGGTGTGAATGGTACTTTAGCCTTCAACCTACAAACAGAAACTGAAATGAGGCTTCGGAAGAAACTGTTTTTTTTTTTTCTTTTGGGATGTTTACACTAATGGCCAGAGATTTACTGCTTACATTTTCTAATCGGCATATATAGATTATACACAATCAAACACATATTATATATATAGATTGTACATATTTTTACACATATGCCGATAATTTTTAGTTAATCAATTGGATGGACAACCATTTACATTAAGGAAAAAGGACATGGGTTGGCTCTTTCCAAAATAATTGGCTCATGTTTGGATCATTGGATATTCATGACCAGTCGGTCCTAACAAATTTCCTATTATAGTCATTCCATAATTTGAGTCATTTTCGATCAGGTAGTTCAAATATAATTCATATACCATATTGATACAAATTCGATGCACATCATATATATATATATATATATATATATATAAGATTCAAATATAAATTTGTTGTTTATTGTATAAAATACATCTGTACAAGATATGTATCAAAATTGTATCTGTATTGTATAAAACTGCTAGCAAATGGCTAGAAAATGAAATTAAAATTCAAGAGCCATTTTCATATTAATAATTTTATCGGAAGTATTATTTATGTTCTTTCCCCTTAGATTAATTTTCCCCTTTTGTTTTGTGAAGCATCATGAGAAATTGTCTGATTCCGTAGAAGCCCAAGTGCCCAATTTTCTCTTACCCTATACGAGTTGGTCTCATTTGGGCTGAAGAAATCTAGCATCTAGTAGCCAATTTTAATTTATGTACTATTGTAAATAAATTAAACATATATCTCAACTTATAATATTTACACAAATTTCGCCTCATACAAAGTAGATACAAAAATCCCAACTAATTATGTTTCTTCGTTGGATGTATCGGGAGCTAATTATGTATCTTGATAGACCCAAAATCAAAAAAAGTACATCGGAAGCTAATTATGTATCTTTACAAAGGAAAAAATGCATATTCGTTAGATGCATTATGTGTATCGATAGACCTAAAATCGAAAAAATAAGATTGTGAGCTAATTATGTATCTTTACAAAGGAAAAAATATATCTCGACATATTCAAAATCGAGATTTTCAATAATTATGTAAAATGTAGGATTGTTTTTTACCCTTCAGTTATATTCAATTTTAAAATAAAATATTTAACTTGTAGTCAATATTGGTAATATCAGACCTGTGGTTTCACATCGGTAAAATGGTTGGAAAAACTAAGATACTTCTCCCTATTTGTTTGTTCCATTTGGTCTGACTGATCCTAAAAGGACTCAAAAGACGGAGTAATACATAATGTTGAAAAGTATGTTCAAAATCACCTAACATTTGACCATAATTTTAGCTAAAAATTACACAAATACACAATTTATGTTTTCAATATTACAAAAAATCTCAATTCCCTAAACATAGTACAAAAATCCAACATATACATAGAATGTTATGTATATGTCGGCTATGTTATGTTAGGGAGAGAGAGTAAAGTAATTTAAAAAGTGGAAGAGAGTGTAATTACTTCCAAAATGGTTGGTATTTATGTTATTTATACTAATTTTAGATTAGATATTTAAAAATTTATCTTTAAATATCGATTTAGCCATGAAAATTAATCGGATTTTGAAAAGGTAAAAGGTCCACTGCATGACCCGCTATAAAACAAAGGGGGAAGAACAGAAACGACACTTCAAATTAAATTATTTCCATGAAAATGGCCATGGAATTTAAATTTCACTTTCTAGTCATTACAATTTACTGGCTTGTTCTATACCGTTTCTACACACCTTCTATACAATTTTTATACAAATCTTATACATATAACTATTCTATACAAAATTATACAGTTTTGATACACCATTTATACAATAACTGTACATATTTTTTTATACGTTTTATACAACAATTATATAATTTTCATACTATATATTTTATACATATACATATTTGATAGAACTATACAATCTCTGTACATATATCTTATATAGATACATATTCTATTTAACAATTATATCGCTTTTATATAATTTAATTATTATTTCTAAACAATAAAAAAAACAGAATGTTTGATTAGTTAAAAAATTTATAGCAAAATAAAAAATAAAATATTTTTAAAAGGGCTGAATTGCCCAAGTTGAATATTGTATCAGTATTGTATATAAACTGTATCAGTATTATATATGGATTGTACATGAACTACGTAAGCCAAAATGACTCAAATTGGGAAATGACTATAAAGCGAAAATAATATATATCCGACTGGCCACTTTTGAAAATTTTTTAACTTGGGCTATTTGTTTTAAAAAGTGCTAGAGTGTCCTTTTCTCTAAAACAAATGGCCCAAGAGTGGGCCTTTGGCCATAAAATGTCCTGTCGGCTATACTTATCACACCTAATAGTCATTTCTATTCTTTCTCAATTTGATTCATTTGGTCTTTTTTCTTAAATTTTCAGCATTTTTCAACTTGGGTCATTCGGCCCTTTTCTAAAAATGTTTCAATTATTCCTTTTTTGTTGCTACAACTTTTTTAACTGAAAATATTCGACTTTTTTTTTTTGTTGTTAAAAAATAATAATAAAATATAATTGTATAAAAATGGTATAATTGTTATATGGAATATGTTTCTATATATGATAGATGTATAGAAATTGTATAGCTCTATCAAATATGTATACGTATATAATATATAAGAAAATTGTATAGAATGTGTACAAAAATTATATAATTGTTGTATAAATGTGAAAAAAATTGTATAATTATTATATAAATTGTGAATCAAAACTGTATAATTTTTGTACAGAATATGTATATGTATAAGTGTATAAAAACGATATAGAATGTGCATAAAAATGATACAAAACAACCCAGTAAATTGAAATGGCTAAAAAATAAAATTTGAATTACATGGCCATTTCGTGGAATTTGTTTGAGCTGTCATTTCCGTACTTTCCCGTTTCGAAAACCTAATATTCAAACGTCTTCAAGACACCGAAACCTAGGCCAACTTTGAATATTTGGGACTTCTGCTAACAAAATTTCTATTTTTTTCCCTAGTAAAATACATGTTCAAATCAATTTAAATTTCAAAAATCACAACTTCAAAGATACAAATTTTAATTTTTCAGCTTCCAAAATTCGTAGTCAAACAATTTATAGAGATGGTAATCATGTAAATGCTTCATGTATATTTCAAACATTCATGTATCTTTGGAGCTCAACTTTAGACATATATAAGCCTGAAGTTGAGATTTTATAAAGCCTCACTTTATGCGAAAAAACTCAAATATGCGACTGAAGCTAATAAAATGGCTTACTTATATATACCACTAGTAAAAGCTGGTGGGATTGGTAAATAATGAACTGTTAAAATTATGTCACGTGACAAAATCTAATAGTAGTAATGTTCCATTAGTGGTTAGTGGCACAAATTGAACCAAGTGTGCCACAGGACCAGCATAAATAATCTCAACTAGAAATTACTACACCATTTCTAAAAATTTGATTATTTGTTTGATCTTTTTCTCAAATATAAATGGTGACGCTGACGCATGACACTTCTTTTTAAAGTTGGTTGCAAGTCGCATGCCAAAATAACTCGGTTGTACTGTACGCACAAAATAAAGTAGTACTAATTCTTTGCATCTTCAGTCCCATATTTGAAAAACTCATTAAAGATGACACATATCAAGATAAACCTTCCAACTTAAAGCTGAGTACAAGACACACAGTACTCTTCAAACTACAACTCACATGGGCTTAGCAGCAAGATATTGCATTCTAGCCAGACATAATTTGCTAGTACATCACGTAGATATGATGAAATTAAATAAAAGCTAGGTCCACACACTTCACAGTAGTTGCAAGTAAAAGACGATAAATACTAGTAATAATTAAGGGCACTTGGTCTTGTTGCCATGGGTAGTCATTTCAGTGTAACATTTGCCACACTTCTCTCTATTGCCAAAGGTACCTGGTGGCACACATTTGCACCTTACACAACATGTTCCACATGCCCTTGCACAAAGATTGGGCCTCGAGTGCAAACTGCACCTGTACTTGCACAACCCTCCACAATCCAACTGGCTTGGAGGTGGAGCTGGTGCTGGAGCTACAGCCAAATCCCCATTGTTCAAGTATTTTGCAACCTTTAGAACTGCAAAGGGTAAATCACCTTCAACTTAATGAGTGAAACATTGGAGCTGTGACGAATTTTTTATGTGATTTAGGAAATGACAAATACAATTGCGTTTACATTGCCTAAGAACATGAATAAGTCTGCAAGTCCTGGAGAAAATATGTAAATGCCTTGTAGCACTTATATCCATTGTTTAACATTAGCTGCACATTATCGCATTGTTTAGACCACTCATTAAATTTATTAACAATTTATGATTTTAGAATTTTAAATTTGATTATAATTTAGTGGGGTATTATTTTATGTAGTTACTTAATGATCATAAAAGTAGGCTAGTGTTGGATGGAAATAATAATTCTCTTAATTTGCTTAGATAGCAAGTAAAAATCAAATCTATTTTTCATATAAAAGTATTTAGTAAAATGAAACCCAAAAAGTAGGATAATCTATTCTTGTGCATTTTTCTACTTAAGTACAGTACAAAGCTCAAACCTGGTAAAATCTAAATTACTACCAAGTTTTAACGGGCTTGTAAGTCACTCTCATCATTGCTACTTTAGGGAGTCATCAAGTGGCAAATTTACTTTCTGCACTTGCAGATTCAATTAATGTGACTTTCATATTCTGGTCAACCGAACCATCAGAGGTGCATTTATTCGATTAATTAATGCTTAACCACGGCCACTTGAAAAATGTAATTAAATGCAGATCTGGTGTATTCATTTAATAGATGGTGTTTTAGCTCTTATAATTAATAACTTGGAAGAAGATTAAAGTCTAGTGCCATGTATACACAAACCAAAATGTAACAACCTCAAAGCAAGACCTCTCCTTAAGTAGACAGTGGAGTAATTATTATTAACAGTAATAACAAAGCATATTAGCATTGTATGACTCACCTATGTCTTGAAGCCGCCTATTAGATCCTCCAGTGAAAACCTGAAACGAGGAAGACAAACAAATACTCAAATTAACAGCAGTAATCAACTTTTGTTTTATATTGTAATTATGACATATTTAATACTACTAGAAAATTTTACCATGTATCTTAAATCATAAATTTCAAAAGTCTTACGAAAACAAGGTCTCGGAGGAGAAAACTAAAGAAAAGAAGAGAAGTTAAGATTAAGTTAGAAGTACACGAAATGCCTGGCTGAGGCCAACATGTTGCGGCTTATCTTCTTCGACTTGCTTCAGATCAGCTAAAGAAACCTGCATGCATATATGCAGTTAACAAACCAGTTTTTGCACCACAGAAAAATAGGCCAGTAAGTTAAGTGATGCAGAAGACAAAACATTCTACCTGTGCCTTAACAGTAGCCAAAAAAAGAACAAAAAAAAGCACTACACGAATAGCAATCGCCATGAGTATTGAGTCCTACAGCTCCTTCAAACTCTCCACTGAATAACTTAGGTGGAGTTAACTTTGGGCTCCATGTTTTTATAGTTGAAGATGTAATGATTCCTGTATGGGCAGCCAGGCAGGGACCCTTGGTTACTAGGTGCAAGCTGTGTTTAATATGGTGCACTACTACACTACACAGCTGTTAAATTTCCTCCATCAACTACTACAGTCCTCAGTAAGTTATGTTTCGAATTTCGAGCTACCACGATATTTTTATTTGGTAACTTTGCCCCACACATATATACCACAAAGACAGTAACGCCATATATATGAGAAAACATGTGTTACTCTTCCTTCTAAAGTTTCCACTTATTCCCACAGCTAAACATGACATTTCATTTTCCTTGTGATTTTAAAAAAAAAAAAAAAGTGAAAAAGGGAAATCTCTTTGAGATAAGCGCCATTTCAATTTGACCAATTGAAATTTTCGAAAACTCTTTAGTAATTTGAATATGAGTTTAAATTATATATATGTACTCCATTAATATAAGAAAAAAAAATATACAATTATGTTATTTAAATAATATCAATCGCTTCCTTCAAATTATGAAATCTATAAAAAAAATTTAAAAAAGATAGGTTATTTGGTATAAAAAGTAAACGTAACATATTAGTAAAAGAGGTATATATATGTTTTTAATGTATGTAACTTAAACTGTTTATATATTATATTATTATCAAAATTGAATCTTATGAAGGGTTTAATAAAATTCAATAATATGTTAGACCATCGGAATTTGCAATAACAGTTCATTTCTGAACACGTGTCTATTGATGACGGGCCATAGTCATTGGATCCAAAAATCTTTATCATCGGTCAGGTCACTTCGTCATACAATGGGCCGTACGTTTGGGCCTTTAACAACTCTTGATATTTATATGGACAACAGAGAGATCAACGATGGAGCCCAATAATTTTTTGACGTAAAGCAAGAAATTACACCTAGTGCCTCTCAAAATGTTCAATTATAATTTTTTGTCTTTGCTTAGTAAATTTTTTAATATTTGCCTGTAAGGTAGAAGTTGTGGTTAATTGAACAAGCTCGTTATTTTAAAATGTACTGAACGTCAATCTTAAGTTCTAAATATAATGCAAAACTTCTGATCAAATAAATAAGTTCATTATCTTAAAATATCATAAGCATATATATATATATATATATCTCAGGACAAAGGTAAGAACTCATGTACGATGTGCAAACATACCTATGTACTAACTTTTGTGCGGAGTTTATCATCAATTGTGTTGATTTATTATATTGAAATGTCCTAAAACATCTATCTTATCAACAAAAGTTAGGACATCCGCCTCATGTGTACTGTGTATCCCCAAAAGGAGAAACAAAGAGCTACAAATGTCAGATGGCACGAGGTCAGTACAGCCTTGTCATTTCACTATCCAATCATACAGTTCATTGGAGTCCAGCTTGTGTTCATCTGTTACCACACTAAATCGTGCTGATCCCGACCCCTTTTTACTGCAAGCATTGGTCCTTATCGCTTATCCTCTCGGTAGTTTGGTTGATGAAATAAAATTGTACGTACTAGATTGGAATTTCTAATCGATTGGGATATTTTATGAAATTAGTTATCTTACTTTTATACGAGACAACCAAACTCATTACCGTCGATGGTCTGTCAAAAACAATCCTTGTAGATGACTAGTTATCTTAGTTTTGTATGAGAGCCAGTTTTATTTGAGTCCAAGGCCTACCAAAACAACCTTTCTAGCTGACAAAATAGAGGTAGGGTATACATAAACTCTACTCTCCTTACTAAGAGGTCGTTTAGTTCGGAAAGAACTAATCACGAAATTAATTATCTCATCATGTTTGAAGGGGAGCCTTGGAGTAACTGATAAAGTTACTGTCATGTGACCAGGAGGTCACGGGTTCAAGCCTTTGGAAACAACCTCTGACAGAAATGCAAGGTAAGGCTGCGTACGATACATCCTTGTGGTGGGGCCCTTCCCTGGACACCGCGTATAGCGATAGCTTTAGTGCACCGGACTGCCCTTTTTTAGGTATATGGCATAACTTATTCTATCAATATGACATAAATTATGGAATAAATAATTTCAGGATTAACTAATACCTCAAATCAAATACGAAATAAAATAATTATATATTTTATTTCAAACTATTTACACCTTATATCGCACACCAAAGGACCCTTAACAAGACTGTACGGGGATGTTGTAGTATAAACAATAAGATAAGATAATAGTGAACTAATTAATACTTATTATCATATGGAGAATAAAACAATGTGATATTTTATTTTGAGATTATTCTCCTTAAAATAAAAGACATGTTTAAAAAGAAATGAAACAACATGTTTATTAGGAAAAAAAAGAGACTTTTGATCTTATTCATACTTATTTATTAAATTTAATTTACAGTAATTAATATATGAAGATCTTTTTAATATTGTATTAATGTGAAGCTGCTTCTTTAAAAGATTAAAACAAAAAGATTTCTTTAAAGCTGCTAAACTTAAAGCATCTTCTTGATTTCTTTAATGGTAGAAAACAAATCACATTATCCGAATTCTTTTTTTTTGACATCACAATAAATATTTTACTTAAAATAAAGCAAAACATTACTAGTAAAGTAGGTTAGCTGTGTTCTTGATTTTTTTTTCTTTTGCTTTACTTGTATGAGTTGGTTTGTATAGATTTTTTTTTTTGAAGGGACGTAAATGGGGTTTCTTTGTAGAAAGATTAGAATTTGCTTTGTTTTTCATCAGTAACTGGGAGAAATAGTAGTGCATTTGGTCAAAGACAAGTCAGATCGAGATTTGCAAGATTCTTGTTTGTTTATAAGATTAATTATCTACAATGTTGAATTTGTATTTGAATTTACTATTGAATGCTGTTAGTTTTGCGGGGTTGAAGACGGCGACGACAGAGATAATTTGCGTGGTTTGCAAAGGAACATAACTTGAAGATCATATCAGTTGTTGATTTAATCAGGTGGTTTATTCTGCTTCTGATTTCTTTAAGAGTTGGTGTTGCTGAACATAACTCGCCGAAAAATGCATTCGAAAACGGCTAAAGGGGTGGGAGAAATTGCAACGGCTACGGGGAGGGTGGGGGTTGAAGACGACGACGAAGAGGTGAAGACGACAATGACGGGGGGTTGTGAAGAAGACGATGAATGGGGGGCTGGGGGTTGTGAAGAAGACGATGAATGGGGGGCGGGGGTTGTGAAGAAGACGATGAAGAGGGGGCGGGGTGTGAAAGAAGACGATTAAGGGAGGCGGGGTGTGAAAGAAGACTTTTTTTTTTTTTTTAAATTAAGAAATTACAATAATTAAAAATTATATTAATAAAATGATATAAATATAATTTTTTTAATTAAAAAAAAAATAAAATATTATTTATTCTACTATTCACGCGCCCAAGGAGAGTGTAACACACTCTTCTTGCTAAATCAGGATTTTATGTCTGATAGGTACCAATACTTTAAGTGCTTGTCGATGACAAGCCAAATGAAAACAACAATCCAACAATGAGAACAAAGAAGCTAAGACCTCTAAAAACAATAAAAATTCCACGAGTCAAACAATGAGAACAATAACTGAACCAAACAGAACAAAACCGGAAAATAATAAACCGGAGCTGAGAAAGAAAAAACACTGCACGCACACACACACACACATCTGGAACAAATAATAAACCGGAAGTTACAACAGATAATTTAACTTTTGCATGCTCGCAACGCTTTTAAGCACATGAATTTTAGTGTACTTTACATTTCCATCTTGACCTATGTCTCATGAGAATGCTCTTGAATCTAAGATATAGTATTACAAAAATTGAACAGTTTACCTAAAACCTGTGTATCTCGTCTGCTGCAAAAGATTTTTGAGGATATAGATCTTTTTATATCGACCAGAGGCCACAATATCCAGCCATACTGCATGATCTCCGTCTACAGGTGCTGGCATCGACACCACAATCATCTTCACCGAAACATCTATGATCAACACGAATATCAGGGATGTGGCAAGCACTTTCAAGTCGCCTTTCATTCGATTCATGGTGAATCATAGAAGCCGGACAAACTTGAAGTGACATGGCACTGGTTCGTTTTATCTGCTTTCCATTCTGCACAAGTTGTATAATTCATCATACCTTGAACTCATGTTGATTTGCTTTTACAGGTGTAAATGATAAATTTGTGCAACCAACTAAACTAGAACTTGTAAACAGACCAAACAAGAACGAGGTGGATCAAGTCCTTGGTTTAGTTTTCAAGCAATGTTTCACTAGATCATTAACGTCTCTATCCTATTTCCTTTAAATCTTCTATCTAGTAATGTGCTAAGGGGGGAACGTTTATGAGTTGATGAGAATATGGGTGAGAATTTGCGTCAGTAAATTAGTTAACCTAATATTAACACACACAGTACTTGTCTTACTATTGTGCCAAATATTTGGAGCCAATATTTTTTTTCGTTTCAGCAGAACGCTGAGGAAAACATGAAATCTAGGTCACTCCTGCCAACAAGAAATCAACCAACTAAATAAATCTAATGGCTAACAATTGACCACTATTGACTGCCATCAAATTTCAAATCTAAGGTAATACAACCTAATAATGTTTAGGAAGCATTATCTACTGTGAAAGGAAAAAAACAAAGCTTTTTAATGGCCTTCAATTAAGAAAATGCCAAACTTATAAAATCTTAATCATCAAATTTCAATTAAAAAGGATTGGCATAGGATGGTTTATCAAGTATTTACTCGTTTTCCATCTCCGGCTATTTTACATAAGAAACTGAAAAAGAATATACCAGCAGAAAAAAACAGGTACAGACAGATGTATGAACACTGAAGGGGAAGCATTAACATGTGCAAGTATGTGATCTGATGCAGCAGATACGACTACTTCTCTTTAAGGAATAAAATGCATGATGTAACTACTTGCTGTGGAAATGAAGAAAAAGAGCATGGAAAGGAAAAGGCAGAAGGCCATGAAAGAAGAAACATCTTTAATTAGAACTAGAGAAAACAGACTAATCGCAATTGTTAATGGAAAGGGAAATGTACCTTGATAGAACTTCCGTTACTTAGATTATAAGCCTCGGGAAGCTTCTCATGCCAATTACTTCTAACCGGCAGGGGATGACCCTCAGTCGTAAATATGTAATTTTGATTAAGTAGAAACGAGTCGTCAAAAAGTAGATACAAATACTTGCACCTGCAGAAATCAGACGAAAAATCATATTGCTATAAGTGCATGGATGATCAGTCATATCAGGAGGGACACTTTACCAAATATCAGTCAGTTTCCATACTATATGATTTGCACACATAAGATGACGATACAAAAGACTTACGTTTCGGCAAGGAAGAAACTATGCTGATGGTCTTCTAATTGCATTGTAGTCACATCCCTAATGCTGGCAAAGCCACCTTTAACTCTTGTATGTGCATTCAGAGAATTCATTATTGATTCACCCACTTCCATATACCATGGATCTGTTAATGAGAAACTACTATATTATTCGAGTTTCGAGAAAAGGATGTTTTTCAAAAAAAATTAAAGCTAAAACATGGCTATTTTCAAGATTCCAAAATTATGACTAGGCAAAATCTAAAACAAAAGTCGCACACCTTTGGTTGCTTGGTATAGGTAAAATGTGGACTCTGCTAATTCAGGACGTAAAGGATAGTATTTTTCAGTAGGATGCAACATCTGATGGTCCAGCAGATACCTAAATTATTGAAAAGGGTCCTATAAGAAAAAGTGAAAAACAACCATCACAGTAAAACCAATTATGCTAAAGCTAGCTTATTGCATGGAATAAAGTGGCGGAAGCAGGAAAAAAGACTCGGAGAACAAAGGAAAAAGTGGAGGAGAAACATGTTTACCTCTCTGGAAGAACTCCATATTTCTTCCACACCTTGAAAAATTCACGATGTGATGAATTAGCGGCCTCGATATCCCCAACAAGAACCTGAAACCAAAAGACTCAAGTTGGTTATCACTTCACAATTTTCCTTGGGTTATTGATTACATACGTAGAAGAACAGTAGTATATAAAAGAAATAGGAAATGCAGAAGAGGACTATATGTCCTCATATTCTTGACTAAAAACTACATCAGTTTCAGGAAGAACTTATAAGCTATGGATTTCCTTCTTACCTGCAGACCAGGCCAGAATGCTTGAAGACTTGTGAGCTGCCAGTATGTCGCTATCCCGGTTCTCATGTCAGCGTCATGATACCTACATTAACTTAATGTTCTGATCTTGGTCTGATTGCTAAATTTCAGGAGAAAACCAATGCATCATGCATAACTCTCAACAGTAGATTTGGTGAAGCACAAACTGGATTCTAGTCACTAGAATAGAAGAATTTCAGGGAGGAGACAGATAAGATAAAGGACAAGGACAAAGGTGGCGGTTCCAGCATTTTCCATTCCTGTTCCAGGCAATTGCCAGTTTGCCACAAGCAGAAATGGGATTACTGAGGTAAGGGATCAAGAATCAGTTTAACTTCTAAATATGATGGCAATACATACAAAATAAAGAATCCAAAATTTCAAAATAAGGTGTGATTATAGTACCATGGGCCATGTCTATAATATTTCTGCACAGCAACATAAGCAGATTGAAACATCTTCCAAATCTCATCTCTTCCAAAAAGAACATAGGCTTTCATTAGATATTCATAGAAAGAATCCACACCTAAAAAACAGCAAACAAAAAATATGAAATATCTTACTGCATAGTTGTGAAGAGCAACAGACAATCAAGGAAGGGTAGGGACATTATTTATCAAGGCAAATGAAAACCATGAAATCAGAAGACATCAAGACAAAGTATATGTTACTAATCAAGAAAATGGTTTTAAGAAGTCTCCTAAAAGTGCTCTATCTACAGAAACATACCAGCTCCAATTCCAGAAGAATATTCAATCCAGTCTCCAGTTGCTACATCTAGCGTAGTTCCAAGAAGATTTAAAGAACTCCGCATGCTCCATAACTTACGAAGAGCACGCAAAGCTGCCGTCTCAAATCTTGTATCACCAGTTAAACGTGATAATGCACCCATTTCAAGGATTAGAGAACCTGATTACATGAAAAAATAATCCACACGATATTATAATAAGACTTCATTGAAGGCTAGTGAAATCTATTTCATGGCAGCTATCAAAGTTCAAGAAAATAGATAAAGAGTTAAGGTAGAAAAGAAGAAGCAATTTACCGCATCCAGATGTGCTCGTTTCTGTTGTCTCGTCCGCAATTACACCATGCTGTCACATTTTGCATTTAATGTGTCATAAATTCCTCGTCAAAAAATGTCAATGCACATATGACCCTATTGATACTACCAGAAACGGGTTCTACTTGGTATGCAAAAACTGATGCGGCATAGCAGTAATGCAATTCATGGACTGAGCAATGGCATGTGACTTTCGAAAATCTTTAAAATTATTCTAAAACAAATTAGGTGCAAGAAATTTTTCCCCATAAATCAATAGAATTTTATTCTCATATTTCTGTCACAGAGTGCAGCAATATATTAGCAGAGACAAGGAAAAAAGAAAATCAAAATTTGACTGCATATTTGAAGTAATTTCTTATTTCAAATTTGAAGGGAATATGCAGGCAATTGCAACGCAAGTCGATAGGTAATGGTCCCACCAAATAATGGGCTGAATTCATGTTGAATCCAAAAACTCCAATGGTTCATTAAATGGTTCTCAGACCCGCAAGGATTTGGATATCAGGATAATTCCTAGCACATTCAAATTAGATGAGCTGATCTAAAGTTGGAACAAAAGTTTCAACCACGGAGATTTCATCATCAAATGATAACTTCGATAGCATAACATACAACTGGCATCCGGTAGGAACTAAACTGAAGTTGATTTGGACGCCAGGATAACAAAGAACTTTGAGTTGCAGGATAAATAAACACATCTACAAGTTAATGAACTCACTAAAGAAAATATAAAACTAAGTGACTGGACAAATAACTTGTCCACACTCCGGTCCCTGACCTATTAGCAACAGTAAATTCACAGAAAAGATTGCTTTTCTTTTTCCGACCAAAGGTTGCATTTTTCATTTTCCAATAAAAGGTTGCCTCATTATGCTCATAATTGTAGTTGGTAAAGATGGCAAACTTGATAATTGAAGGGTATATATTTGAACTATTGTGTCCTTCCCAATAAGACAGACATCAAGATATAGAATATCTTGCTAAAATGGCAATCTACAATATTATCTCTTGACCTTCAATAAAAGCATAGACTAACTTGTTAACCCCAAGAAGTATCTCTTTGACTGAATATATTTTTCATCAAACATTTCCTTGGTTTCTATTTCTGTTGTCCAGGATTACCTCCGAGAGGAACTTATTACCAGCTTTTGCATACATTGTGATCAAAATCACTTATCACGAACATAGCAGTAGAATTGATAATATTTACCTTTAAGTTGATCCATGCATAAGGTAATCCGGTTGGGGTATTGAAAGCAGGCAGAAAGCGTCGCCCCAAATCCTCGGCCAGGTCAAGGAGTTGATTCTTATAAATTCCTTGAACCAACCTGTTTGTAGAATCAGTGGCAAGAATATGAGCAGAAACAAGTCCTCCAAGAACTCTTATGTTGCACTACAATTGGTGATCAGGAAAAAAGAAAAATGAATAAGTGAATGAATAAAATGTGACCCAAAACCAAGATCCTCCTTGATTGAGTGATGCGAAATCTTACTTAAATGTGGTCATTTGAAGCATTTATTGAGAGAGAAAATTGACGATGCACAAACCAAACACAATCACCCAATTAGACAATATAAAGAAGTGTAAACGCGACAATGTATAAATTACCTCAAATAGATTTATCCTTGCATCGACATCAAATGATAGATTTTCAGATAGCCAAATAATAGCCTTCTCAAACTCAGTGTAGTTACCCAAGATTACGAGGCTGGAAAAAGTAAGGTAAAGAGACAAATGGTGCAAAAATAAAAATAGTATAAAATTGGTTCTGAGTAGCAAGAAGAACAACAAATGTAACCCACCTCGACAACGATTCAATTAGCGTAAGAGCTGACCCATTGTACTGCTGTGGCAGATGTTCGAGCTAAAATATGGCAACACGTGGTAAAACCTTTATACCAAGATAATAAGACCTGTTTTCTTCAACGAGGACTCTTCTAAATTAAGTCATAGTTACCTTCAAGTTTCCAAGTTCACTCAGAGAATCCGTGAAGGTTTTAGTCAGAGGTTTTAGCTCATCATGCTGCAACAAAAATTAGAGTGCAAAAAGTAAACACCTTGAGTCTCTTCAATCATGAGCTTCCTTCAGTAGCACACGATGGAACGCCGAATAGGAAGAACCAAACAATCAGAGCTTTGTCTTACCGGAAAAGCATACATCATGTAGTTATCATAAGCATGGTAAAACCTGCCACAAAACAGAAAATTTCCCTCAAGATAATCCCATTCAAATAATTTCCAAATATTATTATCACCATCTACTCATAATCCACGCGCCAATAAAGAACGAACAACGTTCCTAGTACCTATCCCCTCTCGTTAGGGGCGGAGCCAAGGAAGTTCATAGAAAATTAAATTACACATGGTTGGTTAAAAATTATTTTTAATGTCTATAATAAAAGTTAGAAGAACCTTTGACTTATGATAATGGAACATGCATGTCAACAAGCATATATATTTCGTGATAAATTTATTACTAGAATTTATCAAAAGGAGCAATTTTCAGCGAAATTAAAGCTGAGACCATAATATTCATGGACAATCAATCTTTTACAAGTTTTTGCATATAGCATTTCAAATAAGCGATTTGGATAAGTTAAGCTTACATCTTGCGAACTCTATCGCTCATGCGCTTCCTTTTAGCAGCCAAAAGATTGGTAGAGTGAAAGCCGTCAGAGAAACAGATGATAAAAATGGTAGGAGAAATTACAAGATATAGCAAAATCCATTTCACAACAGCTGATTGAAACATTTTTTGAGAAGATTAATGGAGGGAAAATTGGACAAGAAGAAGAAGAATAGAGGTATTGAGTTCGTGCAGTGGGAGATCTTGGATTAAGGATCAAATCTGAGGTGTGTTGTGTACTTTGTTGTGTTCAATGGTCGTGTCAGCATTGATATGTTGGAGGATCCAATAAGAAGCAGACATATCATCCATTCATTTTGTTCCCTTTTTTGGTCTCTCTCATCCTAATACAGTAGTAATTTTCTACCCACAGTCAAACTCATCTGACTCCTTATCTCGTTCTTACTGTCTCTCTCTAATTATTTTTCTGGTTCTGTTTTTGGGAAAAAATTATTAACGAGAGAAGGTTTTAATTATTTTACCTTTTATTGATATATGAACAATTATAACATCTCTATGATTCAAAAAAAATTATTATTAAAGGTGAAACAAAAAAAGAAGTAAATTTATCATAACCTTTTAAAGCAACAAATAATGTATAATTATTACTACCTTTTTAAAAATTACTATGAATAACTTGGAATGAAGTATTGTGGCTCACCCAAATATATCGGTCTTATATCTTGCATAATTAAGTCAGTTGTTTTAAATTATTTGACTATGACTTGTATGATATATTTCTTCATGATTCCAAATTTAGGACTTTGTAGAATATACATTACTGTGCGCAATATATATAATAACAATTTCTTAAGACTTAATGAGTCCTGAACGCCTTATAATTAGTATAGCACATATAATGACTCTCCTTTCATTGGTCCACAAGTACTAATTATGTCTGACAGTCAAAATAACTATGAATTAGATGAATAGTTGGTCTTCAATATGAGACTAGCTGTTTTTACTAAATCAAAATACTTTATTAAAGTAAAAAGTGAAACTTGTGGAAAAATAGAAGTGGATCTTAAGTAGCCGTTTGGCCATAGAATTTTTTATTTTTGTTTTTTTCAAAAATTATTTCACTTTAAGTAAAAATACGCTGCGTTTGACCATGAATTTTCCAACTCCAATTCCGAAAAATTATTTGAAAATAAGTTTTACTTGTTTTCACTTTTTTCACTCATACTTCTCTAACAAAATTTCAAAAACAACTTTAATTTATATTCATGGTCAAACACAACTCCAACTCCAACTCCGAAAAAGTAATTTTCATAGTCAAACGGGGCTAACTACTCAGAGACAATATAGAATGAACTTATTATTCAACCATATACATTTGTCAATTTGACGTAAATACATCAAAGAACTAAATTAATGCACATCCATACTCATGCCAAGTAAAAATGTCCAACTTAAGTAGTACTATTATGTTAACTGTAGTCCACTGCTTTTACTATTAAAGCCAACTCGCATTCTTTTAATAGAAAAAGAGACGGACAAGGAAAGCTCGATAGTTGTAAGATATTATGCCTGAGAATTTTCTTCAACTTTTGCATTGGTGGTGGTCCTGAACGGTGTAAATATAATTAAGAACAACTTAGATCAAAACAGGATATATTCAAAAATAAGAAATATGCAGTAATAGTCGAAATGGTTGCTATATCCTTGTCTGATAAGTGATGAATAAATAAGCAACTCGACTCATTTCCAGGGATATTGGCACCTATGTTTAGATGACAGAAAATTTTCAGCAAAAGAACTCAACGTTCATGATATAACAGGTTTCTCCCTCTATACGCACCACCCTGCCAGTTATTCTGCAATCGTAGTTCACCTTGATCAGCGTCAACAGTAACAAATAGCGGATGAGTGACGTTGTGATAGTGATACACTGAGCCGAAATTGACGAGTGAACTTCCAGAAACAATGGTAGGAACATGAAGAGCGGGGTTTCGATGACTTAGAGAATAGTAAGGGTAGATAACTCCACTGTTTGTGATCAAAGAGTAAAGATAGAACATGGAGCTAGCTCTTTTTGCTTCAAGATCCATTCTTTTCTTCTTCAGCCTCTCTTTACGATGGGCATTCTGGTGACCTCCCAGTGCCCGTGAGTTTGTAAACTTCTTTAAACAGAAGTGGCACTCATATTTAACCTCACTGACAGCTGAGGAGCTCAAGTTTCTGAGGTTTTCATTTGGGTTGGGATGAACTATGCCAGAGGAATTCATACAGATGGAAGTTTTTCCGACTGGTCTTTCATCTGCAAATGTTTCAGAGGAGCTTGTACTCTCTTTCCTTTCAGATGCTGAACAAATGATATCCTTCGGACAAGGATTTACCTCAAAGCCAAATATTCTAAGCTTTTTATCTGAAGTAGTAGTTTTGCAACAGACAATATCTGCTCCATTCCTTCCAGTTAAAGGGAGATTTAAGTTGGTAGATTTTCGGTACAATGCCTTATCCATTGGAATGAAAAGTTCCCCGCACGCCAAATGTTTCGGAATGCTACAATTTGTAAGAGATGCAAAATATATTATAGCAGAACCACCAAAAGAAGTTGGCACAGTCATGCATAGCCCACATCATATCCAACTAAATCATTATATAATAAAAAGGTTCAGATAAAGCCAGAACAGGGAGCCTAGTGCATTACTGAATTGGGACATTTTCCACTTTATGTTTAATTTCCAGTACATGTCATTAGTTCATTCTTTCTGTTTTGTTTTTTCAACACGTCATTAGTTAAGCTCGTAAACGAAATGTGCTCTGCACTCTAGTCAAAAATATCACCTCTCAAGGTAACTTAGCAGCACAAAAATTTGTAATAATCATTTGGTATAGGCTCATACAAGATGTGGACCAGATCCTAGAAAAAGTAACAGCTGGAACAGTTTTCATCTGAATTCCCGTCCTAGTTTAAGATTGAAAATAAATTTAAATTTATACTCGAATATGGTGATTATTCCTAGTCAAAAGCATATGAAATTACTTTTTGATTACAAGAAAAATAACATAAATTCAGAAGTGGATAATGAGAGATGCAAATCTTTAAAAGGTCCAAATAGATTTGAGTATGTTCTAATTTGTATCCAGCACCTAATTAGATAAACCTGTGGCTAAAGCAAATCAATGGCATGTATTAGCATTAGCCAGCTAAGGCTCTTTGTTTTCATCTATCCAAGTTGGCTCATTGGACCACATCTTTGAAGCTTTTTTGCCATTTCAGAAGTATAATGGAATGTGTTGTAATACCACATTGTTATTTGGTGCTTATCCCCAATCATATCAAACCCATTGCATTCTTCTAACTCAATTTACAAAAAGATTTATTCCTCAATAAGGGGGTGAAAAACAGAAGAAAAAAAAATCACCAGAGGAAATAATCACGCGCTAAGCATATACTGTGCATAGATGCATTAAAAATGGCTAGTGAAAATAGATAAGAGGTGACTTGCTTTCTCTAGGTAGTGATAAAGGGCATGAAGTAATAAATTTTGCTTCTTAATCCGCTACTTTATTGTTTCATCCTTGCGTATCAGACCCAAATGCAGCACCAAAGTGAAGTGATCGTGAAAGAGAACACAAAAATGCAAAAACTTCATGTACGCAAATAGATGCATAGAGTTCACGGGAACATGAAAGAGAACAAAAAAGATAGCAAAGAACTAATGTACATGAATAGATGCAGAGTGCGGAATTTGGTTTCATATTACATTAGAACTCTGGCGCAGTAATGGGCAAAGTTTGTCACATTGTTCCTTTTTGGGTTTGTTAGAACCTTTTCCAGAGCATTCTCTACAGACCTTACCATGGGTATATATGAGACAATTAAGGTCAAACTTTAGGTCATCTGGAATTCGCCGATTTAGATGAATATATGTCTTTTTTACATCAGCTGCAGCAGGTACCCAACAAAGAGTCTTTGCAATCTGAAAAATCTGTAGTAAGTTTTGCATGTTAGCCAAGTACTACTTTTTTTTGAGAAGGATGTTAACCAAGTACTTTGAACAGGCAATATGTCTAGTGAAACTCACGTGTGTATCCACCGGAAAATCATCTCTCTGAAGCTGGAACATCAAGACACATGCCACCTGCATCCATTGCATACTGTTAGAATCATAGCAGCTGGTAAAATGTGCCAATTATAAAGGTTGCTGGTGATAAGATATTTCAGTTGCAAGAACAACCATTAGCATAAGCCTTATTTCTTATCATGTCATCTTTCAGATAACCACTTAATTTCTTCCCCATCACTGGTAAGCGCATCCTACATTTTAAAATTCACGTACGGAAGTCGGACTTTTTCAGTACATGGACGTTAGAGTAAATCTTTGCCACATGTCTGAAGCATTGTGTGATCTGTCATATACTTAGATTTTCTGCACACTCGTACCCTCAATTTTATAAAAGGAAGGTGACAACACCCATGTCCTCCAGTTCAGGAAAAAAAGAAGAAGCGTATCTTCCATGCATCGCGTGCATGTGAACTAGACTTGGAAACTAAATCAACACTAAGTTTTGCTATTGCTCTCAGCTACTTCAGGTTCTCTTCTCTTCCCTCATGCTCTTCTTCTTTACCCGTGTTCTTCCTAGGCTTTACTTTTGTTTCCCAGTCGTTTGGTCAAATATATTTTCAGCCAGCATGTGCGCACCTCGACTACTCCATCAATCATTTAGTCAAAAAATAACTATGTTCAATAATGTATGCTAAATTTTGGTTTTACTATTAAATAAAGTTGGACTTCTAGAACTACTACTAACCTTTAGCAGTACATGATTCTTTCTAAAGATCAGATAAATCTTGCATTGCGATTTTGCATTTTCATTTCACAAATTAAGAATCATATTTTCTTTCTTATAACCTTTTATTTTCGTTCTTTCTTTCTTTTTTCTCTATTCTATTACCTTTCTCAACAGAACTGTTTTTCTTTTTCCTTTTCAATTTCTCATCTAAGCATAAAACCCAATTTGAGATCCATAACGTAGCGCAATTCCTGTCAAGTCCCACGCAATTTTGAAATTTCAAGTCTTCGCTTCAGACACAAAACTCAAGTCATGACTGCTTCGGTACTACTCATACCGTCTTCACGGGTAAATTTCATCCATGGTCACTTAACTTTGTATCTATTACCCAAAAGTCACTTTTCTTTCATTTATTTCATCCATGGTCACTTAACTTTGTATCTGTTACGCAAAAGTCACTTTTCTTTCATTCATGGTCATTTAACTTGACTCCGACCATCACAAAAGTCATTATGACCGGATTTTATAATAATTCCATCGGAAAAATGATGTGGCAACCTGAATTAGTTCTTAATTTTAATTTAAGTGAATATATAATATACTACTCATATCTTGACTTTTTTTATATGTGCACAACACGATTTTCCTTATGGATTATTTAATGAAAGAATATCAATTTCTTAATAGATTAAATTACCTAATGAAGACTATTTACATAAAAAATTTGGTTGATATTTTTATGAAACATTTCATAATATTGCATTTATCTGCCAAAAAGAGTGATAAACAAGATAAATTCTTCAAAACACATAAAATAGAAATACATGTATGATATTATTTTTAAAAAAAAAATATTTTAATTCTTTGAAGATAAATCAACATGCTATAAAGATAGTTTTAAAATAAAATCTTTTTAATTGTGTCATTGAATAAGTATTGTCAAAATTTGTACAAATAATGTTATATTAACGTACAATTTTGTTAATAAAAGTTATAAAATATAAGTACTTTAATAGATAAAGAAATTATAGGATATCTAATTTTTATATTTATGAATTAAATTAATTAAACAATATGTAATTTATCAAAAATTGAATATTATGATAAAAACTTTTAAAAGAATTAATCGATTTGTCAAACAATTAAAAATACAAAGACAAACTCAATAAATAGAGTAGTTTATCATATTATTATGATATACCGAATGCAAAGACTCAAGTGGCAAGAAAAAGAATGTATTAAAAAAATAATTTTATCAACTACATGTCATAATTTTAGAGGGAGAAAAATAATTTTATCAACTACATGTCACAATTTTAGAGGGAGAAAAATAATTTTATCAACTACATGCCATAATATATTAGTGGAAAAAATAATTTATCAACACATGTCTCAACTTTAGAGGATTTTAAGAATATATAAGTATAATATTATTTCATAAAAATATCAACCAAATTTTTTTAATGAAAATAATCTTCATTAGGTAATCTAATCTATTAAGAAATTGGTATTCTTTCATAAAATAATTCATAAGGAAAATTGAGTTGTGCATATATAAAAAGGGACAAGATATGAGTAATATATTATATATTCACTTAAATTAAAAATTAAAAACTAATTAAGGTTGCCACATCATTTTTTCGATGAAATTATTGTAAAATCCGGTCACAATGACTTTTGTGATGATCGGAGTAAAGTTTAATGACCATGGATGAAATGAATGAAAGAAAAGAGACTTTTGCGTAATAGATACAAAGTTAAGTGACCATGGATGAAATGAATAAAAGAAAAGTGACTTTTGGGTAATATATACAAAGTTAAGTGACCATGGATGAAATTTATCCCTTCTCCTCACACACAAATCTTAAGTCGTGTACAGTTTGATACTACTCATCTGGGCACTATGATTTTTCCAAGCACTAGGAAGCTCTAAGGCTAATGGAGACTCCATTTGATATTAATTACTCTTTTTCCTTTCATAAGTGCCCCATCACATCAGATATTACTAACAAAGAAAAGATCTACTAACGGGTTGTGACTTCAAATTCCAAGAGAAGAGAGAGATTGTTTAGAGCCCATTTCTCATGTCAAACTGAAAAACTCCTACAAAATTCACCATTTGATGCTTGATCTTGGCTCAAAAAGGTGTACGTAATTGGAAGGAAAGAAAAGGTCTGCAAACTCATGATAATTTATAGGATTCCCGCCGCACTCTGCCCATGTCACTCTGGTCCCTCATGCGATGAAGGTGGGACTTGTATTGCAGACAAATATAGCAAGAAAAAGAAGAAGTGTTATCGAGAATTCCCTACCACTTATTTACTCTTCTAATCAAAGACAAGGAGAGAGTTCTTTTTCCTTGAACACACCAAATAGCCCAACACCCACCCCTCACTCTGAAAAAAAACAAGTATATGCTTTAAAAGCATGGTAATCAACCAGGCATGCAGTGGAGGGATAATAATGAAGAGGGACGATGTCCTCAATTTCTTTTTACCGAGATGCCGCTGATTAGTTATCAGCATGAAAGGAACAATCTGAATATGGTAATTTTTAATTTGAATCCAGGCTTTGTTGTTCAATTATCTTCCAATAGAAACTCACAGCATCTCTAAGAGACAAGTACACCAAAAAAATTACAAACACTTACCAATATGTAACAAGCAGGCATATCAATATCCAAATTCCAAACTCAGCGCATATTGTACTTAAACACGGCCCATGATTTCCCAAACAAAATTTCATGGATCACTGAAAAAAATTTACCGTTTTGGGACCAATTCCTCTGAAACAAGAGAGCTCCCTCTTGATTTCCTCTATAGATAGCTCTCTCAAGTACTCCAAGCACAGATTTCCTTTTTTCTGAAACAATGAACTTAATATTCCCTTGATACAAGAAGTTTTGGTGGGTGCTAAACCTCCACATCGTATGGTATCTTCAACAAGTTTTGCATCAGCAGCTAGAACCTAAGCATTTGAAGATAAAATTGCATGAATAAGTTGGTTGCAAGTCCAAGTTAATCCTTTTCATCAGTGCACAACAAATCGATTATATAGTGAATCAAGGAAATGCATAGACATTCTTGATTTTAAACATAACTAGACTTATAGAGAACAACGACAACAACAACAACATACCCAGTGTATTCCCACCTAGACTTATAGAGAACGATATAAGAAATCCACTGAACTTTGATGACAAACAAACCGTGTTCATTACTAACAAGTTAAGCACCACATAGAAAACAAAATGAATCAGACAGTATCTATACTAGCAAGGTCGTATTAACAGGCAAAACAACATATAATAAACGTAAAACCCTAAAATCGAACAAAATGCACTTTAGGTGGGGTTTAATCAGAAGAGTTACCGTAGTAAGCTTAACAAAATTGACTCTTGAGTTAATTTTTTAGCCATAATAAAGCAAGCATATATGAAGAAACATAATTAATTCATTTAATTTACGAAAAAATCTTACACATTCCCAAGTTGGAAAAGAAGATTTGAGGGAAGCAAAAGCCTTTTGAGAGTTAGTTTCCGTGGTGTTCTGCGACAAAATTGTGCTTATCAAACCGTCCAATACACTGTCATTACAACACTCATTACCACTACTATTGTCATCATCATCATCTTCAACTCCAATACGATCGAGTGATCTCTGCTTGCGGTACTTGATGAATTCTTTGGGAAAACCGTGAAGGGCCAAAAGATCATCCCGTACGGTTCGGCATTCCTCCGCCGTGGGACGAGAGAAATCGGGAAATGGCTCATTGGAAGGAGTGGCGCTGACATTATCCTTTTTCGAGGATTTGGAAGAGGGAGATGGAGAAGATTGGTCGTCGGGTTTTTTCCTCTTTGGGGTTTTGAGAGTCTCTCTCAGTTTGGTCATTCCTTTGAAAATGAAGCTTGTGCCAAAGGCCCCGGCGATATATTAAGGTATCTCAATCGCTTAGCCCGAGTGTCATGTTCCGAAGAATTTTCAATAACAAGTCAAAGCGGTCATAATTCCAATTGTTCGGTGATGTGAATGATCAAAACGGCATTGAAGATGTTTTTACCATCTAACCACTCTTTTATCTTTATGGAAAATCAGCTTTATTTTAAAAAATTAGTTAAATATATTCTTTAGGAAATTTTTAATAAGTAGCAGACTTATAGCTATAATTATGTTATAAAACAAGAAAGAATAAAGAAGAACAGTAGTGAGAATAGAGAGAGTAATTGTTATTTCTTCTCTTGAGGAATGATTTACAATGAAAAACCCTTTTATTTATAGGGGAAATTTGTCCTAGTTTCACACTAAAAGACAAATACATCCAATCCTGATAGACATCAAATAGATCTTGATAGATCTTGATAGACATTCACTATAATTGATAGATATCATAACATTCCCCCTTGAATGTCTAATAATACGCATATAGGTTGCCTCATTAAAAACCTTACAAGGAAAACTCAGTGGGACAAAACCTCGTAAGGAAAAAAAAGTACAGCGCGTATTAGCTCCCCTAATAAGAACATTCTTGAATCTTTGCATTCCGATCTTATGCACCATCTTCTTGAAAGTTGCAGTTGGAAGAGACTTGGTGAATAAATCAGCCACATTGTCACTTGAACGAATCTGTTGCACGTCAATATCACCATTCTTTTGGAGTTCATGTGTACAGAAGAGCTTTGGCGAAATGTGCTTCGTTCTATCTCCTTTTATGAATCCACATTTCAGTTGTGCTATGCATGCTGCATTATCTTCATATAAAATTATGGGTACTTTGTCACATTTTAAGCCACATTTTTCTCGAATGTGATGTATTATGGACCTCAACCACACACTAAGGGTGTCAAACGGGCCGGGCTGACCCGACCCGATTAGCTAACCCGGCCCGGTTTGACCCGGCCCGGTAAGCCCTAGGGCTTTAGGGTTCCGAGCCGGTTTTTTTGTTAAAATGGGCCCGGTTAACCCGGCCCGGATCAAGCCCGGTCCAGGCCCGCCGGTTAATCGGCCCGGCCCGGAAAAAAAAATTGATTTTGGTCCAAACGGCTAGTTTGGGCCCATTTAATAAAAAAAATAAAAAAAACTTTAAAAAATATTTTTTAATCCCCAAAAAAAATCTATAAATACCCTACAACTTCAAATCATTTTTCACACAATTTTTCACTCTCTCAAATCTCATTCTCTCTCAATTCTCAATTCTCTAATATTCAATATATTTAATTTCTTAAAGTGTTCACTTTAATTTTTTAATTTTCGTTTACAAAGTACGAGCGGTAGTTTCTAAAGTCGCAATCTTCGGATACTTCCAAAATTTGGTATTGTCGTTCCATCTCTTACGTTTAATTTTTATTTATTGTATTAATTGTTTAATATTTAATTTTATTATATTTGTGTATTTTGAATATTTTTAGTTTAATTTAATTTATATTATGGATAAATTAAAAAATCTCGTTGCTAAAGGTGTTAAAAATTTTTGTCCCGGAAGCGGTAGTGGTAGTAAAAAGCGAATTACTAGCGGTAGAGGTAGTTCAAGTAATAGATATACTCGTGTGCCTTCGCCTCCGGTACCGCTTGGTACACCTTTTGAGGAAGAAATAGGTGTAGATGCTCACGATATGGATTATGTAGAAGCTCAGGAAAATTACGGTATAGAAGAAGAAAATGAAGTAGATGCAGTTAATTTAGACGAAGATAATGAAAATATTGCTGAAACACCCGCAGTAGGAGATGCTAACGTTAGATCTGAATCAGTTAATCTCTCTTCCCGTCCTCCCAGTGCCCCAAAACCTCGTAAAAGAACTAGTATTGCATGGCAATTTTTTGAACGTATATCAGATATTGAGGTGCAGTGCAATATTTGTCAACAAATATATAAGCATAGAAGTGGAGGCAAGCAAGGGGGTACGGGTACGTTAACGAGACATATAGCTGAAGATCACAAAAGAGAGTTAAATATTGCAAAAGGTGGTGGAGATGTTGGTGGGTCAACGCAAACTAGCATGGACCCAACAACCGGTCAAGTAGCGAAAAAGTATAATAAATTGAGGGACAGGGAAGAAATAGCTAAAATGGTAGCTGTGGGTTGTTTGCCTTTTAGTTTTCCTTCTTCTGATGCTTTTATTCGTTATATACAAGCAATTTATAATCCTATGTTTAATGGTATTCCTAGAACTACTTGTCGGTCTGATATTTTTAGACTCCATTCACAATATTGTTTTTATTTATCAACATTGTTAAAAAATATTCAATGTAGATTGTCCCTAACTTCTGATCTTGGTCGTGCTGTAAATAAAAATGATTATTTAACCGTTACTTGTCATTGGATGGATAGTAATTTCGTGATGCAAAAACGTATTCTTGCTTTTTTATATGATGAAGATCGTAAACATACTGGACAATTTATTGCTGATTCTATTGTTAAAATTGCCGGATATTATGGTATAGAAAATAAAATTTTATGTATTGCTTTTGATAATGCTTCTAACAACAAGACTGCTATAACAAAAATAAAATCTACGCTATCTCCACCCTTGCCTGAAATTTTTCATATTAAGTGTGCATGTCATATATATAATTTAATTGTAAAAGATGGTCTTGAGTTTTTTGAGCTTTATGTTGAAAAAATTCGTCTTGCCGTTGGTTTTATTCAAGGAAATAATCGTAGATCGAGAATTAGAGAATTTAAACTTAAATGTCAAGAAAATGGACTTACACCGATTTTGATGCCTGAGGAAATTGATACTAGATGGAATTCTACGTATGAATTTCTAAAAACTTGTTATAAATATAGAATTCCTATTACACTAGCTTTTAACCAACATTGCGGTTCATTTGTTGATTCTGCTGATTGCATGCTACATAATTCTGATTGGGTTGTAATTAATGATCTTGTTAAGTTTTTAGAAAAATTTTATGTAGCTACGGTTGAATTTTCCGGTGCTTACTATCCTACTGTTTGTAATATTTTGGCATATATAGCCGATATTTCTGGTTTGCTCCAACAATATAAAAATAAAGAAGGTTATAAAGAAGCTGTTGGCGCCATGTTTACGAAATTTAAAAAATATTTTTTCCCGATTCCCCCTATTTACTTGGTTGGTGCCATGCTAAATCCGTGCATGAAATATAATCATATGTGTCACTTTAGTACTCTTATTTATACTAACTTAGAAATAAATACTAACCATGATTCTGAACAAGTACAGCCTGATTTGTGGACGGCTACGGCTGATGCAAAGGATTATATAGAAAAATTATATAATCACTAGGCTGATTTATTTGATTCAGCCTTACCTACAAATATCACTCCAACTGTCGCTCCTCATCCTCCCGAGGAGCCATCATCTTCTAAAAGGCCGGCACATAGTGGTTTTTCTGATTCGTTTTATGATTTAAATTGTTGGAACAGTGTTGATGAGAGAACTTACACATCAACTTATCGGGAAGAGCTGAAATATTATCTTCGGACGGCACCAGAGGATCGCAGACGACGGATCAACACGCTGGATTGGTGGAGGAATAATGAATCACAATATCCTGTGCTTTCAAGATTAGCTAGAGATATCTTGAATGTTCCAATGTCAACCGTTGCATCAGAGAGCGCCTTCAGTCAGGGACGACAGCTGCTTGGAGACAACCGACACTCATTGGGAAGCAATGCAATGAATGTTCTAGTTTGCCTCAGAGATTGGATTAGAGCGGAAAGAAGAAACCAAGGAATGGAACCGGAGCCGAGCGACAAGCTGAAACTTGAAGAAATTATGACTTCACGGGAGAACTCCGCAGAATCAAGTCCAATGCATGGTTTTGCCCCCGTTGACTTAGATTATCCTATGCAAGTTCCCATTAATATTAACATGAATGAGTTGGAAAAAATGATGCATAATTTATAGATTTTTCATTCATGTAAATTATAAATTTTGGATCATTTTGCAATCAATAAAATTCCCCAAATTCATTCACTCCTTAGTCGTTTTTTTTTTTTTTTTATTTAACGATTTAAAATTTAAAATTGAATTTCTAGTTTTCTACTTTAAATTAAAAACTTACTTCTAATATATTATTAATTTACTACCAAATATTATTAATTTATTATATTAAGTAGCATATGTTTTGTATATTTGTGCATATATCTTCTATAGAAGTGTATATTTAACGTATACATGTGTATACATTTTATAAATTAGTATATAAGTATATCTATACATATTGTAATGTATATATAATGTAGTATATTTTATAAGTAGTAGTATATATACATTTAATGGTGCGTATACACGTGTATATATCTTCTATAGAAGTGTATATTTAATGTATACATGTGTATATGTTTTATAAATTAGTATATAACTATACAAATATATATTGTAATGTATATACATTATAGTATATTTCATTTAAAGTATTACATATACATAGAATAGAGTGAATGGATCTTCTATAGACGTGTATATTTAACGTATACATGTGTATATATTTTATAAATTAGTATATAACTATACAAATATATATTGTAATGTATATATATTGTATATATCTCATTTAAAGTATTACATATACATAGAATAGAGTGTATATATGTGAATAGATCTTCTATAGACGTGTATATTTAACGTATACATTACTTTATGTTTTATAAATTAGTATATATATTGTAGTATATACTTTTTTTAAAGTAGTACATATATATTGAATGGTGCGTATATATGTGTATATATCTTCTATAGACGTATATCTTTAAAGTATACAAGTGTATATGTTTTATAAATTAGTATGTAACTCTATATATATACATATTGTTGTATATATATATATGTATATCACTATACTGTAGTATATATTTTATTTAAAGTAGTACATATATATTGAATGGTGCATATATATGTGTATATATCTTCTAAAGTAGTATATATTTAACGTATACATGTGTATATGTTTTATAAATTAGTATATATATATATATATTGTAGTGTATATATATATATATATTATACTATTATAGCATATGTTTTATTTAAAGTAGTACGTATAGTCATATATAATTATATATTGAATGGTACGTATATATGTGTAATTGTTTATACTTTATATATTTTTTTAAAAATATATATTGTATATTGGAGTGTATATAGTGTATATTGGAGTGTATATAGTGTATATTGGATTTTTTATTTATTTTTTAAATGGGTTTGACCGGTTTTTAACCGGGTTTGACCGGGTTTGACCGGGTCTTGGTGGGTTTGACCGGATTGGGTTAAGTGGGTCGGGTTCGGGTGGGTTTTAATTTTTTTACTGTTTGGTCGGCCCGGCCCGGCCCGGTTAACCCCAAACCCGGCCCGTCACCGGCCCGGAACCCGGGTAAAATGGGAGGGCCGGTTCCGGGTTGGCCCGGCCCGGCCCGTTAGACACCCTTACCACACACACTCTCGTCTTGCTTCATGAATAGCTATAATCTCAGCGTGATTCGATGAAGTGGCTACGATAAACTGCTTTGTTGATCTTCAAGATATGGCAGTACCCCCACATATGAATACATAGCCTGTTTGAGACCGAGCTTTATGCGGGTCGGATAAGTATCCAGCATCAGCATAACCAACAAGATCGAAATTGCAATCTTTAGAATAAAATAAACCCATATCGGTAGTTCCCTTTAGATATCGTAATATGTGTTTGATCTCATTCCAATGTCTCCTAGTAGGAGCATAACTATACTTTGCTAGCAAATTTACTGAAAAGGCAATATCAGGCCTTGTAGTATTTGCAAGATACATTAGTGCACCAATTGCACTAAGATATGGTATTTTAGGACCAAGGAGTTCCTCATTCTTTTCTTGAGGCTGAAATGGATCCTTATTCACATCAAGTGATCGAACAACCATCGGAGTACTTAATGGATGTGCTCCATCCATATAGAATCGTTTCAACACCTTTTCTGTGTAGGCAAATTGATGGACAAAGATACTGTTTGTCAAATGCTCAATTTGCAAACCAAGGCATAACTTTATCTTTCCGAGATCTTTCATCTCAAACTCTTCTTTAGGTAATCAATTGCCTTTTGAAGCTCTATTGGCGTTCCAATAAGGTTTATGTCATCGACATAGACAACAAGTATAACAAACTCCAACGTTGTTTTCTTTGTGAAAACACATGGGCAAATTTCATCATTCGTATAACCTTCTTTAGATAAATATTCACTAAGACGGTTATACCACATTCATCCAGATTGCTTCAAACCATACGATGATCTTTGCAATCTAATGGAATACATTTCCCGAGGCTTTGAACTATATGCTTTCGGCATTTTAAATCCTTCGGAAATTTTCATGTATATCTCATTATCAAGTGATCCATATAGATAGGTTGTTACCACATCCATCAAATGCATTTCAAGTCTCTCATAGATAGTGAAACTAATAAGATAACGCAATGTTATTGCATCTATAACTGGTGAATATGTCTCATCATAATCGACACCAGGTCGTTGTGAAAATCCTTGTGCAACAAGACGTGCTTTATATCTTTGTATTTCATTTTTTTCATTTCTTTTTCGCACAAAGACCCATTTATAGCCAACAGGCTTAACACCATTAGGTGTTTGAGCTATGGGTCTAAAAACTTCACGTTTGACGAGCGAATTCAATTCAGATTGAATTGTTTCTTGCCATTTTGGCCAGTCATTTCTTTGTCGACATTCTGTGACAGATCGAGGTTCAAGATCCTCGCTATCTTGCATGATTTTCGTTGCAACATTATATGCAAAGACATGATCAACTACTATTTCAGATCGATTCAGATTAGTCAACATCGCTTAAATTTATGGATAGTTCCTCATTTTCTTGAGTCTCAGGCTCATTGATTCCTTCAGGGATATCAACATTGTTCAAATCTTGAACTTCCGTATGTGGATCTTTCGTAGTGTCATCTTGACCATTTGATTTTCTTTTTCTAGGATTTCGATCTTTAGAACCTAATGGTCTGCCACGCTTCAAGCGTGCTTTAGATTCATTAGCTATGACACTAGTGGATGGTCCTTTAGGGACATCAATTCGAATTGGGACATTCTATGCAGTAATATGTGATTTAGTGATCCTTTTCAAATCTGTAAATGCGTCCGACATTTGATTTGCAATTCTCTGCAGATGAATAATCCTTTGTACTTCTTGCTCACAAATAGAAGCACGTGGATCAAGATGAGATAGTGATGAATTTTTCCACAAAATTTCTCTTTTGATGTCACTGTCTTCTCCCCCTAATTTTGGAAAAAGTATCTCATCAAATCGACAATCTGCAAATCGAGCAGTGAACATATCTCCCGTTAATGGTTCAAGATAGTGAATAATGGAGGGTGATTCAAACCCAACATAAATTTCTAACCTTCTTTGGAGGCCCATCTTGGTGCGGTTTGGTGGTGCTATCGGCACATAAATACCCCACCCAAAAATTCTCAGATGAGATATATTAGGTTCTTGACCCAGAACCAATTGCCACGGAGAAAATTTATGATAATTTGTCGGTCTAAGACGAATAAGTGTTGCAGGATGCAAAATTGCATGACCCCAAAAAAAGTGGGCAACTTAGTTTTCATTAGTAATGGTCTTGCTATCAACTACAGACGTTTAATTAATGACTCAGCAAGGCCATTTTAAGTGTGAACATGGGGTACAGGATGTTCTACTCTTATCCCGATCGATAAGCAATAGTCATTAAATGCTTGGGATGAAAATTCTGCAGCATTATCAAGGCGAATAGACTTGATTTGATTATCAGGAAATTGTGCCTGTAATCGTATTATTTGTGCCAACAATTTTGCAAATGCCAAGTTGCGAGATGACAAAAGGCACACATGAGACCATCTAGAAGAAGCATCTATTAGGACCATGAAGTATCTAAACAACCCACTTGGTGGGTGAATTGGTCCACAAATGTCCCCATGTATGTGTTCCAAGAACGCGGAGGACTCAATCCCAACTTTTGTTGGCGATGGTCTCACAATCAACTTGTCTTGATAACAAGCATTACATGAAAAATCACCATTCGAAAGAACCTTCAAGTTATTTAATGGATGCTCATTTGAATTTTCTATTATTCGTCTCATCATTATTGATCCTGGATGTCCCAGGCGATTATGCCAAAGTACGAAAGTATTAGAATCAGTAAACTTCCAGTTTACTATAGAATGTGCCTCAAATGCACAAATCTTTGTCCAATACAGGGCAGAAGATAAACTGGGGAACTTTTCAACAACACATGTCTGCCCAGAGATATTCTTGGTGATACCAAGATATTCAAGATTTATCTCTTCAAATGTCTTGATATGATAACCATTTTCACGGATATCTTTAAAACTCATCAAGTTTCTCCGAGACTTGGGAGAGAACATAGCATTTTTTATGATGAGTTTAGTTCCCTTGGGCAAGATTATAATGGCTTTTTAGAAGCCTTCAATCAAATCAGCACTACCAGAAATTGTAGTAACATTAATCTTGTCCATGTTTAGATGAGAGAAATATTTCTTATCTTTGAATATCGTATGTGTAGTGCCAGAATCAATCAAACAAATATCTTCTTGAAAATTATCCATATCTTTAAATAAAATAACATGCACCAAATAAAATATATATTAAATCTTTGTACAACGTGAAAACTTATACTATAAAGAATTATTAATCACCTTTTACTAAGCAATTAAATAAAGTTGGTGACCATGTACACTTCTATATCATCGGACAACACATTAATTAAGCAAATTACATTATCCAAACTATCTTATCCAAACTGTACATTGTTAAAGAATAAACAAGATAGTTGGGGGTCACGTAGGACCTTACGGACGAACACAACAACAGAGAGTAAAAATGCATAAGCACTATATTAATATTACATAAGGAATATAATATATTAAAAATAGACGTGGTATTGTGAAGTTTTGCATGCAAAAGTTAAAAGGGTTCAATCCCTGCAAGTATTACACATATAAGATTTTACTTGTTCTTTGCACATATCGTTTCCCTTTGTTTTTTCATTCCTCTTTTCAGAAAATAATGATAAAATTAAAATTCAATTCAATTCAATAATAAACAACAATAATATAATTGAACTAATCAATATTAATCAAAAACTAATACTCATGCAAACAACTACTTTTACATGATTCTTTATTCACTAACTATTGTCAATAAAAATAAAACAAAATTAGAAATCATTCATTCTTTCATGTTTACGGAATCATCACCAATCAAGTGATCAATCTTTCCTTCAGGGTGCTCGAAAAAGTCTGCTACATCCAAACATGTGATGTCAACATTATTTTCAGAGAGAAAGTTAGCCTCAGGATTTCTCTCTTTCTTCTTTAGTAATGCTTGATAAAGATCAACCGAGTGCTTGAGAGCACGACAATCACGTGAATAATGTCATTTTCCGCCACATCGAAAACAAGTAACTGCTTCACGTTTCTCATCTTTTTTTTTATTTGATGAATTATTAACACTCGGAACAGAGTTTCTTTCTTGGTCATCATGACCACGTCCACGACTAGGGCCACGACCTTTTCCACACCTAGCATGGTGAGCGTGCATATCATTCACCTTAGGGAATGGTGCAGATCCAGTTGGTCGGTTCTCGTGATTTTTCATCAACAAATAATTATTTTGTTCAGACACGAGAAGATGAGAACTCAGTTCAGTATACTTCTTGAAATCTTTTTCTCGATATTGTTGCTGTAAGAGCACATTCGAGGCATGAAAAGTGGAGAACGTCTTTTCCACCATATCATTATCATTGGCCGTTTCTCCACAAAGTTTCAATTGAGAAGAAATTTTGAACATGACAGAATTGTATTCATGAACAGACTTGTAGTCTTGAAATCTTAGATGCATCCACTCATACCGTGCTTTCGGGAGGATGATAATCTTTAAGTGGTCAAACCTTTCTTTTAGGCTATTCCACAATACGAGTGGATCCTTAGTAGTAAGGTGCTCAATTTTCAAAACTTCGTCAAGATTATGATGCAAGAAAATCATAGCCTGAGCACGATTTTAACTAGATGTTGTATTTTCATTCTTTATGGCGTCTCCAAGACCCATAGCATCTAGGTGGATTTCAGCATCCAACACCCATGAAATATAGTTCTTGCCCGAACTTTAAAGGGTAACGAACTCACATTTCGTAAGATTGTTAGCCATATGAAAAAATACCTTAGCCTTAACCTTCAAATTTGAGACGGTAGAGTCTCGTGCTGATAACATGTTATAAAACAAGAAAGAATAAAGAAGACGAGTAGAGAGAATAGAGAGAGTAATTGTTAGTTCTTCTCTTGAGGAATGATTTATAATGAAGGAAGCCCTTCTATTTATAAGGAGAATTTGCCCTAGTTTCACACTAAAAGACAAATACATCAAATCCTGATAGACATCAAATAGATCTTGATAGATCTTGATAGACATTCACTATAATTGATATATATCATAACAAATTAGAACTTTTATAGTAATTGTTTTATAATTATAAAAAATAACAAGTTGTGTTTTGTATTTTATAAAAGTGTTGCTACTAAAATACATATACAACAAGATTTATTGTACTTCTTTTACTCAAATCAATTGAGTTAAATAAGGACTGCAGTAGAATTTTTTTTCCATAAATTACTCTTATTTTAATTTGTAGATTCATTTTCCAAATCAAACTCAAATTTGAAAGATTATTATCTTTATGATCTTCAAAAATTTAAAATAAAACATCATTGCTGTTTTTTCTCTCTTATATATCTTGACTTTTTTTATTTATTAGTTTTTTTATCTTTTTTTAATCGTTTTAGTTTTTTATTTTGATTTCTTTTTTCTTTCCACTTTATTTTCTCTCTTTTATTTCTCTTTTTTTCCTTTTTCGTTTTTTTCTTTATTTTTTTCTTTTTCGTTTTCTTTTTTTTCCCATGTTTTTTTTCTTTTTCTATTTTCATTTTCTTCTTCTTTTTTCCTTTTTTTCTTTTTACACTTCTATTTTTAACTTCTATTTGTCTTTCTTCTTTTTTTCCTTTTTCACTTTTTTTTTTATTTGTTTGATGTCTTTTTTTCATTTTTTTTACTCTTCTATCTCTATCTTATATTTTTAAAAGACAAATATCTATATCATATATACATATTCAAAAAATAGACAAAATAAATTGACATACAAATCTACATATATATTTACAGAAATACATATCTGACTCATATGTATATTTAAGCATACAGGACACAAAATCTCTATAACAAAAAGAACAATTATATACATATGCATATAGGTAATCAAAAAATAGATGATACATATTTTAAACAGTAAAAAATACAAATAAGTATATATGTTACCCTCTAAAATGACATAGAACAATTCAAAGACAAATCAAACACCGTATAAAAGTACATATGAATATGCGTTTGTGTATACAAAAAGGACAACTAAATACATATACATATAGACAATCAAAAGATACATGATACAAAACTTAAACAGTAAAAAATATAAATAAGCACATATGTTACCCTCTAAAATGACATAGAATAGTTCCAAGACAAATTCAACACCGTACAAAATACATATAGCTCTGCATATGTATTTACAAAATACATACCCAATCCATATATATATTCTTCTTTTATATGAGTCACCTTTGTATTTCGCAAATATATATGAAGATGTATAGTTTAGTTATGCTTGTTACTGTTTAATATGAATATGATATATATTTCGTAAATACATATCATAGATATATTTGTATTTTTTGTATAGTAATATACATATGGATCAGGCATGTATTCTGCAAATACATATGCAGAGTTATATGTATTTTTTTGTAATGTAATATATATATATTATTATGTAAAAGAAAATATGTGCATACTATGTATTTTGTATTATATTTATATGAAAAGTACATGTAATATAGATTTATGTCATTATTTTGTTCTATAGGTGTTGCGTGATCATATATTCATGGCAAGAGTACTTTCGAGGTTTGCACCACATCTAGAATGCCACACAGTCAACAATATTGAAAAACGTATTAAGGTGATGTTATCAAAGTAGCAGTACACGATTTTTTGTCATAAGAATATTTGTGGTGTCTACATGAACAAGAAGAAATGTGTAGTTCAAGCGCAATTAGGCAGATTATGTCACAAATGTATTATAATTTTTTTGGAGGCATGTGCATGTATTTGTATTTTGTATAAATAAATGCATATCTATATGTATTTTTGTACGGTGCTGAATTTATCTTTGAACTGTTCTATGTCATTCTAGATGGTAACATATGTATTTATTTGTATTTTTTACTGTTTAATATATGTATCGTGTACTTTTTGATTACTTATATGTATATGCATATAATTTTCTTTTTTGTTATAGAGATTTTATGTTCTATATGTTTATATATACATGTGAGTGAGATATATATTTCTATAAATACATATGCAGATACATATGTATGTTTTGTACTGTAAATATATATTCAGATCTGTATGACTATGTATTTTATATATTTTTTGAATATGTGTATGTGATATACATATTTGTCTTTTCAAAATAAAAGTTATAGATAGAAGAGTAAAAAAACGAAAAAAAAAATGGAAAAAGAAAAAAACGAAAAAAAAAAGTGAAAAAAAGAAGAACGAGAAATAGAAGTGTAAAAATAAAAGAAAAAAATAGAAAAAAAGAAGAAGAAAACAAAAATAGGAAAAGAAAAAAAGACATGAAAAAGGAAGAAAAAGAAAACGAAAAAAGAAAAAAATAAAGAAAAAAACAAAAAACAAAACAAAAAAGAAATAGAAGAGAGAAAATAAAATGGAAAGAAAAAAATTAAAAAGAAACAACAACAACAATAAACCCAGTGTATTCCCACATAGTCGGGTCTAGGGAGGGTAAGATGTACGCAGTCCATACCACTACCTTCGGAGAAGTAGAAAGGTTGTTTCCGATAGAAAAAAAAATCAAAATTTTAAAAATAAAATGATAAAAAAATAAGATGAAAAAAACTAACAAGAAAAAAAAGTTAGAGATATAAGAGAGTGAAAGAGAGAAAAAAATAGTAATAATGTTTTATTTTGAAATTTTGAAGATCATGAAGATAATTATCTTCAGATATGAGAAAAGAAAAAAAAAAGAAAAAGAAAGAGAAAAAAATGAAAAGGGAAAAAAAGAAGAGAAATAGATGAGAGAAAATAAAGTGAAAAAAAAAAAAAAGAGGGTATAAGATACGACTATATTGGGGGAAAGTGAAATAGTGGAGTGAAAATAGGAAAAGGTAAAATAGTGGGAGTAAAACATACGCGTTAATGGGCAAAATAATGTTACTCTTGCTAGAAACTGTAATTTTGCAAAAGTGTTGTTATTTATTGTAATTATAGTCTTAAATATTCCACTTTCTGTAATTTTGCCTATTTTTTAATCATATTTTGAGAGTAAATTTATCATTCTACTTTAAAAATCTGATTAAATATATTTTTCGTTATATTTTGGAGTCAAATTTACCAGCAATGTCATACTTTAGAACTATATTTATCCTCATTATTAAGACACTTTTCACTTGTGCCCTTTCGTTAACAGAAAAAATCAAATCAACGCGTCATGTTTTAAAAATAAAAACACACCATAATCTAACCATCTGATCTGACCCACAAAAAATACACAAACAAATATACCTTTCTTCAATTCTGTTGGTCGAATTTTTTCAACGAACAAATATACCCCCTCTTTCGACATGCAGTGGTGGTATGTTGTATATAAAGACATAAGAATTAAGAGATGTAACAATTGACACATAGAGTAGCCTCTTAGCTTGATATATTCAGTGGGTCTAATTTGTTTCATTTGATCGTTAAGGGTCATTTTTTATGAGCTCTGCATTAATGAAGATCCACGAACTAAGAGAAGGATATATTTGTTTGTGTTTGCATGTATGCAAATTTATTTTTTCATGAGTTATGCACTGATTAATGTAATATGGCTTAATGTCATTGAAAAAATTTGACCAACAAAATTGAGGGGTATATTTATTTGTGTCTTTTTTATTGTTCGAGTCGAATCACGCAAGTTAGATTAGAGTGTGTTTTGTTTTTAAAAAAATAAGGCATTTGACGTTGATTTGGACTTTTTTATTTAATGGTACATGTGAAAAGTTTCTTCAGACCGAGGATAAATGCGACCTCAAAATATGGTGAAAGGTATATTTAGCCGATTTTCCAAAGTAGAAGGGTAAATTTATCCTCAAAGCATGACGAAGGATATATTTAGTCAATTTTTTAAAGTAAAAAAAATAAATTTGATACTTTTCCCTATGTAAAAATATCACTTATTTAGGAACACCAAAGACACTACTTATTTCGAAAGAGTAAAGAAATTTCACGAGAACTTCAACAGTTAGAACTTGGAACTATTCATTACTCGGACCGTCTCTGTTGAATATGAATATAGGGACTTTATTCAAGCTAAAATATTTCTGTAAAAGGAGAAATGAAAATAATATTAATGACAAAACATAGTAGACACATATATATTGTTATATGCCTTTTTAATTGCTAATTACAGTCTATTATCTATCTTGAAATCTTGTTACTTGAGATCGTGTCGTCCAGAAACTTCCAAAACTTCATCCATGCACCTTTGATTGTTACTGCATTGAAACTTTTGAATCAGAATTATATCTTTTTTTTTATATCTATATTATCATACTACTTTTTTCAAATAATATGGTCTGAAAATTGATTCTATATTAAGTTAAAGAATATTTACATTATTTCCAAAGTTCATAAAAAATCTTTTTTATTGCGTGTTCAATTATTCCATGGAGACGAAACTTTTAGTTAAACTACACTCACTGTTAAAACTTAAAATTGTGTTTGCTTGCTCTGTTTTAATACTGTGATCAAAGTGATCAGATATAAGAGGCCATTTGGTCATCCAATGCTCTCTATCTTGCTATGGATGTTACACTTAGTCCATGTAAAGAATCTTCCTACACTCTTCATTTGAGTGAGGCCTGTATCTTCCATAAAATCAACTTAGTCTTGGACTGATGTTTGCAAAATTTTCCTTTTATTTATAGAACTTATGCGACAAAAATGGTGAGATGCCCAACATTTTAAACTATGTTGAACATTAATTCTGATTTTTTATTTGAACCGTTCTGAGAAGGTAACACTAAATAGAACAAAGTAGAGGATATCAAATGAACTCCCAAGTCCTAAGGATGTTTCTTTCTCCAAGTCTTGCCCCTCTATTCCATAACCTTATTCCCCTCGTACACCAAAAAGTTGCAACCCATAAGCCAAACATACATAGTAGTAGCATATATTCATAATCTTTTAGAAAGAAAAAAGAGAGAGTCCATCTTCCTAGTCATGTAAATTGCTAGTATATAAAACTAATAACTATATACTCTTAATTTTTAATATACCAACTTGGTAAAATTCACCTACAGGGTGCCCAGCCCACAATCTTTTGCAGCTACAATGTAAAAACTGCTCATCAATTTGGCAGAACCTTGCTTAAGCAAATAAAGTAAAAAAAAAACATCATATATTATGGCAGTTTTCAAGACATAATCTTGATAGTTAAGTCCAGACAGACGACAAAGTATCGTGGTCCTAGCAATTTAGCATATTCTGTTTTTGACTTTTAGATGAGAACTTGGGAAACAAATCTACCATCCAAATCAATGACCACTAGGGGTTTTTACCTAATCTTTTTTAATAGGATTTGGATTACAAGCTCAATCACGTCCACGGAACAACAAACTTAAGTGGTGAGCAAACTTTTGTCCCACTAAGATAATAATGATAAGAATCCAACAAAGTTGAAGCTATAATTAATACCAAAAAAGTTACTACATCATAATCCACACAACAGCTTGGTTAGGCAGAAAAGTACAGTCAACTTGGTCATTCTTTATATAGTACTCTGCTAACTTGAGATGACTTTGTCAAACTCAAACGCCTCTTGAATTCAGCTAACATGGCAACTTGGTCCCAAGGTCCTAACCAAGTCATCTTTGCTTGCTGCTGTTCAACAAAGTACAAACTATATCAAAATAGAACAAACTTTAAACCAAAATTGCATTGTCTCTCCTTAAATCCTAATTATATACACAATAATCACAATTTTAGACCAAATTACATTCTTAAGTAACTACAACCAAACCTAGAATAAAGGAAAAGAAGGTTAGGACCCAATTCAGCAAATCTAAAGCTATAAGCAAGTTAAAAAAAATAAATTAACCACGAACATGATAAAGCCCCAAACCCCAAATAATTGATAATTACACTTTTTTTTTTGTAATCGACCCTTTCCTAAACTCCTGCTATGTGCGGTTTAGTGAACCGAGCTGCTTTTTTTTTTTTTTTTTTGTACTCGGACCACGATTCAGAACACGGCTAAGTTGAGATACTGAGTAGTTCTTCCGACTCAGTACCGAGTCTGACTCACTCGTCCTTCCAATACTCCTTCCCAGTCTATCTCTTCTTCATCGTTATCCTCATCCTTCATCCTTCTCCGCATGGAAATCAACATCCTCTTCGCCTTCTCACTTGCCCGCTCGCTTCCTTGCTCCACCACCATCTGCAATACTTCAGCTGCATTCGTCTCTTTTGCCATCCCCTTGAACCTCAAACTTCCCTGACTAAGTGAGTACAGAGCCGCCACGCAATTCTCCCGAGTCGACTCATCCAACTCATTCCAATTTCTCAATATCCCCACCATTACATTCACTGCATTAGCGTCCAGTAACGCCGCCTTTCCCTCTTGACACACAGCCAAATTGCAGATCACCAAGACCACTCTACCCGCCATATCCCTGGTTTTGAGCATTCCCAAAAGCGTATTCGCTGCTCCTAGTTTAACAAGCTTCACTCGGTTACTCTGCACTAATGTTAAATGATAAAGAGCCAATGCCGAGTCATGACGAGTTCGCTCAGTCCCCGACCTCAGTGCGTGTAAAAGCGGCTGCAATGCACCCAATACTCCAATTGCTGTCTTGTTGTCATCTTCCAGCGCCAAACTGAATATCGCGCCGGCTGCGTGCTCCTGAGACTCCTCGAAGCCGCCTTTTAAAACATCAATTAACAGAGGAGTAATCCCCGCTCGAATGATTTTCACTTTGTTGGCATCCACCAGCGAGAGATTGACCAATGCAGCAACAGCGTTCGTCTGAACTCCGGCGTACCTCGAGACAATCAGCGGCTTAAGAGCCGATAAAAGCCGCGGCGTGCACAGTGAAACCCTAGCCTCCTCATCGGTTCTGGTACTTTTTCTCAGTGAAATTACAGCTTGTTCCTGGTCATAAACATCCAATTTCTTAAACCGAGCAACGTAGTAATCATCCTCCGATGACGTGGAAGCAGACGACGGTACTTCATCGGAGATTATCTCCGACGAAGTCGATTGCGACGAGGACGAGGAATAGCAGGAGGGGCGAGTTTTAAAAGGAAGTAGCGGCGAGTTGTTAGCTATAACAGATTCCTCCGAGCTGGAAGGAGAGTAAAAGTGATGATTATTCCTCGGATTCAGTTCCGTGGCAGCATGAGAGAGTAGCACAGGTGGATTCTCCGCCACTCCTTTGAGCAATTCCCTCTCCGAAACCCGTATTCTTGAATCTTCTCTAGATATCGAAGAAGAAGAAGAACTAGGCAAATTCTCCGCCATGGAAGCACGAACAATTGCCTCAACGGCATAATAATCAGGCTGCTGAGGCTTCTCCGCCCCTGATTTCTCACACCAGCTGAGAATCGTCGTCCTCAAAGCTAAATTCGGAATCACGTTAGTAAAATCAGGGGTTAACCCGTTTGGAAGTTGTGGTTTAAACCCCAAATCCTTACAGACTTGAACAGAAGTCCTCTCAAAAGTCTGACCAGATGACACCACAACTGGATCAAACATTAAACACCCATAAATGGGACAAATGAGTTCTTTTGGTGGGTCATTTTTATCAAATTTGGCCGAAGAAGAAGACCTGTAAATAAAGATTTTCCACATAGACTTACTTCGGCCATGTCCACCCGTTTCCCCTTTATTAGCTTTTCTGAAAGGGGAATACATGGTGAAGTTACAAATTACAAATCGCTAGGGTTTTGCTAGCAAATGGATTTAATAGTAGGTAAGAAAAAGACGGAGATTCCTGTGGTAGTATTATTTTGAAATTGAATTTTACGGAGATTCAGTCAGATAGATAGAGTCAGGTTTCAGTAGGACGTGTGTAACTGAAGATTGATTCACCTTGTGGAAACAAACTGGGTCTCCTCGAGAGTTATTTGGTTTGGGCATCGTATCCGTATGTGTTTTTGCTTTAGGACATGTTTCTTGGGTTATTTACTTAAGTTACCACTTGAGTTAGTCTAACATAGACAGCTCACTGTGCCATTTCATGTCCTTTTTACAGCCCATCCTTTTTGGTAGCTTTCCACCACTAATACTACTCTTTGTTTCTTCCTAGAACTATTTGAATTCTACTGGAGAATTTATTTTCTAGTTTTTTACAAAATTCTTACTTTTATGATTTTTCGACAAAATTTTTTTTTTCACTTTTTATGTATAAGAGAATTGGAAAGTTTTTTTTTTTTTCAAAATTAATTTTATGAAAGAGCAAGAGATCTCTTTTACTCAAATTCTACTATATGATAATAATATATATAAAAAATTATTAATAAATTACTTCAAAAATTTAACCGTCCAAAGCTCGTCGCTTACGTCCTTTGAAGTGCTTCAGAAAGTTTCTTATATAATCAAAACTGTTGATCTAGTAAGTTTGCATTTGTATTGCTTTTTCTAACTTTGTCTTCTATAATAAATAAAGGTTAAACTCATCGGTGGTCTTCTAAACTTGACACGAACTTTCACTTAGACATCTCAACTGGACGTTGTTCACTTTAGGCACCTCAAGTATCCATAAACTGTGTCATTTTGATACGTTTCGATATCAGCACAGGTGCGTGTGTCTCACGGGCCGCAAGCATGGATAAAACAACCAATTAATTTGTGTCAACTCATTTAAATTGCCACATCACTATATGCACCTAAATTTTTTTATTTTTTATTTTGAAAAAAAAGACTAAAACACATGAAAAGGGACCAATTATAAAAAGAACTTTGTCATTTTTATAAAAAAAAGATTTATATAATTAATTTAAATAAAAAATATTAATAACCCCACCCCCACCTTATATTATCTTCCTAATCACCCCACCCCACCCCACCCCATATCATCTTCCTCAACCCACCCCACCCCCACATTTTCTTTTTCCTTTTTCTATTCATACATTTTTCTTTCATTTTCTTCCATACCCACTATCAAATTTCCATCACCACCATAGCATTACAATCACTAAACTCCACACAACCTTAATCTCCATTAATGGAGGTTGAATCCTCCATTAATAGAGGTTGAATCCCCCATTAGTGGAAGTTGAATTTTTCAATCCATCGTTTTGCTCATCCTTTATAGAAGTTTCTGGAAGCTTGAATTCTTTGAATGATTTGAAAAATGTAAATGATTTACTTATCGTCTTGAAGAAAGAAAGAAACACACAGTGACATTTTTGATTTTTTTTTTTTTTGGCTGGTCTTTTTTATTTATGTGAAACTGTAAAAGAGAGTGTAAAGGAGAGAGAATAAAGGAGAAGAATGGAGTGGGCTGGGGTGGGGGCTACCAAATAGAGAAGAGGACTTGGGGTAGGGGTTGTCGCGGAGATGGGTGATGGTGGAGAAGATGACTTTGGGGTTTGGGGGGTGGGGGTGGGATGGCATATGACATTTTCCAAAATTAAATAATTGTATAATTATTTTGGAAAATGTCATATGCCATCAATTAATTGGTTCTTTTAATTTAATTGTCTATATATATTAATGAGTTGGTTAATTATGTCATTCATTGCTATGTATATATATTGTTGCTGACTTGGAAACAATTTCAATAATTTAAAACAAATTAAAGATAAAAAATTATGAAAATACCTCTAAAAAATTATGAAAATACCCCTGAAACGCGTCCAAAAGCGAGTGTAATACACGCTTTTTACTGAATCAGCAAAAGGTGCCAAAATGACACAGTTTATGGCTACTTGAGGTGCCTAAAGTGAACAACGTCCAGTTGAGATGTCAAAGTGAAAGATCGTGCCAAGTTTGGGGGGCTGCCAATGGGTTTGACCATAAATAAATATTACCCTCGAACCACAATTAGTATAATTCATGTAAGAACTACCATGCCTAGCTCTTGTTAATATTGTAGTAGTATTTTTTTCCTTTTCTATAAATAACGAAATTAGGATGAATGCTGCCTCATTTTTTTAGTAATAATAAATTATAAATTTTTTAAAATATATTAAATATTATTTATAGAAAAAATAGATTTTGTATACAAAAAAATTTAGATCGAGTTTGATATATCTGATCCAGAATATTATGTGTTAAGAAATTAATACATTGACTTTATTATTACAACAACAACAAACCCAGTGTATTCCCACATAGTGAGATCTGGGGAGGGTAAGATGTACGCAGTCCATACCTCTACCTCTAAAGAAGTAGAAAGGCTATTTCCGATAGACCTCCGGCTCGAGACACGAAATACTACACAAATACATAGTAAAGCATGAAACAAGATGGCATAACATAAATACGACACCCACAAATAATAGAAAACAGAGAAAAGTAAACAGATTCGTAATAAAGCATGAAACAAGGTATCATAACAAGAATAATACCCCCATCAAGTAATTTCCTACACTAGCGACCCAAACTGACCCTAGTCTTCTGCCCTAATTCGCGTCCTCCAGATCTTCATATCTAGGGTCATGTCCTCAGTGAGCTGTAACTGCTTTATGTCCCGCCTAATCACCTCTCCCAAGTACTTCTTCGGCCTACCCCTACCCCGCCTAAAACCATCCAAAGCTAGTCTCTCACACTTACGAACCGGGGCATCCATGTCTCTCCTCATCACGTGTCCGAACCATCTCAATCAGACTTCCCGCATCTTATTCTCCACTGGAGTCACACCAACCTTCTCTCTGATAGTCTCATTCCGAACTCTATCCCCCCTAGTCAGCCCACACATCCAACGCAACATCCGCATTTCCACCACCTTTATTTTTTGAATGTGGGAGTTCTTAACTGGCCCACACTCCGCTCCATACAACATGGCCGGACGGACTGCCACCCTGTAGAATTTGTCTTTAAGCTTGGGCGGCACCTTCTTATCACACAACACCCCCGAAGCGAGCTTCCACTTCATCCATCCCGCCCCAATACGGTGCGAGACATCCTCGTCAATCTCACCGTTACCCTGAATCACGAACCCGAGATACTTGAAACTATCCCTCTTACATACCACCTGTGATTCCAACTTCACTACCACCTCATTCTCCCGCTTCACGTCATTAAACTTGCATTCCAAATACTCTGTCTTGCTCCTACTCAACCTGAACCCTTTAGACTCAAGAGTTTGTCTCCACACCTCTAATTTATCATCCCCCCGCGTCTCATCAATCAAAACTACATCATCTGTAAAAAGCATACACCAAGGCACCTCTCATTTAATACTCCGCGTCAACACATCCATCACCAAAGCAAACAAAAAGGGACTAAGAGTAGATCTCTGATGCAATCCTGTCAAGACAGTGAAATTCTCTGAGTCTCCTCCCGCCGTCCTCACCTGAGTTTTAGCTCCATCATACATGTCCTTAATTGCTCTGATATATGCCACCGGGACTCCACTCACCTCCAAGCATCTCCAAAGCACCTCCCTGGGGACTTTGTCGTATGCTTTCTCCAAGTCGCTAAACACCATGTGCAGGTCTTTTTTCCTTTCCCTATACTGTTCTACCAGCCTCCGTACCAGGTGAATTGTCTCCGTCGTCGAGCGGCCAGGCATAAATTCAAACTGGTTCTCCGAAATAGACACTATCTGTCTCAGCCTCACCTCGACCACTCTCTTCCAAATCTTCATAGAGTGACTCAATAACTTAATACCCCTATAGTTATTGCAACTCTGAATGTCACTCTTGTTCTTATAAAGAGGGATCATAGTACTCCACCTCCAAGCCTCGGGCATTTTCGTCGTGTTGGAAATTTTGTTAAACAATCCAGTCAACCACCTTAAACCAGCCTCGCCAGAAAACTTCCAAAAATCCACCGGTATCTCATCAGGCCCCGTCGCCCTACCCCTTCGCATCCTGCGAACAACCTCTCTAACCTCCTCTACCTTAAAACGTCTACAATAACTAAAATCCCGACACTCCTCTGAGTGTTCCATCTCCCCTAACACAATAGCTCTATCCGCTTCGTCGTTCAAGAGCCTATGAAAATACGACTGCCATTTATTCTTAATGTGGCCGTCCTCCACCAACACAGTACCGTCCCCCCCTTAATGCACTTCACCTGGTCGAGGTCACGACCCTTCATCTCCCTAGCCTTAGCGAGTCTAAACAACTTTTTTTTCCTCATTTCTCCTGTAACCCCGCATACAAGCTCTCAAAAGCTGCCGTCTTAGCCGCCGTAACTGCTAATTTAGCCTCTTTCCTAGCTAACTTTTACTCTTTCCTGTTTACCCGCTTCTCTTCTTCGTCCTTACTCTCAACCAACTTAGCACACACCCATTTCTTGGTCTCCACTTTCTTCTTAACCTCTTCATTCCACCACCAATCCCCCCGATGCTGCCCTGCCCGGCCCGGCCCCTAGAAACACCCAACACCTCACTAGCATTCTCCTTGATGCACCTAGCCACCATATCCCACATACTATCCACGTTCCCCCTACACTCCCACACCCTTATTCCCGCCAACTTCTCCCCTATCTCCCTCGCATTCACTAGCGTCAAACCGCCCCGCTTAATTCTAGGTCTACACTCCTCACCCCTTCTCTTCCTATCCTTCCTTATACCCAAAACCATAACCAAGAGCCTATGTTGGGTCGAAAGATTCTCACTCGGGATGACCTTACAGTCTTTACACAACACCCTATCCCCTTTCCTAAGCAACAAAAAGTCAATCTGGGTCTTGGCTATCGCGCTTCGGAAGGTGATCAAGTGATCGTCCTTCTTCGGGAAGCCCGAGTTCACCACCACCAGCCCACAGGACCTCGCAAAATCCAATAGAGTAGCCCCCTCTTCATTTCTTTCCCCAAAACCAAAACCACCATGCACATCACCAAAGCCTCCCGGTAACGCCCCGATGTGCCCATTGAAATCTCCTGCTACAACAATCTTCTCCGAGCTAGGCACGCCTCTCACCACCTCATCCAAAGCCTCCCAAAACCGCATCTTCTCCTCCCCATTCAAGCCCACTTGCGGCGCATAAGCACTACACGCGTTCAGGATAAACCCCCATTGACTTTATTATCAATTAAAAAAAATCTTAGAAGAAATTTATTATATAATTTAAAAAATAGACTTTATAAAAATAATTATTTTTTCTTAAAAACGTAAGGCCTACGTTTGATTTTGGCCCTAGACCACGGATTCGCTTGAGCCACTTGTAGGTACTCTTTGGACCACTTGAAAGAAGTGATCCTGAATGCAAACGTTGTTTCAGTTCTATCAGATCAAATCAGGATATTGGAGCATAGTATGTTTTCTTTGTCCGATCAGTAAGAACGAATGAGATAGAAACACTCATGAACGGATACTTCAATTATAAAATTATAGACACTTCGATTATAAAATTATAATTTTTTCGTTCAGGTGACATAAACTACCTTGATCTATCATGTTGATCGACCATATGTAATTCTTGTCAGAGATTTTTTGGAGTCTTCAATTATAATTTGAATACAATTTAGAGGCTTTCAATTTTTCTTAATTTTTTGATTTGGAGATTCTTGTATTGAATTGAAATTAGGCACACCCTTTTTTTTTTGATTAAAAATAGTCTCTGCTGAATTTTTGTATTACGATTTCGCGCAAATTATCACGTAGATATCACATAGAACATGTATGTGTATGTTGTTATTATTTACTTTTTTGCATGGATGGATCTTCATAACTAGTGTATTTTGACGAATTATAATAGTTGATATTCGTATTATTAGTAGCTTTTATTAAATATCACATTATAATTTTCAAACGACGTGTTATCTAAGAGGCCGTTTGGATAAGATTAAAAATAGCCTTTTAACTTAAATGATTAAAAGTTTAAAAGAAGTGCTTATAAATTACGTAGATAAGTATTTGGATAAAAATGCTGAATCTGAAAAAAAATTATTTATGTGTTTGGTAAATAAGTGATGCTAAACACTTTTTTGTTGTCAAAACGACTTAAATGTTCTCAAAGCTATTAACACCATAAATAAGGTGAATTATTTATATTTTTTCATTGTAATAATTCAAAAATAATTTCTATTTAAATACACTTTCAACGTAAAGTGATTATGTAAGGTCAATTTATAAATCTAAGTTACCTTTTTCATTTTTAAATGTAATTTTTTTTTTAAAATTCTAGGACATTTTTATATAAAAATAGTATTATTGCAACCTTGTAATAATTTGACTATATCTAAAAATATGTAAACCTCAGATGTAATGATCGATTCGCTAAAAAAACCCGGAGAAAGATGAAGAGGAAAGAGACGAAGAGAATGGCAAAGAGAAAAAGAAAGAAAAATTATATAAGATCTTCAAGTTTAAGGTATTGTTGAAATTAAAGGAAAACATAAGAGATAAAAAGTAAATATTTTTGTCAAACCTAAAAGAATTTTAATTTAAAAAGTAAAAAACTGGGTACCCAGCTTCTCATTTTTTGCTTTTTTTAATCACTTTTTAATTTAACAAACACCTAAAAAAAATTTAAAAAAAAATAAAAAAAAAATTTGACTAGATTTTAATCCTATTCAAACGGACTCTAATTTATTATTAAAATTACAACTTTATATCAAATTTAAAGATATTTTATATAGCTTTTAAGTAGGCGTTTGACCATGAGATTTTTTTTTTTTAATTATTTTACTTTAATGAAAAATGTGAAAATAGTAGTGTTTGACCATAAGAATTATTAATTCAGTGATTTTTTTTTTTAAAAGTAAAAACAAATCTTTTTTTACTTCTATTTCTCTCACAAAATTTTAAAAATAACATCAACAACAAATATCATCTCTATCTTTAACTCTAATTCCAAATCTAACTTTGAGAAATTATTATTTTCATGCCAAATGGTTATGGAAATAAATAATTCTCATATTTTTTTTTTGCTTTTTGAAAAGGTCAAAAAAAAAAAGAAAAAAAAAAGAAAGTTATTCCCAAAACTACAATCATAAACATATTGAAAAAGTAAGTATACTTCACCCAAATTTGATTTGCCATGTTTTGAACCCAAAAAATTGAGCCGTTGTATACACGCTCTATACTATAAAGCCTCTCACGAGCATTCGGCCCTTTTTTGAACCAACATTTTTCACCCCTTTTTCATGAAATTCACCATTTTCTTGGCGAATTTGGTGTAGGAAATTGGTAGAGCAGAGTGCAACATTTGCCAGGAGGATGATTCTTTGACAAGTTGGAGAGCCCGTGTGCTTGCAGCGAAATTCTCTAGGTGAAATCATTTTTCTCCCTTGATTTTACTTGCGGAGAATCTGATCATATCCATTTCATTGTAATTTTTAGACATTACTAGATCATAATCCAGTCGGATGAGTATATGAGCATATGTATCTCTTTCCTTCACTAGTTAAATAAAGAAATTAATATTGGTTAGGTTTTAAAGAGGGCTTTTAGTGGTAACTTGTCGCTAACAAAGTGGAAGAAAAGAAGTGGACAGTAAGGCTTAAATGGGTTTAACATAGAACTTGTGGTTACTCAACTAGGATGTGGATGATTAAATGAACTTTGGGTGGAAAAGTTCTACTTTCTCCACCCCGTAGGTAACTCCATTTCTGTTTCATGAAAGTTAAGTTACTTTATCTTGGACTAGAGGGATATCCTACTTTGAAAGTTTTTTAAAAGTTTGTTTTAATACTCTGAGGAGTAAATTCATGTAACAAAGTAATTTATTGGGCTGTGAATTGTGATAAAAAATTAGGCTGCGAGTCATGTCTAGATGAATTAGAATGAAAGGGTTGCGGAAATTTGTATATAGATTAAAGTGTGAAAGAAATACTCTCTGATCATAGCCATTAGTTTCCACAATTCTCTCATCCGAAGTCGCATAGATTGACATGTCATCTGAGTATATTGATTAAAGTGAACCCCAGTAATTCAAGCAGTAATAGAATAAAGACTGCGGAGAAATACCATTGGAAAGAACTCGAATGGAGGCACCAGTGTTTTGCTGGACAGGCTTCATGAAAGACCCTTGCTTTTCTCTTAAGTTCACAACTTACGTTGATGCTACAAGTAGTCTGATGGAGCAGAATGTATCTCCAATATAATTAATAGCCCCGGAATTCCTTCTAGTCTCTCCGTTAGTTATTCTAAGAGGAAGTGCAAGCGGACATGTGCCAGGTATCGATTTGGTGATATCTTGGGTGCCATGGTAAGAGGGGGTGGGGGGTCCGGGGTGGAGGTATCCGTGCATGCCCCCCCCCCCCCCCCCCCCCCCCCCGCCCCTCTCTTTCCCAGTGCCTCAGTGATGATGTGCTTCGTTTCAAGGCTGTCGTCGTTGGGAGCCCTTTTTCTTAAGCAAGCTTGATTTCATTTGAGTTGTGGTTAGCCACCATAATGAACCATGACGTGATCCTTACTCCTGTTATAACGATATATCCTGCTATATGATATATCATATTTCACTTCAGGAAATCTTTGATTTCGGGGCAACGCTTATTGAGATATAGATGTAATACCCTTGCCACTGTTGTCCTGTTTCAGTTCCTTTCTTTTTATACATCTTCATCCTCGTAATGACTTTATTGCCTGTATACATGCATAGCAGAGTGAAGAAAAATATAGCTCAGCCAATTCAGGAAAAAGGTAGGAATTTCTGTTATTAGTTTTAACATTAAATCACTGGTTCCAGCAACAACTAAAATGTAGAATTCCGTTATGTCAGTTAATTAGAATGTTGGTGCTGCTTACGTGTGATATTCACGTGACCAGAATGCTGATGGTAGTTAGGTTCTCTAAACTGTTTTGATTGAGTCTGTTGATTCTTAGAGTACACTATTTTAGGTATCGTAAATGAAAGTACTCAGTCAATTACTTTGTGTAAACAGACAATGGTGCAAGAACGCAAGAACAAGAAGGTCATCCTATATAGGGCTCATATGCACAGCTCTTACCGGACCCTCAATCAGGAGTGTGGAGAAACCCTAGTGGAGGTGGGCATGATGACAAAGCTCATCCTGCTATTCATCAAACTAAATTTTCTGCAGGGAAATCCAGATGGAGCCAGGATCACCACGTTAGTACTGGTTCTGACACTATTCTTAGTTGGTAGCAACTCATATAGAAGGAGTTGCAATAAGCCCTTGTGATCTATGTTGAACTCCTTTTCTACTACTGAAATTTGTTCTTAGCAGAGAGTGTATGAGTTGGTTGTTCGCCATTTCTGGGCCTTTGTTTCTCAACCTGCTGTTGGGGCATTGAGATTGATATTGCTGGTGAATCTTTTTCTGCATGTTGTGGAGAGTGATACTTGATTAAGTTTCAATACAATAGTAGTTTTGGTGTATGCATTCTTTCTGATTGATAGCACATGCTTTGACAGCATGGTGCCTTTTTTTTCTTTGATGAGGTTGACTGTGTGCTGCCATGAGTAGAAAAAAGCGAGCATATAACATGATACTGTTTCTAAGTTGCTTTCTTAGTTCTAATTCTGTTTTAGTGATTAAAGTCCAAAGCTAAGAGTTAAAAAGGTATATTCTTCTAGTTCTTTAAACTTCTTCACAGGAAGATAGTCTTTTTCATGATACAGGTCAATTGTGAAATATGTGGGGATCAATGTTCTGAAATTAGGTCTTCCTTTTTAAGCACAAGCTGTTGCGGTAAAGCCACTGAAAGTGTAATCCACCATAACAGGCTGGGACCTCTATGTTATCTTGATAGAATGTTGATACAAATTGCTGTGTGGATTGATATGGAACCATTTGAGGTGCTTTTCGGGCTTATAAGAGAGTTAATTTTAAGTACAATTGTGTTGAATTTTAGGGTAGAGAATTGGAAGATTAAGAGGAATCATAGATATCTTAGGATGATATTTTCTTCTAAGAGGAAGAGCAAGTGCATATGTGTTAGGTTTTGATTTGTTGATATAGGCTGTCGTTGGGAGCCTATTTTCTTAAGCAAGCTTGATTTCACTTGAGTTGTGGTTATCCACCATAATGAACCAAGACGTGATCCTTACTCCCGTTTAACGATATATCCTGCCATATGATATAGACGTGGTCCTTTCGACTGTTGTCCTTCTGTTTCAGTTCGTTTCTTTTTATAAATCTTCATCCTCGTCAAATTATGTGATTTTCGTCAATTGCCTGATGACTTAAGAGTTGTTGTTTCTGCCTCTCTTGTTTTTTTATTCAATTTGTATCTCTACTAATTATTTGGGTGGAAAACATTTTTTACTGCAACACACACACCAAACATGTGTTCAACACTGGTGCAATGAGAAGGGGAGATATTACTGGTGAGATTTGCCATCAGGTACGTGTCCCTCCCCCAGCTGGTTTCCATATTCTTGTGTAGTATAAGATTGCCGAAAGACACTCCCATATTTTTTTTCATTTATGAAGAACTAAACTGGTAGGGGTCAATCACACCTAGGTTTATTAGTAGTATATACTGCATTCAATTTACTTTGGTTGCTATTATGTTACTATAACCTTAAATAGGGAACAAGTGTCAAAATTATTAGACTTTAATTGGGTAAACTGTGTGACATTAAAAAGTCTAAAATAATCAAGAAAAAGATGCATAAGAATATAGTGAACATTAAACTTACATGTTAAAAAACCGGGTCCAGGCAAGGGGCGGGCCTAGGCTCGGCCGTCGTCTCGGGTCCGTGCGGGGAGGGGGGACGAAGGCGGGCCTAGGCTCGGACATGGTCTCGGGTCCAGGAGGGGGGGGGGGGGGCGTGGTCCCTATCCAGGCGCGGGGAGACCCTGGTCTCGAGAGTGGTCCCGGGTCCCAGGCGGGGGCGGGCGTGGGCTCGTGCGTGGTCTCGGGTCCAGGCCGGGGGAGGGGGCAGGCCTGGGCTTGGGCGTGGTCCCGGGTCCAGGACGGGGGAGGGGGGCAGGCGTGGTCTCAGGTCCAGGCCGGGGGAGGGGGGCGGGTGTGGTCTCAGGTCCAGACCGGGGGGTGGGGGGATGGACCTGGGCTCGGGCGTGGTCCCGGGTCCAGGCTGAGGGGAGGGGGGGCGGGCCTGGGTGTGGTGTTAGGTCTAGAGCAGGGGGTGCCCCGGGTCCAGGTCGGGGGAAGGGGGCCTAAGCTCAGGCGTACTCGGGCGGGGTCTCGGGTCCACGCAGGGGGTGGGGGCGGGCCTGGGCTCGGGTATGGTCCCGGGTCCACGCGGGGGGTAGGGGTGGGCGAGGGCCTAGGCTCGGGTCCAAGCCGGGGGAGCAGTCCACGCGGGAGGTAGGGGTGGGGGAGGGCCTAGGCTCGGGTCCAAGCCGGGAAAGCAGTGGTCCCGTATCCAGGACAAGGGGAGGGGACCTGGGCTGTAGCGTGGTCCCGGTTCCATGCCTGGGCTTGGGTGTGGTCCCGGATCCAGCCGGGGAGAGGAGCCTAGGCTCGGGCGTGGTCATGGATCCAGGCTGGGTGACCACGCGGGGGGTAGGGGTGGGCGAGGGCCTAGGCTCGGGTCCAAGCCGGGGGAGCAGTCCACGCGGGAGATAGGGGTGGGGGAGAGACTAGGCTCGAGTCCAAGCCGGGGAAGCAGTGGTCCCGTATCCAGGAAAAGGGGAGGGGACCTGGGCTCTGGCGTGGTCCCGGTTCTATGCCTGGGCTTGGGTGTGGTCCCGGATCCAGCCCGGGAGAGGAGCCTAGGCTCGGGCGTGGTCATGGATCCAGGCTGGGTGAGGTGGCCTGGGCTCGGGCGTGATCCCGGGTCTAGGGCAGGGGGTGCCACGGGTCCAAGTCAGGGGAAAGGGGCCTGGGCCATGGACTCGGGCGGGGTCCAGGGTCCACGCAGGGGTTGGGGGCGGGCCTGGGCTCGGGTGTGGTCCCGGGTCCACGCGGAGGGTGGGGGTAGGGGTGGCGGGCCTAGGATCGGGCTCGGGTCAAAGCCGGGGGAGCAGTTGTCCCGTGTCCGGGCCCGGGGAGGGGGCCTGGGCCCTGGCGTGGTCTCGGGTGCATGCCGAGGAGAGCGGCCTGGGTCCAGGCTGGGTGAAAAGGACTGGGCTCGGGCGTGGTCCCGGGTCTCCCGGGTCCACGTGGGGGTAGGGGTAGGGGTGGGGGCGGGTTCAAGCCGGCGGAGCAGTGATCCCGTGTCCAGGCCCGGGGGAGGGTGCCTGGGCTCTGGCGTGGTCTCGTGTCCAGGCCGGGGCTTGGGCGTGGTCCCGGATCCAGTCGGGGAGAGGGGCCTGGGCTCGGGCGTGGTCCTGGGTCCAGGCTGGGTGAGGGGGCCTGGGCTCGATGGGGTCCCGGGTCCACGTAGGGGGTAAGGGAGGGCCTGGGCTCGGGCGTGGTCCCGGGTCCACGCGGGGGGTGGGCGTAGGGGTGGGTGCGGACCTAGGCTCGGGCTCAGGTCCAAGCCGGGGGAGCGGTGGTCCCGTATCCAGGCCCGGGGGAGGGACCTGGGCTCTAGCGTGGTCCCGGGTCCATGCCGTGGCTTGGGCATGGTCGTGGATCCAGCCGGGGAGTGCGGGCTTGGGCTCGGGCGTGGTCCCTCCACGGAGGTGGTAGGGGCGGGTCCAAGTCGGGGGAGCGGTGGTCCCGTGTCCAGGCTCGAGGGAGGGGACCTGAGCCCTGGCGTGGTCCCTCCACGCAGGTGGTGGTGGCGGGCGTGGTCCCGGGTCTACGCAGGTGGTGGGGGCGGGCGTGGTCTCGGGTCCACGCGGAGGGTGGGGTTGGGGGCGGGCCTAGGCTCGGGCCCGGGTCCAAGCCGGGGGAGCGGTGGTCCCGTGTCCAGGTTCGGGGGAGGGGTCCTGGGCTCGGGCGTGGTCCCGGATCAATGCCGGGGCTTGGGCGTGGTCCCGGATCCAGCCGGGGAGAGGGGCCTGGGCTCGGGTCTAGGGGAGGGGGGTGCCTCGGGTCCATGTCGGGGGATGGGGGCCTGGGCTCGGGTGGACTCGGGCGGGGCCCTGGGTCCACGCAAGTAGTGAGGGCGGGCGTCGTCCCGGGTCCACGCGGGTGGTGGGGGTAGGGGCGGGCCAAGGCTCGGGCTCGGGTCTAAGCCGGGGGAGCGGTGGTCCCGTGTCCAGGCCCGAGGGAGGGGTCCTGGGCTCGGGTGCATGCCGGGGCTTGGGCGTGTTCCCGGATCCAGCCGGGGAGAGCGGGCCTGGGCTCGGGCGTGGTACCTATCCAGGCGCAGAACGACCCTGGGCTCGAGCGTGGTCCCGGGTCCCAGGCGGGGGGCGGGCTTGGGCTCGGGTCCAGGCCGGGGGAGGGTGCGGGCCTGGGCTTGGGCGTGGTCCTGGGTCCAGGCCGGGGGAAGGGGGCTCGCGCGTGGTCGCCGGTGCTGGTGGGGGGAGGGGCCTGGTCTCGGGTGTGGTCCCGGGTCCATGCTGAGGGGAGGGGGCGGGCCTGGGATCGGGCGTGGTCAGGTCCAAGCCGGGGGAGCGGGGGTCCCGTGTCCAGGCCCGGGGGAGGGGACCTGGGTTCTGGCGTGGTCCTTGGTTTATGCCGTGGTTTGGGCGTGGACCCGGATCCAGCCGGGAAGAGCGGGCTTGGGCTCGGGCGTGGTCCCTCCACACAGGTGGTGGGGGCGGACTTGGTCCCGGGTCCACGCTGAGGATGAGGGTGGGGACGGGTCTAGGCTCGGGCTCGGTTCTAAGTTGGGGGAGCGGTGGTCCCGTGTCCAGGCCCGGGGGAGGGGTCCTGGGCTCGGGCGTGGTCCCGGGTCCATGTCGGTGCTTCGGCGTGGTCCCGGATCGAGCTGGGGAGAGCGGCCTGGGCTCGGGCGTGGTCCCGGGTCTAGGGCAGGTGGGTGCCTCGGGTCTATGTCGGGGGATGGGGGCCTAGGCTCGAGTGTACTCGGGCGGGGCCCCGGGTCCATGCAGGTGGTGAGGGCGGGCGTGGTCCCGGGTCCACGCTGGTGGTGGGGGTTGGCCTAGGCTCAGGCCCGGGTCCAAGCCGGGGAGCGGTGGTCCCGTGTCCAAGCCCGGGGGAGGGGTCTTGGGCTCGGGCGTTGTCCCGGGTCCATGCCGGGGCTTGGGGGTGTTCTCGGATCCAGCCGGGGAGAGCGGGCCTGGGTTTAGGCGTGGTCCCTATCCAGGCGCGGGGCGACCCTGGGCTCGAGCGTGGTCCCGGGTCCCAGGCGGGGGGCGGGCTTGGGCTCGAGCGTGGTCTCGGGTCCAGGCCGTGAGAGGGGGCGGGCCTGGGCTTGGGCGTGGTCCCGCATCCAGGCCGGGGTAGGGGGGCGGGCTTAGGCTCGCGCGTGGTCTCAGGTGCTGGTGGGGGGATGGGCCTGGGCTCGGGTTTGGTCCCGGGTCCATGCTAAGCGGAGGGGGGCGGGCCTGGGATCGGGCGTGGTCCCGGGGGATAGGGGCGGGTGGGGGCGGGCTTGGGCTCGTGTCCAGGCAGGGGAGGGGGTGGGGGCTGGCCTGGGTGTGGTCCCAGGTCTAAGAGCAAGGGGTGCCCCGGGTCCAGTTCTGGGGAATGGGGCCGGGGCACGGACAGACTCGGGCGGGGTCCCGTTCCACGCGGGGGGTGGGGGCGAGCCTGGGCTCGGGCGTGGTGGTCCCGGGTCCACGCGGGGGGTGGGGGTAGGGGTGAGGGCGGGCCTAGGCTCGGGTCCAAGCCGAGGGTCAGTGGTCCATTGTCCAGGCCCGGGGGATGGGGCCTGGGCTCTGTTGTGGTCTCGGTTCCATGCCGGGGCTTAAGCGTGGTCCGGGATCCAGCCGGAGAGAGGGGCCTTGGCTCGGGCGTGGTCCTGGGTCTAGGCTGGTTGAGGGCGCCTTGGCTCGGGCGTGGTCCCGGGTCTAGTGCAGGGGGATGCCCTAGGTCTAGGTCGGGGGAAGGGGGCCTGGGCTCGGGCGAGGTCCCTTCCACGTAGGGGGTGATGGCGGGCTTGGGCTCGGGCGTGGTCCCGGGTCCATGCGGGGAGTGGGGGCGGGCCTAGGCTCGGGCTCGGTTCTAAGCCGGGGGAGCGGTGGTCCTGTGTCCAGGCCCGGGGGAGTGAGCCTGGGCTCTGGCGTGGTCCCGGATCCAGCCGGGGAAAGGGGCCTGGGCTTGGGCGTGGTCCTAGGTCCAAGCTGGATGAGGGGGCTTGGGCTCGGGCGTGCTCCCTGGTCTAGGGCAGGGGGTGCCCCGGGTCCAGGTCGGGGGAAGGGGGCCTGGGCTCGGGTTTACTCGGGCGGGGTCCCGGGCCCACGCAGGGGGTGTGGGCGGGCCTGGGATCGGGCGTGGTCCCGGGTCCACGCGGTGGGTAAGGGCGGGGGCGGGCCTAGGCTCGGTCCCGGGTCCAAGCCGGGGGAGCGGTTGTCCCGTGTCCAAGCCCGGGGGAGGGGTCCTGGTCTCGGGCGTGGTCCCGGGTTCATGCCGGGGCTTGGGCGTGGTCCCGGATCCAGCCGCAGAGAGGGGGCCTGGGCTTGGGCGTGGTCCTGGGTCCAGGCTGGGTGAGGGGGCCTGGGATCGAGCGTGGTCCCGGCGTTCGGTACACGGTGCTCCGAACTACAAGTAGTCCTGAGCTAACCCTGGGTGCCTTTTCTAGATCTGAATCTCAAAATAGGAAAATATAGATGAAAAATCATAATATATACGGAAAATTATCTGAATCTTCTAAGTATATCTGAATCATACTAAATCTCAAAAGTCTGAATCTGAATCTAACTGTCCGACAAGCCTCTACTATCTAAATCTAGAGAGTCACTGGGATAGGCCCCAGTTGACTCAACTGTCTGAAATGAGTAAAGATATATATCTACTAGTAACTTGGAAATCTGAATAACTAAGCCCTCGAACTATGAGGACTCACCAACTGCAGGGATGTAGATAAGATGCTCGAAGATCAATCACGCTGCTGAGAGTGAGCACCTGAACCTACATTATGATACAATGTAGCACATAGACATATATGTGGATCAGTACTTTGATGATGTACTGAGTATATGGGGGTGTATGCAATAAGTAAATAATATCATCACAGTTTATAAAATCAGGCATGCTAAATGTAAATGACTCACGTAAGCTTGAGTAATCCGAAATCTGGAAGTAAAGCATGAATAGTAAAACATGTAATCTAAATCTTGTGAGTCATCACACTTAGTTCTGAAATCTGTAGTTCTGTTCTATTTCTCAAATCACGTAGGCTAAGTGAAGTCTGAAAGCTTATTCTGTGTATCTAAAGGCTTTAAATCAAACAAAATTGTTTAAGAGTAGGGGACATCTTTTGGGAGGTTCTTCTAACCGACATGTAAAAATTAAAATAATATATAAATGATCAAAATTTCAATAGCACTAATATAAGGAAATATTTCAAGTCAAGAATTAAAAATATATAGTAGATAGATACTAAAAGTTTAGAACTTAAATGACTCAACAATTCAATATCCATAAAAAGTCTATTCTTCTTCAAAAATTACAAATCACCTTATCTTTTGTCGGTCCTTGTGTATCATAATTCCATCCTATGTCCTTTTGTTTGATACTAGTAGATTGGGACGCCATTTAAATTAATTAGTATATTAATATTATTACCATCATGCTATGTTAATTCTACAATCTACATAAGTTAATTAAGAATTAAGGAATAAGGAGTTAAGGACAGTGGCCTCCACTGGTTATAACAGTAACACTGTAACAGTCACAAGTTCACTGTTACAGTGCCGGACGCCGGAAAATAGAAGAAAAGGAAGAAAAAAAATAACAGCACCAAAAGACATATCCAGTCGCTGGATTAAGAAGAAGAAAGAAGAAAAAAAAATAGAAATCACTGCTTACCGGAGTTTCGGAAGTCATCGGAGTTCGTCGCCGGAATCAAACTTGTGAGATGAATGGTAGCAGCCGCAGTCACCAATTTGCAAGTTGGTAGTGTTAAAATGTGTAAATAAACCCTAAAATTAGCTTATATACCTAAAACTCTAATTTTTTAAAAAACAATTAAAAGGCGTCGCCTTTCTTGCCGCCTCGCCTCGCCACGTCGCCTTTCTCTCAAAGGCGTCGCCTTTTGATTTTCGCCACGCCATGGACTGAAGAGGCGACATAGCCTCGCCTTGCCATTCGCCATTGGCGACGAGGCGCTCGCCTTTTACAACACTGGGCCTGGGGGAGGGTGTGGTCCTGGGTCCAGGCCGGGGGGGAGGGCGGTCCTGAGCTCGAGTGTGGTCCCGGGTCCAGACCGGGTTGGGGAGGTCCTGGGCTAGGGCGTGGTCCCGGGTCCAGGCCGCGGGGGGAGGGGGCGTGGTCCCGGGTCCTGGCCGGGGGGTCGGGGGCGGTCCTGGACTCCGGTGTGGTCCCGGGTCCAGGCCGAGGGGGGGCGGTCCTGGGTCCTGGCCGGGGGACGAGCCTGGGTTCGGGTCCAGGCCGGGGGCGGGCCTGGGCTTGGGTCCAGGCTGGGGGAGGGGGGCGGGCCTAGGCTCGAGCGTGGTCCCGCGTCCAGGCCCGGGGGAGGGGGCCTGGGCTCGGGCGTTGTCCCGGGTCCAAGCCGGGGGGGTCCTGGGCTCGGGCGTTGTCCCGGGCCCAGGCCTGGGGGAGGGGGGCAGGCCTAGTCTCGGGTCCTGGCCGGGGGGGGGGAGGGGAAGGGGCGGTCCTTGACTCGGGCGTGGTCCCGGGTTCAGGCTGAGGGGGGAGGGCGGTTTTGGGCTCGAGCGTGGTCCCGGATCCTGGCCGGGGGGAGGCCGAGGGGAGGGGTGCCTAGGCTTGGGTGTGGTCCCGGGTCCAGGCCTGGGGGAGTGCCTGTGCTCGGGTCCAGGGTTCATATATTTTTGTGTGAACTTTTTGAGCATACTCGATTCAAAATTTTAACTAAGCCTGAATAATATGTTCTTCTGGCATTAACTTGGATAATTTTACAACTCAATGTTAATCTTCATGATTTTCATTATCAGAACTGTGCACGGGGTACTTTGTCAAAATTATATGCTTGGAGAAATGTTTCATAATCATCTTTTTTTACCCTTTGAGCTGGATAAATTTTCTGCTTAGATTTATATAATGTGTGGATAATGATTGTATTGATTATTAAAAGGGAGTGAGTTTGAGCTGAAATTGATTACTGGAATATGAGAGCAGCTTCCTTGCTGGCTTATTAACAATCCTTAAAATAGAGAGCTTGGTGTAAATAAGCCATGGCATCTAGTGTTCATGCCAGATTGACCATCCTGATCTATATATAGTGTTTGAAAGCTGGTGCAGTTGTTTTAAATTTGTAATTGTTCATTGAATAGATCATTGCTTCAGCTATATATGCGCATACCTCTCTGTATCGAGTTTTAAGTTCGATTTTTTTCTTCATTTAATGTTGTTTCTCTGTTTCCTTTATTAAAGGATCCAATTGTTATATGTTAACTTTGTTAAAATAGTCTTCCTTCCCTTGTTTTTGGTGAGCATCTGTACTTTTTCTAAAATAATTTTGTTAGTTTTTGCATAATAAGAAGCTCATGCTAGAGATTTGAGATAATCCTTGACTTCTTGTATCATTTTTAATTTTCGTGGAATGCGTCACCTGCTTTGCAATAATATTTTTGCTAGGAAATTCTTCTTTTTCTCATAGTTGATTGGACTAATTATCTGAGGTTCTTCTACCTTCCATTGTTTAATTAAGACAATATTAAGAGACAAAATTATGATTAGCTGATCTTAAATTCTCTCGATTGTAGAAAATAGAAGACCTCTATATCTCCAGAAGTCTTAATTAAGCCAGTGAATGTGCAGCTTGACTTATTCTTCTGTAATTGTTTGGTATTAGTACTCTTTGCTTCTGGAGAAAATCCTCAATAGTACACTATTTACTTGACATTTCTCTTTGTTGTCTTCAATTTGAAAGTTAAGCACTGTGATTAGCAATAGATAAGATATTGACTGCACTTTTCTAAAGGGTTCTATTTGCACTCAATTAATTATCTGATGAGTATTTCCCTCACTTGGAAGAAATCGTTTTTAGTAATATTCCTGATGCTAACAAATACAGCCGATATGTTTCTAATAGTAGCTGTAGTTGCAGGTTCTTATTGGATAAAAGCTGCTCTAAATACAAATTTACTATGAATATCAGTGTAGTGTACATATAGAGGAAAAGGCTCTCTATATATTGATTTACAAGCATTTCTGTATTTATCTTCTTGTATTTCTTTAACTTCTAATAACCAAAATATTCATGAACTTTGCTTTAACTCACATTTTCCTGCCTTGCTTTATCCCGTGCAAGAAATGTATATAGCCTTCATGCATTTTCTCCATTGTGACCAAATACATGAGGTTTTAGCCAAGTATATGCCATTTGTTGAAACTAGTTAGGTTACTTTATCTTGAAAACTTTGATGTTTTCTTATTTGAAGTTCAATGCTAATACACAAATTCAGATGTTAAAAAGTTTTTTTCCTGTCTGCTGAGTTCATATACCTTGAATTTTGAACAACAGAGAAGAGAAAAGTTATTAGCCCATTTTCCAGTCAACATCATTTTGACTTTATGAATATGTCAATTGTTTCAGCCTTTTTGTGGTACTGGTTACATGCTTTGTGATCCTTGAAATGCTTGAATATATTTACACCTTCATTGGAATGAATTGTCAGTTCAGCAATAAGCTCCCCGGAGGCCATAAACCCCTAAAATGTACATGTCCTAGTGTGTTTGAGAATAGATTTGTGTACAATCATCGCGAGTGCTGAAGGAAACAGTTTTTCAACAGCTTTTCGTGTTTCACTCGTTTTGAAAGTAGACCTCTCGTTCTTCTAGCTTTCAGCTACTTGGTTCTGTTCCATAGTTAAAGTTTCCATGTTATATATATCTGCTCATTCAACCAAACTGCTTGCTTGAGATAATCACCTGGCCTTTTTTGGTAATGTTATAATAGAACTTTGATCATCTCGTTTTCTGGGTTTGTATATGTGAGCTCCAAAGGAAGGTTCTGATTTGTGACAAATTCAAGGATCGGACTGGAGGAGAATAAGCAAGCAAATCAGTGAGCTTACTGGAATTTCAGTAGAATTATAATTGAGCCCGAATGCCGGAATAAAATCTTAGAGACATCAAAAGAAGTGTTACAGCTAAAACTCCTCCTCCTCCTCTCTTAGTAAGTTCTGAGGATGTTGTATTTTAAGTGTCAAAGGTTTTAAACGTAAAGATTTATCGTCTCCTATGTGCTGGGAGATATTAGGGAGGGGTTAATACTAAAAATAATACTCGTACTAGATTTCCCAAAATTTGTTACCCTTAGAGCTTTGGGCCACAAATTGAAGCTCTCAAGTACGTGAGTAATTTGTGTAGAAAGATATACATGTCATTTCTTTATAAACTTGATGCAACCTTTGCAAATAAGCTTATTCACTTTGAAACTAACAATATTAATTACGCCTAATTTAGGTTGACTACATGAATAGTTTACACCGACAATGATTCTGATATAAATTCATCTAAGGTCAATGTTATGCAAAATAAAGAGTACTATTAAGTAGAATTGATACTCGTGCAATGCATTTGATTGTACTCTCTGCCAATGGCAAAAATGGTAAGCACGAAAGAAGAGAAACAAGATTTGAATCCTGCAGTACTTGAATGAATAATAATGTTGCAACATATATGGACTTACAATTCTAACCTATGTCCGAATTCAAGTACAACAATGTTGTAATATATGGGACTCAAACTCTTAACATATGATCGAATTCAAGTTCAATAATGTCATAACATATTGAACTACATTTGTCGATGGATCATATTATGACTTTTTTGTAGTCATATTATAACTTTTTTGTAGTCTCTGTAATATTATGACTTGAGTTAAAAAGAGTATAAAAGGAACGAACTTATAATTCTTGACAATTTCTGGTTAAATTTTGTCAACAAGTATACTACTGTTTTATCAACTCTAATCTATGTCTGAATTCAACTGAAAAATGCATGCATTTAAGCCAAGTGTATATACATATTGAATAAGCAGCCGCAGCTACACAATACGGATACCGTAAAGGTTTTGGTGTTAGGGGTATGATTATAATATAAACAATTAAAAACTATAATACAGAAAGAACTTATGTTGGCAGGGATAAGTGTATATATATTAAAAAAAAAAAAAAACAAGATTGGAATCTGCAAAAGAAGAATATGCTTCATCTCCCGTGGTTCAACGAACATGTTTGCCACAAAAAAATTATCACTGTAAAGGTAGAAGAAAGTGGAATAAAAGATTGCTGGCAAAAGTTAGTGTAACTTTATCAGGGTCAAAATACATGTTTTATTTTTTGCACCAGCCAGAAGTCCTCATTCTATTGTCTTATCAAAATTTAACTTATTGTTATTTTCAATTTGAACATAAAATCTCACTAGCTGAGCTGAATTAATCAGTGATGGAAGCATGCTGCTCAAAGTCGGAGTCTTCAAAAGTCCAAGTAGCTTTTGAGGATCCGACACGGGTGCGACAACATTTTTGAAGAGTCCGAGCAACTTAGGAAGCAATTCAAAATAATATTCCTAAAGCCCTGAGAGAGAACGACGACCTTCATTTAGATTCATTTCATATATGTTTCAAACGAAAGATTTGATGCGATTCAAATCGACAAGCAATAATAGTCATAGCATAATAAATATCCGGAGGACAGACAGAACAAAATTTGCATTCAAAACCAAAATTGCTGCAATTCAGAGTTGATTGTTTTATTTTAGAACTAATGCTATTAAATAATGACAATATTATAAGTCTGTAACTATTCTCTTTACTCTGCCACAAGTAGCAGGCAGAGGCAAATGGATAAATAAACCCATTGATTCTCTTATTTCTGTTATTACAAAGTTCAATGATTCCTTCCTTATTCTTTATTATTCGGAATGCTAAAATCTTTATCGGAACCCAATAAAGCAAAGTATAATAGAGCATATTCATATACAGTCCACAAACAGCCTTTTTCTGTGTTTGCCTACCATTTATTATATTTAATAATCCTCTTTTCAGAAATTGAAAATTACTTTTTGATATCCAGCCATATATATACACCTCTACTCACCAACTTCCAATCATTTTTTTTTTTATATATATATATATATAAAAATATGACTCTTTTAATTTAATTTAACTCTAAAGCGTAAATTCAAATGGTTGACTAGAAAACAACAACCATTGATCGCTGGTGTGTTTTACCTTGTGTTACTTGGCTTGGGCAGCATTCAAATAATATAAGTAGAGATTACTGTACTCCCACCGTTTCAATTTGTTTAATTTGTCTTACTTCTTTTTTTTAAAAAAATTGTTTTAGGATTGGGATTATATTGTTTAAGCAGTTCATGTAATCGTTGTCCTCTTGCCAATTGATTCTGAATAGCTTTATCAAGATCAGAAGCGCAAAGGGTTCTAATTCTGCGAATTGCGCTAGTTCTAATTTTAGTTTACCAGCTACTTGTTTCATGGTTTTTATTTGAGCTACAGACCGCAAAAAGGGTCGTCGATTACTACAAAGAACCTAATGGAAAGAAGGTCATATTAAGCCTGAAAAAAGTGATCCAAAAATGAATTTGACCTAAAGTTTCAGGGTATGTCCGACCAAAGATTTTACCTACCCAATAGTGAAATCCTGCAAATAATGCAAAAACGGCTCCGCCGATCTGTTGCCAATCCAGTTTTCGGCCTCGTATGAGAATGAAGAACTGGAGCATTTTATCCATCGGTGGATGAAGAATCCCGAACATTTCTTTCCATCTTGACAACTCGTTAATTACAATATTTTGGTATATTCCATGTCTCGATTGTTTAAGACCACATGATTAATTAACAAGTTTCCTTTATTTCCTTTGAACTTCATATCAAGTTAAAATCAGACAATCAAATTGATACACGATGACAGTATACATTTTATGGCAATGTTCAATGAGAGTTGATTGATTCCCTGTGAAGAAATGTGTGTGTCCTTTTGCTGCAACTTCTAAGGAATAATAGCATAGAGATGTTACATCACGATGGTACAGGTAGTGTCTCGTTGGGGTCAAAAAAGAGGTTAGCTAGTAGAGTACCATGCATGTGCACTCTGATTATTTTCTATATTTGATACACATAGGGGCCTCCACCAGTTGGAGGGGTCGATTTTATTTCCCTAGTTAATTAGAGAAAAGTTACTGTTCGGTCAACTAATTTTATTAATATGATCAACATATATATATATATATATATATATATATGTCGTATTTTATTAACGTATACATAATCTATATACGTTAGACATATTTTATAAATTAATTGATCGAAGTCTTTAAAATTATTCCTTTAATTATTTGGTACTAAAATCTGGCTAACTTCGCTGATTGATCAGATTTGCATCGAGAAAATCTACTAGGGATAAAGTGATTCCTATGATTTAAAAAAAAAAAAAGTAATTTGGATCAAATTTGAGAATTTTAATCAAGGATAGAGAATGTCAATCATCTCACAGATCACTTGATGCACGATGGGAGCTTATGGATGAGATGCAGCTTTATAGTTCAAAAAAGAATTGATATTATTTTGTTATTGGACGTAGTTTGTTTAAAAGAAATGTTAATTTTTTAAAATTCAAAATTATTTTTAATTTGAAATTTCATTTTTATCTTTAATGAGATGCTTCTATTAGCCATCAAATGTTACGATCAATTTAAAACCATTCAAAGTCTTAGTCCCATAATAAATAACCGTAAATTCAAAGTCTTCCGTTCGTTTTTTGCTCTTATAATTGTGATGCGTATAATAGGGGAAGAATTAGTGTGAGAAGTACAAATTCGACATAATCTAGTAATTTTATCCAAAGTCCGATATATCAATTCATCGAGAATCTTATTTAACATAGATATATCATATTTTAGAATTCATAAACTTCAAATTTTAAATTCATTTCTAACGATATAATGCATGTGTCAACAAGTGTCCAACCGACTAATTTCAAGAAGTACCTCTCCGTAACACAACTATCAAAAATCAAATTATATCATTCTTTCAGCCCTTCCTAGGAGCTCCCATCCATTTTACTTCCCCGAAGACTTGTACTCACAATTTTCGGATTAAAAGTGAGGTGTATTTATAATCGGAGCTAGTCTAATAATTATAAAGGGCAGTCCGGTGCACTAAAGCTATCGCTATGCGCGGTGTCCGGGGAAGGGTCCCACCACAAGGGTGTATCGTACGCAGCCTTACCTTGCATTTCTGCCAGAAGCTGTTTCCAAGGCTTGAACCCGTGACCTCCTGGTCACATGACAACAACTTTACCAGTCGTCTAATTATATCATATATATAAATAGAAACGAAGAGAATAGGTAGAAGGGAAATAAATTAGAGGATGAGGAGTATTAATATATAATACTAATAATACATTGGAATTCTGTTGATGCTTGGAAAGGCAGCAAACAAAAGAGCAATCATAATGTCTTGTAATTCCAGCTTGCTCTCTCCTCTGACTCTTCCCCACCATCATTGCACCCTCTTTTGCTGCCCATTCTTTATCATTATTCACCAACCTCATCACCATGATCACTTCAACCTCCTCATTTCATCAACACTACTACTCACCCAACAACACAAAGAAACAGAAGAAGAAGAAGAAGAAGATGTTGTTTAAGAAGATGATGAAGTTGAGTACTACTTGGGTATTTGGAAAACCCTAGTTACGTTAAGTACTCTTGAATCTTCTCCAAATTAGCTCATCTTCTTCTTAATGGGGAATCAAGCATCATGGTCCGATTGATAACATGATATGTTTGTCTTTCTTCAACTCCTTTTAAGTAACTTTTTTTCCTTTAATTTTAATCTTCTTTTGGCAAAAAAATTTCTTCTTCTTTTGTTATTCTTATTTGTGGATTTGCGGTGTAGTTCCAGATTGAGAGCAAAAACATGTATAATTCATGAGTATCTTGTTGTTTCAGTGAAGCTTGCCTACTAGTAATTAATGAAAATCATCTTTCTATATTACTTGATCCTTCTAAGGATCTAATCCATATGAAATTAATTTATTTATGAGTCACTATCGAAGAGCTACATATATATCCATGGGAAAAATCTTTATCTATACACACTGATTATCCTAGTTATCATTTCAACAACCTGCAGCCAATTACTTAGGTGGTTTGGTTTGCGGATAAAGTTATCCTGGGATTAATTTAATATATTATTCCATCAAGGAGCTAGGTGAAATAATGGAATAAGATGAAATATTCAAGATTAAGATTGGAATTAAATTCATAATCGATTTGGTATAAAGTATATAATTTTAATCTCAAAACTTAATCCACCTCTTAGGGTTTCACTTTAACATTTGGCACGTACGCCAAAATTAGTCTTGCAACATAATCTCCCTTCTTTAATTAATTCATCTTCATTAAATCGTATCGATCTGTTTGAGATCGATTCAATAATCCATGATAGTAGTAAAATTACAAATAATGCATGTGCACAAACAGCAGTGATAACTGATCAAATTAGGTAGCATTAATTACATGCTTTTCATGTGTTAATATGTAAACAAGAAAAGGATTATTATAAACATGTGGCCTGTATATGCATACCTAGTTACTGTTTATATGGATCTGGTGTACTACCAATATGGCTTTAGGTTAACGTACACTGTTATATGAGTTTAAGTTCTGTGCATCGTAAGTGCACAAAATATTCTACACTATCACTTAACTTGACCTGCTATTGCAAGTTATCCAATTATTTACATAAAAACTAAAAAAGAAAAAATTAAGTAACATGCAATAGCAAGTCAAGTTTACCTGACAGTGTAAAACATTTTGTATATTGACGATGCACAAAACTTAAATTCTATATATATTCTCTCATCTTTAAACGTGCACAAAATTGAGTTTTCCTTTTCATGTACAGAGATTGAGGGAGAATATTTGTTTCTTTTGCCTGAATATTCAGTACTATAAACTTTCTCTTCTTATTCTTCTCTTTTCTTTAATTTGTTTCTTTCTTCCCACACCACAAGAGGGTACAAAAAAGTTTTTTTTCGGAGATATGTCATAATATGGTGAGGTTATAAAACTTTTGAAATGTGTAATTTTTGGATATGAAAATTGTGATATTTGAAACAAGTTTTAATTTTGTTAATGGAAAAGACTTACTTGAGAAACTCATCTTTTTAAAAAAATATAAAAATAAAAAAAATCAATCAATGTATATATCAAATATTCCCTTCCCAAACTTTGTGACGAGGAAAGAAATTCATCTCACCCTCACCACTACCACACACCAGCTAGGTAATTAGCCATCAAAGCATAAGTACATCCTGAAACTTAGTAACTTAAAATGGTGCTCCTTTCGTACTCTCAAATTATCTATTGTGTTTCTCTTTTACTCGTCTTTTAAGAAAATATTAAATAGTTAGGAGATTCTTTCCTTTATTGTTTTAACTATCCTCATTTGTATGTTAAGATGTTATCCATCTTCATTATATATTTACTCTATCAAGGTGTTTGTAGTCTTCAAGAACAATTACTATTAAAGATAAAACAAAACAAAAAAAATTCAGTTTTGTCTTATATGTCATTTTAAACCTTTAAAATGTCAAATAATCTATTTTTAGAAATCACAACAAATGACTTGAGACGGAGGGAGTATCTGGCGAAGTGTATTTAAGATTCTTTGTTGCTTTAATAATTTTCACCAAAGCTCATGTATCAGAAAATCAATTTCCCCTCTCACTACCTAGACTGGACTTCATCTAATCCTTTAGCTGACTAGATATATTTAGGAAAAACCAAGTCTTGATCAACTCTTAGGTGTGATCATGCCTTTTTCTAATCGAGCTGCATTTAGTAATCGCCATCAATATATTTTGCTAGTATTTTTCTCATCAATCATTAGAGTGTCTAACCAAAGTTAACTCTAATTAAGATGCTATATAGCGTGTTGAGTACTTTGAGTTGATTACTCAAAAGATCAGTAGGAACTGTGCAAAAAAGTTGCCTTTGGTCTTTGTTTTGTAACACAACTAATATCACTCTTGTTTTGAGTTTCTTATTTATAATGGTGAATGCATAGTGTTCAGAAAAACAATTAAACCTGGTTAGTTATCGAATCATCAAATTTAAAGAGAATCTTTTACTAATCAAATATATATTTAAATTGAGACTACTTAATCTTAAAGAAAATTAAAAGAACAAGCTAGGCGTAACTCTTTTTCGTTATGAATAATACATGACCAATCATTGAGGTTTTGATTCTTGCATTTGCTCAAACACACATTTTAATCTCAAAAAGTTATGACATTTATATTTATCCAAGTGGATGACAATTTTATGTTAAGGCGCCAATCCTTAATGAAGCAATATCAATTCGAGATTAAGACATTACAAATTGTTGTCCAAAAAGATTGGAGAAGAATCCATATGAGTGAGTGATGACACTACAGTGTTCAATTGGTACACCTTGGATTCTGCAAAAACATTTGTGAAGACTGCATTGATTACTATTGAGATAGATTGATGAAGGTAGATATTTTTCTTTAATTTAATTAGAAGGAATAAGAATAGATGTAATTATCTATAGATGAAGTTTTATATTGGATTTTTGCTTGTACACTGCATTCAAAATAGATATTCATTTCTTACCTACCCAATTTTAAAAAATAAGAAATAATTACTACTTTACAGTTTACACCTATTCTATCTTTATTATTAAATACTATTCATTTCTCAATATTTAGATGTGTATCAAGTCAAATATAAAAATTGTTAGTAAGTGCAATTTTTTAGGCCGAAAGTACTTCCTCTGCTTTTTTCTTTTGGAAACTCCAGGAAAACTCGGAGCTGCTACACCCTCTGCCGCAGCCTCTGCCCTTCGGGTGAGCACTCTGTGGTGGGCACAGCCTCTGCCCTTCGGGTGAGCACTGTGTGCGCACTGGATAAACCCCTCACTGTGCAATAGCTCGCAAACCATCGGGTGAGCACTGTGTGTGCACTGGGTAAACCTCTCACTGTGTGCAATAGCTCGCAAACCATCGGGTGAGCACTGTGTGCACACTGGGTAAACCCCTCACTGTGCAATAGCTTGCAAACCACACAGGAGATGTAAACCGCACTAGGTAAACCCCGTGCAACGAGCTCGATTGAAAAGACATTAGGGATAGATCGAACCCGCGACCTCCGCTATAAAAAGTTTCCCTCAAACCAACTCAACCACCCCTTGAGGCTACTTCCTCTGCTTTATTGATTGTTCGGATGATAGGAAATTTGACGGTTTAGTCTAATTGTTGGTAAATATTAATTGCGCTTAGCGACCAATGAAAATATCAAAGTACAAGACCATTGTCGACATCTGAATATTAAAGACCTAAAATAATTCTATTTGAATATTGTAAGACCTAGTAATAATTCTCTAAAAAATCAGTCTTTGCTAGTCAAGATAAATTTCATTGGCAATTTGGCATGTACTCCCTCCGTTCCTTTTTAATTTAATTTAATCTAATTTATTTTTTTACATTTGAAAATTAGTCAACTTAACTCTTAAAAATTTAATTCTGCGCCTAAAAAGAAATGAAGCTAGTAGCTCAGATATGACTTTTGAAGTCAAGGCCGTTAGTAAATAGGCCCAATAAAATACTCTCTCTAATTCATTTTAGTTGATCCTTATTGACTTGACACATATCATTATTTAATAGAAACTTATTTTACGATGTATTGAAAATACTCTTTATTAATTATGCATTGAAAATATGAATTTGAATAAATATATTTTATTTAATCATTTAATGTTGAGAATAATATTGAAAGAACATAATAAAATCTTCTTACTTTAATCAAAGAAATAACTAAATTAAAATATTTTTTTCCTTTTTTAGAAAAAGGACAAGTAAAACGAAATGGAGGGGTAACTCTTAACTTAAAATTGAAATCATAAAATTACTGCTGTCCAAGGCCCCCTCCAAGTGAGCGCTCGAACATGTTACTTTGCGGAGGGCGTAGATTCAATATATTGGCGCCAACATTGCCACTCTCATTTGAGACTTTTATCAAACACCTTGCAGCTTCAAAATCCTCAAAGCTTTCACTAACCACAAAATCATTCACTGCCAGCGCCAGCGCAAACTCCAGAGTCTTCAGTTCCTCCCGTTTTGAAGCGCTAAACTCGCGTCAAAAAGAACAAGTGCATATCTACATTGATTCCCTCCTCGAATGGAACCAGGTTCCCCATTCTCCATCGTGTTTTTGCGAATATGTTTGTGTTAATTGCCAAATTGTATATGTACTCAGATTAAGTGTTTTGTAGCAGAAAATGAATCTGACTGCTGTAAAGGAGGAGAGTGAAGTTATGGAAAGGCACGTTGAAGACTCGCTTTCAATTATAGAACCAATTCGAACTTCGTATCTTTCACATTGTGGACCTTCGTCGGAGAATCTCAATCTCGTTGATGTTGGAAGTGGTGCGGGACTTCCTGGAGTAATTTTGGCCATTGCTTCCCCTGGTAACTATTTCCCTTTTTTTCTTCACAATGTTGAGGAGCAACATCTCAAAAATAAACTAAAAATTGCCTTTGTAGAATATGTTGTTTGTCTATATATTCACTTATTTGGTACTAAAAAGAAAGGAAGGAAAAAAATGAGCAGCCTGGTGCAGTAAAGATCCTATTATGTGCAAGGTCTGAGGAAGGGCCGGACCACAAGGATCTATAGCCGGCCCCAACTTGATTGGGACTGAGTCATAGTTGTTGTAGAAGTTTAGTATGGTTGCTCAATGAATTTGTACATGCAGGTTGGAAAGTGACCCTTCTGGAGTCTATGAATAAGCGTTGTTCCTTCTTGGAGCATGTGGTTAGTCAGATCGGTCTTTCAAATGTTCAAGTTAAAAGAGAAAGAGCTGAGGTTAGTCAAACTCGAATCATCAGTTTACATGCCCTTTTAATCATACATTTAGTGATTGGTGAAAATATTTTCTTCCTTAGTTTTGTCAATATGCGTAAGATGTTTGGGTCCATACTGAATATGAAGTGGAGTTGTTGCAACGTACGCTGTATGTATTCCTAGTTAGCTCACATTTATTTTGTTTTCCTGAAACCAGATGGGAGTTAATTCCATGGGCTTGATTTAATTATTACGTTCTTCAACCCCAAACCTGCTTTGTTTTTTGATAGGCTAGTGATCCCTCACTTAATTTCCTTATACTGCAGCTTATCTGAGTGGTTGAACATTAGGGAACTAATGTATGACTTACTCGTCTGGTGATTATCAATAGATTTTCCAAATTGATTTGTCTATTCTTGCTCTTAAGGAGTTGGGATCTCATATGTCCTAAATTGGAAAGTTATCTCCCCAAATTAGGTTGAGCACAGTACAATAGTCTGAATTGTGGTATCACTGAGGATTATCTTCATGTCTCCTTGTGTCAGAATAATCACTGCAGAGTCCATTCTTCTATTCAGTCATATATGTTCTGTGGGTCTACCAAGAACATCTGATGGTTTTATCTCCTTGTATACGATACTTATATAAATGTCTTGGGAGGAAAGTTATACATTCTTGCTCTTTCTGCTAGTTACTGTCACGACCCAAGCCGAGACCCTGGCCGCGACGGGCATTCCGAACCATGAAGGCCCAGGCACCCCTTTCTATCTGGCAATCATGCACTACATTCATACAATAAAAAGAATTTGCGAAAAACATAACAAAACGGAACCATGATCAATCTCATAGATCACTGGAACAATTTGAAAGGAAGTTCTTAACATTCAAAACAGATGACACCCGTCTGCGAAATTTCTAACATTATAAGATTCAACATGTCTAAAAACAAAACTGGGACAAGGCCCCCAGTCAGACCATGAATCAAATAAATAACAATGTTCTATAAATCCTATCTTTCTGAAGAGGGGAGGCTCACCAACTGCAAATCTCAGACACACCAATCTACTGCTTAGCAGGACCCCGGGACTGAGCCTCTGATCCTGAAATATAGGGGGTTAATACAATTGTACTGGTACGCAGAGCAATCCAATCAATATACTTTTATACAACATAAGTGAGAGCAAATCGTAGAAACATATTACATACAATATAGGAAAAACACATGAGCATACTTTCAAGACTTTGAAACAATCCTTTGAAATCATGACTCACTTTTATCTTACTTCTAAGCTAGATGATACACCCTACAAGTCTAGCACCCACGGGCTATATGGGTTCGCCATTAACTCGTCGGCCAAGCCCCCACATCCAAGTTTGCCGCCAGGATAGGGGTCCTACATACTACTCTAGTAGACCAGTGTCTCAAGGACAAGTATACATTGGCCTTAGCCAATCATATCACCCGAATCGGCAAAACTCGGTTTCTAGCGATGAGCCCTTATACTCAAACGCCTTCTTTGGATAACCATCTAACTCTCTTTAAGCCCATTTTTAACATTTTAAATCATGCATCTTTCTGAAGAGTGGTTTAAGAAAAATTCTGTAGTCCATTATGGTCTGAGTCTATTATGTCATTCGTCTGATTTGGTATCGTCATACCGAGACTTGCAAGTCATATCTTTTAAGCCATAAAATATCATGTATAGCTCTTTCATTCAAAACAATATTCAGACCAAAGCATTCAAACAGTACAAGATGATTCATATTTCAAAACATATGTCAAACCATGCAAAGATTCTCTCTTTTCAACATTTCAACAAGTGGTGGTCAAGTTCTCAAAATAATCATTCAATCTTTTCGGTTATCGTATTCAGCCTCTACAAACAAGAATTATCCCTCTCTTCAATTCACAATCAACATAAAACTCATAGTTGATAGTAAAACCCTTGGTTCATGCTTTAAAATATACAATTGAGTAATCCATGACTTGTCAATCAAGGAATAACACCATGAGAGGGAAATTCGTTATTCATGCTCTCAATTTATACTTTTCAAAGCATCGAACGCATACATATATATATACATAAACGAGAATCAAATTTAAGGGGAGGCCTCAAAACCAAAGCATTATCATCAAAGGGTTCACCATGCACGTGTTATTGTAAATTCAAACCCTTCGTAAATATGTGAATTTTCAACCTCCAAAACATTATTAAAAGATTTCACCATGCCCATGTAGTTAGGAAAACCCCACGTACCTTAGATTACTTAGTTTGAAGAATAGGACTCGAATCTTGACTCGTTTCCAGGAAATCTTTAACTTAAAGGTGGATTCTTGATCCTTGGGAGAGAAGTTAGGGTTATTGTTCTTGATGGAATTGAGTAATTATGGGCATATAGTGCCCTAATAACTCTTTAATCAGCTGTTTATACGATTTGGGTTTATGGGGAAAAGTCCAAACTGCCCTTCGGAATTTAAAAGTTTAGCAAAAACCCGCATCTGGTGCTCACCGCGACGCGATGAGATGCTCATTGCCATACCCACCGCGACGCGGTGCAATCGCGGTGAGTTACTGAAACTTGACCACTGTCGATTTGGACTTCATCGCGACGCGACGGAGGCCCCATCACTATAGCCACCGCGACGCGATGTAATCGCAGTGACCTTCTGTTTTCAAAATCCAAACACTCCTCAAACCCTGTCCGAAAAATTCGAAACTCCTCTGAGACATCCCCTTTTCACCCCTGAACTTGAATCAACTCAAAACTCTACGTCTCGGAATCGGCAAGGTTGATTTAGAATTCATCGAAGTTTACGAGCTTAAAATATGACCAAGTCCTTTTAACTCTTAGGAAAATTTCAGGTTGTTAGCTCTTTAAGCATGCTACTAAGTGTGGTATCAAGTCGAGAATGCTACGGAATGTTATAGTTACGCATGCCCTAATTTTATGTTTGAACTTTGTGATGCATAACAAATTAAAATTTGCTGAAATTTGATGCCTGTTGTTCCTCCTATTATGTACCAGTATCATCTTTTAGATTTTCTTCTGGTAGTACAGTTTTTAGATATTCACATGACTTGTGGACATGATGCACATTCTGAACATTGGAATAGAACAGAAGCTAGGGCAAGACGTCAGCTTCAGAGAGTCTTTTGATGTTGCAGTTGCTAGAGCTGTTGCAGAGATGAGAATTTTAGGTAAACTGAGACACATTTTCTCTCTTCCTCTGTGTGTTATGCTCTCCGACTCCTGAGGTGGTTATCTGATTCTGTATTTTTGCAGCTGAGTATTGCCTTCCTCTAGTCCGAACTGGTGGTATTTTTGTAGCTTCGAAAGGTCATGATCCTCAGGTCTGTCTCTCTTATGATTCTTAGTAATAGTTAGTTACTTTTCTGACAAGATGAGCAGAAGGCTTAGCCTTTCTGCTGTTGTTAAATAATGTGTTGTTAGTACTCCATGACTGTTAAGCTTTGATTAGGGTGGGGAGCTATTAATCTCACTTGTCAGATCTGAGACGAAACATTATCACAGAATAGCAACACATCTAAGGTGTACAGAGAGGTTTCTGAGGGTAGATACAAGTGCTCGCACACAATCGAACACATCTTTCATTTAGATTGGTTTGCCGTGATATTAGAGAATCATTTATCACAATTGAATATATCGTGTTCTTTGGCTTAAAAGGCATTTCGAAATATTTGTTAAATATATATGTTGAGCCTATTGTTTTTTTGGCTAATTTACAAAGTGAATGGATGTCTCTAGCCACTATGTCATGGTATCACAGTATTTGATGCAATTCAGTAGTAGGGATTTCATTCAATTTGAACGATTGTAGTGGTATATCACATCATGCATTTATAAACAAAATTTTCAGTACATGCTATGTTTCACTTATCTATGTCCAGTTTTTGTCCCAAAAAGATTAGAAGGATGTAGTTTGCCTACTGCCTATAATTTTGAAAACTAAATGTGCAAGAATTAATGGTCAATGTACCAAAAAGCAGAACACTGCACTTAAAATTTTAAAAAATGTTTATTTTTTCTTCTTAAACCCTAGAGAGGATCTGTGGTGGCAGTCTACTGAAAATGCAAATGAATATCATTCAAGAAATGTAACCCAATATAAATTTGTTGTATGTAAGATGATTTCTATTTGAGAAGAGAAACTATTGACATATATTTACAATAACTGCTCTCCAACTTTCAAACTCATTGACAGGAGGAAGTACACAGAGCAGAGAGAGCAATACAGCTGATGGGAGCCTCTCTATTGCAAATTCGTTGTGGTACTGTTCTCTTTCACACTGTAGTTACAAGTGGATGATAACATGGTTCAGACAGGTTCTAAGGTTTATGAATTTTCATTAATTATATGTGACAAAACATACTTCTTAAAGGAAATTATATAAGAACTAGATAATTGCAGATGGATTTCTGTTTAAAGTAGGTTACTTATTCTGACTTCCTGTGATCGTTGGGATTCCAGATCCGCTCTTCCTGTTTCTGAGAATTACTATTTTCGAAGTCCAGGCTTGAGGTCAATGTGCTGGGCTTTCCTCAGCCTGAAGGATCAATTATAACTATAAGCAATATCACATCTTTTTAATTATAACTTTGAAATTGAAGACACCAGATATCTTGCTGTGATGTCACAGTATGATTGGTCCTGCTCTTACACTTGACCTAGGTTAACTTGCTTTGAGTAGGTCTCCAGATGAGCAACTACATTTTAAAATGTCCTCTCATTTCTGGCCTTGACTTCATTAATTTGTTTGTTTATTTTGTAATACAGTTGATTCCCACAGTAAACATGGACAGAGAACTGCCATAATTTGTTTCAAAGGCAAACCTACCCCAAAGAAATATCCTAGAGATCCTGGAACTCCAGCTAAGATTCCACTTTGAGAGGAATGTTGTCAAACCTCCTTATCTCCAGTACAGATAATGTATGATAGAGGGAAATTTGTATTCCGTATAGTTTCTCTCGAGTTTAGATGCAGAAACACCATACTCGTGGATGGCTGGAAGCAGTACTACTAGTTCCTTTCGTGAACTGCTTACCTCATTATTTAAGAAGGTACACCCCACAGATTTGGCTTCAAGTTTATTCATTAAGATGAGTGTAATTACAACCACATAATACGTGTATTATTTTGTCTTCTCGTGTTTTTGAATGCCTTGCCAAATCAGGGCATTAACGGTGGCCACGTTCCAGTTGATTCAATATGCCATACAATTTTGCTGCTTTTTCTTTTGTGATGTAAGCAGCAGCTTCAGTTTGACATGTTCAGGATTCAAAATATTTCACAGTAGGTTACCTGATCCTGTGGCTGCAGTAATTGTGTGAAAAATTGAATTCAGTATCAGCTCGTGGGAATTGTGCTACTGTGGCCAAGAATATAATTTGTGTACCTTGTTAGAATTTCAGTTGCGTCACATAGTGGAGCATGCGTACCTGTGATTGGATATTGTTGACCTTAAACAATGTAGTTTACCTAACATTTTTCCCCAACTAAATTAAGAAAACCTTGGCCCGTTCTGCTTATAAAAAATAAAATAAAAAAAAGTTATTCGCCAGTTCTGTACCCAGAATTTTATCTATAGGTAATTGTTCGTTGCCTTCGAGGAAACTTGTGTGGTTGCTCCTGAATACAATGCTAGGTAAGGTGTAAAGAGGGGACTGGCGTTGTGTAGATAATCTATTTAAGCTGCAACTGAAATAAGTACAAAATATTTCAATGTCCCATCAATAAGATAATTTACGGTTGAATTTGCGGCTCTTAGTACAAGGTATCAATGTCCAGTCAGTAAGCTAATTAAGGTTGAAATCGTGGCAAAGCGCTTTTACCTAACCAGCCCTGTGGATTTTAATGGAAGAGGGTTCAACTTTTCTCTCTGTGAAAAAGACACGTTTCTATCTGTGAAAAAGACTTGTTATTGTATATTTCTTTTTCCTATGGTTAATTTGGATGGTTACGTCAAAACATGAATCATGAATATTTTAGGACCCGTTTAGCAATAGATATCCCAAGTAATATTTGGGGAAAAAATTGACAAAAAGTGTTTGGCCATATAATTTATTTTTTTAATATATATTTTTGACAAATAATTCAAATACCCGAATTCTAGAAAATAAAATAAAATTTTGGACTAAATTCTATTAATTGGTAACTTTAAATATTTTAAGCTTTAACTCAAATTTTTACATTAAAAATATCCAATCATTTATTAATCCCAACTCATATCTATTTTCCTACGAATTCCATCAATAAACTTTGGAATTTGACTCTAGAATGTAATAGTAGTGTTGCATAGCACTTGTTAAAAGTAATGTAAATGGAAAAATTAGATGCTCCTTTGTAAGTTGAGAAAACTTCGATAGCTCTTATAATTAAGTGTGAAATTGTTTATAAACAAATTAAAGCTTATAATTTATGAGTTTAATTTTATCATGAAACATATTCATTATAAGATGATAACACAAAATTATGGATAACTTTAGTAATTTTGTAGAACCTATGAATATAAATTATATTTTTTAAAAAAATTAAATATTATTCCTAAAATAACTTATCAAAAATATTTGGAAATCTATGGCGAAACGCTGGCTTAGTCTATGTCAACATTTGATTGAACCATATTAAATAGATGGTCCATGTACTTTTGGTCTCTCTAGAAATTCTAAAAGTTCAACCAACCCTTGGAAAACTTAGTACTTGGATAATCAGAGACAGAATTAGGCCAAAAAGAAAAGTTAATTAGGCACGGAGGGACCATCACTTTATACCCAAGGAGCTACTATTCCCTACTAGGATATGTGTAGACTTAAGTTTTTTATACTCACTTCCCTGTTAGCTAGGTGAACTGATTGAAATGATTTCAACAGGACTTTATGAGGTGTACTTGTAGAGAAGATCAACCAAAGTGGTTTCCAGTTTAAGAAGCATAATCATTTCGTAGTGGTACCCTTTTTCATTAGAATAAACCTGCAATACAATCCAACTAAAGAAGAAGAAAAGTTAAAATTTCGTAGATATTTTCTTCTTTTGGCCACTTGCCCAACAATCTAAAGTGCAAAATCTAATATACAGATATGTTAATTGGCAAATCTGGAGCATGTGCACGTTCATTAGAGAAATCAATCAGCCAACAAATACGACGTGTCATGCCAGCTGATGCACCTCATTGAGTGTTATCAACAGCTTAGAGAAATGGAACAAAAATCTTCCAAACCTTGGTTTCACCATCTAAACTAGCACTGTATAGGACATATGAATAAGTTGAATCAGATGGAATTTGTTGATCACTGGTCACAGTCAAGCACTTCACTGGTCCAGTGTGTCCTTGAATAACACTAAGACAAGAGTAGCATCTCTCGACCCCTCTCCACACTCTCACTGTTTTATCTTCTGAACCACTGCACACTAAATCTGCGACGACAGCCAGACATAATATCGACTTTTTATGGCCCCTGAGTGCACCCACCAGCAACATGTCACCACCTTCATCCTTCTCCCATACTAATATTGACCTATCGCAAGCACCCGAATACAAAACAGGATGAGTGCTACTCCCTCCAACTGCTAGTGCATTTACGCCAGATTTGTGTTTCTCTAGTGTACAGACTAGTGAATGTTTCTTCTCTTCAAATCCCTTTCTCCAAATCTTGATTTTCTTGTCAGCTGATCCTGTAAAAACATCCCCGTCTACTGATATTTCTAGAGCGTTGATCGCGTCATCATGTGCATTTGCTATCGATTCCAGGCACTTAAAATCAGTGGTGCGCCAAATTTTAAGTGTTCGATCCCATGAAGCGGAGTAGAGGAACGACTCGTCGTTGGAAAGGGCTAGTGCTGAGACTGTGTCAACATGATGCACCCATGTGGACTTCCTGTGGCGCCTGATCTGAACATGGTTTTTCGGCATCATAAATTTAAAGGCTCTGTCACTAAGTATTGGGAGAGTAGCCAAGTGAACAATATTCGGGGTATCTGAATGATGGTTTTCGATTCTCCAGACTCTGATTTTGTGGTCTTGATGAGCACTAAAGACCTTATCAGCCAAAATTACTAGAGACTTCACTGCACCTTTCCCTGCTATAACTGTGTCAATTATACTAGCATCTATTGTGGAAGTTAAAGCCTTTTGCTCCCACATACAAATTTCTTTGTCAGAAGAGCCAGTAAAGAGGAATTTCCCAGCAAGTACAAGGGAAGATGTATAGGAATTCTGTCCCTTAAGAGTAGCTATGCATTGATGGTGAGCTCCAAGATTGAAACTTTGACTTTCTTGTTCTGCTTTTGAGCCATTGCTTGAACATGAAGTTTGATAAAAGGGCATCATTCTTCATTCCCCTGAACTCTAGCTGATGACGACTTTGATTTTATGTAAGGAAGAATGGAGATAGGCAGTGGTTAGAAAATTCAAGTGGGGGGATCTTGTGAATTGTTTGGTTGATCATAGAATATACATTTTTGGTGTCTCTGTCTTTGTGAGGACTGAGGAGTAGAGAAATTAAAATAGGCTTCCTTAATAGAAAGTGGGAGCTACTGTTATTACTCTCCCGTTTTAATTTGCTTGTCTAGTTTTGACCTAACATGGAGTTTACGTGTCTGGTTTATGATCGTAAACTGAAGATATATCATATGTCTTTAAATATGTCATGTGAAAAAGTTAGAATTAAAGAATTGATAAAAATAAAAAGAAGATGTCGTTTGAAACGGACGAAAAAAAAATAAGACAAATAAATTTTAACGGAGGAAATATTTATTTTTTGAAAAAGTTCTATATTTTGTGTGACTTCTGTTGATTGGAAGGTTTATCCCCATCAATGACACTTAAAGAATTGGCCCACAAAAAATAAACTAGACAAAAGTTACTTCATTAATTGTCTCACAAAGGTTTCAACTTGCATGAACCAATGTTTCTTGGAAGAACAGTATAGTCTTAATAAAAACATATATAGTGTGAGTTAGGTACTATCAAATGGCTGACTGCTTTATCATTTCATTTTCTTGACTGCCTAATTGAAAAGTTAAACCATTTAGCTATTTCTTTACCGCCCTGTAATTTGGATGGTATTTACTGTCTTTTGTACTTAGAATGCTTGTGCCCCAAAACAAGGTCAAAACGTGGACCTTGTGTATCTGCTGAAAAAAAAAAAAACCTTCAGACACTTATAAACTATAGATTTCGAACCTGGTAAATCAAATGCAATGTGTTAGAATCCGAACTCAAATCCATAATTTTCATATCCTAAATTCAATTAGAGTAGAAGAATTCAAAGGTTAATTTAGTGTCTATTCAATGATAGGGACTTAGCTAGTTGCATTTCATTAAAAAAAAAAAAAAGTGATTGGTAAAGCAGCAAAGTTAGGTACTCTCATTAGCCCGCCAATCTTTCTGTTCTCTTTTTAATTTCTTTAGTGTTTTATAACAAAAGAAAAAAAAATATGGAGAATTTACCAACTCACACTGCTAAAAAGTAAGTATTTACCATTGAAATTTCCCCATGAAAAAAAATATTTATTGGCTACTTCCACAAATATTTTGACTGAATCAGTGAGATAAGAATTTTTTTAAATATTATCATACCTAAAAATTAGGACGCTTTTCAGTATTTCAATAAGAATCTGTTTCCTATCATGTATTTTTCAAGTAAGCTTATTCGGTGGGAAATGGATAGTAAAAACATATTTTATAATACAAAAAATTTCTCATTGATTCGAGGTGGGGAAACACTTGTTTCTAGTAGTGTTAGTTGTCATTATAGATTATGTGAAAAGTTTTCCATTAGGTGTGTTTTGCTCAGCATCTGATTCTAATTATGGAGGACAGTTCTGCTGCCTCTCTGGATATTGCCTTGCACTAAATTTTGCCTTTCACGTTGACAGCTTCTCAAGTGACTGGCACTTATAAATCATCTTGGAATATGAATCCACCTACATTATATTATCTTATTTTTCTAATTTTACCTTTTTTCGTATTAATTTATTTGTCTTCCAAACATATCACATGATTTACTTAGAATGCAATGTCCCAAACATTATTTTATAGTAATAGAAAAGAACTTCATTCAAAACTTAAAAATTAAATTAAAGATTGAAATAGCAGTCCAATGTTTGTCACTTTATTCAACACTGTTTAGGTGTAATTAATTAAGGCTCAAATCTCTCGTCCTTAAAAACTCTCAACTCTCAAGGAGACTAATCACCGATCCATCACCTAACTCAATTTTTTAGAAAAAGAGAGAAAATATTATCCGAAGGATTTAGCCTAATGGTCAATGAAGTGGAACAAGATTTAAATTTCAGCACATATATACAAGTAAATGTGAGGTGATTTTTTCAAATTTACGTAAATTTTGATCGATAAAGTTATTCGATAATTATACTAATGAGAGTCCTTAAGATATGCATAAGTCGATACGAATATATAGAAGGAAGAAGTCAATGAATATCTAACTACAATAGTAATCATTTAGCTAACTACAATAGTAATCATTGAATTAATTAAGGCATGGAGTTGAATGTGATCCAAAAGATAGGACAATGTAGGAAACCTACCTGCCAAATTAGGTTTTGCTTAAAAAAATACTACTCTAAAGACACTATTCTATGGGACTGAGTCTTTACCTAAAGGATCTCTAAAGGGAAACTTCTATACTACTACTATTAAATGCGTACAATTTCTAGGTTACATACTTATCGAAGACTTATAATTGGAATAAATTATAGTATGATTCTGCCTCCACTTGTTTGCAGGAATATAGGGAATTGATTGTTTGACCAAGTAGCAGAAATAATAAATCAAATCACCAATTAATTAAGTCTTTGCTCTTTAGTTTTTCTTCTTCTTTTTTTAATATAATAAAAATATGCTTTAAGATACGTGCACATTTATTTAGTATGCATTTGACCGTAGATTCTAAATATTTTTTACTTTACTTAAAATTGAGAGAATGGCTGGAAAACAACCCCCCATCTTTACCTCAAATCCCAATTATTTTGCGGGGGTCATGTGATCCCCTGAATTATTTTAAAATTTTGCGGGGAACCTGTGATCCCCTGAACTATTTTAAAATGAAATATATATCCTTCTAAAAGCTCATATCTAGATTTTATTTCAAGTAATGGCCTGCACGCGCTGTCACGTGTCATGCCACGTAATTCCATGTCATATTATCTTTTTTTATCTAAAAAATTACTCCCTCCGTTTAAAAAAGAATGATCTAGTTTGACTTGACACGAAGTTTAAGAAAATAAAGAAGACTTTTGAATCTTATGGTCTTAAATTAAAGATATGTCAAATGTACCAAAATGTCCTTCAATCTTGTGGTCTTAAATATGTCACGTGAAAAGTTAGAATTAAAAAGTTGCTCAAAAAGAAAAGGGGTCATTCTTTTTGAAACGGACTAAAATAGAAAGTAGATAATTCTTTTTGAAATGAAGGGAATAATTATTTTACTTTATATATTATTTTTTATCTAAAAAATTAATTATTTTACTTTATATATTTTTCTTTTTTCGCTAATCCCGGCCATGGCCTCCGCCGAGTGTCGTCCACCGGAACTTCATATCGAATTTGAAATTTCCAACAATTTTGAAGTCGGAAATAATAAACAACATCGAATTTGAAATTTTCGACAACCTTGAAGTGGAAAATAATGAACAATATCAATTTTTAAATTTCCAACGATCTTAAATCCGAAAACAATGAACAATATCAATTTCAAAATTTTCGATGACCTTAAAGCCGGAAACAATGAACAATATCGAATTTAAGACTTTAAAGTCGGAAACAATAGAGAATTTTGAAATTTTCGACGACCTTGAAGTCGAAAATAATGGACAATATCCATTTCAAAATTTACAACGATCTTGAAGTCGAAAATGATGGACAATATCGATTTTGAATTTTCCAACGACCTTGAAGTTGGAAACAATGAATAATACTCATTTTAAAATTTTTGACAATCTTAAAGTCGGAACCAATCGATTTTGTCGAGAAAGATGATAAATTAGTCTTGGGTGCCAGTGATGAATTCTTTAGTTTTTTTATTTGAGAGAAAGGAGGAAGAAGAAGAAGAAGAAGAAGAAGATTATATATATTTATGTAAAGAAATATTAAAAATAATTTTTTAATTTATAATTTTCGTTCTCACTCTCTTTAAGAGAGTGAAATACACTCTCTTGTCATGTCAGCTTTTAGGGGTGTAATAATTCCACTTTAAAATAGTTCAGAGGGGTAATAGGATCCCACAAAGTATAAGTGTGTAGTTGAGATTTGAGGTAAAGATTGAGGGGGCTTTTGGCCATTTTCTCCGTAAAATTTATGGAGTTGGATCGGAGTTGAAGATGGAGTACTTGTGTTTGATTATATTTTTTTAGAAGAACTTTTGGAATAATGTTCATCGTTGAATGTACTTACAAATAAAACTTCAAAGGTGAAAAGCAAGTTGAAAAACAGGTTATAAATTGTTTTTCAACTTTTAACTAAGTTGAATTTGAAATTTTATGATCAAACACTAATTTATGGCCAAATGGGTCTTGTGGCTAAATTTCCTCTTGTTTCACCTTCAATCTATAGGAAACTAGGTTTGGTCGTCTGGACATTAAAAATATTACTTACATAAGAAATGGAATTATGATTCACTCGTTGCTTCTCCTAATTCTTTTTTTTTTTCTAGTTTAAAATAAAGTCTTGACTCTTGACCTACCTAACTCCACAATAATCCATCTTTTACTTTAGTTTTATTTTAGCTAAACTCGTAATTAAGGAACTTTTACCATTAATTTGTGTCCATGGCATCTTTGATCAAAACATCTTGGAAGATGGGTTTTAATTAATCCATCAAAAGAAATTTTGACGTCACACGTGAGTTTCTTTTTTTCAAAGAAAATTAAAGGGTTACGATTATCACATTTCACATGTGTACCCGGGTGTCTATCAAAAACGGTTTTTCTACTTTATCTGACCTCAATTTGTGGAAATACATATATTATGTTGTTGTTAATGATTATCTTCATGACCACTAACTACACAACTATTATAATAGTATCTTAACGTGTGTTAGTACTACTAATTAATATACAATCAAGGAAATGATCCCATACGTTTCGATTTGAATACAAAATGACCTTAAAGAAATTTCGTTTTACATTTTAAGTGACAATTCTATTAAGAGACGATTTAGTAGTAGTACTATTTAAACGTGGGAATTATTTCAACCAACAACAGATAGAACAACAAATAATTATTAAAAAATAGTAGTAATATAAAAATGTGAAAATCGTAAAACTGATTTCTATATGTACCTTGAAAGGTTTCCATGTCGTTTCTGCCTGATGAGTCATGATAAAAAGAGTGTTTAATTTATTTTTATTTTTATTTTGTTTGGTGTGTCAACTTGGATTTTTGGTAGGTATTCAGGTGATAATGTACATTACCATAACCTTAATCTCGACCAAAAGTTCCAAAAATGAGTAATCTGTGTGATCAAACCAGTCAAAAAAAATAAAATACTAGTATCATATTGGTGCGTTAGGTATGACAGAAAAAATATATATTTTTGAATAATAAGTTCTAATTTTTTATTTATTTTCTCATATTTAGTAGGTAAATTACAAATTATGTGTGTCTGTTGGGTTATGACTTATGACCCCACATTTCAACCTAAGTATGACCCTATTTTTAATTTATTCGTCCATTTTAATTCGCTCAAATTCAATAACGTCTAAATCCTACCATTTGACATCTCTAGAATAAGGACGGACCAAAGGTGCAATTTTGTGGTGCTTCGGCATCCGATACGTATATTAGATATAATTATACAAAAAAATCTATAACAATTGGTATAAGATTTAGAAAAACATCCTGGAAACCAAGAAGATAACTGAGTGCTTTGGTTTTCAAACGAACTTTAGAGCTTTGAGCGCCAATATGTGCATTTGAACCTTTCAGACACCCACGATCCCTAAATCCAAAGTCCACATCGATGAAACACACCGGCCAAGAAAATCATAGAAGATATGGAGGGAATGGGACCTTGACAAATAACACAGCTATCAAGGGATAGGTTGACAAAAAAACAAACCTGCCTCCCAATTTGTTAGTCTTAGGTTAGGTGTCTTTTAACAGTACAAAAATTATGCCTATATGTCCCCAGACTCATTTTATTCATTCATGGGTACATGAATATGACTATTGGATTGGCAATTTGCCGAACACCTGGCTCTATTATTAGGTTTATGTTTCACTATATATAAACATATCAAGGGCCCTTTTGTCCTTCATGTTGTTTGTGTTTTCAGTAATTTAATTTGTACAATGGTTGGAAGCATTTGTTCTTTTTGTCACAATCTTGTTATATATCCAAATTTTCAGGGATTAGATATTAGGGTTATCTGTAATTAGTACTGTTAGAGGAAGATGGTGTATGTAAAACCTAGTAGTTATCATTGTTATATGGACTAACTATACAATTATTTCCTTGAAAAGAAGAGGATATTCATAATTAAGTTCTAATAAATAACCTACTCCTGCATCTTCATTTGATTGACATTAGTGCGTGCGATTTAGTGCCATGCCTTCCTCAAGGAATTATCTCTTTACTGGCATGTTTATTGATGTTAGCAAATTTTTACCGTCCGAAAATCAATACTGGAAATGAGATCTCTCGCCTTCTTACAAAAAGAATAGAAGAAAATAATCTTTTTAGATTTCTTATGTGTAAAAAGTGAAGGTCTTTTGTCAAAAAATCGCAAATTCCTCCTCTTGCTATGGGTATTCAAGGTTTAACTCATGTATAGACAAGTTACTTTGGATCTATGTATACAACGTAACATAACTTTTATACATACAATATCAAGGTTTAATATGCATGTATAGACACGTTATTTTGGATCTCTGTGTACAATTTAACTTTTTATATATACAATTTTTCCGATTAAACATGTTCAATTGCCATGAAATTTCATTTTGTAGTTGATCTGTACAAAATTGTTCTTAGATTTATGTCATTTTTACTAGAAATCTTGTTTTATACATAAAATTGTTGAGGAATGATTCAAAAAGATACTTGACCAAGTCTTCAGGAAGTTAGTTTTTTTTTTTGGTGATAAGGATAGATTATACTACTAAAGTTTCAGCTGTTGTCATAGTTAGTAGCCACATCCCGGCATACTGGGCTAATATAATTACTGGGAATAGTTCTCCCATAAGTAGTACCCTGTTTGTCTTTTATCAAAATAGTTGCAACACTAGGAGGAGGGGAAGACAGTACATGAGGGTTATCACAAAGATCTGCAGTAGTTGCCATTTTGCCAGTGCATCTGCCACTTGGTTTTGTTCTCTAAACATGTGGATAGGCTCTGCAGTTTGGGTTTCCTTCAGCAATGACCTGCATTCATACAAAACATTATGATAATGAGATTCTGAGTTGTTTAGGGAATGTATAACTTCAATGGCATCAACATTAACCTCAAGAGGGTTAATGATATTTTGTACAACAATAAGTAACCCTCTCCTTAACGCAAGGATTTCAGCATGGAGGGTACTGACTTGTGCTATCATTTCATAAAAACCCAAAACCTAGTTCCCCTCATGGTCTCTTATCACGCCTCCCAAGCTTGACTTGCCTTCGCCACTGTTACACGCTTCATGCTTAAACGCAGGATGAGTAGGAGGCTTCCATCTTATTTGAATGGTGACACTATTTTTGGTGCGGGTTCTATTCTTTTGAATGAGTAGCGAGTATTCAATTGCATGGCTGATGGGTATTTTCGTGCTAATGCTCTCTCGATTGTTGTTGGATTGATTATCATTCCTACTTAGCCAAATTGTCCACATGCACTACGGGATTAGGTTACCCCAGGTGATGTAGTCGTTGAAGGATTTATTCTTGATGTCCTTCCAAGTATTTGACCAAGAGACATTATCCAAGTTATTGAGAAAGGTGAGAGTATTAATTCCACCAATTTGCTGAGTGCTTTCCCAGAAGTTAATGGCTTTGGAGCATTGGAAAAAAATGTGGTTAAGAGTTTCCAGTTACATATTGCAGTAATGGCATTGGGGGTCCACATCCATCCCTATTCTGTTGAGGTACACATTGGTGGGAAGTCTACCATGAACAAGCAGCCATAGAAAAGTTTTAATTTTATTAGGAACGTTCGCTTTCCAGATTTCCCGAAAGCAACTAACGTCTCCATGGTAAGAATTCTCTGTGGCGTGAGCAATGGCCTCATAAGAACTGGAAGTGGTAAACTTACCATCATTTGTGAGTTTCCAATAGGGATGGTCATTCCTGTTGGTCAAAGGAGGGGGTTTGGAGTGAATGAATGTTTGCTTGATAGGGTCAGGTAGTTCAAAAGATAGCCGCGACAAATCCCAGCTCCCATTGGTAACCATATCCATGACAGTAAGGTTTAGTTCCTCAACATTCAAGGGACCATGAATTTTGTATCTGATTGGGTCAGTGTTGGGAAGCCAAGTATCAGTTATGAACTTGGCATTGTTCCCTTGATGAACGGACCATGCAAGGCCTTTACTGCATTCTTTCCAGCCACTCTTGACATTCCTCCAGGTTGAAACCCAAGGGTGTGTCTGGTTATTCCGTTCTAGGCTATGGTACTTGGTGGTGAGGACTTTAGACCACAATTTTTTGGGAGTTTTGAACAGCCACCAAGCTAGGCTAGCATGCATTTCTCTATTTTTGTATTCAGCTTTTTGAAGTCCAAGGCCTCCATTGAGCTTACTAGTAGCAAGAATGTTCCAGCTTAGAAGATGAATTTTTTTTTATCTTCCTTACTTCCCCAAACGAAGTTCCTTCGGATTTGGTTTACAGATTCCAAGATCTTTTGTGGAAGCTTGATGAATTGCATTATATGAGTGGGCATGCTATTTAAGGTAGATTTGGCCAGAACAGTTCTGCCCGTCATGTTCAACATGCGGGTCTTCCAACCAGCTAACTTATTATTTATGTTATCTATGATATATTGAAATTCAGCATGGGTTGGTTTGCTATCAAGGATATGAAATCCAAGATATTTCCCAAAGGAATTGCCTCTTTTCATGTTGAGGATGTCGCAACATTCTTGAGCACAACTGGTACTGCAATTTTTTGATAATAAAATGCAGGACTTGGCATTATTGATTTTCTGGCCAGAAGCTTGGCCAAATTGGTTCAGAGCTTGGAGAATGGTAATGCAGTTTTTTTGGTTGGCTTGGGTAAACAGAGTTAGGTCGTCTGCAAAGAATAGATGAGAGATTTTGGGCCCACTGGTGGTGATTTTTATGGGGTCCCATTGCTTTTGGAGCACAGCTTTGTCAACAATTCTAGAAAGTCTTTCCATGCAAAGAATAAACCGGTAGGGTGAAAGGGGATCCCCCTGTCGTATGCCTCTAGAGGGTTCAAATGAGGGTGAAGGCTTTCCATTAATAAGGATGGAAATCATGGAGGTGAAAATGCATGACATGATGAGTTTGGTGAGATTGGTAGGGAAGTTGAAGTACAAGAGGGTGTCATGGATGAAGGACCATTCAGCCCGTCGAAAACCTTTTCTAGGTCTATTTTCAGAATCATATTGGCTTTCTTTCCTTTCATTTTCCTAAAGTGGCTTATGTATTCTTGGACAATGATTGCATGGTCTGCAACTCGTCTGTTAGTTAGGACGCTTGCCTGGTTAGGACCAATAAATTGGTCTAAATAAGGCTTGCTTCTACTGACGATGATTTTGGTGATAAGTTTGTAGCTGAAATTACATGGACCAATGGGCCTGAAATTTCTGACCGAGTTAGCATTAGGACTTTTGGGGATGAGGCAGATGTAAGTTGTGTTTGCCTCCTTGGGCATGCAGTTTTCCCTGAAAATTTGGTGGCAGAATTCCAAGGTCTTCTATCCAACTGCTTGCCAGTAATTTTGGTAAAACAGTGGGTGAAGACCATCAGGCCCAGGGGCTTTCAAGGGGTGAAAGGATTTGAGGGCTCTAATCACTTCACTATCTCTCAAGGGTTCAACCAGAATAGTTTTAGAGTCTTCCAAAAGGTGAGGCTCATGGTAGCTTTGTTGAAGAGTTCTCTTGGAATTACTTTGTTCAGTAGTGTAGAGAGAGAGATAAAAAAGTTGGAGATGTGGGTGGAGATACCCTCCTCTCCGTTAATTAGTTAGCCAGCCTCATCCTTAAGAGTAATGGCATAGAAGAATTTGGTGTTAGCATCATCTCACTGAGCTAAGTGATTCTTGACTTGGTCCTCCAAAAATGTTCCTCACATTGAAGAGTAAGGTCATACTCCTCAAGAAATTCCTTTTCTAGCTAGAATTCTTTTCAATTTTTGGAAGATATTCCCAAAGACTCTAGTGTTCCAGATTCTAGCTTCATTCTGGAAATGGTTGATGGAGTGGGGGGGTTGTGGTTACTCTAAAAACACTGATGAACAAGGTTTTGAAAGGAGTGATGACTACCCCACATAGGTTTAAACCTGAATGGTTTATTCTTTATTGGAGTGATTTGGTCTAAAGCTTAGGACATCAACAAGAATGGGGGAATGGTCAGACTTAGTCCTTGGTAGGTGTGTGACAGTGGCCTCTGGGTATTGGTTTATCCAGAGGTTGTTCATCATATACCTATCAAGTCGCTCAAAAATAAGTTGTCTTCTGTTCCTATAACGTTTATTGGTCCACGTATACCTGTTACCTTTAAAGCCTAGATCTACCATGCTATAATGATTTATACACTGTCTAAAGTTGGCAGCTCTAGTAGGATTAATAGGAGCACCTCCTAGCTTTTCTTTGGTTTGAAGAACCTCATTAAAATCCCCACCCATGAACCATTTTCCCTTGTGATTATCAGCTATACTACATAATTCATCCTAGAGATTCAGACGGGTAGAGTAATCCAGGCTAGTATACACAGCAGAAAAAAGTCAAGAAGGGTTATCAGGACATACCCTAATCATGACATGAATACCTTGTGTAGATTGGATAGATTTTCTAAGTGCAGGAGATCATCCTTCCACATGACAGCTATACCACCGAGAGGCCAACAACACTAGCCTGAATATAAGAATCAAAACCTAAAGCATTGGTCAGGGACTTATGTTCTGTCATTTTTGTTTCAAAAAGGACTAGCATCGCAGGTCTGTGGATGTTGGTCATAGCTTGACACTGACTCCTAAAGGTCGTACTATTTGCTCCCCTAGTAGTCCAAATTATGAATTTCATCATTGACATTGGATTGTTGGTTTCTTGAGTCATCGGGGTTTTCCCTTTCTCTTTCGGTGTTGTTTGGGGGCTCAGAATGACAATCAGAGGTGCCTTCTTTGTTGCACTCTTCACCATTAGAGAGAACTTTGTCATTTTCATTGGTAAGTGAGCAATAGTAGCTGCGCTGAAGAGATCTTTGAAGCTTTTGTGAAGGGTCCTTTTATAGGAGGAATGGTTCGAGCTTTGTTTCCCCAAAGGTGTGTAAGAAGCTTTCCATTTCTTTGTTGATTTGTCTCAGTTCCTCTATCGATGTTGTTTTCATCCTAGGCCGTCTACCCTTCCCGTTGGAGTTGATAGTGATTGGGCTGACGAGTTCAGTAGTGTGAAGTTGGGTGACTGGTTGTTTGAGAGGTATGGAGTGGTCGGTATGAATGGCATACTCTGGAATATCTGGGTCATCAGCGCGTTGACCTCCTCCATGTATCTCAGATGTTGATATTTTGGTAGTTGTGTCAAGAGAATTATTTGTTTCCAAACTTCTTCCCCCAGTCCCTTCACTGCTTGATCCATTATTTTCTTTGCTATCTGAGCTAAGTAGGCTGGGTCTGGCTGTGTTGGAGTGGTTACAAAGTAGAGGGGTTTCATCGTTTGATTGATGGTTGTGTTTTTTGGTAGTTGATCCATTTGAGAGTTCTGGTAGAGGAGTATGTTGATTGGAGGGATGTTTGTTTTCTGGCCATGGAGGTTTAATTAAAGGAAACGTATTAATGGAGTTAATGGATTTGATAGTTGAAGTCTTTTCAGTAGCTTGGAGGTTATGATTACCCTGGATATCGGAGGAATTAATTTTCTTCAGAGAAGAGAGAGGGAAGATGTCCATAGGCTCTGTTGAAGGAAAGAGTGTGAAGCTGGCCTCGAGGGCTGTGAAAGAATTAATGGAGTGGTTGGCCGAGTATTTAATGGAGTTAGTATTAGGATCAGTTTTTTCACTATTCTTATTAAGAGCATTTTTATTTTTATGATATATCAAATTATTATTATTGTTTCCATTTGTGGGTCCTGATGGTCCACAAGCAATTTCCATTCTTTCCCTTTGCAAATCAATATCAGCATTGTTGTTGTTAATTATTTTTTTTGTTCCATTTCGAGAAGATGACTCTTGTACTAAAGCGTTACTAGGATTTAATTTAGAAGAGGTGTAAGTGCACTTACCTGGTTGAGTTGCTATGTTTCGTACCTGGCCATTGTCAGCATGTTTACCATGTTGATCCGTTCCTGCCCTAGGTACGCCTTTTTTTTTTGGAAAAGATACTACTTGCCATTCGTTTGCTTGCGGCGGCATAGTAGATGTTGATGGGGTGTCTGGGTTCAATGGTGGTGATTTATAGTATGCGCAGCTCTGTAGCAGATGCCTAATTCTCCCGCAATTGGTGCACAATATCCCTTCCCTTTCATATACCACCTTTTGAGTGTGTGCACCAATTGCAATTGAGTTTTTAACAGGTACTTCGATTGGCACTTGGATGCAAATTCTAGCATATCGGCCTCGTAGAGCAGCTGATGTGCAGGAATCGATTTTAAGTAATTGACCCAATTTTCATCCCACTTTCTCAAGTATACTTCGATTATAAAATTCTGTAGGGAGTTCTGGCAACCTTACCCAAATCGCAGTGTGGGTTAGGATGGCCTTCTCCACCACAAAATTGGGTTCCCAGCATTTGACTGATAAAAAACCTCCAGCGATGAACCACGGTCCGCCGTGTAGGATATTCTGAGTATTTTTCCAGTAATTCCAATTTAGCTGTATAATATTCATGCCCAAGATCGATTAGTGTAAGTGGCTCCGTCAATTTCCATAGCTCTTGTAGCTTGTTTTTTTTATGTGGGTGGGCCAGCTTCTTTCCATAGACTTTGAGAATTATAGAGTGTTTCCATGGTTGGTAAATTCTCAATTTGTCTTCCTCAGTGAGTATTATTGCATCATCGTTGTGATTGGGGGGGGGGGGTCTAGAGAGTACTCTTGTTGTAAAGAGTAAGTTTTGTTGTTATGAGATTGTTGGACCAGCAATGCTTCTTTGAAGGAATTAACTGTCATAGTAGTAGCTATTTGGTCCTCTTCCATTGCGGTTGTAGTTGTTGGATCTGGTGGTTTGGGTGGGTCTGATGGCGTTGCCGGGGTTGGGTTAACTTTGTCATTTTGCATTGAGAGAATTTCCTTCAGGAAGTTAGTTAGTTGTTAGTTAGTTTCCTTTATTCTAGCAAGTTCAGATAGTGTTGTAGATTATTAGCTAGTCAGTAAATCAGTGGGTTAGTAAACCTAAAGTTTAGAATTTTCAGTTTGATTGTTAGTCTATCTATAGAGAGATCTCTTTACTTTCATAAGGATATCAGAAATAAAAAAATTCATTACAATATTTAGCTTCCTTTTTCCTTTCCAACAAACCTGGTATGAGCGCTAGGTTCCTTTTGAAATTGAGTGAATCGTGAGACTTATATTGTTTTGCGGAGAAATTTTGACTTTTAAAGAGTCGCCACTTAATTTTGAAAAGGAATTAAGAAAACTTTATAAAATACTTAGACAATTCAAAACAAGAAAATCGTTTAAGTTAGAGATTCTGAATAAGCGGTTTCTATTAACGTTTTAGGAAGGTGTTAGGCACCTAAAACGTCCGCTAACTTGCGGTTATCTGGACTATTTGAAAATCGTCTTTGGTTAACCTTGAAAAAGTTAATTTTTGAAAAGAAAAGCGATTTTAGGAATATTTTGGTGTTTATGCAAAACCAGTTTTTAGCGACTTGACTAAGGATTTAACTAGGTTCACAAAACACATAAGGCAAACAAGCGTAAAGAAAAAAGGGAAGGGGAGAAAGTAAGGGATTTAGGCCATTGGGCCCAAATCAATGAGACTTGTCCTAGTCTAGTTGGGCCTTCGACCCATTTCACCTGTCCTAATCTAATTTTTGAGCCTTTGGCTCGAATCTTGCTCCACCTGTATTAAATACAACTTTGGCTTCGTGGCCCGAATAAACGAACGAACAAATAAATAAAGACAGCGATACTTGAATAAACAAAACAACAAATGAGACTTTTGAGTCTCTTAGCCGCTTCAAACGTAGGGCTTTAATCCATTTTCCTTCTTCGTTTGACTCTTTGTATCCATGCACTATGTAACCTTAGACTCTCTTTCGGGCTTGACTTAATGGATGGGCCTTATTGGCCCATTAGAGAATGCAAAGAGTTCGTTTAGACTCCAACGAATTGTTATGCAAAGAAGAAAAAAGAAACGAAATCAATACACACCCAAAATACGAAATGCTCCATGGAGAAATAGTATAACAAATTGATAAACAAACAGTCAACTATAGTGACTTAAACGAACTGAAAGACAGTAATTCAAATATGGAAAAGTCATGCAATATAGTAACACACACCATACTCTATTAGAATAAAATTGAAACTAGAAGCATCACAATATCACAGCTTTTCCAAGAAAGAATGAAGCATTGCTTTGCAAAGGAAATTATAGTTTAACTAAACTAAACAGGTTACAAAGCTACCCTATTTATAGAACAAACTACAATTCAGTTAGATTGAGCCTAGGGAATACGTTCGTCCAAGTTAGATTGAACAAAAAATAGTCGAACCATGCTAAACATCATTATACTATCATAATGATGAGTTAAAGAACTACAACAGGCAATATTTCACCATGGACTTAAGCTAACGCGAGCAATTACAAGTGCAAGACTGAGGATTTAAAATTACAGCAAGCAATGATTCATCGATAATTAGGAGAAACAGGATAAAAATCCAATCTTGTCATACTAAGCTGCAGATAACAGGCTAAAGGGCTAGGATTTAAAGTAAAGAAAGTGTTCAATTGAGGAAAGTAATCAAACTACATGAAAAACGACTGCTAAAGAATAGATTTCACATATTCTTTAAAGATTCGATGACTGCTACGATAATTTTGGAATAAAGAGCAGTCTAAGAAAATCCAAACTTCGACGAACGAACCTCATGATACGAGGTAATCAATTAAGGGTAGAATAACAAGAACATCTTCCCTAGATGCCTAATCTTCATTAAAACTGAATTCCAGAGGCAACCATCCAAAATTATTATTATCTAACCTTTCATACTAAAAAAAAAACGACACTCATGCTAATTCATCGAGAAAGGTCGAAATCAACGGAATATAGAACTTTAAACAGGTTTGGAGGGGGAAGATGGTAAAACACTCAAGCATTATTCGATAGTCGTAAAACGCCTTACAGAACTCCAAAGTTCTAGGCAAATGAAACAAAATTGAATCGAAAGTAAAGAAAGAAGAGGGAAAACAACTTGAATGAACATTGGCTAGCCTAGGAAACATAAAATTAACCATAGAAATTTTATTTTGAAGGTAGATAAGACGAAAATCTAACATCCGTCTAACTATCAAAACAAAGGGAGCAAATGATATAGGGAAAGGCTAGACATTTTTCAAAGTAAAATGTAATTAAGCAAGTTGTAACATCTAGGCAAACTTGTTTACAATGAATGAACAAAACAACACTTTTTTTTCTTTCTTTTTTTTTTCTTTAATTAACACAGAATAAGAACGCCATTCGCACTTCTCAAAAATACATCTGTGAGGCCCTCCTTACCCTCTTTTCGACCTCAACTTTAAATGAACTTTCAAAATCCCAAAGCAAGGTCATCGAGAGTTCATGGGAGTGTCGCCTTACCCCAGATGTATACCCATCATCTCTATCAGTCTCAAAGGTCAAGAGATATGAGGTAGTCTGAATCCTGCTGATTTAGTAAATTAAACTACCACCGGTGACCTTGTATTAAGGAAAAGACTTAAGAAAACTGGGGCGAATCAGAGCAAAGGTACGCTAAAGAATACATAACTAGACTAAAATAGGAATGTTCAAACATTGAGACAGCGATTCAAACCATAAGCAGCATGCAAAAAATGAAAACCATGGTTAAATAATTAACTAACGATATTAAGGTTTAAACAACAGATTGCAAAACCGAGGGAAGCAACACGAAGCTAAAATCACGATTATAATAACAGTTAGCCTAGCATAGCAAGAAACGCTACATCAAAAAGGAAAACTGGAAAGGAAAGGCACAATCTTGATGATATAAATGTTTATTCATACCATAACTCTCATATAACTAACAGCGTCAAACATTGAGACAGCGAGACAGCGATTCAAACCATAAGCAGCATGCAAAAAATGAAAACCATGGTTAAATAATTAACTAACGATATTAAGGTTTAAACAACAGATTGCAAAACCGAGGGAAGCAACACGAAGCTAAAATCACGATTATAATAACAGTTAGCCTAGCATAGCAAGAAATGCTACATCAAAAAGGAAAACTGGAAAGGAAAGGCACAATCTTGATGATATAAATGTTTATTCATACCATAACTCTCATATAACCAACAGCGTCAATTAAAAGACAGTATATTCGACATAATCACATTGAAAATTACAACATGAGCATTGCTTCCATGAAATAACGCAACAACAAATCACAAACTAATTCTAAGGACATCATAGCCATCTACAGCTACACCCAGCAAACAAACAACATTATAATTACATTATAAAGAAGGGGATGAAGAAACGATGACAGAAGTAAAAATGGCAAAGGGTGTTTACCTCTTTCAGAGCAGCAAAACGGGACAACGAGATAACACCGGACTCTATCCCCACCGAAGAATTCTTTCACGACTCTGAAAGCTTCGAGCAGCCCCCAACCTTCCTCGAAAAGAAGAAAATTGTATACTTTAATAAAAATATACTGTTTTTTTGCTTAAAATGGCTTTTTTCACCTTTCGAGACTTGTCCTCTTTGCTCAATAGTGAGCTATTTATATAGAGAACAAAATAGGGTCCTTTTTTGAGCTCCCGCAGATGTGGGAGCAATAAATTTAAGGATAATTCAAAATTTTTGAAAGAGAATCGTGGGATGAGCTGGAAATCGTACTCTTTGAACCGTTTGTACGAATTCAAAATTTTTGAAATTCAAAAAGAGGGTGAGGTATCGATATAGGGTTGAAACTGATGGGTTATTGATGGATCGGTTGTGGGTTCTCGAGTTTTAGCCGGATTCGGATTCAAGTCGTCGTTTAGGGTGCGTGAAGGTTGTACACGTAGATTGCTATTGCTGCTTTGTATGCTGATGTGGGTGTACTGTTATTGTACACTGTTTGTTGAAGTTGAAGAGGAAAAGAAAATGGGTCGAGTTGGTTAGGCAGTTGGGCTTGTTTAAGTTGTTGTTATATTGGGCTGGGTATTAATTATTGTTGTTGGGCTGGTAAGAAGAAATGGGTTGTTGGGTCATTAAGTGGGTTGGTTTAGGGAATTAGGGATTTAACCAACTCTATTTAGGTTTTGGCCAATTTGAAACACAATTGGCCAATTGAATTGTAATTGTAACCATTTGATTTCAATTAGGGCTAAATCTAATAGATTGGCTAAATTGGATCAAAGTTCTAAACGAATTAATACCTTTCTCAACCCCAAGCTTCTTGATTCGATAAAATCCAACACATATTTATCTGAATAAATTACTTTTGAGAGTAGATTATATTTAAATAAAGATTTTAATCCTTTAAATTTCAAGACAAACCTTGATTAAAATCCAATACTTTATAAAAAATAGATATTTAATCAACATAACTATATAATTTTGTATAATTGAATATGATAATATATAATCGCCACTTAAAATGACAAGCTTGCCCAGATGAATATTTTTGAAAAGTTTCTTTATTCGATAAAATAAATGTTGTAATTTTATTAAAAATCAAAGAAACTCGAGACCAAACTTAGTTGTGGAGGGAAAAAATTAGGTGTCAACATATATCAATTGAATATTTGAGTGGAACGAAAGAGAAAGTGTGAGAGCAAAACAAAAGTGGCAATAAATCATGAGGTTTTGCAGCCACTCATGCCAATTTTTACTGGTGAAAAGTATGAGTTTTGGAGTATCAAAATAAAAACTCTTTTCAAATCACAAAGAGTTTGGGAGCTGGTGGAAGCAGGCTTTGTAGATCAAGCAGACATTGACGAAGAGGCAGACAAATTAAAAGGGATCAAAAAGAACGACGCCAAAGCGTTGTTCCTGATTCAACAAGCAGTCCATGACATAATTTTTACAAGAATTGCAATAGCAACTACGACTGCGGAGGAATGAAAGATTTTGAAGAAGGAATTTCAAGGTTCAGCTAAGGTGATTACGGTAAAATTGCAGACTTACCGTCGTGACTTTGAAACTCTTTCTATCAAAAGTAATGAATTTGTTCAATTTTTTGTCTAGAGTTTCTTATCTTGTTAATCAAATGAAGTCTTATGGTAAAGATATATCTGAAGAAACTATTGTAGCAAAAGTTTTAAGGAGTCTTACTCCAAAGTTTGAACATATTGTTGTTGCGATTGAGGAATCTCATAACTTGTCTGATTATACTTTTGATGAACTAATGAGTTCTTTGCAAGCTCATGAAGATAGGATCCTAAGGTCACATGAAAAAAATAAAGAGAAGGCATTTCAGGTGAAGGGGGAGTCCACTCATAAAAAAAATAAGCTAGAAAACTTTGCTAATCGTGGTCGAGGCAAAGGTGGATTTCGAGGAAGAGGCCAAGGAAGAAGTAGAGATAGAGGAGGATCAAATGAAGAGAAGCAGAACAGAACATTTCTGTGCAACCACTGCAGAAAATCAGGTCATAAAGAAGCTTATTGTTGGCAAAAGCAGAGGGGTGAAAATATCCAAGCAAGCTTTGCGGAGGAAAATGATAATGAAAGTAAATTGTTCATGGCCCTTTATTGTGAAAAAAGACTCCTAACCATGTTTGGTTTTTGAACAACGGATGTTCCAACCATATGTCTGGAACAAGATCTTTGTTCAGGGAGCTCGATGAGTCCAAAAAGTCAGACGTAAGGCTAGGAGACAACAAGAAAATTCAGATTGAAGGCAGAGGTACTGTTAGCATTATGACCCTCCAAGGTAATGCTAAGATTTTAGAAAATGTGATGTTTGTTCCTAGTCTATCTCATAATTTGCTTAGCATTGGATAATTAATGATTAGCGGATACTCAATTTCTTTTGACAATGGTGTTTGCACTATTAAATATAAGAAATCTGAAAAAACCATTGCTAAAGTTTCAATGACTAACAATAAAATATTTTCGTTAGAAGTTTTAATGGTCGAGAAATATGCTATGGTAGCTAGTGGTGATAATGAAACTAGACTATGGCATTTGTCTTATGAGCATTTAAATGTTAATGGGTTAAAGTTATTGAGCCAAAAGGAAATAGTCTTTGGATTGCTGAAAGTTGAGAATCTAGATTTTTGTGAAAGTTGTGTTTACGGAAAATAAAGTAAAAAGGTTTTTCCTGTAGGTAAGTCTTGGAGAGCTTCTGTTTGTCTTGAGTTAGTACATGTTGATTTGTGCGATTCTGTGAGTGTTGAGTCCTTAGGGGGAAGTTGATATTTTTTGCTTTTTACTGATGACTATAGTCGATGAGTTGGATATATTTCTTGAAATTAATTAAATCTGAAATATTTGATAATTTCAAGAAATTTAAATCTTTTGTTGAGAGGCAAAATGGATGTAGACTCAAAACTCTTCGGACGGATAAAGGTGGTGAGTTTATGTCAAAAGAATTCAGTTTCTTTTGTGAAGAAAATAGAATACATCGAGAGCTCACAACACCTTATACACCGGAGCAGAATGGTGTAGCCGAATGAAAGAACCGCACAGCTGTTGAGATGGGCAGAAGCATGATGGAAGGTAGAAGTGCACCAAAATATTTTTGGGCTGAAGCTATTGCCACTGCTGCCTTTTTGCTGAACATTTCCCCTACAAAGGTAGTTTATAATCAAATACCATATGAAGCTTGGAGAGGTAACAAACCCAAGGTAAGCCACTTACGTGTCTTCGATTGTATAGCTTATGCTTTGATAAATTCACAACATCGACGTAAGCTTGATGAAAATTGTGAAAATATATCTTTGTTGTATATAGTACACAATCCAAGGCTTATAAGATATATAATTCAGTGAGTGGCAAAATTACGGTCAATAGAAATATTGTGTTTAATGAAGATGCAAGATGGAACTTTAATTCTGAAAATAAAAGTTCAGATATTCAATTGTTGCCTTCTAACGATATTGTTGATCAAGAGTATGTAGCAGATCCTTGTTTGACAGGTCCATCGATTATCTCATCAGTTGCACCAACAACTTCTCCAATATTGGAAGAAGCTTCAGCTGAGCCAACTTCATTAAGAAGATCAACAGGGGATAGAAAACCAATTCTCAGATATGCTGACAGTACATCTTGTACTTTTGCTTACTTGTTTCAGATCCTATTTTCTTTAAAGATGCTGAAGGAGAGGATAAATGGTGCAAAGCTATGGAAGAAGAGTTGTTAGCTATTCAGAAGAATCAGACTTGGGACTTGGTAAATTTGCTCGAAGAAAAGAAGGCTATTGGGCTCAAATGGGTGTTTAGAACTAAATATCATGCAGATGGAAGCATTCAAAAACACAAGGCAAGACTCGTCGCAAAGGGTTATTCTCAAAAGCAAGGTATCGACTTCGATGAAACTTTTTCTCCTGTTACGTGCTTTAAAACTGTGAGAAATTTTTTAGCCTTGGCTACGAAATTTAATTGGCCAGTGTACCAATTTGATGTTAAATCTATTTTTTTAAATGGTGATTTGGAAGAGAAAGTTTATGTCTCACAACCTGAAGGTTTTGTAGTTAATGGTAAAGAAGATAAGGTTTACAGGTTAAAAAAGGCACTTTATGGCTTAAAGCAAGCACCACGAACATGGTACTTCAAAATTGATTCTTATTTTCAGGAGAGTGGCTTTGAAAGGAGTAACAATGAGCCTACTCTTTATATAAAAAGAGGAGATAAAAATGATTTTCTGATTTTATGTCTTTATGTTGACGATATGATATATATGGGTTCAAGTGAGTTTATTGTCACTGAATTTAAGGACTGCATGGTGAAGAATTTTGAGATATCTGATTTGAAAATGTTGCATTACTTTCTTGGTTTTGAGGTGAAACAGGAAGTTGATGGCATATTTCTTTCATAAAGAAAGTATGCAACAGATCTTTTGAAAAGGTTCAGTATGGTAAATTGCAATGTTGTTGCTACTCCGATGAATATCAATGAGAAGTTGTGTCGTGATGATGGTTCTGAAATGATAAATGCAACTTATTTTAGAAGTCTGGTTGGTGGTTTGAACTACTTGTCTCATTCAAGGCCAGACATTGATTTTTCTATCGGCGTCGTATCTAGATTTATGCACATTCCAAGCAAACTTCACCTTGGAGCTGCAAAGAGAATATTGAGATATATCACAGGGACATCAGAACATGGAATTTGGTATTCTAAGATAACAAATTTCACATTAACTGGTTTTACTGATAGTGACTACGCAAATAACATTGATAACAGAAAGAGTACATCTGGTTTCTTATTTAATCTCGGATCCGGAGCAATTTCATGGAGTTCAAAGAAGCAGGAAGTGGTGGCCTTATCAACTTCAGAGACTGAGTATATTGCAGCAACTTCAGCAGCTTGTCAAGCAGTTTGGTTAAGGAGACTTGTTGCAGATTTTAATCAGAAACTAGCTGGTGTGACTAAGATTTTTTGCGACAATAGATCTGCTATTGCAATGACGAAGAAACCAGCTTTCCACAGCAGAACAAAGCACATAGATGTTCGCTATCACTATATTCGAAATCTTGTTTCTACTGGAGAAATTACTTTGAAGTCTTGTGATACAAATGAGCAAGCAGCAGACATCTTCACCAAGTCACTTCCGCAAGCAAAGCACGAGTTCTTCAAAGGTCAACTTGGAGTTTGTAGTTTTGAATCAAGAGGGAGTGTTGAGAAATGATTCAAAAAGATACTACCAGTCTTCAGGAAGTTAGTTAGTTGTTAGTTAGTTCCCTTTATTCTAGCAAGTTCAGATAGTGTTGCAGATTATTAGCTAGTCGATAAATCAGTGGGTTAGTGGACCTAAAGTTTAGAATTTTCAGTTTGATTGTTAGCCTATTTATAGGCAGGTCTCTTTACTTTCATAAGGATATCAGAAATAAAAAAATTCACTGCAGTATTTTCTTCCCTTTTGCTTTGTTTTCTGTCCAGCTACTCATTTAGCTTCCTTTTTCCTTTCCAACAAAAATATCTTCATTTTTGCGCATAAAAGATCTGAAAAAAATAATTTTTTTATTTAATTTGTAAATAGTCATAAGAGACCATTCCTACTAAATTTTTCAGAAGGAAATAAGATCTCTCTCTTTATCACGCGCGCGGAATGTGTTAGTCGTCATATATATATATGTTATCAGAAAAATGAATGAGTAAATTAAATCAAAACATGCATGATAGATTGATAGTATATCATTCATAAATGGCGAAAACAAGTTAAAAATTTGAATATATGATATAATGTTCTTATTAGATATTTTGGACTCAAATATTGAAAAGTCTTTACGTGCATGTGTTCTCGAGTGTCTATTACATCAACTTCTTTAATTATATACATTAGCCTAAATGGAACATGTATGGGGTTTTACGACTTATTAAGGTTAATACATATAATTAAAGACATATTTTAGATGGTTAACTTATTTACTTAATGAGTGATTGGGAACATTTATATAAATTCTTCCAATTTTTTAATTGAAAGTGTCTAATATTAACATTTTATCATTTGTTCAATTCCTCAATTGGAACAACCACATCATACATATACGAGATAAGCATCCAGTACACTCTTGAATTATGGTCAAAGTTGCTACGACACACTTCAACTTCACAGGAGTCCTATTACCCCCTAAAGTTAATTTCAGTGTATTTTTGTCACCCTTTTGTGCTGACGTGACATCTTTATTATATAAAAATAAGGTCCACGCCAACTAAAAAAGTGTTACATCAGCTAAAAAGGCTGACAAAAATACGTAATAAGAACCCTATGAAATTAGAGTGTGTCTAGCATATTTAATCATAGTTCTACTAAATGTTTTACTCTACATATATTTTCATAGGCAGACCCCATAAAATGCGACACGATCGATTGCCACTTTATGCGCGGGGCTGGGGTGCACCAAAGAGCCCCGAAAGTTTCACTCATTGACGGTACTGACCAATTCAATGATCTTCTTTTTTAATAGCTTGGGTGAGTCATGGTTCCTCTTTGTCAGTTTTCAGTTATTGGAGACGCATGCTGGTAGGGCACAATTCGAGAAGGTATCTATCTAAATTCAGTATTTTTAATATGTGAAAATTGTAATAAATAATAGGTATGAATCCTTTTAACTTTAAGAATATAATAATAAATTCAATATTTAAAGTTTCTAAAATTGAAGACAAAGACAAACTTTGAATCCTCCTTTAGCACAACTTCCACTTCATTATTCATACTCGGTCATTTTCTTCTAAAGAAGGATGCGTAGTAAATGTATGATCTAATGTTTTAATAACTCGGCTCGAGTTTCAATAATTTTCTTCCAGGAATGGTATCATGAGTTAAGTTTGTGTGCACTCACTCACCTATTCAATCTATTTGAAGGCTACTATTCCTATATATTTCTCACCAATATAAGTATCAAAATTACTATGTCCGTCAAGGAAAAAATTCACTTTTTTTTTTTTGTCTCTAGTAACACAAGTATCCTAATGTTTATATTTTTCAGCAACACAAGTATCAAAATTACTACATCCACCAAACTTTAAAAGATAGAGAAACATCACCCAAGCTTTGATTTCTAAGTGATAGTGTTTTATTTATGAGCGAATTTTGTTTATCCCTCATATATATATATATATATATATATATATATATATATATATAATATCACCCAAGCTTTGATTTCTAAGTGATAGTGTTTTATATATGAGCTAATTTTGCTTATCCCTCATATATATATATATATATATATATACCCGTTTCCTTTGTTGGATCTTTATGGTGGTCCATAAGTCCTCTCAAGTTCTAGCATAGAATAATCAAAACAAAGGCCGATTTCTTTCCGTTTTTGAGAGAGAGATATTTCTTCCTGCGATTTCTGGCGATGAATCGAATCGCCATCTATTTCAATTTAATCTTGAGCTGATTTGCTTTTTCTAAGCTTGAAAAAAGGAAACAAGTTAAATCATAAATAATTTATTTTGGCTATTTGAGTGTATGAGAAGTGGGGATGCATTGCTTTTTGCTAAGTAGGAAACTATAATTGTAAAAATATGTCTTTCCACATCAAAAAAAAGAAGAAAGATATAAAGATAGATTCGAACCTACAAAATTATATAATTATGGTAATTGTTTCCCTACATTACATCAGGGAGGAAAGGGATCTGGAGAAGCACTTACAAATCAAATCAAGAATAAAGAATTCTAGCACTTGAACAACTTGAGTAATAAAGTAGTACTCCCTCCATTTTATTAAAAAGAATGACTTACTTTCCTTTTTAGTCCATTTAAAAAAGAATGATTATTTTCTTTTTTGGCAATACTTTAGTTTCAACTTTCCACGTGGCATGTTTAGAACCACAAGAATAAAGGACATTTTGGTACATTTGACACAACTTTAATTTAAGGCCACAAGATTCAAAAGTCTTCTTTATTTTCTTAAACTTTGTGTCAAGTCAAAGTAGGTCATTCTTTTTTAAATAGATGGAGTACTATATTTTGGAAAATAACCACAAAAAATGAAGCATTTATGCCGGTAAAGTTGTTATCATGTGGCAAAGAGGTCATGGGTTCAGATGGATATCTCTTGCAAGAATGTTAGACAAGATTACGTAGACTCTTGTAGTCCAGCCTTTCCCAAATCCTACATATATAGCAAGTGTTTTAGTGCAGCAAGTTGTATTTTAATTACAAAAATAAAGATAACGACGGTAATAGCTTTCCCGGCGCTCTCCAAATTAATGTCCTCTTCTTTTCGTCGTTTCTTGTTATAGGTTGCTTCAACGCATAAATATCCCATCCATTTGGTTGCCAAACATTAATTTTTCCACCAAAAAAGTTAACAAAGTCGACAGTATATACTCCCTTTGTGTTTCGAAATAATTGATCGTTGTTGATCGATTTGATACTCTCGTTAAGAAAATATTTATTAAGTGTTTATTTTAACAAACTAACCTTATTAGTTATACTTTGAAAATATTAATTTAAATATATGAACTTTGTTTAGTCATTTACCGACAAAGATAGTATTTGAAGAACATAAATAAAAAAATAAAAATTTTATAAAAGAAACAATTAAATTAAAATAAATATTTTTAAAAAACAAGTAGAACTATTTTGAAATAAATGAGTAATTAAATAAACACTAAATGAGTGAACCATGGACTATATTATATGAGCAGTACAACTATCTAGAAGAAGAAACCAATGAACTTAAGTGGGCTACTATTTTCACAGCTTCCAGCAAATCCTAAAGGTGGCAGAGAGTAAATAAAGGAGAAGATACGAAAAGAAAAGAAACACCAAAGCTGGGTGAAACGCAGTTTTAGAAGTGGATCGTCGTTCAGTTAGTATCTGTTGGGTTACATCTGATCCAATTTTAAAGGCCCAGTTTTAAGCATACCACTTTTTGGGCTGATAGACCACAGTTTTGGACGTGCAAAGGAAATTTGTTTATTCAATCGGACGGCTACATACTAACAAATTCCTCTTCTACTGCTACTATTTTCTAAAGGAAAAAGAACACTCTATAACACTTTTTAAAAGGAAAAAATTTAGAAATAGCATATTTATTTCTTTAATTATGAGTTTTATAGCAACGGTTTCATAATTACATAATATAGCAAGTTGTATTTTGTATTGTTACAAACTATTGCTACAAAAACACAAATACATATGATTTTTACTGTCTTTATGATCGATATGTATTTTGAATTTTTGCAAACTGTTGATACAAAAATACAAATACGTACAAATACATATGCTACAAAATGTAATTTGATAAAAGTGTTGTTATTTTTTGTAACTTAATACTTAAGTATGCTACTTTATGTATTTTAAAATTCAGAAATAACGTACTTATCCACTTAATTATGAGTTTCATAGCAACATTTTCATAATTACATAATATAGCAAGTTGTATTTTGTATTTTTGTAAACTGTTGCTACTAAAATACAAATACATATGATTTTTACTATCCTTATGATCGATATGTATTTTGTATTTTTGCAAACTGTTGCTACAAAAATACAAATACATTTACATATGCTACAAAATGTAATATGATAAAAGTGTTGCTATTTTTTATAATTTAATACTTAAATATGCTACTTTATGTATTTTTTCCTTTCAATAAATAATCTAAATTTGATATCTTTTCAGAAAGTCGTCAATCATGTATACTATTTTCACTTTATAACCATTTCCTAATTTGGATCATTTTGGTCCATGTAGTTCAGATATAGTTCATATACATATTGATACAGTTCATATACACTATTGATACAATTTTTAACTTGGGTCATTCGGTCATTTTAAAAATATTTCAATTTTTTTTTCTATAAATTTTTTAAGTGAAAAAACATTCTGTTTTTTTATTGTTTAGAAATAATAATTAAATATAATTATATCAAAATAATATAATTGTTATATAGAATATGTATCTATATAAGATATATGTATCAAATATGTATATGTCTAAAATATATATATAGAAAGTGCATAAAAATTAAATAATTGTTGTATAAAATGTGTAAAAAAAAGTATAATTATTGTATAAATTATGTATTGAAACTGTATAATTTTCGTATGGAATATTTATATGTATAAGATATGTGTAGAAACTGTATATAAGCTGTGTAGAAATGGTATAGAACAGCCCAGTAAATTGAAATGACTAGAAAGTAAAATTTAAATTCGATGGTCATTTTCGTAAAAATACTTTAATTTGAAGTATCGTTTCTGTCTCTTCCTCTTTTCTTAATGTGTTTGACCATAAAAGTTGAATATATCTTTGTATTTGATTATATTTTTTGCAAAGCGTATTTGGAATAACATACTTAATACAACTTCAAAAGCAAAAAAGGTGAGTTGAAAACAAATTCTAAACATATACTTCCTCCATTCGATTTTACTTATCACATTTTGAATTGACACATTTATTAAGAAAAATAATTAATAACATGACTATTTTAATATAGTACCCTATTAAATGATGCATAGATTGTATCTTGAATTTTTTTTAAAAAAATAATATTAAAAATAAAATAGAAAAAATTAAAGTTACCTACTTTTAATATATCAAAGATAATAAGTAAGAGTAGAAATTAAATTAAAAAATTAATCATAAGTAAAAGCTAACGGAGAAAGTATTGCGGACCATTTTGATCATTTCCTCATACTTGACCTTTAGCGCTTTGGTTGGAAAAAATAATAAAAAAAACTTTAGCGCTTAAATAAAAAAAAAAAGGAATTAGCATTCATTAAGCCCTTTTGATTTAAAAAGGGAAAATCGCTATTCTATACTTGTTTGGCCTGCAAAATTTGTCTTCACTCCTTCAACTTCCACTCCATTGATACTCAGACGAATATGTCTCTCATTTCCACTACTATAAACCTCTCCTTCACCAATCACTTCAACTCAACAACTCTCAGTTTCGACTATGGATTCCATTTCCTTAATTTTCATCTTCTGCGTTTTCTTCTTTTCTATAGCTAATTCTTCGACTCTCGGAATCAACTATGTTTCGCCGCTCCTCGAAATTCAGGAACGGGAACGTGCACCTTCTTCAGTCCAATTAACTGCCGCCTACGGCGTCCTTAATCGCTTAATTCCTTCCCATTTTTCGAGCTTTCGGTTCCTCATCATCCCCAAGGTGCTTTCACGAAAACATAATTTGTTTGAGAATTTTTCAATTATCAAACGTAGTTATAGTTTGAATAGTTACAAAATGTAGCAAACAGTTTATGAAATTCGCTCCGTAAAGTGATACAATTGTTTCTGAAAATTCAGTGCGTATCACGGATACAACAATTCTCTCTGCATTAGTAATATAACGACAAATACAAAACGAATTTCGTAGCACTAATACAGAAGAAACTGTTGTATCACTAGTAGGAGAATTTCGGAAACTCTAGCTATGTTTAGTAATTTTTAAAATTCTTACTATGTTTGGTAAATATAGTAGTACTATATAATTTGTCTAGTTAGGTAGTTATCCCATTAAGATGAACATGGTTCTTCTGTTCTTAGCTATTTGCTTAAAATTTTAATACACTGTAGCAGCAAATTAAAGAGAGTGTCATGTTTGTCATGCCTCATTGTAGGAATATTGTGGTGGAGAATTTTGCTTCAACATAAGCAACCACCCTGGTTCGGCTCAAGATGGTTCTCCTGAAATTATGTAAGTTATAATTTTATTTATGTTTCCAAAAGATGGTGATTTAAAGTGACAAATATCCTTGAAGTACCAATTTTTGTTTTATATATATAACCATAATTTTAGGGCTTCTTTCTCCTTTCTGTTGTACGAAGTTTCACGGACCAGCTATTATTAGAGGCTAGAGATGATGAAGTAGTTCTGGTAATTAGTTTAATTTGAGCAATACAAATATACAGTATAATTAGTATGATAATGTCGTAGTATTCCTGGTCAGGTAAGTAGTCAAAGTCTTCTATTGCGTCCTGGCAAACAGTGGATTCTTCGCAAGCGTGTTTAGGCATGTCTGCAAGCTAGAAATTAGTCTGTTACTTATTATGGTGCATTTGGTATAGATAAACTCTTTCTATAGATTCTCTGGAAATTATGAAAAATGTTTTCACCCGTTTATTCTTCTTTACCATAGAAGTGATGAAAATAGTTGATTGTTGATTGAGTTCACCTCTTAACATAAATACATTACGTGTGAGTCCGGTATGTAGAGAGCTTTTTATGAACTCATTGTCTGCTAAACATTTAATATTGCTTGTCAACCATTACAATTTTGTTATGTCATTTGTAGCAGAGATAATATCATAATTACAAAGAAGAAATGTTTTGTTCTCCATTTTTTTAGATTTAACCAGTCTTAATCTCTTTTATACATAATTTATTGCTCTCAAGTGGAACACTATTAATAATCTATCCGGATGTTACGCAGAATAAGTGGAACCACAGCAGTAGATATATTGTCCGGTCTTCATTGGTACTTGAAATATTGGTGTGGGGCACACATATCATGGAGCAAAACAGGTGGAGCACAATTAGCTTCTGTACCTGACCCTGGCTCTCTCCCTGCTGTTCAAGATGCTGGAGTGGTAGTTAAGAGACCTGTTCCTTGGAGCTATTACCAGAATGCTGTCACATCAAGCTGTAAACCAACTTTTCTTTTACTTTCTAGACACTTTCTGAATCCTCTTCCAGATCAGGAGGTATACTTAAAACTTTTGTGATTTCTTCTCCAGATACATTTGCTTGGTGGGATTGGGAAAGGTGGGAGAAGGAGATTGATTGGATGGCTCTCCAGGGAATCAACTTGCCATTGGCTTTCACTGGGCAAGAAGCTATATGGCTAAAGGTTTTCAAGGTATCTCCTTTGCCTAGTTGAAGATTCTAGTTCGTCTTACTGGTTTATGTTGCATAGGATTGAGACTCTTCCATTTCACAAAGTTAATTCATTCGGGAAATCCATTAATAAGTAAATTGACTTCCTGTTACAATTTCTTGATTAGATTTTTCGACTAAGCCTGTTGGAAACTGTGTAGCTCTATCCAAAAGAACTTGGAAAATTGTTGACCCATTTAGGAGTATGGAGCAATTATGTAGTTGTAGACTAGACTAGCAAAAAGTATAGAAACTCAAATGGAGTCCGTTCAAAGAGATCAATTTCGGTAGAAAAAATTGCACATGTCAGGTGAAAGGTTTAAGTGAAAATTTTTGATATAGAAACTTAAAAACTGCTATTGGCTTATTTTTGGTGTTTTTAAGCCAAAAATAGCTTTTAAGCACTTTTTAGTGTTTGGGTAAAGCAGAAAAGTGCTTTTAAGAACCCGTTTTTAAGCGAAAAAGACAAAAGTAAGCCAAAAGCGATAAGCCCATCCAAACAGCCTCTTGGTAAAGTTATATTTATCTTCTGGAATCAGTCTAGCTCTAATAGTCTGATGTAATGGAACCTTTATCTTTGGCTAGTATGTTGATGAAGAGCAAATCAAATTCATCAATATTTATATAGATTCTACTGTTGATGATATGAAATTGATTGTCATTTATACTTTTATGATGTCTCTGACTCTGGATACTTAAAAGTCCACTAGTGTGTGATCTACTGATCCATTTTGAAGATACTTCTAAAACTTCAATTTTGTTGGTAAAATCTTCAGTTCGCTATAGTGGATATATGCTTTTTGTAGAACATGTTGAGACTTTTGGTGTAATATTAAATCTCTTTGGATCAGCCAATGATGTGGGCTAGTGGTCAATGAAGTGGGTGCAAACATTGGTTTTAAAGGTTCGAATCCTAGCATAGACAAAAAAAATGTTAGGTGATTTCTTCTCATTTGCCTAAGTCTAGGTAGAGTTATCCGACACCTGTACCGGTAGATAGTAGGTACCTATTGAAATTGTTGAGGTGCACGCACGCTGGCCTGAACATCAAGGCTATCCAAAAGAACTATTTAGCTGCTTCCGATGTAACATTGGTCTTACGGTGTCCTTTGTTGGCTTGATTTTGTGTACTTATATACTAAGTTACTCGGACTCTTCACTTTTGGTGCCGCACCTGTGTCGACACGACATGGGTGTGGGTGTGGGATCCGTACCCGATCTGGTCAACCGATTGTGGGTACTTTGACTAAAATCGACCGGAAAAGTCCGGACAGATTTAAGATATTTTGTAATCAAAACAAAAGCTAAGGTGAAATTGAAGAAAATCGAATACCTTGTATATAGAAATTTCTATGTTATTGCTTTTCTTTTTATGTCCTTCCAAGATTTTCTTCTTGAACAACATTTTTTCATCAAGTTTTTCATATAATATCTCATAATTTATGTTTTATAACTCTATTTTTAGATATTTAAATTATTTTTTGCCGAATCCCCGCACCCGTATCCATTTCTAGATCCATATCCCCGAATCTTTAAATTGAGACCGTGAAGGATCCGGCCTCTAGATCCGTACCCGTATCGGACACCCGCACCCGAGTCCGAGCAACTTAGCAGTTATATATTTGACAAATGGCTTTCGTTTGTGTAGAACTTCAATATTAGCACTTCAAGTTTGGATGATTTCTTTGGAGGTCCAGCATTTCTTGCATGGTCACGTATGGGAAACCTACATAAGTGAGCTTCTAGTTCATTTGAAGAAATGAGTTCTTTTCGTATCATGCATTGCTATCAGATGGTTGGAGTTTTTGCAATAAATTCATCTTGTAGAAATTTTAAAGTTTGTATTGCCTAAATAAGTCACAGGAAATTAATGTTGTTATTTTTCAATGCTTAGTTCATGCAAGAGCTATTCTCTGTGACCAGGAGGTCACAGGTTCAAGCCTTGGAAACAGCCTCTGGCAGAAATGCAAGGTAAGGCTGCGTACAATACAACCTTGTGGTGGGGCCCTTCCCCGGACACCGCGCATAGCGGTAGCTTTAGTGCACCGGGCTGCCCTTTTTTTATTTAGCATTGCTTTTCAACAGAAAATATATTTTTCTGGCATTTAACTTTGTTTCATTGGTTCAATAGTTATTTCTCTCATAAGAAATTTGGCTTGCGTGTTCTTATTTCTACTATATTTCTGTTCTCTTGAATTTCTAAAATAATGCATCTATCATAGATGGGGTGGGCCACTGCCGCAAAGTTGGCTGGATCAGCAACTCATTCTGCAGAAGAAAATTCTTGCTAGAATGTATGAACTTGCGATGACACCAGGTACGGCTATTAGTGTGTTTTAAAGCACTCTTAAACTCTCCTGTTTTTCCTAACTGAGAAAGATATGTTTCAAAACATCATTTGGGTTGAAGGAGTCAGAAGTTGATCATGCATCTATATTTTGTACAATTTTGATGATGTAGCGGCACAGTTTTTACTGAAGAAAGAAAAATATGAGGATGAAAGTAAGCTATATGGTTACTTGTCTCGTATACAAAAGTTAAGCTTTCATAAAATTGTGTAGTGCTTCATGTGAAAATCTTTATACATTGAATATGATCACGGTAACCTGTTTCTTGTTTAATCCCTACCACTTTCTTGATTGTTTAAAACAAATTAAGAAATTACTAAAAAAAAATTAGGATCTATATAGTGTGCCATTGACCTTTGTGTGTGTTGCCTTGGTAAACTATTGTTGAGTTGATTTCATGCATCTTTCAGTTCTTCCAGCCTTTTCTGGAAATGTTCCAGCAGCACTGAAGCATGTATTTCCATCAGCAAAGATAAGTCGTCTGGGAAACTGGTATATACTTCCTCCTATACTTTGACACAAAGTACTAGATTGGTGATTAAATGAAGATATGCCTATATCTACTATTTTCTTTCCTTTATTCCATTGGATTCTTTCAATCTTTCTATTGGATTTCTTGTGGAGATAACTACAGATAATCAGCTAGCTGGAAAGATCTACCTTGTAATCGTGTTTTGTTATGCTATTTCTCCTTAAGCTTATCTTCATCTTACTTTTTCTTGGTCCTATGTAATTAAATTAATAGACACATTTCTTTTCTTTTTGATCTGCTTGTTCACCGTCTTTTTTTTAAAGTTCATTCACAATCTTTAACTATGGTCATCTTTTTAAATAAGTTGTATTATTGGGAGATAAGGACATTATTAAAAGTTAAATGGTTAATTACAAAGTTTTAGTACTGTGATATACATAAATAATTGTATGGCTGTATCTTTTTTTTTTTTGAATAGATAAGTAAGCTTGTCATGCAATTGTATTTTTTCTTACATTTCTTACTGTTGTAAGAAAAATCGGTAGTTTAAGAAATAAAAATTGTTTCGACTGATCCTTGTTGATGATAGCATGACTACGATTTAGAAGTTGTTAATTGGCTGAAAATATTAGTCACTATTCAAGTATAATGTCCAATTAATTCCTAAGTTTCTCTAATGATTGATTCGCCGAGACAAATATATCTATTATGAAATGGTGTCATCTGATGGTTATATCTGTTTCTAATAAGTGATGCAATTATGAAAGATATCACCCAATTGTTATGTTTTGTATTCGATTAAACAACACAATATACCATGAGATGAGCTATGAAGAAGTTTAAGTAATACTGTCAAATACTTGTACTAGAAATGATAACCTAACGATGTACCTGAGTCCTGGACTGTTGATGAAAATGAAGTGCATAATTTGCATAAGCATAATGCTACAATTATCTGCTGTTTATTTACAATTGATTATTGGTTTCAGGTTTACTGTGAACAGTGATCCCAGATGGTGCTGCACATATCTTCTCGATGCAACTGATCCTTTGTTTGTTAAAATTGGAAAAGCATTTATTGAGCAACAGCTAAAAGGTATAGTAATATAGAATTTCTATCACCATTGGACCAATCACAATCTTATTCTGATGCTGTCATTTTTAAGATTTTGTAGCTCAAATAAAGTTTTTTTTCTCTTTTATTATTTTCTGCTGGGGCCAACCGTTGATATTCAGAATATGGAAGGAGTAGCCACATATATAACTGGTAAGTTCTGCAATTCCATTATTGTCAGGTAGAAAGATTGTTTTACTATTGGTGATATTGAGTTATATTGTCATCCCACATGGGGTTGTGTAAGGGTTCCGAAGGGTTTATATAAATTTTGGGCCACTCCATTCATCTGCTTGCGGTTTTCCGTTGGATGCTCAAATTCTTTCCCAAGGGATAAGTCAATGATACATCCAGAAAATTTATGTTATTCAGCAACTATACTGAGGGTAGTTTGCTAGCTTTATTTTTGAGGCAGGCTTCTATGTTGCCTGTATTACTTTGGTACACAGATCAATTGGTTGCTATTACAGTATTAGAAAGCTGTAACTGCATGAATTAATTCTGGGCACTAATAGATGGTATTACCTTTTGATTTTGTATGATATTGAATTTCTTACGCTTCATCTTCTTCAGCGGCAGTTTTCTACTGCATTATTCAAAAACATATCTATTGATATACTGACTAAAAAGATCCATCTTTTACCTCCCATTTTCTTATCCCAAATGAAAGGAATAAGTGAGGAAATTAGCAGTAGAAATCAAAAGTAGATTGAACTGAGAGACAGAGTGAGAGAGTGAGGTGGCTGATAATGAGGCTGCGAGAAGGTTTTCCATGTTCCTTTTGCGGATTCAGGTAGGCAGGCCGCAGGGGGCATCATGGCACCGATCATTCCTTACCTTTTTGTATTTTGTACTCAACTCAATTAGGTTATCATAATATATGAAAGAAATCCATGATTTTTCCTTTGCTAATTTCTAAAGACAAAATTTTACTTCTATTATCTCATGTTATATTGATAACTAGTTGCCATAGGTTGGTCAGTTTCCATGATTTTTCATTCCTTCAAATATTTAGAACCTGTTAAACTCTAGACATGTCAGCATAAGTGGCTATTTCTTCATCTCCATTTTCAAAAGGTCCTCTTTCCATCAGATATGATCTCCAACTGCCTAGCATCTTTTGTTTATGATCAAGGACTGACATTCTTGCATAGAGCTATCGTGATGGTCACCATGTGGTAATAGCCTATCTTTGTAGCCTTGCCCAACTTTGTCTCATCCTAGTTGGAAAATGTCAATCTATTGCAGTGATACCTTTGATGAGAACACACCTCCTGTTGATGATCCAGAGTATATCTCTTCATTGGGGGCCACAATCTTTGAAGGAATGCAAGGTGCTGATTCTGATGCAGTTTGGCTAATGCAGGTGAAAAAGCTTAACTCTTTAGTAGCAGATTGTCCAATGATTTGGAAATCTCTAACTTTTATGTCTACCGGTTTCAGAGCCTCTTTTTAGTTCTTCATTTGGGTATTAATTTAGCATCCTGGCTTCACTTTGCCTGAATCATTAAAGTGTTAGTCTACTCCTCTGGCATGGCGCACACAGTTTGTCTTCAAACTGATGATATCAAAGTGTTATCCTTGTTGATCGTGTTCTCTTTTATTTTTGACAATGATTTTTTTTATTTTTCTAGGGATGGCTTTTCACTTATGATCCTTTCTGGAGACCTACACAGATGAAGGTTGTACATCTTAGCCTCTATTTCCCTCTTTTGAAATATGTAATGTTCATGCTGGTTACTTTATCAAGAAAAAAAAGATTTCATGCTGATTAACCGAAGCATATTGCGTATTTCCATTAGCTGTTTGATATTGAGACATGGTAACATGATGTTTTGGATAAATTATAGAATGCTCAATGCCATCAAAATTTTGCCTCTATGTCCTTTGAAATTTTAATTATCTGCATTCGCATTTTTCAGGCACTTCTACATTCTGTTCCGCTTGGCAAGTTGATTGTTCTTGATCTTTATGCTGAAGTTAAACCAATATGGGCTACGTCAAAGCAGTTCTATGGCACCCCATATATATGGAAAGTAACATTGCTATTTTTCTTTTGTGCATCTGATGAAGTCTTCAATGTCATTAAGTTATAAATAGTCATTCCAATAGTTAGCATATTATTTGCTCAGTTCATCTGGCCCATCTCAGTGGGAACTTTGGCTGGATATGTCATAAATTTCATTGAATGACTTGGAATGGTGTTTGTTTGGATACAATAGAATTTTTTTTAATCAGTTAGGTTAGCATGTACGTTCTGAACTGATCCTCAGAAAGTAGTTACATAGATTATTTATGTATGCATCATGAGTATAGGCCATCATGTCATGTCAGGCTGCTGTCAATAATAAGCATGTCTAACCTTCGTTTTAAGAGCATTAGACACCATAGAAGTTCGACCATGGAGTCCATAGAAGTTCAACTGGTGAGCAAAAATCTCTAAAGGTAGGTTTCTGGTGTAGTTAGCAATAATTCTTACAGAACTTGAAATCAGTTCATGGCCTTATTCTTTCTAGAGATGAAATACTGTAACTTTCTGAGTTACGAGGTTGGAGCCTTCTCACCAGCCTTAGCTCAGCCTTTTTCCAATCAATGGAGCTAGTATATTAGATCTGGCCACCTGAAATCACCTGAAATTTGTCTTTCTTCCTAACTTAGTTTGTATTCACGAATTTTGTTTCACTATTTCAGGTGTATGCTACACAATTTTGCTGGTAACATTGAAATGTATGGAGTTCTTGATGCAGTGGGATCAGGACCTGTTGAAGCTCGTATTAGTGACAACTCAACCATGGCAAGTTTGGCTGTACTCATATTAGGTTCTCATTCTGGTTATACCTGTGTATCCATGATACATCATTATAAGGAGGTTGCCATTATCTGGATCCTTGATATCTTGATCTGTTAGGATCTTTGAGCAATGTGGCTGAGTTAGTTCCAGTGCTAATGTCCAATTCCATCAGTTTCTTCCAAGAATGTTTCTGAAAGGATTTCAAAATAAAACTGTCTGATGCTTCCTTTTTCATTGATTTAGAGATTACAGAAGAGTTTAGGTGATCTAGGTATAATTGTAAGAGATTATTTGTTCCATTGGTGGTGTTGGAGTTGGATTGCAATACACAAATCTATTAGGATCTTGTTCATGTAATTCAATTTGTCCTGTATCTCAGTCCTTTCCTTTTAACATTTTACTGAAATTTTTTCATTGCATCATACTCTTAATTTATTTTTCTTGCCTAAAGGTTGGTGTTGGGATGTCAATGGAAGGCATTGAACAGAACCCTGTGGTGTACGGTCTTATGTCTGAAATGGCTTTTCAGCATAGGCCAGTTGATGTCAAGGTAAGGTTATGGTATGTATAATGCTGGAATTTATCATTTGATTTCTTCTGTATGTTTTTCATTTTAGTAAATTAGACCCTTCGTTTTATATATTCTAATAGTAATTTCCTTTCACTTATCAGTTCAAGCAAATGTATTTAAAGAACAGTGTTAGCTATAAGAAAGTTCCAAACTTCTTTGCTTTATAAATTGTATGTAATAGCCTTTCTCCTCTTATTTATTCAGTTTTGACAATTACATGGTCAAGATGCTTCAAGTTTACCAGGTTTTGCTATGTTGACAAGTTCTAGAGTTTGAGAGACAAAGCAGTTCAAAGTAGCATGTTTTCGTGTCAGAGTACTTCTATATGTTGTCGGTTGAAATGATGATTCTGTTTGCATATATGACAATAAGTCAGTAAATTACTGTCTGTAGGCTTGGATTGATCTGTACTCCAGAAGACGCTATGGGAGATTTGTTCAACCCATGCAAGATGCCTGGAATATTTTGTATCATACCATCTATAATTGCACGGATGGTGCTTATGTAAGTAACTTGTTTATTGCTGCCTTATACTTTCAGTGTGGTGTTTATGTAAGTAAATTCTGTATATTTGTCTTGTCCTTCCATTAAGAGGTACTTTTAAGGATCTTTAGTGACAGATGATATATATTAAAGGATGCACTGTTTTCACTTGACATATGATAATATCGTGTTTATATCTGATATCATTAGGTGGGGTTGAAGTACTCTGACATCACCTAGGGACTAAAAATATTAGGGGATCGGAAGGGATAGCTAGATACAATCAGATTGTGGATTTGGTTTAAGACAGATTTATTCATGACAAGTGTGTGGAGAACAATTAGGATGGTGTAAGTTGCTAAATGGAGAAAAGAAAAAAGAAAATGTAAAAAGTAGCATCATCTCAAATCAAAATAATAGAATCTCCTAAGCATTGTACTCTCTTCAAATTTTAAGGGGCTGCAAACTGGTAGTTCTCGGTGGAGATAAATCTAGTGTGATAATTCCATTGTGTGTGTTTGTGCACTGTTGCGAAGTCAACATGGTTATTGCTTGCCATTTTGTGTAATTTCTAGTATAGTGCCTCATTTCAAGATTTGAATTCTAACAGAAGCAGTGCTATCAGGAAATTTGAAATTACCGATCTAGAAAAGTAAATCATTTGTTTATTGTCATTCTCATTCTCTTGTCCTTCACTATGTATGTGCATTGTTGGAATTTTTTTCTTTACATAATTTGTGATATGGTTATAAGATTTGGCTTTTTTCTGATACTAGGGATTGGTTATATATTTTGTTAATTTCCGAACTTTGATCTGGTTCTACTTCAACATACCAAATGTGCATGCACTCACTCGCTTATGCCGCCAATACAGTAACATGCATTGATCTTCAGAATACCTGAAACTCGTGTTTTTATCATCATACATTCAGAGACACTTATTTTTTATGTTCAGGATAGTAGTTTTTTATGTTGAGCATTTCCTTTGTGATTCTGGTGCAGGACAAAAATAGAGATGTTATTGTTGCATTTCCAGATGTTGACCCAAAGTCCATTTCAACACAGCAAACAGTACTAAACTATACCAATGAACAATATGGAAAACTATATTTAAGAAGAGCTACTCTGGAAGAACCAAATGATTCCTATGATAAACCTCATCTTTGGTATTCAACTTCAGAAGTTATACATGCACTAAAACTTTTCCTGGAGAGTGGATATCAACTATCTGACAGCAGTACTTACAGGTTGGATATGCTAGTTCCTCCCATGTTTCCTACTTATTTCCTTTTTTCACTTCGTGATGATAGTGGTTGTTGATCTCAATCCTGTCAGGTATGACCTCATAGACCTGACAAGACAAGCTTTGGCTAAGTATGCAAATAAACTATTCTTAGATGCTATAGACGCATATAAATTGGATGATCTGCATGCTGTTGCACACCTTAGCCAAAAGTTTCTAGGCCTTGTGGAAGATATGGATATTCTTTTAGGATGCCATGATGGATTCCTTCTAGGACCTTGGATAGAGAGTGCAAAAAAACTTGCTCAAGATGAAGATCAGGAAAGACAGGTAGAGGCGCCCTTAACTAAACACCTTTCATGCTTAAACCATGACGAACTATGACGAACTATTAACTTGAATGGTCAATCTGCAGTTTGAATGGAATGCAAGAACTCAGATCACTATGTGGTTCGATAATACTGTGGAGGAAGCTAGTTTGCTTCGCGACTATGGTATGGAAAATATCCAATCTTGTACAATGTCATGTAGTCATGTTTATTTTCTGGAACCACGAATGGATTAACTTTTGGAGGAAAGAACTTTGTTAGTCGTTACACAAGATTATTGTTGACTCCTATTTTTCTTTTCTTTTTTCTCTAGGTAACAAATATTGGAGTGGGCTATTACGAGACTATTATGGTCCTCGCGCAGCAATCTATTTCAAGTATATGATAGAAAGTTTAGAAGGCGGCCACGGCTTCAACTTGAGAGCTTGGAGGAGGGAGTGGATCAAACTTACAAATAGTTGGCAAAGTAGCAGAAATGTTTTTCCAGTCAAAAGTACAGGAGATGCCCTTAATGTATCACAGTGGCTTTTTGAGAAATACTTGCAAGATTTGGGATCACATAATCAACAAGCTTCCTAATGGATATTGTAATATAGATATCCCCTGCCCCTAATACATCCCATTTTGGTTTCTGCAAGAAAAATATTTCATCATAAATCATAATTGATCGATGTGATGTTCAAGCAATGAAATGAAAGCCTCTCTTTAATTTCATATATGCATTCATCAAGTCCAAATTACGAAAAGTGGAGCAAAAGCCATGAAGTAAGAACCCAAAAATTATTTTACAATGGAAATTTCATTTTGCGTAGGGTGAAGAGAGAGAAGGGCAGGTGGGTTGAGGATGTATGGTGAAAATTTCCACCTAAAACTCCTATTGAATCCTCAACAACACCGTAGACTAATTGTTTTTAAAATACAAAAGTTGCAACATCTATTTTTCTTTGAAAGTATTGAAAGCTGTGGTTTACTTCTAATACCATCGTGTAATTCAAACTTAATCGTTTTGTCGACAATTCAAATAAGACGGTTGGCTTTGTGTTGGTGGAATTGACTATAGAATAGAATACACATGGAGATTTAAAAAAGATTTAATGGTCGAAAACATACATTACATCGCCTAAGTTCGTCATAGATAACCTTGATAGTTAAGATGTATTTTGATAAATAATTATAATAATTTAGGAAGTAAATGAACAAAATAATTCAAATATAAGGTTCAAAAATTCTAAGATATTTTATTTGCTTGAACAACGGTATTCCTCAACTAGAACAAGAAAACGTCATTGGGCAGAGATGTCAAATGACGGGAAAAATAAGAAGCAGCACTAAATGAAATTAAAGAGGAAAGATTCGTAGGTGCCTGCAGATTCATTCGGCCAAAAAATCGTGAGCTTTGTGGATAAAGTTTGTTACAGTCAATAAATACACACCGTCAATTCGTCATCATTCTACATTCTAGCTCCTCTCTTGCTGACTAGCTCAATGTTCTGTCTATTTACCAAACTGTCCTAACATAATATACACATAATACGTGCCTTAACAATATATATACTAAAGCAAAATTATGACAAGTTACTTCAAATGTTTTTATAAGTCTATTTTATATATAATAATATATTGCTATGTTATGCTTTGGAGCATCTTTTTCTTCTTTTCTTGATCCGATTCGGAAGAATCGGAATTTTTATTAAGGGATCAAAGAAATTTCAATATCTATTATATATACATTTTAACCATGTATAATTAATTAACATAAGTTTCCGCCCTCGACGATACGTCGGCCTTATCCTAAATTAAATTAAATTGTTAACATGTACTTTCTGAAGTTGGCAGGGAGAATATGGTACTTGACAAGTGCAATGGATAATTAATTAACTTATAATTCTCCTTGACTTTAGCTACTTATATAACATATCCCCACTTTCCTATAGGCTGTTATATCTACTCTTTTCTCTACCGATTTTTCTCTTTACTTGTAGACCTCTTCCTCTTATTACTCTCTCTCTCTTCTTCTTTTTTTTTTCTCAAAAGTCCTCATCTAAGTTCATCAAAGCAAGAAGACATGGATAGGAACCATGCATATGACAATTCATGGGCTGATCAGTGGGACTACAATAAAGATCCATCTAACAAACAGACCAAGAAAGGCAATTTCTCCGGTGGCGGCGCCGGAGTGGCAAAGAAGGTAGGAGAAAAAACAAAGGCAGTGGCTTCAACAAGCATGAAGAAAATGAAAGAAGGTACTTCATCTGGCTTTCAGTGGATCAAAGACAAGTACCAAAAAACTGCCCAAAAGAACTGATCAACTTTGGTACTATTAATTAGGGCAACGCACGTTTCTAAAGACTAGTTTATATACTATCGTTTCGATACATTTTTTCAGTTCACCTCTATATATGCATGCAACATCATTTGTACATGATGGACGATATATATACATAGATTTCATTTCATGAAGAGACTATATATTCACTTTTACTGGCATGTATTGGTGGTCTAATAAATTTGAGATGATTTTTTGTTAGCCAAGTGATCTAATAAATTTGAGATGATTTTTTGTTAGCCAAGTTTTTTTATACTTTTCTTCATTTTTTTCAATGTTCTGATTGGACTAATGACTATTATGAAGGATGACTGATTCTTCTTCCTAAAAGCAACAATAGGAAAAAAGAGGGCTGGATCGTCTTTTGGACGAAATTCAAGATTTAGTATGTGATTTTATTGTACATTGTATGTGTATATTTTAATTTTTTATATATGTAAGTCATGTAGTTCTATCTTAAAAGACATAATTTAATTCCTCTAAAACTTATGTGGAGTGAGTCAAAGGTACTCTAAATTTTATATGTTAAAGGAATTAGATCATAGAAATAATACTGTTTTCAATAAATTTTAATTGATGAAAAATATATTTGGGGTATAATTTTGTTCCTCCCTTAATTCTTGTCTCTTCATTTTCTGAAGTTTTTTGTGGATTTTTTTTTTCCTGTGAATATTTCATGAGTTTATGAAATTTTAGAAATGCTTGATCTCTTTATGAATACGAATATTCCATGAGTCAAGGAAAGTTGAAAATGCTTGCTCTTTATGAATAGTCGGTAATTTAGGATTTATATAATAGAGTAGCCACCAAGCTAAGCTAGTTTAGAGCATAATAGCTCCAAGAATTCTAACATAAATTGTATTCCTTTCATAGTACAGTCCACAAAATTTCAATGTCTACAGCTATAGAACTTATGTTAAGTAAATCAGGCACAAATAAAAATACTTTGATCTACAAATTTTCATTAAATGAACATCAAGGCAAAAATAACAACTATCATATTCGAGGACAGAAATTAAATGACGACCCAAAATAGGGGTAATTCGGGCAAAAACTTCTATTTTATTAGTTAGTTGTTAGTTAGGCCCAAATTTAAAAAATAGTTAAAAGTTGGATGTTTGGAGTATACACCTAAAGCTATATAACAAATGCACTCGCGTCCTATGTGCTTATCAAGATCTTGCACCATACTAATCCATGTAACTAACTGGTTAGTAGAAAAATTAGACACATAATTAGCAAATTAAGAGCTATTCTTTTGGCTATAAAGATCTTGTACGTTATCAATATGGCTCAAAAATAAATTTCAACAGAACTTATTTTAGAAAATACAGTCAAATAAAAATTGCTAAATAAGACTTATTTGCTTATTTGAGGAAAAAAGAAGAAGAACAGCAAATCAAAGACTTATTTGCTTATATTTGGCAGTCGTTCACCCGAGTGAGTACCTATCCTTCTTTCATTATATGTATTTATTCTATTTTCTTCCATTCAGATTTACTAGTCACGTTTTGACTTATATAGTAACTTTATTATATTGCCTCTATTAATTGAGGTTTAACAATAAACATTGAAAAATGATTTAAAGGATAAGTAATTAATGTTATAGGTAAAATGTAGAATTTTTTTTTTTGTCTTTTCTTAATTTGTCAAAAATAACAAGTAAAAATAAAAATCAAATTAGAAAAATAGTGACAAGTATATCCGAGCAAAGGGAGTATTAAATAACTCCGCACGATAGTAATATTCAGACTTAGAATTTTGAAACGTCATTAATAAAGTTAATATAGTAAGATATACCTTTAATAAAAACTTTCTTAAGGAATGTGTTAAGTCAATATGAGTCAAATAATATGAAATGAAGTGAGTATACCATAGGTATAGATAAGTACTTCGAGCCACAAATTTCATTAAACAAGCAGTAAGACAAAATTAAGATCTACTATCATATATTCGCTGACAAAAGTTAAATGGATAAACAATATAAATTTGAACTCTTTAGTAGCTAATTGCTTTGTATCTCTATTTTTTAAAAAATTACATAAATTTTAGAGATAATACATCCAAACATCCCTAAATTTGTAGTCAAAATTTACTTTAGACCCTAAATTTGTATGTCAATTATTTACCTCACTTAACAACTTTCAAGTGAATTAATTTCCACCCAAATTGCTGACGTGGCAAATTTTTTAAAAAAACAGCGAGTGAATAGCCAAAAAAACATAAAAAAAATGCGGGATCCACATTTTAAATTTTACAAATTCTTTATATATATATATAAAAATAAAACAAATTCATCTTCTTCACTTCTTCAACTTCTTCAACCCCTCCCCCTCGTTCCCTTCACCCCACCTCACTCCTCCAATCCCCCAACACATTATTGGTGCATTATTTGTAAATTGATTGAGACTTGCTAAAAATTTGATAAAATTCTTTAATGTGACATTGGAAGATCGGATACTCCATTTTTTTTTCACTCCACAGATCACTGTGCACACACACAGAGTGAGATCGAGAGTGAACGGAGGAGGCACACACATCACTGAAAAACACCCACCTCACCGGAAAACACCACGATCGAGACTCCATTTTTTTCTCTTCACAATAGACACACCCATCATAATATATATAATTTTTGTGAATATAAAAAATTGAAATGAAATTGAAATTGAAGGGAGTCTCATTTATCTTTGTGGATATGAAAAATTGAAATGAAATTGAAATTGAAATTGAAAAGCATCTATGAACTTGAAGATGAATTTGAAACTTGAGGGTTATTTGGAGTTTGAAAACTTAAGGAGGAAGGAGACGGAGGGGGGGGGGGGCGGTTGCAGGGGGTGAAGAAGAAAGCCCACAAGGGAGGGGGTGCGGGGGTGGATGGATCCCTAGCTTTGAGATTAACTGTCGTTTACTCTCATTCGCGAGCTCTTCACTGTACACCATTGTAGTGTTTTCTTGTTGTGAATAAGAGAAATCAGGTTATGAAGAAGAAGAAAAATTGAGGGGGGGAGCATTTTATTTTTTAATATATATATATATAGTACATATATGTGTGGGATTATTTCTAAAAAAAAGTTATAATTTATTACGTGGCAATGACATGACACTGATTTGGCAATGACATGGCGCGTGTGTAGTGCACTCTCCGTTGTGAGAGTGGACTTGTGATTTTGAGATTGAAATTAATTCACTTAAAAGTTGTTAAGGGAGGTAAATAATTATCATACAAGTTTAGGATCTAAAGTAAGTTTTGGCTACAAGTTTAGGGGTGTTTCGATGTATTATCTCTAAATTTTATGTTTTTGAAGCAGCCGAATACATATCATAACGTTGGATACATCACTTTCACATACATAGATACATAATTAATCAATCGATTGAATTTAAAAGAAAAAAACGAAACTCTAATTAGTTGTTGCGCAATTCACACAATCATGTATTTATGACAAATGTTGTATCCCTGTAACATATAACTTATTAAAAAATTCAAATTTCTAAATCACCAGATCAAGGCAATCTCATTAATTCTATGGATTTAGCTATAGCATGGCAAAAACATTAGTTCAAATGCATCATATACACAACATAATAATGTATATTAAAATATGTAAACATATTCTTAGGCCTCATTTGTTTGCATTTAATGGAGGTCTGAATTTGAATGGCTCGGATTTCAGACCATTAAGTGCATTTGTTTTTTATTAACGTTTTAACTCTTAATTGGTCTGAATAAGTCTTAATCATTCAGATCTAGAACCAAGTCTTAATAGGTCTGAAGGGATATTCTGTGTTGAATAATATTCACCACTCTATTCATATTCAGCAGTCACCACCACTAACCACTCTGCCACCGTCACCATTGTCAATCACCACCCACCACCTCTACCATCACAACCACCATCGACAAAAATATCGCTACCAACCGCAATTGTCAACCGCTACCACAGCTACTACCTCTTTTATTCTAATTAAATTCACCGCCACCACTGCCATCAACAATACCACAATCAGCAACCACTATCGGTCAATTCCTACTACCAACCAACTCATCTATCACAACTAGCACCACCACTAGCTACCACTAATACATCACAACCTCTACACATTCTTTGACCGCCACCACTATTGTCACTAGTAACGCCACCTCTACCACCACTTCAACCAGTACCATCACTATAATTTATCTCTACTAACAATCATCTCCACCATCAAAACAAATAACATCTCCAACTAGCACCAACCCATCATCAATCATCATGCTTTCATGTTTCAGCCAACACAATCAACACCTTAAATTACTAATATCAAGCAACGTCACATCACAACAACCACCACCACCATCAATCGCCACCATCATAACTGTAACACCCCGTATTCAAGTACGTGTATTGACGTATTCAAGTACGTGTATTGACGTATTCAAGTACGTGTATTGGTCTTATTTATATGGAATTAATTTTTTATTTTATTTATACCAGAATTTGCCCGTCGATGGTTCCATGCGAAGGTTATTGAATAAGCTTTCCAACGATATAAAGATTTCCAAAAATGGATAGGTTTCGGATATAATTGAGCACGTTCGAAACTATAAAACGGTGGCCGGGATATTTGGGAATAGTAAATGTGCAGGAAAATTTCCTGCACACAAACTACTGAGGTCAGCCGAATTTTTAGGTCAACTTCAAACGATCATAACTCCCTTAATATAATTAACTGGGAGAGATGTGACCTATGAAAAGAAATATCTTTGAGTCTTCTTTCCAATTCAATTGTTTTCATCCAAATCCAACGTCTGAGTAAGGAGTTATACCCGTTTTACTTCAGCCTATCAAAACAGATTTTTAGGGTCAGCTTCAAACGACCATAACTCCTTGTACAGGACGAACTGGGTGGCCTACTTTATATGAAATGAAAGCCCTTTGAATTATATTTCAAACGATACCAATTTTACCCAAATCCGATATCGGAGAAAAGAGTTATGGTCGATCTACTTTAGCTTATCAAAACAGTCCACCAAAGGACAGATTTGACATTATTTAAATTTTAAAGGCATTTTGGTCATTTCCTATTATATTATGGACGGGAATATGTGTATATATACATGTATATGAGTTCAAAAACTCATTTTCATCATCAATCGTTGAGAAAGAACAAACCCTAGCCAAATTTGACCTTTAAATTACTTTTGATTCAACCGTAGAAATTCCAAAGTAATCTGATAACTGGGTTTGTCATCTCGAGAGCTTCAAACGACACCTATTATTTGTGCAAACAGGATTGCATAATCAAGAGGTGAATTCTAAGGTATGAATATTGTTTGTCTTTGTTCTTTTCCATATGTATATGTGTGATAGAGGATTATATGTATTGGTTGTTATTGAAAGGTGATGGAAATAGGGTTATGGACTATTTTACATGGTTTGGTTGTATTGAATTGTGGAAGGTGGATATCGTAATTGAGTTATGGAAGGTGGATGTGGTGATATACTATTGAATTGATGATTATTTATGTCTACGACTCAATTTGGTTTAATGGATTGGTTGGAAAGATAAATGAATCCAAACTTGATATTGGAGGATGTTGTATGAATATGCATGACATGTGAATGTAATTGGAGTATAAGAGGGTTAAAGTGACACCCTTTATGGTGTAATCAAGCCTTACTACTTAACCACTAGTTTGGTGAATTCAAATAATTGAATTGTGACGTTTGGTTGCTAATACTAGATTGCTATATATGTTCATTGTAGATAAGTAATCCGAAAAGACAGGAAGTCCATTTGGGACTAGTATTGAAGGTTGACAGTCAGGTATGTAAAGCATACTCTATACCATATCTTTGGCATGAAAGTGAACAATTGTTCTATTAAGAAAGTTTCCAAAGTTATTCAATAACATGTGATCCATAATGGTTTTGTATGATGTCCTACGTTACCAATGAACTTGTTTCCACCCTGCAAGATGTCAAGACATTCCAATACTTACTTGTTTTCCAAATCTTACATGTTTATTGCACTAATGAATGTCAGAAGGTATCCGATTACTCAAACAAGATCCATGTGCTATTAATGACTCCAAAACGTTTCATTGATATACCAATAAGTTCCTACTTCATTGTTATGGCATTGATGACTCCAAAACACTTCATTGATGTGCCAATGAGTTTTTACTTCATTGTTATTGCATTAATGGTCTATTTATATGTCTCTTATTGATGTACCATTGTTTCAAAGTATCAAAAATGCGGTGACGACTGAAATAACAATCTCAAAGATTAATTGAACTAAGTGATGGAAGTTCTCTCTTATCGGGTGGTATCCCAGGTGCATAAGCCTATCATGGGTCGATCCCAGTTGATATGTACTGGAGACAGCCTAATGGTCACAGTACAGTACAGTACAGTAATGATTACAAAGATGATAAGAACGAAGTGTAGTGATTGAATAAATACAATGTATAGGTTGTCACAAGTTCTAGTAAGTGTGGTTCACTCCTATTACGATTTATTCACTTGTTTTTTACTTCTATTGAGCTCCTATATCATATGTGATTATCTACAGCTTTACATACTCAGTACATATTTCGTACTGACGTTCTCCACGGGGGACCTGCATTTTATGCTGCAGGCACAGGTACCTCAGCTCATACACTGCACAAGTAGGAGCCAGGATATCCAGCTACTTCTGGTGAGCTCCAGTTTGCTTCGGGGCTTTCCGTGTCATATCCAGTCACTTTTGGTATTGTATAGAAGTTAGTTTTATGGAGGGGTGTGTCCCGACCTTAGTTAAACTCTGTGTATTGTCTAGAGGCTTTGTAGACCTAATGTACAGTCAAGGTGGTGTTTTGTTAATAGACGTGATGGCTCCAACGGCCAAGTATTGTATATACATATATATGTGTGCTCGAGCTTATACAGGTGATTATTTCCTTTTAGATGCGACATGATGTTGTCCAAATTTCGGGTTGTCATAGAGGTATGCATGGAAAGTATAAGGTTATGAGCTGGTTCTCCCGGGCCTCCTCGATTACAGGTGCCAGTCCGCCCCAATAGGATTTGAGGCGTGACAAAAGTGGTATCAGAGAAGTTCGTCCTAGTGAGTCTACAAAGCCGTGTCTACGTAGAGTCTTGTTTATCGGTGTGTCGTGCACCGCATCTATAAACAGGAGGCTATGGACATTTAGGAATTGTCTCTTTTCTTCATGTCTTAGATCGTGCGATAGAGCCTATATTGTATATGAAGTCATAGTTGACCACTGAATCCGTTTGTTTCTCTTATTATAGTAATGATGTCGGTTACCAGAAACAAGAATACTGGTAAACAAGTAGATATGGCTGCCGGAGAGGGGACTAGTAAGTCACCCACTATACCAGCTAATCAAAGTGAGGCTCCAGCTGAGCATGCATCAGAAACTTCTTCCACTCCGAAAGAAATAAGGGGGAGGAGAACTATATCCACAGAGCCACCTATTAATGTTGTTGATCAAGATCTTAGAAATGTAGTGCAACTTTTGACTCGTATAGTTGCTGGGCAAGCTCAAGGGCAAGCCATTCCTACCACGGGTCCTAGTGGTACAGATAGGGCGGCTAGCCTTCGAACACATAATTTTCTTAAGATGGATCCTTCCACTTTTACTAGATCAGATCTTAACGAGGACCCACAGGACTTTATTGATCAAATTCAAAGGGCCTTAGATGTTATGCATGTAACGAGTAGAGAGACAGTGGAGTTAGCAGCGTATAGATTCAAAGGGGAGGCTATATATTGTTACGAGGACTGGAAACAATCTAGGGGTACTGATGCACCCCCAGCTACTTGGAAAGAGTTCAAAGAGGCATTTCTTGATCATTATCTTCCATTCGAGATTCGTCAGGCCCGTGCAGATCAGCTTTTAAATCTTTGTCAGGGGAATATGAGCGTGAGGGAGTAAAGTCTCGGATTTAATTCCTTGTCGAGATGTGCTCCTAATGTTGTAGCTACTATAAATGATAGAGTTCATCAATATGTGGATAGGCTGGATCCATATCTAGTTAGAGATTGTACTATTGTCGTTTTGAACAAAGATATGGACATAGCAAGGATCCAAGCTTTTGCACAAAAAATGGAAGATCAGAGGCAGAGGAGAAGAACACAAGAATTAGAAAGAGGATATTCCAAGAGGGCCAGATCTACAGGGAAGTTTATGGCATCCCAATGAGGGTTCAGACCACAGTTTTCTGCTAGACCATCTAGGTCATTATCTTCTTATTCTGCAGCTAGTGCCCCACCACAGTTCCAAGGGTCCAGAGGAAATCAATTTGGGCACAGAAGTGAGAGTCAGAGTTCGCAGACAGTGGGGTACCAAAGGCAAGGGAATATGAGCCAATCGAGACCTCCTCGAGAGTCATGCAATAAATGTGGAAGGTATCATTTGGGCACATGTCGACTGGGGACCAATGTTTTCTTTTGGTGCGGTATGTCGGGGCATATGATGAGAAAATGCCCACGAAGGGGCATAGGGGATATGGCACGACCTATAGGGTCATTTGTTGCATCATCATCATCGATGCCTTATTCAGAAAGGGGTGCACAACCAATGGGTCGTGTTAGAGGTGATAGAGGATCCACGAGTTCTAGCGGAGCTCAAAATCGTACGTATTCTCTCGCGGATCGACAGAATTTAGAGGTTTCCCCAAATGTGGTTACGGGTATGTTATCTATCTTTTCATTCGATGTATATACCTTAATTGATCCCGGTTCTACATTATCTTATGTTACTCCATTGGTTGCTGGAAAGTTCGAAAGAATATCCGAATTGTTAGTTAAGCCATTTGAAGTGTCCACACCGGTTGGGGAATCTATTATAGCTAGAAGGGTTTACCGAAATTGCATAGTAACTGTTTGTGGTCATGATACGATGGCTGATCTTGTGGAGTTAGAAATGGTAGATTTTGATGTTATAATGGGTATGGACTGGTTGGCGTCTTGTTATGCCACAATTGATTGCTGCACGAAAAAGGTATATTTCCATTTTCCAAATGAATCAGTCCTTGAATGGAAAGGTGAAATTGGCGCGCCAAGAGGTAGATTTATTTCTTATTTTAAGGCAAGAAGAATGATTTTCAAGGGAGACATATATCATTTAGTTAGAGTAAGGGATACAGAAGCGGAGCCACCAACTCTTCACGTTATTCTGGTGGTAAATGAATTTTCTGATGTATTTTCTGAAGATCTTCCAGGTTTGCCTCCTGAACGAGAAGTAGAGTTTGGTATTAATGTAATACCAGGCACCCAACCAATCTCCATTCCTCCGTATAGAATGGCCCCTGCAGAATTACGAGAATTGAAAGAGCAATTGAAAGATTTTCTAGAGAAGGGATTCATAAGGCCTAGTATGTCCCCCTGGGGAGCACCAGTGTTATTTGTGCGCAAAAAGGATAGCTCGCTGAGTATGTGTATTGATTATCGGCAATTGAATAAGGTGACTATTAAGAATAAATATCTTCTCCCAAGAATTGATGATTTATTTGATCAGTTACAGGGCGCCAAGTGTTTTTCTAAGATTGATTTGAGGTCAGGTTACCACCAAGTGAGGGTCAAAGAGAAGGATATACCCAAGACAGCTTTCCGAACACGGTATGGTCATTATGAGTTTCTAGTTATGTTATTTGGGCTAACAAATGCACCCCCAACTTTTATGGATTTGATGAATAGGGTGTTTAAGCCATTCCTGGATGTATTTGTGATAGTTTTTATAGATGATATTCTAGTTTATTCTAGATCAGAAGAGGACCATGCCAATCACTTACGACAGGTATTGCAGACTCTTCGTGATTGTAAGCTTTATGCAAAGTTCTCTAAATGTGAGTTTTGGTTAAAGTCGGTGGTATTTTTGGGTCATACTGTATCTAGTGAAGGGATAAAGGTTGATGCTCAAAAGATAGAAGCTGTGAAGAACTGGCCAAGGCCCACAACGCCTACGGAGATTCGTAGTTTTCTCAGGTTGGCCGGTGATTATAGAAGGTTTGTTGAAGGCTTTTCTTCCATTTCAGCACCCTTAACCAAGCTAACCCATAAAGCATCCAAATTCCAATGGAATGATGCCTGTGAGAAGAGTTTTCAAGATTTAAAGAACAAGTTGATTTCTACACCCGTGTTGGTACTTCCAGAAGGCACCGAAGGGTATACAGTGTATTGTGATGCTTCCAGAATTGGTTTAGGATGTGTATTGATACAGCATGGTAAGGTAATAGCATATGTTTCTAGACAATTGCGGCCACATGAGAAAAATTATCCTACACACGATCTTGAGCTGGCAGCAGTTATTTTGGCTTTAAAGATATGGCGCCACTACTTATATGGGGTTCATGTTGATATATCTACTGACCATAAGAGCTTGCAATATATTTTTAATCAGAAGGATCTAAATTTAAGGCAGCGAAGATGGCTTGAACTATTAAAGGACTACGATGTTGATATCCTGTACCATCCAGGGAAAGCAAATGTGGTAGCTGATGTGTTAAGTCGTAAGGCTATGATGGTGCCTATAGAAAGGCAAGGGATGATTAAAGATCTTCACCAGTTAGCTAGTTTGGGAGTTTGCCTTCTTGGAACTCTGGATAAAGAGCTTATCGTACATAATGTTGCGGAATCTTCATTAGTAGCTGAAGTGAAAGAGAAGCAATATACAGATCCTATTTTATTACAGCTTAAGGAGAAAGTTCAGAGTGGTGCGACCAAGGCATTTGAGCTTACGCGAGAAGGAGTACTTCAGTGCCAAAACCGATTGTGTGTACCGGGTGTAGACGGGCTAAGAAAGAAGATTATGACAGAGGCACATTATTCAAGGTATTCCATTCATCCAGGATCAACCAAAATGTATCAAGATTTGAAAGATATGTATTGGTGGAATGACATGAAGAAGAGCATTGCAGAATTTGTAGCTGAATGTCCAAATTGTCAAAGAGTTAAAGTTGAGCACCAAAACCCCGGAGGTTATATGCAATGTATTGATCTTCCAAGCTGGAAGTGGGAGATGATCAACATGGATTTCGTTATTGGTTTGCCTCGTACATCCCGGAAGTTTGATTCTATATGGGTGATTGTTGATAGGCTTACCAAATCCGCACATTTCCTACCAGGTAGGACCACTTACACAGTTGAAGAGTATGCGAAGCTGTAGATTAAAGAGATAGTCCGATTACATGAAGTGCCAATCTCTATTATATCAGATCGGGGAACCCAATTTACCGCAAACTTTTGAAAATCTTTTCAGAGGTGTTTGGGAACACAAGTGAAGTTGAGTACAGCTTTTCACCCTCAAACAGATGGACAAGCAGAACGTACCATCCAAACACTTGAAGATATGCTACGAGCTTGTGAAATAGATTTTAAGGGCAACTGGGATGAGCATTTACCTCTTATTGAGTTTGCCTACAATAATAGCTATCATTCAAGTATCAAAATGGCACCATATGAAGCTTTATATGGAAGGAAGTGTAGATCACCAATAGGATGGTTCGAAGTGGGTGAAACTCTTTTGTTCGGACCGGATCTTGTTTATCAAGCCATAGAGAAGGTTAAAGTAATTCAGCAACGACTGAAAACAGCCCAAAGTCGACACAAGTCATATGCGGATAGTAGAAAGAGAGGGCTAGAGTTTTCTATAGGTGATTGGGTATTTTTGAAGGTATCACCAATGAAAGGGGTAATAAGATTTGGCAAGAAAGGAAAGTTGAGTACACGTTATATAGGCCCGTATAAGATCACTCGAAGGTTTGGACAAGTTGCATATGAATTAGAGCTACCCCAAGAGCTCTCATCAGTACATCCGGTATTTCATGTGTCAATGCTTCGAAAGTACATCGGAGATCCATCACATATCACTTCTACTGAGGGTGTGCAAGTTGCGGAAGATCTTACCTATAAGGAAGTGCCTATTGCTATTCTAGATCGTCAAGTTAAGAAGATGAGAAATAAAAAGATAGCATCTGTGAAAGTACGTTGGAGAAATCGTCAAAGGGAAGAGATTACATGGGAAGCTGAGGAAGCAATGAAATCTAAGTACCCTCATTTGTTCAAAGATGAAGAGGAAGTTCAAGAAACGGAGTTAGAACATTAACAAGTAAGTTTTTTTTTTATGCATAGTATTTATGTGATGATGTGAATATTAATGATGGACTTGAACTTGTTTCGGTTGAATAACTGCGCTAACATTCGAGGACGAATGTCCTAAAGGGGGAAAGGATGTAACACCCCATATTCAAGTACGTGTATTGGCGTATTCAAGTACGTGTATTGGTCTTATTTATATGGAATTAATGTTTTATTTTATTTATATTGGAATTTGCCCGTCGATGGTTCCATGCGAAGATTATTGAATAAGCTTTCCAACGATATAAAGATTTCCAAAAATGGATAGGTTTCGGATATAATTGAGCACGTTCGAAACTATAAAACGGTGGCCGGGATATTTGGGAATAGTAAATGTGCAGGAAAATTTCCTGCACACAAACTACTGAGGTCAGCCGAATTTTTAGGTCAACTTCAAACGATCATAACTCCCTTAATATAATTAACTGGGAGAGATGTGACCTATGAAAAGAAATATCTTTGAGTCTTCTTTCCAATTCAATTGTTTTCATCCAAATCCAACGTCTGAGTAAGGAGTTATACCCGTTTTACTTCAGCCTATCAAAACAGATTTTTAGGGTCAGCTTCAAACGACCATAACTCCTTGTACAGGACGAACTGGGTGGCCTACTTTATATGAAATGAAAGCCCTTTGAATTATATTTCAAACGATACCAATTTTACCCAAATCCGATATCGGAGAAAAGAGTTATGGTCGATCTACTTTAGCTTATCAAAACAGTCCACCAAAGGACAGATTTGACATTATTTAAGTTTTAAAGGCATTTTGGTCATTTACTATTATATTATGGATGGGAATATGTGTATATATACATGTATATGAGTTCAAAAACTCATTTTCATCATCAATCATTGAGAAAGAACAAACCCTAGCCAAATTTGACCTTTAAATTACTTTTGGTTCAACCGTAGAAATTCTAAAGTAATCCGATAACTGCGTTTGTCATCTCGAGAGCTTCGAACGACACCTATTATTTGTGCAAACAGGATTGCATAATCAAGAGGTGAATTTTAAGGTATGAATATTGTTTGCCTTTGTTCTTTTCCATATGTATATGTGTGATAGAGGATTATATGTATTGGTTGTTATTGAAAGGTGATGGAAATAGGGTTATGGATTATTTTGCATGGTTTGGTTGTATTGAATTGTGGAAGGTGGATATGGTAATTGAGTTATGGAAGGTGGATATGGTGATATACTATTGAATTGATGATTATTTATGTCTATGGCTCAATTTGGTTTAATGGATTGGTTGGAAAGATAAATGAATCCAAACTTGATATTGGAGGATGTTGTATGAATATGCATGACATGTGAATGTAATTGGAGTATAAGAGGGTTAAAGTGACACCCTTTATGGTGTAATCAAGCCTTACTACTTAACCACTAGTTTGGTGAATTCAAATAATTGAATTGTGACGTTTGGTTGCTAATACTAGATTGCTATATATGTTCATTGTAGATAAGTAATCCGAAAAGACGGGAAGTTCATTTGGGACTAGTATTGAAGGTTGACAGTCAGGTATGTAAAGCATACTCTATACCATATCTTCGCCATGAAAGTGAACAATTGTTCTATTAAGAAAGTTTCCAAAGTTATTCAATAACATGTGATCCATAATGGTTTTGTATGATGTCCTACGTTACCAATGAACTTGTTTTCACCCTACAAGATGTCAAGACATTCCAATACTTACTTGTTTTCCAAATCTTACATGTTTATTGCACTAATGAATGTCAGAAGGTATCCGGTTACTCAAACAAGATCCATGTGCTATTAATGACTCCAAAACGTTTCATTGATATACCAATAAGTTCCTATTTCATTGTTATGGCATTGATGACTCCAAAACACTTCATTGATGTGCCAATGAGTTCTTACTTCATTGTCATTGCATTGATGGTCTATTTATATGTCTCTTATTGATGTACCATTGTTTCAAAGTATCAAAAATGCGGTGACGACTGAAATAACAATCTCAAAGATTAATTAAACTAAGTGATGGAAGTTCTCTCTTATCGGGTGATATCCCAGGGGCATAAGCCTATCATGGGTCGATCCCTATTTATGTGTTTATGGGTGGTATCCCAGGGGCATAAGTCTATCATGGGTCTATCCCAGTTGATATGTACTGGAGGCAGCCTAATGGTCGCAGTACAGTACAGTAATGATTACAAAGATGATAAGAACGAAGGTAAAGTGATTGAATAAATACAATGTACAGGTTGTCACAAGTTCTAGTAAGTGTGGTCCACTCCTATTGCGATTTATTCACTTGTTTCTGATTTCTATTGAGCTCTTATATCATATGTGATTATCTACAACTTTACATACTCAGTACATATTTTGTACTGACGTCCCCTACGGGGGACCTGCATTTCATACTGCAGGCACAGGTACCTCAGCTCATACACCGCACAAGTAGGAGCCAGGATATCCTGCTGCTTTTGGTGAGCTCCAGTTTGCTTCGGGGCTTTCCGTGTCATATCCAGTCACTTTTGGTATTGTATAGAAGTTAGTTCTATGGTGGGGTGTGTCACGACCTTAGTTAAACTCTGTGTATTGTCTAGAGGTTTTGTAGACCTAATGTACAGTCAAGGTGGTGTTTTGTTAATAGACGTGATGGCTCCAACGGCCAAGTATTGTATATACATATATATATGTGTGCTCGAGCTTATACAGGTGATTATTTCCTTTTATATGCGACATGATGTTGTCCGAATTTCGGGTTGTCATAGAGGTATGTATGGGAAGTATAAGGTTATGAGTTGGTTCTCCTGGGCCTCCTCGGTTACGAGTGCCAGTCCGCCCCAATAAGATTTGAGGCGTGACAATAACAGTCACTACAATACCAACCATCACAATTATCACCACCAACATTATTAATTACTAACATCAATCATCATCACCGCAACCACCATTATAAGCCATCTCCACTATCACTAACAAACATAAATATTCTTTCTCAATCAGATACTAATAATTTTGTTGTATTAAATTACATACTTTTTAATATATAATTAATTTTTTATTATGTATACAAATAAATTTTTTTATACATTCAGATGTTGAAAAACAAACAGTCTTAATCATTCAGTTTTCAGATCTAGAAACAACATCTTAATCAGTTAGATGTGCATTCAGATTCAGACGTCTGAATCTTAAAAAAAACAAATGGAGTCTTACTCTTATATGTATCTGTTATTTTTTATATACACTGTGTGATGCCATTTCAATGTATTAATAGCCTAATTAGTAACGATACATAAGTCAATCTTACTCATAATGTATAATGAATCAGACTTATCTATGATATAGTATAAGTTAATTTCGTCCACAATGTAGATACATTAAAATATACTATCATTTAACAAAGTTATCTTAGTCATGATACATTACAATGTCCATGACATATAAGTTAATTTCATCCACAATTTAGAGAAAAGACATATTTTCCCCCTTGACTTGTCCTCCAAACTCACTTTAGCACTTAAATTTAACTTTCGTTTATTTACCCCCTTAACAACTTTCAAATGGATTAATTTCACCCCTATGGCTGACGTGACAAAAAAAAAATGAGTGAATTTTTTTTTTTAAAAGGGTCACTTTATTGTTATTATTATTATTATTATTATTATTATTATTATTATTATTATTATTATTATTATTATTATTATTTATATATATACATATATAAAATTAAAAAGAGAAAAGACATTTTTCCCCCTTGAACTTGTCCTCCAAACTCACTTTAGCACTTAAACTTAACTTCTATTTATTTACCCCCCTTAACTTCTTTAAAGTGTATTTGTTTGACCCCTAAAGTTGACGTGGCATTTTTTTTTAAAAAGGGGCGCGTTTATTTATTAAAAAAATTAATTTCAATAATATTCTATTTAAAATATAATTTAAAAAATTTAAAAAAAAAATAAAATAAAAATAAAAATAAAAAATGGACACTTTTTTCTTCTTTCTTCTTCAAATCATCATCAACAACAACACCCAAACCTCCATTAACAACCTCAAATTTTTTCACTTTCCTCCATTAACAACAACACCCAAGAACAACACTTTTCTTTAATTTTTTTTACTTTCCTCCATTTACAACACCACCCAAGAAGAACACTTTTCTTTAATTTTTTTCACTTTCTTCCATTAACACCACCACCCAAGAACAACACTTTCCTTAAAAAAAATTCACTTTCCTCCATTAACACCACCCAAGAACAAACATTAAAACACTATTAAATAACTTTCTCCATTGAACACCATCCCAACCTTCAATCCAACTCCCTCAAAATTTAGAAAAAAAATAAATTAAATTGATGATTTTATTTTTGAATCACTTATCATTAATGAGATTTTTTTTATTTTTACTTTTGAATTTTTTTGTTAATAAGACAATTTGAAAAAATTAATTTTAATTTGATGAAAGTATTTTTGTGTTTGAATAAGAAAGAAGAGGAGAGGGTGGGGGCTGAAAGGGAGAAAGAACGGGCGTGGTGGGCTGGAAGGATGGGGTAGGGGTGGGGCAGAAAGGGGAGAAAGAATGGCAGGAGGGGGGCTTAGAAGGGGAGAAAGAACGGGGGTTGGGGTGGGGTGGGGGGCTGAAAGGGAAGAAGAGCGGGGGGAGGGGCTGGAATGTTGAAAGAGATTGGGAGAGGGGGTTGAATTTTTTATTATATATATATATATATATATATATATAGTACATGGATATTTTTTATTTTTAAAATATAAATGCATAAAAATAATTATATAAAATATATATTATTTAAATGAAAATGGGGTGGGGGTGGGGGCATTTTTTTATTATATATATATATATATATATAAAAGAAATAGTAAATATATATTTTTTGCTTTTTAAAACAAAAATACATAAAAATAGTATGTGTGTGAATTTTTATTTTTTTAAATCCTAATTTCTTACGTGGCAATGACCTGGAACTGATGTGGCATTGATTTGGCACTGACATGGTGCGTGTGTAACCTACTTTCCGTTGTGAAAGTGGTATTCAGTTTTGAGGGGTGAAACAAATACACTTTAAAGATGTTAAGGGAGGTAAATAAACAGAAGTTAAGTTTAAGTACTAAAGTGAGTTTGGAAGACAAGTTCGGGGGGGGGGGGGGGGGGATGTCGTTTCTCAATTAAAAAATTAATAAAGAAAACAAGAAACCCAACTTCATCTTCTTTCTAACACCCCCACCCCTATCCCCACCCCGTTTCTTCATCTACTTTGAACCCCCGCCCCGTTTCTTCATCTCCTTCGAATCCTCACCCCGTTTCTTTGTGTATTGGTGTGTTTCTTTCTTAGTATTTTTACTTGTGGAAGATTTATTTTTGAATTTGAATTCATTGAGGCCTTTAGTGATTGTGTTTCTTTGGTTGTTTTATTCTTTGACAAAGAAGAGCTGGTTTTGGATAGATCTGAGGAGGATTTTTTAATTTTAGGGGAGTGGTTTTGGTTGAATTTGAGTATTTGGTGAAAGTGGAATTGAGCTTTTTCATTTGGAATTTTAGTGCAAGTTTCTCTTCTAGGGTGGGCTTGATGAGCTTGATTTTGATTTTGGTTGAACTAAAAACTGAATTAGACAAAGAAATTTTATTTTTGCAAGCTTAATTTGATTCTGGATTGTATCATAATCAGAGGAAGAAGAAGAAATCTTGGTTAATTTGATTTGATTCTTGGAAGAGCTTGTGAATTCGATGAGCTTAATTTAATTCTTGGAACTAGAAAGTGAACTTATTTTGAATTTTTTCTTGATTGATTGTAGAGAATCATCATCATCAGTGGTTGAAATGGACTTTTCTTGATTGACTTAAGAAAATCATCATCTTCAATGGTTGAAATTAATTTCTTCTTGACTGATTTAGAAAAATCATCATCAATATCTAGCTCCAACATTCTTCTTCTAATTCTTATTGATAAAAACATTAAATTGATGTCTTTATGGTTGTTCTCTTGGAAATGTTAATGGCTAAAATGAAAAAAAAAACAAATGAAGGAAAAGACATTTTCGTAGCAGGGGGGGATGGAAGGGGAGAAAGAGTGGGGGGGGGGGGAGGTCTGCTGAAGAAGAAGAGGAAATTGGAGGAGGGGGGATGTGTCTGCTGAAGAAGAAGAGGGAATTGGGGGAGGGGGGGGATGTGTCTGCTGAAGAAGAAGAGGGAATTAGGGTGGTGTGGGGGTTGTGAAGAAGAAGAAGAACGAAGGGGGGTGGGGTCTATTTTATATAAAATATATATTTTTATATAGATATTAATATATATATATATATTAATATATATATATATATATATTTTATATATATATAAAAATAGTATATATATATATAATTTTCTTTTTTTAAGAAAATATATAAAAAGTAAGTGTGTGGGATTATTTTATTTTTAAAAAATTATAATTTCCTACGTGAAAATGACATGACATTGATGTGGCAACGATGTGGCACGTGTGTAGTGCACTCTCCGTTATGAGAGTGGATTTTTTATTTTGGGGGTGAAATTAATTCACTTGAAAATTGTTAAGGGGGTAAATAAACGGAAGTTAAGTTTAAGTGTTAAAGTGAGTTTGGAGGACAAGTTCAGGAGGGAAAAGAGGTTTTTTCTCTTTAGCAATTTATCATGAATTAGATACATTGCAATGTACCATCAAACAAAGTTATCTTAGTCATGACGCATTATAATGTCCATGATACATAAGTTAAAGTATCATGAACAAGATACATTACAATATCTATATAAGACCCCATCTTTGTTCGACAACAATACCTCGTGAAAACCTTGATATACTATTCTTTTTTCACTTTCATTATTTTTTAAAATATCAATTTTGCCGAGACACATCAGATACATTTCGTGAAAAACCTTCATCGAATTTCGATTTCGTTTTTTAAAAAAAAAAAGATGAAATGTAATATACGGGATTATTAGTGAATCAAATCTTTGGAGTTAAAATGAATCAAATGAAATTTCAAACCTTTGAAGTTAAACTTCAATGGAAATTCATTCAAAAGACTGAAAAATAGAATTTCTCTATTAAGCAAGAGGGAGTCTTTAATGAAAAAATTGAAGATGAAGTGAGTGGAGAAATACGATTCTATGAGTTTATGTAGATAGCAGATCTTCTTTAATGGAGAAATTGAAGATGGAGTAGGAAAGGGAACAGAAATTCGAATATCTCCAGCGAGAAAAGAGGAGCAACGGGCGGTGTCTTTCCACTTTTGTGATGCATCCGTGTAGTGTAGACAGATAAAGTAAAATTAAAAATTTATATAATTCATTTAAAAATTAAAATTTTAAATAATTATGATGAATTAACATTGTGGTATTATGTAATTTATAAATACTTACCTAAAAGGCCTAAGTCATCGGCAGGCACCTAAACTTGTCCCGAAAATTCACTTAGATCCCTCAACTAAGGCTTGTTCATATCAGACACCTCAAGTGCTAAAATTGATACCTATCAGGCACAAAATGTTGATTTGGCAAGGAGACACACTCTCCTTGAGCGCGTGAAACGGAGAAAAAAATAATATTTCACGCTTTTTAATTAAAAGACTTATACTTCAATTATTTTATTTTAATACTCCCTCCGTCCCAAATTATGTGTCATCATTTTCTTTTTAATCCGTCCCAAAATAAGTGTCGTCTTTCCTTATTTGGCAACTTTTTAAAGCCACAATTACCCTTTTACCCTTATTGGTCCCACTTAATTAAAAAAAAAAAAGATATTGGCACATTTTTTAATAAAGGATAATTTGGTAAACTTTACCAAGTCTTCCCTTATTTCTTAAACTCCGTGCCCGATCAAATGGCGACACATAAAATGGGACGGAGGGAGTATTATTTTATTAATATAAAAAGAAAAAAGAAAACCAAACAAAACCCCCCAGTCGTCCTCTTCATAAGAAAGAAAAGCAAACTCAATCTTTTATCTTTCTCTGTTGTGGTGGAATCTTTCCTTTATGGACTTGAATTGTTTTCACAGATTAGCATTTGCCCATTGATATCTTTGCCCTTAGTCGTCGTCTTCTTTCCTTCAAAGTTTCGTATTTAAAAAAAAAAAAAAAAATCTTAGCAATTTTACTTCATTTTAGTTTTCCTATGGCGTGGATTCTTTGTGTTGTTATTTGATTGTCTAATCGACATTGTTTGATTTAGTGTGGATCGAAGTTTTGTGAGTCGGGTTAGAGCTTGTTGGTGATTGGTCGGAGAAATTTTATGAGGAATGTATTTTCTGGCGAGATATCTCGCCGGAAAATCAGATGTGGGTGTATGCCTTGGAATAATTCTCATGTTTTTGTTGTCACGGGCAGCCTTAACACGATCAGCATTTGTTTGTGGTATTGCTCGAAGAAAATTGCTTCTTGGAACACATATTTTATTTAAAAAATTTGAACACAAAATGGAAAATGAATCTGAAATGGAAGTGAGGGTGAAATGGAGAACTCATAGCAGCCACGGGAGTGAGGGGAAAATGGTTCAAAACAAAAAAATAGGTAAAAATAATTTTCCAACGAAACTCCATGTTTTTCGATAAGCTTAGTATGAATTTGAAATTACTTTCTTTGAAATTATTAAAGAATTCAATGAAAGAAAGTGTGTCATAAAAGATTATATTTGAAATTAATTTAAAAAAAATTAAATTTTGTGGTTAGAGAAAAAAATATGAAAAACAAAAAATGAAGAAGAAGATGAATGGGGGGGGGGGGGGGTTAATGGCACACTTTCCACATCAGCTGCATTTATACACGTGAAGAGTTTTAAGTGGAACAACTTTCCACATCAACGGCGTTTGGAGACACGCACAAACATCTGATGAGAATAGGGAAAAAAAGGCTCAATTGGAATAAAATGTGGGGGAGTTAGGGATCTGATAGGAACAGACCTTAGTTTATGTGTCTAAGTAAATTTTGGCAATAAGTTTGAGTGTCTGTTGGATGCCTTTGGCCTACCTAAAATAGGAGTCGTGCAAAAACCTGTATTTTCTTCGTTAGTTGTTAGTTAGGCCCAATGGGCTTTATTCAGACAATACTGTAGCGGCCATTTGTCAATCCAATCATGTTTTTGGAAAATACTTGTAGCTACTCGCTATAGCTACTATTGAGGTTTCAGATTAGGAGTGGAGTTTCAAAGTATTACTTACCATTTTAAAAAATTTAGGATAATAATTATTTTTTGATCACACGGGAAAATAATTGTTTGGATTTTCTCCCAATAACCCTCTATTAGTATAGGTGTGTGTTTGATATAGAGGAAAATCTTTTAGTTTGACTGACCACAAAATATCTATCAACAAATGTGATTTTAGGGATCAATTGATTGCCCCTCACTAACAGCTAGAGAAGGAGAAAGAAATGATATATGTCTCGCGCTGAACTTGACACCTATCAACCAACTATTCATTTTTTGAATGGAAAGAAGAAATGATGGTTGTGGATTACTAATGTCGAATTCATGAAAAAGATCATACATGAAAAGATTATCGGATAATGAGTTTTCAGAGTAGACAAAATGAAGAGTGACTGAGGATAAATCGTCAAATTAAGGAGATTGTGTAGCGCATACTGCATAGTAAGATTATTATTTTCATTTCTAAGTGTTTTAGTTTTTGATTGAACGTAAAAAATTTAAAATAAGAAATTTTTTTAAAAATAATAATTGTATATTTTCTTGAAAAATTAAAAATATTAAGTAAAAATAAACAAATAAGAGTGAAGGAAAAAATATTACTATAAATGAATTACCTATATTTAGTACTAATGATTTTGATAGAACATAGAAGTAAAGTGGAGTAGATGTTAGGTCGACAATTAATGAAGTGGAGGAAAGAAGAGGTAATTAGGGTGTCCATAGGTCGGTTCGATTCGATTTTATGTGTTATTGGTTCGGTTTATCGTTTTTTAATTTTTAAATATGTAAAACCAATAACCAACCAATAAGATATTTTCTTATCGGTTTCGGTTTATCGATTTTTGGTCCTTAACGATTCGATTTTCGGTTTAACCAATAAGAAAATACTTATAAAATAGAAATAGTAACAACTAACATAAAAAAATGAAATCTTAATTACCGCCAAAATCTACGCAATGCATTTTAGTTTACAAGAATCTTCAAACTTGAACTGAATGTTAGTTAGGAAAAAAAAATTAATCCTAATTGTTGGAAGCTATAAATGTTTCAAGCTTTTTATTACAATAATAGTCGAACTTTATATTGTGTCTTTATTGTCCTGAATAGATTAATACTTTGTGAATCACTGAATTATGAATTAGTAGTGCATATAATCTATATACATACATATATATATATATAGAGAGAGAGAGAGAGAGAGATTTTATATATATATAGAGAGAGATTTAAATATATAACATAAATAGAGCTAAAACAATAACTTAGTGTATCCTTATTGGGTTATCGGTTTAACCGATAACCCAATAAGCTAAAACTGATACCAAATCGTTTACCCAATAATTTTTTTTATAAAATCAATAAAAAACTGTTAACCCGATAACCCAATACGAATAACCTAATAACATTTTTATCGATTCGGTTTATCGATCGGTTTGATTTTTGCACAACATGTATTGTAATGTCTTTTTCAACCCCACCCCCTCCATGATATGAAAGCTGGAAAGTAATGGCAAATTATTCACTGGCCTATATATTTAATTTTTGTTTTTGGCTACTAGGGATATAGAGTATTCTATATATAGTACTTTAGTAGTTCGGCTACTAGAAACTTACATTTGTTACCACTACTAGTACCAGAGATTACCGATTGATTTTCAACACAAGCTAACTTATTACATGTAGACAAACATACTGATTTATTTCAAAAATATTTGTTTTAATTTAATTATTTTATTTATAAAATTAAGAGAATTTTATTATGTTCTTCCAAGATTACCTTATTATTAAATAGCTACATAAAGTGTATATACTCATATTTATATTTTCAAAGCATAATTAATAATGTTAATTTGGTGAAATAAGAATCTAATTAATATTTTCTTAAAGGGAGTGTAAAGTTAATAAGATCCAACTATTTTAAAACGGAGGAAGTATTAGATAAAATTCCTTTTCGATCGTGTTGTAGCTGCAACTAACATCATTTGGAAGAGATAACAAAGCGAAAGTTTTTTCAGTCAGTGTTAACTTGGATCACAATCTAGACAAAATATTTGTTACCGTTTTGCTTGACCTCCATTAATAAGTTACTACTACTATTTTTATCTTTTCTTTCTTTGGAATGAATTATCTTGACACGATTTTTACTATTTACGTCAAATCTACAACTTCAATTTAAATTTTCTTATAATAATGCTTAATAAGTATATTATCTGCACCAACATGGATTGTGGTGCAGTGGATGGGGGTTGCTTCACCCTTAACCAGAGGTCGAGGGTTCGACCCTGGGTACAGAGAAAACTCTGTTGGGAGCGCTGTCACCTTAATGAGCCTTGCAACACGCGATCCGAATTAATCAGGGCTCCAATGCGGGCACCAGACACCGAATGAAAACAAAACAAAAAAGTATATTATCTGCGTATTGTTTGGATTTTGGAATACTATAAGATGATAGATCTGGCTTCTCCAAAAATCCATTGAATATATATTGATGGTACTCGCATGTCCACCTACCAAATCACGTAATTTTGCTGATTTTATAAGCATTTCTTGATACAATTAACAAATTAGAAGAGTACACTTTTTAACAAGGTGATATCTTGAATTCTGTGCCTATAATCACACATAATTACAGGGAGTTTGTTAGAATATTTTATTCACGTGGTGGTTGGTACATATGTCTTTATTATTTCTATCAGTTTGAAAATAATTGGTTCTCCTTCTAAAAATATTTATTTTAATTTAATTATTTATTTTATAAAATATAAGAAAATATTATTACTCCCTTCATTCCAAAATTAATAAATTCTTGAGATATGATGTACCCTGTAAAAATATACAAAATACCTACACTCAAATTTATATTTTCAAAAAATAATTAATAAAATTAATTTAATAAAATAAAGTCCTAATATTTTTTTTTAAAAGAAAAATATCAAGTCTAACAAATGTCTCAAACGGAGGAAGTATCTTCATTTCATGCACAGGATCTCTGAAATGGTGAAATGTCACATTGTCACGCCTAATTACAACTAGATACCGAGGCCCGTGCTAGCATAAATTAAGTTATTTTTTATCTAAATTTATATGACACAAATATAATTTAAATAATTAATCATATTTTTAATATATTTGTAGATAGTTTAAATTATTAACTATTATAATTTAAAATGTTTTTTATATAATTTTCAAATAATATATGTTAATCTCCTTGTCCAAACTTTTGTGGCATTGATAGTCAATTATTTTTGTAAAATAATTTAAGTTTTAATTATTGAGATTTAAAATATTTTTTCTTCTATTCCAATTTATGTGATTTATAAATTTTATTTTTACGTTTATTTTTGAAATATATAACAAATTAAATTTTTTTTAGACATTTCAAGCGGTTAACTATTATAATTTATAATAATTTTTATGTAATTTTTAATTTATATATGTTACTCTCCTTATCCAATTTTTTGTGGTATTGATAGTCAATTATATTTTAAAAATAATTTAGGTTTTTAATTATTATGAGTTATAATACCTTTTGTTCTATTCCAATTTAAGTGGTACTGATATAATTTCAAGAGTTCGATAAATATTTTATATCTTTTAAATTTTTTATGTTGTTAATTATTATGATTTATAATATTTTTTACGTATTTTTATCTCAATTCATGTGACATAAATAAAATTTAAATAATTAATTATTTTTTAATATGTTTTTAGATATTTTAAGTTGTTACCTATTGTAGTTTATAATACTTTTTTGGCACTGTAATTTACTATTTTAAGCCGTTAGCTATTGTAATTTATAGTACTCTTTTCTTGTTTAAACTTTTGTGACATTGATAGTCATTTATATTTTAAAAATAATTTAAATTTTTAATTATTGTGATTTGTAATATTTTTTCTTTTATTTCAATTTAAGTGACAATACTTGACGAAAAAATTTAAGTTGACGTCATATAAGACGTCAAGTTAATTTAAAACATCAAAAGTTAATTTATATCTTATGTCTATTTTATATTTTTTTAAATATTATTATTTTTTAACAGTTAAACGATTTATATTAACTAATTAGGGGTAACATAGTAAAAACATGGTTGAAACAGCTGAAATAAATATGTCATAAATGATTATTTTATTTTTTTAATTAAATATTATTAATTTTCTAATACATAAATGTCATATAATAATTAATTAGAGGTGATATAGTGAAATTACAGAGCAAGCAGGTCAATGTCGGCAAGGAGGACGACGGTATATTTTAAAAATAATTTAAGTTTTTAATTATTATAATTTATAATATTTTTTCTTCTATATTAATTTAAGTAACTCTAATATAATTTCGAGAGTCAATCAAATATCACCATTGAAGTAACGAAGTAGACATGTCTTAAGCAACTCATAATATAATTTATTAGAAGTGATATAACAAAATTGCTATAAAAAATACTTGTTAAATTTTTTTAAGTAGGTATCATATAAGAAGTCAAGTTAATTTAAAATATCAAGAGTTAATTTATCATTTTATGTTTATTTTATTTTTTATTAAATATTATTAATATTTAATAGTTAAACGATTTATAATAATTAATTAAGGGTGACATAGTAAAATTATGATTGAAGCAGCTAAAGCAAACATGTCGTAAATATCTATTTTATTTTTTAGTTAAATATTATTAATTTTCTAATACATAAATAATATATAATAATTAATTAAGGATGATATAGTAAAATCACGGAACAGCAGTTGAATGTCGGCAAGGAGGACGACCGGAAGCTCGTGGCAGCTGCTTCAACTGTCTCTTACTAACATAACATTATTATTATTATTATTATTATTATTATTATTATTATTATTATTATTATTATTATAATTCACGGAGTATTTTGTTTGTCGTGAACAATTAACTGGATCAAATCAGCGACTAAGGAATCAAAAATTTGATTATCGAAAAAAGAAGATTTTCGATAAGATAGCAAATCAGCAAAATCAGCCAAAAGATCATTGAGATTATATTATCAACAAGATGTCACTGATATTAAGGGTCGTGACACCAAATCATCATTTAAAATCATGATATGAAATTATAATTTAAAATTATAAGTTGAAGTTAAAATTTTATTTGGATATGTAATTTGAATTTTTTATGTTGTATGTTTTCTTATGAACATAAAAATTTCAGAAATTATTAAAATTGCCCCAATTTTTTTTATATATACAGACTTATCAAATAAGAAAAAGTTTATAACAAAGTATAATACACTATTAAAAAATTATGGAGTATAAAAAAAAATATTTATTGATTAAATTTTAATTCAATAAATAACTAATTAAACATGATTGGTGTATGAATTTGGTCAAAAATAATGAATTTGCTGAATAATAAATAGTAAACTTGAAGATGATTTAAAGTAATAGGAAAATAGTAGTTATATGAAATATAAATGATTTAAAGAGTAATAATATGATCTATAAATATAGTTACATATGAAATAAATAGTTGTTAGCATGCAATAAATAGTGAGGTGTTTTTTTCTACAAAATATAAATTTGTGGGTTAATTTTTATATTTGAAATGATTTGATATTTTTTTATTATAGATGAATTTGAAATTTCATGTCATGATATAAAATTATGAGATAAAATCACATAATCAAACGTTCATTTCATCTGATGATTTCCCATCACAGGCATAAAATCAGATCTCCTGCTACTAATACAATCACATATGATTAGCGCCCGTTTGGATAGGCTGGGAAAAAAAAGTGCCTTCCAAAAAGTTATTTAAAAATGCTTTTGAAAATGCTGAACTTATTTTAAAAATAAACAATTGTGTGTTTGAACAAAAGTGTTGAAACTGAAAAAAAAGTTATCGATGTGTTTGGTTAACAAGTGCTTTTAAGTAAAAAAAATTTTGTCAAAATGTCTGAAATACCCTTAAAGTTGTTAATAATATATAGAATTGATTATTATTAATTTTTATTTCTAAAATGATTCAAATTAAAAATAATATATGTTTTAATGTATTTATATATATATATAATATTTTCATGAATGATTATTAATTTGTGCGCTAAGACCTTTTTTCTTTGTTAAAAGAGTTTAAATCATTAAGCAAAATATATATGTTACTAATCATTATAATTACATTAATAGATAAATAATTGGTCACAAATGATACTATTTGTTTGATAAAAAAAGACTCTTAATTAGAAAATACATTATTCGTTGATTGAGTAATGACTATCACTATTAAAAATATTGACAAATACGAATATTGCGTCGTGAAATATAGATGTATCATTCACTAATCGTCCATGAAATTGTATATCTTCAATGAGTATTCTCCGTATATTTTGATTGGTGAGTTATTTTCTTATTAGAGAAATTCATATGTTGTACAATAATGATTGTCCAAATTTAAAAGAATACATTAAAGAAGGAGGATAATATATAAAAATTCATATTTCATAAATTAAAAGTTTCATACAAAAAGTACTAATATCGTTACACAAGGGTAATTTTGAAATAAGGGAGAATTTTAAGGGACACAAATATCTTTTAATTGATCAAAATATAATGACTTATATAAGCCAAAAAAAATAAGTTGGAAATTGAAGCTTTTAGCTTATAAAAAGTAAATTTTTACTTTTTTTTTAAACAATTTTAAAACTTGTCAAATACTTAAAAAAATAAAAAATAACTTAAAAGTCATTTTGACCAAAATATAAACTCATCCAAACATCAACTGACCCACATGCAAAGTATGAAAAGTGTAGAAAGAAATTTTAAAAGGAATATTCTCTTAATTTTCTTTTTTCTATATAATAGAAGCGTTGGTTTCGACCAACTTCATTATTTACTATATTACTCTTAATTACTTCGTGATTTACTATATTACTCTTAATTAATTATTATAAATCATTTATATATTAAAATTAATAATATTTTTACTATATTATCCCTAATTAATTATTATAAGTCATTTATATATTAGAATTAATAATATTTAATTAAAAAATAGATATTGATAATGTTTGTTTCAGCTGCTTTAACTGTGATTTTACTATATCATTTTTAATTAATTATTATAAGTCATTTATGTATTAAAAAATTAATAATATTTAATTAAAAAAATAGATGATGTGTTTGCTGCAGCTGCTTCAACCATAATTTTGCTAAATATCACTCATAATTAATTATTATGAGTTATTTAAGTGTTAAAAATTTAATAATATTTTAAAAAAATAAAATAAACATAAAATAATAAATTAACTTTTGATGTATTAAATTAAGTTGACCTCTTTCAACCATGATTTTACCGTATCACCCTTAATTAATTATTATAAGTCAGTTATGTATTAAAAAAATCATAATATTTAATTAAAACATTGATTTCGACATAGCTGCTTCAAGAGTTGCGTCATGATTTTACTATATCACCCCTAATTAATTATTATAAGTCATTTATGTATTAGTATATTAATAGTATTTAGTTAAAACAAGAAAAATATATGTTTATGACATGTTTGTTGCAGCTGCTTCAACCATAATTTTACGAAATATCGCTCCTAATTAATTATGATGAGTCATCTAAATATTAAAAAATTAATAATATTTAATAAAATGATAAAATCGACAAATGATAAATTAACTCTTGATGTTTTAAATTAAGTTGGCGTTCTTCAACCTTGATTTTACTGTATCACTTCTAATTAATTATTGTAGGTCATTTATGTATTAAAAAAATAATAATATTTAATTAAAAAAGAAAAAGAAAAATAGACATTTATGACATGTGTATTTCAGCTGCTTCAATTGTAATTTTACTAAATACCGCTCTTAATTAATCATCTAAGTATTAAAAAATTAATGATATTTAATAAAAAAGATAAAATAGACATAAAATGATAAGCAGGTAGCAGATCGACGTATTTGTTTGTGTTGCCTACTTAGATACTTCCATTTATATTTGTTTATTTTACTTTCAATTTTAATCTATTATATATTTGACAATTACGTAAAAGTATTATAAATCATAATAATTACCAATTTAAAGTAATTAAAAAGACATAAAAAAATTTGGTTGACTCTCTAAATTTTGTTACTGTCATGTAAATTGGAACAGAAGAAAAAATACTACAAATCACAACAATTAATAATTTAAAGTATTTTAAAAATATGTAAAAAATTTAGTTAACTCTAAAAAATTGTATCAATACCACTTAAATTGAGACAGAGGGTATAACATGTATCATATAAAAATTACATAAAAGGTATTATAAATCACAATAGTTAATCTTGAAAATGCTTTTCGCGCTGCCACCTCAATTTTAACTGTTGTTATATTTGGATATCTAGATCTAATAATATTGTGCACCCATCTATAAGAATTTCTTAACTTAGTAGTGGTTCAAAACATTTCAATATCTGTATTTGTAAGTGTTTTGCCTTTGAAAAGATGATCCAAGACTTTGTTGTTAATTGAAGTATCTTTTGTTCCAGTTTTTGTATGAAATAATCCTATGAATATTAGTTCTACATTTTTTCTATATTTTGTAACAGGTCTTAATCTTATCATCAAACAATTAAAATAGCCCGACTACTCGACATATCACACTTTCTTATCATGTGAAAAAAATTATCTTATAAAACTTCACTCCTTAGTGAGTACCGTCAAATAGTTATTATTTAAAAAGTTATCATTTTAAATCAATGTACATTTATGTTTGTATCTCATCAATATCGAATTTTGGTGCTAAAAAATGTCTATAGTGTTGAACCCGTGCTGACACGGGCCATGCACCTCTAGTACATAAATAAAAGGCTAAAGTTATGCCAGGAACCTAAAGTTGTCCCAAAAGTTCATTTAGACCCCTCAACTAAGGCATGTGTACCTATCAGGCCCCTAACCTACCCAAATTTTAATTCAATCAGGCCTTTTTTGCCTAATCAGCGAAAGATATAGAGTATGTGTAACACACTCACCTGACGTGACAAAACTAACCAATTCAAAAAAATACGTGGCAAAAAAAATTATACGTGAAATTGCTGATTTTTTCTATTTTTCTATTTAATTATCTATTTAATAATAATTTCTTAATTAAAAAAAATAAAAAAACACCCCGCCCCCCAATCGTCGTCTTCTTCACACCCCCTCCCCTGACGTCGTCCCACCCACCCACAAATGAATGACAACCGATCTAGCCCCACCCTGCCCCTCCCTCCTCAATCAACTTCCCTTCGTCATCCTAAGTCGCAATTGGAGACGGAATTAATGGCGACCAGAAGAACAAAAAAATTAAAATCAGTAACTCAAAATCGAAACACCCAAAACGAAAACTGAAAAACACAACTACTACAACTCAATTTCAGGGCTATATTTGTATGTAAATCAACTTTATTCCAAAACAAAAACCTAAGAATTTCAGTAACTTTCATGTTGGTGTTGTGAAGACAACGAAGACACGGGGGGGCTGAAGACAACGATTTTCTCTTCTCTATTTTTTTCGAAAAACTGAACTTTAAAAAAATAAAATTAAAAGTTGATTTCCGACGTTGATTCGAACGTGTAAATTCGAATAATTTTAGAAATTTGAAGTTGATTTTCTGTCAAGAATGCATTCCTCATAAATTTTTAATGAAAAAAAGAGATGACGATAACGGGAATGGGGGGTTGACAACGATTTTGGGGGAGGGGTGATGAAGATAGCGATGAACCGGAGGGGAGATTTTTTTTTTTATTTATTAAGAAGGCAAAATGGCTCGATAGACCCTTGTACTATGTCCGATTTGTAATGTGGATACTCCTATTTACATGTTTGTCATCTGGACTCTTAAACCCACTAAAAAACAACATTTTAAAACCTTTGACCGTTGACCAAACCTATATGGCATTAAAATATCTGAGTAGGACGAAACACGTGCAGGCACGTGCCTTTGGTGCGAGTGGAGGTCAATTTTTGGTTAATTTTATATAAAAAATAAAATAAAATAAGTCCCCCAATTTTTTAATTTAAATATATTTTAAAAATTAAAAAAATAATAATTTAAAAAAAAAAAAAAAAACTCCCCCTATCCAGCACCCCTCTACCCCACCCCCACTGCCGTCCACAAGTCCTCTACCCCCACCGGCTGCCATGGCCATCAATACCCTTAGCGCCAGCCATCACCATTAACACCAACCATCTGCACCACTGCAGTGCCCCCTCCCTCCTTCCCCCACGTTTCCCCACCAAAACTAGCCCCCCCTGCTCGATCTATTTCGTCGCTCCCCCCCCCCAGCCCCCACCATTTTACTTTTTAAATTTTTTATTAATTCACTTTCTTAATTTAAATTTTTTATTTTGTTTAGGATTAATTTTATAACTTTTACAAATTGTTAAAGATATTTAAATAAAAATTTAAAATTCATTATGTTTGTGTATGTGAATTTATAGTCAAAACTTTAAATTAATTGGAGAAATTTTTTAATTATTTGGAATAAATTCGATGTTTAGTTAAATTTATTGTATTTGTGTATTAGAATTTATAGTTAAAAATTTAAATTAAAAATTTATTGTGTTTGTGTATTAGAATTTATAGTTGAAAAATTAAATTTATAGTTAAAAATTTAAATTAAAAAATTATTGTGTTTGTGTATTAGAATTTATAGTTGAAAATTTAAATTTATAGTTAAAAATTTAAATTAAAAATTTATTGTGTTTGTGTATTAGAATTTCTGCAATTTATAAAAGGAATTTATTTTAATATTTAATTTTTTATGCAACATTTTTAAAATGACATGAAATTTAATGTAATACTTAAAAATGACATGACAACTGGCGTGACAACTGATGTGAGGCATGGAATTTAATGTTATACTTAAAAATAACGTGGAAGCTGACGTGACAATTGACGTGGGGCGGTTGTGTTACACACACCGTCAGAGGGGTTTAAAATGTTGTTTTTTAGTGGGGTCAAGGGTTCAGATGACAAACATGTAAATAGGAGTATCCACATTACAAATCAAACATAGTACAAGGGTCTATCGAGCCATTTTGTCAATTAAAAAAAAAGTAAAATACTATTATTTATTCTACTATTCACGCATCCAAAAAGAGTGTAACACGCTCTTCTTGCCAAATCAGCATTTTGTACCTAATAGGTATCAATTTTAGCACTTGAGATGCCTGATGGGTACAAATCTTAGTTGAGGGGTGTAAATGAATTTTCGGGACAACTTTAGGTGCCTGATGATGACTTAAGCCAATATAATGCAGGTTTGCAGTAGGTGCCCATCAAAAGTACAAGAAGAAAATCCACAAGTATTTTTAGACACTGAAATTTCATGGGATTTTATAAAAAGAATTTAATTTCTCGTGAGTTTTTGAAGGTTACCTTACTCGAAATCTGACTTGAAGACTACTTTAACATAAACCTTAAATCATGTATATTTAAAGATAAAGTATTTCATCGAAGAATCTCCACATAAATTCATGGAGCATTTATAAAGAGATCATCCTAGCCCTCAAATTATAGAGAGAAGAATCAAGCGGGAAGCAACATTGTTCATCAATAATTTATGTTTTTTCATATTTTCTTTATGGTTGAAGCTTATTTTTCATGAATGAAAAATTTATTGTAAACATATGTATTTTCAATTTCTGTAAGTACAATTTACATATGCGATATGGTGATTTATACTCCATTCATATCATTTTAATTAGTTGTCCCCCTTTCTAAAAATATTTATTTCAATTTAGTTGCACCTTTGATGAAATCAAGAGAATTTTATGATGTTCTTTCAATACTATCTTTATCATTAAATGACTAAATAAATTGTAAATATTCAAGTTTATATTTTTAAAATATAATTAATAAAGTTAATTTAGTTAAATAAATTTCTAATAAATATTTTGGCGTGTCAAGTTAAAATGATCAAACTAATATGAAATGAAGAGAGTAATCAAAAAGAGAATAAAGTAGTTGAAAAGTCGCAAATATAAAGTGATACGTTCTACGTGTACTAGTTATGGAGTTTAGACATTACTTGTGATCTTTGAACTTTTACTCATATGGACAAGTCCAGTCTGTCCAGATAATCTCGTTTATAAAGTGCATGCTTTTTTTGAATTATTTTCTTTGTATGATTTCCTTAATCCTATTATTACGAAATAAGACTATACAAAAAGATGAAATAAACATTACTATTATACAATTTTCCTCTTCCCCAAATACTTCTACTAACTCCGTTAGTTCGAAATAAAAGCTAAAAAGGAGATGATTTAAGAGTTGGAAGAATTTTTATATCGACTCTATTTTCATGTTTAACTATTAATCAATGTCATATTTAATTTATTAACAGACACACTTTATATAATTTTTTAATTCTTTACATAAATTCATCAAATGAGATGGCAAAAGTATTTCAAGGTTTACACTATTTTTTTTATTCATTCTTATTTTGATATGCTTCACTTTAACTAAAAATCTTTCGAAATAGGTTTTTAAATTTCAAGATATAGATATAAATTTTGCATATACCCTCTCTTAGACCTTATTTAGTGAATTTCATCGGGTATTATTATATTGTTGTTTAGCGCATTATTATGTGCACACAAGCTCGAGCGTACACGCGCGGGACCCGAAAAGTGACGCGCACAGCCCGGGACACCGGTACAGTCGCTAGATGGCATTTTTTTCAATTGAAATCTTTTCAACAAATTCAGCTATAAAGTAGGAATCATCGCTGCGCTATTTTTTTCTACTCTTATCATTAGCACACAGTACTCTACAAAGTAGTGAAGTGATCGAAGTGTAAAATCATGGCAATTCCTAATATACGAATCCCTACTCGCCAGTTGTTCATCGATGGTGAATGGAGGGAACCCGTTAAGAAGAATCGGTTACCCATCATCAATCCGGCCACTGAAGAGACTATCGGTATTCTAGTTTCTAGGTTTAATTTCAAAGTTTGTGTTTATTTTTAATTTTTTTGTGAAGATTTGTGAGTGTTTTATGGTTGGAAGTTAGAATATTTTCTAGAATAGGATTTTCAAGTTTTTTTTTTTTGTAGAATATGGTTGCAAATTAATGATTTCTTGTTTGATCTGATTGTATTTTTTTTTTAATCTTATATTGGATTTTCAGGGGATATTCCGGCAGCTACAGCGGAGGATGTAGATATCGCCGTGAAAGCTGCACGGAGAGCGCTTCGTCGAGATGATTGGGGTTCTACAACTGGAGCACAGCGCGCTAAGTATCTTCGTGCTATTGCTGCTAAGGTTGGTTTCTTCAGTTTGGTTATTTTTCCCGTTGTTGTAATTAGGTGGAGCATGTAGTAGGTTTTAGTTTCTTTCAGGAATAAGTTAATCTAACTTTGTTAGTTTGCTTGGCTTGAACTACCTCTACGAAATTCTGACGCTATTATGTTTTAATTATTTTTAAGTGGAATTTCTCATCTAAGACAATATGATAGTGTATCTTGTTAGATCAGTTAACAAAATATTTGTATATAGCCCTGGAGTCGCATCAAGATCGCTCGATCTGTAACCAAAAAAAGGAAAATCTGTCAAGTTGTGTCCTTCAGCTAATGAATAGTGCCATCACCAATTTAAATCTAATTGATAACACCTGCGTAGCTTATTCTGTTTGAATGACAGTAAATTGTTTCTCTTTTATGTTGCATTATCAACCAAAAAAAATCGCTTTTCTTCTGAACTGAACTGAACTGAACAGCAGTATGATAATGTCAGTTTTTCGCTACCTTTCGAAGTAATCTCCGAATTACTTCGATGGTTGTGAAATGCAGTAGTAGATAGCAAATCCAGTTTGATTAGATTATATTGTAGTGTATTTATAGCTGCTGCGTACATATCATTTATCTTGATTCTTGGTGTTTTGAGTGTCAGCTGGATATTTATATGACTAGTGATTTCTTTTATGCGTAAGTGATTCAATTGCTACTGTTTACATGTACTGTAGGTACAGGAGCGAAGGCCTGAACTAGCTACACTTGAAACTATTGATAACGGAAAGCCCTGGTTCGAGGCAGCCTCTGATATAGTACGTTCTTGCTTAATGGGATAAACACAGTTTTATTTGTTCAAAATACTTTGTTTACTTACGTACACTTTCTTATCTTCCAGGATGACGTCGTAGCGTGTTTTGAGTACTATGCAGATCTCGCTGAAGCTTTGGATTCAAAAAAGAAGACTGAAGTTAAACTTCATTTGGATTCATTCAAGAGCCATGTTTTTAGAGAACCTCTTGGTGTTGTGGGGTTGATTACTCCATGGTACGCCACTTACCGTTAATGATTTATGCTCTTGTTATCTCTTTCAACCCAGTTCGGAATATGGTATTCTTATTTTTCCAACCAATATGATGTTATAGGCGACCAACTTCTGCATTGTACCTATAGTTACTGTTAATGTGGCTGCTATGTGGTTATGAGAATTTATGAAAAATGAGAGACTGTTCTAGTGAGCCAAACTTTGATCTTTATGATTAATTAAGATGTCCTTTTGAATTCCCAAAGAAACAACAATAGTTTGCAATTGTAGCTCAATAAAGTAGTTATCGGCTAGTTCAGTGGTGTCTTAAATTGACCATGTTGGATTCCATCTTAACACGAGCATCGGGAATGATAATCAAGTGGACTAGTGAGAACTATATTTATTGGATATTGACAACATATGCATTTCAGGTTCTTCAAAAGGTGAAATCCCATTGAGATGAAAGCCTTTGGAAAGTTGATATTCTAGGAATTAGAGTTATTTAGGTGCCTTGAGAAAAGGACTAGAGAAATTAGATTAAAAAACAGGAGACTCGAGGGGATATAGGAAAGTGTAGAGTCCCTCCTAAATATTTCTTTGTTTATTGACCTCAAATGAGTTGCATCTTCAAGGCAATCAGGAATACTTGTGAAAGTCGAGAGGGGTGTTGACCGGGGGGGGGGGGGAGAAGGGACATGCTTCAAGAGAATCCTTTTTTTTTCTCTTTTCTTATTTTTACCATTCACTCCAGTAAATGGGAAACGCGGGATTTACAGTTTCAGAGGTCCCTAATAAGATAACTTTTTTATTAACAAATAAGGGAAGTGGAAAATCAGTCTTCTGGAGTATTGTGAATTTCAATGGATTTTTCGTGTTTGGTATGAGAGAAGATTTAGGCAGTTGACTTGTGAGCTTCTGTTTCATAATGAAGGAATTATCCTCTTTTGATGACCACATGGAAAGTCGCTCCTGCCCTAGCTGCTGGTTGTGCAGCAGTACTTAAGCCATCAGAGCTAGCATCTATGTGAGTCCTCATCTTTTTTCTCCATTATCCATATTATTGGTCCATATCATTTACATCTTTACTCTTTTTTTGTTTTTCAAATTCAGTACCTCTTTGGAGTTGGGTGAAATCTGTAGAGAGGTGGGTCTTCCTCCTGGTGCCCTTAACATACTAACAGGATTGGGACATGAAGCTGGTTCTCCTTTGGTATCACATCCTGATGTTGACAAGGTTTGCTTTGTTTTTAGGTGTATCTATGCTTATTAATTTGTGCTTTCCTTTAGTACTATGTAATTTCATGTGGTGAATGCATTTTACTTCTTTGTGTGAGCAGATTGCATTTACAGGAAGTGGCCCAACAGGGGTCAAGATCATGACCGCTGCAGCTCAACTTGTTAAAGTATGCTCACATCTGAATAATCATTTAGGTTTTTATTGGCAATACTGATATGCTGTTGGATTCAGCATACTAAGCCTCTGTATGCCATTTGCAGCCCGTCTCTCTAGAGCTTGGTGGGAAGAGTCCAATAGTTGTGTTTGATGATATTCACGACCTTGATATAGGTTTGCTCTTTTTGACCCTATGTGACAATCCCCTTCTAGTGTATGTTGTCTTTTCCTGAATAATCTGGAATTTGCTATGATATACTTAACAAATTGATAATTTTGGAAAAGGAGGAAATTCATCACTTCAATATTCTTATATTTCGGAGGAACATCATCAATATATAAAAAAGAAGGAAAGAAAGAATAGGTGAAAGCCAGCTATTGAAATTGAACAGGTGATTAACACATAACAAATCGATGCTCTAAACACTGAGTAATGTATAGATGCGTAATAATTGCTTAAACTGTTGGAATTGGAGTCTTAATACTACTTTCTACAGCCTCATGCATTTCAGAGTTCACCTTTCCGCTGTAATTAAGAAATTAATATAGCTCTTGAATTAAAGTGTCCTCATTGTTTGCACAGCTGTTGAGTGGACTCTTTTTGGCTGCTTTTGGACAAATGGTCAAATTTGCAGTGCAACATCACGTCTTATATTACAGGTAACTAAATGTTGGAGAAGGCCCATCTATTTAGTCAGTTTTCATTTTTTGTTTAACACAGTTCTCTGACTCCACACCGTTTACCATTTATGTAGAGGCAATCAGCAATTCCTTAAGAATACAAGATGATTGTAGGGGCGATGAGTATCTTAAGGAATGGATAATTAGGTTTTCTCATAACTCTATATCGGGGTCACTCTATTTTCTTCTGGTTGCTCATAATGAAGTTTCTTCAGGGTTATAATTATGTGAAACTCGCTTGCTCCTAAACTTCGCAGTGTAACAGCAACATCACTGCAAACCTTTTCGTCATAGTGAGAGGGGTCATGTTGAGGAAAGTCACTCATATGTCTTACTTGATTTAGATTACTGCTGATTCGTGTAATCATTTAGTTTAATTTATAGTTGTCAGATAAGATTCCACAATATGTGGAGAGCCATTCCCGATAGTATGGAATGAGAATTTTCTCATTTCTTTGAATAGAAAAGGCTCAAATAACAAAAGAAAGATGCATCTTTCTGAGATTTAATTGGTTATTAAGAGAAGCATTAAGATAAGTCATACCAAAGAGATGGATCGACTAATTCCTTTTCTCTCTATCCCGTGGAATTAGATGAGCTGCGCGCAAGCTGGCCCGGACACCACGGTTATATATAAAAAAAAGAATAGGATGGGCGACCTACTTAATTCAGTTTCGGGAAACAGTCAATATCCGACCAGAATTCTTGAATGTTGGAACAGGAAGGGTGGTGTGTTTGGGGGGGGGGGGGTCATCCTAATGGCTGACTGAGCATAATGTGCATCTACACTATACCTCAGTAAACCAGATAATACTTTATCAAAGAAAAGGCTAAAATAGCCTTCTTCCTTTTTCCTATGCTACAAAGATTAGATTGTGAATTTGGTCCCAATTTGGACATTGATTAGTTTGACCTTAGAAAATTTTAATATCCTTAACTGAAAACAAAGTGCTCTGTAACAGATATATGTTAGAATTCAGAAATATCCCTGATTTTTTTATTTTTTTTTGAAAACTAAGCATTTTTTTTCAAATTTACAAGCACCGTTTGACTTGGCACAAAGCTTAAGAAAAAAAGAAAGACTTTTTAAATTTGTGGTCCAATACACTCCTTGACCATTTGTGTGACTATAATCCATTTTGTTAAGGGTAAAAGGGAAATTTTCAAGCAGATTGTTTCAAATTATAGGAAGATGACATTCTTTTTGGGACGGACTAAAAAAGAAAGTGTGCCACATAAATTGAGACTGAGGGAGTAAGAAGGAAAATGAACGGCATGTTATTTTCTGCGCAATTAACTTTCCTTAAAAATAAAATAAATGGAAGACATGGTCTTAGCAGAAAGGTTTTTTCATTCTCAAATAGTAAATAGATCAGTTTCAACTGCCCTTTTTAAGAAAAGAGTAGGATGATCTACCCTCAGATAGGGTGAGACCTAGCTTTTTTTTAAAAGAAAAGGAAAATTCTTTCTTGTGCCACCTTATCATAACTCTCTGAAAAAATACTATTACAAAGTCCCTTTGATGCATCCTTTAATGCTATTGCCCTTTCTATTATCGTCAAACACTAGAGCTTTTTGTGAAGCCAAATTATGAATTTGCAGGATACAATTGCTCCAAAATTTTTGGACAGGCTTCTTGAGTGGACGAAAAACATCAAAATCTCAGATCCCTTGGAAGAAGACTGCAAGCTTGGTCCTGTCATTAGTCGTGGACAGGTAAAGAAATTATGTTATTAAACCCTAGTTCTCCATATGTTAGTTTGTTACCTATTGACGTTTGTTTAAAGGAGGAAAACAATCAAGAAAAAAAATGAAATAATGGTGACTGCGCTCTGAAATTTGTCCAGCTAGCCAGAAGCATAGTTTTGAGCTTGCAGTAAATTTAGAACTTACTCCACAACTACGTGTATAGTTTGCTCGATTGATATATCTCAGACTTGACAGAAGCTATTTTCACTGCATGAGGAATAAAGGAATAAAAAGGTTAAGAGAATGTGTTTATGGATGGTCTAGTTCGTTTTAGATATAACAGTACTTAACAAGAATATAAGCTAGATTGAAAAACCACCATGTTCATGTCGTCTCTTGAGTTCACTTGGGAAGACTACCCCTTGTGGCTGATATTTATTGAAAACTTTGGGTCCTATCAAAAAAATGAGAGGAGGTTGTAAAACTGTTAGATGTGTTGCAAGAGAATGGACCAAATCTCTGCCTGCTGGAGATATTTGATAAAATGGAATAATTATGAAGTATTTGGTCCCCTTCCACAAGGATGATTTGACCAGTTAATTCTGAATGCACAATATAAAAGGATCGTCCCCTCCTCCCCAAGATAAACACATACCGAGTATTTGACCAAGACAATAGAATAGGATAGCTCTTGCCAGTCATTTCTTTGCAAGGTCAGCAAAGATGATGCCTCAAACTACTACTTCTATCCACCAGATGATTAGGGTGATTATTGAAAATATATTTCTCTACTGTAACTAACTATTAGCTTGGGAGAAATGAAGGATTTTGGTGGGATGGGGTGGGGGTGGATGCGTTTCCATTGCATTATGGTTCTTGTTAAAGTGTTCCCATCGTTTAATGTCACCTCTAGTTTTATCTTGTTAACTTCACCTCAGTGTTCCCATTGTTTAATGTCACCTCCAGTTTTATCTTGTTAACTTCACCTCTAGTTTATCAAAAATGCATGGGACCTCAATCTGAGAATAACAAATTCTTCCTCTTTAAACTTTGTTGCTAATACCATTCTCAAGAAACTTCGTTGCTAGTACTGTCAATTTGAAATTCAATTCACACCCTTGTTTCTTATCCTATTCATAGCAAAGAAATCTGATTAGTTCTGTCCATAATTGCATAACTTTGGGTTAGGAACTTAGATGTTTGGTGTATATCCCATCTAAAGTTCTTGGTAAAACTCTATATTAGATAGTAATTGAGTACTGCCAGTAGTAACGGTAGTCAATGCTGTATATATCCATCTGCTTTCCCTAGTTAGTCGATGTCGTTATTAAAGAACTATTGATGTGAGATATCATTTATTTCAGAACTGGTGGAATTTAATTTAGTTTGATGTAAGATTTAAGATTAAGAGAATTCATGTTACTTGCCAAAATTAATGAGAAAATAATTGGTCTTGTTGTCCAAAATATTGTCAACCAATCATTTGCTAAGTGAAGGGAAGTTTCTATAACAACACCCTGAAGTAAAAGGTGGTTGGCTTACATCTTAAAAATAATTTGAGGTGAAATCATAATACAATCGGCGTGGGGTGGTCAGTGTAGTTATTATGAAAAAATCTCAAAAATAGAGAGAATGATCATAATTCACAACAGTTTAGAAGTCTTTTAAGATACTACTAGGAACTCTGTCATCACTGAGTAAAGCAGCATCATTTTAAAATGACATGGATATTGGCTTCCAGTTTGTGTCTAGTCTGTTCTTTTCTTGTTTCTCATTCATGACATGCAGATCATGTTTATCTGCTGGTTTCTTTTTCCTTCTTAGCGGACTTATGGACAAATTCTTATATGTGGACTGTTTACCTTTCAGTATGAGAAGGTCTTGAAGTTCATCTCAACAGCTAAAAGTGAAGGTGCAACCATTCTTTATGGTGGGGACCGACCTCAGGTAAGAAATGCTTTTGGTTGAAAGTATGCAGGTGATGTATTTATTAATCAGTTGAAACATGACTTAATTCTCCACTGGATTTCAGCACTTAGAGAAAGGATACTACGTTCAACCAACGATCATAACTGATGTTGATACGTCCATGGAAATCTGGAAAGAGGAGGTATTTGGACCTGTTCTTTGTGTCAAAACATTTAAAACTGAAGAGGAAGCTATTGAACTAGCAAATGATACGAAGTGAGTTGGCTAGACTTCAAATCTATGATTCTGTTATTTTACAAACATTCTTTTCCCTTATTACACTTCTTCTTTGTTTAGGTATGGTTTGGGGTCTGCTATTATGTCAAAAGATCTTGAAAGGTGTGAACGTTTCACAAAGGTGAGAGTAGTTCCTCAATAGCTAAAAACATTGTTTATCCATACCAAAAAACACTGCTTCTTCAAAATCAGGGATGACCTCTTATTAATTGGACTTTGCAGGCTTTTCAGTCAGGGATCGTCTGGATCAACTGCTCGCAGCCATGCTTTTGGCAACCTCCATGGGGAGGTAAAAAGAGTAGTGGTTTTGGACGCGAACTTGGGGAATGGTAAGCACTCATTGGCTGATTGTGGTGTACCATCTTGAATAACATTCAAGTGGCTTAGCAATTACCTCACTTTCCCTTCATCAACCCTTAAAATTCTCTTTCTGGAATTAGCTGTGTTGTAGAAAAGCAACCTTGTATGAAGGGTAAAGTTGTGGTTGTAGTATTACCACACTGGAGGGAGAATCTGGCAAGTTGTACAGCTGATAAATGATATCTTGCTCTTTCTTCTTTCTCGCAGGAGTCTCGAGAACTACCTAAACATTAAGCAGGTGACTCAGTATGCGACTCCCGACGAACCATGGGCTTTTTACAAGTCCCCTTCAAAACTGTGAATCTTTTAAGTGCTCAAGGATTCTGTGAATGATGAAGAAGCAGAGATGAAACTTGATCTGATATAGGACTAGCGTTGTTTGTTGCTATCAAGTCTAATAAATTTGTTTGAAGGAGAAAATGTTGACTGCATTTTTCACTGATGTTGCCTTCCACTTCTGTTTAATTTTTTCTTTAAGAGCAAAGTGTCGATCTTTAATCTGGAGTAGTGTTTCTGTAATGCTAGAACATCCAGAAAAGAAGGGATGTCCCTTAGTGGTCGTTTGGTTGGACACAAGCTATTCCGGGATTAGCTATCCTGGGATTAATTATCCCACCCTCAAGGTGGAATAAAGACACAACACGACAATCCTGTGATAACTAATTTCGGAATGAGTTATTCCAAGCATTTTATTCCACCCAAACATGGGATAAGCTCATCTTAATTTTAATCGCAAAATTAGTTATGACTTATCCCAACCAAGAGGGTGTTTTGCAGTAACTTATTTTTAAGTGTTTTTTATTTTTAAAATAGTACTTTTTAAACCTTTTTGTCTTAGCTTCCAAGAGGGTGTTTTGCAGTAACTTATTTTTAAGTGTTTTTTATTTTAAAATAGTACTTTTTAACTAATTTCGGAATGAGTTATTTCAGGCATTTTATCCCAACCAAACATGGGATAAGCTCATCTTAATTTTAATCGCAAAATTAGTTATGACTTATGCCTTGTACCAAACGGGCCCTAAGTTGGGTGGAATAAAGCCTGAGATTATCAGTCTTTACATGGGAAAGGAATAATAAGCATTAGGGGTTAAGTTTAGATTGCGTGAGTGGGAGTCGTTTGGGAGGATGATGCAATTATGACAATTTGGTGAAATGTGAGTCAATCAAGCATATTCATCATATATCTGTTCCTGTTCACTAAGGGTGTGTTTGGTACGAAGGAAAATGGTTTTCATGAAAACAAGCTTGTTTCTTATTTATTTTATTATGTTTGGTTGGTGAGTGGAAAATATTTTCTAGTATGTGGTTGGTGAATGAAAAAGATATTTTTCAGAAAATATATTTTAGTGTTTAGCTAAAGAGTAGAAATACCTTTTAGGAAAATAATTTTGACCTCGAAAAATACTTTTTTTTAGGACATGTTCGATATGGAGGAGAAAGTTATTTTCTAGGAAAATAATTTATTTTTTACGTATATTTTTGTGTTCGTTATGCAAGTAAGAAAAAATTGTTTGTATGTATTTAATAAAAAAAATGAAAATAAATATTGTAAGAAGGGTGGAATAAGACAAAAAATTTGAAATTCTTTTTTAAAAATTAAATCTTTTAGGGGGCTGTTTTTTTTCTTCTTTTTTTTGGGAGGGGTGGGGTGAGGGGGGATCAGAATAGGTGGTAGGGAATGGGGTAAGGAAGAATTTTTTGAAGTTTTTTAGAAAACAAATTAGAAAAATTTAGGGAGTGGGGGTAGGGGGAGGGGCGGCTAGTAGGGGTCGAGGTAGGGGAGTGAGGATGGGGTTTCAAAAATTTTTAAAAACAAATTAAAATTATTTTTTCGTGGGTGGGGGGTGGGGGAGGATGGGGGTTTGATAGGGTGCGGAGTAAGAAAAAAAAATGATTTTTTTTTTTTAAATTAAACATTATTTTTGGAGCGGACTGATAGGAGGTGGGGGTCAGGATAGGAATGGGGTAAGAAAAAAAATTAAAATATTTTTAAAAGAATTAAATATTTATTTTTGAATGGAAGTGGTAGGGAATTGAGGATCGGCGTAGAGGTGTGTTATTTTAAGAATTGTATAAATATTTTAACTTGATAGTGAAGTAAAAAAAGAGTTTTAAAAAATATTTTTCAAAATATTTAATCCGATCAAATATATATTTTTATTCAAAAAAATGCTTTCTTTCATCCCAAACACACTCTAAGTGCACGTTACTTAGCTACATTTCATGGAAAAGGGAGTGGGGGCGGGGGTGGGGGGTTTAGCAAGTAGTAATATAAACAACATTAATTCATGTAATGCAATGCACCCAACAGATTCACAAAGGGGAAATAGCATTGAGGGCGTAGCACCTGCTAAGGAATAATCTTGCGATTTTGTGAGCTGCCCTTTTGTGTCGGTAAGAAATGAAAATGATTGGGAATTATACCAACCTAACTTACATGGCTGTATTAAATATAAATAATATACATTTTTCCAATCATATAAGTGATGGTGACCAACGATATGTTACTATGTTGCCGTGAACGTGTGGACTTACCAGAGGAGATCGAGTTAGAAATGAGATTATTCGGGAGAAGGTGAGAATGACTTCGGTGGAAGATAGGATGCGGGAAGGAAGATTGAGATGGTTTGGACACGTGATAAGGAGGGGCACAGATGCCCTAGTTCGTAGGTGTGAGAGGTTAGCTTTGAATGACTTCAGGAGAAAAGTAGAGGTAGGCCGAAGAAATACTGGAGAGAGGTGATTAGACATGACATGAAGCAGCTACAACTTGTTGAGGACATGGCCCTAGATAGGAAGGTGTGAAGGGTGCGGATAAGGGTAGAAGACTAGTGTGAGTGTGTGGGTTGTAGCAAGTAGTTAGGTGATTTTCTTGTGTAGCCGGGTTAGTATTCTTTGGACTGTGTCCATAGATAGGAGTCTCTAGTCAGGAGAGTTTGGGGGTGGTGGGTGTCTTTGGTCTGTGGGTGTATGTTCCTACTTGGCGGGTGTCCTATTTCTTAGTCCTTATTTCGTAGTGCTCTTATTTCTCTTATCTCGCATTTGCTATGATTTTTATTTTTACTATTTTATTCCTTATTTCTATTATGTCATCCATCCTGCTGCTTGTTTCATTACGACCTTATTTACTATTCTTTATCTTGAGTCGAGGGTCTATCGGAAACAACCCCTCTACTTCTTCGGAATTAGCAGTGTGGACTGCGTACATCTTACCCTCTCCAGACCCCACTTTGTGAGAACACACTGAGTTTATTGTTGTCGTTGAGAATGAGATAAGAATTAAAAAAGGAATAGATTCTTTGTTTTGAGCGCTGCGACCTTAATGAGCCCTGCAACTTGCGATCTGAATTAATCGGGTTAATTCATTATTCGGTGCTGATCCATCACAAGTGACAAACGTACGTACCTTTTTCCCTTTTAAACTTTTGTTTTTCCCTATATTATTGAGTGCAGCTCCATCATTTATTCCGGATGATTACATCTTTCTTACTTGTCTGGCATTCCCAATGAAATTTTACAATCTAAGTTAGGTACACCACTTTCAGCAGTCAGCACGTGGGCCTCAAGTAATGTCTTTTGATTTCACCTCTTTCATCTTTATTCTATTCTGATGAGAAAAAAAAAATTAAATATATAAACCTTTTTATCTTAGCTTCCAAGAGGGTGTTTTGCAGTAACTTATTTTTAAGTGTTTTTAATTTTTAAAATAGTACTTTTTAAATTTTTGGAAGAATAAAAGAACATGCAAAATAAAATAAAATTAAAAGAAGAATATGCCTCCCAAGTTCCATTTATCACATTTGTCTCAACACAGGATCTTCCAACGATCGGAAAAAATAAAAAAGATACTACGATGTTACGATACTATATAGTGCATATTACTACTACCTTAAATTAGACAAGTTGTGACATCATAATAAATACAAACAAATTTCTATATTTCACCTGGAGATGAGTGATGAAAGCCATGTGAATACAAAGGTCGAAATTTCCTACCCTTTCATTATCTCTGGATCTCCCCGTATAGTATCTTTTTGTGTCGTTCAGCTCAATATTTTACATTACTACTATTTTTCTTATATATATTCCTCTTTTGACGTCTGTCTATCTCCCCTCTCATCCACCACACACAATTACTCTTCACTTCACTCTTATACAATTTTTCTATCTTTTGTTAGCACTGTCACTTTCAGGTTTCTGTTTTGTGGATTTGTTGAGTAATTGAGATACCCTTTTGAGATTATTGAATGTGTTTATTGTAAAGTTCAAGAATTGGAGCTGTTGATTTGAGATCTGATAGAAAATATGGGAAGTTCTGAGGAGAGAGTTGTCGCTGTGATCATGGTCGGTGGACCAACCAAAGGTATGCATCTTGATTCCAGTTTGGAATTTGGGAATAAAGGGAACCCCTTTGATTAATTTCAGTTCAATTTTCTTAAAAACGTATAACTTTTGAAGGAAGTTCAAATCTTGTGCCATGTTCTTGATTCCAGTTTCTTGTTGTTGGAATTTGGGAATAAACGGAACCCTTGATTCATTTCAATTTCCAATTTTCTTGATAATATGTAGTAGTTTTTAAATAAAGATCAAATCTTGTGAACTCAGACAGAAGCCTTGTTCTTGATTCCTTAGCTATGTGCATTGACAGGTACACGTTTTCGCCCATTGTCATTGAATATCCCAAAGCCACTTTTTCCATTAGCTGGACTGCCTATGGTTCATCATCCGATTTCTGCCTGTAAAAAGGTAATGCTTTCTTTGCTCTAACGCCACATATGGGTATAAAGATCTTGTGTTCTAAGTTGTAACACAAAGAAAAAGGATAAAGGAACAGAATTCTTGCATTGATTGATAAATGGGGTGTGCAAAGTCCAAATTTTATGTATTAAGCTAAATAATTGTGTACTATGGCTTTTCAGATTCCGAATCTAGCACAGATCTACCTCATTGGCTTCTACGAGGAGCGTGAATTTGCGATATATGTCTCTTCAATCTCAAATGAACTACGAATTCCTGTCAGGTTACATTACTATCCTTCTTATCCTTGCAGTGAATTTTCTGAACTTCTAAATATTGGAGCTCATTGATGTCTCTATTGAACTTATTGTTACTAGATACCTGAAGGAGGACAAACCACATGGTTCAGCTGGGGGCCTTTACAACTTTAGGGATCTGCTTATGGAAGACAGCCCGGTTGGGATCTTCACTCTTCTTGATTATATGTATATTCTTGTGATGATCATGTATAAATTGCTTGGAATATCTAGCTACAGAATTAGTTACTGGAAACATAAGAATTGATCAAATATGGTCTAAATATCTGAAAATATAAGTGGGGCTACCGCCTCATCATACTTAGCTATCACCATTGACGTGGTTATTTAATCTCATCTGGCAGTCACATATATTTTTGCTGAACTGCGACGTTTGCTGCAGTTTTCCACTGCCTGAGATGCTCGGTAATTGACTCTTTCTTTCCCTCTTTATGCTTCGTTCACATTTCTTAAGCTTCACTCATCTCCTCTCTTGATCAACTTCTCAGCAATAAAGAGCACTGCAGTGGTTTAGAATTTCTGATCTTTTCCAAATTTTGCCTTCTGTTTGCTCAAAACTTGCAGAGGCTCATAGAAGATATGGTGGAATGGGAACCATTCTTGTCAGCAAGGTAGATGAAAGTACCCTCGAACTGCTTGTCTAAGACACATGCTATTGGCTATTTTATAGCTTATTGATTCTATTGTTGTGATTACTGCCTGTTGAAAGTCTAATTTGAGTTTCCTTGTGCAGGTGTCAGCTGAGACAGCCAGTGAATTTGGAGAACTGGTCGCTGACCCCGTCACCAATGAACTGTTGCATTACACAGAGAAACCTGAAACTTTTGTACGTTCATATCCAACATTAACTTACTCTTGGATTTTTCTTGCATAAACTAATGCTCATGGATTCTTGCCTAAATATGAATGGAATGCAGGTGAGTGACCGCATCAACTGTGGTGTGTACGTATTTACACCAGATATCTTCAATGCTATTCAAGGAGTATCCACTCAGAGGAAAGATAGAGGTTGGTCTATGTATCATAACTAGAGGTTCCTGTGATTATGTGTCATGTTTCAAGAACTGAGACTTTTAGTCCATCGCTTCATTTGATCTCATCGTTCTAAGTTCTAACGTCATTTTCATCTTAGAAGCATATTGGGCTGATTTGAACACTTACATAGCATAATTGCTTAAATTGAACACTGTTGTGATTGACTTGGCCCAATATTACGTCTTCCTAATCAAATGTGGATTTCAAGTTTTTAAAACTGATGCAGTGAGTTGGTCCCAAACAATCTCTTATTATATGGGGTGATGTATGAAGTATTTGCTCTTCTGTTGCAGCTAACCTAAGGCGTGTATCCAGCTTTGAAGCTCTTCAGCCAGCAAACAGGTATTTCCTGTACAACTACATATTATAGACATTTTGGTGTTACCTTCATAGAATAGTTATCTCATCTGCAATTGCCCTCTATTATAATATCACTGTTGCAGCTCAACATGGTGTCTAGGTTCATAGTCTGATTTTTCTTTCTTCTATTCAATTGCTTAAAAAACATGGTTGCTTCGTTCTCCTTGTTGTCATGTTGCACACATCCAGATTTAACATTTATTTGCAAATTTATCTCAGCATTTTGGGTAAGATGGGGTGAAGCTTTATAGCTGTAGTAGCGATAATCACTTTGCAGGACAGAGGTTCTAGGTGCTGGCATAATTTTTACCTTTGTTTCTTAGGGCAATATCGAATACTTATCTTCTTTAAGTTGTTGAGGAGAATGCATAATGAGCAGATTTTCAGTTTCTAAATCTTCAGAAGGATCATGATTCTAGTTTGTTTTTGAGGTTATTCATTTCATTGGGATGATGTTACTTAAGTATCATATGTTCCCACAAGGTCGGTCACCTGTTATTTTGAGCTGTAAAGGAATGGAAGAGGTTACTGCTCACTGTTTGACCGGTAAATGCTATTCAAAGGGAAAAGTGTATGTCTTGTTGTCTACACTGTCTTGAGGAGTCCACCAAAACTGAAACCAGTCTTAGATCTTTGAAGCCCACACTTCAAGCTTAAGCCATTTGATTTTGGCATCTTCCTGAGGTCTGCTCACAGTTAGTTTGAACAAGACAATGCCACAAACGTCTGAATAATTTAACTGTGTGGTTGTGCACCTCTCGCTTGAATCGTGTTACCTGGTCTTATAGGTAACCTCCTGAAAGAAGCTTCATCTGAAAAAGGATCATATGAATAAATCACCCGCTCTAGGTGCCTTGGCAAAAGTTGGTCAAGTAGGGGGCTGCAGACTGCTGTTACTAGAGCTGGATTATGGGTCTTCGAGTCACAACCTTGTATAGAATAAATGAACGACGTTTATGACTCTTAAATAGGAGCAGAAAATTTAGTCTTTCTACTGAATAATACTTTGAATTGGAAAAAAGAGTTTAAAGGTAACAGTGCACCTGAAAAAAGGATGTCTGGTTCCTTCTTTTCCTTTCCTGATACGAGCTTGTTTGGCAGGAGTCTTTCAACAGACTTTGTACGGTTGGATCAAGATATTTTGACACCTCTTTCAGGGAAGAAGCAACTATATACCTATGAAACCATGGATTTCTGGGAACAAATTAAAACACCAGGGTAAGCCAATCACATAAGGTGCTTATCCTCCCAGACTTACCATTTCAAATGTCAAGATTTGAGGTGATGGGTGTGAGTTTTTTTTTTTTTTTCTCAGAATGTCTTTGAAATGCTCTGGTCTCTACCTGGCTCAATATAGATCAACCTCACCACATCTTTTGGCAAGCGGGGATGGCTCAAAGACTGCAACCATCAGTGGTGATGTTTATATCCATCCATCTGCTAAAGTTCATCCAACTGCAAAGGTAGATATATTCAGATACACCTACAACTAACATATTCTGATTATTATATTATTCTATAGATCTCATGGTTAGTTAAGTAAGATTAATTGTTACTTATTTTAGTGCAATGACTTTTGCAACAACATACCCAGTATGTTCCCACAAAGTGGGGTCTAGGGAGGGTAAGTGTATACCGTCCATACCACTACCTTAGAGGTGAGATAGAAAGATTGTTTCCGATAGACTCCCGGCTCAAGACATTACTGCAATGACTTTTATGATATGAAAAATTGCAAGGATATGGTTTCTCATTTATTGATGACAATACGTGTTTGAAACAATTTACACCGTCTATGTCGTACTCATCTAGGCTCATAGCAAGTCTATACTGAATGGTACATATCTGCAACACAGTAGCTCTAGGTCATCTGTTTTGTAATGAAAATGATTCTTGGTATGAATTATGTCATTTATTGTAGAGTTTTTTACATTCCCAAGCTGCAGCTTGTACTTTGTTTCAGTTAAAAGTAATGAGATCAAGTCTGATTTCTGCTTGGCATATATGAATCTGAAGAGCTAATTACTGATAGCTCTTGCTTACTTCCATTTTTTTGCCTCAAAAAGTTTCTTTATATTGTTTTCTCTTTAACATCATTAATTGCCAGACACTTTTAACCGCAATTGCCCTGGTTTTGTGCTCACTTATGTCTTACTTCCTTCACCTATAGAATTGACTTGTCTGTTAAAATGCTGAACAGATTGGTCCAAATGTTTCAATTTCTGCTAATGCTCGTATTGGAGCTGGTGCCAGGCTTATCAGTTGTATTATCCTTGATGATGTTGAAATCCAGGTACCAACTACTTCACCACCTAAGAGTTCATGAGATACTTCTATGACATTTGCTGGAATTTAAAAAACGGTTCATTTTCCAGGAAAATGCTGTTGTTATTCATGCAATTGTTGGCTGGAAATCTTCAATTGGAAGATGGTCAAGAGTCCAGGTAAGTGATGGAGGCAGCTATATTCTTGTTTAATACTCCCCCCATTCCTTTATTTGCTCCATTTGGGTTGTGCTTATATTCCTAAATACTTGCTCCTTTTATCTTTTGAGAGTAGTTTGAACAAACTCTTCCTATTACACCCTTTTTCAATAAATGTAATCATTATTGATTTGGAAAGAGGGGTGAAATTTAGTTAGGGATATATTGGTAAAGTTACATTTAATTTTATATGAGTAAGGGATGTATTAAGGGGTGTGCCCGACCCAAAGGGAGCAAATAAAAAGGAATGTTGGGAGTAAATCAAATGCAACAACATACCCAATGTAATCCTACACGTGGGGTCTGGGGAGGATAGAGCGTACGTAGACCTTACTCGTATCTCGTGGAGGTAGAGAGGTTGCTTCCCGCAACAAGTCAAAGTAATTATAATAATAATAACAATACTAAAAAGGGAGCTAGACAATGCTCGAGCTACTAACATTCTACCCTAATCCTCAACCTCCATATCTTCCTATCTACGGCCACTGTCCTCGGTAAGTTGAAGTTGCGTCATGTCTTGTCTAATCACTTCTATCCAATACCTTACGACCTACCTCTACCTCTTCTCATACCCACGTCATCCAACCTCTCGCAACTCTTCTCTGGGCATCTATGCATCTTCTCTTCATATGCCCAAACCATCTCAGTCTCACTTCCCTCATTTTGTCCAGATGCCGGCCACTGCTACCTTGTCCTGGATATCCTCATTCCTTATCTCTCCTAGGATTTCCACACATTCATCTCGGCATTTTCATTTCTGCAGATTCCTTATCTCTCCTAGGATTTCCACACATTCATCTCGGCATTTTCATTTCTGCAGCTTGCATCTTCTGAGCATGAGAGTTTTTGACCGGCCAAAACTCCTCGCTATTCAACAAAGTCAAAGTCAGTCTAATATATCAATTACATTGGTCACAAAAGATGCTTTGGTCTTGACACCCCAAACTATACCAGAAGATAAACTGATTCTTAATATGCCAGTTTGTCTGTCCTGTCACTACATAATGGCAGCTGATTTCTCCTTTGCAATTAAGTAAGGGAAGAGCTGTCATACTACTAAGTACTAGTAACACTTTTATCAGAGTCAAATAACCTAGAAAAAGTACTTTTTCACATCAAAACTGGATGTTATACTTGCTAATTGCTAGTCATTACCCATCATGATATTGAATTAGTACCACTAGTGTAATCCAGGCATTATATGAAGAAAATTATGTAATTCACTGTGATGAAGTAAATGTGCGCTCGACAGTAAGTACTCGTGTTGATCAATTTTTAAAATGTGTGATCTCTTTGATGGGACTCCTGAGAGTGGCTGTACTAATCCTCTCTTGGAGTCTATTTCCATGCTAGCTGAATAGCGTTCCTCCATTATTTCATTTGCTTTCTCTAGTCCTAGGCTTCACATAAGGTGTCTAAACTAAATCAAAACTGATTTCAGGCAGTAGGAGACTACAACGCAAAGCTCGGGATCACAATTCTTGGTATTGTATTTTTTAATTCCCAGTTCCTAGCTGTTACAGTTCTTATATTTACAAATTGTCAAAGCTTAACCTCTTGTGGGGGATTATCTAAATGAATATGTTGGAATCAGGTGAATCTGTATCGGTTGAGGATGAAGTAGTGATAATCAACAGCATTGTGCTGCCAAACAAGACTCTTAATGTGAGCGTTCAAGAAGAGATCTTACTTTAAACACAATGAGATGAATTTAGCAGTGCCCTTTTGCTTATGCTACTGGAGCCATCTTCATCTCCCTAGGCCTGTGTATTAACATTTTTATTTTATGTATGTATTGTTTTGTACATTTCAGTACAGAAGGATTTTGCTGGTTTACTGTTTATTTGTAATTTTCTTTAGTAAGAGGCTGCAATAAACGAGTTCTTTTCTTTCTTCCAAATTTTGTTCTCTCTCCCCCTTGCTCCTTAGTAATCTCTCTTTTTTGCCTTATGGCAATTTAATTTCAATTAATTTAGTTTGTTAAAAAGGGAATATTAGGACGTCTCGTGGTTAAGATTTCAGTCTACAGTATTTTCAGATATTCTTTAACTCGATTTTAAGAAGTAAAAAGATTTTTTTATTTTTTTTGGTAAGCAAGATATATATATATAATGAAGGAGTAGTTAAGAGGGTTAATACAGATTGCTGGCTGACTACTTAGTCAGGGACAAAAATAAGTGAATCTAAGTTCTGATAATTAGTATAATGATTGATATTCCTAGTATAATCAGTTCCTAGAGTATTAAAAAAAAATAATGCTTGTATTAACTTTGTGTATTATTAATATCTTGTTTGGTACACTTTTTTATCCTATTAATATTTGCATAGTTCTACACTATATTTGATATTAGAAGTGTATTATTAATGCATAGAAATCCATGATATTTGTAATGCAATAGATTTTAATACATACATTAGCATAGTTAAAGTCATAATTATCTATCAAATTTTTTTTCATGTCCTTTCCGTCATATTTATAAAAAGTATTTTTATAACTTTTTTTACAAAAATTATGTAATTCATATTATTTTAATATATTAAATTAAGTACTATATAACAAAAATACAAATATAAAATATTATTAATACATAATATTTTATATTATCCTCGTACATACTGCCAAATTAAGCTAAGAATATTTTCGATGCATTACAATTCCATCCCCCTTTAAGTCAGTCCTCTCCAATATTTTTTTTATATTTGAATAAAATTGATGTAGAAGCATTCTTTATAAAATGCTTGCATTGTTGCGCAAGGCCAATAAAATGCCATGTCGTCTTCTCGCTCCATTATTACTTCCTTCTTCTTCAGCTGCTCTTTCCATCACTAATTTCAACGCCACTCACTCTCTCACCGCTTCACATAATCACCTTCATCTTCCCGTAAATTCTCTTTTTTTTTTTTTTTTTTTTTTTTTTTTATGTATTTGTGTTAATGTGCGATCTTGATTTGGCTACGTGTACAACTCTCAGCTATTGAATTACTTGCTTGCTTGCTAATTTAATTAATCTTGTGTCAATGATAAGAGGTTGTTGGGTTCACGACCGAAGATTGGATTTTGGGGTTCGTTGAGAGGAATGGCAACGAAAATGCCAGAGAACATTTCATATCTAAACCAGAAAGAAGCTGCTGAAGTTGATGAGATACTTATGGGACCTCTTGGTTTCAGTGTTGATCAACTTATGGTTAGTTTCTTCATTTTCAAATTTTCCTTCCTTTCTTTTAGCGGTAACTGTAATACTCCCGTTCCAAAATAATTGCCATGTTTAGCTGACTAATTTTTCAAGATAAATTAGATTAGATTAATTTGATATTTTAAAATTAAAAGTTTGATATTCAAAAATTAGAATTTTTATCATATTAATAGGGTAGATTTTGATAGGTATTTTCGAATGGAAAGATTATCCTTGGACTTTCATTAGGGATAGTTTCTAGTATGCTGGGTGATTTTGTGGTTTTGACTGCAGGAACTGGCTGGTTTGAGTGTTGCTGCTGCAATTGCAGAGGTAAGTAGTTGGAACTGCTTTGCAATTTTTCTACAAAAATTCCTTTTATGATGTTCTTAATTTCTATTTATTTCAAGGGATTTATCATTTGAAGGAAGTAGAATACTTTATTTGATGAAATTGAATTTGAATAAAGAATTAATAGAAGAAGGAATCACTGAAATCTTATTTTGTCTTCACCGGAAACTTGAGTAAGGAGTAGACCTTTTTAATTTGGGATTTTCTAGAGTTTGAAAACAAGAACTCCTTTCCTTATTTGGTGTACCTCTTTGAGCCGAATGAAAGGAAACTTTCGCGTCCGGTTTGAAGAGGGAGATCCTATAGAATCCTATCCCTATTTATCTTTTGCTACAACTAAAAAGCCAACTTTCTTACGGTTATGATGTTTATTCAAATATGAAAAGAAATTCAAGATGCATTCTGATTCATAGACTTGAGTTTGTTTGAGTTGTATTGGATAGAGTATTTTGGTTATGTTAGATCTTGTCGCAATGTAACACTGAAATTGTGTAGCATCTGCCTAATTGTCATGTCGTGTTTTAGTATTTTCAAAATTTTGTTTTTCCCCTGCATAGTGGACATTAAAACTTGTCTTCATTGCTCTGTCATTTTAGCAATTTTTGAGTGAATATAGGTTGATAGACAAATAACATCAGTTGTTTGCTTTTTTTCCTTTTGGATCCTTTGGGGATAGTTCGTCAAGGCGTTACACAAGTGATTTGAATTGTTCTGACAGGTCTACAAACCAAGTGAGTACAGTCGCGTTCTTACTATTTGTGGTCCTGGCAATAATGGCGGTGATGGTCTTGTAGCTGCTCGCCATTTATATCACTTTGGCTATAAACCATTCATATGTTACCCTAAGCGTACTGCTAAGCCACTTTATAGTGGCTTGGTAACTCAGGTATCAATTTTTGTTTTAACTTTATGAGTGGCCAATTTATAGTCCATTGTTTTATTAAAAGTTTCATCTATTCAGCTTTTTGATGCATCAACGTTTTTTCTAGCTCGAGTCGCTGTCGATTCCTTTTTTGTCATTGGAAGATTTGCCAAAGGACTTTTCTGACAGCTTTGACATTCTAGTGGATGCAATGTTTGGGTTCTCGTTCCATGGTACATTTTTTCTTTAGATCTTTTCATCATCGAGCTTCAACGTGTAACTAAAATTTAAGAATCTTTTGGTCTGAAGCATTTCATTTATCTTTCTTTCTATTTCTTTTGTTCATGTCATTTACTTTGTTTATGGATAAGTAACTCTTCCTTTACCTTTTATTCCTTTTAGCATGGAAAAGTGTGTGAGCGGCGGGTTGTTTTAGAAAATAAACTGCTGGACTGATTTTATCATTAGCCATGTAATAATACTTTCTTTTGATCCATAAAAAACTAAAATCTTTCTTCCAGATGAGATGAAAACACAGCTGATATTAGAGAAAGGGGATATATAAACAGTAAAAAAGAAAATGTACACTCTTTACCATAAAAAGCTATAGGGCAATTTCTTGTGTTGGGAGTGAAGTGTTGAGGCAGGATAATTGGTCAAATTTCATTATAGTTTCCTGGTGGAAAAATTATAAAATTCTTTAATTTGTTTTAAGATCTGGAAGTGTATAGGATGGTTTGATACCCGGAAACAGATTAGAAAGGAGCGGGTTTTGTCCATGATTAACTGGAAAGGGAAAAATTATAAAAATAATCGTTCTACATTCCTTAGTTTGGATGGTTTTGGCTTGAAACCAAAAATAGATAATAATTGAAGGGGGCAGATTGTTGAGGCAAGATGAGGATGGTTCTTTGGTCAGATTTTCTCTTGGTTTCCTGGAAGAAAATGTTATTTCCTCCTTCTACGGGTACAAGAATCTGTATACTAGAAACAACCAATTCAAGTAGTTCAAGTTTAAGAACAAGAACACAATGAAGTACAAAAAATACCCTCAACCCAAGATCAAAGTGATCTTTATAAGAGGTATATTTTATTTTCAGAAATAAAGATGAAGCAGAACTGGCCAAGTCGTCCGAATTCACGGAGTTTCCTTAAGGAAATAATTCCCCTCACTGTACCCGAGGTTGTGGAATTTTTCCTCCCAGGATAAAATGTCCAAACAAACCAACTGTTGCGGTACCTCAAACAATTGGAATATCTTCGAACTCACTGAACGTTTTGAGTGATCACACAAAATATTTTTTAAGTCAAGAAGAGTGTTTTTATTCTGAAATTTTTCGTCTCTAAACCTGTGAATGAAAGCAGGTTTATATAGCCATAACATGCCTCTTCTGAAAAGAGGCAATGGTTCACTTTAAAGGTTGCACCTCTTTCTGAAAATTATCTGTTCATCAAAGAGTGCATCTTTTCCTGAACAGTCATCTCATTTCATGAAACAGTGTGTTACTTCGTTGAAGGATTGCATCCTTCTGAAGCATGCATCAGTTCATGAAGTAGTGCATCAGTTCACTTGAAACAGTGCAACTGAAGCATCAGTTCTGTTCGAAACATTGCAACTGTTACTGCATGCATATTATATAAATGCAGAAAATTTTTCCTGCGTTTTTCGTTTGGTATGTTCGGATCTCAAATAAATTTTGTCCAAAAAGATAGATCTCATCGATCGATCCAAATCCGAAGCCGAGAGAGCGACGACGACGACAGCGCGAGGCATCTCTTATTTCTTGCCTCACTTACCATGTGGAGTAAGTGTTCTTGATTATAAACACTTCCAAGTTCTCTTCTTCCACCAATGTGGGAGAAAGAGTAAACTTTCTAATTTGGGAGTACACTTTCCATTTTAGTGTCTCCTTCCCTCCACTATTTACTCTCCATTTTTCCATTCACACTTCTTTCATATACTATGAACCCAACAGAAAAATCCACTATGTTTTTAGTTTTTTTGTAAGGTCTAGATGTGTATAGAATTGTCTGATACCCGAAATAGATCAGAAAGGGGAGAGTTCTTTCGTCCGCAATTAACACGAAAGGTAATCTTTTTCATAAAATATCCTTCTAAATCCCTCATATGGATAGCTTGAAACCAAAAAATGATGAAAATGAAGAGAAAGTGGGGTTCTTCTTTAGGACTGTTTATCATTGGATTTTAGATAGAATCACAGAGGAGAAGTTCTGGGTAGAAGGAAGAGAAGGGAAAATTGGAAGTGGTAACAACCAAGTACCTTTCCAAAGGTTTCTTCCTAATAATTTATGGAAACAATCTTGAAATTCCTGGAGTCTGTTTTATAAAAGTTCCTCAAAAAGAATTCCTAGATTAAGAAAAGGAATTTTTGTCTTTTTTATAGAAGATATGAAATAAAACATGTTCTTTTACTGAAGTCTATGCTCCTCAATCTTTCTTTAGTTTTTGTAATATGTTTGGTAACTTGTCCAGGTAGCCCAAGGCCACCTTTTGACGATATAATTCAGAGATTGGTGGCACTAAAGATTAATGGGGATACACATCAGAAATCACCTGCCATCATCTCTATAGATATTCCATCTGGATGGCATGTGGAAGAAGGAGATCTAAGCGGTGAAGGTATTAAACCTGACATGCTGGTATGTATCTGTTTTTTATTTGTATTTAATATCTGCAATGCCTTACTGTTTTGACTTCCCTTTGTTGGGCTACCTAACAAGTAAAATTTCTCGAATATAGGTTTCTCTAACTGCCCCAAAATTGTGTGCCAAAAGGTTTTCTGGCTCGCACCACTTTTTAGGTGGCAGATTTGTTCCACCATCCATAAGAAACAAATTTAATCTCCAATTACCAGCATATCCTGGCACTTCCATGTGCGTCCGAATTGGAAAGCCCCCAAAAATTGACATATCATCTCTGAGGGAGAACTATATTTCTCCTGCGCTGCTTGAGGAGGAGGTCACCGCTGACCCCTTTGATCAGGTATGAGTTGATGTAAAGCAGAGTGGATGATGACTGAACCTTTTTTTTTGTAATATCATTAGGAGATAGTTGGTCATATTCCTGGTGTAACTAATTCTAACCCATGTTTCTAGAATTTTCACTGTGATTTTATGTACCTAATTCCCCTATTATTTTATAACTAGATCAGCCTTGTCTGTGTGCAGTTCCAAAAGTGGTTTGATGATGCAATGTCGGCAGGCCTGAAGGAACCAAATGCCATGGCCTTGTCAACTACTGGCAAAGATGGCAAGCCGTGAGTATCTCACGTGGTTTTTGCTAAAAATAGTTCATTTTGTTTTAACTTTTACCCACCTTCTGTAATAGTATGCAACTCTAACACTTTACCTTCTTTTACTCTTTAAGACTTTACCCCTTTTTTCCTGATAACTGTGGTGTCTGGGCCAGCTTTCGCACACTCGACCTAAGACTTTAGCTTTTCTTGCCTCCCCTCTTGCATTAGCTAATCACCAAGAAATTGTGATGAGAGCTGTATCTTCTAGGGAACTTTCACATGACAGATTTGGTTCACACAAATCTGAAACTGGTAACAGTTTGATATGAGAATTAGCGTGATGTTTTAAGGATAATTGTTGTCTGTCTCTCTCTTTTTTGAAAAGGGATGGCTCTACTTACTTGTCCTTCCAATGCCCTTTGCTTGCCAAGAAAATAGCATGTTGTCCATTTGCATTGAATGTCAAGTGACTCTGATTTTCTCATTTCCTAAAATATAAAACGAACTTTGTGATACTTGTAACCATAATAAAAAGCTAGATCACTGGGATTTTTGATAAGATTATTGGTTCATCTGAATTTTTGGTTTCAACAAGAACATACCCTGAGTCCGAATCTCTAGTTACAACAACAACACACCCAGTGTCTCAATCTCTGGTTAGATAAGTGTTTTTATCTCTTATTTGGACCATACACTTATGGCATTTTATGACTTTTTACACTGAAGTTCATCAAGGATCGTATTGCTGAAAGGGTTTGACGAGGATGGTTTTGTCTGGTTAGTTCTGCTCATCCTTATGGCAGTGCATTCTAAATGTCATTCAGAAGATACCAGTTTGTTTTTCATTCTTATTATATCTAGTCTTCCCTGTGCAGGTACACCAATTATGAAGGCAGAAAGGGTCAACAATTAGCTGAAAATCCTCATGCCGCACTCCTCTTTTACTGGGATGATTTGAATCGCCAGGTATAGCCTGACTTAAGCTATCTATAATAGAGATCTGTCAGTTTTCTTGTTCTTATCCTTCAATGAGAAAGATTTAAGCAGTCTGTTAGGGGTCTATCAATGCCCTGTTTTCTATTGCTAGCATAGACTAAAATTCAAGTGTTTGCATCTCTCAGCATTTTGGTTGAACATGGAAAATGTACTATTTATTCATACTTCGCTAGACTTTCTTAGTTGCCTGCCAGATTAAAGGGACGTATTTTAATGTTTGTAAGTGTTTATATCAAGCACTTATTTGATGTTGTGTTTTATGAATAAAAGTTACCTATTAAAGAAACTCAAAGCCACAAGTGCAAGCTACATTGGTTGTTGAATAGTATGCCATGGTTGTATCTCCTGCTGCCGATGAATTACTGTTATTGATTATAAAAAGTTTTTTTCTTTGAATGGATCTTAAAACAACAGTATGGTCTCTAGGTAAGAATTGAAGGACCCGTGCAAAAAGTTTCTGATGAGGAATCTGAGCAATATTTTCACAGCCGTCCTCGAGGAAGTCAGATTGGTGCTATAGTTAGCCCGCAGGTCCTCCAGTTCTCATAATATAATTCTTGAATTGTTTCCTTAACCCTGTTGTTCTATAATTTTCTTTTATTTTCCCATATAATTTGCATACATTTGTCTCTTGCTTTTCCTTAGAGCACAATTATTCCGGGAAGGCAAGTTCTCCTTGACGAATACAAACGATTGGAGGCAAAATACTCTGACGGGTTAGTATCTAGTTTAACTAATCAACTGCCTTGGAATGCCAAAGCCAAATGCTATGATGTTTCTGTATCTGCACCATTGAAAACATTGTTCTCCTGTTCTCATACTTCTGATCAAATTTATCTCCTGTAATCTTTTACCCTACTTCAGGAAATATGTCATATATATTAAATTTCCTCCCCCAATTCACAATCCCTTTAAAAGGAAATTTGAGCTACTCAAACTTGAGCTCTACTGTACATGTTGCTATCTGACTCCAGTTGGAAAATTATGTTAAATAAATTTATTAAATAATGAAATTCCAATCAAATAAATTAAGTGAAAAGTGAGAGAAACTCAAACTTAACTCATAGTTAATATTCAAGCTAGTTGTTACTCCCAAGTTTTACCATTTTATATTTCTTAGTAGTCCCCCCCACCCCCCACCCCAATCACCGCCACCACACACACACACACCGTGCCTAATAAAGCTCGGACTTGCCTTTTGCTGAGGTGTGACTTCATATATTTAAACTTAGCCCTCTCAGGTTCAATTTAGGATCAGCTTCAGAAATGGTGCTTAATGAGCTCAGTTAAATTGTTCAGTTCCTATTTTAGCATATTTGCTATTATGTATTTCTGTGTTTTCATGTTCGTGTATTATTAAAACCAACTAATGATGTCTCCTATAATCTGATTTTTTTTTTTTAAATTAAAAATAAATTGTGTCCTATAACTGTTTTAGTAATTTGTCATTTCTCTTCCCCCACTTCATGCACGTTAATTTCACTCCCATATCCTTGTAAAGACTTGAGAACTGTTTTGTCTCATCTGCAGAAGTGTGATTCCCAAACCAAAGCATTGGGGAGGCTACCGGCTTAAACCTGAAAAGTTTGAATTTTGGCAAGGACAGAAATCTCGCTTACATGACAGGTATTGACTACAGGGTGTCTCATCTGAAGACTTCCATATTATATGCTAGGAATAAAGTGTCAGCAGAGAAGAAACATGAAGCGTTAGCTGATTTCTTTTGTTATTTGTAAGAGAAATGTTAGGGATGCAGTTTTCTAGGTAGCTCATCATTTAGATGAGGAATTTGATATAAAACTATAAGAATGGAGTGGAAAAAGAGACAGGAATATTTAGCTATACACAAACAATTTAGACAATGAGTGGATAACATTGAATAGATTTGGGAGAATTTAATTATCCAGGACCTAGGGAACTTCAAGACTTCATATAATGCTCCATGGTGAACAATTTTCCAACTTATCACCTGACATAGGCAAACGGTTTATTGAAACTCTCATACGTGAGGTGTGTGAATACTGTCCTAAGTTTTAAAACTGCAAGTATCCAAGACTGTTTTCATATTTGAACTGCACTTTGATGAAATATCCACATTAACTTTCTGGCTCTTTAGAATTTGAGGTTGCTCTTCTTTCACATAGTTTATGGCTGAATTTGGTGTGCGCTATCGCAGGTTGCGTTATATCCCGGAAACAGTTGATGGAACGACAGTGTGGAAGATTGAGCGATTGGCTCCATGACTACTTGTGTTGAGAGCATCCTCATTATGAAGATGCCAATTTGTTATGCTTCCTTGGATTAGCCATTCCTTTCCCTTTCTCCTCTTTCCGCCTATTTGATCATGTGCGTGTATACTGCGGAGTCGAGGTAATTTTCTTGGCACCAATAGAATATGTTACCAGTTTTTATCAGATTACTGATTAATTGTGTATAATAGAGATTTTCATGTGATTACATCATAAGTAACACGATATCATTAATCCTTTTTGCAGTCAGTCGGAGGACTTATTGCATGACTTGAAGCCGTCATATTTGTTTCTAGTTACGTTACTCCTTTGAGATTTTGTATGATAAAAAGCTAGAGAACGAGCCTATAAAATTATGAGATTTTGTATGAGATTGGTTAAGGTTTTTATTATTGAACTCATAACGACTAATTGGCCAAGCAAGTGAAACTATATAAAGGGCTATGGGCCAAGTTTTTCTTGAAAAGAATTTGAGAAAAGTTCGCTTAAACATCAAATCAAGAGAGAAAAAAATGTCTATTACTAGTATTCGATATCACTCGGAGATTTGATATCACTCGGAGAAGGAATCATATCAAAAGCATGCTCGAACTTGCGAGAATGGAACTTGAAGAGGCCAAACTAGTGCTATTCCCATCAAGAATCATAAGGGCGGATCCGTCGTGGGCTATAGAAGAAATTATATATACACTAGTAAAGGAAATAAAACTAGTGGCAGTGGTACTACTAATTGGCTGATGAGAGAGGACTTCGTGGGGATGATTTCTTCAAGGTAAACAACATTTCCAAGCAAGATTATGCACTATGCCGAATCAAGAAGCACATAAGAGGGAAAAAGGATGATGATGATGATGATGCGATCAATATGGAGGAAGACGATGCTATGGAAACAATCCAGGGTATGTTGCTTGAACCTGATGCTGCAGTGTGTTACACAAATGTAGGAGTTATAGAAGATAACTCGAGATTTGTAGGCTGATTCAGGAACAGGGTTCGAGATTTCAGCTCAAGATGATGAATTTAGAAGAAGAGAGAGGAGAGAGAATAGAATAGAGAGAATTTTAGAAGAGAAACTGATATTTCTTATTATGATCCTTCATTTTACATGTTTTCTATATATCAATGAAAATGGAATACCTAAGAATACATTTGTAACCAACTTTTAATAGAATTGAGAATGACAGTAAACTGTCTAACTAATTGGCAGTTATAACTGTTTTCCAGAACTAGTTGCTGATCTAAACTAAACTTCTTTTAATCTCCATTTCCAGCTATGTGAAGTCTTTCAATCATTATTTCGTGTATCAACACTCCCCCAACAAGAGATCCTTGTCCACAAGGATTAAAAAAGGAAATCTAGTCAACAACGCATTGTAGAACTCCCAAGTAGCCTCATCAGCGGATAGGCCTTGCCACTTAACCAAGACCTGAGCAACAACCTTATTGCCCTTCTTCTCCATCCTTCTTTGCAAAATACTCTCCGAAGAGGGGCAGTGAGGATGAGAAATATCCAAGGTAGGGGGATAAGAGATATTAGCAGGTAGCTCATAACACTGCTTTAATAATGACAAATGCACAGTAGGGTGAATCTAGACATCAACCGGAAACAAAAGAGTATATGCTACTGGCCCAACCTTCTTGATGATCTGGAAAGGACCATAGTACCTAACAAACAATTTGTGATGAGACTTAGTAGACATAGTTTGTTATTTGTAAGGTTGAGTTTTAAAGTATACCCAATCACCAACGTCAAAGGATCTGTCACTCCTATGTAGGTCAGCCTGCTGCTTCATTCTCAGTTGATCCCTGGTCAAATGGTGCTTGAGAAGTTGTAAAATCAATTGTCTGTGGAGAAGAGAATTATCAACTTCAGCCGAAGCTGGTTCACCCGGAAGGTAAGGCAAGTCCAAAAGGGGAGGTCTGCCATACAATGCTTCATATGGAGTCATATAAATAGCGGAATGATAGGATGTATTGTACCAGTATTCAGCCATAGCTAAACAATTTGACCAATTAGAAGCATCTTCACTACAGAAACACCTCAAATATGTCTCCAAACATCTGTTCAGTACTTTCATTTGGCCATCAGACTGTGGGTGATACACTGATGATGTGTGTAGATGGACCTCTTGTAAGGTGAATAACTCCTGCCAAAATGTGTTGAGGAAAATAACATCTCTGTCACTAGTAATTGCATCGGGAAGACCATGAAGTTTCACTACCATATCCAAAAATACCTGAGCAACAGATGCAACAATATAAGGGTGTTTAAGAGCCATGGAATGAGCATATTTGCTTAACCTGACAACCACCGCCAATATGACTTCATAACCTCTAGAATTAGGAAGTCCAGTGATAAAATCCATACTGATTTGAGACCAAACTACATCAGGTATGACCAGCAGTTGCAATAAACCAGGAGAAGCTGCTAAGTCTGCTTTGTTCTTTTGACACACATCCCAAGAATGAATAAACTTTTGAACATCAGATCTGAGCCCTTTTCAGTAGAAAAGAGTCGACAATCTCTTCAAGGTGGCCTTTATGCCTGAGTGGCCACCCTGAGGGGAAGAATGCCACAAGGTGATGATCTGAATTCTCAACTGATGGTTATTTCCCACCATAAGTCTTCCTTTCCTCCTGAACTGATTATTACACCAAGTATACTGCTTGAGAGTGCTAGGAGAAGTCTGGAGTTGATGAATAAGAGCTTGTGTCTCATGGTCAGCATGTCAACTATCAATTATAGCCTGAAAAATATCACAAGTAGCAGTAGATAGCACCAATGACATAAGTTCAACACCTTTCACCCTTGATAAAGCATCAACCACTTTGTTTTCCACCCCTCTTATATTCAATTGTGTAGTCAAATGGCATTAGTTTAGTCAATCACAAGAGTTGAGAGTTAGTATGCAACTTTTGTTCCATTAAAAACTTCAAAGCTTTTTGATCAGTTCTACTGACAAACTTTTAACCAAGAAGATATTGTGACCATTTGGTAACAACCTGCACAATAGTCAATAACTCTCTATCATATACCGACATGGCTGCATGTTTAGGGGTAAGAGCTTTGCTAATAAAAGCAATGGGATGGCCCTCTTGTATGACAACATCACCAACACCAGTCCCATTTGAATCAATTTCCACAATAAAGAGTTTAGTAGCATCAGGTAGAGATAAAACAGGAGCCTGAGTAAGTCTTTCCTTAAGAGTTGCAAATGTAGTAGCTGCTTCATTAGACCATTTGAAATTGTCCCTCTTTAAGAGGTCAGTTAATGGTCTAGCAATTATACCAAATCCCTGGATGAACCTCCTATAATATCCGGCTAATCCCAAAAATCCTCTTAACTGCTTAAGAGTAGTAGGAACAGGCCAATTCTGCACAACATTCACCTTTTGAGGATCAGTAGACTCTCCATGCTCAGTAATAAAATGGCCAAGATACTCAATTCTCAATACCCCAAAGAAATATTTACTTTCTTTAGCAAACAACTGGTGTTGCATCATAACTTCAAAAACAACTGTAAGATGCAACAAGTGATCTTCCAAGGTCTTGCTATATACAAGAATATCATCAAAGAAGACTAAGACAAACTTCCTTAGGAAGGGTTGAAATACAAAATTCATAAGTCCTTGGAAAGTTGCTGGCGCATTTGATAAACCAAAGGACATAACCAAATATTCAAAATGACCTGAGTGTGTTCTAAAAGCTGTTTTAGGCACATCCTCTTCTGCCATTCTCAGCTGATGGTAACCAGACCTGAGGTCAATCTTAGAAAAGATCTTGGACCCTCCTAACTCATCTAACAAGTCTTCAACAATTGGAATTAGAAACTTGTTCTTGACGGTATGTTTATTTAAATCTTTATAGTCCACACACATCCTCCAAGAACCATCCTTCTTCCCAACTAAAACAACAGGAGAAGCAAAAAGACTACAACTAGGTTGTATGATCCCTTGATTCAACATTTGTTGTATTAACCCTTCAATGATATCCTTTTTCACAGATGGATATCTATATGGTCTCTTGTTTACAGGTTCAGTACCATGGTATAACACAATCCTATGATCAAAAACACCTCTAGAAGGTGGTAACTGAGTAGGTTCTGTAAACAAAGATTGAAACTGCCCCAATAGACTTAATAAACTTGCATCTATTTCAGGTTGTTCCTTAGTTTCAATGGCATACCATTGTATATCACTATTCATAGAAGGAACTACTTGGATCATGCATATTTGAGATTGATTACCTGAAAACTTAGCCATTTTTCCAGCTCCTGAGGCTGTGACTTGACTTCCTGCACCTCTAAGACAATGCTTCTTCCCTTTGTAGTAGAATTCCATGCTGAGTTTCTTGAAATTCATCTTAATATCCCCCAAGGTGAGCAACCATTGAACCCCTAAAACCACCCTACAAGAAACTAGTGGTAACAACAAGAAATCAGCAGAAAACTCAGCTCCTTGTAATAACCAAGATATAGTGCACATCTTGTCAACTTGCATGTCATTTCCATTGGCTACTGCAACTTTTTCAGTAAAAACTGATCTGATAGGGCACCCCAATTGTTGTACTCACTCAGGGTCAATAAAGTTGTGTGAACTACCAGTATCAATCAAGATGTGTAAAGGCTTTTTAAAGTGATAGCCAGCCACTTTCAATGTCCTATATCCTAAGGGACCATTTAAAGCATGAATAGAAATTTCTAGTTGCTCCATTGTGTTGGTCATCACCACTTCTTGACTTTCTTTAGGATCTATCATTCCCAAAATTTGGTCATCACCACCCTTATCCTGCTCCTCTATTTCTAGCAAGTACAACTGCTTAATAGTCTTGCATTGATGACCAAAAGTGTACCTCTCATCATAGAAGTAACAAAGACCTTTAGATCTTCTATCATTTATTTCTTAATACTTAATGTTCTCCGGTTAACATTTTTTTATGGCCCTGCATAACCAGTAGTTGGAGTTGGTAATAGTCCTGGTTTACTCTGCAACCTGTGCTCAGTTGACCTCTTAGATGTCTTGAGACTATGGAATCCACTGGATGGTTTGATGGTCGTAAGATATGCTTCTTGCATTTTTGCACTCTTATACACCTATGAAAGAGATGTAGGTTGAGTAATCTTCACAACAATGTTCAGGTCAGGTTTCAAACCCCCAATGTAAAAACTAATAGCATTTTCTTCAGACAATTTGATCCTAGTCAAATACTTCTCAAATACAGCCTGATATTCTTTCACGCTCCCCACCTGTTTGATCTTTTTCAGCTCCTTCATAGGGTCATCAAAGTCAGTCCCAAACCTATCCACCATAGACATTACGTACTTAGTCCATGTAGGCGGTTGTAAATATTACCTATACCTCATAAAAGATAGATGCCACTGAATGACTTCTTCCTCAAACTGCAAAGCTGCAATAGAAACCTTATCCTCATTAGCAACATTTTCCAAGGAGAAGAATTGTTCAATTTTGAACAAACAGGATCATAAATCATCCCCAAAAAATCTCAAATAATCCATTCTCGACCATCTTGATAAATTGGAATTGTGAGTGTTATAGCTTGCAGGGCTTTTATCTTGCCTTCTTTCTTCTGAATGTCGAGGTCCAGAGGGACCTGTTCTATCCAGAGGAGATTTTTCCCTCCTATTTTCTCCAGAATGCACCAACTACCCTTTTAATTCCATCACTACTTGATCCAATCTTTTCAAGCTAGTGACCTTGTCACGCCTCAAATCCTATTGGGGCGGACAGGTACCCGTAGCCGTAAAGGCCCGAGAGAACCAATCCATAATCTTGTACTTCTCATGCATGTAACTATGACAACCAAAGGTTCTGACAAACATGATGTTATGCATCAATGAGAATAACTACGTAGGCAAGCACAAAATTGTATATACAACACCTCCAGCACATCTAAAAGACAAGACACTACCATGTTTAACTTTACATTAGTCTACAAAGCCTCTAAAAGATACATAGACTTAGTTAGGGTCGGGACAAACCCCCGCCCTACTCTTGACTACTGCACAATACCAAAATATATGGAATAGACTCGGAAGCCCCGAATCAACCTGGAGCTCACCGATAGTCACTGAATAGCCTGTGCTCGTACCAGCGAGGTGTATTAGCTGAAGCACCTGTGCCTGCAGCATGAAATAGAGGTCCCCCATGAGGGACGTCATTACGAAGATATGTACTGAATGTGTAAGGCTAAAGGTAACAACACATGATACAAAATCTCAATAGAAATCAGATACAAGTGAATAAGTAGTACTAGTAGACCACCTTTATATATAATTGTGGGACTACGTACATTACATTCTTTTCTTTATTTTTACCCTTCTTACTTCATAATCTTTGTAAGACATATAATATAAATGACTAGCTGATCAGTGGTAAATAGATAAATTGGGATCGGCCCATGCTAGGCTTACGCCTCTGAGCTGCCACCCACATAAGAACATTGGGATCGGCCCATGCTAGGCTTATGCCCCTAAGATGCCACCCACATATAAAGGTATCGAGATCGGACCATGCTAGGCTTATGCCCTTGAGCTGCCACTCGTTTTACAGATTTACGTTACTTAGTTTATTTAGCCTTTGAGATTGTTACTTTGGTGGTCATAACATTATGGTACCTTGAAACAGTAATCTACTAATAAGAGACATGTAAATGGGCTCTTAATGCAACAACAATGAGGTAGGGATATGTTGGCACACAAATGAAGTGTTTAGGAGCTGAAAATAACACATGGGTCCTATTTGAGTAAACGAAGAACTCCTAAAATTCTCTAGTGAAAATAGATGTGCAGGTTTAATAATAAGCATGTATTGAGGTGTTTTAACATGTTAGAGAGCGGGAACAAGGTCATTGACTACATGGGATATAATACGCTGCCATTATGTATCACTTGTTATAGGATAACCTTGGAATCTTACTTGATGGACCAAATGTCCGATTTCGTGCCAAAGAGTGCAAAACAGAGTATGCCTTACATACCTGGTTATATAACTCCGAAACTAACCCAACTTGACTTCCGGCCTTTTAGATTACTTATCTACAATAGAATATATGGTAAACTAGTATTAGCAACCAATCAACACATTTGGGCTACTTAACTTCACCAAAACAGTAATCGGGTAGTAAGCACTTAATCTATCAATCAAGGGTTCAATTTTAACCCTTTTCTCCTTCAATTACACCCACATGCCATACATGTTCTTATAAGATTCACCGAAACCACCTCAACTTCATTACACCCTCCAAACAATACGCAAAACAGATTGAGCAGTAAACACATGCAATAATTAGTTCGGTGGTGTACCGCCACACCTTTCTTTTATATTTCAATTCAAACTAGTAACACCTTTCTCCAACATCAACCTGGCAGTCCATAACATATACATACAAAATAATCCACAAAAAAGTTCCAAATCCCTTTTATTGTAGCAATCAATTATTGAACTCATCATCCCTTGAGTTCTCAATAACAACACATCCATAATTCTTTCATAAATTCATACATAAGGAGAACAAAATAGAAAGTCACTTTACCTTAATTCTGCAATTATTCTTTTAATTTGAACTCCTCTAGAACTTCAACTTTCACTTTCCTTCACACTTTAAATCAAAGAAGAAGAAAAATCTCTTAATAACAAAGAAAAAGTGAACAAGTAGCTTGTTCCATATTCTGCCATGAATTAATAATTAAGCACTTATATCATGTTTTCCTTATCTTCCTTGAGATAATTAAGATAAACCATAAGTGTTTTCACTTATCTTGGCTTGTAAAGGTTAGGGCTTCTTCAAGAACCCTAGAAAGGAAAATAGGGCTGCTCTTTGTTGTTTAAAAGAAAGTAGAGAGAATTTGTGAACCCTTTTTTTGTGACTTAAGAATGAGGGAAAATGACCAGCAATTTGGCCTTATAAAGTCCCTAATTTTAGCCATCCACTTAGCTGATTTTGGACCACAAATTTAATCAAATTGGTCCAAGTAGGTGATGCACCTACTTAAGGAGTTCAAGCAACTCAAAATGTCAAAGTAGGTGATGCACCTACTTGCTTAATTTCTTAGTTGGGCTCAATTATATTTTGGCCTTTGCAGATTTGAGCATAGGGCCTTTTCTTCATTTTCCTTCTTCTTTTACTTAATTTGTGCCCAAATAAGTATACTAATAAAGGCCCAAATCTCATTCATGGACTTGGTCCATTAACTTGGCTCATATAACCCAAGTAGGCGACTCACCTACTAGCTTAATTAAATCAAGCAAGCACCTCAATATTTCATTCCATTTCCAGCTCCTAATCACTTTAATCTAACTTACAACTTGTACACACCTGGTCACTTTAAACTTTAGATTCAAATACCGACTTACGATTCCAAGTTAAATAGTTGTATCGAAGTTAACTTGATCGTGTCACATAAAAAGGTACGGGCAGCATCTAAAATTCCATCTACACCATTAATATTTTCATAACAAGTCTCATCCATTACCTACCACAAGTTTATACCAAGTTACATATGAATGGAGAAAGTACATGCAATGTACGGGGTGTTACATCCTCCCTTCCTTAGAAACATTCGTCCTCAAATGTTAGCATAACTATCCAACCAAAACAAGTTCAAGCCTAAGTTAATTATCCCTATTATCACTAGTACTTATATATTATACTTACTTGTTATTGCTCTAATTCAGCATCTTGGACTTTTTCTCTGTATTTGAACAAATGGGGGTACTTAGATTTCATCGCTTCTTCAGCTTCCCATGTTATCTCCTCTACTTGTTGGTTTCTCCAAAGCACTTTTACAGAAGTTATTTCCTTATTCCTCAACTTCTTAACTTGTCGATCTAGAATAGCAATAGGTATTTATTTCTTCATAGGTGAGATCTTCCGTAACTTGTACATCTTCAGTGGGAGTAATATGAGATGGATTTCCGATGCACTTTTGAAGCATTGAGATGTAAAATACTGGATGAACTGTTGAGAGCTCTTGGGGTAGCTCTAATTCATAAGTGACTTGGCCAAATAGCCGAGTAATCTTATACGGCCTATATAACATGGACTTAGTTTTTCTTTCTTACCAAATCTCATAACCCCCTTCATTGGTGACACCTTTAAGAATACCCAATCACCTATAGCAAACTCTAGCCCCCTTCTTCTAACATCTGTGTATGACTTGTGTCGACTTTGGGTTGTCTCTAGCCATTGTTGGATCACTTTAACCATTTCCATAGCTTGATGAACAAGACTGGCCCGAACAAGGCAGTTTCACCCACTTCAAACCATCCAATTGGTGATCTACACTTTCTCTCATACAAAGCTTCATATGGTGCCATTTTGATACTTGAATTATAGCTATTGTTGTAGGAAAACTCGATGATAGGTAAATGATCATCCCAACTACCTTTAAAGTCCACTACACAAGCTCATGGCATATCTTCAAGTATTTGAATGGTACGTTCTGCTTGTCCATCTGTTTGAGGGTGGAAAGTTGTACTTAAATTAACTTGTGTTCCCAAATTTCTCTGAAAATACTTTAAAAAATTTGCGGTAAATTGAGATCCCCTATCTTATATAATAGAGACTGGTACTCCGTGTAATCGAACTATCTCTTTGATATACAATTTGGCATAATCTTCAACTGTATAAGTGGTCCTAACCGATAGGAAGTGTGCTGATTTAGTAAGCCTATCAACTATCACCCATATGGATTCCTATCAACTATCACCCATATGGAATCAAACTTTCGAGATGTACGAGTCAAACCGGTAACGAAATCCATGTTGATCATGTCCCACTTCCAGATTGGAAGATCTATACATTGCATATAACCCTCGGGCTTTTGGTGCTCTACTTTAACTCTTTGATAATTTAGATATTCGGCTACAAATTCTGCAATGTTCTTCTTCATGTCACCCCACCAATACATTCCTTTCAAATTATGATACATTTTAGTTGACCCCGGGTGGATAGAATACCTTGAATGATGTGCCTCTGTCATAATCCTCTTTCTTAGCCCATCTACATTAGGCATACATAATTTGTTTTAGCACTGAAGTACTCCCTCTTGCGTTAGCTCAAATGACTTTGTCATACCACATTGTACATTCTCCTTAAGTTGTAATAGTATGGGATCTGCATATTGCTTCTTTTTCACTTCAGCTACTAATGAAGATTTTGCCGCATTATGTACAATAAGCCCTTCATCTGGAGTTTCAAGAAGGCGAACCCCTAAATTGGCTAGTTGGTACAGATCTTTAGTCATCCCTTGTTTTTCTATAGACGGTGCCATGGTCTTCCGACTTAACGTATCTGCTACCACATTTGTTTTCCCCGGATGATATAAGATATCAACGTCATAGTCTTTTAATAGCTCAGGCCATCTTCGCTGCCTCAAATTTAGGTCCTTTTGATTAAAGATTTATTGCAAACTCTTATGGTCAGTATATATGTCAACATGAATCTCATACAAGTAGTGACACCATATCTTTAAGGCAAATATAACCACTGTTAGCTTCAGATCATGCGTTGGATAATTTTTCTCATGTGGCCGCAATTGTCTTGAGGCATATGCTATCACTTTACCATGTTACATCAACACATATCCTAAACTAATTCTTGAAGCATCACGATACACTGCATTCCCTTTTGTGCCTTCTGGAAGTACCAATACGGGTGTAGAAGTCAACTTATTCTTTAGATCTTGGAAACTCCTTTCACATGCATCATTCTATTAAAACTTGGAAGCTTTGTGTGTTAGCTTTGTTAAAGGTGCAGAAATTGAAGAAAACCCTTCAACGAACCTCCTATAATAACCTGCCAACCTAAGGAAACTACAAACCTCTGTAGGCGTCATAGGTCTTGGTCAGTTCTTCACAGTTTCTATCTTTTGAGTATCAACCATTATTCCTTCATCAGATATAATATGACCCCAAAATGCCACAAATTTTAACCAAAACTCTCATTTAGAGAACTTTGTATATAGCTTATGATCACGAAGAATCTGAACACCTGTCGTAAGTGACTGGCATGGTCCTTTTTTGATCTCGAATAAACCAGAATATCATCTATAAAAACTATCACAAACGCATCCAAGAATGGCTTGAACACCCTATTCATCAAATCCATAAAAGTTGTAGGTGCATTAGTTAGCCCAAAGGACATGATTAGAAACTCGTAATGATCGTATCATGTTCGAAAAGCTGTCTTGGGTATGTCCTTCTCTTTGACCCTCACTTGGTGGTAATCTGACCTCAAACCAATCTTTGAAAAACACTTGGCGCCTTGCAACTGGTCGAATAAGTCATCAATTCTCGAAAGGGGATATTTGTTCTTAATAGTCACCTTATTCAGTTCTCGGTAGTCAATACACATTCTCAATGAGCCATCTTTCTTACGCACAAATAATACTGGTGCGCCCCAGGGGGACATACTAAGCTTTATGAATCCTTTTTCTAGCAAGTCATTCAATTGCTCTTTCAACTCCTGTAATTCTGTCGGGACCATTCTATACGGAGGACTTAAGATTGGTTGAGTACCTGGAATTACATCAACACCAAACTCCATTTCTCGTTCTGGTGTCAAACCTAGAAGATCTTCAGGAAATACATCGAGAAATTCATTTACCACTGGAATAGTTTGAAGAGTTGGTGGCTCCGCATCTGTATCCTTCACTCTAACTAGATGATATATGTAACCCTTGGAAATCATTCTTTTTGCCTTAAAATATGAAATAAATTTACCTCCTAGCGCACTAATATTACCCCTCCATTCAAGGGCTGCCTCTCTTGGAAAATGGAAATACACCCTCTTAGTTCGGCAATCTACTGTGGCATAACAAGAAGCCAACCAATCCATACCCATTATAGCATAAAAATCTACCATTTCTAACTCAACCAGGTCAGCCATTGTATCCCGACCACAAATAGTTATTATACAATTCTGATACTCTCCTAGCTATAATAGATTCACCAACCAGCGTAGATACTTTAAATGGCTTAACTAACAATTCTGTTGTCCTTTTGAACTTTCCAACAACCAATGGAGTGACATATGATGAAGTAGAACCCAGATCAATTAATACATATACATTATGTGAAAATATGGACAATGTACCTGTAACCACATCCGGAGAAGCCTCTAAATTTTGTCAATCTGCTAGAGCATATGTACGATTCTAAACTCCACTAGAGCTAGCTACTTCTTTTGAACCTCTACCATGACCTATAGGTTGTACACCCCTACCTAAAGAAGGCACCAATGATGATGATGATGCAACGGTTGATCCAGTAAATCGTGTCATACCACCAATGTCTCTTTGTAGGCATTCTCTTATCATAGACCCCGACGTACCACACTAAAAGCAAGCATTTGTCCCAAACCGACATAGACCTAAATGAAGCTTTCCACATTGCTTACATGGCTGCCGATGAGGCCTTAATTGGCTCATACTCCTATGATCTTGATACCTTATTGTTCGTCAACTCTAACTCTCACTTCTTTGCCCAAACTGGTTGCCTTTGGACCCTTGAAACTGTGGTGGAGCACTAGCTGTAGCATAAGAAGATAATGGCCTAGGCGGTCTATTAGAAAACCAAGGCCTAAAGCCTTGGGATGCCATGAACTGCCCTATAGATCTGGCCCTTTTGGAATGCCCTCTTTCCAATTCTTATGTTCTTCTTTGCCTCTGATCCTCCATATTTTGTGCAAAAACTTGTATCCTTGCTATGTCCATGTCTTTGTTCAAAGCAACAATAGTACAATCTATAACCAAATATGGATCCAATCTATCCACATATCTATGAACTCTATCATCCATAGTAGCTACTATATTAGGAGCATACCTAGCCAAAGAGTTAAACCGGAGGCTGTACTTCCTCACGCTCATATTTCCTTGGCGAAGATTCAGGAACTGGTCTGCACGGGCCTGTCGAATCTCAAACGGAAGGTAATGATCAAGAAATGCCTCTTTAAATTCTTTCCAAGTAGCTGAAGGTGCATCAATACCCCTAGATCGTTTTCAGTCTTCATACCAAAATATAGCCTCCCCTTTTAATCTATATGCCGCTAGCTCCACTGTCTCTTTACCCGATACATGCATGACATCTATAGCCCTTAGGATTTGATCAATAAAGTCGTGTGGGTCTTCATTAGGATCTGATCTGGTGAACGTGAGAGGATCCAATTTAAGAAAATCCTGTGTCCGTAGGCTAGATGCCCTATCTACACCACTAGAACCTGTGGTTAGAATTGCTTGTCCTTGAGCTTGCCCAGCAACTATACGAGTCAATAATTGCACCGTATTCCTTAGATCTTGGTCAGTAGCATTAATAGGTGGTTCTAAGGATGCGGTTATTCTCCTCCTTAGTTCTTCTAGAGATGGAGGAGTAGAAGAAGTTTGTGATACAAACTCAGCTTGAGCCTCACTTTGATTAGATTGTGAGGTAGCCAACCCTTCTCCGACAGCCACGTCTACTCGCTTACCTGTATTCTTACTTCTTGTAACAAATATCTTTACTATAATGAGAAAAAAATAGGTTTAGTGTTTAAATATGACTTCACCTACAACTTGGGCTCTATTGCACGATCTAAGATGTGAAAAAAGAAACAACCCCTAAATGCCCATAGCGTCTTGTTTATAGATGTGGTGCACAACACACCCATAAGCAAGACTCTATATAGACACGACTTTGTAGACTCCCTAGGACAACCTGTTCTGATACCACTTTTGTAACGCCTCAAAGCCTATTAGGGCGGACAGACACTCGTAGCCGTAAAGGCCCGAGAGAACCAATCCATAACCTTGTACTTCTCATGCATGTAACTATGACAACCAAAGGTTCTGACAAATATGATGTTATACATCAGTGAGAATAACTACGTAGGCAAGCACAAAATTATATATACAACACCTCCAGCACATCTAAAAGACAAGACACTACCATTTTTAACTTTACATTAGTCTACAAAGCCTCTAAAAGATACATAGACTTAGTTAGGGTCGGGACAAACCCCCGCCCTACTCTTGACTACTGCACAATAACAAAATATATGGAACAGACTCAGAAAGCCCTGAATCAACCTAGAGCTCACTGATAGTCACTAGATAGCCTGTGCTCGTACTAGCGAGGTGTATTAGTTGAAGCACCTATGCCTGCAGCATGAAATACAGGTCCCCCTTGAGGGACGTCAGTACGAAGATATGTACTAAATATGTAAGGCTGAAGGTAAAAACACATGATACAAGAGCTCAATAGAAATCAGATACAAGTGAATAAGTAGTACTAGTAGACACCTTTATATATAATTGTGGGACAACGTACATTACATTCTTTTCTTTATTTTTTACCCTTCTTACTTCATAATCTTTGTAAGCCATATAATGTAAATGACTAGCTGATCAGTGGTAAATAGATAAATTGGGATCGGCCCATGCTAGGCTTACGCCCCTGAGCAGCCGCCCACATAAGAACATTGGGATTGGCCCATGCTAGGCTTATGCCCCTAAGATGCCACCCACATATAAAGGTATCGAGATCGGCCCATGCTAGGCTTATGCCCCTAAGATGCCACTCGTTTTACAAATTTACGTTACTTAGTTTATTTAGCCTTTGAGATTGTTACTTTGGTGGTCATAACATTATGGTACCTTGAAACAGTAATCTACCAATAAGAGACATGTAAATGGGCACTTGATTCAACAACAATGAGGTAGGGATATGTTGGCATACAAATGAAGTGTTTAGGAGCTGAAAATAACGCATGGGTCCTATTTGAGCAAACGAAGAACTCCTGAAATTCTCTAGTAAAAATAGATGTGCGGATTTAATAATAAGCATGTATTGAGGTGTTTTAACATGTTAGAGAGTGGGAACAAAGTCATTGACTACATGGGATATAATACGCTGCCATTATGTATCACTTGTTATAGGATAACCTTAGAATCTTACTTGATGGACCAAATGTTCGATTTCATGCCAAAGAGTGCAAAATAGAGTATGCCTTACATACATGGTTATATAACTCTGAAACTAACCCAACTTGACTTCCGGCCTTTTAGATTACTTATCTACAATAGAATATATGGTAAACTAGTATTAGCAACCAATCAACACATTTGGGCTACTTAACTTCACCAAAACAGTAATCGGGTAGTAAGCACTTAATCTGTCAATCAAGGGTGTTATTTTAACCCTTTTCTTCTCCAATTACACCCACATACCATACATGTTCTTATAAGATTCACCGAAACCACCTAAACTTCATTACACCCTCCAAACAATACGCAAAACAGATTGGGCAGTAAACACATGCAATAATTAGTTCGGTGGTGTACCGCCACACCTTTCTTTTATATTTCAATTCAAACTAGTCACACCTTTCTCCAACATCAACCTGGCAGTCCATAACATATACATACAAAATAATTCACAAAAAAGTCCCAAATCCCTTTTATTGTAGCAATCAATTATTGAACTCATCATCCCTTGAGTTCTCAATAACAACACATCCATAATTCTTTCATAAATTCATACGTAAGGAGAACAAAATGGGAAGTCACTTTACCTTAATTCTGCAATTATTCTTTTAATTTGAACTCCTCTAGAACTTCAACTTTCACTTTCCTTCACATTTTAAATCAAAGAAGAAGAAAAATCTCTTAATAACAAAGAAAAAGTGAACAAGTAGCTTGTTCCATATTCTTCCATGAATTAATAATTAAGCACTTATATCATGTTTTTCTTATCTTCCTTGAGATAATTAAGATAAACCATAAGTGTTTTCACTTATCTTGGCTTGTAAAGGTTAGGGCTTCTTCAAGAACCCTAAAAAGGAAAATAGGGATGCTCCTTGTTGTTTAAAAGAAAGTAGAGAGAATTTGTGAAGTAATCTTTTTTTTGTGACTTAAGAATGAGGGAAAATGACCAGCAATTTGGCCTTATAAAGTCCCTAATTTTAGCCATCCACTTAGCTGATTTTGGACCACAAATTTAATCAAATTGGTCCAAGTAGGTGATGCACCTACTTAAGGAGTTCAAGCAGCTCAAAATGTCAAAGTAGGTGATGCATCTACTTGCTTAATTTCTTAGTTGGGCTCAATTATATTTTGGCCTTGGCAGATTTGAGCATAGGGCCTTTTCTCCATTTTCTTTCTTCTTTTACTTAATTTGGGCCCAAATAAGTATACTAATAAAAGCCCAAATCTCATTCATGGACTTGGTCCATTAACTTGGCTCATATAACCCAAGTAGGCGACTCACCTACTAGCTTAATTAAATCAAGCAAGCACCTCAATATTTCATTCCATTTACAGCTCCTAATCACTTTAATCTAACTTACAACTTGTACACACCTGGTCACTTTAAACTTTAGATTCAAATACCGACTTACGATTCCAAGTTAAATAGTTGTATCGAAGTTAACTTGATCGTGTCACATAAAAAGGTACGGGCATCGTCTAGAATTCCATCTACAACATTAATATTTTCATAACAAGTCTCATCCATTACCTACCACAAGGTTATACCAAGTTACATATGAATGGAGAAAGTGCATTCAATGTACGGGGTGTTACAGATCTCTCCTGTCAAAGTTCCCATATCCGTTGTCAATTTCTTTAGCATATCCCTTATTTCCCCCATTTCAGCTGGAGAACTATCAATGGATCTTGCTGTTTTCGTCATGGTTGCCAAGAAGTCGACTGGCTTTGATATCAATGTTACACAAATGCAGGAGTTATAGAGGATAACTCGAGATTTGTAAGCTGATTCAGGAACAGGGTTCGAGATTTCTGCTCAAGATGATGAATTTAGAAGAAGAGAGAAAGAGAAAGAAGATAATAGAATAGAGAGAATTTTAGAAGAGAAACTGATATTTCTTATTATGATCCTTCATTTTACATGTTCTCTATATATCAATGAAAATGGAATACCTAAGAATACATTTTGTAACTACCTTTTAATAGAATTGAGAATGACAGTAAACTGTCTAACTAATTGACAGTTATAACTGTTTTCTAGAACTAGTTGTTGATCTGGACTAAACTTCTTTTAATCTTCATTTCCAGCTATGTGAAGTCTTTCAATCATTATTTTGTGTATCACAGTGCGCGGGGATGATTTGACAGGATGTAACCGCGACGGAGCTATTGGAAGCAATGATTTATGGGAAACAATGATGAATGGAATATTGAAAGACGTTACAATTGAGATTCCATATGATTTGTGGGTTGTTGATTATGAGTCGCGACTACTAATGTAATTATATGCATTATTTTTTGGTGCGAATATAGTTGTTTAGATTTTTTAAATCCCAAAACAAATGGGTATAGAAACTGATCTTTGCTATATAAATTTGTGTATATGTTATTTTAGTTGAATAAGCTGCTTAAATGAATGAAATACAAATTCTTCATCAGTTTTCTTTTTTTAATAGAATAAGTTGACATTTATATCATATATATATGTTCAAACTTGTAAAAATTGAGAAGGGCCTGTGAGGATGAGTAAAGAGGATTACTTACCTAGTTAGTTTGGATACATGTCTCGAGTTTCGAGTTCCACCAAAATTCATTTGATTTCGGAATTAATTATTTGTACTTAGCTAGTGCATTTTTATCACATACAAGATTACGGAGAGGTAGTCTCCGCTGGAAAAGCTGATAAAGCTGTGAATGTTTGCCTGTCTATGCATAAACATGGTTGCCCTCAGGATTTGAATTCTCTCAATTCATTTCTTGACGTGTTATGCAAATCAAACTGGCCGAAATGGCTCATATGTTGTTCAAGATGTCTAGGAGCAGGTTTAAAGCTGATACAATTAGTTATAATACACTTGCTAATGTGGTTTCCTTCATCAAGAATAAAGAAGGGAAAAAGTTACCCGTATACATTTGTGATTCAAACAGGATGTCACTGGCCTTTCTATGTGGTGTATAATACCAATAACAAGTACATAATTATCAGTAATTACACTCTCTCCAGCTTTTTTAATTACTTTACTCTCTCCCTATTAATATACATAACATAGCCGACATATATATAACATTTTGTGTATATGTTGAGATTTTTGTAATATGTTTAGGGAGTTGGAATTTTTTGTAATGTTGGAAACATAAGTTGTGTATTTGTGTAATTTTTTGAAAACAGAAACAATTTGAGATGCAACTCCTTCAAGTCATGGGCTGTAGTCGGAGCACCCTGCTAAGTCTCTGTGCTCATGACTCATGAGCAGCTGTATAACGATAATTGCGTACTTTTTAATTCATTTTCGTCTCAAATTCTTCATGTTCATCATACTTATCCACACCTTACCACACTCCAAGAGTGAATTTCACGAGAAGTAACAAACATGCTCATGAGCTGCTACATAAAGATAATGGCATGCTTTTGAAGTTATTTTCATCTAAAACTCTTCACACTCGGCATGCTTGTCCACATCTTACGACACTCCAAAATTGAATCTCGCGGAGTCACAAACCCACCTCAGATTTAGAGCCTTACTGTTTCATTAGGCTTCAAAAGGGCACTTTATTTCGTTGCATACATACGCTGTTGTGCTCACAATTTAAAATGGCAGGGGAGGCGGCCATATTTGCTTACCAACCTCAAGAATCTCCCTTTGCCCTTCTCAATTTCCCCTTCATCACAGAAAGTATCCATCAGATAACAACGTTACAGTTTTGAACATTAAAATCTGATATAAACATACACACCTGAAAAGGTTTTAAATTTGCGTGGCAGCAAACTCTCGAGCAATTTACCAACCTCTCTTTCGCGGTTGAGCAATTTGAAAAGGTTTCTGGGGGAAGATACCAGATATGTTAAGAATCTCAGGGTTGCTAACTTTTTTGGGCCGAAAGAAATCAGCTAATGAAAAGGGCAATTCTTTAGGCGTATAAACAAGCAATCTCTTGGTTTGTCAAAGTATAACTTCTTCATTTCTTTCTCATATGTTAGGTGTGTGAATAATGTCTTTAAGTTCTAAAACTGCAAGTATCCAAGACTTTGTTTCCATATGTGAACTGCATTTTGGTGAGATTTCCTCATTAACTTCAGCATGTCTGCCTCTTTAGAAGTTTAACTTGCTCTTCTTTCCCATGTAGTTTATGGCTAAATTTGGTTTACCTTAATGCAGGTTGTGTTATATCCCGGAAACAGTTGATGGAACGACAGTATGGAAGATTGCGCGATCAGAACAATGACGCGATTGGCACCATGACTACATGTACACATACGTGTATATTGCGGAGTCGGGAACTTTCAAGGCATCAATAAAATTCGTTCAAACATTTTTATCAGATTACTGATCAATGTTTATAATAGAGATTTTCATGTAATTACATCATATATTGACATGATTCCATTAATCTTTTCACGGTCATAGAACTTACTGCACGGCTCTGCAACTTAATGCCGTTATATTTGTTTCTAGTTACGTTTCTCATTCGATATTTTGTAAGATAAAAAATGCTACACAACGACATGACTATTGTAGTCACAAGTTTGGTCAACACTGTCGATTTCACAATACTGTATTCTGTGTTTATGTAACTAACCATTATCAACAACAAATTTACCCTAGATTGTATATATTTGGTGAGAAAAGACATAAAATAACTACTGAAGATATCTCGAATTTGCAAAAAGATAGTTAAACTTTGCGTGCGATCTATTACACCAAAAATATTGTACAAACCCTTGTAAATAGACCATTTTAAATGATTTGGAGCCTATAAAGTGATCATGGCCATTGGAGCTTGAATGAAGAAAATTGGCTGCAACTATCAATGAAAAACTGCCACGTGTAATCAAATTTGACAATTATTTTAAATCCCTTCTTCTCCTTTTTAAAAATTCGATTTTCCCAAACCTCCATTATTATAGCCATTGGAGCTTGATTTCAAAAAGGTCACTCTCTTCTCAATCTCTTCTCAGCGAACTCACCCTTAAAAGATAAGATTTTTCATTTATGTTTTAATTTTTTCTTATTTTTCAGTCATTGAAGCTTTGATTTCGTCTTAATTTGCTTAACATTTTTGAAATCAAGTTCTATTTCTAATTAGGCTTTGAAGGAAAAAATTTCAAGCAATGTCAAATTCGTAATTTACTTACACTATACGCTTGATTTCTCCTCTCAAAGTACATTTCAGTAGACAAGAAAAAGAAAGAGTAAAGTGAGAGAAAAGAGAGCAGCTGAAATACTCCCTCCGTTTCATTTTAATTGATCCTTTTTTTAAAAAATATTTATTTCAATTTAGTTGTTCCTTTTGATGAAATCAAGAGTATTTTATTATATTCTTCCAATACTATCCTCGATATTAAATGACTAAACAAAGTATATTTACTCAAATTTATATTTTTAAAGCATAATAATTAGGCTAATTTGATAAAATAAATCATTAATAAATACTTTCTTAAGGAGAGTGTCAAGTTAAAAAGGATCAACTATTTTGAAATAGAGGGAGTAATTATTTTTGGAGCGAGTTACTATTGTTGGGTGTTGGCGCTTGAAATTAATGCCGTTACTGATTTGGGGTCCGTTCCAATGAGACAAAGATGGAGGGAGTTGAATATGGTGCAGTGATCGGAGTTTAGGTGGCAGGAATCGGTGGTTGTTATTTGCATGTTAATGACCGTGAAGGCTGTTAATGGCAATGGAGGTTTGAGGAGTAAAAATAGAAGAGAAGTTAAAAAAAAAAATTAAATTAATTAACTAAAAAAAGAAAGTGACCTCCACGCGCTTAAATTTAGACTAAAATGGATCAAAATAATTTATTTATACTGATCTATATAACTTTTGCGGGACCTTTTAGTAAATTCAGACATGTATCTTTTCTCTTTTTTGACAGATAGAAAGCTATTTTTAATAAATCTTCATCTCGGCAAAAAGTATATCATAACTAACCACTGCTGCGCTTTGTGAAGTCAAATACGAGTAAATCGCTATCAATGAATACAACCTTTGTTCCCCTGGGGTTTCGAGTTGTCACTTTGCTAGTAGGAAAACGACCCTACATAATTTAGACAAGACTGGTGTAGAAACTCCAGAAGCATCTTTTCAATTTAATAGATTCTAAAAATAACGACTATGCTTTTCCAATAATTTTGTTTGTTTCTCTTTAGGGAAAGGGGAAAGTAATAATTGTTTTCCCGAAAAAGGGTATGAAGTAAAACGTACAATATTAATTGAAGGAAGTAAAAAGTATCGTGTGTTGTGTTTTGGAGCTGAACAACATGGAGAGCAGAGAAGAGATATCATATGTGAACCAGCAAGAAGCCATAGAAATTGATCAGATGTTGATGGGTCCTCTTGCTTTTACTGAGGATCAGCTCATGGTTTGGCCTCTGAATTTTTAAATTGATTATTATGTCCTAAATTTCTCTATTTATCCATCCCTAAATTGGGTTTACTTGTTATTGAATTTAGGAATTGGCTGGCTTGAGTGTTGCCTCTGCAATTGGAGAGGTAAGTTGTGTCATAGCATAAGTATGCTGTTATGATATTGTTCCATGTGTAGCACTAGACTTCATTTATTTTCAACAGTGAGAAACAATAAGAAAGAGGGTGGGTTTTTAGTAGTGGAACATTTGTGGTTCTTCGATATCGGAATCCTTTGCTCGTGCTATTGATAAATTATCGTTGTTGGATGGTGCAAACAATTTGTTAACTAGAGTTCGTGTAGTCATTGACTCTACAACCTATTCGATCGAACTAGATGACCGGTCCTAATTGTTTTCATTTGTCAACCCATTTATCACCTAATTGAAAGAAAAATATTTGTGTCCCTAGTTGCGTAGAAACCATGGTTAAAGATCATTTTTTTGGGGAGCGTAGGTTAGTCGAAGAATAAATTGACATCAAAGCAAGTAACCTAGGGATAATTTGGACAAGGGCGGATCCAGAGCATAAGTTGTGGTTTCACGGGAACCAGTAGCTTTTGCATAGATATTGTATATATTGTAAAAGATTCAGTAAATATTTAATTGTGAATTCATTTATTATTGTATGAGTATTAATTTGAGGTAGCTATAGAAACCCATAAGCTTCAAATCTTGAATCCGTCTCTGGATTTGGAATCGCGATTAGTTAAGCCTCGACAGGAAAGACAGATTATGTGTTAGTTTATAGACAAGCAATCACTTGTTTGTGAAAGTATCATTTCTTTATTCTTTCCTCCCTGGGATTGTCAAGACTACATGCATGTCATCTTTCCAGGTCTATAGTTCAAGTGAATATACTCACGTGCTTGTTATATGTGGTCCTGGTAACAATGGTGGGGATGGTCTTGTAGCTGCTCGACACTTGCATCACTTTGGTTATAAGCCATCCATTTGCTATCCAAAACGGACTACTAAACCTCCTTTTGCTGGTTTGATTAGCCAGGTAGAGGATATGAAATGAAATTCTTGAACCTCAATATATCTAGTTTATTTGAGATGTTAATGGATGTGAGAATTTTGGTAGCTTGAGTCACTGTCAGTTCCATTCTTGCCGGTGGAGGATCTACCCATGCAGCTTTCAAGTGACTTTGAAATAATAGTAGACGCTATTTTTGGATTCTCATTCCATGGTAATATTTCCTTTCTCAGTTTCTGTTTGACATTTCCATTAGTTTTTCTTTGCTGTGGAAGGCCAAGACTGTTATTGAAAGCTATATAACTTCTATAGCTGATTAGCTGTATGCCAAACTTGTTAGTCTTATTCTTTGCATAAGTTGGTTTAAGTCATTCATTATCCACCTTAACGTGGGTATGCAGCGTTGGAAGTGATTTGCTGTTATTGAGGACTTTAACCATCTGGTTCTTCTTTTCCTTCTACTTATTTAAGTCATATAATTTTACCTTGGAGCTAGCTAGAATATCTTTCCTTAAAACACAAAGCTAGCATTATGTGGATAAACTTTAGGTCTCCAAAAATGTCTAAAGTCTTTTTGAGCATATTAACTCTTTCCAGGGAACCCAAGGCCACCGTTTGATAGTCTCATTAGAAGGTTGGTCTCCATGAGAAAGCAGCAGCGCGCACATGAGAAAGCAGCTATCATTATATCCGTAGACATACCTTCCGGGTGGCATGTGGAAGAGGGAGACGTTTGTGGTGAAGGCATTGAACCTGATATGCTGGTATGCAGTTGTTAAGTACTCACATTATCCTTAAAAAAAAAAAAAAAGTACTCACATTCTATCGTTATCATGTGTTTTACTCGTTGATAACTCTGCTTTTCTTTTGAAAATCACGGAAATACCTAAAGAAAATTTTGGACATACACTTTGTAGGTCTCTTTGACTGCTCCAAAATTGTGTGCCAAAATGTTTTGTGGACCACATCATTTTTTGGGTGGAAGATTTGTTCCACAATCCGTCATAGACAAATTCAAGCTAAAACTTCCATCATATCCCGGCACTTCCATGTGTGTTCGAATTGGAAATCTTCCACAACCCAATTTATCAAAAGGAATATTTGCAGCTTCTTTATCTCTTGAGGTGGAGGAAGATCCTATTGATCAGGTTAAGTTTGTAGAAACGTCTATTATATCTGGATCTTTGACTCTCTTGTGGTAATTTTATCCCGAGTTTGTCATATAATCCAGAAATGTATGCAAAGTTCTTTCTTAAAGCTATGCAGTATATTTATATTTGTGGCAATAAAGCCCCATTCTGATTGCAGTTTCAAAAGTGGCTTGGTGATGCATTGGCAGCTGGCGTCAAAGAACCCCATTATATGGTCCTGTCAACAGCTGGTAAAGATGCAAAACCGTAAGTCTTTCTAGCTTCAATTTTCTAGTCTTTACATTGTGTGCAAGTTAATATAACAGTGATTTTTTGCCTGATGTTGGCACTGGTATTTCTTCTTCCCAGTTCATCGCGGATGATATCATTGGAAGAAGTAAACAAAGATGGTTTTGTCTGGTGAGCTCCATAACTAATTCTGAAGTATACATAGTCTATTTAATGACATCCTTCTTGCTTCTGCAGGCATACCAATTATGGGAGTCAAAAGGCTCGTGAAATTTCTGAAAATCCTCATGCATCACTTCTCTTTTACTGGAGTTCTTTGAATTGCCAGGTTAAAAATAATTCCATCGTTAGCACTTCTTGAAATTTGGGAGAGCACTAATATCTTGTGACACTGTGTTATATTGGTGTGACTATTAATAATTTAACATACATGAAAATGTCCAGTGATAGCTCTAGAAATCCTGTCCTGGATATGCACTCGATGACTTGAGAGTGATCTGCATGATTGTGTTGGGGTAGATGACATAGGCGGACCCACATGTATAGGTGGGGGTGCACGTGCACCCGTTAACGTCGAAAAAAATTGTGTGTATAGATGTGTATATATTTTGAGAAATTGGGATATAGGTAATAGTGCACCCAAAGAAGATTGGAAGTGCACCTTGGTTCGCTGGTTGGAGCCAGCAATTCCGTCCACGTGACCCGGGATCGATACCGGTGTAGTGCAACATTTTCATTTTTTTTCAGTACTTCAAATTTAAAGGCTTTTTGATAACATCAAAATTGTTGAAGTAGGGATTTAAACCCGCGTTCTTGTTGTATGATGAACACACCTTTACCATCAAGCTACCACAACGAATTGCTAAAAAATGTTAAAAGTCAACCTATTAGTTGAACTTCATATTTTAAGAAAGTAAATTAAAGTTATTAGCTTAGAACTCATATTTGTTCTATATATTTATTTTTTCAGTAAGGTTCATGCCATTGACGACCAATCGAATATGATAATACCCCTTAATCGACACTGAAAGTTTTGCTAACGTCTATGTTAAGATAATATTAGTGCACCACAGTATTATCAAAAACAAAAAGCGTAAAAAAGTTTCAAGGTCCATTGTGTTTAAGCACAAAGTACAAATAAAGCGTGAGATTTAACGAAAAAAGGAATAAAGAGAGAAAATATAAATATATGTATAGTCCAAGACTAATAATATAAGCATGAATGACAAATATATGAACAAAGAAATTGATTTTTTTATCAAGTGAAATATCAATTATTTAGTGTTCGTCTCTTCAGAAAGCCTCATTGACAAGGGAAAGTATAGTCTTAGAAATTAGAACCTAAACTGCACACTAAGCGAGGCGAGCGCTCAAAATATTTTGAGTCTTGCTTCAGGGCTTATACGCGCCTTTGACAACACCGGTGCACCTATTTTGAGTCTTGCTTCAGGGCTTATACGCGCCTTTGACAACACCAGTGCACCTACTGACTTCACATCCTGGGTTCGCCTCTGGTAGATGAGTTGCTGAAGAGATGCATTTAGCCTTTACGAACTACTATCATGCACAATTAGAATCCACGTTCAGTTTCCCCATGATAAAAATAAAATGTAAAGAGAGATAGAAAGAGGAAGTATCATGATTACTTGGCGGACTACCTTAAACCTCAAATGGACATTTTCTTTATCATCATTGCATTTACGCTCTGAGATGTAATTAAATAACTTACTACATATGCACTTACAATTAGATAATTGTTCTTTCTGTTCTTCATTACAAATTCATTTGTAGATAAGAGTGGAGGGATTTGTGGAGCTAGTTTCTGACGAGGAATCTGATCAATACTTCTCTAGTCTTCCTCGAGATGCCCAGATTAGACCAATAGTTAGCAAGCAGGTTCGTCTAGTATTTTCAGCCATCGATTTTCTAGATTCCGATTTTTGCATTTCTGTATACGTGCATCAACAGCTAGTTTTCAATCTCTTCTGCAAGTTCAGAGCACATCGACTAATGGACGAGAGGTTCTCTATCAACAGTACAAAGAATTAGAGGACAAGTACCATGAAAGGTCAGTAGTTTCACATAATGCTGGTCGTTCTTTCTTTTCTTGTCCTAATCTGTAACTAGTGCTGCTCTGGTTTCAATATTCCATCTATGCCTAGCGGAAGTATTCTATTGATTGGGGTTACAGTTAAGATGCTTTCAGTTGTGTGATCGCTATCAGCATTTACAGTATTTGGATCGAGTTCTTCAACAGTTGCAATCTTCTCCTTGTCCGAACATGTAAAAGATGTAACTTTTCTGTATGCGTTCTTGAAAATTTTCTGACCAAGACTTGTTGATTACAACCTAATCATACTGACGTATCCTTTCTCAAGAAGTTTGTGAATGTCTAGATTCAGGTGAAACCAAAAGCAATCCTTTTTTGCCTAACATGCAGGACTTCAATCCCAAGACCCAAACACTGGGGAGGTTACAGGCTTATTCCAGAGTTTTTCGAGTTTTGGCAGGGAGAGGAATCTCAAGTGCATCTCAAGTATGTCCAAACCCATCTAGCTTTTATGTCATCGTGATAGACTCTACGGGCCCATCAAATTGATTTCTGTTTAAATTCAAGTAATCTGCACTAATTGATTTGGGTTCAACAGAAAGACCACCTAAAAGTTTGGGTCATGAATGGAGGGAAACTTTGACATACCTCTTATAGGTGCTTCTTCATATATGGCATTGGAGTGAGTAATTGTAAATTTATTTTAAAAACTAGTCAGAAAAATCCGTTAAGAGAGATGATAGAACAGATCTCCAGAATCAATAAGTATAAAAAGATGGAACTAGATGAGCAAAAATGGGACAACCCTATAATATCTCCCACCAACTTGATGGAGTAGAACAAAGTTATTTTCCGACGGATCAACCTTTGATAATTTGAGCTGAAATGATTCCTGATATTAATTGATGTTGACTTGTGCATTTAAGCATGCTGTTGTTAACAGATTGCGGTACTATGTGGAGGAGATCGATGGAAGAAAAGTATGGAGAGTTGATAAATTGGTCCCACGATTAGCCGAATCAACATCTTCATTATGACTTGCCATCATTGAACCTTAGCAAAAGTTGCAGGCCATGACAGCAGCGCTCGATTAGATCTTCCCTTTTTATGTGTCCCTTCTGATTACCTTTTCTTGGGTCAGGATGTTGCCCTTAGGAGGTGATATTTCTGTATATATGTGTATGCCAAAAAGTTTACTTACATGTAGGGGTGGGCATGGTATGGTACGGTACGGTATTTTAAATTTTGGTACGGTAACTTTAGTTTTCGGTATCTAAAAGAAAAATACAATTACCATACCAAATTAGTTCGGTATGGTTCGGTATTTTTAAATTTGATTTCGGTATTTTACGGTATGGTAATTCGGTAACCATACTTTATTTGATTTCTAATTACATATATTCATATAAAAAAAACTATAACTTTAAATTTTAAAAACGTCTCAATCATGTTAGGCTAACAACTATATTTGTCAATCAATTACACAAAAATAATATTTCAATCACGATTGAATAGTCCGAGATGCAAATTCTGAACAACAGTACCTAAACTTAAGCATAATACTTCTAAATAATAAGCTTTCCAAAAATTTATTTCTAAATAAAAGCTATTTTTGTGTTCAATGGGCTAATGGATGATAATAAATATATTTAATAATCATAAATATAATATAATATATATATATATGGATTTTATATGTTATTAAAAAACTTCGGTGCGGTATATGATATTTTGGTATTTATTGCATAAATATCAAATATCGTACCAAATACCAAAATAATTTAAAATTCTTACCATATATCATATCAAATACCATAACATCCACGTCGCGATATAAAATTTTTTGATTTCGATCTGATATTCGGTATATACCATGTAATGCCCACCCCTACTTACATGTTATCTCCTTGTTGATTTGCATTTGTCCCTTCTACTTTTATTCCAGATGAAGTATCTTTTGTTTCCTTTTCCTTTTGTGTCAAAAATTGGCTCTATGTAGGTCTCAGGTACAATTACTAGTAGTGGCAAAAACAATAAAGTGATCTGTTCCTATCTATCCTAGCTTTGATAGACAAAGCCGTTCCCAGACATGGCAATTATTAGATGAAATTGGCTCTGTAACTCCTGACAATTTCTGATGATGCAATCTTCTAATGAAAATGAAGTTCAGGGAAAGAAATCGAAAATGTTCTATATCTTCCCACCCCACCCCTTCCCCCTCATTTCCGCATCATGGCACTAATGAGAAACTCTTTCAGTTGCATTCTTCACTAGCCCTCCCCAATGTAACCGTTGTATAACATTCAAATCACTTCCCTTATTCCTTGACCGCCGAGACACGCATTTTTCGAGTGTCTAATGGACAGGTTAGGTTATGCCTCCAAAAGACAAATTAACTCAAACGCTGACAAATAGAAAAGGATTTGGGCAACTATGATCCAATTGAGCCGAGCAATAAGTTGATTTGACGGCAAAAATTAAGTCATTATGGGGCTGAGGATGAAGCTTCTGTCTAAGTTGATTAGAGTTTCTAATAAGTTGACTTGAAACTGTAGAGGTGTAGGAAACCCAAAATTAACCTGCAAATTGGATATTGAATTTACCTGACGCATCAAAAATGGATAGATTGGGGGTTGCACATTAACGAGACAATAACAGCCCTAAATTTATTACTTCTATAAAAACTCTGTTTTGCCAAAAGGCACTTGAATCCTTCCAAGAATCAGTATTAACCGAAAAGATACGGAAAATGTACATAGAATTACTGTTGAATGCAACGAGAATATGCATTCGACCATGTCTAGTTCGCGAAGGCAGCTTATCCTGTTCTTAGCAAGAAAGAGAGCACATCAGGAGATCAGCTGAATTGGGTTCTTCCCAGCAACTTCCAAGTACCATGATTTCCATGCTTCCACATAATGTGCAAAGAGATCTTTCAGTGCTGTAACACACAAAACAGAAACCAACTTGTAAGCTCGAGAACATAACTAAGCTAAGATACAAGAATGATTTGCATCTACTTCATAATACGTCAGCATGGGGAAGAATTCGTACCAAATAAACAGTAAGTGTAATTTGTTAATTCCACATTTTATGCAAAAGTTGATTTGGTTAAACATACTAAACGCATCTATAGCATAGCTCAGAACAAGTAAACAGCCAGCAGAGCAATTTATGAAAAGACCACAATGGAAAAAGAAAGTTTTAACCTAATAATCCATACCCTGGTAGATCACATTAACGAGGGTAGATCAGTGGACACTACTTTTTGTTTCTAGTTTGGTCTGCCTTCTGACATTTATAATCCTATGAATGACAATCAATTGAATCATACTAAAGATGAGAGGATCATATTGACGATGGTAATTGAGGATGGTACTAAAGATGAAACTCAAGATACCTTGGTTGTGATATGGAGGATGGTAATTGAGGATGGTACTAAAGATGAAACTCAAGATACCTTGGTTGTGATATTGAGGATGGTAATTGGATGCTAGACTTTCCCAGTCATGAACCCGTTTCATTCTGTCAGACTGAGAAACTTCAGCTGGAGGTATGGTTGGAGGAGCAAATGGACCGAAGTGGTAACTCTTTTTGCTTGTTGTTAAACCGGACTCCTGTTTAGGAATGTGAAAATCGTTTTCCGGGTTCTCACATTTCACTTCAGTAAGCAATTGTATCCTAGTTGCTTCATCTGAAATACCATCCATAGGTGGACCAACTCTGCTCCTCTTGATAGTTGAATTTGTAAGATCACTACCAAATACCCTCTTCTTAGATTCATTAGCACAAAGAGCATCAACTGATTTGTCTTCTGATCTTTCTCTCAGCCCCAACCATCTAAATGCTGGTTTCCTCGTCTCTGGGTGATGGGTCTGCAAGTCATGCAAGTAGCAATATCAGTAACTAGAGTTTTTTGTACAAAAGGTTACCTAGGTAAGAGTTAAATTTTCATTATTCTTCTCAGATATTTTTCTTCCTGATGAATAAACACTTGAGGATAGTTACCTTCTCAATAAATTTCATCGAAGACAAAACATTAGCAATATCATACAGCCTCCTAACTTTAGCTGCATCAATAAGAAGAAAAGCATTACTTGAAGGAGCATAGATTGGCAGCACAGTGGTATTAAAAGAAACCAACAGATTGTGTATCGATATTAGTTATTCAGATTATTAAGCAAGAACAAAGGTATCGACTTCTTACTTCTTGTCATCGCAGGAGGCCTTCCATCTCCTAACAGTATCTTTGCTGCCTCATCAAGGCAAATCATATCAACCTGAATTGAATCACCACAAAGAATTAGGATCTGTAGAAAGCAAATTGAGAAACAAGTTACCAAAAGTTTAAAGTTTTAGCTTACATTGGTGCAGAGGAAGAGCTTGACAAAATTCTGCGTAAGCAGTCCCAGTGATTTTTCTCTCCTATTTTCTGTTATAACATAGGCCAATGTCTCAGAAAATACTCCCACAGAGTAGCTGTATTTTTCACATCAAAATAATTGAATCGCAATTTACAAGTACCACTTGAAAGACGGAAAAAAGAAGCAGCAAATTTACCAGATTTGAAGGGACCTGCAGAGTTGACACTGGAAGTGGGGTTTAGTTTATCGGTCTGACTCGAATCAATTAGGTTGGAGTCTCTATCATCATCATCGTCATCTGAACCCTGAGGTTACACGGAACAAAACAAAGGAAAATCAATCATCCCGCTAAGACATAGGGCTAAACCAAGCAATGTTCAAGAACAAGAACCGTCAATTACTTACCTTGACAGAGCTAGACCCATCAAATCCACTGCCATTATCTTTTAGACCCTCTTCCTATCGAATTATTAAATGACATGAGAAAAAACATAGCACAATTTACCCAGCCAAAAAAGCAAAAATGGCACTTAAATAAGCCAAGATACAAAAGTTTAAACCAGTGTGCTTACCTTCAACTGTTCCAAAGTCCTCGGAATTGCTCCGAACCCTTTCCATGAATACCTATTCTTAGCCTTCCTTGCAAGAACCTGAATCAACAAAAAAACAACTATAAGATTTGAAGAAAAAAAAAACGAAAAATAGAATCTTTAATTCAAAAAGCAAAAACTGCTACAATTTCTAATTAACAGATCTTACACCAATACTTTCAAGTACATTCACAATATCATAGATCCGCCGTCTCTCAACACCTATAAACGGCCCAAAAACACCCAATAAATACCAACCCAAATCCGAACCACAAATAAAAGGACTTAAGGATTACATCATTGTACCCAATCTCCGTGCAGCATCATCAAGCCCAATAGTCTCCACACCTTCCCGATTATACAAGCTCAAGAAACTGCACAAACAATTCACAAAAAAAAATACAAAAAAGAATCAGCAAATCTTCAGATTCATACCTTCATACACAACATCAAATCAATTACGGCCTCTAAAATTACATACTTAGAACATAGGAGACCGAGAGACTTCTGTTTTCGACAATACGTAGATCTAGAATCTTTAGAAGGATCTAAAGTTAATGCCATAGTGATTTTCTTTTCTTTGACGAAACAAATTCAACTGTGTGTATAAGTATAACCAAGAGAGAAATGTGTTGTTGTGTTTTATGGGAGAAGAAGAAGGAGCCGTTAAGAAAGGGTTTGTTGACGTTGGCGGGGTGGAAATAAGCCATTGGAGGGGTTTTGAAAGTTTGAATTTCAGATTAAACAGCGGGAATTTGAGTTTCTCTCTAGATGGCCGCGCCTACTGGCACCTCAAATTGACGGTTTTAACCTTGTTACTGTTTGCTTGGTCGGTGCGTTTATACGAGGTTATATTTGGAAATTCGCAAGGAACATATGAAATGGGGGCATCTGATGATGACACATGCATAATCACGTGATTTACTTTTTCCGCGTTGTTTTGAGTATAATAATGATTCATTATCGCTCTATTAATTGATGTTCAGAATAAAAAATAATTTTGACAAATAAACAATTGGATAAAATTTTAAGAAAAAATTTATCTTGATAGAATTTAAATTTTATGCACGGTAAATAACAAAATACTTCACACCTAGTTTTTTTTTTATTTTTATGTAAAAAATTGGATAATTTACAATAGCAATTTAAATTTAAGTTTACCTGATAGTGTAGAATATTTTGTACACTGTATCAGTACACAAAACTTAAAACTCTTACGGTCCATTTGGCCATAATTTTTTTTTCTTTTTTTTTGAATTTTTTTTCACTTTTAAAACTTTTCCGAAAATTATGATGTTTGCCATGAAAATTCAGAAAAATATTTTGGGGTTGGATTCCAAAAAGTGAAAACAACTTTGGTTGTTTTCACAATTTTTCACTTCCATTTTCAACTTTCATTATTATTATATATGACCTCAATTTTTAAATTTTTACACAAAACCCTCTTATAGCTATAATCAACCACCAAGAAAAAAATTATTATTTGTATTTTTTATGGTACAACATCATTTTTAATTGTTGCAGATATTCTAATCTCTTTTTCTTCTTTTAACCAAAATTTACTAACGTGAAGTAAATGGCAATCTATGGCGAAAATATATCAATTTTTGTTTTGAATGAACTATATTATAGAAATATAAGGCCTAGTACATTATGTTATTTAAAAATGAGAAATTTAATATTTTTTCTTATCATTCTAATTTTCTATATATATCATATAATGACTATTATGATTTTAATAAATTATTAAAAAGTGGTCAAAAGTCGCATATCAAACATAATGTAACGATCCATATTTATGATACAATAATATTCAAGGAAAATCAATATCATCAATAAAGAAAAAGCAAAAAATTAGCACTAATTTATTCATAAATAATTCATTCGTAATTTTTTTTAAAAAGACCAAATTCAATAAAATAATTTATTCAAGTGAAAGTAATTAAGAATTTTCATCAACAAATTTAAGAATATAAAAAATATATTTATATCCATCAATCATATTTTTATTCAAATTTTCGAAGTAACAATCATAATAATTAGTTTGTTGTTAATTATTTTATCAATTGAAGACATATAAATTATTTTCTCAACATTTGGTTGTATGTTAGTAGGTAAATTAGTAGTTGAGTGATTTTGATAATTTTTAAAAGTTGAGGGCATAAAATCATATTTAAAAAAAAAATTCAAAAGTCTAAAAAAATAAATCAAAAAGGACATGGTCAAACACAACTCCAACTCCAACTTCATCTTCAACTCAAACTCCAACTCTGGAAAAAAGTAATTTTTATGACCAGAAGGCTACTTATTGATAAGTCAAAAATGACAAGTAAAATAGATATTCAATTAGAAGAATAGTGGCAAGTAAAAACATAACGGATGGAGTAGTAATTACTCCCTCCATTTAAAAAATAATAAAGAAAACTTTTAAAGTTTGTGATCTTAAATTAAAGTTATGTCAAATATATCAAAATATCTTTTAACCTCGGGGTCCAGATATGTCATGTGAATCGTTAGAACTATAAGTATTACCAAAAAAATGAAGGGTTCATTCTTCTTGAAACAAATTAAAAAGAAAAGTTGATCACTCTTTTCGAAACAGAGGAAATCGCTCGTTTAGAAAAAAAAAAAAATTGTAATACTTTAATTTCAAATTTTCATGTGGCTATGAATATTATTGGCAATATTTTGAAATACATTTTCACTTTATTCCACAATACTTATTTGGCATAATATTTTGTATACATTTTCACAATATTTGAATTTTTGAAAAACAAGTTGGATAGTTAGTTACTTCTAGCTGGCCATTTAATGGCTCCATTAATTGAAGTTAGTTAGATATAAAGAAGCAAAAAACACGTGTATATATACAACTAAATGTAGAGTTCTAGCTTCAAGCTTCATTCAATAAAACAAATACTTTCTTCTTCTCTGTATCAGCTCTAATTGACAGTTCCTTCCATGAAATTTTACATGGTATCAGAGCCACGTTATCTAGGGATTCCTTGCTACAATTAAGCAGGAAATTGAGAGATTTTCGTTCGTCTTCGCACATTTTTTCATTTTTTCATTTTTTTTTTTTGAAATTTCTACAATGACAAGTATACGATTTGACCACAATCATCCCTTATTCCTGGGAGCATCAGATACGCCTGGTGTGGTACAGATTGGTATTGAGCTTACTGGAATGGAAAATTATACACTTTGGAGCAGAGCAATGCGACTCGCGCTTTTGATGAAGAACAAAATTGAACTTATCGATGGATCTATCACTCGTGAAAAGTTTGGAGCCGATTTGGTGAATCAATGGGACCGCTGCAATGCGATGGTGATTTCCTGGATAATAAGCAATGTAAGTAAGGGATTACTTTCTAGAATTTTGTTCAAATCTACTGTTTGCTCAGTTTGGGAGGATCTTCGAGAATGATTTAATAAGGTGAATTTGTCTCAAGTTTATCATCTTCACAAAGAAATTGCGACACTAGTTCAGGGTACTTCGCCAGTTTCAATTTATTACTCTAGGTTGAAGGACCTTTGGGGTGAGTATGACTCGATTGTGCCCCCACCATCATGTGACTGTGACCAATCCAAGGAGTATAGTGAACATCTTCAGAAGCAGCGGTTGCTTCAATTTCTAATGGGCCTAAATGATAATATAGTATGCTCATGGTTAGATTTTAATGAAGACTACTCCTCCTACTGTAAATCAAGCCTATGCATTGATTATTCAGGATGAAAGTCAAAAGTCCTTTTCAATAGTTCCTCTTCCTTCTTCAGCTTGGAATTTTCATTCTGCTGGTGGTATGGATCCTACAGCTTTGTTCACATCTAGAGGAAGCATGCAGTACAAAAGAGCCAATGACATTTACTGTGATTACTGCCACATGAAGGGCCACTCTAAGGATGAATGCTATAAATTGAAATTTTGTGATCATTGCAAGTCTCGTGGACATGTAAAAGAGAATTGCTATCAGTTGATTGGTTATCCAACTGCATTTAAGGATAAAAGGAAAGCAAATATAGTGACATGGATTGATTGTTCGACTGAGTTCCACCAAGACAGTAGCTCCTTTCATTGTCATGAGCGCGGTTCGATAAGTCGAGGTGGACAAGACAATCAAGGTAATGGTGTTTCTAAGTTTTTTACTCATGAACAATTAACACTAATTGAGGACGCAAATACTAGTATGGCTAGAGCCAATATAAATCTTGCAAGTAATGTCTCTTACACTAGCAAGGATAATTATGCTTGAATTACAAATATCGGAGCAGCTAATCATATGATTAGTAATGCACAATTATGATGGGGGGAAAGATGATGATGATGCATTCAATATGGAGGAAGATGATGCTTTGGAAACAATCCAAGATATGTTACTTGAACCGGATACTGCTTGCTGCACTACACAAGAAGTTATGGAGAAGATTGATCAATAGGACTCCATCATCAATGAAGTTTGTGATGAGAAGGTTGATGGGGTTGATAGAATTATAAATAACCTAAAATTTTTAAGAATAAACATTGGGCCGTGTGTAGTGTCACACCCCTTTTTCGCTCGAGGGATCGAGTCGAAGGGATTTTCCAATTATAGTGACGGTTTTGAATAGGGATTATTTTAGTTATAGAATCGCCACTTGGAATTGAGTTATGGTGTTCCAAGTCACCTTTTTGAATCCCTAGTCAAAAGGAAATGACTCTTTATATTTGGTCTGCGAAAATAGAAGACCGAGTAAGGAATTCTATTAACCGAAGGGAAGGTGTTAGGCACCCCTCGAGTCCCGTGGTTCTAGCACGATCGCTTTTCTTGACTTTTCTTGACTTAAACTAATTTGATAAATTATGTTTGGGCCTAGATTCACTCGTTTTTATTATTCTAAAACTATGTTTAAAACTCTCGTATTAACTCAGTGAAAAATTAGTTTTTAGAAAAATATTTGTCGAGGTGTATTATTTAAAATGTCCTGGAAAAGATGTGTATGCCGCATTCTTAAGTGAATCGAATATTTTAAAATATGCCTAAATTATCTAGCATTTTTTTTTTAAAAAAAAATATATAAATAAATAAATAAATAAATAAATAAATACTTTGTCTGCTCAAAGTGTTACCTAACCTTAATAATAAACTTGAGTAAAATTAATTTAAAGTTATTAATTAATTTAACCAAAAAAAAAAATAGCTATCAAAATTTATTAATAACAACGAACAAATAAATAAATAATGAAAATAACATTCCTAAGTAAATTAATTTCAATTGTTATAAAATATTATCTAATGATTAATTTGAAAATAATTTAAGAATGCATATATAAAAAAAATGTATTATTGATTAATGCATCTTGATCATAAAAAGGGCAAAAATTAAATACTAATAGTAAGACATTATATTAATTTATTAGTTCTTGAAAGATAATACTACTTTCATATCACAAACAATGCATAGTCGTGATTTATTCATCTTTCCAAGTTAAGATTATTTTTGCAAAATATTATTTCAAATTTTCAATTATTAATCAAAACTGTAGAAAAATAAAAAATAAAATAAAAATCACACTATTGAAAAATGAGGGTATGGCTAGATCTGATGCTAGAGAGGGAAGAGGAGAGAGGAAAATGGGTGGTTACTGGCGTTGGTGGCGCAGATCCGATAAGGGATTGACCGGAGAAGGGAGCGATAAAGACGTAACTGTGGGGTGGCTGGTTTTGGAGCAACGATGGGAAAAGGAAGGGAAAGGTGACGGCGGCACAGTGGGTGCCAATAGTTGAAGAATTTTTCGGCGACGAAAAAGATCGCCGAAACAGTGATGTGATGCATTTTTTACTGGTGATGTGTGTGAATTGTATTCTGTATGTGTGCGCACTACTATGTTTTTGAAAGTGTGTTCGAATTAGCAGATTATTTCGTAAATATTTTTTGCTTTGTTTTCTCGCTCTATTCATATTCTTAAACTTAGCAATATCTCACACTGTATTTCAATATTCAACACGCATATAATTATTCAATAATTTAACAGTATACCATAGATAATTCACTCAATCAATCAACCACACATGCGAAATAATGAACATTTTCATTCATGCTAGTTTATAATAAAATTTACAAAATGAATGATACATGATTGAATAAAACTTGTGAGGAAGTCAGAAATTGTCACCGAAAACTCAAACGGAGATCGAACTTGATTCTCTCCTTTATTTTTTTTTGTGTTTTTTTGCCTTTGTCTCTCACTTTTCCTTCTGATATTTTCTCTGTTTTTTCTCTGAGTTTCTGGTTGTGTTTGCAGTGTCTGTAAGCAGGAATACCTTGTTCTCTGTTTGATGTTGTAGAGTCCTTAAATCCAGAGTCTCTTAGGAGGGAACAGTTACAATCTGATAAAGGAGGGGGGGGGGGTTAAATTTTAAAAATAATATTATTAATAATTTTTTTATTTTATTATGAACAATAATAATAATAATAAAAAAAAAATAGAATAATAATAATAATAAATATAAATATAACTAATTAATTTTTATATTTTAATAAAGTATAATAAAAATTATAAATAGCTTTAAATAAATATAATTAAGATTAAGATAGTATTAAAACTACTCATTTATTTGTTTAAAATTTAAAAGATCTTTTTTTAAAAATTTTGTATTATTTTTTTTAAAATTATAATAAAAATAAAAATAAAAATAGAATATCTCAAAATTAACTTTATTTAGTTATTTATTTTTTTAACTAAAAATTTATTAAAAATAAAATAAGAGTTAAAATAATATCGGATCAAATATAAATATTTAATATCAAAAAATATATCTATTACACTCAGAGAGGGTCAAAAATCACGTGTCTACATTTTGCCCTTCTTTGTTTGAAATCTCGAAGAGTTTTCATACAAAGAAGTAGACAAAGAAATGATTTTTGATCCTCCGATTATTCAAAAAGAAAAAAAAATGTGACCGAGTCCTGGTTTTGGACCGCCTACATATCCCGGGTTATAAAGAAATCAGGTTACGTGTAGTTCAAAGACAAAATGGTGAGAGAACAAATTAGAGGTTGAGTGAGGTTCCATCGAGTTTTCGATTGACGACTTCTGCTTTTACATTCACATAAATAACAAAATAAAATTGAAGATACAAGTGAATGATCCTATCTATTCAGCTATTCTGGAATCTTGACTTGAATCTTCATGACTTCTCAAATGGTGGGATAGTCATTATTCTGAGTTGAACTTGAAACATAAAATATTCCTCCTCGGTTGCTTTTGACATTAAAGAGGAACTTGACAATTGATTTATTCTTCAGATTTTCTTCTGGTTTGGACTTTAAAATCTTCACCCTATTTTTCAGGCGGGCTCCTGACTCGCAATTGATAATTTTCACCCTATTCTTTAGGCGGGCTCCTGGACTTTTTTTTTCTTCACCCTGTTCTTCAGGCGGGCTCCTGACTCGCAATTGATAATTTTCACCCTATTCTTTAGGCGGGCTCCTGAACTTTTTTTTTCTCCACCCTGTTCTTCAGGCGGGCTCCTGACTTGTTACTTCTCCACCCTATTCTTCAGGCGGACTCCTAGCTTGTTACTTCTTCACCCTGTTCTTCAGGCGGGCTCCTGGATTGTCTTTTTCCTCATTTTGTTCAAATATGTTCCTGAACTCAAAATAAAAAGTGAAACAGAAAAATAACATTCCATTCTTCAGGAGGGTCCTGGACATAAAATAAATTCTCATTCTTTAGGAGGGTCCTGTCCCATTCTTCAGGAGGGTCCTGAGCATAAATAAATTTCCATTCTTCAGGAGGGTCCTGAGCATATAATAAATTTCCATTCTTCAGGAGGGTCCTGTCCCATTTTTCAGGAGGGTCCTAAGCATAAAATAAATTCTCATTCTTCAGGAGGGTCCTGAGCATATAATAAATTTCCATTCTTCAGAAGGGTCCTGTCCCATTCTTTAGGAGGGTCCTGAGCACAAAATAAATTTCCATTTTTCAGGAGAGTCCTGAACACAAAATAAATTCTCATTCTTCAGGAGGGTCCTGTCCCATTCTTCAGGAGGGTCCTGAACACAAAATAAATTCCCATTCTTCAGGAGGGTCATGTATCATTCTTCAGGAGGGTCCTGAGCATATAATAAATTTCCATTCTTCAGAAGGGTCCTGTTCCATTCTTCAGGAGGGTCCTGAACACAAAATAAATTCTCATTCTTCAGGAGGGTACTGTCCCATTCTTCAGGAGGGTCCTGAGCACAAAATAAATTCCCATTCTTCAGGAGGGTCCTGTCCCATTCTTCAGGAAGGTCCTGAGCATAAAATAAATTACTATTCTTCAGGAGGGTCCTGTCCCATTCTTCAGGAGGGTCCTGAGCATAAAATAAATTATCATTCTTCAGGAGGGTCCTGAGCACAAAATAAATTCCTATTCTTCAGGAGTGTCCTGTCCCATTCTTCAGGAGAGTCCTGAGCATAAAATAAATTCTTATTCTTCAGGAGGGTCCTGTCTCATTCTTTAGGAGGGTCTTGAGCACAAAATAAATTCTCATTCTTCAAGAGGGTCCTCTTCATAAAATAAATTTCCATTCTTCAGGAGGATCCTGTCCCATTCTTCAGGAGGGTCCTGAGCACAAAATAAATTTTCATTCTTCAGGAGGGTCCTTTCCCATTCTTCAGGAAGGTCCTGAGCATAAAATAAATCCTCATTCTTCAGAAGGGTCCTGCCCCATTCTTCAGGAAGGTCCTGAGCATAAAATAAATTTTTATTCTTCAGGAGGGTCCTGTCCCATTCTTCAGGAGGGTCCTGAGCATAAAATAAATTCTCATTCTTCAGGAGAGTCCTGTCCCATTCTTCAGGAGAGTCCTGAGCATAAAATAAATTTCCATTCTTCAGGAGGGTCCTGTCCACAAAATAAATTCTCATTCTTCAGGAGGGTCCTGGGCATAAAATAAATTCCCATACAATATACATAAATTTTGCCCTAGTTTGTACTGAGAAAATTTATGTCATCAGATCATAACTGAGATCCAGCATCGTATGTTGTAATCATAATTTTTTACTTTGACAGAAGTGTGAAATTGTATCCTTTATTTGAAATTTTTTTATCCCTGTTTCAAATAAAATAATGAAAGATTGTAAGTTTTGAAAACACGTGGTGGTTGGTTTGTGATATTTGGCTCTTGAAGTGACCGTTCTTGCACTTGTCATGCTCAACTTTTTTCCCAATCCTTAATGGATATCCATTGACTTATCATACTTCTGACTCAAAATTCTGACTACTGAGACTCTCAACTCAAACTATATTTCTCTTGTATAACACCTCAGGGTTTAACTTTTCATACACCTTTTATCCTTCCATGATGTCAAGAATTGTCAAATCACAATCATTTTGAATACTTTATTATACTTTTAAATGTTGTCTTTGTGCGTCGACCCTTTATCTTGCTTTGTACCTTTGAAGAAGTTGGTAGCAAGTTTGGAGTCCTTTCTCACTTGACCTGACGTGAATTTGACTAAAACACATACAAGACAACAAAATTTTTCGTTTAATGACAAGGTCACAAAAACCAAAAATCAAAATAAATCAAAAGGAAAAGACAATAGGCATCTCTTTTTCAAAACAAAAAGAAAAACGTATCTGAATGTGGAAATCGATTCTGGTGATTATGACATGCATTTTGAATCAAACAACCAGATCTACCCACACCAATCATTACTACTTTTGTCCACTTATTGAGCTTGAAATTTAGCCAATCATGAACTCATTCCTTCTGGATAACACCTCTCCTTTGGCTAGTGGCACCTCAACGGGTTTTTGCCAACGAGCCTATCTTATTTTTACTTTTTTCTCAGCTTACAGTCGTCTTATGGTGCCCAACAGGGTTTTCACCAATAAGACTCTCTCTTTTTCATTATTTTTTTTAAGTAAACACCCAAAATATGAAATATCATGCATCGATAATATGTTTAGCCTTGACATTCTCAAAGATTGATCTGAAGGTTTTTCTTTGGTTGTAACTTGGCTTTTGGATAGGGTTAGAAAGAAAGGTCGGCATGAGTCTCAAAATTTACACAAGATTGGGTAAAACATTCAACTTTTGGAATCGATTCTTTTAAGAAAATAAACTTTTGCCCCAATTTTCTTTCATTCTGGGTAATTTGAATTTTCTTTTGGTTGGACCGAACCCCGGAGTAGGGCTGCCTACGTAGCTTTTCATAGCAAGAATCAGGTCAAACGTAGTTTAGGATATTTCTTTTGCTTGAATTGAATTTTTGATTGATCTTTTTTTTATCTCTTTTTTTTTAACTCCATTTTTCTTGATATATATATTTTTTTTCAATTTTTTTCAAATTCTATTTTGATTTCAAAAGAGGGGTACAAAAAAAATAACACTAAAACTCAAAAGGGGTAACAAAGGATGACACAACATTTGGGTAGTAGAATGAAATGCCTTCGTCATATTAATCCTTAAAAACACAAATACATAATATGTAATCTGAGAGTAGAACATGAAGATCATACGCATCTTTTTCAACATTGATCGTGACTAAGCTCATGCACTTGCGTCACTTCTTTTAAGCTTGTGAAATATACATGTCCACTTATATTGTACTTTTTTTTTCGATGAGTGACTCATGCCCTTTTGGAGCTAACTTCCTTTTGTTTTTCCTTATAGTGGATATTGTTTATCCTCCAATCGACCCCATTCAAAATTCTCGAATTAAATCTTCTAATCGATGCTCAAGTTATTTCCTGATTCACAAAGTTATTGCCTCAATACATTCAAAACAGGTTGTAACTATCTCCCCAAATACCTGAACACTTTACTTATTTTCTTATATGTTTTTTCTTTCAACTCTATCTTCTTGTCAAATGTTTCAGAATTGGATTGGATTTAAAGATCAGTCTATGAATTCAACATGCATATCACATCTCTAGAATCACCATAGAAAGAGCTCTCTAAAGAAATAAAAAAGACAACAAAACAATATATAATAAAAAAATAATAATAAAAAGATCACACATTTGTTGACCAAAAGATAGAAGGATTTGAATAAAAATTATAATAAAATAAGATAAGATATATCTCAAATTCCAACCCTAAAATAATTTGGATAGTAGAAAGAAAACAAAAAAGACTATCAAAAATCCTTCCTCATGGGGAGCAGATTGACTTCTAAATTGCCAAACTTAATATTTTAGCCATTGAATTGCACGTCGGCCTTAATGGAGTTTCCACAATCATTGCTACATCATTTTTTTTTAACTCGATCATTTTGAATTTATCATCTCAAACTCTCTCCAAGGTAAGCCATCAGTAATTTCTCTTTTCCCCTACTCCTCTTCATTGATTACAAAACTTTTTCATATGAGTCAAAGGATCACTATGACCCTCGTACATGTCCAACTTTGGTGTTATGGAGTTTAGAGGCAAGTGAACATTGAAACATGTAAAATCCTTGTGAGAACTCTCTTTTCTCTCTCAGTATTTGCATGTTTCTCATATTTTGCTCCAAATTTCTCACTTTTCAGATCATTTCTTATTATTCCTCATTTCTAACAATCTACACCAACTCATCTCAGACCCTATATCATTTTTTGTGGGTCATCTTACTTGTTCTTTGAACATGGTGTTGTATTGGTGAGATGCCAACTTAGCCATAAACCAACAACCTTAACACTATTTTAATTTTGGAGAAAATTAATGTGTCAGAGTTCAAAAATTTTCTTTTTAAGACCACCGAATCCATGAAGGACTGCCGACGTATCTCATTAAGATGAGAATCAGGTGTACGTATTTCTTGAAAATTGGAGATACAAAGAAATATTCTCTCTTTTTTTGTTTAATAATGAGAAATTTATTTATTTATTAAATAATATATTTTTCATTTTTGAAAAAAACTTCCTTTTTTTTTTTTTTTTTAATTTAAGAGGACAGACAACCATTCTTTAAAAGATCACTGAATCCATTGAGGACTGCCTACGTATCTCAATAAAATGAGAATCAGGTGTGCGTAGTTCTTAAAATATATGTCGTACAAAAGTTAGCCTCAAGACCCTAAAGGTTCAGGGCTATTAAGATTTATATATATATTTGTATAAACTTAGTCTCATGATCCCTAAAGATTCAGGACTGTTAAGATTTATATATTTTTATTTATTTTGTAAAAACTTAGTCTCATGATCCCTAAAGATTCCGGACTATTGAAATATATATATATTTTTTTTTTTTTTTTTTTTTTATATAACCTTAGCTTCATGATCCTTAAGGATTCAGGGCTATTAAGATATATATAAAAATTGGACTTGAGAATTAGAAAAATAATTATGAAAGTAATCATATTTTTAAAATATTTCCCAATAAATCTATGAATAATTTTTTAAAAGATAGGGTCGTATCCTGGGAAGGACTTCCTACGTATCTCACTAAGATGTGAGAATCAGACCCTCGTAGTTCATAAAAACCGTAAAACTATGTTACTGAAATTTTTCTCTTTTTAAAATAAATTTTTTCTTTCAAAAATGATTCACTAAATGTGACGATAATTTAATCTCTTGCATTTTAATGTTGCTTAAAAGCCTGTCAACACACAAATAGCCTTCCAAACAAATGTCAAAGAGCACGTAGGATGCACATGTTGGTCTTTGTAAAGTAGGTTACCTGTCCTAGACAGACCCGACCCCTGTGCCGAGTCTCGCTAAGTCAAATACATATGATGCAAATAGAGCGGCACCTAATAGGGATAACTAGATTCTGAGTTTTCAGTTCTTCTAAGTTTAAACCTAATAGAGATATGTGTCTAGACTGACTTACCCGAGCGGACACTTGAGACCCGAGCGGACACTTGAGATGGGGAGGGACAACTTGGTCGGTAGCAGGGCAACACCGCCTTAGTTGTCGATCTGAACCCCGCCTAACATGTGTGACTATATCCTTCACCAGGTGCCTTGACACTCTGGCTATCTCAAAAAGAAAGTAGGATGCATGCGCTGCATTCCTTCTATCCTATTTCAGAGACTCAGAGGGGATGTGCAAGAGAAGACAATTTATAATACAGTTCAATCAATATCAAAGCGGTAAATAAGCGACAAGTAGCACATAAGGCCAACAAACACAATATCAATAATAATTAAAGCAAGTATAAGTCAATATAAAAAGCTCGAATTCTTATTATTCCCCAGCAAAGTCGCCAAAGATGTCACACCCCTTTTTCGCTGGAGGATCGAGTCAAAGGGATTTTTCAATTATAGTGAAGATTTTGAATAGGTTTATTTTAGTTATAGAGTCGTCACTTGAAATTGAGTTATGGTGTTCCAAGTCACCTTTTTGAATTTCTAGTCAAAAGAAAATGACTCTTTATATTTGGTCTGCGAAAATAGAAGACCGAGTAAGAAATTCTATTGACCGAAGGGAAGGTGTTAGGCACCCCTCGAGTCCCGTGGTTCTAGCACGATCGCTTTTCTTGACTTTTCTTGACTTAAACTAATTTGATAAATTATGTTTGGGCCTAGATTCACTCATTTTTATTATTCTAAAACTATGTTTAAAACTCTCGTATTAACTCAGTGAAAAATTAGTTTTTAGAAAAATATTTGTCGAGGTGTATTATTTAAAATGTCTCGAAAAAGATGCGTATGCCGCATTCTTAAGTGAATCGAATATTTTAAAATATGCCTAAATTATCTAGCGTTTTTTTTTAAAAGAAAAAAAAATACTTTTGTCTGCTCAAAGTGTTACCTAACCTTAATAATAAACTTGAGTAAAATTGATTTAAAGTTATTAATTAATTTAACAAAAAAAAAATAGCTGTCAAAATTTATTAATAACAACGAACAAATAAATAAATAATGAAAATAACATTTCTAAGTAAATTAATTTCAATTGTTATAAAATATTATCTAATGATTAATTTGAAAATAATTTAATAATGCATATATAAAAAAAACGTATTATTGATTAATGCATCTTGATCATAAAAAGGACAAAAGGTAAATACTAATAATAAGACATTATATTAATTTATTCGTTCTTGAAAGATAATACTACTTCCATATCACAAACAATATATAGCCGTGATTTATTCATCTTTCCAAGTTAAGATTATTTTTGCAAAATATTATTTCAAATTTTCAATTATTAATCAAAACTGTAGAAAAAAATAAAAAAAATAAAAACCACACTATTGAAAAATGAGGGTATGTCTAGATCTGGTGCTAGAGAGGGAAGAGGAGAGAGGGCAATGGGTGGTTACTGGCGTTGGTGGCGCAAATCCGATAAGGGATTGGCCAGAGAAGGGAGCGACAGAGACGCGGCTGTGGGGTGGCTGGTTTTGGAGCAACGACGGAAAAAGGAAGGGAAAGGTGACGGTGGCACAGTGGGTGCCAATGGTTGAAGAATTTTTCGGCGACGAAAAAGATCGCCGGAACAGTGATGTGATGCATTTTTTACTAGTGATGTGTGTGAATTGTATTCTGTATGTGTGCGCACTGCTATGTTTTTGAAAGTGTGTTCGAATTAGCAGATTATTTCGTAAATATTTTTTGCTCTGTTTTCTCGCTCTATTCATATTCTTAAACTTAGAAATATCTCATACTGTATTTCAATAGTCAACACGCATATAATTATTCAATAATTTAACAGTATACCATAGATAATTCACTCAATCAATCAACCACACATGCGAAATCATGAACATTTTCATTCATGCTAGTTTATAATAAAATTTACAAAATGAATGATACATGATTGAATAAAACTTGTGAGGAAGTCAGAAATTGTCACCGAAAACTCAAACGGAGATCGAACTTGATTCTCTCCTTTATTTTATTTTTGTGTTTTTTGCCTTTGTCTTTCACTTTTCCTTTTGATATTTTCTCTGCTTTTTCTCTTAGATTTTGTCTGTGTTTGCAGTGTCTGTAGGCAGGAATACCATGTTCTCTGTTTAATGTTGTAGAGTCCTTAAATACAAAGTCTTTTAGGAGGGAACAGTTACAATCTGATAAGGGAGGGGGGGTTTTAAATTTTGAAAATAATATTGTTAATAATTTTTTTATTTTATTATGAATAATAATAAAAAAAATAAGAAATAAATAAAATAATAGAATAATAATAATAATAATAATAAATATAAATATAACTAATTAATTTTTATATTTTAATAAAGTATAATAAAAATTATAAATAACTTTAAATAAATATAATTAAGATTAAGATAGTATTAAAACCACTCATTTATTGGTTTAAAATTTAAAAGATTTTTTTTAAATTTTTTGTATTTTTTTTTAAAATTAGAATAAAAATAAAAATAAAAATAAAAATAAAAATAAAAATAAAAATAAAAATAAAAATAAAAATAAAAATAAAAATAGAATATCTCAAAATTAACTTTATTTAGTTATTTATTTTTTTAACAAAAAATTTATTAAAAAAAAAAAAGAGTTAAAATAATATCGGATCAAATATAAATATTTAATATCGAAAAATATATATATTACACAAGGGGAGGGTCAAAAATCACGTGTTTACATGTAGTACGGCGTAAGCCAACCAGTGACTAAATACGTGAGACGATGAAAGGGAAAAAATTAAACAGGAACGAGAGTGAGACAACCGTGAATTTTGATGATATCGTAGTGTGTGGTAAGACAATAAATTTGGCATGTTGAGTCCCACAATAGTTTATTTTGAATGGAATGGCCTCTTTATATGATCTTGAACAATATCAGTTATTTTATAAAAAATTTAGATTAAGTTACGTCGTAGGTAAGATAAAAAAAAAATAGTTCATTCAAATAAAAAAAATATGAAAACCAAATTATAATTTTCTTATTAAATTAGTCGAACTTACTTGCAATGAAAGAAAAAATATACAAATTTTGTTTTGTTTGTAAATTTATTAGTCTGACATTAGAACAAAGATAGAAGTTATTAAGTTGGAACGGAACAAAAAAAAAAAAGGAAACTAAGGAAAAAAAAAAAGGAAACTTAAAAACTTGAGTGCCAAGCACCAAAAGCAACTACACCTCGTCCAACGTCTATATATATTACCCTCATTGCTCCGAGTTTTCTCACAAATTTATACTTCTCTTTCTCATTCTTGCATTAATTTTTCTGCACTCAATAAAAAATTCTACCATGTCGTCGGCTGTCTGTATTCAATTTCACCCTGTTGAAGCAGAACTAATAAATCTTCTCAAAAGGTTCTTGAAGGGCGAACATTTAAGATGTCCCATTAAATTCGCAGAAATCTATGGAGACCAACCCCCATGGCAGTTTTATGGATCGGAAGATAAATCAGGTTACTTCATCACTCCGTTGAAGAAGCGGAAGAAATCAGATCGGAAGCATGTTCGAACTTGCGGGAACGGGACTTGGAGAGGCCAAACTAGTGCTGTTCCCATCAAGAATCGTAAGGGCGGATCGGTCGTGGGGTATAGAAGAAATTATATATACACTGGTAAAGGAAATAAAACTAGTGGCAGTGCTACTACTAATTGGCTGATGAGAGAGTACTTCGTGGGGGATGATTTCTTCAAGGTAAACAACATTCCCAAGCAAGATTATGCACTATGCAGAATCAAGAAGCATGTAAGAGGGAAAAGGGATGATGACGATGATGCGGTCAATATGGAGGAACAGGATGCTTTGGAAACAATCCAAGGCATGTTGCTTGAACCTGATTCTACCTGCTGCACTACACAAGAAGTTGCGGAGGATGCTTTGGAAACAATCCAAGGCATGTTGCTTGAACCTGATTCTACCTGCTGCACTACACAAGAAGTTGCGGAGGAGACTGATCAATGGGAATCCATCATCAATGAGGTATGTGATGAAAAGATTGATGGGGTTGAGAATACAACAGCTTTAGTTCACGGGGAATATGATTTGAGAGGATGTGGAGAGATCAGTGACGTGCAGGAAGATGGAGCTGATGTTATTGGAAGCAATGGCATCTGGGAAGCTATAAATGGAATATTGAATGATGTAACCGTTGATATCCCTGACGATTTGTGGCTTGATGTCGATCATCAACCACCACTTCTATTAATTAGTTCTTCTACGTAAACATAATAATACTGTCCTGAAAGATTGTTGTTTAGATTCTTTTGTCCAATGAAATATATGTTATTTGTAATGTTGTCATCCGATACTATCTGAGATTGTGCATGGAAAATTTATTTGGCTTCAGGGGGCAAAATACAAAGTTACGGGTTATATTAGTCTTACTATATTGTGGTCTAGTTCTAGATCCAGGCTCGTCATGCAAAAAAGTTCCAGTTCCTCACAATACTTCTTTTTCCATTTACTTCACAATAGATAACATTATGAAATCTAAGACAGAAATACCTTATTAATCAAGTTGATTTAAGTTCATTAATAATACTGGGTTATGATGGTAATATTTTTAACACAAGATATAATTGGAAGTCTGTCCATGCACACGCTAAATGCAGCAAAGGTTGCTGCTGTACTACACACATCAACCTAATATGTAAAAACTTTTCATCAGATTGGCAACTAGGACTGTATAACATTCACAAGACTCAAGTTTGATTCAAAAATCTAAAAAATGAAAAAGAAAAGGGAGAGTGCACACAATTTTACATCGGGCAGCAATTTCCTACAGATTCTTTTGCCTCTGCATAGAGAGAACATCTCTATTCAAGATATGATGGTTAGTCTGTTAATGATCCTCCTAGCAGAGAACCATCTGAGGACACTAAATAGCATCTTCCATCTCCGTTGAGCTTTATCCAGGGAAACAATTTACTACTATGAGCAAGAAAGCTGTTGACAGCACACTGTAGATCAGGTGATCGAGCAAAGCTAGGACTCGGAAGGGAATAGTCAATGTCAAAGAAAGGCAGATGATCATCATCACAAAATGGGGGAGTTATAGAATCAGTATCATCAATCAAGGAGTTGGTGTCTTGCCCGGGGAAATTTAACGGTTGGTCAAACCTACCATCCATGTTGTCTATACCATGCAAGACATAGTCATCCAAGCTGCTGAAACCAGAAATTGAACAGAAAGACGGCATGATGTCAAGCATTGACGTACTTAGTTGCAGTTATTCAAGTCGGTAACTACCTTTACATCTCAAAAATCCCAACACTCCTCTAATTAAGAACCCTTCAGAAACATGTGTAACCAACTCACCAGACAACACAAGCCAGACAGCAGTATGACTTTCCCAACAAGTAATAGTAAGCTTCTTATTCTACCTAGCCAATCTTCAAGACTCTGAGCAAGCTTCTCAAATACATCACTGATGAAACGGTTCATCCATGTAAGTCTCAACACTCTTCTTTACCCTTTGGTTGTTGTTGTTGTTGTCAGCACCAGCTGCACCGCTTCCTTTCGTAACTTATTCCCCGCCTTTAGCTTCTTCTCTGCTGGTGCTTTTTCAGCTTCTTTCTCCTTTGTTGCTGCTGGTTCTGCTAGCTTTTTCTCTGCTTTTGGTGGTACTGAAAGTCAAATTCGGAATCAGAAAATGGGTTTTATTAAAAAGAGACTAGCAGATTTCTAGCTTGTGAATTGATGAGTTTGTGTTGTCTGTAAAAAGTACACGGTTCAAAAAAAAAAAAGAAGAGAGAACCACATCAGCCAATTGTCTATTTAGGAAATGGTGCTACTATCTCATCACTGCAAATTTACGTTTACAGATAGGTAAGGTAGAAACACTAAGCTAAAAGAAAATTGCAAGATGAGTCCCAAAGGTATCAGATTAAGAGAACTACAAATAGAACTTATAAATTGAATTAAAAATCTATTAATATGCAAGAGTTCTCATATATCATGTTTGTACAGGCTGTAGTAGATGCCATGCGATCTATTATATTAGGAGCACCTGTTGGCTTAGAGTATGCAATCATGTAGTGCTTATATCTTTTATAATGATGCTGAAGCTCAGCTTTCTTAGTTCAGGTTGGAAGTAAAAATAGATCTCATCTATCCTACACCATAAGTGCTCTCCGTGTTTCACAAAAATGCCAAAGATTGGCAATTCAAACACAATATTGAGTTGCTACTCCTTATATATCCTACAGCTAGAGTTGTTGGAAGTAATGAAAATGGGAAAAGGAAACTGCCAATCTCTGATCCAAGCACAGCAATCCACATGACATACTAAAATTAAAAGGCAGCTCTCCAGCGGCAATACAGGCCAACAACCTTAGGTAAGACCGGGAACTGGCTTATCCAACACCTTAAAGAAAATTGGAAAGAAATGGAAATTCCAAATAGATAAAACTATAAATGATTTTTAAAAAAAAAAAAATTGTATCAGCAACAATTTTGACTATTATAAAGTTACGTACTTAAATCGATGCAAGTTAGTTAATGATCATGAAAAGATGAACATAAGAATTTCTATCTTAGAGTTATGGCTCCTTGGTTGTTTCAATCGAAGACTGAAATCACAGAAAGTAGTCTGAAAACGCGAGGAATTCAAAATGCGAGCATGTTCAGCCACTAGTTTCTTTGGGATCAAGCAGTTGAAGGAGGGAGCACATATTAAACTCGACACAGAATTAACTTGCCTATTGAACAGTTTTACCCTTTTTTTTGAGTAAAAACAACATTATCTAAGTCATTCATCAACTTAGAAATTACGAGCTCATATTCTTAAACTTAAAACAGCAAAGGTTCAATAAGATTTGCGTGGGAGTTGCTGAGGGTATTAGACTTAGGTTGATTTTTCAGTAAATGTATAACCCCACTTGACTTTTTTGATGAACCCCACTTTATTTTCTAAGCCCCCATTTTTCCTTCACCAAGAATAAAGGAGGGAAAAAGGTACCTATATACAGGAATGTGGTATAAACTAGAAGTCACTGGCCTTGGTCTGTGGCGTATATACCAATAACAAGACGTCCTTTAAATGCCAAGTCTCTGTGCACATGAGTTGCTGTATAAAGATCATGGCGTGCTTTTTAAGTCATTTTCGTCTCAAATTCTTCACACTCGTCATACTTATCGACATCTTACCACACTTAAAGATTAAATTTCAGGAGAAGCGACAAACATGCTTGTAAGCTGTTGATAAAGATACTGGCATGGTTTTTAAGTCATTTTCATCTCAAACTCTTCACATTCATCATGCTTATACACATCTTACCACACTCCAAAATTGAATTTGATTTCTAGCATGTTAATTGATGAATTTGATTTTTTTAAAAAGGGCAGTAGGGTGCATAAAACATTCCGCATTAGAAGAGTCAGGGAAAAGGGTCATACCCCAAGGGGTGATGCAAGCATAGGGGGATGCTTCCACAGTTCGAATCAAGAGAACAATTTAGGAAAAGTAGATGTATAGCAAACTATCACAGCATTCTGGCAACTAAGCAATCAGAACACTCCCTCAGTTTACTATCATCAGATGGTAACTCTCTTTCACCCCGTATAGGTCACACGTAGATAACTTAACCGTTGCTCCAAGGTTGTATTGGTTGTTAAGTACACACTAAAAAAACAAAAACAAAAGAGGGAACCACATCAGCATTATTTTCAACTTAGGAAATGAAGCTACTAGGAAATAGTTTCATGATGGACTGAAACAAAACAGCAGCTCTCACGCAGCAATACAGGCCAACAACCTTAGGTAAAACGGGGAACTGATTTATCCAACACCATACAGAAAATTAGAAAGAAAAGGCCATTCGAAATAGGATAAACTATAAATGAACTTTAAATTGTATCTGCAACAACTTTGACCATTATAAACTTACCAAGTTAGTTAATGATCACGAAAAGATGAATCACAAGAATTTTTATTTCTGCATTGTAGCTCCTTGTTTCAATTCAATCAAAGACTAAAATCACCGAAAGGAGTCCGAAAACACAAGGAATATCAAAATGCCAGCATGTTCAACAACTAGTTTCTTTGGGATCAAGCAGTTGAAGCGAGCACACACATTAAACTCGACACTGAATTAAATTGCCAATTGAACAGCTTCCACCCTATTTTGGGGTTAAAACAACATCAGCAAAGACATTCATCAACTTAGAAATTATGAGCTAATATTCTTAAACTTTGATTTTAAGAATGTCTTAGAGAGTTGCTAAGGGCATTAGACTTGGGGAGATCCAATAGATGCATAACCCCACTTTATTTTCTAAGCTCCATTTTCCCTTCAACAATAACAAAGGAGGGAAAAAGCTACCTGTGTACATAAGTGGCTTAAACGGGATGTCACTGACCTTTCTCTCTGGCGTATATACCAATAACAATAAGTATAGAATTATCCCGTAGAAGGGAAAACAGAAACACTTTGAGATGCACCTCCTTCAAGTCATGGGCCATAGTCGGAGCACCCTGCTAAACAACACAAGTCCTTTTAAATGCCAAGTCTCTGTGCTCAGGACTCATGAGCAGCTGTATAACAATAATGGCGTGTTTTTCAGTCTCTTTCGTCTCAAATTCTTCACATTCAACATACTTATCCACATCTTACCACACTCCAAGATTGAATTTCACGAGAAGTGACAAACGTGCTAAGAGCTGCTGCATAAAGATAATGGCATGCTTTTTAAGTCATTTTCATCTCAAACTCTCCATAGTCATCATGTTTATCCATATCTTACCACACTCCAAACTGAATTTTGCGACAAGTGGCAAATCGATCTCAGGTTTAGATCTTCACTGTTTAATTAGGTTTCAAAAGGGCACTTAATTTCGTATCGCACCTACGCTGTTGAGTTCACAGTTTAAATTGGCAGGGTAGGCGGCCAGATTTGCTTACCAACCTCAAAATCTCCTTTGCAAAATATTGATTACCAGTTAGCAGAAGACCATTTAGGACCCGGTTGAAGGTAAACTTTCGAGGAAGAAATCCTCTGTCAACCATTTCTGTCAATAATTTCCCAGCCACTAATAAATCATCTGATTTTTTCCTCACAAACATTGCACTTATCAAGATATTGTATGTATCCAAATTAGGTAAACAATCCCCAGTACTCATCCTCTCAAACACTCTCAGGCCCTTCTCAGTTTCCCCTTCATCACAATAGAAACGGATGACAACATTATAAGTCTGAACATTTGGTTCACACCCATCCACTTTCATCTTATCCATATACTCCATAGCATTGTCCATTTTCCCGACATGGCACAATCCCCTGATAATGGCATTATAAGTTGTTGAATTCGGCAAATAACCTTTCCTCAACATCTCATTGAACACTAAAATAGCATTTTCCACACTATCTTTCTTACACATAACTTGAATCAGAGCTTTATAAGTTGCAACCGAGGGAAGCATACCAGCACTCACCACCATCTCATTGAACAACTTCTGAGCCTTCTCAACCTCACTGGCAACACCAAACCTGTGAACCACAGTAGTATAAGTCACAACATCAATATCGCATTTCCTTTTCTTCATCTCCAAAAAGAACTCCCAAGCTTCCTTAATCTGTCCTGCTCTAAAAAAAGCATTAAGCATTATATTATTCGTCGTTATAGTCGAATTCAAACCTCTCTCCACCATTTCTTTCAAAATTTCTTGTGCTTTCGGCGTCCTCTTAATTAAACAAAACCCATTCGCAAGCGTATTATAACTAATCGTATCCGCTCTAAACCTACTCCTAAACATCTTGAACAACTAATAAGCCATTTCCGCCCATTTCGATTTGCAAAGAACATCAATAAACGCATTGAAAGAATTCAAATCCTGAGGACAACCATGTTTATGCATAGAAAGGAAAACATTCACAGCTTTATCATGTTTCCCAGCTGATACATACCTCTCAGTTATAATCCCAAATGTCTTCGGGCTCGGGCCGAGTCTACGGGCTTGCATTCGGGCCACGAGCTTCCATACAGTCTTGTAATCCCGCATACGAGCAGAGATATCAATAGCGTGATCAAAAGCTGTGGATGAGTGAGAATATGAACGGTGGTGATCGAGGAGGTTGAAAAATTGGAGGGCTTTCGGGCCGTGATTCCATAGACGTTTTAGTACAGTGTCGACGAGGTGTGGGTTCCATTGTGTGAGGGTATTAAGGGAATTTGATAATGATTCCGGGTTGGATTGAAGTATGAAGTTGGAGATTGCAATGGGGTCCGGTGGCAGCTGCGACGGCGGTGTCGGAAGAGTGGCGAAGTGGCGGAGGGAAATGGCATTTAGGGATGCTTTGAGGGTTTGGTGCAGATTCAACATTTCACTCTTAACCATCATTCAGTTACTACCTCTTCACTGTTAAAATGGAGGGAGTATAAAAAACCTTTTAAAACTCATACATACTCCCTACTTTCATATGGTAATTTAACTAAATTTCAATGCCCAATCGACATAAATTAATTTAATATTTAAAAAATATACGAAAATTGTTATAAGTTTGTTGAGGATCAGTCGACTAATTGCCAGCTGGATAGTTAGTTACTTCTAGCTGGCCGACTCCATTAATTGAAGTTAGTTAGATATAAAGAAGCAAAAAACACGTGTATATATACAGCTAAATGTAGAGTTCTAGCTTCAAGCTTCATTCAATAAAACAATTACTTTCTTCTTCTCTGTATCAGCTCTAATTGACAGTTCCTTCCATGAAATTTTACATGGTATCAGAGCCACGTTATCTAGGGATTCCTTGCTACAATTAAGCAGGAAATTGAGAGATTTTCGTTCGTCTTCGCACATTTTTTTATTTTTGAGTTTTTTTTTTTTGAAATTTCTGCAATGGCAAGTATACGATTTGACCACAATCATCCCTTATTCCTGGGAGCATTAGATACGCCTGGTGTGGTACAGGTTGGTATTGAGCTTACTGGAATGGAAAATTATACACTTTGGAGCAGAGCAATGCGACTCGCGCTTTTGATGAAGAACAAAATTGGACTTATCGATGGATCTATCACTCGTGAAAAGTTTGGAGCTGATTTGGTGAATCAATGGGACCGCTGCAATGCGATGGTGATTTCCTGGATAATAAGCAATGTAAGTAAGGGATTACTTTCTAGAATTTTGTTCAAATCTACTGTTTGCTCAGTTTGGGAGGATCTTCGAGAATGATTTAATAAGGTGAATTTGTCTCAAGTTTATCATCTTCACAAAGAAATTGCGACACTAGTTCAGGGTACTTCGCCAGTTTCGATTTATTACTCTAGGTTGAAGGACCTTTGGGATGAGTATGACTCGATTGTGCCCCCACCATCATGTGACTGTGACCAATCCAAGGAGTATAGTGAACATCTTCAGAAGCAACGGTTGCTTCAATTTCTCATGGGCCTAAATGATAATATAGTATGCTCGTGGTTAGATTTTAATGAAGACTACTCCTCCTACTGTAAATCAAGCCTATGCATTGATTATTCAGGATGAAAGTCAAAAGTCCTCTTCAATAGTTCCTCTTCCTTCTTCAGCTTGGAATTTTCATTCTGCTGGTGGTATGGATCCTACAACTTTGTTCACATCTAGAGGAAACATGCAGTACAAAAGAGCCAATGACATTTACTGTGATTACTGCCACTTGAAGGGCCACTCTAAGGATCAATGCTATAAATTGAAATTTTGTGATCATTGCAAGTCTCGTGGACATGTAAAAGGGAATTGCTATCAGTTGATTGGTTATCCAACTGCATTTAAGGATAAAAGGAAAGCAAATATAGTGACATGGATTGATTGTTCGACTGAGTTCCACCAAGACAGTAGCTCCTTTCATTGTCATGAGCGCGGTCCGATAAGTCGAGGTGGACAAGACAATCAAGGTAATGGTGCTTCTAAGTTTTTTACTCATTAACAATTAACACAGATTGAGGACGCAAATACTAGTATGGCTAGAGCCAATATAAATCTTGCAGGTAATGTCTCTTACACTAGCAAGGATAATTATGCTTGAATTGTAGATATCGGAGCAGCTAATCATATGATTAGTAATGCACAATTATGAGGGGGGAAAAGATGATGATGATGCATTCAATATGGAGGAAGACGATGCTTTGGAAACAATCCAAGATATGTTGCTTGAACCGGATACTGCTTGTTGCACTACACAAGAAGTTATGGAGAAGATTGATCAATAGGACTCCATCATCAATGAAGTTTGTGATGAGAAGGTTGATGGGGTTGATAAAATTATAAATAACCTAAAATTTTTAAGAATAAACATTGGGCCGTGTGTAGTGTCACACCCCTTTTTCGCTCGAGGGATCGAGCCGAAGGGATTTTCCAATTATAGTGACGGTTTTGAATAAGGATTATTTTAGTTATAGAGTCGTCACTTGGAATTGAGTTATGGTGTTTCAAGTCACCTTTTTGAATCCCTAGTCAAAAGGATATGACTCTTTATATTTGGTCTACGAAAACAGAAGACCGAGTAAGGAATTCTATTGACCGAAGGAAGGTGTTAGGCACCCCTCGAGTCCCGTAGTTCTAGCACGGCCGCTTTTCTTGATTTTCTTGACTTAAACTAATTTGATAAATTATGTTTGGGCCTAGATTCACTCATTTTTATTATTCTAAAACTATGTTTAAAACTCTCGTATTAACTCAGTGAAAAATTAGTTTTTAGAAAAATATTTGTCGGGGTGTATTATTTAAAATGTTCCGGAAAATATGCGTATGCCGCATTCTTAAGTGAATCGAATATTTTAAAATATGCCTAAATTATCTAGCGTTTTTTTTTAAATAAAATAAAAAATAAATAAATACTTTGTCTGCTCAAAGTGTTACCTAACCTTAATAATAAACTTGAGTAAAATTAATTTAAAGTTATTAATTAATTTAACAAAAAAAAATAGAATAATAATAATAATAATAAATATAAATATAACTAATTAATTTTTATATTTTAATAAAGTATAATAAAAATTATAAATAGCTTTAAATAAATATAATTAAGATTAAGATAGTATTAAAACTACTCATTTATTTGTTTAAAATTTAAAAGAATTTTTTTTTAAATTTTTGTATTTTTTTCTTTAAATTAGAATAAAAATAAAAATAAAAATAAAAATAGAATATCTCAAAATTAACTTTATTTAGTTATTTATTTTTTTAACTAAAAATTTATTAAAAATAAAATAAGAGTTAAAATAATATCGGATCAAACATAAATATTTAATATCGAAAAATATATATATTACACTCGGGGAGGGTCAAAAATCACGTGTCTACATGTTGCCCTTCTTTGTTTGAAATCTCGAAGAGTTTTCATACAAAGAAGTAGACAAAGATATGATTTTTGATCCTCCGATTATTCAAAAAGAAAAAAAAATGTGACCGAGTCCTGGTTTTGGACCGCCTACATATCCCGGGTTATAAAGAAATCAGGTTACGTGTAGTTCAAAGGCAAAATGGTGAGAGAACGAATTAGAGGTTGAGTGAGGTTCCATCGAGTTTTCGATTGACGACTTCTTCTTTTACATTCACATAAATAACAAAATAAAATTGAAGATACAAGTGAACGATCCTATCTATTCAGCTATTCTGGAATCTTGACTTGAATCTTCATGACTTCTCAAATGGTGGGATAGTCATTATTTTGAGTTGAACTTGAAACATAAAATATTCCTCCTCGGTTGCTTTTGACATTAAAGAGGAACTTGACAATTGATTTATTCTTCAGATTTTCTTCTGGTTTGGACTTTAAAATCTTCACCCTATTCTTCAGGTGGGCTCCTGACTCGCAATTGATAATTTTCACCCTATTCTTTAGGCGGGCTCCTGGACTTTTTTTTTCTTCACCCTGTTCTTCAGGCGGGCTCCTGACTTGTTACTTCTCCATCCTATTCTTCAGGCGGACTCCTGACTTGTTACTTCTTCACCCTGTTCTTCAGGCGGGCTCCTGGATTGTCTTTTTCCTCATTTTGTTCAAATATGTTCCTGAACTCAAAATAAAAAGTGAAACAGAAAAATAACATTCCATTCTTCAGGAGGGTCCTGGACATAAAATAAATTCTCATTCTTCAGGAGGGTCCTGTCCCATTCTTCAGGAGGGTCCTGAGCATAAATAAATTTCCATTCTTCAGGAGGGTCCTGTCCTATTCTTCAGGAGGGTCCTGAGCATATAATAAATTCCCATTCTTCAGGAGGGTCCTGAGCAATAAGTAAATTTCCATTCTTCAGGAGGGTCCTGTCCCATTTTTCAGGAGGTTTCTAAGCATAAAATAAATTCTCATTCTTCAGGAGGGTCCTGAGCATATAATAAATTTCCATTCTTCAGAAGGGTCCTGTCCCATTCTTCAGGAGGGTCCTGAGCACAAAATAAATTCCCATTCGTCGGGAGGGTCCTGTCCCATTCTTCAGGAGGGTCCTGAGCACAAAATAAATCCCCATTCTTCAGGAGGGTCCTGTCCCATTCTTCAGGAGGGTCCTGAGCATATAATAAATTTCCATTCTTTAGAAGGGTCCTGAGCACAAAATAAATTCCCATTCTTCAGGAGGGTACTGTCCCATTCTTCAGGAGGGTTCTAAGCACAAAATAAATTTCCATTCTTCAGGAGGGTCCTGTTCCATTCTTCAGGAATGTCCTGAGCATAAAATAAATTCATATTCTTCAGGAGGGTCCTATCCCATTCTTCAGGAGGGTCCTGAGCATAAAATAAATTCTCATTCTTCAGGAGGCTCCTGAGCACAAAATAAATTCTTATTCTTCAGGAGGGTCCTGTCCCATTCTTCAGGAGGGTCCTGAGCATAAAATAAATTCTCATTCTTCAGAAGGGTCCTGTCCCATTCTTTAGGAGGGTCTTGAGCACAAAATTAATTCTCATTCTTCAAGAGGGTCCTCAACATAAAATAAATTCTCATTCTTCAGGAGGATCCTATCCCATTCTTCAGGAGGGTCCTGAGCATAAAATAAATTTTCATTCTTCAAGAGGGTCCTTTCCCATTCTTCAGGAGGGTCGTGAGCATAAAATAAATCTCCATTCTTCAGGAGGGTCCTGTCCCATTCTTCAGGAAGGTCTTGAGCATAAAATAATTTTTCATTCTTCAGGAGGGTCCTGTCCCATTCTCCAGGAGGGTCCTGGGCATAAAATAAATTCACATTCTTCAGGAGAGTCCTGTCCCATTCTTCAGGAGAGTCCTGTCCCATTCTTCAGGAGAGTCCTGTCCCATTCTTCAGGAGAGTCCTGTCCCATTCTTCAGGAGAGTCCTGAGCATAAAATAAATTTCCATTCTTCAGGAGGGTCCTGTCCACAAAATAAATTTCCATTCTTCAGAAGGGTCCTGTCCTATTCTTCAGTAGGGTCCTGAGCATAAAATAAATTTTCATACAATATACATAAATTTTTCCCCAGTTTGTACTGAGAAAATTTATGTCATCAGATCATAACTGAAATCCAGCATCGTATGTTGTAATCATGATTTTTTACTTTGACAGAAGTGTGAAATTGTATCCTTTATTTGAAATTTTTTTATCCCTGTTTCAAATAAAATAATGAAAGATTGTAAGTTTTGAAAACACGTGGTGGTTGGTTTGTGATATTTGGCTCTTGAAGTGACCGTTCTTGCACTTGTCATGCTCAACTCTTTTTCCAATCCTTAATGGATATCCATTGACTTATCATACTTCTGAATCAAAATTCTGACTACTGAGACTCTCAACTCAAACTATATTTCTCTTGTATAACACCTCAGGGTTTAACTTTTCATACACCTTTTATCCTTCCACGATGTCAAGAATTGTCAAATCACAATCATTTTGAATACTTTATTATACTTTGAAATGTTGTCTTTGTGTGTCGACCCTTTATCTTGCTTTGTACCTTTGAAGAAGTTGGTACCAAGTTTGGAGTCCTTTCTCACTTGACCTGACGTGAATTTGACTAAAACACATACAGGACAACAAAATTTTTCGTTTAATAACAAGGTCACAAAAACCAAAAATCAAAATAAATCAAAAGGAAAAGACAATAGACATCTCTTTTTCAAAACAAAAAGAAAAACTTATTTGAATGTGGAAACCGATTCTAGTGATTATGATATGCATTTTGAATCAAACAACTAGATCTATCCACACCAATCATTTCTACTTTTGTCCACTTATTGAGCTTGAAATTTAGCCAATCCTGAACTCATTCCTTCTGGATAACACCTCTCCTTTGGCTAGTGGCACCTCAACGGGTTTTTGCCAACGAGCCTATCTTATTTTTACTTCTTTCTCAGCTTATAGTCGCCTTATGGTGCCCAACAGGGTTTTCACCAATAAGACTCTCTTTTTCATTATTTTTTTTAAGTAAACACCTAAAATATGAAATATCATGCATCAATAATATGTTTAGCCTTGACATTCTCAAAGATTGATCTGAAGGTCTTTCTTTGGTTGTAACTTGGCTTTTGGATAGGGTTAGAAAGAAAGGTCGGCATGAGGTTCAAAATTTACACAACATTGGGTAAAACATTCAACTTTTAGAATCGATTCTTTTAAGAAAATAAACTTTTGCCCCAGTTTTCTTTCATTCTAGGTAATTTGAATTTTCTTTTGGTTGGACCGAACCCCGGAGTAGGGCTGTCTACATAGTTTTTCATAGCAAGAATCAGGTCAAACGTAGTTTAGGACATTTCTTTTGCTTGAATTGAATTTTTGATTGATTTTTTTTATTTTTATTTTTAACTCCATTTTTCTTGATATATATATTTTTTTTCAATTTTTTAAAATTCTATTTTGATTCCAAAAGAGGGGTACAAAAAAAATAACACTTAAACTCAAAAGGGGTAACAAAGGATGACACAACGTTTGGGTAGTAGAATAAAATACCTTCGTCATATTAATCCTTAAAAACACAAGTACATAACATGTAATCTGAGAGTAGAACATGAAGATCATACGCATCTTTTTCAACATTGATCGTGACTAAGCTCATGCACTTGCATCACTTCTTTTAAGCTCGTGAAATATACATGTTGATAACGCCCAAACTACAGCTCTCGTAAGAGTGTAAGCGGTCGCTGTCAAATATAGAACCCAACTGGGTTGGGTGTCGAATCCCACAGGGAATACTTGGTCACTAAGTGTTGTAATTGTTAGCAGACTGTTGGTCGAAAATTCTACAGAAAAGGGGGATGGTTTTGGCGTGAATTAATACTATGGAAGTAACAACAGAATGCTTGATTTAGTAAGATTTAATCAATGAGAATTATAAGTTAGGGTTATGTCCACCTTATGAATTCTACGTATCTATTAACTATGAGTAATGCAGGATTCAGACATGCATGCACTTGTAGAGATTCGTATTCTACTGGTAAATCCTAGTGTCTCTCGACCATCAAGGATTATCTCACTTTAACTCTCTCGAGCTTAAAGCGTATAACTACTGGTACGAACTCTCCAAGAGTTAATCCAGTTACGGCACTAACGTGTAAATAGGGGTTGGTAGCCCTAATTCCTTGTCACACTCTCTTTTCCAAATATGTAACTTTTCTCTCGAACAAGTTAATTCTATAATGACGTATTCTATATGTTTGCAACCACAAGAATGTAATTAAGATGAATAGAGTAATGATATAAGTAGCATACGTATCAAGAATTCACAAACTCATAGTAATAGATAGTATATCATAAGAATTCACATGTAAGGGAAAGTACAGGTATTTGAACGGGTTCTCCCAGGCCTTCTCGGCTTCGGGTGCTAGTCCGGCCCGATGGGATTTTGGGGCGTGACACATCCCGTAGTTGGGCTCTCTTGGATGACGGAAAGAATCTTTCTAGGAAAGCGTCTTTCAGTTGCCTCCAATTAGTAATAGAATCAGGAGTTAGCCCGTTCAGCCATAGAGTTGCCTCCCCAGACAGAGACAATGGAAATAAGCGCAGCCGAATTGCATTCTGCCCAACTCCTGGATTGTCAAACGACTTGCATGTTGAAATAAAATTGACCAGATGCATATTCGGATCATCTCCTGCAAGTCCACCAAATAAACCTTTGAGCTGCAATAGCTGAATCATGGTGCTAGTGATATTGAACTTGGCTCCAGGTGCCAAGGGCGGAGGAATAATAGCCCCTGTGGCACCAGCTCCATTAAGATCGTCATCATCATCATCAAAAGGAGCCTGCACAGCTCGGCGGTCAGGTCTCATTCTAGCTTGACGATCTCTCCTGTGCATAGGTGCCGCCACCTCATCAGTACGCCTGGGATTCAGTAACTCATCATCACCCAGGTCCTCATCATCAGGATTTGTTGCTCGCCCTGGGTTATCAATATTCTGTTGATGTACTTGAGCAGCTGCCAGTGCAGCTAGTCTAGCCTGCTCCTGTTGAGCCGCCCTTCTGTCAATGTCACACTGTGCATCCATTCTGCCAATAAGTTGAGGTTCAGGATTTATGGGTAATAATGGCTGACCAGAACTACGAGTATTTGGCATGCACTCAACAGAACCTGAATAAAACAAAAACAACAACTAAAAGTAAAATTTGAGAATCTTTGACCAAAGGGTCTAGTAACTATCACAAACTTAGTTGACAACCGTATTCCCTGGCAACGGCGCCAAAATTTGATAACGCCCAAACTACAGCTCTCGTAAGAGTGTAAGCGGTCGCTGTCAAATATAGAACCCAACTGGGTTGGGTGTCGAATCCCACAGGGAATACTTGGTCACTAAGTGTTGTAATTGTTAGCAGACTGTTGGTCAAAAATTCTACAGAAAGGGGGGATGGTTTAGGCGTGAATTAATACTATGTAAGTAAAAACAGAATGCTTGATTTAGTAAGATTTAATCAATGAGAATTATAAGTTAGGGTTATGTCCACCTTATGAATTCTACGTATCTATTAACTATGAGTAATGCAGGATTCAGACATGCATACACTTATAGAGATTCGTATTCTACTGGTAAATCCTAGTGTCTCTCGACCATCAAGGATTATCTCACTTTAACTCTCTCGAGCTTAAAGCGTATAACTACTGGTACGAACTCTCCAAGAGTTAATCTAGTTACAGCACTAACGTGTAAATAGGGGTTGGTAGCCCTAATTTCTTGTCACACTCTCTTTTCCAAACATGTAACTTTTCTCTCGAACAAGTTAATGCTATAATGGCGTATTCTATATGCTTGCAACCACAAGAATGTAATTAAGATGAAGAGAGTAATGATATAAGTAGCATACGTATCAAGAATTCACAAACTCATAGTAATAGATAGTATATCATAAGGCTTCCATAACTCTAACAGAGAAGTTTAGCTACTCATGATTACAACGGAGATCACAATAAACATCATCATCGTACCAAAGCTCAAAGAATTCACGTTGAAGATGGGTGTGGCGTCAAACTAGGTTGACGTTTTTGCCCTCTAGACGTTTCTCACAAGTTAGCATTTTTTTTCTCTGTTAAAACTTACAGAATCTATAAACTCAATAATACTAGAAAGTCGAATGAATAACTAAAGTATCTATCAATTCGTGAATAATGAAAAGCATGAATGAATCAATGCATGCTGAAAAATTCAGCAAAATAGGGTTTTTATAACATCCTCGTCCTATTCCTACTAAGTTACTGTTGATCCTCAAGTCTTTAGAAATACTGTTTTTGCCCGGGACAAGTTCTCCATGTATCACTTTCAGTCCATAAGCTTCCAAAAGCTGCCTTCCCTCTTATGTGAAGTTTCCCTTGCTACCAAAAGGTCCACAAAGTGCTGAAATCTTCATCATTAATACCTGAAAACATGCTAATCGTGTTGGTTAGCTCACTTACAGGAAAATGGACTAAAATGCAGGAATTATATATTTTGTCCTTAAAACTTAGCTAAAATATGGGTAAATTATGGTGCTTTAGGCGTGTAAATACGCCTATCATCAACACCCCACACTTAAAGCTTTGTTCGTCCTCGAACAAAATATTACGTCCTTGCAATCATCTACTTAGAATATCACAGCAACAACATAAAATGTTCAACAAGACAGGCACAACAATTATTAACAAAGAGTAGTTTTCTTGTTCACTACTAGAAACAATTCAACCTCCAACATAGACTTGTGATGATGGTTAATTCGTATCCACAAGTTAAGTCACAAAGAATCATATAACACTACCCAAAAATCATCAACCATGTGTGTCTCACACAAGATATCACCCATAATCACTCATAAGTTTTGTATTTTTCGAAACATGGGTACAAGATTCTCCTTGCTCTCACTCTCACAAAGAATTCATATATTGCAACTGATGACCCTAGGCTTACCCTTAGTGTAATGCTCCACTAATATCAGAATGCTAAGCTTAGGATCAAGTAGGTCTTTACAGGTTGTAATGTAGGCTAAGGGACAGGTAGGACTATTTTGGCCAGAAATAGTGACTATGTTCCCTAAGCGCTTTAATACACTACATTATGCCATTAACACTCTCTTTTAAACAACCCTTCTACCTTTCTTTTCATCTAACACCCCTTTTCACCTATTTTGTTATTCAATTATAAACACAAAGATAAGAATATACAACTTTTTTTTTTTATTATTATTTTTCTATTTCTGTTTTTTTTAATAAAACACCTCTATGATAGCCACTCCTTTTCACAACAATTTCAAGTACCAATACACTCTGAGGCATCACTCTCACCCAATTTCCTCTTATTTTGTCACATGACTCTACAATTTAAAGTGCTTAGGAATTTGGATCAAATTATGGTCTTGAAAAAAATGGATTAGGCTACATATGAGGCTGTCAAAGAAAATAGCTAAAGGCTCAAAGAGAGTTAACTAGGATAATATCCACGGGTAGGTAAAAAGAAGGTAAACAATCACAGGTTGCCAAGAAATTCCTAAATCATCTCCTACACTCACACTCTTTATTTCGCTTTACACACACACCAGACAAGTTCTAGTATCAGTCACAACACAGAATATACTATAACCTCACATACACAAGGCACATGGTCAACTTTATTGGGAGCAGTATAGACTCTTGACCCAACAGATGAATGAATTAAACCACACACTTATCACACAGTGAGTCACACTTAGAGCCTAAACGTCTCAATAGTAATGATGATTTTGGCACAAACTCTTGTCATAATACCATGCCGCCTATCAGAACAATTTCATGCAAAATTTAAAAAATTTAAAATTAAACTAACTAATTACGACTAATTAAAACAAACAAGAACTAGAATAAATGCAAATGCAGACAAAGAAGTGTAGCATACAAATACCAGCACCCCACACTTAGACGGGACACACTGCCCTCAATGGAAAGTAAATAAGAAAAACCTGATTAGTCGGACTCCTCCGCTATGTCTGGGGTCATACCCCCTGCATCGGAATCATCATCAGAGTTGTCGTCATCAGAGTTATCCTCCACGTCTGAGTCTGGCATTCGGCGATCGTCATCGGTTGGCACGTCATCATCAAGAGGTTTCTCGAAATATACACCTACTCCGCACATAGACCTCACATGCTCATTCATTGGGTAGTCATAATCCAACTGTTGGAGCTCTGCAGCAGTTGGAACATGACCCCCGCTCATCATGGTGAACCTCATCATGCCATATAAATGGCGGAATAAGCTTTCGTCGCGAGCATGTCTTTCTGCAGTGGTCAGGTTGACGCCATGCATAGATTCAGCATCTTTCACCTTTGTGAGGTCAACTTTCTTTGGGTTGTGTGGAAGCTTATGATCTGCAGGTTCCTCTTCGATGTCCTCCTTCCTCAATATCGCAGTCAACAGATTTCCAAAGCTGAAGTGGGACCTCTTGTGCAGCCTAGCCTTACGCATTGAAGATCGAATAATCGCCCCAATGTTGATGGGGGTGTTCGTCATCAAAGCGTACACCAAACACACTCTATCACGTGTGATCTTTGTGTACTGTGTTCCTGGAATCAAGCAAGAGTTGACCATCCGCAACCATATCCGAGCTTCTCTGTTCAAAGAAGCATATGGGAAGGTATTGTGCCGACCGGTATCCTTGTGACGACTCCAACGTGCCATTGATCTTGTTCCGCACAGTGTGTGTCTGATTGCCCTGTACGGAGGTCTGTTATAAAGATCCTTGAGCGGTGATGGATCTACAGATGGCAAACCCAAAAAAGAGTTGAAGAACTCTGCATTTAGTTGCAAGACTTGGCCCCGAATCTTTACTTCACTCCCTGTAGTCTTTGGGGACCAATTGGCATAGAATTCTCGCGTTAGATCAAGATTGCACTCTCCCATATCTCGAAAAATGAAATCAAAATGTAGCGCCATTATTTTAGCCAAAATGCGAGGTTCTCTCTTTGCTAGGCTCTCTTTTTGTATTAACTCCACGTGAACATATTTTTTCTCTTTGTTGTTCTTGTACCACTCCTTTTCTTCCTCCTCTAGGACCCATTTTATCCCGAACATACGGCGAGGTATTTGCAGCGAGGAGGATTCAGCTTGCTCTTTTCTTCCCCTTTTTTGACCTTTCTGTGAGGTGGACGCTTTTTCTTTTCCTGGTCAACTTTTTGGTGCCATTGTGCCTGAGATTAAAATAAAGTCATGTTAGCTTCATCTCGGTAGATACAATCGACAAACAAACAGTAGTGGCACCACCCCACACTTAATTTGTGGTGACAAACTAATTAAGTGAACGATGTCGATTACTCAGACTTCATCGCCATACATTTAGGTGTTATGTTCCAACAATATATTCAACGCAGTCATACTTTTCATGTCATCTTCACTATCCTTTTCAACTCTATTTCATATAAACTTGACCATACTGTATGGTTTGGATTATTGCACTTTTAGAACAAGACTACTACGTAGAGATCGAATCAAGTTTATGGCATAAAAATAATCACAACATCTCATGCTTGTATTCAATCATGATCTTTATCTCGATGAACGAGCCTTTCAAAACATTCCAACGTTCGACTTACACGATTATGTGATTAGCTTTACCATTTCAATTCCGCAAAAAGATGACAGTGTATAACAACCAAAATACAAATCAGAACAATAGTTTAGAACACCCATACGTATTCTTTCACTCAACTAGATGTATCAATACAAACCAACTACATTCAAATCACCAACACTACTTCAAGATTTAACAAATCATTATAGGCGTAGTATTGTAATAACTACGGAATATAAAAGAAGTACTTACTTGGTGATGGCCTCGAAAGATGATCTTGCAAGGTTAGAAGAGCAAAACGAAAAATTTTGAGAGATTTGGAGAGTAAAGGAGGCGCCTAGGTTGAGCAAATAAGTGTGTTTTGTTCTAATGTAGAAGTTTTATTTATAGGACAAGGCTTGGGTCGGGTTTGACCCATTTAAAATCGGATTAGGAGACCAAAAAGTAAGCATAGGCGACGCCTAATGCTTTGCCTATGCTTAGCATAGGCGGCGCCTTTTGCAAAGCCTAGTTGAGCATAGGCGGCGCCTATGCTATGGCATTGTAGATTCAGAGAGCAAAGGCAATGGCATAGGCGGCGCCTATGCTATGGCATTGTAGATTCAGAGAGCAAATGCAATGGCATAGGCGGCGCCTATGCTATGGCATTGTAGATTCAGAGAGCTTAGTCCATAGCATAGGCCTTGCCTTGTTCGTTGCCTAGATTTACATAGGCCTTGCCTTGTTCGTTACCTAGATTTGCATAGGCAATGCCTAACCAATAGCCTTTGTTTCTTCATTCCAAACTTACCACCTTCAACATGACACAATTCCAAATTAAAATTTGGGCTAGATCTCCTCCTTTATACGTCTTACACCTACATTTACTCAAAAACAACAAAAACAATTAGAACGATGGGTTGCCTCCCACCAAGCGCCTTAGTTTTGGTCGTGGCTCGACTCTTCTTTTTGGAGTTTTATTTAACAAAAACAAACTCTTAGTAAAACAAAACGATTAAAAACGATGGGTTGCCTCCCATCTAGCGCTTGATTTATTGTCGCGGCACGACATAGTTATCTCAATTACTTAGACTTCGTCGAGATAGATGGTGTCCATGCATTTTATCGAGCCAAGAGGACCGATATATGGCTTCACTCGTTGGCCATTCACTTTAAAGACACCACCATCAATGCCTTCTAACTCTACTACTCCAGACGAGTAGACTTGGTTAATTCTGAACGGACCAGACCATTTAGACTTTAACTTACCTGGAAATAGCTTTAGTCTGGAGTTGAAAAGAAGTACCATATCACCCTTCTGAAAGTTTCGTTGGATAATCCGCCGATCATGGTACTTTTTCATCCGTTCTTTGTAGAGGTCTGCCCTTTCATACGCATGTAGACGGAATTCATCCATCTCATTCAGTTGCTCCAATCTCAGATTAATTGCATCATCCTAAGTCAGGTTAAGCCTCTTCAACGCCCACAATGTTTTATGTTCGAGCTCAATCGGCAAGTGACAAGCCTTCCCATAAACTAGTTGGTACGGGGACATGCCAACTGGTGTCTTGAATGCAATCCTATAAGCCCATAAGGCATCATCCAGCTTTCGGGACCAATCCTTCCTACTAGCATTTACAGTCTTAGCAAAGATCAGCTTGATCTCCCGATTAGAAACCTCTACCTGCCCACTAGTTTGTGGGTGGTAAGGTGTAGCTACCTTATGTTGCTTGACCCCATATTTCACCAATACAGCTCTGAACAGCTTGTTGCAAAAGTGTGATCCTCCATCGCTTATGATGGTACGTGGTACCCCAAAACGAGAGAAGATATTTCTCTTTAAGAATGCTACAACACGCTTACCTTCATTATCAGCCAGCGCTACTGCTTCGACCCATTTGGATACATAATCCACAACAACTAGGATATATTTCATCCCAAACGAACTCACAAATGGGCCCATGAAATCAATACCCCATACATCAACTAGCTCCACTTCAAGAATTTTAGACATGGGCATCTCATGGTGCTTCGAGATAGAGCCTTGCCTCTGACACTGATCATATCTTCTCACAAAATCGTAAGCATCCTTGAATAATGAAGGCCAATAATAGCCGCTTTGCAATACCTTCCTGGCTGTCCGATCACCTGCATGGTGACCCCCAACTTGGGAAGCATGACTTGCTTCCAAGATACTAGGCACCTCCACATCAGAGATGCATCGCCTAATAACACCATCAGCACATCGTCAAAAAAGATACGGTTCATCCCAGAAGTAGTGTTTCACATCATGCATGAACTTTCTTTTTTGATGAAAGGAGAGATTCTCAGGCATCACTTTACTTACCACGTAGTTCGCAAAGTCCGCATACCACGGTAAGTCTTCCACCATAGCGGCTAGGATCTCTTCATCGGGAAATGCATCATCAATCTCAAGGTCGGGTTGCGCTATATGCGCACTCTCAAGTCTAGATAGATGATCAGCTACTTGATTTTCGCAACCTTTTCTATCCTTTACCTCGAAATCAAATTCTTGAAGCAATAACACCCACTGAATTAGCCTTGGCTTAGCATCCTTCTTTGCCATTAAATATCTCAGAGCCGCATGATCTGTATGAACTACCACTTTGGTTCCCAACAAGTAAGCACGGAACTTTTTAAAAGCATAAACAACTGCTAGAAGCTCTTGTTCCGTGACGGTATAGTTCTTATGGGCTCCATTCAAGGCCTTGCTCGCATAGTATATTGGACGAAATAGCCTTTCTCTTTTCTGATCAAGTACAACACCCAAAGCTACCCCACTTGCATCACACATCACTTCAAACGGTAGAGACCAATTGGGTGCTACAATAATAGGAGCTTCAACTAGCTTCCCTTTGAGGCATTCAAATGCCTTCAAGCAATATTCACTGAAGTCGAACTTCGCATCCTTCTCCAAGAGTTTGCATAACGGACTAGCAATCTTGGAGAAGTCTTTGATAAACCTTCGATAAAAACCTGCATGACCGAGGAAACTACGAACTCCCTTTACAGAAATTGGAGGTGGTAGTTTCTCGATAACTTCAATTTTTGGCTCGATCAACTTCAATTCCTCTTTCAGAGACTTTGTGCCCAAGAACAATGCCTTCCTTAACCATAAAATGGCACTTCTCCCAGTTTAGCACCAAGTTGAACTCAACACATCTCTGTAACGCCATACTCAGATTCTCCAAGCACGATTCAAACGATTCACCCACGACTGAAAAATCATCCATGAACACCTCCAAGGTGTCTTCAACCATATCAGAAAAAATAGACATCATACAACGCTGAAAAGTGGCAGGTGCATTACATAACCCAAATGGCATACGTTTGAAGGCAAACGTACCATATGGGCATGTAAAAGTGGTCTTCTCTTGATCCTCAGGAGCAATACAAATCTGATTATAATCGGAATAACCATCTAAGAAACAAAACCATCCCTTCCCTGCCAATCGATCAAGTATTTGGTACATGAATGGCATTGGGAAGTGATCCTTAAGCGTCCACGAATTCAGCTTCCGGTAGTCCATACACACTCTCCACCCTGTGACAGGTCTGAGTGGAATCAGCTCATTCTTTTCATTTGCAACTACCTCCATGCCCCCTTTCTTGGGCACACACTGTACCGGACTTACCCACTTACTGTCGTAGATTGGATATACTACCCCCAACATCTAACTACTTAATAATCTCTTTCTTCACCACCTTTTGCATGGGTGGATTCAAACGTCGTTGATGCTCAATGGTGGGCACACAATTTTTCTCGAGCTGAATCTTGTGCATACATATCCCAGGAGGGATACCAATAATATCAGCAATAGTCCAACCGATGGCTCTCTTGTATCTCCTCAGAACAGAAATAAGAGCCGCAACCTGCTGCTCACCTAAATCAGCCGCAACAATAACCGAAAGTGTATCACCACTTCCCAAAAATACATATTTCAGGTGACTGGGCAGCTCCTTTAATTCTAGCACTGGTGGTTCTACAATGGATGGCTTTGCTGGTGGTGAAGGGCAATTTTTAAGATCCAGATCCAGCTTCTTAGGAGTATGAGAATAGAAGCCAATTCCTGTTAGAGCACAAATAGTTTCTTCATACTCTTCAACATCCTCACGCCCAAAATTCATAAGCACAACAGCTAATGGATCAACAATAAGTTGCTTCTCTACAGATAATTCTTTCTCATCATCATAATAAACATTAGCTACAGAGAACACATTCATATCTTTGGGCTGCTTCATTGATTTGCATACATCAAAACGGACCACTTCGTCATTCATCCGAAATAAAAGCTCATTAGCTCTTAGATCAATAAGCACACTTCCTGTTGCAAGGAAAGGACGCCCCAAGATTATGGGAACTTCAAAATCCACCTCGCAATCCAAAATAACAAAGTCTGCTGGAAAGATGAAGGTGGAAACCTTCACCAATACATCATATAAGATACCAACAGGTCGTTTTACCGACCTATCTGCCATCACGAGCCGCATATTGGTTGGTGTAGGATCACCCAACCCCAACTTTCTATAAATAGATAGTGACATCAAATTAATGCTAGCTCCCAAATCGCACAATGCCTTAGCAAAATCCAAAGATCCAACCGTGCAAGGAATAGTGAAAGCACCAGGATCTGCCTTCTTCTGAACTAGCGATCTTGTAGCGATTGCACTACAATGATGAACATTATCTGCCAGCTCATAGCTTGCTGCCCGCTTCTTTGTCAAAATGTCCTTCATGAATTTAGCGTATCCGGGCATCTGCTCTAGCGCCTCCACCAAAGGAACATTAATAGTCAGCTGCTTCAACATAGTCATGAATTTACTGAACCTGGTGTCATCGGCTTTCTTCTTCAGTCTCTGAGGAAAAGGTAATGGTGGAAGGGGAATAGTTTTCTCCGCCACTTCCTTTTTATCTTGCTTTCCATTTTCGATCTTTTCAGGTTGCAGACGTCTAGGGGTAACGTCAGGAACGCTATCTTCAGCTTCTACGGCATCTTCACATTCTGCATCAATAACATTATCTGCTATATCATCAACCACCTGCTTGCCTTTGGATGGATTTTCCAACGCTTTACCACTCCTGGTAGTAATAGCCATGCATGATCCATCATTCCTTGGGTTTTGCACAGTGTCGCTAGGTAAGGTGCTAGTCTTTCTTTAATTGAATGTCGCTGATAGTTGACTCAATTGTTGCTCCGGCTATTTTATCGCAGTAGAATGCGAATCAACCAATTGATTTATTGATGACAAATCATTCTTTACCTCAGTAACGCCTATATTGGTTGCCTCCACCCCTTTCAACAGCTTAGCCATCATATCGTCCATGGACATCTTTCCAGAGCCAGACGCCACAACCTCACGGTTTCCAGGAGGAACATACAAACTACTCCTGTCAGTCTTATTCTTCCAACCACCTTGATCGCGGTCCTTGTATCCAGATTTATCATAATAGTTCCGACCTTGGTTTCCTTGGGCATTGCCTCGGAAACCCCCCTGATTATTCAAGTAGTTCGCTTCTTTCTCAGAGTCGGATTCATCTCTTCCCTGTGATATAACGGCCTTAACCTTTTCGGTCTTCCCTGATAATAAGTGCTTGGTAAGAAGATCCATATACGTTTTCATGTGAGCCATATCTTGGTCACGTTCCTCTTGTCTACGCCTCTGCTCTGCAGTCAAGCCAATAGATACGGTAGAGCATGCTACCTCAGAATCCCTGGTATGCCAAGCTCTACTCTGCTTTGTCATACGATCTAGCATATCACTTGCCTCAAGAAAAGTAAGGTCCATGAAATACCCACCTGCAGCATTATCAACCACTGGCTTTGTCACCGAGTTCAAAGCCCTATATAATATTTCCATCAAGTGGATATTCGTCATCTGATGGTTTGGGCACCGCATAAGCTTCTTCTTGAACCTCTCCCATGTTTCGTGGAGAGCTTCAGTTGGAAGCTGTCAAAAATTGCTGATCTCATCCTGTAACACCCCGTATTCAAGTACATGTATTGGCGTATTCAAGTACGTGTATTGGTCCTATTTATATGGAATTAATTTTTTTATTTTATTTATACCGGAATTTGCCCGTCGATGGTTCCATACGAAGGTTATTGAATAAGCTTTCCAACGATATAAAAATTTCCAAAAATGGATAAGTTTCGTATATAATCGAGCACGTTCGAAACTATAAAACGGTGGCCGGGATATGGTGAATAGTAAATGTGCAGGAAAATTTCCTGCACACAAACTACTGAGGCCTGCCAGTTTTTTGGGTCAACTTTAAACGATCATAACTCCCTTAATATAATGAACTGGGAGAGATAAGACCTATCAAAAGAAAGATCTTTGAGTCTTCTTTCCAATGCAATTGGTTTCATCCAAATCCAACGTCTGAGTAAGGAGTTATACTCGTTTTACTTTAGCCTCTCAAAACAGATTTTTAGGGTCAACTTCAAACAATCATAACTCCTTGTACAGGACGAACTGGGTGTCCTACTTTATATGAAATGAAATCCCTTTGAATTATCTTTCCAACGATACCAATTTCACCCAAATCCGATATCGGAGCAAAGAGTTATGGTCGATCTACTTTAGCTTGTCCAAACAGTCCACCATGGACAGATTCAGATTTACTTAAAATTTTAAGGGCAATATGGTCATTTTCCATCACCTCATGAACGAAAATTGGTCATTATATACATATACTTAGCCTCATATCCATTATTTATCATCCATTATTGAAGAATAAGAAACCCTAGCCAAATTTCAACTCCAATTATCTTGTGATTCAACCGTAGAAAATCTAAATTGATTCTGTAGTTGTGTTCACCGTCTCGAGGGCTTCGAGAAGCACCCCTTATTTGTGCCAACATGACTTCAAAATCAAAAGGGCCATTTTATGGTATATATATGCATGTAAACATAAGAAGTGTGTTATTTGATTGTTGTTGAAAGATGATTGGAAATGATGTTGGATTATTCTTGTGCATGGTTGGATTATGTTGAATTGTGAAGGGATTTGGTGTGATGATGTGGTATTGAAATGATGATTATATATATATATATATACACACATGAACCTATTGTTGAATTTGGTTTTTGGAATGCTATGCAAATATTGGTTGTATGGAATTATGGAAGAGAATTGTGGTGTTGGGTTGCTCATACTAGATGCCAAACATTTCATTGTAGATAAGTGATTTGTAAAGGCGGGAAGTTGTGTTGAATTGGTATCCGAATCTACGACGAGGTATGTAAAACATACTCTAACAATGTTCTTTGGCATGAAAACACCAATGTTCCATCAAGTAAGATTCCGAGGTTGTCCAAAAACATGTATTGTTCTACGTTACCAACGAAGTTGTTTCCATCCTATAAAGTGTCAAAATGTTTCATTGATATACCAAAAGTCTCCTATTCCATTGTTGTGATATTGATGATTCTGAAACACATTGTTGATGTACCAATGAGTCTTTATTACATCGTTATTGTATAGAAGGTCTATTACTTGGTTCCTATTGATGTATCATTGTTTCAAAGTATCAAAAATGTGGTGGCGACCGAAATAACAATCTCAAAGATTAATTGAACTAAGTGATGGAAGTTCTCTCTTATCGGGTGGTATCCCAGGGGCATAAGCCTAGCATGGGTCGACCCCAGTTGATATGTACTGGAGGCAGCCTAATGGTCACAGTACAGTAATGATTACAAAGATGTTAAGAACGAAGGTAAAGTGATTGAATAAATTCAATGTACAGGTTGTCACAAGTTCTATTAAGTGTGGTCCACTCCTATTACGATTTATTCACTTGTTTCGGATTTCTATTGAGCTCCTATATCATATGTGATTATCTACAGCTTTACATACTCAGTACATATTTCGTACTGACGTCCCCCACGGGGACCTGCATTTCATGTTGCAGGCACAGGTACCTCAGCTCATACACCGCACAAGTAGGAGCTAGGTCATACAACTATTGTTGGTGAGCTCTAGTTTGCTTCGGAGCTTTTCGAGTCGGTTCCTTATGTTTTGTTATTGTACAGGAGTCATGTGTGGGCGGGGGTTTGTCCCGACCCTAGTTATGTCATGTATATCCTAGAGGCTTTGTAGACATAAGGAAGGGTAAAGTCATGGAAGTTTATATAGTGATGTTATATCTGTATATGTGGTGGCCCCGACGGCCAAGTATTATATATATATATTTGTGCGTGTTGTGCTGATACAGGTAATTAGATCCTTCTATATGCAACGAAGTGCTGTCTAAATTTTTGGTGACATGTAAGGGAAAGTACAGGTATTTGAACGGGTTCTCCCGGGCCTTCTCGGCTTCGGGTGCCAGTCCGGCCCGATGGGATTTTGGGGCGTGACAAAAGTGGTATCAGAGAGGTTCGTCCTAGTGAGTCTACAAAGCCGTGTCTACGTAGAGTCTTTTTTATCGGTGTTTTGTGCACCACATCTATAAACAGGAGGCTATTGACATTTAGGAATTGTTTCTTTTCTTCATGTCTTATATCGTGCGATAGAGCTTATATTGTATATGAAGTCATAGTTGACCACTGAATCAGTTTGTTTCTCTTATTATAGTAATGATGCCGGTTACCAGAAGCAAGTATACCGGTAAGCAAGTAGATGTGGCTGCCGGAGAGGGGACTAGTAAGTCACCCACTATACCAGCTAATCAAAGTGAGGCTCAAGCTGAGCATGCATCAGAAAATTCCCCCAGTCCGGAAGAAATAAGGGGGAAGAGAACTATATCCCCAGATCCACCTATTAATGTTGTTGATCAAGATCTTAGAAATGCAGTGCAACTTTTGACTCGTATAGTTGCTGGGCAAGCTCAAGGGAAAGTCATTCCTACTGCAGGTCCTAGTGGTATAGATAGGGCGGCTAGTCTTCGAACACAGGATTTTCTTAAGATGGATCCTCCTACTTTTACTGGATCAGATCTTAACGAGGACCCACAAGACTTTATTGATCAGATCCAAAGGGCCCTAGAGGTGATGCATGTATCGGACAGAGAGACAGTGGAGTTAGCCGCGTATAGATTCAAAGGTGAGGCTATATATTGGTATGAAGACTGGAAACGGTCAAGGGGCATTGATGCACCCTCATCTACTTGGAAAGAGTTCAAAGAGGCATGTATTGATCATTATCTTCCATATGAGACTCGTCAGGCCCGTGCGGATCAGTTCTTAAATCTTCGACAGGGTAATACAAGTGTGAGGGAGTACAGTCTTCGATTTAATTCTTTGTCCAGATATGCTCCTAATGTTATAACTACTATGGATGACAGAGTTTATCAGTATGTGGTTGGATTGGATCCGTATTTGGTTAGGGATTGTAATATTGTTGCACTGAATAAAGACATGGATATAGCTAGGATCCAAGCATTTGCACAGAAAATGGAAGATCAGAGGCAAAGAAGAAGAACACAGGAATTTGAAAGCGGATCTTCTAAGAGGGCCAGATCTACAGGGCAGTTTATGGCGCCACAGGGAGGTTTTAGACCTCAATTTTCTGCTAGACCACCTAAGCCATTATTTTCTTATTCTGCAGCTAGTGCTCCACCACAGCATCAGGGGTTCAGAGGCAGTCAATTTGGGCAAAGAAGTGAGGGTCATAGTTCGCGATCAGTGGGTTACCAAGGGCAAGGGAATATGAGCCAATCGAGACCTCTTCGAGAGCCATGCAATAAATGTGGAAGGTATCATTTGGGCGCATGTCGGCTGGGGACCAATGTTTGCTTTTGGTGCGGTATGTCGGGGCATATGATGAGGGAATTCCCACGAAGGGACATAGGGGGTATGACACGACCTACGGAGTCATTTATTGCATCATCATCATCGATGCCTTATTCAGGAAGGGGTGCACAGCCAATGGGTCGTGTTAGAGGTGATAGAGGAGCCACGAGTTCTAGCGGGGCTCAAAATCGTACGTATGCTCTAGCGGATCGACAGAATTTAGAGGCTTCCCCAGATGTGGTTACGGGTACGTTGTCTATATTTTCATTTGATTTATATGCCTTAATTGATCCCGGTTCTACATTATCTTATGTTACTCCATTGGTTGCTGGAAAGTTCGAAAGAATACCCAAACTGTTAGTTAAGCCATTTGAAGTGTCCACACCGGTCGGGGAATCTATTATAGCTAGAAGGATTTATCGAAACTGCATAGTAACTGTTTGTGGTCATGATACGATGGCTGATCTTGTGGAGTTAGAAATGGTAGATTTTGATGTTATAATGGGTATGGACTGGTTGGCGTCTTGTTATGCCACAATTGATTGCTGCACGAAAAAGGTATATTTCCATTTTCAAAATGAATCAGTCCTTGAATGGAAAGGTGAAATTAGCGCGCCAAGAGGTAGATTTATTTCTTATTTTAAAGCAAGAAGAATGATTTCCAAGGGATATATATATCATTTAGTTAGAGTAAGGGATACAGAAGCGGATCCACCAACTCTTCACGCTGTTCCGGTGGTAAATGAATTTTCTGATGTATTTCCTGAAGATCTTCTTGGTTTGCCTCCTGAACGAGAAGTAGAGTTTGGTATTGATGTAATACCAGGCACCCAACCAATCTCCATTCCTCCGTATAGAATGGCCCCAGCATAATTACGAGAATTGAAAGAGCAATTGAAAGATTTGCTAGAAAAGGGGTTCATTAGGCCTAGTATTTCCCCTTGGGGAGCACCAGTGTTATTTGTATGCAAAAAGGATGGCTCGCTGAGGATGTGTATTGATTATCGACAATTGAATAAGGTGACTATTAAGAATAAATATCCTCTCCCAAGAATTGATGATTTATTTGATCAGTTACAGGGCGCCAAGTGTTTTTCTAAGATTGATTTGAGGTCAGGTTACCACCAAGTTAGGGTCAAAGAAAAAGATATACCCAAAACAGCTTTCCGAACAAGGTATGGTCATTATGAGTTTCTAGTTATGTCATTTGGGCTAACAAATGCACCCGCAGCTTTTATGGATTTGATGAATAGGGTTTTTAAGCCATTCCTGGATGTATTTGTGATAGTTTTTATAGATGATATTCTAGTTTATTCTAGATCAGAAGAGGACCATGCCAATCACTTACGACAGGCATTGCAGACTCTTCGTGATTGCAAGCTTTATGCAAAGTTCTCTAAATGTGAGTTTTGGTTAAAGTCGGTGGCATTTTTGGGTCATATTGTATCTAGTGAAGGGATAAAGGTTGATGCTCAAAAGATAGAAGCTGTGAAGAACTGGACAAGGCCCACAACGCCTACGGAGATTCGTAGTTTTCTCGGGTTGACCGGTTATTATAGAAGGTTTGTTAAAGGCTTTTCTTCCATTTCAGCACCCTTAACCAAGCTAACCCATAAAGCATCCAAATTCCAATGGAATGATGCCTGTGAGAAGAGTTTTCAAGATTTAAAGAACAAGTTGATTTCTACACCCGTGTTGGTACGTCCAGAAGGTACCGAAGGGTATACAGTGTATTGTGATGCTTCCAGAATTGGTTTAGGATGTGTATTGATGTAGCATGGTAAGGTAATAGCATATGCTTCTAGACAATTGCGGCCACATGAGAAAAATTATCCTACACACGATCTTGAGCTGGCAGCAGTTATTTTTGCTTTAAAGATATGGCGCCACTACTTATATGGGGTTCATGTTGATATATATACTGACCATAAGAGCTTGCAATATATTTTTAATCAGAAGGATCTAAATTAAAGGCAGCGGAGATGGCTTGAACTATTAAAGGACTACGATATTGATATCTTGTACCATCCAGGGAAAGCAAATATGGTAGCTGATGCGTTAAGTCGTAAGGCTATGATGGCGCCTATAGAAAGGCAAGGGATGGTTAAGGATCTTCACCAGTTAGCTAGTTTGGGAGTTCGCCTTCTTGAAACTCCGAATAAAGAGCTTATCGTACATAATGCTGCGGAATCTTCATTAGTAGCTGAAGTGAAAGAGAAGCAATATGCAGACCCTATTTTACTACAGCTTAAGGAGAACGTTCAGAGTGGTGCGACCAAGGCATTTGAGCTTACGCGAGAAGGAGTACTTTAGTGCCAAAACCGATTGTGTGTGCCGGATATAGACGGGCTAAGAAAGAAGATTATGACAGAGGAACATTTTTCAAGGTATTCCATTCATCCAGGATCAACCAAAATGTATCAAGATTTGAAAGATATGTATTGGTGGAATGACATGAAGAAGAGCATTGCAGAATTTGCAGCTGAATGTCCAAATTGCCAACGAGTTAAAGTGGAACATCAAAAGCCCGGAGGCTATATGCAATGCATAGATCTTCTAATTTGGAAGTGGGACATGATCAACATGGATTTTGTTACAGGTTTGCCTCGTACAACTCGGAAATTTGATTCTATATGGGTGATTGTGGATAGGCTTACCAAATCCGCACATTTCTTACCCGTTAAGACCACTTACACAGTTGAAGAATATTCGAAGCTGTATGTTAAAGAAATAGTCTGATTACATGGGGTGCCAACTTCTATTATATCGGATCGGGGAACTCAATTTACCGTAAACTTTTGGAAGTCTTTCCAACGGAGTTTGGGAACACAAGTGAATCTGAGTACAGCTTTTCACCCTCAGACGGATGGACAAGCAGAGCTCACCATTCAAACACTTGAAGATATGCTACGAGCATGTGTTATAGATTTTAAAGGCAGCTGGGATGATCATTTACCTCTTATTGAGTTTGCCTACAATAATAGCTATCATTCAAGTATCAAAATGGCACCATATGAAGCTTTATATGGGAGGAAGTGTAGATCACCAATAGGATGGTTCGAAGCGGGTGAAACTCTTATGTTCGGACCGGATCTTGTGTATCAAGCCATAGAAAAAGTCAAGGTGACTCAGCAACGGTTGAAAACAGCCCAAAGTCGACACAAGTCATATGCGGATAGTAGAAGAAGAGGGTTAGAATTTTCATTAGGCGATTGGGTATTTTTGAAGGTATCGCCAATAAAAGGGGTGATGAGATTTGGCAAGAAAGGAAAGTTGAGTCCACGATATATAGGCCCGTATAAGATTATTCGAAGATGTGGGCAAGTTGCTTATGAATTAGAGATACCCCAAGAACTCTCATCAGTGCATCCAGTATTTCATGTATCGATGCTTCGAAAGTGCATCGGAGATCCGTCCTTTATTACTTCTACTGAAGATGTGCAAGTAACAGAAGATCTTACCTATGAGGAGATGCCTATTGCTATATTAGATCGTCAAGTAAAGAAGATGAGAAATAAAGAAGTAGCATCGGTGAAAGTACTTAGGAGAAATCAACAAAGGGAAGAGATTACATGGGAAGCTGAGGAAGCAATGAAATCTAAGTACCCTCATTTGTTCAAAGATGAAGAGGAAGTTCAATAAACGGAGTTAGAACATTAACAAGTAAGTTTTTGTTTATATATGCATAGTATTTATATAATGATGTGAATGTTAATGGTGGTCTTGAACTTGTTTTGGTTGAATAACTACGCTAACATTCGAGGACGAATATCCTAAAGGGGGGAAGGATGTAACACCCCGTATTCAAGTACATGTATTGGCGTATTCAAGTACGTGTATTGGTCTTATTTATATGGAATTAATTTTTTTATTTTATTTATACCGGAATTTGCCCGTCGATGGTTCCATACGAAGGTTATTGAATAAGTTTTCCAACGATATAAAGATTTCCCAAAACGGATAAGTTTCGGATATAATCGAGCACGTTCGAAACTATAAAACGGTGGCCGGGATATGGTGAATAGTAAATGTGCAGGAAAATTTCCTGCACACAAACTACTGAGGCCTGCCAGTTTTTTGGATCAACTTTGAACGATCATAACTCCCTTAATATAATGAACTGGGAGATATAAGACCTATCAAAAGAAAGATCCTTGAGTCTTCTTTCCAATGCAATTGGTTTCATCCAAATCCAACGTCTGAGTAAGGAGTTATACTCGTTTTACTTTAGCCTCTCAAAACAGTTTTTTAGGGTCAACTTCAAACAATCATAACTCTTTGTACAGGACGAACTGGGTGTCCTACTTTATATGAAATGAAATTCCTTTGAATTATCTTTCCAACGATACCAATTTCACCCAAATACGATATCGGAGCAAAGAGTTATGGTCGATCTACTTTTGCTTGTCCAAACAGTCCACCATGGACAGATTCGGATTTACTTAAAATTTTAAGGGCAATATGGTCATTTTCCATCACCTCATGAACGAAAATTGGTCATTATATACATATACTTAGCCTCATATCCATTATTTATCATCCATTATTGAAGAATAAGAAACCCTAGCCAAATTTCAACTCCAATTATCTTGTGATTCAACCGTAGAAAATCCAAATTGATTCCGTAGTTGTGTTCACCGTCTCGAGGGCTTCGAGAAGCACCCCTTATTTGTGCCAACAGGACTTCAAAATCAAAAGGGCCATTTTATGGTATATATATGCATGTAAGCATAAGAAGTGTGTTATTTGATTGTTGTTGAAAGATGATTGGAAATGATGTTGGATTATTCTTGTGCATGGTTGGATTATGTTGAATTGTGAAGGGATTTGGTGTGATGATGTGGTATTGGAATGATTATATATATATATATATATATATATATATATATATACACATAAACCTATTGTTGAATTTTGTTTTTGGAATGCTATGCAAATATTGGTTGTATGGAATTATGGAAGAGAATTGTGGTGTTGGGTTGCTAATACTAGATGCCAAACATTTCATTGTAGATAAGTGATTTGTAAAGGCGGGAAGTTGTGTTGAATTGGTATCCGAATCTACGACGAGGTATGTAAAGCATACTCTAACAATGTTCTTTGGCATGAAAACACCAATGTTCCATCAAGTAAGATTCCGAGGTTGTCCAAAAATATGTATTGTTCTACGTTACCAACGAAGTTGTTTCCATCCTATAAAGTGTCAAAATGTTTCATTGATATACCAAAAGTCTCCTATTCCATTGTTATGATATTGATGATTCTGAAACACATTGTTGATGTACCAATGAGTCTTTATTACATCGTTATTGTATAGAAGGTCTATTACTTGGTTCCTATTGATGTATCATTGTTTCAAAGTATCAAAAATGTGGTGGCGACCGAAATAACAATCTCAAAGATTAATTGAACTAAGTGATGGAAGTTCTCTCTTATCGGGTGGTATCCCAGGGGCATAAGCCTAGCATGGGTCGATCCCTATTTACGTGTTTATGGGTGGTATCCCAGGGGCATAAGCCTAGCATGGGTCGACCCCAGTTGATATGTACTGGAGGCAGCCTAATGGTCACAGTACAGTACAGTAATGATTACAAAGATGTTAAGAACGAAGGTAAAGTGATTGAATAAATTCAATGTACAGGTTGTCACAAGTTCTAGTAAGTGTGGTCCACTACTATTACGATTTATTCACTTGTTTCGGATTTCTATTGAGCTCCTATATCATATGTGATTAGCTACAGCTTTACATACTCAGTACATATTTCGTACTGACGTCCCCCACGGGGACCTACATTTCATGTTGCAGGCACAGGTACCTCAGCTCATACACCGCACAAGTAGGAGCCAGGTCATACAACTATTGTTGGTGAGCTCCAGTTTGCTTCGGAGCTTTCCGAGTCGGTTCCTTATGTTTTGTTATTGTACAAGAGTCATGTGTGGGCGGGGGTTTGTCCCGACCCTAGTTATGTCATGTATATCCTAGAGGCTTTGTAGACATAAGGAAGGGTAAAGTCATGGAAGTTTATATAGTGATATTATATTTGTATATGTGGTGGCCCCGACGGCCAAGTATTATATATATATATATATATATATATATATATTTGTGTGTGTTGTGCTGATACAGATAATTAGATCCTTCTATATGCAACGAAGTGCTGTCTAAATTTTTGGTGACATGTAAGGGAAAGTACAGGTATTTGAACGGGTTCTCCCGGGCCTTCTCGGCTTCGGGTGCCAGTCCGGCCCGATGGGATTTTGGGGCGTGACACATCCCGTAGTTGGGCTCTCTTGGATGGCGGAAAGAATCTTTCTAGGAAAGCGTCTTTCAGTTGCCTCCAATTAGTAATAGAATCAGGAGTTAGCCCGTTCAGCCATAGAGTTGCCTCCCCAGACAGAGACAATGGAAATAAGCGCAGCCGAATTGCATTCTGCCCAACTCCTGGATTGTCAAACGACTTGCATGTTGAAATAAAATTGACCAGATGCATATTCGGATCATCTCCTGCAAGTCCACCAAATAAACCTTTGAGCTGCAATAGCTGAATCATGGTGCTAGTGATATTGAACTTGGCTCCAGGTGCCAAGGGCGGTGGAATAATAGCCCCTGTGGCACCAGCTCCATCAAGATCGTCATCATCATCATCAAAAGGAGCCTGCACAGCTCGGCGGTCAGGTCTTATTCTAGCTTGACGATCTCTCCTGTGCATAGGTGCCGCCACCTCATCAGTACGCCTGGGATTCAGTAACTCATCATCACCCAGGTCCTCATCATCAGGATTTGTTGCTCGCCCTGGGTTATCAATATTCTGTTGATGTACTTGAGCAGCTGCCAGTGCAGCTAGTCTAGCCTGCTCCTGTTGAGCCGCCCTTCTGTCAATGTCACGCTGTGCATCCATTCTGCCAATAAGTTGAGGTTCAGGATTTATGGGTAATAATGGCTGACCAGAACTACGAGTATTTGGTATGCACTCAACAGAACCTGAATAAAACAAAAACAACAACTAAAAGTAAAATTCGAGAATCTTTGACCAAAGGGTCTAGTAACTATCACAAACTTAGTTGACAACCGTATTCCCCGGCAACGGCGCCAAAATTTGATAACGCCCAAACTACAACTCTCGTAAGAGTGTAAGCGGTCGCTGTCAAATATAGAACCCAACTGGGTTGGGTGTCGAATCCCACAGGGAATACTTGGTCACTAAGTGTTGCAATTGTTAGCAGACTGTTGGTCGAAAATTCTACAAAAAGGGGGGATGGTTTAGGCGTGAATTAATACTATGTAAGTAACAACAGAATGCTTGATTTAGTAAGATTTAATCAATGAGAATTATAAGTTAGGGTTATGTCCACCTTATGAATTCTACGTATCTATTAACTATGAGTAATGCAGGATTCAGACATGCATGCACTTATAGAGATTCGTATTCTACTGGTAAATCCTAGTGTCTCTCGACCATCAAGGATTATCTCACTTTAACTCTCTCGAGCTTAAAGCGTATAACTACTGGTACGAACTCTCCAAGAGTTAATCCAGTTACGGCACTAACGTGTAAATAGGGGTTGGTAGCCCTAATTCCTTGTCACACTCTCTTTTCCAAACATGTAACTTTTCTCTCGAACAAGTTAATGCTATAATGGCGTATTTTATATGTTTGCAACCACAAGAATGTAATTAAGATGAAGAGAGTAATGATATAAGTAGCATACGTATCAAGAATTCACAAACTCATAGTAATAGATAGTATATCATAAGGCTTCCATAACCCTAACAGAGAAGTTTAGCTACTCATTATTACAACGGAGATCACAATAAACATCATCATCGTACCAAAGCTCAAAGAATCTCACGTTGAAGATGGGTGTGGCGTCAAACTAGGTTGACGTTTTTGCCCTCTAGACGTTTCTCACAAGTTAGCATTTTTTTTCTCTGTTAAAACTTACAGAATCTGTAAACTCAATAATACTAGAAAGTCGAATGAATAATGAAAGTATCTATCAATTCGTGAATAATGAAAAGCATGAATGAATCAATGCATGCTGAAAAATTCAGCAAAATAGGGTTTTTATAACATCCTTGTCCTATTCCTACTAAGTTACTGCTGATCCTCAAGTCTTTAGAAATACTGTTTTTGCCTGGGACAAGTTCTCCATGTATCACTTTCAGTCCATAAGCTTCCAAAAGCTGTCTTCCCTCTTATGTGAAGTTTCCTTTGCTACCAAAAGGTCCACAAAGTGCTGAAATCTTCATCATTAATACCTGAAAACATGCTAATCACGTTGGTTAGCTCACTTACAGGAAAATGGACTAAAAATGCAGGAATTATATATTTTGTCCTTAAAACTTAGCTAAAATATGGGTAAATTATGGTGCTTTAGGCGTGTAAATACGCCTATCATCACATGTCCACTTATATTATACTTTTTTTTTCGATGAGTGACTCATGCCCTTTTGGAGCTAACTTCCTTTTGTTTTTCCTTATAGTGGATATTGTATATCCTCCAATCGACCCCATTCAAAATTCTCGAATTAAATCTTCTAATCGATGCTCAAGTTATTTCCTGATTCACAAAGTGATTGCCTCAATACATTCAAAAGAGGTTGTAACTATCTCCCCAAATACCTGAACACTTTACTTATTTTCTTATATGTTTTTTCTTTCAACTCTATCTTCTTGTCAAATGTTTTAGAATTAGATTGAATTTAAAGATCATTCTATGAATTCAACATGCATATCACATCTCTAGAATCACCATAGAAAGAGCTCTCTAAAGAAATAAAAAAGACAACAAAACAATATATAATAAAAAAAAACACATTTGTTGACCAAAAGATAGAAGGATTTGAATAAAAATTATAATAAAATAAGTTAAGATATATCTCAAATTCCAACCCTAAATTAATTTGGGTAGTAGAAAGAAAACAAAAAAGACTATCAAAAATCCTTCCTCGTGGGGAGCAGATTGGCTTCTAAATTGCCGAACTTAATATTTTAGCCATTGAATTGCACGTCGTTTCCACAATCATTGCTACATCATTTTTTTTTTAACTTGATCATTTTGAATTTATCATCTCAAACTCTCTCTAAAGTAAGCCATCAGTAATTTCTCTTTTCCCCTACTCCTCTTCATTGATTACAAAACTTTTTCATATGAGTCAAAGGATCACTATGACCCTCGTACATGTCCAACTTTGGTGTTATGGAGTTTAGAGGCAAGTGAACATTGAAACATGTAAAATCCTTGTGAGAACTCTCTTTTCTCTCTCAGTATTTGCATGTTTCTCATATTTTGCTCCAAATTTCTCACTTTTCAAATCATTTCTTATTATTCCTCATTTCTAACAATCTACACCAACTCATCTCAGACCCTATATCATTTTTTGTGGGTCATCTTACTTGTTCTTTGAACATGGTGTTGTATTGGTGAGATGCCAACTTAGCCACAAACCAACAACCTTAACACTATTTTAATTTTGGAGAAAATTAATGTGTCAGAGTTCAAAAATTTTCTTTTTAAGACCACCGAATCCATGAAGGACTGCCGACGTATCTCATTAAGATGAGAATCAGGTGTACGTATTTCTTGAAAATTGGAGATACAAAGAAATATACTCTTCTTTTTTTTGTTTAATAATGAGAAATTTATTTATTTATTAAATAATATATTTTTCATTTTTGAAAACAACTTCCCTTTTCTTTTCTTTTTTAATTTAAGAGGACAGACAACCATTCATTAAAAGATCACCGAATCCATTGAGGACTGCCTATGTATCTCAATAAAATGAGAATCAGGTGTGCGTAGTTCTTGAAATATATGTCGTACAAAATTTAGCCTCAAGACCCTAAAGGTTCAGGGCTATTAAGATTTATATATATATATATATTTGTATAAACTTAGTCTCATGATCCCTAAAGATTCAGGACTGTTAAGATTTATATATTTTTATTTATTTTGTAAAAACTTAGTCTCATGATCCCTAAAGATTCCGGACTATTGAAATATATTTTTATTTTATTATTATTATTATTATTTTGTATAACCTTAGCTTCATGATCCTTAAGGATTCAGAGCTATTAAGATATATATAAAAATTGGACTTGAGAATTAGAAAAATAATTATGAAAGTAATCATATTTTTAAAATATTTCCCAATAAATCTATGAATAATTTTTTAAAAGATAGGGTCGTATCCTGGGAAGGACTTCCTACGTATCTCACTAAGATGTGAGAATCAGACCCTCGTAGTTCATAAAAACCGTAAAACTATGTTACTGAAAATTTTCTCTTTTTAAAATAAAATTTTTCTTTCAAAAATGATTCACTAAATGTGACGATAATTTAATCTCTTGCATTTTAATGTTGCTTAAAAGCTTGTCAACACACAAATAGCCTTCCAAACAAATGTCAAAGAGCACGTAGGATGCACATGTTGGTCTTTGTAAAGTAGGTTACCTGTCCTAGACAGACTCGGCCCCTGTGCCGAGTCTCGCTAAGTCAAATGCATATGATGCAAATAGAGCGGCACCTAATAGGGATAACCAGATTCTGAGTTTTCAGTTCTTCTAAGTTTAAACCTAATAGAGATATGTGTCTAGACTGGCTTACCGAGCGGACCCTTGACACTTGAGATTTTAAATTTTTTGTATTTTTTTTTTAAATAAGAATAAAAATAAAAATAAAAATAAAAATAGAATATCTCAAAATTAACTTTATTTAGTTATTTATTTTTTTAACAAAAAACTTATTAAAAAAAAAAAAAGAGTTAAAATAATATCGGATCAAATATAAATATTTAATATCGAAAAATATATATATTACACAAGGGGAGGGTCAAAAATCACGTGTTTACATGTAGTACGGCGTAAGCCAACCAGTGACTAAATACGTGAGACGATGAAAGGGAAAAAATTAAACAGGAACGAGAGTGAGACAACCGTGAATTTTGATGATATCGTAGTGTGTGGTAAGACAATAAATTTGGCATGTTGAGTCCCACAATAGTTTATTTTGAATGGAATGGCCTCTTTATATGATCTTGAACAATATCAGTTATTTTATAAAAAATTTAGATTAAGTTACGTCGTAGGTAAGATAAAAAAAAAATAGTTCATTCAAATAAAAAAAATATGAAAACCAAATTATAATTTTCTTATTAAATTAGTCGAACTTACTTGCAATGAAAGAAAAAATATACAAATTTTGTTTTGTTTGTAAATTTATTAGTCTGACATTAGAACAAAGATAGAAGTTATTAAGTTGGAACGGAACAAAAAAAAAAAAAGGAAACTAAGGAAAAAAAAAAAGGAAACTTAAAAACTTGAGTGCCAAGCACCAAAAGCAACTACACCTCGTCCAACGTCTATATATATTACCCTCATTGCTCCGAGTTTTCTCACAAATTTATACTTCTCTTTCTCATTCTTGCATTAATTTTTCTGCACTCAATAAAAAATTCTACCATGTCGTCGGCTGTCTGTATTCAATTTCACCCTGTTGAAGCAGAACTAATAAATCTTCTCAAAAGGTTCTTGAAGGGCGAACATTTAAGATGTCCCATTAAATTCGCAGAAATCTATGGAGACCAACCCCCATGGCAGTTTTATGGATCGGAAGATAAATCAGGTTACTTCATCACTCCGTTGAAGAAGCGGAAGAAATCAGATCGGAAGCATGTTCGAACTTGCGGGAACGGGACTTGGAGAGGCCAAACTAGTGCTGTTCCCATCAAGAATCGTAAGGGCGGATCGGTCGTGGGGTATAGAAGAAATTATATATACACTGGTAAAGGAAATAAAACTAGTGGCAGTGCTACTACTAATTGGCTGATGAGAGAGTACTTCGTGGGGGATGATTTCTTCAAGGTAAACAACATTCCCAAGCAAGATTATGCACTATGCAGAATCAAGAAGCATGTAAGAGGGAAAAGGGATGATGACGATGATGCGGTCAATATGGAGGAACAGGATGCTTTGGAAACAATCCAAGGCATGTTGCTTGAACCTGATTCTACCTGCTGCACTACACAAGAAGTTGCGGAGGATGCTTTGGAAACAATCCAAGGCATGTTGCTTGAACCTGATTCTACCTGCTGCACTACACAAGAAGTTGCGGAGGAGACTGATCAATGGGAATCCATCATCAATGAGGTATGTGATGAAAAGATTGATGGGGTTGAGAATACAACAGCTTTAGTTCACGGGGAATATGATTTGAGAGGATGTGGAGAGATCAGTGACGTGCAGGAAGATGGAGCTGATGTTATTGGAAGCAATGGCATCTGGGAAGCTATAAATGGAATATTGAATGATGTAACCGTTGATATCCCTGACGATTTGTGGCTTGATGTCGATCATCAACCACCACTTCTATTAATTAGTTCTTCTACGTAAACATAATAATACTGTCCTGAAAGATTGTTGTTTAGATTCTTTTGTCCAATGAAATATATGTTATTTGTAATGTTGTCATCCGATACTATCTGAGATTGTGCATGGAAAATTTATTTGGCTTCAGGGGGCAAAATACAAAGTTACGGGTTATATTAGTCTTACTATATTGTGGTCTAGTTCTAGATCCAGGCTCGTCATGCAAAAAAGTTCCAGTTCCTCACAATACTTCTTTTTCCATTTACTTCACAATAGATAACATTATGAAATCTAAGACAGAAATACCTTATTAATCAAGTTGATTTAAGTTCATTAATAATACTGGGTTATGATGGTAATATTTTTAACACAAGATATAATTGGAAGTCTGTCCATGCACACGCTAAATGCAGCAAAGGTTGCTGCTGTACTACACACATCAACCTAATATGTAAAAACTTTTCATCAGATTGGCAACTAGGACTGTATAACATTCACAAGACTCAAGTTTGATTCAAAAATCTAAAAAATGAAAAAGAAAAGGGAGAGTGCACACAATTTTACATCGGGCAGCAATTTCCTACAGATTCTTTTGCCTCTGCATAGAGAGAACATCTCTATTCAAGATATGATGGTTAGTCTGTTAATGATCCTCCTAGCAGAGAACCATCTGAGGACACTAAATAGCATCTTCCATCTCCGTTGAGCTTTATCCAGGGAAACAATTTACTACTATGAGCAAGAAAGCTGTTGACAGCACACTGTAGATCAGGTGATCGAGCAAAGCTAGGACTCGGAAGGGAATAGTCAATGTCAAAGAAAGGCAGATGATCATCATCACAAAATGGGGGAGTTATAGAATCAGTATCATCAATCAAGGAGTTGGTGTCTTGCCCGGGGAAATTTAACGGTTGGTCAAACCTACCATCCATGTTGTCTATACCATGCAAGACATAGTCATCCAAGCTGCTGAAACCAGAAATTGAACAGAAAGACGGCATGATGTCAAGCATTGACGTACTTAGTTGCAGTTATTCAAGTCGGTAACTACCTTTACATCTCAAAAATCCCAACACTCCTCTAATTAAGAACCCTTCAGAAACATGTGTAACCAACTCACCAGACAACACAAGCCAGACAGCAGTATGACTTTCCCAACAAGTAATAGTAAGCTTCTTATTCTACCTAGCCAATCTTCAAGACTCTGAGCAAGCTTCTCAAATACATCACTGATGAAACGGTTCATCCATGTAAGTCTCAACACTCTTCTTTACCCTTTGGTTGTTGTTGTTGTTGTCAGCACCAGCTGCACCGCTTCCTTTCGTAACTTATTCCCCGCCTTTAGCTTCTTCTCTGCTGGTGCTTTTTCAGCTTCTTTCTCCTTTGTTGCTGCTGGTTCTGCTAGCTTTTTCTCTGCTTTTGGTGGTACTGAAAGTCAAATTCGGAATCAGAAAATGGGTTTTATTAAAAAGAGACTAGCAGATTTCTAGCTTGTGAATTGATGAGTTTGTGTTGTCTGTAAAAAGTACACGGTTCAAAAAAAAAAAAGAAGAGAGAACCACATCAGCCAATTGTCTATTTAGGAAATGGTGCTACTATCTCATCACTGCAAATTTACGTTTACAGATAGGTAAGGTAGAAACACTAAGCTAAAAGAAAATTGCAAGATGAGTCCCAAAGGTATCAGATTAAGAGAACTACAAATAGAACTTATAAATTGAATTAAAAATCTATTAATATGCAAGAGTTCTCATATATCATGTTTGTACAGGCTGTAGTAGATGCCATGCGATCTATTATATTAGGAGCACCTGTTGGCTTAGAGTATGCAATCATGTAGTGCTTATATCTTTTATAATGATGCTGAAGCTCAGCTTTCTTAGTTCAGGTTGGAAGTAAAAATAGATCTCATCTATCCTACACCATAAGTGCTCTCCGTGTTTCACAAAAATGCCAAAGATTGGCAATTCAAACACAATATTGAGTTGCTACTCCTTATATATCCTACAGCTAGAGTTGTTGGAAGTAATGAAAATGGGAAAAGGAAACTGCCAATCTCTGATCCAAGCACAGCAATCCACATGACATACTAAAATTAAAAGGCAGCTCTCCAGCGGCAATACAGGCCAACAACCTTAGGTAAGACCGGGAACTGGCTTATCCAACACCTTAAAGAAAATTGGAAAGAAATGGAAATTCCAAATAGATAAAACTATAAATGATTTTTAAAAAAAAAAAAATTGTATCAGCAACAATTTTGACTATTATAAAGTTACGTACTTAAATCGATGCAAGTTAGTTAATGATCATGAAAAGATGAACATAAGAATTTCTATCTTAGAGTTATGGCTCCTTGGTTGTTTCAATCGAAGACTGAAATCACAGAAAGTAGTCTGAAAACGCGAGGAATTCAAAATGCGAGCATGTTCAGCCACTAGTTTCTTTGGGATCAAGCAGTTGAAGGAGGGAGCACATATTAAACTCGACACAGAATTAACTTGCCTATTGAACAGTTTTACCCTTTTTTTTGAGTAAAAACAACATTATCTAAGTCATTCATCAACTTAGAAATTACGAGCTCATATTCTTAAACTTAAAACAGCAAAGGTTCAATAAGATTTGCGTGGGAGTTGCTGAGGGTATTAGACTTAGGTTGATTTTTCAGTAAATGTATAACCCCACTTGACTTTTTTGATGAACCCCACTTTATTTTCTAAGCCCCCATTTTTCCTTCACCAAGAATAAAGGAGGGAAAAAGGTACCTATATACAGGAATGTGGTATAAACTAGAAGTCACTGGCCTTGGTCTGTGGCGTATATACCAATAACAAGACGTCCTTTAAATGCCAAGTCTCTGTGCACATGAGTTGCTGTATAAAGATCATGGCGTGCTTTTTAAGTCATTTTCGTCTCAAATTCTTCACACTCGTCATACTTATCGACATCTTACCACACTTAAAGATTAAATTTCAGGAGAAGCGACAAACATGCTTGTAAGCTGTTGATAAAGATACTGGCATGGTTTTTAAGTCATTTTCATCTCAAACTCTTCACATTCATCATGCTTATACACATCTTACCACACTCCAAAATTGAATTTGATTTCTAGCATGTTAATTGATGAATTTGATTTTTTTAAAAAGGGCAGTAGGGTGCATAAAACATTCCGCATTAGAAGAGTCAGGGAAAAGGGTCATACCCCAAGGGGTGATGCAAGCATAGGGGGATGCTTCCACAGTTCGAATCAAGAGAACAATTTAGGAAAAGTAGATGTATAGCAAACTATCACAGCATTCTGGCAACTAAGCAATCAGAACACTCCCTCAGTTTACTATCATCAGATGGTAACTCTCTTTCACCCCGTATAGGTCACACGTAGATAACTTAACCGTTGCTCCAAGGTTGTATTGGTTGTTAAGTACACACTAAAAAAACAAAAACAAAAGAGGGAACCACATCAGCATTATTTTCAACTTAGGAAATGAAGCTACTAGGAAATAGTTTCATGATGGACTGAAACAAAACAGCAGCTCTCACGCAGCAATACAGGCCAACAACCTTAGGTAAAACGGGGAACTGATTTATCCAACACCATACAGAAAATTAGAAAGAAAAGGCCATTCGAAATAGGATAAACTATAAATGAACTTTAAATTGTATCTGCAACAACTTTGACCATTATAAACTTACCAAGTTAGTTAATGATCACGAAAAGATGAATCACAAGAATTTTTATTTCTGCATTGTAGCTCCTTGTTTCAATTCAATCAAAGACTAAAATCACCGAAAGGAGTCCGAAAACACAAGGAATATCAAAATGCCAGCATGTTCAACAACTAGTTTCTTTGGGATCAAGCAGTTGAAGCGAGCACACATATTAAACTCGACACTGAATTAAATTGCCAATTGAACAGCTTCCCCCCTATTTTGGGGTTAAAACAACATCAGCAAAGACATTCATCAACTTAGAAATTATGAGCTAATATTCTTAAACTTTGATTTTAAGAATGTCTTAGAGAGTTGCTAAGGGCATTAGACTTGGGGAGATCCAATAAATGCATAACCCCACTTTATTTTCTAAGCTCCATTTTCCCTTCAACAATAACAAAGGAGGGAAAAAGCTACCTGTGTACATAAGTGGCTTAAACGGGATGTCACTGACCTTTCTCTCTGGCGTATATACCAATAACAATAAGTATAGAATTATCCCGTAGAAGGGAAAACAGAAACACTTTGAGATGCACCTCCTTCAAGTCATGGGCCATAGTCGGAGCACCCTGCTAAACAACACAAGTCCTTTTAAATGCCAAGTCTCTGTGCTCAGGACTCATGAGCAGCTGTATAACAATAATGGCGTGTTTTTCAGTCTCTTTCGTCTCAAATTCTTCACATTCAACATACTTATCCACATCTTACCACACTCCAAGATTGAATTTCACGAGAAGTGACAAACGTGCTAAGAGCTGCTGCATAAAGATAATGGCATGCTTTTTAAGTCATTTTCATCTCAAACTCTCCATAGTCATCATGTTTATCCATATCTTACCACACTCCAAACTGAATTTTGCGACAAGTGGCAAATCGATCTCAGGTTTAGATCTTCACTGTTTAATTAGGTTTCAAAAGGGCACTTAATTTCGTATCGCACCTACGCTGTTGAGTTCACAGTTTAAATTGGCAGGGTAGGCGGCCAGATTTGCTTACCAACCTCAAAATCTCCTTTGCAAAATATTGATTACCAGTTAGCAGAAGACCATTTAGGACCCGGTTGAAGGTAAACTTTCGAGGAAGAAATCCTCTGTCAACCATTTCTGTCAATAATTTCCCAGCCACTAATAAATCATCTGATTTTTTCCTCACAAACATTGCACTTATCAAGATATTGTATGTATCCAAATTAGGTAAACAATCCCCGGTACTCATCCTCTCAAACACTCTCAGGCCCTTCTCAGTTTCCCCTTCATCACAATAGAAACGGATGACAACATTATAAGTCTGAACATTTGGTTCACACCCATCCACTTTCATCTTATCCATATACTCCATAGCATTGTCCATTTTCCCGACATGGCACAATCCCCTGATAATGGCATTATAAGTTGTTGAATTCGGCAAATAACCTTTCCTCAACATCTCATTGAACACTAAAATAGCATTTTCCACACTATCTTTCTTACACATAACTTGAATCAGAGCTTTATAAGTTGCAACCGAGGGAAGCATACCAGCACTCACCACCATCTCATTGAACAACTTCTGAGCCTTCTCAACCTCACTGGCAACACCAAACCTGTGAACCACAGTAGTATAAGTCACAACATCAATATCACATTTCCTTTTCTTCATCTCCAAAAAGAACTCCCAAGCTTCCTTAATCTGTCCTGCTCTAAAAAAAGCATTAAGCATTATATTATTCGTCGTTATAGTCGAATTCAAACCTCTCTCCACCATTTCTTTCAAAATTTCTTGTGCTTTCGGCGTCCTCTTAATTAAACAAAACCCATTCGCAAGCGTATTATAACTAATCGTATCAGCTCTAAACCTACTCCTAAACATCTTGAACAACTAATAAGCCATTTCCGCCCATTTCGATTTGCAAAGAACATCAATAAACGCATTGAAAGAATTCAAATCCTGAGGACAACCATGTTTATGCATAGAAAGGAAAACATTCACAGCTTTATCATGTTTCCCAGCTGATACATACCTCTCAGTTATAATCCCAAATGTCTTCGGGCTCGGGCCGAGTCTACGGGCTTGCATTCGGGCCACGAGCTTCCATACAGTCTTGTAATCCCGCATACGAGCAGAGATATCAATAGCGTGATCAAAAGCTGTGGATGAGTGAGAATATGAACGGTGGTGATCGAGGAGGTTGAAAAATTGGAGGGCTTTCGGGCCGTGATTCCATAGACGTTTTAGTACAGTGTCGACGAGGTGTGGGTTCCATTGTGTGAGGGTATTAAGGGAATTTGATAATGATTCCGGGTTGGATTGAAGTATGAAGTTGGAGATTGCAATGGGGTCCGGTGGCAGCTGCGACGGCGGTGTCGGAAGAGTGGCGAAGTGGCGGAGGGAAATGGCATTTAGGGATGCTTTGAGGGTTTGGTGCAGATTCAACATTTCACTCTTAACCATCATTCAGTTACTACCTCTTCACTGTTAAAATGGAGGGAGTATAAAAAACCTTTTAAAACTCATACATACTCCCTACTTTCATATGGTAATTTAACTAAATTTCAATGCCCAATCGACATAAATTAATTTAATATTTAAAAACTATACGAAAATTGTTATAAGTTTGTTGAGGATCAGTCGACTAATTGCCAGCTGGATAGTTAGTTACTTCTAGCTGACCGGCTCCATTAATTGAAGTTAGTTAGATATAAAGAAGCAAAAAACACGTGTATATATACAGCTAAATGTAGAGTTCTAGCTTCAAGCTTCATTCAATAAAACAATTACTTTCTTCTTCTTTGTATCATCTCTAATTGACAGTTCCTTCCATGAAATTTTACATGGTATCAGAGCCACGTTATCTAGGGATTCCTTGCTACAATTAAGCAGGAAATTGAGAGATTTTCGTTCGTCTTCGCACATTTTTTCATTTTTGAGTTTTTTTTTTTGAAATTTCTGCAATGGCAAATATACGATTTGACCACAATCATCCCTTATTCCTGGGAGCATTAGATACGCCTGGTGTGGTACAGGTTGGTATTGAGCTTACTGGAATGGAAAATTATACACTTTGGAGCAGAGCAATGCGACTCGCGCTTTTGATGAAGAACAAAATTGGACTTATCGATGGATCTATCACTCGTGAAAAGTTTGGAGCTGATTTGGTGAATCAATGGGACCGCTGCAATGCGATGGTGATTTCCTGGATAATAAGCAATGTAAGTAAGGGATTACTTTCTAGAATTTTGTTCAAATCTACTGTTTGCTCAGTTTGGGAGGATCTTCGAGAATGATTTAATAAGGTGAATTTGTCTCAAGTTTATCATCTTCACAAAGAAATTGCGACACTAGTTCAGGGTACTTCGCCAGTTTCGATTTATTACTCTAGGTTGAAGGACCTTTGGGATGAGTATGACTCGATTGTGCCCCCACCATCATGTGACTGTGACCAATCCAAGGAGTATAGTGAACATCTTCAGAAGTAACGGTTGCTTCAATTTCTCATGGGCCTAAATGATAATATAGTATGCTCGTGGTTAGATTTTAATGAAGACTACTCCTCCTGCTGTAAATCAAGCCTATGCATTGATTATTCAGGATGAAAGTCAAAAGTCCTCTTCAATAGTTCCTCTTCCTTCTTCAGCTTGGAATTTTCATTCTGCTGGTGGTATGGATCCTACAACTTTGTTCACATCTAGAGGAAGCATGCAGTACAAAAGAGCCAATGACATTTACTGTGATTACTGCCACTTGAAGGGCCACTCTAAGGATCAATGCTATAAATTGAAATTTTGTGATCATTGCAAGTCTCGTGGACATGTAAAAGGGAATTGCTATCAGTTGATTGGTTATCCAACTGCATTTAAGGATAAAAGGAAAGCAAATATAGTGACATGGATTGACTATTCGACTGAGTTCCACCAAGACAGTATCTCCTTTCATTGTCATGAGCGCGGTCCGATAAGTCGAGGTGGACAAGACAATCAAGGTAATGGTGCTTCTAATTTTTTTACTCATTAACAATTAACACAGATTGAGGACGCAAATACTAGTATGGCTAGAGCCAATATAAATCTTGCAGGTAATGTCTCTTACACTAGCAAGGATAATTATGCTTGAATTGTAGATATCGGAGCAGCTAATCATATGATTAGTAATGCACAATTATGAGGGGGGAAAAGATGATGATGATGCATTCAATATGGAGGAAGACGATGCTTTGGAAACAATCCAAGATATGTTGCTTGAACCGGATACTGCTTGTTGCACTACACAAGAAGTTATGGAGAAGATTGATCAATAGGACTCCATCATCAATGAAGTTTGTGATGAGAAGGTTGATGGGGTTGATAAAATTATAAATAACCTAAAATTTTTAAGAATAAACATTGGGCCGTGTGTAGTGTCACACCCCTTTTTCGCTCGAGGGATCGAGCCAAAGGGATTTTCCAATTATAGTGACGGTTTTGAATAAGGATTATTTTAGTTATAGAGTCGTCACTTGGAATTGAGTTATGGTGTTTCAAGTCACCTTTTTGAATCCCTAGTCAAAAGGATATGACTTTTTATATTTGGTCTACGAAAACAGAAGACCGAGAAAGGAATTCTATTGACCGAAGGAAGGTGTTAGGCACCCCTCGAGTCCCATAGTTCTAGCACGACCGCTTTTCTTGATTTTCTTGACTTAAACTAATTTGATAAATTATGTTTGGGCCTAGATTCACTCATTTTTATTATTCTAAAACTATGTTTAAAACTCTCGTATTAACTCAGTGAAAAATTAGTTTTTAGAAAAATATTTGTCGGGGTGTATTATTTAAAATGTTCCGGAAAATATGCGTATGCCGCATTCTTAAGTGAATCGAATATTTTAAAATATGCCTAAATTATCTAGCGTTTTTTTTAAATAAAATAAAAAATAAATAAATACTTTGTCTGCTCAAAGTGTTACCTAACCTTAATAATAAACTTGAGTAAAATTAATTTAAAGTTATTAATTAATTTAACAAAAAAAAATAGAATAATAATAATAATAATAAATATAAATATAACTAATTAATTTTTATATTTTAATAAAGTATAATAAAAATTATAAATAGCTTTAAATAAATATAATTAAGATTAAGATAGTATTAAAACTACTCATTTATTTGTTTAAAATTTAAAAGAATTTTTTTTAAAATTTTTGTATTTTTTTCTTTAAATTAGAATAAAAATAAAAATAAAAATAAAAATAAAAATAGAATATCTCAAAATTAACTTTATTTAGTTATTTATTTTTTTAACTAAAAATTTATTAAAAATAAAATAAGAGTTAAAATAATATCGGATCAAACATAAATATTTAATATCGAAAAATATATATATTACACTCGGGGAGGGTCAAAAATCACGTGTCTACATTTTGCCCTTCTTTGTTTGAAATCTCGAAGAGTTTTCATACAAAGAAGTAGACAAAGATATGATTTTTGATCCTCCGATTATTCAAAAAGAAAAAAAAATGTGACCGGGTCCTGGTTTTGGACCGCCTACATATCCCGGGTTATAAAGAAATCAGGTTACGTGTAGTTCAAAGGCAAAATGGTGAGAGAACGAATTAGAGGTTGAGTGAGGTTCCATCGAGTTTTCGATTGACGACTTCTTCTTTTACATTCACATAAATAACAAAATAAAATTGAAGATACAAGTGAACGATCCTATCTATTCAGCTATTCTGGAATCTTGACTTGAATCTTCATGACTTCTCAAATGGTGGGATAGTCATTATTTTGAGTTGAACTTGAAACATAAAATATTCCTCCTCGGTTGCTTTTGACATTAAAGAGGAACTTGACAATTGATTTATTCTTCAGATTTTCTTCTGGTTTGGACTTTAAAATCTTCACCCTATTCTTCAGGTGGGCTCCTGACTCGCAATTGATAATTTTCACCCTATTCTTTAGGCGGGCTCCTGGACTTTTTTTTTCTTCACCCTGTTCTTCAGGCGGGCTCCTGACTTGTTACTTCTCCATCCTATTCTTCAGGCGGACTCCTGACTTGTTACTTCTTCACCCTGTTCTTCAGGCGGGCTCCTGAATTGTCTTTTTCCTCATTTTGTTCAAATATGTTCCTGAACTCAAAATAAAAAGTGAAACAGAAAAATAACATTCCATTCTTCAGGAGGGTCTTGGACATAAAATAAATTCTCATTCTTCAGGAGGGTCCTGTCCCATTCTTCAGGAGGGTCCTGAGCATAAATAAATTTCCATTCTTCAGGAGGGTCCTGTCCTATTCTTCAGGAGGGTCCTGTCCTATTCTTCAGGAGGGTCCTGAGCATATAATAAATTTCCATTCTTCAGGAGGGTCCTGAGCAATATAATAAATTTCCATTCTTCAGGAGGGTCCTGAGCTAATCAAAGTGAGGCTCAAGCTGAGCATGCATCAGAAAATTCCCCCAGTCCGGAAGAAATAAGGGGGAAGAGAACTATATCCCCAGATCCACCTATTAATGTTGTTGATCAAGATCTTAGAAATGCAGTGCAACTTTTGACTCGTATAGTTGCTGGGCAAGCTCAAGGGCAAGTCATTCCTACTGCAGGTCCTAGTGGTATAGATAGGGCGGCTAGTCTTCGAACACAAGATTTTCTTAAGATGGATCCTCCTACTTTTACTGGATCAGATCTTAACGAGGACCCACAAGACTTTATTGATCAGATCCAAAGGGCCCTAGAGGTGATGCATGTATCGGACAGAGAGACAGTGGAGTTAGCCGCGTATAGATTCAAAGGTGAGGCTATATATTGGTATGAAGACTGGAAACGGTCAAGGGGCATTGATGCACCCCCATCTACTTGGAAAGAGTTCAAAGAGGCATGTATTGATCATTATCTTCCATATGAGACTCGTCAGGCCCGTGCGGATCAGTTCTTAAATCTTCGACAGGGTAATACAAGTGTGAGGGAGTATAGTCTTCGATTTAATTCTTTGTCCAGATATGCTCCTAATGTTATAACTACTATGGATGACAGAGTTCATCAGTATGTGGTTGGATTGGATCCGTATTTGGTTAGGGATTGTACTATTGTTGCACTGAATAAAGACATGGATATAGCTAGGATCCAAGCATTTGCACAGAAAATGGAAGATCAGAGGCAAAGAAGAAGAACACAGGAATTTGAAAGCGGATCTTCTAAGAGAGCCAGATCTACAGGGCAGTTTATGGCGCCACAGGGAGTTTTTAGACCTCAATTTTCTGCTAGACCACCTAAGCCATTATTTTCTTATTCTGCAGCTAGTGCTCCACCACAGCATCAGGGGTTCAGAGGCAGTCAATTTGGGCAAAGAAGTGAGGGTCATAGTTCGCGATCAGTGGGTTACCAAGGTCAAGGGAATATGAGCCAATCGAGACCTCTTCGAGAGCCATGCATAAATGTGGAAGGTATCATTTGGGCGCATGTCGGCTGGGGACCAATGTTTGCTTTTGGTGCGGTATGTCGGGGCATATGATGAGGGAATGCCCACGAAGGGACATAGGGGGTATGACACGACCTACGGAGTCATTTGTTGCATCATCATCATCGATGCCTTATTCAGGAAGGGGTGCACAGCCAATGGGTCGTGTTAGAGGTGATAGAGGAGCCACGAGTTCTAGCGGGGCTCAAAATCGTACGTATGCTCTAGCGGATCGACAGAATTTAGAGGCTTCCCCAGATGTGGTTACGGGTACGTTGTCTATATTTTCATTCGATTTATATGCCTTAATTGATCCCGGTTCTACATTATCTTATGTTACTCCATTGGTTGCTGGAAAGTTCGAAAGAATACCCAAACTGTTAGTTAAGCCATTTGAAGTGTCCACACCGGTCGGGGAATCTATTATAGCTAGAAGGATTTATCGAAACTGCATAGTAACTGTTTGTGGTCATGATACGATGGCTGATCTTGTGGAGTTAGAAATGGTAGATTTTGATGTTATAATGGGTATGGACTGGTTGGCGTCTTGTTATGCCACAATTGATTGCTGCACGAAAAAGGTATATTTCCATTTTCCAAATAAATCAGTCCTTGAATGGAAAGGTGAAATTAGCGCGCCAAGAGGTAGATTTATTTCTTATTTTAAGGCAAGAAGAATGATTTCCAAGGGATATATATATCATTTAGTTAGAGTAAGGGATACAGAAGCGGATCCACCAACTCTTCACGTTGTTCCGGTGGTAAATGAATTTTCTGATGTATTTCCTGAAGATCTTCTAGGTTTGCCTCCTGAACGAGAAGTAGAGTTTGGTATTGATGTAATACCAGGCACCCAACCAATCTCCATTCCTCCGTATAGAATGGCCCCAGCAGAATTACGAGAATTGAAAGAGCAATTGAAAGATTTGCTAGAAAAGGGGTTCATTAGGCCTAGTATTTCCCCTTGGGGAGCACCAGTGTTATTTGTATGCAAAAAGGATGGCTCGCTGAGGATGTGTATTGATTATCGACAATTGAATAAGGTGACTATTAAGAATAAATATCCTCTCCCAAGAATTGATGATTTATTTGATCAGTTACAGGGCGCCAAGTGTTTTTCTAAGATTGATTTGAGGTCAGGTTACCACCAAGTTAGGGTCAAAGAAAAAAATATACCCAAAACAGCTTTCCGAACAAGGTATGGTCATTATGAGTTTCTAGTTATGTCATTTGGGCTAACAAATGCACCCGCAACTTTTATGGATTTGATGAATAGGGTTTTTAAGCCATTCCTGGATGTATTTGTGATAGTTTTTATAGATGATATTCTATTTTATTCTAGATCAGAAGAGGACCATGCCAATCACTTACGACAGGCATTGCAGACTCTTCGTGATTGCAAGCTTTATGCAAAGTTCTCTAAATGTGAGTTTTGGTTAAAGTCGGTGGCATTTTTGGGTCATATTGTATCTAGTGAAGGGATAAAGGTTGGTGCTCAAAAGATAGAAGTTGTGAAGAACTGGCCAAGGCCCACAACGCCTACGGAGATTCGTAGTTTTCTCGGGTTGGCCGGTTATTATAGAAGGTTTGTTAAAGGCTTTTCTTCCATTTCAGCACCCTTAACCAAGCTAACCCATAAAGCATCCAAATTCCAATGGAATGATGCCTGTGAGAAGAGTTTTCAAGATTTAAAGAAGAAGTTGATTTCTACACCCATGTTGGTACTTCCAGAAGGTACCGAAGGGTATACAGTGTATTGTGATGCTTCCAGAATTGGTTTAGGATGTGTATTGATGCAGCATGGTAAGGTAATAGCATATGCTTCTAGACAATTGCGGCCACATGAGAAAAATTATCCTACACACGATCTTGAGCTGGCAGCAGTTATTTTTGCTTTAAAGATATGGCGCCACTACTTATATGGGGTTCATGTTGATATATATACTGACCATAAGAGCTTGCAATATATTTTTAATCAGAAGGATCTAAATTTAAGGCAGCGGAGATGGCTTGAACTATTAAAGGACTACGATGTTGATATCTTGTACCATCCAGGGAAAGCAAATGTGGTAGCTGATGCGTTAAGTCGTAAGGCTATGATGGCGCCTATAGAAAGGCAAGGGATGGTTAAGGATCTTCACCAGTTAGCTAGTTTGGGAGTTCGCCTTCTTGAAACTCCGAATAAAGAGCTTATCGTACATAATGCTGCGGAATCTTCATTAGTAGCTGAAGTGAAAGAGAAACAATATGCAGACCCTATTTTATTACAGCTTAAGGAGAACGTTCAGAGTGGTGCGACCAAGGCATTTGAGCTTATGCGAGAAGGAGTACTTCAGTGCCAAAACCGATTGTGTGTGCCGGATATAGACGGGCTAAGAAAGAAGATTATGACAGAGGAACATTTTTCAAGGTATTCCATTCATCCAGGATCAACCAAAATGTATCAAGATTTGAAAGATATGTATTGGTGGAATGACATGAAGAAGAGCATTGCAGAATTTGTAGCTGAATGTCCAAATTGCCAACAAGTTAAAGTGGAACATCAAAAGCCCGGAGGCTATATGCAATGCATAGATCTTCTAATTTGGAAGTGGGACATGATCAACATGGATTTTGTTACAGGTTTGCCTCGTACAGCTCGGAAATTTGATTCTATATGGGTGATTGTGGATAGGCTTACTAAATCCGCACATTTCTTACCCGTTAAGACCACTTACACAGTTGAAGAATATTCGAAGCTGTATGTTAAAGTAATAGTCCGATTACATGGGGTGCCAACTTCTATTATATCGGATCGGGGAACTCAATTTACCGTAAACTTTTGGAAGTCTTTCCAACGGAGTTTGGGAACACAAGTGAATCTGAGTACAACTTTTCACCCTCAGACGGATGAACAAGAAGAGCTCACCATTCAAACACTTGAAGATATGCTACGAGCATGTGTTATAGATTTTAAAGGCAGCTGGGATGATCATTTACCTCTTATTGAGTTTGCCTACAATAATAGCTATCATTCAAGTATCAAAATGGCACCATATGAAGATTTATATGGGAGGAAGTGTAGATCACCAATAGGATGGTTCGAAGCGGGTGAAACTCTTATGTTCGGACCGGATCTTGTGTATCAAGCCATAGAAAAAGTCAAGGTGACTCAGCAACGGTTGAAAACAGCCCAAAGTCGACACAAGTCATATGCGGATAGTAGAAGAAGAGGGTTAGAATTTTCATTAGGCGATTGGGTATTTTTGAAGGTATCGCCAATAAAAGGGGTGATGAGATTTGGCAAGAAAGGAAAGTTGAGTCCACGATATATAGGCCCGTATAAGATTATTCGAAGATGTGGGCAAGTTGCTTATGAATTAGAGATACCCCAAGAACTCTCATCAGTGCATCCAGTATTTCATGTATCGATGCTTCGAAAGTGCATCAGAGATCCGTCCTTTATTACTTCTACTGAAGATGTGCAAGTAACAGAAGATCTTACCTATGAGGAGATGCGTATTGCTATATTAGATCGTCAAGTAAAGAAGATGAGAAATAAAGAAGTAGCATCGGTGAAAGTACTTTGGAGAAATCAACAAAGGGAAGAGATTACATGGGAAGCTGAGGAAGCAATGAAATCTAAGTACCCTCATTTGTTCAAAGATGAAGAGGAAGTTCAATAAACGGAGTTAGAACATTAACAAGTAAGTTTTTGTTTATATATGCATAGTATTTATATAATGATGTGAATGTTAATGGTGGTCTTGAACTTGTTTTGGTTGAATAACTACGCTAACATTCGAGGACGAATATCCTAAAGGGGGGAAGAATGTAACACCCCGTATTCAAGTACATGTATTGGCGTATTCAAGTACGTGTATTGGTCTTATTTATATGGAATTAATTTTTTTATTTTATTTATACCGAAATTTACCCGTCGATGGTTCCATACGAAGGTTATTGAATAAGCTTTCCAACGATATAAAGATTTCCCAAAACGGATAAGTTTTGGATATAATCGAGCACGTTCGAAACTATAAAACGGTGGCCGGGATATGGTGAATAGTAAATGTGCAGGAAAATTTCCTGCACACAAACTACTGAGGCCTGCCAGTTTTTTGGATCAACTTTGAACGATCATAACTCCCTTAATATAATGAACTGGGAGATATAAGACCTATCAAAAGAAAGATCTTTGAGTCTTCTTTCCAATGCAATTGGTTTCATCCAAATCCAACGTCTGAGTAAGGAGTTATACTCGTTTTACTTTAGCCTCTCAAAACAGATTTTTAGGGTCAACTTCAAACAATCATAACTCCTTGTACAGGATGAACTGGGTGTCCTACTTTATATGAAATGAAATCCCTTTGAATTATCTTTCCAACGATACCAATTTCACCCAAATACGATATCGGAGCAAAGAGTTATGGTCGATCTACTTTTGCTTGTCCAAACAGTCCACCATGGACAGATTCGGATTTACTTAAAATTTTAAGGGCAATATGGTCATTTTCCATCACCTCATGAACGAAAATTGGTCATTATATACATATACTTAGCCTCATATCCATTATTTATCATCCATTATTGAAGAATAAGAAACCCTAGCCAAATTTCAACTCCAATTATCTTGTGATTCAACCGTAGAAAATCCAAATTGATTCCGTAGTTGTGTTCACCGTCTCGAGGGCTTCGAGAAGCACTCCTTATTTGTGCCAACAGGACTTCAAAATCAAAAGGGCCATTTTATGGTATATATATGCATGTAAGCATAAGAAGTGTGTTATTTGATTGTTGTTGAAAGATGATTGGAAATGATGTTGGATTATTCTTGTGCATGGTTGGATTATGTTGAATTGTGAAGGAATTTGGTGTGATGATGTGGTATTGAAATGATGATTATATATATATATATATATATATATATATATATACACATAAACCTATTGTTGAATTTGGTTTTTGGAATGCTATGCAAATATTGGTTGTATGGAATTATGGAAGAGAATTGTGGTGTTGGGTTGCTAATACTAGATGCCAAACATTTCATTGTAGATAAGTGATTTGTAAAGGCGAGAAGTTGTGTTGAATTGGTATCCGAATCTACGACGAGGTATGTAAAGCATACTCTAACAATGTTCTTTGGCATGAAAACACCAATGTTCCATCAAGTAAGATTCCGCGGTTGTCCAAAAACATGTATTGTTCTACGTTACCAACGAAGTTGTTTCCATCCTATAAAGTGTCAAAATGTTTCATTGATATACCAAAAGTCTCCTATTCCATTGTTATGATATTGATGATTCTGAAACACATTATTGATGTACCAATGAGTCTTTATTACATCGTTATTGTATAGAAGGTCTATTACTTGGTTCCTATTGATGTATCGTTGTTTCAAAGTATCAAAAATGTGGTGGCGACCGAAATAACAATCTCAAAGATTAATTGAACTAAGTGATGGAAGTTCTCTCTTATCGGGTGGTATCCCAGGGGCATAAGCATAGCATGGGTCGATCCCTATTTACGTGTTTATGGGTGGTATCCCAGGGGCATAAGCCTAGCATGGGTCGACCCCAGTTGATATGTACTGGAGGAAGCCTAATGGTCACAGTACAGTACAGTAATAATTACAAAGATGTTAAGAACGAAGGTAAAGTGATTGAATAAATTCAATGTACAGGTTGTCACAAGTTCTAGTAAGTGTGGTCCACTCCTATTACGATTTATTCACTTGTTTCGGATTTCTATTGAGCTCCTATATCATATGTGATTAGCTACAGCTTTACATACTCAGTACATATTTCGTACTGACGTCCCCCACGGGGACCTGCATTTCATGTTACAGGCACAGGTACCTCAGCTCATACACCGCACAAGTAGGAGCCAGGTCATACAACTATTGTTGGTGAGCTCCAGTTTGCTTCGGAGCTTTCCGAGTCGGTTCCTTATGTTTTGTTATTGTACAAGAGTCATGTGTGGGCGGGGGTTTGTCCCGACCCTAGTTATGTCATGTATATCCTAGAGGCTTTGTAGACATAAGGAAGGGTAAAGTCATGGAAGTTTATATAGTGATATTATATCTGTATATGTGGTTGCCCCGACGACCAAGTATTATATATATATATATTTGTGCGTGTTGTGCTGATACAGGTAATTAGATCCTTCTATATGCAACGAAGTGCTGTCTAAATTTTTGGTGACATATAAGGGAAAGTACAGGTATTTGAACGGGTTCTCCCGGGCCTTCTCGGCTTCGGGTGCCAGTCCGTCCCGATGGGATTTTGGGGCGTGACACATCCCGTAGTTGGGCTCTCTTGGATGGCGGAAAGAATCTTTCTAGGAAAGCGTCTTTCAGTTGCCTCCAATTAGTAATAGAATCTGGAGTTAGCCCGTTCAGCCATAGAGTTGCCTTCCCAGACAGAGACAATGGAAATAAGCGCAGCCGAATTGCATTCTGCCCAACTCCTGGATTGTCAAACGACTTGCATATTGAAATAAAATTGACCAGATGCATATTCGGATCATCTCCTGCAAGTCCACCAAATAAACCTTTGAGCTGCAATAGCTGAATCATGGTGCTAGTGATATTGAACTTGGCTCCAGGTGCCAAGGGCGGAGGAATAATAGCCCCTGTGGCACCAGCTCCATCAAGATCGTCATCATCATCATCAAAAGGAGCCTGTACAGCTCGGCGGTCAGGTCTTATTCTAGCTTGACGATCTCTCCTGTGCATAGGTGCCGCCACTTCATCAGTACGCCTGGGATTCAGTAACACATCATCACCCAGGTCCTCATCATCAGGATTTGTTGCTCGCCCTGGGTTATCAATATTCTGTTGATGTACTTGAGCAGCTGCTAGTGCAGCTAGTCTAGCCTGCTCCTGTTGAGCCGTCCTTCTGTCAATGTCACGCTGTGCATCCATTCTGCCAATAAGTTGAGGTTCAGGATTTATGGGTAATAATGGCTGACCAGAACTACGAGTATTTGGCATGCACTCAACAGAACCTGAATAAAACAAAAACAACAACTAAAAGTAAAATTCGAGAATCTTTGACCAAAGGGTCTAGTAACTATCACAAACTTAGTTGACAACCGTATTCCCCGGCAACGGCGCCAAAATTTGATAACGCCCAAACTACAACTCCCGTAAGAGTGTAAGCGGTCGCTGTCAAATATAGAACCCAACTGGGTTGGGTGTCGAATCCCACAGGGAATACTTGGTCACTAAGTGTTGCAATTGTTAGCAGACTGTTGGTCGAAAATTCTACAAAAAGGGGGGATGGTTTAGGCGTGAATTAATACTATGAAAGTAACAACAGAATGCTTGATTTAGTAAGATTTAATCAATGAGAATTATAAGTTAGGGTTATGTCCACCTTATGAATTCTACGTATCTATTAACTATGAGTAATGCAGGATTCAGACATGCATGCACTTATAGAGATTCGTATTCTACTGGTAAATCCTAGTGTCTCTCGACCATCAAGGATTATCTCACTTTAACTCTCTCGAGCTTAAAGCGTATAACTACTGGTACGAACTCTCCAAGAGTTAATCCAGTTACGGCACTAACGTGTAAATAGGGGTTGGTAGCCCTAATTCCTTGTCACACTCTCTTTTCCAAACATGTAACTTTTCTCTCGAACAAGTTAATGCTATAATGGCGTATTTTATATGTTTGCAACCACAAGAATGTAATTAAGATGAAGAGAGTAATGATATAAGTAGCATACGTATCAAGAATTCACAAACTCATAGTAATAGATAGTATATCATAAGGCTTCCATAACCCTAACAGAGAAGTTTAGCTACTCATGATTACAACGGAGATCACAATAAACATCATCATCGTACCAAAGCTCAAAGAATCTCACGTTGAAGATGGGTGTGGCGTCAAACTAGGTTGACGTTTTTGCCCTCTAGACGTTTCTCACAAGTTAGCATTTTTTTTCTCTGTTAAAACTTACAGAATCTGTAAACTCAATAATACTAGAAAGTCGAATGAATAATGAAAGTATCTATCAATTCGTGAATAATGAAAAGCATGAATGAATCAATGCATGCTGAAAAATTCAGCAAAATAGGGTTTTTATAACATCCTTGTCCTATTCCTACTAAGTTACTGCTGATCCTCAAGTCTTTAGAAATACTGTTTTTGCCCGGGACAAGTTCTCCATGTATCACTTTCAGTCCATAAGCTTCCAAAAGCTGTCTTCCCTCTTATGTGAAGTTTCCCTTCCTACCAAAAGGTCCACAAAGTGCTGAAATCTTCATCATTAATACCTGAAAACATGCTAATCACGTTGGTTAGCTCACTTACAGGAAAATGGACTAAAAATGCAGGAATTATATATTTTGTCCTTAAAACTTAGCTAAAATATGGGTAAATTATGGTGCTTTAGGCGTGTAAATACGCCTATCATCACATGTCCACTTATATTATACTTTTTTTTTCGATGAGTGACTCATGCCCTTTTGGAGCTAACTTCCTTTTGTTTTTCCTTATAGTGGATATTGTATATCCTCCAATCGACCCCCTTCAAAATTCTCGAATTAAATCTTCTAATCGATGCTCAAGTTATTTCCTGATTCACAAAGTGATTGCCTCAATACATTCAAAAGAGGTTGTAACTATCTCCCCAAATACCTGAACACTTTACTTATTTTCTTATATGTTTTTTCTTTCAACTCTATCTTCTTGTCAAATGTTTTAGAATTAGATTGAATTTAAAGATCATTCTATGAATTCAACATGCATATCACATCTCTAGAATCACCATAGAAAGAGCTCTCTAAAGAAATAATAAAGACAACAAAACAATATATAATAAAAAAAATACATTTGTTGACCAAAAGATAGAAGGATTTGAATAAAAATTATAATAAAATAAGATAAGATATATCTCAAATTCCAACCCTAAACTAATTTGGGTAGTAGAAAGAAAACAAAAAAGACTATAAAAAATCCTTCCTCGTGGGGAGCAGATTGGCTTCTAAATTGCCGAACTTAATATTTTAGCCATTGAATTGCACGTCGGCCTTAATGGAGTTTCCACAATCATTGCTACATCATTTTTTTTTTAACTTGATCATTTTGAATTTATCATCTCAAACTCTCTCTAAAGTAAGCCATCAGTAATTTCTCTTTTCCCCTACTCCTCTTCATTGATTACAAAACTTTTTCATATGAGTCAAAGGATCACTATGACCCTCGTACATGTCCAACTTTGGTGTTATGGAGTTTAGAGGCAAGTGAACATTGAAACATGTAAAATCCTTGTGAGAACTCTCTTTTCTCTCTCAGTATTTGCATGTTTCTCATATTTTGCTCCAAATTTCTCACTTTTCAGATCATTTCTTATTATTCCTCATTTCTAACAATCTACACCAACTCATCTCAGACCCTATATCATTTTTTGTGGGTCATCTTACTTGTTCTTTGAACATGGTGTTGTATTGGTGAGATGCCAACTTAGCCACAAACCAACAACCTTAACACTATTTTAATTTTGGAGAAAATTAATGTGTCAGAGTTCAAAAATTTTCTTTTTAAGACCACCGAATCCATGAAGGACTGCCGACGTATCTCATTAAGATGAGAATCAGGTGTACGTATTTCTTGAAAATTGGAGATACAAAGAAATATACTCTTCTTTTTTTTGTTTAATAATGAGAAATTTATTTATTTATTAAATAATATATTTTTCATTTTTGAAAACAACTTCCCTTTTCTTTTCTTTTTTAATTTAAGAGGACAGACAACCATTCTTTAAAAGATCACCGAATCCATTGAGGACTGCCTACGTATCTCAATAAAATGAGAATCAGGTGTACGTAGTTCTTGAAATATATGTCGTACAAAATTTAGCCTCAAGACCCTAAAGGTTCAGGGCTATTAAGATTTATATATATATATATATATATTTGTATAAACTTAGTCTCATGATCCCTAAAGATTCAAGACTGTTAAGATTTATATATTTTTATTTATTTTGTAAAAACTTAGTCTCATGATCCCTAAAGATTCCGGACTATTGAAATATATTTTTATTTTATTATTATTATTTTTTTTTTGTATAACCTTAGCTTCATGATCCTTAAGGATTCAGGGCTATTAAGATATATATAAAAATTGGACTTGAGAATTAGAAAAATAATTATGAAAGTAATCATATTTTTAAAATATTTCCCAATAAATCTATGAATAATTTTTTAAAAGATAGGGTCGTATCCTGGGAAGGACTTCCTACGTATCTCACTAAGATGTGAGAATCAGACCCTCGTAGTTCATAAAAACCGTAAAACTATGTTACTGAAAATTTTCTCTTTTTAAAATAAAATTTTTCTTTCAAAAATGATTCACTAAATGTGACGATAATTTAATCTCTTGCATTTTAATGTTGCTTAAAAGCCTGTCAACACACAAATAGCCTTCCAAACAAATGTCAAAGAGCACGTAGGATGCACATGTTGGTCTTTGTAAAGTAGGTTACCTGTCCTAGACAGACCCGGCCCCTGTGCCGAGTCTCGCTAAGTCAAATGCATATGATGTAAATAGAGCGGCACCTAATAGGGATAACCAGATTCTGAGTTTTCAGTTCTTCTAAGTTTAAACCTAATAGAGATATGTGTCTAGACTGACTTACCCGAGCGGACACTTGAGACCCGAGCGGACACTTGAGACGGGGAGGGACAACTTGGTCGGTAGCAGGGTAACACCGCCTTAGTTGTCGATCTGAACCCCGCCTAACATGTGTGACTATATCCTTCACCAGGTGCCTTGACACTCTGGCTATCTCAAAAAGAAAGTAGGATGCATGCGCTGCATTCCTTCTATCCTATTTCAGAGACTCAGAGGGGATGCGCAAGAGAAGACAATTTATAATACAGTTCAATCAATATCAAAGCGGTAAATAAGCGACAAGTAGCACATAAGGCCAACAAACAAAATATCAATAATAATTAAAGCAAGTATAAGTCAATATAAAAAGCTCGAATTCTTATTATTCCCCAGCAAAGTCGCCAAAGATGTCACACCCCTTTTTCGCTGGAGGATCGAGTCAAAGGGATTTTTCAATTATAGTGAAGATTTTGAATAGGTTTATTTTAGTTATAGAGTCGTCACTTGAAATTGAGTTATGGTGTTCCAAGTCACCTTTTTGAATCTCTAGTCAAAAGAAAATGACTCTTTATATTTGGTCTGCGAAAATAGAAGACCGAGTAAGAAATTCTATTGACCGAAGGGAAGGTGTTAGGCACCCCTCGAGTCCCGTGATTCTAGCACGATCGCTTTTCTTGACTTTTCTTGACTTAAACTAATTTGATAAATTATGTTTGGGCCTAGATTCACTCATTTTTATTATTCTAAAACTATGTTTAAAACTCTCGTATTAACTCAGTGAAAAATTAGTTTTTAGAAAAATATTTGTCGAGGTGTATTATTTAAAATGTCTCAGAAAAGATGCGTATGCCGCATTCTTAAGTGAATCGAATATTTTAAAATATGCCTAAATTATCTAGCGTTTTTTTTTTAAAAGAAAAAAAAATACTTTTGTCTGCTCAAAGTGTTACCTAACCTTAATAATAAACTTGAGTAAAATTGATTTAAAGTTATTAATTAATTTAACAAAAAAAAAATAGCTGTCAAAATTTATTAATAACAACGAACAAATAAATAAATAATGAAAATAACATTTCTAAGTAAATTAATTTCAATTGTTATAAAATATTATCTAATGATTAATTTGAAAATAATTTAATAATGCATATATAAAAAAACGTATTATTGATTAATGCATCTTGATCATAAAAAGGACAAAAGGTAAATATTAATAATAAGATATTATATTAATTTATTCGTTCTTGAAAGATAATACTACTTCCATATCACAAACAATATATAGCCGTGATTTATTCATCTTTCCAAGTTAAGATTATTTTTGCAAAATATTATTTCAAATTTTCAATTATTAATCAAAACTGTAGAAAAAAATAAAAAAAAATAAAAACCACACTATTGAAAAATGAGGGTATGTCTAGATCTGATGCTAGAGAGGGAAGCGGAGAGAGGGCAATGGGTGGTTACTGGCGTTGGTGGCGCAGATCCGATAAGGGATTGGCCGGAGAAGGGAGCGACAGAGACGCGGCTGTGGGGTGGCTGGTTTTGGAGCAACGACGGAAAAAGGAAGGAAAAGGTGACGGTGGCACAGTGGGTGCCAATGGTTGAAGAATTTTTCGGCGACGAAAAAGATCGCCGGAACAGTGATGTGATGCATTTTTTACTAGTGATGTGTGTGAATTGTATTCTGTATGTGTGCGCACTGCTATGTTTTTGAAAGTGTGTTCGAATTAGCAGATTATTTCGTAAATATTTTTTTCTCTGTTTTCTCGCTCTATTCATATTCTTAAACTTAGAAATATCTCATACTGTATTTCAATAGTGAACACGCATATAATTATTCAATAATTTAACAGTATACCATAGATAATTCACTCAATCAATCAACCACACATGCGAAATAATGAACATTTTCATTCATGCTAGTTTATAATAAAATTTACAAAATGAATGATACATGATTGAATAAAACTTGTGAGGAAGTCAGAAATTGTCACCGAAAACTCAAACGGAGATCGAACTTGATTCTCTCCTTTATTTTATTTTTGTGTTTTTTGCCTTTGTCTCTCACTTTTCCTTTTGATATTTTCTCTGCTTTTTCTCTTAGTTTTTGTCTGTGTTTGCAGTGTCTGTAGGCAGAAATACCATGTTCTCTGTTTGATGTTGTAGAGTCCTTAAATACAAAGTCTTTTAGGAGGGAACAGTTACAATCTGATAAGGGAGGGGGGGTTTTAAATTTTGAAAATAATATTGTTAATAATTTTTTTATTTTATTATGAATAATAATAAAAAAAATAAGAAATAAATAAAATAATAGAATAATAATAAATATAAATATAACTAATTAATTTTTATATTTTAATAAAGTATAATAAAAATTATAAATAACTTTAAATAAATATAATTAAGATTAAGATAGTATTAAAACCACTCATTTATTGGTTTAAAATTTAAAAGATTTTTTTAAAATATTTTGTATTTTTTTTAAATTAGAATAAAAATAAAAATAAAAATAAAAATAAAAATAAAAATAAAAATAAAATAAAAATAAAAATAAAAATAAAAATAAAAATATCTCAAAATTAACTTTATTTAGTTATTTATTTTTTTAACAAAAAATTTATTAAAAAAAAAATAAGAGTTAAAATAATATCGGATCAAATATAAATATTTAATATCGAAAAATATATATATTACACAAGGGGAGGGTCAAAAATCACGTGTTTACATGTAGTACGGCGTAAGCCAACCAGTGACTAAATACGTGAGACGATGAAAGGGAAAAAATTAAACAGGAACGAGAGTGAGACAACCGTGAATTTTGATGATATCGTAGTGTGTGGTAAGACAATAAATTTGGCATGTTGAGTCCCACAATAGTTTATTTTGAATGGAATGGCCTCTTTATATGATCTTGAACAATATCAGTTATTTTATAAAAAATTTAGATTAAGTTACGTCGTAGGTAAGATAAAAAAAAAATAGTTCATTCAAATAAAAAAAATATGAAAACCAAATTATAATTTTCTTATTAAATTAGTCGAACTTACTTGCAATGAAAGAAAAAATATACAAATTTTGTTTTGTTTGTAAATTTATTAGTCTGACATTAGAACAAAGATAGAAGTTATTAAGTTGGAACGGAACAAAAAAAAAAAAGGAAACTAAGGAAAAAAAAAAGGAAACTTAAAAACTTGAGTGCCAAGCACCAAAAGCAACTACACCTCGTCCAACGTCTATATATATTACCCTCATTGCTCCGAGTTTTCTCACAAATTTATACTTCTCTTTCTCATTCTTGCATTAATTTTTCTGCACTCAATAAAAAATTCTACCATGTGGTCGGCTGTCTGTATTCAATTTCACCCTGTTGAAGCAGAACTAATAAATCTTCTAAAAGGTTCTTGAAGGGCGAACATTTAAGATGTCCCATTAAATTCGCAGAAATCTATGGAGACCAACCCCCATGGCAGTTTTATGGATCGGAAGATAAATCAGGTTACTTCATCACTCCGTTGAAGAAGCGGAAGAAATCAGATCGGAAGCATGTTCGAACTTGCGGGAACGGGACTTGGAGAGGCCAAACTAGTGCTGTTCCCATCAAGAATCGTAAGGGCGGATCGGTCGTGGGGTATAGAAGAAATTATATATACACTGGTAAAGGAAATAAAACTAGTGGCAGTGCTACTACTAATTGGCTGATGAGAGAGTACTTCGTGGGGGATGATTTCTTCAAGGTAAACAACATTCCCAAGCAAGATTATGCACTATGCAGAATCAAGAAGCATGTAAGAGGGAAAAGGGATGATGACGATGATGCGGTCAATATGGAGGAACAGGATGCTTTGGAAACAATCCAAGGCATGTTGCTTGAACCTGATTCTACCTGCTGCACTACACAAGAAGTTGCGGAGGATGCTTTGGAAACAATCCAAGGCATGTTGCTTGAACCTGATTCTACCTGCTGCACTACACAAGAAGTTGCGGAGGAGACTGATCAATGGGAATCCATCATCAATGAGGTATGTGATGAAAAGATTGATGGGGTTGAGAATACAACAGCTTTAGTTCACGGGGAATATGATTTGAGAGGATGTGGAGAGATCAGTGACGTGCAGGAAGATGGAGCTGATGTTATTGGAAGCAATGGCATCTGGGAAGCTATAAATGGAATATTGAATGATGTAACCGTTGATATCCCTGACGATTTGTGGCTTGATGTCGATCATCAACCACCACTTCTATTAATTAGTTCTTCTACGTAAACATAATAATACTGTCCTGAAAGATTGTTGTTTAGATTCTTTTGTCCAATGAAATATATGTTATTTGTAATGTTGTCATCCGATACTATCTGAGATTGTGCAAGGGAAATTTATTTGGCTTCAGGGGGCAAAATACAAAGTTACGGGTTATATTAGTCTTACTATATTGTGGTCTAGTTCTAGATCCAGGCTCGTCATGCAAAAAAGTTCCAGTTCCTCACAATACTTCTTTTTCCATTTACTTCACAATAGATAACATTATGAAATCTAAGACAGAAATACCTTATTAATCAAGTTGATTTAAGTTCATTAATAATACTGGGTTATGATGGTAATATTTTTAACACAAGATATAATTGGAAGTCTGTCCATGCACACGCTAAATGCAGCAAAGGTTGCTGCTGTACTACACACATCAACCTAATATGTAAAAACTTTTCATCAGATTGGCAACTAGGACTGTATAACATTCACAAGACTCAAGTTTGATTCAAAAATCTAAAAAATGAAAAAGAAAAGGGAGAGTGCACACAATTTTACATCGGGCAGCAATTTCCTACAGATTCTTTTGCCTCTGCATAGAGAGAACATCTCTATTCAAGATATGATGGTTAGTCTGTTAATGATCCTCCTAGCAGAGAACCATCTGAGGACACTAAATAGCATCTTCCATCTCCGTTGAGCTTTATCCAGGGAAACAATTTACTACTATGAGCAAGAAAGCTGTTGACAGCACACTGTAGATCAGGTGATCGAGCAAAGCTAGGACTCGGAAGGGAATAGTCAATGTCAAAGAAAGGCAGATGATCATCATCACAAAATGGGGGAGTTATAGAATCAGTATCATCAATCAAGGAGTTGGTGTCTTGCCCGGGGAAATTTAACGGTTGGTCAAACCTACCATCCATGTTGTCTATACCATGCAAGACATAGTCATCCAAGCTGCTGAAACCAGAAATTGAACAGAAAGACGGCATGATGTCAAGCATTGACGTACTTAGTTGCAGTTATTCAAGTCGGTAACTACCTTTACATCTCAAAAATCCCAACACTCCTCTAATTAAGAACCCTTCAGAAACATGTGTAACCAACTCACCAGACAACACAAGCCAGACAGCAGTATGACTTTCCCAACAAGTAATAGTAAGCTTCTTATTCTACCTAGCCAATCTTCAAGACTCTGAGCAAGCTTCTCAAATACATCACTGATGAAACGGTTCATCCATGTAAGTCTCAACACTCTTCTTTACCCTTTGGTTGTTGTTGTTGTTGTCAGCACCAGCTGCACCGCTTCCTTTCGTAACTTATTCCCCGCCTTTAGCTTCTTCTCTGCTGGTGCTTTTTCAGCTTCTTTCTCCTTTGTTGCTGCTGGTTCTGCTAGCTTTTTCTCTGCTTTTGGTGGTACTGAAAGTCAAATTCGGAATCAGAAAATGGGTTTTATTAAAAAGAGACTAGCAGATTTCTAGCTTGTGAATTGATGAGTTTGTGTTGTCTGTAAAAAGTACACGGTTCAAAAAAAAAAAAGAAGAGAGAACCACATCAGCCAATTGTCTATTTAGGAAATGGTGCTACTATCTCATCACTGCAAATTTACGTTTACAGATAGGTAAGGTAGAAACACTAAGCTAAAAGAAAATTGCAAGATGAGTCCCAAAGGTATCAGATTAAGAGAACTACAAATAGAACTTATAAATTGAATTAAAAATCTATTAATATGCAAGAGTTCTCATATATCATGTTTGTACAGGCTGTAGTAGATGCCATGCGATCTATTATATTAGGAGCACCTGTTGGCTTAGAGTATGCAATCATGTAGTGCTTATATCTTTTATAATGATGCTGAAGCTCAGCTTTCTTAGTTCAGGTTGGAAGTAAAAATAGATCTCATCTATCCTACACCATAAGTGCTCTCCGTGTTTCACAAAAATGCCAAAGATTGGCAATTCAAACACAATATTGAGTTGCTACTCCTTATATATCCTACAGCTAGAGTTGTTGGAAGTAATGAAAATGGGAAAAGGAAACTGCCAATCTCTGATCCAAGCACAGCAATCCACATGACATACTAAAATTAAAAGGCAGCTCTCCAGCGGCAATACAGGCCAACAACCTTAGGTAAGACCGGGAACTGGCTTATCCAACACCTTAAAGAAAATTGGAAAGAAATGGAAATTCCAAATAGATAAAACTATAAATGATTTTTAAAAAAAAAAAAATTGTATCAGCAACAATTTTGACTATTATAAAGTTACGTACTTAAATCGATGCAAGTTAGTTAATGATCATGAAAAGATGAACATAAGAATTTCTATCTTAGAGTTATGGCTCCTTGGTTGTTTCAATCGAAGACTGAAATCACAGAAAGTAGTCTGAAAACGCGAGGAATTCAAAATGCGAGCATGTTCAGCCACTAGTTTCTTTGGGATCAAGCAGTTGAAGGAGGGAGCACATATTAAACTCGACACAGAATTAACTTGCCTATTGAACAGTTTTACCCTTTTTTTTGAGTAAAAACAACATTATCTAAGTCATTCATCAACTTAGAAATTACGAGCTCATATTCTTAAACTTAAAACAGCAAAGGTTCAATAAGATTTGCGTGGGAGTTGCTGAGGGTATTAGACTTAGGTTGATTTTTCAGTAAATGTATAACCCCACTTGACTTTTTTGATGAACCCCACTTTATTTTCTAAGCCCCCATTTTTCCTTCACCAAGAATAAAGGAGGGAAAAAGGTACCTATATACAGGAATGTGGTATAAACTAGAAGTCACTGGCCTTGGTCTGTGGCGTATATACCAATAACAAGACGTCCTTTAAATGCCAAGTCTCTGTGCACATGAGTTGCTGTATAAAGATCATGGCGTGCTTTTTAAGTCATTTTCGTCTCAAATTCTTCACACTCGTCATACTTATCGACATCTTACCACACTTAAAGATTAAATTTCAGGAGAAGCGACAAACATGCTTGTAAGCTGTTGATAAAGATACTGGCATGGTTTTTAAGTCATTTTCATCTCAAACTCTTCACATTCATCATGCTTATACACATCTTACCACACTCCAAAATTGAATTTGATTTCTAGCATGTTAATTGATGAATTTGATTTTTTTAAAAAGGGCAGTAGGGTGCATAAAACATTCCGCATTAGAAGAGTCAGGGAAAAGGGTCATACCCCAAGGGGTGATGCAAGCATAGGGGGATGCTTCCACAGTTCGAATCAAGAGAACAATTTAGGAAAAGTAGATGTATAGCAAACTATCACAGCATTCTGGCAACTAAGCAATCAGAACACTCCCTCAGTTTACTATCATCAGATGGTAACTCTCTTTCACCCCGTATAGGTCACACGTAGATAACTTAACCGTTGCTCCAAGGTTGTATTGGTTGTTAAGTACACACTAAAAAAACAAAAACAAAAGAGGGAACCACATCAGCATTATTTTCAACTTAGGAAATGAAGCTACTAGGAAATAGTTTCATGATGGACTGAAACAAAACAGCAGCTCTCACGCAGCAATACAGGCCAACAACCTTAGGTAAAACGGGGAACTGATTTATCCAACACCATACAGAAAATTAGAAAGAAAAGGCCATTCGAAATAGGATAAACTATAAATGAACTTTAAATTGTATCTGCAACAACTTTGACCATTATAAACTTACCAAGTTAGTTAATGATCACGAAAAGATGAATCACAAGAATTTTTATTTCTGCATTGTAGCTCCTTGTTTCAATTCAATCAAAGACTAAAATCACCGAAAGGAGTCCGAAAACACAAGGAATATCAAAATGCCAGCATGTTCAACAACTAGTTTCTTTGGGATCAAGCAGTTGAAGCGAGCACACATATTAAACTCGACACTGAATTAAATTGCCAATTGAACAGCTTCCCCCCTATTTTGGGGTTAAAACAACATCAGCAAAGACATTCATCAACTTAGAAATTATGAGCTAATATTCTTAAACTTTGATTTTAAGAATGTCTTAGAGAGTTGCTAAGGGCATTAGACTTGGGGAGATCCAATAAATGCATAACCCCACTTTATTTTCTAAGCTCCATTTTCCCTTCAACAATAACAAAGGAGGGAAAAAGCTACCTGTGTACATAAGTGGCTTAAACGGGATGTCACTGACCTTTCTCTCTGGCGTATATACCAATAACAATAAGTATAGAATTATCCCGTAGAAGGGAAAACAGAAACACTTTGAGATGCACCTCCTTCAAGTCATGGGCCATAGTCGGAGCACCCTGCTAAACAACACAAGTCCTTTTAAATGCCAAGTCTCTGTGCTCAGGACTCATGAGCAGCTGTATAACAATAATGGCGTGTTTTTCAGTCTCTTTCGTCTCAAATTCTTCACATTCAACATACTTATCCACATCTTACCACACTCCAAGATTGAATTTCACGAGAAGTGACAAACGTGCTAAGAGCTGCTGCATAAAGATAATGGCATGCTTTTTAAGTCATTTTCATCTCAAACTCTCCATAGTCATCATGTTTATCCATATCTTACCACACTCCAAACTGAATTTTGCGACAAGTGGCAAATCGATCTCAGGTTTAGATCTTCACTGTTTAATTAGGTTTCAAAAGGGCACTTAATTTCGTATCGCACCTACGCTGTTGAGTTCACAGTTTAAATTGGCAGGGTAGGCGGCCAGATTTGCTTACCAACCTCAAAATCTCCTTTGCAAAATATTGATTACCAGTTAGCAGAAGACCATTTAGGACCCGGTTGAAGGTAAACTTTCGAGGAAGAAATCCTCTGTCAACCATTTCTGTCAATAATTTCCCAGCCACTAATCAATCATCTGATTTTTTCCTCACAAACATTGCACTTATCAAGATATTGTATGTATCCAAATTAGGTAAACAATCCCCGGTACTCATCCTCTCAAACACTCTCAGGCCCTTCTCAGTTTCCCCTTCATCACAATAGAAACGGATGACAACATTATAAGTCTGAACATTTGGTTCACACCCATCCACTTTCATCTTATCCATATACTCCATAGCATTGTCCATTTTCCCGACATGGCACAATCCCCTGATAATGGCATTATAAGTTGTTGAATTCGGCAAATAACCTTTCCTCAACATCTCATTGAACACTAAAATAGCATTTTCCACACTATCTTTCTTACACATAACTTGAATCAGAGCTTTATAAGTTGCAACCGAGGGAAGCATACCAGCACTCACCACCATCTCATTGAACAACTTCTGAGCCTTCTCAACCTCACTGGCAACACCAAACCTGTGAACCACAGTAGTATAAGTCACAACATCAATATCGCATTTCCTTTTCTTCATCTCCAAAAAGAACTCCCAAGCTTCCTTAATCTGTCCTGCTCTAAAAAAAGCATTAAGCATTATATTATTCGTCGTTATAGTCGAATTCAAACCTCTCTCCACCATTTCTTTCAAAATTTCTTGTGCTTTCGGCGTCCTCTTAATTAAACAAAACCCATTCGCAAGCGTATTATAACTAATCGTATCAGCTCTAAACCTACTCCTAAACATCTTGAACAACTAATAAGCCATTTCCGCCCATTTCGATTTGCAAAGAACATCAATAAACGCATTGAAAGAATTCAAATCCTGAGGACAACCATGTTTATGCATAGAAAGGAAAACATTCACAGCTTTATCATGTTTCCCAGCTGATACATACCTCTCAGTTATAATCCCAAATGTCTTCGGGCTTGGGCCGAGTCTACGGGCTTGCATTCGGGCCACGAGCTTCCATACAGTCTTGTAATCCCGCATACGAGCAGAGATATCAATAGCGTGATCAAAAGCTGTGGATGAGTGAGAATATGAACGGTGGTGATCGAGGAGGTTGAAAAATTGGAGGGCTTTCGGGCCGTGATTCCATAGACGTTTTAGTACAGTGTCGACGAGGTGTGGGTTCCATTGTGTGAGGGTATTAAGGGAATTTGATAATGATTCCGGGTTGGATTGAAGTATGAAGTTGGAGATTGCAATGGGGTCCGGTGGCAGCTGCGACGGCGGTGTCGGAAGAGTGGCGAAGTGGCGGAGGGAAATGGCATTTAGGGATGCTTTGAGGGTTTGGTGCAGATTCAACATTTCACTCTTAACCATCATTCAGTTACTACCTCTTCACTGTTAAAATGGAGGGAGTATAAAAAACCTTTTAAAACTCATACATACTCCCTACTTTCATATGGTAATTTAACTAAATTTCAATGCCCAATCGACATAAATTAATTTAATATTTAAAAAATATACGAAAATTGTTATAAGTTTGTTGAGGATCAGTCGACTAATTGTCAGCTGGATAGTTAGTTACTTCTAGCTGGCCGACTCCATTAATTGAAGTTAGTTAGATATAAAGAAGCAAAAAACACGTGTATATATACAGTTAAATGTAGAGTTCTAGCTTCAAGCTTCATTCAATAAAACAACTACTTTCTTCTTCTCTGTATCAGCTCTAATTGACAGTTCCTTCCATGAAATTTTACATGGTATCAGAGCCACGTTATCTAGGGATTCCTTGCTACAATTAAGCAGGAAATTGAGAGATTTTCGTTCGTCTTCGCACATTTTTTTATTTTTGAGTTTTTTTTTTTTTGAAATTTCTGCAATGGCAAGTATACGATTTGACCACAATCATCCCTTATTCCTGGGAGCATTAGATACGCCTGGTGTGGTACAGGTTGGTATTGAGCTTACTGGAATGGAAAATTATACACTTTGGAGCAGAGCAATGCGACTCGCGCTTTTGATGAAGAACAAAATTGGACTTATCGATGGATCTATCACTCGTGAAAAGTTTGGAGCTGATTTGGTGAATCAATGGGACCGCTGCAATGCGATGGTGATTTCCTGGATAATAAGCAATGTAAGTAAGGGATTACTTTCTAGAATTTTGTTCAAATCTACTGTTTGCTCAGTTTGGGAGGATCTTCGAGAATGATTTAATAAGGTGAATTTGTCTCAAGTTTATCATCTTCACAAAGAAATTGCGACACTAGTTCAGGGTACTTCGCCAGTTTCGATTTATTACTCTAGGTTGAAGGACCTTTGGGATGAGTATGACTCGATTGTGCCCCCACCATCATGTGACTGTGACCAATCCAAGGAGTATAGTGAACATCTTCAGAAGCAACGGTTGCTTCAATTTCTCATGGGCCTAAATGATAATATAGTATGCTCGTGGTTAGATTTTAATGAAGACTACTCCTACTGTAAATCAAGCCTATGCATTGATTATTCAGGATGAAAGTCAAAAGTCCTCTTCAATAGTTCCTCTTCCTTCTTCAGCTTGGAATTTTCATTCTGCTGGTGGTATGGATCCTACAACTTTGTTCACATCTAGAGGAAGCATGCAGTACAACAGAGCCAATGACATTTACTGTGATTACTGCCACTTGAAGGGCCACTCTAAGGATCAATGCTATAAATTGAAATTTTGTGATCATTGCAAGTCTCGTGGACATGTAAAAGGGAATTGCTATCAGTTGATTGGTTATCCAACTGCATTTAAGGATAAAAGGAAAGCAAATATAGTGACATGGATTGACTGTTCGACTGAGTTCCACCAAGACAGTAGCTCCTTTCATTGTCATGAGCGCGGTCCGATAAGTCGAGGTGGACAAGACAATCAAGGTAATGGTGCTTCTAAGTTTTTTACTCATTAACAATTAACACAGATTGAGGGCGCAAATACTAGTATGGCTAGAGCCAATATAAATCTTGCAGGTAATGTCTCTTACACTAGCAAGGATAATTATGCTTGAATTGTAGATATCGGAGCAGCTAATCATATGATTAGTAATGCACAATTATGAGGGGGGAAAAGATGATGATGATCCATTCAATATGGAGGAAGACGATGCTTTGGAAACAATCCAAGATATGTTGCTTGAACCGGATACTGCTTGTTGCACTACACAAGAAGTTATGGAGAAGATTGATCAATAGGACTCCATCATCAATGAAGTTTGTGATGAGAAGGTTGATGGGGTTGATAAAATTATAAATAACCTAAAATTTTTAAGAATAAACATTGGGCCGTGTGTAGTGTCACACCCCTTTTTCGCTCGAGGGATCGAGCCGAAGGGATTTTCCAATTATAGTGACGGTTTTGAATAAGGATTATTTTAGTTATAGAGTCGTCACTTGGAATTGAGTTATGGTGTTTCAAGTCACCTTTTTGAATCCCTAGTCAAAAGGATATGACTCTTTATATTTGGTCTACGAAAACAGAAGACCGAGTAAGGAATTCTATTGACCGAAGGAAGGTGTTAGGCACCCCTCGAGTCCCGTAGTTCTAGCACGGCCGCTTTTCTTGATTTTCTTGACTTAAACTAATTTGATAAATTATGTTTGGGCCTAGATTCACTCATTTTTATTATTCTAAAACTATGTTTAAAACTCTCGTATTAACTCAGTGAAAAATTAGTTTTTAGAAAAATATTTGTCGGGGTGTATTATTTAAAATGTTCCGGAAAATATGCGTATGCCGCATTCTTAAGTGAATCAAATATTTTAAAATATGCCTAAATTATCTAGCGTTTTTTTTAAATAAAATAAAAAATAAATAAATACTTTGTCTGCTCAAAGTGTTACCTAACCTTAATAATAAACTTGAGTAAAATTAATTTAAAGTTATTAATTAATTTAACAAAAAAAAATAGAATAATAATAATAATAATAAATATAAATATAACTAATTAATTTTTATATTTTAATAAAGTATAATAAAAATTATAAATAGCTTTAAATAAATATAATTAAGATTAAGATAGTATTAAAACTACTCATTTATTTGTTTAAAATTTAAAAGAATTTTTTTTTAAATTTTTGTATTTTTTTCTTTAAATTAGAATAAAAATAAAAATAAAAATAAAAATAAAAATAAAAATAGAATATCTCAAAATTAACTTTATTTAGTTATTTATTTTTTTAACTAAAAATTTATTAAAAATAAAATAAGAGTTAAAATAATATCGGATCAAACATAAATATTTAATATCGAAAAATATATATATTACACTCGGGGAGGGTCAAAAATCACGTGTCTACATTTTGCCCTTCTTTGTTTGAAATCTCGAAGAGTTTTCATACAAAGAAGTAGACAAAGATATGATTTTTGATCCTCCGATTATTCAAAAAGAAAAAAAAAAGTGACCGGGTCCTGGTTTTGGACCGCCTACATATCCCGGGTTATAAAGAAATCAGGTTACGTGTAGTTCAAAGGCAAAATGGTGAGAGAACGAATTAGAGGTTGAGTGAGGTTCCATCGAGTTTTCGATTGACGACTTCTTCTTTTACATTCACATAAATAACAAAATAAAATTGAAGATACAAGTGAACGATCCTATCTATTCAGCTATTCTGGAATCTTGACTTGAATCTTCATGACTTCTCAAATGGTGGGATAGTCATTATTTTGAGTTGAACTTGAAACATAAAATATTCCTCCTCGGTTGCTTTTGACATTAAAGAGGAACTTGACAATTGATTTATTCTTCAGATTTTCTTCTGGTTTGGACTTTAAAATCTTCACCCTATTCTTCAGGTGGGCTCCTGACTCGCAATTGATAATTTTCACCCTATTCTTTAGGCGGGCTCCTGGACTTTTTTTTTCTTCACCCTGTTCTTCAGGCGGGCTCCTGACTTGTTACTTCTCCATCCTATTCTTCAGGCGGACTCCTGACTTGTTACTTCTTCACCCTGTTCTTCAGGCGGGCTCCTGGATTGTCTTTTTCCTCATTTTGTTCAAATATGTTCCTGAACTCAAAATAAAAAGTGAAACAGAAAAATAACATTTCATTCTTCAGGAGGGTCCTGGACATAAAATAAATTCTCATTCTTCAGGAGGGTCCTGTCCCATTCTTCAGGAGGGTCCTGAGCATAAATAAATTCCCATTCTTCAGGAGGGTCCTGTCCTATTCTTCAGGAGGGTCCTGAGCATATAATAAATTCTCATTCTTCAGGAGGGTCCTGAGCAATAAGTAAATTTCCATTCTTCAGGAGGGTCCTGTCCCATTTTTCAGGAGGTTTCTAAGCATAAAATAAATTCTCATTCTTCAGGAGGGTCCTGAGCATAAAATAAATTCTCATTCTTCAGGAGGGTCCTGAGCATATAATAAATTTCCATTCTTCAGAAGGGTCCTGTCCCATTCTTTAGGAGGGTCCTGAGCACAAAATAAATTCCCATTCGTCGGGAGGGTCCTGTCCCATTCTTCAGGAGGGTCCTGAGCACAAAATAAATCCCCATTCTTCAGGAGGGTCCTGTCCCATTCTTCAGGAGGGTCCTGAGCATATAATAAATTTCCATTCTTTAGAAGGGTCCTGAGCACAAAATAAATTCCCATTCTTCAGGAGGGTACTGTCCCATTCTTCAGGAGGGTTCTAAGCACAAAATAAATTTCCATTCTTCAGGAGGGTCCTGTTCCATTCTTCAGGAAGGTCCTGAGCATAAAATAAATTCATATTCTTCAGGAGGGTCCTATCCCATTCTTCAGGAGGGTCCTGAGCATAAAATAAATTCTCATTCTTCAGGAGGCTCCTGAGCACAAAATAAATTCTTATTCTTCAGGAGGGTCCTGTCCCATTCTTCAGGAGGGTCCTGAGCATAAAATAAATTCTCATTCTTCAGAAGGGTCCTGTCCCATTCTTTAGGAGGGTCTTGAGCACAAAATTAATTCTCATTCTTCAAGAGGGTCCTCAACATAAAATAAATTCTCATTCTTCAGGAGGATCCTATCCCATTCTTCAGGAGGGTCCTGAGCATAAAATAAATTTTCATTCTTCAAGAGGGTCCTTTCCCATTCTTCAGGAGGGTCGTGAGCATAAAATAAATCTACATTCTTCAGGAGGGTCCTGTCCCATTCTTCAGGAAGGTCTTGAGCATAAAATAATTTTTCATTCTTCAGGAGGGTCCTGTCCCATTCTCCAGGAGGGTCCTGGGCATAAAATAAATTCACATTCTTCAGGAGAGTCCTGTCCCATTCTTCAGGAGAGTCCTGTCCCATTCTTCAGGAGAGTCCTGAGCATAAAATAAATTTCCATTCTTCAGGAGGGTCCTGTCCACAAAATAAATTTCCATTCTTCAGAAGGGTCCTGTCCCATTCTTCAGTAGGGTCCTGAGCATAAAATAAATTTTCATACAATATACATAAATTTTTCCCCAGTTTGTACTGAGAAAATTTATGTCATCAGATCATAACTGAAATCCAGCATCGTATGTTGTAATCATGATTTTTTACTCTGACAGAAGTGTGAAATTGTATCCTTTATTTGAAATTTTTTTATCCCTGTTTCAAATAAAATAATGAAAGATTGTAAGTTTTGAAAACACGTGGTGGTTGGTTTGTGATATTTGGCTCTTGAAGTGACCGTTCTTGCACTTGTCATGCTCAACTCTTTTTCCAATCCTTAATGGATATCCATTGACTTATCATACTTCTGAATCAAAATTCTGACTACTGAGACTCTCAACTCAAACTATATTTCTCTTGTATAACACCTCAGGGTTTAACTTTTCATACACCTTTTATCCTTCCACGATGTCAAGAATTGTCAAATCACAATCATTTTGAATACTTTATTATACTTTGAAATGTTGTCTTTGTGTGTCGACCCTTTATCTTGCTTTGTACCTTTGAAGAAGTTGGTAGCAAGTTTGGAGTCCTTTCTCACTTGACCTGACGTGAATTTGACTAAAACACATACAGGACAACAAAATTTTTCGTTTAATAACAAGGTCACAAAAACCAAAAATCAAAATAAATCAAAAGGAAAAGACAATAGACATCTCTTTTTCAAAACAAAAAGAAAAACTTATTTGAATGTGGAAACCGATTCTAGTGATTATGATATGCATTTTGAATCAAACAACCAGATCTATCCACACCAATCATTTCTACTTTTGTCCACTTATTGAGCTTGAAATTTAGCCAATCCTGAACTCATTCCTTCTGGATAACACCTCTCCTTTGGCTAGTGGCACCTCAATGGGTTTTTGCCAACGAGCCTATCTTATTTTTACTTCTTTCTCAGCTTATAGTCGCCTTATGGTGCCCAACAGGGTTTTCACCAATAAGACTCTCTTTTTCATTATTTTTTTTAAGTAAACACCTAAAATATGAAATATCATGCATCGATAATATGTTTAGCCTTGACATTCTCAAAGATTGATCTGAAGGTCTTTCTTTGGTTGTAACTTGGCTTTTGGATAGGGTTAGAAAGAAAGGTCGGCATGAGGTTCAAAATTTACACAACATTGGGTAAAACATTCAACTTTTAGAATCGATTCTTTTAAGAAAATAAACTTTTGCCCCAGTTTTCTTTCATTCTAGGTAATTTGAATTTTCTTTTGGTTGGACCGAACCCCGGAGTAGGGCTGTCTACATAGTTTTTCATAGCAAGAATCAGGTCAAACGTAGTTTAGGACATTTCTTTTGCTTGAATTGAATTTTTGATTGATTTTTTTTATTTTTATTTTTAACTCCATTTTTCTTGATATATATATTTTTTTCAATTTTTTAAAATTCTATTTTGATTCCAAAAGAGGGGTACAAAAAAAATAACACTAAAACTCAAAAGGGGTAACAAAGGATGACACAACGTTTGGGTAGTAGAATAAAATACCTTCGTCATATTAATCCTTAAAAACACAAGTACATAACATGTAATCTGAGAGTAGAACATGAAGATCATACGCATCTTTTTCAACATTGATCGTGACTAAGCTCATGCACTTGCATCACTTCTTTTAAGCTCGTGAAATATACATGTTGATAACGCCCAAACTACAGCTCTCGTAAGAGTGTAAGCGGTCGCTGTCAAATATAGAACCCAACTGGGTTGGGTGTCGAATCCCACAGGGAATACTTGGTCACTAAGTGTTGTAATTGTTAGCAGACTGTTGGTCGAAAATTCTACAGAAAAGGGGGATGGTTTAGGCGTGAATTAATACTATGGAAGTAACAACAGAATGCTTGATTTAGTAAGATTTAATCAATGAGAATTATAAGTTAGGGTTATGTCCACCTTATGAATTCTACGTATCTATTAACTATGAGTAATGCAGGATTCAGACATGCATGCACTTATAGAGATTCGTATTCTACTGGTAAATCCTAGTGTCTCTCGACCATCAAGGATTATCTCACTTTAACTCTCTCGAGCTTAAAGCGTATAACTACTGGTACGAACTCTCCAAGAGTTAATCCAATTACGGCACTAACGTGTAAATAGGGGTTGGTAGCCCTAATTCCTTGTCACACTCTCTTTTCCAAATATGTAACTTTTCTCTCGAACAAGTTAATGCTATAATGACGTATTCTATATGTTTGCAACCACAAGAATGTAATTAAGATGAAGAGAGTAATGATATAAGTAGCATACGTATCAAGAATTCACAAACTCATAGTAATAGATAGTATATCATAAGAATTCACATGTAAGGGAAAGTACAGGTATTTGAACGGGTTCTTCCAGGCCTTCTCGGCTTCGGGTGCCAGTCCGGCCCGATGGGATTTTGGGGCGTGACACATCCCGTAGTTGGGATCTCTTGGATGGCGGAAAGAATCTTTCTAGGAAAGCGTCTTTCAGTTGCCTCCAATTAGTAATAGAATCAGGAGTTAGCCCGTTCAGCCATAGAGTTGCCTCCCCAGACAGAGACAATGGAAATAAGCGCAGCCGAATTGCATTCTGCCCAACTCCTGGATTGTCAAACGACTTGCATGTTGAAATAAAATTGACCAGATGCATATTCGGATCATCTCCTGCAAGTCCACCAAATAAACCTTTGAGCTGCAATAGCTGAATCATGGTGCTAGTGATATTGAACTTGGCTCCAGGTGCCAAGGGCGGAGGAATAATAGCCCCTGTGGCACCAACTCCATCAAGATCGTCATCATCATCATCAAAAGGAGCCTGCACAGCTCGGCGGTCAGGTCTCATTCTAGCTTGACGATCTCTCCTGTGCATAGGTGCCGCCACCTCATCAGTACGCCTGGGATTCAGTAACTCATCATCACCCAGGTCCTCATCATCAGGATTTGTTGCTCGCCCTGGGTTATCAATATTCTGTTGATGTACTTGAGCAGCTGCCAGTGCAGCTAGTCTAGCCTGCTCCTGTTGAGCCGCCCTTCTGTCAATGTCACGCTGTGCATCCATTCTGCCAATAAGTTGAGGTTCAGGATTTATGGGTAATAATGGCTGACCAGAACTACGAGTATTTGGCATGCACTCAACAGAACCTGAATAAAACAAAAACAACAACTAAAAGTAAAATTTGAGAATCTTTGACCAAAGGGTCTAGTAACTATCACAAACTTAGTTGACAACCGTATTCCCTGGCAATGACGCCAAAATTTGATAACGCCCAAACTACAGCTCTCATAAGAGTGTAAGCGGTCGCTGTCAAATATAGAACCCAACTGGGTTGGGTGTCGAATCCCACAGGGAATACTTGGTCACTAAGTGTTGTAATTGTTAGCAGACTGTTGGTAAAAAATTCTACAGAAAGGGGGGATGGTTTAGGCGTGAATTAATACTATGTAAGTAACAACAGAATGCTTGATTTAGTAAGATTTAATCAATGAGAATTATAAGTTAGGGTTATGTCCACCTTATGAATTCTACGTATCTATTAACTATGAGTAATGCAGGATTCAGACATGCATACACTTATAGAGATTCGTATTCTACTGGTAAATCCTAGTGTCTCTCGACCATCAAGGATTATCTCACTTTAACTCTCTCGAGCTTAAAGCGTATAACTACTGGTACGAACTCTCCAAGAGTTAATCCAGTTACGGCACTAACGTGTAAATAGGGGTTGGTAGCCCTAATTTCTTGTCACACTCTCTTTTCCAAACATGTAACTTTTCTCTCGAACAAGTTAATGCTATAATGGCGTATTCTATATGCTTGCAACCACAAGAATGTAATTAAGATGAAGAGAGTAATGATATAAGTAGCATACGTATCAAGAATTCACAAACTCATAGTAATAGATAGTATATCATAAGGCTTCCATAACTCTAACAGAGAAGTTTAGCTACTCATGATTACAACGGAGATCACAATAAACATCATCATCGTACCAAAGCTCAAAGAATTCACGTTGAAGATGGGTGTGGCGTCAAACTAGGTTGACGTTTTTGCCCTCTAGACGTTTCTCACAAGTTAGCATTTTTTTTCTCTGTTAAAACTTACAGAATCTATAAACTCAATAATACTAGAAAGTCGAATGTATAATGAAAGTATCTATCAATTCGTGAATAATGAAAAGCATGAATGAATCAATGCATGCTGAAAAATTCAGCAAAATAGGGTTTTTATAACATCCTTGTCCTATTCCTACTAAGTTACTGTTGATCCTCAAGTCTTTAGAAATACTGTTTTTGCCCGGGACAAGTTCTCCATGTATCACTTTCAGTCCATAAGCTTCCAAAAGCTGCCTTCCCTCTTATGTGAAGTTTCCCTTGCTACCAAAAGGTCCACAAAGTGCTGAAATCTTCATCATTAATACCTAAAAACATGCTAATCGCGTTGGTTAGCTCACTTACAGGAAAATGGACTAAAAATGCAGGAATTATATATTTTGTCCTTAAAACTTAGCTAAAATATGGGTAAATTATGGTGCTTTAGGCGTGTAAATACGCCTATCATCAACACCCCACACTTAAAGCTTTGTTCGTCCTCGAACAAAATATTACGTCCTTGCAATCATCTACTTAGAATATCACAGCAACAACATAAAATGTTCAACAAGACAGGCACAACAATTATTAACAAAGAGTAGTTTTCTTGTTCACTACTAGAAACAATTCAACCTCCAACATAGACTTGTGATGATGGTTAATTCGTATCCACAAGTTAAGTCACAAAGAATCATATAACACTACCCAACAATCATCAACCATGTGTGTCTCACACAAGATATCACCCATAATCACTCATAAGTTTTGTATTTTTCGAAACATGGGTACAAGATTCTCCTTGCTCTCACTCTCACAAAGAATTCATATATTGCAACTGATGACCATAGGCTTACCCTTAGTGTAATGCTCCACTAATATCAGAATGCTAAGCTTAGGATCAAGTAGGTCTTTACAGGTTGTAATGTAGGCTAAGGGACAGGTAGGACTATTTTGGCCAGAAATAGTGACTATGTTCCCTAAGCGCTTTAATACACTACATTATGCCATTAACACTCTCTTTTAAACAACCCTTCTACCTTTCTTTTCATCTAACACCCCTTTTCACCTATTTTGTTATTCAATTATAAACACAAAGATAAGAATATACAACTTTTTTTTTTTATTATTATTTTTCTATTTCTGTTTTTTTTTAATAAAACACCTCTATGATAGCCACTCTTTTTCACAACAATTTCAAGTACCAATACACTCTGAGGCATCACTCTCACCCAATTTCCTCTTATTTTGTCACATGACTCTACAATTTAAAGTGCTTAGGAATTTGGATCAAATTATGGTCTTGAAAAAAATGGATTAGGCTACATATGAGGCTGTCAAAGAAAATAGCTAAAGGCTCAAAGAGAGTTAACTAGGATAATGTCCACGGGTAGGTAAAAAGAAGGTAAACAATCATAGGTTGCCAAGAAATTCCTAAATCATCTCCTAAACTCACACTCTTTATTTCGCTTTACACACACACCAGGCAAGTTCTAGTATCAGTCACAACACAGAATATACTATAACCTCACACACACAAGGCACATGGTCAACTTTATTGGGAGCAGTATAGACTCTTGACCCAACAAATGAATGAATTAAACCACACACTTATCACACAGTGAGTCACACTTAGAGCCTAAACGTCTCAATAGTAATGATGATTTTGGCACAAACTCTTGTCATAATACCATGCCGCCTATCAGAACAATTTCATGCAAAATTTAAAAAATTTAAAATTAAACTAACTAATTACGACTAATTAAAACAAACAAGAACTAGAATAAATGCAAATGCAGACAAAGAAGTGTAGCATACAAATACCAGCACCCCACACTTAGACGGGACACACTGCCCTCAATGGAAAGTAAATAAGAAAAACCTGATTAGTCGGACTCCTCCGCTATGTCTGGGGTCATACCCCCTGCATCGGAATCATCATCAGAGTTGTCGTCATCAGAGTTATCCTCCACGTCTGAGTCTGGCATTCGGCGATCGTCATCGGTTGGTATGTCATCATCAAGAGGTTTCTCGAAATATACACCTACTCCGCACATAGACCTCGCATGCTCATTCATTGGGTAGTCATAATCCAACTGTTGGAGCTCTGCAGCAGTTGGAACATGACCCCCGCTCATCATGGTGAACCTCATCATGCCATATAAATGGCGGAATAAGCTTTCGTCGCGAGCATGTCTTTCTGCAGTGGTCAGGTTGACGCCATGCATAGATTCAGCATCTTTCACCTTTGTGAGGTCAACTTTCTTTGGGTTGTGTGGAAGATTATGATCTGCAGGTTCCTCTTCGATGTCCTCCTTCCTCAATATCGCAGTCAACAGATTGCCAAAGCTGAAGTGGGACCTCTTGTGCAGCCTAGCCTTACGCATTGAAGATCGAATAATCGCCCCAATGTTGATGGGGGTGTTCGTCATCAAAGCGTACACCAAGCACACTCTATCACGTGTGATCTTTGTGTACTGTGTTCCTGGAATCAAGCAAGAGTTGACCATCCGCAACCATATCCGAGCTTCTCTGTTCAAAGAAGCATATGGGAAGGTATTGTGCTGACCGGTATCCTTGTGACGACTCCAACGTGCCATTGATCTTGTTCCGCACAGTGTGTGTCTGATTGCCCTGTACGGAGGTCTGTTATAAAGATCCTTGAGCGGTGATGGATCTACAGATGGCAAACCCAAAAAAGAGTTGAAGAACTCTGCATTTAGTTGCAAGACTTGGCCCCGAATCTTTACTTCACTCCCTGTAGTCTTTGGGGACCAATTGGCATAGAATTCTCGCGTTAGATCAAGATTGCACTCTCCCATATCTCGAAAAATGAAATCAAAATATAGCGCCATTATTTTAGCCAAAATGCGAGGTTCTCTCTTTGCTAGGCTCTCTTTTTGTATTAACTCCACGTGAACATATTTTTTCACTTTGTTGTTCTTGTACCACTCATTTTCTTCCTCCTCTAGGACCCATTTTATCCCGAACATACGGCGAGGTATTTGCAGCGAGGAGGATTCAACTTGCTTTTTTCTTCCCCTTTTTTGACCTTTCTGTGAGGTGGACGCTTTTTCTTTTCCTGGTCAACTTTTTGGTGCCATTGTGCCTGAGATTAAAATAAAGTCATGTTAGCTTCATCTCGGTAGATACAATCGACAAACAAACAGTAGTGGCACCACCCCACACTTAATTTGTGGTGACAAACTAATTAAGTGAGCGATGTCGATTACTCAGACTTCATCGCCATACATTTAGGTGTTATGTTCCAACAATATATTCAACGCAGTCATACTTTTCATGTCATCTTCACTATCCTTTTCAACTCTATTTCATATAAACTTGACCATACTGTATGGTTTGGATTATTGCACTTTTAGAACAAGACTACTACGTAGAGATCGAATCAAGTTTATGGCATAAAAATAATCACAACATCTCATGCTTGTATTCAATCATGATCTTTATCTCGATGAACGAGCCTTTCAAAACATTCCAATGTTCGACTTACACGATTATGTGATTAGCTTTACCATTTCAATTCCGCAAAAAGATGACAGTGTATAACAACCAAAATACAAATCAGAACAATAGTTTAGAACACCCATACGTATTCTTTCACTCAACTAGATGTATCAATACAAACCAACTACATTCAAATCACCAACACTACTTCAAGATTTAACAAATCATTATAGGCGTAGTATTGTAATAACTACGGAATATAAAAGAAGTACTTACTTGGTGATGGCCTCGGAAGATGATCTTGCAAGGTTAGAAGAGCAAAATGAAAAATTTTGAGAGATTTGGAGAGTAAAGGAGGCGCCTAGGTTGAGCAAATAAGTGTGTTTTGTTCTAATGTAGAAGTTTTATTTATAGGACAAGGCTTGGGTCGGGTTTGACCCATTTAAAATCGGATTAGGAGACCAAAAAGTAAGCATAGGCGACGCCTAATGCTTTGCCTATGCTTAGCATAGGCGGCGCCTTTTGCAAAGCCTAGTTGAGCATAGGCGGCGCCTATGCTATGGCATTGTTAGGCATAGGCGGCGCCTATGCTATGGCATTGTAGATTCAGAGAGCAAAGGCAATGGCATAGGCGGCGCCTATGCTATGGCATTGTAGATTCAGAGAGCAAATGCAATGGCATAGGCGGCGCCTATGCTATGGCATTGTAGATTCAGAGAGCTTAGTCCATAGCATAGGCCTTGCCTTGTTCGTTGCCTAGATTTACATAGGCCTTGCCTTGTTCGTTACCTAGATTTGCATAGGCAATGCCTAACCAATAGCCTTTGTTTCTTCATTCCAAACTTACCACCTTCAACATGACACAATTCCAAATTAAAATTTGGGCTAGATCTCCTCCTTTATACGTCTTACACCTACATTTACTCAAAAACAACAAAAACAATTAGAACGATGGGTTGCCTCCCACCAAGCGCCTTAGTTTTGGTCGTGGCTCGACTCTTCTTTTTGGAGTTTTATTTAACAAAAACAAACTCTTAGTAAAACAAAACGATTAAAAACGATGGGTTGCCTCCCATCTAGCGCTTGATTTATTGTCGCGGCACGACATAGTTATCTCAATTACTTAGACTTCGTCGAGATAGATGGTGTCCATGCATTTTATCGAGCCAAGAGGACCGATATATGGCTTCACTCGTTGGCCATTCACTTTAAAGACATCACCATCAATGCCTTCTAACTCTACTACTCCAGACGAGTAGACTTGGTTAATTCTGAACGGACCAGACCATTTAGACTTTAACTTACCTGGAAATAGCTTTAGTCTGGAGTTGAAAAGAAGTACCATATCACCCTTCTGAAAGTTTCGTTGGATAATCCGCCGATCATGGTACTTTTTCATCCGTTCTTTGTAGAGGTCTGCCCTTTCATACGCATGTAGACGGAATTCATCCATCTCATTCAGTTGCTCCAATCTCAGATTAATTGCATCATCCTAAGTCAGGTTAAGCCTCTTCAACGCCCACAATGTTTTATGTTCGAGCTCAATCGGCAAGTGACAAGCCTTCCCATAAACTAGTTGGTACGGGGACATGCCAACTGGTGTCTTGAATGCAATCCTATAAGCCCATAAGGCATCATCCAGCTTTCGGGACCAATCCTTCCTACTAGCATTTACAGTCTTAGCAAAGATCAGCTTGATCTCCCGATTAGAAACCTCTACCTACCCACTAGTTTGTGGGTGGTAAGGTGTAGCTACCTTATGTTGCTTGACCCCATATTTCACCAATACAGCTCTGAACAGCTTGTTGCAAAAGTGTGATCCTCCATCGCTTATGATGGTACGTGGTACCCCAAAACGAGAGAAGATATTTCTCTTTAAGAATGCTACAACACGCTTACCTTCATTATCAGCCAGCGCTACTGCTTCGACCCATTTGGATACATAATCCACAACAACTAGGATATATTTCATCCCAAACGAACTCACAAATGGGCCCATGAAATCAATACCCCATACATCAACTAGCTCCACTTCAAGAATTTTAGACATGGGCATCTCATGGTGCTTCGAGATAGAGCCTTCCCTCTGACACTGATCATATCTTCTCACAAAATCGTAAGCATCCTTGAATAATGAAGGCCAATAATAGCCGCTTTGCAATACCTTCCTGGCTGTCCGATCACCTGCATGGTGACCCCCAACTTGGGAAGCATGACTTGCTTCCAAGATGCTAGGCACCTCCACATCAGAGATGCATCGCCTAATAACACCATCAGCACATCGTCAAAAAAGATACGGTTTATCCCAGAAGTAGTGTTTCACATCATGCATGAACTTTCTTTTTTGATGAAAGGAGAGATTCTCAGGCATCACTTTACTTACCACGTAGTTCGCAAAGTCCGCATACCACGGTAAGTCTTCCACCATAGCGGCTAGGATCTCTTCGTCGGGAAATGCATCATCAATCTCAAGGTCGGGTTGCGCTATATGCGCACTCTCAAGTCTAGATAGATGATCAGCTACTTGATTTTCGCAACCTTTTCTATCCTTTACCTCGAAATCAAATTCTTGAAGCAATAACACCCACTGAATTAGCCTTGGCTTAGCATCCTTCTTTGCCATTAAATATCTCAGAGCCGCATGATCTGTATGAACTACCACTTTGGTTCCCAACAAGTAAGCACGGAACTTTTTAAAAGCATAAACAACTGCTAGAAGCTCTTGTTCCGTGACGGTATAGTTCTTATGGGCTCCATTCAAGGCCTTGCTCGCATAGTATATTGGACGAAATAGCCTTTCTCTTTTCTGATCAAGTACAACACCCAAAGCTACCCCACTTGCATCACACATCACTTCAAACGGTAGAGACCAATTGGGTGCTACAATAATAGGAGCTTCAACTAGCTTCCCTTTGAGGAATTCAAATGCCTTCAAGCAATCTTCACTGAAGTCGAACTTCGCATCCTTCTCCAAGAGTTTGCATAACGGACTAGAAATCTTGGAGAAGTCTTTGATAAACCTTCGATAAAAACCTGCATGACCGAGGAAACTACGAACTCCCTTTACAGAAATTGGAGGTGGTAGTTTCTCGATAACTTTAATTTTTGGCTCGATCAACTTCAATTCCTCTTTCAGAGACTTTGTGCCCAAGAACAATGTCTTCCTTAACCATAAAATAGCACTTCTCCCAGTTTAGCACCAAGTTGAACTCAACACATCTCTGTAACGCCATACTCAGATTCTCCAAGCACGATTCAAACGATTCACCCACGACTGAAAAATCATCCATGAACACCTCCAAGGTGTCTTCAACCATATCAGAAAAAATAGACATCATACAACGCTGAAAAGTGGCAGGTGCATTACATAACCCAAATGGCATACGTTTGAAGGCAAACGTACCATATGGGCATGTAAAAGTGGTCTTCTCTTGATCCTCAGGAGCAATACAAATCTGATTATAATCGGAATAACCATCTAAGAAACAAAACCATCCCTTCTCTGCCAATCGATCAAGCATTTGGTACATGAATGGCATTGGGAAGTGATCCTTAAGCGTCCACGAATTCAGCTTCCGGTAGTCCATACACACTCTCCACCCTGTGACAGGTCTGAGTGGAATCAGCTCATTCTTTTCATTTGCAACTACCGCCATGCCCCCTTTCTTGGGCACACACTGTACCGGACTTACCCACTTACTGTCGGAGATTGGATATACTACCCCCAACATCTAACTACTTAATAATCTCTTTCTTCACCACCTTTTGCATGGGTGGATTCAAACGTCGTTGATGCTCAATGGTGGGCACACAATTTTTCTCGAGCTGAATCTTGTGCATACATATCCCAGGAGGGATACCAATAATATCAGCAATAGTCCAACCGATGGCTCTCTTGTATCTCCTCAGAACAGAAATAAGAGCCGCAACCTGCTGCTCACCTAAATCAGCCGCAACAATAACCGAAAGTGTATCACCACTTCCCAAAAATACATATTTCAGGTGACTGGGCAGCTCCTTTAATTCTAGCACTGGTGGTTCTACAATGGATGGATTTGCTGGTGGTGAAGGGCAATTTTTAAGATCCAGATCCAGCTTCTTAGGAGTATGAGAATAGAAGCCAATTCCTGTTAGAGCACAAATAGTTTCTTCATACTCTTCAACATCCTCACACCCAAAATTCATAAGCACAACAGCTAATGGATCAACAATAAGTTGCTTCTCTACAGATAATTCTTTCTCATCATCATAATAAACATTAGCTACAGAGAACACATTCATATCTTTGGGCTGCTTCATTGATTTGCATACATCAAAACGGACCACTTCGTCATTCATCCGAAATAAAAGCTCATTAGCTCTTAGATCAATAAGCACACTTCCTGTTGCAAGGAAAGGACGCCCCAAGATTATGGGAACTTCAAAATCCACCTCGCAATCCAAAATAACAAAGTCTGCTGGAAATATGAAGGTGGAAACCTTCACCAATACATCATATAAGATACCAACAGGTCGTTTTACCGACCTATCTGCCATCACGAGCCGCATATTGGTTGGTGTAGGATCACCCAACCCCAACTTTCTATAAATAGATAGTGGCATCAAATTAATGCTAGCTCCCAAATCGCACAATGCCTTAGCAAAATCCAAAGATCCAACCGTGCAAGGAATAGTGAAAGCACCAGGATCTGCCTTCTTCTGAACTAGCGATCTTGTAGCGATTGCACTGCAATGATGAACATTATCTGCCAGCTCATAGCTTGCTGCCCGCTTCTTTGTCAAAATGTCCTTCATGAATTTAGCGTATACGGGCATCTGCTCTAGCGCCTCCACCAAAGGAACATTAATAGTCAGCTGCTTCAACATAGTCATGAATTTACTGAACCTGGTGTCATCGGCTTTCTTCTTCAGTCTCTGAGGAAAAGGTAATGGTGGAAGGGGAATAGTTTTCTCCGCCACTTCCTTTTTATCTTGCTTTCCATTTTCGATCTTTTAAGGGTTGCAGACGTCTAGGGGTAACGTCAGGAACGCTATCTTCAGCTTCTACGGCATCTTCACATTCTGCATCAATAACATTATCTGCTATATCATCAACCACCTGCTTGCCTTTGGATGGATTTTCCAACGCTTTACCACTCCTGGTAGTAATAGCCATGCATGATCCATCATTCCTTGGGTTTTGCACAGTGTCGCTAGGTAAGGTGCCAGTCTTTCTTTGATTGAATGTCGCTGATAGTTGACTCAATTGTTGCTCCGGCTATTTTATCGCGGTAGAATGCGAATCAACCAATTGATTTATTGATGACAAATCATTCTTTACCTCAGTAACGCCTATATTGGTTGCCTCCACCCCTTTCAACAGCTTAGCCATCATATCGTCCATGGACATCTTTCCAGAGCCAGACGCCACAACCTCACGGTTTCCAGGAGGAACATACAAACTACTCCTGTCAGTCTTATTCTTCCAACCACCTTGATCGCGGTTCTTGTATCCAGATTTATCATAATAGTTCCGACCTTGGTTTCCTTGGGCATTACCTCGGAAACCCCCCTGATTATTCAAGTAGTTCGCTTCTTTCTCAGAGTCGGATTCATCTCTTCCCTGTGATATAACGGGCTTAACCTTTTCGGTCTTCCCTGATAATAAGTGCTTGGTAAGAAGATCCATATACGTTTTCATGTGAGCCATATCTTGGTCACGTTCCTCTTGTCTACGCCTCTGCTCTGCAGTCAAGCCAATAGATACGGTAGAGCATGCTACCTCAGAATCCCTGGTATGCCAAGCTCTACTCTGCTTTGTCATACGATCTAGCATATCACTTGCCTCAAGAAAAGTAAGGTCCATGAAATACCCACCTGCAGCATTATCAACCACTGGCTTTGTCACCGAGTTCAAAGCCCTATATAATATTTCCATCAAGTGGATATTCGTCATCTGATGGTTTGGGCACCGCATAAGCTTCTTCTTGAACCTCTCCCATGTTTCGTGGAGAGCTTCAGTTGGAAGCTGTCAAAAATTGCTGATCTCATCCTGTAACACCCCGTATTCAAGTACATGTATTGGCGTATTCAAGTACGTGTATTGGTCTTATTTATATGGAATTAATTTTTTTATTTTATTTATACCGGAATTTTCCCGTCGATGGTTCCATACGAAGGTTATTGAATAAGCTTTCCAACGATATAAAGATTTCCAAAAACGGATAAGTTTCGTATATAATCGAGCACGTTCGAAACTATAAAACGGTGGCCGGGATATGGTGAATAGTAAATGTGCAGGAAAATTTCCTGCACACAAACTACTGAGGCCTGCCAGTTTTTTGGGTCAACTTTAAACGATCATAACTCCCTTAATATAATGAACTGGGAGATCTAAGACCTATCAAAAGAAAGATATTTGAGTCTTCTTTCCAATGCAATTGGTTTCATCCAAATCCAACGTCTGAGTAAGGAGTTATACTCGTTTTACTTTAGCCTCTCAAAACAGATTTTTTGGGTCAACTTCAAACAATCATAACTCCTTGTACAGGACGAACTGGGTGTCCTACTTTATATGAAATGAAATCCCTTTGAATTATCTTTCCAACGATACCAATTTCACCCAAATACGATATCGGAGCAAAGAGTTATGGTCGATCTACTTTAGCTTGTCCAAACAGTCCACCATGGACAGATTCAGATTTACTTAAAATTTTAAGGGCAATATGGTCATTTTCCATCACCTCATGAACGAAAATTGGTCATTATATACATATACTTAGCCTCATATCCATTATTTATCATCCATTATTGAAGAATAAGAAACCCTAGCCAAATTTCAACTCCAATTATCTTGTGATTCAACCGTAGAAAATCCAAATTGATTCTGTAGTTGTGTTCACCGTCTCGAGGGCTTCGAGAAGCACCCCTTATTTGTGCCAACAGGACTTCAAAATCAAAAGGGCCATTTTATGGTATATATATGCATGTAAGCATAAGAAGTGTGTTATTTGATTGTTGTTGAAAGATGATTGGAAATGATGTTGGATTATTCTTGTGCATGGTTGGATTATGTTGAATTGTGAAGGGATTTGGTGTGATGATGTGGTATTGAAATGATGATTATATATATATATATAATATATATATATATATATATATATATATATATATACACACATGAACCTATTGTTGAATTTGGTTTTTGGAATGCTATGCAAATATTGGTTGTATGGAATTATGGAAGAGAATTGTGGTGTTGGGTTGCTCATACTAGATGCCAAACATTTCATTGTAGATAAGTGATTTGTAAAGGCGGGAAGTTGTATTGAATTGGTATCCGAATCTACGACGAGGTATGTAAAGCATACTCTAACAATGTTCTTTGGCATGAAAACACCAATGTTCCATCAAGTAAGATTCCGAGGTTGTCCAAAAATATGTATTGTTCTACGTTACCAACGAAGTTGTTTCCATCCTATAAAGTGTCAAAATGTTTCATTGATATACCAAAAGTCTCCTATTCCATTGTTGTGATATTGATGATTCTGAAACACATTGTTGATGTACCAATGAGTCTTTATTACATCGTTATTGTATAGAAGGTCTATTACTTGGTTCCTATTGATGTATCATTGTTTCAAAGTATCAAAAATGTGGTGGCGACCGAAATAACAATCTCAAAGATTAATTGAACTAAGTGATGGAAGTTCTCTCTTATCGGGTGGTATCCCAGGGGCATAAGCCTAGCATGGGTCGACCCCAGTTGATATGTACTGGAGGCAGCCTAATGGTCACAGTACAGTACAGTAATGATTACAAAGATGTTAAGAACGAAGGTAAAGTGATTGAATAAATTCAATGTACAGGTTGTCACAAGTTCTAGTAAGTGTGGTCCACTCCTATTACGATTTATTCACTTGTTTCGGATTTCTATTGAGCTCCTATATCATATGTGATTATCTACAGCTTTACATACTCAGTACATATTTCGTACTGACGTCCCCCACGGGGACCTGCATTTCATGTTGCAGGCACAGGTACCTCAGCTCATACACCGCACAAGTAGGAGCTAGGTCATACAACTATTGTTGGTGAGCTCTAGTTTGCTTCGGAGCTTTTCGAGTCGGTTCCTTATGTTTTGTTATTGTACAGGAGTCATGTGTGGGCGGGGGTTTGTCCCGACCCTAGTTATGCCATGTATATCCTAGAGGCTTTGTAGACATAAGGAAGGGTAAAGTCATGGAAGTTTATATAGTGATGTTATATCTGTATATGTGGTGGCCCCGACGGCCAAGTATTATATATATATATTTGTGTGTGTTGTGCTGATACAGGTAATTAGATCCTTCTATATGCAACGAAGTGCTGTCTAAATTTTTGGTGACATGTAAGGGAAAGTACAGGTATTTGAACGGGTTCTCCCGGGCCTTCTCGGCTTCGGGTGCCAGTCCGGCCCGATGGGATTTGGGGCGTGACAAAAGTGGTATCAGAGAGGTTCGTCCTAGTGAGTCTACAAAGCCGTGTCTACGTAGAGTCTTTTTTATCGGTGTTTTGTGCACCACATCTATAAACAGGAGGCTATTGACATTTAGGAATTGTTTCTTTTCTTCATGTCTTATATCGTGCGATAGAGCTTATATTGTATATGAAGTCATAGTTGACCACTGAATCAGTTTGTTTCTCTTATTATAGTAATGATGCCGGTTACCAGAAGCAAGAATACCGGTAAGCAAGTAGATGTGGCTGCCGGAGAGGGGACTAGTAAGTCACCCACTATACCAGCAAATCAAAGTGAGGCTCAAGCTGAGCATGCATCAGAAAATTCCCCCAGTCCGGAAGAAATAAGGGGGAAGAGAACTATATCCCCAGATCCACCTATTAATGTTGTTGATCAAGATCTTAGAAATGCAGTGCAACTTTTGACTCGTATAGTTGCTGGGCAAGCTCAAGGGCAAGTCATTCCTACTGCAGGTCCTAGTGGTATAGATAGGGCAGCTAGTCTTCGAACACAGGATTTTCTTAAGATGGATCCTCCTACTTTTACTGGATCAGATCTTAACGAGGACCCACAAGACTTTATTGATCAGATCCAAAGGGCCCTAGAGGTGATGCATGTATCGGACAGAGAGACAGTGGAGTTAGCCGCGTATAGATTCAAAGGTGAGGCTATATATTGGTATGAAGACTGGAAACGGTCAAGGGGCATTGATGCACCCCCATCTACTTGGAAAGAGTTCAAAGAGGCATGTATTGATCATTATCTTCCATATGAGACTCGTCAGGCCCGTGCGGATCAGTTCTTAAATCTTCGACAGGGTAATACAAGTGTGAGGGAGTATAGTCTTCGATTTAATTCTTTGTTCAGATATGCTCCTAATGTTATAACTACTATGGATGACAGAGTTCATCAGTATGTGGTTGGATTGGATCCGTATTTGGTTAGGGATTGTACTATTGTTGCACTGAATAAAGACATAGATATAGCTAGGATCCAAGCATTTGCACAGAAAATGGAAGATCAGAGGCAAAGAAGAAGAACACAGGAATTTGAAAGCGGATCTTCTAAGAGGGCCAGATCTACAGGGCAGTTTATGGCGCCACATGGAGGTTTTAGACCTCAATTTTCTGCTAGACCACCTAAGCCATTATTTTCTTATTCTGCAGCTAGTGCTCCACCACAGCATCAGGGGTTCAGAGGCAGTCAATTTGGGCAAAGAAGTGAGGGTCATAGTTCGCGATCAGTGGGTTACCAAGGGCAAGGGAATATGAGCCAATCGAGACCTCTTCGAGAGCCATGCAATAAATGTGGAAGGTATCATTTGGGCGCATGTCGGCTGGGGACCAATGTTTGCTTTTGGTGCGGTATGTCGGGGCATATGATGAGGGAATGCCCACGAAGGGACATAGGGGGTATGACACGACCTACGGAGTCATTTGTTGCATCATCATCATCGATGTCTTATTCAGGAAGGGGTGCACAGCCAATGGGTCGTGTTAGAGGTGATAGAGGAGCCACGAGTTCTAGCGGGGCTCAAAATCGTACGTATGCTCTAGCGGATCGACAGAATTTAGAGGCTTCCCCAGATGTGGTTACGGGTACGTTGTCTATATTTTCATTCGATTTATATGCCTTAATTGATCCCGGTTCTACATTATCTTATGTTACTCCATTGGTTGCTAGAAAGTTCGAAAGAATACCCAAACTGTTAGTTAAGCCATTTGAAGTGTCCACACCGGTCGGAGAATCTATTATAGCTAGAAGGATTTATCGAAACTGCATAGTAACTGTTTGTGGTCATGATACGATGGCTGATCTTGTGGAGTTAGAAATGGTAGATTTTGATGTTATAATGGGTATGGACTGGTTGGCATCTTGTTATGCCACAATTGATTGCTGCACGAAAAAGGTATATTTCCATTTTCAAAATGAATCAGTCCTTGAATGGAAAGGTGAAATTAGCGCGCCACGAGGTAGATTTATTTCTTATTTTAAGGCAAGAAGAATGATTTCCAAGGGATATATATATCATTTAGTTAGAGTAAGGGATACAGAAGCGGATCCACCAACTCTTCACGCTGTTCCGGTGGTAAATGAATTTTCTGATGTATTTCCTGAAGATCTTCTAGGTTTGCCTCCTGAACGAGAAGTAGAGTTTGGTATTGATGTAATACCAGGCACCCAACCAATCTCCATTCCTCCGTATAGAATGGCCCCAGCAGAATTACGAGAATTGAAAGAGCAATTGAAAGATTTGCTAGAAAAGGGGTTCATTAGGCCTAGTATTTCCCCTTGGGGAGCACCAGTGTTATTTGTATGCAAAAAGGATGGCTCGCTGAGGATGTGTATTGATTATCGACAATTGAATAAGGTGACTATTAAGAATAAATATCCTCTCCCAAGAATTGATGATTTATTTGATCAGTTACAGGGCGCCAAGTGTTTTTCTAAGATTGATTTGAGGTCAGGTTACCACCAAGTTAGGGTCAAAGAAAAAGATATACCTAAAACAGCTTTCCGAACAAGGTATGGTCATTATGAGTTTCTAGTTATGTCATTTGGGCTAACAAATGCACCCGCAGCTTTTATGGATTTGATGAATAGGGTTTTTAAGCCATTCCTGGATGTATTTGTGATAGTTTTTATAGATGATATTCTAGTTTATTCTAGATCAGAAGAGGACCATGCCAATCACTTACGACAGGCATTGCAGACTCTTCGTGATTGCAAGCTTTATGCAAAGTTCTCTAAATGTGAGTTTTGGTTAAAGTCGGTGGCATTTTTGGGTCATATTGTATCTAGTGAAGGGATAAAGGTTGATGCTCAAAAGATAGAAGCTGTGAAGAACTGGCCAAGGCCCACAACGCCTACGGAGATTCGTAGTTTTCTCGGGTTGGCCGGTTATTATAGAAGGTTTGTTAAAGGCTTTTCTTCCATTTCAGCACCCTTAACCAAGCTAACCCATAAAGCATCCAAATTCCAATGGAATGATGCCTGTGAGAAGAGTTTTCAAGATTTAAAGAACAAGTTGATTTCTACACCCGTGTTGGTACTTCCAGAAGGTACCGAAGGGTATACAGTGTATTATGATGCTTCCAGAATTGGTTTAGGATGTGTATTGATGCAGCATGGTAAGGTAATAGCATATGCTTCTAGACAATTGCGGCCACATGAGAAAAATTATCCTACACACGATCTTGAGCTGGCAGCAGTTATTTTTGCTTTAAAGATATGGCGCCACTACTTATATGGGGTTCATGTTGATATATATACTGACCATAAGAGCTTGCAATATATTTTTAATCAGAAGGATCTAAATTTAAGGCAGCGGAGATGGCTTGAACTATTAAAGGACTACGATGTTGATATCTTGTACCATCCAGGGAAAGCAAATGTGGTAGCTGATGTGTTAAGTCGTAAGGCTATGATGGCTCCTATAGAAAGGCAAGGGATGGTTAAGGATCTTCACCAGTTAGCTAGTTTGGGAGTTCGCCTTCTTGAAACTCCGAATAAAGAGCTTATCGTACATAATGTTGCGGAATCTTCATTAGTAGCTGAAGTGAAAGAGAAGCAATATGCAGACCCTATTTTATTACAGCTTAAGGAGAACGTTCAGAGTGGTGCGACCAAGGCATTTGAGCTTATGCGAGAAAGAGTACTTCAGTGCCAAAACCGATTGTGTGTGCCGGATATAGACGGGCTAAGAAAGAAGATTATGACAGAGGAACATTTTTCAAGGTATTCCATTCATCCAGGATCAACCAAAATGTATCAAGATTTGAAAGATATGTATTGGTGGAATGACATGAAGAAGAGCATTGCAGAATTTGTAGCTGAATGTCCAAATTGCCAACAAGTTAAAGTGGAACATCAAAAGCCCGGAGGCTATATGCAATGCATAGATCTTCTAATTTGGAAGTGGGACATGATCAACATGGATTTTGTTACAGGTTTGCCTCGTACAGCTCGGAAATTTGATTCTATATGGGTGATTGTGGATAGGCTTACTAAATCCGCACATTTCTTACCCGTTAAGACCACTTACACAGTTGAAGAATATTCGAAGCTGTATGTTAAAGTAATAGTCCGATTACATGGGGTGCCAACTTCTATTATATCGGATCGGGGAACTCAATTTACCGTAAACTTTTGGAAGTCTTTCCAACGGAGTTTGGGAACACAAGTGAATCTGAGTACAACTTTTCACCCTCAGACGGATGGACAAGAAGAGCTCACCATTCAAACACTTGAAGATATGCTACGAGCATGTGTTATAGATTTTAAAGGCAGCTGGGATGATCATTTACCTCTTATTGAGTTTGCCTACAATAATAGCTATCATTCAAGTATCAAAATGGCACCATATGAAGCTTTAAATGGGAGGAAGTGTAGATCACCAATAGGATGGTTCGAAGCGGGTGAAACTCTTATGTTCGGACCGGATCTTGTGTATCAAGCCATAGAAAAAGTCAAGGTGACTCAGCAACGGTTGAAAACAGCCCAAAGTCGACACAAGTCATATGCGGATAGTAGAAGAAGAGGGTTAGAATTTTCATTAGGCGATTGGGTATTTTTGAAGGTATCGCCAATAAAAGGGGTGATGAGATTTGGCAAGAAAGGAAAGTTGAGTCCACGATATATAGGCCCGTATAAGATTATTTGAAGATGTGGGCAAGTTGCTTATGAATTAGAGATACCCCAAGAACTCTCATCAGTGCATCCAGTATTTCATGTATCGATGCTTCGAAAGTGCATCGGAGATCCGTCCTTTATTACTTCTACTGAAGATGTGCAAGTAACAGAAGATCTTACCTATGAGGAGATGCGTATTGCTATATTAGATCGTCAAGTAAAGAAGATGAGAAATAAAGAAGTAGCATCGGTGAAAGTACTTTGGAGAAATCAACAAAGGGAAGAGATTACATGGGAAGCTGAGGAAGCAATGAAATCTAAGTACCCTCATTTGTTCAAAGATGAAGAGGAAGTTCAATAAACGGAGTTAGAACATTAACAAGTAAGTTTTTGTTTATATATGCATAGTATTTATATAATGATGTGAATGTTAATGGTGGTCTTGAACTTGTTTTGGTTGAATAACTACGCTAACATTCGAGGACGAATATCCTAAAGGGGGGAAGGATGTAACACCCCGTATTCAAGTACATGTATTGGCGTATTCAAGTACGTGTATTGGTCTTATTTATATGGAATTAATTTTTTTATTTTATTTATACCGAAATTTTCCCGTCGATGGTTCCATACGAAGGTTATTGAATAAGCTTTCCAACGATATAAAGATTTCCCAAAACGGATAAGTTTCGGATATAATCGAGCACGTTCGAAACTATAAAACGGTGGCCGGGATATGGTGAATAGTAAATGTGCAGGAAAATTTCCTGCACACAAACTACTGAGGCCTGCCAGTTTTTTGGATCAAATTTGAACGATCATAACTCCCTTAATATAATGAACTGGGAGATATAAGACCTATCAAAAGAAAGATCTTTGAGTCTTCTTTCCAATGCAATTGGTTTCATCCAAATCCAACGTCTGAGTAAGGAGTTATACTCGTTTTACTTTAGCCTCTCAAAACAGATTTTTAGGGTCAACTTCAAACAATCATAACTCCTTGTACAGGACGAACTGGGTGTCCTACTTTATATGAAATGAAATCCCTTTGAATTATCTTTCCAACGATACCAATTTCACCCAAATACGATATCAGAGCAAAGAGTTATGGTCGATCTACTTTTGCTTGTCCAAACAGTCCACCATGGACAGATTCGGATTTACTTAAAATTTTAAGGGCAATATGGTCATTTTCCATCACCTCATGAACGAAAATTGGTCATTATATACATATACTTAGCCTCATATCCATTATTTATCATCCATTATTGAAGAATAAGAAACCCTAGCCAAATTTCAACTCCAATTATCTTGTGATTCAACCGTAGAAAATCCAAATTGATTCCGTAGTTGTGTTCACCGTCTCGAGGGCTTCGAGAAGCACTCCTTATTTGTGCCAACAAGACTTCAAAATCAAAAGGGCCATTTTATGGTATATATATGCATGTAAGCATAAGAAGTGTGTTATTTGATTGTTGTTGAAAGATGATTGGAAATGATGTTGGATTATTCTTGTGCATGGTTGGATTATGTTGAATTGTGAAGGAATTTGGTGTGATGATGTGGTATTGAAATGATGATTATATATATATATATATACACATAAACCTATTGTTGAATTTGGTTTTTGGAATGCTATGCAAATATTGGTTGTATGGAATTATGGAAGAGAATTGTGGTGTTGGGTTGCTAATACTAGATGCCAAACATTTCATTGTAGATAAGTGATTTATAAAGGCGGGAAGTTGTGTTGAATTGGTATCCGAATCTACGACGAGGTATGTAAAGCATACTCTAACAATGTTCTTTGGCATGAAAACACCAATGTTCCATCAAGTAAGATTCCGCGGTTGTCCAAAAACATGTATTGTTCTACGTTACCAACGAAGTTGTTTCCATCCTATAAAGTGTCAAAATGTTTCATTGATATACCAAAAGTCTCCTATTCCATTGTTATGATATTGATGATTCTGAAACACATTATTGATGTACCAATGAGTCTTTATTACATCGTTATTGTATAGAAGGTCTATTACTTGGTTCCTATTGATGTATCGTTGTTTCAAAGTATCAAAAATGTGGTGGCGACCGAAATAACAATCTCAAAGATTAATTGAACTAAGTGATGGAAGTTCTCTCTTATCGGGTGGTATCCCAGGGGCATAAGCCTAGCATGGGTCGATCCCTATTTACGTGTTTATGGGTGGTATCCCAGGGGCATAAGCCTAGCATGGGTCGACCCCAGTTGATATGTACTGGAGGAAGCCTAATGGTCACAGTACAGTACAGTAATGATTACAAAGATGTTAAGAACGAAGGTAAAGTGATTGAATAAATTCAATGTACAGGTTGTCACAAGTTCTAGTAAGTGTGGTCCACTCCTATTACGATTTATTCACTTGTTTCGGATTTCTATTGAGCTCCTATATCATATGTGATTAGCTACAGCTTTACATACTCAGTACATATTTCGTACTGACGTCCCCCACGGGGACCTGCATTTCATGTTGCAGGCACAGGTACCTCAGCTCATACACCGCACAAGTAGGAGCCAGGTCATACAACTATTGTTGGTGAGCTCCAGTTTTCTTCGGAGCTTTCCGAGTCGGTTCCTTATGTTTTGTTATTGTACAAGAGTCATGTGTGGGCGGGGGTTTGTCCCGACCCTAGTTATGTCATGTATATCCTAGAGGCTTTGTAGACATAAGGAAGGGTAAAGTCATGGAAGTTTATATAGTGATATTATATCTGTATATGTGGTTGCCCCGACGACCAAGTATTATATATATATATATTTGTGTGTGTTGTGCTGATACAGGTAATTAGATCCTTCTATATGCAACGAAGTGCTGTCTAAATTTTTGGTGACATATAAGGGAAAGTACAGGTATTTGAACGGGTTCTCCCGGGCCTTCTCGGCTTCGGGTGCCAGTCCGTCCCGATGGGATTTTGGGGCGTGACACATCCCGTAGTTGGGCTCTCTTGGATGGCGGAAAGAATCTTTCTAGGAAAGCGTCTTTCAGTTGCCTCCAATTAGTAATAGAATCTGGAGTTAGCCCGTTCAGCCATAGAGTTGCCTCCCCAGACAGAGACAATGGAAATAAGCGCAGCCGAATTGCATTCTGCCCAACTCCTAGATTGTCAAACGACTTGCATATTGAAATAAAATTGACCAGATGCATATTCGGATCATCTCCTGCAAGTCCACCAAATAAACCTTTGAGCTGCAATAGCTGAATCATGGTGCTAGTGATATTGAACTTGGCTCCAGGTGCCAAGGGCGGAGGAATAATAGCCCCTGTGGCACCAGCTCCATCAAGATCGTCATCATCATCATCAAAAGGAGCCTGTACAGCTCGGTGGTCAGGTCTTATTCTAGCTTGACGATCTCTCCTGTGCATAGGTGCCGCCACCTCATCAGTACGCCTGGGATTCAGTAACACATCATCACCCAGGTCCTCATCATCAGGATTTGTTGCTCGCCCTGGGTTATCAATATTCTGTTGATGTACTTGAGCAGCTGCTAGTGCAGCTAGTCTAGCCTGCTCCTGTTGAGCCGTCCTTCTGTCAATGTCACGTTGTGCATCCATTCTGCCAATAAGTTGAGGTTCAGGATTTATGGGTAATAATGGCTGACCAGAACTACGAGTATTTGGCATGCACTCAACAGAACCTGAATAAAACAAAAACAACAACTAAAAGTAAAATTCGAGAATCTTTGACCAAAGGGTCTAGTAACTATCACAAACTTAGTTGACAACCGTATTCCCCGGCAACGGCGCCAAAATTTGATAACGCCCAAACTACAACTCCCGTAAGAGTGTAAGCGGTCGCTGTCAAATATAGAACCCAACTGGGTTGGGTGTCGAATCCCACAGGGAATACTTGGTCACTAAGTGTTGTAATTGTTAGCAGACTGTTGGTCGAAAATTCTACAAAAAGGGGGGATGGTTTAGGCGTGAATTAATACTATGAAAGTAACAACAGAATGCTTGATTTAGTAAGATTTAATCAATGAGAATTATAAGTTAGGGTTATGTCCACCTTATGAATTCTACGTATCTATTAACTATGAGTAATGCAGGATTCAGACATGCATGCACTTATAGAGATTCGTATTCTACTGGTAAATCCTAGTGTCTCTCGACCATCAAGGATTATCTCACTTTAACTCTCTCGAGCTTAAAGCGTATAACTACTGGTACGAACTCTCCAAGAGTTAATCCAGTTACGGCACTAACGTGTAAATAGGGGTTGGTAGCCCTAATTCCTTGTCACACTCTCTTTTCCAAACATGTAACTTTTCTCTCGAACAAGTTAATGCTATAATGGCGTATTTTATATGTTTGCAACCACAAGAATGTAATTAAGATGAAGAGAGTAATGATATAAGTAGCATACGTATCAAGAATTCACAAACTCATAGTAATAGATAGTATATCATAAGGCTTCCATAACCCTAACAGAGAAGTTTAGCTACTCATGATTACAACGGAGATCACAATAAACATCATCATCGTACCAAAGCTCAAAGAATCTCACGTTGAAGATGGGTGTGGCGTCAAACTAGGTTGACGTTTTTGCCCTCTAGACGTTTCTCACAAGTTAGCATTTTTTTTCTCTGTTAAAACTTACAGAATCTGTAAACTCAATAATACTAGAAAGTCGAATGAATAATGAAAGTATCTATCAATTCGTGAATAATGAAAAGCATGAATGAATCAATGCATGCTGAAAAATTCAGCAAAATAGGGTTTTTATAACATCCTTGTCCTATTCCTACAAAGTTACTGCTGATCCTCAAGTCTTTAGAAATACTGTTTTTGCCCGGGACAAGTTCTCCATGTATCACTTTCAGTCCATAAGCTTCCAAAAGCTGTCTTCCCTCTTATGTGAAGTTTCCCTTCCTACCAAAAGGTCCACAAAGTGCTGAAATCTTCATCATTAATACCTGAAAATATGCTAATCACGTTGGTTAGCTCACTTACAGGAAAATGGACTAAAAATGCAGGAATTATATATTTTGTCCTTAAAACTTAGCTAAAATATGGGTAAATTATGGTGCTTTAGGCGTGTAAATACGCCTATCATCACATGTCCACTTATATTATACTTTTTTTTTCGATGAGTGACTCATGCCCTTTTGGAGCTAACTTCCTTTTGTTTTTCCTTATAGTGGATATTGTATATCCTCCAATCGACCCCCTTCAAAATTCTCGAATTAAATCTTCTAATCGATGCTCAAGTTATTTCCTGATTCACAAAGTGATTGCCTCAATACATTCAAAAGAGGTTGTAACTATCTCCCCAAATACCTGAACACTTTACTTATTTTCTTATATGTTTTTTCTTTCAACTCTATCTTCTTGTCAAATGTTTTAGAATTAGATTGAATTTAAAGATCATTCTATGAATTCAACATGCATATCACATCTCTAGAATCACCATAGAAAGAGCTCTCTAAAGAAATAATAAAGACAACAAAACAATATATAATAAAAAAAAACACATTTGTTGACCAAAAGATAGAAGGATTTGAATAAAAATTATAATAAAATAAGATAAGATATATCTCAAATTCCAACCCTAAACTAATTTGGGTAGTAGAAAGAAAACAAAAAAGACTATCAAAAATCCTTCCTCGTGGGGAGCAGATTGGCTTCTAAATTGCCGAACTTAATATTTTAGCCATTGAATTGCACGTCGGCCTTAATGGAGTTTCCACAATCATTGCTACATCATTTTTTTTTTAACTTGATCATTTTGAATTTATCATCTCAAATTCTCTCTAAAGTAAGCCATCAGTAATTTCTCTTTTCCCCTACTCCTCTTCATTGATTACAAAACTTTTTCATATGAGTCAAAGGATCACTATGACCCTCGTACATGTCCAACTTTGGTGTTATGGAGTTTAGAGGCAAGTGAACATTGAAACATGTAAAATCCTTGTGAGAACTCTCTTTTCTCTCTCAGTATTTGCATGTTTCTCATATTTTGCTCCAAATTTCTCACTTTTCAGATCATTTCTTATTATTCCTCATTTCTAACAATCTACACCAACTCATCTCAGACCCTATATCATTTTTTGTGGGTCATCTTACTTGTTCTTTGAACATGGTGTTGTATTGGTGAGATGCCAACTTAGCCACAAACCAACAACCTTAACACTATTTTAATTTTGGAGAAAATTAATGTGTCAGAGTTCAAAAATTTTCTTTTTAAGACCACCAAATCCATGAAGGACTGCCGACGTATCTCATTAAGATGAGAATCAGGTGTACGTATTTCTTGAAAATTGGAGATACAAAGAAATATACTCTTCTTTTTTTTGTTTAATAATGACAAATTTATTTATTTATTAAATAATATATTTTTCATTTTTGAAAACAACTTCCCTTTTCTTTTCTTTTTTTAATTTAAGAGGACAGACAACCATTCTTTAAAAGATCACCGAATCCATTGAGGACTGCCTACGTATCTCAATAAAATGAGAATCAGGTGTGCGTAGTTCTTGAAATATATGTCGTACAAAATTTAGCCTCAAGACCCTAAAGGTTCAGGGCTATTAAGATTTATATATATATATATATATATATATTTGTATAAACTTCGTCTCATGATCCCTAAAGATTCAGGACTGTTAAGATTTATATATTTTTATTTATTTTGTAAAAACTTAGTCTCATGATCCCTAAAGATTCCGGACTATTGAAATATATTTTTATTTTATTATTATTATTTTTTTTTGTATAACCTTAGCTTCATGATCCTTAAGGATTCAGGGCTATTAAGATATATATAAAAATTGGACTTGAGAATTAGAAAAATAATTATGAAAGTAATCATATTTTTAAAATATTTCCCAATAAATCTATGAATAATTTTTTAAAAGATAGGGTCGTATCCTGGGAAGGACTTCCTACGTATCTCACTAAGATGTGAGAATCAGACCCTCGTAGTTCATAAAAACCGTAAAACTATGTTACTGAAAATTTTCTCTTTTTAAAATAAAATTTTTCTTTCAAAAATGATTCACTAAATGTGACGATAATTTAATCTCTTGCATTTTAATGTTGCTTAAAAGCCTGTCAACACACAAATAGCCTTCCAAACAAATGTCAAAGAGCACGTAGGATGCACATGTTGGTCTTTGTAAAGTAGGTTACCTGTCCTAGACAGACCCGGCCCCTGTGCCGAGTCTCGCTAAGTCAAATGCATATGATGTAAATAGAGCGGCACCTAATAGGGATAACCAGATTCTGAGTTTTCAGTTCTTCTAAGTTTAAACCTAATAGAGATATGTGTCTAGACTGACTTACCCGAGCGGACACTTGAGACGGGGAGGGACAACTTGGTCGGTAGCAGGGTAACACCGCCTTAGTTGTCGATCTGAACCCCGCCTAACATGTGTGACTATATCCTTCACCAGGTGCCTTGACACTCTGGCTATCTCAAAAAGAAAGTAGGATGCATGCGCTGCATTCCTTCTATCCTATTTCAGAGACTCAGAGGGGATGCGCAAGAGAAGACAATTTATAATATAGTTCAATCAATATCAAAGCGGTAAATAAGCGACAAGTAGCACATAAGGCCAACAAACAAAATATCAATAATAATTAAAGCAAGTATAAGTCAATATAAAAAGCTCGAATTCTTATTATTCCCCAGCAAAGTCGCCAAAGATGTCACACCCCTTTTTCGCTGGAGGATCGAGTCAAAGGGATTTTTCAATTATAGTGAAGATTTTGAATAGGTTTATTTTAGTTATAGAGTCGTCACTTGAAATTGAGTTATGGTGTTCCAAGTCACCTTTTTGAATCTCTAGTCAAAAGAAAATGACTCTTTATATTTGGTCTGCGAAAATAGAAGACCGAGTAAGAAATTCTATTGACCGAAGGGAAGGTGTTAGGCACCCCTCGAGTCCCGTGATTCTAGCACGATCGCTTTTCTTGACTTTTCTTGACTTAAACTAATTTGATAAATTATGTTTGGGCCTAGATTCACTCATTTTTATTATTCTAAAACTATGTTTAAAACTCTCGTATTAACTCAGTGAAAAATTAGTTTTTAGAAAAATATTTGTCGAGGTGTATTATTTAAAATGTCTCGGAAAAGATGTGTATGCCGCATTCTTAAGTGAATCGAATATTTTAAAATATGCCTAAATTATCTAGCGTTTTTTTTTTTAAAAGAAAAAAAAATACTTTTGTCTGCTCAAAGTGTTACCTAACCTTAATAATAAACTTGAGTAAAATTGATTTAAAGTTATTAATTAATTTAACAAAAAAAAAATAGCTGTCAAAATTTATTAATAACAACGAACAAATAAATAAATAATGAAAATAACATTTCTAAGTAAATTAATTTCAATTGTTATAAAATATTATCTAATGATTAATTTGAAAATAATTTAATAATGCATATATAAAAAAACGTATTATTGATTAATGCATCTTGATCATAAAAAGGACAAAAGGTAAATATTAATAATAAGACATTATATTAATTTATTCGTTCTTGAAAGATAATACTACTTCCATATCACAAACAATATATAGCCGTGATTTATTCATCTTTCCAAGTTAAGATTATTTTTGCAAAATATTATTTCAAATTTTCAATTATTAATCAAAACTGTAGAAAAAAATAAAAAAAAATAAAAACCACACTATTGAAAAATGAGGGTATGTCTAGATCTGATGCTAGAGAGGGAAGCGGAGAGAGGGCAATGGGTGGTTACTGGCGTTGGTGGCGCAGATCCGATAAGGGATTGGCCGGAGAAGGGAGCGACAGAGACGCGGCTGTGGGGTGGCTGGTTTTGGAGCAACGACGGAAAAAGGAAGGAAAAGGTGACGGTGGCACAGTGGGTGCCAATGGTTGAAGAATTTTTCGGCGACGAAAAAGATCGCCGGAACAGTGATGTGATGCATTTTTTACTAGTGATGTGTGTGAATTGTATTCTGTATGTGTGCGCACTGCTATGTTTTTGAAAGTGTGTTCGAATTAGCAGATTATTTCGTAAATATTTTTTTCTCTGTTTTCTCGCTCTATTCATATTCTTAAACTTAGAAATATCTCATACTGTATTTCAATAGTGAACACGCATATAATTATTCAATAATTTAACAGTATACCATAGATAATTCACTCAATCAATCAACCACACATGCGAAATAATGAACATTTTCATTCATGCTAGTTTATAATAAAATTTACAAAATGAATGATACATGATTGAATAAAACTTGTGAGGAAGTCAGAAATTGTCACCGAAAACTCAAACGGAGATCGAACTTGATTCTCTCCTTTATTTTATTTTTGTGTTTTTTGCCTTTGTCTCTCACTTTTCCTTTTGATATTTTCTCTGCTTTTTCTCTTAGTTTTTGTCTGTGTTTGCAGTGTCTGTAGGCAGAAATACCATGTTCTCTGTTTGATGTTGTAGAGTCCTTAAATACAAAGTCTTTTAGGAGGGAACAGTTACAATCTGATAAGGGAGGGGGGGTTTTAAATTTTGAAAATAATATTGTTAATAATTTTTTTATTTTATTATGAATAATAATAAAAAAAATAAGAAATAAATAAAATAATAGAATAATAATAAATATAAATATAACTAATTAATTTTTATATTTTAATAAAGTATAATAAAAATTATAAATAACTTTAAATAAATATAATTAAGATTAAGATAGTATTAAAACCACTCATTTATTGGTTTAAAATTTAAAAGATTTTTTTAAAATATTTTTTATTTTTTTTAAATTAGAATAAAAATAAAAATAAAAATAAAAATAAAAATAAAAATAAAAATAAAAATAAAATAAAAATAAAAATAAAAATAAAAATAAAAATAAAAATATCTCAAAATTAACTTTATTTAGTTATTTATTTTTTTAACAAAAAATTTATTAAAAAAAAAATAAGAGTTAAAATAATATCGGATCAAATATAAATATTTAATATCGAAAAATATATATATTACACAAGGGGAGGGTCAAAAATCACGTGTTTACATGTAGTACGGCGTAAGCCAACCAGTGACTAAATACGTGAGACGATGAAAGGGAAAAAATTAAACAGGAACGAGAGTGAGACAACCGTGAATTTTGATGATATCGTAGTGTGTGGTAAGACAATAAATTTGGCATGTTGAGTCCCACAATAGTTTATTTTGAATGGAATGGCCTCTTTATATGATCTTGAACAATATCAGTTATTTTATAAAAAATTTAGATTAAGTTACGTCGTAGGTAAGATAAAAAAAAAATAGTTCATTCAAATAAAAAAAATATGAAAACCAAATTATAATTTTCTTATTAAATTAGTCGAACTTACTTGCAATGAAAGAAAAAATATACAAATTTTGTTTTGTTTGTAAATTTATTAGTCTGACATTAGAACAAAGATAGAAGTTATTAAGTTGGAACGGAACAAAAAAAAAAAAGGAAACTAAGGAAAAAAAAAAGGAAACTTAAAAACTTGAGTGCCAAGCACCAAAAGCAACTACACCTCGTCCAACGTCTATATATATTACCCTCATTGCTCCGAGTTTTCTCACAAATTTATACTTCTCTTTCTCATTCTTGCATTAATTTTTCTGCACTCAATAAAAAATTCTACCATGTCGTCGGCTGTCTGTATTCAATTTCACCCTGTTGAAGCAGAACTAATAAATCTTCTCAAAAGGTTCTTGAAGGGCGAACATTTAAGATGTCCCATTAAATTCGCAGAAATCTATGGAGACCAACCCCCATGGCAGTTTTATGGATCGGAAGATAAATCAGGTTACTTCATCACTCCGTTGAAGAAGCGGAAGAAATCAGATCGGAAGCATGTTCGAACTTGCGGGAACGGGACTTGGAGAGGCCAAACTAGTGCTGTTCCCATCAAGAATCGTAAGGGCGGATCGGTCGTGGGGTATAGAAGAAATTATATATACACTGGTAAAGGAAATAAAACTAGTGGCAGTGCTACTACTAATTGGCTGATGAGAGAGTACTTCGTGGGGGATGATTTCTTCAAGGTAAACAACATTCCCAAGCAAGATTATGCACTATGCAGAATCAAGAAGCATGTAAGAGGGAAAAGGGATGATGACGATGATGCGGTCAATATGGAGGAACAGGATGCTTTGGAAACAATCCAAGGCATGTTGCTTGAACCTGATTCTACCTGCTGCACTACACAAGAAGTTGCGGAGGATGCTTTGGAAACAATCCAAGGCATGTTGCTTGAACCTGATTCTACCTGCTGCACTACACAAGAAGTTGCGGAGGAGACTGATCAATGGGAATCCATCATCAATGAGGTATGTGATGAAAAGATTGATGGGGTTGAGAATACAACAGCTTTAGTTCACGGGGAATATGATTTGAGAGGATGTGGAGAGATCAGTGACGTGCAGGAAGATGGAGCTGATGTTATTGGAAGCAATGGCATCTGGGAAGCTATAAATGGAATATTGAATGATGTAACCGTTGATATCCCTGACGATTTGTGGCTTGATGTCGATCATCAACCACCACTTCTATTAATTAGTTCTTCTACGTAAACATAATAATACTGTCCTGAAAGATTGTTGTTTAGATTCTTTTGTCCAATGAAATATATGTTATTTGTAATGTTGTCATCCGATACTATCTGAGATTGTGCAAGGGAAATTTATTTGGCTTCAGGGGGCAAAATACAAAGTTACGGGTTATATTAGTCTTACTATATTGTGGTCTAGTTCTAGATCCAGGCTCGTCATGCAAAAAAGTTCCAGTTCCTCACAATACTTCTTTTTCCATTTACTTCACAATAGATAACATTATGAAATCTAAGACAGAAATACCTTATTAATCAAGTTGATTTAAGTTCATTAATAATACTGGGTTATGATGGTAATATTTTTAACACAAGATATAATTGGAAGTCTGTCCATGCACACGCTAAATGCAGCAAAGGTTGCTGCTGTACTACACACATCAACCTAATATGTAAAAACTTTTCATCAGATTGGCAACTAGGACTGTATAACATTCACAAGACTCAAGTTTGATTCAAAAATCTAAAAAATGAAAAAGAAAAGGGAGAGTGCACACAATTTTACATCGGGCAGCAATTTCCTACAGATTCTTTTGCCTCTGCATAGAGAGAACATCTCTATTCAAGATATGATGGTTAGTCTGTTAATGATCCTCCTAGCAGAGAACCATCTGAGGACACTAAATAGCATCTTCCATCTCCGTTGAGCTTTATCCAGGGAAACAATTTACTACTATGAGCAAGAAAGCTGTTGACAGCACACTGTAGATCAGGTGATCGAGCAAAGCTAGGACTCGGAAGGGAATAGTCAATGTCAAAGAAAGGCAGATGATCATCATCACAAAATGGGGGAGTTATAGAATCAGTATCATCAATCAAGGAGTTGGTGTCTTGCCCGGGGAAATTTAACGGTTGGTCAAACCTACCATCCAAGTTGTCTATACCATGCAAGACATAGTCATCCAAGCTGCTGAAACCAGAAATTGAACAGAAAGACGGCATGATGTCAAGCATTGACGTACTTAGTTGCAGTTATTCAAGTCGGTAACTACCTTTACATCTCAAAAATCCCAACACTCCTCTAATTAAGAACCCTTCAGAAACATGTGTAACCAACTCACCAGACAACACAAGCCAGACAGCAGTATGACTTTCCCAACAAGTAATAGTAAGCTTCTTATTCTACCTAGCCAATCTTCAAGACTCTGAGCAAGCTTCTCAAATACATCACTGATGAAACGGTTCATCCATGTAAGTCTCAACACTCTTCTTTACCCTTTGGTTGTTGTTGTTGTTGTCAGCACCAGCTGCACCGCTTCCTTTCGTAACTTATTCCCCGCCTTTAGCTTCTTCTCTGCTGGTGCTTTTTCAGCTTCTTTCTCCTTTGTTGCTGCTGGTTCTGCTAGCTTTTTCTCTGCTTTTGGTGGTACTGAAAGTCAAATTCGGAATCAGAAAATGGGTTTTATTAAAAAGAGACTAGCAGATTTCTAGCTTGTGAATTGATGAGTTTGTGTTGTCTGTAAAAAGTACACGGTTCAAAAAAAAAAAAGAAGAGAGAACCACATCAGCCAATTGTCTATTTAGGAAATGGTGCTACTATCTCATCACTGCAAATTTACGTTTACAGATAGGTAAGGTAGAAACACTAAGCTAAAAGAAAATTGCAAGATGAGTCCCAAAGGTATCAGATTAAGAGAACTACAAATAGAACTTATAAATTGAATTAAAAATCTATTAATATGCAAGAGTTCTCATATATCATGTTTGTACAGGCTGTAGTAGATGCCATGCGATCTATTATATTAGGAGCACCTGTTGGCTTAGAGTATGCAATCATGTAGTGCTTATATCTTTTATAATGATGCTGAAGCTCAGCTTTCTTAGTTCAGGTTGGAAGTAAAAATAGATCTCATCTATCCTACACCATAAGTGCTCTCCGTGTTTCACAAAAATGCCAAAGATTGGCAATTCAAACACAATATTGAGTTGCTACTCCTTATATATCCTACAGCTAGAGTTGTTGGAAGTAATGAAAATGGGAAAAGGAAACTGCCAATCTCTGATCCAAGCACAGCAATCCACATGACATACTAAAATTAAAAGGCAGCTCTCCAGCGGCAATACAGGCCAACAACCTTAGGTAAGACCGGGAACTGGCTTATCCAACACCTTAAAGAAAATTGGAAAGAAATGGAAATTCCAAATAGATAAAACTATAAATGATTTTTAAAAAAAAAAAAATTGTATCAGCAACAATTTTGACTATTATAAAGTTACGTACTTAAATCGATGCAAGTTAGTTAATGATCATGAAAAGATGAACATAAGAATTTCTATCTTAGAGTTATGGCTCCTTGGTTGTTTCAATCGAAGACTGAAATCACAGAAAGTAGTCTGAAAACGCGAGGAATTCAAAATGCGAGCATGTTCAGCCACTAGTTTCTTTGGGATCAAGCAGTTGAAGGAGGGAGCACATATTAAACTCGACACAGAATTAACTTGCCTATTGAACAGTTTTACCCTTTTTTTTGAGTAAAAACAACATTATCTAAGTCATTCATCAACTTAGAAATTACGAGCTCATATTCTTAAACTTAAAACAGCAAAGGTTCAATAAGATTTGCGTGGGAGTTGCTGAGGGTATTAGACTTAGGTTGATTTTTCAGTAAATGTATAACCCCACTTGACTTTTTTGATGAACCCCACTTTATTTTCTAAGCCCCCATTTTTCCTTCACCAAGAATAAAGGAGGGAAAAAGGTACCTATATACAGGAATGTGGTATAAACTAGAAGTCACTGGCCTTGGTCTGTGGCGTATATACCAATAACAAGACGTCCTTTAAATGCCAAGTCTCTGTGCACATGAGTTGCTGTATAAAGATCATGGCGTGCTTTTTAAGTCATTTTCGTCTCAAATTCTTCACACTCGTCATACTTATCGACATCTTACCACACTTAAAGATTAAATTTCAGGAGAAGCGACAAACATGCTTGTAAGCTGTTGATAAAGATACTGGCATGGTTTTTAAGTCATTTTCATCTCAAACTCTTCACATTCATCATGCTTATACACATCTTACCACACTCCAAAATTGAATTTGATTTCTAGCATGTTAATTGATGAATTTGATTTTTTTAAAAAGGGCAGTAGGGTGCATAAAACATTCCGCATTAGAAGAGTCAGGGAAAAGGGTCATACCCCAAGGGGTGATGCAAGCATAGGGGGATGCTTCCACAGTTCGAATCAAGAGAACAATTTAGGAAAAGTAGATGTATAGCAAACTATCACAGCATTCTGGCAACTAAGCAATCAGAACACTCCCTCAGTTTACTATCATCAGATGGTAACTCTCTTTCACCCCGTATAGGTCACACGTAGATAACTTAACCGTTGCTCCAAGGTTGTATTGGTTGTTAAGTACACACTAAAAAAACAAAAACAAAAGAGGGAACCACATCAGCATTATTTTCAACTTAGGAAATGAAGCTACTAGGAAATAGTTTCATGATGGACTGAAACAAAACAGCAGCTCTCACGCAGCAATACAGGCCAACAACCTTAGGTAAAACGGGGAACTGATTTATCCAACACCATACAGAAAATTAGAAAGAAAAGGCCATTCGAAATAGGATAAACTATAAATGAACTTTAAATTGTATCTGCAACAACTTTGACCATTATAAACTTACCAAGTTAGTTAATGATCACGAAAAGATGAATCACAAGAATTTTTATTTCTGCATTGTAGCTCCTTGTTTCAATTCAATCAAAGACTAAAATCACCGAAAGGAGTCCGAAAACACAAGGAATATCAAAATGCCAGCATGTTCAACAACTAGTTTCTTTGGGATCAAGCAGTTGAAGCGAGCACACATATTAAACTCGACACTGAATTAAATTGCCAATTGAACAGCTTCCCCCCTATTTTGGGGTTAAAACAACATCAGCAAAGACATTCATCAACTTAGAAATTATGAGCTAATATTCTTAAACTTTGATTTTAAGAATGTCTTAGAGAGTTGCTAAGGGCATTAGACTTGGGGAGATCCAATAAATGCATAACCCCACTTTATTTTCTAAGCTCCATTTTCCCTTCAACAATAACAAAGGAGGGAAAAAGCTACCTGTGTACATAAGTGGCTTAAACGGGATGTCACTGACCTTTCTCTCTGGCGTATATACCAATAACAATAAGTATAGAATTATCCCGTAGAAGGGAAAACAGAAACACTTTGAGATGCACCTCCTTCAAGTCATGGGCCATAGTCGGAGCACCCTGCTAAACAACACAAGTCCTTTTAAATGCCAAGTCTCTGTGCTCAGGACTCATGAGCAGCTGTATAACAATAATGGCGTGTTTTTCAGTCTCTTTCGTCTCAAATTCTTCACATTCAACATACTTATCCACATCTTACCACACTCCAAGATTGAATTTCACGAGAAGTGACAAACGTGCTAAGAGCTGCTGCATAAAGATAATGGCATGCTTTTTAAGTCATTTTCATCTCAAACTCTCCATAGTCATCATGTTTATCCATATCTTACCACACTCCAAACTGAATTTTGCGACAAGTGGCAAATCGATCTCAGGTTTAGATCTTCACTGTTTAATTAGGTTTCAAAAGGGCACTTAATTTCGTATCGCACCTACGCTGTTGAGTTCACAGTTTAAATTGGCAGGGTAGGCGGCCAGATTTGCTTACCAACCTCAAAATCTCCTTTGCAAAATATTGATTACCAGTTAGCAGAAGACCATTTAGGACCCGGTTGAAGGTAAACTTTCGAGGAAGAAATCCTCTGTCAACCATTTCTGTCAATAATTTCCCAGCCACTAATCAATCATCTGATTTTTTCCTCACAAACATTGCACTTATCAAGATATTGTATGTATCCAAATTAGGTAAACAATCCCCGGTACTCATCCTCTCAAACACTCTCAGGCCCTTCTCAGTTTCCCCTTCATCACAATAGAAACGGATGACAACATTATAAGTCTGAACATTTGGTTCACACCCATCCACTTTCATCTTATCCATATACTCCATAGCATTGTCCATTTTCCCGACATGGCACAATCCCCTGATAATGGCATTATAAGTTGTTGAATTCGGCAAATAACCTTTCCTCAACATCTCATTGAACACTAAAATAGCATTTTCCACACTATCTTTCTTACACATAACTTGAATCAGAGCTTTATAAGTTGCAACCGAGGGAAGCATACCAGCACTCACCACCATCTCATTGAACAACTTCTGAGCCTTCTCAACCTCACTGGCAACACCAAACCTGTGAACCACAGTAGTATAAGTCACAACATCAATATCGCATTTCCTTTTCTTCATCTCCAAAAAGAACTCCCAAGCTTCCTTAATCTGTCCTGCTCTAAAAAAAGCATTAAGCATTATATTATTCGTCGTTATAGTCGAATTCAAACCTCTCTCCACCATTTCTTTCAAAATTTCTTGTGCTTTCGGCGTCCTCTTAATTAAACAAAACCCATTCGCAAGCGTATTATAACTAATCGTATCAGCTCTAAACCTACTCCTAAACATCTTGAACAACTAATAAGCCATTTCCGCCCATTTCGATTTGCAAAGAACATCAATAAACGCATTGAAAGAATTCAAATCCTGAGGACAACCATGTTTATGCATAGAAAGGAAAACATTCACAGCTTTATCATGTTTCCCAGCTGATACATACCTCTCAGTTATAATCCCAAATGTCTTCGGGCTTGGGCCGAGTCTACGGGCTTGCATTCGGGCCACGAGCTTCCATACAGTCTTGTAATCCCGCATACGAGCAGAGATATCAATAGCGTGATCAAAAGCTGTGGATGAGTGAGAATATGAACGGTGGTGATCGAGGAGGTTGAAAAATTGGAGGGCTTTCGGGCCGTGATTCCATAGACGTTTTAGTACAGTGTCGACGAGGTGTGGGTTCCATTGTGTGAGGGTATTAAGGGAATTTGATAATGATTCCGGGTTGGATTGAAGTATGAAGTTGGAGATTGCAATGGGGTCCGGTGGCAGCTGCGACGGCGGTGTCGGAAGAGTGGCGAAGTGGCGGAGGGAAATGGCATTTAGGGATGCTTTGAGGGTTTGGTGCAGATTCAACATTTCACTCTTAACCATCATTCAGTTACTACCTCTTCACTGTTAAAATGGAGGGAGTATAAAAAACCTTTTAAAACTCATACATACTCCCTACTTTCATATGGTAATTTAACTAAATTTCAATGCCCAATCGACATAAATTAATTTAATATTTAAAAAATATACGAAAATTGTTATAAGTTTGTTGAGGATCAGTCGACTAATTGTCAGCTGGATAGTTAGTTACTTCTAGCTGGCCGACTCCATTAATTGAAGTTAGTTAGATATAAAGAAGCAAAAAACACGTGTATATATACAGTTAAATGTAGAGTTCTAGCTTCAAGCTTCATTCAATAAAACAACTACTTTCTTCTTCTCTGTATCAGCTCTAATTGACAGTTCCTTCCATGAAATTTTACATGGTATCAGAGCCACGTTATCTAGGGATTCCTTGCTACAATTAAGCAGGAAATTGAGAGATTTTCGTTCGTCTTCGCACATTTTTTTATTTTTGAGTTTTTTTTTTTTTGAAATTTCTGCAATGGCAAGTATACGATTTGACCACAATCATCCCTTATTCCTGGGAGCATTAGATACGCCTGGTGTGGTACAGGTTGGTATTGAGCTTACTGGAATGGAAAATTATACACTTTGGAGCAGAGCAATGCGACTCGCGCTTTTGATGAAGAACAAAATTGGACTTATCGATGGATCTATCACTCGTGAAAAGTTTGGAGCTGATTTGGTGAATCAATGGGACCGCTGCAATGCGATGGTGATTTCCTGGATAATAAGCAATGTAAGTAAGGGATTACTTTCTAGAATTTTGTTCAAATCTACTGTTTGCTCAGTTTGGGAGGATCTTCGAGAATGATTTAATAAGGTGAATTTGTCTCAAGTTTATCATCTTCACAAAGAAATTGCGACACTAGTTCAGGGTACTTCGCCAGTTTCGATTTATTACTCTAGGTTGAAGGACCTTTGGGATGAGTATGACTCGATTGTGCCCCCACCATCATGTGACTGTGACCAATCCAAGGAGTATAGTGAACATCTTCAGAAGCAACGGTTGCTTCAATTTCTCATGGGCCTAAATGATAATATAGTATGCTCGTGGTTAGATTTTAATGAAGACTACTCCTACTGTAAATCAAGCCTATGCATTGATTATTCAGGATGAAAGTCAAAAGTCCTCTTCAATAGTTCCTCTTCCTTCTTCAGCTTGGAATTTTCATTCTGCTGGTGGTATGGATCCTACAACTTTGTTCACATCTAGAGGAAGCATGCAGTACAACAGAGCCAATGACATTTACTGTGATTACTGCCACTTGAAGGGCCACTCTAAGGATCAATGCTATAAATTGAAATTTTGTGATCATTGCAAGTCTCGTGGACATGTAAAAGGGAATTGCTATCAGTTGATTGGTTATCCAACTGCATTTAAGGATAAAAGGAAAGCAAATATAGTGACATGGATTGACTGTTCGACTGAGTTCCACCAAGACAGTAGCTCCTTTCATTGTCATGAGCGCGGTCCGATAAGTCGAGGTGGACAAGACAATCAAGGTAATGGTGCTTCTAAGTTTTTTACTCATTAACAATTAACACAGATTGAGGGCGCAAATACTAGTATGGCTAGAGCCAATATAAATCTTGCAGGTAATGTCTCTTACACTAGCAAGGATAATTATGCTTGAATTGTAGATATCGGAGCAGCTAATCATATGATTAGTAATGCACAATTATGAGGGGGGAAAAGATGATGATGATCCATTCAATATGGAGGAAGACGATGCTTTGGAAACAATCCAAGATATGTTGCTTGAACCGGATACTGCTTGTTGCACTACACAAGAAGTTATGGAGAAGATTGATCAATAGGACTCCATCATCAATGAAGTTTGTGATGAGAAGGTTGATGGGGTTGATAAAATTATAAATAACCTAAAATTTTTAAGAATAAACATTGGGCCGTGTGTAGTGTCACACCCCTTTTTCGCTCGAGGGATCGAGCCGAAGGGATTTTCCAATTATAGTGACGGTTTTGAATAAGGATTATTTTAGTTATAGAGTCGTCACTTGGAATTGAGTTATGGTGTTTCAAGTCACCTTTTTGAATCCCTAGTCAAAAGGATATGACTCTTTATATTTGGTCTACGAAAACAGAAGACCGAGTAAGGAATTCTATTGACCGAAGGAAGGTGTTAGGCACCCCTCGAGTCCCGTAGTTCTAGCACGGCCGCTTTTCTTGATTTTCTTGACTTAAACTAATTTGATAAATTATGTTTGGGCCTAGATTCACTCATTTTTATTATTCTAAAACTATGTTTAAAACTCTCGTATTAACTCAGTGAAAAATTAGTTTTTAGAAAAATATTTGTCGGGGTGTATTATTTAAAATGTTCCGGAAAATATGCGTATGCCGCATTCTTAAGTGAATCAAATATTTTAAAATATGCCTAAATTATCTAGCGTTTTTTTTAAATAAAATAAAAAATAAATAAATACTTTGTCTGCTCAAAGTGTTACCTAACCTTAATAATAAACTTGAGTAAAATTAATTTAAAGTTATTAATTAATTTAACAAAAAAAAATAGAATAATAATAATAATAATAAATATAAATATAACTAATTAATTTTTATATTTTAATAAAGTATAATAAAAATTATAAATAGCTTTAAATAAATATAATTAAGATTAAGATAGTATTAAAACTACTCATTTATTTGTTTAAAATTTAAAAGAATTTTTTTTTAAATTTTTGTATTTTTTTCTTTAAATTAGAATAAAAATAAAAATAAAAATAAAAATAAAAATAAAAATAGAATATCTCAAAATTAACTTTATTTAGTTATTTATTTTTTTAACTAAAAATTTATTAAAAATAAAATAAGAGTTAAAATAATATCGGATCAAACATAAATATTTAATATCGAAAAATATATATATTACACTCGGGGAGGGTCAAAAATCACGTGTCTACATTTTGCCCTTCTTTGTTTGAAATCTCGAAGAGTTTTCATACAAAGAAGTAGACAAAGATATGATTTTTGATCCTCCGATTATTCAAAAAGAAAAAAAAAAGTGACCGGGTCCTGGTTTTGGACCGCCTACATATCCCGGGTTATAAAGAAATCAGGTTACGTGTAGTTCAAAGGCAAAATGGTGAGAGAACGAATTAGAGGTTGAGTGAGGTTCCATCGAGTTTTCGATTGACGACTTCTTCTTTTACATTCACATAAATAACAAAATAAAATTGAAGATACAAGTGAACGATCCTATCTATTCAGCTATTCTGGAATCTTGACTTGAATCTTCATGACTTCTCAAATGGTGGGATAGTCATTATTTTGAGTTGAACTTGAAACATAAAATATTCCTCCTCGGTTGCTTTTGACATTAAAGAGGAACTTGACAATTGATTTATTCTTCAGATTTTCTTCTGGTTTGGACTTTAAAATCTTCACCCTATTCTTCAGGTGGGCTCCTGACTCGCAATTGATAATTTTCACCCTATTCTTTAGGCGGGCTCCTGGACTTTTTTTTTCTTCACCCTGTTCTTCAGGCGGGCTCCTGACTTGTTACTTCTCCATCCTATTCTTCAGGCGGACTCCTGACTTGTTACTTCTTCACCCTGTTCTTCAGGCGGGCTCCTGGATTGTCTTTTTCCTCATTTTGTTCAAATATGTTCCTGAACTCAAAATAAAAAGTGAAACAGAAAAATAACATTCCATTCTTCAGGAGGGTCCTGGACATAAAATAAATTCTCATTCTTCAGGAGGGTCCTGTCCCATTCTTCAGGAGGGTCCTGAGCATAAATAAATTCCCATTCTTCAGGAGGGTCCTGTCCTATTCTTCAGGAGGGTCCTGAGCATATAATAAATTCTCATTCTTCAGGAGGGTCCTGAGCAATAAGTAAATTTCCATTCTTCAGGAGGGTCCTGTCCCATTTTTCAGGAGGTTTCTAAGCATAAAATAAATTCTCATTCTTCAGGAGGGTCCTGAGCATAAAATAAATTCTCATTCTTCAGGAGGGTCCTGAGCATATAATAAATTTCCATTCTTCAGAAGGGTCCTGTCCCATTCTTTAGGAGGGTCCTGAGCACAAAATAAATTCCCATTCGTCGGGAGGGTCCTGTCCCATTCTTCAGGAGGGTCCTGAGCACAAAATAAATCCCCATTCTTCAGGAGGGTCCTGTCCCATTCTTCAGGAGGGTCCTGAGCATATAATAAATTTCCATTCTTTAGAAGGGTCCTGAGCACAAAATAAATTCCCATTCTTCAGGAGGGTACTGTCCCATTCTTCAGGAGGGTTCTAAGCACAAAATAAATTTTCATTCTTCAGGAGGGTCCTGTTCCATTCTTCAGGAAGGTCCTGAGCATAAAATAAATTCATATTCTTCAGGAGGGTCCTATCCCATTCTTCAGGAGGGTCCTGAGCATAAAATAAATTCTCATTCTTCAGGAGGCTCCTGAGCACAAAATAAATTCTTATTCTTCAGGAGGGTCCTGTCCCATTCTTCAGGAGGGTCCTGAGCATAAAATAAATTCTCATTCTTCAGAAGGGTCCTGTCCCATTCTTTAGGAGGGTCTTGAGCACAAAATTAATTCTCATTCTTCAAGAGGGTCCTCAACATAAAATAAATTCTCATTCTTCAGGAGGATCCTATCCCATTCTTCAGGAGGGTCCTGAGCATAAAATAAATTTTCATTCTTCAAGAGGGTCCTTTCCCATTCTTCAGGAGGGTCGTGAGCATAAAATAAATCTACATTCTTCAGGAGGGTCCTGTCCCATTCTTCAGGAAGGTCTTGAGCATAAAATAATTTTTCATTCTTCAGGAGGGTCCTGTCCCATTCTCCAGGAGGGTCCTGGGCATAAAATAAATTCACATTCTTCAGGAGAGTCCTGTCCCATTCTTCAGGAGAGTCCTGTCCCATTCTTCAGGAGAGTCCTGAGCATAAAATAAATTTCCATTCTTCAGGAGGGTCCTGTCCACAAAATAAATTTCCATTCTTCAGAAGGGTCCTGTCCCATTCTTCAGTAGGGTCCTGAGCATAAAATAAATTTTCATACAATATACATAAATTTTTCCCCAGTTTGTACTGAGAAAATTTATGTCATCAGATCATAACTGAAATCCAGCATCGTATGTTGTAATCATGATTTTTTACTCTGACAGAAGTGTGAAATTGTATCCTTTATTTGAAATTTTTTTATCCCTGTTTCAAATAAAATAATGAAAGATTGTAAGTTTTGAAAACACGTGGTGGTTGGTTTGTGATATTTGGCTCTTGAAGTGACCGTTCTTGCACTTGTCATGCTCAACTCTTTTTCCAATCCTTAATGGATATCCATTGACTTATCATACTTCTGAATCAAAATTCTGACTACTGAGACTCTCAACTCAAACTATATTTCTCTTGTATAACACCTCAGGGTTTAACTTTTCATACACCTTTTATCCTTCCACGATGTCAAGAATTGTCAAATCACAATCATTTTGAATACTTTATTATACTTTGAAATGTTGTCTTTGTGTGTCGACCCTTTATCTTGCTTTGTACCTTTGAAGAAGTTGGTAGCAAGTTTGGAGTCCTTTCTCACTTGACCTGACGTGAATTTGACTAAAACACATACAGGACAACAAAATTTTTCGTTTAATAACAAGGTCACAAAAACCAAAAATCAAAATAAATCAAAAGGAAAAGACAATAGACATCTCTTTTTCAAAACAAAAAGAAAAACTTATTTGAATGTGGAAACCGATTCTAGTGATTATGATATGCATTTTGAATCAAACAACCAGATCTATCCACACCAATCATTTCTACTTTTGTCCACTTATTGAGCTTGAAATTTAGCCAATCCTGAACTCATTCCTTCTGGATAACACCTCTCCTTTGGCTAGTGGCACCTCAATGGGTTTTTGCCAACGAGCCTATCTTATTTTTACTTCTTTCTCAGCTTATAGTCGCCTTATGGTGCCCAACAGGGTTTTCACCAATAAGACTCTCTTTTTCATTATTTTTTTTAAGTAAACACCTAAAATATGAAATATCATGCATCGATAATATGTTTAGCCTTGACATTCTCAAAGATTGATCTGAAGGTCTTTCTTTGGTTGTAACTTGGCTTTTGGATAGGGTTAGAAAGAAAGGTCGGCATGAGGTTCAAAATTTACACAACATTGGGTAAAACATTCAACTTTTAGAATCGATTCTTTTAAGAAAATAAACTTTTGCCCCAGTTTTCTTTCATTCTAGGTAATTTGAATTTTCTTTTGGTTGGACCGAACCCCGGAGTAGGGCTGTCTACATAGTTTTTCATAGCAAGAATCAGGTCAAACGTAGTTTAGGACATTTCTTTTGCTTGAATTGAATTTTTGATTGATTTTTTTTATTTTTATTTTTAACTCCATTTTTCTTGATATATATATTTTTTTTCAATTTTTTAAAATTCTATTTTGATTCCAAAAGAGGGGTACAAAAAAAATAACACTAAAACTCAAAAGGGGTAACAAAGGATGACACAACGTTTGGGTAGTAGAATAAAATACCTTCGTCATATTAATCCTTAAAAACACAAGTACATAACATGTAATCTGAGAGTAGAACATGAAGATCATACGCATCTTTTTCAACATTGATCGTGACTAAGCTCATGCACTTGCATCACTTCTTTTAAGCTCGTGAAATATACATGTTGATAACGCCCAAACTACAGCTCTCGTAAGAGTGTAAGCGGTCGCTGTCAAATATAGAACCCAACTGGGTTGGGTGTCGAATCCCACAGGGAATACTTGGTCACTAAGTGTTGTAATTGTTAGCAGACTGTTGGTCGAAAATTCTACAGAAAAGGGGGATGGTTTAGGCGTGAATTAATACTATGGAAGTAACAACAGAATGCTTGATTTAGTAAGATTTAATCAATGAGAATTATAAGTTAGGGTTATGTCCACCTTATGAATTCTACGTATCTATTAACTATGAGTAATGCAGGATTCAGACATGCATGCACTTATAGAGATTCGTATTCTACTGGTAAATCCTAGTGTCTCTCGACCATCAAGGATTATCTCACTTTAACTCTCTCGAGCTTAAAGCGTATAACTACTGGTACGAACTCTCCAAGAGTTAATCCAATTACGGCACTAACGTGTAAATAGGGGTTGGTAGCCCTAATTCCTTGTCACACTCTCTTTTCCAAATATGTAACTTTTCTCTCGAACAAGTTAATGCTATAATGACGTATTCTATATGTTTGCAACCACAAGAATGTAATTAAGATGAAGAGAGTAATGATATAAGTAGCATACGTATCAAGAATTCACAAACTCATAGTAATAGATAGTATATCATAAGAATTCACATGTAAGGGAAAGTACAGGTATTTGAACGGGTTCTTCCAGGCCTTCTCGGCTTCGGGTGCCAGTCCGGCCCGATGGGATTTTGGGGCGTGACACATCCCGTAGTTGGGATCTCTTGGATGGCGGAAAGAATCTTTCTAGGAAAGCGTCTTTCAGTTGCCTCCAATTAGTAATAGAATCAGGAGTTAGCCCGTTCAGCCATAGAGTTGCCTCCCCAGACAGAGACAATGGAAATAAGCGCAGCCGAATTGCATTCTGCCCAACTCCTGGATTGTCAAACGACTTGCATGTTGAAATAAAATTGACCAGATGCATATTCGGATCATCTCCTGCAAGTCCACCAAATAAACCTTTGAGCTGCAATAGCTGAATCATGGTGCTAGTGATATTGAACTTGGCTCCAGGTGCCAAGGGCGGAGGAATAATAGCCCCTGTGGCACCAACTCCATCAAGATCGTCATCATCATCATCAAAAGGAGCCTGCACAGCTCGGCGGTCAGGTCTCATTCTAGCTTGACGATCTCTCCTGTGCATAGGTGCCGCCACCTCATCAGTACGCCTGGGATTCAGTAACTCATCATCACCCAGGTCCTCATCATCAGGATTTGTTGCTCGCCCTGGGTTATCAATATTCTGTTGATGTACTTGAGCAGCTGCCAGTGCAGCTAGTCTAGCCTGCTCCTGTTGAGCCGCCCTTCTGTCAATGTCACGCTGTGCATCCATTCTGCCAATAAGTTGAGGTTCAGGATTTATGGGTAATAATGGCTGACCAGAACTACGAGTATTTGGCATGCACTCAACAGAACCTGAATAAAACAAAAACAACAACTAAAAGTAAAATTTGAGAATCTTTGACCAAAGGGTCTAGTAACTATCACAAACTTAGTTGACAACCGTATTCCCTGGCAATGACGCCAAAATTTGATAACGCCCAAACTACAGCTCTCATAAGAGTGTAAGCGGTCGCTGTCAAATATAGAACCCAACTGGGTTGGGTGTCGAATCCCACAGGGAATACTTGGTCACTAAGTGTTGTAATTGTTAGCAGACTGTTGGTAAAAAATTCTACAGAAAGGGGGGATGGTTTAGGCGTGAATTAATACTATGTAAGTAACAACAGAATGCTTGATTTAGTAAGATTTAATCAATGAGAATTATAAGTTAGGGTTATGTCCACCTTATGAATTCTACGTATCTATTAACTATGAGTAATGCAGGATTCAGACATGCATACACTTATAGAGATTCGTATTCTACTGGTAAATCCTAGTGTCTCTCGACCATCAAGGATTATCTCACTTTAACTCTCTCGAGCTTAAAGCGTATAACTACTGGTACGAACTCTCCAAGAGTTAATCCAGTTACGGCACTAACGTGTAAATAGGGGTTGGTAGCCCTAATTTCTTGTCACACTCTCTTTTCCAAACATGTAACTTTTCTCTCGAACAAGTTAATGCTATAATGGCGTATTCTATATGCTTGCAACCACAAGAATGTAATTAAGATGAAGAGAGTAATGATATAAGTAGCATACGTATCAAGAATTCACAAACTCATAGTAATAGATAGTATATCATAAGGCTTCCATAACTCTAACAGAGAAGTTTAGCTACTCATGATTACAACGGAGATCACAATAAACATCATCATCGTACCAAAGCTCAAAGAATTCACGTTGAAGATGGGTGTGGCGTCAAACTAGGTTGACGTTTTTGCCCTCTAGACGTTTCTCACAAGTTAGCATTTTTTTTCTCTGTTAAAACTTACAGAATCTATAAACTCAATAATACTAGAAAGTCGAATGTATAATGAAAGTATCTATCAATTCGTGAATAATGAAAAGCATGAATGAATCAATGCATGCTGAAAAATTCAGCAAAATAGGGTTTTTATAACATCCTTGTCCTATTCCTACTAAGTTACTGTTGATCCTCAAGTCTTTAGAAATACTGTTTTTGCCCGGGACAAGTTCTCCATGTATCACTTTCAGTCCATAAGCTTCCAAAAGCTGCCTTCCCTCTTATGTGAAGTTTCCCTTGCTACCAAAAGGTCCACAAAGTGCTGAAATCTTCATCATTAATACCTAAAAACATGCTAATCGCGTTGGTTAGCTCACTTACAGGAAAATGGACTAAAAATGCAGGAATTATATATTTTGTCCTTAAAACTTAGCTAAAATATGGGTAAATTATGGTGCTTTAGGCGTGTAAATACGCCTATCATCAACACCCCACACTTAAAGCTTTGTTCGTCCTCGAACAAAATATTACGTCCTTGCAATCATCTACTTAGAATATCACAGCAACAACATAAAATGTTCAACAAGACAGGCACAACAATTATTAACAAAGAGTAGTTTTCTTGTTCACTACTAGAAACAATTCAACCTCCAACATAGACTTGTGATGATGGTTAATTCGTATCCACAAGTTAAGTCACAAAGAATCATATAACACTACCCAACAATCATCAACCATGTGTGTCTCACACAAGATATCACCCATAATCACTCATAAGTTTTGTATTTTTCGAAACATGGGTACAAGATTCTCCTTGCTCTCACTCTCACAAAGAATTCATATATTGCAACTGATGACCATAGGCTTACCCTTAGTGTAATGCTCCACTAATATCAGAATGCTAAGCTTAGGATCAAGTAGGTCTTTACAGGTTGTAATGTAGGCTAAGGGACAGGTAGGACTATTTTGGCCAGAAATAGTGACTATGTTCCCTAAGCGCTTTAATACACTACATTATGCCATTAACACTCTCTTTTAAACAACCCTTCTACCTTTCTTTTCATCTAACACCCCTTTTCACCTATTTTGTTATTCAATTATAAACACAAAGATAAGAATATACAACTTTTTTTTTTTATTATTATTTTTCTATTTCTGTTTTTTTTTAATAAAACACCTCTATGATAGCCACTCTTTTTCACAACAATTTCAAGTACCAATACACTCTGAGGCATCACTCTCACCCAATTTCCTCTTATTTTGTCACATGACTCTACAATTTAAAGTGCTTAGGAATTTGGATCAAATTATGGTCTTGAAAAAAATGGATTAGGCTACATATGAGGCTGTCAAAGAAAATAGCTAAAGGCTCAAAGAGAGTTAACTAGGATAATGTCCACGGGTAGGTAAAAAGAAGGTAAACAATCATAGGTTGCCAAGAAATTCCTAAATCATCTCCTAAACTCACACTCTTTATTTCGCTTTACACACACACCAGGCAAGTTCTAGTATCAGTCACAACACAGAATATACTATAACCTCACACACACAAGGCACATGGTCAACTTTATTGGGAGCAGTATAGACTCTTGACCCAACAAATGAATGAATTAAACCACACACTTATCACACAGTGAGTCACACTTAGAGCCTAAACGTCTCAATAGTAATGATGATTTTGGCACAAACTCTTGTCATAATACCATGCCGCCTATCAGAACAATTTCATGCAAAATTTAAAAAATTTAAAATTAAACTAACTAATTACGACTAATTAAAACAAACAAGAACTAGAATAAATGCAAATGCAGACAAAGAAGTGTAGCATACAAATACCAGCACCCCACACTTAGACGGGACACACTGCCCTCAATGGAAAGTAAATAAGAAAAACCTGATTAGTCGGACTCCTCCGCTATGTCTGGGGTCATACCCCCTGCATCGGAATCATCATCAGAGTTGTCGTCATCAGAGTTATCCTCCACGTCTGAGTCTGGCATTCGGCGATCGTCATCGGTTGGTATGTCATCATCAAGAGGTTTCTCGAAATATACACCTACTCCGCACATAGACCTCGCATGCTCATTCATTGGGTAGTCATAATCCAACTGTTGGAGCTCTGCAGCAGTTGGAACATGACCCCCGCTCATCATGGTGAACCTCATCATGCCATATAAATGGCGGAATAAGCTTTCGTCGCGAGCATGTCTTTCTGCAGTGGTCAGGTTGACGCCATGCATAGATTCAGCATCTTTCACCTTTGTGAGGTCAACTTTCTTTGGGTTGTGTGGAAGATTATGATCTGCAGGTTCCTCTTCGATGTCCTCCTTCCTCAATATCGCAGTCAACAGATTGCCAAAGCTGAAGTGGGACCTCTTGTGCAGCCTAGCCTTACGCATTGAAGATCGAATAATCGCCCCAATGTTGATGGGGGTGTTCGTCATCAAAGCGTACACCAAGCACACTCTATCACGTGTGATCTTTGTGTACTGTGTTCCTGGAATCAAGCAAGAGTTGACCATCCGCAACCATATCCGAGCTTCTCTGTTCAAAGAAGCATATGGGAAGGTATTGTGCTGACCGGTATCCTTGTGACGACTCCAACGTGCCATTGATCTTGTTCCGCACAGTGTGTGTCTGATTGCCCTGTACGGAGGTCTGTTATAAAGATCCTTGAGCGGTGATGGATCTACAGATGGCAAACCCAAAAAAGAGTTGAAGAACTCTGCATTTAGTTGCAAGACTTGGCCCCGAATCTTTACTTCACTCCCTGTAGTCTTTGGGGACCAATTGGCATAGAATTCTCGCGTTAGATCAAGATTGCACTCTCCCATATCTCGAAAAATGAAATCAAAATATAGCGCCATTATTTTAGCCAAAATGCGAGGTTCTCTCTTTGCTAGGCTCTCTTTTTGTATTAACTCCACGTGAACATATTTTTTCACTTTGTTGTTCTTGTACCACTCATTTTCTTCCTCCTCTAGGACCCATTTTATCCCGAACATACGGCGAGGTATTTGCAGCGAGGAGGATTCAACTTGCTTTTTTCTTCCCCTTTTTTGACCTTTCTGTGAGGTGGACGCTTTTTCTTTTCCTGGTCAACTTTTTGGTGCCATTGTGCCTGAGATTAAAATAAAGTCATGTTAGCTTCATCTCGGTAGATACAATCGACAAACAAACAGTAGTGGCACCACCCCACACTTAATTTGTGGTGACAAACTAATTAAGTGAGCGATGTCGATTACTCAGACTTCATCGCCATACATTTAGGTGTTATGTTCCAACAATATATTCAACGCAGTCATACTTTTCATGTCATCTTCACTATCCTTTTCAACTCTATTTCATATAAACTTGACCATACTGTATGGTTTGGATTATTGCACTTTTAGAACAAGACTACTACGTAGAGATCGAATCAAGTTTATGGCATAAAAATAATCACAACATCTCATGCTTGTATTCAATCATGATCTTTATCTCGATGAACGAGCCTTTCAAAACATTCCAACGTTCGACTTACACGATTATGTGATTAGCTTTACCATTTCAATTCCGCAAAAAGATGACAGTGTATAACAACCAAAATACAAATCAGAACAATAGTTTAGAACACCCATACGTATTCTTTCACTCAACTAGATGTATCAATACAAACCAACTACATTCAAATCACCAACACTACTTCAAGATTTAACAAATCATTATAGGCGTAGTATTGTAATAACTACGGAATATAAAAGAAGTACTTACTTGGTGATGGCCTCGGAAGATGATCTTGCAAGGTTAGAAGAGCAAAATGAAAAATTTTGAGAGATTTGGAGAGTAAAGGAGGCGCCTAGGTTGAGCAAATAAGTGTGTTTTGTTCTAATGTAGAAGTTTTATTTATAGGACAAGGCTTGGGTCGGGTTTGACCCATTTAAAATCGGATTAGGAGACCAAAAAGTAAGCATAGGCGACGCCTAATGCTTTGCCTATGCTTAGCATAGGCGGCGCCTTTTGCAAAGCCTAGTTGAGCATAGGCGGCGCCTATGCTATGGCATTGTTAGGCATAGGCGGCGCCTATGCTATGGCATTGTAGATTCAGAGAGCAAAGGCAATGGCATAGGCGGCGCCTATGCTATGGCATTGTAGATTCAGAGAGCAAATGCAATGGCATAGGCGGCGCCTATGCTATGGCATTGTAGATTCAGAGAGCTTAGTCCATAGCATAGGCCTTGCCTTGTTCGTTGCCTAGATTTACATAGGCCTTGCCTTGTTCGTTACCTAGATTTGCATAGGCAATGCCTAACCAATAGCCTTTGTTTCTTCATTCCAAACTTACCACCTTCAACATGACACAATTCCAAATTAAAATTTGGGCTAGATCTCCTCCTTTATACGTCTTACACCTACATTTACTCAAAAACAACAAAAACAATTAGAACGATGGGTTGCCTCCCACCAAGCGCCTTAGTTTTGGTCGTGGCTCGACTCTTCTTTTTGGAGTTTTATTTAACAAAAACAAACTCTTAGTAAAACAAAACGATTAAAAACGATGGGTTGCCTCCCATCTAGCGCTTGATTTATTGTCGCGGCACGACATAGTTATCTCAATTACTTAGACTTCGTCGAGATAGATGGTGTCCATGCATTTTATCGAGCCAAGAGGACCGATATATGGCTTCACTCGTTGGCCATTCACTTTAAAGACATCACCATCAATGCCTTCTAACTCTACTACTCCAGACGAGTAGACTTGGTTAATTCTGAACGGACCAGACCATTTAGACTTTAACTTACCTGGAAATAGCTTTAGTCTGGAGTTGAAAAGAAGTACCATATCACCCTTCTGAAAGTTTCGTTGGATAATCCGCCGATCATGGTACTTTTTCATCCGTTCTTTGTAGAGGTCTGCCCTTTCATACGCATGTAGACGGAATTCATCCATCTCATTCAGTTGCTCCAATCTCAGATTAATTGCATCATCCTAAGTCAGGTTAAGCCTCTTCAACGCCCACAATGTTTTATGTTCGAGCTCAATCGGCAAGTGACAAGCCTTCCCATAAACTAGTTGGTACGGGGACATGCCAACTGGTGTCTTGAATGCAATCCTATAAGCCCATAAGGCATCATCCAGCTTTCGGGACCAATCCTTCCTACTAGCATTTACAGTCTTAGCAAAGATCAGCTTGATCTCCCGATTAGAAACCTCTACCTACCCACTAGTTTGTGGGTGGTAAGGTGTAGCTACCTTATGTTGCTTGACCCCATATTTCACCAATACAGCTCTGAACAGCTTGTTGCAAAAGTGTGATCCTCCATCGCTTATGATGGTACGTGGTACCCCAAAACGAGAGAAGATATTTCTCTTTAAGAATGCTACAACACGCTTACCTTCATTATCAGCCAGCGCTACTGCTTCGACCCATTTGGATACATAATCCACAACAACTAGGATATATTTCATCCCAAACGAACTCACAAATGGGCCCATGAAATCAATACCCCATACATCAACTAGCTCCACTTCAAGAATTTTAGACATGGGCATCTCATGGTGCTTCGAGATAGAGCCTTCCCTCTGACACTGATCATATCTTCTCACAAAATCGTAAGCATCCTTGAATAATGAAGGCCAATAATAGCCGCTTTGCAATACCTTCCTGGCTGTCCGATCACCTGCATGGTGACCCCCAACTTGGGAAGCATGACTTGCTTCCAAGATGCTAGGCACCTCCACATCAGAGATGCATCGCCTAATAACACCATCAGCACATCGTCAAAAAAGATACGGTTTATCCCAGAAGTAGTGTTTCACATCATGCATGAACTTTCTTTTTTGATGAAAGGAGAGATTCTCAGGCATCACTTTACTTACCACGTAGTTCGCAAAGTCCGCATACCACGGTAAGTCTTCCACCATAGCGGCTAGGATCTCTTCGTCGGGAAATGCATCATCAATCTCAAGGTCGGGTTGCGCTATATGCGCACTCTCAAGTCTAGATAGATGATCAGCTACTTGATTTTCGCAACCTTTTCTATCCTTTACCTCGAAATCAAATTCTTGAAGCAATAACACCCACTGAATTAGCCTTGGCTTAGCATCCTTCTTTGCCATTAAATATCTCAGAGCCGCATGATCTGTATGAACTACCACTTTGGTTCCCAACAAGTAAGCACGGAACTTTTTAAAAGCATAAACAACTGCTAGAAGCTCTTGTTCCGTGACGGTATAGTTCTTATGGGCTCCATTCAAGGCCTTGCTCGCATAGTATATTGGACGAAATAGCCTTTCTCTTTTCTGATCAAGTACAACACCCAAAGCTACCCCACTTGCATCACACATCACTTCAAACGGTAGAGACCAATTGGGTGCTACAATAATAGGAGCTTCAACTAGCTTCCCTTTGAGGCATTCAAATGCCTTCAAGCAATCTTCACTGAAGTCGAACTTCGCATCCTTCTCCAAGAGTTTGCATAACGGACTAGAAATCTTGGAGAAGTCTTTGATAAACCTTCGATAAAAACCTGCATGACCGAGGAAACTACGAACTCCCTTTACAGAAATTGGAGGTGGTAGTTTCTCGATAACTTTAATTTTTGGCTCGATCAACTTCAATTCCTCTTTCAGAGACTTTGTGCCCAAGAACAATGTCTTCCTTAACCATAAAATAGCACTTCTCCCAGTTTAGCACCAAGTTGAACTCAACACATCTCTGTAACGCCATACTCAGATTCTCCAAGCACGATTCAAACGATTCACCCACGACTGAAAAATCATCCATGAACACCTCCAAGGTGTCTTCAACCATATCAGAAAAAATAGACATCATACAACGCTGAAAAGTGGCAGGTGCATTACATAACCCAAATGGCATACGTTTGAAGGCAAACGTACCATATGGGCATGTAAAAGTGGTCTTCTCTTGATCCTCAGGAGCAATACAAATCTGATTATAATCGGAATAACCATCTAAGAAACAAAACCATCCCTTCTCTGCCAATCGATCAAGCATTTGGTACATGAATGGCATTGGGAAGTGATCCTTAAGCGTCCACGAATTCAGCTTCCGGTAGTCCATACACACTCTCCACCCTGTGACAGGTCTGAGTGGAATCAGCTCATTCTTTTCATTTGCAACTACCGCCATGCCCCCTTTCTTGGGCACACACTGTACCGGACTTACCCACTTACTGTCGGAGATTGGATATACTACCCCCAACATCTAACTACTTAATAATCTCTTTCTTCACCACCTTTTGCATGGGTGGATTCAAACGTCGTTGATGCTCAATGGTGGGCACACAATTTTTCTCGAGCTGAATCTTGTGCATACATATCCCAGGAGGGATACCAATAATATCAGCAATAGTCCAACCGATGGCTCTCTTGTATCTCCTCAGAACAGAAATAAGAGCCGCAACCTGCTGCTCACCTAAATCAGCCGCAACAATAACCGAAAGTGTATCACCACTTCCCAAAAATACATATTTCAGGTGACTGGGCAGCTCCTTTAATTCTAGCACTGGTGGTTCTACAATGGATGGATTTGCTGGTGGTGAAGGGCAATTTTTAAGATCCAGATCCAGCTTCTTAGGAGTATGAGAATAGAAGCCAATTCCTGTTAGAGCACAAATAGTTTCTTCATACTCTTCAACATCCTCACACCCAAAATTCATAAGCACAACAGCTAATGGATCAACAATAAGTTGCTTCTCTACAGATAATTCTTTCTCATCATCATAATAAACATTAGCTACAGAGAACACATTCATATCTTTGGGCTGCTTCATTGATTTGCATACATCAAAACGGACCACTTCGTCATTCATCCGAAATAAAAGCTCATTAGCTCTTAGATCAATAAGCACACTTCCTGTTGCAAGGAAAGGACGCCCCAAGATTATGGGAACTTCAAAATCCACCTCGCAATCCAAAATAACAAAGTCTGCTGGAAATATGAAGGTGGAAACCTTCACCAATACATCATATAAGATACCAACAGGTCGTTTTACCGACCTATCTGCCATCACGAGCCGCATATTGGTTGGTGTAGGATCACCCAACCCCAACTTTCTATAAATAGATAGTGGCATCAAATTAATGCTAGCTCCCAAATCGCACAATGCCTTAGCAAAATCCAAAGATCCAACCGTGCAAGGAATAGTGAAAGCACCAGGATCTGCCTTCTTCTGAACTAGCGATCTTGTAGCGATTGCACTGCAATGATGAACATTATCTGCCAGCTCATAGCTTGCTGCCCGCTTCTTTGTCAAAATGTCCTTCATGAATTTAGCGTATACGGGCATCTGCTCTAGCGCCTCCACCAAAGGAACATTAATAGTCAGCTGCTTCAACATAGTCATGAATTTACTGAACCTGGTGTCATCGGCTTTCTTCTTCAGTCTCTGAGGAAAAGGTAATGGTGGAAGGGGAATAGTTTTCTCCGCCACTTCCTTTTTATCTTGCTTTCCATTTTCGATCTTTTAAGGGTTGCAGACGTCTAGGGGTAACGTCAGGAACGCTATCTTCAGCTTCTACGGCATCTTCACATTCTGCATCAATAACATTATCTGCTATATCATCAACCACCTGCTTGCCTTTGGATGGATTTTCCAACGCTTTACCACTCCTGGTAGTAATAGCCATGCATGATCCATCATTCCTTGGGTTTTGCACAGTGTCGCTAGGTAAGGTGCCAGTCTTTCTTTGATTGAATGTCGCTGATAGTTGACTCAATTGTTGCTCCGGCTATTTTATCGCGGTAGAATGCGAATCAACCAATTGATTTATTGATGACAAATCATTCTTTACCTCAGTAACGCCTATATTGGTTGCCTCCACCCCTTTCAACAGCTTAGCCATCATATCGTCCATGGACATCTTTCCAGAGCCAGACGCCACAACCTCACGGTTTCCAGGAGGAACATACAAACTACTCCTGTCAGTCTTATTCTTCCAACCACCTTGATCGCGGTTCTTGTATCCAGATTTATCATAATAGTTCCGACCTTGGTTTCCTTGGGCATTGCCTCGGAAACCCCCCTGATTATTCAAGTAGTTCGCTTCTTTCTCAGAGTCGGATTCATCTCTTCCCTGTGATATAACGGGCTTAACCTTTTCGGTCTTCCCTGATAATAAGTGCTTGGTAAGAAGATCCATATACGTTTTCATGTGAGCCATATCTTGGTCACGTTCCTCTTGTCTACGCCTCTGCTCTGCAGTCAAGCCAATAGATACGGTAGAGCATGCTACCTCAGAATCCCTGGTATGCCAAGCTCTACTCTGCTTTGTCATACGATCTAGCATATCACTTGCCTCAAGAAAAGTAAGGTCCATGAAATACCCACCTGCAGCATTATCAACCACTGGCTTTGTCACCGAGTTCAAAGCCCTATATAATATTTCCATCAAGTGGATATTCGTCATCTGATGGTTTGGGCACCGCATAAGCTTCTTCTTGAACCTCTCCCATGTTTCGTGGAGAGCTTCAGTTGGAAGCTGTCAAAAATTGCTGATCTCATCCTGTAACACCCCGTATTCAAGTACATGTATTGGCGTATTCAAGTACGTGTATTGGTCTTATTTATATGGAATTAATTTTTTTATTTTATTTATACCGGAATTTTCCCGTCGATGGTTCCATACGAAGGTTATTGAATAAGCTTTCCAACGATATAAAGATTTCCAAAAACGGATAAGTTTCGTATATAATCGAGCACGTTCGAAACTATAAAACGGTGGCCGGGATATGGTGAATAGTAAATGTGCAGGAAAATTTCCTGCACACAAACTACTGAGGCCTGCCAGTTTTTTGGGTCAACTTTAAACGATCATAACTCCCTTAATATAATGAACTGGGAGATCTAAGACCTATCAAAAGAAAGATATTTGAGTCTTCTTTCCAATGCAATTGGTTTCATCCAAATCCAACGTCTGAGTAAGGAGTTATACTCGTTTTACTTTAGCCTCTCAAAACAGATTTTTAGGGTCAACTTCAAACAATCATAACTCCTTGTACAGGACGAACTGGGTGTCCTACTTTATATGAAATGAAATCCCTTTGAATTATCTTTCCAACGATACCAATTTCACCCAAATACGATATCGGAGCAAAGAGTTATGGTCGATCTACTTTAGCTTGTCCAAACAGTCCACCATGGACAGATTCAGATTTACTTAAAATTTTAAGGGCAATATGGTCATTTTCCATCACCTCATGAACGAAAATTGGTCATTATATACATATACTTAGCCTCATATCCATTATTTATCATCCATTATTGAAGAATAAGAAACCCTAGCCAAATTTCAACTCCAATTATCTTGTGATTCAACCGTAGAAAATCCAAATTGATTCTGTAGTTGTGTTCACCGTCTCGAGGGCTTCGAGAAGCACCCCTTATTTGTGCCAACAGGACTTCAAAATCAAAAGGGCCATTTTATGGTATATATATGCATGTAAGCATAAGAAGTGTGTTATTTGATTGTTGTTGAAAGATGATTGGAAATGATGTTGGATTATTCTTGTGCATGGTTGGATTATGTTGAATTGTGAAGGGATTTGGTGTGATGATGTGGTATTGAAATGATGATTATATATATATATATATAATATATATATATATATATATATATATATATATATACACACATGAACCTATTGTTGAATTTGGTTTTTGGAATGCTATGCAAATATTGGTTGTATGGAATTATGGAAGAGAATTGTGGTGTTGGGTTGCTCATACTAGATGCCAAACATTTCATTGTAGATAAGTGATTTGTAAAGGCGGGAAGTTGTATTGAATTGGTATCCGAATCTACGACGAGGTATGTAAAGCATACTCTAACAATGTTCTTTGGCATGAAAACACCAATGTTCCATCAAGTAAGATTCCGAGGTTGTCCAAAAATATGTATTGTTCTACGTTACCAACGAAGTTGTTTCCATCCTATAAAGTGTCAAAATGTTTCATTGATATACCAAAAGTCTCCTATTCCATTGTTGTGATATTGATGATTCTGAAACACATTGTTGATGTACCAATGAGTCTTTATTACATCGTTATTGTATAGAAGGTCTATTACTTGGTTCCTATTGATGTATCATTGTTTCAAAGTATCAAAAATGTGGTGGCGACCGAAATAACAATCTCAAAGATTAATTGAACTAAGTGATGGAAGTTCTCTCTTATCGGGTGGTATCCCAGGGGCATAAGCCTAGCATGGGTCGACCCCAGTTGATATGTACTGGAGGCAGCCTAATGGTCACAGTACAGTACAGTAATGATTACAAAGATGTTAAGAACGAAGGTAAAGTGATTGAATAAATTCAATGTACAGGTTGTCACAAGTTCTAGTAAGTGTGGTCCACTCCTATTACGATTTATTCACTTGTTTCGGATTTCTATTGAGCTCCTATATCATATGTGATTATCTACAGCTTTACATACTCAGTACATATTTCGTACTGACGTCCCCCACGGGGACCTGCATTTCATGTTGCAGGCACAGGTACCTCAGCTCATACACCGCACAAGTAGGAGCTAGGTCATACAACTATTGTTGGTGAGCTCTAGTTTGCTTCGGAGCTTTTCGAGTCGGTTCCTTATGTTTTGTTATTGTACAGGAGTCATGTGTGGGCGGGGGTTTGTCCCGACCCTAGTTATGCCATGTATATCCTAGAGGCTTTGTAGACATAAGGAAGGGTAAAGTCATGGAAGTTTATATAGTGATGTTATATCTGTATATGTGGTGGCCCCGACGGCCAAGTATTATATATATATATTTGTGTGTGTTGTGCTGATACAGGTAATTAGATCCTTCTATATGCAACGAAGTGCTGTCTAAATTTTTGGTGACATGTAAGGGAAAGTACAGGTATTTGAACGGGTTCTCCCGGGCCTTCTCGGCTTCGGGTGCCAGTCCGGCCCGATGGGATTTGGGGCGTGACAAAAGTGGTATCAGAGAGGTTCGTCCTAGTGAGTCTACAAAGCCGTGTCTACGTAGAGTCTTTTTTATCGGTGTTTTGTGCACCACATCTATAAACAGGAGGCTATTGACATTTAGGAATTGTTTCTTTTCTTCATGTCTTATATCGTGCGATAGAGCTTATATTGTATATGAAGTCATAGTTGACCACTGAATCAGTTTGTTTCTCTTATTATAGTAATGATGCCGGTTACCAGAAGCAAGAATACCGGTAAGCAAGTAGATGTGGCTGCCGGAGAGGGGACTAGTAAGTCACCCACTATACCAGCAAATCAAAGTGAGGCTCAAGCTGAGCATGCATCAGAAAATTCCCCCAGTCCGGAAGAAATAAGGGGGAAGAGAACTATATCCCCAGATCCACCTATTAATGTTGTTGATCAAGATCTTAGAAATGCAGTGCAACTTTTGACTCGTATAGTTGCTGGGCAAGCTCAAGGGCAAGTCATTCCTACTGCAGGTCCTAGTGGTATAGATAGGGCAGCTAGTCTTCGAACACAGGATTTTCTTAAGATGGATCCTCCTACTTTTACTGGATCAGATCTTAACGAGGACCCACAAGACTTTATTGATCAGATCCAAAGGGCCCTAGAGGTGATGCATGTATCGGACAGAGAGACAGTGGAGTTAGCCGCGTATAGATTCAAAGGTGAGGCTATATATTGGTATGAAGACTGGAAACGGTCAAGGGGCATTGATGCACCCCCATCTACTTGGAAAGAGTTCAAAGAGGCATGTATTGATCATTATCTTCCATATGAGACTCGTCAGGCCCGTGCGGATCAGTTCTTAAATCTTCGACAGGGTAATACAAGTGTGAGGGAGTATAGTCTTCGATTTAATTCTTTGTCCAGATATGCTCCTAATGTTATAACTACTATGGATGACAGAGTTCATCAGTATGTGGTTGGATTGGATCCGTATTTGGTTAGGGATTGTACTATTGTTGCACTGAATAAAGACATAGATATAGCTAGGATCCAAGCATTTGCACAGAAAATGGAAGATCAGAGGCAAAGAAGAAGAACACAGGAATTTGAAAGCGGATCTTCTAAGAGGGCCAGATCTACAGGGCAGTTTATGGCGCCACATGGAGGTTTTAGACCTCAATTTTCTGCTAGACCACCTAAGCCATTATTTTCTTATTCTGCAGCTAGTGCTCCACCACAGCATCAGGGGTTCAGAGGCAGTCAATTTGGGCAAAGAAGTGAGGGTCATAGTTCGCGATCAGTGGGTTACCAAGGGCAAGGGAATATGAGCCAATCGAGACCTCTTCGAGAGCCATGCAATAAATGTGGAAGGTATCATTTGGGCGCATGTCGGCTGGGGACCAATGTTTGCTTTTGGTGCGGTATGTCGGGGCATATGATGAGGGAATGCCCACGAAGGGACATAGGGGGTATGACACGACCTACGGAGTCATTTGTTGCATCATCATCATCGATGTCTTATTCAGGAAGGGGTGCACAGCCAATGGGTCGTGTTAGAGGTGATAGAGGAGCCACGAGTTCTAGCGGGGCTCAAAATCGTACGTATGCTCTAGCGGATCGACAGAATTTAGAGGCTTCCCCAGATGTGGTTACGGGTACGTTGTCTATATTTTCATTCGATTTATATGCCTTAATTGATCCCGGTTCTACATTATCTTATGTTACTCCATTGGTTGCTAGAAAGTTCGAAAGAATACCCAAACTGTTAGTTAAGCCATTTGAAGTGTCCACACCGGTCGGAGAATCTATTATAGCTAGAAGGATTTATCGAAACTGCATAGTAACTGTTTGTGGTCATGATACGATGGCTGATCTTGTGGAGTTAGAAATGGTAGATTTTGATGTTATAATGGGTATGGACTGGTTGGCATCTTGTTATGCCACAATTGATTGCTGCACGAAAAAGGTATATTTCCATTTTCAAAATGAATCAGTCCTTGAATGGAAAGGTGAAATTAGCGCGCCACGAGGTAGATTTATTTCTTATTTTAAGGCAAGAAGAATGATTTCCAAGGGATATATATATCATTTAGTTAGAGTAAGGGATACAGAAGCGGATCCACCAACTCTTCACGCTGTTCCGGTGGTAAATGAATTTTCTGATGTATTTCCTGAAGATCTTCTAGGTTTGCCTCCTGAACGAGAAGTAGAGTTTGGTATTGATGTAATACCAGGCACCCAACCAATCTCCATTCCTCCGTATAGAATGGCCCCAGCAGAATTACGAGAATTGAAAGAGCAATTGAAAGATTTGCTAGAAAAGGGGTTCATTAGGCCTAGTATTTCCCCTTGGGGAGCACCAGTGTTATTTGTATGCAAAAAGGATGGCTCGCTGAGGATGTGTATTGATTATCGACAATTGAATAAGGTGACTATTAAGAATAAATATCCTCTCCCAAGAATTGATGATTTATTTGATCAGTTACAGGGCGCCAAGTGTTTTTCTAAGATTGATTTGAGGTCAGGTTACCACCAAGTTAGGGTCAAAGAAAAAGATATACCTAAAACAGCTTTCCGAACAAGGTATGGTCATTATGAGTTTCTAGTTATGTCATTTGGGCTAACAAATGCACCCGCAGCTTTTATGGATTTGATGAATAGGGTTTTTAAGCCATTCCTGGATGTATTTGTGATAGTTTTTATAGATGATATTCTAGTTTATTCTAGATCAGAAGAGGACCATGCCAATCACTTACGACAGGCATTGCAGACTCTTCGTGATTGCAAGCTTTATGCAAAGTTCTCTAAATGTGAGTTTTGGTTAAAGTCGGTGGCATTTTTGGGTCATATTGTATCTAGTGAAGGGATAAAGGTTGATGCTCAAAAGATAGAAGCTGTGAAGAACTGGCCAAGGCCCACAACGCCTACGGAGATTCGTAGTTTTCTCGGGTTGGCCGGTTATTATAGAAGGTTTGTTAAAGGCTTTTCTTCCATTTCAGCACCCTTAACCAAGCTAACCCATAAAGCATCCAAATTCCAATGGAATGATGCCTGTGAGAAGAGTTTTCAAGATTTAAAGAACAAGTTGATTTCTACACCCGTGTTGGTACTTCCAGAAGGTACCGAAGGGTATACAGTGTATTATGATGCTTCCAGAATTGGTTTAGGATGTGTATTGATGCAGCATGGTAAGGTAATAGCATATGCTTCTAGACAATTGCGGCCACATGAGAAAAATTATCCTACACACGATCTTGAGCTGGCAGCAGTTATTTTTGCTTTAAAGATATGGCGCCACTACTTATATGGGGTTCATGTTGATATATATACTGACCATAAGAGCTTGCAATATATTTTTAATCAGAAGGATCTAAATTTAAGGCAGCGGAGATGGCTTGAACTATTAAAGGACTACGATGTTGATATCTTGTACCATCCAGGGAAAGCAAATGTGGTAGCTGATGTGTTAAGTCGTAAGGCTATGATGGCTCCTATAGAAAGGCAAGGGATGGTTAAGGATCTTCACCAGTTAGCTAGTTTGGGAGTTCGCCTTCTTGAAACTCCGAATAAAGAGCTTATCGTACATAATGTTGCGGAATCTTCATTAGTAGCTGAAGTGAAAGAGAAGCAATATGCAGACCCTATTTTATTACAGCTTAAGGAGAACGTTCAGAGTGGTGCGACCAAGGCATTTGAGCTTATGCGAGAAGGAGTACTTCAGTGCCAAAACCGATTGTGTGTGCCGGATATAGACGGGCTAAGAAAGAAGATTATGACAGAGGAACATTTTTCAAGGTATTCCATTCATCCAGGATCAACCAAAATGTATCAAGATTTGAAAGATATGTATTGGTGGAATGACATGAAGAAGAGCATTGCAGAATTTGTAGCTGAATGTCCAAATTGCCAACAAGTTAAAGTGGAACATCAAAAGCCCGGAGGCTATATGCAATGCATAGATCTTCTAATTTGGAAGTGGGACATGATCAACATGGATTTTGTTACAGGTTTGCCTCGTACAGCTCGGAAATTTGATTCTATATGGGTGATTGTGGATAGGCTTACTAAATCCGCACATTTCTTACCCGTTAAGACCACTTACACAGTTGAAGAATATTCGAAGCTGTATGTTAAAGTAATAGTCCGATTACATGGGGTGCCAACTTCTATTATATCGGATCGGGGAACTCAATTTACCGTAAACTTTTGGAAGTCTTTCCAACGGAGTTTGGGAACACAAGTGAATCTGAGTACAACTTTTCACCCTCAGACGGATGGACAAGAAGAGCTCACCATTCAAACACTTGAAGATATGCTACGAGCATGTGTTATAGATTTTAAAGGCAGCTGGGATGATCATTTACCTCTTATTGAGTTTGCCTACAATAATAGCTATCATTCAAGTATCAAAATGGCACCATATGAAGCTTTAAATGGGAGGAAGTGTAGATCACCAATAGGATGGTTCGAAGCGGGTGAAACTCTTATGTTCGGACCGGATCTTGTGTATCAAGCCATAGAAAAAGTCAAGGTGACTCAGCAACGGTTGAAAACAGCCCAAAGTCGACACAAGTCATATGCGGATAGTAGAAGAAGAGGGTTAGAATTTTCATTAGGCGATTGGGTATTTTTGAAGGTATCGCCAATAAAAGGGGTGATGAGATTTGGCAAGAAAGGAAAGTTGAGTCCACGATATATAGGCCCGTATAAGATTATTTGAAGATGTGGGCAAGTTGCTTATGAATTAGAGATACCCCAAGAACTCTCATCAGTGCATCCAGTATTTCATGTATCGATGCTTCGAAAGTGCATCGGAGATCCGTCCTTTATTACTTCTACTGAAGATGTGCAAGTAACAGAAGATCTTACCTATGAGGAGATGCGTATTGCTATATTAGATCGTCAAGTAAAGAAGATGAGAAATAAAGAAGTAGCATCGGTGAAAGTACTTTGGAGAAATCAACAAAGGGAAGAGATTACATGGGAAGCTGAGGAAGCAATGAAATCTAAGTACCCTCATTTGTTCAAAGATGAAGAGGAAGTTCAATAAACGGAGTTAGAACATTAACAAGTAAGTTTTTGTTTATATATGCATAGTATTTATATAATGATGTGAATGTTAATGGTGGTCTTGAACTTGTTTTGGTTGAATAACTACGCTAACATTCGAGGACGAATATCCTAAAGGGGGGAAGGATGTAACACCCCGTATTCAAGTACATGTATTGGCGTATTCAAGTACGTGTATTGGTCTTATTTATATGGAATTAATTTTTTTATTTTATTTATACCGAAATTTGCCCGTCGATGGTTCCATACGAAGGTTATTGAATAAGCTTTCCAACGATATAAAGATTTCCCAAAACGGATAAGTTTCGGATATAATCGAGCACGTTCGAAACTATAAAACGGTGGCCGGGATATGGTGAATAGTAAATGTGCAGGAAAATTTCCTGCACACAAACTACTGAGGCCTGCCAGTTTTTTGGATCAAATTTGAACGATCATAACTCCCTTAATATAATGAACTGGGAGATATAAGACCTATCAAAAGAAAGATCTTTGAGTCTTCTTTCCAATGCAATTGGTTTCATCCAAATCCAACGTCTGAGTAAGGAGTTATACTCGTTTTACTTTAGCCTCTCAAAACAGATTTTTAGGGTCAACTTCAAACAATCATAACTCCTTGTACAGGACGAACTGGGTGTCCTACTTTATATGAAATGAAATCCCTTTGAATTATCTTTCCAACGATACCAATTTCACCCAAATACGATATCAGAGCAAAGAGTTATGGTCGATCTACTTTTGCTTGTCCAAACAGTCCACCATGGACAGATTCGGATTTACTTAAAATTTTAAGGGCAATATGGTCATTTTCCATCACCTCATGAACGAAAATTGGTCATTATATACATATACTTAGCCTCATATCCATTATTTATCATCCATTATTGAAGAATAAGAAACCCTAGCCAAATTTCAACTCCAATTATCTTGTGATTCAACCGTAGAAAATCCAAATTGATTCCGTAGTTGTGTTCACCGTCTCGAGGGCTTCGAGAAGCACTCCTTATTTGTGCCAACAGGACTTCAAAATCAAAAGGGCCATTTTATGGTATATATATGCATGTAAGCATAAGAAGTGTGTTATTTGATTGTTGTTGAAAGATGATTGGAAATGATGTTGGATTATTCTTGTGCATGGTTGGATTATGTTGAATTGTGAAGGAATTTGGTGTGATGATGTGGTATTGAAATGATGATTATATATATATATATATATATACACATAAACCTATTGTTGAATTTGGTTTTTGGAATGCTATGCAAATATTGGTTGTATGGAATTATGGAAGAGAATTGTGGTGTTGGGTTGCTAATACTAGATGCCAAACATTTCATTGTAGATAAGTGATTTATAAAGGCGGGAAGTTGTGTTGAATTGGTATCCGAATCTACGACGAGGTATGTAAAGCATACTCTAACAATGTTCTTTGGCATGAAAACACCAATGTTCCATCAAGTAAGATTCCGCGGTTGTCCAAAAACATGTATTGTTCTACGTTACCAACGAAGTTGTTTCCATCCTATAAAGTGTCAAAATGTTTCATTGATATACCAAAAGTCTCCTATTCCATTGTTATGATATTGATGATTCTGAAACACATTATTGATGTACCAATGAGTCTTTATTACATCGTTATTGTATAGAAGGTCTATTACTTGGTTCCTATTGATGTATCGTTGTTTCAAAGTATCAAAAATGTGGTGGCGACCGAAATAACAATCTCAAAGATTAATTGAACTAAGTGATGGAAGTTCTCTCTTATCGGGTGGTATCCCAGGGGCATAAGCCTAGCATGGGTCGATCCCTATTTACGTGTTTATGGGTGGTATCCCAGGGGCATAAGCCTAGCATGGGTCGACCCCAGTTGATATGTACTGGAGGAAGCCTAATGGTCACAGTACAGTACAGTAATGATTACAAAGATGTTAAGAACGAAGGTAAAGTGATTGAATAAATTCAATGTACAGGTTGTCACAAGTTCTAGTAAGTGTGGTCCACTCCTATTACGATTTATTCACTTGTTTCGGATTTCTATTGAGCTCCTATATCATATGTGATTAGCTACAGCTTTACATACTCAGTACATATTTCGTACTGACGTCCCCCACGGGGACCTGCATTTCATGTTGCAGGCACAGGTACCTCAGCTCATACACCGCACAAGTAGGAGCCAGGTCATACAACTATTGTTGGTGAGCTCCAGTTTTCTTCGGAGCTTTCCGAGTCGGTTCCTTATGTTTTGTTATTGTACAAGAGTCATGTGTGGGCGGGGGTTTGTCCCGACCCTAGTTATGTCATGTATATCCTAGAGGCTTTGTAGACATAAGGAAGGGTAAAGTCATGGAAGTTTATATAGTGATATTATATCTGTATATGTGGTTGCCCCGACGACCAAGTATTATATATATATATATTTGTGTGTGTTGTGCTGATACAGGTAATTAGATCCTTCTATATGCAACGAAGTGCTGTCTAAATTTTTGGTGACATATAAGGGAAAGTACAGGTATTTGAACGGGTTCTCCCGGGCCTTCTCGGCTTCGGGTGCCAGTCCGTCCCGATGGGATTTTGGGGCGTGACACATCCCGTAGTTGGGCTCTCTTGGATGGCGGAAAGAATCTTTCTAGGAAAGCGTCTTTCAGTTGCCTCCAATTAGTAATAGAATCTGGAGTTAGCCCGTTCAGCCATAGAGTTGCCTCCCCAGACAGAGACAATGGAAATAAGCGCAGCCGAATTGCATTCTGCCCAACTCCTGGATTGTCAAACGACTTGCATATTGAAATAAAATTGACCAGATGCATATTCGGATCATCTCCTGCAAGTCCACCAAATAAACCTTTGAGCTGCAATAGCTGAATCATGGTGCTAGTGATATTGAACTTGGCTCCAGGTGCCAAGGGCGGAGGAATAATAGCCCCTGTGGCACCAGCTCCATCAAGATCGTCATCATCATCATCAAAAGGAGCCTGTACAGCTCGGCGGTCAGGTCTTATTCTAGCTTGACGATCTCTCCTGTGCATAGGTGCCGCCACCTCATCAGTACGCCTGGGATTCAGTAACACATCATCACCCAGGTCCTCATCATCAGGATTTGTTGCTCGCCCTGGGTTATCAATATTCTGTTGATGTACTTGAGCAGCTGCTAGTGCAGCTAGTCTAGCCTGCTCCTGTTGAGCCGTCCTTCTGTCAATGTCACGTTGTGCATCCATTCTGCCAATAAGTTGAGGTTCAGGATTTATGGGTAATAATGGCTGACCAGAACTACGAGTATTTGGCATGCACTCAACAGAACCTGAATAAAACAAAAACAACAACTAAAAGTAAAATTCGAGAATCTTTGACCAAAGGGTCTAGTAACTATCACAAACTTAGTTGACAACCGTATTCCCCGGCAACGGCGCCAAAATTTGATAACGCCCAAACTACAACTCCCGTAAGAGTGTAAGCGGTCGCTGTCAAATATAGAACCCAACTGGGTTGGGTGTCGAATCCCACAGGGAATACTTGGTCACTAAGTGTTGCAATTGTTAGCAGACTGTTGGTCGAAAATTCTACAAAAAGGGGGGATGGTTTAGGCGTGAATTAATACTATGAAAGTAACAACAGAATGCTTGATTTAGTAAGATTTAATCAATGAGAATTATAAGTTAGGGTTATGTCCACCTTATGAATTCTACGTATCTATTAACTATGAGTAATGCAGGATTCAGACATGCATGCACTTATAGAGATTCGTATTCTACTGGTAAATCCTAGTGTCTCTCGACCATCAAGGATTATCTCACTTTAACTCTCTCGAGCTTAAAGCGTATAACTACTGGTACGAACTCTCCAAGAGTTAATCCAGTTACGGCACTAACGTGTAAATAGGGGTTGGTAGCCCTAATTCCTTGTCACACTCTCTTTTCCAAACATGTAACTTTTCTCTCGAACAAGTTAATGCTATAATGGCGTATTTTATATGTTTGCAACCACAAGAATGTAATTAAGATGAAGAGAGTAATGATATAAGTAGCATACGTATCAAGAATTCACAAACTCATAGTAATAGATAGTATATCATAAGGCTTCCATAACCCTAACAGAGAAGTTTAGCTACTCATGATTACAACGGAGATCACAATAAACATCATCATCGTACCAAAGCTCAAAGAATCTCACGTTGAAGATGGGTGTGGCGTCAAACTAGGTTGACGTTTTTGCCCTCTAGACGTTTCTCACAAGTTAGCATTTTTTTTCTCTGTTAAAACTTACAGAATCTGTAAACTCAATAATACTAGAAAGTCGAATGAATAATGAAAGTATCTATCAATTCGTGAATAATGAAAAGCATGAATGAATCAATGCATGCTGAAAAATTCAGCAAAATAGGGTTTTTATAACATCCTTGTCCTATTCCTACAAAGTTACTGCTGATCCTCAAGTCTTTAGAAATACTGTTTTTGCCCGGGACAAGTTCTCCATGTATCACTTTCAGTCCATAAGCTTCCAAAAGCTGTCTTCCCTCTTATGTGAAGTTTCCCTTCCTACCAAAAGGTCCACAAAGTGCTGAAATCTTCATCATTAATACCTGAAAATATGCTAATCACGTTGGTTAGCTCACTTACAGGAAAATGGACTAAAAATGCAGGAATTATATATTTTGTCCTTAAAACTTAGCTAAAATATGGGTAAATTATGGTGCTTTAGGCGTGTAAATACGCCTATCATCACATGTCCACTTATATTATACTTTTTTTTTCGATGAGTGACTCATGCCCTTTTGGAGCTAACTTCCTTTTGTTTTTCCTTATAGTGGATATTGTATATCCTCCAATCGACCCCCTTCAAAATTCTCGAATTAAATCTTCTAATCGATGCTCAAGTTATTTCCTGATTCACAAAGTGATTGCCTCAATACATTCAAAAGAGGTTGTAACTATCTCCCCAAATACCTGAACACTTTACTTATTTTCTTATATGTTTTTTCTTTCAACTCTATCTTCTTGTCAAATGTTTTAGAATTAGATTGAATTTAAAGATCATTCTATGAATTCAACATGCATATCACATCTCTAGAATCACCATAGAAAGAGCTCTCTAAAGAAATAATAAAGACAACAAAACAATATATAATAAAAAAAAACACATTTGTTGACCAAAAGATAGAAGGATTTGAATAAAAATTATAATAAAATAAGATAAGATATATCTCAAATTCCAACCCTAAACTAATTTGGGTAGTAGAAAGAAAACAAAAAAGACTATCAAAAATCCTTCCTCGTGGGGAGCAGATTGGCTTCTAAATTGCCGAACTTAATATTTTAGCCATTAAATTGCACGTCGGCCTTAATGGAGTTTCCACAATCATTGCTACATCATTTTTTTTTTAACTTGATCATTTTGAATTTATCATCTCAAATTCTCTCTAAAGTAAGCCATCAGTAATTTCTCTTTTCCCCTACTCCTCTTCATTGATTACAAAACTTTTTCATATGAGTCAAAGGATCACTATGACCCTCGTACATGTCCAACTTTGGTGTTATGGAGTTTAGAGGCAAGTGAACATTGAAACATGTAAAATCCTTGTGAGAACTCTCTTTTCTCTCTCAGTATTTGCATGTTTCTCATATTTTGCTCCAAATTTCTCACTTTTCAGATCATTTCTTATTATTCCTCATTTCTAACAATCTACACCAACTCATCTCAGACCCTATATCATTTTTTGTGGGTCATCTTACTTGTTCTTTGAACATGGTGTTGTATTGGTGAGATGCCAACTTAGCCACAAACCAACAACCTTAACACTATTTTAATTTTGGAGAAAATTAATGTGTCAGAGTTCAAAAATTTTCTTTTTAAGACCACCAAATCCATGAAGGACTGCCGACGTATCTCATTAAGATGAGAATCAGGTGTACGTATTTCTTGAAAATTGGAGATACAAAGAAATATACTCTTCTTTTTTTTGTTTAATAATGACAAATTTATTTATTTATTAAATAATATATTTTTCATTTTTGAAAACAACTTCCCTTTTCTTTTCTTTTTTTAATTTAAGAGGACAGACAACCATTCTTTAAAAGATCACCGAATCCATTGAGGACTGCCTACGTATCTCAATAAAATGAGAATCAGGTGTGCGTAGTTCTTGAAATATATGTCGTACAAAATTTAGCCTCAAGACCCTAAAGGTTCAGGGCTATTAAGATTTATATATATATATATATATATATATATATTTGTATAAACTTCGTCTCATGATCCCTAAAGATTCAGGACTGTTAAGATTTATATATTTTTATTTATTTTGTAAAAACTTAGTCTCATGATCCCTGAAGATTCCGGACTATTGAAATATATTTTTATTTTATTATTATTATTTTTTTTTGTATAACCTTAGCTTCATGATCCTTAAGGATTCAGGGCTATTAAGATATATATAAAAATTGGACTTGAGAATTAGAAAAATAATTATGAAAGTAATCATATTTTTAAAATATTTCCCAATAAATCTATGAATAATTTTTTAAAAGATAGGGTCGTATCCTGGGAAGGACTTCCTACGTATCTCACTAAGATGTGAGAATCAGACCCTCGTAGTTCATAAAAACCGTAAAACTATGTTACTGAAAATTTTCTCTTTTTAAAATAAAATTTTTCTTTCAAAAATGATTCACTAAATGTGACGATAATTTAATCTCTTGCATTTTAATGTTGCTTAAAAGCCTGTCAACACACAAATAGCCTTCCAAACAAATGTCAAAGAGCACGTAGGATGCACATGTTGGTCTTTGTAAAGTAGGTTACCTGTCCTAGACAGACCCGGCCCCTGTGCCGAGTCTCGCTAAGTCAAATGCATATGATGTAAATAGAGCGGCACCTAATAGGGATAACCAGATTCTGAGTTTTCAGTTCTTCTAAGTTTAAACCTAATAGAGATATGTGTCTAGACTGACTTACCCGAGCGGACACTTGAGACCCGAGCGGACACTTGAGACGGGGAGGGACAACTTGGTCGGTAGCAGGGTAACACCGCCTTAGTTGTCGATCTGAACCCCGCCTAACATGTGTGACTATATCCTTCACCAGGTGCCTTGACACTCTGGCTATCTCAAAAAGAAAGTAGGATGCATGCGCTGCATTCCTTCTATCCTATTTCAGAGACTCAGAGGGGATGCGCAAGAGAAGACAATTTATAATATAGTTCAATCAATATCAAAGCGGTAAATAAGCGACAAGTAGCACATAAGGCCAACAAACAAAATATCAATAATAATTAAAGCAAGTATAAGTCAATATAAAAAGCTCGAATTCTTATTATTCCCCAGCAAAGTCGCCAAAGATGTCACACCCCTTTTTCGCTGGAGGATCGAGTCAAAGGGATTTTTCAATTATAGTGAAGATTTTGAATAGGTTTATTTTAGTTATAGAGTCGTCACTTGAAATTGAGTTATGGTGTTCCAAGTCACCTTTTTGAATCTCTAGTCAAAAGAAAATGACTCTTTATATTTGGTCTGCGAAAATAGAAGACCGAGTAAGAAATTCTATTGACCGAAGGGAAGGTGTTAGGCACCCCTCGAGTCCCGTGATTCTAGCACGATCGCTTTTCTTGACTTTTCTTGACTTAAACTAATTTGATAAATTATGTTTGGGCCTAGATTCACTCATTTTTATTATTCTAAAACTATGTTTAAAACTCTCGTATTAACTCAGTGAAAAATTAGTTTTTAGAAAAATATTTGTCGAGGTGTATTATTTAAAATGTCTCGGAAAAGATGTGTATGCCGCATTCTTAAGTGAATCGAATATTTTAAAATATGCCTAAATTATCTAGCGTTTTTTTTTTTAAAAGAAAAAAAATACTTTTGTCTGCTCAAAGTGTTACCTAACCTTAATAATAAACTTGAGTAAAATTGATTTAAAGTTATTAATTAATTTAACAAAAAAAAAATAGCTGTCAAAATTTATTAATAACAACGAACAAATAAATAAATAATGAAAATAACATTTCTAAGTAAATTAATTTCAATTGTTATAAAATATTATCTAATGATTAATTTGAAAATAATTTAATAATGCATATATAAAAAAACGTATTATTGATTAATGCATCTTGATCATAAAAAGGACAAAAGGTAAATATTAATAATAAGACATTATATTAATTTATTCGTTCTTGAAAGATAATACTACTTCCATATCACAAACAATATATAGCCGTGATTTATTCATCTTTCCAAGTTAAGATTATTTTTGCAAAATATTATTTCAAATTTTCAATTATTAATCAAAACTGTAGAAAAAAATAAAAAAAAATAAAAACCACACTATTGAAAAATGAGGGTATGTCTAGATCTGATGCTAGAGAGGGAAGCGGAGAGAGGGCAATGGGTGGTTACTGGCGTTGGTGGCGCAGATCCGATAAGGGATTGGCCGGAGAAGGGAGCGACAGAGACGCGGCTGTGGGGTGGCTGGTTTTGGAGCAACGACGGAAAAAGGAAGGAAAAGGTGACGGTGGCACAGTGGGTGCCAATGGTTGAAGAATTTTTCGGCGACGAAAAAGATCGCCGGAACAGTGATGTGATGCATTTTTTACTAGTGATGTGTGTGAATTGTATTCTGTATGTGTGCGCACTGCTATGTTTTTGAAAGTGTGTTCGAATTAGCAGATTATTTCGTAAATATTTTTTTCTCTGTTTTCTCGCTCTATTCATATTCTTAAACTTAGAAATATCTCATACTGTATTTCAATAGTGAACACGCATATAATTATTCAATAATTTAACAGTATACCATAGATAATTCACTCAATCAATCAACCACACATGCGAAATAATGAACATTTTCATTCATGCTAGTTTATAATAAAATTTACAAAATGAATGATACATGATTGAATAAAACTTGTGAGGAAGTCAGAAATTGTCACCGAAAACTCAAACGGAGATCGAACTTGATTCTCTCCTTTATTTTATTTTTGTGTTTTTTGCCTTTGTCTCTCACTTTTCCTTTTGATATTTTCTCTGCTTTTTCTCTTAGTTTTTGTCTGTGTTTGCAGTGTCTGTAGGCAGAAATACCATGTTCTCTGTTTGATGTTGTAGAGTCCTTAAATACAAAGTCTTTTAGGAGGGAACAGTTACAATCTGATAAGGGAGGGGGGGTTTTAAATTTTGAAAATAATATTGTTAATAATTTTTTTATTTTATTATGAATAATAATAAAAAAAATAAGAAATAAATAAAATAATAGAATAATAATAAATATAAATATAACTAATTAATTTTTATATTTTAATAAAGTATAATAAAAATTATAAATAACTTTAAATAAATATAATTAAGATTAAGATAGTATTAAAACCACTCATTTATTGGTTTAAAATTTAAAAGATTTTTTTAAAATATTTTGTATTTTTTTTAAATTAGAATAAAAATAAAAATAAAAATAAAAATAAAAATAAAAATAAAAATAAAAATAAAAATAAAAATAAAAATAAAAATAAAAATAAAAATATCTCAAAATTAACTTTATTTAGTTATTTATTTTTTTAACAAAAAATTTATTAAAAAAAAAATAAGAGTTAAAATAATATCGGATCAAATATAAATATTTAATATCGAAAAATATATATATTACACAAGGGGAGGGTCAAAAATCACGTGTTTACATGTAGTACGGCGTAAGCCAACCAGTGACTAAATACGTGAGACGATGAAAGGGAAAAAATTAAACAGGAACGAGAGTGAGACAACCGTGAATTTTGATGATATCGTAGTGTGTGGTAAGACAATAAATTTGGCATGTTGAGTCCCACAATAGTTTATTTTGAATGGAATGGCCTCTTTATATGATCTTGAACAATATCAGTTATTTTATAAAAATTTTAGATTAAGTTACGTTGTAGGTAAGATAAAAAAAAAATAGTTCATTCAAATAAAAAAAATATGAAAACCAAATTATAATTTTCTTATTAAATTAGTCGAACTTACTTGCAATGAAAGAAAAAATATACAAATTTTGTTTTGTTTGTAAATTTATTAGTCTGACATTAGAACAAAGATAGAAGTTATTAAGTTGGAACGGAACAAAAAAAAAAAAAGGAAACTAAGGAAAAAAAAAAGGAAACTTAAAAACTTGAGTGCCAAGCACCAAAAGCAACTACACCTCGTCCAACGTCTATATATATTACCCTCATTGCTCCGAGTTTTCTCACAAATTTATACTTCTCTTTCTCATTCTTGCATTAATTTTTCTGCACTCAATAAAAAATTCTACCATGTGGTCGGCTGTCTGTATTCAATTTCACCCTGTTGAAGCAGAACTAATAAATCTTCTCAAAAGGTTCTTGAAGGGCGAACATTTAAGATGTCCCATTAAATTCGCAGAAATCTATGGAGACCAACCCCCATGGCAGTTTTATGGATCGGAAGATAAATCAGGTTACTTCATCACTCCGTTGAAGAAGCGGAAGAAATCAGATCGGAAGCATGTTCGAACTTGCGGGAACGGGACTTGGAGAGGCCAAACTAGTGCTGTTCCCATCAAGAATCGTAAGGGCGGATCGGTCGTGGGGTATAGAAGAAATTATATATACACTGGTAAAGGAAATAAAACTAGTGGCAGTGCTACTACTAATTGGCTGATGAGAGAGTACTTCGTGGGGGATGATTTCTTCAAGGTAAACAACATTCCCAAGCAAGATTATGCACTATGCAGAATCAAGAAGCATGTAAGAGGGAAAAGGGATGATGACGATGATGCGGTCAATATGGAGGAACAGGATGCTTTGGAAACAATCCAAGGCATGTTGCTTGAACCTGATTCTACCTGCTGCACTACACAAGAAGTTGCGGAGGATGCTTTGGAAACAATCCAAGGCATGTTGCTTGAACCTGATTCTACCTGCTGCACTACACAAGAAGTTGCGGAGGAGACTGATCAATGGGAATCCATCATCAATGAGGTATGTGATGAAAAGATTGATGGGGTTGAGAATACAACAGCTTTAGTTCACGGGGAATATGATTTGAGAGGATGTGGAGAGATCAGTGACGTGCAGGAAGATGGAGCTGATGTTATTGGAAGCAATGGCATCTGGGAAGCTATAAATGGAATATTGAATGATGTAACCGTTGATATCCCTGACGATTTGTGGCTTGATGTCGATCATCAACCACCACTTCTATTAATTAGTTCTTCTACGTAAACATAATAATACTGTCCTGAAAGATTGTTGTTTAGATTCTTTTGTCCAATGAAATATATGTTATTTGTAATGTTGTCATCCGATACTATCTGAGATTGTGCAAGGGAAATTTATTTGGCTTCAGGGGGCAAAATACAAAGTTACGGGTTATATTAGTCTTACTATATTGTGGTCTAGTTCTAGATCCAGGCTCGTCATGCAAAAAAGTTCCAGTTCCTCACAATACTTCTTTTTCCATTTACTTCACAATAGATAACATTATGAAATCTAAGACAGAAATACCTTATTAATCAAGTTGATTTAAGTTCATTAATAATACTGGGTTATGATGGTAATATTTTTAACACAAGATATAATTGGAAGTCTGTCCATGCACACGCTAAATGCAGCAAAGGTTGCTGCTGTACTACACACATCAACCTAATATGTAAAAACTTTTCATCAGATTGGCAACTAGGACTGTATAACATTCACAAGACTCAAGTTTGATTCAAAAATCTAAAAAATGAAAAAGAAAAGGGAGAGTGCACACAATTTTACATCGGGCAGCAATTTCCTACAGATTCTTTTGCCTCTGCATAGAGAGAACATCTCTATTCAAGATATGATGGTTAGTCTGTTAATGATCCTCCTAGCAGAGAACCATCTGAGGACACTAAATAGCATCTTCCATCTCCGTTGAGCTTTATCCAGGGAAACAATTTACTACTATGAGCAAGAAAGCTGTTGACAGCACACTGTAGATCAGGTGATCGAGCAAAGCTAGGACTCGGAAGGGAATAGTCAATGTCAAAGAAAGGCAGATGATCATCATCACAAAATGGGGGAGTTATAGAATCAGTATCATCAATCAAGGAGTTGGTGTCTTGCCCGGGGAAATTTAACGGTTGGTCAAACCTACCATCCATGTTGTCTATACCATGCAAGACATAGTCATCCAAGCTGCTGAAACCAGAAATTGAACAGAAAGACGGCATGATGTCAAGCATTGACGTACTTAGTTGCAGTTATTCAAGTCGGTAACTACCTTTACATCTCAAAAATCCCAACACTCCTCTAATTAAGAACCCTTCAGAAACATGTGTAACCAACTCACCAGACAACACAAGCCAGACAGCAGTATGACTTTCCCAACAAGTAATAGTAAGCTTCTTATTCTACCTAGCCAATCTTCAAGACTCTGAGCAAGCTTCTCAAATACATCACTGATGAAACGGTTCATCCATGTAAGTCTCAACACTCTTCTTTACCCTTTGGTTGTTGTTGTTGTTGTCAGCACCAGCTGCACCGCTTCCTTTCGTAACTTATTCCCTGCCTTTAGCTTCTTCTCTGCTGGTGCTTTTTCAGCTTCTTTCTCCTTTGTTGCTGCTGGTTCTGCTAGCTTTTTCTCTGCTTTTGGTGGTACTGAAAGTCAAATTCGGAATCAGAAAATGGGTTTTATTAAAAAGAGACTAGCAGATTTCTAGCTTGTGAATTGATGAGTTTGTGTTGTCTGTAAAAAGTACACGGTTCAAAAAAAAAAAAAAAAGAGAACCACATCAGCCAATTGTCTATTTAGGAAATGGTGCTACTATCTCATCACTGCAAATTTACGTTTACAGATAGGTAAGGTAGAAACACTAAGCTAAAAGAAAATTGCAAGATGAGTCCCAAAGGTATCAGATTAAGAGAACTACAAATAGAACTTATAAATTGAATTAAAAATCTATTAATATGCAAGAGTCCTCATTTATCATGTTTGTACAGGCTGTAGTAGATGCCATGGGATCTATTATATTAGGAGCACCTGTTGGCTTAGAGTATGCAATCATGTAGTGCTTATATCTTTTATAATGATGCTGAAGCTCAGCTTTCTTAGTTCAGGTTGGAAGTAAAAATAGATCTCATCTATCCTACACCGTAAGTGCTCTCCGTGTTTCACAAAAATGCCAAAGATTGGCAATTCAAACACAATATTGAGTTGCTACTCCTTATATATCCTACAGCTAGAGTTGTTGGAAGTAATGAAAATGGGAAAAGGAAGCTGCCAATCTCTGATCCAAGCACAGCAATCCACATGACATACTAAAATTAAAAGGCAGCTCTCCAGCGGCAATACAGGCCAACAACCTTAGGTAAGACCGGGAACTGGCTTATCCAACACCTTAAAGAAAATTGGAAAGAAATGGAAATTCCAAATAGATAAAACTATAAATGATTTAAAAAAAAATAAAAAATTGTATCAGCAACAATTTTGACTATTATAAAGTTACGTACTTAAATCGATGCAAGTTAGTTAATGATCATGAAAAGATGAACATAAGAATTTCTATCGTAGTGTTATGGCTCCTTGGTTGTTTCAATCGAAGACTGAAATCACAGAAAGTAGTCTGAAAACGCGAGGAATTCAAAATGCGAGCATGTTCAGCCACTAGTTTCTTTGGGATCAAGCAGTTGAAGGAGGGAGCACATATTAAACTCGACACAGAATTAAATTGCCTATTGAACAGTTTTACCCCTTTTTTGGAGTAACAACAACATTACCTAAGTCATTCATCAACTTAGAAATTACGAGCTCATATTCTTAAACTTAAAACAGCAAAGGTTCAATAAGATTTGCGTGGGAATTGCTGAGGGTATTAGACTTAGGTTGATTTTTCAGTAAATGTATAACCCCACTTGACTTTTTTGATGAACCCCACTTTATTTTCTAAGCTCCATTTTTCCTTCGCCAAGAATAAAGGAGGGAAAAAGGTACCTATATACAGGGATGTGGTATAAACTAGAAGTCACTGGCCTTGGTCTGTGGCGTATATACCAATAACAAGAAGTCCTTTAAATGCCAAGTCTCTGTGCACATGAGTTGTTGTATAAAGATCATGGCCTGCTTTTTAAGTCATTTTCGTCTCAAATTCTTCACACTCGTCATACTTATCGATATCTTACCACACTTAAAGATTAAATTTCAGGAGAAGCGACAAACATGCTCATAAGCTGTTGATAAAGATAATGGCATGGTTTTTAAGTCATTTTCATCTCAAACTTTTCACATTCATCATGCTTCAACAACTAGTTTCTTTGGGATCAAGCAGTTGAAGCGAGCACACATATTAAACTCGACACTTAATTAAATTGCCAATTGAACAGCTTCCCCCCTATTTTGGGGTAAAAACAACATCAGCAAAGTCGTTCATCAACTTAGAAATTATGAACTCATATTCTTAAACTTTGATTTTAAGAATATCTTAGAGAGCTGCTAAGGGCATTAGACTTGGGGAGATCCAATATATGTATAACCCCACTTTATTTTCTAAGCTCCATTTTCCCTTCAACAATAACAAAGGAGGGAAAAAGCTACCTGTGTACATAAGTGGCTTAAACGGGATGTCACTGGCCTTTCTCTCTGGCGTATATACCAATAACAATAAGTACAGAATTATCCCGTAGAAGGGAAAACAGAACCACTTTGAGATGCACCTCCTTCAAGTCATGGGACATAGTCGGAGCACCCTGATAACAACACAAGTCCTTTTAAATGCCAAGTCTCTGTGCTCATGACTCATGAGCAGCTGTATAACAATAATGGCGTGTTTTTTCAGTCTCTTTCGTCTCAAATTCTTCACATTCAACATAATTATCCACATCTTACCACACTCCAAGATTGAATTTCACGAGAAGTGACAAACGTGCTAAGAGCTGCTGCATAATGGCATGCTTTTTAAGTCATTTACATCTCAAACTCTTTACAGTCATCATTCTTATCCACATCTTACCATACTCCAAACTGAATTTTGCGGCAACTGACAAATCCATCTCAGATTTAGATCTCCACTGTTTAATTAGGTTTCAAAAGGTCACTTAATTTCGTATTGTACCTGCGCTGTTGAGCTCACAGTTTAAAATGGCAGGGGAGGCGGCCAGATTTGCTTACCAACCTCAAAATCTCCTTTGCGAAATCTTGATTACCAGTTAGCAAAAGACCATTTAGGACCCGGTTGAAGGTAAACTTTCGAGGAAGAAATCCTCTGTCAACCATTTCAGTCAATAATTTCCCAGCCACTAATAAATCATCTGATTTTTTCCTCACAAACATTGCACTTATCAAGATATTGTATGTATCCAAATTAGGTAAACAATCCCCGGTACTCATCCTCTCAAACACTCTCAGGCCCTTCTCAATTTCCCCTTCATCACAATAGTAATGGATGACAACATTATAAGTCTGAACATTTGGTTCACACCCATCTGCTTTCATCTTATCCATATACTCCATAGCATTGTCCATTTTCCCGACATGGCACAATCCCCTGATAATGGCATTATAAGTTGTTGAATTCGGCAAATAACCTTTCCTCAACATCTCATTGAACACTAAAATAGCATTTTCCACACTATCTTTCTTACACATAACTTGAATCAGAGCATTATAAGTTGCAACCGAGGGAAGTATACCAGCACCCACCATCTCATTGAACAACTTTTGAGCCTTCTCTACCTCACCCGCAGCACCAAACCCGTGAACTACAGTAGTGTAAGTCACAACATCAATATCGCATTTCCTCTTCTTCATCTCCAAAAAGAACTCCCAAGCTTCCTTAATCTGTCCTGCTCTAAAAAACCCATTAAGCATTATATTATACGTCGTTATAGTCGGATTCAAACCTCTCTCCACCATTTCTTTCAAAATTTCTTGTGCTTTCGGCGTCCTCTTAATTAAACAAAACCCATTCGCAAGCGTATTATAACTAATTGTATCAGCTCTAAACCTACTCCTAAACATCTTGAACAACTTATAAGCCATTTCCGCCCGTTTCGATTTGCAAAGAACATCAATAAACGCATTGAAAGAATTCAAATCCTGAGGACAACCATGTTTATGCATAGAAAGGAAAACATTCACAGCTTTATCAGGTTTCCCAGCTGATACATACCTCTCAGTTATAATCCCAAATGTCTTCGGGCTCGGGCCGAGTCTACGGGCTTGCATTCGGGCCACGAGCTTCCATACAGTCTTGTAATCCCGCATACGAGCAGAAATATCAATAGCGTGATCAAAAGCTGTAGATGAGTGAGAATATGAACGGTGGTGATCGAGGAGGTTGAAAAATTGGAGGGCTTTCGGGCCATGGTTCCATAGACGTTTTAGTACAGTGTGGACAAGGTGTGGGGTCCATTCTGTGAGGGTATTAAGGGAATTTGATAATGATTCCGGGTTGGATTGAAGTATGAAGTTGGAGATTGCAGTGGGGTCCGGTGGTAGCTGCGACGGCGGCGGAAGAGTGGCGAAGTGACGGAGCGAAATGGGATTTAGGGGTGCTTTGAGGGTTTGGTGCAGATTCAACATTTCACTGTTAACAAATCCCATAGGTTCGTGCAATTTCTATTATTCAAATAGGGGCGTCAATAGTCATGATTTGAACAATTATTCCTTAAAATAAAAATGATTATTCGGAGAGCTTCAAAAATAATTCTGAACTATCTGAAATAGTTTTAAAATATTCCTTATTAAATTTTTAGCTTAAAAATATTCCTTCGGTTCAAAAATACTCTCCTTCTAACGAAATTTCGTTAAATATTTGACTAAAAAATATTCTCCTTCTAACGAAATTCCACCGAGGATGCCACATGTATAAAAATAGCCGCCTAGACATTCCACATCACTATCCACATGTATAATCCTTTTTTAAAATCCGTCAGCTGATCAGCCCATAAGCTTTTATGCACCAATGCAAATCTCAAGGCGTTTCCTCCATGGAAGAGGATCATTATCAGTTCTGTACAAGTGATCACGGAGAGTTCCATGAGCCATATAATCATAAACCAAAATCATCTCATTGTTATCATCACAATAACCAATTAAGGATATCAAATGCAGATGTCTTAATTTTGATAACATGTGAATCTCTGTTTCAAACTCGGGAACTCCTTGGTTTGACGAAACTATGGTTGCACCGTTGTCTATGTACCCTTTGTACACATTATCGAAACCTCCATGTCCAATCACAAAATTGTCATCAAAATTTTCTGTTTCAGCTTTTATCCTCTTCCAGTAAGAATCGAAGTGTCGGCACAGATTGAAGTGTAATGATGATGAGCCTGAGCTGCTGGTCCTTTGAGTTGAATCCGATGTAATTGACAAAGGGATCCACGATGATTTTGTAACGGTTGTATGCAGGTTTTTTCCCTTTTTCATTTCGCTGAAAATTAAGAAACATAAAATTGACACCATCATAATTCCGCCAATCACACTTGCTGTGATAACAAGAAGGATATGCCATTTCTTTTTCTTTTATTTTGTCCTTTGGGGTTGAATTCGCTGTAACTTCCAATCTCAATTCAGGATTCTGATCGATAATAACTTTTTTTTTACTTGCTTGCTGGATCAGATCTTTGAGCTATTGGGTCGGGTTGGATTCATCTATTAAGCTATGGGTTGAAGGATTTTAAAAAGGAATTACACATGTGGAAAGTGACGTGGAATGTTCAGGTGGCTATTTTTATTCAAATGCGTTTTTGGTGGAATTCCATTAGAGGAAGGGATATTTTTTATCCAAATATTTAACGAAGGGGTATTTTTGAGCCAAAAATCTAACGAGGGATATTTTTGAGCTTTTCAGATTGTTGAGGGGTATTTTTGAACCTTTTCCGATGATTATTTAATTTTACACAATCAAAATTAAATTTTTTTTGAAAACATCCAATCAATCCAGAGGCGGACCCACGTGGTTAGCCGAGGGTGCACGTACACCTGGTAACCTTTTTTAAAAAATCGTATATATATGTATATATATCCTACTAAAGAGTTAATATATATAATTGTGCACCCTCAATAACAAAAAAATGTCTGGGTGCACTGGTTCTGAACTCATATGCTAGCATTCTTTGGGCCCCGACGTTGTGGGTTCGATTTTTGATGAATGCCCCTCTTTTTCATTTACCTAACATAGTATTTCCTCCGTCCCATTTTACCCGTCCCAAATTGAGATGACACAGCTATTAAGAAAATAATGATTGGTATGTAACTTTATCATTTTGCCCCTCTTAATTGTGTATTGTTGTTAGTTCCAATATTGATGGATGACTAATACCAAAGCACTATTTATATTTTTAATAGTGTATTTTTAATGGTACTCTTCTTTGCAACATTTTTTAAGAATGCTAATAATAAGGAGTAATCAATTATACTAAGTGTATAATGGAAAAAAATTTATCTTGTCTTGATAAGTAAAATAGGGCAAGTAAAATGGGACAATAAATTAAAAAAATTGGGACGAGTAAAATGGAACGGAGGGAGTAACATTTAATTGCCACCAACTCAGCTGACCCCACAACACCGAAAGTGAAAACTAGAATTACAAGGAGCAATTTTCATTCTCCATTTGACTCCCCTAAATTCTAAGCCCTAATCTGTATTTCCCAAATTCTCTCGAAAGCCAAACTCCCTGGAAAGTGGAAACTAGAATTACAATTTCAATTCTCCATTTGACCCTAACAGGTATACATCTCCTTTTGTTTGTTTATTTTTTTTATTTAACTTTGGATAATGTTAAATCATAAATGCTTTTAATATTTATTTGTTGCTTGAAAGTTAGTGTGTAAAATTTATTTGTATTTTTTTTTCTTGCTTCTATTTAAGTTTATGGACTTTGATTAAAAATAAATAATTAATTTTATTTATATTCTTGATGAATTTTTTATTTTGTAGGAATTTGTTATTGATTCTTGTGAATTGAAAATTTGAAATGGATAGATATTATTCTCCTCAACCAAGTTCTAGTTTTAAAGACAATTTTCATCGCCTTAGCAAAAGCAAAAAAGGGGGGGGAAAAAGCTTCAAGGTCCATTATATTTAAGCACAAATTATAAATAAAGCGTGAGATTTAACAAAAATAAGCATAAAGGAGAAAAACTATAAACATATGTCTAGTTCAAGACTAATAATATAAGCATGAATGACAAATATATGAACACAGAAATTGTTTGTTTTTTTATTAAGTGAAATATCAATTGTTTAGTGTTCGTATCTCCAGACAAGTCTCATTGAAAGTATATCTTATAAATTAGAACCTAAACTGCACATAAAACGAGGCGAGCGATCAACACAAATTTGAGTCTTTATTCAGAACTTATTTGCGCCTTTGATAATACTGATGCACCCCAAACTTCAAATCCTGGGTTCGCCTCTGAATCAATCACTTTGGTATCGATATGAATCGGTTAATTGATGTTTTTATAAAATATCATGTGAGATTCACGAGTAAAAGTTAGAAAAAGATATATGCATGTTACTGTATATTAGTTAGAATAATTATAAGTACTCCATATTATATACAAATTTCTGTCCTGCATGAGATTTGTGTATTCCTGAACAAATCAAAAGCAGTCAAAAACCACGCAAATCATGTCCTATTTCAAATACAGCAACAGCAAGAGAAGAGTTAGATAACAGAAATTGTCAATTAGGGGATGAGTTATGTAAGGGAAACAGGTTCAGACATTTTCTAGATGCTTCGAGATCACATCGCCCCCAGAATTAGTAGTTTAATACATGTATGTGAACGAAACAACCTCCGAAAGTATACTATTTCAAGATAAAATCAGTAATATGATGAATATTACAATTTCTAACCTCATCATACTCCAGTCACCAGTGGAACTAGGAATACAGTTGACAATGATGGTAACAGAATCAACCTGAGTACCTCACACTCGGAGTAAAATCACGAATACAGAGTGATCAAATTCTTTAAACCTTGACCGGAAAGGCAAGGGTTATTCGACTAATTGACTGCTGCTCTCAGCTTAAGAGTTCAACGAGAAACACCGAGTTGATAAGAAGTCTCTTAATTTGCGTCGGTTGATTAAGCTCAAACAGGAGATCGAGGAAGCTGAAAAGATAGCGTTCAGTGTTGCATACAAAGATAAATTTAAGACAACTTTTTTCGCTCCCATAATGAGATTGCAAATAGTTGCATCACACTTCATAACTCAGCGGAAGACCGTTTTGCGATCTATACTGTTGGACAAAAACAATGTTTCCTCTCTCAAGTAGAGAGAGATATAAGTGAAAACACATCTGAGCATGAGATGAGAAGAGGCAACAAAAATAAAATAACCTGCCAGTTATCAAGAAATTAAACAGTCCATAAAGTATATAAGTTAAACCCCAAAAAGTAGTGGTGGATTCATATAAAAGCCATATAAAGCTACTTGGATTCATGTAAAGCCATCAAAAGAAGCCAAATTACTTGGATCTGTTATATAACTTAAAGAATCTTTAGAACTATATATGAGATGTAACGTTCAGACATCCAACAATCTTGCATAAAATGGAACTGTAAATAAAGATCGAAGAGGGTGAGGTGGCGATATGGTGCTTAAATGGTAGAGGAGGTCCGGGGGATGAATTCGGCCAGTGTCGATTCTGTCCGGCGGAATTGAGGGGTGTATAATTATGCATAAGATGTATAACAATGTAAAAGCGTGTGTAAATAACTCTTATTCGCTATTATGCATGTTTATACATTTGTACACGGTAAGGTATGTGTAAAATGTTTTAAAGTTGGAAATCACAGAGAAATGAGGCTATGCGTGTGTAATTAATTTATGGGCTATGTAAATATAAATATTTTTTTAAAAGGTGTATTTTTTATATTTTTCCTTTTAATAAATACTCAACTAAACTATGGTTGAATACTTGAATTTTAAAAAGGTAAAAGTAAAAAATTAAACCCTCAAAAACAGTAAAAAAAAAAGTTTTATTAATAGACGTCTAATCTGTTGTACACTAATCTAGTAGTTGTAAATGAGGATAAGATCATACATATATTCTTTGATAACTTTTCATCTAACACATGATAAACAAAAAGTGGCAAGGAGTTACACTACCTTCTAGGAGTAGAATACACTATTAATACCGGATAAAAGATCCTCTTGTTTACGAGAGAGAATATTTGATACAACTTTAGATATAACTAATACTTCTTAGGACCCTTAGTATGTTCTTCCAGCTTAAAACATGCTGTCAATGGACACAATAAGTACATATTCAAAATATTCCTCACAAACTACCAACCTGTTCGCCATATAGCTCATTCACGATAGAGTGCAGTGATCAGTTTCCAACTCATTGATCATAGAGTCCCACCGATTAGTGTAGGCAGCATTGAGACATTTTTTTGATGATAATATTTTTTCAAATCAGAGAAACGGTATTGGAAAATATATAGTAGAAAGTATATAAAGAGAGAAGGGTATAACACCAATTGATGTGTAGTAAATAAAGGGAGAAAGGAGAGATTGCAAGTCTTTTATAGACTAAAATTTTGAGACGTAAAAAAAAAGAAACTTTATCTTGCTTGCTTGTTAAGATGTCGATTTTACCATAACTGCCTAATAGAAATAGAAATTCTTAAATAATCCATCGGAAAGTTTTGAAATAATAATAAAATTGGTAACTTGATAAGCAAGCAAGACAATTTGGGATTGCAATGACCTGTTGCGTTGCCCGTTTAAAGATATGCGAACCGAAACGAATTCAAATAGCATTGTGCTCTTAACCCATAGAGTCCACTGATATCAGTCTCTTCCATAACTTGTGTTGTGCAGAAGGCGGCATCAGGTTCAAGCAACATACAAATTCGTCTCTATAAAATTAATGGTATAAAGCCAAATTTTAATACGTGGCATTAAATATATACACGTAACAAAATATTATTAATAATTTAAAATTATTTTTTGGTTCTTACGTACTACTTTTTTTTTTTAAGGATAGTATTCTTAGAAGACATTAAGCAATTACCTTCACATAATAACATTGTTATTTATAAAAGAAAGAATTAATTTTAATTAATAAGATGTTAGTCATTTGTTTGCAATGTATTCCCTTGAATATTATTGTAAAAACTTTATTTATTAATACGAAGATTTGGGTTGTTTAAATCAAAGTTCTAAAATATTTTTGATCAAAATAAATTATTTAAATTTTGTACTTTTTATTTTTTACCATCTTTAATATTATTTTAAGTAAAATTAAAATCACAAAATTCATATTAAATATTTCAAGCCCTCAAAATTTTGAAAGCCTCAAGCAAATGCTTTACTAGCCTCTATATTGTAAGTGACCGCATCATCATCCTTTATCTTCTTCTCTCTTACATGCCTATTGATTCGGCAAAGCGCATAATCTTGCCTCGAAATATTGTTTTCCTTGAAGAAATCATCCCCACGAAGTACTCTCTCATCAACCAATTAGTAGTACTAGGTTTTATTTCCTTTTTGTCATGGATTCTATTACACTTTAAACTTCTTCAGAAACAAATATTGGTCGACTTCTCTTAATCTTGATATGTTTCGAGATAGACATCATTTTTTGGGAGGGGCTAATTAAACTAAATTTGTAGCTACATATATTCAAAAACTAAGTGCAATACAGATGATGCATTAATCACAGTTTTGGTGGAAAATTGTATGGCTGGTATATTCTACTGATATCATTCTACTGTATATCAGAAGATGGTGAGACATAATTATTTAGCAAGCTGTTTCAATATGATTTGGTCAAAATTTGAAAAATAAATTAATACTAATAATATTTGAAGTTGAAGTTTGAAAAAGGGTCAAAATTTCTATTGACAAATCTATTTCATGCATTAGACACAAATACATACAATTTCTACTTAGGCAATAAGGAGGTACATCTTTCACATGCGCTGCTTCAATCGCTATTTTATTATATCATCTCTAATTCATCATTATAAGTCATTTAAGTATAAAAAAAATTAATAATACTTAATAAAAATGATAAATTGGATATAAAATAATAAATTAAGTATTGACGTTTTATTTTTATTTGATGTGTTATATGAGACCTATTTAAAAAAATTCACAAGTATTTTTATAGTAATTTCATTATATCATTGTTATAAGTCATTTAAGACATATCTGCGTCGTTGTTTCAATAGTGATTTTATTACATCACCCGTAATTAATTTTGAAAAAAAGATAAAATTATAAATTAATTCTTGATGTTTTGTACTACCTTCTTCAGCTGTTTTAATCATAATTTTACTATATCACCCTAATTAATTATTATAAGTCATTTAAGTATTAACAAATTAATAATATTTAATGAAAATGATAAATTAAATATAAAATGGTAAATTAATTCTTGATGTTTTAAATTAATTAGATGTCTTATATGAGACTCATTTAAATTTTTTTCACATGTATTTTTTATAGTAATTTTATGTTATCACTTTTAATTAGTTATTATAAGTTATTTAAGACATGTTTGCTTCATTTTTTCAATCGTGATTTTATTAAATTACCGTAATTAATTTTTATGGTCATCTAAGCATTAAAAAAAAATAATGTTTCATAAAAAAAAAAAAAAAGATAAAATACACACAAAATGATATGTCAACATAAAATATTTGTTTGACTATCGAAATTATATTAGCGCCACAGAAATTACGATGGGACAGAGGAAGAAATAAAAAAACATATATTATTAAAAATGAGAAGACACGTAAACTGGAACTGAGAGAGTATTAATACCTTATTGAAATATTATGCTTAAAACATTATAAATGACATATTTAACAACTTAAAATATAAAAGATATAAAATATTCGATTGACTCTCGAACTTATATCAGTGTCACTTAAATTGGAATAGAAGAAAAAATATTTTAAATCACAATAGTTAAAAATTTAAATTATTTTAATGATTGATTATCTAAATTATTTTTATATCACATAAATTAAATTACGGGCCTTCGTCTAGTAGTATATATAAAGTTCAAAATAAGAAAGAACTCAAATTCATATTTTTGTGAATTTTTGTCAATTCATTGATGATATTGATCAGCAGCATCAGGTTCAAGCAACATACCTTGTATTGTTTCCTCATCAGCCAATTAGTAGTAGCACTACTACTGGTTTTATTTCCTTTACTAGTGTATATATATAATTTCTTCTATACCCCACGACCGATCCCTTATGATTCTTGATGGGATTAGCACAAGTTTGGCCTCCCGTTCCTGCAAGTTCGAACATGCTTTTGATCTGATTTCTTCCGCTTCTTCAATGGAGTGATGAAGTAGTTTGATTTCTCACCCGTTCCGAAAAATTGCCAATGTTCGTTCTTCAAGAATCTTTTGAGAAGATTTATTAGTTCTGCTTCACTAGGGTGAAATCGAAAATGGGACGACAGAATTGACGACATTTTCTTGTCGATCGATAATATTTTTTCTTGAATGAAGAATCAGAGAAACGATAATGGAAAAATATATAGTAGAAAGTAAACAAATAGAGAAAGGTGTGATACCAATTGATGTGTAGTAAATAAAAAGAGAGGGTGAATAATCGTTGAATAATCGATAAGGAAAGTTTTGAAATAATAGTAAATTTGGTAAGTTGAGAAGCAAGCAAGGTAATTTGGAATTGCAATGGGGCGATTGCGTTGTGGGTTTAAGAATATGCGAACCGAAATGGATTCAAATAATATTTTTCCAAAATTCGGGGTGGGGTGGGGTGGGGAGGGAAATGCAATTTAGCGGACAATTGCGCTAAAGGCTAATTACAAAGAAGTACTTCGTGAATCCTTCAATTACTATTTCATCCTTCTCATTTCACATGAAGTTTGAAAGTAAAATAATATTGTGATTTTAAATTAAAGATATAAAATATTAGAGAGGTTGGACTTAGTAGGTATAATAATTGGCAGAAATAGGCTGAAAAAGTACTTGAAAATGATAATTAGATAAGACACAACCTTAGATATGAGGGTGTAGACATTGCGAATTATGATAGAAGATTAGTAAATAGCAAAAAGTGGAGCGTGTCTTGCTACTCGATGGGTTTAGGATTGGTGTTATCTATCGTTCTATTAACTTTATTCTTCTGGTGTCTTGCTTTTGCTTTATATCATCATTTGTTGTTTATGATGCTTCAATGACTACACTACTATGTTGTTGTTACTGTTTCGTAATAGTTGGAATAAGTATATTTTATTCACCACCATCTCCCTTTACATACTCACTTTGATTTATTGTACTTGAGTCAAGGGCTCTCCAAAAGCAATCCTTGAAAAGTTAAAAAAAATAGTCTGACAAAAAAATTATAAGATAATACCTTTTAAACTCACACTATAAATTATTATTATTATTAGAAAAAAGTCATAAAATCCCCGCTCAACTCACTTTAGCACTTAAACTTAAATTTCGTGTATTTACCTCATTTAATAACTGTAAAGTGAATTAAATTCACCCTCAAAATCACAATCTCACTCTCACTACGGAGAGTGCACTACACACGCATCATGTCAGTGCCACATCAGTGTCAGGTCATTGCCACGTAAGAAAATAGAATTAAAAAAAAAAATCCCACACACATATTATTTTTATATATTAAAAAAAATAAAAAATATATATTTACTATTTTTATATATATAAAGTATATATTTTAAAATAAAATAAAATAATTAATATATATATATATAATAAAAAAGAAAAATCCTTTCTTCTTCACTCCCCCACCCCACCCCACCCCACCCCCTCCTTCTTCAGATCACATTCCCCCCTCCCCCAGCGCTCTTCCAGCCCCTTCCCCCCCCCCCCCCTCTCTTTCTCCCCTTCCAATTCCCACCCCTACAATGCCTCTCCCTCCAATTTTTTTTTCATTTTCTCCATTAACACCATTAGAGAACAACCATGAACACACCAATTTAAAGTTTTTCCACATTATTTCAACCTTCACTTCAAAATACTTGCAAATTCAATTTATTATTATGCAAATTGAAAAAAAAAAAAACTAAAATGAATTTTTTTTTGCAAGAATTAGATGAAAATTGTTTAATCTTACTAAAATTTTGCTTTGTTTTCAGCTTTGTGTTTGTTGGTAGAGTTTTTTTTTAAATATATATTGAAGGAAGACTTTGAAGGTTGAAGAAAAGGTGTAAGATAATTGATGATGATGGTGAGTTGGAGTGGGGAGGGGGTGATGGAAATGAGGGCGGGTAAAAGAAGAAGATGAAGTGTGTTCTTGATTTTTTTTTAATTATATATATATAAAAAATAATAATAATAAAGTTGGCCCTTTTTTAAAAAAAAATCACTCATTTTTTTTTGTCACGTCAGCTTTAGGGGTGAATTTAATTCACTTTAAAGTTATTAAAGGAGGTAAATAAACGGAAGTTAAGTTTAAGTGATAAACTGAATTGAGCAGACAAGTTTAGGGGGTCTTTTATGACTTTTCTCTTATTATTATTAAGAACCCCGTGGGAACTCGCAGTATTATTTCAAGCAGGGGTGTCAATACTTGTAATAATCGAGCATTTAATTTATAAAATTTATATCATATTGATTTTTTCATTATTTAATTTTATATACTAATTAAAATTAGATTTTTTGAAATTGTCTGATCATTTTTAGTTTATTTTCAATACTTGTATTGTTCAATGAATATTTGTTATTTTTTTAAGAGAAAAAATATCTTTTCACCCCTGAACTTATTCGCATAACTTACTTTGACACTTAAACTTAACTTCTGTTTATTTACCCCCTTAATATCTTTAAAATGTATTAATTTCACCCCTCAAAACTGAATACCACTCTCACAACGAAGAGTGTGTTACACTCGCCTACACATCAACGTCACGTCAATGCCACGTCGGAGCCACGTCATTGCCACATAAGAAATTCAATTTTTCTAAAAAACAAATAATCCCCCACATATTATTTTTATATATTTTTTTAAAAAATATAAAAAATATATATATTTGCTATTTTATTTATATATATATATATATATATATATATATTTATATATATATTAAATATAAAAAGGCACCCCCCAGCCCTATTTTCTTTCTTCTTCACAATCCCCCACCCACCCCGCCCCTACCCTGCAAACGCAGCCCCCCTTTTCTATTTTCTTCAAACCACCCACCTCTCCCCTCTCCTCCATTTTCTATCTTCTTCAAACTTAAAATATATTACCAATAGTCATTCCTTCGTCAAAACACCAATTCAAGAAACAACAATGCAATAGCATCACCACGTCCTAATTCAAAATTCTTCATTCCGATAAAACTCATCGAAAAATATATAAAACAAACCCACAAAAGAATATACGCACAAAATTAACACCACCATTGACGGACCCCAAAATTACAATATTAATTCCACCAGCGACCACCATTGACGGACACATCCTTCGAATCACACCTATATGTTCAGATTTGTAGAAGGTTGAAATTTTCTTTCTTCCACTACGGGATTCTTCAAACAACTTGGCTAAATCACTGTAGCTAAAGTAAGTTTTGGCTAATTGTGATTGATTGATGAGGAATATGCGAAAAGGATGTGAGATTTTTTGTCCTAAAAGGAGAGAAATATGAAATTCGGGTCATGATTCGGGTTCTTCCATATCGAATTTGAAAACCCATTTTTCGTTAGAGGAATGTTTTAGAAGGTTAAAAAAAGGGTGTAAGGAAGATGATGATTGATGTTTTTCATCTGCTTGTTTCACCTTTTTTTTTACGATTGAATTTGTGTTTTTACGATTGAATTTGTGTTTGTTGTGAAATTAAAATCATGATGTTTGAAATTTGTGTTTATTGAATTTGTGCTTCCTTTTTTCCTTCTTGAAATTATTTGGGGTGCAAGCACTGCACTACAGTCTACAATAATGGATCCCATTTCTCTATATGTTCAGATTTGTAAGGAAGAAGAAGAAGAAATATGGGTGTGTTGGGGTGTGAGGAAGAAGAAGAAATGGGCGTGGTGGAGTTTGAGGAAGAAGGAAAAAAAATAATGTTTAAAGATATTAAAGTGGGCCCCACTAAAATCTTTTTATACTTTTTTTTCACTAAAACACTTTTTTTTTTTTTTGGCCACGTCAACCATTAAGGGGGGGAAATAATGCACTTTAAAGTTTATAAAAGGGATAAATAATTGCCTAATTAGTTTAGGATATAAAATAAATTTTGCTAACAAGTTCAAGGATGATTTGATGTATTTTATTTTTTTAAAAAAAGAATGTGTCATGCAAGATTTACAAGTACGAAGTTAGAAAAAAATTACCACACATACTATCGTAGGGCTTTGACAAACACTTTCTAAATAATTCTACTGTTTAAAATAATTCTAAGAATCTAAACACTTTCTAAATAATTCTAAATATGTCTAAGAATCTCATCATGCTATTCTTGAGTAGTGTAAAACAAAGACAAGAAATATCTCACACCAATGGAAAGAAATTGATCAAATAGTATATTGAGATTATGTATCCAACAACAATAACATATATACCTAATGAAATATCACAATGGGTTCTAGGAAGGATGGAATCTACACAAACCTTATCATTATTTTATGGGGTATAAAGGTTGTTTCTGAAAGATCCTCGACTCAAGTGCAATAAATTCATATACAAAGAAGAAGGAAACTGTGAAGGAAATATAACAACCAATAAGAGAAATAGTGTAAAACCTATAAGAAAGAAGTAAGAACACCACCACCAAAATATGCGATAATCAAAACTTAATAGTTAAACAACAAACGATATTAAGTATCAAAAGCAAGAACTACAAGAATACAACTAATGCAACGACAAACACCGCCACTGTAAAGCCTCAAAAAAGCAAGATGACACCCGCTATTTTCTAACCTTTTTATATATCGTAATACGCGACCTCACCACACCTTCCGTAATGTGGCCTTTGTTTAATTCACTCTTACTTTGTCAAAGGAAGTTTCTACCAAATACTTGTGGAAGATTATTTTTTGGACTTGTCAAACAAGATTGCTACTTGTTCAAACAAGTTGCTACTTGTTCAAACAAGGTTGCTACTTGTTCAAACAAGTTGCTTCTTGTTCAAACAAAGTTGCTACTTGTCTCCATTTTCATCTCTATAAATAGAGGCCTTCTTTCTCAATTGTAATACACATCAAATTACAAGAGTTCTCTTTCATTCTCTTGTATTTATTCTTCCTTCCTATTAGAGTATTAAGTTAAGAGAGTTGGTGTTGGGAAATACTTTGTGTGAGCCCTTTCTTTTGGAGTGATCTTGTGAGGTTTTCTCTTGGGATATTTGGGTTAATTAGAGTGACTACTCTAATTTTGTAATCTCTCTATTGTACTTTTGTTGATATAGTGAAGTTGTTCCTCTCCGCTCGTGGACGTAGGTCACACTGACCGAACCATGTTAAATTTGTGTCTCCTTTATTTTTCTTTAAGTACCGTTACTATCAACTTGTTATTGTCTTTGTTATTGTCATTATAACATTATTTGGCTAAATTCCGCAATAATCGGGTTCTCGATCCTAACAAATTGGTATCAAAGTCGGATTTAACCAGGTTATTTTTCAGCAGCCAAAATGACTATAACAAAGACTTACGTTGAGAAATTTGATCAAAGTGCAAACTTCGGAATGTGACAATTAAAGATGAAAGCTATCTTAATTCAGGATGGCTTAGATATGGCACTAGAAGGAAAGGAGAAGAAGCCGGAAAAAATGACGGACGAAGAATTTGTCGTCATAGACAAAAAGGTAAAATCAGGTATTATTTTAAATCTCTCAAATGAGGTTTTACGTGAAGTATCTGCAGAAATCACAGGGAAAGGCATGTGGGAAAAACTAAAAGTCTTGTATATGAAGAGGACAGTGGAAAATCGACTTTATCTGAAGCAAAAGCTTTACACATTTCGTATGGTAGAAGGTACCTCTATACTCTCACATCTTGATGATTTTGATTCTATTCTTATGGATTTGAGTAATATAGACGCTGAAGTTAATGATGAATACCAAACCGTCTTATTACTTATTTCCTTACCCCAATCATTTAAGCATATTAGAGATACTATGTTTTATGGAAAGGATAATATCTCTTACAAAGAAATCAAATCTATCTTAAAAACAAAGTAACAGATAGATAGAGATATTACTGGGGAAAGTAGCGCAACCCATGAGGAATGATTATTTGTAAGAGGTAGATCTAATAAGAAAGAATCAAATAGTGAGAGGTCTCAATCAAGGTCAAAGTCTAAACCTAGAAATATTGTGTGCAAATACTGTCATAAAAAAAGGTCATCTCATTTTTGAATGCTATAAGTTGAAAAATAAAGAAAAGCGTAAGGAAAACAAAAATGAGCACCAAAATGTTGACTCCGCCGAAGCAAGTGTAGCAGCTGATGAGTCTGAAGGAACAATATTCTTAGCAACTAATAATAGTTTTAAATCTAATGATGAGTGGATTTTGGATTCGGGTTGTTCTTATCATATGTGTCCCAATAGGGATTTGTTTAACACATTCAAATCTGTTGGAGGTGGAGTTGTCTTGATGGGTAACAATACTCCCTGCAAGGTTTTTGGTAAAGGTACAGTCCAAATTAAAATGCATGATGGTGTGATGAGAACTCTCACGGATGTTAGATACGTTCCCGAATTGAAGAAAAATCTCATTTCATTGGGCACTCTAGAATCTCTTGGGTGTAAATACACAGATGAAAGTAAAGTTTGAAAGTATCTTCAGGAAATCTTGTGATCATGAAAGCACACAGATCAGGTACATTGTACACTTTATTGGGATCTACTGTTACAGGTGCTGCTGCAGTTTCCACTTCAAAGCAACTTGATCCCAACATCACCAAATTGTGGCATATGCAATTGGGGCATATGAGTGAAAAAGGTCTTTCCATCCTCAGCAAAAGAGGTCTATTGTGTAGACAAAGTATTGGAAAAATGGAGTTCTGCAAACACTGTGTGTTTGGAAAGCATAAAAGAGTCAGCTTCAAATCTGCAGCAGTTCATCGAACAAAAGGTACTTTGGACTACATTCATTCAAATCTTTGGGGTCTTTCCCGTACCCCATCAAAAGGTGGTGCCAAGTATATGTTAACTTTCATTGATAATTATTCAAGGAAGGTTTGGGTTTATTTTCTAAAAAACAAAAGCGATGTTTTCTTAACTCTCAAACAATGGAAGGTTTTGATTGAAAAACAAACAGGAAAACAGGTCAAGCGGCTTAGAACAGATAATGGCTTGGAATTTTGTAATGACGAGTTCAACGAATTTTGCAAAAATGAAGGAATTGCTCGACATCGCACTGTGAGGATGACACCTCAACAAAATGGTGTTGCAGAAAGAATGAACAAGACTCTTTTGGAAAGAGCCCGTTGTATGATTTCAAATGCTGGGTTGACAAATATTTTTTGGGCTGAGGCTATCTCTACAACTTGTTATATTATCAACCGTGCTCCTTTTGTACCTTTGAACTTCAAGACTCCGGAGGAAATATGGTCAGGTACAACTGTTAATTATTCTGACTTAAAAGTTTTTGGTTGGAGCTTACATGCATGTAAATGATGGAAAATTAGAGCCAAGGGCTAAAAAATGTACTTTCTTTGGTTATGCATCTGGGGTGAAATGATACAGACTTTGGTGCCCTGATCCCAAGTCACCAAAATTTATAATTAGCACAGATGTAACTTTTGATGAATCCTCCATGTTACATTCTAGAAAAGAGTCTTCTAGCTCTTGTACCAAGAACAAAGAGCATGATGTGTTTGAACAGGTGGAGGTTGAGCTTGGCATACCTTCTGAGCCAAGCTCATCATCAACTGTGGAACAAAATACAGTTGAAAATCCAAAAGTTAAGCCAGAAGTTGTGACTTCTCAAGTTGAACCAAATAAGTATTCCATAGCAACACATAGACCAAGAAGACAAATTCTCAGACCAGAAAGGTATGAAGATTATGTTGCATTTGCTTTTTCAGTTGCACAGGAAACTGAAGAAATCGGAGAACCATCAAATTATTCAAAAGCAGTTTCTGGTGCTAATTCAGCCAAGTGGCTGATTGCAATGAATGAAGAAATTGAATCTCTTCATAAGAATGGTACTTGGTCTCTTGTGAAGCCGCTGTCAGGAAGTAAAATCATTGGTTGCAAATGGGTCTTCAAGAAAAAAGATGGAATTCCAGGGGTTGAAGATGCAAGGCATAAGACACGATTAGTTGCAAAGGGATATAGTCAGGTACAAGGAGTTGATTTTAATGATATTTTCTCACCTATTATTAAACATAGCTCTATTCGTGTCTTGCTTGCCTTAATTGCCATGCATGATTTGGAATTAGAACAGCTTGATGTTAAAATAACTTTCTTACATGGCGAACTTGAGGAACAAATACATATGCATCAACCTGAAGGATTTAAAATTGAAGGAAAGAAAGATCATGTTTGTTTGTTAAAGAAATTCTTGTACGGATTAAAACAATCTCCAAGATAGTGGTACAAGAGGTTTGATTCCTTTATGTTGGGTCATGGTTATTCAAGAAGCATGTATGATAGTTGTGTTTACTTTCGAAAGTTAAATGATGGTTTATTCATTTACTTACTACTATATGTTGATGACATGTTTATTGCTGCTAAGGATTTGACAGAAATTCACAATTTGAAAAGTCAGCTGAAAAGTGAATTTGAAATGAAAGATTTGGGAGCAGCTAAGAAAATCCTTGGCATGGAAATCAAAAGAGATCGAGAAGCCCGCAGGCTATTTTTGACCCAGAAGAAGTACTTGGAGAAAGTTTTGGAGAGGTTTGGCATGAAAGAAGCTAAACCAGTAAGTACTCCTCTTGCTGCTTATTTTAAGTTATCAGTTGCTCAATCACCGCAGTCAGAGGAAGAAGAAAGTTATATGGCACAGGTACCGTATTCTAGTGCAGTTGGCAGTATTATGTACGCAATGGTATGTACACGTCTGGATATTTCACATGCAGTAAGTGTGGTAAGTCGATATATGGCTTATTCTGGAAAAACACATTGGCAGGCGGTGAAATGGATTCTCAGATACTTGCGTGGTACCTCAAACGCATGTTTGGAATTTGGTAGAAATACTAACACTTTAGTTGGTTTTGTAAACTCAGATTATGCAGGTGATCTTGATAAAAGAAGATCACTGACTGGCTACGTGTTTTGCATTGGTGGTTGTGCTATCAGTTGGAAAGCTACATTACAACACGTAGTAGCTTTATCTATTACCGAAGCAGAATATATGGCAGTGACCGAGGCTATCAAAGAAGTCTTATGGTTGAAGGGTCTATTTGCTGAACTCAGTCCACACCAAGGTGATATTATTATTTTCTGTGATAGTCAAAGTGCCATCCACTTGACTAAAGATCAACTCTATCATGAGAAGACGAAGCATATTGACATCAAGTATCATTTTATTCGGGAATCTATTATTAAAGGAAAAGTTTCTGTTCAGAAGATCAACACTAGAGACAATCTTGCAGACATGTTCACAAAGTCTCTTCCGGTCAGTAAGTTCAAGCTTTGCTTGAGTTTGATTGCCGTTTGTGAAGAATGATTTTGCCCACACGGGCTTTTGCGGAGAGGAAGCAAATTTACGATATTAACCAAACTCAGGCCAAGGTGGAGATTTGTAATGTGGCCTTTGTTTGATTCACTCTTGCTTTGTCAAAGGAAGTTTCTACCAAATATTTGTGGAAGATTATTTTTTGGACTTGTCAATCAAGATTGCTATTTGTTCAAACAAGTTGCTACTTGTTCAAACAAGGTTGCTACTTGTTCAAACAAGTTGTTTCTTGTTCAAACAAAGTTGCTACTTGTCTCCATTTCCATCTCTATAAATAGAGGCCTTCTTTCTCAATTGTAATACACATCAAATTACAAGAGTTCTTTTTCATTCTCTTGTATTTATTCTTCCTTCCTATTAGAGTATTAAGTTAAGAGAGTTGGGAAATACTTTGTGTGAGCCCTTTCTTTTGGAGTGATCTTGTGAGGTTTTCTCTTGGGATATTTGGATTAATTAGAGTGACTACTCTAATTTTGTAATCTCTCTCTTGTACTCTTGTTGATATAGTGAAGTTGTTTCTCTCCGCTTGTGGACGTAAGTCACACTGACCGAACCACGTTAAATTTGTGTCTCCTTTATTTTTCTTTAAGTACCGTTACTATCAACTTGTTATTGTCTTTGTTATTGTCATTATAATATTATTTGGCTAAATTTCGCAATAACCGGATTCTCGATCCTAACACTTCTTATTTAAGATCATGTCTTTAAAAACTAATACCTAATATTGAGATTATGTATCTAGTAAGAGAAAATTTCAATCTAGCATGCTATTCAAGATCGTTGGAATACCTTATAGATTATTATTCAAAATGCTAGAACTAATTTAGTGTTAATACGAGTAACATAATAGTTTTCGAAGCTTGGACGTTGCGCGTTGACTTATAGCCATTTCCATCACCCTAGACCAAAAGTGAAATATATTTTCATTATTAAAACTTTATGTATTATGTATAAAATATACTTTCATACACATAAATGTATGATGTAAGACTCTGTCTCTTTCTTCCTTATTTTCATAAAATTTAAAACTATTAATTATTCGGTACCATGGCATATTTATATACTTACATACTGTAGCCCATATCAGCACGAGCCCAATAAATATTATTTACGTTATCTCAATTTATGTAGCATAAATAGTATTTGGAGTGTTAATCAAGTTTTTATTAATATAAATTTTTAAATAACTTAAGTTGCTAATTATTGTGATTTATAATATCTTTTATGTAATTTAGTAATTTATGTTACTCGCTTTGTCCCAATTTTAGAATTTAGTGAGTCGGTAAATTTTTTTTACTAATATATTTTTAAAAATATTTTAAGTTGTTAATCTTTATGATTTTAGTATCTTTTAATGTAATTTCAAATAATTCATGTTACTTGCTTTATTGCAACTTATGTGACACTATTAGAATTTCAAAAGTCAACCATATTTTTTACTTTATGTTTTTAAAATATTATAAGATGTTAATAGTTATGACTTATAATTATTTTTTTGCATAATTTTTAAATATATAATATTTTACCAAAATAAAGTAAATAAATTAAAATAAATAAAGTACTAAATTTTTAAAACATTTTAAATTCGAAAACATCATTTGGATCAACAAATTACTAAATTAAAACAATAAACTTGCAAATTATAAAATGTCAAAACTATCCCGAATTTATGTGACACAAATATAATTTAGATAACCAATCAAATTCTTAATATGTTTTGAAATATTTTAAATTGTTAACTATTGTAATTTATAATATTTTTTATGTAATTTTTAAATAATATATGTTACTCTCCTTGTCCAAATTTTTGTGGCATTGATATTCAATTATATTCTTAAAATAATTTAAGTTTTTAATTATTATGATTTATAATACTTTTTCTTCTATTCCAGTTTAAGCAACACTGAAATAAATTCGAGATTCAACCAAATTTTATGATTGAAGCAGCGAAATGGATATTTCCTAAATGACTTATAATACCTAATTAGAATTGATATAACAAAATTACTATGAGAAAATATTTGTGAAAAAAAAATTAAATGAGTCTCATATAAGATGTCATGTTAATTTAAAACATCAAAAATTAATTTATTATTTTATGTCAATTTTATTTTTATTAAATATTATTAAATTTTTAATACCTAAATGACTTATAATAATTAATTAAGGGTGATATATTAAAATTACGATTGAAGCAGCTGAAGTAGACATGTCATAAATGTCTATTTTACCTTTTTTAATTAAATAATATTAATTTTCTTATATGTAAATGTCTTACAATAATTAATTAGGGGTAATATAGTAAAATCATAGAGCAAACATACTTGTGATTTTTTTTAAATAAGTCTCATATAAGATGTCCTATTAATTTAAAACACCAAGAATTGATTTATCATTTATATCTATTTTATTATTTATTAAATATTTTTTTTTTTTAATACCTAAATGACTTATAATAATTAATTTGAGGTGATATAATAAAACTATAATTGAAGCAGCTAAAATAGGCATGTCATAAATGTCTATTTTATCTTATTTTTAATTAAGTATTATTAATTTTCTTATATATAAATGACTTAAAATAATTAATTAGGGATAATATAGTAAAATCGCAGAGCAACTGAAGCAGGTGAAGAAGCAGACATGTTGACGAAGAACTGCCTGCTTCTTCACTCTTATTAATAGTAGTAATATATATAAATGACTTAAAATAATTAATTAGGAATAATATAGTAAAATTACGGAGCAATTGAAGCAAACGAAGAAGCAGGCATGTTGACGACTCTTCACTCTTGTTAATAATAGTAGTATTATACTATGTGATTTTTAGTAAGAGAAAACTAATATATAATCTTTTGATACGGTTCCATTTGGTTAATAAGTTGATTTTATAAAATCATATATTTGATTAATAAATTGATTTATAAAAATCATATATTTGAGGTGAATCTGTATACTGTATACATACGGAAGATAGCACAGTTTAGGTAATAAACTTAATTACTTAATACACAAATGAGAATATATCTAAGAGTTTCTTTTGAAATTTAAATAAAAATATTCTAACTAAAATATTTTATTAGAAATTAAGGTGATCACTTTAAAAAGTGCTTAATTTAAATAAAGTGTTAACTATGAACAGTAAAGTTTACTTATTTACGTCTCCACTCTCTCCAAGATCGAATTCAATTTTCTTTTTTGTTTTTCATAAAATATATTCTTTTTTTATTTTTTCATTCAATGTTCGTACGTTAGGACCTATTCTGAATATTATTAGGTGTTCGTTTGATCTGGGCTCGTTCTGAGAATGACGCACTAATAGACCTATTTCATACTCAAATTCAAATTCGAGATTTGTATTAAGAATGAAATAGTGCCTCCGCCACTTATCAAACACTGTTGGTACCCTTTTATGTATTTCTTCAGTTTCAAAAGTTTATTTCATTTACTTTGATGCAATGAAGAATGGAGTTCAAAATCATCCAGCGCAGCAGTAGCTAGCTACAACTTACAAGTACAAAAATTTGAAAAACCAGCTGATCCCGCGCAGTCATCTTCCTCCTCCTCTCCGGCGCCGACCTAAATTCCTCTATTTTATCCCAATTTGCTCTCTCATTCTGCCTACTCCTTCCTGTCCTCGCCGTCAATTCAATAGTTTGTATGTAAAGAATCTTACTGCTTCACAGATCCATTCTATGGGTATTAAAGAAAACTGCAGAAACGAGCTCCGAGCTGCCGTCCGTCAGCTTAGCGAACGATGTCTCTACTCCGCCTCCAAATGGTATTTCTTCTTATTCTCTATCAAACCCTAAAAATTCCCCCTTTTTTTTTTTAAACTTTTTTGATAACATCGGTGTCCGGGCCAGCTTTGGCACCCGACTAATTGCACTGGATACCAACAATAGATACTAGGTTGGGATACCTTTTTTGAATTTTATTTTTCTATAACCGTCGTGTCCGGGCGAGCTTTGGTGTACCTCGATTAATTCCACTAGGATACCTTTTTTGTAATCTCTTTTATTTACACGGATACCTGGTGGCTCCCACCAGCAACAGATAACGAGTTGGGGTATTTTTATTTTTTTTTGGGAAATCTTGTGGATACATTAATTTGGGATTTTTTCTGGATTTGGTACAGGGCGGCAGAGCAGTTAGTGGGAATTGAGCAAGACCCAGCTAAGTACACTCCATCGCACACAAGATTCCAGCGTGGAAGTTCCAGTATTCGTCGCCGGTTCCGAACAGCTACGGAAGCTGCTTTCACTTCCACTCCTGCTGCTGGAGTATCTCACGTGACTACGCCGTCTGTCCCTGAGGATGATAATGAAGCCATTGACAATGATTTTTACCTGCTTGCGAAGTCCTATTTTGATTGTCAGGAGTACAGGCGGGCTACTCATGTGCTCCGTGATCAGACTGGCAAGAAAGCTGTGTTCTTGCGCTGTTATTCGCTTTACTTGGTTTGTCCTTATCATCCTCTTTATCCATGTTTCTTTTTGTGCTTGATTATTGTTACCTGCTGTTTCATGCTTATCGCTTTTGAGTGGAAGAGTTAACCTGGTGTTTTATTTGCTGTTTAAACACATTAATTAATGATGCCATTGGGGGTGTATATCAATGTTAATAGACCAAAAGCAATGGCCTTTATCATTTTGTGAATATGAATTAGTGTAACATCAGGAGCATTAGTCGACCTGGTATATTGATACATGTTCCTATGGCTTGGACTGGGACAAAATATGTGACTTGTAGAGATTAGCACAGGGAAACTTCTAGCTGGTTTTAAGTCAAGCATTGGCATCGATGAAACTAATAACTGTATGCCATTGGTAGCTGATTTTATCAAAATTTGTTTCAATAGTCACCTTTTAGCTAATACTTCATCCGTTTAAAAAAGAATGACCTACTTTCCTTTTTAATCCGTTTCAAAAAGAATGATCCCTTTCCTTTTTTGGTAAAACTTTGATTTCAACTTTCCAGGTGACATGTTTAAGACCACAAAATCAATGGATGTTTTGGTAAATTTGACATAACTTTAATTTAGGACCACAAGATTCAAAAATCTTCTTTATTTTCTTGAACTTCGTGCCAAGTCAAACTAGGTCATTCCTTTTGTAACGGAGGTAGTATATTTTATGTAATTCATACCACGTAGATGTGGAGATGGTATGATCCATCTATGGTATCTCAATTGCGTGTCTTTCAACATGTAAAGACTCAAAGGTGCTAAAATCTCAATCACGTTCCATGTGTATTAAATGATTTAGCAAACAAGAGAACACCATTTTCATCGATAGGAGATATCTTATGCCTTATCTGAGTTCTCTAGGCATGCTGTTAAGGGAAATGGTGTCTGTCATCATTATATTTCTTTATTAGTTTCACTTTATTTTGCTTTATCATGTCCATAAATAGCCAGGAATTGGTCACAGCTTTCAGTGAGCAACGTTAAGGGTTACCTAATAGAAGTTGCGCAGAGAGGAAGAAGTTAGTAATTTATTTCCCTTTAGTATTCTGACAATAATTGTGCCTTTTGGTCTTGTTGTCTTCTTCAAGGTAGCTTTATTCTTTATGTAATTTTATAAGCTGGTAATCCTCTATTCTGAACTGACCTTCCTTGCATATCAGCGAAGGGTTAAAGATGTCAATATGCGTGTATATCAAGACGTGTTAGATCTGCCAGTTAATTTTTTGTTTTATGAAACAAGAAAGGGAATTTATCTTCTAAGAACTGTAAAAATGTAAGAACTTCCGTGTAATCTTTATTGTGGTTGAGCTATCTCTCATGGGAAGTCAACACTTGAGATGAGACTTTTCCGCATACTCATCTTTTTCACTTAATACTAAGTAACTATCTCTGTTCCACAACTCATTCAAGCGCTCTATGCATTGGGTGATTTCTGTTGTTAATTTAAAACAAATAAAAGAGATTTATCTCATAAAAGATATAGTGAAAGCATGCTAATACAAGTTATAAATTCTATAATCAATCATTAATGCTGTCTCTAAGAGATCAGATTCCTTTTACATCTTTAATCTAAGGTGTGGTAATTTTTATTGGAGTTATGTGCGTTTTTTCTTTGCCTAATTGAACAAGTGTGTAAATCGGTTGCTAGATAGTCTTTTCTTATGACATGGTGTTCAGGCCAATTTGTGTGTGTCTCTACCTCTAGGGGTACCTTCCACTAACACAGGTATCGATCTGGTAACTCTGCTTACAAAGGCTTAAATTGATGGGAGGAAATTACCTAGTTTTTTTTTTTTTAAATCTCCCCCGGGATTTGAATCTGAGACATTATAGTTCTCCTCCCACTTTATTGATCACTAGGCCACACGCTTGGGCAGTAAGTTGCTAAATAGCCAATGAAATGTCTAATCTTCCCTTAAGCAAATGGCAACAAAGATCTAAATATCAAAGAAAAAAGTGTGGATTTCCATCCACATGTTCTTAAGATATTTCCTATAAAGATGTTTGTGTCTTTTGGGATCTCTTGGATCATGATATTCATATGACATCTTTCCAAAACTTGGTTTTGGTTTCTTCACCTTGTCGTACTTATGAATTATAAACACTCATCATTGATTCTCTCCTTTCTGTGTACTAATCTTGGCAAGATACTCCGATCATAATTTTCTCCTTCTAACAACTTTGTTCTTGCATCATGGTTCTCTATGGCCTTCTCCACAATGTTAATCGTTATACAACTCACAATACCTTAATTTGTAACTTCTTTTTACTAATCTTTTGTATAACTCTCTTTAAGGTGCTTATAATTATAGAGTTTCTCATCAACACCTTTGTACTACGACTACCTTTTCCAATCTCTCAGGGTAACTTCTTTATCCATTTGTCAAATAAGATATGGGAACTCTTTTATATCTAGCATCACGTCCATATTTTGATGTGGTGGACTAAATTAAGCACGTGGACTCATGATGTGGGAACTCTTTCTAGTATGCTGTCACAATTTGGTCAGGGTGTCTCTGGCTTATTCAACACTAAAGTCAGGTACTGATATAGCATGTTTACGTCCCAATGAGTTCAGTATTTAGAGGATTATTAATAGTTAGATTGTTCTTGCGCTGGTCATCAAACTATTGGTAACCCTCACCCTTTTCAGTGTTGTTTCTTCAAGAAGTGACTTTTAAGCTTTCATGTGTTATATTGTTGTATGTTTACCTGGAGTTCACATATGACTTTTCCTTTGTCTCCTTCTCTTATTCCTTTGGCTTACGTTCGAGGATGAAGTTGAGATGCTGGAGCTTTCCTTTTCTTCTTCCCGACACCTTTTTTGTGGTGGTGGTGTTTTTTGGAACTGTTGATATTTTTCCCATCACTTAGACTTATAGTTCACTTCAAACTATTTTGGCATGGACCATATCTCTCTCCTTTGAGATACTCAGGTTTCTAAATAGTGGGTTTTTCAGTGTACAAGAAAGTGTAGAAATGAATCATCAACCAAAAGAAGAGAACGCATATCATTAGGTACATTGAATTTATTTTTCTATAACATTGATATGTCACTCTTGACATTTTATTATCTACATTTTTGTTCATTTCCTGAATGGTTGACCTTTTCTTTTTTATTTTGATAAGAAAATGGCTGACCTTTTCATAAAATGTACCATTCAGGAATGAAATTAGTGTAAAGTATTCTTTCAATCAACTAACATCTGAATGAATTTTCAACTGATCAAACCGTGTCATAGACTCGAAGAATAAGGGGATCAATTTTATGACACACTTTAACTGATTCAGATCATAAATTAACTTCGGCCTTCTCCTTAAAACTCCTTCTCTAACCAAACTTGGTCATATGCAACGGGCAAAGGGAGAGCCATGATTCGTTCTTGATGTCTGCATTAGTGGAGAGATAAGGATATAGGCATCAGATCTTTTGGTTCTCAGTTTCTAGCTTTGCTGATTAGCACCATCCTAATTTTGTTATGCTTTCTAAAATGTCATTGATTTTTGAGAGATTTTAGCTCCTTTTTGTTCTCAAACAAATAAACTTAAATCTGTTTCCATAAAAGCAAATATAAAGTCAACTAGCTTTATTTCATATGTTAATATTAAATTGTACCTAATAAGCTTGGTGATAGATACTTACATCTGCTTCTTTTTTGCTTCTTAAGGCCGGTGAAAGAAGAAAAGAAGAAGAGATGATAGAACTCGAGGGACCCTTAGGCAAGAGCGATGTTGTGAATCACGAACTGGTTTCTATTGAGAGGGAGTTGTCTGGACTTCGAAAAAATGGAAGCATTGATTCCTTTGGCCTTTACTTGTATGGTCTTGTTCTTAAGCAGAAAGGCAGTGACAATCTTGCTAGGACCGTTCTTGTTGAGTCAGTAAATAGCTATCCATGGAACTGGAGTGCTTGGTCTGAGCTGCAGTCGTTGTGCACCACAGCTGAGACATTGGACAGTTTAAACCTTAATAACCACTGGATGAAAGACTTCTTTCTAGCCTATGCTTACCAAGAGCTTCGAATGCACACTGAGTCATTGGTGAAATATGAAAATTTGCAAGGGACCTTCAGTTTTAGCAATTACATCCAGGCCCAGATTGCTAAAGCTCAGTACAGTCGTAGAGAATTTGAACAAGTAGAAGTTATATTTGAAGAACTACTAAGAAATGATCCTTACAGGATTGAAGACATGGATATGTATTCCAATGTGCTGTATGCAAAGGAATGCTTTTCAGCCTTAAGTTATCTTGCACATAGGGTATTTTTGACAGATAAATACAGGCCAGAGTCTTGTTGCATTATTGGGAACTATTACAGTTTGAAAGGGCAGCATGAGAAATCTGTAATGTATTTTCGAAGGGCTCTTAAATTGAATAAAAAATATTTATCAGCTTGGACACTTATGGGTCATGAGTATGTAGAGATGAAAAACACTCCAGCAGCAGTTGATGCCTATAGGCGGGCTGTGGACATAAATCCATGTGATTATCGAGCCTGGTATGGATTAGGACAAGCTTATGAGATGATGGGGATGCCATTTTATGCGCTTCATTATTTTAAAAAGTCAGTGTTCTTACATCCGAGTGATTCTCGATTATGGATTGCAATGGCCCAGTGTTATGAAACAGAACAGCTTCATATGCTTGAGGAGGCAATCAAATGTTACAGAAGGGCTGCAAATTGTAATGACAGAGAAGCAATTGCACTTCACCAGCTAGCAAAACTGCATGCTGAACTTGGCCGTTCCGAAGAGGCAGCATTTTACTACAAGAAAGATTTGGAGATTATGGAGGCTGAAGAACGGGAAGGTCCAAATCTAGTTGAAGCTTTAATGTTTCTTGCAAGATACTATAAAGCTCAAAAGAGATTTGAAGATGCAGAGGTTTATTGCACCCGCCTTCTAGATTATTCTGGCCCGGTAAGTTTTACCTCCTCTTATTAAATACTTTAGAGTCAATTTCTCAATGATAAGTTAAAACATGTTCTCTTAATCATTCTCGAAAACTACTCTTTGAGCAACTTCCCTCACCTAGTTTGGTCATTAATGCAGGAGAAGGAAACAGCAAAGAGTCTACTTAGAGGAATAAGATATGAAATGGATGTTGAGCATCCTCCACCCTGATAAGTTTCTTTTATCTTCACAAACCTCTATATGAATTCTGAGGCTCCAACCGAACAAACAACTGAGAAGCTTGGACAGTTCTTCGGGAACAGCCAAACAGTTGAGAACCGAAGCAGCAGAAAAACTGTTCAAAACAGTTAGCATCCTCGCTAAATGCAATCTAGTTACCTTGTTGGTTTCATGATCAAAGAAACTTCCTTGGTCTGAGATATTTCCCTTGTTTGGGATGCCGGTGAAAGGGTTTATGGGCAAATGAGTGCTGATATAGTAATTTATTTTAGTTACATCTATTACATATGCTGCCGTGTGACCAGGAGCTCACGAGTTCGAGCCGTGGAAACAGCCTCTTGCAGAAATGCTGGGTAAGGCTTGTACAATAGACCCTTTGTCACCCGGCTCTTCCCCAGACCCCGCACATAGCGGGAGCTTAGTGCACAGACTGCCTTTTTTTTTTATTGTACTCCTATTACATATGGTTCTATTTCCAGAGTACTTGAAGGACTACTGCATTCGCTTCATTTTATAAAATGTGAGATACATCCTACAGATACATTTAATAATTAAACTAATTTGCATAATTTAAGGGATGTAATGGCTAAACTAGCATTAATTTAGCAATTAACCTAACTAATAATGGTAAAAACTCGATAAAATTCCACGAATAAAGATAATTTGTTTGTTATTTCATCTTTTTAAACAAAATCTCTTCCATAATAAAAATTACCTATATAATGACATGTTTACTTCTATTTACCTAAAATTTCAACTATTTTTAAAATTTTAGAAAATCTCACCTTTTAACCTTTGATGATACATATAACTAATGTGAGATATATCTTACAAATATATTTAATAATTAAATTAATTTGCATAATTTAAGGAATTTAACGGCTAAACTAACATTAATTTAGCAATTAATCTAACTAATAATGGTAAAAAACCTCAATAAAATTCCACGAAAAAAAGGTAATTTGTTTGTTATTCCACTTTTTTAAACAAAATCTCTTCCATAATCAGTTTTTAGATAGAAACTATTCATACGACTTTTTTTTTGTTTTCTTGATTTTGTTTGAAGTAATTGTAATGAATATTTCAGTGTTATTACGTCATTTCGGCGTTTGGATTAACGCTATAAAGTACGAGGGCTATAAGAGTGATGGAATCATTGTTAGTGAACATGTAACGTATGATAAATTGATTTCGGTCATTGCTGTAGAACTGAAAATTGACGAAAGCAGGAAAAAAATTGAGGCTCGTTACATAGTTGATGGTAATGTGGCACCATTGTTGATTGTAATGAGATGGGTGTACTCTTATTTCAATTATGACAAGGTATGCCATTGAGCATTCCTTCAATTTCTATACAAAAAGATCTGACCAAAAAAATTGTATCTTGTTTAACGTTTCAAAAATAGTTATTTGTCTCTTGTTTATTTAATTATGTATCTAACGTAAATTGATTGTTGTTTTACGTAATTTTATTTTTGTTATGTTAAGTAGGTTGAGATACATATTTGGCCTAGCTAGATACATTTTTTCTTCATCTTGTATCTCTGGTTCTGGTTGTGTATATATTTATATCTCGTTATCTTTTAGTTTTAGTGATATAAGCATATCAAATATACATATTTGTAGTGTTAAAGATACATATTGTGCACACTGATATATATATGTATCTCTCGTTAATTTTTTCTGTACGATAAATAAGGATCTGAAGAAAGAGTTTTGTTGCAACGGGAATGTTATGCAAGATAACGGGCTTGGCGAAGTGATACAACTTCAAGGTGATCAAAGAAAGAATGTTTCTCATTTCCTTGTGACTGCTGGTGTTGTCAAGAAGGATCATATCAAGATTAATGGTTTCAAAGTCGTTTGGGCTATTTGGGGTTTGGAGTTATAGAAGCATAGTAGTATATAAGTTGTTTGCAATTGTTATTGCAATTGCTGGTCTTTGGTTATAATGTCTATGAGATCTTGTCATGGGTTTCTTCTGAATTTTGGTTGGACTCTTATTTCAGATCATAATAAATTTAGTTTTATTAAACTAATTTTGTTATTCTTATCTTTATCTGATTCCTGATCTTGTATAGTTCTTACTATAAACATGATGAAAATAAATGACTAGAGATTAGTGGCTCTTGAAGAAACATCCATCCTCTCTAAACCCCACTTGTGAAATTATCTTTTTTACTCGTGTTAGAAGCTCATTCGTGAAACTATACGAGGTATGTTGATGTTGTTGTTGAGCAATAATTCAATCACAGTGAATTGATTTAGGATGTGGTATATTTTTAATTTTTTTTGGCTGAATCCAAATGCTTAAGCAATTCAGCTGTCTAAGCAAAACTTGAAAAGAAATGCTACCTATATTTTTATTTATGTTCTATTATGCGAAGAAACTAAAGAACTTGTGAAGCACAAACCTCAATCACTTTGCTTGAATTGATCGAACTTAGAAGAATATCTCGTGTCGATTATCACATTAATAGTGGCTATTTTTGACATAATATTGCGAGATTTCATTGAATTCAGACTAGCGGAAAGTAACCAACACGTTTAAATTCATGATACATATTATTCGCTTTGTGACTCATATTTTTTTGAAAGCTTGCAAATTTAAAATCGTGCTAGATTTCACTTTGTCAATTGCCTATAACAGGGTCACATGATAACTTTGAAAGCTTTACTATGTATTAAAACAAAATCATTTTCAAACTTATCCAACAATTAAGAAATGAACAAGCTAAAACTCTATTCCTGATAAAGTTGTTGGTTCTATCTTTGTTGGCAAGCACCAAAGAGCACAAAATCAGAAATGTTGCAGATAGTTTATCCGGAGTTTGCTAGTTCATTAGGAAATTGAAGCTGATTAATGATCTTCACTAAAATGAACAAGAACTCAGTCAACATAAAATGTGATGAAATCTTCGACAACTGAAATACTTCATTCACTTAGGAGTGACCTAAATCAACACCTTACAAGTCCCAAGCTGATGCAGTTTACACAAGGAAGGAAAAATCGCGCCACAAGACAAAACAGACACACTCAACAAAGACTGTCTTGAACGAAAAAGATCACAAAAATACATATTTTCTACTGGAGAACGATAAAACATCTCAACTAGCAATAATTTCTTATGCATACATGCATGCCTGATGGTTCTTATGGAAGCAACACAACAACTCATAGTTCATATTTTCAAGAATAACTCTTCTGCAACTTGCACGCGAGAAGGAGACTCGTGCAACTAGAAGAGCTTGCCTGGTTGTATAGCTCCACTTCTCATCATTATGCAGAATTCGTCATAGTTGATTCTTCCATCCTAAAAATTAAACTTACTAACATGTATCTTTGGTATGCTGATTCCACTAAAATTTAAAAACAAAAGATACATATAAAACTTAAACAGATAACAATAGATACAAAATATTGAAAAAAGTATCATGTATGTCTAGATATGTATCTAAGCCTAAAATTACGCAGATCTGAAATAACAAGAGATACATAAATCCATAATAACACAAAATCAGATATACAAAAAGCTTAAAATGTATCTATTATTTTACCGAATATGTATCTTTGGTATAAATAGTTGAATCAAAATAAAAAATAATGTGAGATACATACAAAATACACTCTTACATAATATGTATCTTTAAACTTACTAACATGTATCTTTGATATGCTTATTTCACTAAAACTTAAAAAAACAAGTGATACATATAAAATCATAAACAGAGAACAAGAGATACAAGAAATTGAAAAAAGTATTTTTAGTGTCTAAAGATGTATCTCGGCCTAAAATTGTTCAGATCATGTAAATACCTCTGGAAGCACATCTCTTGAAGTAAGTTCAATAACTCATTTTCTTTTAGCAGGAACTTCACCTCCAGAACTATTAGATCCTCTTTTGTTAGAAACATGCACTTCTTTTTTCTTAGACTTTTTTCATATTTTTTCCACAATTTCTTCATCGTAGATGGATCATTTCTGTGCTTTGATCTATTTTCATTAAAACCATCAGAATCTTGCTAAAAAAATACCAAGAACAAAGTTTACAACTTCTTTATATTATTTGATATTATTTAATTGAGACATTTCAAGACTAAAAGATGGTCCTGAATCTCTATTCATTATGTTAATTCAAATAATATAGACTAAAAAAATCGATAATCAAAGACTTAATTAAACAATGTCATCAAAACAACACTTTGAAAAAAAGATATCAAATTATATTTTTTTGAAAAAAATCGTAAGATATGATAATAGGATATTGAATATGATTTTAAGAAATTTTTTTTACCTTAATTCAAAAGTTTGAATTAGAGCAAAATAATGGATTGAAACCGCAACAGAAAAGAAGGCATTGAATGAGGAGGAAACTGTTGCTTAATTTGATAAAGTTGTAACCTGTAAAGGGAGTTTTTAACATGTATCTACACAAGGTAAAAGTAGTAAATATTGAGATATTTGTAATATTTTTAAAGTGAAGAGATTTTTAGTAGTTTTTTTAACTTAAGTTGTTCTTTTATGAATTTTTTCCTTTGAATTTTGATCAAGAATTACATATTTCTTATGGATTTTATATAATTTTCAAACATAAAATTTTAAGTGAATTTTCTCAAACACGAAAAAATATATATTTCGAAAAAACCTCTTGCTATATTCGATAAACAAAAATCTTCTATGTTTCATAAATATGAATTTGATTCATATATATAGGTGGTTTACCCATTTTCAGCCTTATTTTTTTTAATTAGTTTATGAGAACGTGTGTTTTATATTCATTCCTTAATATAAAATTAATTTTTCAAATAATATATTTTAAATGATCCATATACTTACAACTATTTTTGAGCTAAAAAAAAAAGATAATTCAAAACATATAAATATAAAAATAAAACTCATAATTTCCTAAATATTAGAATCGTAAGTAAATGACTATTTTGTCAAGTGTGAACACTATTTTAAAGGAGTAAAAAGGTGAACGACATTTAGCTATGAGGCTTCATACTTTGAATATTTAGCAATAACTTAATTTAAATTTTTCATATTTCTTTTTTTTCTCAATCTATGTATCTAGTCAAACACCATCACATAAATTGACAAAGTAAGGCATATAAAAAAGACTATCGCCCCAAGAAGAAATATTATTTAAGAGGATCAACTGCAAAGAAGTCATACCTAGATAAGAATAAGCATGTAAGAAAATATAACACTAGTAGAACCTACAAAAATAAATTAGAGTGTTTTACCTACGGTAGCATAGAGCACTTAGCAAATACTTCTCAAAAAAGAATCAATAATAGATCTAGGAATGCACAATTAATAGAAGATGTAAATGAAAATTTAATAAATGTAGACGAATATATGTCAGATGATGAAAGTATATACTCTATTAGAAGTATGGAAGTGATGTGAAACAAGATAATAGAAGCAAGATAAGAATTAAAGATACAAAATAAATAAAGATAGACACAATTAGATTCAAACAATCAAAAGATGTAATGGTGAAACTAACCAAAACACCCCTTAATTGAGAAATAAAAGCACCTAATCTATTAGAATCCTCAAGAAGGTAGTACCCGTACTTGCAAATCCTAGGACAATTGTTGAAAATCAACAAAGGGTTTCAAGCTCTCAAAGGAGGCTCAATTCTTCAATATCCAAAAACTAGTGGCTCAACCCTAATAACTACCTATTTATACTAAGGGTTAAAAGAAGTAAAGAAAGACCAAATTGCCCTTTATTTAAATTACAAGCTAATTTAAATGGTAGACACACTTAGGATATTAAATATCTTCAAGTCATCCATATTGGATTCTTCCAAAGATTCCATCTTCATCCATAAAGCTTGCTATGCTGAAAGGTCCTTAACTTGACTTCTTGTGAAGGGCCTTCTCGAAGTAGCGTCACTTTGATGTACATCAGGAAGTCTTTGAAGAAGAAATAAATAAATCTGATTCTTCAGATTCTGGAGAAGAGGAATTTATAAATGAAATAGGATTAGAAAAGACAAACTCAGACTATTATGATTTAATAAATTTGATAAAAGAATGTGAACATGAATTTAAGGAAGGAAAAGGATTAGACAGTAATTAGTGTTGTTTTTCGAGGTTATAAACTCTCATTTCAAATCTTTATAGTCTTTCTTCTAATTCTAATATTCTATCTTCTGTTGTTTTGGTTATTGGTTACTGGTTGGAAAGTTTATTTAAATTATTTATTGATTTTGGAGTTTCTGAGGTAAGTTTATAACCTCGAAAAAACATAAAGAGGTAATTACAGAAGAAGACTTATTAGAAGTAGAATTATTAAATACATTTGCTGAAAACAATAGAGTTAAACACAAAAAATCAATAATGATACCATTTGAAGGAATGATATGTAATGAAGGAAAGAAAATTAGTACAGTCAAGATTTTAGCAAGAATAAAAATTCAAGACTATGAGTTCGAGACGTTAGCTATAGTTGATTCAGGATGAACAAAGAACATTTTAAATAGCAGAATTTTACCAGCAAAACTAATTAAAAATTTGTCAAAACCTCAAGAATCCATGCAAATGGACGGAACATATAATACCTATACAGACTATATACCAAAAGTAAAAATAAGTTTTATTAATACTTGTGAAAAATTCTACCAACCATCATATACACTCAGTGAAATACTAGTTAGAGATTTGAACATAAAAGCAGACTTTGTGTTAGGATTAGACTTTATGGTACAAAATAATGGAGAATGTTTAGTTATACAAAATTGGGTAAAATTCACCAGTAATATCACTCACTCACCAATACAGACACAACCTACTTTAACTAAATATCATTTTCTTAAGGATAAGCCAGATGAAAACTTATCTTATATATAGACAACTTATACTACTAGTAGTAATAATAATCATAAGCTAGAATATATATTACTTATATATGTATATATATATCCTTTAGTATATGTATTATAATATATATCGTAGATTATATAGTTAGCATAGTACTATAGACAGATAAATATAACAAACAAATTATATATAATAAGTAATTAAAGCAGGTAAGTAATTTTAAGATATTAAAGCAGAGTTATCGCGGTTGTGTTTTAATATGATGTAAAGTTCTACTCAGTACTCCCTCCTTCGTTGTCCTTAGTCCAGTGTAAGTGTCCAACTCATAAAGATCCAAGTATATTTTTTCCCAAAATAAATTATTTTTGCATTTTTGGGGGTTTTTCTAAAAAATTTGTATGCCCTGTTCATCTCTTTCTCTTCAGTTTTAGGTATTTTAGCAATATCTTCTTTAATCACACCCCGGGAGAATAACAACAGTCCTTTTTAATCTTCTTCGAACTTTTCAAGTCCCTAGGAATTTACAGATTTATCCATCGTTATTGCTAAAACACTGAGAGAATAACTATATACTGAGGCTATTTTTATAAGTAATTTACAAATTTTACAAGATAAGAAAACTGGCAGAAAACCGTCGGTGATCCAGATCTTAATAAAACACATGTGAAAGAAAATATAAACTTGATTAATTCAAACATAATTTACAAACTTGGGAGAAAAATACAAAGATCTATGTAACTACTACTTACATGCCTTAAGGAAGAAGTGAGGTTTCCCTTTCGGGAGTCCCCTGAAAGTTGACAACTACCGAAAATGAAGAACTAAGAAAACTTTTCACACTTTTCACTCTTTTTTTTTTTGAAAGTAACTTACAAACTTTAGAAACTAAGAAACTTAAAGAACTTAAGAAAAACTAAAAAACTTTCTCACTCTTGATTTTTTCTTATTTTTTTCTCTCTTTGATACATGTTTTAGTCTTCCATAACGGGGTATTTATTGAAATCTTTGGACTTCAAATCCTAATTTTTTTGTGGACTTCAAATCCTTTCTAAAAACTTTAGCAAGACTTTATCAACTTGGGTGGGCCGTCCATTCATATTTACTATATTGTTATTATTATCTGTCTATATTACCTATCTATTATTATTATTATTATCTATTTATCTATATTATAACTATTTGTCTATTTTATTGGTATCAGAACCCTAGTTACATAGATCTTTGTATTTTTCTCCAAGTTTGTAAATTATGTTTGAATTAATCAAGTTCATATTTTCTTTCACATGTGTTTTATTAAGATCTGGATCGCTGGCGGTTTTCCGCCAGTTTTCTGATCTTGTAAAATTTGTAAATTACTTATAAAAATATCCTCAATATATGGTTATTCTTTCAGTGTTTTAGTAATAACAATGGATTAATCTGTAAATTTCTAGGGACTTAGAAAGTCCGAAGAAGATTAAAATTCTCTGAAATTTGGAAAATATATAAAAATAGGAATTCAGACTAAAGGATATGAAGAAATGAATAATGGTAATAATTTATTAATATGTGTAGGATTTATAGGAAAACTTGTCACTAATAGTTGTATAAGATTTAATCTAAAGATAGATGATGTAGTAAGTTTAATAGAAAATTAAGGTATTAAATTATTGAAACCCCTAAAGATAAATTCAGAAAAATATGCAAGACTAGAATGGAATTTAGAAAGATTTACTAAGAAAGAAATACTAAAGTCAACCGATTATTTAATGTATATAAACAATAAAGGACAAGTTTTAGTAAGATTCACAGACTACCAATATACAAATGAAAAAGAGTTTGATGAAGAAATTAAAGAATGTGAGAATACTAATTTTATGAATATAGAAATATTAGAAGAAGGTTTTGAGGTAAATAAAGCTATAATAAAAGCAGAAGCCCTATATGAAATAAATAACAATAGCGTATTTAAATGCACAGGCTGTAAATTAGGAAACTTAGACCTTGAGAAAATGAAAGAGCATTTTATAAAATGTGAATTAAGAACAGATAATTATGGTTATACACGTAAAAAAAACAACTAAAAGGTGAAGACTCAGAATCGATTTATAGTATAGACGAAAGTATAAAAGAATTTATGAAAAGTGCAGCAGGCACTGCAAGCCCTTTCTAGAGAATAATCGGTATGCAAAACGTACCATTAACAACAGGAAATTTACCAAGATATAGAGTAGTTAGACCAAACCTAGACAATCAAGCAGAACAAGACATAAAACCTAGAGGAAAAAGAATGTCAATAGAAGAACCCATTAGATTACAAGAAGGAGGTAATAAAGAAAAAATTTTAAACTTGCCAGCCCATGACCCTCAGGCATAGAATCATGTAATAGACATATAGAAAAATATAGTTGTAGCAGACTACATACAACATATACAGGGTAATCAAGAACTAGATGCAGAAATTATGTATAGATATCTAGAGACATTTCTAGGTGCAAGTACTAAAGCACTTTGAGAAGCATATAAGCAATTATTCCCACAAGATTTTCAAGAATTAGTAGAATTAGGCTCAAATTTCTACAATTTTATAAACAAAGTACATACTCTACTAACAAGTCAGGATCCCCATAGTGGATTAATAGTATTACAACAAAGAACTTTAATAAGTTTAGAACAACTAAACATTAATCATTGGTCAAGGATTAAAGAATTTTTAAATGACTATTTCTATTATTGTACAATTAGTGGTAACTTGTTCGATCAGACTCTAGGAGCTAGATTATTTAATAAATTATCAGGAGCTTTAGGAAGAGAAATAGAAGAAAAATGGTCTAAAAGAGACGGGGTAGTACAAAACCCAAATAACCCATGGTCAATAGGACAAAGAATACAGCATATAATGAATATATTACAAGAAAAATGTACAAATATACAGATATAAAAATAATTAAAAAGAAGTGATACAGATTTTTGTATCCACTATGGGGATCCTGGCCTGTTAGTAGAGTATGTACTTTGTTTACAAAATTGTAGGAATTTGAGCCTGGTGATCCAGATCTTAATAAAACACATGTGAAAGATCCATCACATGACCGAATCATCTCAACCTCGCTTTCCTCATCTGGGCTTCCACTGAAGCCACTTCCACCTTATTTCGAATAACCTCATTTCTAATCCTATCTTTTCTAGTACACCCACACATCCACCGAAGCATTCTCATCTCCGTCATCTTCATTTTCTAGATGTGGGTGTTCTTAACAGGCCAACACTTCGCTCCATATAACAAAGTCGGTCTAACCACCACTCTGTAGAACTTGCCTTTAAGTTTGGGAGGTACTTTTTTGTCACACAAGATATTAGAGGCGAGCCTCCATTTCATCCACCCTACCCCGATCTGATGAGTGACATCCTCGTCAATCTCTTCATTCTCCTGAATCATCGATCCCAGATACTTAAAACTATCTCTCTTACTGATAGAATGAGTGTCAAGCTTAACAACATCGAACTCATGAGACACCTCGCTGAACTTACACTTCAAATATTTCATCTTAGACCTACTCAACCTAAACCTTTTAGACTCATAAGTTTGCCTCTAAACCTCGATCTTAGCATTAACTCCACTAAGAGTCTCATCAATCAAGACTACATTATACGTAAATAGCAAAAAATAAGGTACCTTATCCTAAATGTGCCACGTCAAAACATCCATCACCAAGGCAAAAAGATCGGACTAAGCGTCGATCCTTGATGTAACCCCATCAAGATGAAAAAGTATTCCGAGTACCCTCCCCCAGTCCTAACCGAGTCTTAGCTCCGTCATATATATCCTTAATCTCCCTAACATATACTATAGGTGCATCTCTAGCCTCCAAACATCTCCAAAGAACCTCTCTGGGAACTCTATCATAGGCCTTCTCTAAGTCGATAACACCATGTGCAAATCCTTCTTCCTTTCCCTATACTGCTCTAGCAGTCTCCTGACGAAATGAATGGCTTCTGTAGTCGAGCGCCCTGGCATAAATCCAAATTTATTTTCAGAAATAGTAACAATCCTCCGGAACCTCAAGTTTACCACCCTTTGTCAAACCTTCATAGTGTGACTCAACAACTTGATACCCTTATAATTATTGCAATCCTGAATGTCGCCCTTATTATTATACAATGGAATTATCGTACTCCACCTCCAAGCTTCAAGCATCCTCGTAGTCTTGAAAATTATGTTAAACAACCGAGTCAACCACTCTATACCTTTTCCTCCTGTGCACTTTTAAAAATTCACTGAAATCTCATCTGACCTCGTCGTTCTACCTCTACGCATCCTACGAATAGCCCCCCTAACCTCCTCAACCTTAATACGCCTACAATAGCCATAGTCGTGAAACCTCTCGGAATGCTCGAAATCTTCCACCACAATGCTAGTATCCTTTCCATCGTTAAGGAGCTTATGAAAGTAAGATTGCCATCTCTTCCTAATATGATCCTCCTCCACCAAAACTTTCTCGTTCACATCCTTAATACACTTCACCTTATCCAGGTCTCGAGTCCTCCTCTCCCTAACCTTGGCGAGCCTGTACAACTTTTTATCCCCACTTTACTATCTAACACTGTGTATAAACTCTCGAAAGCAGCCTCATTAGCCCTCGTGACCGCTGACTTCGGCTCTCGCTTAGCAATCTTATACTCCTCCCTATTCTTCCGTTTATCTTCTTCATCCTTACTCTCCGCCAACTTTGCATACGCTCTCTTCTTATCCTCTACCTTCCTTTTCACCTCTTTGTTCCACCACCAATCCCCTTGGTGCTTGCCCCAACAACCACTAGAGACCCCCAACACCTTCTTTATACTATCAAAACTAGTTTAAACACGATCATTATTTTCTTAATTAGGATATAACATTATTGATTATATTTGGAATAAAAAGGCCAGCTTAAAAATTTCCATTCTAATTAAACAAATTATTAGAACCAATTAATATCACAATTTGCATAAAATATTAATAGAGATTAGAGATAGAAATTAGAAATTATAGATTACTAATTATAGGTTAAAGATTAGAGATTATACATTAGAGATTAGAGATAAAACAACAAAAAAGGCCCAAATATATCGTTATATCATCAAAAATACTTTAAACACAATCATTATTTTTTCTAATTAGGATATACCATTATTGATTATATTTGGAATAAACTTAAAAATTTCCATTTTAATTAAATAAATTATTAGAAGCAATTAATATCACACAATTTGCATAAAATATTAATGAAGTTTATAACTTAAATAGAAGCTTCTGAAAACGGACCTCTCTCATAGTACAAGTAGGAGAAGGAAATCATTATTTGTTTAATTAGGACATACTAGCATTATTGATCATATTTGGAATAAAAAGGCAACTTAAAAATCTCCATTCTAATTAAGTAAATTATTCGAACCAATTAATATGACACAATTTACATAAAATATTAGTTAAGTTTATAACTTAAATAGAAGTTTTTAAAAAGAAACCCCTTTCATAGTACAAATAGGAGAAGGAATGCATAGCAAAACCAAATGTTAAAGAACTTCAACACAAGTTCAACCAACTTATGAACTATTAAAATGAAGTTTCAAGAACTTCAAACAAAGTTAAAAAAGTTGAAGAACTATCAATATGAAGTTCAACTATTTATTGAAAAAAATAGTAAACGAAACAATACAGATTAGTAAATTATTTCCTTAAAATTGTTATTTTTTGGGTACACAAAATCTGTATTTTCGCAACACTACTTCAACACAAATTCAAGTCTAAAAACAAGAACATCTATGAAGTTACACAACACCTTCAACACAAAATAAAAAATGATCTATCCAAGAAGTGTGTTATAATCTCAGAAATACGATGAAACAAAAAGTTAAAGCCAAGTCCTCTGAATTCACGGAGTGTCCTTAAGGAAATAATTCCCCTCAAGTACCCGAGGTTATGGAATTTTCCTCCCAGGATAAAATGACTTTCAATTCAACTGTAGTGGTACCTCAAACGATTGGATTATCTTTGAACTCACTCAACAGTTAGATGATCACACGGAGTATTTTAGAAGACAAGAAATGTTTTCAAGTGAAGAAAAATTCATGCTAAACTTGTGGAAAAAATGCAGGTTTATATAGTCATTAAGTGCTCCTTACGAAAGATGACAATGGTTTACCCAAAAAGGTGTATCCTTTGGAAGAGTCATATCTGTTCATTCGAAACATTGTGTCTTTTTTTGAACTATCTGAACAGTCACGCCTATTCCAAAACAATATGTCTTTTCTTCAAGGGTTGTGTCCATCCATTTTTCATTCACACCAATTGAATCCAACATATATCTGTCGGATTGATAATCAGTCTATTTATATATCTGTTTCAAAAATGGGTCATCTTCTTAAATAAAAATACTTATGGTCCATTTAATTAAAAAATAGACTTAAAAAATCTATTTAACAAAGAGTTTTACTCACACATATTTAATTAGTTGGATTTCAATATGAATAGCAGACACTTGTGAAAAGTTTGATAATGAAAAACTTTTCTTAATGAATAAAAGAATGTCATCTTTTCTTATTTAGTAACTATATAATGACATTATTCTTATTTTATCCTTAATGGATCTCACTTAATAAGAAAAGATAACTAAAAAGTTAAATAATAAAGTATCTTTAAAATTGGCAATTTTGTAAACTAACAAAGTCATCACTTATTTCTTAAACTCCGTACCCAGTCAAAAGGCGACACATAAAATGAGATGGAGAAAATATATGAATTCGACAAGAAATCTTCAAAAGGAGTTAAACTTACATATTTAGTGTGTATATGAGGGTCGAGTTATCTACTTTGAATTTCACCGAGGTCAGGGGCAGAGCTACATGTATGATAGGGGGTTCATCCGAATCCCATTCGACAGAAAATTATATTATATATACATGGTTAAAATTATTTTTTATGTATATATAGTAGATGTCGAACCTCCTTTGGTTAGTTCGTGTATTCACTTGTGAACCCCTTGGCGAAAATTCTAGCTCCACCACTGACCGAGGTATATGGCCAAGCAATCAATAAAGTGAGTTGAAAATCATGAATTTTCGAATTTAAATTTCATTACGAGCAAATACATTAGACAACAACCTCTTCTCATCTATTATAACCTTAATGGATAGAATTATTTGGTATATGAAGAGCTATAAGAAAAAATCGATACCTGTATTCATAAAAGGTAATAGATAATTCATGAAATGAACTGAGGTCTACAAAAGTTATCTCAAATGGTTATTTAAAAAACTAAAAGAAAATTATTACTATTAAATCATTTTCAAACACACTACTAAAAGATTTTAGATTCATTTTGAAATAAATTAATAAGGAAAAACTAATACGTATCACCTAATTAAAGCGATTTTGATACTCTCTTGATTGAAATTTGATCTCTTTCTTGGAACGTATCAGATAGTTGTAAATAATATACTAAAAGTGGTACCAATGAGATTTCTTGAGAAAAGAGAAGATTGGAGGTAACTGTTAAATCAATTTTTGAATATTTTGGCTGCAAATACAGATTTGGTAATTTTGACGCCGCCCCTTTCTCCATACTACTCTCTCCTCCCTAACACACTTCTATTTTTAGTCTATTATTTTCTCCGTTTCCGTTTCCGTTTCCGTTTCCGTTTCATATTCCTAGTACCACTCATAGAAGCTTGCAATATAACTCAATTGCATTCATTGTTTGTGTAATACGTTAATTTTCTTCGAGCAATATGATGATGAATCGTTATTCAAGAAAAAATATGAAGAGAAGAGGAAGCAAAAGAACTAACAAAGTGATTAAAGAAAATTTCTGTTCTTCCATTGAATCACTTCCCAATGAGTTACTTACTGATATTGTTGCAAGGGTTGCTTCACGTTCTTTCAAGAATTTTATCAATGTCAAGCTAAGGTGTGTATACATGATTACAAATATTTTGATTACAACGAACTGTTTTTTTTTAAAAAAAAAAAAATTGGTTTAACTAATTGATATTTTAGTTGCAAGGTTTTTAATGAACTTGCCAATGAACGATACGTATATCAAAAGGCAACACTGGTAGACTTTCCGATTGCACCATGGGAGAAGCAGACACAAGAGAAGATTAATAAAGTCAATTCTTTCATGGAGCTATGTAGAGAATGTGGGAATACAGAAGCTTTATACAGAAAAGGCGTGGTACGTAAGAATTAAATTTTAAACTTTATTCTAAAGTTTTTAAATTCTAATACTGTATGAAGTGTTTTTATTCTCAGGTGGATTATTTTAAGGACGATGAGCCAGAAGTTGCATTGGAGTTTCTGAAGAGAGCAGCAAAAGGAGGCCATGTTGGAGCATGGTATGTGATTGGCATAATTATGGTGTTTATGGGTGGTGAATACGAGCGAAAAGGGGTAATGTTGATTGGCAACATGAAAGAAACAGAGAGGAAATTGACAAGGGCGTGTCGAAAGAGCTTAATACAGATATTGACAGAGATTTGGGTGACTAATCCTTCAGTTTTGGAACAAAGACGACCCACTGGTTGCGCCATGCAACATCAACAACGCAGTCGCAAGAATGTCTGGTCTAGTGACAGTGAGGATGAAGATGATGGACACGCCGATTTTCATTGTAATGCTTGTAGTTGTGACGTTGAAATTGCTCATATATGGCAATGTATGAGGAAATTTTATGGGCATTTCGACATGATTTAGTTGACATTTGTAAAACGATAGGTCTAAGTATGTTGTTATGTTGATTCATTCTCTTATTTAAGAAGAATAAATAAGCTGGCTAGATAAGTGAATAATCATCGTTGATGTTTTGTGTATGTATTCAATCCTGTAATACTTTTTTGCTCTAAACTATGTGCATAAGTTAATTTGTTATTCTCCAAGTCTATTATTTGTCTTCAAAATTCATTGAATATGTACAAATTATTGATTTAGAACTCTGTAACATAAGAGGATAAGAATTACATACCATAAGTTTTAAATCCTGATTCCGAAGGGGGGAAAGAAGAAGTGACTGTTTGAACAAACATTGTTTACACGAATGTTAGAAGGAACTAACATCTTGTGCCAAATCCTGGTTTAGAACGGAATTCAACTTTATCTTGTACAGAAAATTCATTCAGCTATTGTCATTTCATCTATAACGTGATATCTTACCTTATGTAGTAATTTTTGTAATTGGCTGTTGTAGCTGATGCACTTGGCTTCACTACTTACCCCGCCTCTGCATACTTGAGCCCTCAAGCATCTGGCGAGAATCTCCTTATTGGTGCTAATTTCGCTTCCGCTGGTGCTGGCTACGATGACAAAACATCCATCCTCAACGTAAGTTTTTCAACCACTCTGTTTCCTAAGTAATTGTCTTAAATAAATACCGCTAAAAATAATTGTTGTTGGTAGCAACAATTGGTGTATCACGGTCTAGATAGAGAATATACATAGCGACTTACCGCTTTTTTATTGTCTCTAAAGACCATTTTTGTTGGTGCTAACTGTTTTGAGAACATTTTGATGATGCAGCATGCAATTCCATTGCCAAAACAGATGCAATATTATCAATCCAAGCTAGCAAAAGTTGCAGGCAGACAAAAAGCAGCATCCATACTAAAGGATGCACTCTACACATTAAGTGCTGGAACTGCTGATTTCTTACAGAATTACTACAAAATTTCTACTCCTCATCAGTATAGTTCTTATCTTGTCCGCATATCACTCGCATCGCCAAGGTAAAATTATGGGTTGATTCCAACAAAAAATGGTTAGCTATGAGCTATTTAGCGATAACGAAATTCATAACTAGTTTCAGTTTTTTTTATAGTCATGGGTCATAGACCAATCCGCTTGCTTAAGATGATACTTTTTTTTAGAAATAGTGAAAGCTAATATGGAGTATACATTTTTCGTCAACACACACTTGGTTTTGCCCCAAAAGTTTGATGCATCAGTTAGAATTCAACATGTTCGTTCAAATCAATAAGCGGATCATAATCCAACCAAGTTTAAACTCTGATTAATTAATAGTTTGCCGCCATTAATTATGTAAACAGGAGTTGTATGAGCAAGAAGCAAGAAGAATTGGGGTGACTTCATTGACACCATTGGGCTGTCTCCCAGCTGTTAAAACATTGTTTGGATTTCATAAGAGTGGATGTATCTCAAGAATCAATAGAGATGCCCAACACTTCAACAAAAAGATGAATTCAACTGCAACCAAATTGCGAAAGCAACTTTCTGACCTTAAAATTGCTAGATTTGACGTTTTCCAGCCCATATATGACCTTGTGAAATCTCCATCAGATCACGGTAATTTTCCATATAATGACTGATATTTGTTTGATACTGCTTATAAAAAATTCTATATACGACACTGTTACTGACAAAATCATTTGGTGATTATTAGGATTCACGGTAGCTAATCGAGCGTGCTGTGGGACTGGAAAAGTGGAGACAACATCATTCTTTTGCAACCCAAAGTTAGCAGGTACTTGCAAAAATGCAAGAGAGTATGTGTTTTGGGATAGTGTACATCCATCTCAAGCTGCTAACCCAGAGTCCTGGCTGATTCACTCATTATTCAAGGCATCAGCCTACTTGGATAATTAATCCAACAAAATATGTGAATTTATTTATTGTCGTTGTGAGTTTTTTATTACTCTACTGGAACAATGGAGGAACTTTAGTAGTTTAGTTCGTTGGCTTTCAGAACTTTTGTCTGTTGATGGGTTCAATTCTCACCTTATAATTCTCTTCCCGATTTCCTCTTCCCCGTCCTCATTTTCTTTTCTTTTTTTTTAAAAAAAAAAGAGAAAATGCTACCAGGTGATTTACTTTTTCCTTTGTTCTTTTTAGATTTAAAATGTCAAGAAGTTAATTTGTGATGTATGATTTGGATGTTTACCCAGCATAGTCCTAGTGAAAAAATTGAATAACGTAAAGGGATAAATCCCTATGTATTTAAGCGAAAACAAACTTGAATTTTTTGGCAGACGTTTCGTAGCAAATGAAGGAAAAAATAGTAAACAGTTGAGTGAACTTTTAAATCTAAATTGTGAGTGTCTTAACCTTCAACGTGATGCATACATGACATTTGCATGTTACTGTTTCTTTAGAGTAGCACCTTGAGTTTCATTCAGAAAAAACATTTGAACATTCGACATACAAGTCTCAATACAAACTGCAACAGAGGAGTCACTAACAAATTTTACAAGACACATCGATACTGCAAGGCGTCCAACACAGCAGATTATAGTCAAGATCACATTACATTACACATCGCCGTGATAAGGGTGAAGTTGCATAACTTTATTCCAACCCAGTTACAGGTGCAATTAATTCTTTTGAGGGTCACTGAAGAACCTATTGAGGTTAGGGAAAATTTCTGGTGGCCTGTTACGAGCAAACTTTCTGATGGCATGCTCAGAATATTTTTCTCCCTCTTCAAAGTTCTCCAAAATGCCAGCAGCTCTTTTCACCTTGTTTACCCTGTTCCATGTTTATTCGACAAGAAAAAAGAGTTGAGTTCTCATCCGGTGACAGAAGTAAGAAATATATAAATGTTGCTGCAAATATTCGATACATTGTTCACAGAAGTCTTGAGGAATTAGTCACAAGGCTGTTGTTAGTTGTTACATACTACTACTTTAAGCAATTTTGAAGTATTCCAAAAATGACATAAATGTAGATGAACGGAGTACAATATTTCTCTTGCATTTTATTTGCTTGTTCGTTTGATCATGACTGTTATAATGGAGGAAGGGAAACTTGATCCTTCATAGCCTTTGTGTAATCTAACAGATCGTCTATTGTCTATCTAAGAGTAACAAACTTAATAGCAAAGACTGGAATGCTAAGATGATTAAGATAACAAATACTACTTATTTGAGTAAAATCACAATGTTCTTATCCTAAATTCAATTGAAGAACCATGGAAGATTTACTAAACCAACTCCTATAGATCGTGAATGTGGTCAGCTCCAGCAGCCGCAGAGGCGGAGTCAGGATTTCAACTAAGGGAGTTCAATATTTGAAGAAAATCTAACCGAGGGGGATCAACACCTACTGTAGATACATAAAAATTAATTTTAATTATGTGTAAATGGAATATTTTTCCGTCGGGGGTTTGGATGAACTCCTACCAAAAGGGCTGGCTTTGCCCCTGCCAGCAGGCTGGGGTTAGAAGAAAATTGAAAGGTATCCGAAGGGTAACAAGTAGCGAGAACAAAAAAAAAGGGAACTAAAGATCCGTTCTTATTAGTAGTAGTAATATATATGCATAGAAAGATAGATCCATCAATTTTATTTCATCCTATTTAAATTTTAACATCTAAAAAAAGCTTCGACTGAGACTCTCGGTCATGAAACAGCTCTACCGAAGGCAGAGACATTTGTTGCTTTCGCCCATTTTGGCCCCGCCCAAATTCGGCCTAAACCCCATTTGACACCCCTAGCAGAGGGTCCTAAGTACCCTGAGTGATCCAATAGCCAGAAGGGGCCTAGAAGTGCCTACTACCATACCACGAATTGACCAAAACAAAAGCAATAATCTCATATTTTCCAGCTAGAAACTAGTTTAGTAACATGTACTAAATCATGCTGCTAAGAAAATACAAATACTAACGAAAATTAAGCATCGTGCGCTAAAGTAATCGATCGAATCGAACCTGACTTCAGGGTTGATACGCATATTACGAACCAACTGAAGCCCACAGATTCCAATTGCAACTCCAACCGCAGCAAACAGTGGATATACCTAAATCAATCATTCATTTTGCATCCATCAAACTCGGCAAAAAACTTTCCCAAAAAGATCGAAAACAAGTAGATATAAAAAGATACCTCGGGCCTGAGCCAGCGATTAGTAGCCATCGAAGAGTAAGTTGTTTGTTTGCGAAAATCAATCACAGAGAGGCCAAGGGTAGAGATTGAGATGAGGATAGTTGAGGAGTACTAGTAGTACAAATAATGGAGAGCAATAAAGTAGTTTATCTTGTTTTAGGAAATAGAGAGAAATTGATGTTGATTGGATGATGGGGTCTGACACTTACTACCAATCAATGATAGCCACGTTTCAACACTTTGATAAGGACAATTATGGAACGCACCAACTAGATAAAGGGGAAAATGAATTAGAAGAGCCAAAAAGAGTATAATTAATTAAGCCTTGTGAGATATTCTCAGCATCAATAATATGCCTTTCTTTACACTTTTGCTATTTTAGTTTTCAGTAATAATACTCTTATAGCTAAAACACCCCAAGACTTTAAACACTACTCTTGAGTTTTTTTTTCTGTGTTTCAGCCAGGTATTTTTGTGTAAATTCTAGAAAAATGACGTTTTTAGATTACATTTCAAGCAACAACTAAACATAGCTAATGTCATGTTTAGTAATAGCCTTTTGGTTGTTTTGTATAGAATAAAGCACAGCAAGTAGGGAGTTTGATTTATCATTTTACGCTCTGTTTGGATGATGGTTTGTCATGGTTTCATAATGTACTGTACAGTATGGTATGGTGTTTTATAGTGTAATACAATATAATGTTTGGATAGACTGTATCGTTCACTGCTGTTTAATAATAATTTTTTTGTTTGGTTTGATGGTATGTTACTGTATCGTAATGGGTAAGTTTACTAAAATACCCTAATTATTATAAATTTTAAATTTATCAATAATTATTAATAAAATAATTTTCCTTCTAGAAATTTATCACAAATTATGTCTTGTAAATATATTATGTTGTTAAATTTATAAAACTTTTAACAAAATTAAAACTTTATATTGTTTGTTATCGAATAACACGTACAGTGAAATAAAACTTTAATTTGACATTGAGTTACTTTCAAATAAAATAATATATGCGCACAGTGATAAAAAACTAGAGAAATTAAGAAATGCAAATAGCACAAAAGAAAAATGAGTAGTACAAAAAAGAATTTGTTAGCTCCATTACAGGGGTTCATATACTAAATATACGAAGAACTCACCAAAACACAACAATTACATAAAATCAACAACATACACAAACACAAATAAAAAAAAATCAGAGTTCGAAACAATTCAACCTGCAGTGATCTGTTGAAAGAATACACAAAGAAGTAAAGAAAAAAAAAACTAAAAAGGGAGAACGAGCATAAGAGGAGACAACAGAAAAAGAATGCAGAGAAGAAAAATAAAGAGAAAAAATGTAAAAATAAAAATATAGGGTAAAGGATAAAATAGGATTAAAAAATATTAAGTAATGGCATAATCGGAAAAAGAAATAAGAAAATCATGGGATACACCAAATCGGTGGTTCTAAAAAATGAGAGATTCCATGGTTACCAAACCATGAAAATATACCATACGATACCATACATTTTAGAAAACAATCAAAACAAACATGATTCCCTTGATAACCGTACCATACCATACCATACCATGGAAAACCACCATCCAAACAGGCACTTACAATCTCACATAAATAAAATAAGAAGTATGAGTCAATTACATTCCGCAAAATGGAAAATAAAATAGTAGTAATTTATACAAGAACTAGTAGTACGTGAATAATTGTACTTTGTGTGACCATAATTAGCCGCCAAACCCTTAAACACAAGTCCAGAAAGTGACTAGCCCACCCAATATCTAAGCAAGTACTCATAGTAGCCCAAGGAAGAGTTTGGGTTTAGACAATGTGTCCAAGTTCCTGTGGACAGGTTATGTTATAGGTACTGATGTCATATTTTGGAAAAAATTTGTACGTCCTCAAGCGTCAATTATGCAATAAGTTGATCGCATATAATACATTTCCCCCTTTAATTATATGCATTAAACATGCATGAAATTTCGCGACTTATTCAAACCAATGCATATAATTAAAAATGACATAATTTAAGTGGTTAACTTTTCTACGCAATGAACACTTGAGTACAAGCACAATTTTTTTTACATAATTCTGAGTCAAAAATATCTAAGAAGAACATTTTATCATGTTTTATTGCTCAATTGAAATAAGTTAAGTATTATTCAAGTTACTAAATAAAAATTGTTGAAGAATTTAAAGGGGTATCAGTATATCCTGCCAATGATTATCCAATCATAATTTGAATGAATTAAAAGCGTCAATTGAATCATCAGTAACAAAGTTTAGACCGGATGCTAGATGGGGAAAAAGAAATCGTTTCCACCCTAAATTATATTCGAAAAGTCTAAGTCACACCTAAATTAAGGGTGTCAAACGGGCCGGTTTTAACCGGCACGAATCGACCCACATAATTAAACCGGCCCAGTTTAATCCGGCCCAGTAAGCCCAAGGGCTTTAGGGCTCCGGGTCCCGATCCGGTTGGGTTTTTTATTAGGGCCCGGTTAACCCGACCCGGACCCACCCCGATTTGGGCCCGCCAGTTAACCAGCCCGACCCGGCTAAGGTTTTTTTTTTTTTTTTTTTAATTCAGAATTTCAAAAATTGAAATTAAAAATTTAGTTTTAATACATTATTAATTTACTATCAAGTATTATTAATTTATTATATTAAGTAGCATATGTTTTATACTTTTATTTAAAGTAGTGTATATATTGAATGGTATATATATGTGTGTGTGTATCTTCTAAATCTAAAGTAGTAAATATTTAACGTATACATGTGTATATGTTTTATAAATTAGTATATAACTATATATATATATCTATATATTGTAGTATATGTTTTATTTAAAGTAATATATATATTGAATGGTATATATATGTGTGTGTGTGCGCGCATATATCTACTAAAGTAGTGTATATTTAACGTATAGATGTGTATATGTTTTATAAATTAGTAGATAACTATATATATATATATATATATATATATATATATATATATATATATTGTAGTGTATGTTTTATTTAAAGTAGTGAATATATTGAATGGTATATATATATATGTGTATATATCTTCTATAGATGAGTATATTTAATGTATACGTTATGTATATGGTTTATAAATTAGTATATAACTATATATATATATAAATATTGTAGTATATATATATGTATTGTAGTATATATTTTATTTAAAGTAGTACATATATATTGAATGGTGTGTATATATCTTCTATAGACGTATATATTTAACGTATCAAAGTGTATATGTTTTACAAATTAGTATATAACTATATATACATATACGTATTGTAGTGTATATATATATATTATAATGTATATTTTATTTAAAGTAGTACATATATATTGAATGGTGCGTATATATGTGTATATATCTTTTATAGAAGTATATATTTAACGTATACAATGTGTATATGTTTTATAAATTAGTATATAACTATATATATATATACATATTGTAGTATATATATATGTATTGTAGTATATATTTTATTTAAAGTAGTACATATATATTGAATGGTGTGTATATATGTGTATATATCTTCTCTAGACGTATATATTTAACGTATACAAGTGTATATGTTTTACAAATTAGTATATAACTATATATATATATATACATATTGTGGTGTATATATATGTATATTGTAGTATATATTTTATTTAAAGTAGTACATATATTTTGAATGATGTGTATATATATGTGTATATATCTTCTACAGATGTATATATTTAATGTATCCAAGTGTATGTGTTTTATAAGTTAGTATATAATTATATATATATGCATATTGTAGTATATATATATATGTATATTGTAATATATATTTTATTTAACGTATGACATATATATTGAATGGTGCGTATATATCTGTATATATCTTATATAGATGTGTATATTTAACATATACAAGTGTATATGTTTTATAAATTAGTATAATATAACTATCTATGTATTGTAATTCATGTATATTGTAGTATATATTTTATTTTAAGTAGTACATATACATTGATTGGTGTGTATATATGTGTATATATCTTATATAGATGTATATATTTAACGTATACAAGTGTATATGTTTTATAAATTAGTATAATATAACCATCCATACATTGTAATACATATATATGTATATTGTAGTATATATTTTATTTAAAGTAGTACATACATATTGAATGGTGTGTATATATCTTTTATAGACGTATATATTTAACGTATACAAGTGTATATGTTTTATAAATTAGTATATAACTATATATATATATATATATATATATACATACATAGTATATACATATATATTGTAGTATATATTTTATTTAAAGTAGTACCTATATATTGATTTAAAATGATTTAAAATGAATTTCTAGTTTAAATTAAAAACTTACTTTTAATATATTATTAATTAATATCATATATATATATATATATATATATATATATATTGTTGTATATACTTTATTTAAAGTAGTATATATTTATTGAATGGTGCGTATATATGTGTTTATATCTTCTATAGACTTATATCTTTAACGTATACAAGTGTATATGTTTTATAAATTAGTATATAAGTATATATATATATAGTAGTATATATATATATATATATATATATATATATATATATATATATATATATATATATATATATTGTAGTATATACTTTATTTAAAGTAGTACATATTATTGAATGGTGTATATATATGTGTATATATCTTCTATAGACGTATATCTTTAACGTATACAAGTGTATATGTTTTATAAATTAGTATGTAACTGTATATATATACATATTGTTGTATATATATATATGTATATTGTAGTATATATTTTATTTAAAGTAGTACATATATATTGAATCGTCCATATATATGTGTATATATCTTCTAAAGTAGTATATATTTAACGTATACATGCGTATATGTTTTATAAATTAGTATATAACTATGTATATAACTATGTATATATATATATATATATATATATATATATATATATATATATGTAAATTGTAGTATATGTTTTATTTAAAGTAGACAAGTAGTACATAAATATTGAATGGTGCGTATATATGTGTATATATCTTCTATAAGCGTATATATTTAACGTATAAATGTGTATATATTTTATAAATTAGTATATAAATATATATATATATATATATATATTGTAGTGTATATATATATATATATTATACTATTATAGTATATGTTTTATTTAAAGTAGTACGTATAGTCATATATAATTATATATTGAATAGTACGTATATATGTGTAATTGTTTATATATTTTTAAAAATATATATATTGTATATTGGAGTGTATATATTGTATATTGGAGTGTATATAGTGTATATAATTGTAGTGTATATTGAATTTTTTATTTATTTTTTAAACGGGTTTGACCGGTTTTTAACCGGGTTTGACCGGGTTTAGGGGGGTTTAACCGGGTTGGGTTAAGTGGGCCGGCTCAGGGTTGTTTTCAACATTTTTACTGTTGAACCCGGAACCGGCCCGTCCCACTTAATTCCAACCCGGCCCGGAACCGACCCACAACCCAGTTAAACTAAACCGGCCAGTTTCGGGTTGGCCCGGCCCGGCCCACTTGACACTCTTAACCTAAATTATATTAGTGACCTATTACACACATTTACTATAAAAAAGTAATATTATTACCTCCCCGCGACCCCCATTCTAAGGCGCGTGTGTTATACTTATTTTAGGCGCGTTCAGCCTATTAAATAACAAAAGTAAACGGCTAAAAACATTAAGGGAAAAGACATTGTTTCCACCCCAAACTATAGTCGAAAAGTCGAATCCACACCTAAACTATATAAGTGATCTATTACACACCTTAACTATAAAAAAATGATACTTTTTACTGACATGGTGTTGACGTGGCAGCGCGTGTAAAACACTACACCACATGCAAGTGGTGGTAGCCTGACAGAGTGTAAATAGTTTCACTTTTTATAGTTTAGATATAACTTTGACTTTTCGGATATAGTTTAGGATAGAAACGATGTCTTTTCTCGCTAGATGGGTGGATATGTGAATTCATATATGGGTTAAAGTATAAGGATCAATAGAAAGTTGTCATTTCATTCTAATTTTTAGCTAGTTTTTTTTTAAATAAAAAAGCAGCACAATGGACTAGCCAGACCATCAGGCTCTTTTAGAACTTCAAATTTAACTACTAGGGGAAAATATGAATGGTCAACATAACACGATATTTTATTGAGAACTTTTTAACCAAACGAAAATAGGAAAACATTTTTCAACAAAAAGATTTATTCATACCAAACACATTCTTTAGATATTCAAAAAGACATTAATGATATTATTTTAATTTTTCTTTAAAAAAAAAGAGAATTATTTTACCTAACCCAAAAAATAGTACTCCCTTCGTTTCGGAATAAGTGAATTGTTGGGGTATTTATTGATGTTTCAAAATAAGTGAATCATTGAATTTTTTTTAAAATTTGCCCTTATGATTTGACAATCAATTAACTTTTGAAAAGGTATTACAAGGTCAACATTTTTTTTTTTGAGGTAAAAATGAAAAGTTGTGTTAAATTTATGTCTTTAATGCTTTTTCCTTAATATGTGTGTCAAAATCTAACAATTCATTTATTATGAAACGAAGGAAGTAATAAAGAGTTGACATTTTTCGCAAAATATTTATTAAGCATCAGTAAAAATATTTTTATTTTCTCAAAGCAACTGATTTTCTAGGGGTGTGGACAAGCTTAAAAATAACACTTGTTTAGGAAAATATACACATTTATTTTTCAGGTTTGAAGTCTCGCTATCAATATGAGTACGTGGAATAACAGCAACAAAAGTCACAGTAACAGTAACATAAATGTTGATTGGCTTTTCAAACTTGCAACGTCAATCAGTCTTATTGACAACAGAAGAAAGCTACCAAAATGATATCGGTAAAGTAGACTAGACTAGTTCCTTTTTAATTAGCTATAGAAAGAGTAATACTACTACTACTACTTTACTGGCTGGCAAAGAAAGCCAAGTTAAAAAAGCCTTCTACTTTGACAGTACGGAACGTGCAGTTGTAGCAAAGTGATTTACTATACTACTTGGGATTCTGCAAATTTTCAGCAGAATCTCAACCAAATAGGATCCAAAGTTTACTTAATTGGAAAAAAGTTGTCTTTTCTTTTCTTTATCTTACTGTTTATGAGATTTGATTGAAGATCAGAAAGATTTGGTTTGCCTGTCCATTCCTATCGTATCTCTCCCTCCTCCTTGGAGTTCCCTTTTATTGATTTTATTCCCATCTTTTTCTTTTCTAACTATTTTTAACCACCACTCAATACCGCGGTTTGAGCGGTGAGTACTTTTTTATTTTTTAATTAGACTCGTCATCTTTGATGGAAGCGAGAAAATTTGACTATTAAGCTTCTTCAAGTTTTCAATTAACAAAATGGCTTATCCTTTTCATGTTTTCAATTAGCAAAATGGCCTACTTCTATTTTCTCATTTATCGGATTGATAATTGATCTGTCTATATATTGGTCGGATCGATAATCAATCTGTCGAATTAATAATCGATATGTCTATATATTATTATTTTTTGGATACACAAAATCTGTATTTTCGCAACAATACTTCAACACAAGTTCAAGTCTAAAAACAAAAACACCTATGAAGTTACACAACACTTTCAACACAAGATCAAAAATGATCTATCCAAGAAGTGTGTTATAATTTCAGAAATAAGATGAAATAGAAAGTTAAAGTCAAGTCCTCTGAATTCACGGAGTGTCCTTAAGGAAATAATTCTCCTCAAGTACCCGAGGTTATTGAATTTTCCTCCTAGGATAAAATAGTTTTCAATCCGATTGTAGTGGTACCTCAAACGATCGTATTCTCTTCGAACTCACTCAACAGTTAGATGATCGCACGGAGTATTTTAGAAGACAAGAAATGTTTTCAAGTGAAGAAAAATTCATGCTAAACCTGTGAAAAAAATGCAGGTTTATATAGCCATTAAGTGTCCCTTCCGAAAGGTGGCAATGGTTCACCCGAAAAGGTGTATCCTTTGGAAGAGTCATGTCTGTTCATTCGAAACATTGTGTCTTTTTCTGAACAGTCACACCTTTTTCAAAATAATGTCTTTTCTTCAAAGGTTGTGTCCCTTCATTTTCCATTCACACCAATTGAACCCAACAATCTCTCACATGAATGTGGTATGACTATTCTTTGTAAAACTTGACGGACAAGTATGTGATCATCAAGCAAAGAATGATTGCATCTGAATAAGTGGGTTTCTCTTTAAACTTTCCGTAGTGAACATGCATCGGATGCACTCGGTCAATCGGTAGATTTGATATCTTTGAACCGTCGAGCTTTAATGTACACCTAGACAACACATGTCACACAACCAACTTTTTACCGTCTATGATTCTCAGGATTTTATTCATTTCAGCCATGAACACGTCGCGGTCTCATGAGAGCTTATAGAATAGGCATTTAATTCTCCTTGAAGCGGCTTCGGCTTCATCCTCACATAGGTGATTTATTGACGTTCAATCCTATAGGTTAAATTATTTGGTCAAATCTGTCAAATTTAGATAATCATTAAAAGATTTTTCACATTAATTCTTATCCTTATTTACTAAACATCGTCTACATCATGAGAATGGGTTGACATTTTGACAATGTTGAACTTGTCAAACACAACTGTGTTTGATCTCCTTGAACCTAGCTCTTGAGATCTTCAGTCTGCTAGGTAGAGTTACCGTCATGCTGACTTGTCATAGGCCTTAAACTCATTCCCTAGGATGTTCTCTCAACTCTTTCTCTAGATAGGCCTTTTGTAAGTGGATCTGACATATTATCATTTGACTTCACATAGTCAACAGTGATAATTCCACTAGAGAGAAGTTCTCTAACAGTATCATGTCTCCGTCTTATGTGACGAGATTCACCGTTGTTCATCATGCTCCATGCCCTACCTATCGTCGCTTGGCTATCACAGTGTATACATACTGGTGCCACTGGTTTGGGCCAATAAGAAATATCTTCCAAGAAATTTCAGAGACATTCTACTTTTTCACCGGCTTTATCCAATGTGATAAATTTAAATTCCATTGTAGAGCGAGCAATACAAGTCTGTTTGGATGATTTTCAAGAGACCACTCCTCCACCGATAGTAAATACATATCCACTCGTGGACTTTACTTCGTTCGATCCGGTGATCTAATCTGCATCACTATATCCTTCAAGTACCGCGGGATATTTATTGTAATACAAAGCGTAGTCTTGAGTGTATTTGAAATACCCCAAAACTCTTTTCATCGTCAACCAATGAGTTTTGTTGGGGTTACTCGTGTACCACTTATCTTACTAATAGCGCATGCTATGTCTGGTCGTGTACAATTTATTATATACATTAGACATCCCAATATTCTTGCATACTCCAATTGTGAGTCACTTTCACCTTCATTCTTTCGAAGTGCAAAGCTCACATCCAATGGAGTCTTGGCAATACCGAAGTTCATATACTTGAATTTGTCAAGTACCTTTTTGATATAATGAGACCGTGACAATGTCAACCCTTGTGGAGTTCTATGGATTCTTATCCCTAAGATCACATCCGCAACTCCAAGGTCTTTCATATCGAACTTGCTCCCAAGCATTCGTTTCATTGCATTTATCTCTGAAATGTCTCTACTGATGATCAACATATCATCCACATATAAACAAACAATAACCTGGTGATTTGGAGTATCTTTAATGTGAAAACATTTATCACATTCATTTATCTTGAACCCGTTTGCCAACATGGTTTGGCCAAACTTCGCATGCCACTGGTTAGGTGCTTATTTTAGTCCATAAAGTGACTTAACAAGTTTACACACCTTATTTTCTTTTCCTGAAACTGCAAAACCCTCAGGTTGTTCCACGTAGATTTCTTCCTCCAATTCTCCATTTAGAAATGTTATTTTCACATCCATTTGATGGATTTTAAGACCATATACCGCCGCCAAGGTAATTAACATCCGAATTGATGGTATCCTCGTGACAGGCGAGTATGTATCAAAGTAATCAAGGCCTTCTTTCTGTTTAAAGCCTTTTACAAGTCTTGCGTTATATTTGTCAATAGTACCATCCGTTTTTATTTTCCTTTTGAAGATCCATTTAGAACCTAAGGTTTATTTCCTGGAGGAAGGTCAACCAGTTTTCACGTATGGTTGCTTAAGATTGAATCAATTTCACTATTGACTGCGTCTTTCTAAAAGGATGAGTCTGAAGACGTCATCGCTTCTTTTAACGTTTGAGGCTCATTTTCTAAGAAAAATGTCACAGAATTCGATCCAAACGAAGTTAAGGTTGTTTGACGTGTCTACGTCTTGGATTCTCATCATTATGTACATCCTCGCTTGGTTCATCTTGAGGTCGTTTAGATCCCTCACTAGACTGTTCATGTCTAGTTTTATACGGATAAATGTGTTCAAAGAGTTCAGCATTATCTGATTCAATTATCGTATTTTCATTGATATTCGAATGTTCGGATTTATGAACCAAAAATCGATATGCTTTACTACTTTTAGCATATCCTATGAACACACAATCCGCCGTCTTAGATCTTATCCTTATTTTTTTAGGCATAGGAACTTGGACATTCGCTAGACACCCCCACACTTTGAAATATTTTAAGTTGGATTTCCTTCCTTTCTATTTTCATATGAAATTGATTATGTCTTACTATGGTGCACTCTATTGAGTATTTGGTTAGCTGTAAGGATAGTTTTTCCCTACAAGTTTTGCGGTAAATCTGAACTTATTAGAAAGACATTCATCATTTTCTCAAAGGTTCAATTTTTCCTTTCCACAATACCATTAGACTGAGGTGAATATAGGGCCATAACTTGATAAAAAATTTCTTTCTTTACAGATATTTGCGCAAAGGGAGATTCATATTCTCCGCCTCTATCACTTCTTATCGTTTTGATCTTTTTCTTTAACTGATTTTCAGCTTCTGTTTTATTTTACCTAAACGCATATATTGCTTCATCCTTATTGTTTAGCAAATAGACATAGTAGTATCTAGTGCAATCGTCAATAAAGTTATAAAATACTTTTTCCCACTGCGAGATTGTGTTGACTTCATATCACAAATGTTTGTGTGGATTAAGTCTAAGGGATTTGAATTCCTTTCAACGGACTTATACGGATGCTTAACATACTTTGATTCCACACACATTTGACATTTTGATTTATTGCACTCAAAGTTTGGCAAAACTTTTAAGTTAACCAGTTTTTGCAAGGTCTTGTAGTTGACATGTCCTAAATGACTATGCCACAAATCGTTTGACTCTAGCAAGTAAGAAGAAACCTCAACTTTCTTCATTTCAACAACCATTACATAAAGTTTGAAAAGACTCTCATTGAGGTAGCTCTTTCTTACATATGTTTCATTCTTGCTTATTACAACTTTCTTCAAAACAAACACACACTTAAACCCATTTTTAATGAGAAGTATTGTCGACACTAAGTTTTTTCTAATAGTAGGAACATGGAGAATATTGTTGATAGTCAACACCTTGCCGAAAGTCACTTTTAGGAGCATCTTCCCATTTCCTTCAACCTTGGTTGTTGTATTATTTCCCATGAAGATCACTTCCTTAGGACCAACGGAATCATAAGTAGCAAAAGCCTCTTTGTCCACTCAAACATGTCTAGTGGCTCCTAAATTAAACTACCATTCATTTGGATATCCAACTAGATTGCTTTCAGTGATCATATCACATAGATTTTCAAATTTTCTAGTTATTTCCAACATGTTTACCTAATCTTTTTTCTCGTCCGGGAGACTTCTTCATCTTCTTATTATTTGAAGCATCATCCTTAACAGGATTTGCAACCATCATTGATGATTATTTCATTGAACTCATTATCCTTGTCTATCTTGGAATGACTCATATGATCTTTCAAATCAAATAATTGATTTTCAATCATTATTATTCTTTTTTCGTAAGAATATGAGGATCTATACTTGTGAACATTTGCATTGCAAGTTTGGCCAGTCAAAATGACATCATTTGTTGCCATTCTTTGAAGTTCACACCAAAATATTTTTCTATTTCTCTGTCGTTTTCATTGTTAAAGCAATACCTGAACGCCTTAATGACGCAATATTAGTAGTCATTGGGACAACACCATTCACAACCAAATCAATTTATTGTTCAGTTTCATTCGTCATTTTCTTGTCAATCTTTGACATACTCTTTAGTATTTCAGAATACTAACAATAAAGAATTTAATCTTTAGTCAACTTGTTTCTAGTCAATGATGAAGTTTTTATATCTTCAAATCATCAACCGAATGAACTATGAAATATGACGAAGTTTTTATGACTTCAAATCATAATCAAATTCAAATAGAGTGAAATCCTACAGATTTTAAACTCCAGAAACCAATACAAAGATCTTAACGAATCAGTGAAGTTTCTATATTCTTCGAACCAAATTCTCATACTGATTTCTCGATGAAGTTTATATATTCGTCTAATTGAGGGAGTAGAAATCAAACGATTTTAGTCTCCACAAAATCAGACCCAATACAGATTAACCAAATACTTGATATATAAATGGCGATAAGTTTTTTTTTCCTTCACCAAACAAGCACAAAAGTAAATATTTTTATACTTTCCTTAATGTTGTTGTCTTTCTCAATTTTGATAAACTCTGTATTTTTCAATAACAACTTCAAACACATGTTCAAATTAACATATGAACAATCAAATGGAGTTTTAACTCTGTATTTACAACTTTGAATTTTTAACAATAAGTTCAACCCAACTTATGAACATCAACAAAATGAAGTTCAAACTAATTTCTAGAAAATAGCAAAACCAAATGTTAAGAACTTCAACACAAGTTCAACCAACTTATGAACTATTAAAATGAAGTTTCAAGAACTTCAAACAAAGTTAAAAAAGTTGAAGAACTATCAATATGGAGTTCAACTATTTATTGAAAAAAAAAGTAAACGAAACAATACAGATTAGTAAATTATTTCCTTAAGATTGTTATTTTTCGGGTACACAAAATCTGTATTTTCGCAACACTACTTCAACACAAATTCAAGTCTAAAAACAAGAACACCTATGAAGTTACACAACACCTTCAGCACAAAATAAAAAATGATCTATCCAAGAAGTGTGTTATAATCTCAGAAATACGATGAAACAGAAAGTTTAAGGCAAGTCCTCTGAATTCACGGAGTGTCCTTAAGGAAATAATTCCCCTCAAGTACCCGAGGTTATGGAATTTTCCTCCCAGGATAAAATGACTTTCAATTCGACTGTAGTGGTACCTCAAACGATCGGATTAGATTCGAACTCACTCAACAGTTAGATGATCACACGGAGTATTTTAGAAGACAAGAAATGTTTTCAAGTGAAGAAAAATTCATGCTAAACCTGTGGAAAAAATGCAGGTTTATATAGCCATTAAGTGCTCCTTACGAAAGGTGGCAATGGTTCACCCAAAAAGGTGTATTCTTTGGAAGAGTCATATCTGTTCAATTGAAACATTGTGTCTTTTTCTGAACAAACACAACTACCTGAACAGTCTCACCTATTCCAAAATAATATGTCTTTTTTTCAAGGGTTGTGTCCATCCATTTTTCATTCACACCAATTGAATCCAACATATATCTGTCGGATTGATAATCAGTCTATTTATATATCTGTTTCAAAAATGGATCATCTTCCTAAATAAAAAATACTTATGGTCCATTTAATTAAAAAATAGACTTAAAAAATCTATTTAACAAAGAGTTTTACTCACACATATTTAATTACTTGGATTTCAATATGAATAACAGATACTAGTGAAAAGTTTGATAATGAAAAACTTTTCTTAACGAATAAAAGAATGTCATCTTTTCTTATTTGATAACTATATAATGACATTATTCTTATTTTATCCTTAATGGATCTCAGTTAATAAGAAAAGATAACTAAAAAGTTAAATAATAAAGTATCTTTAAAATGGGCAATTTTGTAAACTAACAAAGCCATCACTTATTTTTTAAACTCCGTACCCAGTCAAAAGGCGACACATAAAATGAGATGGAGAAAATATATGAATTCGACAAGAAATCTTCAAAAGGAGTTAAACTTACATATTTAGTGTGTATATCAGGGTCAAGTTATCTACTTTGAATTTCACCGAGGTCAGGGGCAGAGCTACATGTATGATAGGGGGTTCATCCGAATCCCATTAGACAGAAAATTATATTATATATACATGGTTAAAATTATTTTTTATGTATATATAGTAGATGTCGAACCTCCTTTGGTTAGTTCGTGTATTCACTTGTGAACCCCTTGGCGAAGATTCTAGCTCCACCACTGACCGAAGTATATGGCCAAGCAATCAATAAAGTGAGTTGAAAATCATAAATTTTCGAATTTAAATTTCATTACGAGCAAATACATTAGACAACAACTTCTTCTCATCTGTTATAACCTTAATGGATAGAATTATTTGGTATATGAAGAGTATTAATAGCTTAATTAATTGACTACTTAAATTTTTCATTGCAATCTCCGCTCCCATCTCCTACCCCAATGAAAAGCAAAAAATTGATACCTGTATTCATAAAAGGTACTCCCTCCGTTTCATAATAAATGAATTGTTGGATTTTGACACACATATTAAAAAAAAACATTAAAGACATAAATTTAGCACAACTTTCCATTTTTACCCAAAAAAAAAAGAAAAAGTTGACCTTGTAATACCTTTTCAAAAGTTAATTGGTTGTCAAATCATGAGGGCAAATTTGAAAAAAAAAATTAATGATTCACTTATTTTAAAACATCAATAAATACTCTAACAATTTACTTATTTCGAAACGGAGGGAGTAATAGATAATTCGTGCACAAAAGTTATCTCAAATGGTTATTTAAAAAATTAAAAGAAAATTATTACTATTAAATCATTTTCAAACACACTACTAAAAGATTTTAGATTCATTTTGAAATAAATTAATAATAAAAAACTAATACGTATCACCTAATTAAAACGATTTTGATACTCTCTTGATTGAAATTTGATCTCTTTCTTGGAACGTATCAGATAGTTGTAATAATATACTAAAAGTAGTACCAATGAGATTTCTTGAGAAAAGAGAAGATTGGAGGTAACTGTTAAATCAATTTTTGAATATTTTGGCTGCAAATACAGATTTGGTCCAACACTGAATTTTGACGCCGCCTCTTTCTCAATACTACTCTCTCCTTCCTGACACACTTCTATTTTTAGTCTATTATTTTCTCCGTTTCTGTTTTATAATAAATAAATTATTAAATTTTAACACATAGATTAAGAAAAAAAATTAAAGATAAAAATTTAACATAGTTTTTTATTTTTATTCTTATTCAAAGTAAAGAATCATAATTATGTCATACAAAATCATATTTATGTCATTCTTTTTCAATTGATAATCCCCTTGGTTGTCAAATCCTCAAAAGAGAGAAATGTGGAAAAAAAATTCAACGATTCACTTATTTTGGTGCATAAATCACGCTGCACTCCAAAAAGAATAAGGAAGTATTTATTGGTAGTTTGTTAGTTGGTAAAAAAGAAATTTATTCATGGAAATAATTTATGTATAAGTTATATAATGTTTGATACTCTTTGTTAAGATATCATTATTTAAATTAAAATTAATACGGTATTTAATTTGTAGAACAAAAAATAGCTCGTGATTATGGATTCATTGTTAGAATATATTATAAATCATATGTTTTGATATAGTATTATTTATTGAATGATTATTTATTTATTTATTTATTTATCTAATTCAATAAATTGCTACGTTAAATAGATCATTATCATATATGTGTTCTCAACTCATATAGTAGATGATTTGGTGTATAGAGTTTAACTTATATATAAAAGGTCAAAAATCATCGGTTCTTATAAGTTAAAGTTATAGTTCACAATCTTAGATGAAAATTTGGACAAACCATCAGAATGATTATAACACGATATTATATGTCATTTATCTTGATTACGAGAATGGTATAGTTCTAACTTCTTGTGCTAGTGCATTTTATGTGTATTGAATAGGACCGAATAGAGATAGTTGTTTTAGGCAGACTGATAAAAACATAATCTCTGAACTATTAAATGTACTTACATTCTCAATATTGATATAACTATTTTGACCTCTATTTATCGTTTTGATTTATTAAAAAGTAAGATTCTGAGATGAGTCAATATTTATGATAGATTGGATGATAATACTTCGTAATATATATTGGTGAAATAATAGGTTAGTTGATGGATCCATGTTTCATTATAGAAATTGATGATACACCTTTTATGAGAAAATTATAAGTTTTCAAGTGTAAATTTGATGGGGGATTTATGAATTCGACATATGAAATAAGTTAAGCATAGCTCTAAATAAAATGAACCATTATGTTAAATTCATCCGTAATTTAATTTATTGATTAGTTTCGGTAATCTTAATATGAGGAATTACATAAGTTTTTAATTAGAAATTTCAAAATAAAAATAGAGGAGTGCAATTATAAATTTTAGTGGAACGATTTATAATTTATTATGATAAGAATAATTCAAATTAGTATTTTGAATTATTTCTATAATATGGAGCCTCAATAATTAATTTTGTAGTCTATACTGCCCATATTAAACTAGAATCTGTAATCCTATTTTCTTTAAGAAAAGGAGAAGTCACGGTCTTTTTCATCTCCAAGTAAGAACAGAAGTGTGTTTTTCTTTCATTCTTGGATTGTGAGAGTGTCTCTGTAAATAGAAATCCCTCTAGCCTAAAAATTCAGTACTTGCCCACCCAAGTATTGAGAGAGTTTGACGATAAATTTGGGATTACCATAGAAGAACGCAAAACTGAAGACGGACTTACTTCAAGATATCTGTTCACACTTCAAAAGGTATTTTTTGATTAGTGTGTGAACTACGTATTTATGTTTGTTGTCTATAAAACATGTAAGTATTATATTTATCATATGCTTCTACTCTCTATACTATTTACACGCATATCATAATATTACCCTTTCTAATAAAAACAATTTTGTTATAAAGTAAAAAAGAACAAAGAAGAAGAAGAGTAGACAGAATAGAGAGAGTGATTCTTATTTCTTTTTTTGAGGGATAAGAGATCATCAGATTGTAAATACAGTGAACAAATCCCCTCTATTTATAGAAAAAATTTACTCTTAGTCTGAGTAAAAGACAGATGCTTCAAATCCTAATAGATATCAAAGTAGATCTTAATAGACATTCAATATAATGTAAATACATTTATAACACTCCCCCTTGAATGTCTAATTGGTAGATAATGAGCCTTGTTAAAACCTTACTAGAAAAAACCCAGTGGGAAAAAAATCTAGTGAAGGAAAAAGAGTACACATCTCTAATAATACGCATTTCGGCTGCCTCATTAAAAACCTTACAAGGAAAACCCAGTGGGACAAAACCTAGTAAGGAAAAAAGAGTACAACGCGTATTAATTCCCCTTAATGAGAGCATCCTTGAACCTTTGCATCCTGATTTTGTGCACCATCTTCTTAAAAGTTGTAATTGGAGAAGACTTGGTGAATAAATCAGTCACATTGTCAGTTGAACGAATCTGTTGCACTTTAATATCATCATTCCTTTGTAGCTCATGTATGTAGAAAAGCTTTGGAAAAATATGTTTCGTTCTATCTCCATTTATGAATCCTCCCTTAAGATGTGCTATGTATGCTGAATTATCTCTGTATAAAATTGTGGGCAGATTGTCATATTTCACACCACATTTTTCTCGAATGAGATGTATCATGGACCTCAACCATACACATTCTTGGCTTGCTTCATGAATAGCTATTATATCAGCATGATTCGATGAAGTGGCTATGATAGACTGCTTTGTATATCTCCAAGTTATGGCAGTATCCCTGCATGTGAACACATTGTATGTTTGAGACCGAGATTTATGCGGGTTAGATGAGTACCCAACATCAGCATGACCAGTAAGATCGGGACTGCAATCTTTAGAATAAAATAAACTCATGTATCTTATCCCATTTCGATGTCTCCTAGTAGGAGTAGAAATATACCTTGCTAATAAATTGAGCGAAAGGCTATATTGGGTCTTGTAGTTTTTGCAAGGTACATGAGTGCATCAATTGCACTAAGATATGGTACTTCATAATCAATCAAATTCGATATATTTCGAATTTCAGCAAATAATCTATTGCTTTGAAAACTCTCCAAGAGTTCCAATGATGTTCAAGCAATAAACTTATACAATATAAAGATTATAAAAGTTTCTGGATAAATAAGTTTCCCAGAAACTTTTATATGCTTCAAGTAGTTTGAATCCTTAAAAGTTTTCACATAAGTTTTGTCAAGTGACAATATTCAACATTTCATGAGTGACATCTTCAACTGTCTGGACTGCAAATCAAATAAGTTTTACGCTTACCAAAATGCATCCTTTCATGTCACTTGATAAATGTTTCTACGTCAGCATGCTTAAATAAACGTAGAATTCAGTCCTCGTAATCTTTCACAATATTGCGCCAATATTGTGTCAAAGATATTGATGATATATCTTTTATATCGGTTCACAATGCGACATAACATTTTGAGATCTCATCACTTCATTATTTTCAGGCACATGAACCCTACACAAGGTTTCATGAAGTGTTATGTCGTAGGCTCTTCAAGAGTTCATTGCCTTCTTATTATGATTATTTTCTCCTTATTTTTCAAGGACTATTTCATTTGAAACCGATTAGTCTACCACGTTTCACGCATACATAGACTCTGTCCTTTAGGAACACAAAATAAGAGCACTTGCGCTTAATATGAGATGCTTTCGGCATTTGACTTGAATTATCTTTTGGATGAGGATCTGGTGATAATTCCTAACATATTTCATAGCGCTTATAATCTCCCCCTTATGTTAGGAAAACTAACATACATCCTCTACTTATTTGAGGAATCAATCGTTGTGCATTATGATATATTCATTAATCGTATACCGCACATCAAAATTATTAGATGGAATAATTGATTCCCGATCTTGAACCAATTGAGAGGGAAGAAAAATCATAATTTATTGGTCTAATGCATACAAATGTTATTGCAATATATCATATTTCAGACCAATACATTGGGTTTTGTTCTCATTAACAATGGTTTAGATATTTATCGAATACATTCAATGCTAAACCATCACCATCAAGATGAATTGTCTTGATTACACAATCTGAAAATTATACTCAATTTATATTGAACATGTAACTTTATGAATGTCAAACATAGGTTGACCATGAATGTACATGTGATCATCTTATTGATGCATCTTTTCAACATATCACATGATAGGTGAACGGACCCTTATTCACCTTTTATAATTTTCAGATTTGAAGGGATACAATCCCAATATTAGTTGGTCCAACCAACTTGTCATGAGAACAAATGACCTAAACAATTCTTGAAGAATCTTCTAGTTCTTCAATACATGCACATCTTCGAGATGTCACAATCGTTCATATCAACTTATGAACTTTTATTCTAGTAAACTCCAAGTTTACCATGACATATACTTTTTCTTTAGTAAATTTCAGATTTACTATTACATGAATAAATTTCAGATTTACTACTTCAGAAGTAGATTTCAAAATTATTCAACATCTTTCGGAGGTGAGTTGTGATACAATCACAATCAAGTGCACGTTTGCATTAATAAGTTTCTCATTCCCCAGGAATGGAATATAATCGTGCCTTAAGCCTATCAAATTATGATAGCTTATAACCTTTTTCAAGATTTTGCTACTTCAGAAGCAAATCGGGGCATACATATAATGTAAAGAATTTTTCTCTAGCATATCTTATAATCATATAAGCGTGTGAAAATATCATCACTTTTGATGATCATTATTATATTCGTGCATTCAATCACTTGTCTTCTTTTAGACATATTATGCACTGCTACCACATACACCTCAAGAATGAAGTAAGTTGTCATATTTCAGACTTATCATATATTGCTACCACATTCACTTCATGGAATGGAGCATATTCAATGGGTTGAATTTCACGACTTTTTACCCAATACCCATTATTTTGCCTTAGCCATCACAATATCATCAATATTGTGTATTGAGATTCAAACTCAATATTTTATCCATATAAAGGCGTCGTAGACATAAATCGATGGGACTTGAACCCAAATATTATCATCCCTTTTGATAATATTATTCTTGAGGAATGAATTTAAAACATAAATGGTTCCAAATCAATTATTTTTCCTCAAATCCAACAATAATTATATCATTAATAGAAAAATACAAATAACATAAGGAATTACTAACCTTGACCTTTGGATCTATAATCTCACCTTATTTGGCAGAGTCTCGTGCTGATAACGTGTTATAAAGTAAGAAAGAATAAAGAAGAAGAAGAGTAGAGATAGTTATTCTTATTTCTTTTTTTGAGGGATGAGAGATCATCAGATTGTAAATACAATGAACAAAATCCCTGTATTTATAGGGAAAATTTACTCCTAGTCTGAGTAAAAGACAGATGCTTCAAATCTTAATAAATATCAAAGTAGATTTTAATAGACATTTAATGTAAATACATTTATAACAAAATCGACATACGATGTTTTTCTTTTTTTACTACATTTTAAATTTAATTAAAGAAAACTATTGGGGATTATATCTTCCTTTTCAAAATAAAGATCAAATCGTGATTCGCTTCTCTTTGTCATCTTCCCTTTGGCTTAAACTTCCTAATTATTTTTTAATTATTCGTTAAGAGTACAACGGACATAAGTGGTAGGTTCAAACTTTGAATTGTTAATTAATTCCCCACAGTATCATTAGTATTAAATAGTAGTAGCCTTTGTATAGGAGCTTTGACAAAATCTGAAAATCTTCCCTCAGATTTGGTGGGTTTGTTTTTGTTAAGTAATCTTTTAATTCATTGTTAAATGCTAACACCACCAAAGATAAGATTAAGCTGCTAGAATAGGAAAAAACCTAAAGTCCTAAACACAACATCCAAGTGGGAGACAATATACCAAATTTGTAAACACATAACATGTGTCTTTTATATGCATATTTATCATTGAATATGATTAACACCATATACTATCCAACAAAGGTTGAATTGATGTAACAGGTGATATCTCATGAGAGAATCTAAAAGTTATTTTATCAACATTGTTTTAGTCGGGCTCATTACGCTAAACTTATCTAATACTATGATTTATATTTCCTTTAATTTGTGGTTTTGTGAACTATTGCACAAGAGCGAATTTAATTTAACTAAAAATTACATAAATACACAACTTATGTTTCTAATATTACAAAAAATTTCCACTCCCTAAATATATTACAAAAATCCCAACGTATACACAAAATGTTATGTATATGTAGGCTATGTTATGTATATTAACAGGAAGAGAGAGTAAAGTAATTAAAAAGGTGGGAGAGAGTATAATTACTCCCAAAGATCGGTATTTATGTTATTTATACATTATTTAATGCACATGTGAAGGGCAGAGGCTACAAATTCCCCTAAGTTTCAAAAGGGAAAAAAATATAACCTAAATCAATTTATGGAAATTAATTAATGAACTTTAATGCAAACGGTTGGTTTTAGATACGTTTTTCCATATACGTTTTTTTTTTTTTTCTGTTCCATCTTCTTGCCATGTAGATCTCAAAGTATTTTTGGCAAGTCATTTTTTAATGAAGATTTGGATGAAGTTTCACTGTATGTTTAACCATTGTATTTGAAAAATATATTTCACTTTTAACAGTTCTCAAAAAATAAAATTTAAACTTTTTTTCTTTTTTTTTAGTATTTGAGAACTTAAATTATTTGCCAAAAATACTTATCAAATAATGACAAATTATACGTCCAAAAGCTATTTCTCAATATTTTTTGCAAAAACTAATTGAGAAATCTATGATCAAACAGGTCCTTTAACCTTTCCAATCGTTCATCCAATTTGCAGAATTAACTAAGCAATCACATTTGCACATTAATGTTGCTCAATGAAATAAATACTATTTATTAACCTGAAAATATAGCTTTCTGTCTTCGTATTTTTCTTTTTTGGCTTAATGGTTGGTTTCTATTCTGCTCATCAATCAACTAAGTCATCAAAATTTGTCAAACATATAAAACTACCTGGCTCAAAAATAATCTTTATTTTTATCTAGAAGAAAGGAAAAAAAAAGGGGTCAAAGAAAGTGATTGTTGGATTTTTAAGAGACGTGAATAAAAAATAAATAGGCATACAAAGGTTGCATATTACTTTCTCCGTTTCATTTTACTCGTTTTAAATTTTTCAATTTGATTTCTCATTTTACTTGTCTATTTTAATAAATCAAGATAAGATAATTTTTTTTTTCCTATTTTACCTTTAGTATTAATTGTCTTATCTCCAAATTAAAATGTAAACATTATTTTATAGGAATACTATGATAAAGTAGTCATGTCATTAATTTTTTTTTTAATTAATGTGTAATATCAAATTTAGACGAGTGAAATGAGACAAAGAGAGTAAAAAACACCTCTTTTCTTTGAATGATTGTAACCTTTTCGATGAGTCGTGATTCTTTCAATAGGTTGTCACCTTTTTGATAAGTTGTGATTTTTTGGAAAGATTGCTTCTTTTTAAAACACCTCTTCATTGATTATAAATTGATGATTTATTGCTGACTTTGAATTCGACAAAGTTATTGACATTGAAGATATAACTATACGAGTAATAGGTACATTCATTTTATCTTAGAAGGAAGTACTTTCTTCCGTCCCAAATTATTCGTTTCAAATTTTCTAATTTAATTTCTCATTTTACTTATTTTTTTTCATTAATAAAGAAAAGACATTTTTTTTTCCAGGTTTACCCTTTACATTAATTATTTTTTTTTCAAATTAAAATATAAATATTATTTAATAGGAATACTATGATAACCTAACTATGTTATTAATTATTTTTTTAATTAATATATCATCAGAGAGAGTAATTTATAACCTCGAATACATTGGGATGATTAAATTTTTGTAAGGACAAAAGAAAATTATGAACTCAAATATTTTAATAAGTTTATTGGTTTTCTGTTTTTTAATTAACAACAGTGACTATACATGGGTCAAAGTAAGTGACCAGAAGCAGTGTTGATGGCACCTGACCCTACTAAACAAGGCACGACACAGTGCCAAACATTGGGTACCAGGAATTTGTATAATCACATACGTTACAGTTAACAGTAACGTATGTTTTGTCTGTCTACCTTGGACTAAAAGCAAACCCCCCCCACCCCCCACTCCCCACCCCCACGCCCCAAACTTCTGAATTGAATTGAATTATAGCATTAGGCAGTAGGGGGACAAGTGGGATATAATGCGATGTAGATTTGGTAAGATCTTTGAGTATCTCTTCTTCAGTCTTTTACTAGATTTCTTTTCCCTTTACTATTTCTACTGCTCCACATGACCCATACCCCACCAGCATAGAACCCTCCTTTATTCCTTGTTGTTTCCTTTTATATATATATATATTCGCTTTTGCTGTTTTATATTTTCTTGAAAAGGAGATACAGAGACACATTTTGGTACTCTTGTGTTAATACAAGTGATGGGAATGGCACAAGAGTTGCATGTTCTTGCTGTAGATGATAGTCTTGTGGATCGGAAGGTTATTGAGCGATTGTTGAAGATTTCTTGTTGTAAAGGTTGTTTTTTTTTTCTTTTTTTTTTCTTGAGATGTTATGTAGGTGTTTCTTGAAATGTGTTGTAATGGGGTGTTTTTGTTTTGCAGTTACGGCAGTGGAGAGTGGAAGAAGGGCTTTGCAATATTTGGGATTGGATGGAGAGAAGAGTTCTATGGGGATAGATGTAAGTCTTAAACACATTTCTTTAATTGTCTCTTCCTGGTTTATTTTGGTTAAAAACACAATCTTATTTCATTGTCACTTAAGATTGGATAGATTGAGGTTTCTATTTATTGCCTAACATGAAAGTGGGTTGTTAAAATCTTGAAAAGTACTTAACTATTCAAAGTTATTGATTAGCAAGAAATTCCTTTTCCTTTTTTGGTGGTTTCATTTTGTGGGGGACTCTAGGGGTGGGTGTCTTTTTTAGTTAAAATTGGGATTTTATTTGAGTGAGAATCTGTGGTAAAGAATTTGGATTGTTTTTTTGTTTCAGGGTTTGAAGGTGAATCTGATACTGACAGACTATTCTATGCCTGGAATGACTGGATATGAACTTCTCAAAAAAATCAAGGTCAGTTGAGTACTGGATTATTACTTGTCTGATCTGATTGATGTAATCTGTTGTTGCTTCTTGAGGTTATGAATGAATGTGGAATGATGCCTTCCTTGTTGTGCAGGAATCATCGGCATTGAGCAAGATCCCTGTTGTCATTATGTCATCGGAGAAGGTTTTACCTCGCATTGATAGGTATATATCCTCTCTTGACAATGCATCATTTGTTTGTTTACGATGGTTTTGAACAAATGTGTTCTCCGCGCCCATGAGTTGGATTCATTTATCAATTGTTACTTAGCAATTCTTTTGGGAGAATTTGGAATTGTACTAGTTGGTCTAAATGCAACTTTCTATAATGAGGAATGTCGTCGTGTTAAAGTTTGGAAAACAGATCCTGCGAGACTAATATAGCCCATCTAATTTCAGAAGAAACTTTCTATATGCTGCCTGCTTAAGTAGCAGCAGTGTGTGCTTGGCTGTTTAGAATGTATCATTTACTTTCAAAAATGTATCAAGTGAAAGAACTGTATCTCATCTGAAGAAAATTTTGTCGATATCTATGGTTTTATCATCGTTATTGATTTTGATACAAGTACAATCATTCATTTTGATAAAAGTTGCTAGTTTGGGTCATCTCATTGATTGGATGTTTCCTTTCTAGATGCTTGGAGGAAGGGGCTGAAGAATTTCTCCTGAAGCCTGTTAAGCTGTCCGATGTTAAACGACTCAGAGACTTCATACTGAGAGGCGAAGGGGATGATGATGACAAATTAACAGACAAGAAGATCAAAGAAGCATGTTCTAGAAAGCGAAAATTTCAGGATGATTCAACGACACAACCGATGCCATCTTCTTTAGTTACAGCCCATGACATTGAATCATCACCGGAATCTTCAGCATCATCAGAATCTCAGCAGCAGCCTCTTTCGAAGCAATCCAAGATTGGATAGAACATGATAAAGATGTGACGATACATATTTTTTTGTGGTCTAATCGAGCTAGTTGTCGTCGTTACCATACCATTCCTACGCTAGCATCATCATTTGACACACTGTGAACTTTCTCTTGTGTGCATACCTCCACAGCTGTACATGTTTAGCTCTCCATTTTGGTCCCTTCATGAAAAGAGAAATGAGCTCTGTAGAAATAGATTTGGAAATCCAAATGATTTCTTGTATTTTTGTTTCTCTTATAACACACCATGACATTGCCTTCTTAACAACCAAATCTTGATTGTTGTCAACTTGTGTATGCACGCTCGCTCGTGCATCTGTTTTTGTTACGTTTGAGCTTTAATATCAACTTTCACCAATTTCACAGTACCAAGTTGCAGTTACTTTCTTGTTAATATGATGGAAAATGTTATCAAAATTCATTCAATTTGATATTAAAGAAGCAAAAAATGTAACAAGACGAAAGGACAGAGGGCAAAAGAAATTTTAATGAGAGGTCTTTCCATTTGTGTTGACTGGCTATCTTATACATACTAATAGGGCAAAAGGTGAAGGATAGAAGCTTCCTGGTAGGTGAAGATTTTAAATAGGAAAACTTACACAAAAGTACCAGTACTTGCATTGGAAGAATCGTTTTTTCAGGTTCCTGTTATTTGTTTGTTTCGTTTAAAATTAAATTTGTAAGAAAAGTTGTAAGAACTGCAGTCCTTGGGGCACATTGAATGAACAAGGAATGATCAAGGACAACCCGATCCATTGAAGTTTCTGTTATACGAGCCTAGTTTTCGCTACTCACTACCAAGGTGTATTATACGCAACCTTACTTTGACAGAAGCTGTCTTGAACTCATGACCTTTTTTTTAATTTTATTTTTTTTACTCGTGACATCCTGGTCACATGGTAATAACTTTACCCATAAAAAAATATATTTACTCCCTCTATCCATCTTTACTTGTTCACTATATTAAAAAGAAATATCCAAAATCTATTATTTATTATGTATCCAAATCAATAGTGGATGTATTCAAGTCAATAGTGGACAAATATTATGGGACGGAGAGAGTAATAACTACGAGCTGCGTACCTAGTGGTCTAAATGATAATTAGGTCTTATAGTGAGGTCCCAGCCCGAAATATCATTTAATTATTTTAAAAAAAAAGAAAGGTGTGGTCCTCTGAATTAACTCTTGCATTGCACAATTATACAATATACTAGTTATTACCAATTAAATAGGAAGTATTTCTCAATGGTCAGTACCAATTAAAAAAGTAGTATTGCTTTTCTTTAATCTATGGAAATTCAAATTGTCATTAACGTTTACCTTGGATTTGTGAAACTGATTTGAAATATTTTGAAAAATATATTCAATTGTATTTAGGTCATTTTGGGAGTGGTCCATAATTTGAAATTGACTAGTGTCTAAAAATGTGGTTTGGTCATGCCAACTTTTATACACTCGTTCTACCATGTTCTATCTTAAAATTAAAGAAACACACCTACAAAGAGTAGTTAGAAATTATTGTTCATTTACAAGAAAGGGGGAAAAAAAAAAAAAAAAACCTTATAATCTTCCTAAGAAATAACTGAAGAAATACTTGACAAGTTTTTTTTACATATAAAAGGTCAAAAACTTTGTTGTCACTTGTCACTGCCTGCTTCCAATTAATTACACCTCTAAATTGGTTGAAATCTCTAGAAATAGTTCTCAATTTGAAATCTGATTGATGTCATAATACAACAATGGTGACAACTAATTTGATAAAACAAAGAAGAAAATGACATTTTCCTATAAAAATAGCATCATCCTCTACTATTTGTTTCAAAAAATTGTAGCTCTAGAAATACCTAGATTGACACAGAAGTCCTCTATAATAATAAAAGAGTACAGGACTGAGTAAAACTTTTCGCATACCAACCGGCTGACTACAAGCACAAAATACAAAATTGCCAAAACTTACAAAGCTCATCTAAATATTGACTTGTTCAATCCGCCTAAACTCGATTATTTATTAGCTCAATTCATTTTGATCAACCTAATTCAGTTGATATATAAAAGTTGAGTAGCCTACATTGATCCTTGAGAAACCTTGTCAAAATACTAATTAAACAAATTATTCAAAAAATGAACAAAGAAATTAAAACTCGCTAATAATTGAGTTGATTGAGATACGACTCATTATTTAGCTTATTTTAACCCAATACATTTCAATCCAAGTAACCTGGGCGAGTCATTTACTTGTCTATTTATTAGCTCAATCAATTCCAATCCACCCATTTGAAACCTCTTTGGACAACAACAGTAAAGTCATTTCTACCAAAGGACTTGCAAGATTTCAAGACAGCCAACTAACAGCAGCAACTTACTTTGAAACTGTCAGCACCCAAAGTTCACAACTAAATGAATATGTCACTGTAGAATACAAACAAAAAGGAATCCTCTCCTTCAGTTTGATTGATCTTATGTATTGTTATTTCATTGACTAGTTTTATCTACACACTTTTTGGCTGAAATGAATGCACCAGGGCCACCTCCAACACATTCATCTCAGAATAAGGTAGTTCTGAAGGCTGTTATAGCTGCTGTTCTAACGACTTTGATAGTTGCTGGCATACTCTTTTACCTCTTCTACAGATACTATGTGATTCGTCGATGGAAGAAAAACAAGTTGAACTCAAGTTTTCGTCGAGAAGTGCCTCATCAAGAATTCCAGCAAGGTGGGGCTCTGAAAGGGCTGATAGTTGATGAGAATGGGTTAGACGTTATATATTGGAGAAGATTTGAAGGCAGACGGCTAGGAAGTTGTTTTTCTAAGGTTTGGGTGAATCATATGGATGAGGAGGAAGAGAAGAAGATTGATAGCGGCCGAGGGCAATCTGTTTCATCAAGTGATCATATTCAAGAAATTCCTTTACTGCAAAATTGTAGCAATGCAGATAGCTATGAGAAGAAAGAGGCAATTACCGAATCACAGCAGACAATTCACTCGCTTTCTGTAGCAAGCAGATCCTCATCGCGACAGCCATCAACCGCGTTACAGTTTCAACAGAAGGAAGTCATTCCTCCAGAAGAAACACCGTCTCAACCAGCAGTTGCCTCGAGTCAGAGTCCGCCTCAGCCACCGATACCTCCACCAGCTCCACCACCTCCTCCGCCCCCCCTTCCAGTGAAAAGGATTACCAAAGCACCAACACCACCTAATGCAGGAAAGATAAAACCTTCTCCGCCACCACCACCAAAGGGGGTTGGTTTAAGTTCACCGATAAAACCACCTATTGCACCAAGAGGGAAAGGGAGCAGGCAAGAGAAAGCAGAGGCTCAAAACGATGATAAGTCGAAAGATAATGGTGAAATTCAAGTCAAACTGAGGCCACTGCACTGGGATAAAGTAGTTGCTAATGTTGATCATTCTATGGTCTGGGATGAAATCAACAATGGATCTTTCCGGTAAGTGCACCTTGGCATGTAAATCGTGTTCCTTTAGTGTAGTTAAATGACTATTTTGAGTCCAGCTAATAAATTGCATTTGTATGCACGTTTCAGATTCGAAGATGACCTTATGGAAGTTCTCTTTGGATACAACGTCACTTCAAAGAGAACCCCTCAAGGAAATAATAGCACAACAACAAGCTCAGGAACTTCTAAGTTGGCTCAACCAACTCAGATGTTTATTCTCGATCCGAGGAAGTCACAGAACACAGCAATTGTGCTAAAGTCTCTTTCGATATCTCGCAAAGAAATCCTTGATGCCCTGCAGGAGGGCCAAGGACTCAGTGTTGATACTCTTGAAAAACTAACCAAGATTCACCCAACTGAAGAAGAAACGTTAAAAATCCTCCAATTTGATGGCAACATAAGAAAACTTGCTGACGCGGAGTCTTTCCTCTACGAAATGCTGAAAGCTTTTCCTTCTGCATTTAAACGTTTCAACGCGATGCTTTTCAGATCAAGCTATGATCCGGAAATTCTTAACCTCAAGGAGAATCTGCAAACAATTGAGCTGAGTTGTAAGGAACTGAGAACAAGTAGAATTTTCTTAAGACTTCTGGAAGCGATTCTTAAGGCTGGCAATAGGATGAATGCAGGAACAGCAAGAGGAAATGCTCAGGGATTCAACCTTACTGCTTTACAAAAACTATCATATGTGAAGAGCAACGATGGAAAGACTACTCTGCTTCATTTTGTAGTCGAACAAGTCATCTGTTCTGAAGGTAAACGTTGCCTAATCAATAAAGGTGGCGAGGAAGATAATGAAGATTCTGACAGAAAGAAAGAAAAAGTAGAGAAAGATACACAGCGCCTAATGCTAGGTTTACCAGTATTGCAAGGATTAGGTCTCGAATTCTCTAATGTGAAAAAAGCAGCTACCATAGACTACGATAGTTTCATTAATACATGTCCCAATCTTACAACACGGGTAAATGATGTTCGGCAGCTCATAACCTGTTGTGGAAATGCTGAAAGGGATCAATTTGTAAGAGAGACAAAAGGGTTTCTGGAGGAATGTGAAGAGGAACTCAAGGTGATCAGAGAAGAACAAACAAGAGTCATGGGACTAGTGAAGAGAACGACGGAGTATTACCAAGCAGGATCTTCGAAGAACACACAGTCACTTCAGTTGTTTGCCATTGTAAAAGACTTCCTCGACATGGTTGACAAGGTGTGTGTTGATATCACAAAGAAAGTACAGAAGAAGAATGCATCGAGCATAGAGTCATCACCACCCCGATTACCAACACCAAGAGCTCCTGTGAGGTTCCATAACTTGAAAACATACGTTACACCAGAAACTGTAAGTAGTGAATCTGAGAATGAGTTCTGATGAAACTCCATTACTCTTATAATTTCTAATTTGAAGATTGTCAAAAGTACTGATTTTTACATTCTTCATATTAGAAATATCACAGAAATATATTGTTCCACCCCGCTCCCTCTCGGAAAGATAATGAACTATCTTACCTCAAGCCAGATAAGAGGCTTTTTATACCATGCTGTTCAGGCATTAGGATCAGGTAAAGAGCAATGTTCTCTATAATGATTCTTCCCAACTTCAGGGACACTGATGAAGACTGGAATTTTGGACTTCAATAAAAGTCGTACTATGAATTAAGGATGGGACTTAAAGGTCCCTTTGGATACTACATCAGGTCATCAGTGAAAGATTGAACATATATATAGCGAAGAATTGATTTGAAAACTACAATTTAGAAGTTTGGACTACAGATACCTGAAAAGATTTGAACTTTTCCAAAGCACAAAGCTTTACATCAAGGTATACTGCAGATTCTTCAATAACTGTGATTTCATTAGTCACTTCCAGTAGCTTTTTGGTTCATTCCATCCCTTTTACTTGTTAACTAACCCAGCAAAATGGGTCTGGAAAATCAAATAGATGGCTGACGAGCACTCCTAGCTTGGCTAAAAGTGTTTTTTGCATTTCTTTTTTTTTCTGATTTTCTCAACCAAACATCATTAGAGATTTTTATTTTTTTTCAATCTTGGGATGGAATAATATTTCTTTTTCTAAATTTCCAAGAACGAAATTTGGCCTGTTATGGAAAATAAATGTCATCTTAAAGAAGGAAAAACATACTTCCTTCCATCCATTTCAATTTACATGTCACTTTTTGTTTATCAGTATATCGTAGATCAATGTTATATTGGAATTCTGCACTTGCCTCTGTTGAGACCTCAAAATACGCCAAAATGATTACACATGGTTCACTATCATGAGAATGACGCCTAGAAATGAGTAAGAATTGTTGAAGTCCTTACGAGACCTAAACATCTTGATGGTAAGGACACTAGTAATGGGTTCTGCACCCTCACATTTCTTGTATAACTCCCAACCTTTCACAAATACAACAAGAAGTTCGCCCGAAATTAGGAATTTTAATACTACAAATTAAGGCGCTGTGGCAGTATTATGTATCTATATACTAGAGATACAGTAAACGTCAAATTAAAACATGATGTCAACTTTAAGGGAAAAAAAAAAGAATGCCAACAAAGGTATAGATGTCAAAAGATTGAAAACATTCACCATATAAACGCTACAAAGATGTTAGTATATACTCGTAGAAGGTTTCTGCATATGCAACAAACCAAAATCAGTCAAAAACCACACAGATCACGTCCTCTTTCAAATAGCAACACCAAGAGAAGAGACATCTAGCTGTTGCAATAATAATCTCACATTCCATCCATGGAACGTAAAACCAAAATACTGCTGCAGCTCAATAGCTGCTCTAGAAACTGAAGATTAACTTAGCAAAAGAACCCAGCCAGTAACATAAAGTGAGAAAAGAGTAGATCAAAAGCTTTTAATAAAAATTGTGTACATCTTTGGTAAATTAGTGGAAAACCTTAAAAGCAACATAACTTCTGCTACAGCTTAAAGGACAAGACTCAGCTCTCAACCAGTAACCCTGTTCACGAACTATATAACAAAAATTGCCAACTAGGGGGGTGAGGTGCCAAGGAAGAAAGGTTCGGACATTTTCTAGATGCTTTGAGATCACATCGCCCCTAGAATCAATAGTATAATGCATGTCTATGGATAGCTTGCAGATTGTTTTATACAAGAACACAACATGGAATATAAGTACATATATTAGAAATAGTAGCATAAGTCGATTCTTGATTTTGGTACTGCAATCTCTTCACAGCATTCCTTGTATTATTCGTCGCATAACATTGCAGAATTAAAATATTTGAATAACTGGTCTGTGAACGAAACAACTCCCAAGAGTATACTGCTTCAAGAATAAATTCAGTAATATGATAAAACATTATAACCTCATACTCACAGTGAAATCAGGAATACAATCGACAATATGATAACAGAATCAACCTCACACTCGGAGTAAAATTAGGAAAAGTGATCAAATCATCAAACCTTGACTAGAAAGGTAGGGGCTATTCAACTAATGACTGCTCCTTCCAGCTTCAAAGCTCAATGAAAAACACCAAATTGGCAAGAGGTCTCTTAATTTGCACCGGTTGATTAAGCTAAAACAGGATGGAGGGAGTTACGAAGATACAGTGTTCAGCACATAAACGAATTCAAGACAAATTTATGACTCCCATAATGGATCTGCAAATAGTTGCAGTCGTTGAACATTTCACAACTCAGTAGAAGGCCTTCCCCTATTCTGTTGGACGAAAGCAATTTTTCTTCTCTGAAGTGGAGAGAAAGTGAAAAAACATCAGAGCACGTGACGAGAACAACAACAATAACAACATACCCAGTGTAGTCCCACAAAGTGAGGTCTGGGGAGGGTAGATTATACGCAGACCTTACCTCTAACCTAGAAAGAGAACTAAAATAAACTCACCTGCCAGTTATCAAGAAATTACAGTTCATTAAGTACCACAAAAAAGTAGTCTAGCTAACAACTTTTGGGGGTTGGGAATATAAAAAGTCCAGCTGACTTTTTGGTCTCTTGAAACAGCAGAAAGGGTGATTTTAGTCCATCCACTACAAATAGATAGTATTGCCTTCCTCCAAAATAATCCCCCCTCTTTTGCCATGCAAATTTTTTTCTTGTACTAACCATAACCTTTCATTTCTCTAATAACATAAAATTTTTCAAACAAAATGAATCTTATCTCTACTGTTGGACCTTGAATACTATGTACACTCTTAAATGTTTGATCCAGCTGAAAGATATAGGTGTAGAAGACGTATATTCTGGGCAGAAAGATAGAAGAAGCAATCTTATTCGTAACCCATAAAATATTTATCATTATATACCAGCATAGCATTACAAATCTGCAATGATGGAATTACATAGCAATTAAATAAACAGTTCTCAAGGAATATCCACATGGTAAGGCAGTTAAAGATGTGGCATGGAGGAAAAGAGTACAGTTTTTTTTTTTTTTTTTAAAAAAGAGTTTCCTTTTGGGCAGAACCAAGGAAGACCTTTTTAATCACAATAACTTCTACGATGTTCAGAATGATTCTCCACACTGCAAGTACTACCAAACCAAGAATGAAACAGAGAATGAGTTTTTTTTTCTAAACTAAAATATAAAAAGCTCAAAATACACCCAAGGGTGTAGCCGAGTGGTCAATGAAGTGGGTGAGAACCATGAGATCTCAGGTCCCCCCCTCCCCCCCCCCCCCCAAAACAAAAAAAGTAGAATATAAAAAGCTTCTGATAGCATGTCCAAAAGCGTAAACAAGAATGACTTATCTCTGCCAGAAAGTTCTTCATACAAACAACTACTATGCCTCAATTCCAAGCAAGCTGAGTTCAGCTATATGAATCCTCACAAACCATGTTGTTCCATTTAAGGTGATCCCAAATCAATATCTCACACAGAAAAAGAAAAGATAGAAGCTGTAAGTTCTTCATCGACGGAAAGAAAATGGTTTATGGAGAATTAAAAACATAAGAAACTTGTAATAGTCAGTCTAAAGTCTAGCATTAAGAAATCAACTGGGTTCTAGTCTTCATCACCGCCTCACCAAAAGTTAACTAACATTTCTTCAAACCGGTCAAGAACTCCCTTTGAAACTGGAATGCCAGCAAGGTGTATAGGCATCAAGAAAAGAACATGTTTGCAAAATAAAGCCGATGCTTTCATCTCCTACCACTTCATTATATACTTTATCCAGAAGATGAGAATTTGTTTTTTAGAGTTAGACAGAGGTAATCCTAGATCAAAATATAAGGAATCAAAGGCAAGAAAAGTAGCATTGATGGAACAGGGGATCGCACCTCAGAGAAGAAATAAGGTGACTAGCTGGAAGTTTTGAAATCCCAGCAACATTTTCTATATAAAAATAATCCAAATTACTTGGATCTGTTATAACTTAAAGAATCTTCAGAACTATGAGACATAACATTCAGACATCTAGCAACAATCTTGCATAAAATGGAACGATAAGTAAACACATTGAATAGAAATAGCATGAGCAAAATGAAAGTGTGTTAAAAAGGTTCTAGCAATAAGAAGATACAATACGAACTGAATGACAAGCTGAAAAGTTGTGAGACCAACTATGGGAATAAACAGCATATCCAGCAAATGACTAGTAGGTAAAAAAGTCAATGTTTAGATGAATGATCACGTCCGACAAATGGCACAGGGTAAAATGAGAAAAGATAGTCTAACACGGTTTGACTGAGCCCTTAAAAAACTCCACATTCATCAGAAATGAACGTAATAAAAGAAACAGGGTAGAACAAAAATTACTCACAAGGAAGTCTCAAGGTATCGTAGAACAAAAATTACTCACAAGGAAGTCTCAAGGTATCTCCAATCTCTTATAAGTTATAACTATGCAAACTTTAACAGCAGAACACAAACGAAGCAAATGCCAAACATTAAGCAAAATCAACTAGTTGATAGTCAGTTGGGTTGGGCTCTCCTGTTTGGTCTACAACATTGGTATCAGAGCTGGTTGATCCATGCATGGAGACGTGACTCAGAGTGGTGGCTTGGACCCAAGAGGGGTGCCATAAGTGACCAACGAGGCCATAGGTTCTCAAGCGGGGGCAACTGTAATATGTCAATTGTCCCTCAACGGGATAAAAAGAGAAATGAGAAATGCTGATGGGTTTATAAGCTAAATGGGGTCCCCACCTATCAGATTAGTCTTTTGAATTGGGTTCTCCTGTTTGGTCTATAACAGAGCAGAAAGTCAGATAAATTAGATCGAGACTCAGAAGATACAAATCGGTGCAGATTAAGAAATCCTTGGGAAGATGTTTAAAGCAGCATTAATCTTTTGGTCCTATGTCTATCCAAGGAAACTAAATAAAGTTCAGCTATAGTCTGACTTGCTAAATGAAACTTTGCTTTGTCAGGGGAAAATGTTGAATGAATCTTTATTGATATAAACAAAAGTTGACTTGACAAGACTGACCTTACTACTTTGTATCATCTTTCCAACAATCTCACATAACCAGAAAGACCAAATTAACCCAAAAAACATCGTCAGAAGGTGTCATTTAGAAGAAGCAAACCCAATCCTCACATGATCGTATGGCGAGAACAGCACCCATTGAAATAATCACTAGAACCCTTCTACATGACTTGTGATGGATTTTAGAAGCACAAGGGAAAGAGACATAATGCTCCGGAATCCCACTACCCATGTAAAAATTGAATGTAAAATATTATCACAGAACCGTCAGACAGCCAAATGCACAACAAATAAGGAAGACAAAGAGGTTAGCAACATTAGAACTGAGCGCATAAAATGATGAATGAATAAGTAAGACCACTCTGCTTAATGAACCTCAACTTACAAGATTTCTCCCAAAAGCACAAAAGAAGCCTAGGATTTCCCAAGAGAGCCTAAACTAACCCGATTCAGGCAAAAGTTATCAAGCCATACCAAAAATCAAAATATGCCACGTATAAATTTGGATGTCACTTCAAATTAAGTGAGGCCAAAGGCATGCTCAAGAGCCTCATTAGCAAATTCCAGTTTGTTTCTCATCACTTATTCATATTCACTGGATAGGAGGGTGAAAGGCATTTCTAAATCGACAAGTCTCCAAAATACACACAACATTCCTCTAAATTGTACTAGGACTTTTCTGCTACTTCAATCATTCTCCTGTTCCTTTATAGCAGTGGAAAAGGTGGTTTTAGTTTTTTAGCATGTCTACAGAGGCCAAGCATTTCAAATATCTCATTAGATGATGTTAAAGACCATTCTGATAATTATTAATGGCTTCATACTGGCATCACGGAAATTTTCTGGCCCAAGGATTTAACTGATACACCTTTATTTCAGATAAAGGAGGCAATTTTTGGAAACCATATAATAAGAGAGAGATAAGACATGCTGCTTATGTGGTTAATTACATTAAAGGGCTTTGGGACTTGATTCAAAGTTCCTGGACTAAGTCAGTCAGCAGTATACTGTATATGAACCAAACTATTGAACAACCGGGGAGGGGGGGGGGGGGAGCTGCTGATCAAACACAACATTCTCCGAAGCTTTTACAGATCTGAATGCCTAATTATCCCTCTTGGACTCCAGAAAGTTTCACATTCATCCAGGACTACACCAGATACATCTAAGAGGAAAGACATGCAATATATCTGTCAAGCCCAACAACATTCTCCTTACAACCTGTACAATGGATCACCGACACTCTTAAGATTTAAAAGAAATCAAATTAAGAATTCCTTTTACTCTCCATTGAAATGTCGTACAGTAGTGGGATATATCCTTCTTGTAATGATAAATTGATTGACGGGGAGCCTTGGAGTAACCGGTGAAGTTGTTGACATGTGACCAAGAGGTCACGGGTTCAAGCCGTGGAAAAGGACTTTGGCAAAAATTCAAGGTAAGGCTGCGTACAATAGGCTCTTATGATCCGGCCCTTCCTCGGACTCCGCACATAGCGAGAGCTTTAGTGCACCAGGTTGCCCTTTAATGATAAATTGATTCATCCACTTTTGTTATGTATTTGATGGTAAACAATTATATATTTGTAATTCTCAAAGTTCAAGCATTTCTAATTTTCCACTCTAGAGCACAGGGAAGGTTTGGAATACTAGTGGCAGAATGCTTTCTCATTCTTTATTTGCCAAAGTTTAAGCATTTCTTGAGAACCTTGGTAATTTCAAATTGCTCTTTCATTATTATACATATTAATAATTAATAATAATAAGTTCATTACACGTTCGGTGTATTTAACTTCAATACCACCTTATTTATTCACATAATGAGTGTTCTACATCAGCATAAGCACCACATCTATAATGCAAAAACTCTTAAAAGAAACCAGAACATTCCCCTGTTCGTCCAAAATCACGCTCTATATCAACACCTATAGCTATGGATAATCTTGACTCGCAGCCTATTAAGAACTAGAACACTCACATGTCATGCAGAGACAGAAAAGGACCCAACATACACATTCATGGGAACAGAATCTTCCTAGGACCTTGATATCATGCTAAAGGAACGAGCCAATCGAATCGTCAAGCTGCCACCATCAATGGTCGTCTCTCGCTCAACTGCATCTTGGTTATACTGCTTCCTGCACCCTGGGCAACGCCCATCCTCCTCAAGAATCCTCTTGTGACAAAAGAGACAAAGCCTGAATCCACACGAACAAGGGAGAAAGCTTGTGTCTGTATAGTCCAAATCTTCACAGCATATCGGACACGAAGTTGGCGTAGATAAACTCTTACATCCCCATACAGAGCCCCTCCTACAATGCCGCTCAGAATTCATTGGGAAACTATACTGCTTTGACAAATTTGGCAGACCCGATGGACGGAATGAATCGTCAGGTCTCCATGCCCGACAACTGGGAGGAGGTCTACGTGTCAATCCTCTGTCATCATTACACTCCTGCTTTGACTTATCAGTCCCCGACCCCTTCTTGGCAGAAACCTCTTGCCTAGAACTCCCATCTGTCACATTCTCATCCCTCTCAAAGTGTGAATCCAAGCTGGGATTTTGCTTCTCCTGTTCTTTATCAGCGGCAGCCAGAGCATCAGCAACAGCCTCCCAGTCATCCAAGCAATCATCGTCCTCTTCTTCATCTTCCTCACTCACACTCCCTGAACAACATCCACCACTGCTACTGCTGCTACTACTGCCACTACTGCTCCCAGTGAAATTAGTCCCAGAATCATTTCCTCCCAAAACACTACTCGTCTGGCTTGTAGGTGAATCAAAATCACTGCAGTGGTGTACCAATCCTTCATTATCCTCTTCAACTCTCGGCTTTATCTCCAACTTCTCAATCAATGTTTCCCTCTCATTCACAACATTCTTTGCCGCACCACGACTTCCTCCATTGTTCGTCTCCTCCTTCAAACCTTTGTTCTTCACTATACAAAACCCCAACCACCAAGATTTAAGAAATATACACACAAAACATTTAAATAAATAATCACAAATTAAAGAAAGTATAAGAATTAAAAAAGGAAATAATTTTCTCACCAAGAATCAGGATTAAAAATACATGCAAAATCATTTTTTTAAAAAAAAGTGACAAAAAAGGGAGATTTAATGGAACCTTGTGAAAGCCACTGTTCGCGCCGAGCATCAAGCTTGCACTGCTTCAACTTCGCCGAACGATTAGCCTGAATTCATACAACAAATCACAGAAATTAAACCAAAATAATATTAAAAAATACAAAGTAATATGTACAAAACTTAAAGCCGGATAAAATAATTACCCTTTTTTTCTTGGCAAAATCTTTGGGGTTAGATGAAGCAATTGGGATCGAACGGTTGGTGATTGAATCGGAAACCATTGTTGATCAAAAACCCTAAAATTGGCGAGATGAAAATGTGAAGAGTTTAGAGAGAGAAAGCAAATTGGGGGGTTTAGATATGGAGAGAGAAAGGGCACGAATGGGTGTGTGAAACACAACTGGATAACCGAAACTTCTATCTCTGTTTCGCTACGAGAAATAAAAGATGTTAAAAGCACTTCGTGTGGTTAGGTTATATATATATCATTTTGTTCCCTAATTGCCCCTGAATTCAACCCCAATTTCCGCATGCACCCTCAGTATGAAACTCAAGTCCTAAAAGTAAACATTAAAATGATTTTGAAAGAGTTAAAATTTATAAACTTTATAAAATTATTAATATTTATCTTTTAAATTTTATGTCCGGTCAAATAATACTTATCCATCCACAATAATTTATTATTGTATATTATTATTTGAATATGATAAATTCAATATTTTAAAAATATTAATACATAAGTAGAAATTATTCAGTTTAAGTGTGTAGATAAATATTGTTTGACATCTACTTTTAATAATATAAACAAATATCGATGAACGAAGAAAATAGTGTGTATTTTTGTTATATTTTATTTGGTATTATTTAACTTGATACAATAATTATAAAAAAAAATTAAACTTTGTGATATAAAAATAATTCTTATATATTTAATTAGTTATAAATTATTTTATTAAAAATAAAAAAATAAATTAAGTTATTTTAAACTATATTAAGATAACAATTTTTCAAGACGAATTGAAAAAAAAAAAATGCCACTAAGAAAATAGGGGTTGAAAAAATAGAGGGATAATCCTTAGTTCCTTACCTAAGGCACATAAAATAATTGATCAAATTCTGGAATATGGGTAATTCCATAATTTGTGGGTGGGATTAGGAGTGTCATGGGTTTGGTTAAAAACCAAATCGAACCGTAAATTAAATTAAATTAATTAAAAAAATTGATATTTGGTTTGATTTAGTTAGGTTTGGTTTTAAAATTTTAAAAATCGATGCTATTTGGTTTGGTTATGGTTTTACTTAAAAAATAACCGTAAAAATAACCAAATCGAACCAATAAATTATATATATATATGTTATAATTATTTATATATAATTTATAAATAAAATATAAATATTTTATTAAATTTAATCTAAAACTAAATTTTAACGAAAAATTACACAAATACACAACTTATGTTTTCAATATTACAAAAAATCTCAACTCCCTAAAAAAAATCTCAACATATACACAAAATGCTATGTATATGTCGGCTATGTTATGTCTATTAATAGGGAGAAAAAGTAAAGTAGTTAAAAACGTGGGAGAGAGTGTAACTACTTCCAAAAGGGTTGATATTTATGTTATTTATACAAATTTTAATCTATGTCTAGCTCAATCAATACTTTAGCCCAATTACCCAAAGCCCCAAACCCAAGCCCAACTCTACCTACTATTACTAATAAGTTAACCCTACGGTCCCTACCTCACTTTTTCTACTTCAGTTTTCACAATACGAGTTACCATGGTCCCTGATTTAAATGGTAGTTTTATGTCTCCTTGTTTATTCAATCGTTTCCCTATATGATTAGCTCACCTAGCTAGTCTATAAAGTAACCAGATAACTCAAGTTTGCCCAACTCTGTCTCTTCTTGCAGTACACTGCAACAAAATACAAAACTCTGTTTTACAATATAGGTGTATGTGTTTGTATGTTGTTGGATAATCTTAGTGCCTACAATACAAAACTGGTGCTTTTCATCTCAATGTTGGTTTTGTTTAACGTGTTTGTTCTGATTTTTAAGAGTTTATAGTGTCATTTGTCCATCACTGTACAAATACTTCATGAGAAATTGTTCAATGTGATACTATTTTCTATGAGTTTAAAAAAGGAGTTTATTCTAGAGATGGTTGGAGTAGGCTAGTCAATAATCAAAAAAATCGAACCAAACCGACAAGAACCAAACATACGGTTATTTTCTTTTTGTGGTTTGATTTGGTTTTAGAAATTCAAAAACCGACTAAATTGATTTTGGTTATGATTTTAACCACTAACCGATCCAAACCGACCCATGAACACCCCTACCCCTAGGTGGGATTACTTGAAATAGTTAGATAGGTTAAAATAAATTGGGCGTCAAGCATCGAAACTTAAAGTTTACATCTTGGTAAATAGTAAATACTTATTTTGGCAGCTTATGTAAAAGAATACTACTAAGAAGTGAAAATTAATAAATACGATAGATACGTTAAATGATGTTTATCAATAACTGCCGATAGCTTTGAAATGATGCAGCTTGCGTGTGAAGCTAAAAAGTTAATCCTAAGGCACAGAAAAGGCCACGATGGCGTTTGACGGAGTTCTACAATTGCTAATTTTATTTGTGAATTGTGGGTGAGATTATTTAGGGATCATTTGTTATAGGGTAAAGTAACTTGAGTTCCAAGCATCAACTTCTTTATCATCCCAAAAAAAAAAAATGTCATTTTTTCTTATTTGGTAATTATTTAATAGCATCATTTTTATTTTATTCTTCATGGGTCATACTTAATAAGAAAAGACAACTAAAAAGTAAATATTAAAATGACTTTAAGAGGGGTAATTTTGTAAACTTTACAAAGTCATCATTTATTTTTTAAGACATCTATATTAGTAACATGGACAGATAAAGATGAATGTACGAAGTAAATATTTATTTTGACGAGTACTTATTAAGAGAATACTGAAAAGCGAAAAATAGTAAATATAATACTAATACGATAGCTCTCTAACATAAAGTTTTGAATATGGGAATTGTAAATCAATAAAACAAAACTTGACCTTTGTAATCGTGAGGCTCATAGCTGCGTTCGGGATAGGTAAAGCGACGGACAAATTCTATAATTTGAACGAAATGCTAATCTTACTTATATGGATTACAAAAAAAAAAAAAGACTGTTTACAATTTAGCAATGAAATTGAGAGCTAATTTTAATTTTTTGTAATGCTCTTTCTTTTGTGCGAGTGATTATTTACTCTATCGTCGGATAAGTACTATAAAAAATTATGATGAGTTACTTAGTCATTGAAAAATGTGTGTGTAATCAGTGGTAATGGAAAAGAGCCCCTTAATTGGAACGAAAATTAGTATTCCCTTCATTTTTTTTTTATTTTTTTTTTTTATTTTCTGAATCAAAAAATATAAATTTTTGTCAATATTTTAAGATGTATTTTTTAATTAAATTGAAAATTTTTTTTATAATTTATAGTACTTTTCATATAGTTTTTGAATATCTAATTTTAATTATATATATATATATTTATTTATTTTTTTTATTTTTTTTTGAAACTTAGTCAAATTTACTAGCGAAAAACGAAAGAAGCAAGTAAAAAGAAATGAACCGCGTACTAACAATAATGATTAAGGCAAATAACCCAAAATGATTACTAATTCATCAGTCAGCTTCTTGCTTACTACTCCCCCATCTCAATTTATATGAGTTCGCTTGATTTGACATAAAATTTTAAAAAATAAAGAATTTTTTTTGAAACTTATGGTCTAATACGAATTACCACGTAGATACCGCGTAGGATGGCATGCCATTTACACGGTGATCCCGTGTGTACGTAGAACGCATGTATCTACTTATTTAACTTTATAAAAGTTTAAATAAGGTCTACGTGTGCACATTCAAAATTGAAGAACATAAATATCGATCAGTTGAGGCCAAGTTGGACACATTTAGGTATTTGTCTTATTTTCTTTCATGTTATTTATCCTTCACTATTTACTTGGTTAAAAAGGAAGGGTTTAAATACAGAATTTAAGTTTGGTGCATCGTTGGTGTATTTTTTTATTTACATTATCAGGTAACTTTTATCTGCCGTAGCAGGTCATCCATTTCTCAGGTAAAAATATAAAAATGAATGACCTGCTACAACAAGTAAAAGTCACATGATGATTTAAAAAGAAAATACACCGACGGTGCACCAAATTTAAACTCTTAAATACAACACGAAATATATGTTTATTATAGATAATCTTAATTAAGACAGGGGAAAAGGCATCGTTTCCACCCCAAACTATACCTGAAAAGTCGAAGCCACACCTAAACTATACTAGTGACCTATTACACACCTAAACTATAAAAAAGTAAAACTATTTACACTCTGTCAGGGCTACCACCACTTGCATGTGATGTAGTGTTTTACACGCGCTGCCACGTCAGCACCACGTCTGTAAAAAGTATCATTTTTTTTATAGTTAAGGTGTGTAATAGGTCACTTATATAGTTTAGGTGTGGATTCGATTTTTCGACTATAGTTTTGGGTGAAAACAATGTCTTTTCCCTTAATATTTTTAGCCGTTTACTTTTGTTATTTAATAGTCTGGACGCGCCTTAGAATGGGGGTCGCGGGGAGGTAATAATATCACTTTTATATAGTTAAGGTGTGTAACAGGTCACTTATATAATTTAGATATCGCTTAGACTTTTCTTATATAGTATGGGGTGGAAATAATGTCTTTTCCGTTAAGACAGTGTTACATGTTGCTGCTAAAACAAGAAACTTCATAGTTTAAGAGTAATATAGTTTAAATAAAACTCAATTTTGAGTAAATAATCCTATTCTTGTTTTCTCTGGTTCTGCCTTAACTTCCATGTGTGGACTTTCTTCTTATTACCAATTTCGTAGAGAAACTTTTAGGTGATATCTAAGTACTTCCTCCATTTCATTTTACCCATTTCAAATTTTTTAATTTGATGTCCAATTTTACTTGTCTTATTTTACTTATCAAGACAAGACAATTTTTTTTCCCCATTATACCCTTAGTATAATTGATTACTCATTGTTATTAGCATTCTTGAAAAATATTGCAACGAGGAGTACCATTAAAAATATAAATGGTGTTTTGGTATTAGTCATCCATCAGTATTGTAACTAACAACAAGACACAATTAAGAGGGGCAAAATGGTAAAATTACATTACCAATCATTATTTTTTTAATAGCTGTGTCATCTCAATTTGAGACGGGTAAAATGGGATGGAGGGAGTAATTAACATCTAAGATATTTTCTATAATCAACTTGTCTTATTATCCAAAGACTTAGAAATGAATTGTTGATAGACAATTTTAAATCATATATATATATATATGTTTATATAAATATTGACATTGAAAATTATGAAGGGAAACGCGCAGAAAGAAATAAGTACATGTCCTCCCAACTACCTGTTGAACGTAAACAAATATTGTTGGGCTTTGTTTGCCCCCTCGACATCATCCTACTTAATCAATGTCTCTAAACTACTCCCATCGTTTCGTTTTAGTTAGCCCCTATTGTCATGCATGACATTTTCTTTAAGAAAAATATTTAATAGAGTTTATTTTACTAAAGTAATCCTATTAATTATGCATTGAAAATATAATTTTGAATACATACATTTTATATAATCATTTAATGATAGAGATAGTATTGAAAAAATACAATAAACTTCTCTTGATTTTAGAATTTGAATAAATAGAATAAAATAAATATTTTTAATAAGAGGGTCAACTAATATGAAATGGAGAAAATATGAATTATTAAGCCCATAATTATTGAAAGGGAATACCAAGAGTCCTTTTTTCAGTCATTTCAATATTAAAAACTCATTAATTAATTAATTTAAATCCACGTTGGGCAAGCTCATTAAGGGAATAAAGCATCTCTATCATGAAATTTTTCTGCAACTAACGGATCATTTGGTACGCGAGTAGGTGAAATATCTCAAGATTAATTAAATCTAAATAAAATTAAATTGTGTTTCATAAACGGTATAAATTTAGAAAATGCAAGGTGAATCTGCATACGATATACCCTAGTGGTGGGGCTCTTCTTCGGATGCCGCGCATAGCGACGATAGCTTTAGTGCACCGAACTGTTCTTAATTTTTTAAACGGTAAAAATTTATTCCATTCAACTTAAAATTATATTATATCCCCTCTTTCATGAATAAAATAATTCAGGAATAATAATTCGAGAATAATTTATCCACATACCAAACAACACCTAAGTATATACTCCCAAACAATTAAGACTCAAATCTAGATAGGGAAAAATCATTATAGCATAAAATAGCCAATGTCAAAGTGCTCTCTTTGTCTACTGCTCCACTTCTTTCAAAACATTGAACAAATAAAGAGAGTGACATTTTACTTATACTTTACTCTAAACTTCTAAATATGGCTCGTTCGTGCTTTTCGACACGTTGCCTGTGACTCAGCATAGGAGAAGGAAGCAGAACCACACACTTTCGTATTGGAGACTAATTTAGGATTCACATTTTTTTTTGATTCATTCATTCATAGGAATGTATAACAAGAAAAAGTACTCTTATATGTTGCAAAAAAAAAAGGATCATTTTACACAACTTTGATTCATTAAGATGAAAACTTCACACAAAAATTGTATGTCTCGAGTATTTGTTAGTCTATTATTTAGGGGTTTTATGGGCCTCTATGTGTTTGTCTGTGTGTGGTTTATGAGTTAGGAGCGCTTGAAATTTCAGACCTACTCTATACTATAAAAAAAAAAGTGACTCTTCTTCTCTTATGAGAGATAGTCTCTTTAACAAAAAAGGTTTTTCCTGATTTGCAACAAGTTTTAATATTAATATTTAAAGAGTTTAAATTTGATGTATTGTCGATGTATTTTTTTTTTACACCATCATATGATTTTTACTTGTTTTAGCAGGTCATTTATTTTTATATTTTTATCTGAGAAATGAATAATCTGCTACGATAGATAAAAATCACCTGATAGTGTAAAAAAATATACCAATAACCCATCAAACTTAAATTTTATTTAAATTTATTGAGCATTGCAATTACGATAAGTGCGGCTATAAAAGGCTAGACAACAAACATGCACGTAACTCCTTAATTCTCTGTTTAACTCCTTAATTCTCTGTTTTCACTGTCCTTTTCAAATGCATTGAATAATTAACTTTATATCCATACAAAATCATTAATACAATAATAAATTCATCTTAATATTTTTGAATATAAGAAATTTAAGTCTAAGAAATAACTATAAAAGGACAGAAACGACACTTCAAATTAAACTATTTCCACGAAAATGACAATGGAATTTAAATTCCACTTTCTAGTCATTTCAATTTACTGACTTGTTCTATAACGTTTCTACACACTTACTATACAGTTTCTATACAAATCTTATACATATAAATATTTTATACGAAAATTATACAATTTTGATACACAATTTATACAATAACTGTACATTTTTTTTTTTACACATTTTATACAACAATTATATAATTTTCATATACTTTCTATATATTTTTTATATATATTTTATATTTTTTTTCTTTTCTATATAATAGAAACATTGGTTTCAACATGACACCATAAAGGCATTGATAAAATATTTAAGAATATAATGGTTTTTTTGTAAAATTAACTTGCTTATCATAGTTATCTTTAATGTTTTACTTTTTTAATCTTAGCAACACATCTAAAAGAAAAAGTCCAATCATTTTCATTTAATCACAACCATGACCTTAAATAAAAATCCTCCCTTTTCTATTTAATTACAATGATACCAAAGTTCTATTGAATATGGTGGAGCCCATACTTATTAAAATGTATAATTAAATATTTCATATATTTTTTATTTTACTCTCTTAAAAGTAAATAATTTTTTCACTATATTTCGCATTTAAATTTTTGTTACTCCAGAATTTTCATATATCACCCCTAATTAATTATTATAAGTCGTTTATATATTAAAAAAATAAAAATATTTAATTAAAATATAAAATAGACATTTATGACATGTCTCTTTAACCTCAATTTTACTATATCACATCTAATTAATTATTATAGGTCATTTATATATTGAAAATTTAATAATATATAATTCGTGATTTTACTATATCACCCCTAATTAGTTATTATAAGTCATTTAAGCATTAAAAAATTAATAATATTTAATTAAAAAAGATAAAATAAATATTTATGACATGTTTGCTTCAGTTGTTTCAAACGTGATTTTACTATATCATCCCTAATTAATTATTATAAGTCATATAGGTATTGAAAGATTAATAATATTTAATTAAAAAATAAAATAGACATTTATAACATGTCTGCTTCAGCTACTTCAACCACGGTTTTACTAAATACCATCCTAATTAATTATTATTAGTCATTTAGGTATTAAAAAATTAATAATATTTAATAAAAAAGTAAGATAGATATAAAAATGATAAATTAACTCTTGAAATTTAGAATTAACTTGACATTTTATATGAGGTCCACTTAATTTTTTTTCACGAGTATTTTTTATAGTAATTTTGCTATGTCACTTCTAATTATTTGCCGTAAGTCATTTAAGACATTTATGCTTCGCGGCTTCAATCGTGATTTTACTATATCACCCCTAATTAATTATTATGATCATCTAAACATTGTGTTACTTAATTGAAATAGAAGAAATATTATAAATTACAATAATTAAAAATTAAAGTTATTTAATAAATATAATTGGCTATCGATGATACGAAACTCTGGACAGGAAGAGTAACATATATTATTCAAAAATTACATAAAAAGTATTATAAATTACAATAGTTAACAACTTAAGATATCTAGAAATAATTTAATTTGTTATATATTTAAAAAAAAATTTGTAAAAAATACTACAAATCACAATAATTAACAACTTAAAAAAATATAAAATATAAAATATTTGATTGACTCCCGAAATTATATTCGTGTCACTTAAACTGGAATAGAAGAAAAGTATTATAAATCACAATAATTAAAACTAAAATTATTTAAAAAATATAATTAACTATTAATGCCACAAAAGTTTGGATAAGAAAAGTAATGTATATTATTTGAAAATTACATAAAAAATATTATAAATTACAATAGTTAACAACTTAAATTATCTAAATACATATTAAAAGTATGATTGATTATCTAAATTCTATTTGTGTCACATAAATTGAGACAAAAAATAACATATATTGAATCCATGCTAGATCCGGATGAATCTTAGAATGTATATGCAATTTTTTAAAATTTTTATTTAAATATATAAAAATTGAAAAGACAAGTTCAAATACATCACATTAAATAGTGTATAACAAATAATGTTAGCATAAATAATGTCAATATTACCAATACAAGCATTATTAGTGCAAATATTACTAATACATTCTATTTAAAATTATTTTTATATACTCTAACAAACGACTCCTACGTTTCAATAGAAGGAACATATACAAAAATAAAGTTTGGTAAAACATTTACAGAAGTATGTTTTATCGTGTTCTCAAAGTCAAATAACTTAAATTAAAATGAAAGATGGTAACTTGTAGTTTTTTTATTTTTTTATAATTTTCAAAACACTTAAAATTTAAATTTAAAATATTAATTTAATTTAACTTCAAAGAACAAATTGATAAATAAAAGAAAAGGGGAAATAAAAACAAAGAATATTTATGTCGGCTTAGTAGGGGAATATAATTCAATTATGGGTTATTAATTGCAAACCACATGTGATATAACATGCAATTACTAGATAACCCTTTATCATTTTCAACAATTATTCTCTACTTTATTCAACAGGTATCAAGTCGTATGTATCAATTTTAATTTCATATTTTATACTTAACGTATCAAATCTTAATCATAAGATTAAAGATCTAAACTTCAAAATTCATCAAATTTTATTATTTATATGAGCCAGTTATACATAATTATCTTGTGAGATAATTTGGCTCATTGAAAAATAGTATCAAGTAGTTAATATATTATTTATTTATTTATTTATTTTATAATTCATAATTGGAATTGACATCAATCTAAATATAATCAAAATATCTTAATGTTGGCTCCGTGCTAACACGGGCCATGCTTCTCTAGTATATACATATTTGATAGAATTATACAATTTCTATACACATATCTTATATAGATACATATTCTATTTAACAATTATATCATTTTTATACAATTTAATTATTATTTCTAAACAATAAAAAAAGCAGAATATTTGATCAGTTAAAAAATTTATAGCAAAAAAAAATTAAAATATTTTAAAAAGGGCAGAATTGCCCAAGTTGAATACTGTATCAGTATTGTATATAAACTATATCAGTATTATATATAGACTATTTATGGACTACGTAAGCCAAAATGACCCAAATTAGGAAATGGCTATAAAGCGAAAATAGTATATTCGATCGGCCACTTTTTGAAAAGTTTTTAAACTTGGACTATTTGTTTTAAAAAATGTTATAGAGTGTCCTTTTCCCTGATTAATACTCCCTCCATCCCATTTTACTCGTCCCAAATTTTTCTAATTTGATTTTTCATTTTACTTGTTTTTTTTTATTAATCAGGATGAAATAATTTCTTTTTTCCTTATTTATTCTTAGTATTAATTATTTTTTCTTCATATTTAAATATAAATATCATTTAATAGGGGTACTATGGTAAAATAGTCATGTTATTAATTGTTTTTCTTAATTAATGTGCAATGTCAAATTGAGACGAGTAAAATGAGACGGAGAGAGTAATAAAGATAAGGTAAGGATTAAGTAATAAATTATTTCTTAATATTTTAAAAATGAATAACTAAAAAAGAATACATATTAGTACATTGGATAAGTAAAAATAGACCGAGTGAGCATTTAAATGACTTTTAAATACTTCATGTCTAAAACAACATAGTTTCGACAGGAAATAATAAGTACAATAGAAAGAATTTAAGTTTGGTGCACTGTCGGTGTAGTTTATTTTTACATCATCATGTAACTTTTACCTGCTGTAGTAGGTCATTCATTTCTCAGGTGAAAATATAAAAATGGATGACCTACTACAACAGTTAAAAGTCACCTGATGGTGTAAAAAAAAACTACACCGATAGTGCACCAAACTTAAACCTAATAGAAATTCTATGATCTAAACATGCCTAAAAGTTTTTGTTTCCAGAGTTAAATTAGGAACAAAAATCATTACTTCCTCCGTCCCATTTTATGTGTCACCATTTTCTTTTTAGTCCGTCTCAAAAAGAATGTCATGTTTTCTTATTTGGTAAATATTTAAAAACATAATTATATATTTACCCTTATTGGATCCACTTAATTAAGAAAAAAAAGATAGTGACACATTTTTTGATAAAAGACAATTTGATAAATATTATCAAGTCTTCTCTTATTTTTTAAATTCCGTGCTCGATCAAATGGCGACACATAAAATGAGACTGAGGAAATATTTGATTTGATAGATATATAAAACCTAATTTGTCTAAGAAAGCAAGAAACGATTACAGTCGTACGTAAATTTTGATCTCTCCATCTAGAAAGAGAAGTTATTGGTAAACTTCTTGCCCACACAAAAGGTTCAATAATTTCTTGGGTCACGTAATAAAATTGGGAAAAATCTTATTTTTGTGTTTTATTTTTTTTGTTTTTCATTCGATATTCGATATTCGCATTGGAATTCGACTAATTCGAATTCGCACTGCGTATAGCTCATTTGGGAGAAACGCTTCCTACCAAGGCTTTTTCCATGGATTTTTTCATACTCGAAACTCGAACCTGAGACCTCTGGTTCAAGGAGGAGCAACCCCCATCTACTACACCACATTCTTTGGTGGTTATTTTTGTGGTTATTTCACGCTTCAAAAGTTAAGTAGTACCTATTTTATGTTTAAGTAAAATAACTTATGGTTTTTATGTGTTTTTGGAAATTGTCTTTCTACGTTCATAGGGTCCAGGGGCGGATCTATGTGTACTCAGGAGGTGGCACGACACCCGCAGACTTCAGTTGAAACTTTGTGTATATATGCATATAATGCAGAAGAATTGAATAGATAATATACTTGCCACCTCTTGAACAAAGTGGCAATTAGTGCCATTGGCAATAGGCAGAAAATATCATTGCGTTGACCAGAGTTCGAAGCCTATTAATGAGCATTGTATTTTTGGCTTGTTCCTTTGCTTGCACAAAGGGAGGCTGCTCAGCACTCTCCCCCCCCCCCCAAACCACCACCACTTCGTTTTTTGTGTCTTTTTCATTCTCTTGATACTAGTGTTTCATGCGTATTTGTGTGAATTAATGAGTATTAAATTTTAAACGTCACATAAATATTAACAAAAACATATTAAATTTTAAAAAAAGTTCACGTCTATAAAATTATGGATATTATTATGTTACAGATTTTAAAATTTAAAGTTTTCGATCGTTTGAACTAATTGAAGATGATAGTTGAAGCTATAATTTTTAATTCTTTCAAATTATAAATCTACAACAACACTCTCAACATATAAAGGTAATGGAATATGAGTATATTAAGATAACTGTATCATATGATTTTTATAAATTTAAATTTTTAACATGAAAAATCTCTTTTTCTCTCTCAAAGTTATGAAGAATAAGACCTCTTATATCGAAAAAAATTAAACTACTTAGAAATTTTTGATCTCAGAATATCTAAAAAAGAACATAACTCACTAGACGTATTTGATCGATATGTTTATAAAATAAAACGATGATAAATAACCTAAATTGTAACCCAAAATTAAAAGAATCGACCCGCAAATCCTATTTGAATGGCATGCCACCCGGTACCTTAAAATCCTAGATCCGCCTCTGATAGGGTCGACATGACGAACACACTGCCTATTTGGACTTCATTTGCAAAATTACACCGAATATATTGTTTTCTGTATGTGTTTCTATCTGAGCTAGAGAATTGCTAATATGGGTTTGGTCTGATCTAGTGACTTTTTTACAAACATTATATTTATATCCAAAAAATCATATATAACTTAATGTTAATTTTAGAACCGTCATTCTAAAAATCAAAATCTATGAAGTTGAAATCATGTCTCACTCCATATAACTAGGTTCTGAGTAAACAATTTATTTATACTCAATTTTTTTTTTAAAATTAAATATATAATTTGAACCAAAATTATTGAATTTAGCCAAACCTAAGCCCACACCCTTAATTTGTCCGCCCCTTGCTCACTGTCCATCAACAGTATGTGTCTGGCGCAAAAGACTTGATATGGTCATACCAACATCATTCATTAATTACTGTCATCACCACAAAATTTGTTTGTTTCTTACAAGTTTGTATTTAGCACAAACAACGAATGAAACGCAATGTATTCTTTGAATATGGCCTTTGTGTCTTGTGTTAGGGAACTTCTTGGTCCTTTCACTACCAAGTACCAATTGCCATAATCTCATAACGTTCCACGCCAAGCACATTTTATGTTTAAAGAACGTAACTCAATTAGGGCACTTGAATCTCATCAGAATTTTCAAAAAATAACGTTTTACATACTCTTTCCTAGAATCCTACTATTAGCAATGGACAAAAGTTTATTAAATATTCATTATTTTGATAAAATTAATGTTGTATTTTCTTTTTTACGATAAGACAACTTTTTAAGTGATCGGACGAAAAGACGAGCGAAAATGAAGGCCCCATTAATTTTTTTTTTGGACATAATAAGGGCCGTCAATTGTTTTAGATTTAGCAAAATTTGTTAACAAGGATGTGCAAGTCAAGCTTACCGGTAGGAACACTTAAAGGCTATGATCAGCTGCTAAATCTCGTATTAGATTAAGCCATTGAGCACCTTAGAGATTCTAATGCAGTGCTGATGTTGACCAAGGTAGGTGTAGACTGTAGTTGCTTGTCCTGTTTTTTTCTGTCATGTAAGAACCAAATAGGAAACATGTGATGTGAGAAAGTGATCTCATACTTCATCCATTCTATTTTATGTGGTAGTGTTTCACAGATACAAAGTCTAGAATATGTAGTATATATGTATCAGTAATAAATAATGGAAGAAATAGTTATGTTTCGAAGTTGAAGTAAAGAAATTGATGAAGTTTTAACTCTTGGAAAAATACGAAAATAGAATGGTATCAAACATTTCGAAACGTCTCAAAAAGATAAAACCGTCATATAAATTGGAGGCAAAGGAGTATGTACGAACAAACCAAAGGAAAAAAGAAGAAGAAGGTCCATACAGATTTTAGACTAATAGTACATGACAGCTAGGTTAACAGAAGTGAACTACAAAAGAATCACACATGAAAAGATTTCTCCAATAAGCTAATCTATAGCAATATTTTTCGGACTCTTCAGAAATGCTGATACGTTGAATCCTTCAAAAATTGTACTGCTTTTGAAGTATTCGGCACGCACCCGGTGGCATTTCTGAGTAGCAACATAGATCTATTGTACATATAAACAGGAGATACTCGGTCTTCAACCTTCAGCAATATATAATGTTGTTTCTTTGAGATCTCCAGCATATTATAATCTTTCAAATTGTTGTCTTTGACACTTTTCTTGCTAGAATAATCCAACAAATCACCCTATAAAACACAAAGAAAGCAAGCATAATTCCAACATTCATCCACCTAGTATCCTTGTCAAGTCCCCTATTCTTCAAGACATCATTGCCTGTAAGCAAGCATTTTGAATGATCTTCATTCCAAGAGAAACATTTGTTCCTCAAGCTCCAATATTCATTTGTGAGCAAAGCATCCAAAGGGTACCTATATAATGAAACATAGTACATGAAAAGCCAATATTTTGGTATGCATTCTTTTGGGATGAAGTAGCCAGAGAATAGAAAGAAAGCCCCAAGAACAGTGCAAATCAGTGAATTCCCTGAAATAAAATCAGGTGAAATTGCACTCAGAAACAGAACCAAAGAGCTGGCCATCAACACTATCACCCAAACCACGAAAGTGAAGAACGCGAAAGCTGTAATCGAGGGATTCAGCCCAACTATCCAGTATACTGGGACGGCGAAAAGAATAGCCACTGCAAAGAGAAATGGGAGAAAGATTATGGTGTTCGCGATCATGTATGAAGAGATTTTATAGGCTCCTCTAGAGGCTTCCTTCATGATCACACGCCTTTCTTGAAGATAAATTGGAAGTGCTTCAACAGTGGAAGAAAGAAGAAAACTAAGGCTAAATGCAAAAAGGCCTAATCTTTCTGAAACTGCACCTTCATCATGCCTCATCTTTATATAAACACTCCCAAGTCCAAATCCACCCACAAGGGCTTGCATCGTTCTCGCCAAGAACAGCTGCTTTGTCCTGTAAATAATCTTCCAGAATCTTGAACATAACACAGCTATTTCAAATAAACTTGAGCAGCGTGCATCCGAAACAGCACCAGCTTTTGCCTGATCGATTACTTCTTTATTCGCGCTATCTTGAATTATCGCTTCCTCCCATCTCAGATAGGCACATGACTGATACTTAGAATGTGGTTCCTGGTTTTCCAACACGGATATAATCTCCATCGCAAACTCAAGAGGGTTGAGCTGAATAGGTATTTCATATCCCATCCTGCTTATATTTTCCTCGAGCGATTCCAGTGAGCCATAGTGAACGACAGATCCATGAGAGAGGATCAAGAGATTAGAAATGTACTGAAGAATTCTATAACTAGGCTGATGGATGGATAAAATTATAGTTCTCCGTTTTGTTTTCGCCATGGATGACAGCAATTCAATCACTTGAAGTGCTGAACTACTGTCCAGTCCTGAAGTTGGCTCATCTAAGAGTAATATATGAGGATCATGAATCATGTCAACTCCAATTGACACCCTTTTTCTTTCACCACCTGAAATTCCTCTATTCTCTTCATCTCCAACAAAGTTGTCAGCTACATGATCAAGGCCAAGTTCTTGCATCAAGCTTTCGACTCTTTCTTCTCTCTCCTTTGAACTCATCCCTCGTAGCCTAAACTTCGCGCTGAACATTAAAGTTTCCTTCACAGTTAACAAAGGAAGTAAATTGTCCTCTTGAACCACAAATCCACATATGTTCCTCAATTGTGCAGGGCTAGTAATTGCATGGTCATTGAGATAAATACTCTTTGGATCAAACTCTTTATCCCTTACCCTACCTGATATCACACTTAACAACGTTGACTTGCCCGTCCCACTTGGTCCAACGATCGCTAGAATCTCTGAACATCCAGCCACAAAAGAGACTGATTTGAGTATGGTGGTTTTTGTCTTAGCACTCTTCTTCATTAATGAAGAAAACATCGAGCCATTCTGAGAGACAGTGTATGAAAGATTTCGAATCCTTAGTTCATAAGTTTTAGCATTTGTAGACGATTGTGGCGGCGGTGGTGGTGATGAAGAATTGAAGGACGACGAATTAGAGTGAGTTATAGTGGATTCTTTGGCTGGTGAACATGAAGTTGAAGTTGAGAAAAGTACCACTGAGTCATCTTCAGGACTACCAGGACTTGAATAGTAAGGTGTACACGGGGAAGCCATTTTTTTGGGAGTTAAGAGAATTGATGAAGCAGAAAAATAAACAAGGAGATGAAGATAGAGTATGAAGATTTTACAAGTGTAGAAATGTTTGGTTTGGATTTTAGAAAAAGGAAGTTGAACAAACAAGGTTGATTGTTGTTTATAGTTTTCCTAATGCTGGTGAAACTACGTATTGTAATATTGGCTGTGTTTGGCCATCTACACATTTTGACTAACACTTGCTATTGTACTATCTTATAATTTTCCCACCAATTTTTTTTAGAAAAATAATAGACGAATCACAAAAGACTACACGTACACACACGATATACTACTAAAGATTATCAATTAAGATGATGTATACAACAACTTGTTAGCCATCCATTAATATAGGGCGCCGAAGAATGCCGTTAATTAATATCCGTTTTTAAAAAGAAACGGGAGAGTCGTCAAGCTGGTAAAGCGCTACTTATAAAACAATTGTTAAGGCTCTTCTGGCGTAAACAAAATTGCTTTAGTACTATATGTTATGGATTAACTTGTCATTGGTTTGATTTCAATAATGCTCAAATATATGTTAAATTCATTTACGTGTAAGGGCCTGCCTAACGCACATTGGGGAAGTCTAGTTAAGAATAAATACAACTGATAGATAAATGTTTGTGTAAAATATGTATATTATATGAATTTATACGTTAATATACTAGGAAAATATATTTGCCGGCTGATATTTTGGTGGGCGGCTATACAATGTAAAAACTCCCAAATTTATTTCCTAAATAGTTTTAGGTCCAATTATATCCGTAATATATTTTCGTTTCATTGGGCTTCACTGATTATCAGCTTGTCGTCGCTGCCATCATTGTCATTCGTCAGGTTGATTGGATTGGGCTTATTTTTCTAGTTTGGACTCTCCAATTGGGCTGGATTATAAGCCACCATATTGACCCAATAAACATCAGATAGATTGAGTCATAGTTTGTATAAGGGCAAACAACATAAATCCCGACAGTTTGAAGATTAATTATAGAAAATTCCGACAGTTTGTATAATTACTGAAAATCTTGATTTTGGTCTGTCGGGATACATAATTAGCTCCAGATACATCCAACAGATATATATTTTTTCCTTTGTAAAGATACATAATTAGCTCCCGGTACATTTTTCCCGATTTTGGGTCTGTCGAGATATATAATACATTCAAAGAAGAAATATTTTTGCCTTTGTAAGGATACATAATTAGATCTCGATACATTTTTTTCAATTTTGGGTCTGTTGAGATACATAATTCGCTCTAATACATCCAACGAAGATACATAATTAATTGAAATTTTTGTAATTACGTTGTAAGGGTGAGAGTTTGTGTAAATACGATAAGTTAAGGTGTAATATACTATTTTTTTGGTTTTAATCAACTCAATTTCAAAGGCAAATATAAAGAATCACCATGATTAAGTTGGATATTTCTGCAAACATTTTCGAACTCAAAGTATGTCAACATATCATTTAGCCTCTTATAATATTCTACTTAAAATAGCATGTATCTTCTTGTCTCACGTTTTCTCTATAAAAAATATTTAAGTGACCAAACTGAGATCTTGCATTTTGAAAACAACTCTCAAACTGAGATATCGTAAGGTCGGTTTTATAACATCTTTTTATATTTGAAATTTGAAAATCATTTAATTTAAATATTCTATGTTTTCCTTAACATGATTTTTAGTAACATAAATTACACAACATGTTTAAGATAATCTGCTCCAAAAATTGTTCTTTTAGCTGAACAAAATCTCATCACAAAATCAAAAGCAAGCATCTAAGGGTGTGGCCAACTGAGTAGGTTGAGCACAATGAGATCTCGGACTTAAATTCGCGGAGGACAAAACACAAGATAATTTCTTTCCATTTGTTGAGTCTTGATAGACAAAGTTATCTGATACCCTATACAATTAATCGAAATAAACACACGCTCGAACACCACGATTTATTTATATATATGTAGTCCAAAACTCTACTGGTGAAGGGGAAAGTGTTAAAAAGTTTACAAACCAATTATGGTAGGGTGGGTGCTCTTTTCGACCCCGACAGCAAGTCTATTTAGTAAGCCCCATATACACCTTTTACCTATTAATTTTCTTCTTGATTTTTCCATATTTTGTCCATTTGTGTTATGATAATGAACTTTCATGCAAACCATATGTCCCTTTTAGTCCCAGCAAATTTGGGTACCAGTCAATGTAGTCAATTTTCATCACGTATCACAAATAATAAAGGAACTAAAGTCCTTCCAAAATTCATAACTGTTACTTTCTTTGCTTAGTTAGCACATTATTATCAGACCAGTTTAGGTGATGCTTTACTTTCATATTTTGTTACGCGTTAAATTATTTGACCAAATACGCAAATTTTGAGTGATAAAACAAAGTTGTGTGATTCTGATTTAAAAAAAAAAAAAAACTATAATTGTGTGATCATTTGTGAAATTTATCCTTCTTCAAACTGTTCACTGATAATAGAAAGATACTTCCATCATTGGCATATATACAGTATACTGCCAACCTAAATGTTGAGATCCATAGATATGTTACAAGAATTTAAATTTTATACATTGTTAATAAATGTAAAAGAAATTTTACAGTGTCAAATCATTTAAAGAAGATCTACATGTAAGCCTCTTTAAAATGTGAGATTTGAAATCTTGAAAATAAGATGCATGTGTTATTTGCTATAACAGATAAAAACAATCTGATAATATAAAAATTATTAACCCTAAGGTCTGGGAAGGTAAAGGGTACGCAAACCTTACCACTACCTCGAGGAAGTAGAGAGGTTGTTTCCGAACAAAGGAGGGATGCAACACTGGGACTTCTCATATGAAATACTCTGCTCCAAGCAAACTGATCGAGATTAAAATGTACTAATAGTAGTTGAAATAGCCAAAACACAATGGGGAATCAAATCCAAAAGCAAAGGATATATGAAGCCAAAAAAAAAACACAACTAATATAATTATGAGTAACATGACTTGTGGGCAATGATCAAGAAAACCAAAAAGAAGAAAAGAATATTTGAATGAGAATACAAACAGACAAACTTTGTTTCCCTTCAATGAGCACGAGCTTTGTTTCGAAATTCTGGTCCACCCTACTTGTTCCCACACTAATATATTGTAATAGTAAAGAAAATAAGAGGTGGAATTTATGATTTTCCACTCTTTTCCTCCCCTTTAATTCTAAGTTACCCCATCTAAAAATAGTAGTCTTAAAGGTTATATATAAATTAGGTTTGTGACTTTGTGATAGTAAAGGAAATTAAGTATTGTTGATGCTTATGAATACTAAACCAGTTGTTTAAAGTATAGTCATATTCATGTTTTAGTAACTAGAGGAGCATGACCCGTGTCAGCACGGCCCAACATTAAGATATTTATTTATCTTTTCAATTTTGATATATTTAAATAAAAAATTTTAATAAAAAGATTGCATATGTTTTCTAGGATTCATCCGGAATCTAGCATGAGTTCAACATATGTTATTTTAATATGTATTTAGATAATTTAAGTTGTTAACTATATTGTAATTTATAATATTTTTTATGTAATTTTCAAATTAATATACGTTACTTTTCTTGTTCAAATTTTTGTAAAATTGATAGTCAATTATATTTTAAAAATAATTTAAGTTTTTAATTAGAGAAAATGGCTAAAAGACCGTCCAAGCTTTACCTCAAATCCCAACTACACACTTAATCTTCACGGGAGTCCTATCACCCCCTTGATCTATTTTTTCATGTATTTATTACCCCCCCAAATGCTGAGCTGGCAACATAAATCAAATCATAATCCCTTCGTATTTACACGCGCGGGTCCCACGTCTTCCAGGTCATTTCCCTCCTAAAACATCAATGGATCCATTATCACCCTTTCAACTTCCTCTCTCTTCCTTTCTTCTCTTGACGAATTTTCTCCCACCTTTACATACGAATTTAGCCTTTTTAGTTTGTGAATCTTCTGTTACTGATAAAGTTTTGTGAATCTTCTGTCATCGATTGCAGCATTAACTTAGTAGAGGTAGTCGTTTTCCCCCCTAAACTATTGTTATTGTTAATTATGGTTTGCCCTAAGCATATGGTGACTGTGACTGCTTAGGATGTGAAAATTAAGTTGTGTTTCTTGCTAAAAAAGTTGTCTAAGTTTTCAATTAACAACATATTAAGTTCTTAAGGACATCTCTACTTGGGGTTTTTGTTAATGTTTTAGTGAGTTCATTAAAAATTAGGGTTTTTTTAGGATTTACTGTTAATCTGAAACATAAAACAATAAATTGTGTGTGGTAGCATGCGCATGTAACTATTTTGTTGTTTAGGTGTTCAATTTGTACCGAAGTAGAACAATTTTCATGTAATCAATTTTTATCTTTCTCATCTTAGTCGCATAATGTGATATAAATTTGTGTTTTTTCTTCATTGTTTAAGCATGATGTAGTTGTATTAAAGTTTGTTGATGCTTGATTTTCGATCTTTGTCTTATTTGAGTGTTTATTGTCATCAGGTCAAACATGAGTGATTTTACTTTGATTATTCTAAGATGGTACCATGGTGGAGTGTTAGATTTAAGTAGGGGTGGGCATTCGGCATTCGGTATTCGGTTCGGTATTTTCATAATTCGAGTTCGGTAATTCGATAATCGGTAATTGAAAATAGATACCAAATACCATACCATTAAACTTTGATTCGGTAATTCGGTAATCGGTAAATTAAATTTTGGTTCGGTACGGAATTTGGTATTACCATATTAAAGTTGGGCATGCTTGTAGTGATCCTATTTGTTGATAATAGTGGTGATTTTCAACCAACGTTTTGACACCTCTGAATACACAGTTTTACACCAGAAAAAATCAATTTTTTTTATCTTGTTACACGTTGATACGTGTGACTCAATTAATGAAACATCTTAAAAACTATGTTATTGTAGTTTGATCTAGCTCCAAGAAGGGGAGAACTGGATGTAACACGAATAACATTTACATCAAACTGGATGCAGCACGAACTGGATGTAAATGTGATGTAAAGTCATAATATTACTTTTTATAAATGTGATGGAGAGTAATATATGTTATGTTGTCTGCCAAATGCTGAGTTTTGCTTCTATCCGCTGTTGACATGTGAACACAAGGATTAAGAAAGCTTGATCAAGTATCCTTGGTTAAATCCATATTCCGACCTACGTTAGGAACATTAGAGTTGGGCAAGTGCAGCCAGCAATGGTGTTATGTATCATATCATGAAAACTTCTTTTTTGTTGTTCCCTTCCAATCCCCGATTTTCAGTTTTAGCGTGATATTTTCTTCAAAAGTTGTCATATATTGGTTGCAAGGATGTCATATGTTGGTTGCAAGAAAGTCTGTTGTGTAAAGTTAATAGTTTACTTTATGACTATGTTTAACAGTTCAAAGTTTGCTTGAGCAATATTCACACAAGTATGTGACCTTTGGAGTGTGAACTAGGTATGTGGCCTATGAGTCACTTAACTATAATTGGAATTTCGGGAAATACCAAATACCAAACGGTAGTAATATTTTTTACCAATTCCGAACCCAAATACCGTAATTTTAAAATTTTACTCCCAAATACCAAATTACCGAATACCAATTACCAAATTTTTTGGTTCGGTTCGGTAATTTATTTTTTGATATTTTATGCCCACCCCTAGATTTAAGTAGTGGAGAACCGGTTTACAAAGGTGGAAAAACTACAAAATTCTTAGATGTTGATGTTGACAAGATGTCATATTTTGAATTGAGAGACTATATAAGAAAATTAGGATATAACACAACATGCACCTTTAGTAATAAACCACCTAATAGTGGCATTTTGGTAGATGTGGATAATGATATGGATATTTTTGAAATGATGTGTTCCTTGGAAAATGGAGATGAAGTGAATGTATTTGTCAAGCATTTAGTGGATGAACCAATTGTTGTGGACCTCCCAATATTCTTAGAAATTGGAAGTCTTGAGAATATGGAGGAATCTGGTGCATCTTTTGATAATAGGCCTAACTTTATGGTAGGTGAGGACCATATAAATGAGGAGAACATTTTTACTTCTTTTTCAACTTCACCCCCCTTGCACTACTGCAGATAGTGCTACTGCATATAGTGCTTCAACACCTACTGCTGCACCCAGTGTGCCTACATCTACTGTTGCACATAGTGTTGCTACATTCACTGCTGCTCCACCTAGTGCTGTTGCTGCTCCACCTAGTGCTGTTGCTGCTAGTGTTGCTTCACCTAGTATTGCTGAAGATAGTGTTGCTGCAGTTGATGATATAGATGTTGGTCCTGCTGGAAGTGATTTCTCAGAAGAAGAAGTAGAGGGTTCTGATTACTCTACTGAGGATAGTGTTGAATCAGAAGTAGAATTAGTTGGAGATGATGATGATGAAGAGTATCGTAGTGATGTACATAAGGAGGTTAGGGAGTTGAGAGCTGAAAAAAAGAAATTTCAAAGAAGGAAAAGAAAAGAGAGAGTACCAGCAGACAATGCAGAGGTATCAGTAGGTGAAACATGACCAAATCTAGGGTTTGATGATACTGAAACGGGTAAAGTAAGTCATGAAGGAAGGTTAGATGGTGATGAGCCTTACTTTGCAAGTTCTGATGAGGGTAGTTTTGAGTTAGATGCAAATGATTGTTGTGGTGATGAAGAACATGATGTGCTTGTATCTGGTAGGGCAAGATCTATTAAGTTGTCAAGAAAAAAAGAGGCCAACAGCTCAGAAAATCATTCATGACCCAACTGCAAAGGAAGTTGTTTGGCAGTTGGGTATGGTGTTTAAAAATGTGAATGAATTTAGAAGAGCTGCGACTAAATATGCAGTAAGAAAGAGGGTTTCTGTGGAGAAGTAGGTGAATGAACCAAAAAAAAGTTAGAGTTAGATGCAAGGATGGTTGTCCATGACTTTTGTATGCAGGTCTTGACAACACCACAAATGACTTCATTATAAAAACTTACATTCCAAAACATACTTGCAACAAAACAACCAGAAATTATTTGTGCAATGCAAATTTTTTAGCTGAAACCTTCAGAGAGAGAATAATTGAGCAGCCAAATATAAGGGTATTCAATTTGTAAGAGTTGATAAGAAAAAAATTCAAACTATATGTTGGTAAGACTACTGTGAGAAGAGCAAGAACTAAAGTGTTGAAAGATATCATGGGTGATCATGCTGTGGAATTTGGAAGAATTCTTGACTACAAGGATGAGCTACTGAGGACAAATTCGGGGACAAGTTATGTTGTTAAACTTGGTGAGGCTAATGAAGAAGGTAAACCAAAATTTCTGAGTTTCTACATCTGTTTTGATGCTTTGAAGAAGTCATGGGTACATTGTAGTAAGTGTATAGGTTTAGATGGTTGTTTTCTTAAAGGATTTTGTAAAGGGCAATTGTTAGTTGCTGTTGGAAAAGATGGTAATAACCAGATGCTGCCACTTGCTTGGGCAGTAGTTGAAAAGGAAAACACAAACACGTGGAGTTGGTTTGTTAGGTGCATAAAGGATGACCTAGGACTTGGAGAAGGAGAAGGTCTCACATTGATTACAGATATGCAAAAGGTATGTATTCTGTATTATGTGTACTTATCTTTCTAATTTAGTCAAGTAAATGTAATTATGTAGTAATTTTACCTTATTTTATTGCAAGTTTTGTATTGTAGGGACTGTTTACTGCAATTGAGCAGGTGTTACCTCAATCTGAACATAGAAGATGTGCAAGACACATCTTAGCTAATTGGGCTAAGGAATGGAGAGGTCTTCAAAGAAGACAACAATTTTGGAGGATAGCCAAAAATACATTTGAGTCTCAATTGAGGAAAAACATACAAAAGATGAAGTTGCTTGATCCTGCAAAAATGATTGATAACTTAATGTACTTCAACATTAATTATTGGTGCAAGCTTTACTTCAACACTGAAGTGAAATGTGATTCTGTGGATAATAACATGTCAGGGTATTTTAATGCATGGATCTTACCAACTAGGCACAAGACCATCATTACCATGCTTGAAGAAATCAGAGTAAAGCTGATGACAAGAATAGGCACTTTAAGGGAGTTTCCAAATACTTGAAAGTCCAATTACTCTCCAATGTGTTTAAAGGTTTTAGAGGAAAACATCAACAGGTCTATGGATTGTACCATTCAGTTTAATGGAGTTGCTGGTTTTGAAGTGAAAGAAGGACTTTGTCAACACAAAGTTGATATTATCAAGAGGACTTGTAGTTGTAGGGTGTGGCAGTTAAAGGGCATACCATGTGCACATGGTGTGACTGCAATATTGTTCAAAAAGTACCCTCTGTATGAATATATTGACAGCTGCTACAGTAAGGAAACATATTTGCAGACTTATGCCAATGTTCTTCAACCACTTACAAACATGGAAATGTGTCCAGTTTCTTCAACATTGTTGTTGCATCACCTGAAATCACAACCCTGCATGGCAGGCCAGCTAAGAATAGGAAGAAGGAAGTTGGGGACACAAAGAAGTCAGGAAAATTGCCTAGAACTGAACTAGCAATGACATGTAGTGTGTGTCATGTTAGAGGCCACAACAAAAGGGGTTGTCCTCACAGAGCACCATCAGCAGAACCAACTGCACTAGCAGTAGCAACAGATACTGGTTCAGGCAGGGGAAGAGGCAGACCAAAGGTAATTTTTTCACCTGAATTCATTATGTTATACCAGTATTCTAATTGTTAACATTCTTTTTTAATATGTAGAAAACTCCAACAGAAGCAACTAATACTGCTCCTCAAGGAAAAAAGGATGGTTCAGGCAGGGAAAGAGGCAGACCAAAGGTAATTTTTTCACATGAATTCATTATGTTATAACACTACTCTAATTGTTAACATTTTTTTTATATGTAGAAAACTCCACCAGAAGCACCTAATGCTGCTCCTCAAGGGAAAAGTAATCGTTCAGGCAGGGAAAGAGGCAGACCAAAGATATATTATGCTTGAATTTAGTTCTAATTTGCTCAATTCATAACATTCCTTTTATATTTATAGAAAACTTCATCAAAAGCCATTACTGAACCTCCACAAGGAAAAAAAGAAAGACGGAGACCCAAAAAAATAATTTTAGTAGGTGCTACTGCAACTCCTCTACCTACAACACCTCCTATAGCTACTATTTTTTCAGCATCCTCTTCTGCACCTCCTGATTTTTGTACATCATCTCCAATAGATGGAACTACAAAAAGAGAAATGGGTAGTGGTAGGGGAAACACTACTCCATTCCAAAGGCAAAGAGTAGTAGGAATGGGTGTGTTTCAAGCTGAAAATGTCTTTAAAGTCCTAAATGTAAGTCTCTTTAAAGTCCTAAATGTAAGTCTCTTACTTTGTTATATCATTTGTAAATTATGAGTCATTGATATATGTTGATTCTTAAACTTTTTTATCCTTTCCTGTAGCCTGGCATGCCTAGCAGTAAGATATACTCTACTGATCAAGCAAAGGTGGCAAGATCAGCTGATGTAACTGGTGACATTGGTTATACACCAAGTAGTACCAGTAGATTAAAATGGAATGGCAAATCAGCAATCTCAACAAGAAAACTACAAGAACTTAAAGAGAATAGAAGAAAGAAGAAAGTGGAAAGTAGTTCAAACCATCCAAGTCAAAATACCACTTCTTCACAGTCTAACATGCCATGGAAATTGTAGTGCTATTGATGTATTTTAATCACTGTTTTAAGTTAGTTCAGTTGACATGAAAATAATTTTATTTTGGTGTTAAAAATAATTTAAGCACTGTATTTTGTTGACTAATGTTGCCTAATGGTTAGGCATTATGAATGTGAATATATTTTGGTATGAATGATATGTGGGAAGTTGGAATGTTTTGTTGATGAATGTTGTCATTAGGCATTATTGTTGTATTGATTAAATGGTGGTGATGTTGCTATAATGTTAACACAACATTACCATTACACTATCTAAGCGTAAAGAAAAATATAGCATTAGAACAGTGCTTTGCCTAAACAACATTATCATTACACCAGTTTGTACGTTTAAATGACAGCAACACAATACACAACTTTGCAAGTGTAAACAATAACATTGCAACAACACAAGACACAACAAGTGTAAACAATAACATAGCAGCAATACAGGACACAATTTTGTAACTGTAAGCCACAACATAGCAGCGACACAAGACACGATTTTGTAAGTGCAAACAATAACATAGCAGCAACACAACAAACATCAGAAGTATGACTACGCAAAAACAAACATATGAAGTACGACTAGGCAAAAGACAACATAACATAATCTGATATATTTAGAGAGAGGTATACAAATTTTACACCATATTAGACCAGATCTAGCAACTACTTTCAGTTCATTTATTGCTGATGAACATAACAATAACAAAAATCAAAATACATAAAAAATCTTCCTATTGAACCTACACCATCTCCATCTTCCATTGCGCCTCTTCTCCCATGTCAAGTTATCAATTTGGACCTGTTTAAGCCATAAGTCTTCTTCCAACTCATTGATTTTGTTCATTAATCTTGAAATGATAAGATTTGATTTTGGATCCACTTTTTCTTTGTCCCTTCATAGAAAAAAATTATATTTTTGAGACTGATTTTTTTTTGTAGAAATCAGTATATTAATATAATTTAAATATAAAGTGACAACAAAATACATACACCATAGTAGGGGCAAGACCAAAATCTTCTTCCCGGATTTGACTTCGACCATGAAGTTTGCAAGTCAAGCAAAATACCATGTTTGCATCTCACAACAACATTGAGCATTGGGTCTGATTCGTCCATACAAAGCTTATTCAATTTCGAATTTGTCATTTCATGAATTCCGACAAAATCTATCATCAAATTACAAACCCTAAATTAAGAATTGAACCAAATTACAAAACAAAACTCCAAGAATTCAAGTAGAAAATGGGATTAAAAGCTAAAACATAGGTTAAAGAAATAAAAAAAAAAATGGAGCAAGATGAAGGCATATGGTGGACAAGGAGAAGAGTGATATAAAGAAGAAGAAAACCGTTGGGAGAGAGAGAGAGTCATTTTTCATGATTTATTTCATCAAAAAATTAATTAATGATGTGTATTATACATGTGGAAGGCTAAACTCTTACTTTTGGAGTTGTTGGGACTGAATCAATGCGCCTAGAGGGGGTGTTCTCACCTTCCGTGCCAGCTCAGCATTTGGGGGGTAATAAATACATGAAAAAATAGATCAGGGGGTGATAGGACTCCCGTGAAGATTAAGTGTGTAGTTGAAATTTGAGGTAAAGCTTGGACGGTCTTTTGGCCATTTTCTCTTTTAATTATTGTGATTTATAATACTTTTCTTCTATTCCAATTTTAGTGACACTAATATAATTTTAAGAGTCGACCAAATATTTTATATCTTTGAAATTTTTTAAGTTGTTAATTATTGTGATTTCTAGTATTTTTCATGTAATTTTTTTGAAATATATAACATATTAAATTGTTTTTAGATATTTTAAGTTGCTAACTAATGTAATTTACAATACTTTTTATGTAATTTTTGAATAATGTATGCTACTCTCCTTGTCCAGAGTTTTGTGTCGACGATAGCCAATTATATTTTTTTAAATAATTTAAATTTTTGATCATTGTGATTTATAATATTTTTCTATTTCAACTTATGTGGCACAATGCTTAAATGACCATAATAATTAATTAGGGGTGATATAGTAAAATGTAATTATTATTATTTATTATTTTTATTATGTGTATGTGTTGATTCAAGAAGAATTTGGAAACATTTAGAAATGTGTTGAATATTACAAATGTTAATAATCCATTTGGTGCTTCTTGATTTCTCTACATTTATCTCTTGTGTATTTTTACTCTTTTTCCCTTTGAGTATTTGTAGTAATTTTTTTTTAAAATATCATGAAATTTTTTATTCATAGTATATATATATATATATATATAATATTATATTAAATTTAATTTATTTTATTAAATTAAATATATTAATTTTGTACTTTAAAAATTTAATGTTAAGTTTAAATATTAGTATTTCTATATAAGAAAAAATACTTTTAAAATTAAAATTTACTAAAATAAATAAATAAATAAATAAAAAGATTAATTTTCTATATAAAAGTCAATTAAAATAATAAAATTGATTTACTTTAAATATTTAGTTGCAATTAATTAAGATAATTTTTTATTTTGTCATGATTTATGGTGCACCGATAAAATTTTGAGAGTTGAATAGAACTTTTATCTATTTTTTAAAAAGTATTTTAACTTGTTAATTATTGTGATTTATAATAATTTTTACGTAACTATCAAATAATATATTTACTACTTGTGTCTCAATTTATGTGGCTTCGATACAATTTTGAGAATCAACTAAAATTTTTATATATCTTTTAAATATTTTAAGTTGTTAATTATTATGATTTGCAGTACTTTTTCTTTTATCTCAATTTATGTGGCATTGCTAAAATAATATGAGTCAATAAAATTTCTATATGTCTTTTAAATATTTCAAGTTATTAATTATTGTGATTCGTGGTAAGAAATTAGTTTTAAACATGATAGCCAATTAAATAAATAAAAATAAATTACTTCCAATATGTAGTTATAGTTAATTAATATAATTAATAGAATATACTAAATATTTAAATTATTATGATGAAATAATGAAATTATTATATATTGAGGTATAGTATATAATTAAATGAGAATAAAGAAATTTTTTGGTAATTGCATGAGAGGTGGAACCACCTCTGCATAATAGAAAGGAGAAAAAGCTTATCGTTACTTCATCGGGGAGTCATGTAAAAGTGGAAAAACATTAATATAAAAATTGTGGGTCAACAGGCTCAAAATAAGTTGTATAAATATCTTTCTTCTATTTGTTAATTTGTTGTTTCAATCTTCAAATTGAGGTCTCGAGTGATAATATCTCAGTATTACTTTATTTTTAATCAGAGATTTCGAGTTTAAACTTAGATATAATGTCAACTTTTAAAAAAAGTATTTTACCCTTAATTAGACTTTCCGGCGTCAATATAAATACGTAAAAGAATATTAAAAATAGGGGCGTACTTTTTTTGGATATCGATATTAATGACTATTTTTGAAGTTATAATTTTTATTTATAGAGACAACAATTTAGCATGGGTAAGATGCCTCTACAACAGATCTAGTGTAAGCACATGCTATCTACTATTGTAATTAATTTGAAAAATAAGATGAAACTAATACTTTAATAAAAGTTGGAAATGGTTTAATTTAATATTGTTGTTGAGATGTGTGTGTCACTGGCCATCAATTTGGAAGCGTGAAAAATAGTGCGCAACAATATTTGTGTTTACAACTTATATGAAATACAGTATTAGATTGAGAAGATATTCAATTACATCTTTTTAAAAAAAGTTTAATGCAATATAAGCAAAAGATTAAAAAAAAAAAAAAAAACTTCCAATAAACTTTTAATGAAATACTATATGCAAAATAACACATGAACAATATATATATATATATATATATATCCGAATTAATATATATACTTAATTAGTTGATCAGACAATTAGTTGTAGCCTTTACTTATATCACTCCGTCCATCCATTTTTATTTGTCAAATATTTGACTTGACGATAGTGAATAAATAAAAGCACACACTAGTACGCCAAAAAAGACACTTAGTAGCAATTAGTTAATGATAATAGTTTAATTAATTATCACTAAATTATGTTTAGGCAATTAGTTATTAATGACTATTACATTTTAGCATTCTTTATAAATGTCCTTAAAACCTAGCTAAAACAATGTTAGATCCGGTGATAATTAACTAATATCGGTAAAAGCTTTAACACTTTTTATTAAAGTACATATTTGTTGTCGTTAAAAGGCTTAATTGTTATAGTGACGTGTTACTAATTAATGTTTTTGCCAAATCGATATCTGTCTATATACTGGTGAAAAAAAAAAAACTAATTTCAACATGAAATTCCCTATTTTGTGTTGTATAGTACTGATTTGATTTATTCCAGCAATCAAATATATATATATATATATTCAGATGACAGCAATTAGTAATAGCAAATTAAATGGGTTGAAAGAATGTCGGTCTGTGGGGAATGTGGATAAGCTTGCCAGGATTTGCAAATGGTCTTGTTTTTATATGGACCATATGTGTATACTTTCCCCCCTCCCATGTTGTGTGTCGACAAAGTAGTGTCTAGGTACATGCATGCAAATTAAATTGGCAATATGGATATCTGAAGCATCTCACGTTTTCTCACTTCTAGCTACTGCCAACTTATATTTATTGTTTTGCTAAAAGATAAAAATGGGAGTACTAACCAACATGGGTCATGGGCTGCTCCATTCTCAAAAGTGATGAATCCGAGTTTTGAATATGGAGAAAATTTTATTGGGAGCGTCAACCACAAAATAGACTTTGGACTGTGTGATCCGAATTAGTTGATCGAGGGTCTTTGTGATTTCTTGAGTGTGAAAGAGAAGGTGGACAACTAATATGAGAAGGACTGAGAGAGCGAGTAGTACCAACGACCAATAAGATATACACTTAAAACATATTTTCGAAGTTTCATACAAGTGTCATCTATACTTTTTTTTGGAAAATAATTTGTCTTAATAAGGAAGAGAAAAATATTTAACTTCAAACTTTTTATATTTTATTCTCCCTGAAATAATTGTAAACTAATTTGTTTGGGAGATGGATATATTATTAGCCATGTTCGCGCAGTACCAACCTATGTTGACTATATATATACAATGATCTGAGCCAATAAAATAGAAGTGCATTTCCCTGACAGCACTGGAAAAGGATTTTTTTTTTTTTTTTTTAAGTCAATGCATGAATATGAATTGGAATAACTAACCATTTCACCTAAGCTAGTAGATATAATGACTGCTATACCTGATTTACTTTTCCAACAAAGAAATAATTAGCTACCAAAATTTAATACAGAATATTAAAATGTACGTAATTTTACCCTAGATTGTTACTCCTCTACTTTTAAGTAACTAATTTCGCTTATTATGAATAATGAATATTACTTGTTTTTATATTTTAATACGATATGATAGTGGAAAAATATATTTGGTTTAATCAATTCAAAAATACTCGTAACATAATTTAACCCAAAATGTCTCAAACAATTGAAAATATCACTACACTTTTTATGTAGTTTCTTATTCTTATCAATATTCAACATAGAACTTTATTCGCATGCTCATCAACAATCTTTCCCTCAATTGAACTAAATTCTTCATGCTAAATACCAAGATTTATCAGCTAAATTAGAAAAATCATAGCATGTGTCATCCACATCATTCGAGTATTGTTATCAAAACCCACCAAATCAATAGTCCACTAAGTCGAACTAAATTTCACATGCACAATTCCTCAAAAAGTGTGTCACATTAATATTAAATAAGTAAAAATAAACGAAGTTAATTATATTTTCTAATTAAAACTCCCTCAGCAAGTCCCAACATTTTTTACAAAAATATTTTCAGTTTGGTCGAAAGTAGTTGACCTTTCGGAAATTGTGAGGTAAGATGTCAAAAAGAAACCTTCGTATATTGAGAAAGTGAAGACGACATAAGCGAAATTGTAGCCTTATTGGAGGCTGTTCTGTCTCTTCATAGCAAATATTTCACGCTTAATTATTATGATGATATATTCGATCAGGCACTTAAAACATCACAACAAATTTAAGAATTTCTTACTTTTACTTCCGAAAGGATTTCTTATTGAAAATAGTTTTCTAGTAGAAAAATATCTCTCTTTTTCTATTAGATTTATTCTTTCAGCGTTTTGTAACTCGGAGATCTCTCTTCTCAATTAGTCATAATACAATAGCATCCATAATGTAGTCTTTAAAGAGTCGAGGGAGATTTTCTCTCAATTAGTTTTTCTTTTTTTTTATTTAGATTTTTATTATGTAGGCCAATTAGCATGTGTCGTGTTAGTATGTTTTTATTTGTCATCTGAATTATCACCGTCAAATTTTAAGCTTCCGCATAACGCCTTCTCAATTTCAAGCCCAACACTTTTGACTTGACACATAACTTAAGAAACAATAAATAGATAGGTGATTTCACGCTTTGAATATAATAAACTTTTTGCTTTAAAAAATATTATTTTATATTTAATATCAAGGATAAAATGAATAAAAATATGTAAATTGAATATATTTTCAAAAATTCTAAAAAGTGTCAGTATATGAAATGATGAGTAAAGTAACCCGCCGGTAGGTTTATTTGGAAACTTTGAATTTTCCAATTTCTTTGGATTACAGAAAAAGGTACTATTAATATTTTAACATTGCATCGTACAAGTATTCCTTTCTTTTCTTTTCTACGGCTTCTTTTGTTTGACTTAAAAACATCTTAGCTTGCTTGTTCTGCATCATGCAGACAAGTATTATTGCAATTAAATAATTCCTAATTTCCAAGGGTGTTAGGACAACTCGTTAATTAATTATTAGAGTCCTTTTTAATTAAGTGTAAATATTTTCTCTTTGTCCTACTTAATCATTGCCATTTCCTTAAATTTCTGATAACACTTTCCTTGAAAAGGTGGTCTTAACTTCTTTTTCTTTCAGAGATAAAGAGATGCTAACTTCAAAATAATGACTCATTAATCTGTACTGTACTGTAAAGAGAGTTTTGGTAGGTGAACCCAATATTATTGAATTTGGTTCACCAAAAAAACCACAACTATCACACCATATTTTACTTACAAAAAGGTTCTTTTTTTCTGTAATGTTACTATTCAGAAGAAACTTTTTTGAGTTTCTAATATTTCTTGTCCTTGACCACATGGTGTCTATATCAATTTTTGGGCCTAATAATCACTAGATTCCTAAATCCTATCTATAAAGTATTATTAGCAGCTAGCTAATTTGAAGATTTTGTTCTCCTACTCTTGCCATTTAGCATACCTCCTACAAAGTTTATATATTATTCTTTGAAATTACTGTTACAAACAATAGATGAATAACAGAGAAATTAAAAGAATTACAAGCAATTCTCTATTAGTATTAGAATATAACAAAACCTAGCTAAAATCATACATGCAATGATGCAAATTGAGTACTTTACTTCTAGGATATAAGTGTATTTATATTCCTGAAAAGTTGATCTTTTTTACGAATTGTCACAAATAGTTTGTTTTATTTTAAATCAAAGTATTGAATTCAAATTTTAAATAAACAAAAAATGTTCAAAGTAAAATAAAATCTTTATTTAAAGATCCGACCCGGTTTGCATCCAAGTCATTTAGATTTCAAAAGTTCATTTTATTAGATTTAATGGGTTTATCCTATAAGGCTCCGGTGGTGGCTTTAAGCCATAAATTAATATTCAAAAATTACTTAAAACGATTATGCCTCGACTTTCCTCAACTTTTTTTGTAAAATTGATTGACAAGGATCTTTCCTTTTCAAGGTTAGAATGAGAATTGAGAGTGGAAGTAAAAATATAGTACTAAACTATTTGGGGGTTGCTTATATTTTCCAATCGAGTAGGTGGTTTGGTTTCCCAACTCCACATGCTTTTTCATTAAAAACTCATGAATTAAAGAAAAAGAGTGGACCTTTTAAAGACGTTTAAACAAAAATTAATAGTGAGATTTAATCAAATTAAGAAAGGACTGCACAGAAGAAAAATGAAGAGAAGATATTGGAACATTTGTCTACTGATTAGCGAACAAGACTTAATCATGAGGAGGTAATGATGGGAGAATACTGTTGCTTGAATGATACTCTACTCTTTTTCCATGCCCACATCATTACTTTACTTATAAATTCTACTCCCACCGCAATCGTTCTTTACTTGTCTATTTTTTTATTTTAACCATTTTTAATGCAAAATGAGTTTGTATTTTGAGCTCTTATAATCACTCTTTTGTCAATTGATGTATTCTGAACCCTCATACTCATTTCTTTGTCAATTGACCCCTTAAACTTACTGAATCATAATAATTTAAACCCCTCTAACCAAGCTCAGGAGCGGACCCACTATAGTTCAAGTGGATTCATATGAACCCACTTCGTCAAAAAATTATATCGTATATATGCGTATATATAATCAGCCCGTATAAGTATAACATTATATATTTAAATTTGAACCCACTTTGAACAAGTTAAGCCGCTAGTCCGGTGGAAGCGGGTTCAAATCCGAACGCCCGCGTCAGAATTCGAACCTAAACTGCAGCAATCCTTTTTATAAAACTTTTATGCAGCAACCTACAGCAACCACGTTTTTGGATAAAACAAAAGGTTTAATTTTCAATTTTTTTCCTAAAAACATGATAATTATCCAATCCTTAATTCACCTTATTTCTCATTCCCTACAACATAAAGAAAAATAAAAAAAAACTATAGCCTCCAAGCAAAAAAAAAAAAAAAAAGAATCAATCTCACATCACTCAAGAAATTTATCAGGTTTGCTCTTTGCTCTTTATTCTCTACTTTAATCTTTTATAGATATAAAATTATTGCGGTTATTTTTTATTTTCTCAACTTAAAAAAATTCTTTCTACTTAAAATTGAAGAAAATCACAATTGATTTTCTCTTCAATTTTAGTTACTTTTTTTTACAAAATTTCAAAATTCAATACGGACAATAACTCTTACTTTTCTAATGAGATGCTTAATTAGGCAATACAGGTTCTAAATTTAATGAAGAGATATTTCGCTTCTATATCGTCAAAGTTGGCACAATCAAGTTCATCCACTCAAAATACTCCTCGCGTGTAAGAGAACTTGAATCAATTAGAAGAAAATCATCATTCTGCTAAAAAACAAAAGCAAGGAGTAAACTTGAATTCTTTACCGGCAGATCCAAAAGAAAGAAAATCTATTTAAGAATATCATCTGAATGATCGTGATGAGATTATGCGAGCATATATTCAAAGAGGTCATCATCAACCTCGAGTTTGCAAATTTCCTCAAAGAGATATTTCTGGATTAAAACATTGTTTTAATCGTAAATGGTATAAAATATATTATGATTGGTTGGAATATAGTGATATTGAAGATACCGCTTATTATTTATGTTGTTATTTATTTCAAGATGAAAGCATTCATCAAGGTGGAAGGTGAAGCATTTTCAAGTATAGGATTCAGAAGTTGACACAAAAAGAAAAGACTAGATACGCATGTTGGAGGGCTGAACAGTGATCACAATCAGGCAAAGAAAAAGTATGAAGATCTAATGCGACAAGAACAATCAATTCAAGCCGAATTTGTAAAGCCATCCAATCAAACCAAGCTTGAATACACAATTTGTTTACAAACTTCTGTTGATGTGGTGAGACTCCTTTTGAATCAAGGATTGGCATTCCGTGGACATCGTGAAGATGAATCATCATTGAATAAGGGTAACTTTCTTGAAATTCTTTCATGATATGCAAGTCGGTGTGATAGAATTAGAGATCTTGTATTAAAAAGGCTCCAAAAAATAATCAATTGACTTCTCATAAAATTCAAAAGGATATTGTCATTGCATGTAAACTCGAAACAATTAAAGCTATTATGGAGGATCTAAATGATGATTATTTCTCATTGCTAGTAGATGACACTTGTGATGTGTCACGTAAGGAGCAAATGACAATTGTTTTGCTATATGTTAATGGTGGGGGATCTGTTGTGGAATGCTTTATTGGGATTATCCATGTTTATGATACTAGTGTTTTATGTTTAAAAGAACAAGTTGTTAACTATCTTACTCAACATTCTTTGAGTTTATCTTGTATACGAAGGCAATGCTATGACGGAGCAAGCAATATGCAAGGGCATCTAAGTGGCCTTAGAGTTTTGATTCAGCAAGAAATCAACCGTGCAATTCATTGTTTTGCTCATCAACTTCAGTTGACTCTTATTGGTGTATCTGAAAAATATCTTCAAGTTGGAGAATTTGTATTATTGATTTCCAATGTATTAAATGTAGTAGGAGGTTCTTTTAAACTAATGGAAGAACTTCGACAAGCTCAAGCAGAAAAGGTTCAAGAGGCCCTAGATATAGGCGAGATTGTAACTGATAAGGGCTTGAATCAAGAACGTGTTCTTGCTAGAGCTGCTAATACTCGTTGGGGTTCACACTATAAATCGTTTAAGAACTTTATTAGTATGTTTGGTTCTATTATTGATGTCCTTGATACCATTGTTGTTGATTCTGAATCTGTTGAAGAAAAATCTAGGGCAACAGGATATCTCAGAACTTGTCAAACGTTTGAGGTTGCTTTCATATTGCACTTAATGAGAGATATTTTAGCAATCACAAATGAGCTTAATGAATCCTTACAAAAGAAAAAATAAGATATTGCAAATATTGTTCTATTTGTTAAAGTGGTGAAAAAACGATTGCAAGATTTACGAGATGAAGGATGGGATCCACTTATCAAAAATGTGCCTGAATTTTGTGTCAGGTATGATATTTTGATACCCAATTTTAATGAGTTTTGTGTTAATTTTGAAAGATCTCGACGAAGAATTGCTAATTATACTATCTCACATCATTATCGCATGGAAGAATTTTTTAAAATTATTGATTGGCAACTTTAAGAACCCAATGATCGTTTTAATGAGGTGAGAACGAATTTGCTTATTGGGGTTGCTTGCTTGAATCCTGTTGACTCATTTTTTAATTTTGAAATAAAAAAAATATTGAGAATGACTGAATTATATCCTGATGATTTTGGTGAAAATATAATGGTTACTCTCAAGAATCAGCTAGAGACTTATATTGTTGATATTCATGATGTTGATGAAAGATTTTCTAATCTAAAAGGACTTGGTGACCTTCCCGAGGAGCAAGTTAAGACAAAAAAATACTTTAATTATCCTCTTGTGTTTCGTCTTGTAAAGTTTGCATTGCTCCTGTTGGTTGTCACTGCTGCAGTTGAAAGAGACTTTTTGGCAATGAAGTTGATCAAGAGTGAATTGAGAAATCGAATGGATGATGGTTTCATGAGCAGTTGTATGGTGCTTTATGTAGAAAAAAAATATATTTAGTATTGTTTCTTATGAAAGTATCATGAATAGGTTTCAAGAAATGAAAACTCGTAGAATACAAACAAATAACAACATACCCACTATATTCCCATATAGTGGGGTCTGGGGAGGGTAAAATATACGCAGTCCATACCACTACCCCCGACGAGGGTAGAGAGGCTGTTTCCGATAGACCCCCGGCGCAAGACCAAGGACTGTAGACCAACAGGCAAGCAAAATGATAAAATAACATAGCACCAACATCCACAAAAATAAAGTATAATTAACCAAAAGACAAGCATTATGTTAAAGTAACAAAGAATCAACATTCACAAACAAGACGTATAGTTAACCCACCAAGGACCCTCCGTCCCCCAAACCTAGAGCTACCAACCAAGCTACCCTTAACCCTCCTATCTACAGACTACGACTCGACCCCACTCCTTAGCCCTCTAGCTTAATACTCTTCTTCCAAACCTTCCTATCGAGGGTCATGTCCTCAGTAAGCTGTAACTGTTCCATGTCCTCGTAGAATAATATTGTAATAATATATTTTAGTTAATTAAACTTTATTTTGTTTCATTTGTTGCGTATTTAATTTTTATCTATTGAATCCACTTGGTGAAAAGTCTGGATCCGCCACTGACCAAGCCTACGTAACAGCTTAATGAATGAGTTAAAACATACGCGTGATTTCATACATACAAGACACCTAAACATAAATTTTTTAACAAAAAAATAAATATTTTTTTTTAACAAAAGATGCAACAATATTCCTTTCTTCATTGTCACATCCACCCTCGTCCCTTTACCCCACCCCGCACTCCAATCTCCCCTATTTTTCAACACCAAAAATATTTAGTTAAGAAAAGAATTAGCAACATCTTCTTAAATCAAAGAAGAAACTACGCCTCGTTTCTTCATTTTTCACCATCAAAAACTTCAGTGAATGTCTGAAAAAGAAGATTGAAAGAAATGGTGGATTTTGATGAAGAAGAGAGAGAGTGAAGCGAAAATAAGATATGTCGTCAGTGCGATGAGAAATGGAGAGTGGAGGGCTGTTTAGTTGTGTTTATCGGAGCTTGAAGCATTAAATTTAGATTATAATATTCAAAGCATAATGTGTAAAATTATTCTTATCATTTATTATTTCTTAATTTATGTGCCAGTTTAAAAAGTGAACAAATAAAAATGGACGAAGAAAGTACTAATTAATTAATGCTAGTATCTTTTCTTTCTACGATCATAAGAAGTGGCGCAGGAAAATGGATGAAATTGTTTCTTCCCTAATTAATGATCTTTGTTTCATGTTTTGAGTATGAAAAGCCTTTTTTGTAGAAAGCGTTATTCTCAAATAGTTCTTACTCTATGTAAATTTAAATTAGGAGAGTGTTAATATAATGTCGAACAACCAATGAAAAATTAAACAAATTATGTTCTCTTCCTAGTTCTTATATACATTGCTTATGTAAAAAAAAAAATCACTCTATCAGGTTTTAGCAAGTTATATACCTTTTTTTTTTCAATTTGTTTATCTTAGTAACTACTATTGAACAATTAAAGAATATTTTATTTAACCATAATTTTTTAAAACTATTTATAAATAGTTAAAATTGTTAACTATTTTGATTTATAGAACTCTTTATATAATTTCTAAATATGTATGTTCTGTTATATAAAAGTTGTAAAGATATTATGTGCAAATTCACATCAAACGATGGTCATTCGACCCTCTTACTCCAAATCAAATAAATTAAAACAGAAAAATTAGTTTAATTTTTACGATCGTAATTAAGTTAGATTTATAGCTTAGTTGACCAAATTTATTCGAAGCTAAAAGTATTTTTTCCTAGAAAATAATTATTTTAGAGAATCGAGGTTTTTAGCCTAATTTTAAGGTAGAACGAGTACTTTTAATTTGTAGCTGAAAGTGAAAAAAATAATAATTTTTTCTCAAAATTATTTTTAGATCATTGATCAAATGCAATTTCTTTTTAATACCAATAAAAATATTTTCGAATTGATCAGCCAATCACAAATTACTACTCTCCACAACCGTTTCTTGAAGATAGCTTCTGACCAGATCACTTCAAATAAGCAAATTTTAAAAACTTTGTCAATATAGACTAATTATTTTTGGTCATGACCTTAATTTGATGGTCTAGAATTTTTTTAAAATATTTAATCCACATTAAGTTAAAACTTTTTTTTCCCAACCATATCGCTGTTTTTTTTTTTTAAGTCTTTCAAATTTGGACCTTTACTTTTTTCGTAGGGTAACGCTGACTGTAGATAGGGTCTATGTCCCTATCCCTTGAAGTTTCACCTAGTTATTAACGACCATAATGAGAATTAGTTGAGAGGATTAGGGCATTTAATTTGCAACTATATATATTGTTCCATTAAACATATAGATGCATAGGTGCAACTTAATTAAGAGCCTAGTACTGGTTATATTTGTTTGTCTGAACATGAATATTATGGTAGGAGTTGAAATTTATGGTTAAATTATGAGTTACACACCTAAATTATACTACCAATAGGACTCTCACATAGCTTAGAGATGTAAATAATACGAAAACTTAAATTCATGAAGGTACTAGGACTTTCTTATAGTCTAAATATGCACCTGACAATTTCGTCACACAGTTTAGAAGGTTCTTATGCCTTATTTCTATTATTTATTACTCTCTCCGTTTTTTAAAAAATGACTTAATTTGACTTGATATGGAGTTTAAGAAAATAAAAAAGACTTTTGAATTTTGTAGTTCTAAATTAAAGTTATGTCAAATGTACCGAAATGATTTTTAATCTTGTGGTCTTAAACATGTCATGTGGAAAGTTGAAAGTAAAGTATTATCAAAAAGGGAAAGGGATTATTATTTTTTAAACGGATTAAAAAGACGTAGGTCATTCTTTTTTAAACTGAGAGAGTATTAAAGTTGCAAAAGAAGTAAATGATAGTTTTGAATGAATACACTTTATTTTATCATAAAAAGGTTTCTTGTATGAAGGTGAACACAACTTTAAGAAAACCAAAAGATAAAAGGAGATTAATTTTGGAACAAATTGCGTACTACAAACACTATGCTAATATGTGATTAACATTTAAAATTTAAACAACCTGTTATTCAACTCAAGCTAGATTTTTTAGTGAAGAAGAAAATGAAGCGACAGAGGAAATGAGTTGTAAAACTTTTTTCTAGGATCAACTAAAACAGTGGTAGACGTCTCGCTATTGATTAATTCATCACAAACCTTTTAAATACTTAACTATTCCCTCCGTCCCAAATTATTCATCCCAAATTTAGATGTCACATTGATTAAGAAAAATAATTAATAACATGACTAGTTTACCATAATACTCCTATTAAATGTTGTTTACATTTTATTTTTTTAAAAAAAAATAATTAATACAAAGGGTAAAACATGGAAAAAAAATTGTCTTTTCTTGATTAATGAAAAAGGACCAGCAAAATGGAAAATCAAATTAGAAAATTTGGGACGAAGAGAGTACTATGACAGCAATTATACGATAAAAATTTATTCGCTGTTAATAATTAAGTTGAAGATTAAAGTTATAGAATATGTATCCACTAATTATATTTTTAGACATATATATATCAAGCATGTATTATGTAAATACATAATGCGGGTTCGATTTTACCGTAAGACATACATTAACGGGTCGTTTAGTAGAGTGCATTGGAAAACTAATGCATACATTAGTTTAATATGGGATCAAAATTATTTTTCCTCCTCAACTTTATCTTAAAAATCAAACCCCCCCCTCAACTTTGAAAATGAATCATACTCCCCCTTTATCCTAATTGACTTTTTAAAATTCCTATTTTACCCTTTCTCATCATTTTTTTTATTCTTTTTTTTAACTTTTTTAAAATCATCATATTTTCATTTTTAAAAAAAATCATGTAACAATTTTTTCATTAAAACATAAACATTATTCATATAACAAAATTTTCATAAAAACATAAACATTATCTTCTAGAGAAAAAAAAGTAAGAAATATATAAGCTAATGATGATCTTTATGAAGTAAATTAGCATAATAAGAAAATTAGTTTTATTAATAATAATCAAAACTATAATATTTATTTTAACTAGTGAAAATAATAAGTACCACTACTAATTTTATAAACAACTTTCAATGCAGAAAATACAAACAATAAATGAAAGAGATAAGCCTCTAGTACCACCCCGAACTATGGTCAAAGTTGTTACGACACACTCCAACTTCACAGGGAGTCCTATTATCCCCTGAACTCAAATTTAACGTATTTTTATCATTTTTTTATTCTAATGTGGCACCTTTATTACATAAAATGGAGTTCATATCAAAGGTGTCACGCCATCTAAAACGATTGACAAAAGGTATCACGTTAGCTAAAAAGATTGATAAAAATACGCTAAAATTTAGTTTAAGGGGTAATAGAACTCCCGTGAAGCTGACGTGTGTCGTAGCAAATTTGGTCATAGTTTGGGGATATTAGATGTTTTTCTCGAATAAAAATAAGGTCAAATTTTAAAGATTATATTTATTTATATAAATGATAAAATATGTAATACTCTATTAATGACAAACACAACTTATTTACTAATATAGACAATAGATAATATCATTTCTTATCACTTGATCCTCATGCTAAAAATAAATGTTTTAGTTTATCTGCTCAATCTATGAAATTAAGAGAATTGTATTATGTTTTTTTCTATCCTTTAGTGTTAAATAACTATATAAAGTAACAGTATAGACAAATTTAAAGTTTCAAATTATCATTGATAAGGTTAATTTAGCAAAATATACCTTTAAGTAAAATTTTCTTAAGGATTGTTTTATATCAACAAAAAGTTAAGTAATACGAAATAAATTTAGTAAGAGAGTGATAAAACACGAAAATATACGCACATGCATGTACATACATATGTATATATACACACTTAGGGGTGGGTTGTTTGGAAAAAAGTTATTCCGGGATTAGTTATTACAAAATAAGTTATACTAACATGTATGTGTGATAATTTATCTCATCACTGTGGTATAAATGGTGCGACAAATAATTTAAGACTACCTAATACATCAAATTAAATGCAGCATAAATAACCATGAACTTTATCTCTGAATTATTATAATTATACCTCATACCAAACGACTCTTTAATACATATAATACTAAAATAACGATCTTAAAAATAATATTGAATTTTGTGATAAATTTATAAAACGTATTAATTTGCGTATAAAGTTAATAAACTTGAATAAAATGCTATAAATATTCATGTTAAAAAATTATTCATTACATACAACATAAAAAGATATTAGGCGTACATAAATATAGAATTAAAATTATAAGGATAAAATGGATATTGTATGGGATAAATGGGAGTATGATCACTGTTCAATGTTGAGGGGAGAGTTTGATTTTTTAGTCAAAGTTGGGGGTGAAAATGATTTTCACCCGTTTAATATGTATTATTAATATCTTGTTTGGTATACTTTTGTACCCTATGTATAACTAATGACACTATATTATGTATTAAAGTGTGTATTACTAATAACTCAAAATTCATGGTATTATCAATGCAATGGATCCAATACATGCATTAACATGATTAAAGACACTATTATCCCTCAAAAAAATTTTAACATCCTTTCCAACATATATATATGGAGGATACTTTTGTAATTTTTTTTTTAAAAAAATTATTTAATTCATATTATTTTTAATACATCAAATCAAACCATACATAAAAAAAATTTACAAATATTACTAATATAATTATTATTATTAGCACTATATTTTATATTATTTTTATAGACTCTATCAAACGACCCTAAATTCTTTGGTTATTGGATGGTTGGCAGGTAAACAGAAGTTGTGCTAAAATATTTTCACGCAACCCAAAATGCACGTGCTTCAACTTGATTTCATCGAAAATTGCCGTTTTTTTTATTTTGGCCATTGTTTTGTTCAATTGATTTTTCTGATCAATGGTTGGAAACCGAACCTCCACTAGGAATGTCCAACCCATACCCTTATTAAACCAAAAAAAAAAGAAGAACAAATTATTTTAGTATTTATTTTGCCATTACAATTAATCATTAATCAAGTAATAAAATGTATAAAATACAATACACACAATACGACAATAATTATCAAACAAACAAAAGAAAGGAAATAGCGAAATGGCGCGATGCTTAACAAAACGCTGTCGTTTTATTTGCTAATAAACAGTCAATCTCAATTAACGGCTTCTCTTAAGTGTAACTTCCTCTCTACAGTTCCCACTTTCTCTATATAAAGCGTAAAGAGAGAGAAACCAAATCCATAAACCATTACAACACAAACGATTCCGTCACCGCCACCGCCGGCGCCGCTGCAATGCTGCCGGAGATTCCTCCAGCACCACCACCTTTACAGTAACTCCGTTAGTTTTTCTCACACTAATTTCTACTTCCGTTAGCGTCGTTACATTCAGCATTGTCGGTTGAATTGTCGGTGAAAATGTCGGTACACAATAAGCAGAACCAGACACGTGACTTGAAGCACCGGGTACTCACGTGCCTCCACAAGCTTGCAGACCGGGATACACATTCGGCGGCGGCTACTGAACTTGAGTCCATTGCGAAAACTCTTTCGCCGGAGACAATTCCTCCGTTTGTTTCCTCCATTGCCGCTACTGATTCCTCCGATAAATCGCCAGTTAGGAAACAATGTCTCCGGCTGATTTCACTTCTTTCCGAGCATCATGGAGATTCTCTTTCTCCTTATCTTTCCAAGCTTCTCACAGCCGTCGTTCGCCGCCTCCGTGACCCGGATTCCGCCGTACGTACTGCTTGCGTCACTGCTTGTGCGTCCATTTCGTCACACTTGACAAAACCTCCGTTTTCCTCGATTATTAAGCCGTTCCTTGAAGCGCTTTTCACGGAACAGGAGATGAACTCGCAGATCGGTGCTGCGTTGTGTTTGGCGGCGGCTATTGAGGCGTCGCCAGATCCGGATATTGCTTGTTTGAGGAAGTTGTTGCCGAGATTTGAGAAGTTGCTTAAGAGTGAGAGCTTTAAAGCGAAGGCTGCATTGCTTACACTGATTGGTAGTGTGATCGCAGTGGGAGGAGCTTCTAGTCAACAGATTGTGAGGAATTTGGTGCCGTATTTGGTGGAATTTGTGAGTAGTGATGATTGGGCGGCTAGGAAAGCCAGTGCGGAGGCTTTGATGAGGCTCGCGGCAGTTGAGGGAGACGCTTTATCCGAGTTTAAAACATCTTGCTTGAAGTCTTTCGAGGCCAAACGATTCGATAAGGTTCGTCTATTACATTCAATACCGCTGATAGCATGCTATTTGGTACCATAGATAAGAAATTTTGCCCCAATTATTAAATATGATTGATTAAATTGTACAGGTAAAGGCAGTGAGGGAAACAATGAATCAAATGTTGGAGGCGTGGAAGGGAATTCCTGATTTGTCTGATGATGGTTCCCCTCGTCCCGTGTCAAATTCCTCTTCCAAAGGTAATTTTACCAGCTTTAGTACTCTTGTGTGACGTTATGGATTATCAAGTGGTTGGCACCTAGTACATTGATGCTGCATTAGTGTATTGTGTCGATCCTCTTTGTTCGTTTGTCCTAAGATCTTTTTCTTCTAGCTCTCTATTTATAGTATGCTAATGTTGTTTTATCTTCGTTTAGTGTAGTTGCTTCTTTTTTTATTTTTTTCCATGAGGTAGTTTAGTTACTTATTAAATTACAGAACTTTTAATATTTTCTATTCTCGGTGCTTGTGAAATTGAACCAATTTGTATGTTTCCCCCGTTGTGTCCGTGAAATAGAAATTGCAAGTGATGGACGTTATCCGCCTGGTCTGAAGACTTCCAGGACTGTGAGCTCCAGTGCTCCTAGTGTAAAAAGGCCGGCTAACAAGTCATCTGTAGCGGATAATTCCACTGCTCCTGCAGCCCAAAAAGGTCGTCCTCTGGACAGTATCGAAAAGAAATCAGGTCCAGCTATCTTTCGCAAACTTGATCGCAAAAAACCATGGAAAGTTGAAGGTTCTTCTCGGGCCATTGCTTCTGAGGATTATCACCAGAATAAAGATGGAAAACCCTTGGGCAAAGACGAGGAGTTGGAAACACATACAAGACCTGGAGTCAAACGCACTCTTTTCAGTAAGATCACTAATGAAACCAGGAATGTTGTGGTGAAGGCTGGATCTCGTGTGGTTCCATATCAAGATGAGATATCAGAATCTACTGTAGTTGTGAGTAATGAACCTGGAGGAGATCTTTGTAGGAACCCAAAAGATTGTGAAGATCTCTCTCTGATCCGGAAACAACTTGTTCAAATTGAAACTCAGCAGTCCAATTTGTTAGAGCTTCTCCAGGTAATTTTCTAATACTTAACAATATTCCCGCTTCTATGATTTCGATTCTTAAGGGGAGTGGTGTAAAAGAAAGTATCTGTCGGAAAAAAAAAAAAAAAGAAATACCACGGAATATGACTAAAATACATTAACTTGCCTGCCTTATTCTATGATTAATGCCAGAGTTCTTTTCTTGCTTTGTAAGAATACGGAAAGCATGAAATTTAGAAGGAAATGAGTCTTTGTACAGTATCTATTTCTTATGCGGCTACATATGCTTTTACTTCGATGATAGAATCTTAACTTATATTAGTTCCTTTGGAACGATCTTAATGAAAAAACATATATTAGTTCATTTGTATCAAAATACTGCTATTGGCAACTCTCATGTTTTCTGTGGTATGGTAAGATCTTCCAGCTTAATTAGCAATTTCAGCTCAGTATGTGTAGGATTTTTTAATAATATATTGAGCTTGTAGAAATGCTGTTGATCATTATTTCATAGATTTTAGCTCTCCTGATTAGTCCTTAGATGCTTCCTCGAGTATTTTTCTCAAACTTCTCTGTTAATTTAGAAATTTATGGGGAGCTCACAAAGTGGCATGCATTCTTTGGAGACACGTGTTCATGGTCTAGAGCTGGCATTAGACGAGATCTCATTTGACTTGGCCATGTCAACTGGAAGGATGTCAAATACAAACTCTGCAGTCTCGTGTTGCAAGCTACCAGGTGCAGAATTCTTGACTTCAAAACTCTGGAAGAGAACAGAAGGTCGTGGTGCAACTTCACACTTCTCGGCTTCTGGTGGAACCTCATCAGGTTTAACAAGCAACACAGCTGGTGAAAGATTTAAGTTGGAGCGTGGGAAATATCGGCTACGCAGTAGTCGTGGGTTTATTGTGAACCCATTAGCCGAAATTCATGGTGATCCCCAGGGACTTTCTGAACCTTCAGTTGGTGGAAAAAGAGTTTCAAAAAATTTGCGAAATGGTTTATGATAGATTACGTCAGGTACTTTATAAATTTTTCAATTTTTCTCCATTAATTCCCCGCATGTATAGTAGAGAACATGGATTTTGTGCTTCAGATACAATGGTCACACATGGATAAAAATAGGTAATAGGGATTTGGGTTCATAGTCAGTTTCTGTTGCCTATTGGAGCTACCCTTCCCTGAGCATTACGTGCTTTCAGGGAAGTGAATGACCACACACAACACTTTCTTTTCATCATTACTTTTGTAACAGCCTCCTTTAATCCACTTCCCATGACTCTTCATGTGAGGAGTTGTTGGGAGAGTTGCAATAAGTGCTCTTTGTAATTAATGCACATGGGCATATCCACTGATACCCCCAAAGAAAAAGTGCAGTTAAAACTTTAAGCTTTACACATTTACATTAGAAAGTTATTACTTGGCAGCTCGGCTGGATCTTGTGTGCTTACTACTAGTGGACCTGGCTGTTCAAATGTTCACACAATTCTTCACAAATATTTTCTTAACTGGAGGAACGTACACTGAAACTGTTTTACATGGTTGCTTCCGTTTCCAGGCTTTGGAGAGTGTCAAGTACTCAATTCACCATGGACTCCTCAGCATTGTAGTAGGGTGTAAAGAGTGAAGCAGTACTACTATATTGTGCATTTCGGCCGCGGTTATTCACTCGGAAAGCTAGCCAAGTGCACTATAACCTATCCCACATCATTACTTTCGTTAGAATTACTGTTTACCTTTTGATGTCTACGTTTTGATAATTTTCAAAGAACAGATATTAAGGAAAAGGAAGCCAGACCGCCGCTATATGGTGGGTTTGGTACGAACGTTGGTCTTGTATAGAAGAATATTTCGTTTGTTTCAGTTTTGCTAAGAACTAGTTCCTATTCTTTTTGACGCATTGTGATAATACGGTTTGAAATGATATCAGAATATGTAAATGATTGTTGCCAGTGTGTCTATATTGATGATGCCCCGCGGTGGAACCATGAAGTGTATGTATAACAACGGAACTCAAATATTCGAACCTGCGACATGAAATAATTTTTAAAGTATGATGAGCTTTCCCACTAAATTAACCACAATTGAAATCCAACTAACCAGACAGCTTCATAAGTTCCAATTTATGATTAGTATTAATTGGCCTGAGCAGTCATAATTCAACTCACCACGCGGCCAATCAATTGGCTAAGGGATGCCTGTATGCCTTCTGTATATAAGTAGAGATAGTTGTATACTGATTAAATGTTTTACTACTCCCTCTGTTCCGTTTCATTTTAGCTGATCCTCTTTCTAAAAATATTTGTTTCAATTTAGATGTTCCTTTGATGAAATCAAGAGAATTTTATTATGTTCTTCCAATATTACCCTCAACATTAAATGACTAAACAAAGTGTATTTACTCAAATTCATATTCTCAATGCATCATTAATAATTCGGGTTATTTTAGTAAAATAAGCCTCTATTAAATAATTTCTCAAGGGGTGTGTCAAGTCAATAAGGGTCAACTAAAACGAAACGGACGGAGTACAATTTTGAGTGTTTCCATTGATTAGACGTCTCACATAATCATTAGGCAGTTTGATTTGGGTAGAAACTAAGAAAGGAATAATATTTGGCGTTTATTTCAAGAAGTTCAAAATGTAGGTCCAAGGCGAAAAAAATGATTCCTCCTTTATTTCTTCCCCGCATTTTCTACTCAAACTAATCTCACTAGAAGGGAAAGTTTGGAAGTTTCCTTCTTTTCTCTTGCTTTCTTTAGTTTCCAGAAAAAGTAATACCATGTGTAATCAATTCAATCTAATTGGTATAATTTCAATTCACGCATATGAATTTCAAAAATCATTCCCACTCCGTTTTTAACGGTCATCAGCTGCTATAATTAAGCCAGCAACAAAAAGAACAGAATGTAAGTCATACTCGTGTTGAAGTTATTGCATCACTTTAAAAAGATTCAGAACTTATAGCATGAACTCAGCTAGCAAGTAGCAACGCCACCGTGAAAGTATAGGACTTCTCAAACCGTCATTCTTGCTGCTCCAGGACTTTAGATCCTTCCTTCTCAATCCTCTGTGGGAAGAAAACGAGCTCCCATATCAGATAGCTGACTAGTAGAGCTAAAAGTTCAATAAACGACTTGTAATGATGAAAACAATGTTTAATTTACCAATGTTGAAAAAAAATGATGAAGAAAATAATGTTTAATAAGTCAGATGACAAAATTACCACATAATTATCCAGGAAAAGAATTTTACATCAATATAGAATACCAAAGACAAATAAAATAGAGTTCACAAACAGAATGCAGAACAAAAAGCAAAGATCACAGGGACTTAATGGCTTTAAATTTTGGTGGTGGTGGTGGTGGGGGGGGGGGGGGTATAGTTCAACTTTCATGAGATTTGCCATTGACAACACTGTAGTTTTAAAAACAATCCATGACGGATATCTAGTTTACTTTAGCAGTAACACAGATTCACCTTTGAAGCAACCGTACTAATCATTATAAAGGCATAAACTAAAGGAAATGACATCAGATTTCAACAATTCTTCTAGAACTTGTATTCATCGTTCAATTTTTACACATAAGTTTGGTCACCTGGTGATAGGAAAAGAAGAGAACAATTATGGGATAGAACTAAGACATATATTTAGGCTAAATGAAGTGCAGGTAACTAGTTTATGCTTAAAAGCACCCGCTACAGCGGCAAGCAAACCCAACATACTATTGAAGTAGCAAAATGCCACCCCAAAGCTACCACTACTTCCGTGCTCCAATTACATTCCACGAAAAGACTGAGACGTGAACCACTATAACCTAGAAGCTTATGCGAGCTTCATAATACCGGATTATCGGTTAAACTGTTTAACCAATCCCTTATAGTAGCTATTATGAGTTCGTTCACCCATTTGTCGCATCCTCTTCCGTTTCTTTGGGAAAGCTAATGGTTTGTAGACACACAGGAAACTACTAGAGTTCACACGCAATAGTTCCATGACAATAAAGGCAAGCATTTATTGGTTTTACTTGTTGATTTTATACACTAATAATACACATCCTATCATTCACATGACAGACAAAAGACTGATAAATGCACATACATCACACACAAGAGGAAGGTAGAATGGCAATCAATAACAACCAATTTCAAAAGATAAAAAGAGAGAAATTGAAAAAGTGGAGACGCACAATACAATTGGGGTTTAGGGTTTATCAAACTAAGAAATGAGAGAGAAAGAGATTATTGGGGGTTACCGTTTGGCGGTTATGCCAAGAGAGACCACGGTAGACGTTGACAGAGAAATTAGCAGCAAAAAAAATGGTGGCAACTCCCAGCCCCGCCGAGAAGACTTTAAATGCCCAATCTCCTGCTTTCCTTACCAACCCCATAATTCTCTACCTCTCTCTTCACAACTATCACAAACACTGTTAGACAGAAGTTGAACAAGTGCCTCTTTTACTATTCTCGTGTCAAGTAGTTAAATGCTTGTAGGAATTTTTTTCTTTTTCGGTTTCACACCAATATTTGGTATTAACTTTGAAGTCCAATTAATTTGGATTCACGTCGAGAAATCTCACATTAAAATGATAGGGGGGTTTATTAAATGATTCCTAGCAAAAAATGGCTCCCTACTCGGAGCTCAAAATCGATTTTTTTTGTGGGTGAGGTCTCGTCACCCTAGTCGTTAATCGAAAATATTTGTTAAGGATGGAGGAGTACTTATTTCTTCCACCGAAACCGTAGGCGGTGAGATAGGATCGTATCTAAGTTCAGTACATCATAAATCAATAATATATTTTCTTAACACTTCTTTACGCGTATAAGGTTATTTACTTTTTCACTAAAGAGAAAATGGAAAGGAGACTACAATATGGGTATTCAAATTCTCACAAACAAGGTGAGAATCTAGATAGCTAATTACTAAAGTTTCACTACCATAGTAGAGTATAATATATCTTCCGCCTAATCAGGTTTCCAAGTAGCAATTCTTGTTAGATACATAGTATTAATTTATTCATGTAAAGGCTGTGGACTTGTAATGTGTAATCCAAGTGTTTGCTCTTGAAAGATTTTTGTGCTTCTCGCCTCCAAGGAAAAAGAGAAGCCCCATCACTTGTACGTTGGTAAGCTATGCTGATAAATGGGTTTCTAGTGAACATCCATGATGAGGAGCGCTTCCACAAATGAGCCCAATGCAGCGTGAATTTGAATTAGTCAAGCTCTAATGCATGTATCGGCCATCGAAGGGGAAACCAACCAAAAAAAAAATAGTACTTGAATAAAAGAGCAGTTTCCCCAAACTCCAAGCGATCCAACACTGACAAATCCTTACAGAAATTCAATCACGTGTAGCAACAGAAATCAGCAGCCCTTTACATGAGCAATGTAGGCCCAAAAAAATCGCAAGAATCAACACATGTTTAAATCAGACAATTGAGATTCTTATCGAAAATAAATTGAACATTTCACTGTAAACAATTCCAAGTTTTTAATATATATATTATATATATCGCAGTACGACAACATTGAAACAAAAAAACATCGTCAACCTATTAGACATCATCATGCCTTCATGTATCAATTCGATCAACTCTCAGAGACATCATCATGCCTTCATGTATCAATTCGATCAACTCTCAGTCCTTATATCCTTCTTGAAATGATCTCCAAAGATGGAAAGAACATCGTGAATTTCTGCTGCCACTACTAGTGCTGGCGTGAACTCTTATTCACTGCCACCACTTCTTCTCAGACAAAGAAATTAGCTGCCAAAAACAGGTAGAGAAGATGAGCAAAATCAAGTGATCGGAGAGTTCAAGCCTCACCTTCTGTTAAGAGAGAGTTTTCAGAAACGAAATCTTCTAAAACTCAAGAGCAAGAAGCTACACATCAATGATTTGGTGATGTATTGTTCAAATGCGATACCTATATTACATCAGCTGCTAAAATATTTAAAGATGCCGAGAGCTGTTTATCTTCCAATAGAGGACCACCAAGTATACAAGAACAGAGACATATTCATACAAACTGAAAGCTAATATAACGAAGTACGAACTCTACAGTGGAAAACCCCACAACAATGACAGGAGGTGAACATGTGACTTTTTAATATCCTTAGTCACTTGAGCTAGGCCTCCTTGGCATAGTATTGTAGAAATCCGAAGTACTGGTTTTTTTAAAGCAGAACAGAAATAGAAAGTCCATAAATAGTCCTCACTTGCAGCTTATTTATAGAAGTGTTGATATAATTCCCCATGTGAAATCCATTCAAAAGAACACACTACATGACTCCAAAGTCCAAACTACACAGAGATTTAAGTTTTCTCTTTTCTGTCATAAATATTTGAAGCAGTTAAAAGCACATCGAAAGCTATCACTTTTTCCTTGTTTCTTCTGGATGGGTGAAAGTAAATGACAATAGTTGGATAAGCAGTAACAATCTGCTCATACAGATACCCGAACCGTCAGATTCCACGTATTACCTTATATATGAGAATAAATACAACTTCTATGCATACACAAACAGGGGCATGCACCAGAAATATCTATGAGGATAAATAGTAGAATAACTAACCTGTCGCGCAACCTGTGCCGTTCGGCGACTGTCACGTGATGATTCTGTTGCTGAATTTGACATTTTTGGCTCTACATGACCATTTAGTTTTTCTTCATTTATTTCCTTTGAAGAGCTCTTCTCAATTGGAGCATTCTCTTCTGATACACTGAACTGCTCTCTCTTCCTCTTTCTTTGAAAGGTGTATTTGATGACTCTATCTTTCGAAGTTTGGCTAGGAACTTCACCATATACTTCAGCTATCTTTGTCAATGAGTTCAAAGACTGACTACTAACATTTTCAAAATCAAGACTGTCAACAGGAACCTCTAAGCTCTCCAAAGATCTACTTTCTTGTCTGGGGGAGTCTATCTTTGCCATTACCAACTCTTCCACGACTGTTGAACTTAGAACACCAGACAATTTAGCATATTGTGGTTCATTTCCGTACATTTCCGTGAACCCCAGCTTCATGTCTGGTTCAGCTTTTTCTATCAACAAGCTGTGGCCCATCTGGGAAGGATCTTCACCAGGAGCACAATCTCTGCCAGGACTGGAGTGAGCTGCCAAGCCACCAGTGTTTGATGTTTTAACGGTATTAAGGAAATGATCAGGACTGCTTCTTGGAGAAAGATAATCAACTTTCCTGTTTCTCCTAGCTCTTCTTCTTTTTCGGCAAAAAGATTCCGCAATCCGCGGTTCATTTCCGTGCATTTCAGTGAATCCCAGCTTCACGTCTGGTTCAGCCTTTTCTATTGACAAACCATGGCCCATATGAGAAGGATCTTCACCAGGACCACAATCGCTAGCAGGGCTGGAGTGAGCAGTCAAGCTACCAGTGTTTGACGTCTTATCAATATTCAGGAAATGGTCAGGACTGCTTCCTGGCGAAGGATAATCAGCTTTTCTATTTCTCATAGCTCTTCTTCTTTTTCGGCGAACAGATTTTAGCAGGTGCCAGCTGCTAAGCAAGTCATCTGTTGGTTGTATATTTTCCTGTGAATTAACCACATTATCAACCTTATTAATAGGTGCTAAATCTATCCCTTCACCTTCATCAAATCCATCACCATTTTCATTTCTAATCTTTTCAACTCCTTTAGAAACAGATAGATCTCCATCTAAAAGGTTTCCTTCACAAGCACGAATTCTCTGTGTACACCCATTTCTGTATAGCTCTGGCACTTTACTTCTCAAAATTATAGAGGGTAAATCTGGACCTGCAATGCTAGGTTTTCCATTTTGAACCATACTGCTACAGGACTGATAGCCCTGAGTTTTCTGCTTCATATTCATAATTTCTGTGTTGGAAATTGTCACGGACTCCTCCAGTGATGCTAGAGGCAACACCACTATGTTCTCCTCGTGTGGTTCTCCAGGAGGAGCAGTGTTAACTTCCTCTAAGTTCTGTACTCCATTCTCTTTGCAGCTGGTCACCCTTTCAAGTTCATCCTGAACATCACTCAGCTCTATTCTGAGATCACTCACAATATCTTCCGCTTCCTGAAGTTGAGCTTCAAGTTCTTCAATCTTCCTCTGTTGACTCAAGGACGCCAACTCTGCTTCCCTAATCTGTCGCGGGGAAAAACAAAAGAATAAGAAAAACTTATGAATACGTGAAGCACCAGTAAGGAGCATGTTTACTAACTGAAGAAAAGCGGAAAAAACAAGTATTAGACAGGACGTGAGTAAGAATTTATATAGTTCTTAAAATTAGATGGCACTAGGTGGCAGGTTATATATTCTTTGATGAGATTAAAAGTAGGAAGGGGAGCCTTGGAGAAACTGGTAAAGTTGCTTCCATGTGACCTGGAGGTCACGGATTCAAGCCGTGGAAACAGCCTCTTGCAAAAATGCAAGGTAAGGCTGCGTACAATAAACCCTTGTGGTTCGTTTCTTCCCCAGACCCTGTGCATAGCGGGAGCTTTAGTGCACCAGTCTGACCTTTTTGATGAGATAAAAAGTAGACAATCTTTCAATATTTTTCTCTACAAAGAGCATTCAATCTGGTGCTGTTTCCAAAAATGCAAAAAAAGCAAACTGTTCATCTAATGTGTACAAAGAAGTTTTCTACTACTCCAAACGCTCTCCTGTTCCTTTATAGCAACGCAAAAAGTACTTTCAGTTTAGTGTCACACTTATTACATGCAAAACATGTAGATGCTGCTGAACAGAATTCTGATGATTACTGAAAGCATCATCCTTGATAACATACTTTATTGTCTTAAAGATTTAACCCAAACACCTTGTTTCAGATTGACAGGCAATATTTTGAAGCCAAATAACAAAACAGAAAACATGCCGCTGGTTATGTTGCTAATTACCTTCGAAGGTTTTTGAACCTGAATTCAGTTCATAGACAAACAAAAGAGTAAGCAGCAACCTACACACCGACTGTCCAAGTCAGGAGTATACTGACTTTGGGACAGAGCTCTACATCACTGATCAACACATATACTCCAAAGCTTTCACATTTGGAGGCCTAAATGTCTCTCTTCATTCTAGAAACTTCCAAAATCAGTTTAATCATTTCTTTCAATGCATTCATCGATTCTAGAGCTCAATAAAGATTTGGACCCTAGTAACAAAATGGAATCATATTACCAGGCTAACAAGTTTATCCGGTGCCAAGTCGAAGCTTCCCAAGACCGTGTCCATGCAAACATACATATAAAACATGCTGAGTAAATCTTTTGACATGAACAATGATTACGCTACCCTAGCTACCAATTAAGCAAAAATTTCTTGAAGAGTGAAAGAGCATGTCACAGGGATGTTTTGAGGTACATATCACAACGATCATATCAAACAACAAGGAAGAACCAGAACTTTATAACAAGGAAGAGAATTCTCCTCAATCACTCTCCGCTCATTCGAGTATTGATAACAATTCAACCCCACCCTTCAATCTGATGGAAAAAAGAATTGAATGATGATGAAATGCTCAGATAAATTTAAAGGTCCGGGATCCAGAGTCTTCCTTGTTAACTGATGACCTTTACTTTTGACCTCTTCAACTAAAGTTAAATCAGTAAAGCTTGCTAAATTTCTCACTGGAATCTTATTGGATACATAAAAAAAAGGTGAAAAACAACGCCAATTAACATAACTAAACTCTAAACAAACTGTTCAAAAATCTACAAATTGAGGTTATTTTGAGTTAGGTCCAATGGAACTTATCGCAATAATCTTGACATTTATGTTTAATAGAAATATGTGAGTAGGACAGGTGTAACACTATTTACTAACATGTAAAACTTGACTCAAAGTTTCATCAACTTGCACATATTTCATAACCAACTGATAAATATGTGAATGATGTTGAATGAGATATTTGGAAATCCTCTTCCAAGTTTAGTTTGTCGTTACTGTAATTTCTAGCACCCATTGCAGATGGCACTCTTTTAGAAAGCATAAAACTGCCCGTGAGGAGAAAAAGCACACATAAACAAGTAGGCACACATGACATACCGACTGGAAACCAAACTGTTTCGGGCCAACTTGCGTTGACCTCGACAATTCCACCGGGTACCTACTACCTCCAACCGGCATAGGTTCCAAGTACCTCTGCACCAAAGGTTGGGCGAACTGGAAAGAAATCACTTAGTGTTTTTTGCCTCTACTGGGATTTGAACTTACAACCACATGGTTCTCCTCCACTTCATTAATCACTAAGCCACACACTTGGGTGAGAAACCAAACCGTAACCTTTGACTACCTTCATGAATCAAATAGATCTTAACCTCTAAATTCATCGTAGAAATATTTGTTTCTAGCCCCACCATCAAGGACATTAATTGAGAATTCTAGTTATGCCTTTGTTTGTGACCAGTAGCAAATCTAGGATATTCACCAAGCGGATTCAACATATGAAGGACATGCACAAAAAAGTTAATAAATTAAATATTACTTTGATTAATTAATTACTATTTTATTTTATTAAATAAATAACTAAAATATACTATTACTTAATCAAAATAGTGAGGCCAAACACAAGAAGGGAGCTGACAATGGAAGTAAAGAAACTTTGAATTCAAACTTTGGTGAAAAGGGTTCAGCCTAGAGAGGCAATGAGGGGTTTGAAAATTGGGAATTTTCATGTGTAGTTTTTGTTTTTATATATTATAGAGATCTCTATATTATACTCGTGTATACATAGAAAAGCCACTCCTAAATTATTTTACGTATGTTGGAAAAGAGTAAAATAATGAACTTATATTTTACATAGAAAAAAAACTTTAAGTTCTATATAGCCAGAAATAGTAGTGCTCGTGTTATTGGCTAGTTTCAAACTCGGGGAATTGTCTCAAAAATTACCTGCTTTACCGCTCAAGCGAAGGCCAGCTTTGATTCAAGGGGCTAAATATTTGATATATATACTTGAGTTTTCTCAAAAAAAGAAAACAAATACATCCATATATCCAGTGTAATTTTTGATGAAGTGGGTTCATATGAACCCTCTTGACACCATGTAGGTTCTCCCCTGCTTGTGAGGCTGCGTACAATAGAACCTTGAGGTTCGGCCCTTCCCCGCACCCTGCGCATAGCAGGAGTTTTAGTGCACCGGGCTGCCCTTCTTTCTTTCTTTTTTTTTTTTTTTGCATTGGAGCCTACAACATCACCTCCTTCCCAACTTCTACCAAAATCAATCGTAGAGAGAGAGAGAGAGAGAGACATTACCACATAATCTTGGAGAAAAGGCATTAAAGATTATTACAAGACCTGAATACATGTGGTATGACAATAGTAAGACATTTGAGACGATAGAACGCTGAAGTGTTAGTAAGACATTTGAGACGATAGAATGCTGAAGTATCATTAACTCAAGCAATTCATTTCACTCTCGACAAGAAATGTAACGCGAATGTTTCCATCCTAACCCCAACTCCAGGCAAGATAACAAGAAAAGGAATGGGAAGAAAGAAAGACAAATGCATGAACGTACACTGAACAAATGAGGAGAGGTCCTACCCAGTAATAATCCTTGATCAAATTGATACTTGTTTGGACACAAATGTCTGAAACATCGAAATGTACAATATCTCTAACGGAAAACTTTGGATTTTGGAAGTCTAAGATAATCTACGTTTCCGAGTACCTAAACACTTTCAGCATTTGCAAACATATTTAAGTTTCAAAGTAAAAGATGAGAATAACCAAATCTTTTGCAAGAGGACATCTAGTTAAAACTACAACCTTTTGAAAATAACAGGTTTATTTTGAAATTGAATAAGTTAGAAATCCATGTGCTATGGTAAATGACACATAAAGCGATGTATGTCATTAGCACAAACTCGACTTTTATGAACAAGACACGTACTCAAGGAATCAGAGGATAACCAGATAGTCCAACCACAACAAAACAACATGAACAGGACACGGCATTTTCACTGGTCTAAATCGCCTTTAAAGCAGACTGAAATCTCATGAGCAGAAAACAGGGATAACATTATTGTTCGCATCACAAAAAGAAACATCAAGAGTACAAGAGCAACACAAAAACCTAATTGTATCACTAGGTCACAGCACATAATTTTTGAAATTTCTCCCGTCTCCACCAAGGGAGCCTGAAAAAAAGGGAATGAAAATCAGTTCCAATCGAAAAGATCACACTTCTTTCTCCTAGAAATTCTTTACGCATCACTAATACCAGAACGATCCCTTGAGCAGACCGCGCAGCACATCAACAAAGCACTAAGCAGTCAACAAAACATCAATCACCTCATTAACAACTTATCTAGCTATCAACGAATAAACACAGAGCGAAAAAGAAAAAACACTTACATCCCAACTAATCCAGATTTGCAGAAAGACACCCCTTTTAACATCAACAACCAATTTCACCACAGCAATCAACTCCAATCAACCAACACAACAAACCAAAATGAACACACATTGAACACAACAACAATCTACCAAACTCAACACTCCAAACAACATTCAAACAAAACCAAAAAACTCCACCTTAGAATCCATCATCTGCTTAAGCCGCAGCAACATCCCAACTGCCTCCTCTTTCGCCACTTTTAGCTCATGCTTATACCTAATAGCTTTCTTCTCCGACGACATAATCCTCGCTGCCGCTTCCTTCGCCGTATTCAAAATTATATCCGCATACGCCCTCTTCAAAGCCGTCATTCTCTGCAACCAAACAAATCAAAATTCAAAAAAATCAAAATCAAAATAAAAAATGAAATGAAAATCGCATTTACAAGATGATCAATAACGATCCCCATTATTTACACAAGTCGTCAAATAAAAACAAAAAATTTAAAAATTCAAAAACGGTTAGGTAGTTGGAAAGTTGTAAGCAGTAGTAATAGTTAGCGCCGCCGTGAGTGGTGGTTAGAATCCGACAGGATTGTCGGAATGGCGGCGGTTCATCGGTGGTTTACCTCGTCGGAGTCCATTGTAGCATCGACGGAGTTAGCGTTTTTTAAGGTTTTTTATTTTCAGACCGAAGTAAAAGAGAAAGGGGAAGGTGGTTTTTTTTTTTCTCTTCAGTAGCTGTCTGTTATGAACTGAAAGTTCTGTTGTTGTGGTTGCATGGAAAGACGATTATGCCCCTGAGAAATGGGTTGAACTACGAGAGTGACACCGTGGGCGGTTTTGTTTTTGGGGTGCGCGCGCCTGAAAAGTGTGGGACCTACTGGCCCGATGGTTAATGATGACGTGGCAGTATTGGCTTGTTAATTCGTGGTGGGTTGAGACACGGGGTTCTAACTTTGGAGGGAAACTGATCATTTCATTTTCTTTTCTACAGATAAAAGTCTAAAACTCTCATATACTCCAATTTTTTATTACATCCTTACTATATGTTAAATTGATTAAATTATTTCATCAAAAAAAAAAAAAAAAATACTTTTATTGATTATTTTTTTATACTATATTAATAATCTTTTTATATTTATAATTAAGGATAAAAATAAATATATATATATATATATATATATATCTTAATTTTGTGAAATGATAATTAAGTATTAAAAAATATCTATTTTAGAAAGCAAAACAGCTAATTAGAAACGAAAGAGTAACAATTGAATTTTATAGCTTGTGGCGTTAGTCGCATGCAATTGATGATGGTCAATAAAACACTTTTTAAGAAAAAAAATTATGAAGTATATATAAAAATTATTTTTTTATATAGACATATATTAAATTTTAAATATCTTTAATGAAATTTTTGATTAAATTATTGCGCAAATCTATAAATAAGAAAATAAAAATGATATCAACAAACTAAAAACATGGTTATAAATCTGAAAAATTGAATGTTGAGGATTAGCATAGATCAATAGTTTATTTAGATAGTTGAGTCTTGTCACTTACTGTGCGGGAGAGAGGGGTTAGCTCCCCCACCCCTCTCCTCTTCTCCTAACAATACATATTTAATTATCACGTGATCTTTTACTTGTCATTATACATGATTATCTGTTGTTTTTGGTGTTTCGTATCTTGTTATTTTAGAGTTTTATTTTATTTTATATATATATATATATATATATCACCTCAAATACTTTTATTCTGAGTCGATAGTCTACCAAAGCAACTTGTCTATCTCATTAAACCAAAAATAAGATATGTATATATTTCTAGTTTCTACACTTTTCACACTCTATGTATAAGATTATATTAAATATATTATTGTATTCAATGCTTACAAGAGTCGTAATCTAAAAAAATTTAAATTAATATTCACATTATACATGATTTTTTACGGTTTTACGATATCAATACAATAAAAGTTACCAACAATTTATAAGTGTAATTATGGAAATATCATGGGAGAATCCATAAACCTATTATACTATGGTAAACCAATTGGTCATTGAAATTGATGAGTTAGGGAACTTTTTGTCCTTTTGACAATGACAGAGACACTAAATTAGGTCTCCAATAATTAAAAATTGCAAAAGCTTAGAGCGTTGCTTGAAGTTTCACTTATAGAAATTAATAAAAAAAATTAAAATTGTGTTGGATCATTTTATATTAGGAGTTATAAGAAATAGAATATCACCCTAGAATTTCACTTAAAAAAGTTTCTAAACTGTAAATTAGTATTCTGAAATTTGATTTGAGATTGAAAATGAAAATTAAGCGGATTTGTGCAATAATTTTAAGTTGTATCTATATTCTTTCAAACACTTTTTCAATGTTAGTATTTCAACCGGCGATCCTAAAAATAACTTTATTTCACAATGGCACAATAAAATGCGACTATTTTAAAGTATTTAATGATATTTTGTCCCTATTTAATACTCCTAGCTTATCCCTTAGCCGATATTCTCAAACAAGTTCAATCATACACTTTTTTTTGTTTTTGTTTTCACTTATGAAAGTTAGTTATTAATGAGTTCTGTGTAAGATTGTGACTTGTTTCCAAATTGGGGAATAGATCCTTTCAACAATGCATAAATTAGCTGACCTTTGTGCTGATGGTTGGTTCGAACATTATTAACATTATTACTTGAATAAAAGTGATAGAACTACTGCTGCTTAATCCTTTTTTTTTTCAGCGTTCGATTTTTGTATTGGAATATATGAACTCAAACTCAAATATCGGGTTAAGAATGAAAGAATTCCTTGAAATATACTTTAAAGGTCTATATTACCAAATTGTTTAATCATGCATCGGAAATCTAAACTTAACTACACCACTTCATGTAGTTATTTAGTAATAAGAAAGATATTGAAAAAACATAATAAATCTCTTTTGATGCGTCAAAAAGAATAAGTAAAATAAAATATTTTTTAAAAATTTAAGAAACTAGGAAAAATGAATTTGGGGGGATATTTACTTGTTAAACTTCTCTATAATCTCCCCCACACCCAAAGACAGGTTAAGAATCCTCGTTAAAATAAGGTTATAGTTTGGAATTTAAGTCGATCAAAATGGTAAATGAAGCAAAATATAAAAACACAAGTGGCAGTAAACAGTAATAAACAAGTAATTCAAAAGTGAAAGCTCACAAATAATTTTACTTTTTCCAATATACTCCCTCTTCTTCATTTTACTTCTTACAACTTGACTTGACACGATTAAGAAAAACAATTAATAATGTGGCTACATTATCATAATATCCTGATGTTTATATTTTAATTTAGAGAGAAAGCAATTAATACTAAGGGTAAAAAAGAAAAATGAAATTATCTTTTCTTGATATATCAAAAATGATATGTCACAAATTAATTTATAGTAGATTATCTGTGGTGCTGCCTGCTATTGTGAATCCTACTTAGGCTGCATTTGTGCAGGGTCACTCATTGATCCAAAATGTGTTGATTTGCCATGACCTTTTGAGGCACTATAAGAGAAAGACTTTTCCTAGGTGTCTAATGAAAATACACTTTTGAAAGGCGTATGACATGGTGAGATAGAGCTTTATCCAAATGATTATGATGTGTGTAACCACTATCAGATTTTCTGTCAAAGTTCATGGTGAAAGTTGGAGCTATTTTGAAGGGAAGAGAGGATTACGATTTGAACCGCAGGGAACCGTAGCATGGGGGACGTCTAATCCTTTTGCCGCCGACAGGGAGATCCTATATCTCCACTTCTCTTTGTACTGGTGATGGAGGTGTTTTCAAGAATCATGTCAAAGATGAGTAAGTTTCTGATTTTACGTATCACTCTACGTGTAAAGAGCAAAATCTTACCCACCTCACTTTTTGATACGAGAATAATCACGGAAATAGACTTATGTGGGTGTGCATTGAAAGCAACCAAGTGTATGTGCAAGAGAAGTGTAATTAAAGGCCCAAATACATACCAAAACAGCCCACTCCATACACTAGAGGGGCAGCCCATTCTTGAAGGGCCTTTTTGGTCATTTTAACTTCTATTTGTTTTGTAATATATAAGGAACATGTTAGGGTTTATTCATTTAGTTTTTGAATGTTGAAAATGGTAGAACACACTTGAAACCCTCAAGTTCTCTCTCTTGTGAGGCTTGGCCAAAACTAGGTTACAACATTAGGGTGGAATCTTTTTTGTTGTTTGTTTGCTTGGAACTTGGGGTGCTTGAAGGATTGAGGTCCTCTTTTGTGTCTCTTTGAAGAGTGTAGGTGTTCCTACTATCATCATTAAGGGTCTTTGTGTGTCATCTACACTTAGGTTTTTAGTCATTATAGTAGTTTATGTCTCACTATCTATCCCTTTGTCTTTTGTAATCTTGTAACGTTATATCTTGTTGTTGTGGAATCCGAATCTGATTATTCTTGTTGTCATCTTGTTCATCTTGTTATTGTTGTGTTGTTGGCTGTTTTTGGGTGTCAAATACACCCTTGTTTCTTGTATTCTTTTTACACTTGTTGAATTAGAGTGAGGTCCCCTTTTGGTCCACGTTTTTTCTTGAATTTGTGGACTGTTTGGGGTATGTTTTGTGCTTGTCCTTGTTTGTCTTGTATCATTTGGTATCAAAGTCATCTTTGGTGTTGTTCTTACAATACCAATCTTGGGCTTTCTTGCTAAGAAAAAAAAAACTTGGGTGTTCTTGTTGTTCTTGGCCTTGAAATTGTTGTTCTTGTTGTTCATCTTGGCCGAGGTTGCTTGTAGCGTCTAGATCTAGTAGTCCTTTGGTGTGTATTATTGTTTCTTGTGTTAGTTACGTGATTCACTAACACTAAAAGATGTCTAGATCTATATTTGAGCTTGAACTTGTTAAAGTTGTATTGTGAACAAGGACCTAGGGCGAGAATTTGTGACTTGTTGTGGCCGGTTGGGCCTTGAATTCGTGAATATTGTTGTTGTTCTTGAAGGATTGTTGTGGTGTTCATCTTGTTCTTCATCTCATCTTACAACTTAAAATAACCAAAAGTGTAATATAGATTCAAAAAGGTGAACCTACAAGTTGTAAAGTTGTTTGTGAGAAGACTTGAGCCATCACTTCCTTGACTTGACATCTACTTTTCAACCACTTTTCCTTGTTTCAAAGGATCTTGTTTTGTGGGAATTGTACAAAGTCAAGTCTTGCCTTTTGAAGATTAGACTTAAAGGAGATTCAAGACATATACTTTCCCTCCAAAACCAATTGTTTCTATTACATAGTAACTAAAGTTTGTAAACTTCAACTAGTGACTAATTGTGGGGCCGTGACCAATAGTGTGCTACCACGTCACCCAAGTTACTGTTCACATGAAAATTCTAAGCTCAAATTGTGATCTTTTAGTTTCATTTTGTTGTCTCATTAGTTTCGTTTGTTGATTCCAATACTAACTTACAAACTAGTGACAGGTTTTGAAACCATTTTTCCCGTCTTTACGTTCCTTTGTGTGTTTTTATTCTTTTGAGTCATTGTATACACCCGGTTCACCTCTCAACGTCTCACGAATTACAAGCAAACTTACAACAATTGTGAGATCAAAAGTGAGAAAATCCGAGGGACAAAGGATTAAAGAGAGAGTGTGAGGACCATTCTTGAACAACTAACTTGTTTATTGTTTTGTAAGTAACTTCCTGGCTACAATGGACAACAATGCTCTTGGTGCTATCTTGGAAAGACTTGAAACTATCAACCGAGGAATGGAAAGTATGCTCACGACTATGTCCTCAATTCGAGGAGAGATGTCTACTATGAATTAGAGGTTGGATCGAATGGAGAGTCGAAGGAACTCTCGTGCTTCTACCCCTCGACTCCATGTTTTCTCAAGTGGTCATGACCAAAACCCTTCCATCACCATTGCCCCCGAGACTTTGCCTACAAAAGTCAACCCTCCAAGTTCACCACAAAATGCCATGAGCCAAGTTACTAATTACCCTCAAAATCGAGAACAAGGTAGATCACTTCTTCCGCAAGTTGATCAAGTCCCACAAGAAGGACTTGGAGGCCTATTCCCTCCCATCCAAGCTCCAAAACCGAAGCTCCACATTACCAAAATAGTCTCCTCAATCGAAACTCCACTTCCCCAAAACCGATATGTCCATATAGAGGAGTATGGAAGAAAGGGACACGAAGTATATGGAGTCTACGATGATGCTTATATGATGGAAGGAGACTTGAGTCGGATAAGATTGAAGCCAAGTCTCAAGATTGAGAGGAAGTCGAGGTTTAAAATGAAGATGTTGGCCGAGACTTGTTAATATTGAGCTCTCGGGTTCTTCATGTTTTGCGGACTGTTTTGAGTGCTTTTTTTTTAAGTGGTCAATTGAACGAAGTGAAGCCGTGAATTTGCGGGAAAATTCTTCTCAAGATGGAGAGGATGATACGAGAATAATCACGGAAATAGACTTATGTGGGTGTGCATTGAAAGCAACCAAGTGTATGTGCAAGAAAAGTGTAATTAAAGGCCCAAATACACACCAAAATAGCCCACTCCATACACTAGAGGGGCAACCCATTCTTAAAGGGCCCTTTTGGTCCTTTTAACTTCTATTTGTTTTGTAATATATAAGGAACATGTTAGGATTTATTCACTTAGTTTTTGAATGTTGAAAATGGTAGAACACACTTGAAACCCTCAAGTTCTCTCTCTTGTGAGGCTTGGTCGAAACTAGGTTACAACATTAGGGTGGAATCTCTTTTGTTGTTTGTTTGCTTGGAACTTGGAGTGCTTGAAGGTTTGAGGTCCTCTTTTGTGTCTCTTTGAAGAGTGTAGGTGTTCCTACTATCATCATTAAGGGTCTTTGTGTGTCATCTACACTTAGGTTCTTAGTCATTATAGTAGTTTATGTCTCACTATCTATCCCTTTGTCTTTTGTAATCTTGTAACGTTATATCTTGTTGTTGTGGAATTCGAATCTAGTTATTCTTGTTATCATCTTGTTTATCTCGTTATTGTTGTGTTGTTGGTTGTTTTTGGGTGTCAAATACACCCTTGTTTTTTGTATTCTTGTTATACTTGTCGAATCCGAGTGAGGTCCCCTTTTGATCCACGTTTTTTCTTGAATTTGTGGACTGTTTGGGGTATGTTTTATGCTTTTCCTTGTTTGTCTTGTATCACTTTTGCAGATGACTTGATGATTTTTTGCAAAGGCAATGCGAAGTTTGTTACCAGGGTAATGGAGGCTATCAGGTACTTTTTAGACCTGACTGGTCTCGTAGCAAACTCAGAAAATTCTAATCTTTTTGTTGCTTGAGTCTATGAGGTGGTGCAGCAGGACTTATTAAGGGTCACTGGTTTCTCCTTGGGGCGGTTACCTATCAAATATCTTGGTCTGCTATTGTCTCATAAGAAGTGGAGCAAAATTGAATGCCACCAACTATATTTAAAGATAGCAGAAAAGATCGAGGAATCGTCCACTAGACACTTATCCTATGCTGGCAGTCTCCAAGCACTCAATGCAGTTCTGTTTTCACTCCACAACTTTTGGGGGTCGATTATTATTCTATTATCGTAGGGTATTGTCAAGCTAGTAGATAGGAAATGCGGAGAGTTTTTGTGGGGAAAGACTGATGAGAAGGGGAAGATATCGTTGTTGAATTGGCACATTGTTTGTTCCCTTAAAGCGCAAGGGGATTTGAATGTCAAAAATTACAAATTGTGGAATGTTGCTTCTATTTTATCCCTTTTCAAAATTTTATTTGGTCCCTTTTCAAAATTTTATTTGAAAGAAAATGGTTTTGACCTTTTAAACTATTTCAAAAAATTCAAGAAAATTTTGAAATAATTTTTTTAAAGTATTCACAATGTCTCAATTTGAGTTTTATAGAAAAAATATCAAGAAAAAAAAACGTAAAGAAATTTCAAAGATTCAAAAACAGAAATAAGTCTTTGAAATTGGAGAAACTGAGTAAGGGTTCAATTAACGCCTTAAAAAGATTTCTACAACACTTAGGAACGTCCGTTTTAAAATGGTTCACCAAAAGATCATTTTTTACTAACTTACAATATATGGCTAACTTTGCAAAAAAGAGTTGCTTTTAAAAAATTATTTGTTTACATGTTTAAAATTGATATTTGTTTATTCAAACAAAAAATAATTCATTTGAGTTAGAAAAAAAAACTATAGCATGTTTCACATAATCCAATATTAATTTTGAGAAAAAATATGAAATATTTCGCTTAATTTGAGAAAAATATTACAAAATATCTCACTTGAGATAATATTTTACTTAATTCATGATTAATCACGAAAAGTTAGAATTTGAGAAAAAATTGAAGAATATTCTAATTGAGAAAATTTTACTTATTTCATAATTATTTTTTAAGAAAAAAATAAAATATTATACTTGAATTAAAGAGAAATCTATTTAAACTAAGTGGCATACTTGGATTTAAGAAGGATATAAGTTTGTATTTTTTATGAAAAAAAAAAAGAAATCCGTAATTATTTTGATTATTATCGTTATCATTAAAAAAAATTATTTTGCTATAAATAACACCTTTGGAGAATGTTAAGGGAATATCATGTTAAAAGTATCTTATTAATTATGGAAAGATAGAATTTACGAGAAGAAAAGAACTTATCGAGTTTGAAGAAAATTATTCTAACCCAAGTAGGTTATTAGTCATATAAACAAGACAAATGTCATTTTAAAAAAATGCTTAGCAATTTTTCTTTTAAGATTAGTTTAAGAATGAAAAATCGAAAGAACCATTTTAATTCATTTAGACGAGATAAATTAGGTGAGAGATTATGAATTAATTAAAAGCTGTGATAAAATATGTTGGTAGCGTTTTAGGGGATTTATCTAAATTAATTAGTTAGAGTGTTCAAATAAATACAAATAAGTAAGAATGATAGATAAATAAATAAATAAATAAATAAATAAATAAATAAATAAATAAATAAATAAATAAATAAATAAATAAAGAGTTAAAATTGGGCCTTTTTGGACCATTAATGGGCTGCCCAATTTTTGGGCCCGTAACAAAATTATATAATTTCATATAATTGAATACGATAATATATAATTGTCATTTTAAATGATAAAATTATCCAAATAAATACTTTAAACAATCTTCATTCAAATAAAATAAATATTATAATTTTATTCAAAAATTGAAGAAACTCGAAATTAAACTCAACAACTTCTGTTGATAAGCTGGTCTGGTGGTTTTTGCAGAGGAAGAACCAACTATGGGTGCAATGGGTCCACGGTATTTATATGCAAGGTGCAACTGATTTTTGGAGCCATCAAACTCCTAAAGATAATAGTTGGTATTGGAGGCAACTTCATAAGCTAAAACTTGAAATGGTTACCTGGTTCCAGTGAGACACTTATTGCCTCAATAGCACAAGTCTCTATTCAGTAACAAAGAGTTATCATGTCATGTTGGAACAAAGACCAAAATGAAACATCGCAAACTTGGTATGAGATAAGTTTTTGTTGCCTTAATACAAAATAGTATTGTGGCTTGCTATTCAAAATAAACTGCTAACTAAAGCAAGAATGCAGAGAATAGGATCGAATGTTGAGAATGATACATGTGTATTTTGTGGTGTACATAGACCTGAGGATTCAAGACACCTTTTTGCTGAATGTGGCTGGTCGAGGACATTGTGGAGTATAATAACACAATGGTTGGATATTGGGTTGATATTAAGAGATATCCCTGAGACTAGGGGTGTACAGACCAAACCGTCAAGTCAAACCAAATCGAAGAACCAAACCAAACCGAGAAAAAAATTCGACTTATGGTTTGGTTTGGTTGGTTTGACGTTTGAAAAAAAAGAAGACCATTCTTGGTTTGATTTGGTGTTAACAAAAAAAAAGTCAAACCGAACCTAAATCAAACCAACATAATATATATATAGATATATATATGTGTGTGTCTATATGTATGTGTGTGTATATATATGCATGTGTATAATTTGACTTTTATACATAAAATATTAATTGTAATCTACTTTTTCAATACTTTTTCAATTAGTTTTACTAATTTTCAATATTTAGAAAGTAGATGTATATATATATATATATATATATATATATATATATATATATATATATATATATATATTCATATTTGGGCCTTTAAGTTGTAATATTTATCCATTAATTGCTAATAAAATGATCTAAAATCCAATATAAACTTAAAACCTAAATTTTTCACTCTTCATCTTATTTTTTTAGTTTCAAGAGAGTTTTTCCCTCCTCAATTTTTCATAATTGTGATTTTTCATTAGCACATAAATGAAAACATACTTGATCTAAACTTCAATCACAATATAATTGTAAAAAATAAAGATTATAAATAAAAACTGAGAAAAGCCGAAAAAAACAAAAAAAATCGAAAGAATCGACCAAAACCTAAACCGGAAAAACCGTTTTTATGTTGGTTTGATTTAGTTTATAGTTTTAATAAACCGACATAATTGTTTTTTTTTTTTTTAATAGAAAACCAAACCAACCCGACCTATGTACAACCCTACCTGAGACTATTGAAAGAATCAAGCTGAAGCATTAGAGGAACTTTCGTAAAGAAGTGGCGATGGTTGGGTATGGTGCTTGGGTTTATCAGATATGACTGACAAGGAATGGAAAAAAATTTAAGAATCATGTTGTGGGATGCAAGTTTTGTTTTTAGGCAAATTCAAACTGTGATTAGGGAGAGAATATTAATGTATGAGGAGTTAAGGAGTGTTAGACCGTGTAGATGATTAATTCATAAACTATGTAATTAGGGGCTCCTTTGAGGCTTAATCCGGATAACTTGATGTCTTAGGATTGGGTGCTCTTTAGCTTGTAAAGTTGTGTTTGTTCGGATAAATATTTTACAATATATTAAAAAAATGATAAGTAAAAATAGAAATATAATCAGAAAATTTGTGATAAGTAAAATGAAATGGAGAGAGTATATAATAATGGCACATACAACTTAATAAACTATTGATATGTATTGTAAGAATAAATATATATATATATATATATATATATATATATAAAGGAGGAATAGAGGTATGTTGATATGACATGCCTCAAAATTCAGCATTCCTATTTATCTAATTTTGAATTTTTTGAGTTTTTTTTCATTTTAATTCTTTTTTTATTTTTTTTTATTTTGGTTGTTTGCCTTAATTAATAAACTCATTAATTGCCATTTACTGTTACCTCTCACACAAAGCACCAGAAAAAGTAACTCTTGCCATTTCAGAAAAGGCCTTTTGTCTTTCCTTCTTCCCTCATCAACCACCATTAACCCTTTTTCTCAAGCCAACAAGTTGGATTAAAATGGTCAAATGAAGAAATCTGATTGTTGAGTGAGTCAATCTTCTCCGGCAGTAATACATCCTTCTATTTTAAGTTAGTTGTTCTATTTTATTTTCTAAGAATCAAAGAATGTTATTTTTGACTTTTTTTATTATATCGATATGAGAAAAATTTCAATTTATAGTACTTATAATAATATTCTATCTTTAGCTATTGAAAGTTAATTAAATTGAATCTTCATAAATGAAACATGAAATTGAGAACATCAAATGGCTGCAGGTAAGTGTCACTTTTTCTTGCGCAAATATGAGTTTAAAAGCATAAAAGTTTTCAATCTATAGTGGCTAACAAGAAGCGGGGGTTACGAAGAAATCTACGTAGGGAAAGAAGTTTACTTCCTTTGAGAAATATCAGAAGGTATGAACCTTAGTGTTTTTATGGTGTTTGCTTTCACGTGTATCCTAACTACGCTTCTGCCTACTTTTGCTTATCCCACAGGAACTTTTTTTTCATAATTTATTGCATATTTACTCTCACAAATGTTTCAATGTTTGTTTCTTTTTTATTGCAATCAATTTGATTTCATTCGTTAGTAGTCTATTCTGCTGTAATTTGAAGAACATCTAAGTATTCCTAAAGAAAGAGAAGTCTTCTGCTTTGCTACAATTTGTTTCAATTCTTCTTTTTCTAGTATTGCATTTTTCGGAGCGTGTTGTGGCTGCTGGTTCATCTGTCAAGTTTCTTCCGGGATTTAGAGGGTCGCTTCCCTTTGAACTTGAATCTGGGTAAGTGTAAACACTTTTATTTGATGTTTAGTCGCACATTCTGCGTACACTCTCCCAAAACTCACTTGTTGGATTATATTGGGTATGTTGTTGTTGCAGCAGTGCTCCTCGCTTAATCATGAAACAACAACATACTTAATATAATCTCAGTAGGTGAAGTCTGAGGAGGATAGATGGTGTGCAGACCTTATCCCTAACCTGTAGGTTAGAGAGATTGTTTCCACTTAATCCTAGAACTATTTCTGTTTATAGCTACTAAGCAGGGTCGTGGACAATGTTTGAGTTGAAACTGAAAACTGTATTTGAAGTTAGAAAGCATTTGTGCAAGTTGTCAGCCGTTTTGAACATAATTTTGATGATTTGTGAGTGAAAACTAGCATTTCACAATACACCTCCAAACCAATAAATATGTTTATTGAATTTTGTTTGCACATGACGAAACAAGTATTTATAAGTAATAAAGTTTGGAATTTTCGATAACCACTTATACCCGATTCAATTCACCTTAGTTAGATCAGATTTCCTGGTTAAAATGGATCTAAATTTACTCAGCACTGGGTGGTGTTTCAGGTACATAGGAGTGGGTGATTCAGATGATGTTCAACTATTCTACTACTTCGTTAAGTCTGAGTCAAATCCAAAATTAGACCCTCTTATTCTATGGCTAACTGAAGGCCCTGGTTGCTCCGTTTTATCTGAGAATGCCCTAATGTTATTTAGGAGGTTAAAGAGTCATGTATTTATTCCTCAGATAGTAACTTATAATATTCTTATTCATGGGTTCTGCAAGTCGGGACGAGGAAAAGTTGCAAGAGAGTTCCTCAATGAATTGGTAGAATCAGGTCATATCCCGAATGCTATCACTTATACGGCAGTGATGAAATGTTACTTCAGATATAGACAATATGAAGAAGGCTTTAAAATCTTTGCAGAGATGAGAAATAAAAGATATAGTACATATGATGCCTTTGCTTACTGTACAGTCGCAAGTCTGTTACTTAAAACTGGGAGGATAACTGAGGCCAATGAGTACCTGGGGTATATCATTACAAGTGGCTTTAGCCTTTCTTTTAATACCATTTTCAATCTATATTGTAAGGAAGGTCAGCTGGATAATGCTTTTAAATTGTTATACGAGGCAGAAAAAAAAGGCTTGGAATCTGACAAGTACACCCCTGCTATCCCGATTGATGGCTTGTGCAGGACTGGTAATTTAGAAGAGGCACAACAACAATTGAACCGTATGATTGAGATGGGTTTTGATTCTAACTTGGTTGCGTGGAATTCTTTTATCAATGGGTCGTGTAAAGCTGGTCACTTGGATTATGCTACACAGATATTTGAGTCAATGGATATGAAAGACTCTGTTACTTACTCTACCATAGTCCGTGTTTTTTGCAAAGCTAAGAGGTTTCGTGCAGCATCTAAGTTACTAATATCTTGTATTAGAGGTTGCATGAAAATTCTTAAATCAGATAAACGAATTGTTATTGATGGTCTTCATAGTGGTGGAGTTACACATGAAGCAACAAAGGTCCAATCTAAAATTCGACTGGCTAAGCTTCTGCATTATTGATAAAGAATGGTGCTCGACTTTGCCACTGATCTTTGTATTTCTACCTTCTACATATTTTACTTATTGTCATTAGTTATTTTCATATTTTTTACTATTATTTTAATTTAATGTATGATCTTTGTATTTGTAAAACAAAGTTTTTCATGACTATGCGAAGCGCGGTCAAGTGCACTAGTAATCTAATAATTTCAATGACTCAAGCCGGAGAGCTCACCAAAGCACAAGAAACATATAAACAAATGAGTCTTTTTAAAAAAAAAATTATTAATAACGTATTTTTTAAAATATTATCCCGTCTTTTAGATATATACTAATTTAGATATACGTGTCTCGCGCGTGTACCTCAATTTAGTGAGTATAATTTTATAAAATCATTTAAAATATAAAAAGCATGACAGTCTTTCAAAATATTTATTGCATTTTTTATTTGTTAGCATCTTGACATTAGGACGACTTTTAGTTATATCCAAAGTAAAAATTAGTCAACCGAAAAGTACATATATTAGTTTAAACACAAGAAAGTTTATATGTTCATCTTTCAAATAAAAGTTATGCATATCAAGATTCAATACTTATTATAACCTTATATTTAGAACTCAACTAACAAGTTTAATTAAAAATTCAACTATAATACTAAGAAAATAATTAAATAACATAATCAAAACAAAGCCACAATTAAATAAAAAAGGAAAAAAAAAAGAGACAAACCTTTGATGTTTTTTACCACTTCATTCGGTGGCGACTTGCTTATTTCTTTCAATTTTTGATAAAAAAAATTCTACTGAAAAAACAAACACAAGATTATAAAAAAAAGGAGAATTCATTGTTGTATTATACGCAATAAACAAAAGACAAAAAAGCTTAAAAAGATAAATTCAAGATTCTTTTGCTTCATAATCATTCAAAACTTTAAAACTAAATTCAAGTATATTCTCATAAATAGTCCAAAAAGGTTAAATGATTGACATTTCGAATTTTAGTGTGCTCAATTGCTGGAAAACACGAAAAGCTCTTAGTTTTTTATTTTATTTTTCTGATATTAATTATACAATTGTAAATTACTTAGAAGATCTTTTTGGGTGAAAAATAATATATAGTATTAAATTGTTAAAGGATACAAAAGTAGAGAAGATTAAACATAATGGCCAAAAAAGCAGAGTAAAAAATTCAGATGAAACACGTACATACACAGTCTGAAAGACATTTGAAATCAAAAGAAATGCATCAATCTTGAAATATAAAGACAAAAATGATATATATATATATATATGTGTGTGTGTGTGAGATTTAATGCACTAATATGCAATAACAATTAGTTATAGGATAAGTTTAGAGATTCCATAGGGTAAATGCTACCATCTTTTAGTTATGCGGTAAATTTAGAGATTCCATAATAGTTAATGCGTTGTTTATTGAGTACTATTTTTTTTATGGAAGGAAATTTTTTAGTTCTTTTATTTTTTGGTTTTTGGGTATGATTAGGTTTTTAGATAGTGAAGAAGGAATTATATTTTTGTGAGGAGAGGTTTTCTCTTCTTGGTAATATAGTCAATATTTAATATTACTTAAATAATAGGGAAATGATGAAAAGATGATTTTGTCTAAAGCGGAGTATTTTAATGAAGCGCAAAAAATTCAAATCACTTTTCTAAGAGGCTTCACACTTTTAATATATTATAGATATAGATATAAATATAAATATAGATATAGATTATAGATATAGATATAGATTATAGATATAGATATAGATTATAGATATAGATTAAAACAAGTAAAATTAGTTACATGAACAACTTTTCTTTTGATCAAAATCATACTTGATTTTGGTGATCAACAAGTACAAACGGAAACACCCTTCAAAACACCCCATTCCTGATCCCACCCATCCAGTGACAGATCTAGTATATACTCAGGGGGTTCATAATTTTTTTCGGCAAAAAATTACATTATTTATGAACGGTTAAAATTATTTTTTAGATATATATAATATATATTGAATTCCTTCAGTTAGTTCGTGTGTGCACTTTCAAACTCCCTCAATGAACTTCTTGGCTCCGCCACAGACCCATCCTATACCCCCACTTCCACCACTACCACCATAGTCATACCCCACACCCAATAATATTTATCAAAATTATATTTTACATAATATTATTTACTTACCTACAAAATCAAAAACGAATAAGGAAATTATTTGTTTCAGAAAAATATTTGCCTACTTCTATATCTGAACAATATGAAAAATCAACTTCTATAGACTATAACGTAAACGATTTGTGGCTGGTAATAAATACAAATTTAATCCTAAGTACAAATTACAATTTGTGATTTCATATAAACTGCAAGAGATGACATAATTTTCACACCTCACATTACGCACATACATATTCAAATTTAAACCTTTTTTTACCCTTACCGTCCTTGTACCACCTTTATATTTCACAAAAATGTTGCAACATTTTCTTCTACTTGTTCACTCACCATGACCATTTTTTTGTTAGAAAATATATGAGAAAAATTATAGGACAAAAAAGATTAAGGGTGTATTCGGTACGACTGAAAATATTTTTTTCGTTTTTTCCATATTCAATTGATAATATTATTAAGGATGTATTCGGTACGACTGAAATTATTTTCTTCATTTTTTTCATATTCGATTGATAATATTTTGAAAAAGTGTGTGGGTTGTAACTAGTAGTTAGGGAGCTCTGATGTAGCCGGGTTAGTAAGCTTACGACTGTGTCCACTGGTAGGAGCCGCTAGTGTATGGTTTATACTAGGGGGTTATTTCTTATTTCCTGTTTTTTAAATTTCATATTGCTCTTATTTTCGTGGCTCCCTTAGCTCTATTTTTATTATCTTTCATTCCTTATTTTGGTTATACCACTCATTCTGCTTCATGTATTAGTACTATGACCTTGTTAACTATTCATTATCTTGAGCCGGGGGTCTATCGAAAACAGCTTCTCTACTTCGTATGGACTGCGTACATTTTACCCTCCCCAGACCCCCACTTGGTGGGATTACACTGGGTTTGTTGTTGTTGTATATATATAAATGTTCTTGAGACAATATTTTCTTACTTACTTATCGAAAATTAAAAAATAAGTAAGAAAAATCATATTTAAAAAAAATAAAAAAATATTCATAAAAACATCTTACTTAGTACCGAACACACTAATGCTTGATTACTCTCGCTTGCAGAGCCGAAAATGCTAAATGGTTTTGTTATATGTCCAAGCTGATCTGGAATGAAAATTCATTGTTACTAAAAGAGAATAATTTAAAACAATTTTTGTACACCAATGTACATTGTATTCTTGTGATTCAACTCTTAAACTTGGTAGATAAGTGCAAAGAAGGGGAAAAAAACACGAAAAAAAATGCACATATAAAGCTTTGCTGATGCCCATTTAGTTTCCAAATTACACTAAGTTTTATTCAATTTTAAATCTCTATTAACCATATCTTAAAGTCCCCATATTCGTCAACGACAAAACTAATAAGATTTAGACTAAGGTTATACTCCTTAAGTTTGTCATGAACACTAGAAATGTCTCTCTAAATTAATGATCATCTCGTTTCTCATTCAATCTAGTGACTGAGAAAACTTGAGCAGAAAATAGATGCAAAATTTCTTTTTGTATTTCTATGTGTTTTCTGGTGTATTTCTTGAGTAATTACAACTATGTGTTGCTTCCTATGAAGCCTTACTACATCTATTTATAGACCCTTTAAAGTCCCTAAGTCAAAAATGTACAACAATGCAAGAAAATCTTCCTATACAATTGTCAACATGCAAGCTGGAATCTGGAAAATCTACAAGCTGGAAAATCTGCAAGCTGGAAAATTCTGCACATTCAAGCCAACCCATGTGGACTTTTCAAAGTCTAATAAGTGTGTTGCATGCTTAATGCTTTCAAACTCTAATCCAAATACAGCTTCAGTGTGTATCTATCTCCCTTGTTTCTTTCTCTGGCAGAGTAACATCATTTTTTTCGGCAACACCCCCTCTCAAGTTGATGGCCGGAGATTGGACACTCAACTTGTGCAAAAGAAAACTATGAAGTGGCCCTGCTAGAGCTTTGGTAAATAAGTCAGCTAATTGAGATGAAGAAGGAACAAAAGATAATGAAATCAACCCATCAAGAAGTTTTTCTCGAACGAAATGGCAATCAAGCTCAATGTGCTTGGTTCGTTCGTGAAAAATGGGATTCTTGACAATATGTATTGCGGCCTGACTATCACAATTAATGGGCACCGGAAATGAAGGAGCTACAAACAAATCCTGAAGGAGACGAACAACTCAGGTAATTTCAGCGATAAGGCGGCGCATAGATCGGTACTCAGCTTCTGCAGAAGAAAGAGCTACGACGGGCTGCTTTTTTGATTTCCAAGAGATAAGGCAACCCCCAAGACTTAAAAAAACCACTGACAGATCGATGGGAATCAGAACAAGCAGCCCAATCGAAATCGCAAAATGCTTGAATTTGGAATGAAAAATCTGGAGATAAGAAGAACCCTAGACCTGGATCTTTACTCAGGTATCTCAAAACATGATAAGCAGTTTGAAGGTGAATAGAACGAGGATTTTGCATATATTGACTAAGATGCTGGACTGTATAAGCAAGGTCTGGCCGAGTATTTGCTAAAAAATTCAGCTTTCTCAAGAGCCGTCGATAAAATGCCGGATCACTGAGAGGCTCACCAGAGGTAGTGGAAAGCTTAAGACTTGGATCCAATGGAGTAGACACAGGCTGAGATCTCAAACAATCAAACTCGGTGAGGTGCTCTATTGCAAATTTTTGCTGGGTAATGATCATTCCAGATTTCTCTCGCACCAATTCCATTCCCAAAAAGTAATGTACCTCACCTAAATCTTTGATCTTGAATTCAGAATTTAATAATTTTTTAAATTCACCTATTTCCGCTGTATTGTTGCCAGCGATTAATATATCGTCGACATATACAGCTAAAAGAGCAATGAGGTTACCTGTTACCTTGAAGAAAAGGGAGTAGTCGTTGAGTAAAGAATGGAAACCTCGAGTGTTCAATACAAAAGACAACCTAGCATACCATTGGCGGGAAGCCTGTTTCAATCTATACAACGATTTATGAAGACGACACACATGATTAGAAGAAGGAGGTGCCAAACCCAGAGGAAACTTCATATATACCTCTTCATCAAGATCTCCATGGAGAAACGCATTGTTCACATCAAGCTGGTAAATTTTCCAAGCTTTATTTACAGCAACTGATAAAAGGCACCTGATTGTAGTGATTTTTACTACGGGAGAAAAAGTCTCTGTATAATCGAGGCCTTCTCTTTGTATATCCCCTCGGATCACTAATCGAGCCTTTAATCTTTCCAAAGAACCATCAGATTTCAATTTCACTTTGTATACCCATTTGCAAGGTAATGCCTTCTTCCCCTGTGGTAATTCAACAATATCTCAAGTTCTATTAGAATCTAATGCATCAAATTCTTTAGTCATCGCAGTGGTCCAACCAGGATGCATAATAGCTTGTGCATATGATGATGGTTCAGTGGTTTGACAAATAGAATTTATGAGAACCTGATTGGATTCTGTTAAGGCAGAAAAAAAAGTTAAATATAAAGGAGAAAATAGTGGATTAGGAGAAAACATAGAATAATCTGTTGCACAAATATAATCAGACAAGTACTTGGGTTTTTTATGTTGCCTGTGTGATCTTCGCAGCAAGGTATCTTGTTCAGAGGGTAACACTGTAGAACCTAATGGAGAGCTAGAAAAAGGTTGATCAGGAGTAGGATGTAAATCAGAGACACTTCTAGGATTGAGATCAATTTGTCGTGTGGACTCTTCAGACAAGTAAGTATCATCATTTGAAATGGGTAAAGACTCCGGGAAAAGCTTGGACATGGGATTAGGTTAAACAAAAGGAAAAACATGTTCCACAAACTTAACATCCCTAGAAACTGTGACTTGATTTGTTTGAAGAACAAGAACCTTGTACCCCTTTTTTGCAAAATGATACCCTAGAAAAACTCCAGGAAGAGCTCTAGGACTAAGCTTGTCCTTATTTCTATAAAGAGTAGAAATGAAACGCAAACATCCAAAAGGCTTTAAGACAGTGTAATTAGGAATAGTTTTGAATAAGACCTGGTACAAAGATTTTTGTTTAAGAACAAAAGATGGAAATCTGTTAATCAAATGAGTGGCAGTGAGCAAGCAATCACCCCAGAACCTTTTAAGAGCATTAGATTGAAACAACAAGGCCCTACATGTTTCCAATAAGTGTTTATGCTTTCTTTCCACCACACCATTTTGTTGTGGTGTGGCTGTACAAGTGATTTGGTGTAAAATGCCTTTCGATTGAAAAAAATCTGTTTGCACCTTTTCTGTTCCCAACTCAAATGCATTATCTGATCTCACAACTTTGATTTTTGTGGAAAATTATCATTCAATGTGAGATATAAAAGCTTGTAGAGTAGGAAAAACACTTGACTTAGTGCAAAGAAGAAAGGTCCAAGTACATCTTGAGAAGTCATTTACAATTGTCAAGAAATATTTTTCTTCTTTGTAAGTGGGAGTCTTATAAGGTCCCCAAGTGTCTATGTGTATTAGCTCAAAACAACCTTTAGTAGTGATGTAACTAGTCGGGAAAGGGGGGTTGATTTGTCTGGCCATGGGACAAATAGAACAAGGAAAATCTACTTTATCGATTTTATTTAATTGCAATTGCTTGATGTTTTTCATCGCATGAAAAGGCAAATGACCTAATCTATTATGCTATAGAATCGCTGAAGTAGAAAGCAAACAAGCTGGAACAATTTTAATAACTTCACTGGAAGATTGAGCTCTAACTGGACTAATTGACTCATGACAAACTGACTGAATAGAATTAGGCAGAAACTTAGACAAACATGAGATTGATTCTTGATAGGAATTTAAAGACACTGGACTAGAAATTAAAGATGCTGGATTAGAAAACTTCTGAGAAATCAACTCCATATTAGGTGTGTTATCCTCCATCACATATAGCCCTGCTGCACTATCACCTAGTACCTGTTTATTCTTCAAAAAAGGGGCTTGTATAGAACAATTTGTTTTAGAAAAAATGAGATTGCAATCAAAATGAGTACATAACTGAGAAACTGATAACAAGTTATGTTTGAATGTAGAAACTAGAAGGACATGGTGAAGTTCAAAATTCGGAGTTAAATGTAGACTGCCTATAAAGTCTACTTTAACCTTGAATGAATTTGGTAAAGTGACTAAAATAGGAGAAGACAGAGACAATATGTTGTGCAACAGAGACTTTCAAAGGTCATGTGTTGTGAAGCGCGAGAGTCTATAATCCAGGCGTGGTACATTGTTTTTGAAAAAAAAAAAGAAGTAAATATATGACAAGCTATATGCATACCAACCATATTAACACTATCACTGGCCTCATAAGTTGATATTGTAAAAACTAGTTGAACATCTTGAAACATTTGCACCAGTTTGTCACACTGTTCTTTGGAAAAACCTTGGTTGATAAGGAGATTAGTCATAGTATTTGCTCCATTGCCTTTTTTCTCAAAAACTACATTAGCCTGGTAGTTAGCAGAATTTCCTTTTCTTACCTTGTTGAACTTGAAGTGTGCAGGATATCCAACAAGTTTATAACAAACATCCTTGGTGTGACCAGATTTTTTTGCAATATTTGCAAAAAAAAATCTGTCTTCTTAGTTTCTGTGTTTCCTAATGGATTAGCACCCCTATAGTAATTTATACTCCTAGATGGAGTCCATTTTTGTCCAGAAGTCATGAAAGTAGAAGATTCAATAGCAAGACTATGATTAGAATGTACTTCCCTTTGTGATTCTTCATGTAAGATGATAGAATAGGCTTGGGCAGTACTAGAAAGAGGCTTCATCATAAGTATGTTCCCTCTCACGCTAGTAAACGCATCACTGAGACCCATTAAAAACCGTATTAGTTGTTGGTCTTCATTCATTTTGATGTTATGAGTTTTGGCTCCACAGTCACAGGTACATTTACATAACATAAAAATATTCAGTAGTTTCAGTTGATCCCAAATTCTTTTAAGTTTGGTAAAATAGCTTGCTACATCGTTAGTACCTTGGCTGATGTTATTGAGCTTCTTTTGCAGTTGAAAAATCCGTGCTCCATCTGCCTGTCCATAGCGATCCTCAAGCTCAATCCAAAACTCCCTAGTTGTCTGTGAGTAGATCACGCTTTCAGAGATATCCCTGCTAAGGGAATTCAGCAACCAAGTAATGACCATGTCATTGCATCTCTTCCACTGATCAAACAAAGGTGAATCTTCAGCGGGACACCTGCAGTTTCCATTGATAAATTCAAGTTTATTTTTAGCCGAGAGCGATATAAGAACTCCCCTGCGCCAGTTTCCATATCAAGAACCATCAAAAGTGACATTCAATAATATCATCCCATGGGTTATCAGACGCAGACAAAAAATAAGGATGACATGAGTCTACAGGCAAAGAAGCTGTTGTGCCAGAATTTTCCTCTGTACCAGGTGTTGATGAAGAAGAATTGGAAGGGGAAGTACTCATGTTCAAAGATGGATTTAGAATTGATTATCAAAAAAAAATTATATTGCTTCTTAAGGATGCTCTGATACCATGAAAAAACTTGAGCAGAAAATAGATGCAAAATTTCTTTTTGTATTTCTGTGTGTTTTTTGGTGTATTTCTTGAGTAATTACAACTATGTGTTGCTTCCTATGAAGCCTTACTACATCTATTTATAGACCCTTTAAAGTCCCTAAGTATAAAATGTACAACAATGTAAGAAAATCTTCCTATACAATTGTCAACATGCAAGCTGGAATCTGAAAAATCTGCAAGCTGGAAAATCTGAAAAATCTGCAAGCTGAAAATTTTTGCACATTCAAGCCAACCCATGTGGACTTTTCAAAGTCTAATAAGTGTGCTGCATGCTTACTGCTTTCAAGAGCTAATCCAAATACAGCTTCAGTGTGTATCTATCTCCCTTGTTTCTTTCTCCGGCAGAGTAACATCATTTTTTTCGGCAACAATGACTCCATGAGATGTTGTGACATATTTATGAAAAAATAATACTTTGACTATCCCTTAATTCAAACAATCGATTATGTCAGTCATGAATCCAATTTTTTTAAATTACGAACGCTCGGTTGTCTTTACTCTAAATTTACTTTCTAAAATTAATACCTTCGTCAATATTATTATATTTTACTAATATCATTTTTCAAGTATAAAAGAAATGTGTTGCTTTAAAGCTAATGAATGCCAATACCACATCTGCAATATATGAATTTTTACTAATAATATTATTTTATTTATACGTAATTCTAAGCACACCATAATGTATTATATGACGTGAAGCTTATATTTTTCATACAGTTAAAAATAACATTAAAATTTTTGATATGGTCTAAAGTACGTATTCATTACAATATCATCATTATACGAATATCATGTCTTGAATGTGTAATAAAGAATCTATGGGACAAAAGACAAGAGACAAGTTTGCTGTTTTTAATGAATTGGTTTAACAGTGGATCTTTAATGCTTCGCCTCTGTTTTGCTTGACTTAAGAAAAAAGTAGTACAGTCCTTGTTCATTCGTTCACATTTAACCGGACAAATTTCCTACTCCCACCTCCCAACGTCTATATTTATTTATCTATTTTTCTATTAGCATAGAAATTAAGAAATCATAAATAATAGAAATAATTTTATTATATTTTAAAGATTATAAAATAATATATCATATTTAATGTTAAAAATAAAATTTAAAAAATAGTTAAATTATCTATTAATTTTATAAACTGAACAAGTATTTTTAGAAATATCAAAATAAACAAGTAAAGATGGACGAAGAACGTAAAAAATATGCTCTTTATTTTATTTTATCGTCATTATTAATTTGACACACATCTTTAAATTTTTTAATTAGAATTGTATCATACAAAATAAATTTTATTAATAATATTTTGAATCTCTAAATTTTGATTATTACTTTACGTAGCTATTTAATACTAATAATGTGATACGAAAAATATAATAAAATTCTTTTGATCTCATGAATCGAATAAGTAAATTTAAATAATTATTTTTAATATAGAAATCAAGTAAAATGAAATGAAATAGTAATTAATAAAGGCGTAATTTTATTATAGGATCTTTAATTATTATAAATTATTATTTAAATTTAAAAAATAAATAATATTTGATAATAAAAATAAGATAAATATACAGGAGTATTTTTTTTTATTTTTTATTTTGCAAATCTAATAAACATAAGTAGTTTATTCTTTTAGCATAATCAACGAGTAGAATATATTAAAGATATTGCTGGTGAAAGTTGATATATATCTTTTTGAATTGATTGAGGTGCAAAAAAATTAATACTATAAAAAAGAAAAACGAATTGAATTGAGAAATATCATAGTTAACTACTCCCTTCATTTTAAAATAATTGAATTATTAGGATAAGACAGAAAAATCTTATAAGACATAAACATAAATTATAGATTATTTTTCACTATTATTTTTTTAATTATTCATAAATTACTTTTTTAGAAAATGTGAAGTATTTAAGTATCTTATTAAATAAAAAGATAAAATTAAAAATAAATAATTTATTTATTTTAAATATTAAAAAATAATCTAATAATTTTTTTATTTAAAAATAAAAGGGGTATGCAGTAAATTAGATTGAGAAATATTTAATCATGCACGATGTCGTAGAGTTTTCAGCTTTTGCGCCGCTATGAATTTTAACTTATGCATAAAATACATTATTGAAAAAGTTGTGAAATTACACATTTAGAAAAAAAAAGAACCTTTCATTGAGACATTTAACAGGGGTAGTACAGTCATTTCAATGTCATTGGAAATTAGCTGTTTTTCAGGTTGAATTTCTTATGAAAATAACGAGGTACTTGTCCCCCGTACACGTTTCTCAGGTAAATTCAATTTCTCGTTTCACATCTCATTTGTTCCTTTTTTCCTCGCCTTTTTCTAACTCCGGCTACTATCGCCGCCGTTAACAACCACTTCCGCCGCCGAGCTCCGCCGCGCGCCGCCGTTATTAATTCTATCAAAAGCTATCAACTTTTATTGCAGCTCAAGCATCGTTGACTTACTTATATTCCCTGTTTGGTTGCTAAAAAAAGAGGAATCAAGAAACTGCATTGTAGGTGTTTCTTCCTCGTTTATCATAACGTTAATTGGATCAGTGCCTGCAGGTGGGCTTTTCTTATTTTTTTGCATACGCATTGTTAAGTTAATTAATTGATTTTATGAGGCAATTTTTTTGATAAGATTGACTTGGTCATTTTCTATTTTTGCTAATAAAACAACATGTAAAGTTGTGGGTTTTGGGTGGTGGGGGATTTTGGTTTTTGCTTATGTTGTTGAGTTTTTTTTTTTTTTTTTTCAAATCAAAATGATTTTTAAGTTAACTTGGTATGTTACTTTCTAATATCATTTTTCTTTTGTACCAAGATGGAGACTTTGTATTAGAATAGGACGAGGGTTCAAAGGGTTTTAGTGGGGTTTTCAGAATTTTTTGCATTCTATATTTTCTGAGTGCATGATATATTTGCCATCATGAATTTTCTTGAGCTGTCAGTAAGCATTTGATGTGTGGTGGTTGTATACTTGAATGGGCTTTTATTATTTCGGGGTTGTAAATGTGGATAGCTTTTTAACTTTGCTATGTGTCTATAGTAAATGTCCTAGCTTGATCTTTGAATAATGTCTAACATATAATACTCTTCTGAAGGACTTAAATTGTTCCTTTGTAGTTTGGGGAAGAGTTTGACATGCCAAATTCTTTATTCTCTGATGTCTGGTAGTATGAACTTGCTGCTAATATTTCTTATTAGAGCCTGCTGTTTTGCTTATCGAAAGTCTCTCCAAGTGGGTTTCAGGTTTAATGAAGGTGTTCTTAACAGATAATCTTTATATACACAGGGATCCCCTGCGGAGGTCTTTGTTCCTAGACAGCTGGAGCAGGATTAGTTTTTTTACAAGCTGTTTGAGATCTTGATTTGTTATTATCTTGTTTACGAGAGGAAATATATTGGGCTAATACTTGGGTGAAGGGAGTTGGAGGGATGCAAATTTTTAGAGACCTCAATAGATGTCTGTTATATTACGGCGCCTTCGATGGATGATAGCTGGTCTAAATAAAGGAACACCAGTGACCCCTAAGAGGCTGCACAGTGCTGATGTGCAGCCTGCGCCTTTTTCACCACTTACACAGCAGCAGCAATTGCAACTACTCAAGTCCTATTACGAGTCAAAGTCTGAGAAAAGAAAGCCTACACAACCAATGTTGGAGGCTGTGCATGAGATTTCCATCTACATTCACCGGTTTCACAATCTTGACTTGTTCCAGCAAGGGTATGTGGATATCATGCTCCATAGTTCTTTATCTTGCTCCTTTGGTGATTTGGCTATTGTACTTCTGTTGCCTTACAATTTTTGCCAACTATGTAGATGGTACCAGATTAAGATTACAATGAGATGGGAAGATGGTGATAATGGGTTATTAGGAACTCCATCCAGAGTCGTTCAGTATGAAGGTAAACTTATTGAGTATGACAAATGGCCAAACCATACAGCAGGCTATTAAAAGCACGATACTTTTAAATATTGCAGTCAATTACAGTGGGGTACTGAAGTGAGAATGATATCATCTTTGAGGAAAGACTAGAGGAATCAATATTCTGAAATGCTTAAAGTTCCATTACTATGAATCTTGCTATGCAATATGATAAACTGATGTGGTAGTCTTATGTGTTATGATAACTTTATGATGTTATGTGCATTTGATTGTTATTTTGTTGTTTTATTGCTGAAAAGTAAGTTTACAAGCATAGAAAGCAGTTTTGGTCGTTACTCGTTACACATTATTTCAGAGGATATAATATGTGAAACTAAGTAAAAGGAAGATAGAGGTTATATCTTGTCTAGTGCACTACACAAAAACATAGCCAGTGTGACCCCAAAGTAGGTTATGGCGAGGGTGGGGTGTACGCATACCTTACTCCTTACCTTGTGCGACTTGGAGTGGCAGATTAGATTGACTAGTGCACTAGTCTGTCATAATTGAAATGCTGCAATTCACAAAAAATCAATATTGCAATCCACCAAGATAAATACACAAACCCAATCACATTCTGGAGAAATGAGAACTCCCTGTTCCCTTTTCAGTAGTTCATAAAATCAATGGCTGTCAACAACATACCTAGTGTATTCCTACAAAGTGAGGTCTGGGGAGGGTAAAGTGTACGCAGTCGATACCACTACCTCAATGAAGTAGAGAAGCTATTTCCTATAGCCCCTGGTTCAGGACAGCTAACAGTATAACAAACAAAAAACATAAAAGTAATTAAATGAACAACAAAATGGGATAACACACCGCTAGATAATTAAAGAAACCGACATAGTAATACTATAAACTATTTATTTGAGATCACAAACATCATCAGAACACTACGAACAAAACAGGGCACAGATACAAACAAAGCACTCCTCCCTACTATTACGGACACACTCCTACCCACTAACCATCTACCGTAATTTGCGATCTCCGCACCTTCGTATAAAGGGTCATGTCCTCCGTAAGTTGTAACCGCTCCATGCCATGCTTAATCACCTCCCTCCAATATTTCTTCAGCCTACCTCTACCCCGCCTAAAACCATTCATAGCCAGCCTCTCACACCTCCGTATTGGAGCATCCGTGTACCTCCTCATCACATGTCCGAACCAACACAACCTCACTTCCCGCATCTTGTCTTCCACCGAAGCCACTCCACCTTCTCTCGAATATGGTTATGATTTATCTATCTTTTGTAACTTCACAAAAAATGATACTTCCTTTTTAAGTGTGCCCAAGGTGCCAAAGGAATGAAAAAATTACTTGCTGTACCGTTAAGAAAGTTCGTTTAGTGGTTAGTCTAACCTTTAGTCGTTTACAAGGTTCTAGAGACAATAGTTGGTGGACCTGTTCTGTGACTCTCCTTATTCTTGGTCTCATTGTTTGACTTTTATATATGTTTCTTGGTTCTCTTTACATTGACATTCATTCTCAAAGTTGATGGCCACTATTATTTCAGAATAATTATGCAATCAAGCATCCTAGAAATCTATGCTACCTAAGTCAATCACTCTGCTGCTAAATCAGTTCCTGTTGTGAATTGTCTGGCTAAATGCAGATTTTCTTCAGATTTGACCAGGGTAGTGGACAGAATGTAACCTTTGTTGGCAATTCATGTATAGGCTCATGGTTGATTGCTAGTTTTGAAAAATTAACCAACAGATTTGCACACACTTTTTTTATTAAAAAAATCTGTTTCTTCTTGCTGTTTTCACTAGAAATTTGTAAACACTTAATGGTCGTAATTTGTCTTCAACTCTCTTAAGGAGAAGGGAAACAATCACATGAGCTCTATGAAAAGAGATCTTAAATTGAAAAGGGAGGAAGATACAACAACAACAACAACAAACCCAGTATATTCACATAGTGGGGTCTGGGGAGGGTAAAGTGTACGCAGTCCATACCACTACCTCCGAAGAAGTAGAGAGGTGAAAAGGAAGGAAGATGAGTTGCAATAAACTAGATTACGTTATATTGACAGTTTGTATTCATTTATAGTTAATTTTTGGGTTAAAGAGAGGACAGCAAGGGAAATTCGTGTTTGTAGATGCCCCTGCTTGGGCACACACATAAAAAGCATACCATTGATAATATGATATAGCTTTTGCAGTAATGAGAGAACTTGTCTCTTGAGTAATACCTTTGTTTGGGTTTCAGCTCCTGATTTGGGTTCCGAAGATGTATATGGAGTATGGAGGATTGATGATACAGATCATAGTTTCTCCACACAGCCTTTCCGAATCAAATATGCAAGGCAGGATATTCTTCTCTCCATGATGGTCTCCTTCAACTTGTCTCTTAACAAACGTGAGGTGATCTCTCTTGACCTTAACCCCCATATGTAATTTCGCCCTGCCACCTTCTTCTCCACATTCACCCATCAAAGGTGTATCAATGCACACACATTGTTCAAAATTTCAGACATATATATATATATATATATATATATATATATATATTTTTATAAAGAACATTTCAGACATTTAAGTTATATGGAACCAAAATTTCCTCTTCTTAATCTCACCTACTAACATGTACTTCAAAATTAGCAGGGCCCATCGACATCTGGTGTCATTCTGAAATTTGAGCTTTTCTATGCACCTATAATGGAGAACGGGTTAGTTGATTGTTTTGATCTGTGTTTTCTGCAGTTGCATCAAGAAATAATTCACAAACAAGTTTTGATTCTAGTATTTACTAGATAAAAGTAAAATGCAGATATACTTTGCCCTCCTGATCAGTAACTGACTACTGTATAACTTTCTCTGTTGGATTAGTCTGCAGTCTTCCCTGGATGCTTCTCCTGCTGCAGTCCATGAATTTCGTCTTCCATCCAAAGCTCTTCTAGGGTTACACTCTTATTGTCCTGTACATTTTGATGTTTTTCATGCAGTACTGGTCGATGTGAGTGTGCACATCAGCCTTTTGAAAGGTGATGTTTACACCTCCTCACAGAAGGTACCAAGGTTTGTCGAAGATTCCAATCCTTTACTGTTAAATGAGTACATTAATGAGATCATACCAGAGTTATATCTGTTTCATGTTGTTGCTGTTTAATTTGAGTGCCATATATCATTATTATAAGATGGTAGTAACTACATTTACACCGAACTTTTCAGTGAGCCTCGTGTGGATGAAGATTATGATAATGAAGATTATGATCAGGCAAAACAAGTATGTGCTCTTCCTGACTTTGGATTTCTGAGTTCAGATTCCTACGCCTCTTATTCACCATTAATTAGGTATAACTTTTAAAAGTAAGGCCAATATACCAGTGCACTGGTGAAAAATGTAAAGGAGATCCTCTTTTAATATGCTTCCTCGATTTTGTGATCTTGGATCATTTTAAGCATCAAGTTGTTGCTTGCTTTTCAATTATTCTGCTTTACATTTGAACCTTATTAAGAAATCATGGTAGCCGAATGGGAATTATTGATCTGTTCCTTGAATATTCTGCTGTTTATGCTGCTTGCTTTTCAATGAATTTCAGTAAGTAAAGACAACCTTTGTGATGGCACATCAGGTAATGAATATAATTTCAAGATAAAACAGAATATAGGGCACCCAAGGGTCTGTTCTACTGGTCAATGAAGTGGGGTTATAGAACCATGAGGTCTCAGGTTCATTTCCCCGATGCAAAAAAACAACAAGAAAAACTAGGTGATGTCTTTCCTTCTGATTAAGCCTTGGTGGAAAGAGTTATTGGGTGGAATAGTCGTGATGCATGCAAGCTGGCGGGCCCACCCCCTTTATAGAAAAAGAAAAAAAGAAATTTAGGAACTAGTTGATGCAGTAGACTCTATAGGAAAAGGATGTAAGCAAGAGGGATTTTCACGAATGAATTAAGTCTAGCTTCTTATCAATTTCAGAATAGTAAAAGTTAAATGACATAAGATTCTTTCAGCTGCACATCAATAAAGAACTCAATAACATAGAGGCTCATTTGGTACGAGGGATAAGGGATAACTAATACGACAACAACATGCCCAGTATATTCCCACGAAGTGCGGTGTGGGGAAGATAAATTGTACGCAGGCCATACCACTACCTCAGGATGAGGTAGAGAGGTTGTTTCCGATAGACCTCTAGCTCAAGACAAAAAACAGTATAGAAAAGGCATTATATAAGAACAAAGAAACTATAGGTAATAACAAGACAACAGATAATACCGGAAACTATCCAAAACTACATCAAATAACCTCAAAACTCCAAGGCCCACAACACTACGACTACTGGCACGGATAACAACACAAAGCACTTCGACCTACTAGCAAGGACACACTCCTTCCTACAAACCTTCTACCTAATTCGCGTCCTCCACACCTTCCTATCTAGGGTCATGTCCTTGGTAAGCTGTAACTGCTCTATGTCATGTCTAATCTTATCCCATCAATATTTCTTCGGTCTACCTCTAGCACGCCTAAATTCATCCATAGCCTACCTCTCACACCTCCTTAGTGGGGCATCCGTGCTCCTCCGCATCACATGCACGAAATATCTCAACCTTGTTTCCCACATCTTAACTTCCATCGAAGTCACGGGTGAGGATTATTTATGGTGGCAGGGCACAACAAAGGTAGATACTGGCTAAAAGAAGGATATAAACCGACAAGTCTTAGTGATAATCAAGTCTTCAAATGGCCTTGGAAGCGTATCTGGAGAATCAAAGTGCCACATAAAGTGGCACGCTTTACTTGTCTGCTAGCTAGTTTTGACATTAGATAATGTGGCTAAGAGAGGTATCTCTCTATGAAACAGGTGCTCCTTATGCGGCAAGGATACAAAGACAGTGAGACACCTCTTCTTACACTGCAATTTCATTGACCAGCTGTGGCAGATTTTCCTTAATCTCGAAGGCATTTCCTGGAGTATGCCTAGTAAGATTGATGAGACTCTATTGAGTTGGGAGGAGGTTGGAGTTGGGGCTACAAACAAAGAAAGATAGAGGATGATCCCTGCTTGTATATATGGAGAGAGAGAGAAATGATAGATTCTTTGAGAATAGGGAAACCCCAACCTACAGGAAGTCAAGCTTAAATGTGTTTTGTTGTTTTGTTTTTGGTGTACCAATGTCTACTCCAATGGGACTGAGTCAATCAAAGATGTTTTAGGCTCCATCTAGATTTTGGTTCAGCTTTGGGGAAGATTATACTTCTTTCTCTTATTTTATATATATGGTTTTTCTGTACTACCTAAGTACTAACTTAAATACAAATGTTACCAGTGTCCCAAAAAAAAGCAATTCCATCTAAGTCACTCCCACCATGTCTCGGATAACCTCATTTCTAATCCTATCTCTCCTGGTAAACCCACACATACCATCGCAACATCTTCATTTCCGTCACCTTCATCTTTTGGGTTTGAGAGTTCTTGACTGGCCGACACTCCTCATACACATAGCGGGTCTAGCCGGCACCCTATAAAACTTGTCTTTTAAGTTTAGGAGGCACCTTCTTATCATGCAAGACTCCGGATGCGAGCCTCCATTTCATCCATCCTACACCAATACGGTGTGTGACATCTTCGTCAATCTCTCAATTTCCTGAATCATATACCCAAAATACTTGAAACTATCTCTTATGAATGACCTGGTTATCAAGCTTCACTACCATATCAGCCTCATTTGACCCCTCATTAAATTTGCACTCAAAATATTCCATCTTGGTCCCTTTATGGTAACTAATCCCGGGATTAATTTTAGGATGAGTTTATTCCGTATTTGGTTGGGATAAAATCGCGGGATAATTTATCCCGGGATTTGTTATTTCTCAATTGTAGTGTAATTTTTATCCCACATTGAGGGTGAGATAACAATCCCAGATGATTAATCCCCGGATAACTTGTTTCCCAACTAAACAAGCCCTAAGATTCTTTGAGCCCTGCATTCTTTTAGCCAGGGAGCTGAACTGTCGGGGCATGTGCGGTTGATATCATTCAGGAACTTAAGGATCTTCGATAATTTAGTGCAAATATTTTAATACACTAAAGCAGTCTCTCTCATTAAAATGTAACTTCTGTTTGTTGAACTTCCCAGTGCCCATTATGTCAACCACACATCAGCCATATAAAAAGGGCATAAGAGTGTAAGGTGGAGTGTGAATTAGAAAGTGAGTTGGTCTTGCCCTTTTCTTTTTCTAGAAAAACTACTGTCTTTCAAATTGAGTATTGATTGAGGAAAATTTTGTTTTCTGCTTGTTTGAGGAATTTTCATTGACCCAGAAATGAAATTGAAGCAAACTTTTGGTGAGTGCGTTCTAAATAATTCAGCTAGGAAGCTAATCCACGTGTAGGGCTCTCCGTTGCACTGTTGGTTCTAACTTTCCGATTTTGCTCGGTGCTACAAAAGGAATGAAGAAACGTAATAGACTGCTACTCTAGACTAGCTTCGCCTTCTTCAAGCTTTGTCACTTTGTCTTCTTATACTCCCTCCGTTCACTTTTACTTGTCACATTTGGACTTGGCATGCAAATTACGAAAATAATGATTGACATCACTATTTTCCGACACTACCCCTATTTATTGATGTTTAGTAGTAGATATTGGAAAATGATTTGGAGAATATGTAATTAATGCTAAGGGTAAAGCATGGAAAAAAATAATTATCTTTTCTTGATATGCTAAAAGTGACAAGTAAAGCGAAAAGGGTAAAACATGGAAAAAAATAATTATCTCTTTTGATATGCTAAAGTGACAAGTAAAGCGAAAATCTATTTTTGGAATAGTAAACAGGTAAAAGTGAACGGAGGAAGTAGCATGGTTATAACCACATGTTTCAAAAGTTCTTGGCTCTTTCTTAAACTCTGTGCCTATTCAAACCTTGCCACATAAATTGAAATGGAGGGAATTCCTTTTTTTCGAGCATGTGTGACATCGAAGATTCATTTTCCTTGTCATACTTATTATGTCGTTCTCCATCATTTTCTTATCATATCTTGTAACAGGAAATGCTTATTAAAGCCCTGTCAAGTGCACGTGACATACTTATTGAGGAGCTACAAAAAATTAGCAAGGCTATAAATCAGTCTATTGATTTTACTGATTTTACTTCCAAGTTCGGTGATAAACAAGGATCCCAATTTCCTCTAAGTGCAGACACAGACTTGAAGAACGACAAGGGTGCAAGAGAAGTGCCCACCAAGATACCGAATGGCACCAAGGTCTTATTCCCATACTACAGAAACTTGTTCTGATTTTCATTACGTTAATATTGATCTTGGTGCGCCTTAAAATTTAATATCCAACTTTGCTTTCTTAAAGAAAAAATATTTAGTATCCCACTTCGACTGTGCGTTGCTATGAATTATGTTGTATGTTTGTATTTATAAAATTATAACTTCCCTTTTCGGTGGGAGTTCACTGGGTATGTTGTGTTGTTGGAACTTCCCTTTTCGTGAAAAGTGCTTATCTTTTTTCAATATTCCTACATAATAGGTTAGATATTAACTTGGGAGCTGGGACTGAGGGAGGACTGCCTTCTATACCTTATTAATTCTTAATCTTTTTGTTCTTAAGCAGAAACGAGAAGATGGAGTTCTCCTGTTTCAGTCTAAGGATGACTTACTCCAATTGTATCATTCCCTTGGCGACCAAGTCTTTTACTTGTGGAGTATGTTTATGAGGTTTCACAGGTTTGTTTCCATTTACATTTACGTGACTGTACTCAGTGAGCTTATGTTATTTTTCCCCTCAGAAATTGCAGATTAATGCATCATTTGGATAAGTAATACGTATTTAGTAAACTGAAAGAAAGACTACTATCTCATTTTGAGCCTTAGGTACCAGTCAATGCATCAGCGGCTCAATTAGTCTGTTTCCATGAACAAGATCACACTTAAATATCTTTTGTATCTAGGGTTCGTCATGGTTAGTGCTGTACTGCTGTTTCTTGAGATCTTAAATTGGTTCTTGATTTCCTTTTAGGACTCATAAGACATCAATTATGGATTTTCTGCGCGAGCAATGGGCTATTGATCGAAGAGCTGAATGGTCAATATGGATGGTTCATTCTAAAGTTGAGATGCCTCACCAATACATAAATAGTGACATTGATAGCTCTTCTTACCATGGTTCCCGTGGGAGAGCACCTGTTCTGCGGAAGATATCAGAAGATGTAAGCATATCTACACTTCTGATGTGCTGTAATCTTTATCGTTACTTTTCCTTTTTATCATTTTGAACATTATATTTATAGTGCACAAAGTCTGGGTTGTTAAAGATGAGAATCACTCTATATGTTTTAGTGCAGTATTTAACTTGAACTGTCATTCTGCTCTGTGCAGCCTGCTCAGACTGCAGCTATGCGAGCTGAGCTTCATAGGAGAAGTATTGCACAAATGAGGGTTAGTACGATCTAACATTTTATGCTCAGTGTAGTTATCTTCACTGTGATGGATTGATGAATTAGCATTGATTCATTGCAGATCAACAGTCGATCTATCCAAGACATGCATATATTTGGAGATCCATCGCGCATCCCAATTGTAATTGTAGAGCGTGTTGTTAATGCACCTTTGCGGTCAACTAGTGGAAATTCATACTTCATACACCGGGAGTCAAAAAACGCAAATAACTTGCTAGTTGAGACACATTCTAAAGGCACAAAAAAGATTCATGGCGAAAGCCCTGGTCAAAATGGTCGTGTTTTGGAGATTGTGGTTTTCGTCCATGGATTCCAGGCAAGTTGATCTTCTCAGCATCAAATAGATCAATAATCCTGTTGTTTCTTTTTTGTGTATATCCGTGAGTCTTTCTTGTTTGTCAGAAAGTACCGCTAGTTCCTGGAGTGAAAGCCCGGCTTACTTGTTTTTCCGTTCAACTTATGTTACAATTTGATCAAAGTATAGTTCATTAATTTCATTTTTGACTTAAGAAAAATGACAGTAGTTGATATAAATCATTTGAGTTTTGGAAAAAACAACTTCGAACAACCATTGAAGTGAATAAGAGCACCCTATTACATGTCAACCTGCAAAGTTGTCTCTTGGAAATCTTAATGTTCATGCTTGAACCAAATGCCTGTCATGTTCTTGAAATCAGCTTGTAACCAGACTCTCTCCTCATTAATGGCAACGCAACAGGAAGGGTTGACATGCTGAATAAACTGTACCGGATATACAAGGCATTCCGAAACTAAATCTTTACTATGCAGTCTTTATCATGATACATGAATGAGGGACTTCAGGGTTTGCTAGGATCACAGAATGTACTTCTTTATGTTTGTACTACAAGTGTGGTGATGAGCTGTTTTTATTGATTATTTTGCTGATAATCATCTAACTCTAAGAGGAGAGCATTTATTGCAGGGACATCATTTAGACTTGCGCCTTGTTCGGAACCAGTGGCTGTTAATAGACCCCAAGGTAGAGTTTCTTATGTCCGAAGTTAATGAAGAAAAAACGGCAGGAGACTTTAGAGAAATGGGCTTAAGGCTGGCACAAGAAGTAACTTCTTTCATAAAAAAGAAGATGGACAAAGCCTCAAGATCTGGAAATTTGAAGAGTATTAAGCTAAGCTTTGTTGGACACTCCATTGGGAACATCATATTAAGAACAGCTTTAACAGGTTTGTACTCTATAATCTAAGCAGTTTTCTTTGACCAACTTTCAACATTTCTAAGATGCTGTGCTTCTTTCGCAGAGAGCATCATGGAACCATATCTCAGATTCCTTCACACATATGTTTCTGTATCTGGTCCACATCTAGGTTACCTGTACAGTTCAAATTCTTTGTTCAATTCTGGGTTGTGGCTCTTGAAGAAGCTCAAGGGCACCCCGTGCATACATCAGCTTACATTTACAGATGATCCTGATCTTCGGAACACGTTCTTGTACAACCTTTGCAAGGTACCATATGATATAGTAGTACTAATTAGGTTGAGGGTATTGGTGAAGCGGTCAAAATGACTGCTTCACCAATTGATTCCTTTTTTTTTTGTTGGAATTCATAGCTAGTTAAGCGTGATAAGAAGATTGATCACTCTTCGTCATGAAATCCAGATGAATATCCACTTCCCTTATTTTTCTGACATGCTTGTGGTTATCTTTCTGATTCAATCAATTAACTACGCCTCCATTCCAAAATAGTTTTGCTATCAGTTCTTTTAAATTTGGTAGCTCAAAAAGAGATTTCAAATATTCAGTAGGCCAAATTGTGACTGTGATTATTAGCAAAAGTACTAACACTCCTAATTGTGTTTTTCCAGCAAAAGACCTTGGAGAATTTCCGGAATATTATTTTATTATCTTCTCCTCAGGTATTAATCATATTCTTTTGCTGGCTTGAGTTTTTTACTTTCTCGCGATGGTTCCTTCTGATTATGGAATATAAGCTCTTTGGAGCTTTTTGCTCTCGAATGTGTTGCTCTCGAACTGAAATTGAGTGTATTATCATGAGACAGTTTGGTTTGAGAAATGATCCCTGTATGAGAATTAATGTCCTTTATCAAAGACGAATTTGCATTGTATTAGGTGTCTGCAACCCCTAGGGGTTCTGGTCTCGTGGTAAGAGTGCAACACGCTATGTGTGAATTAGGCACACATCACAGGTTTGAACCTGGCTGCACACGAGAAGTTTGGTATTTAAATGGTAGAGGTGTGGGCTCATTATCTACCGAGTTTCAACCATGCACCACTACTTCGAGGATTTCTCAGTTGTTAAAAACATGTATACATATTAGGCATATGCAAAAGGAAAGGAATTGCGCTAAGAAATTTTTAATCGGGTAATTTTGGAAAATGTTTATCAGGCTCAGAAGAAATTTTTTTCTTAAAAGGAAGAGAAGTTGAATTTCTTTTGGACTATGATCGGCAAAAGTCACTTGTCGAATCTTTTAAGCAACGCGTTCGGTTTGCATTGAGAATTTCTTATTGAAGCATAATTTTCTGTAAAAGAATTTTAGTCATCATCCATGGCCCTTAAAATCACGTGGAATTCTAGACTAAGCTTAACAAGCTTAGCTTCTGTGTAATCTCTCTTCATATCACTGAAATTAATTGCTTGAACCAAGAGTATGGTGCTCTTATGTCAGATTTTATGTAGAGAATAATTTTTTGAAATATTATGAAGTGCATTCGTTCTTTCTATGATATAGGGAAACCTGCAAATTTAAGCGCAAATCACAAAATCGTCTGTTTTTTGACACACGAGACCTGGAATGGCATAAAACTATTAAACACCTGATTGTGTGTGTACTTGAATAGCTTCCAGAACTGCGTTTTCTTTTATTTCACTTCTTCATATGGTTCTTGGTGGATCAAGAGTTGCTCATATTTTGATTGGTAATAGAATTATCACCGCCGCACCCTCACTCTCATCTCCACTATTACCCAAAAAACTTCAGCACCTTGACCCTTCCCCACCAGCTTCGTCGTGCTGTTGACCTCCACTGCCTCCCATTTCTTTAAGAGTTGGTAACTTTCCAAAAAATAATTTTCGTGTGAATTAACCACAGTATGAATGCTTGGCTGTATTTCCTATTTCTTGTATTAGTTTGGTGAGGTCATCCTATGTGCTATATTTTTACCATAAAATGTGGCGTCATGAAACCCCCTTATGTGCTGTACTTAAAGATAGTTCATTGAATATCTCAATTCACAACCCTCACTGGTTGTGAGAACTGAGAACACTTATTTCTATAGGACGGGATTCCTTGCATGCAAGGTATTGGTGTTAGTATCTTCCAGGTCTGTTTAAAGCTTTTTAAACTTAAAAAGAAAGAGAAACACATCTCTATGCCGTAAATCCTTTATTCGTTACTGCTAACCTGTTTGCTAGTTTCAGTTTTAAACACCAATCTTGTATTTGCCACATTTTTGTTACCGTCGCTTTCAGTTTCTTATGTGATATTTTATTTGGAGCATGTTTTACATGTTGCTAGTTTCAACTGGACACCTTGTTTCAATTATGCGACCACTGTGTATTCCCTTTTCATTGAGACTTGGCATTTTCTCATTCATCCTGAAAAGTGTATATTTTTAACGTGTAGTTGTCGTCCGCGCTACCATTAAGTATACTTTGCTCGAAATGAACTAATTGAGAAAAGCACTGTAAATGAAGCAATTTGGTGATTCTAAAAGAATTTTATGATGAGGTGTATCTGTTTGGTCAATAGAACTGGTGCCATCACTGCGGTTGCTCGAAAGAACTGTCTCAAACAGGACATGCAGTTCTTTGAGATTATTATCTTTCTTATTATCCCGGTCCTTCTTTTTTTCCCAGTCTCATCGCATGATGGCTGATTCTGTCTTTTTCAGGATGGTTATGTTCCATATCATTCTGCAAGAATCGAGATGTGTCAAGCATCTTCAGGGGACAACTCAAAAAAGGGAAAAGTATTTCTGGAGATGCTGAATGATTGCTTGGACCAGATACGTGCTCAGTCATCTGAGCATCGAGTGTTCATGAGGTGCGATGTCAACTTTGATACAACATTGCAAGGAAGGAACTTGAATACCATAATCGGAAGGGCTGCTCATATAGAGTTCTTGGAGTCGGACATTTTTGCCAAGTTCATAATGTGGTCATTCCCTGATCTGTTTACATGACTTGTGGGCTGGCCAATTTCTTCATCACATCTGGAAACTACTCCTATATCCTGGAGCCTGCCTACTGTGCCACCCAAGCCTCAACTTTTGCGCATAAAACGGCTAAACTGTTCTAGGATGTCAGGGGCCTCGGAACATTCCCTGACAATGAATATGCCTGCTGTGGTAAGTCATTTTGCTGCAAGCTGATTTTGGTGAAGCTGCTCAGTTTAGCTGCGTTATACCAGTTACAATGATGGCAAATGCAGGAAAGCGTAACGACTAATCTGCGTTTAGTGGAGATGACATGACAATATTTTTGGAGTTGGAACTCCTAGTATCATCAATATGTTGTGCAGTAATAGAATCATCGGGTAGTATCATGAAAGACCAATTGTAGACCGAGCTCAGCTAGACAAGTTGTATTTAATATATGATCAGATAATATTCCTATCAGACCTTCATTTAGTCAAGTTGAGTTATAATGTTTTAAACTTTTCATACCCAAACAAAAAGAAGAGAGGGACATTCCATTTACTTCGATATGTAATACGTATCACTGAGATTGGAGATTACTAAAAGGGATAAAAGAGATACAGAATTACAATAGATTATGAATTGCGGATCTTCATATAGCTGTTACTTAAGAAGAAATATTTGAATAATTTACCATGTTGAGTTTGTTTGAGCTACATTTACGATTAGTTACTGAAATATGAAAATGTATCGAATGTAAAATAATCTGGATTTACGTTAAAATTTTAGAATTCGAATGTAGAAGTAGATGGAGAATACAGAAGAATTACTTGAGAAAAAAGATAGTTCAAAGTGAAAGTTCAATTAAAAAAAGATAATTCGATGCATTGCGCTCGCGATATATACATAATTCGGAGAAGTACATGTAAAACTATTACACATAATCTTATTTTGCATTTAAACTATTACACATAATCTTATTTTGCATTTAAGTAAGAGATTGCTTTGAGAGTTCGAACCTAAAAGGTCACGTGGAGTCAATTTTACCCGCCAAAAAAATTAAAATCTCTCTCAGGAAAGTACTAATAAATTTACGGTTGCTTTCCCCTAAAACAAAACTAATTTACAGTTTTTTCGAGTAATACAGTTTCCATTTTATCCACAGACTCCATTATCCACGTGTTTCAACTACTACTTCTTCTCCTTCTTGTAATAACCCCAGCTTAAACCTTACCTCCTCCGTCCTCTGCCACTTCGCCGTTCTTCACTCCGGCGCCGTTCAGATAATCCGCTACCACACACCAGCGCATGTGGAATTGACCAAAATGTCCCTCTCATACCACTCCTTCTCCCCAGTCCTCACCCCACTTCCCTCCTCTCACCGTCTCCTATTTCCGTCCAAATTCCCAAACTCCGACAAGTTCTCCGCCGTCCACCGCCGTCTTCTGTTAACGGTCGCCGTTAGAGCCAAGCCTAAGGACCTCATCTTAGGTAACCCAACCGTCACCGTCGAGAAAGGGAAATACACCTATGACGTCGAAACCTTAATCAACAAACTCTCTAGCCTCCCGCCACGTGGAAGCATTGCGCGGTGTTTGGATACTTTCAAAAACAAGCTTTCGCTTTCCGATTTTTCGTTAGTGTTCAAGGAATTTGCGGCTCGCGGGGACTGGCAACGTTCGCTTAGACTGTTTAAATACATGCAGCGGCAGATATGGTGTAAGCCGAATGAGCATATTTATACTTTAATTATTGGAATCTTGGGTCGTGAAGGTCTTCTTGATAAAGCATTTGAGATATTCGATGAAATGCCTACTCATAGTGTAGCACGAACGGTGTTATCATACACTGCTATTATCAATGCTTATGGTCGAAATGGGCAATTTGAAACTTCGATGCAATTGCTTGACCAAATGAAGCAAGAAAAGATAGTTCCTAGTATTTTGACGTATAATACAGTTATTAATTCGTGTGCTCGAGGTGGGTATGAATGGGAGGGTTTGTTAGGTTTATTTGCTGAAATGCGGCATGAGGGTATTCAGCCTGATTTAGTTACGTACAATACGTTGTTAAGTGCTTGTTCAAGTAGAGGGTTGGAAGATGAAGCGGAGATGGTTTTTAGGACGATGAATGAGGCTGGGGTTTTGCCTGATGTAACGACGTATAGTTATTTGGTGGAGACTTTTGGGAAACTGGGGAAATTGGGGAAGGTGTCGGAATTGCTTATGGAAATGGAGGCTGGGGGTACGTCGCCTGAGGTTAGCTCGTATAATGTTTTATTGGAGGCTTATGCGCATTTGGGGTCTATGAAAGAGGCGATGGATGTGTTTAGGCAAATGCAGGCAGCTGGATGTGTGGCTAATGCAGAGACTTATAGTATTTTGTTGAATTTATATGGGAAAAATGGGAGATATGATCAGGTTAGGGAACTTTTCCTTGAGATGAAAACGAGTAATACAGAGCCGGATGCGGATACATACAATATTCTCATCCAGGTCTTTGGTGAAGGTGGTTACTTTAAGGAGGTCGTAACATTGTTCCATGATATGGTTGAAGAGAAGGTAGAACCTAATATGGAGACTTACGAAGGGTTGATATATGCCTGCGGAAAGGGAGGGCTTCACGAAGATGCAAAAAGGATTCTGCTACGTATGAATGGACAGGGTATGGTGCCTAGCTCTAAAGTATATACTTCTGTAATTGAAGCTTATGGACAGGCAGCGCTGTATGAGGAGGCAGTTGTCGCATTTAATACCATGAATGAGGTAGGAAGCAGACCAATGGTGGAAACTTTCAATTCTCTGATCCATGCATTTGCTAAAGGGGGACTTTACAAAGAATCTGAAGCCATATGGTTTAGAATGGGTGAGGTTGGAGTTCCCCGGAACAGGGATTCTTTCAACGGTATGATTGAAGGGTATCGACAGGGAGGTCAGTTCGAAGAAGCTATAAAAACTTATGTGGAGATGGAAAAGGCAAGATGTGATCCAGATGAGCGGACACTTGAAGCAGTTTTGAGTGTTTACTGCCTTGCAGGCCTAGTTGATGAAAGCGAGGAGCAGTTTCAGGAAATTAAATCACTGGGTATTCAGCCTAGCATCATTTGCTGTTGTATGATGCTGGCAATTTACGGAAAAAGTGAGAGGTTGGATTTTGATTTCCTTCTTCACATTTTAAAACTTGATACTGTTCTATTAATCTCACATTGGTGCCTCAGAAATGGTTCTTTAGATAATTGGAAACCCATTTTATTTTGTCTTTCAACTTGCTGGGATATAGCCTCTTGCTTTTTTGAGAATGGTAACAGGTGGCGTAGCTTCTTGTAAGAGTGTACTTCTTAAGGTACTAAGTGGAATACAATTTGCAAATGCAAAGGGGTTAAATCGATTGACTAGTTGTGTGCACTGACCGAACTAGTCTAGTACCTTATTGAGGATTTTAAACTTCTTTTCCATAAATTTCATAGTGTTTCTTCTTCTACCTTGTTTTTTTTTCCCTTTTTCATACTGCTTCAGGATTTGTGCATTTTGTACTTCCTTGCATTGTTCATTATTTGGAGGAAATTTATTTGCTGGCAAGCTTTAGGCATTAGGGTGTAAGCTACCATATGTTACGCCATGAAATTGATTGGTCCTAGTCTAATTTGGTTTATGCCTGTTTGATGCTTGGATGCTCTTCCCCACTTGTGGGATTTCACTTGGTATGTTGTGGTATGTTTGGATACTCTTAAAGTTGGTGGATGCATTCCTGTGAATTTGTGCATGACTGGATTAACAAAGAAGATCTTTCTTTCTTTCCTTTTTTTCCCAATGTTCTTATATGCTGTCTTAAAATTCTTCGATTAGGTGGGATATGGCCCGTGAATTATTGAATGACGTGATGACAAACAAGACTTCTGATATGCACCAAATTATTGGACAAATGATTCACGGGGATTTGGACGATGAAAATAATTGGCAGATGGTTGAGTATGTCTTTGACAAACTCAAGTCAGAAGGATGTGGTTTGAGCATGAGGTTCTACAACACTCTTATAGAAGCACTTTGGTGGTTAGGCCAGAAGGAAAGGGCTGCAAGAGTGCTGAATGAAGCAACAAAAAGGGGCTTATTCCCCGAACTGTTTCGAAGAAACAAACTTTTGTGGTCTGTGGATGTTCATAGGTACTCGTTCTTCGTAGGGTTATGGTGGCACTACATTCTAATTGACTACCCTCCCTTCAACTTGCCCAACTCCCTATAATCTATGTTACCATATAGTTCTAGCATAACTGTTTCACTGACCGGGGAGATTTAAAATGGGTGTGTATTACAACAGTTATCTGGTGTTTCTCTAATTATTTCTATTGTTTCAGGATGTGGCCAGGTGGTGCATGCACTGCAATATCAGTTTGGCTCAACGATATGGAAGAGTTTTTTCATAACGGCGAGGAGCTTCCTCAACTGGCTTCTGTTGTAGTCGTGTAAGTGCTGTTGCCTCATTGTTTTTCCAGTGATCATCTCCTTTTGTGATGCCGTCGTCGTATTTACTTTCTGTGGGGTTAGAGGGCGTGGGTATACATTGCTCAAACAACGTAAATGCTGGAACCCACTTTTTGGGTGTGGACTAGGATGTCCTTTAGTCCCTCGCCAGTTATTTGCTTCTTTCTGTAAAGCTAAAGGGAAAGAAGAGAAATAACCATCACCTAGCAAGCTAGCAGCGTGAACACGTGCTTATTGCGAAACAAGCCCATTATTGTTACATCTGTTTTCATATGTTTCAACATTTAGATGTGTTAAAGCGATATATTGATAATTTGAGAAATATTTCTACTGTCCATCTATGTAATTTTTGTTTCACCACCGATAAGGAAAGGAAATTTGACCCAGTTTGTAGTTTAGGATGTTTTTTTTTTTAGATAATTTAGTAGTTTAGGATTGTGCAAGATATCCATTTTACAACAATTTAGGGAGTCAATGACCAACCTCACATTCAAAATTTAGATATTTTGATCCTAGTACGTCGACTCAGTCATTCTTTATTTGGAACGGAAGGAATAAAAATAAAGAAGGGGGGAGCCTTGGAGTACTGGTAAAGCTGCTGCCATGTGACCCGGAGGTCACGGGTTCAAGCCTTTGAAACGGCCTTTGTCAGAAATGCAGGGTTAGGCTGCGTACAATAGACCCTTGTTGGCGGGCCCTTCCTCGGACCCCGCGCTACGGGGAGCTTTAATGCATCGGGCTTCCCTTTTATTTTAAGGAGTAAAAATAAAAATCTACTAATATGTCATGTAGCCGTAATTTTCGAAGTGTCTGTATCTCCGTCTATAACCTGTTTCTCACCTAACAAGTGTCTACATAGCATAGCAAATACTTAATGGAGTAGTAATTAACTGTATTTTTAATGTATTTGGTTGTCTTTTTCATATTTTTCCTCTGTCTTTCAATTTAATTTACTTGATTGCTTTCTGCGACTCAGACGAGGTCAGACGGAGAAGAGTTCAATAACTAGGGACTTACCAGTGGCTAAGGCTGCATATTCTTTTCTAAAGGATACTGTTTCATCATCATTCAGTTTCCCTGGGTGGAACAAGGGACGGATAGTCTGTCAAAAGACTCAGTTCAAACGTTCTTTTTCTAGTTCCAAACCATCCACGGAAGCTTCAAAAGGTGACAGACTAATTCCTCTAAGTAACTCTCCCATATCTCTTTTGGGAACACATGCATCCAAGAGTGATGCAAAAAGATCAGAAAGTGTGAATGCTGAGAGCGAGAGGCGCACAAAATCAGATCCAGAACTCATGACAAGCAATGTTTGAGCAGATAAGTGAGATATTTAAAGCGATCTGCTTGAGAAGGTTGTTGAGCTTGCATTGGCTTTTGACCTACTAAACGAGGACACAAAATTACCTTGCCCATGCTCTGATTTTTGATCTATCTATGCCTTGGCATCACTTCCTTCGACCTCAGCTGCAGAAAACTGTCAAACAGGTGCAATCCCCTTATGAAGCTGCAGAGTGAGTGCTAAAAATTTCATGTTGTTTTCAAAATTCTGGCACCCAGCTTGGGGGACAGGGAACGGGGAATGGAAGAGATGGAACGCGCTGACTTACACAGCTGTCTTCTGTGCACATGTATATTGAGAGTGTTCAATGCTAAAATCGAAATGATTCTTCTGAGAAATTTATAGGTTGGATCTAATTCATGCTGCTAATAGCAGATATGGCATTTGTGTCCGTTAAATTTGCTGTATTCACAGGATTGCATATTATCAATATAGTCATTAGCATACTTCTTTCTGGAGTTACCCTTGTCATCTCGGGTGCTCGCCTTTATCTGGAGAATGAACTTCTCCCCAAGTGTTCTAGCTTAGTACTAGTGATTGCTTGTACGAAGAATAATTCGTAAGAATTTTGACAGTAATGTAGGTCGTGTAATCCAACGTGTCTCAACTATGACTAATAGTTACTAGCGAACATAGCTGTAGTGTTGATCGTTTTATTTGTGGCCCAAATGCAATATGGTTTGTCTATATTTCACCCGATAAACTCATGCCTCCGTAGTTACAGATTTGCAGGTTTGATCTCTATGCCATCGGTGTAAGACCATGGAGTTCTTTTTATGACATTTTACTGTTTAGAGCGCCATTTTTGTTTTTTTGGTACTTTTAATTGAAGTATGAAAGTTGTGAACTTTATCCCGTGCACTTTCAAAATATGTTGTTTTACAGAAATATAATGGAAGGTTTGATTTTCCAATGTACATTATTTTTTCTATTGGACATATAACCTGTTGGGCGTTGGCAATGAATGAATTTCAAACGAGGCATGATCTGGTCAACAGCCTCAAACTTCATTAATTATTGCCACTTGCAGAGGGTTATCATGGCTGACAACTTTTAGAAAAAAACATAAGAGTAAAAACATTACTATTCAAATTTGATACTCAATACTATGAGGTTGCATCAAAGAGATTATCTTATTCAGATACGGTTATCACTTTAGGATATTCTACCCACTTTATTACTACTTTAGTCTCTAGACTGTAGCTTTTCCTACCCATGCTATAGAATAGTGGGCTTTTCACTTTTGGCCTCTATCAACTTTTGAAAAGTTTTAACTTTTTTCATCCTATATACAAGGTCGAAATAGAACCTAGACAGAGTTTGAGATTAGATTGGTTTTGTTCTTCAACTTGGTTAAGAGCCAAAGTTGATTAATTTACACGAAAAAGAGAAGAAAAGTTGATTATAGCAAGTACCAAAGTTACAATTAATTTTTAAGTTCTCCTCCTTTTTGACATGCTTTGCACAAGTTGCGTGACTTAAGAAGATTAGTAATAGGTAGGTTTATTCAGTAGTACTGGCATATCAATCCTAAATGGTCCAATTTCATATAGATTAGCATGGTGCTGATTACATAAACGTACATAGGGAGAGGTACGTTATGGAGTGCAACCTTTTTATATACATCGACGATATATAAAGATCCTTACCCTATCAAGGTTGGACCGAAATCAACAGCGATTGATGATGCAAGGGTGAAACAAGAGTAGCCCTGAACCACTTGCTGCGCGAAGCCAAACTTTCGCAATAAAAGCAGAAGAAAAGTAAGAAATTACGTCTTCACCAACTCTTGTTTGTTTGACCTAATTTAGAGAGGATGAAGGTTCCACTTGACAACACTTTTCCATGCCTAATGTGGAATAGTGACAACTCTTTCATGGCTTTTGCTTGCCTTTACATGTAGTGAGGATCGAAAAATAAACACACATCATATTTGATAGTATATGCATGCGCACCCAAGGTTCATGCATGTCGTTCTACATATGCAACTTCAATTTACATAACAACGGGTCAGTCTTTTCTATTTAGTGGACAGAATCATTCACCAATATTTTGTTTTGAAATTTCCTCCAAATTAAACACAAAAATATATTTGTCAAAATTCTGAAATTTGAAAGTTTAAGCCACCCATCTCAAAGAATAACCGGGGGTGGCTCAAGGGTAAGACTAGTGAAGTTTTCGCTTTAGGCTCCCAAAATTTTGAGGCCTCAAAAATTTTAATAGTGAACTCTAAACTTTAAACTAAACAACTCAAACTTTATATTAACAAATAAAGTTTTAACAACAACATCCAAGTTAATGCATTGCAAACAAATGACTAGCATCTTATTAACTAAAATTAATCCTTACTTTTACTAATAATCGTATTATTAAGTGCAGTTAAAAGATTATGTGTCTTCTAAAAATACTCTTAACGATTTTGTAGTGACCGAGTTTTCTTTTCTTGCGAAATGTTATAGAGATCTAACATTATCACACAACATAACATAAATAATCGATTCTAAAAAGAAGTTCAGTTATTGTAATTAAATATTGTTACATATAGAATATTGTTTAAATCATTCATGATTCATATGTCTAAATTCAGTCGGCTACAGTAGAATTTGTGATCATTTTGGAATATGAATGTTTCTATATTATCTTACTGGAATTATCTTACTGTATTTACAGGCTTGTATTGTAAAATTATCTTACCATACTAGGTAACATTAAGATATTTGAGGTATGGTTAAAAAAATTACGTGCATCACATTAACTTATCATTATGAATGCAAGACAAATATTTTTCTTACATATCTATCATATATTCATGGTTAGATTATGTTCTCTGACTCTAATTTTTGATTTCCATATTAATAACACACGAATTTAAAAGAAGACATAAAACGTCGTAAAAGAGAAGATAAATAAAAAGAATTCTTGATTGGAGTATCTCCCTTTTCTACACTTAATTTGAGATGTTTCTTCAACATGAAGAAAACTAAACTTCTTCAATCGTTGGAAACAACCCAGATTTTTATAAATCAGATTCAATTCTTTATTTATGAAAAGTTAGTGGGAATTCTAAGATCACACACTTAAATGCATTGATCTTACATAATACATTTTTAATGAGTACTTTAATTAGGTAAAGAAGAGAAAAAAAAATTGTACTTCTTTGTGAACTTTCGTAGGTGTGATATTTTTCAATTGAAGCTCCTGAAATATATGACACATTTCACTCCTATGCATATTTTCATGTATGTAACAAGTTTTAAGAAATTTCATAAATCACGACAAGTTTATCCCTAATTACTCACTATTCTTACTCTTTGCTAAATTACAAATAATCTTTTATTTTACAATTTTTGGATACATAATTAGCATCCGGATTCATAATTTTGATTACTAAGATACATCAATTTCTGAAACTATTTGGTCGAGATACGTAATACATTAATTAGAACAAAGAGAGATATTTAGGTAACTAATAAAAATGTTAGAGATTTTATGTAGTTTAGTAAAAATAAGTTATAGTGATAGCTAATTTTTCCATAGTTAAATCACTCAAAAGTTGGAATTTAAATGTGATGTTTACTCTTATCAATAGAGACTACTTTTAAAAAGAAAATCTTCAAAATCATGTAGTATTAAAAAATAAATCAACATCTTAAAATTTATGTCCAGTTAAATGTAACATATAAAATGATTAGGAAAAAAGAACTGTCAAAGTTTAACATCAAATCCCCAAAGCAAAGGGCGAAAGCGAATTTGAGAAAGGATTTGTTACTCTTTGCCACATATATAGTACACATGAAAACCTCGTCTTAAATTAATAAAACTTGCGAATAAATTTTATTTAGACATTTGAATTATGATATGTTTCAATTGTGTATTTGCACACATGATAAAAATAAATACTTTCGATTTAAACATTTAAAAAAAAACAATTGGAATTTTACGTGCGGCTTATTCATTCAAGTCACACATTTTGTATATTTTCTTAAGAAACGCTTTAATTAGATAGTTGTAAATACTAAAGAAATATTTGTTATATGATTCAGATGAAGACTTTACCCAAAAGAAACTAACTTTTGTTGGTTTAATTTGGTTATAAATTAAAAACTCAATCCAATTAGTTTGAATTTGTTATTTGAAAAACTCAAAATACAAACCAGCCTATGTACTCCCTAACTAGGTGTGTGGTATACCGTTTACGAAATTTACTTTTCCTACTTTCACTAGCAAAGTATTTGAAGACTTTACCCCCCAAAAAATTAACTTTTGCTGGTTTGGTTTAGTTATAAATTAAAAACTCGATATAATTAGTTTGATTTGTTTATTTGAAAAACCCAAAACAAATAGGCCTATGTACACCCCTACTATGTGTGTGGTATATCGTTTACGAAACTTATTTTTTCTACTTTCATTTGCAAGGTATTTACCTCATTTTTAAGGAAAACTTTTTTCCAAAAATTTTTACCAACTAAACATGGGGAAATGAAAAAAAATAATTTATAAATTGTTAATTCACAATCTTTTACTTTTCTCCTAGTCTAATGTTCTTGACAAGTAAAATAGGAGTTAGTATTTCCTCAGTCTATTTTTACGTATTCACTATCAATTTGACACAATACACCTTAATAAAGATGGACGAAAGGAATACCGATTAACTAACATCGAGATCCCAAAATCCAAAGTACAGATTTTAGGATGAGATAATTAATGGATTATAGTACTTTATAAGTCATATATTGAAGTGGTCCATAATTGTAGTGCGTATCTTTTACTTATAAGATTATATTGGCTGAAGATATTATTTGTCTCACCAAGACAAAAGCATCATGATCGAGCAGATCAACATGCTATAGTTAATTAAAAAAATATAAAAAATTTAATTATCATAAAAAAAAAAATATGACAAGTTGATTATAATTAAACAGTTTACCTCGTTAATGATAATTTAAACCTCGTATTCTTGATTCTCGCTTGCTATATATTTTATGTGATAATCTAAAATTGTGACCTTTAGAACTCTTGTATTAAATAAAAAATATCAAAAGCAAGAAATTAATATTCGACGATCTCTGCACCTTAAACAAAAAAATATTTTGGACTTCGTATTAAATCTTAAAGTATGAAGCATATATGTTCTATTTAATTACATAGGGTGGTCCAGGAAAAAAATAGAAATGAATCCACATGTAATATAATTAGCTGCAAACGTATGATATTTACTTGTATATAGACCTTTAATACTTAACTACATATGACTAATTAACGTGTATTTTTATCTCATTAAATTAATTAATTATAATAATTTGATAATTATTATTTGGAAATTGTCGTTATCAAAACCAGATTAATCAAGGAAAACACACAGAGATTAGATAAAAATCTTCCTGTAACTTTGGACAAAATAGAGATTAATGGGCTAATTAATCGAAGTTGTTTTATTATCAGGAATTAGGTTTGGAAGTTGTTAGAGTTGTGCAGCCATTAAATCAAAAATTAAATAAATGCAACTTTAATCAACACAATATTCTCGAGTTAAGTTTTCTAATCATCAAAAAAATAAAAATAAATTGCAGTTGTTATATATCCTTTTCTTTCAATAATAACAAATCGATACTACAAAAATGCAAAAGATTTACATGTCGGGGATCATCTTATTAATTATTTTGTGTTGGTAGGGCCTTAATGGCAATTATAAATCTCTTATCAATAAGTGATTTCACTGCCCCATCTTGATTTAAAGATGTTCATTAACTAGATAGAGAAAAATTAATTTAACTTCTACTTTATACATATCAAAATTGGAGGTTAATAAATTATTTAATTCCTTTATTTAAGCTTAGAATCTAAGCTTAATAAATAAACGATCATGACGGACAAAATAGTTGCTCAGTTAATTGATTATCTCACTTTCACTTTGTTGATGAAGATCCAATTCTCCATCTTGTAATTAATTTTTCCATTTTTGCTCCCCTACCCTCAACTTTCTCTTTTTTTTTTTTTTTTTTTTAAAAAATAGTAATAAAGGAACACGCCAAAACGAAAAAAGAATATGATATTGATAAATGATTAACATGTTAAATTGTCAATTGGCCTAACATGTAATTATTTTTTAGGGGATAAAAGGTGTATCGATAAAGATTGAAGGTACTTTTTAGATGGAATAGGTAGCTAGAAATAAGTAAACATTATCTTTGAATCAAATAGCTGAAAGGGGACATAACCATACCATAACATGTTGTAAAGCTTTGTCTCATTATCATAAGTATGATAGTGACCTCATTAAGTTTACTTGCCAAGTGTACCATTAAAATCATAAGAACATTCAAAATTTATATTTAATAAATTTAACTTTTATAGTTCTTATTATTTGAGCTTATTGAAGTTTTTCTCAATATATGTTTCGTATGAAAATATTGAGCTCAACTAAATCCACGGTAATAAAGTACTCTATCCCCTATACGTGTTAAATAGCTAGGCATCATTTTTATTTCACATGACCCTTCATCTTCTTCTACCCATAAGTATGATTATGATTACTGGTGGTTGTAATGGAATCAAATCATGTTTACAGTAAATTATTGACCTTTTATCATCTTAAGTAGAGTCAACTTCAATCTTCAAGAGAGATAAGGGAATTTCTCAAATGATAATCCAACTTACATTTTCCTCTATAAAAATTATTAATAAGCTGGCTAATTTTTCTCATTTTAAAAGTAATTATTCAACTTACTAGTTATTTCACAAAATTCAATAAGATCATCCAACTTATAACGAGTTTTTCATACGAATGTATAGTGTTTTATGTCATTGAATGTATGTTGGCGCAAGCAGGTGCGAAGCTAGTGTGATTGTTACAAGTTCAATAGGACTCGAATAATTTTATCTCAAACTTTGTATTTGTGTTATAAATTTCATCCAACACTCATAATATTTTTTATTATTTAATGTCTATCAGCAACTTCTTGATCAACTTACTCATATATATGAACCCTTCTAATTTCAACATGAAAAAAAGTGAAGTATTATTTTTTACACAACCCAATCTGATGCCAATAATCCATCCATCTCGTTTAGAAAAGTTAGTGGGAACTCTAGAATCACTACCCTAAAATGCATTATATAAATTACAAAGGAGTAAATTAGTTAGGTCAAAGAGGGAGAAGACAAGAAGTATACTTCATATATGAATGATAATATAAACTCCCAAAAGCAAAGAGACAAAAGAATTACTTTGACCACACAATTCACATGAAAATCGTGTCTTAATTAAATTAATATAGTGGATTAGTAGCTTAGGATAATCCCATTGACAAAAATACACGAAAGTAATCCAGTAAATCACGCGCCGTTGGCTTCTTACTTTCTTCTACATTTTTTTTTAAAATTATTACTATATGTTAGTTGATGAAATCGAAGAAATAGAATTCCTCAATGACTAAAGAAAAATATTCTGAGACTTTGCATGTGTATGATATGAAGGAATTATTTAGGAAACTTACTTCTTAAAATTCTAAAAATAATGTTTTGATGGAAGTATGGAAACTAAGTCTCATAGATGATAACTCAAACAGTGTATGCCTTTAAAAAATCATTACGTATATACATATATCAAATTTTGAATTGACTTACTAACACTTGAAGTCGTGTTCTAATATTTAGATTTCATAAAATTTAAAAATTCTAAACTCCACTCATACTCGAGACCATCCCTGACCAATTCAACCCTGTATTTTTTTCAAAGGGTGATATTCTCTCAGTCCATTCGTTTCAAGAAAATTACCATGAACATCGAGATCTCCGATAGTCCAAAGTACAGATTATAGAGAAGAAATAATGTATTACTACTACTATATGATAAAAGTATTAAAGTGGTTCATATTTGTAGTGCGTATAACTATTTAAGATTATACGCTGGAAGTAGTGTCTGTTTAAGAAAGAGAAAAAACATAATGAGCGGATCAATGAATTTATAATTATTATAGTTGACAACTTGATTAATTTAAGGATTTACCACTACTACCACCTTAATCAAACCTACGACGAAGAGGAAATCAAACCTCATATTTTGAATCTTGATTCTCGTTAATTTTAATTTGTTTATTAGAGAGCCTAGTTTTGTGGCATAAACTAACTCTATGACCTTTAGAGCTCCCAAAAGATCAACATGTTTCGTACTCTAATTATAGCATTTTATTTGGTCCATATTGTAGTTAAATAGGCCTTTTTTATGACTTCTTAAGTAAATAATAGGTGAAAGGACAAATTATTAAAAGAAAAAAGTATAGGTTAATTCACTCCAAATTACTCAATAACGACTTCAATTTATATTTATGATTAAAAATAACTATAATTTTCAAATTATATTTACTTTGAATACAAAAAGTATTTTTTTCCAAATACTCATAATTTTTAAGGGCAAACCCCCCTTAAGAGTCTTAATTGATAAAAAAATAAAAGAGTATCCCGTAACATGATAAAACCTTTTTTATATGGACAGGTATTTCCAATAGTAGAGTATTAAAGTCATAAAGTGAGTAATTCAATTGAAAGTTGAAACCCACCACTTACTCTTACCCCCCACATTCTATTGTCTTGATGATCCTACTTTAATTGCTCCTTCATTTCCACGTACGGACGGCTTATTAAAAAAAAAATAGGTGTATTAAAGCTTTTGCTATGTGTAGGGTTCGGGAGGGGTCCCACTATAAGGGTGTATTATACGTAGTCTTATCTTGTATTTCTGTCAGAAGCTATTTTTAAGACTTGAACTCGTGATCTCCTGATCACATAACAATAATTTTATCAGTTACTCCAAGCTCCCCTTCAATGGACGTCTTATAAATTGACAAAAAAAGAAAAAAAGAAGAAGAAGGTAGAATCTTCACAACTGCTTCCCAACATTTTATTACGTGAATATGCTTAAACGGACGGCTTATAATATATATACTTTCACGTGAAAATATGTTACTGAAAAAAAGATAAAATTCTTCAATTTGTTTTTAGTTTTTGATATTTTCTTCTTGTTAGTTGAACAAAAAGTGGCTAATATGATGGTGGTTATAGATGGGATTATACAACTAGATAGGGAAGTTCAATGATGCCTCGTTATCTCATAATAATAGCAGTAATATCACAAATTTCAATTCATGTCACATAAAAAAAAAAAAGGTAAAGAACAAGTCAAACTTTCATAAATAATAATAACATTAATAATAAAAGTTTCCGATATTTTTGTTGACATATAAATGTATGATAATATCAAAATAATCCTAGAAAGTATTACATTCAAATTTCAAAATCAACCTACTATGAACACTAAACTCTATTGCCAACCAATAAATATCACGTATATAAATCTTTTTTCTTTTATTATTCTCTATCTTTTATATAATGCTAAAAATCTTCTTAAGATATGTTTGTTCGTCATAAAACCAGTATTTCTTTGAATTATGTAGAAAACTGATTGGTTTTTATTTTGTGCCAAACAAATTATTAACTTTAACAATGATTGTTCACATTATATTTTTATGTGAAGGTTGTTGTCAAATCCAGAAGGAATACAAACAAAGCTTATGAAGCGATAATTATGTTTCTTAGTCCGGAGATAATTAAAGATAACCACATCTTATTAGAATCCAGAATTAGTTTTGGAAGTTGTTAAAGTTTGTGGAGCCATTAAGCTCCAAGGGGTTTAAAGTTAAAGAAGAATGGTATTCGATCCAAAAAGAAATACTAACAATGAAATTAGGGAGAAAGATCAATATTCTCTTGTTGAATATTGATCGTACATTTGAAATCGTTAAAAAGGGGCAAAATTAAGGAAAAAGAGCCTTCTTTTGAGTGTTTTTCTTTTGTATTTTGTGAATCTTTACTTCGATTATCGTATTATTTATCGTATTGTTTAGTGAACTTTTCAAATGACCTCTTCACTGTTGGGTTCACAGTATATGAAAGAAGTGCGAATGGAAAAATGAAGAGTAAAATGGTGGAGGGAAGGAGACACTAAAATGGAAAGTGTACTCCTAAATTAGAAAGTTTACTCTTTCTCTCACATTGGTGGAAGAAGAGAACTTGAAAGTGTTTATAATCAAGAATACTTACTCCACATGGTAAGTGAGGCAAGAAATAAGAGATGTCTTGCGCCGTCGTCGTCGTTGCTCAGCTTCGGTTTTGGAAAATGATCGATGAGATCTATCTTTTTGGACAAAATTTATTTGAGATCCGAATAATGATCGATGAGATCTATCTTTTTGGACAAAATTTATTTGAGATCCGAATATACCAAAAGAAAAACGCAGGAAAAATTTTCTGAGCTTGATATGAAAGACCTTGGAGTTGCAGATGTGATTTTAGGTATAAGAATCTATCGAACTCCACAAGGGTTAGCATTGTCACAGTCTCATTAATCGAAAAGGTACTTGACAAGTTCAAGTATATGGAATTCGGTATTGCCAAGACTCCATTGGATGTGAGCTTTTCACTTCGAAAAAATGAAGGTGAAAGTGACTCACAATTGGAGTACGCAAGAGTATTGGGATGTTTAATGCATATAATGAATTGTACACGATCAGACATAGCATGCGCTATTAGTAAATTGAGTCGGTACACGAGTAATTCCAACAAAACTCATTGGATGGCAATGAAAAGAGTTTGGGGTATCTTAAATACACTCAAGATTATGCCTTGCATTATAATAAATATCCTGCGGTACTTGAAGGATATAGTGATGCAAATTGGATCACGGATCGAACGAAGTAAAATTCACAAGTGGATATGTATTTACTATCGGTGGAGGAGCAGTCTCTCGGAAATCATCCAAACAGACGTGTATTGCTCGCTCTACAATGGAATCTGAATTTATCACATTGGATAAAGCCGGTGAAGAAGCAGAATGGCTCCGGAATTTCTTGAAAGATATTCCGTATTGGCCCAAGCCAGTGGCACCAGTATGTACACACTGTGATAGCCAAACGACAATAGATAAGGCAGGGAGCATGATGTATAACGGTAAATCTCGTCATATAAGACGAAGACATAATACCGTTAGGGAACTTTTCTCTAGTGGAATTATCACTGCTGACTATGTAAAGTCAAAGGATAGTGTGTCAGATCCACTTACAAAAAGCCTATCTAGAGAAGGAGTGGAAAGAACATCCAAGGGAATGGGTTTAAGGCCTAGGACGAGTCAGCATGACGGTAACTCTACCTAGCAGACTGGAGATCCAAAGAGCTAGGTTCAAGGAGATCAAACAAAGTTGTGTCTGACAGGTTCAACATTGTCAATTACCCAACTCATTCTCGTGATATAGACAATGTTTAGTAAACAAGGATAAGACTTAAGGTGAAAAGTCTTTTAATGATTATCTAAATTTGGTAGATTTGACCAAATAGTTTAATCTACAGGATTGAACGTTTAGAAATCACCTATGTGAGGGCGAAGTGAAAGCCGTTTCAAAGAGAATGTTAGTAAAGGCTTATTCTCTAAGCTCTTACGAAACCGGGACGTGTTCATGGTTGAAAAGAACAAAACCGTGAGAACCATAAACGTTAAAAGGTTGATTGTGTGACATGTATTGTCTAGGTGTACATTAAAGCTCGACGGTTCAAAGATATCAAATCTACCGATTGACCGAGTGCAACCGATGCATGTTCACTACGGAAAGTTCAAAGGGAAACCCACTTATCCAGATGCAATCAGTCTTTGCTTGGTGATCACATATTTGTCCGTAAAATTTTTACAAAAAATAGTCATTCCCCATTCATGTGGGGGATTGTTGGGTTCATAGTATATGAAAGAAGTGTGAATGGAAAAATAAAGAGTAAAATGGTGGAGGGAAGGAGACACTAAAATGGAAAGTGTACTCCCAAATTAGAAAGTTTACTCTTTCTCCCACATTGGTGGAAGAAGAGAACTTGGAAGTGTTTATAATCATGAACACTTACTCCACATGGTAAGTGAGGCAAGAAATAAGAGATGTCTCGCGCCGTCGTCGCTCGCTCGGCTCGGCTTCGGCTTTGAATTTGGATTTGACAAATGATTGATCGATGAGATCTATCTTTTTGGAAAAAATTTATTTGAGATCCGAATATACCAAAAGAAAAACGCAGGAAAATTTTTCTGATACTCCATTGATATATATATGCATGCAGTAACAGTTGCAATGTGTTTCGAACAGAACTGATGCTTCAGTTGCACTGTTTCAAGTGAACTGATGCATGCTTCAGAAGGATGCAATCCTTCAACGAAGTAACACATTGTTTCATTAAATGAGATGACTGTTCAGGAAAAGATGTACTCTTTGATGAACAAATATGAATTTTCAGAAAGAGGTGCAACCTTTAAAGTGAACCATTGCCTCTTTTCAGAAGAGGCATGTTATGACTATATAAACCTGCTTTCATTCACAGGTTTAGACACTAAAATTTCAGAATAAAAACACTCTTCTTGACTTAAAAAATATTCTGTGTGATCACTCAAAACGTTCAGTGAGTTCGAAGATATTCCAATTGTTTGAGGTATCGCTACAGTTGGTTTGTTTGACCATTTTATCCTGGGTGAAAAATTTCGCAACCTCGAGTACAATGAGGGAAATTATTTCCTTAAGGAAAGTCCGTGAATTCGGACGACTTAGCCATTTCTGTTTCATCTGATTTGACTTAGCTTGCTTCACTTGAGCAAAGGATATATCGAAAACAACATCTCTTTAACTTCATAATATAGGTGTAAAATCTGCGTACACTTCATTCCTCAGAAAGTAAAAATTTACTTACACCCGATGTATATACCAAACTTAAAAAATCACATTGTGTACGTTATTATTGTTGAAGTCTACTCGTTCAAAGTCCAAACCAGTCCTCATTGCAATGGGTCTGTAGGTATAGCATCCGATTACGGTTGAATTCTTTAATTTATATTCAATATTTATACCAAGTCACATCACATTAATTTACTACAATTAAATCACATATTAATCATACATATACTATTAATTATTTATTTATAATTAGTAATTAACGTGCATATAAGAAACACACAAAATTTGGAGTGACACATTATCTCCTTCTCTATATAAAGCAGATAATTAAGGGGATTGAGTCCTATCGTGTTGGTAGGGCCTTGTACTTATTAGCCTTTCATCATTTTGTGGTCTGCATCTACCTTTCGCTGCCCCCCTCGTGATTTAACGATGTCCATATAATTAATAGATTAAACCAAAAAATCTTCTATTTCTACACATGTCAAATTTGATATATATCCAAGATCCCAATTCATAATAGCTAGTTTGATACGCGATATAAGGATAATATTAATTTTGAGATAAAGTTTGAGATTAACTTTATCTCATATTTAGTACGAAATTTTAGCTCATTCGGATTCTATTTTATTCCACTATTTATATTAAAATGGTGAAATAAAATAATCACGAAATATCTTAATCCATAGGACATCGCTGCTTATCTCATCCCAGACCGTACATCAAACGAACCCCGAGAAGTCCCAATGAATTTGTTATATGATATATACCATCTAAGGAAACGTTATTATTCTTTCAATTCCGATGATTCTATGATACTATTTTCATGCCATAAGTATGAAAATATTAAGACCTATAATAATTTAATCTATCATGGCTTAAAATATTTACTATTTCATGGTTAAATAAAAGTGATCATGGTACTACTATAAGGAAAAAAAAGAATTAAATGACCAATGAGTGAAATCTCAAATGGGTAACATAATAATTAGGTAGGGGATAAAATGCGGTGGTTAATATAGATTTAAAGACACTTTCAGATAAAATAATTAGTTCGTAATCAAGTACATATTTTCTTAAATAAATAATTTTTCATTCAAATAATTGTGAAAGGACATACCCATCCATAGTTGTAGTTTAGTACTAAAGCTTTCGAGATCTGTTGTTTACAACTTTACATTAATAATAAGGCATCTTGCTAATATCGTACTTAATTAATAATATGATTAGTAGACAAATATGTCAGTTAATCAATCGGTTAAGCATTTCTTTTCTTTTTCACGTGATCCTTTATTGTTTTTCCCATCAACTTGTACCCATAATTTTGATAATTATAAGCTCACCGTACAACTTTGATTGTTGTGTAGGAAGCTTAATCATGTTAATATTGAATAATGGATCTACGTTTAGTACACTAACTATTATCTTAAGTGGGATTAACCTTTTTTTAAATCCAAAATGAAGATAATGTTATTGTTAGGTAGGTGGACCTGTTTAATTTCATCTTTGACATTTTAAAAGCAAAATCATTCATGACTAACCATTATCAAAAAGAAAAAAAATAAAAGGAGGGAAGCAAGAAATTACTTAGTGGAAAAAATCAATTTTACTTTATCGTACGAAAAAATTTCATCAATACCACTAAACTTTAAGATTTATTATTGACTCAAAAATATGTTTTATTTAGAGTTACGTTAACTTTAAAAAAGCATAATTATCACTGCTTATGAATCTGAGCCTGAATATCTATGTCAAACTGAGATTTCAACCAAAAGGTATGTTTGCACGGTTAAGTTCAAATTCCTTAAGCGAATATCACAAAGTTAAAATTGGGATTAGATAATCAAATTATTTTCCCTAACTTCAGCACAACGTAAGAGAAGATAATAGATACTTCAACTAAAAGCCTAGAAATAAGGACACTTGACCTTGTGTTTGATAATAGTCAAACTAGGGGGTGACAAATGGGCCAAAATAGGGAAAATGGACAAATATACCATAATTCAAGGTAAATGTTGGAATTTTTTTCCAAATTTATCCTTCATTAAATGTGCATTGGGAGTGATGTATCATGTGTCTTTACCTTTTAAAGAGGGTAAAAATGAAAAAACATGATAAATTTATGTCTTTGCTTTTTTTGTTTAACATGTATGCCAAAATCCAACAATTAACTTATTGTGGAACGAAGGGAGTAATATATATATCATCTGTCACATTTTGGGTGTAAATATGTCTCTATCGTTAATAAAATGGTACGTACATAGATGACCCTCATACTAATGGTAGGGACATATGTGCACCCAAAAGTATAACAGAGGATATATACGTACCATTTATCATCATTCGGGGGTATATTTATTTCTTTTCCGTTTTAATTTTCTTATTCCAAATAACTAACCCAAATTCACTATCCGATCCAGTAAACTCATCGAATCCGATTTCAAACCAACTCTACCCGACCTCTATTTTTTGTTCCAACCTCGATACTCCCTATGTTTTTCTCTTAAACGTGAATCCCATCAAATTGTAGTGATTCATCGTTGATGCTAGTTGGTGTTTACAGATTGGAAAAAGTGGATATTAGGCCGAATGTGGCCGCAGCTAGGGGTGGGATGATAGTTCGTCAGTGGGGTGTTTTCGATTTGACGGAGACAGTGACTATGTGATGGTGATCAATGGTGGGTGGTGTTTTTCCGATGGAATTTCACTGAAGATTGAAACATGACAGATTCAATATTTGATGTTGTTTTGGAGATGGGTTAATGTTTTTTCTTAAAAAAATTGATGGTAGTAAGTGTTATAGTATTGTGTGTGTATATCGTTATAGGGATGAGAAAAACGCATCTGTTAGATAGACGTTTCTTAGAATTTAATTGCGATCTGGTCGAATAGTGGGTTTATTGGGTGAGGTAGAGGTTTTGGGTTAATAATTTGAAATAAAAAAATTAAAATGAAAAAGAGACAAATATATCCCGAACTATGAATAAATGGTACGTAAATACCCTCGGTCATACTTTGGTACATATATGCTCCTAACGTTAGTGTGAGAGGTACATACGTATCATTTCATTGATGGTAAGGGTATATTCGTACCCAAAATATGACGAAGAGTATGTGCTTATCATTTATCATAATTGATATATTTGACCTCTTTCCGAAATTACATCAATTTTGATATTTCTTTTGCTAGAACATTGGCTCATTTAACTCCCCAATTTTCTAATTTCCAAATTATTCAAAGAATTATTTAATTTATTAAAGAATAAACATGTTTAGTTATATTTCAAACACTAAATTTAAAATACAAAATATCAAGGAACCAAAGTGCTATTCTTCCAAAATTAAAAAAACAAATCAACAGTCTATCTTATTATCGATAAAAACAATTCACAGTTGAGCAAAGATAATTCACAATTAAATTCGATTTTGATTATTATTTTTGTATTCACATTCATGCTTATAAAAGATCTGTCTCCAACTTGTTCAAAAATAATGATATTGAAATTTCTTAATTCTTTAACCTAAAATTAGTCAATTCTCTCTCTTTTTTTTTTCTATGGGGGCGAATAAAGGTTGAGAAACGTGAGTTCCAATTAAAAAAACAAATGTGAGAGAAAGAAAGAAAAAGAAGAAGAAGAATCGGATAAATCGTCCGTCAAATGTTTGACACGTACTTCTCACAAATTGTACTAAAGTTACACTTTACCACATGCATTTTCCCTTTATTTACCCATCACACCTGTCTCCCACTCTCTATATATTTTCTCATCTCCATTCTCCACACGCCTCTCTTTCACCCCTCTCTATAGACTGACTATATATTCATACATTACCTGTATATGCATAGCCTTCTCCATTTCTTCTGATGACGATAACCTACGGCCATAGCTCTTTCATCTCCACCGGAGAGTTGCCGCCGGCTGACGTGTCCGGAGGAGAGATTATGCTGTTTGGTGTGAGGGTGAAGGTGGACCCCATGAGGAAGAGTGTGAGTTTGAACAATCTGTCTCAGTATGAACAGCCTAATTCTAACGACAACAATAATAGCAACGGCGGAAATACCAATGACTCTTCTTCTAAAGTCGCCGATGAGGGCTATGCTTCTGCCGATGACGCTGTTCCTCATCACTCCGGTAGTGGCCGTGAGCGCAAGCGAGGTCAGATCTCTGATTATTTTGCTCTGTTTCTTTGTTCATATGGATTATGGAGTCGTAACTGTTTCTCTCAATTTTTCTGTCTATTGATTTTTTTCTAAGTCAACGTGTTAATCGATCATATATCCTTTTAGCCTCTACACAGATTTCAAGTATTTTCTAGTTCTATGTTGTTATAGTAGTAGTGTTCCTTTGATCAATTTGGCTGTTTTTGGATTTCATTTTTTAGGAGTTCCATGGACGGAGGAGGAGCACAAGCTATTCCTTTTGGGATTGCAGAAAGTAGGTAAAGGAGACTGGAGAGGAATCTCTAGAAACTTCGTCAAGACTCGCACACCGACACAGGTTGCAAGTCATGCTCAGAAATACTTTCTCCGGCGAACTAACCTCAATCGTCGCCGCCGCCGTTCTAGCCTCTTCGATATCACCACTGACTCGGTATATCTCACTCAAATCCCATAATTTCATCTAACTACCGATCGATTTACTTGCCTGGTAACTCTAACCTTTGCTTATATGATAAACAGGTATCTGTATTGCCAACTGAAGAAGCTCATGTAGAAACTTCCAAAATCAATGCATTTCAGGTGACATCTGTGCCAGTAAAATTTGCGCCTCTTGTCTTGCCAGCACAAATGGTCAAGCCAATTGAAAGTCCAATCCAAAGTTATAACGCTTCATCTATATACCTCCGGCCTGTTCCTGTTGCTGTTCCGGTGTCTAATCAGAGCTCTGCAATGGAGTCATCTTCGATATCGTTGACATTGTCCTTGTCATCACCATCATCATCATCATCATCTAATAGGCACTCAGGATATCAAGTGAAGTCAAGTTTTAGTAATGGAGAGAGCATCATCAGTGTGGCATGACATACAAGAATCTCTCTATTAAATTAAAAGGCATAATAGTAGTAAGTAGTAATTAAAAGCTAGAAAAAAAAATTAAGCAAAAAAAGAATCTCTCTATTAAATTAAAAGGCATAATAGTAGTAAGTAGTAAGTAAAAGCTAGAAAAAAATATTAAGCAAAAAAGAAAACATAGAAAAAAGGCTAATGGGAGTGTTCTATAATGGAGTTAATATTATTTATATAAGGATAGATGAGATGTAATGGTCCTTAATGTTTTGTACAGACCAGAAATGTGTCATGCCTTAATGCCTAGTCATGTTATGTTAGTGTTTTCTTTATTTGTTTTGTAGCTTGGGATAAAAATAACAATGAATAACATTGGACCTTATGCTTCTTGTTGTGGCTAATTAATATCAATGGTCATATTATAGTGGTCTCCACTCTCCACTGCTCACTATCTATCAAGTATCTCAGTGGTTCCCTTAACTTGAAAAATGTCAAGTGGATTTCTCATGTTTGTTGAATGTTAGCTATGTTGGTTAGCCATTAAAAGACCAGAATCCATCAATTTTTGTTTGTTTGTTTGGTTAATGAATGTGGATGGGAGTTGTTCCTCATTCATTGTAGTGGACAATAAACGAGTGGTAGGACCATTAATGTCTCTGCTCATGTGATGTGTTATCCTGAATCCTGATTGGGTCAGGATATCTTCTTCATGTGGTGAATTTTCAATTAATATGATATTCCATTGTTTTTTCTTGATTCAACTTAAATGGTATACCAACGTGGGCACCATTCATATTTGGTTGTTTTCATTTATTTTTGGACTGTGGTGTCTTGAACTAAGGATGGACATGGTTTGGGTCAACCCGATATTTGAATCGAAATCTGAATTTTATGAATATTCGATTTGGAAAAATCAAATTACAAAAAATGATTTTTCTAACTAATGAATATATTTTTCACACAATTCATACATAATACATTACAAACTAGGCCACTTATTCAACAGCTTTGTCCACAAATGGAAATGAAAACTAGAAGTTATACTTAATCCAGATCAGTCAGTTATGTTGGATTAAACACTTATTGCAAGAAATTACCTGAAATTGTGTAGTACCCCATGACCAAACCGTTAAAGTTAAAAAATTAAAAGTGTTGCCCACGAGGGCTGAGGCAATATTTGTTCAATTTGGGGTCGATTGTGTTAGGGTTATTACTTGATTTTCTTATTAAAATTGATTGTAGTTTTCTCTTGATTTTAGTTTTCTATTGAAAGAGAATAAAAGTATATCATAATTATTTTTATTTTTTCTTAAAAAAAAATATAATTTTTTTTCATATTTGTCAAATCTTGGAGGAAAGGTTTTGGACATTCATAAATAAAAGATTTTTTTCTCATACCATAACACAATAACATCCTCATATCATAACACGATAATATCCATAATATAGTCATTAAAGAGTTTTGTTTAGGGGGAGATTTTCTCTTAATAGATTTTTTAATATTAGTGTTTCATTTGACCAAATCATATTAATAATATATTTTTATTATAGTTTTCTTTGTCATCTGAATTATCGTCTTTTATAGTTTGTAAACTTTAAGCTTCCGTATGACGCTCCCTCGATTTCAAACTCAACAAATTGGGGCATGTAATTTAAAATAATAATTTGGAATCAGATTGATTTGTGGTAAGAGTTCCCAGGTAGTCTTACGATCGGACGTTTATGTCTGACATTGTCATTGTATACTTTTGCTGGTTGAAAGACTGTCGGGGAAGGAGAGGGACACTGGGCAAGATCTGTGTGCAACAAATATTCCACACAAATGGAGGCACCTATCAAAAAGACTTAATTCGGTATATGCAATTTAGATTTTTTAAGTTTGTATTTTTTTTTATAATTAACATGAAAACCCCACAAGTGTAACAACTAAAAAAATAAATAAATTCAATTCTTATATAATCTTACTAGATGAGCAAATCATAGTTTATCCATTTTAAGATATATTGATAAGTGGGATATCTTCATGTTGCTTTTATAAATAAATCTTTGTGATTACAAGCTTTTAAATACACAAATCTTTGTGAGTACAAACTTTCAAATACACATAATTCTCTCTCGGTGCATGTTAGCTAATGTGCACCAGCCACGGGGAAGAGGGCTCGTGCTCCATCAAAAAAGGCGATCATGGCTCAGGAAACAACGCGACTTCTCAAGGGGAAAAGCAAGGCAATCAATCCAAGGAAGGGGAGTTGTGGTGAGGGTAATTGTGTGGGGAAAACTCATGAAATAGTAACGAAGGCAATAGATAAGTAAGGGTTTAACTGGTAACGCTAGCTCACAGCAGGTAGTGAGCTTGAGTGATGAAGACGATTGTCATGAAGTTAGGAGCAATGGTGAGATTCGTCATTCGGGCAAGTCAATTGGGGCAGATTCAGCTCAAATTACTGGAGCTATAATGCAAAAACAGAGCATCGTGTTGGGACAAAAGGATCGAACTAAAACTGCAATTGCGCAGTGGAATTTGATGATGGAAATTATGGCTACTCCTCCTGTGGCTAATATGATCGGAATGAGTAGTGGAACTAAGTCCTGGTTAGATGTAGTGGAGGAAGAGAAATGAAATCTAGTGAAACAGGGTTCGGGGTTGGTTTAAACTGGAGTATGTAGCTCTAGATACTCAATCGAATATTGTGAAGATTGACTTGGAAGATATAAGCTCGGAGATACAACAATATTGAAGGACTTCAGTGGTCGGAAGATGTTAATCTTGTTAATTACGCCAATATTTTCACTAGAGGAATCTCTACAAGAAAGCAGTAAAAGAAAATTTAGAGAAGACATGCCAACAACATAAGATTACAAAAATGACCGAGAGGATGTTAATCTTGTCAATAACGCCAATATTTTGATTAGAGGAATCTCTACAAGAAAGCAGTAAAATTTTTTTAGAGAAGACATGCCAACAACTTAAGATTACTGTAGACACGTAAAATTTAGGAGAAAAGAACAAAAATAACACCTAAAATTAAAATAATTTCACAAAACTAACACCTAAATTTAAAAATCCAGTAAATAGCCATTAAGCGATGGCCACACCCTTATTTATAGTTTTTTTTTTTTTTTTTTTTTTTTTGGGTTTTGTTCCAATATTATACGCGTTGGTTGCACACTCCAAATTTTATTTTGCTTGCATGAAAATGAAAGCAGTGTACTTTCAGCTAAAAAGAAATATATCGTCTCCAGAGAAGTTGCAAAGTAAAGGGTTAAGCATTTATTTAATCTTCAGCAACTCCAACATTGGCATTATTTATTACTCCTTTCTTCATCTTTTACTTGTCCAGTAATTGCAAATGCACTGCAAACTAATAGTACTTAATAGTCAGAGTAAAATAAGTATTAAATGATAAATTACTTTTTTTGATTTTTTTTAAATTAGACAAGTGAAAATGAATGAATTACTTCTGATCAAGATTGTGATCAACTCATGATTACTTAAGAGCAACAATCATCTTTAGCAATTATTGGTGTGAATCTTTTCATCTTTCATTAAGCGCAACATTTATCATTGTGACAATATTATTATACATATACATATTCTATATAATAATTATAGAATTTTTATACATATTCTATACAATTTTTAACTACAATTATTATTTAGATACATATTTTATACTATTCTATATAGTTTTTACATGCATTCCAAAAATATATCAATCTAGTATAAGAGAGTATCAATTGAGTATATGGACACCGCAAGTGTATCAATGTAGTATAAAAGTGTAATAATGTGGTATAAAAGAGTATCAATTGGGTATAGAGACTGCATGTGCTTGCATAAAACTTTCTTTCTCTTTTTTTAAAAAGTGTATCAATATAGTATAAAAGTGTATCAATGTGGTATAAAAGTATATCAATTAAGTATAGAGACTGCATGTGCCCAATTGGCTAAAAAAAGGGATTAGTTTACCCGACTAGACAACCCATGTCCTTTTTTCTAAAATTTATTGGGTCAAATTCATATAAAATTAGATTTGACCCATATTTTATTGGATCTAAAATCATTTTGGGCTATATAAATAATAAACCCATTTTATTCCTCATCAAGGACTTCAAGCTCCATCTTACCTTGAGGCCCAAACTTATGCTACGTATCAAGTGATATGGCATCCCAGTCAAATTAAAGACCAATGAAGCAAGACCACACACATTAAATGATGTGGCAATCCAAGTCAAGTTCAAGAGCCAATCAAACATCGTCAAGTGTCCCAAATGACATGTGTTTGGCCAATCACTAGCAACCTTGTGACATAATATTTGTGATAAGCTTGAAAATTGAATGGACCAATCAGAATGAGGCAAAATAGGTTATTACCCTTGGACTGCCTATCCCCTACAACTATAAATAAGAGGGTTACATAATTTTCTAGGGTCATTCTGCAAGCATTGGAGGAAGATTCTGCATTGACTACATGACAGATCAACTCGATAAAATGAAGTGCTGTTAAATAATTCCTGGAGATCCAAATACATTTCTAGGAGGCTCAAATCATCCGAAAGTTCGAGAATTATGCTACAAAGGCCCTCGAATTACGGAAAAGCTTAGGAGAGAAGAATGGAGGAGATCCAAATACATTTCTAGGAGGCTCAAATCATCCGAAAGTTCGAGAATTACGCTACAAAGGCCCTCGAATTACGGAAAAGCTTAGGAGAGAAGAATGGAGAGAATCACAGAATTGTTTCATATTTTTTTGCTTGCATTTAATTTTCAGCACAACGAAAATTTATTGCAAACAATTACAAAAATGACCGATAGGATACTGCATATCTCTAAGAATCCATCCACAACTGTCATAATTGCACGTGCAATTGTCTCCTTGGAGAATAAAGGAAGAATAGGGTCTGCAGCTGTTGAAGCAAGAGAGAAAATTGTATTGACAATTGAAACCTGCATATACATTTGGATGAATTATTTAGACAGTACTTCGGCAAGAAGATTGATTTTTCGTGTGGAAGTGAGTTAACGTTGACACCAAAAATGAAACACTCATCACAATATAGCACCAAACGGAGCCACTGCTATATAGAGAAACAGATCTTATTCCAAACTTATGAGGTTCATGTAGGCAGATCTCTACACAACAAGATAAATTTCAGCAACTTCCTCGCATAGCACATACCTCATTTAAGATAAATCACGAAAATGTCAACTCGAATGCATATGAATTGTGAAGGAGAGTCATACCATGTGTGTCCTTATAAGCTTGTCTCTTTCAATTTTAGATATTTTAGCAATATCCAAAATTGAACTTTCAAGTACAGCTGATCCCTTCTCCCAACCAGCCTTCTTACTGCAATGTAACGCAATACAAACAGAGAAAATATCCACAAAGTGATTCTTAATCATTTCAGCAAGAGGCTCACAAGCAACCTGCAAAAGATGAAAACATTGAAATTTCAGGTATGGAACAGAACAGTGTCTAATTGTTGAAAATATTCAAAAGAGAACGCATGGAACTTGTAGTATAAACTGATAAGCACCATAAGAATAATAAAGAAATCATACAAGTATATGACTAACTTAAAATAGCAATTGAATGAAAAATGACTACAAGAAACTCCAACCTTCGCAATCCCATTCATGTTGGAGATGTCTCCGCGCAAGAGTAAAGATGAAAGAAGCCAACGACAGCAGGATTAAATGAAATTGATAGGTTAGGTCAGGAACATCCAGTTTTACCCATGTTTTTTTCCTGTGTTGAGCAAGAGGACAAAGCTGTCGAAGGAGGTCACAAGAAGAACCCAGGTGAAAAGCACCAGAGCATGGGCAATAGAGACATCAAAAAGGCATATTGATTTGTGTCCAGCAATTCAGACAACAGAAGATCATCTCAAAAACAGTGACTCACCTCACAGGGAGAAGTGGCAGAAGGTCTCAACCTTGTACAGATTGCTAGAAGCAAGGTGGGTTCTCTTCATTCTTTAATTCGGAACTGCCCCAGGGAACTAGTTACAAATAAAGCACAACAGGGAGCACAGTAAACCAGATATTAAAATTAGCAAGCTAGTAACAAAATTCTCTTACATAAGAAGAAACCGCCCTAACCTAAAGCAGATTCTCCAGTTCTATATGTATTTACATATCTGCTCAATTCCAGCTAGCTTGGCAGGTATAAACAAACATTTTTCAGAGGAACTTTCCATTAGATGAAAGTGAACAAAACATCATCCCATGTAGAAAAGAAAGTCAACTCTTCAATTAAGGGTGGTAGTCTGTGTGTGGGAGATAGGACCGATTAATTTGGATTTCATGGGGGTAAGTTTCTAGGTAGAGGAAGAGAAGTTGTAAGGAGATTTTTTTGTTGTTGTTGTAGAGATCAGTGGCTGAAAATCAAGTTAGAAGCGGATTGTGGAGGGACATGAAATACCATTGTTGCATCTTTCATGTCCTTCACATTTTCAGTCACCATTGTTGGCCGAAATCAGGTGACTAATAATTACACTGTGCTTTGAAGAGAAAGCAACAGATGCATCCGGACGGGAGAACATGATCCTTTTGCGCAGATTATGAACACTCTTATTTTTTTTAAGTTTTGGTGCATCCACAAGATCCCTATTTGTTTGGATGATTAGTTGTCTTTTCTAGAGGCTGGAGAGCAATATTTTTCTGTAGCCTCTTTACCTTTTGGTATATTATGTTGGGTTCAATTGGTGTTAATAAAACATGGAGGGACATAATTTTTTATGAAAAGACATATTATTTTGGAAAGGAGTGACAAAAAAAGACACAATGTTTCGAATGAAAAGACATGACTCTTTCAAAGGATACACCTTTTCGGATGAACCATTGCCACCTTTCGGAAGGGGCACTTGATGGCTATATAAACCTGCATTTATCCATAGGTTTAGAATTAAAAAATCTTCTAAAATACAAACTCTTCTTGTCTTCAAAACATTCCTTGTGATCAATCAAATCGTTGAGTGAGTTCGACGAATTCAATTATTTGAATTACCAGGGGGTTTGGTCCACAGGTGACAAAAGAGTTTTAAAATGAGGTGTAGGTGACACAAGTCTTAATAATTGAGTAGAGGTGACAATTACTTCATTATGGTTTAAGAAAGTTTGGAAAATTTTAAAATAACCCACAAGTTTTTAAATTTATACTTTAATTCAAATGTTAGTTAATATATAATGGGGAACGAAGGGAAAAAGGCGTCTTTTTCTCTCTCCTCATCCGTTGTTATTTTCTCTCTCTTCGCGATATTTGTTGTTCATTATTGCTGCTTCTTTATTCGTCATCTTTGGATTCATCATCATCATCTTATACTTTACTATCAACTTCATATTCTTCTTGTTGACCATTATTGTTGTTATTGTTGTTACCCCAACTGCTGCTCTTTGACCAAATTCTTATGTCAAATTTTATTTCGTAAATCACTTTCAACTTTGAAATTTACTTGAGAGGAGACTTAGGTAAGTCAGATTATGCTTTGTAGTTGAATCTGGGTAACTGTTAGTGTGTTGTTTTTTCAACAATATTTTGCACGCGAACATGAATGGAATACAAGAACAATCTGTTTTAAACAGATTCATTATCTGCGGCACCAGATAAATGTTCTATTTTAACAGTAGACTCATGTTGGATTCATGTTTAAGGGTTCTAGGTGCCCGTAATATGATTATGCATCGAATAGATGGGTATTCTGTTGCACCAGATTAGTAATCTGTTTCAACAGATAAATAATCCGTTTCATCAGATTACTAATATGTTTCGAACAACAAAATACAACTCCTGTCACACACAAAACCTAACAGATAATTCATATGTTCTTGCTATTGATACTGAAATCAAATTATTCCTTAATTGTAGACATGTCATTCGTTAAGAAATAGAAATAGACAACAAGAAAATTAAATAAGAAATAAAAAGTCAAGTGCATCAAACATAATTTTTTATAAAAAAAACAAAGAAAAATACATAGATAACAGAAAAAAAAGTTTAATTATTATTATCATCATTATTAACATTATTATTATTTGTATGGCCAGCCGACCAATCTTCAAAGGGCAACACAGCGCCCTCTGCAACCTGCGGATCTCCTGCAGCATCCTTACTCTGGCGGCGGCCAACTTCCAATGCAGGTCATGAACCTGCTTCTGCAGTTCCCTCATGAGGTCTCGTAAAATAGCGACATCCCACACAGGATTAGTCATATCTAAAAAACGCATAAGTTGACAAAACACACACGTAAACACAAAAGTAAAGAAAAGAAAGAATTCGAATGTAATGTAATACAACGTATATTTACACAAAAATCAAGAAAAAAACTTACCAGAGACAGAAAAAAGCTATCAAGTCCTTGAAAAGCAAGTAGTTGAAGGTGTAACAAGAGCGAGGAATAAATAGTGTGTAGTAGAACGAACGATTGAGTAAGGAGGTACCTATTTATAGAGGATTGAACTTGAATGAGCTAGACAAAAAATCACAACTGTTCACCTTCATTTATTAATGACATTCTTGATTACTGTAAAAAGTTATGACTTAATTAAATTAATCAATATTATGATAAGTCATGACTTTTCAGCTTTATTATTATTAATAATTAGTTCTTTCCAGGAATCGTTTTTTTTACACTATTTTGGACAACAGAATATATCTGTTTCATCAGATAAATCATCTGTTACAACAGATATATCATGATTTGCAATAAATAGATAACCTGTTGCATCAGATAATATATCTGTTGCAACATATAATATATATATTTTTTTAAAAATATATTATCTTCATTACATTCAAATTTTCTGACTTTTTAATTATATAAATTAATAAAACATATTTAAAGGCACAACTGTTCACCTCCATTTATTAATGACATTCTTGATTACTATAAAAAATTATGACTTAATTAAATTAATCAATATTATGATAGGTCATGACTTTTCAGCTTTATTATTATTAATAATTAGTTCTTTCCAGGAATCGGTTTTTTACACCGACTTGGACAACAAATAATATATCTGTTGCATCAGATAAATCATCTGTTACAACAGATATATCATGATTTGCAATAAATAGATAACCTATTGCATCAGATAATATATCTGTTGCAACATATAATATATATATTTTTTTAAAAAAATGTATTATCTTCATGACATCCAAATTTTCTGACCTTTTAATTATATAAATTAATAAAGCAGATTTAAAGGCACAACTGTTCACCTCCATTTATTAATGACATTCTTGATTACTGTAAAAAGTTATGACTTAATTAAATTAATCAATATTATGATAGGTCATGACTTTTCAGCTTGAAGCTTAGCTTTATAATTATTAAAATAATTAGTTCTTTCCAGCAACCGTTTATTTTTTACACTGAGTTGCACAACAAATTATATATCTGTTGCATCAGATAAATCATCTATCACAATAGATATATCATCCGTTGCAATAAATAGTTCAACTGCTACATCAGATAATATATCCGTTGCAACATATAATATATATATCTTTTAAAAAAATAAATTATCTTCATGACATCCATTTTTTTTGACTTTTTAATTATATAAATTAATAAAGAAGATTTAAAAACAAGAATATTTCTGGTGAGTTTTTTACGGTTTAAATTGTGTTTATCATTTATTTCCTTATTCTTTTCTATGAAAAGAAATGACTTAATTAAATCAAGTTGGCGGTGACTTAATCTTTCCGTTTCTTTAATAACCATTTTTATTAATTGAGTTATGACAACAGATTGTATATCTGTTGCATCAGATAACCCATCTGTTTCAACAGATATACCATCTGTTGCTATAAATCAACCATCTGTTTAAGGAGCTTTTTTGATTTCTTCTAACTGATTCATAAGTCGCAACAGATGAGGAATTTGATGCATCAGAAGCATTTTTTGTTTTTGTTTGTTTGTTGAATGTGTTTAGACAAAAGTTACAGTCACGACTATTCATTAACTTTTTTCTTAAAAATCATATCATCATATATATATATATATATCTTAATTAAATTAATCCAATGTTGTGACTTTTTTTAAATTAAATAATCTTTCTTTTACGATTATAATATCATTTAGTTCCTTATTATTTATTAACGAACCATTTTTAGGAGAATTTCTCATCATGACGGCATCCCTTACTCCAACCGCCGACATGTTTTGAATAGGGAATAAATAGAATGATAATTAAATATTGAATAAGAATTAAAATTCAAAATCGACCAAACCAAACCAAACCAAACCAAACCAAACCAAACCAAACCAAACCAAACCAAACCAAACCAAACCAAACATATACATGGATTTTTTTGAATCCCTTATAGGTAGATCAGATATAAAAAAGGGAAATACATACGTTAAAAGAAAGAAAAAACATAACCTAATTATTATTATTATTAATACTATTATTATTGTCAACCTGACAATCTTCATCTGGAAGCAGCAGGGCCCTCCTCAGCCTTGCTCGAAAGTCGGCCAAATTCCTCTGGAGTTCATCAAACTGCCTTTGAAATTCCTGCAAGGACTCGATGTGAACCTTCTTGTACGAATCTGGATCTGACATATTAGTATTGTAAGTATAGTAGAATGAACGAGAGTGAGTGAGGAGGCCGGAGGGACCTATTTATAAAATGATTGAGAATTGAAAGGGACTGGACTTAGTCAAACAAAAAGCCACGACTGTTCATATCCCTTAAAAGAAAAAATTACACAAATCCCATATTTAAGACACCATATTACACAATATCCCTTAATGTTTTAAAAAATTACATAAAATCTCGGATTCATATTTACTATTGATACATATGCTATATGTATCACTGCTTAACATATGTATCACAATTCGAAATTCCGGGATAAAATATAATTAGCAAACTATCCGGGATTTAATGCAATATTGCTGAAACTATCCTGGATTTATGTGTTGTGTGTGTTACTTAAATAATACTGGTGACTTTATTAATAAGTAAATTAAAAAAAAATGGATCTAAATACAACATTTTATCTTTTTGTTGTATTTCCGAAAGATAACGATTGGTAATCTGTTGCAAAATATATTCCACCTGTCAGATAACTTACAACATATGGACAATATGTTGCAACAAATGGATATATCTGTTTGTTTTTCCTTTAGCTGTGGTGTCTGTTGCAACTTGCTAGTTATCTGTTTATTCAATTTCATCGAGAGCAATCGATTTTTCTAAACACTTCTTGGCCAAATTCAATTTTTGCTCTTGGATTGCTTCTCTTTTTTTCTTTGCATCCTTCAACCAAACTAAATTTTTGCTATTGGATTGAGGACAAAAATTGATTTTGGAGGCCAGCTTGAAGGATGCAAAGAAAAAAAGAGAAACAGTCCAAGAGCAAAAATTGAGTTTGGCTAAGAAGTGTTTAGAAAAATCTATTGCTCTCGATGAAATTAAATAAACAGATGATTAACAAGTTGCAACAGACGCCACAACTGATGAAAAAGAAAACTGATATATACATCTGTTGCAACAGATTGCCCATATGTTGTAAGTTATCTGACAGGTGGAATATATTTTGCAACAGATTACCAATCTGTTTCTTTCGGAAATACAACAAAAAGATAAAATGTTGTATTTAGATCTGTTTTTTTAATTTACATATTAATAAAGTCACCAGTTTTATTTAAGTAACACACACAACACATAAATCCCAGATAGTTTGCGTCAGATGTGGAGTCTGTTGCGTCAGATATGGAGTCTGATGCAACAGATATGAAGTCTGTTGGAATACATGGCAGCCTTACTGATGGTTTGATTTGTTCCATCAGTTTCTCCGTCTGTTGCAACATCAACAACAACATAAACTACAAACAAAAAATAAAAAACATCAACAACAAAGAAAACAACAACATTTGTTCCAACAACATCATCAACTACAAAGAAGCATACATCCTATGTTCCAACACCATCAACAACAAGGGACGGACCCACATGGAGTCCTCCGGGTGCGCGAGCACAGACTGAACTCGTATCGAACTTTATATATGTATGTGGAAATAAAGAAAAAACGTATATAATCTAATCAGTGAGCACCCATAGTAAGAGTTGTTTGATTAGCCTAGTTGTTGTTTATGGGTGTTTAAGGCTATTTATTTTTTTTGGTCTTGAGTTCAATTCCCACTCAGCACATATTTTTTAAATTTTTGTAACCAACTCTTCTCTTCTTATTCACTTTAAACTTTTTATTATTTTCTCCCTTACTCCTTGTGTTGATTGTTCGGACTCCACTATTTTTAAGCTAAGAAGCACCCACCGTCTAAACTACACCACACCACAAGTTCCAACAATTCCAAACCCATCAACAACACCACACCACAAGTTCCAGCAATGCCAGCCCCACCAATAACATCAATAACAGCATCAACAACAAAGAAACAAACAAAATACATAAAAAAACGATACTGCCAACAAGTCTTTTAAACTTCTCCCAACAGATGACTTTTTTTCGTATCTTATAATAAAAATTCTCGATATGTTTATTCAACAATTAAAAGTTCCTTCAAATTTTTTAAATAAATATGATATGGGAAAATGGTAATTAAATAATCAAAAAGATGTAAATAAATTTGCAAGAAGAAGACGAGAATGAAAGAGCAATAGTGAATCATATCATACAATGTCAAAAGGGGGTCAAAACAACAATTTCAGTTGAGGAATATAAGATATGGATATCGATCGGTTTAGATCCGAACGAAAATTTTTGAGAAAGAGGAGAGAAAAAAAAGGTTGTGATAACCCTAAAGAGGATAGAAAGAAAAAAGATGAGAGATTTAAGGCTGAAGGAGAGGAGGGGAGAGATGAGATAATTCTAATTTCTAGATGTACTACCCTTAATATTAAATGACTAAACAAAGTGTATTTTGTTCAAATTTATATTTACAAAGCATAATTAATAAGGCTAATTTGGTAGTAAAATAAACTCCTAATTAATATTTTCTTAATGGGAGTGACAAGTCAATATAAAAAGGAAGAAGTATTAGGGGTTTCAATATTCATTCATTAATATTCACTAATAATTCGAGGGGCACGAGGAAGAAAATGGGTGACATTGAAAAGACAGGAAAAAACTACTCAATGAGATTTTTGAGTTATTCAAGAAACATTTTTTACCGCCTTTAGTAGTAGTACTACTTTATCTACTCAGACAGTAGCTTACTTTGAAATTAAAAGAAAACAAAAAGATTTTCAAACAGATATGTCGTCTGTTGCAACAGATTTAGATATCTGTTTGAGAAATTCCAACAGCTCAGTCATCTGTGACAATAGATGGAAATGTCATTTGATAACTAAATCAGAAACGTCATCTATTACAACAGATATCAATATCTGTTTGAAAATTTCTAACACCTCAGTCATCCGTCATAACAGATGCAAATGTCTATTTGATAATTAAATAAAAAATGTCATCTGTTGCAATAGATATTATTATCTGTTTGAAATTCTCCAACAACTCAGTTATTTGTTGCAACGAATTTCATTGCAATTGATTTAGGATGAACTAGGGATGAAAGAATGAGCTCTTCATTAACTTAATGTTTTGATTAATAATAGTACCTACATCGTTCTAAGTGGAATGAGGGATGAATGAATGAGCTCACAGGGTCAATTACAAATCCAATTGAGTCATTTCATTTGCATGGTGTTAGTATTGCATTTATCCCGACCCGAGTCGTCGATCACTCTGAGTTGAAATGTGTTCTCATTAACTTAATGTTAAGATTAATAATAGTACCTACATTGATCTAGGTGGAATTAGGGATGGATGAATGAGCACAAAGGGTCAACTACAACTTCAATTGAGCTTTTGGGCAATTGCATGATGAGACGGTACTGCATTCCTCCCGACAAGAGTCATCGATCGATCACTCTGAGATGAACCGATTCTTACTACCTCGTATGTTCAACTAATACCTTAATTGAATAATCTAGGACTAGGGGTGAGTTCTCATAGGGTCAACTACAACTTCAATTGAGTTTTTTGGCAAATGCATGATGAGACGGGACTGCGTTCCTCCCGAAAAGAGTCGTCGGTCGATCACTCTGAGCCAAACCGATTCTTACTACCTCATATGTCCAACTAATACCTTAATTGATTAATCTAGGACTTGGGGTGAGTTCTCATAATGTCAACTACAATAGATGACAACGCCTATTTAATAATTTACAACAGATGGGTAATCTATTACAACATATGACTCAATCCATTTGATAATTTACAATAGATGGGTAATCTGTTGCAACAGATGACTTAATCTATTTCATAGTTTACAAAAAATGCGTAATATGTTGCAACAGATTGCATAATCTGTTTGATTTGATCCAACAAAAAAGACATCTGTTGCAACAGGTTGAGCATTTATTTATATATAATTCAATTGAGTTCATATGTTAGACTAATACCTTAATTGAATGTGAGTTCTCATAGGGTCAACTACAACTTCAATTGAGTCTTCTGTCAATTGCATGATGAAACGGTACTGCAGTCCTCCCGACCAGAGTTGGCGATCGATCACTCTGAGCGGAACCGATTCTTACTACCTCATATGTTAGACTAATACCTTAATTGATTAATCTAGGACTAGGTTACTAATACCTTGATTGAATAATCTGGGACTAGGGGTAAGTTCTCATAAGGTAAACTATCGATTAATCTAGGACTAGGGGTGAGTTCTCATAGGGTCAGCCGCAACAGATGGCAACACCTATTTGATAATTTACAACATATGGGTAATCTGTTATGACATATGACAATCCATTTGATAATTTACAACAAATCGGTAATCTGTCGCAACAGATGACTTAATCTGTTTGATAATTTACATCAGATTCGTAATCTATTGTTAACTAATCTGATTGATAATTTACAATAGATGAGAAATCTGACGCAACATGTTGAACTTTTGTTTTTTACAATTTCAATTGAGTTCATATGTTAGACTCCTAAATTGATTAATCTAGGACCAAGGGTGAGTTTTCACAGGGTCACCTCCTAGAGTACTCGATCAACTACAACTTCAATTATTTTTATATAATTTTAAAAATTACACATATATTTTATGATTTTAAAAATAATTAAGATCATTTCGAACCAAATTAATATTTTCAAAACTACGTGTCATTCTTTTTCAAAATACAAATCAACCCATACAAAATGTTTTATCATTTCAAATCTCGAGGTCTGGCTCTTTCTCTCTCATTCTCACTCAACAATACAGTACATACAACAACTACTCAACAAATTTGCTCAACCCTCCACAATAGATTGGTTTTCTTCTTATTTTCGACCACATTGGTGTTATTTTCGACATCATTCTTTCTTGTATCAGTCATTTTCTTTGTCTTCGTAGGCAACAGAGTTTGAGAAGATCTCTATATTTTTTTTTCTAAAAAATAAGGGATTTTAAGTTAATGATGAAAAATAAAACTTTTAGTTGTATTATCTTCGAGAATGAGTTTACAATTTTGAGTTTTGATGGTAAAATTGTAGGAAGAACTCGAGAAATCCCTAGTTTCCATCGCAGTATTCCGTTGACTGTCGTGGTATAGTTGGATGGTGTTGTTGTTGTTGTTGTTGGTGGTGGTGGTGTTTGTGGTCGTCGTGGTGGCACCGGTGGTGGCATTGGTTGTTGGTGTTTGTGGTGGTGTCGGTATTCATGGTGTTTGTTTGTTTGTTGGCATTGGTTGGTGGTGTTTGTGGTTGTGGCTGTTGGTGTGTCGGTATTCGTGGTGTTTGTAATGTATTTTTTAAAATCTATGCATACATCAACTGTAATGTAATTTTTGTTTTTCTTTGTCTGTAGGTAAAACATGTCTCCCAAAAGAACCCCTTAGGATTCAAGGATTCATGATCCGTTCGGATCATGAATTCTTTAGGCCACAAATAATGTTGCCAAGTGGCCAAGGCTCTAATCAAGGCATAACTCTAAATCGTACGTAGAGTAGTTTAGAGTTGCTCCTTTGAGCTTTTCGCTAAAGTAGGCAATAGGTTTCAATTCTTGCATTAAAACCGCGCCTATGCCGACTTTGCTAGCATTATATTCGACCTCAAAAGTCTTATCAAAATTCGACAATTGTAGTAAAGAGGCTGAGATGAATATAGCTTTCAAGTCCTCGAAGGCCTTAGCTTGTTCATCTCCCCACTTGAAAGGCCGATCCTTTTTAATCACTTCGGTTAAGGGGGCGACAATGGTACTAAATCCTTTGACAAAATGTCTATAAAAACTAGTCAACCCATGGAAGCTTTTTACTTCACCTACGATTTTGGGAGTTGGCCAATTTTTAATGGCGTCAATCTTAGATTCATCCACTTCGACCTCTCTTGAGCTCACCGCAAACCCAAGAAATACAACCTCATGGACACCAAAAGAACACTTTTCTAGATTAGCATATAACTTCTCCTTTAGGAGGACATCAAACACACATTGTAAATACTTTACATGCTCATCTAAGGACTTACTATACACCAACACATCATCAAAGTAAACAACAACAAACTTTCCAATAAATGGCTTCATCACATGATTTATTAGCCTCATGAAAGTACTTGGAGCATTTGTTAGGACGAATGGCATAACCATCCATTCATAGAGACCGAATTTGGTCTGAAGGCGGTTTTCCATTCATCACCCGATTGCATACGAATTTGGTGATAGCCACTCCTCAAATCAATTTTAGAAAACAAACACGAACCACTCAATTCATCAAGCATATCAAATAACCTAGGAATAGAGTGATGATATTTTACCATTATCTTGTTGATGGCTCGGCAATCAATGCACATATGCCAAGTCCCATCTTTCTTGGGAACTAGTAGCACCGGGACGCACAAGGGCTCATACTTTCTTTGATATACCCTTTGTTGAGGAGTTCCTCAACTTGGTGTTGTAATTCCTTGGTATCCATCGGGTTACTCCTATAAACCGGTTTATTGGGCAATTGTGAACCCGGCACAAAATCTATTTGGTGCTCAATTTCTCGAAGTGAGGGCAATCCTTGTGGTAATTCCTTTGGAAAGACATCCTCGTAATCCTGAAAAACATGAGAAATAGGAGGAGAAATAGAAATGTTAGTGGCGTTTGTATTAAAATAATGAGCCAAGAGGAGCATCGGAGTGTCCTCATCATGATCCACAAATAATTCTTTCCTCCTATCTATCATAACCATACTTCCTTTCCCCTTAGAAATTAGGAGCCCCTCGGTTTCCCCTACTCCCTCACTCTCGGGTTCCCCTTTTTTCCCCTCACTCTCGGCCTTCTTTTCGTTTTCTCTCAATTCTCGCATCTTTTGGTGTAATTCATTCACTTGGGAAGGCAATAATGGATGAAGAGCGACCTTGCGGCCATCCTTCTCAAGTGTATACCGATTGGATTTCCATCATGTTTGGTCTACCTATCGTATTGCCAAGGCCTTCCTAATAACAAGTGGCAAGCTTGCATTGGAATCACTTCACAAAACACCTCGTCATGGTTGTTGGCTACCTTAAAACTTATCACACATTGCCTTGTGACCGTTAACTCGCCGCATTCATTCAACCATTGTAATTTATAAGGACTAGTGTGAGGTGTAGTCGGTAATTTCAAGAAGTTCACCATTGAAACACTAACCACATTCGCACAACTTCCACTATCTATCACCATAGTTCACACATTCCCTTCACAAGAAATTTAGTATGGAATAGATTCTCCCGTTGGCTAGGATCATCTATTGCCTTACTATTCATGGCATGCCTCGCTACAAAGTTTGAAACCACACACTCCCCTTCTTGCGGATAAGCATCCCCACAATCATCATCATCATCATGTGGATCATTTTCGGGTTCTTCTCCATCTTGAGGCTCGGCCTCATTCTTTTTTTTTAAGACCCACTTCCTCACCAAGGTAATACATCTCTCTTCCCTTAGGATCACATTGTACCAGTTTGGACATTTATTGGATTTATGTCCCCAACCTTGGCACTTGAAATATTAGAACCCCTTAGGATTAGGATACTTATGAGCTTCTTGCCGGGGAGGAAATTTGTGGACTATTTTAGGCTAGGCCAGCCTTGTAGTGGCGGGTTGGTCCTTGTTTTTGGGCCAACCCAAAGATGGTTAAACCATATCTTTTCTCCTTGGCCAACCCGAGGTTGATGGTCCCTTTGCCTTGAACGTCGACCTCTCTTTAAGCTCCCTTTCAATCTCAAGAGCCGCTTGAAAAATCCCTTCAATGGTATCAAACTTGTGAAGTGTCAAATGAGTGGAGATCTCTTTGTTCAACCCACACTTGAACCGAATGATTTCATGGCCAATTTTTTCTCCCCGATGATCAAGCTTCAACATGAGTTGTTGAAACTCGTCATAGTATGCCATGACACTTTGATTCCCTTATCACAAATTGTACAACCTAGCTAGAAAATCATGACGATAACTTTTGGGAAGCTACCGTTGCCTCATTAGATACCTCAACCGAAACCATGGTGGTGGTTGTCCCTCTACCAACTCATTGCCGAACCGCTTGACATATTCCCACCAAGTGTTAGCATAGCCTTCAAAATAATCTATGGCATAACAACTCTTTTTCTCCTCCGAGATATCATTCACTTGAAATACTTTATCACACGCCGACTCCCAAGCAAGATACACCTCGGGGTCACTTTCACCCGTAAAGATAAGTAGGCTCAATTTGATGGTATTGATGCCTACGTATCTCTCTAGGTATCGGTTTTCCCTTTCTCCATACCCTCGATATCTCCTTAGATCCATACGACCCCCTCTCATCTCTTCCTCCCTCATTTAGGCATCGTCAAAGGCTCCATACCCTTCATAATTCTCTCTACCATATTTATCAAGGTGGACGGAATGGTTTTGGATATTTGGAACTTGATTTGGAGGAATTGGATTTTGTGGAGGTGGTGGTCTTTGGTTTAGTGGAGCTTAGAAGGGGGTTCAGATTTTTTGGAGGCATTTGACGTCCGAGTACCTCTTGCGGAACTTTAGGCGTTTGGGAATAGGTTGGTCTATTGGTGTCTCGGTTTAGAAGGTTATAAATAGTTTGGTTTGCGCCATTTAGTTGAGCCTAGTGAAGGATTTGGAAATTGTGGCCATGTTTTAGGTGTAACGGTGGCAGAGGAATTTCTATCATGTCCACTTGACGAAACATATCGAGGAGTAGAAGGACGAGAGTTCCTTTGACTCTCCACTTGTTCTAACCTCCCACTAATAGTCGTCACTTCTCCCCTTATGGCTCCCACTTCCATACTCAACCTTTCAAGAGCTCGGGTCATAGCCTCAAGAGTGACCCTCATATTCTCCATTTCATTAGAATCCACGGTTTGAGATGTGGTTCTCTCTATTATTAAGGGATCACCTACACAAGCAACAAACAAGTTAGTTTAAAATCTCTCTCCTCACTCACACTCTCTTGGTTCACTCACACTCAAGTTCCACAAGTGTTGTAGAATGGCTAGGAACCCGTGAATCCGTAAGGTATGAGTATGCTCTTGCCCAGAATGGATTCTTGTTTGAAACTTAAAGAATTCTCGTCAGACTAGAGCCAAGAGTTACAGCGTATTCAAACGACAAAAGTACACAAGAAAACGTTGACACGGACACAAGGCTTCAAGGGACTAATTGACAAGCTAATAGGAATATACTAGTTTGTTAATTAGTTCTCAAGTCAATTAGAGGAAACTAGGAATCAATAATTAGAAACTATAACATCCAAATTTGAGCTTAATTATCACATGAACAGTAACTTAGGTGACATGGAAGCATGTCATTGGCCGCGGGTCCACATAAGTAGTTCATCAACTTGAAGTCTTAGTCCCATTAGATATTTTGTAATGGATGACTTGTTATTAGGATGGAAAACATAAGGTCTTGTAACCTTTTTCAACTTTTTTTTTTCAAACTCAAAAGGTGATGTTTGACCTCACTAGTCCCACAAGACCTTGTTTGAAGGAAAAGTGGTTGTCAAGTCTTGAAAAGGTGATGTTGGCAAGTCTTCTCACAAATAATTTTTTTCAATTTGGCCTTACAACCTTTTTTTGGATCTATTTCTCTTTATAGAAGTTAAGACATAAGATGAGGAGAAGTTTAGGATGAATACAACATCAACACCTTCAAGAACATAACAACAATACACCACAATGGTCACTTCCAACGCCCCAACACAAGTCAAAACTCACGGCTACTTCAAGTTTTCACAACAACAATTCTCTTCCAATTAAGCTCAATTTAGATTTAGACACTTTTTGTGTTGATGAGGAAGAAATCAACACAAGAAACAAACTAAAGTAAAATTTTTTGTAGATCTACAACCAATTTTTTGACCAAAATGTTCAAGAACACACTTTTTGGTAAGAGCTTCCCAAGATTGGTTTTGTAAGAACAAAACCTAGCCTTGAGCTTTGATACCAAATGATACAATGCTAAGTGTGTATCAAGAGATTCCAACCAACACAAGAACAACAAGATGAGCAACAAAGTGCTAGTGAATCAAAAATGGCCACACACGGCTTCACTAGGCTTGCAACACTTCTTTGAACTAGAAAAGTGAGTTTAACAACAAGAACAACAAAGATAATATTTCTAGTGAATCGAAAGAGCCCCACACGGCTTCACTAGACTTTTATATTCAACAACACAATGTTAACAAGATTTACAAAGAAAGAGATAGAAACTTGACACACAATATTCATTAATCTAAGAACCCTAACAAGATAAAGGACCCTAAGACTAATATATATCAATACCAAGTTCTTACTTGGACCAAGAGGAACTCAAAGAACCCCAAGAACCTAGTTTCTAGCCAAGATACAACACTAGTATCACTCTACTAGTGAGAATTCGGTTTTGGCCTCTCCAAATGAGAAAGAGAAGTCAAAAATTTAAAAGTCTTTTGTTTCTTGAATAATAGGAATGAACTAAAGCAAGACTAGCCCTATTACATGGCTTATATAGTCACTTAGAAAGGAGGGACAAAGACCTAAATACCCTTGACATTTAAGTGGGTGGGTTTGGGGTGTCTTGGTGGGCCTCTTCACATTTTATTAAATATAGGCCCTTAGATGGGCTCACAAGGGCCTCACATATGGCCAAGAATGAGAACAAGGCTTGGAGTTATTGCAACTCACGATCTTGGCTTCGTGTGAAAGGTCTCGATCTAGGAATTTCCGTATCACTATCTGATCTAGTAATCATGCACAACATTCATATCATAAAAGAAAATGCGGAAATATAATCTGATACGGAAACATGGTCATTAACTCTGAGTTTCAAGACATAAGAATGAAAGCTGCAATTCAAAACATCTGAATAAGATCTGACTCAGTCTGCGAAATCTCTATTACATCTCAAAATTATTCTGAAAACTGGGACAAGGCCCCCAATAGACCAAAACAAAGGAATAACATAAACTGAAATGACAGGCCTTCTGGAACAAAAAAGGCTCACTACTGCACGGATCACTTCTCCCTGGATACTTTACTGATTAGTCGGACCCCTAGACTGAGCCTCTGAACCAGGGAGGTAGGGGGTCAATACAATTGTACTGGTACACAGAGCAAATCCAAAATAATAATTTATATTCAACATATATGAGAGCAATTTAAAACAGTTCATAAACATATCATATAGTAAGAAATCTCATGGGCATTTTCGAAAGACTCTCTAAAATCATCTGAACTCTGTGACACTCTTTGTTTTACTTATGCGCTAGGTGGTATACCCTACAACTCTGAAATTCTACGGGCTATATAGAATCCTTCATTAACTCAGCGGGGAAGCCTCCAACCCAAGTGTGCCACAAGGGTTGGAGTCTCTGACTCTGCTACGCCACACGGCTATCTCCAGCGTAAAAATAATATACCCAGATCGACAAATCGCGATTTTAGGCTAAGAGTTACTTGAACTCTAGCCGTCTTTAGGCAACCACCTAACTCTCTTTATGCCCATTTTTAACTCTTTAAGACATGCATTCTCTGAAAATATACCTGAAAACTCTAACTCTATTATGGCATACATTTATATGGTATCGTCATACCATTGACTTGTAAGTCACATCTCTGAGCCATTTTTAGCATATTTCCATCTCTATTTTCAAAACATAAATTCGGGACCACCATATCAATAAATCATTTCAAAGAACTCTTTCTCTAAAACTCATGTAAACACATGTATGCAACTCTCTTTGTCAAACTTTCAATGATGCAAGGTGGTCATGTCAAAGCTCTTAATCTCATGCAAATCTTTCTCTTTTAACAAAATATATTTACATCAAGAAACTCCCTCTCTTAAATCGTACTCAAAATACTATGGTACTTGAGTAAACTATTTTCAAGCCATAAATCATGCATTTCAATCAATCACCATAAGATCATAAACATAAGGTTATCACAAGAAAGGGATTTTCATTATTTGTGCTCTCAAACAAATCTTCAATTTCAAGTTTCATACATATACTTATATGTGTAAATCAATTTAAGGGGATAAGGCCTAAAGGCCAAAACAACAATATCATTAAACATGCATAAAGCATAATAAAATCATGGATCTCAAAACCCCTTTAACAAATTCATGCTTGATGATTTTTAAATCATAATTGGGTATTTTCAACAAGCCCATGTAGTTTTAGGATAAACCCCACGTACCTAAATTCAGAAATTTGATGGATGATTCTTGAAGCCTACGGTTTTGGGGATTCCAAATCTTCAATCAGTTTCGAAAACCCACAGTTGAATCTTGAGTTATTTGAATTTTTTAGTTTGAAACCCTAGAGAGTGTTCTTATGAATTTTTTGAAGAAAATATGAATAATGTGATCACTTGGGAGAAAAATCTCGTGTTTAAGCTGATAAGGGGGGTGGTGGAAATTACCCAATATATCCTTAATGAGATGGAATAAAATATAACTGGGAGCCCGATTTTATGGGCCACCTCAATGCACCACTATCACGGTGGCTCACTGGAATTTGACGAATGGAATTTTTGGGGTCACCGTGATGCGGAGCCATCGCGTTGTCCCACTGGTTGGGACCTGGAGCTTCAGTGCGACGTGCCATAATCGCGCTAGGATACTGAAATTTGACAATTGTTAAATAGACCACCTCCGCGACGCACCAAGCACCAAAATGATGGTGTTTTACGACTAGGACTTAAATTAGCCGTAACATCTTGTCCGGGTATCGAATTTGGGCGAATCTTATATCGACGGAAAGCTCATTCAATTTCCCACACTACATAATTGATTAACATGGAAAATTTTGCATAGGATTTATGGCTTTTGGATCATTTACGCATAGAAATGACAATTTTCGTTCTAGCCCAAATTGCGGGGTATTACAATTTTCATCTAGCAATGCAGAATTAAACATTTTCATTGATCAAAAGCAGAATCCCAAAATGGGCGATTTAGACACAATTGCGATAAAACCAGAAAAGACCACCCCCATTAGCCGCCATCACCACCGCCACCCCCACCCCCACCCCAATTAGCTGTCATCGCCACCTCACCTCCATTACCCGTCATCGTCATCGCCACCCCACCCTCACCCCTTTTTATCAAATTTGGGTGTGGAATTAAGAAATAAAGAATATATTCAATTATATGTGATAGATTGTTGGGAATTTAATTATCTTTGTTTGTCTAATTTCATTCAATGATATAGATTAGATGATGATTCAAGAGTATTGATATTTTGTTTGGTGAGAATGATGAAATTTTAATTTGGATTTGTAAAATTGAAAATGATGGAAGATAAGGAGAAATAATAACTAAAAATTAAAAAAAAATTGACTGGTCAAATGCATGGGTTTAACCCTTCAGTGAAGATGTGGTTGTGGCTTTTTAGGGGGGTAATAATTTCACTTTAAAACAGTTCAGAGAGGTCATATGACCCCCCGCAAAGTATAAGTGTGCAGTTGGGATTTGGGGTAAAGGTTGGGGGCTTTTGACCATTTTCTCTATCTAGAGTAAAAATATAATTATAATATTTCTTTATGGGTTAACGCTTTACTCGGTAAGAAAATTGAGTAATCTGTCTCCGAACCAATAAGTCATTAATTATAAAATTTGGATACGTTCTCCAACCATTAATCAATAATCCATTACCAATAAGCAAATAAATTAATTTTGCGGTTGAATTAACGGTTACGGTTCAATTTTGAATCGTTATTTTACTTGTCAAATCAATTTATTTCAATAATTTCTTACCAATAAACCACACTCCCTCAATAAATCAAAATTTTGATTATTAGATTTTTAATTTTTCTCAGTTCATTTGAGTTTTTTTTTTTTTTTTTTTTTTAAATAATAATGTTTTGAAACATGTTGCAAAAAAATTATTTGATTTTAAAAAACTAAATACCACACTATCATATAATTATATTTTATATCTAATCCAGTTCATTGTAAACCATTACAAAAAGAACTATCAATCATAAGGCAAAAATAAGAAAACGTATCATACATGAAAATTTTAATTTCTATAAATTGGGGTTTTACTAAGTTTATAAGTTGCATAATATATGAATTTTTTTTATTAAAAATAAATAGATCAGTGTAAAACTAATTTGAGGCCAAAATCAACCTGATATTATATAAATATATTTTTAGAAATTTATTTTTATCTACAAATAGTTATTTATGCTTCTTAGCATTTTAACGTTAAATTTTACCTCGTAGTTTTAATTCACTCCCCCCTCGTAGTTTTAATTTACCTCGTAGTTTTAAATTTTTTTATGCTTTTGTGCATCATCCTCTTTTCTATAGTACAATCAAATCTCTCTATAGTGATTATATTTATCAAAAAATTTCATGGCTACTATAGAGAGGTATCGTTATACATGTATACTGATATTTGACATTCAGATTCCATTTAGCTGTTATAAATAAAAGTAGGAAAAATTAGAAAGAACATGAATATAAAATAGACAATCATTAATAGGTTTTTTCACATGAATTTATGAAATAAATTATGCACTCCATTTTTGACAAGTTTTTCCTTTAAATTATACATTCGCATTTGAAATTTACTGTGTGCATGACATTAATGATAAAAACTATAAATATTTTGGTATTTTATTTTGTACATAATCTATATTTCTTTCAAAATATTGTTAGATAATATTTGAGTATGCTGTTATAGAGAAATAATTTTTACAAAGAGTGTACTACTATAATAAACGACATTACTATTATTGGTTGAATGTCGCCATAGAGAAGTAAAATATAATATGAAAATCAGGTTTGGAGAAAATCAGACCGCTATAGTGGAATGTCGTTATAACTAGGTGACATTATAAAGAGGTGTGACTGTATGTATATATGTTTATCTAATCTTATCTTTATTCTTGTGTTTTGAGTTCTCTTTTTCGAAATTGAGAGTGAACCGAATTGTGGCTATGCTTTATATTCAGATTAACCTGATTATGCAATTTATTCTTTTATTTCTTATTCTTATTTTTCTTGATTATTCTTCACATGGTTATGTACTACCAAAGCCTGTATCTATGGGTTTGAAATTTATTATTTTTATGAATTTTATCTTCTTTATAATGATGTTCTAAGGCACGGAAAACTTTGCTTTCCAGATTTGGTTCTTTATTTATGGGAATTGATCTGATGATCAATTGCATGGCGAATACTACCTTCACATAAGCTCTTTAATGGTGAATGTAGCATTTTAAAGGTTTTTCCATGTTCATGGTGCTTTGAAGTATACTTTAACCATGAATGGACATAATGAAATTCATCCGAATTTCTGAATTTTATGGAACACCTAAATGAGTTTAAGTCAAATTAAATATAAACAAAAGACTGAAAAGGAGAAATGTATCAAAAGATGGAGTTTTGAAAGAATCAGATTCCTATTCTTTTTTCCCTGGAAGAAAAGTTCCCTTATTAATACCCCTCTAGACTTGGAATGAAGTTTAAGGAAGTAAAGAAGATTAGAAATGGTTGAAGATGGAGTTTTGAAAGAATGGCATGTTTATGTATTATGCCAAATTTTAAATTTTTGTAATCATATCAAATGAACCAAAGTACCTTTTATTCTTGTGGTCTTGAATATGTCGTGTGAACACATGAGAAAAAAGATTGAGTTGTTAAAATGGAAAGTGTCATTATTTTTAAACGGACTAACAAGAAAAATCGGCCAAATATATTGAAACAGGAGGAGTATAATATAACTGTGAGCAAAATTACACAAATTGTAGACTGTTTCATCATCTCAGAATTGTAACTATACTTTAGGGGAACCTTTTAACTGTTGGAAGTTATTTGGTATCCTACAATAGAACTTACTAACAGACATCTCTTATTGCATTGCAACGTTACATAGATGATTTGCACTTTCTTTCATATAGTCAAATGTGTGATAAGATATGAAAGACTTTCTCATTTGTTGGTAAGCTACAAAAGATTGAAAGGAACAAAGGTCAACTTGAGAAGAAATCTCACTTTTCATTACGAGGATTTGGACAATTTAAATTGAGAAAAATAATGTACGCTTTAAATAAAATGCTTATTTATGAGTTAGTTTGAAATTAATGATTAATTATTTATTTATTTCTAATAAATATTTATCAGATGATAAATTAAAGGTATTTAGAACAAGTAGTATAATGCTTAATTGTAAAATTTTAGAAAAATGTAAGCTTATTGGGTGAACTAGCACAAGAAGATGTCCTTTAAATTATACATGATCTTTTATTTGAAGTTTTAGAAAGGAAGTTTGTAATATTTTCTATAATGATTACTAATATATTGATATATTTATTGTTCGAAAAACTTTAAAAAAAAAAAAAAAGGTTGTCTGGAGCACTAAATCTCCTGCTATGTGCATAGTCTGAAAAAGGCGTCACTACAAGAATGTATTGTACGCAGTATTATCTTACATTTCTGCCAACTCCTAAAAATGACAATATAATACTTGCAAAAAATTCTACAAGAAAGTGAACTTCGTAAAATATTGCAATACGTACTCATCATAGTATTGGAATTGTTGACTAAGAGTAAACATTGTTTAAACTTGAGGTAGTTCATGTCAAATAACATAGTAATGTTGAGTTGTTGTGACGTATATATAGTCAATCTCTCAAAAGATTTATATTATCTTTTTCTTTAATTACAAACCTATCAAGTAATAACTTTTATTTTTTGACAATTAACCTTTTAAAATAACGTACTAATTTTTGATAAGATAAAAGAGGGTTGCTCGGATGGTAAGCATACTCCTTTTTAATAATAAAATTGTGAATTAAATCATGAAAGGAAATCAAAGAAATATGTAATAAAGAAATTATTTTTTGGAGGTACGTAAAAAAGGGATAAATGTCGAGACAGTTCAGAAGACCAATGCACATAGGAAAGACAACGACCACCAAATATATTTAAAATTGGGAGCAGCATTGCAAAGGGTGAAAAAAGTTATACATCAAGAAATACTATCGAGTTATACATCAAAAAATACTATCGCCTATAAGAAATTTTCATTACATATTTATACCTCCTAGAATAAGAAAAAAATTATATGTATCTAATTAAATTTTAATTGTTCGTCTTTGTTGGTAGAAATGATATTCAATCATTTTGAATCATTTTGCCCACGACGGCACGACCACCAAATAAATTTCTATGAAGAATAATGTGAATCATCATCGTACGATATCATATAATGATTCACATTATTCTTCATAGAAATTTATATTTTATTTTTAGTGTATGTATTTTTGCTCCATCTTTATTTCTAATAATTTTAAATTTATTTTACAAAATTGTATATTATATGATAGTGCACACACGTGAACTCCCTAAATTTTAAAGTGAAATTACTAAAATACCCCTCCTAAAAATCTATATATTATTTACTCAAAAAAAAAAACTGCCGCAAAAGAAACAACAAAAACACAAAGTTCAATAGTCATGTCTTTAGCCATCTGCCGACTGCCGTATGATCTCTCTAAATGTAGTAATTGCATCGATTGGTTCATCATTTATCAACTTCTCTCTCTTGTATATTTTTTTATTTGAGATATAGGTTTTGTAACTTTTTTGGAATGATTTCTAACATGGAAGGAAATTTATGCCAATGAATCACTTCTCTACCTGCTGCTATAAATATTCAATACTAATCACAAATATCAATTTATGGGCCAGAAATTAATGATGATAAAACACATAATATGATTTAATTATTCTTCTTGAATTAAAAAGATGAATAATTCGCGGCGTTATGAATTAATTGCGTACTTTTTTTTTTATCATTTTTGAAGAATTACTTTGTCTATTCTTCAAAATATTTACGCTACGTAATCTATATTTTGTGTACAAGTGCACACTTTAACTCATATTTATGTATAAACACCTTTTATACATTATTAATCACTTCATATAAGGTATATACATTATATGTAGTGGTTTTCCCTCATGAATAATGTTGTACGACATTTGTATATATATTGAAGTGATATAAATATTTTTAAAAGTTGTACATTTATGAAAATTTTCCTTTTTGTGTACAATTTCTATTGTCGAAAATTGATTCATCTATAGTGAAAATTATAAATGATGTAACATAAATTCCAAAAAGCAACAATTATTGTTCTCATACAGTGATATTCTGCTTGATATTTATTCTATAGTTATGAACTATAAGGGGTCGTTTGGTAGGAGGAATAATGGGTAACTAATCCTACAATTAATTTTAAGATGAACTTATCTCATATTTGATTGGGATAAAATTAATGGGATAACTCATTCTGGGATTAGTTATCCCGGAATTGTAGAGTTATTTTTATCCCTTCTTGAATGTGGGATAACTAATCTTAGGATAGATAATCCCGGAAAAACTTTGTTTCCCAACCATACGACTCCTAAAATTGTTATATATTGGATGGTAATCTTTGCTTTGAATGACTATATGTGAGTGTGTTGACAGGGTTGTTGTATGATTTTTATTAAAATATTTGTGTATGATATGTATCTTTCCCAAGTGTGGTTTAGTCAAATGCTTTCACATTAAGATTTTGCAAATGACGTAATCATATTGATATATGAAAAAAGAAGAATTGTGATTTTATTATTGATATAATTTATCACTTTTATTCATTTCTATAGCTGTCTTTTCTAAGATGTAATATTCTTACAAATGTCCTTGGCTAACCTTTAATAAAAAAAATTCAGTAACAAAATAAGAAACTACACTTTCAAATATATTAAGCCACATCATTTTTAACGATCGAAATATATAAAAGTGCTATACAAGTTTAGCATATTATGTTATTATAGTTTCTGAATTGATTGTATAAAACAGTAGTAATTACAAGCTTGCGTCTATTAGAGAAGTTTCACGGTTGTAAAAGTTAATTGTTTATAGAATCAAATATTAGACGTTAATCTTACTTACTATATTTGCCAACTGTCAAGATTGGGGAAAGTTCTCTAACTACTAAGTTTACAGATTGTTGCTATCGGCTGTAGACTTATAGAAACCATATCAGTGTTTGGGAGAGGACAGGGATGGAAAATTGTATATGAAGTTTGAAAGTAAGAAAATTTAAAATTTATGTTTTTCACGATTTATGTGCAGGTGCAGGTATTGTATAACAATTATTGAAACTTTTGCTCGAGAAGCTAAAATATGAACAAAAAAAATTGGTGCTCATCGGTTAGTTTTAAACTACTTTATATTCATAATTCATAATAACTAAGTATTTATAGATGCTAATAACACATTGGATAAAGGTGTAAGTATTTGATGTCAACTATTTAAATTGATTGTTAAGGAATTATAGAAGTCAAAATCTCATAATGAATGGGTTTCTCAAAGGGTAGAAGTTTGATAGAAAGGCTTAGAAAATTTATTATGACTGTAAAGTGAGGAGGGACATGAGATTACTTTTTATGTTGCTGCTAAGAGTGGACGATTAATTGGTTGTTAGTAGGAGTGGCAAAATGGATTTAAAAAATGGATATCCAATCCATTCAGAATAGATTTAAAATGGGCTGACCCATATTATCCACCCACAATATGGATAATTTATAAATAAAATGGGTAAGTAAATCCTAAAACCCAATTTGCAAAAAAGGGAGAGAATAGTACGTAGCTTCAGCCTTCACTCAATTGCAATGGCTACACCCACCCAAGCTCCGGCCAATACCACCCAGGCTCCGGCCAACAACAGCCAAGTTCCGGCCAACAATTCCCAAGATCTGTCAACTTCTTCGGTGAGTCACCTGATCTGTTTCTGTCTCTCTCTCATTTTCTTTTTTCTCTCTCTTTTTCTTCTCAATCTATTCTGTTTCGGTCAACTTCTCCGGCAAATTGAGTTCTGATTTTTACTTTCTGTTACTGGGATGATAGTGTTGAAGGGGTGGTTGGATTTTTTTGTTTTGGAAGAAGAAAAATTTTGCATGCTTGTTTTGTAATTTTGTTGGTGTTGTTTGTTTTGTAATTTTGCCTGTTTGTTCTTAATTTTGCTCATGAACTACTATTCATGTGCTCTTTTTTCTACTTTCATTTCAAAGTGTTGAATATTTTGAATATGTAATTATTGATTTAGGTAGAGATATCGATGGAATCTAATGCTGATTCTTACGAACAAAGTGCTTCAACTATGTTAAAACAAGGCAAGAGGAAAAGATCCATTGTCTGGGATTCTTTTGTTAGGTCGAAGTCTAATATTTCTAGTAATGGAAAATTTAAAGTCTAATGTACATTGTGTGAACAAGATTATATGTTGAATCCTACATCTGGAACATCAAATTTGAAGCGTCATCTGTTGAAACATTCTATAGATACGGGAAAAGGGAAAGAGTCTCAAAGAGAACCAATAGATCAAAAAACTTATCGAAAAAAATTTCAGCGGCAATATGTAGGCATAATTATCCTTTCAAGTTTGTAGAACATAAAGGCATCAGGGACATACATTCATATCTAAATCCAATAGTGCGCCATATATCAATAAATACGGTCAAGTCGGATATCTTGAATATGTATGCAAGGGAAAAAAAGCTTCTAAAAGCCAAGCTTGCATGATAACTAGTAGAGTGTGTTTGACATCTGACATGTGGATTTCATTAGTATCGAATGGCTATATATGTGTTACAGCTCATTATGTGGACGTAAATTGGGTTCTTCAGAACAGAGTTTTGATTTTTCGACATGTTCCTCCTCCACATACGGGTATGATTTTAGGTCATTTGTTAATTAATTTTCTTAAAGAATGGGGAATCGAAAAGAAAATTTTTACCCTTACTTTAGATAATGCTACTTCCAATAACGGTGTTTCGGATAATTTGAAGAATTATTTGTCTTTGATGCGTTCACTAGTCTGTGAAGGAAAGTTTCTTCATGTTTGTTGTGGAAATCACATTCTTAACTTAATTGTTAAAGAGGGTTTAGAGAGGGCTGATGCGGCTATTGAAAAAATTAGGAAAGGTATTAAGTATATCAAGAATTCTGAAACAAGACTAGTGAAATTTGTGGAGTGCCTTAGTAACCTTGGTTTGCCATGTTCTAAAAAGCTATGCCAAGATATGCCTATTCGGTGGAATTCCACCTATCAAATGATTGAGAGCGCTCTTGCGTATCAACAAGCATATAATCATTATGACTTGATTGATCCTAATTTTAGACATGGCCTTCTTGAAAATGAATGGAAAAAGGTTGAGACCGTGGCTACATTTTTAAGGCTATTTAATGACATTACAACTTTATTTTCTATTTTCTGGAAGCAAGTACCCCACGACAAATCTGTATCTTTGAAATGTATGGAGAATTGAAATGTTATTGGTAGAACACAAAAGAAGTACAGATTTTGTGATGTGTGAAATGGCCACTTCTATGTTCAGGAATTTTAAGAAATACTGGAAGTCATATAGCATCATTTTGTCTATAGCTATGGTCCTTGACCCTCGATATAAGCTGAATTTTGTTATGTTTTGCTTTTCAAAACTCAATTCTGATACCGCTGAAGAAAAAGCAAAGGTCGTCGAAGATAATATGAAAATGTTGTTCAAAGAGTACTTGGTACCTTCTACAACCTTGTTATCTGAGAAACGTATTTTTGGTGGTGATATAAATGATACAAGGGATCCATTTGATGCATTTGAGAAGTTCGATATGTTTCAGAGTCAGTAGGAGTCAAGTTCTAGGAAAACACAACTAGATCTATATTTGGAGGAAGCTAATCTTGATCGTAGAATAAATTTGAATCTTGATGTACTTGGGTATTGGAAGGATAATAGGCTAAGGTATCCCGAACTTTCATTAATGGCGCGAGATGTCTTAAGTGTTCCAATCACAACAGTAGCCTCGGAATCTACTTTTAGCGTTAGAGGTCGGGTTATTAGAAAGTTTCGAAGTTCGATTCTTCCCACAAATGTTGAGGCTATACTGTGTAATAGGGATTGGATTTTTGGTCAAGGTAATTTAATTTTATGGACGTCTGGAGGAAACAAAGAAACTAGTTAAAGGAATGACATATGATTCTGATGCTATGGTTTTGAGAACTCTGCTTGGTACTTGTCGATCTTGTAGTGATATTGAATATGCAAGTGAGTTAGCCAGCCGCTTGCTTGAATTGGAACCGGGAGAGCATAGCACTTATGTTCTTCTCTCCGACATGTACAGACAATTCAAGAAGTGGGATGAAATAGCTAACATCAAGAGGCTGCTGAGAGAAATGAGCGTCGTTAAGGTGATCGGTTGGAGTTGGATAGAAGTTCAAAATGAGGTGAAGTTACAGTTTTCTTGGATTACTTTTTTCCTAACAAGGAGCTAGAACTCGAGGTAATCTTGAATGGGATATATAGCTTGATGAGTTTTGTTTATTCTCCTAGCTGTTGCATTTTCTACAAGTTGTTGCATTTTTAAGACTTGGGTCCTTGGTAATTTCTTGAAATTCTGCATATTGGTGATAATCTTAGTGGATTTCTCTTGCTGTTTTTTTTTTTAATAATCTGTAAAGTTTCAATTTTTTTCTGCTTTTTTTGAGTTTTTGGGTAATGGGTTTTTTTAGATTCCTTCAATTTCATATCTTGGCAAACCATACAGGATGAAAGGAAAGAAAGCCAAGGAGCAGAGAGAAGCAGTGAAGGAGCTCGAGCAAAGCATTCACTTGGTTCCTTCTGCACCCAACAAAGAGCCATCACTTACAGTTACACTGCCTCCCAAGGTCCAGGTTCCACAAAAACAGTCGGAGGAAAATCGCATGGAGGAACTCTATTCTCTCATGCTAAAACACAAATCATTTCATGCTTATTTTTACAGAATGTGTAATGTTTTGCTTTCCCCAACTTCCCGAATTTGTATGGTTTGGCAACTCAGTATCATGAGTATTGAAATACTCTTACTATATTGATCCAAAAGTAGAAACTTTTGAACTTCCCATATGAGGATTTGGATGAGTAACTAGATCCAGATTATATTTAATTTGTTCTTTTCAAATATTAGCATCATGTACGAAAAATCCTATGCACATTCACTAATTATAGTCGATGAAATATCTGTGAAAGATGTTGGTCGTCGTAACATGAGTTTCATTTAGTGTATACTATTTGCTATGGCTATGGATAATATGGATATCCATATTATCCAATGGGTTTATCCATTTTTATCCATGAAAAATATGGGTCGGGTCGGATAATCTATCCATTTTTACTTGACCCATTTTTTATCAGCCCATATCCGGCTCGACCCGCCCGTTTGCCACCCCTAGTTACAACAGGTTACATAATCTATTTGATTTGATCCAACAGAAAAGACATCTGTCGCAATAGGTTAAACATTTATTTATATATAATTCAATTAAGTTCATATATTAGACTAATACCTTAATTGAATGTGAATTCTCATAGGGTCAACTACAACTTCAATTGAGTCTTTTGGCAATTTCATGATGAGATGGTACTGCTTCCTTCTGACCAGAGTCGTTGATCAATCACTCTGAGCCGAATCGATTCTTACTACCTCATATGTTAGACTAATACGTTAATTGATTAATCTAGGACTAGGGTACTAATACCTTAATTGAATAATCTGGGACTAGGGGTGAGTTCTCATAGGGTCAACTACAACTTCAATTGAGTCTTTTGGCAATTACATGATAAGACGGTACTGTTTTCCTCCCGAACAGAGTCATCGATCGATAACTCTGAGCCGAATCGATTCTTACTACCTCATATGTTAGACTAATACCTTAATTGATTAATCTAGAGCTAGGGTACTAATACCTTAATTGAATAATTTGGGACTAGGGGTAAGTTCTCATAGGGTCAACTATCGATTAATCTAGGACTAGGGGTGAGTTATCATAGGGTCAGCCACAACAGATGGTAGCTCCTATTTGATAATTTACAACATATGGGTAATCTATTCGACATATGACAATCCATTTGATAATTTACAACATATGGGTAATCTGTCGCAACAGATAACTTAATCTATTTGATAATTTACAACAGATTCGTAATCTGTTGTTACCTAATCTGATTGATAATTTACAACAGATGAGAAATCTGATGCAACATGTTGAACATTTATTTTTTACAATTTCAATTGAGTTTATCTGTTAGACTAATAGTACCTAAATTGATTAATCTAGGACCAGGGGTGAGTTTTCATAGGGTCAACTAGAGTACTCGGTCAACTACAACTTCAATTATTTTTATACAATTTCAATTGAATTACCCTTTTGGCAATTGCATGATGAGAGGGTTAAAAATTACGCATACATTTTATGATTTTAAAAATAATTAAGATCAATTCAGACCAAATTAACATTTTCAAAACTTGTCATTCTTTTCCAAAATACAAATCAACTCATACAAAACGTTTCATCATTTCAAATCTCGAGGTCTCTCTCTTTCTCTCTCATTCTCACTCAACAATACAGTACAGATAACAACTACTCAACAAATTTGCTTAACCCTCCATAACAGATCATTTTTCTTCTCATTTCCGACCACATAGGTGTTATTTTCGACTTCATTCTTGCTTGTATCAGTCGTTTTCTTTGTCTTCATAGGCAACAGAGTTTGAGAAGAGCTCTATATTTGTTATTTTTTAAAAAAATAAGATCTTTTAAGTTAATGATGAAAAATAAAACTTTTAGTTGTATTATCTTCGAGAATGGGTTTACAATTTTGAGTTTTTATGGTAAAATCATAAGAACTCGAGAAATTCCTAGTTTCCATCGCAGTATTTCGTTGACTGTCGTGGTATTGTTGGATGGTGTTGGTGTTGTTGGTGGTGGTGGTGTTTGTGGTCATCATGGTGGCACTGGTGGTGGTGTTTGTGGTGGCTGTCGGTGGTGTCGGTATTCGTGGTGTTTGTTTGTTGGCATTGGTTGCTAGTGTTTGTGGTGGTGGTTGTTGGTGTGTCGGTATTCGTAGTATTTGTAATGTATTTTTTAAAATTTATGCATACATCAATTGTAATGTAATTTTTATTTTTCTTTGTTTGTAGGTAAAACATGTCTCCCAAAAGAAAAGAAAGTGAAAGTGGATCAACGTCTGACCACCCAAAAAAAGGGCTACAGTACAGAGGGATTCGGAGGAGCTTCATGAACAATCTCAGTCAGGAAAAAGTAAAGCTGAAGAGAGATATGAAAACAATATTGAGGGAGGTAGACAAGGGTCTGTAGATGGTGATGAAGAAAATAAAAGTGAGAAAGAGGAGGAATTGAAGAGTGAGAAAGAGAAAGAGGATGATCATCAACATGATGATAATGGATCACCAATGGGGCGTGAATTAATATCGACATCCCAGCATGATCCTGTCAAAACTTTTAGTATTGACAGGTTTCAAGTTGCGCTGCCGATAAATGACCCAGAAGCAAAACAACTAACTGGTCAAATTGTACTTAAATGTCAGATGGGGAAAATTTTTGAACATTTTATGAAAATTATGAAGAACGAAAACATAGGCGGACTTTTTAAGAAGAGCTACTTTGGACGCTTTCTTGAGCTGCCTGAGGACCCCTCTGACCGTATCCGTTTCCCTAGAATGATGGTATATAGTCTTCTCAAGCGCAAGATCAAGTATGTGAGGGATGATAAAGATCCAGAGGAGGGGGCAAAAAGAAGATGGATGAAATTTGGATCAACTACTGTGGCATACCTGTTTGTTTTGGCTTGCAAGAGTTTGCCATAGTGATGGTCTTGATATGCCATCGTCCAGAAGGACCACCATCCCTCAAAAGATCCATGGCAAGAAAATGCAAGGAAAAAATAGATGGGTTGTTTGATATTGCTCAGCGTGGCTACAAAGCATTGGATTTGTTGACAGATCTCGAGGATAAAACCATACCATAGCAGTACAGGGAGCAATTGTGGTTAGTTTAGTTTTCCCATTCGGTTTTATTGGCAAGAGACATCAACAAGGTCATAGAAGATGATTTTTTGGCGCGTGCTGAGGATTTTGATAAATTCAACAATTATCCCTGGAGATATGACAGCTTTTACTTGACTGTCCAATATTTACTGACAAAGCTATCCTCAGGGATGACCACATTATACGGCTTTCCTTGGGCTTTCATGATAAAATTAATCACTAATTTTACTCATCCATTAATTTATATTGAATATAGTTATTATGCCTTTTTTTTGCTTGCTTCTTGTTTATATTTTTTAGGCTTGGGTATTTGAAGTCATTCCTCCCCTCCGAAATCAGTTAATGGATTACCCAGATGAGCTTTCTCATCCAAGGATGTTTAGGTGGTTGGCTGCAAAGAGCAACACCAATATTAAGGAGGCTAATCTCTTTAACCCTCCGGATGATGCAGTACGCCTTCTTCAAGTAAAATAATTTTACTCAAAGAAAGATATTGAACAGATGTTATATCTGGTGCAACAGATGTTATATCTGATGCACTAGATGGGACATCTGTTGCGACAGGGTATATCTTGCATCAGATTACCCATCTGATGCTTTGGTTCTCTGAACCCGACTCCTAATAGATTAACCATCTACTGCAAATTATGCAACAGATGTGTAATTTGATAACATATTGTTCATCTGTTGCGACGTACAAATCATCTGTTGCATAACAGATTACCCGTCTTGTGCAACTGTTGCAACAAATGATTGATATTTTACATCAGATTATCCATGCGTTGCTCTGTTTCTCTGAACCAGACTCAAACGGATTTTAACCATATACTGCAAACTATGTAACAAATGTTTTTTTTTTAAATGTAGCCCAACTGTGAAAATTATTATATTATATGATTTAAATGCATCTGTATTTTTTTTCTTTTTTATAGGTTATGCATCCATGGTTCGTGCCTACTGAGGAGGAGTCGGTGATGACTTCTTATATTACTCTAGGTCATGTTGATACTATAGCAGACCCAACGGTGGAGTTAATAAAGAAGGAATTGGCTGGAGCAACAGCCATAAGAAGAGCAGTTAGTCAAGGTCAGCCTAATGTTGAGGCTTTTCATGACCAACCTTTTACTAAGTCAGATCCGGGTGCTTCTTCTGGTGGAGTTGTTGGTGTTGGTAGCAGGCATGCTGATGCTGATACCACTTGTGATGATGAGCATGTTGATGCTCAAGAAAGAATAAATATGTTTGAAAACACCCCTTTTCGCCCTTACACAGGTCCCTCTCACCCCTCTTCACCCTCGTGTTCTCATTGCGAATGCGAAGAGTGCAAGGACAGACAGGATAAACTCTTTAAAAAAGTAGAGGCTATCTCTAAAGCTATCGAGGAATTCAAATCCAAGAGGTGTGTCATACCATCCAAGAAGGTGAGGGAGTCACACACTCCTACGGTGTTGGTTAGGAGAAAGAAATGAGCAATTAGAGGCGTACTCTCCGATTGGAAATCAAAAGAAATTATAATTCCTCCCTCACCAAAAGTAGTTGAAGTTTAGGGGTCAGTCAAGAAGGTGGACATATACGCGGAACTTGGCGCCGAAGAGAAGAGGGATCTACAACAAGCCAAGAATGCCAAGCCAGGCGCACTATATTACCCCAGGCCTCCCTTTTCCCCCCAAGACTTCCAGACTATGACTGGTATGCATATGCCGTACGAGGACAAGACAAGTTTACTTTTCCTAACCTAGCCCTTCTAATCTACCACATGAAGAAGAAGCTACGCAATAGATTTCACATATGTTGCAACAGCTGGGTATACTGGTGCAACTGGTGGTGGTTCTATTGCAACTTATTATCCATCTGTTGCATAAGTTACGTTGGATTATTGATTCAGAGAACCCTATGTAACAGATGGACCATCTGTTGCATTTTTACAATTACTAACCTATTTAAAAATTGACTTCTTATATCACAGTATGTTGACATAATTCTCTGCCTCATGAGGAAAAGGCAATTAACATACCGGGAAGCTTATGACGTTGCCGATAGGATAATTGACCTCAACTTCTGCAAGAAGCTCAAGGATAGGTACGATCAACTCAATTGGGAGGCGTTATCCCTTGGCGTGGGACTTGATTTCCTAGTTCCTACGTTGTTCTTGGATGAAGAAGAAATGATAAAATATGTTAGAGGGGAGAGGCCAAATCCACATGGCAAGAGCTGGACCAAGGCAAAAAGGATTCTTGCAGTCATTAGCGTGAATGGCATGCATTATCAGGCTGTTGAGATACTAATCGCGGAGGAAAAGATCAATATTTATGACTCCAACGTACCTCTCGTCGACGATTTTAATCTTTTTCTCCTCGTGGAGCCACTGATGGTGTTGTTGCCCATCTTGTTGAGGGAGAGTAAACTGATGAATCATTTGCCAAAGGAAGTGTTGATGAAAAAATCATGGGATTTTGAAGGTCGAAACAAGGGAATGATCTTTCAAAAGATGATGCCGCTAAAGCAAGCGACTCGCACGCTCTTGCACACATCGAATGTTTGCTGATCGGCACAGAAATAGCCGATCCAACGACTTTTATGTGCGACAATGCTGTGGCAAACCTGTAAGAGGTCTGGACTTATGGGGTACTAACTGGACGCTTGAAGTCTGTGTATATAGAAGTGCCTGTGAAATAGCAATTTTTAATTTCAAGTTACCCTTCACTTTATTACATGTACATGTAGTGGCAATAATTTTTTTCTTTTGAAAGTTGAGTTTTTTATAATGCAATAGATTGTCAATCTGTTGTAAAATATATTTAATCTGTTCTGACAGATAGTTTATCTATTGCAATAGGTTGGTCATCTTTTGCATTACGCCGATGTTATTTCTATGAATAATGTAATAATCTAAGTCTAATCTGTTGCAACAGTGGGAAGACCTGTTTGATAATTTCCAACAGATGACCTAAATTTACAACATATGCCTAAATCTTTTTTATATTTTCCAACAGTTACGCTTGAATATCCATGTGCTCGACAGCACCAAACCAGTAGCAAATACACACACCACCATGAAAATTTCAGCAATTAGGCTTGAATATCCATGTGCCCAACAACACCAAACCAGTAGCAATAATGGCAACAATGTAGTATCTTTTTGCTCTATTTTGTTTCTCTTCAGAAGCCTTGACTTTGTTCAACAAACCCCAGATTACATGATTTGCTTATGAAGGGTGTCGTTCTTTATACCAATCTAAGTAATCGCATCCACCCAATTTCTATAAAAAAGAGAACACAATTACAAAAAAATTACAAGTCAATAATTAATCAACTAATTAAATAAAAAAAATATTATCTTTGAAATCTTACAAGTAAAAAACCTATGACCCAAATTTTGTTGAGTCCAAGAAGTCTTTAACAGAGCTTCATGACCGCACTTACAATATCGAAAATCTTTATCACAAAAAATAGTGGAAGATGCGCTCGACATTATCACGCTCAGTTGGAAAAAAAGAAAGAAATAATTTGAAGAATTTGGATAGATAAAAGAAGATGACGATGAAGAAGAAAATTTGGGAATTTAGGGTTAAATTTTAGGAGGAAGATGAATATATAAGACAAGGGGGGGAATTACCATTGGGGGCCAAGTGACGGCAAGTCAGCAAAATGTGCCAGACTGACACATTTGATGCCTATTTTATTTTACGTGTTTAAAATGAACACTGTCTACTTGATGCCTATTTTATTTTAGGTGTTTGAACTGAACACCGTCGATGGGTTCTGCCTTTTTTATTTAAATTCAATTCACTTTAACCTTTTTACACGTAGCGCCAATTTTTTATGTCCAACGAAGGTAGAATTTTTATAATGCAATAGATTATCCATCCGTTATAACATTTATTCTACCTGTTCTAACATATAGTTTATCTGTTGTAATAGGTTGGTCATCCGTTGCATTAACTCGATGTTTCTATCTAAGTCCATCTGTTGTAACAGTGGTAAGACCTGTTTGATAAATTTCAACAGATTACCTACCTGTTGCAACATATGTCTAAATCTGTTCGATTTTTTCAATAGATGTGTCGTCTATTACAACAGATATATTATCTGTTGCAATATTTGAATCTAGTATTCCTTTTTAATTAATAAGTTCAAATCTAAGGAATAAAGAAAATTCATAGACAAAATAAAATAAATCGAAGCCTTCATAAATTAGCTGAAATAAGTCAACGAATAAATAAAATATAAAAAAATTGTTATGGGTACAGATCTCAACAAATATATCAACAACAATTTAAGTATACTGCCAAGGATTACTTTGACAGGATCAAGCTATAAAGATCTACTCAGTATGGACAAGTTGTTCTTCATCCGGTGCTATGGAATTTGGCTTTGCTCGTCGTGAATCTTTATTATCGCTTACGTACGGTTTCTGCGCTTTTTGTTCTTCGTATTTTCATAAAAAGAGTATCATATTGTCAATGATGTTCAGCAGTAGCTTCTTCTACATCCACCTAGAAAGTCAAAATTAGTCAATACTAATCACGGAGATACAACAAAACGGAAAAGGATAACTCATCTCTTCTAGCAAATCAAACAAGTCTTCCTCCCATTTTAAATTATCCCAAATAGATTATATTTCTGTTGCAATAATGAATCAACTATTGGGATAAATTTTTAAATGAGGAAGACCTTGTATGATAATTTTCAACGGATGAACCATCCATTGCAATATATGAATCATCTGTTGCAACAGATAGGTTGTCTGTTGGTACAAATAAAAGTGGTACGAAGAGCTGTTTGATTTGCTAAAAAAGACAAGACATATGTTGTACCAAATACTTTCTCTGGTGTAACAAGTTAGTTAACTGTTGCAACAGATGTATATATTTGTTTGATAATTTTCAGCAGATGTGTCATCTGTTGAAATAGATGTGTCTGTTTGTTTTGTCAGTTGGGAGACATATATATTCACTTTTTTCAGCTCGTGTTGCTCTCCTTTGGACATTGTACGTTTCTCAGTGCAACACACAGACAAAGGAGTTGCAATTTCTCTTTTTTGGATGCTTGATAATGCCCTGAAAATCACTCTCCTTCTCCCCTTAGCCCTAATCTCTAATGGAGCGGATAGAAATAAAATCCTCTTTGATGGAATGAGACCCCTCTTAGATGTCAATTCCTTTACAGAAGAAGTTAATGCATTAATACCATTAATCACTACATCAAGATCCACCCTGCAGTCTTGACATTTGCATGCAGAACATTCGCCGGGAGAGGCAAAATCTGTATATTCAGTATGATCATACTCATAATGGTTTGCTTTAAATACTGTAAGAGAAGCATCATTAGCACCAACAGCAGCACCACTACCACCACCAATAGCTCTATCACCACTAAGACCATCAACAACAACAAGCCCACCCTCCAAAATTATTTTTCTTGTAATGATTATTGCTCCAAATAATTCTATTTTTATTTTTTTGATGACCTTAGGGTCCGATAAAGTTTACAAAGATCGTAAAGTAAGAAAAAATGGCATCTTCAACTCTCGATTGGTCGGAACTAGCGACGGATGCACAATCTAACATAAATCATTACATATATTAGAATGATGATTAGATCATTAAAAAAATCATTAAGTAAAAGAAAAAATTAATTATAATTATACTTACTGCATCTTTTGGGGGATTGAATAAATCAAGAAATTTTATATTTTTATCAGTTTTGGCCGACAACCATCTCAAGATTCTTGGACAGGAAACTCCTTCCTGGTAGTTCACTTGTTGTCTCAAATAAGGAATGGTTTCAAACGACCAAACCTATAAAATAACGCCAATAAATCAAAACCATTATTGAGTGAAAAAAATGAATGACATCATAATAGAAGAAAGAAACATTTACCATGAAATCCCATGGGAAGCCATATAAGTTGACTGTCTTTGGTGCTAACGGAGTCAACAAATATTTGACAGTCATTTTGAAGCTTTCATACCCCCAAGGATAGTTGTTAAACGCCTCAAGATCCTCGGAGAGCTTTATTAAACCGAGGCTTATGTTATTGTTAACGTCTCTCGCCCAAAGAATATTATCTACAAACCAAACCAAGCACAATGACTGTTTGTGCTTCTTTGAAAGTCCTTTACCTTTCAACGCTTCTATCTAATTTTTATTTTTGAAGCTTGGACCAACAATGGACACCAGGTCATCACGATCACATGACTTGCCTTTGCCTTTTTTGGGTGTGCGGGGTGCTTTTTTGGGTTAGAATAGGTATAACTTGAGAAGGAGGATAACATTTTAGTCCAGTAACAATGGCAAACTCCTTCCAACCAAAACAAACAGGCATGCCACAGTAATTTATCCACACCTCATCCATCTTATCTTTGTTTTCATACATAAACCTACGCTTGAGAAGTTCATAGACTATTTTCATTTGGAAACGAGCATTGTTGTCCTCCGACAAATCAAGATATTTTCCAAAGAAGTTGTACCTGAAATAAGCATCCAATTTTTGTTCTCAAAGTATTTTCTAAAGGCGTCGAAAGATTTTCCCATGGCTAACTTAACCACGAAATCACTCGTTAAATCTGTAGCACCATCGCACTGCATTCTCACAGGATAATGATCAATCCTGAAGGCTTTAACCAACTCTTTGGTGGAAGGGCTATTAGCATTTGCATCATATCTTTTGAAACATTCCTCCTCCCCGTGTTCATCATATTTTGCTTCTGATTGAGATAACACTTGTAAAACAAGCTCATAGAGTGGTGGATGTAGCCTAGCTGCTTCACTTGTTCCTTTACTTGGACTTGATTTGATTTCTGTTCTTTTGGAAACCATATTATCTAAAATTAACAGAAATATTAAAAAATATATTATAGTTGATTAATGCACCGTTAAAAAGGATAACAGTAAATCAAATAAGCAAAACAGTAAAATAACAGTTGCAATAGATCACCGATCTGTTGCACCAGGTAGTATATCCATTGTAGCATATAACCAAACTGTTGCAGTGGATGAGTAATTTGTTGTAATAATACAAAACATATCACTCATCTTTTAAGACAGATGAATGGTCTGTGCAACAGATCACATATTGTTGCGACATATGAGTGATCCGTTGGGATAGTTAAATAACCTATTGCAACGGATGAGTAATCTGTTGCGACAATACAAAACAAATCACTCATCTGTTGAGAAAAATGAATGGTCTGTGTCGCAGATCACACATCTATCGCAACATCATTTGTTGCAATATGTGAGTGATCCATTGGAACAGTTAAATAACCTATAGCAACGGCTGAGAAATTTGTTGTGACAATACAAAATATATCACTCATCTGTTAAGAAAGATGAATGGTTTGTGCAATAGATCACACATCTGTTGTGACATCATCTATTGCAATATATGAGTGATCTGTTGGAACAGTTAAATAATCCGTAGCAATAGCTGAGTAATCTGTTGTGACAATACAAAACATATCACTTATCTGTTGAGAAAGATGAATGGTTTGTGCAACAGATCACACATCTGTTACAATATATGAGTGATCTATCAGAGTAGTTAACTAACCTGCAGCAACGACTGAGTAATCTGTTGCGATAATACAAAACATATCACTCATATGTTAAGAAAGATGAATGGTCTGTGCAACAGGTCACACATCTGCTGCAACACATGAGTGATCTGTTGGAACAGTTATCAATGGTCAATATCATTTAGATTTCTTCCAACATAGTGTCGTCTATCACAGCAGATGAATGATCAGTTGGAAAAATCAAGTCTTGGATATTTTCTGTTGGAAGAGTTGATAGGGTTTTATCCAACAAAAGGTTCATCTTTTGTATCGGATCATTAATCTGATGGTTCTTCCGTTGCACCAGGTGGTTAATTAGTTGCATTAGATTTTTTATCTGATGCTTAATCTGTTACAACATATGGTAAATTTATTGCATCAGATATTTAATCGGTTGCATCAGATGATTAATCTATTACATCAGAATTATAATTTGATGGTTCCTCTGGTGCATCAGATGGTTGATATGTTGTATCATATGATAAATCTGTTGCATCAGATGGTTAATTTGTTGCACCAGATGGGTAATCTGTCAGAGGAAACAAAAAATAGTAGCACAATTTTGTTCAACAAAAAAGCAGCAATTTCACCATTTTTACCAAGAACAAGAACAAAACAAATCAACCCAAATTGTCATTTTATTTTTATAAACACAAACAATAAAAATCAAACTTTAAAAAAACTGCAACAAACAACAAAATATCATAATTCACTTCGAAAAGAGAAGAGAAAAAATACCAGAAATTAGGGTTTTATTCAGATCGTATTTCAAATTAATGCAATAAATATTGAAATTGTTAACCAATACTATAAGAGAAGTTGGCTCAAGTTCCTCGTTTTCTTCAAAACTAAAAAGGCCATAAATTTTTACCTCTGAAAGAAGAAAAGGAACGATGAAGAATTCGAAGCTGTTGTGGTCGGAGAGAAAGGTTGTCACGTCGATTGAAGGTTGAAGTCGAAAAGGAACTTGAAGCCCAACTATTTGTAGTCGGATGTTGAAGTCGCCCAGGATTGAAATGAGAAATTTCCAAAACAGTTGGTTGGGAGAGAGTTGAGAGAAGTTGTCGAGAGAGGGATGAGGGAAAGGTTGATTTGAATTGAAGAGGGGAACTCGAAGCCCAACTATTTATCGTCGGAGGTAGAAATCGTCGGGGGTTGAAGGGAGAAATTTTGCAGAACTGTTGGTTGGGAGAGAGTTGAGAGAAGCTGTCGAGAGAGAGGAGAGAATGGTAGATTTGGATTGAAGAGGGGTGTGGGTTGGGTTGATTTGTATTTTTGAAAAGATTAGAAAGTTTTGAAGATATTAATCAAGTCCACAATTGACTTAATCAAGTTTCCTAATGATGTTTGACCCTATCTGTTGGTCAATATCACTAATTCTTCATTCAAGACTTAAAAGACAAATTTCCTTCAATTTTCTCAAGATACTTACATCAAGTAATACTTGATCATCAAACAAATATTAATATACTCCCTCCGTCCTTATTGGTTGGTAATTTTTTTTGTCACATACGCGTTAAAAAATTATAAATAAAAATTCAATTTTATTAATTCATCCTTAAAAAAAAAATTACAAACAAGTGTAAACACTTTTAAAAAAAAAAGAATTATTAGAATACTATGAGAAAATGTTATTAATATTTTTTAATTTAATAAGTTAAATAATTAATATAATATAATTATTTTAATAAAATGATCAATTAATATAGCACGCAGAAAAAACTAATTACTCCCTCCGTTTCATTAGTTGGCTCTTATTAATTTGGCACTGCCCTAAAGAAAATATTTAAATAGAAGCTTATTTTTACTAAAATAACCCTATTAGTTATGCATTGAAAATATAAATTTGAATATTTACACTTTACATAATCATTTAATGATAGAGGTAATATGGACAAAATATACTAAACTTCTCTTGATTTTATAAAAGGAACAACTGAATTGAAACAAATATTTGATGGAAACAAACATATTCAATGGCAGCAAAAAAATCAGATGATGCAACGGTGATAATGAAAAAAAAAAATTTAATCCACCCCAATAATGAATTTTATCTATTTTTTGATTTCTTTTTATTCAATTGATCCCCTTCTTGAGAAAACATGTGCATCTTTAATGTTTGAAAAAAAAATGTGGTGCTTATTATTTAATCTTCACAAATTTCTAAGTATGTATTCAATTTTTAAATCTCTCTCGATAATTTTTATCATTAAATAAGCTTAAGATTGACAAAAATGGTGGATAAAAATGCGGAAGAAGGTATAAATTAATGGAGATGAGTTAATATATTATTTGTGGGCTAACTTGGACGCCACATTAGCTGAAAAAAGGCTTCCACGCGCCTCATGTAGATGTGATACACGCACTATGCCAACTCTGCAAAATGTATCAAAATGACACACCCATATGCTACTTGAGGTGTCAAAAGTGAACAACGTCTACTTGAGGTGCCTAAGTGAAAGATGACGTCAAGTTGAGGAGCCTGGTGATGTATTCCCCCATTTTTGTTTGATGATCAAGTATTACTTGATGTAATTATATGCTATTTTTTGGTTTCTTTCTTTTATTTTCATTTGAATTTCTTCCTTCTTCAAACACCCTTCCCTTTTGCAAACACCCAAGACCCTTACTTCCTGCGAATCGTTGATAACGCTCAATCTACAGCTCTCGTTTGAGTGTAAAGCAGTCGTTAGCAAATATAGAACCCAACCTGGGTTGGGTGTCGATCCCACAGGGAATAGCTTGGCCAACAAGTAAGTAAAATTACTAAACTTTTGGTGCAAGTCTCGTAAGAAGGGGGAATTCTTGTTTTGCAAGTAATGTAAACAAAAGCTGAAAATAAGAAAGTAAAAAGAGAGAGATTGTTACGTTGGTTGTAAACAATGAGAATTGAAGCGTTGGGGTTATGTCCACCTTCTGAGGTATACGTCTCTATTGGCTATGAGTGTGTAGAATTCTGACATGCAATTGCTTATAGAGGATTGTAGTCGATGGTAAATCCAAGAGTCTCTCGACCTAAACAAGGACTATTTCACTTTAACTCTCTCGAGCTTAAAGCGTGTCTAACGGTACGAATTCTCCAAGAGGTTAGTCCAGTTACGGCACTAGCTTTTTAATAGGAAAGGGTGTCCTACTACCTTGACATTATCTCTTTTCCAGACAAATAACTTTTCTCTCGAACAAGTTAAATGTTAGACTGGCGTATTCTTGTGTTTGCAACTGCAAAGAATGTAGATTAAGATGAAGAGAATAATGATATAAGCAATATACGTGCCTCGAACTCACAAACTCACAGCAATAGATAGTAACTCATTCGGCTTCCATAACCCCAACAGAGAAGTTTAGTTACCCATGAATGGGAAGGAAATCACGATTGACATTGTTATTATATCACGATATTGAGTAATGGCGTGTAGATCAAGTGATAGGCGTGAGGCGTGATTCCTTAGCAAGTAACGATTCTCTTGTTGTGGAGTTTAAGAATAGAAGAGTAGATTAGAAGTGTTTGTAGTGGAAGATGAGAGGGATGGAAGAAAATTAATTGTTGAATGATGAATGTCAGATTTATAAATCTCTAGCATGATAGGGTATTTATAATACCCATATCCTACTCCTACTAAGCTAATGAAATAAATAACCAAATCCTACTAGACTAATGAAATCCTTAACCCAAATGTACTAGGTTAATGTAACATTATCATAATCCACATAAAATAATGAAATACATAACCTAATTGCACTAGGTTAATGTATCATTGTCAAAATCCAGCTTTGTGTCTGTAAGTCCCCAAAGTCTTCAGAATTGCTGTTTTAGCCCGGGACAGATTTTCCATGCAGCAGTTTTGGTCCTTTAGGCGTCCCACTTCCTTCTCCTTCGTTCGTGAGCTTTCTTTTGCGTCAAGTTAGCCATAAAATGCTGTATTTTGCATCATTTATACCTGAAACTTTCCTAGTCATGTTCGCTAGCTCATTTACGGGAAAAAGGACTAAAAGTGCATGAAATATATAATTTGTTCTCAAAACTAGGCTAAAATATGGGAAAAATATATTGATATAGGCGTGTAAATCCGCCTATCATCAACACCCCACACTTAGAGTTTTGTTCGTCCTCGAACAACATATCATGTCCTTCTAAGCATCAACTTAAGGTTTTTACAGCAACAGCACAAAACATTTATTAAGACAAGCACAACGATTATCAACCAAGAGTAGCTTTCCGATTATAAGTAGAAATAATTTAACCTCAAGTATAGACTCGTGATGGTGATCAACTCGCATGCAAACGTTAAAGTGCATAGAATCATATACAACTATCCAAAACTCATCAACCATGTGTGTCTCACCATATAGTACCCATAATCACTCACAAATATAGCATATTTTTCAAACATGGGTATCAAAATGTCCTTGCTCTCACTCTCACAAAGAATTCATATGTAGCGACTGATGACCATAGGCTTGCCCTTAATGTAATACTCTACTAAATGTTGGAATGTTAAGATTAGGATCAAGTAGGTCTTTTGATGGTTGTAATGTAGGCTAAGGGACGGGTAGGACTATTTTGGCCAGGAATAGTGACTAAGTTCCTAAGCGCTTTAATACATCACTTTGTATCATTGACACTTTTTTCTTTCAACCTTTCTTCTTTCTTTTGTTATACCACCCTTGTTCTCCTCTTTTATTTTTTAATTTTAAGCACAACTCGCTTTTCAGCTTTCTTTTCCTTTTTCTTTTCACAACATACCTCTTATGATAGCACTTTCTTTTTCATAACACGTTCAAGAACCATTACAATTTATAGCATTATACTCACCCAATTTCCTCTTATGTTGTCACATGACTTTTTCACTTTAAAGCACTTAGGAGTTTGGATCAAATTACGGTCTTGAAAGAAATGGATTAGTCTTACATACAAGGTTGTCAAAGAAATAGGCTAAAGGCTCAAAAAGGTTTAACTAGGATGATGTCCATGGGTAGGTAAAACTGAAGGTAAACAAATATGGGTTGCCAAAGAAATGCCTAAATCATATCCTAAACTTACACTCCTTATTTTCGCTTTGCATACATACCAGGCAAGTTCTAGCATCAGCCACACACATAGATTATACGATTATCTCACACACACAAGGCACATGGTCGACTTGATTGGGAGTAGTATAGACTCTCGACCCAACAAGTGAAGGAATTGAATCACAATATCACATAATGAGTCACAACTAGAGCCTAAACGTCTCAATAGTCACAATTGTAGCACATCCTCTTGTTATAATCTCATGCTGCCTATCAAAATAGTTTCATGCGAAGCTAGAAAAAATAACAAAAACAAAAAAACTAAAACACGAAAAAAACAACAAAAAAAACAACAAAATAAACAAACATAGATGCGATAGAGAAGTATAGCATACGATACCGCCACCCCACACTTAAACGGGACACTGCCCTCAGTGGAAAATAAATACGAGGAACCTGGTTAGTCGGACTCTTCCTCAATGTCGGGGGTCATACCCCCTTCTTCGGAATCATCATAAGAGTCGTCGTCAGAGTTCTCCTCCTCGTCAGAGTCTGGCAAGCGTCGACCGTCATCAGTCGGCACATCATCATCTAGAGGTTCCTCAAAGTATGTACCTACTCCACACATCTCCCGTGCATGAATATTCATTGGATAGTCATGGTCCAGCTGTTGGATCTCTGCAGCAGTGGGAACACGACCTCCGCTCATCATTGTAAACCTCATCATGCCGTACATATGGCGGGAGAAACTCTCATCCCGAGCATGTCTCTCTGTCGTAGTAAGGTTGATGCCATGTGTTGATTCAGCATCTTTGACCTTTGTGAGGTCAACTTTCTTCGGATTGTGTGAGAGTTTATGATCAGCTGGTTCCTCTTCGATATCCTCCTTCCGCAAGATTGCTGTCAACAAATTGCCAAATGTGAAATGGGACCTTTTGTGGAGTCTGGCCTTCCTCATGGTAGATCGAATGATTGCCCCAAAGTTGATAGGGACATTCGTCATCAAAGCATAGACCAAACACACTCTATCTCTCGATATCTTGGTGTATTGAGTCCCAGGAATAAGACATGAGTTGACAATGCGCATCCAGATTCTTGCTTCCCTATTTAGTGGAGCATAGGGGAAGGTGTTGTGTCGGCCGGTTTCTTTATGTCTGCCCCACCTTGCCATCGATCTGCTTCCACAAAGCGTATGTCGTATTGCTCTATAAGGAGGCCTGCTGTACAGCTCTTTGAATGATGCTGTGTCGACCGAAGGTAAGCCAAGAAAAGAGTTGATCCAGTCCGCGGTGAGCTGTAACACTTGGCCCCAAATTTTGACTTCATTGCCTGTTGTGTTCGGCGACCAGTTGGCATAAAACTCTCTTGTTAGATCAAGATTACACTCTCCCATGTCGCGGAAGATGAAATCCAACTTCAAAGCCATTATTTTTGCCAACTTACGCGGCTCCTTCTTTGCTAAGGTATCCTTGTTGATCAAGTCGACGTGCACATATTGCTGCTGTACCATGCTTTGGCTTCTTCCTCAAGAACCCATTTTATTCCGAACATTCTGCGTGGTAGTTGTGCTGAGGATGATTCTCTTTGGTCTTTTCGACTTCTCTTCTTGCCCTTTTGGGAAGTGGTCGCCTTCTCCTTGCCTTGCCTCGCTTTAGGTGCCATTGTACCTGAGACTAGAAATAGTGTTAGTTGTAGCACAGTCTCACTTGATACAATCTATAAGCAAGCATTAGGGGTACCACCCCACACTTAGTTTTGTTAACACAAATCAGTGAGGTGAAAGTAGTTGATTTACTCAGATTTCATCGAGATACGTTTTAGGATTGTATTCCGACAAGAAAATCAGCAATGCATCACTTACTTGCAGCCATTGGACTACTTTCATGGTAGATATAGCAACACTACTACATAGGGGTTACCACATTGAATCGTTATTCTTACAACAATCACAACCTCCTAAGTCGGTAGGCACTATAAGTCTTATCCCGATGGCCGGGATAGTCCAGCATGTAAGTATCCAAACAACAATCTTAAGCAATATTCATAGCCATAGCAATTCCGCAAATATCATAACAATGCTATTGAAACCAAATTCAAGTCGGAAACAAGTCAAGATTTTCCTACGTATATGTTCACTCACATGATTTTGCAACAACAATCCAAACACATGAACATCACCAACAATCTTATATAATTTAGCAATTCATAATAGCCATAGCAACGTAGTACTTACGAGAAATAAATGAAGAATAAGAGAGTACTTACTTGCTTGAAACTTGTGGAGATGGTTTTGTGAATTGGAAGAGCAAAAGAAGAAAATTTTGAGAAGATTTGGAAGAGTATGCGGCGCCTTTAGGGTATTTTCTATTGTGGTTGTGTTATAAAACTAAGTCCCCTTTATATAGGAAGAGTATGAGTCAGGTTATGACCCATTTACACTCGGTTTTGGAGACAAAAATCCTACATATGCGGCGCATAATACTCGGCATATCAATGACATATGCGGCGCATTGTCTATGGCATAATGGGACATATGCGCCGCATAGTCTATGGCATTTGTAGACATATGCGCCGCATAGTCTATGGCATATGAGATACTGAGACCAAATGCCATAGCATAGGCGGCGCATAGTCAAAAGCATACCTAGGAATAAGCGGCGCATAGTGTATAGCACACTAGATTCCGAGACCTTAGGCTATAGGATAGGTTGTGCATCGTTCGTGGCCTAGTTTTACCAAGGCCTAGCCTTCCTCGAAGCCTATTTTGGCGTGAGAAAGGCTCAATCCATAGCCTTATGCATCACCCTTCCTAACTTACCAACTTTACCATACAATGCGTCCAAATCGTCAATTGAAATCAATCTCCTTGTTGACTACTTCTTGCACCTATATTCGCTCAAACAAATGAAAACGATTAGTACGATGGGTTGCCTCCCACCAAGCGCCTTAGTTTTGGTCGTGGCACGACTTTTATTTTTGGATTTTTCATTTATCAAAATCAAATCAAGTACTAGAATGAAAGAAAACGATAAACGATAAATGAAAAACGATAAACGATACACAACCCGAATGGCATGCGTTTGAAGGCAAACGTACCATATGGGTATGTAAACGTTGTCTTCTCTTGGTCTTCGGGAGCAATACTAATCTGATTATAACCTGAATAACCATCCAAGAAGCAAAACCATCCTTTCCCCGCTAATCGATCTAGCATTTGGTCCATAAATGGCATGGGGAAGTGATCCTTGAGTGTCCGAGAATTCAGCTTGCGGTAGTCCATGCATACTCTCCATCCAGTAACGGGCCTGAGTGGAATAAGCTCATTCTTTGCATTCGCGACCACCGTCATACCTCCTTTCTTGGGAACACATTGTACAGGACTTACCCATGTACTATCAGAGATAGGATATACAACTCCTGCGTCTAACCACTTGATAATCTCCTTCTTCACCACTTCTTGCATAGGTGGGTTTAAACGCCTTTGATGTTCAATGGTGGGTGTGCACTTTTCTTGAAGCTGAATTTTATGTGTGCAAATCCCGGGTGGAATACCAATAATATCCGCAATGGTCCATCCAATGGCTCTAATATACTTGCGTAAGATCGCAATAAGAGCTGCAACTTGTTGCTCACCCAAATCGGCTGCCACTATGACTGGAAGTGTGTTTCCGCTTCCTAAGAATGCGTACTTCAAATGACTTGGTAGCTCCTTCAATTCTAGTGTGGGTGGTTCTTCAATAGATGGCTTGGCTGGTAGTGTGGGTCGATTCTTGAGATCAAGATCCAGCTTCTTGGGAGTATAGCGATATGTCCCTAATCCCGATAGAGCACAAATAGCTTCTTCAAAAATTTCAGCATCCTCATTCTCTCCTTTCATGAGCAAAACCTCCAAAGGATCGTCAAGAATTTGCTCTTCTTCAAGTCGTTCTTTCTCATCATCAAAGACAACATCAGCCACAGAAAATACACTCAGATCTTTGGGTTGCTTCATTGATTTGCAAACATCAAATCGAACCACTTCGTCATTTATTCGGAATGAAAGTTCATTAGCTCTATAATCAATGAGCACACTTCCTGTAGCAAGGAAAGGGCGTCCCAAGATTATGGGAACCTCTGAATCTGCTTCACAATCCAAGATGACAAAGTCTGCTGGAAAGATAAATGAAGAAACCTTTACCAAGACATCGCATAGAATACCAACCGGTCGTTTTACCGACCTATCCGCCATAACAAGCCTCATATTAGTTGGTGTAGGATCTCCTAACCTCAACTTCTTGTAGATCGATAATGGCATCAAGTTGATGCTGGCTCCTAGGTCACATAATGCTTTGGCAAAGTTCAAAGATCCGACGGTGCAAGGAATAGTGAAAGCTCCGGGGTTGGCCTTCTTCTGAACTATCGATCGGGTAGCAATTGTACTACAATGATGCACATCATTCTTCAGCTCATAACTTGCTGCCCTCTTCTTAGTCAAAAGATCTTTCATAAACTTCGCATACCCAGGCATTTGTTCAAGTGCCTCTACCAATGGAACATTAATGGTCAGCTGCTTCAACATAGTCATAAATTTGCTGAACTTAGTGTCATCCGCCACCTTCTTCAATCTTTGGGGAAAAGGTGGTGGTGGGTATGGAAGTGTTCTCTCCATGGATTTCTTCTTCTCTTGCTTCCGTTTTTCCATTTTTTTAAGCTGCACGTCACTGGGCGTGACATCCTTGACGTCAGGACTGGTTGTTGCGGCATCTTCTCCTTTTGCATTATTATCCATGTCCGCTACTTCGTCAACCACTTGCTTGCCTTTTGCTGAAGGTTCCAGCACCTTACCGCTTCTGGTAGTGATGGCCATGCATGACCCATCATTCCTTGGGTTTTGCACAGTATCGCTAGGTAGAGTGCCAGCCTTTCTTTGATTGAGTGCTGCTGACAGTTGGCTCAATTGCTGCTCTATTGCTTGATTGAAGTGGAATGAGAATCAACTAGTTGTTTCATGGAGGACAAATCATTAATTACCTCAGTAACTCCCGCGCTTGTTGCTTCCACTCCTTTCAATAATTTAGCCATCATGTCTTCCATACTTCCAGAATTAGATGTGGTGGTATCACGTCTACCAGGGGGAACGTACAAACCACTCTTTTCATTCTTGTTCTTCCAATTACCTTGGTCCATGTTTCCAGATTTACCATAATAGTTCCGACCTTGGTTTCCTTGGGTATTGCCTCGGAAACCCCCCTGATTATTCAAGTAGTTGTTTTTTTCTTCCGAATCAGATTCGTCTCTTCCATTTAGCGCCACAGCTTTCACTTTTTCGGTCTTCCCTGATAATAAATGCTTTGTAAGAAGATCCATCTGTGTTTTCAAGTGCGCCATATCTTGATCACGTTCTTCTTGTCTTCTTCTTTGGTCTGCAGTCATGCCTATAGATAAAGTGGGGCTTGCTACCTCGGAATCCCTGGTATGCCAAGCTCTACTTTGTTTCATCATGCGATCTAGCATATTGCTTGCTTGATCAAAGGTGAGGTCCATAAATGATCCTCCAGCCGCATTATCCACCACTGGTTTAGTTATTGAATTCAAGGCTCTGTATAGTATCTCCATTAGGTGAACATTAGTCATATGATGGTTTGGAAACCTCGCTAGCTTTGTCTTGAACCTCTCCCATGTTTCATGAAGAGCTTCAGTGGGAAGCTGACGAAAGTTGCTGATTTCATCTCTCAATTGTGCTCTTTTGGATGGCGGAAAGAATCTTTCTAGGAAAGCGTCTCTCAATTGCCTCCAATTTGTAATAGAATCAGGAGTCAGCCCATTCAACCATAGTGTTGCCTCCCCAGACAGAGACAATGGAAATAGACGTAATCGAATTGCATTCTGACCAACACCAGGATTGTCAAAAGACTTGCATGTAGAAATAAAGTTGATGAGATGCATATTCGGATCATCGCCTGCTAGTCCACCAAACAATCCCTTGAGTTGCAATAACTGAATCATGGTGCTTGTGATGTTGAACTTGGCTCCGGGCGCTAATGGTGGTGGAATTATAGCTCCAGTGGCTCCGGCACCATCAAGATCATCATCATCATCGTCGAAAGCTGGCTGCATAGCTTGGCGTTCAGGCCTAAACCTAGCTTGACGATCTCTTCTGTTGGCAGGTGTTGCGATCTCAGCGGCATGCCTAGGGTTTAGTAGCTTGTCATCAATTAGATCCTCATCGTCAGGATTTGGTGCTCGTGCAGGGTTATCAATGTTCTGCTGTTGAACCTGGGCTACGGCAAGGGCAGCCAATCTTGCTTGTTCCTGTTGAGCAGCCATCCTTGCGATTTCAGCTTGTGCTTCCATTCTACCAATGCGTTGTGGTTCAGGATTGATTGGTAATAACGGTTGACCAGAACTTCGAGTATGGGGCATGTACTAAAATAAAAACCTGCAGTAGACAAAAACAAAAACTAAAAGTAAAAGTACGAGAATCTTTGACCAAAGGGTCTAGTAATTATTACGAACTTAATTGACACTTGTATTCCCCGGCAGCGGCGCCAATTTTTGATAACGCTCAATCTACAACTCTCGTTTGAGTGTAAAGCGGTCGTTAGCAAATATAGAACCCAACCTGGGTTGGGTGTCGATCCCATAGGGAATAGCTTGGCCAACAAGTAAGTAAAATTACTAAACTTTTGGTGCAAGTCTCGTAAGAAGGGGGGATTCTTGTTTTGCAAGTAATGTAAACAAAAGCTGAAAATAATAAAGTAAAAAGAGAGAGATTGTTACGTTGGTTGTAAACAATGAGAATTGAAGCGTTGGGGTTATGTCCACCTTCTGAGGTATACGTCTCTATTGGCTATGAGTGTGTAGAATTCTGACATGCAATTGCTTATAGAGGATTGTAGTCGATGGTAAATCCAAGCGTCTCTCGACCTAAACAAGGACTATTTCACTTTAACTCTCTCGAGCTTAAAGCGTGTCTAACGGTACGAATTCTCCAAGAGGTTAGTCCAGTTACGACACTAGCTTTTTAATAGGAAAGGGTGTCCTACTACCTTGACATTATCTCTTTTCCAGACAAATAACTTTTCTCTCGAACAAGTTAAATGTTAGACTGGTGTATTCTTGCGTTTGCAACCGCAAAGAATGTAGATTAAGATGAAGAGAATAATGATATAAGCAATATACGTGCCTCGAACTCACAAACTCACAGCAATAGATAGTAACTCATTCGGCTTCCATAACCCCAACAGAGAAGTTTAGTTACCCATGAATGCGAAGGAAATCACGATTGACATTGTTATTATATCACGATATTGAGTAATGGCGTGTAGATCAAGTGATAGGCGTGAGGCGTGATTCCTTAGCAAGTAACGATTCTCTTGTTGTGGAGTTTAAGAATAGAAGAGTAGATTAGAAGTGTTTGTAGTGGAAGATGAGAGGGATGGAAGAAAATTAATTGTTGAATGATGAATGTCAGATTTATAAATCTCTAGCATGATAGGGTATTTATAATACCCATATCCTACTCCTACTAAGCTAATGAAATAACTAACCAAATCCTACTAGACTAATGAAATCCTTAACCCAAATGTACTAGGTTAAGGTAACATTATCATAATCCACATAAAATAATGAAATACATAACCTAATTGCACTAGGTTAATGTATCATTGTCAAAATCCAGCTTTGTGTCTGTAAGTCCCCAAAGTCTTCAGAATTATTGTTTTAGCCCGGGACAGATTTTCCATGCAACAGTTTTGGTCCTTTAGGCGTCTCACTTCCTTCTCCTTCGTTCGTGAGCTTTCTTTTGCGTCAGGTTAGCCATAAAATGTTGTATTTTGCATCATTTATACCTGAAACTTTCCTAGTCATGTTCGTTAGCTCATTTACGGGAAAAGGGACTAAAAGTGCATGAAATATATAATTTGTTCTCAAAACTAGGCTAAAATATGGGAAAAATATATTGATATAGGCGTGTAAATCCGCCTATCATCAATCGTCTTCTCCAAAACCTTCATCCCCACCCCCAAATCATCAAATTTTTCTCCAATTAAATAAAATTCAGTAGAAGAAATTTTGAGCGGAGTTTAACAATTTTATGACGCTATTTCTCTTTCTTTGACACAATATTTTTATCATTTTTAAACATTTTTACTTTTCTTCTTTCTTGTCTTTCTTTCAATGTTGTCTTCTCCAAGAACAAAAAATAAGATATTGAACATATTCAATGGGAACAAACATATTCAACATATTCAATGGGCGCAAAAAAATAAGATGATGCAATAGTGATAATAAAAAATAAAAAATTTCATGAGAAAATGGTCAAAAACCCTCCAACCTTTACCCCAAATCTCAACTACACACTTATACTTTGTTGAGGTCCTATGACCCCCCTGAACTATTTTATAGTGAAATTATTATCCCCTGAACTATTTTAAAGTGGAATTATTACCCCCTCAAAAACTGACAACCAATCATTTGGGCATGTGGTGTGATGTACGTGTTGCCACATCATGCCACATCATTGCCACATCATTTTTTCTTTTTTTTTACTCTAAAAAAATTAATTATTTAACATTATTATTTTCTTTTTTCTTCCCTTTCCCATTTTGCTCCATTTTCTTGTTCAACCCAATTTCATCTTCTTGGGTCAAAAATAGAAAATGAATGTGTAAATGTACCTCACACATACACACATATGTTCTTCTTCAACCCATTAATGGCGGATAAATACTCCTCAAAGCTTTTCATCTCTTTTTGCTCAAGATTGTCATTAATGGTGAATTCTTCCCCATTGTGAAAATTTAAAGCTTTGAGGTCGCCATTATTGGCAGATCTTGAGCAAAAATAGAGAAAATTGGAGAAATGGGTTGAAAATTATACGTGGGTTATGTTGAAAATTATATATGGCATTGTGGAAATTCAAAGCTTTGAACTCGCCATTAATGGCGATCTTAAGCAAAAAGAGAGGAAATCGAAGTTCTTAAATTTTTGCAAGTTTTTTGAATCGGAGTTCCTCATATTCCTCATTCAAGAATTCATTAATCGGAGAAATCTTATTGTTTCCTTAGTTCGATTGTTTCTTGGTTTCAGTAATAACATTTTTCACATTATCAAAAACACCATTAATGAGAATTTGGAGATGAGAAAGATGAAGAACTCCTTTAATGAGTTCTTGAATTTATTTTTGAGAAGAAGAAGAAGAAGAAGAATAAGAAGAAGAAGAAGAAGAAGAAGAATGAGAAGAAGAAGAAGAAGAATGAGAAGAAGAAGAGGAAGAAGAAGAAGAGGAAGAAGACGAGGAAGAGGAAGAAGAAGAAGACGAAGAAGAAGAAGAAGAAGAAGAAGAAGAAGAAGAAGAATGAGAAGAAGAAGAAGAAGAATGAGAAGAAGAAGAGGAAGAAGAAGAAGAGGAAGAAGACGAGGAAGAGGAAAAGGAAGAAGAAGAAGAAGAAGGAGAAGGAGAAGAAGGAGAAGGAGAAGGAGGAGAAGAAGGAGGAGAAGGAGAAGGAGAAGAAGGAGGAGGAGGAGAAGGAGGAGAAGGAGGAGAAGGGGGAGAAGGAGAATGAGAAAAAGAAGAAGAAGAAGAAGAAGAAGAATGAGAAGAAGAAGAAGAAGAAGAAGAAGGAGAAGAAGAATGAGAAGAAGAATGAGAAGAAGAAGAAGAAGAAGAAGAAGAAGAAGAAGGAGGAGAAGGAGAAGGAGAAGAAGAAGGAGAAGAAGAAAAAGGAGAAGAAAAAAAAGAAGAAGAATGATAAGAAGAAGAATGAGAAGAAGAATGAGAAGAAGAAGAAGAAGAAGAAGAATGAGAATGAGAAGAAGAAGAAGAAGAAGAAGCAGAAGAAGAAGAAAAAGAGGAAGAAGAAGAAGAAGAAGAAGAAGAAGAAGAAAAAGAAGAAGAAGGAGAAGAAAAAGAAGAATGAGAAGAAGAAATGGACTCAACTGACGCGCTCATGGGCGATGTAGTCACGTCCGTTGACACGTCAACAACTGGGGGATAATAAATTTGGTAAAAATAAGTTTAGGGGGTAATAGGTCACCTTTAAAGGTTGAGTGTGTAGTTGAGATTTCGCCTAAAGGTTTGGGGGGTAATAGACCATTTTCTCAAATTTTCATCCACCCCAACAATAAATTTTATCTATTTTTTATTTCTTTTATCCAATTGAACCCTTTTTGGAGAAAACATGTTCATTTTTAATGCTTGAAAGAAAAGAAAAGAAATGATTAAAAAAATTTGATGCTTATTATTTAATTTTCACGAATCCCTAAATATGTATCCTATTTTAAAATCTCTTTCAATAATTTTTATCATTAAATAAGCTCAAGATTGACAAACATGATAGATAAAAATGAGGAAGAAGACATCAATTAATGGAGATGGGTTAATATATTATTTGTGAGTCAATTTGGACGCCACATAAGTTGAAAAAGGCATTCACGCGCCTTTATGTAGGTGTGATACATGCACTATGCCAATTCAATAGTTAGTTAATTAAAAAAAAAGGACTAATATAATAGCGTAGGTATGATGTTGTTGTTGTCATAAATACGATCAGTTACATGTAATTACAAAAAGTAACTATTGAGAAATGAGAAGAAAGGAGATAGGAAAAATAATACAAAATAAAAGATATATTTAGAACAATTAAAGATTAAAACTGAACTAACAGAAATACAAAATAAATTTTAAAAGGAAAAAATTTAAATGAAAATAAAAGGAAGAAACTAAAAAATAGTATATAACTGCATCAAGTAATACTTGATCATCAAACAAAAATTAATATACTCCCTCCGCTCTTATTATTTGGTCATTTCTCCTTTTCCAAACGCATGTTAAAAAATTATAAATAAAAATATATCTTTATTAATTTATTCTTAAAAAAAATTGTACAGACAAGTGTAAACATTTTAAAAAAATTAATTATTAGGATAATATGAATTTTTTAAATATTTTTAAAATTTAATAAGTTAAATAATTAATATGAAATAATTATTTTAATAAAATGATCAATTCATATAACGGACGAAAAACCTAATTATATTCAATTTCAATTATCGAGTAATTTTCAAACACACCCAAAATGTATAACTTGCATTTTTCGAGAAAGGATTCGCACCGCCCCAAAAGGAAAAAGTAAATTAAACATAATTTATAAAATAAAAAGAATTGCCTGTTTGGCTTTTTATACGTTCTTTACGGGATTCTCTTTCACTTTTTATTTTTCTTTTGAAAGGGAAAAAAAAGTACATAAAAATAAGCAAATAATACAATTTCCACTTAGAAAGATTCCATATAAAACTAAACTCATTTTTAACCAGACCAGATCTCTTTCACACTTGTAGCAGGAGTAAAAGTGTCGGCAAATAAGATTCCATATGTACTTTGAATTGGAACTCTGGCTTTGTCATTAGGTTTTTCTTTTCTATATTATAGAAAGAGTTAATAGGTAAAAATGATTCTAAATGTGATATTAAATTATAACTTTGATTTTAAATTTTGATAGTGCACATATAGGACCTTTAACTATTCAAAATCTGAACAAATATGACCTCCGATTTTGCAACTCCATTCGTGAGTTTCACTCGCGCCTACGTGGAAAGATAATTCAATCACATGGTGCCACATCGTTAAAAGGGATGACTTGGAGGGAGGTCATATTTGTGCAGTTTTAAATAGTTAAAGGTCATATTTGTGCACTGTCAAAGTTTCATTTTTTGTGTTAAAAATGCATCATTTTTATTATTATTATTATTATTATTATTATTATTATTATTATTATTATTATTATTATTATTATTTCTATAGCTGCAACACCTAACTTTTTTTTAATTAAAAAATCGAACCCGCGCAGTAGGCTGAAGGAAGCGCCCAAGAAGAGCAAATAACACCACTGGGATATCTAAGCGTCTTGTTTCATGTGGTTCAACATTAATATATATACATAAATATAGATTTTCTACCTTATAGATATAACATAATTTTTTTACCGAGGGGATTCGGGTGAACCCCATGGTAACCACTTAGGTCCGCCCCTGCATTAATTTAATAATGTTTTAATAACGTTAATTTAATAACATTGTAATAACGGTAATTTGATAACATTAATTTAATATACTACTACTACTATCCTTAATAACGTTAATTTAATAACTTTTTATAAAAATTATAATTTTTTTATTATTAGTATAGTTTCATCTTTAATTAATATTTAAATAAATTATATTTAGATATATTATATAACTTAAATTCGCCCTCTGCTTTATAATATATATACATACCCGCGCGATTTTTTCGTATGAGACTGACCCACCTAATTAATAAATCTTCAATATTGCTCTTTTTCCGCAATGACAAAAGAAATTAGATGTCATTTTCATCTTTGAGCCAAAAATAAAATAAAAAAAAATAATAGTGAAAAGTCATTTAAAGGTCATATTTGTGTAGTTTTGAATAATTAAAGGTCATATTTGTGCATTGTCAAAGTTTAAGGTCATATTTATGTATTATGCCCTTAGATTTTAAGCTGAACGCGTCCAGTTTTGCGTGTTGAACACGCGTTTTGCCACGTAGGATTGAAGGTCATATTTGTGCACTGACAAAGTTTAAGGTCAAAGTTATAATTTGGTGTCAAGTTTAGGGTCATTTTTATGTATTAAAATGATGGTTTCAACATGACAACTTCTTGCAGTTTTAAAAAAGCTTGAGGGTAGTTTAGTCATTAAACATAAGTTCTAAGCTCAATTTGATAATTTTTTGTGCATTGTTTTTTGAACCTTATCAAAAATTTTAATGAAAGCCCATTCTTTTCTCTTTAATTACCAACAATGTCATCTAAGAAATTTATTATAATGCCGTCACACATGGCCTTGCATATTTCTATATTATTTTCACACATGTGGGCCCTATATCTTCCATTTATTTTTCATTCTTAGTATTTATCTTTTTATGTGTAAAATTATTTCAAATATATTATATTTAAGTAAATTAATTAGTAAGATGGTAATTTATTATAAAAATTAATTATAATTGATACAATTAAATAAATTCTGTTCTTTATTTAATTTCATATCAAACATATAATTTACTTTCTTTCTTATTTGTTACTACAATTTCACCTAATTTAATTTTTTTTAATATATAGAAGAAATTTTTTTGATATGCCTACTTATGTTGTCTGCTTCAACTTCTTCAATCATGATTTTATTATATTGTTTTTAATTAATTATTATAAGTCATTTATATATTAAAAAAATATTTAATTTAAAAAAAGAAAAATAGACATTTATGACATATCTATTTCAGTTTATTCAATCGTAATTTTACTTTTTATTGTATCATTTTTAATTAATTATTATAAATTATTTATATATTAAAAAATTAATAATATTTAATAAAAAAGGTAAAATTGACAATTATGACATGTCTGCTTCAGTTGCTTTAATCGTAATTTTACTAAATATCACCCCTAATTAATTATTATAAGTCATCTAAGTATTTAAAGAAGCTCTCCGTCGACTTGTCGGCTTGAGCTATTTTTGATGTAATTTTACTATATCATTCCTAATTAATTATTATAAATTATTTACATATTAAAAAATTAATAATAGATAATAAAATAATAGAATAGACATTTATGACATGTCTGCTTCAGCGACTTTAATCATAATTTTACTAAATATCACCTCTAATTAATTATTATAAGTTATCTAAGTATTAAATAAATAAATAAATAAATAATTAAATAATATTTAATAAAAAAGATAAAATAGATATAAAATTATAAGCTAACTCTTGATGTTTTAAAGTAACTTGAATTCTTATATGAGATTTCACTTACTTTTTTTCACAAGTATCTTTTACAATAATTTTATTATATTATTTCTAATTAGTTGTTGTGACTCATTTAAGACATGTCTGTTTCGCTGCTTCAATCGTGATTTTACTATATCACCTCTAATTAATTATTATGTTCATCTAAGCATCATGTCATTTAAATTAGAGTAGAAAATTTTTACACAATAATTAAAAATTTAAATTATTTAAGAAATATATTTGACTATCAGTGCACTAACTCTGGACAAGGAGAGTAGCATATATTTTTTGAAAATTACATAAAAAAATATTATAAATTATAATAGTTAAAAACTTTAAATATCTAAAATAATTTAATCTATTATATATCTTTAACAAATACTTAAAAAAATACTGTAATTCACAATAATTAACAACTTAAAAAATTTAAATGATATAAATATTTGGTTGATTCTCGAAATTGTATCAGCGTCACTTAAATTGAAATAGAAGAAAAATATTATAAATCACAATAATTGAAAACTTAGATTATTTTGAAAATATAATTGACTATCAATGCCACAAAAGTTTGGATAAAGAGAGTAACATATATTATTTAAAGATTACATAAAAATATTAGAAATTACAATATTAACAACTTAAAATATCTAAAAACATATTAAAAGTATGATTGATTATCTAAATTCATTTTGTATCACAAAAATTGAGACAAATAAATATATATTGAGCTCATGCTAAATTCCGGGTGAATCCTAGGATGTATATATGCAATTCATCTTTTTTTAAACTTTAGTTTAAATATATCAAATTGAAAATACAAGTTTTAATACAGTACACTGTACATCAAAAAGTGTATAAGAAATAATGTTAGCATAAATAATACCAATATTACTAATACAAGCATTATTAATGCAAACATTATTAATACATTCTATCAGCATTATTTTTATACACTCTAACAAACGACTCCACATTTGAATGGAAGGAACATATACAAAAGCAAAGTTCAATAACATATCTACATAAGTATGTTTTATCGTGTTCTCAAAATCAAATAATTTAAATTAATATGAAAGATGGTAACTATAGTTTTTTTTTCTATATAATTTTTGAAACACTTAAAATTTGAATTTAAAATATTAATTTAATTTAACTTCAAAGAACAAGTTGACAAATAAAAGAGAAGGAGAAAATGAAAATAAATAATGTTTATGGCGGCTTAGTAAGGGAATATATAATTATCTTGAAAGATTTGGCTCCTTGCAAAATACTATCAAGTAGTCAATATATTTTGTGTATTCATGTGTTATAATTCATAATTCGATTTAAGTTACTATACATTTTAAAATATTTAATGTTGGACCCGTGCTTGACAAGGGTCATGCTCCTCTGGTATTTATATAAGGCGGCTGTGATCTGTACTTTTGTATCCTTAAGAGATAGATTTGCCATGATGCAAGAGATGCCTGATTGGTCGAAACTTCCACATGATCTGCTGGTTCTAATAGCTACTCGTTTAAATCTGATTTTAGACTATCTAATATTTGACACTGTCTGCAAATCCTGGCACTCTGCAGCCACGAAGAACAACTTTAACAGTGGTCTGCCATGGCTGATGTGAGCGGAGAAAGAGGATAATGAGGGAAATACCTTTTGAAGATTCTTCAGCCTTTATGATGGCACGATCTTGAAGAAGAGGATTCCAAAAGCCAGCAGAAAATGTTGTATGGAGTCTATGGGTTGGCTTATCACAGTAGGAGATAATGAGGGTGAAATTAGTCTGCTACATACCTTCTCTGATGTTCACATTGAATTGCCCCATCAAAATACCACCTTAGATTATGATGACGATCACTCGACTGGCCTGATGACCTTTATTCGCAAGGCAGTTTGTCAGCTAGTCCTTCTCATACATCCTATTACGTTGTCATGGTCATTGAGAGAAACATGAAGTTCATCAGTTTCTGGAGACCTGGAGATTTGAGATGGACTAGAGTTATTTGGGAAGGAACCCAGCACAATCTATTTGTCGATTTGGTGTATTTTAATGGCAAAATTTATATCGTGGATCATTTGGGTGAAGTACTAGTTTGTGATGTTGATGATGTTGTTGGCCCTCAAGGTCATATCATAGCGCAGATACCATTTGAACCTTAAGAAGTTGTAGAACACGTGTACATCCTATAATCACTAGGATCATTATTTGTAATTTCGCGATATGGTGTTCAACTTAGGCCGATCGAAGATGATTGCGATTGCTTTCCATTGACGCTCAGGCCGTATGAACGCGAATTGTTGGGGGATGGTGAGCTCACATATAGGACAACAGATTTTGGAGTTTTCCAAGTGGATTTAGCTGCTGGCAAAGTGACTGAAACCAATAAATTAGGAGACATGGCTTTTTTTTTGGGTGTTAATGCTTCTCTTTCAGTCCAAGCTTCTCAATTTCTAGGAATCAAGCCCAATCATATTTATTTTACAGACGACTGTTTTGAATCATATACCTACTATGAATAAGGAGGCGGCTTGGACATGGGGGTGTTCAACGTATCAGATGGCAGCATCCAGCCGCATTACGATGGTGTTTCCCTCAGTTGGTTTTGTCCTCCTATTTGGGTAACACTAACTTTGTAGTGAGTCCTTTATTTATTCTGTTTGTTATGCTATATGTTACTATTGTCTAACAATAAAGTCGAATGCTTTTAATTTAAATATTTACAGTATCATTTACCTTCAGACTGGTTGTTGTATCTTTCTTGTTTTATATAATTGGACAAAAGATATTCCTATTAGTTGTTATACTTCCTTAATTTTGTTGTATTGGAATGTTGCTAGAAGTTGTTCAATATCTAATGATCCTCAACTGGAAAGAACTTGTCTTTCATCTTTTTTCCTTGTAACGAATTGAAGAGAAAGAAAGTGCCCAGCCTGATATTGAGATGCAGTTACCTTTACTAGGCGGTGTTACCATCTTCTACATTATAGAAAAAAGAGGTGGGTATAAGATGTGTTAGGGCATGAGAAGTTTTGATAATAGACAGATGAATGAAACATGTTGTGCAAAGCTGGTCCATACAAGTGAAACTGCTTCGGACATATGGAGTGCATATTATTACATAAAGCTCGGCTATATGAAGATAATTGAAGCATTTAGAGTTTGAGTAGATCAAGAAGTCTACAAGGCAGAAGGATAAAGCAAAAGAGTCCTACTCAATTTAGAAGAAGGTGAGATGGTTACAACAAGGAGTGAGTTACTTGAAAGAGTCCTACAGAAGATACAAGTAAAGAAGAAAAAAGACTGCATATGAAGGAGCATATATATAGACGACAAGATGTATTCAAACAGCTCGCTCATGCACAGATAAGAAAATCAACAATCAGCAAAATCGTTCACCAACTTGAAGAAGAACCTAGTTCTTACTTAGTATGTTTTAGACTGCTTGTAATCGGAAGGTTCTTGAGTTGTAATGAGTAAATTGTTCTAGTCTCAGTATTCTATAAACTGAGTTAGGAATCACGTCTTCAAGTTAGGGAACTTGAAGACTTGGGAACACTTATCTTGGGAAGATTTGTGTTTTTGTAGTAATAGGAGTTAGAAGTTTTAATTCCTTGTTTACAAGAAGTCTTGTAATTGTGTTGATTGTTAAGGCTCAAAGTTATAGTGAAGATTGGGGTTAAATCCTATAGAGGTACAGGTCGTGGTTTTTTTACACCTTTTTGAGCCGGGTGTTTTCCACGTAAAAATTACTGTGTTCAATTTTTTCTTTTGTGAACCACGTATACTTACTTGTTCCACAGATAGGCGATCAGTAGGGATAATACTCTAATAAGTGGTATCAGAGCGGGTTATCTTAAATAAGTTTTGCACCTAAGATCATATCATTATGATGAATTTCGCACCTTCTACTGGTCACAGTGAAGGTCAATCCACTACTAGACCCCCACTCTTTGATGGTACTCATTTCATCTGGTGGAAACCCAGGATGGAGATGTTTATTCAATGAGAAGACTATGAATTATGGGATGGGATTACTGAAGGTCCTACTATCCCTATGAAGACAGAAAATGGTGTGCAAGTCAAGAAAATAAGGAGTGAGTTTACTGCTGATGATCTTTTGGCTTTAAAAAAAAATGCTAAGGCAAAGAATATCCTAGTCTGTGGTCTAGGACCTACTGAATACAATAGAATATCTACCTGTACCACTGCTAAGCAAATATGGTATGCCTTAGTAAATGCCCATGAAGGTACCTCTCAGGTAAGGAAATTCAGGATCTCTCTCCTTTTTACTGAATATGAAACGTTTAAGATGAAGAAAAATGAATCCTTGCATAATATGATGACAAGACTTACTACTCTAACAAATGAGTTAACCTCCTTGGGAAAAGTCATCACTGAAGAAGAACAAGTAGAGAAGGTTCTGAGGGTGCTACCAAATTCAAAATGGAATGTTAAAGTCACTGCAATCAGGGAAGCAAATTAGGATCTCACAGGTATGACTTTGGATGAACTAGTCGGAAATTTGAGAACCTATGAAATAGAAGTTGATGGCATTAAGGAACAGAAGGCTTCTGAAAAAATCTTGGCCCTGAAGGCTTCTGATAGTGATGAAGAGATTGAACTGGATAAGGAACAAATTGCCTTCATAACAAAAAACTTCAGCAAGTTTTTTAAGAAGAATAAGGGAACAAGTAGCAAGAAGCTTTCCAATGACAACCCAAATGGATGTTACAAGTGTGGAAAAACTGATCATCAGATCAGAGAATGTCCTCTCTGGGAAATAGAATGAAGGAAGAAAAGAGTTGAAAAAAAACAAAAGGCCAGGAGGAAGGAAAAGGAAGAACATGTCATGATAGCTGCATGGGTATCGGATTCTGATAATGATGATGATGGAGTTGATGAGACAACATTTATGGCTTTTGGAGACTCAGACATTGAGGAAGAAGATAATGTTTCTGAGGTAAGTTTACTTGAACTAAAAGAAAAACTGCATCTTTTTTCTAAAACTAAACTTATTTCCTTGATGGGTGATTTAATTGAAAATTTCCAAGAATTAACTTCTGATAGGGATGAATTGTTCAACAGTCTTGCAAGTCTCAAATTTGATTTCATTGACTTGAAAGTTTGCAAGCAAAATGTTGACAAAGAAAATTGCACTCTCAATGAACAAATTATACTGCTTGAGTCCTCAAATAATGATCTTAAGTCTGAAATCCTTAAACTGACTCTCACTGACCATGGGAAAAAGGCCATAAGTAAAGAATAAGAAAATGTTGAACTTGAGTTAACTAAGTACAAACAAGAATGCTATGAGTTGACTGAAAAGATGGATAAGATGAGTCAAGAGATAACAAGATTAAAATTGGATCTAGAAAAGTCAAATAGATGGGTAAAAGAAATTACAATGAAAAAGCAGGCTTGGGTTTTTATAAAGAAGCTACTAATTTTCAAGACTTATGCTATATTTGTGGCAATCTTGGACATCCTACTACTGAATGTTCTATGGCTGCTAAAAGCAGATATCAAAGCCTGAACCTGGCAACCAAACTTTCTCAGACCAAGAAAACAAGCACTAAAATTAGTCTGAGAAACAAGTCAATCTACTTGCTTCCTGCTTGGACTAGAAGGAATTTAATTCATCTTTTTACTAACAAAACAGGACCCAAGATTGTCTGGGTTCCTAAGTCTAACCATTGATTTCTTGTGCAAGAGAAGGTGAAGGGAAACAAAAGGCATTGGTACCTAGATAGTGCTTGCTCAAGACATATGACTGGTGACAAGCAAAAGTTCCTTTCACTCTCCAAAATAGATAGTGGGGGAGTCTCTTTAGGAAATGAAAAAAGGGGAATCATAACTGAAGTTGGAAAAATTGGCTCATCTGAGTCAAAAGCTTTGGAGGATGTTTATCTTGTGGAAGGACTGAAGCATAACCTGCTAAGAATTTCACAATTGTGTGACAAAGGTAATAAAGTAATTTTCACTGCTGCAGGTGTTAAAGTCAAAAGGATGGACACCAAAGAAATTGTGCTTACTGCAAGGAGATACAGGAATGTATACAAAGCAGACATAATAGCAATACCAGGACCTAAGTTGACTTATCTAAGTGCAATAGAAACTGATCCCCTCCTTTGGCACAGAAGACTTGGACATGCAAGTCTGAAACAACTGAACATACTTTCTTCCAAAGACATGGTATTGGGACTACCCAAGACTAAGTTTAAGGAAGAAAAGTTATGTAGTGCATCTATAAGGGGGAAGCAGGTAAAATCCTCTTTTAAGTCAAAGAACCATGTTAGCACTACCAAATGTCTTGACCTGGTTCATATGGACTTGTGTGCATCAATAAGACAACAAACCAGAGGTGGAAAAAGGTATATTTTTGTAATTATTGATGATTATACCAGGTTCACCTGGACTTTGTTTCTAGCCTCTAAAGAAGATGCCTTTGATGTCTTTGAAATCTTCATTAAGAAAATAGAAAAGAAATTGGGCACTTCTTTAGTTTCCATAAGGTCTGACCATGGAACAGAATTTGAGAATGAAAAAATTCTTAGATTTTTGTTCATCAAATGGAATAGATCATAACTTCTCAGCTCCTAGAACTCCACAACAAAATGGAGTGGTAGAAAGAAAAACAGAACCTTAGAAGATATGGCTAGAACAATGATGCTTGCAGCAAATGTTGCCAAAAACCTATGGGCTGAGGCAATAAATACTGCAACATATATCACAAACAGATGCATAATCAAACCCTTGTTAGAAAAGACTCCCTATGAATTACTAAAAGGTAGAAAGCCTAACATTTCTCACTTTAGAACGTTTGGTTGCAAATGTTTCATACATAATAATGGTAAGGATAATTTGGGAAAATTTGATGCCAAAAGTGATGAGGGAATCTTTTTAGGTTATTCACTTCATAGTAAGGCTTACAGAGTTTTAAACAACAGAACTAACTATGTTGAAGAAAGCATGCATGTGATTTTTGATGAGTTTTGTGTTAAGACTAACCTGCAGGAAGAAAGTGACACTGAGGAACAAGTTACACAACATGTTCCATCGACTGAAACAGTTAAATTTAGAGGTACTTTCACAGGGGGGACTGAAGCTGAAGGCACAGTGTTAGGGGGAACTGAGCCATCAACTGCTTCACATCAGAACATTAGCAGTGATTCAAGCAGCTTACTAGGCTTGATCCCAAAAGGATACAAGTATCAAGGTTCGCACCCCATTGAGAATGTACTTACTAATCTCACTTCTGGAATCACCACAAGATCTGGATTGAGAAGTATGTGTGCATTCAAGGAATTCCTGTCAGAAATAGAGCCAAAGAAAGTAAGTGAAGCACTGTTTGATGTTGATTGGATCATAGCCATGCAGGATGAATTGAATCAGTTTGAGAGAAGCAAAGTATGGCATTTAGTTCCTCTTCCAAAAGATAGATCAGTCATTGGGACTAAATGGGTGTACAAAAATAAAGTTGATAAGCATGGAACAGTCACAAGAAACAAGGCAAGACTGGTGGTTCAAGGATACAACCAAGAAGAAGGAATTGACTTTGATGAGACTTTTGCTCTTGTAGCAAGACTTGAAGCCATAAGATTGATGGTTGCTTTTGCCTCTTACATGGAGTTTATTTTATACCAGATATATGTGAAGAGTGCATTCCTAAATGGCATTCTCAAAGAAGAGGTTTATGTAAAGCAACCTCCAGGATTAGAAAGCAGAGAGTTTCCAGATCATGTGTACAAGCTGGATAAGGCCTTGTATGGGTTGAAACAAGCACCAAGGTCCTGGTATGAGAGATTATCAAAGTTTCTGCTGGAGCATGGACACACCAGAGGTAAAATTGACAATACCCTTTTCTTAAAAACTAATGGGAAGGATTTGTTAGTTGTGCAGGTGTATGTAGATGACATTATTTTTGGCTCAACCAACATGAATATGACTCATGACTTTGCTAAACTTATGAGTTGTGAGTTTGAAATGAGCATGATGGGGGAGTTTAATTACTTCCTGGGTCTTCAAATAAAACAGTCAGCATCAGGAACAATGATCCATCAACAAAAGTATGTCAAAGAGCTTCTCAAGAAATTCTCCATGGAGGAAACCAAAGAAATAAGTACTCTCATTGCCACTGCCACAAAACTTGATTTGGATGAAATAGGTTCTGATGTAGAACAAAAATTGTATAGAGGTATGATAGGGTACTTATTGTATCTCACAGCAAGCAGACCTGACATTGTGTTTAGTGTAGGACTGTGTGCAAGGTTTTAAGCAAATCCAAAAGAATCCCATCTAAAGTCTGTAAAAAGAATCTTCAGATATTTGAAAGGAACTTGTGATCTTAGGTTGTGGTATCCCAAAGAAAGTAACTTTAATTTGGTAGGATACTCTGATGCTGATTATGGAGGATATTTGGTGGACAGGAAAAGCACTACAGGTATGGCACACTTCTTAGGGTCATGTTTGATTACCTGGTCCACAAAGAAGCAAAATTCAGTAGCTTTGTCTACTGTTGAGGCTGAATACGTTGCTTCTGGGTCATGTTGTGCTCAATTGTTATGGATCAAACAACAACTTCTGGATTTTGGGGTAGATGTAGGTTGTGTTCCCATTTTTTGTGATAACACAAGTGCTATAAACATATCCAAAAATCCTGTCCAACATAAAAGAACTAAGCATATTGATATCCGTCATCACTTCCTTCGAGACAATGTTGAAAAAGAAAATATATCAATTATGTTTTGTTCAACTGAGGAACAAATTGTTGACATATTCACTAAGGCTTTGAGTATGGAACATTTTGAAAAAAATAGGTTAGCATTGGGGATGATTAAAATTGTATAAATCTCCTTCAATGATTGACTAAAGTATGTTATGCTTGAGTGATTGTTAATTAATTCAGTCTTACACATTTAGTTGTGTGTCCTAATTCCAAGATTTAAAGCAATGTGATATATCTATGTTTTATTTTTAGATAGATGGATCATCAAGGCAAGAGGGTTCATGGACTAATCAAACACAGGTATGATTATTGTTTTCCATAGCAGCATTAAGAGAAACAGGTCATCTACATGGTTCTTTCTATAATGATTAAAACCGCCAAAACCCAACAGTCATCTCCTTCAAAAGGCTGTCAGACCTTTCCCATCCATACTGAACCTCTACACCAGCACGTTTAGCCAAATTCGCAGTCCCTTTATCCTTCAACTTCCTTCTCACTCTTCTTAAATACGCCTCTTATTTTCTCTCCTATATCCACTTCTCCTTCAACCTCTGAATAGTCACCATACTATGGCATCTTCTTTCTCTCCTCTTTCTTCCACAAAATCTGGCATTAATCCTTCTACAAAACTTATTCTCCACCTAAACATCAATTTACCCTTACTTATCCAACCCTAAATCCTTCTCAACCTATCTGATTTCCCATTCTTCAAGACCTTACCACACCCCTTCTCTCACTCTTCCTTCAAACCCTCACTCTTTCCAGAACCCTTACCACTATCAGTAGCTCCTCTCCAAATCCTTGATCGAGATGACATTCTAATTTCCAACCTTATTCCTAAACAATCAAGATCGACTCTGAAATGAAAACCCCCATTTGTCGCCATTGATGTCGATGATGATACTCCTGAACACTCTTCTCTCGTCATCACTTCATATCGAACTCCATATACTCGGAGAAGAAAAAAAAAATGCTTGTTTGGAAGCGGCACTTAGGGCAAGTAAAAAGAAACGAGTTGTGCCTAATGCTTCTCCTCCCCCATGTGATTTCTCTCCTGACATTCTCATTCGCTCCAAGAGAAAGCTGAAGCAGAAGGATACCATAGCTAAAACATCAAAACCATATCTCTCTCGTAAGATGCCCCCCCTTCCACTCCCAAAGCCTCCTCATCTTTAAAATCTACTGTCAAAGCCTTTACTGCCAAAGTCTCTACTGGAAAAGCCTCTACTTCTTCTAAAGATTCTCCAAAATCTGTGTCACTTCCGAAGAAACAGGTCCCCACACCTGGTCCTTATGTCTCATCTGACTCAAATTTAAACTATCTTCCTGACGCTTCTTCTGTGCCTCCTGATGATTTTGATGTTGATATTATTGTTGATACTCCTGCTGATAAAGCTTCTCAGCCAAACCATGTTCTGCATTTTTAGAAATAAAAGATGGTTAGAGGTAGGGTTGTTACTGGTTTTGGGGGTCCTGATATGGAAACTTTGGTATCCAAATTGGGGGCTCAGGGGTGGTCATTCCTTCTTCTGCAAGGTAATCATCAAAGAAGGTTTGAAAAAGATGAAGTGTATGAATTTTATACACATGGAGTTGCGATTGGGAACATGATCTCAACCTCTGTTCATGGAAAACTCATCAATCTTTATCCTGCTGATTTGGGTAGAATTCTAGGTGTTCCTACTAGAGGTTGGGGTCACTATGTCAAAGGATCTTGGCCTCCTCTTGACAATCTTCCATCCGCCCTTGATATCTGCAGAAAATTTTCTGGAAATCTTCTCCTTCCTTTTCATCATAGGGTGCTGAAAAATGAGATGTCTTCTCCCTATCAGTTGTATTTTGATGTGGTACACAAAATGATCTTACCCAGGCAGGAGAGGTGCACAGTTGCAAGTTTTCTTGATCTTACCTTAATGGAACTATTGGATTCTGAGATTCAAATAGACCTTCCCCAACTCATCATTAAGCATATGCAAAGGGTACTCGTCAAAGATAAAAATGGTTATGCTCTGCCCTATCAGTTCTGGTTTGCCCCTGTGTTTGATGATTTTTGTGTCTATGTCAAGGTGTGGTCCTTACAGACAACTAAGGATGTGATTGGACAAGTGAACCATGCTATGTTACCTGCTGCTATGAGACGTGCAGACAACCCTATGCAGAAGTTGTGAAATGCCTTAGAGGCAAAGCAGGGTGAGCTGGAGGTTGCACAGGCTGCATTGGAGGCTGCTAAGGCTATTCATGAAGATGAAAAAAGGGCTCTTAAAGCTCAAATTGCTTCCCTTACAGCCATCTTGGAGAAGTAAAGAACTGAAAATGCTGCTATCATTCGATCGATGACCTCTTTTATCCCCTCTACCTCCTCAAAATAAACTCCTCCTTCGTCCCTTAGTTTTTTTCTCTCTTCTTTCCTGCTTTTTGGTCCACTTTATTTCTCTTTTTGGTCTTAATGGATAATGATAATTGTATCTATTTTTGTGCATGAAATTGTTTTTTTTGCCTCACTTGATCTGCTTTTGTTTAATTTGATGCTTAGCTATCTCTTGCTCTGACTCTTGCTTGTTTTAGTGATTGCCCCAGTGGCCATGGATTATTACACAGTTTTTTCACTTATTGGCTCAGCTTTTCGATGATGTCAAAAGGGGGAAGTAAGATTATACAATGCTTATAACTCAACTAATCTAACCTGTTTCATTCTACAGTGATCCTTTTATTTAATTTCTTATTGAGTATGTCAGGTTCTTTGTAATACTGAGCTGATAAGTTTGTCATCATCAAAAAGGGGAAATTTGTTAGGGCATGAGAAGTTTTTATGATAGACAGATGAATGAAACATGTTGTGCAAAGTTGGTCCATACAAGTGAAACTGCTTCGGACATATGAAGTGCATATTATTACATAAAGCTGTCAACACATGGATAAGCAAAGGATGTTCACACGGCTATATGAAGATAATTGGAGCAGTTAGAGTTTGAGTAGATCAAGAAGTCTACAAGGCAGAAGGATAAAGCAAAAGAGTCCTACTCAATTTAGAAGAAGGTGAGATGGTTACAACAAGGAGTGAGTTACTTGAAAGAGTCCTACAGAAGATACAAGTAAAGAAGAAAAAGGAATGCATCTGAAGGAGCATATATATAGACAAAAAGCTGCATTCAAACAGCTCGCTCATGCACAGATAAGAAAATCAACAATCAGCAAAATCGTTCACCAACTTGAAAAAGAACCTAGTTCTTACTTAGTATGTTTTAGACTGCTTGTAATCGGAAGGTTCTTGAGTTGTAATGAGTAAATTGTTCTAGTCTCAGTATTCTATAAACTGAGTTAGGAATCACGTCTTCAAGTTAGGGAACTCGAAGACTTGGGAACACTTATCTTGGGAAGATTTGTGTTTTTGTAGTAATAGGAGTTAGAAGTTTTAATTCCTTGTTTACAAGAAGTCTTGTAATTGTGTTGATTGTTGAGGCTCAAAGTTATAGTGAAGATTGGGGTTAAATCCTGTAGAGGTACAGGTCGTGGGTTTTTTTCACCTTTTTGAGCCGGGTGTTTTCCACGTTAAAATTACTGTGTTCAGTTTTTACTTCTGTGAACCACGTATACTTACTTGTTCCACAGATAGGCAATCAGTAGGGATAATACTCTAATAAGATGCTTTCTATTACTATACTTCAATTTAAGTGTTTTGAAGCTAATTCTTCAACTGCTTGAATTTCAAATGGGAATTGACATATTACAAGCTAAAATATAGTGAGTTTTACGCAGAAAGACCAAATTATATGACGGATGCTTAAAGCGACTGTCTTTCTGTTGTTACATATATAATCATTAGCGTCTCTTGCTTGGAACTTTAGAAGCAACAAGGGGAAAAAGAATGAGGATGTTCAGTTGATGTATCGTCTAATCCTCCTTGACATTATCCTTTGAACCTACCCTACCCTACCCTAATCCTAGTAACCGATGTTTAACAACTCCGACCTTGTAAGCACTTCCATGTCTTCCTCCTCCAACATATCCAGCTGTAGCTTAAAGTAAATTCTTGAATCTCGATCTCTGCACCAAGAGGAACTGAAAATAGTTGATGAGACCATTGCGCTTTTTGGAGATGTTACTTACTACTTCGACTGGGTTTCATTAGCACAGCTGATGGTCTTGTTATGAACATTTTCCCTGGACCCTGCGCATAGCGGGAGCTTTAGTGCACCAGGCTGCCCTTTTACTCGATCTTTGGAGTGCCATTGCTGCTTTTCTCCTTGTTGCTCTTAAATAGCATTTACACAAGTAGAATTATGATAAGCTAGTAGTGGAATGTGGAAAACTGCTGGAAGCAAAATTGACATTGCTAGGAACACGTCCTTTCCCCTAATTGTAGTAAATATATTGGTAATTTCATCTAAAAGGGAAACTTGTCAGCTTATTTTGTGTTGCCAAATTGTTCCTTAAGTTCTCTATAAATAGATGAATCTTTTGCGGGCAATAGACTGAGATAAACAGCCTTCAAGACACAAAGTTCCTTATACGACGACCCTTAGTATTTAAATAAATGAACGTCAATGAGTGGCATTGATATAGTTAAGCGTTGAAACCAAGAATGGATAAGGAGTAAGAGCATATTCTTGCAGAACATCTCTCTTTACTATTGTAGTTCCTGAATGAGCCAAGGAACTCAATAAAAATATATGTTTCATATTATATCCTTCGATCTAAAGAAGGGACCGGGGAGTCATTTATATTTGAGTGGTTGATTGAGGCTTCTTTGCTTTCTCCTTCCTTTCCATATCTTGAATTGTTTCTTCCTCTATTCCGTCCCTACATCTGGTTGCATCCTTGGTATATGACATCATTCATTTTGTGTTGAATAATGGACAAGATGCTTTAATTTAGGCCACTGAAGGAAAATATGAACTGTTTTTTCTGCGTTCATTGAAGCACTTAAAGCATCTGCAGTAAGAGGTCAAGATTTCTCCTTTTTTAGAGATAGACTTGTGTGTGTGAGGTTCTCACTATTGATAGTAGTCCAGACAAAACAGATTACTTAAGGGGGTAATTGCCATTTTATACCTTGATGGTACATGTTCATGGGTCTATCCTTCATTGCTTTTTCTGGCAATCTTTGTGGAAAATAAGACATATGGTTACTCAATTGGAATAGGTACAAAATTTTAAAAAGTAAGAAATATCTCTTGAATTATGATTTTAAATTGAGTAAATTACGGCCTCATATCTTTAGGTCATCTGGTTGACAAAATGTATACATAGAATATAGGTAGTATATATCTTATACAAATATGCATATACTATATTCTTTAGTTTGGCACCATCACCTAGAGCTGTTAATATGGGTCAGGTTCGTTGGGCTGATTCGACCCGGTCTGTAATTTGATTGAGTTGGACTTCAATTTTTGCGGCTCATTTAAGAACATAGTTTTTTAACTCAACCTGAATAAGCTTGTGGCTCATAGAGGTTGAGCAATGTAGGTTGGGTTAGCTCGTGGATCGATCCGTCAGTCAAATAATAAATAATTTAAAAATAAAACAAAGTACTAAAAATAATACAAAGAGTTTAAAGTCCACTCAAAATTTATTTAAGTAGTACTAGCTAGGTTTAAGCAATTTCTTAATGTTTAATCAATTAATATTGTATATAATTGTAGATGAAAATGAAGATTTTGAGACAGTTTTATCAAAAGTTGATTCAAAGATGCTTGATGAAAATAAAGTGATGATGTTGGATACACAATAAGTACCACGAGAGTTTTTCTTGAGAAGTTCATTTTTATTTTTAATGAATGAAATATTGACTTTTTGGGGTTTTATTTTGATATAATGAAACAAAATTAGGTTAATATTTTTAATTATCAATTATATTGTTATTCATTAACTATTTAGATTGCTTATTAATACTTTTATTTGGTTCGAAAGATATCATGTCAAAAGTTATTTAATTTCGCTAATTTTTGAGATATTGAAGACTTGATTATGTAATATTGTCTAGTATATATTTATGTTTATTAACCTTCTAAAATTAAATTATAAAATATTATTTTTTAAAAAGTCAACTGGCCTGTGAGGTCTGTAACCTACAAAGTAATGGTGTGAATTTGGGAGTTTTCAGGCCCATCATCTTGACGTCCAGTCCGCTTGGCCTGTCAAATTCCAAAATTTGTGTGGCTAAGCCGACCCGTATTAAAAACTTTATAATAACCTAAGTCGTTTAGTTTGGTCTATACACACGCTTTATGCTTTCAACTATTTGTCCGGATTACCCTATGTACACATTATATCTTGGACTATCGGTTTGGTGCATCAGCAATATTATATGGAAAAATTACATAATATCACTACTTAACTTATCATGGCTATTTAATATCTCAACTTTTTTAAATAATTACATAAATTTTTTATTTTACTTTCTCTCTCTGTTAAAAGTTAGAATATAGAAAATTAAGTGATGTACTAAAAAAATATAATATATCCGTGTAAAATTAAGTAACTTGTTCAAAAGAGTGATGTGTGAACTAAATCAACAATATATACATACATATATGCATATATATATATATATATATATATACATTCCTACTGAGTATGAATTCCAGGTAGGAAAAGCAATAGAAATTCTTGGCTCATTAAATATTGATATTTATTTTCTTCTAAATAAATGATTTCAGTTAAGTGATGTACTAAAAAAATGTAACATATCCGTGTAAAATTAAGTGACTTGTTCGAAAGAGTGATGTATTCGAAAAAATGTAATGTATTTGTGTGAATTATTGATATTTATTTCATTTATTTTCTTCTAAATAAATGATTTCAGTTACATATTTATGTGCATGCATTCACTTAATTATAAAATTTGAAAGGATTGCTTTCCCATATAATTACCGAATTTGAAAAGTTTTGAACACTACTATATAAACGAACATACAATAAATAGGACTTAAGGAGACTATTTTGTAGTACGAGCATATTGCTGCTAAATATTTAAATGTATGGGATGGCTTAAGATGGTTGTCGGAATTATTTTTTTTTGGTGGATATTGGTGGATTGCGGTGGAACAAGGCTAAGAAAATTAATGAAATCAATGAGTAGGCCTGATTGTTAAACTAAACATTCAAAACATAAGCATAAAATACCAATCATGTGGATATAAATTATTCGACATTTGCTGAATATTATACATATGGCATGGCTTAAGATGGTGGTGGGAGATTTTTTTTTCTGTGGTGGCGTCAGATTGGTGAATTGCGGTGAAGTATGGCTAAGAAAATTAATGAGGTCTGATTGTTATTCCAAGTCTTCTCTTCAAACGTAGGCTCTTCACTCTTGTATGAATGTAACTAGTGTACGTACCTGCGCGGATAATATTAAAATAATATTTTTAATATTCATGTTGAGATGTCTTGTTCGAGCATGTTAAATTCTACTATCTTAAAAAAGAATCAATTATGATATTATTTCTCAATAAAATATATAAAAAAAAATAAAAAAATCTCTACCCTCATCCACCTCCCACCCCTACCACCATCTCCACCTCACTCCTCAATTTGTCTTTCAAAAAAAGTCCCGTCCCAACCCCCACCCCTCAATTTATTTTATAAAAAAATTCTGACCCTACATCTAACCAAATCTTTATGAAAAACAATCATATATATATATATATATATATATATATATATATATATATATACGATTTAAAGATATTATATTTTTTATATTTCTCCTACCCTACTCTCCCACTTGTAATCAAATTTAAATGAGTAAAAAACAATCATCCATAATTTAAAAATATTAGATTTGTTATGATATATATCAATTATAGTGAATGTCTATCAAGATCTATTTGATGTCTATCAGGATTTGATGTATTTGTCTTTTAGTGTGAAACTAGGGGCAAATTCCCCCTATAAATAGAAAGGCTTCCTTCATTGTAAATCATCCTAGAAGAAATAAGAATTACTCTCTCTATTCTCTCTACTCTTCTTCTTTATTCTTTCTTATTTTATAACACGTTATCAGCACGAGACTCTACCGTCTCAAATTTGAAGGCTAAGGCTAAGGTATTATTATTTTTCTTTCCTTTTTCCATATGGCTAACAATCTTACGAAGTGTGAGTTCATTGCCCTTCAAAGTTCGGGCAAGAACTATATTTCATGGGTGTTGGATGCTGAAATCCACCTAGATGCTATGGGTCTTGGAGACGCCATAAAGAATGAAAATACAACATCTAGTCAAAATCGTGCTAAGGCTATGATTTTCGTGCGTCATCATTTTGACGAAGTTCTGAAAATTGAGTACCTTAGTACTAAGGATCCACTCGTATTGTGGAATGGCCTAAAAGAAAGGTTTGACCACTTAAAGATGGTCATCCTCCCAAAAGCACGATATGAGTGGATGCGTCTAAGATTTCAAGACTACAAGTCTATTCATGAATACAATTCTGTCATGTTCAGAATTTCTTCTCAATTGAAACTTTGTGGAGAGACGGTCAATGATAATGATATGATGGAAAAGACTCTCTCCAATTTTCATGCGTCGAATGTGCTCTTATAGCAACAATATCGATAAAAAGGTTTCAAGAAGTATACTGAACTGAGTTCTCATCTTCTCGTGGCTGAAGAAAATAATGATTTGTTGATGAAAAATCACGAGAACCGACCAACTGGATTTGCACCATTCCCTGAAGTGAATGATGTGCACGCTCACCATGCTAGGCGTGGAAAAGGTCGCGGCCCTGGTCGTGGACGTGGTCGTGGTCACAATGACCAAGAAAGAAACCATGTTCCGGGTGTTAATCATTCATCAAAGAAAAAGAGAAAATATGAGAAACGTGAAGCAGTTACTTGTTTTCGATGTGGCGGAAAAGGACATTATTCACGTGATTGTCGTGCTCTCAAGCACTTGGTTGATCTTTATCAAGCATCATTAAAGAAGAAAGATAGAAATCCCGAGGCTAACTTTCTCTCTGAAAATAATGTTGACATCACATGCTTGGATGTAGCAGACTTTTACGAGCACCCTGAAGGAAAGATTGATCACTTGATTGGTGATGGTTCCGTAAACATGGAAGAATGAATGATTTTTAATTTTATTTTATTTTTATTAATAAGAGTTAGTGAATAAAGAATCATATAAAAGTAGTTGTTTGCATGATTATTAGTTTTGGATTATTATTGATTAGATCAATTACATTATTGTAATTTATTATTAAATTAAATTGAGTTTTAATTTTTCCATTTTTTTTGTTGAAAGAAAAAAAAATAACAATACTATTGCTTTTTCAGTACTACACGTTTCTGGAAAAAAAAAAGGGACAAATTGTTTGCATGTTAATATTGTTTGCATGTTAAAACGACGGCTACGATAGTACTATTGATCAACATATTGTTTGCCTTTTTTTTTTTATAATATCCACATACATATTGTCATTAATTATCCATATTATATAATACAATAATATTATCATATTCTTTATCAAGTATAACATAGTAATATTATATTGTTATTGCATATCCACGTTCTGAACAAATATAATATAACGATATTATATTATTGTATGTTAATGTTCCATATTATTAATTATAGTAATAATAATATATTACTTTCTTTATCAAATATTATATTCAATAGTTTTTAATTTGGACATATTATTTTTTTGTGATTAACAATTTCTTATAAGCTTCACTTAGTACAAATACTTAATATATATTTTATTTGGTTGAAGAGATGGATAATTTTCAAGAAGATATTTGTTTGATTGATTCTGGCACTACACATACAATATTCAAAGATAAGAAATATTTCTCTCATCTAAACATGGGCAAGATTAATGTTACTACAATTTCTGGTAGTGCTAATTTGATTGAAGGCTTCGGAAAAACCATTATAATCTTGCCCAAGGAAACTAAACTCATCATAAATAATGCCATGTTTTCTCCTAAGTCTCAGAGAAACTTGATGAGTTTTAAAGATATCCGTGAAAATGATTATCATATCAAGACATTTGATGAGATGAATCTTGAATATCTTGGTATCATCAAGAATGTCTCTAGGCAGACATGTGTTGTTGAAAAGTTTCCTGTTTTATCTTCTGACCTGTATTGGACAAAGATTTATGCAATTGAGGCACATTCTATAGTAAACCGAAAGTTTACTGATTCCAATACTTTCGTACTTTGGCATGATCGTCTGGGACATCCAGGATCAATAATGATGAGACAAATAATAGAAAATTCAAATGGGCATCCATTAAAGAACTTGAAGGTTCTTTCGAATGGTGAATTTTCATGTAATGCTTGTTATCAAGGCAAGCTGATTGTGAGACCATCGCCAACAAAAGTTAGGATTGAGTCCCCCGCGTTCTTGGAACATATACATGGGGATATTTGTGGACCAATTCACCCACCAAGTGGGTCGTTTAGATACTTCATGGTCCTAATAGATGCTTCTTCTAGATTGTCTCATGTATGCCTTTTGTCATCTCGCAACTTGACATTTGCAAAATTGTTGGCACAAATAATACGATTACGGGCTCAATTTCCTGATAATCAAATTAAGTCTATTTGTCTTGATAATGCTGCAGAATTTTCATCCCAAGCATTTAATGACTATTGATTATCGATTGAGATAAGAGTGAAACATCCTGTACCCAATGTTCACACTCAAAATGGCCTTGCTGAGTCATTAATTAAACATCTGCAGTTGATAGCAAGACCATTACTGATGAAAACTAAGTTGCCTACTTCTGTTTGGGGTCATGCAATTTTGCATGCTGCAACACTTGTTCGTCTTAGACCGACAAATTATCATAAATTTTCTCCGTTGCAATTGGTTTTGGGTCAAGAGTCTAATATATCTCACTTGAGAACTTTTGGGTGCGGTGTATATGTGCCTATAGCACCACCAAACCGCACCAAGATGGGCTCCAAAGAAGGTTAGGAATTTATATTGGGTTTGAATCACCCTCAATTATTCGCTATCTTGAACCATTAATGGGAGATATGTTCACTGCTCAATTTGCAGATTGTCGGTTTGATGAGATACTTTTCTCAAAATTAGGGGGAGAAGATAGTGATATCAAAAGAGAAATTTTGTGAAAAAATTCATCAGTATCTCATCTTGATCCACGTGCTTTTATTTGTGAGCAAGAAGTACAAAAGATTATTCATCTGCAGAGAATTGCAAATCAAATGTCGGACGCATTTACAGATTTAAAAAGGATCACTAAATCACATATTCCTGCAGAGAATGACCCAATTCGAATTGATGTCCCTAAAGGACCATCCACTAGTGTCATAGCTAATGAATCTAAAGCACGCTTGAAGCGTGGCAGACCATTAGGTTCTGAGGATCGAAATCCTAGAAAAAGAAAAACAAATGATCAAGATGACACTACGAAAGATCCACACATGGAAGTTCAAGATTTGAGCAATGTTGATATCTCTGAAGGAATCAATAAGCCTGAGACTCAAGAAAATGAGGAACTATCCATAAATTCAAGTGATGTTGAAACTAATTTGAATCGATATGAAATAATAGTGGATTATGTCTTTGCATATAATGTTGCAACGAAAATCATGCAAGACAGTGAGGATCTTGAACCTTGATCTATCACAGAATAACGACAAAGAAATGACAGGCCAAAATGGCAAGAAGCAATTCAATCTGAATTGAATTCACTTGCCAAACGTGAAGTTTTTGGACATATAACTCAAACACCTGATGGTGTTAAGCCCGTTGGCTATAAATGGGTCTTTGTGCAAAAAAAATGAGAAAAATAAAATACAAAGGTATAAAGCACGCCTTGTTGCACAAGGATTTTCACAACGGCCTGGTGTCGATTATGATGAGACATATTCACCAGTTATGGACGCAATAACATTGTGTTATCTTATTAGTTTTACTGTCCATGAGAGACTTGAAATGCATTTGATGGATGTGGTAACAACCTATCTATATGGATCACTTGATAATGAGATATACATGAAAATTTTCGAAGGATTTAAAATGCCGAAAGCATATAGTTCAAAGCCTCGGGAAATGTATTCCATTAGATTGCAAAGATCATTGTATGGTTTGAAGCAATCTGGACGCATGTGGTATAACCGTCTTAGTGAATATTTATATAAAGAAGGTTATACGAATGATGAAATTTGCCCATGTGTTTTTATAAAGAAAACAACGTCGGAGTTTGTTATACTTGCTATCTATGTCGATGACATAAACCTTATTAGAACGCTAATAGAGCTTCAAAAGACAATTGATTACCTAAAGAAAGAATTTGATATGAAAGATCTCGGAAAGACAAAGTTATGCCTTGGTTTGCAAATTGAGCATTTGACAAACGACATCTTTGTTCATCAATCTGCCTACACAGAAAATGTGTTGAAACGATTCTATATGGATGGAGCACATCCATTAAGTACTCCGATGGTTGTTCGTTCACTTGATGTGAATAAGGATCCATCCGACCTCAAGAAAAGAATGAGGAACTCCTTGGTCCTGAAATACCATATCTTAGTGCAATTGGTGCACTAATGTATCTTGCAAATGCTACAAGGCCTGATATTGCCTTTTCAGTAAATTTGCTAGTAAGGTATAGTTCTGCTTCTACTAGGAGACATTGGAATGGGATCAAACACATATTACGGTATCTAAAGGGAACTACCGATATGGGCTTATTTTATTCTAAAGATTGCAGTTCCGATCTTGTTGGTTATGCTGATGCTGGGTACTTATTCGACCCGCATAAAGCTCGGTCTCAAACAGGCTATGTATTTATATGTAGGGGTACTGCCATATCTTTGAGATCAACAAAGTAGTCTATCGTAGCCACTCCATCGAATCACGCTGAGATTATAGCTATTCATGAAGCAAGCCGAGAGTGTGTGTGGTTGAGGTCCATAATATATCTCATTCGAGAAAAATGTGGCTTGAAATATGACAAAGTACCCACGATTTTATATGAAGATAATGCAGCATGCATAGCACAACTTAAAGGAGGATTCATAAAAGGAGATAGAACGAAGCACATTTCGCCAAAGCTCTTCTATACACATGAGCTCCAAAAGAATGGTGATATTGATGTACAACAGATTCGTTCAAGTGACAATGTGGCTGACTTATTCACCAAGTCTCTTCCAACTGCAACTTTCAAGAAGATGGTGCACAATATTGGAATGCAAAGGTTCAAGTAAGTTCTTATTAGGGGGAGCTAATACGCGTTGTACTCTTTTTCCCTTATGAGGTTTTGTCCCACTGGGTTTTCTTTGTAAGATTTTTAATGAGGCAGCGTATATGCGTATTGTTAGACATTCAAGGGAGAGTGTTATGATATATATCAATTATAGTGAATGTCTATCAAGATCTATTTGATGTCTATCAGGATTTGATGTATTTGTCTTTTAGTGAGAAACTAGGGACAAATTCCTCCTATAAATAGAAAGACTTCCTTCATTGTAAATCATCCCTCAAGAGAAGAAAAATGAATTACTCTCTCTATTCTCTCTACTTTTCTTCTTTATTCTTTCTTATTTCATAACAAGATTGTTAATATTTTCCTTCCCCATACTTCTAATCAAATTTATATGAGTAAAGAAAATCATGTAATTATAAAAAAAAATAAAAAAATCTAGTTTTCATATTTTCTTTATTTTCTTTAATGATTAAATACATATTTTCATATTTTCTTTAACTACTTCTATCGAGTCTAACTTTAAATTGATTCTTGTGTTATATTACACGTCATGCTAGTTGAGTTTTCTTCTCTTTTTCAAAATATAGAATGTTGAGTTTCTAATCTAAATTACTTATATTTGATATTCGAATATTCATTAATTTCGTTATTTGCTAGGATTATAACTACTTGGTATACACAATTTAAGACTTTACTCGTTATAATTAAAAAAAGATTTTCTCAAAATATGATCTAAAACATATGAATATTGAGACATGAAGAACAAATCAGTCCAATTTATCAATTAATCGAAGCTTCATTATCAAAAATTAAGCTATTATAACATAAATATAAATTTACGATATCAAAAAAATAATTGTCAATATCATAAATGATTTCTGTACATATTTATGTAACCTATAAATATGTAATTTCTACTTTTTTATATTAAATTTAAATTAATCTTTTATTTTAATTTTTCAAAATTCAACTTTATTACATTATAATGAATTAACAACGTCAAAATTTATCATTTAATACTGGGATAATCTAAAATCTAAGAGACAATATCTTTTAATTTTGCTTCAAAATAATAATATTCCTCGATAATATGCTATCTTTCTTGTTTTAAGTTATTTATGAGTTTAAATTCATTTTTTATTTTTAAAATTAAAGAGTTTAAATAATAAGATAAGCAAATTGATTGAATTTTAAGTTTATATAATAAAGAGTTAATCTGTATTGAAATTTAAATTTTAAAAAATGAATATGTTATATAATGGATCGACAAATAAAATTAAATTTGATTGAATTTAGACTTATATATTTTTACAGTACAAATTAAAATTTTATGTTTTTTTTTTCATTTATTGTTTTTCAAGTTTAAAAATCTTGTAAACTAAAAGCTGATAAAAAAACATAAAAGAGAACAAAAAGGGAAAAGCATATGAAAAGTTTAAAATAAGTACAGTTTATTTGTGAGAAAGGGAAAAACGTATAAATATGATGGAGGAAAAAAATATACAAAGCTACATCGGGCTTATATACAATCCATGAAGGCTATCTTCAACACATCATGGATTACATAATAATAGTCTGAATATTGATTTTATTTTCAAAATTAAAGAGTTTAAATAATAAGATAACCAAATCGATTGAATTTTAAGTTTATCTAATAAAGAGTTAATCTGTATTTAAATTTGAATTTAAAAATGAATATATTATCCAATGGATAGACAAATAAAATTAAATTTGATTGAATTTAGACTTATATATTTTTACGGTATAAACTAAAATTTTATGTTTTTTCTTTTCATTTATTGTTCTTCAAGTTTAAAAATTTTGTAATAAAGAAAAACATGCATTTTAGGTATCAATTAAACTTTATCTTTTAATTATAATATTTTTTATATTTTTTAATTTAAAAATGATCTGATAATATGTTACGTGATACTTGGGGCTTTGGACTGTAGGTGACAAAAAAGTTTTAAAATGAGGTGTAGGTGACAAAAGTCTTAATAATTGAGTGGAAGTGACAATTACTTAATTATTGATTAAGAACGTTTAGAAAATTTCAAAATAACCCACAATTTTTAAAATTTATATTTTGATCCAAATGCTAGTTAATATAACGGGAAACAAAGGAAAAAAAGGTGTGTTTTCCTCTCTTCTCATCCGTTGTTGTTTTCTCTCTCTTCGCGATTTTTGTTGTTCATTGTTGTTGCTGCTTTATTCATCATCTTCTGATTCATTATCATCATCTTATACTTCATTATGATCTTCGTATTCTTCTTGTTGACCATTGTTGTTGTTGTTACCACAACTGCTGCTTTTTGACCAATTTCTTAGGTCAAATTTTGTTTCTTACATCACTTTCAACTTTGGCATTTACTTGATAGAAGACTTTGATAAGTCAAATTATATTTTTTTAGTTGAATTTGCCATCTGGGTAACTGCTAGTGTTGTTGTTTTTTCAACAATAGCTAGCACACGAACATGAATGCAACATAAGAGCAATCTGTTTAAACAGATCCATCATCTGTGGCACCAGATAAATATTCTGTTGCAACAGAAGACTCGTGTGGGATTCATGTTTATGGTTCTAGGTGCCCGTAATATGAATCAAACAGATGGGTATTGACAATTAATTCGTTGCAACAGATTAGTAATATGTTAAAACAAACAATTAATCTGTTGCAACAAATTAGTAATATGTTTCAATAGATAATTAATCTGTTGCACCAGATTAGTTATCTGTTCCGACAGACAAGTAATCTGTTGCAACAGAATATATATCTGTTGCAAAAATATTCTTCTGTTGCAACAAATAATTATTCTGTTGCAACAGATAAATATTATGTTTCAAACAACACAATACAACTCCTGTCTCAAACCCAAACCCAACAGATAACCCATATGTTGATCTCTTTCTATTGATACTGGATTCAAGTTATTGAGAAGAAGAAATAGACAGAATGAAAATTAAATAAGAATTAAAACGTCAAAGTGGATCAAACATAATTTTTTTATTAAACAAAAAAATAAAAATACATAGGTAAAAGAAAAAAATAATCTAATTATTATTATTATTATTTTTATTGTCAGCCGACCAATCTTCAACCGGCAGCAGCAGCGCTCACCTCGTCCTGCGGATCTCCCGTAGCATACTTACTCTGACGGCGGCCAACTCTCACTGCAGGTCATGAACCTCCTTCTGCAGTTTTCGCATGACGTCTCGTAAAATAGTGACATCCCATTTTGGATCAGCCATATCTAGAACACGCATAAATTGACCCAAAAACTTAAAAAAAAAAGGTAAAGAAAAGAATTCGGATGTAATACAATGTATATTTATACAAATAGCACGAAAAAAACTTATCAAAGACAGGGAAAAATTATCAAGTCCTTGAAGAGAAAGTAGTTAAATGTGTAACAAGAGCAAGAAATAAATAGAGCCTCTAGAGTGTAGTAGAATGAACGATTGAGTAAGGAGAGACCTATTTATAGAGGATTGAACTTGAATGAGTTAGGCAAAAAGGCGCAACTGTTCACCTCGATTTATTAATGACATTCTTGATTACTGTGAAAAGTTATGACTTAATTAAATTAAGCAATATTGTGATAAGTCATGACTTTTCAAATTATTATTATTAATTAGTTCTTTCCAAGAACCGCTTTTATTGAGTTGTGACAACAGATTCTATATTTGTTGCATCAGATAACTCATCTGTGAAAACAGATATATCATCTGTTGCAACAAATAAACAACATGTTGCATCAGATGATCTATCTGTTGCAACATATAGGGGATTGAACTTGAATGAGTTAGGCAAAAAGGCGCAACTGTTCACCTCCATTTATTAATGATATTCTTGATTACTGTGAAAAGTTATGACTTAATTAAATTAAGCAATATTGTGATAAGTCATGACTTTTCAAATTATTATTATTAATTAGTTCTTTCCAAGAACCGCTTTTATTGAGTTGTGACAACAGATTCTATATTTGTTGCATCAGATAACTCATCTGTGAAAACAGATATATCATCTGTTGCAACAAATAAACAACATGTTGCATCAGATGATCTATCTGTTGCAACATATAGGGGATTGAACTTGAATGAGTTAGGCAAAAAGACGCAACTGTTCACCTCCATTTATTAATGATATTCTTGATTACTGTGAAAAGTTATGACTTAATTAAATTAAGCAATATTGTGATAAGTCATGACTTTTCAAATTATTATTATTAATTAGTTCTTTTCAAGAACTGTTTTTATTGAGTTGTGATAGCAGATTCTATATCTGTTGCATTAGATAACTCATCTGTGATAACAGATATATTATCTGTTGCAACAAATAAACATCCTGTTGCATCATATAATCTATCCGTTGCAACATATAATCAATCTTTTTTTTTTAAATTATCATCATATCATTAATTCAAGTTTACTTTTTTTATTATATAAATTAATAAAACAGATTTAAAAACAAAAATATTTTATGTGAAAAGAAATGTCGCCTATTTAATATTAGCATCAATTATTCAAATTAAATAACCATTTTTTTACGGTTATAAATTGTGTTTATCATTTATTTACTTATTGTTTTCTGTGAAAAGTAATGACTTAATTAAATCAAGCTATTAATTAGTTCTTTCCAACAACCGTTTTTATTGAATTGTGACAACAGATTGTATATCTATTGCATCAGATAACTCATGTGCGACAACAAATATATCATTTATTGCAACAAATAAACAACCTGTTGCATAAGATAATCTATCTGTTGCAACATATAATCAATTTTTTTAAAAAAAAATTATCATCATATCATTAATCCAAATTTACTTTTTTTATTATATAAATTGGTAAAACAGATTTAAAAACAAAAATATTTTCGGTGAAAAAAATATCGCCTATTTAATATTAACGTCAATTGTTCAAATTAAATAATCATTTTTTTACGATTATAAATTGTGTTTATCATTTATTTTCTTATTGTTTTAAGTGAAAAGTAATGACTTAATTGTAACGCCCCGAAACCTGGTCCCGAGATGTCACACGATGCTCAAGACTACGAATAACCTTAAGCTAACCCTGTCTGCCTTCTACCGAGTCTGAATCTCATAATAAAGGAATATAGACATAAAAGTCATACTATATGCGGAAAAACTGTCTGAATAATAATATTTGAAAAATACTAGTCTCAAAGGTCTGATGAATCAATACTCAAAATCTGAAGTAAACTAGCAGTCTGAGAAGCTTCTACTACTAATAACTAGAGAAGTTACTGGGAAAAACCCCAGATGACTCGAAATGTCTGAAGAACATAGAAATCGTCTATACTAGAAGGCTGAAAATTTGAATGACTAAATCCCCAAATTATGAGGACTCACCAACTATCGGATGTAGATGGAGGAGATGCTCGAAATCACTCACGCTGCTAAGACTGAGCACCTGAACCTACATTATGAGACAATGTAAAATATAGACGCATATATAAATCAATATTTTGAGAATGTACTGAGTATATGGATGAAATACATACGTAAAACAGTATATCAATCATCATCATCATTTGTAAAACAATGCATACAATTTAGTTAATTTCATAACATTAGGAAGTTATCCAAAGAGTATAGGAAAAAAGAATATTATTGTACCCGACCCGCTAAACCACACGAACAACGTGCCTCTTTTGTCCAGTTTAACTGAACATTCACAAACACGCCTATACACACTTTGCTGCTGCAGACACAGACACACACACAGAGAAAACATGGCGTCTGTTGGCTCCGGCGAGTTACAATCGGCTAACATATTCATACCGCAGGAGTGGTCCGATGCCACCGATACAATAGCTTATGACTCCAACACTTCGCCGGCGCCGGTTGCGCTTGTTTGCGGTCCTAAAAATAGCGGCAAAACCACTTTCTCTCGTCTCCTTGTTAACGTTCTTCTTCAGAGGTATCTCTTATGCATTTTATCAAACATGTGGTGGTCAGCTAGTAAAGTTAATATTTTAGCTAACATTACGAGTATAGAAGATAATATAAGTACTTATCATGATTTGCTTTACGAGAGTCAACTTGACTAATTTTCGGAGCTAAATTAAATTAGAATGATTCAATATTTTGGATTTGAAATTTAGACATTCGAAAACTATATGGAAAATATTATAAGTTGCAATTCTCCTTTCATATTAATATGATGAAAAAGCACATCTTAAAATGTTGGTCAAAAGTTCATGCAGTTTGACTCAAAAGGGAACAGAGAGGGTAGTTTATATGTTTACTGAATTGACGGACGTGTTCTATGTATTGTATATTGCCTGAATGAATCATTGCTTATCTATTTTGTTTTTGCAAGTTTGAAATTTGAGAATGTACTTGTTGGAATTGTTCCTTCTTTTGAGTCTGCTTTCTTGTTTCCTTTGTTTTTTCATCACAAATAATAATAAAAATCAGTATATATAATTTTGAGCTATTGTAAAGTACTCAGATTGGCTAATAATTCAAGTATTAGACGTATGTGAGACATACAGGTTGTAAATGGATTTTACGGACTATACATCTCTCATCTAATGCTCCAACCTGAATATTGAAGCTGAGTGAACTTACCACTTCAGATATATTTCGAGTAGTGTTGTCTGATCGTTCTTCTTTCTTATTTCATTGTTACCTTAAAATGTTGTTGATGGTTTAAAAAGCTAGTTCAGATCAATTTGAAAACATAAGATAGCTCAATGAAAAACAAGTGTATTTAAACAATGCTATTACCTGTAATTTTTGTTTTGGCTCGTTTTCCTTCTTTTTCCATTGTTATTTTGGTCCATTGTTTGGAATATGCTTACTTGCAAATATAAAGATACTTAGTTTAGTTTTACTTTATTAGCATTCATCGTAAATGTTTTTGGGATTTGGTACAATCAATTTCCAAAACCAAGTCCAACTCGCACAATGTCTTGCAAAGAACCAAAACCCCACAATCATTTTATCCAAAACCGGAAACCAAATCCAATTCCCTCTGAAAATCCATTTTATATTCCAGTTAAGTGTTATTAGAGTACAGTAATACACTGGTACTGTGCAGTCCTATTAACAATTTAAAAACCTTGTGTTCCTACTGTTCTTTGTTAAAAAAGAAGCTTTGTGTTCCCACTAATTTTCCTCTGCATATTGGTACTTGTGACGACCACAGTTTTTTCATATATTAGATCATCCAAAATATCTATGAAAAAATATTTAAAATTTCGACCTTTTCAATTGCTAACGAAAGAACGAAATTTGGGTGTATACCAATACCTATTACTTGTAAAAAGATGGTGGTTGGAACAAATAACTCTCATGGTCTAGAATAAAGAAGAGAATCCTTCGGGACGTTAAATTCAAGGATTGCATGTTATGTTCTAGATTAAGCATGTCTAATTTAGGAATAATCGATAGGCTAACAGAAAAGACAACTAGGGATTCGTTGGGAATTTCAAATCTTTGGAAGATACTTATTTCGGATGGGTCAAACCAATAGGATGAAGCAAATGAGTTCGGCATCATGAATTTTTCACTGCACATTGATTGTCCTTGAGAGGCGCTGTATCCTTTTTGTCTGAATTGAATAATGAGCGACAGCCATTCTTCTATGTATACTGATACTTGTGGATGATCGCATTTTCCGGTTATTACCGTTCCCTGTTCGTGAGAGGCTCCGTGTCCTTTTTTCTGAATTGGATAAGTATAACCTGTTGATCATAGTAGGTTTTGAGAACTTTGATTACAGAAGCACAAGTTCAGATAATAAACTATTTGGCTTTTCAGATATAAGAAAGTAGCTTATTTGGATACAGATGTTGGGCAGACAGAGTTTACTCCACCTGGTTTGTTATCCCTTACTACAATTGACAAAATAACTTCAGGTATTATTCCTGAACCGTTAGATGTTTGTGTTTGAGCTTTTCCAGTGATGCTTTTATTCACTTTCGTCTCTTTTCTTGTCTTTCTGCATCAGATCTGTCAATTCCATGCCTAAAAACTCCCGAGAGGTATAATTGCTGAACCGTGTCTTGGAAAAGCAAAGTTCTGTCCCATATATTCACTTTTGTTGTTACCTGGTTAACTAGCAAAAGGCATGCTTAAAATTTGCTACTCTTTTCGCTCTATTCTTGGAAGAATTTAGAACCCTTCTTCTCCCCTTCCACTCTCACCATCTTTGTCCTGGTACAGGAAAATCTAGGAAGAGTGGTAAGATATACTGATTTTTTTAACCATGTCCAATATGATATTAATGGTCTTTTCATGTAAAGAGGGAATATTTAAATGGAGAAACTAGATTCCAATAGCAAACATACTTAGCATTTGAGATCATGTGCATAGGTTTAGTGTTATTGTGAGCTGCTCTGTGCAGCTTACATCTGGTAATAGGTTTCTTGTTTAGCAGAGAATACTGGCACTTGAATAATTAAGAGTGTCTGTCCTCATGCACATTGGATATTGTCTAGGTCTGGCTTGAAGAGAGAGATGTCTTATTAGTAAGTTGCATTAAACTGGAAAAGCTACTTCCTTTTGCCTTTGGGGATTCTGTAAGCTAAGTTGTAAGCTGTGTAGTTGAAATACATGGCACTTGAATGAAAGAAATTTCATCCTGTTAGCAAGGCCAAAATTTGCTTCTTGTTGATTTCAACTCCAAAATTTTTGTTTCAGATGCTTCTTTTTTGGTGACATTTCCTCAAAAAGGGATCCCAAGACATATTTGGCTTGCATTTTTGCCTTGTATGATCACTACCGGAAAACATACCTGTTGAGCATAGGTGGAAGTCCTGGAAATGCTGCGGTGCCCCTCGTCATTAACACAACTGGCTGGGTGAAAGGCAAGCTTTACTTGCTTTCAAATTTATTTAGGCTAGTGTGGTCCCTTTTTTTCATTTATCGGGTCAAAATTTTTATGGTCAATCCGACTTTGCTAACGTCTTATAGGTATTGGCTATGACATTCTTGTGGATATTATCAAATACATCTCTCCTACCCATGTTGTTAAGATTTGCATATCAGCCGTGAGCAAGAATCTTCCGGCTGGTGCATTTTGGTTGGATGATGATAATGGTGCTGTTGCTACTCTAATTGAGGTCAACTCTGCTCGTCAGGACTCTTTTAACAGATCGTATGAGTTTATCTTTTCTCTCTTCTTAATTCTTACATCAGACAATTTAAGTCATCTTTCTTGTAAGTTGAAAATAATTCTCTTAGACAGATGTTTTCCCTGTACATTATTACCTCTTTATCTTAGCCCTTAAAATGACGGAGAGAGAGAGAGAGAGAGAGAGAGAGACAGACAGAGAGACAGAGAGACAAAGAGAAGGGAGAGAAAAGAAAAACACTAACAGATTACACACCACATGTCAGTTCATATTCCTTTAACAAATTTCAGAATTTATCCTTAATTGGCGGAGTTGTCCGTGCTCCTTCAACAATTCATATCCTCCTTGTTTCTTAGCCCTCTGATGTGTTTTCCAGGGTTCTTGTACAGAAGGATGCACGTCTTCTGCGTGATCTACGTGTTATGGCCTATTTCAGACAATGCTTTCCAAGTGATATGAAGATCACAACAATCAAGGAACTCTCTCGAGCATTAGCTGCCCATCCTCCATACGAGATTCTTATATCAAGTATCAAAATTAAACATCTTCATTGTGAGGTAGGTTCAGCAATGGTGAATGATCTGCTCTAGATAATGCGTTGTTACTTTGATAGCGGCCAAGAACATTTCCATCCATATCTGCTGGATCTTCTGGCCTAGGGCGCTTTCCATTCTCGCTTCCTCCTTTTCTTATATATTCATTAAGTTAACCATTATTCCAGTCTCATTCAAACAAGTACGTCTAGATATTTCTGTCATGTTTTGATTAGTACTATATCTGTATGCCAGGTTCCAAAGAGTGAGGTTTTCTACAGCTTGAATGCAACTATTGTTGGCTTGGCAGTTGATTCTGAAGATTCTGAAAATTTTCCTGACTGCATGGGCTTGGGTAAGTTATTGCAACAAGATTCCCACATTTGTGAGCGAAAATTGCCAGCTTGTTGACCTCGGAACTGCCAGTTTGCTTCTTTTGAATGGACAATTAGTTGCTTTCTTTGTCTAGGAGGTCTTCAGTATTTTTCAAACGGTGACAATGTTCATATATGTGGAATTTTAAATGTTTAGCTGTAGATAGGGTAGTGAAGAACCATGAGAGCGAGAAACATGAACATGTTGTGGCTGACCTAGTTTTAAAATGAATACCGTTAGTAAAATGTGTTATGCCCTATTTCATCACTTAATATCGATCTTGCTTGCTGGATCCATTTCTGCAACATTAAATATGGTAACTTTTATGTGATGATGCAGAAGTTTGTGTTATTATTACTGATTGCCCGCAGCGAACTATGTTTGACACTCCTAGCTCTGCTTCCTATTTAGCTAGAGGATTTTTGCAATGCACAACCATAGAACTAGATCTAGACATGTCTCGTTACTGTGAATGACAATGTTTATGTTTCTAATAAGATTAAACTTGATGTTGTTATTGGATGCCGATTCTTCTCATTGTTTCCTTTCTGTCCCTGCTTAAAATGATTCAGGAATAGTGCGTGCCATTGACACTTTCAAGCATGTACTCTATGTAATTACCCCTGTTCCAAAAAGCAGTTTGCAGAAGGTGGATCTTCTATTGCAGGGCTTTATCGAGATTCCGACTTGTTTGTTGCAGGTAATTGTCAATCTATTCCCCTGTTCCTTGTCTGCTCCTTTTCTTTGCTTTGCTTATGTTTCTTGTTTATTTGTATGACTTATGCTGAGTAAGAAGAATTAGAACTCAATACATATAAGGTGTAAAGGACACGTTTTAGATCAAAAGGTATTAAGGAAATAATAGAAAACATGGAAATGTGACATTGCATGCTGTCTTATTCGCTGGCGTGATTTACTGGAAAATTATGAAGTTTCACATCCTGCATCCTTTTGTCTGCAGTATATTATAACTAGCCTCTGTATTTAGAAGGTTGAAAGATAGCTTGTTTATATACAATTGCCAAAAAAGCTAGTTTTTTCCTGGTATGATGCTAGCCCCATCGTTTTCCAATTAAGAAATGATGACCATGACATATTTTTTCCTCTAATATTTTATAATAGTTAGAGGGGAGGGAGAATTACATCATGGAATTCAATCCTTCATCACAGGTGACGGATGAGGGGCTCACACCGTGTGAGATGCCCACAAATCCCTAGGATGGCCTAGCTTGAAACTTGAACTTACCAGAATGCAAAAAAAAAGAAAAAAAGAAAAAAAGAAAAAGAAAAGGAGAATAAGAACATTTTCTGGAAGTACTAGAATTGTGTGTAGTTTGCATGGTAGGCACATCTGTTGATGAACCTGTATTACACATACATGATCTGTTCTTTTTGCTTGGGGCTAATGATGTTGAATAAAGCATTTTAAAATGAAGAGGACAACTTCTGGGGAATTGAGTTACTGAGGATAACTGCTTGTTCATTTTTACTTCTCAAATTTTGTTGACTTTCTTTTCAACTGTAAGTCTTTCAACTTGTGCATGATATGAGAAAGAATGAGAATTGTGATTGTTTGATAAATTTTCTGAATACTTCATCCAATTCTTAGGTACAAGGTTGCACCTCACCTTACATGTCTGCCGATGTATTGCCTTCAGCTTAGGAAATAACTGGGGCTTGCCTATCTGGATAACTTCACTCTATCTTGTACAGCTTAGTAGCAGTCATTCAAGAAGGTTGTTTATGTTAAGTTATATCTACTTCTTCGACAATCACCTTATTTAAAAGGTAGATTTAAGGAACTTATGAACTTGCTTTGTAAAACGTAATTAAGTTCAGTATGACCAATGTGTCTTTGTTGGGTAGAAAACTTTCTTCTTGTTATGTACAATTTAATCTGTCGGAATCATCTTGTTATTTTGAAATTTCTGGTCATCCTAGCATTGGTTGCTTTACCATTTATGATGGTTTGATCACTATACTTGATTTGTATCCTCGCCTATGGCATTCTCCGATGAAAACCTTGGGGAGTTGGAGAAGCTTGTCTAAAGTTTGATTTTGGCTTAGAAGCGAAGATTGGAACTATAGCAATAGCAGCTCTTATCAAGGCGTTAGCATGAATCTAATGTTTTGAACGAGTATTTCATCCCCTCATATAAAAGAGAGTAAATGAAACGAAAAAAAAATAAAAATGATTCTAGTAAATTGAGGTTAGGAACCAAATAGATGTCTCTGAGTGGAAAGAAAGATAAGTAATGCATGAGAGAATTAGGACCATTTTTATGCTCATTCTCACCTTCTATTGTGCTCGTTTTATTAACGTCTAAATTACATTATCTTCTAAACAAGCATGTATACAACTGCTGTCAGTGAAATTCCTGTCATAGCATCTGTTGAAACAAGTCTGAAATAGATGGTTTAAGGTAGGTACTATATTACAAATGTATAAACATCTATATGCATTTACATTTAACAAAAACTATTTCTTCGTTTCTCATAGTAATATTCCTGTGAGTTCATAATGCCTTTTGCTGGATGATTCCAAAGTTACCTGGTTCCAAGCCAATTTCACCTGCAAAAAAGTAGTATTGATCACTGCCTGTAGATCGATCCAATCAACCCAACACTGGAAGAAGCTCTCTCCTTCTTCCAATCAAGCAGCAGAAAGTTTCAGGGCTAGTTAGATGCTTCGACAATCTAAACTCTTGCTAAAATAATCTCTGGTGCTAGATTTGTTCAAACTAATACCTATACGTTACATATCCATGATGGATTCAGTGAATATACTAGCATGAAAATAGAATATTACCTGAAGGACCTCAAGGCTCTGGGTAATGAGAAGTAAAGCTCCGAGTAAATGCCAAAGCAGAACCCTTCAGGTCTCCTTCCAAGACTGTACATCCTAAATGTGGAAGAAGAACAGCAGAGGGGGAACGATGAAAGGGTACACGTATGTTCTCAAATTCAATGACCTATGAAATATTCAAGTTAGTTGTTGCATCATCTTGGTAACCAAGCCCTTAAGAGCGCAATCACAAAAAACAGTCAGCAATGTTCTGCAGACTTGTAGGAGCATTAAGCTTCCGGTGATGAGGGAACTGACAATTGACATGAAGCATACAAAGCAAAAAGTTGATTTCTGAAAACGCGATCAAGAAATTTATAATTGGAGCCAAATTTTAGTTAAAGGAGAATATGAATGATTCTGTAGCTCTTGAACACTCATCTATAAAAATTTTACACCACGAATAACTATATAACTTTCTAATTCTTCTCAGTTCACAGCTTTAAGACAAATTGTAGTACCTCTGGATTTCAACGAAGAATAGAAATCACTATGGAAGAATCACCTCTTTTGGATAAGAGTCATGCATGTGCAATCCCTGTTGCTGTATCAGCGTGTCTAAGCTCCCGCAGATGTTGAGCAATCTCAGTCAAGAGTTTTGTCCCTTCTCCACCCCTCTGTAATGTCATGGCGGCGTGTTTCAAGAAGCCACTTTCTGCTTCAACAGCTCTCAATCTCTCTCTAAGTAGAGACACTTCTCTTGTAAGTGTAGCCTTATTGTCATTTCCTAAAAACATCACATGACATTTAGTATCTGTAGTCTTGCTTGCATCAAGAATGAAAAGAAAAAGAAGGCTGCTAAGTAGGGTAGCAAAGACCCATATGTACCTTTCTCTTGAATCACATTTGATTCTGGCACATGAGATTCAACATCAGGAGGCATTTTTATCTTCTTTTCAAGGTTTGCTAACAAACCCTGCAGATGAGATTTCTCTTTCTCAAAATCAAGGTTTGATTCATCGGCATTTCCCTCTCTGTATTCTCCGGGATGTTCAATATGGAACTTGCTTACTCCATTCTGATCTACTTCACGAGGGCTGCCACAGTCAGATCTTTCATCATAGGATGATGCAGACTGAGATCTCAACTCTTGATAATCATCATCTGCATCAACTTCACAGACCTCACTACCGACTTTTTTGATAATTCCGTATCTCTCCCTGTAGGTATCGAGTTCAGCCTCCAAGACCTTTATCTCTTCCTCTCTCTTCATAACCAAGTCTTTCATGACTTGCAAGGCCTCTTGGTCATATTCTGCCTGCTCTTCCATCATTCTCTGATACTGCAGGGCTTCCATTTGTACAGCTGCCTTCTCTGCTTGCAAACGTGTGATCATGGCCATGGCATTGTTTGCTGCAACAGCAGATGCACTTCTTTCTTCATCCAATTCCATGTATAATTCCATGAGAGACTTTCTGTCCAGACGAACCTGTCTCTTCAAGCTATGCAAGATGTCATCATCCGCTTCGTTTACTACACTTGTGTCATTAGCATCTGAGAAGAATTCACTCTTATCACCACCCAATTTTCTGGGCCTATAAGGCCACTTAGGACTGGCTTGAGCAGAGTCTGTCAATGGAATCCCAAAGAACTTGTTTCTTGCAGAACTTGGGGTTTTGCAAGATTCATCATGTATGTCCTCGGGATCTGGTAGCAGCGGGACAGTAGCAGCTTTAATATCCTCTGTACCTGCTACACATTGGACATATTAGTTCTCTCAACTCCTCACCTCAGTTTCAACCTCTCCCCGGAATGACTAAATCAACCAGCTAGTGGAAAATTGATTTGTGCAAATAATGTAGGTATATAAACTTCAGGTGTTATACAATGTAGCTTGGAAAAAGAAAAGAGAGTTAAAAGTAGAATGGACTATGCAAGAGGTGAATTTTGAGCCACTTCCTCTGCTTGCATTATTCTTTCTTTCTTAAAGCGAGTACCAAGCACCAAAAGACCATGTAATGGACAACATAATGAAAGAAATCAAAGACAGATAAAGGGCAAAAATTATAAACCCCACCCCACCCCACCCCCTGGTAAAATAACTGTCCCCTTCAACAATGAGAGTCTTGTATGTGGGCTATCAGAGAATGAGGTTGTTAGTCATCTTGATTATTGCAAGGATTTACACCGACAGTTGTAAATGTAGCAGAGTTAAGATGAAAGAGCTTCTTTCTTTGTTCTTTCTCTTTTCACCTCAATACAGATAGTGAAGAAAACATGAAGCCAAAGAAACAGTCAAGACAAATAGGTACCTGCATTCTGGTGACCCTCATCATCTGGAAGAACCGATTCATTATCTGAGGTAAACTTGAGCTTTGTGTACTGGATATGAGGCATCTCCATACAGCTTGATCCCTCATTTTTCCACGTTAAGGGAGAGCGAGGAGATGAGGCAGGAGCTTGAGAAAAACGATTTCCATTTATGGATAGGTTCCTGGCATATTTAGTGCTCAACTTCAGACGCTCCCCACAACAAGAGCAGTTCTGAACGACATCAATTCCAGCTTTGATCACCTCTTCTTCGTTCTTCAGTGATTTTATCGACATTCTCTGTTCATCATCCATAAAACAATCAATGTCCTTGTGCAAAATCCCAACTAATGACTTGTACTTATCACAATCAGAATCTTTCTCTGTTGCAAAAGAGAGAAGGCAGCCTTCACACATGTTCCTTATATCAGAAAGCTTCTTGTGGACATGACAATACGCGAGGGAGGAGATGTCCTTCTTGTGACCCTCACAAATGGAATCATTGTAATAGAAACTGGAGTTCCTCTGAACAAAAATATGATCGATCCTGGTGCAGAGCAAGCAGGGGATTTTCAATTCAAAGAACTTGGCAAATTCATTGGTGAAAAGTGCAAGAAAGCCATCAATGAAAAGCATAATGATCATCACCCATTCAAGAACCGCATATACAATGAAAAACCCAACTGTCCCTAACTTTTGTTCAACCAAATGCTTGAAAGATCGCGAAGCCATTCTTTTTACCTTAATTTTTTTTTGTCTAATTATAAACACCCCTAACGAAATTCAAGACAAAGATTGATGATCCAAAAACAAGAAATGAAATGAGATAGATCATGATCTTGGTGGCTAACGTAAAGCCAAGATCATGATCGTACTCTTAGTTTTTGTCTAGTATCTGTGAAAAAAAGGAAGAAAGAAGATTTTCCCTAATGCAAAACTTCAAAAAAATTCTTTCTTGTTTAACTAATTAATAGGAAAGTGGTTGGCGGATCAATTAACTAAATTAACGGTCGTCATTCGTGGTGCCTTCGAAGCATGCACGACAGAGAAAAAAAATAATATGATTTGATGTAAATAATAATTGCAAATACTATTTTGGAGTGTCCTTACACATTTTCAATAATAGAAGACAAGAGGGAATTGCTCGGACGGTAAACACTTCTCACTTTCAATCCGAAGGTTGTGTGCTCGAGCCATCAAAGATTCAAAAATAGGTGGGAGCTCCCAAGTTAATTTGGGAAAAATTAAATGATACAAACAATAGTGAAAATGACTTTTTGTGATAAACCTAAAATTAATTGACGTATATATAATGTAAGTAAAATAGAAAAGATTATACCACCACTAAAAGTTATTCTGAACTAATTTTAGTAGAAAATGTCTCAATATTGTTTGCAGATTGTGTAAACATGATTTTTTGATTTCTTTGCTTGTGAATGTTAAATTTATCTATGATTATCAATTATTTCATCACTTAAATATTTACGTATTATGTTAAACTTGTACTATTACTTTATATTTGACATTAATATGATTTTAAAATTATTTGAAATAAACATATCTCCCACATATGGAACAAAATAAATACTTTAGTCAAATTGAACATTGAACATATGTTGTGACTTGTTGACTTATCACAAAAACTAAAATCAAAATTTATAAATGTATAAGAAACCAAAAATACTACATCCTTAACTTTTAGTACTCTTGATATGCCGAAGGTTATTTACGTCCTAATGTTTGACTCCAAATTCCAAACAGTTTACTTCATATTTCCCAACACAAAGGAAGTACATATAAGTTCACTGATTAAATGAAAAAAAGCAATCAATTGAATGTAGGTGAAAAGGGGAGAGTTGATCGGATGGTAAGCATCCTTCACTTTCAATTGAAGATTACGAATTCGAATCACCAAGGAAGCAATAGGAGTGAAGGCTCCTAAGGAGGAGTTAATACTCTTCTTTCTAATGGCCGAAGAAAAAAAATAAGAGTAGCATATGACAAAATTAACTAACCTAACATAACTTCCATTTTAAGAATTATTTGTACCTTTCTAAAATTTTAAATACAAAATTGTCAATTAATGATTCAGTATTATGCAGGCACAATAATAATAATAATAACAAATAATGTGTTATAAAACAAGAAAGAATAAAGAAGAGTAGAGAGAACAGAGAGAGTAATTCTTATTTCTCTCGAGGGATCTCTTGATGGGGTGAATTACAATGAAGTAAAACCCCTTTATTTATAGGGGAAAACTAATCTTGAGGTTTGTAACTTTTCTATAAATAGACATACACAATATATGATAAAGTAGGTATTCACTATATATGGTAAAGTAGACGCAAATTTTTTTTTTTTTTTTTATTTTTTTTTTTTTTTTTTTTTTTTTTTATTTTTTTTTTTTTTTTTTTTTTTTTTTTTTTTTTTTTTTTATTTTTTTTTTTTTTTTTTTTTTTTTTTTTTTTTTTTTTTTTTTTTTTTTTTTTAGGACTTGCCTTATTAAAAACCTTATAAGGAAAACTCAGTGGGACAAATCCTCGTAAGGAAAAAAGAGCACAACGGATATTAACCCCCCTAATGAGATCATCCTTGAACCTTTGCATTCCGACCTTGTACACCATTTTCTTGAAAGTTGCAATTAAAGGAGACTTGGTGAATAAAACAGCCACATTGTCACTTGAACGGATCCGTTGCACGTTAATATCACCATTATTTTGGAGCTTATGTCTGTAGAAAAGTTTTGATGAAGTGTGCTTCTTTCTATCTCCTTTTATGAATTCTCCATCAAGATGTGTTATGCATATTGCATTATTTCCGTATAAAATTGTGGGTACATTGTCACATTTCACGCCACATTTTTCTCGAATGAGATGTCTCATAGATCTCAACCATACTCATTCTCGGCTTGCTTCATGAATAACTATTATCTCATCATGGTTCTATAAAGTGTCTAGATAGACTGCTTTGTATATCTCTAAGATATGACAGTATCCCCACATGTGAACACATTGTATGTTTGAGACCGAGATTTATGCGGGCTAAATAAATACCCAGCATCAACATAACCAATAAGATCGACTGCAATCTTTAGAATAAAACAAGCTCATGTGTTTGATCTCATTTCGATGGCTCCTAGTAGGAGTAGAAATATACCTTGCTAACATATTAACCGAAAAGGCTATAGGCCTTTTAGTATTTGCAAGGTACATGAGTGCACCAATTGCACTAAGATATGATACTTCATAATCAATTCAAATTGGTATATTTCTCATTTCAGCAAATAATCTATTTGCTTTTGAAAACTCTCCTAGAGTTTCAATAATTTTCAAGCTATAAGTTTATACACTATAAGGATTCTAAATAAGTTTTCCAGAAACTTTTATATGCTTCAAGCATTTTGAATCCTTAAAAGTTTTTCACATAAGTTCTGTCAAATGACAATATCCAACATTTCATGAGTGACATCTTCAAGTGTCTGGACTGCAAATCAAATAAGTTTTACGTTTACCAAAATGCATCCTTTCATGTCACTTGATAATGTTTCTACGTCAGCATGCTTAAATAAACGTAGAATTTAGATCCTCGTAATCTTCACAATATTGCGTCAATATTGTATCAAAGATATCGTCGATGATATATCATTTTATATCGGTTCACAATGTGACATAACATTTTGAGATCTCATCACTTCATTATTTTTAGGTACCTGAACTTTTCATAAGGTTTTATGAAGTGTTATGTCGTAGACTCTTCAAAAGCACATTGTCTTCTTATTATGATTATTTGCTTCTTATCCTTTTCAAGGATTATGTCATTTGGAACCGATTGGTCTATCATGCTTCACGCATGCATAGACTTTATCCTTTAAGGACACAAAATAGGAGCACTTGCAGCTAAATATGAGATGCTTTCGACATTTGACTTGAATTATCTTTTGATGAGGATCTAATAATTATTCCTAACATATTTCATAGCTGTTTATAATCTCCCCTTATATTAGGAAAACTAACATACATCCTCCATCTTCTTTGAAGAATCCATCTTTGTGCATCATGGTATATTTATTAATCGTATACCGCACATCAAAATTATTAGATGGAATAGTTGGCTTCTAACCTTGAATCAATTGAGAGGGAAGAAATAATCATAATATATTGGTCTAATGCATACAAGTGCTATTGTATGCAATGTATCATATTTCATACCAATACATGAAACTTTGTTCTTATTAGTAATGGTTCAGTTATTTATGAAAGACATTCAATGCTAAACCATCATCATCATCAAGATGAATTATCTTGATTACACCATCTGAAAATTATGCTCAATTTATATTGAACAAGTAACTTTATGAATGTCAAACGTAGGTTGACCATGAATGTACATGTGATCATCTTATTGATGCATCTTTTCAACAATCCCTTCTCTCTCTCTCAATTTCAATTTTACTCGTCACAAAAAAGTAATCATAATCATGTATTTCCCTTCTCAATTCGACTACATGCAGAAACAGACCGACATGCATCTCCGAGCATCGATACAGAAACAGACCGATGTTTCTACGATGCTCGCAAAGCATGTATTCTTTACCAAATTTGAATCCACTGAATCCAATCCCAACGACGCAAACATGGTGTTTTCCCCACTCTCTATTCAAATAATTCTCGGGCTTATTGCTGCTGGTTCAAGTGGTGATACATTGAAACAATTGTTGCGTTTTCTCAAATTCAACTCTGTTGATGAACTTAACTCTGTTTATTCTCGGATTATCGCCAATGTTTTAGCCGATGGAAGTACAATGGGAGGTCCTCGTTTGTCCGTTGCTAATGGCGCTTGGATTGATCAAACTCTGGATTTTAACCCTTCGTTCAAACAAGTTATGGACAATGTTTATAAGGCTGCTGCTGCTTCTGTTGATTTTCAGAACAAGGTTAGTCTCAAAATTGCTAATGTTTGAATTTATGTGACACAGTTTTTTCTTCACAGTATTTTGAATTATTAATTATTAGGATTTAGAATACTCTTTACCTGATTAGACATGACATGGAGCCGCTACTTGATAGAAAAGTATGGAGAACGTGAATTAGGATAGAGGATTAGTGGGTAGGAGTGCGTCTGTAATAGTAGGTAGGAGTGTTGTGTTTGTGGTTTCTTGTTCGTAGTGTTCTATGATGTTTGTGATCTCGAATAGATAGTTTATAGTATTTAATCTGTCGATGCCTTGTTTCTTTTATTATCTGCGGTATGTTATCCCATTTTTTTGTTAATTTTATGTTTTATGTTTTTTGTTTGGTATACTATTATGTGTTTGAGCCGGGGTCTATCAAAAACGGCTTCTTTGTTTAGTGGTTATCCTCCCCCGGACGGTTGTTGTTGTAAATTGTATGTTAAATTTTTTAATTATTCTACTTTTCAATTCACTTTTAAAATTGAATAGTTTTACTCGTAAAATTCCAAATGTTTAACAAAATACTGTAAGCATGTTGATTGACAGAATATTTTCAAATCAGTAAGCACATTAGAAATATTTACGTCCTTATCGCAAGCTTTTACAATAAGATTGCGAACAAATAAATCTAATATGCAACTATATTCTGTTAGCCCGGTTGATTTTTATATATGTTCTCTGTTTGGTCTGATTTTATGTTATTTTTTTTAAAATCAAGGTTGATGAAGTTGCTGCTGAAATTAATAAGTGGGCTGAAGAGAAAACGAATGGTCTGATAAAGAAGATTCTTCCTCCTGATGCAGTCGATGGCACGACAAGTCTGGTCTTGGGGAATGCACTATATTTCAAAGGAGCCTGGACTGAGAAATTGAATGCATCAGATACAAAAGACCACGAGTTCCATCTCTTAAATACCGGAGTATCTGTTCAAGCACCCTTTATGACCAGCAAAAAATGGCAATACGTGAAGGCGTATAATGGTTTCAAAGTATTACGTCTTCCTTATAAACAAGGTGAGGACAAGCGATTTCTCAGCATGTATATGTTTCTCCCAAATGATCGTGATGGATTACCAGCTTTGCTGGAGAAAATTAGTTCGGAACCTGGATTCTTAGATCAACATGCTCCCTTACAACAAGTTAGGGTGCGCGCGCAAGTTTCTTATTCCTAAGTTCAAAATATCTTTTGGAATTGAAGCTTCTAAGGTTCTAAAAGGACTCGGCCTCACATTGCCTTTTATTGATGGTCTCACTGAGATGGTGGTTAATGATTTCCCTCTAGTAGTTTCAAAAGTTTTTCACAAGTCGTTTATTGAAGTAAATGAGGAAGGTACAGAAGCTGCAGCTGTTACTGTTGCTACAATGCTATGCGGTTCCTCTATGATGATGGTTAAAGAGGAGCGGATAGAATTTGTTGCTGATCATCCCTTTTTGTTCTTTGTGAAAGATGAGACTTCTAGCGCTGTTTTGTTCATGGGGACTCTGTTGAATATCCTCTTGCTGTTTAGCATGTTGCTTCACTACTTCCATTAATCAATTTAACCTACTTAGGAGTATGTTGATGTTACGTTTATTTTAGTAGTATGAATTTCAATGTATGTTTACTCTACTGCCTCAGTTTGTTTACAGTAAGTTCTATTTCGTTTTTTGTCACTTGTTATAGAACATATATGAGCGAAAACCCTGGGTGAATTGGTAAGATATACTGATATTTTTAACCATGTCCAATATTGATGTTAATGGTCTTTTCCTCAAAGAGGGAGTATTTTTTTAAATGGAGAAACTAGATTCCAATAGCAAACATACTTAGCATTTGAGATCCTGTGCATAGGTTGAGTGTTTTTGTAAGCAGTTAATTCTTTTAATTTTTTTCCAGGTTTCTTGTTTAGTATTCTGGTAATACTAGTGTAGGTCCTCATCTCCTGCACATTGGTTATTGTCTAGCTCTGGCTTGAAGAGAGAGATGCCTCATAATAATAAATTATGAAGTATGAAATATATTATTATATACAGTCCCTTTAATAGCAAACTATAAAAATGAAAAAAGAAAATTAATTAAAAAGAAAAAAATCTCAGGAGGCGGCAAAAGAAGAACCTGCTTATGTTAAAAGCAATTTAATTACTCACAGAACCTTATTAGAGTAGGAAAAGCGTTGCTTGAGTATTAAGCCACTTTTCATCTTACTGGTTTAAAGTATGAACGTGTATCAAGCGTTAATTAAACATAAATATATATACAAAATAAATTTTCGTGTGTAAGTCATTTTACTAAGTACAAAATTTTTAAAAAAATAATGTAATATAAGTCATTTTACTAAGTACAAAATTTTTTAAAAGATAATGTAAAATTTTGAAGATAAAAAAATTAGTTAAATTAAAGAACTTCGTCATTATATTTCTTTCCTACTTCTACGCACTTTATTTTCATGAAGTGTTATTTTTATTCTCGATATTCTATATTTTTATCAAAATTGAGGGCAATTTCGATATAAATCATTAGTATGTTGGGTGTGTTTGGTCAAAATTAGACAAACAAATTAAAATGGAGAAAATATGATCTTTTAAAGTTGTCTGGAAAATCTTCACTGGGTATTATAATTCTACTAATTAACATGATAAATCAACTATCTTTGATGTCTCTGTGGTGAATGACTTGAATACCAAAACGAATAAATTATAATTGAAGTCGTAATATATGAAACATTAAATTCATGATTTAAATGATAAAAGTATATGTTTTTTTAATTTCGATATATGTGTGTTGCACTTGTATCTTACATCAATTAATTAGCACCTCCTTTATAAATATAAAAATCATCTCGCAAAACTTCGTAACAAGAAAAAAACTAATTAATTAATAGTATATTTTTTATATAATTTCTGAAATTTTAGACAACCATCAATAGGGTATTATAATAAGAAATAAAAAGAAAGTGTGGCTAACTTTAAACTTGAGAAACTTTCATACAAAGCAAAAAAAGAATTCCAAAAGCATCATATTTCCACTCAATTTTCTAAGATTTTAATATTCTTTAATTATTGTTTTCAAATTTGTCTTTTTGTGCTACTTCCTATCAATTACATTCTATCTTTAGTGAATTAATAACGAATATAAAGTAGTTGCTTGCAGCTCAATTCAAACTTTTTTATCCAAGAATTTTCACATTATAATTGATTTAGCTTGACCTGTCTTGATTGTCTCCAAGTCTAATTGAACACTCATACATCACTTATCTATAACAAAATAAGCATAATCGAGATTTGAAATATCGTAATAATAGCATTAAACATAAACTTTAGGCAAAAGTTTGACCGAACATTCATATATCACCTGTATTAAGCAAAAAAATAATAATATTTAGTAATAGAAGAAAAACTACAACAAAATAATACGTTAGCGAAATATTAAAATAATAAGACTGAACTTAACCGTTACAGATCCCAACTAAACATTCATCTATCACCTGAAACTACGACAAAATAATACAAATAATTGAAATATCAAAACAATTACTCTTCTAAAACTCTGTACATAAATTTTTCATGCAGAAACTAATAGTTAACCGGACATATATATGTTCACAGAGATACATCTAATACATAATTAAAACAGATCAACCAAACTAAACATTCAACAGAAAGCAAAGAATAGGAGATTGACAATTTAAAGTCAATATAGCTTTGCATTTGCACACATACGAATCATCTAAACAATAATGTTAATAGTATTAGTAATATAGAACAAAAGACAAACACAACGCTAGCTTAACTATCTAATAAACCTTTACCCAAATCTGATTAAGTACTCCATAACCTTCTATCTAAGGCCATATTCGGTAAGATGAAACGACATTATGTCCATTCGATACAACATACCAATCTAATCCCTCATTTTTCCACTGTAAGGGAGATCGAGGAGTTGCGGCAGGAGCTTGAGAAAAACGACTTCCATTCCATTTATGGGTGAGTTGCTGGCATATTTATTGCTCAATTTCAGACGCTCCCCACAACAAGTACAGTTCAGAACGACATCAATTCCAGTTTTGATCACATCTTCTTCATTCTTCACTGATTTTTATTGACATTCTCTTATCATCATCATCCATAAATTAATCAATGTCCTTGTGCAAAATCCCAACTAATTGTTTGTGTGTTACGTTAAACATGTACTATATATTACTTCATATTTAACATTAATATGATTTTGAAATTATTTCAAATAAACATATCTCCCACATATGGAACAAAACAAATATTTTAGAACATCAAACATATGTTGTGACTTGTTGACTGTCACAAAAACTAAAATCAAAATTTATAAATAATTATGAAACCAAAAATACCACTATATCCTTAGCTTTTAGTACTCTTGATATGCCGAAGGATATTTACGTCCTAATGTTTGACTCCAAATTCCAAACAATTTACCTCATATTTCCCAACACACAAAGGAAGCACATATAAGTTCACCGATTAAATGAAAAAAGCAACGAGTTGAATGTACGTGGATAAGTAGGAATTGTTCGGATGGTAAACACCTCTCACTTTCAATCTCAAGGTTGTGAGTTTAAATTACCCGGGAGCAACAGGGATGGGAGCACCTAGGGAGGGGTTAAAAAAGATTTAAATGGACTATTTAAAATGGATCACGGTTATTTGGCATGTTTTTTATTTCAAAAATATCCTTATCGTTATGTTATTGTCTAAAAAGTTCTTTCAACTAACAAAGTAGTTCAAAAATACCCTTCTTCCTTGTTAGGATCGAGAATCCCGAATAGTGTGGAATCAATCAAAGTAATCAATTAAAGACAATAATAACGATAAGTTGAGAAAATAAAGGAGACACAAATTTAACGTGGTTCGATCAACTTGACCTATGTCCACAACCAAAAGGAGGAACAACTTTACTAAATACCAACGGAACAAAAGAGAGTACAAAAGTACAAAATGTATGGTGTGTTTATCAAAGTGAAAGAACTCTCCCCTATTTATAGAGTTGAAAATGGGCTTGTTGATGTCATTCTTGATGTTAATGGAAGATGTAGATGGAAGAAATTTACAATAAAATCTTTTGGTAGCAACTTTGTTTGACAAATCCAAAAATAATCTTCCAAAAAAGTTATTGATAGCAACTTTGTTTGACTAATCCAAAAAATAATCTTTGATAGCAACTTTCTTTGACAAAGTAAGTGTGAATCAGAGAATAAACAAAGTCGCAGTACATTCCTAACTGTTGAAGAAAAAAAGAAGTAGCATACGACAAAGTTAACCAACTTAAACATAAATTATTATTTATTAGTATCTTTCTAAAATTTCAATTACAAAATTATCAATTAATGATTCAGTATCATGCAGGAACAAGAATAATAATAATAATAAATTATGAAATATACAATCCCTTGAATAACAAACTATAAAAATGGAACAAGAAAAGTAATTGAATTCAAAAGAGGCGGCAAAAGAAGAATATGCATATGTTAAAAGCAATTTATTTACTCACAGTTATCCCTAGGGAAAGCTTAGCTCAAGTATTACTCCACTTTTCACGTTCTTAACGCAACGCTAACAACTTCTTCTATATAAGGAGGATCAATCCCTTCTCTCTCTCTCAATTTCAATTTCACTCATCAAACACACACAAAAAAAATCATGTATTTCCCCTCTCAATTAGAGTACATGCATCTCCGAGCATCGATACAGAAACAGACCGATGTTTCTACGATGCTCGCTAAGCATGTGTTCTTTACCAAATTTGAATCCAACCCCAACGATGCAAACATGGTGTTTTCCCCACTATCTATTCAAATAGTTCTCGGGCTTATTGCTGCTGGTTCAAGTGGTGAGACATTGGACCAATTGTTGAGTTTCCTCAAATTCAACTCTGTTGAGGAACTTAACTCTGTTTATTCTCGGATTATCGCCAATGTTTTAGCCGATGGAAGTACAATGGGAGGTCCTCGTTTGTCCGTTACTAATGGAGCTTGGATTAAACAAACTCTGGATTTTAATCCTTCTTTCAAACACGTTATGGACAATGTTTATAAGGCTGCTGCTGCTTCTGTTGATTTTCAGAACAAGGTTAGTCTCAAAATTGTTAATGTTTGAATTTACGGGATGCATAATTTATGTGGCACAGTTTTTCTTGACCTCTAATTTTTCATAAGTATTTTGAATAATTAATTATTGCGACTTTAGAATACTTTTACAATAAGATTACGAACAAATACTCTGTTTGGTCTAATTTTATTTCTTTTTAAAATCAAGGCTGATGAAGTTGCCGCTGAAATTAATAAGTGGGCTGAAGTGAAAACGAATGGTCTGATAAAAGAGATTCTTCCTCCTGGTGCAGTGGATGCCGGGACAAGGCTGGTCTTGGGGAGTGCACTATATTTCAAGGGAGCCTGGACTGAGAAATTGGATGCGTCAGATACAAAAGACCACGAGTTCCATCTCTTAAATGTAGGAGTCTCTGTTCAAGCACCCTTCATGACCAGCAAAAAACGGCAATACGTGAAGGCGTATGATGGTTTCAAAGTATTACGTCTTCCTTATAAACAAGGTGAGGACAAGCGAGTTCTCAGCATGTACATGTTTCTCCCAAATGATCGTGATGGATTACCAGCTTTGCTGGAGAATATTAGTTCGGAACCTGGATTCTTAGATCAACATGTTCCCTTAGAGGAAGTTAGGGTGCGCAAGTTTCTTATTCCTAAGTTCAAAATATCTTTTGGAATTGAAGCTTCTAAGGTTCTAAAAGGACTCGGCCTCACATTACCTTTTAAAGGCGGTCTCACTGAGATGGTGGGTAATAATTTCCCTCTAGCAGTTTCAAAAGTTTTTCACAAGTCATTTATTGAAGTAAATGAGGAAGGTACCGAAGCAGCAGCTGTTACTTTTGCTACAATGCGATTCGGTAGTAGTTGTGGGACGATTGTTAAAGAGGTGTGGATAGACTTTGTTGCTGATCATCCCTTTTTGTTCTTTGTGAAAGATGAGACTTCTAGTGCTGTTTTGTTCATGGGGACTCTGTTGAATCCTCTTGCTGTTTAGCACGTTGCTTCACTACTTCCATCAATCAATTTAACTTACTTAGGAGTATGTTGATGTTACGTTTATTTTAGTAGTATGAATTTCAATGTATGTTTACTCTACTGCCTCAGTTTGTTTACAGTAAGTTCTTTTTTTCATTTTTTGTCACTTGTTATAGAACTTATATGAGTGAAAACCTTGGGCCTTGGGCAGTCAAGTGGACTCACTCACAAGCTTTTAGAAAAATAATATATTTATCAACTTTTCTATATATTAGGAGGAGAGGTTTCGACATGTCTCCTTAATTTCCAAAAGAAATTCATCTGAAGGACATTTTAGTTAGTGTATTATGCAGGCTGATAACGTGTTCTTGGCTTATAATTCTTCACACGTACGTGCCAGTTCCAACGAACAAGCACCACTTGCTCGTGTTTGGAGATTAGCTCGAAAGATTGATTCTTGAAATCCGATTTTGACATCTTTGTGCTGAAGTTAGTTTATTTTCAAGAATTGGGGTTTGTCTGTATATTATTATGATCACGTGTGGAATTTTGGTCTAAGTGAAGTGAATTGGGTGATTCTAAAACCAAGTAACCAATTATACCGCTGCGAATTTGTTGTTTCTTGGTATATTGAGATGTGTTTTTTCAATTCTTTGTTGATTTTTTGTGGGGTTTGGTTTTTTTTATGAAAGACGTGAATCTTGAAATCTTTGTGATGAAGTTTGTATATTTTCAAGAATTGGCGTTAAGTGAAGTGAATTGGGTGAATTGGTAAGATATACTGATTTTTTTAACCATGTCCAATATGATATTAATAGTTTTTTCCTGTAAAGAGGGAATATTTAAATGGAGAAACTAGATTCCAATAGCAAATATACTTGGCATTTGAGATCTTGTGCATAGGTTTAGCGTTTTTGTAAGCTGCTCTGTGCAGCTTAAATCTGGTAATAGGTTTCTTGTTTAGCCGGGAATACTGGCATTTAAGAGTGTCTGTCCTCATGCACATTGGATATTGTCTAGGTCTGGCTTGAAGAGAGAGATTCCTTATTAGTTAGTTGCATTAAACTGGAAAAGCTACTTCCTTCTGCCTTTGGGGATTCTGTAAGCTAAGCTGTGTAGTTGAAATACATGGGCGCTTGAATGAAAGAAATTTCATCTTATTAGCAAGGCCGAAATTTGCTGCTTGTTGATTTCGACTCCAAAAATTTTGTTTCAGATGCTTCTTTTTTGGTGACATTTCCTCAAAAAGGGATCCCAAGAGATATTTGGCTTGCATTTTTACCTTGTATGATCACTACCGGGAAACATACCTGTTGAGCATAGGCGGAAGTCCTGGAACGCTGGGGTGCCCATTGTCATTAACACACCGGGCTGGGTGAAAGGCAAACTTTACTTGCTTTCAAATTTATTTAGGCTAGTGTTGTCCCCTTTTTTCATTTATCTGGTCAAGTCCGACTTTGCTTACGTCTTATAGGTATTGGCTATGACATTCTTGTGGATATCATCAAATACATCTCTCCTACCCATGTTGTTAAGATTTGCATATCAGCCGTGAGCAAGAATCTTCCGGCTGGTGCATTTTGGTTGGATGATGATAATGGTGCTGTTGCTACTCTAATTGAGGTCAACTCTGCTCGTCAGGACTCTTTTAACAGATCGTATGAGTTTATCTTTTCTCTCCTCTTAGTTTCTACATCAGACAATTGAAGTTATCTTTCTTGTAAATTGAAAATAATTCTCTGGAGAACGATGTTTTCCTTGTACATTAATACCTCTTCATCTTAGACCTTAAAATGAGAGAGAGAGAGAGACGGGAGAGAGAAGAAAAATTCTAACAGACTACACACCACATGTCAGTTCATATTCCTTTAACAAATTTCAGAGCTTATCCTTAACTGGCGGAGTTGTCCGTGCTCCTCGAACAATTCATATCCCCCGTGTTTCTTAGTCATCTGAAGTGTTTTCCAGGGTTCTTGTACAGAAGGATGCACGTCTTCTGCGTGATCTACATGTTATGGCCTTTTTCAGACGATGCTTTCCAAGTGATATGAAGATCGCAACAATCAAGGAACTCTCTCGTGCATTAGCTGCCCATCCTCCATACGAGATTCTTATATCAAGTATCAAAATTAAACATTTCATTGTGAGGTAGGTTCAGCAATGGTGAATGATCTGCTCTAGATAATGTGTTGTTACTTTGATGGCGTCCAAGAACATTTCCATCCATATCTGCTGGATCTTCTGGCCTGGGGTGTTTTCCACTTTTGCTTCCTCCTTTTCTTCTATATTCATTATTCATTTAGTTAACTATTATTTCAGTCTTATTCAAACAAGTTCGTCTAGATATTTCTTTCATGTTCTGATTAGTACTATGTCTGCATCTTTTTGGTTTTTGGGTTGAAGCTGTTTGAAATTTTTCAACATTTTCTAATCTTTACATCTTTTTTCTTTTTTCTAAATGAAGATTCTTTCGTAGAAATTAAATACTAGCATTTGGGCTAATTTAATAGACTACATATATAATTATTAAATACATCTGGGTTATTCTGTAATTAGTTATTCTTCAGTTCTCTATATATACAGCTGTAACCCCTTCAATATCAAAGAGATCAATTATTATTAAATCTGTATCATGGTATCAAAGCTAGGGTTTCTTCTTCCGCCCAAACCCTAATCTCTCCTCTTTTCCGACGTGTGTGCGCCGCCGCCACCGTCTACACCACGCCGCACGGCCTCCCTCCTCCGCCGTAGGTCGGCGCCATGGACAAGGTTATTGATCCTCTGTCAAAATTACCGTCTGGAGTAAAATTACTGCTCAGGAATCTCCACAATCTCATCCCCGAAAAATTATCTGACAACAACTACCCGGCCTGGGCACTTAACGTCCGCACCGCCCTCGCAGCCAACTTGCTGCTCGGATGGATTGACGGTGCGGAGAAGCCGCAGCCCGAGACAGCCGAGAAGGACGACGTCAAGCTCCCAAATCCCGACTACCTTCCGTGGATGATCGTAGACACTCAGATCCGAGCCTGTCTTCTCGCAGTTATTAGCCCCTCTGTGCACAAACACGCCCGGGGTTTTCTCACATCGGCTTCACTTTGGGACGCACTAGCCACAAGGTACAACTCTGTGTCCACGACTCATATTTTTCAGTTGCGTGACAAATTGCATACTCTTCGGAAGGGAACGAAGACGATGACTCAATACCTTGATGATGTGGCCTCTATTCTGTCTGACCTAGATGCTGTGAACGAGATTATTCCTGAACGAGACGTGGTGAATGCCGTGATACGTGGTCTTCCGGCTGGCTATTCCTCTCTCAAACAGCATATTCGCCTCTCGCCTGTCGAAATCACTCTGAATCAACTGTCTGGATGGCTTAATGCAGAAGAATTGAATCTAGACATGGAACACAAATTACTGCTCGGAGAAACCAGTTCCACCCCTGGCGTCACGGCTCTTTACTCGGCTGGCAGCGGAGGCTCGGCCAGGGGTCGCGGTGACGATCGCCGTAACCAAGGGCGAGGCAGCGGCGGCGGTGACCGTCGAAACACCGGGCAGCAAGGCAGAGGCGGGCCTCCACCGAGGGACGACTTCCAGTCAGGCCGCGGACAGGGACGAGGAAACCAGCGGATGCCCACACGAGATCTTCCGACGTGCCAAATTTGTGCTAAACGGGGCCATTCTGCGGCTAATTGTTGGTATCGTTATGATGACTCGCAGAATGTAAATAGCCAGTCCGGAGGATCAAGGGCGATGCATGCGTCCACAAACGCTCAATCTGGCGATTGGTATCTAGACACAGGTGCTAACACCCATGTGACGTCGGATTATTCACAACTTCAAGCTCCTCATCCGTATCATGGCTCATAAACTATTACAGTAGGCAATGGTCAATCCCTTCCCATCACAAACACCGGCTCTGGGTATGTCTATACCCCAAATGGTAAATTTCATCTCTCAACCCTTCACCACGTCCCTTCCCTCACATCCAATCTTTTATCTGTTTATCGCTTTACTAAAGAAAATAACTGCACCCTCATTTTTAATGACACCAATTTCCAGATAGTGGACAATACCACGAACCGGGTGCGGTACACGGGCCGCTGTGAGCATGGGCTATACACTCTTCCATCCAGGTCTCCGTCTGTTGTGAGTCAAGCCATTCTCTCGTCAACCTGGCATCGCCGGCTTGGGCACCCATCATCCGCCATCACCAAATCCATTTTATCTTCCTTAGGTTTTAATTTTTCAGAAAAATTACATTGCGAGTCCTGTTCAGTGTCTAAATCTTGTCGTTTACCTTTTTCACTGTCTGAACACAAGGCCACTGCGCCATTTCAATTAATTCATTCTGATGTTTGGGGTCCAACCTCAGTTCCTTCTGTTCAAGGTTTTCGTTATTATATCTGTTTTGTTGATGATTACAGTAAATTCACTTGGCTTTATCCTCTGAAATTTAAATCCGAAGCTTATACTATTTTTGTAAACTTTGACCGAATGGTTCAAAATCAATTTAATGCCAAAATCAAAATTTTTCGAAGTGACAATGGCAAAGAATTTGTCAATAATGCATTTGGTGTTTTTCTTCAAAATCTAGGGGCTCTTCATCACACTTCATGTCCATATACCCCTGAACAAAATGGCGTTGCTGAGCGCAAACACCGTCACCTAATAGAAACAGTTGTTGCGCTCCTCCATGATTCCACCTTACCTGTTTCCTTTTGGGTTGATGCCCTTGCTACTGCCAACTACCTCATAAATCGCATGCCCACTCACACTCTCTCCAACTCCACTCCATATGCCCGTCTCTACAATCATCCACCCGACTATATTCATCTCCGCCCGTTTGGGTGTCTAGTTTATCCCTGGTTGCGTCCGCACACTCAACATAAACTTCAACCTCGGTCCACCCCTTGTGTCTTTCTAGGCTATCATCCCACTATCAAAGGTTACAAATGTTTCGATCCTGTATCTTAGAAAACATATGTTTCCCGTCATGTTCGTTTTGTGGAGGAACAATTTCCTTACACAAGTCTTTCCTCTACTCCATACTCCCTCAATCCACTTGGCGTTGTGCCATTATTTCCGTCCTTTTCTCACGCTCATGCTCCGGCTCACTCGGCACCTAACCCGGTACCCCACTACACCACTACCCACCCGAAACCCCAAACCTCCCACCCGAACACCCAGCCGACTGCCACACAACCCACCACTTCCCTACATCATACTCCTAACACACATACAGCCACCCCATCCACCGCTGCACATCCCAGCTCCCACGGCAGCCCCACCCAACCCCCGCCCACACATCATACAACTCCACCACCCCTTCCTAATCACCCTCCACTCAACACTCATCCTATGACAACCCGAGCCAAGGCCGGTACCTTCAAACCCAAAGCCTACCACACTCAAATACCCTTTGATGCACATCCCACAACTGAGCCTACTACCTACAACCAAGCCTCCAAAAATAGTTTCTGGTGCCAAGCTATGGATGAGGAATTTCAGGCTCTGAATGAACAACGTACATGGGATTTGGTACCTCTGCCTAGTAACCGAAAGTCTATTGGGTGCAAATGGGTGTTTCGCATCAAACGAAATTCAGATGGATCTCTTTCTCGCTATAAAGCACGTCTGGTTGCAAAAGGGTATCATCAGGAGTATGGTGTGGATTATAAGGAGACCTTCAGCCCTGTTGTTAAGCAACAGACTATTCGTCTAGTCTTGTCTCTTGCTCTTCACTATGATTGGCCGTTTCATCAGCTAGACGTCAGCAATGCCTTTCTTCATGGTCATCTTGAGGAAGAAATCTATATGGTTCAGCCACCGGGATATGTTAATCCCAACCGTCCTCACTATGTTTGCAAGCTTCGCAAATCACTGTATGGCCTGAAACAGGCCCCTCGTGCCTGGTACACACGTCTCTCTACTTTTCTGCAGGGTCTTGGTTTTCGCACCTACCATCATGACAACAGCCTCTTCACCCTTCACTGTTCTCGAGGGACAGTCATCATTCTTATCTATGTGGATGATATTGTTATTACAGGCAGCTCGTCGTCACTCATCACTGAAATTACTGAAGCTATGCATCGTGACTTCAAACTTAAGGACCTCGGTCCTCTGGAGTTCTTTCTTGGCCTCGAACTCATCCGCAAATCGGGAACCATATTGATGCATCAGACAAAATATACCCTTGAACTTCTAAATCGGGCTGGAATGACAGACTGCAAACCCGCGGTCACTCCCATGGCAGTCCGCCAATCCCCAGGGCCGAATACTCCCTTTGCCGATCCTACACTATATCGGAGCCTCGTCGGTGGACTTCATTATCTTGCTGTTACTCGTCCGGACATCCAATATGCAGTCAATCGAGTCTCCCAATCAATGCATGCTCCCACAGAACAACACTTTCAGGCCTTGAAACGCATTCTGCGCTATCTTCAAGGTACTCTTCACTGTGGAATTTTATTTCAAAAGGGCTCGTTTGATATATCTGTTTTTTCTGATTCGGATTGGGCTAACGACAAAGATGATCGAAAGTCCACTACTGGATATATTGTTATGATGGGACCGAATCTGATTTCCTGGTGCACCAAGAAGCAAACGCGAGTGTCCCGTTCCTCCACAGAAGCAGAATATCGTGCCATGACTGCGGGTGTTGCTGAAGCCATGTGGTTACGATACCTTACGGATGCACTTGGCATTCCCCCCACGAAACCACAGATTTATTGTGACAATCAGTCCACTATTTGTGTTACCAAAAATCCAGTCCTTCATGATCGTATGAAGCATGTTGGGTCTGACTGTCACTTTGTTCGCGATGAGGTACTTGCAGGAGCGATGGCCACGCACTATGTCCCATCTACTGACCAGCTTGCTGATATTCTCACCAAGCCTCTTCCGTTACAGCCTTTTCAGTCTCTCTGCTCCAAGCTGCCCCTCGTTACCGCTGATCAGCTTGCGGGGGGATAATAGACTACATATATAATTATTAAATACATCTGGGTTATTCTGTAATTAGTTATTCTTCAGTTCTCTATATATACAGCTGTAACCCCTTCAATATCAAAGAGATCAATTATTATTAAATCTGTATCATAATTGAATAATTTAACTGTATTCAGCAACTATTGTTGGCTTGGCAGTTGATTCTGAAAATTTTCCTGACTGCATGGGCTTGGTTAAGTTATTGCAACAAGATTTCCACATTTGTGAGTGAAAATTGTCAGTTTTCTTGACCTCTCTGAGAAGAAACTTCCAATTTGTTTCTTTTTAGTGGACAATTAGTTGCTTTCTTTGCCTTCAGTATTTTTCAAGCGGTCACAGTGTTCATATATGTGGAATTTTAAATGCTTAGCTATAGATAGGGTAGTGAAGAACCATGAGGGCGAGAGGATTTTTGCAATGCCCAACCGTAGAACTAGATCTAGACTTGTCTGGTTACTGTGAATGGCAATGTTTTAAGTTTCTAATAAGCTTAAACTTTGAATGGCGAGTTCAAGTCACTAAGGGAGCAATAGGGGTGAGGCGTGGGGGCTCCGAGGAAGGAGTTAAAATACATTTAAAAAATTTAGACTATTTAAAATACATCAATATTAGTATTCATTATGTTTTTTATTAAAATATATTTAATATTTCTAACGGTGAATAAAAAAAAGTTTACTATATGACAAAGTTAACTAACCTAAAGGTAACTGTCATTTTAAGAATTATTAGTACTGCGGCCACCAGAAAAATAATAATTATAATAAGAAATAATAAATTAACGTATGAAATATACAATCCCTTGAATAACAAACAATAAAAATGGAAGAAGAAAAGTAATTTAAAAAAAAAAAAAAAAAAGAACCTGCGTATGTTAAAAGCAATTTAATTACTCACAGTTACCCTTATCAGACTAGGAAAAGCTTAGCTTAAGTATTACTCCACTTTTCACGTTATTAACACAACGTTAACAACTTCTTCTATATATATATATATAAGGAGGGTCAAAACTCAATGCCTCTCTCTCAATTTCAATTTCACTCTCCACATAAAAATAATCATGTATTTCCCTTCTCAATTCGACTACATGCAGAAACAGACCGATATGCATCTCCGAGCATCGATACAGAAACAGACCGACATGCATCTCCGAGCATCGATACAGAAACAGACCGATGTTTCTACGATGCTCGCTAAGCATGTGTTCTTTACCAAATTTGAATCCACTGAATCCAACCCCAACGATGCAAACATGGTGTTTTCCCCACTATCTATTCAAATAGTTCTCGGGCTTATTGCTGCTGGTTCAAGTGGTGAGACATTGGACCAATTGTTGAGTTTCCTCAAATTCAACTCTGTTGAGGAACTTAACTCTGTTTATTCTCGGATTATCGCCAATGTTTTAGCCGATGGAAGTACAATGGGAGGTCCGCGTTTGTCCGTTGCTAATGGAGCTTGGATTAAACAAACTCTGGATTTTAATCCTTCTTTCAAACACGTTATGGACAATGTTTATAAGGCTGCTGCTGCTTCTGTTGATTTTCAGAACAAGGTTAGTCTCAAAATTGCTAATGTTTGAATTTATGTGGCACAGTTTTTCTTGACCTCCAATTTTTCATAAGTATTTTGAATTATTAATTATTAGGATTTAGAGTATTTTTTATCTGATTAGACATGACATGGAGCAGCTACACCTTATGAAAAACATGACCCTTTGGTAGGAAGGTGTGGAGGATGCGAATTAGGGTAGAGGGTTAGTGCCTTCGTAATAGTAGGAAGGAGTGTTGTGTTTGTATCTATATTTGTGGTTTCTTGTTCTTAGTCTTCTGACGATGTTTGTGATCTCGAATAGATAATTTATAGTATTACTCTGTCCATACCTTGTTTCTTTTATTGGTATGTTAACCCATTTTGTTGTTAATTTTTATGTCTCTGTTCTGATGATGTTTGTGATCTCGAATAGATAGTTTATACTATTACCTTGTCATACCTTATTTCTTTTATTATATAGCGGTATGTTATTCCATTTTGTTGTTAATTTTTACTGTTTGGTATACTATTATTTGTCTTGAGCCGTGTCTATCGGAAACAACCTCTCTACTTGTGATAGTGGTATGGACTACGTGTACTTTACCCTCCCTAGACTTCAGTTTGTGGAAATAGATTGGGTATGTTGTTGTTGTAAATTGTATGTCTAAAATTTTAATTATTCTACTTTTAATTCACTTTTAAAATTGAATAGTCCTACTCGTGAAATTCGAAATGTTTAACAAAATATTGTAAGCATGTTGATTGGCAGATCAATATTTTCAAATCAGTAAGCTCGTTACAAATATTTACGTTTTTATTATGCTTTTACAATAAGATTAGGGAACAAATAAATCTAACATGGAGGTATATTCTGTTAGCCCTCCTGATTTTTATATATGTTGTCTGTTTGGTCTAATTTTATTTCTTTTTAAAATCAAGGCTGATGAAGTTGCCGCTGAAATTAATAAGTGGGCTGAAGAGAAAACGAATGGTCTGATAAAAGAGATTCTTCCTCCTGGTGCAGTGGATGCCGGGACAAGGCTGGTCTTGGGGAGTGCACTATATTTCAAGGGAGCCTGGACTGAGAAATTGGATGCGTCAGATACAAAAGACCACGAGTTCCATCTCTTAAATGTCGGAGTATCTGATCGAGCTCCCTTCATGACTGGAGTCTCTGTTCAAGCACCCTTCATGACCAGCAAAAAACGGCAATACGTGAAGGCGTATGATGGTTTCAAAGTGTTACGTCTTCCTTATAAACAAGGTGAGGACAAGCGAGTTCTCAGCATGTACATGTTTCTCCCAAATGATCGTGATGGATTACCAGCTTTACTGGAGAAAATTAGTTCGGAACCTGGATTCTTAGATCAACATGTTCCCTTAGAGGAAGTTAGTGTGCGCAAGTTTCTTATTCCTAAGTTCAAAATATCTTTTGGAATTGAAGCTTCTAAGGTTCTAAAAGGACTCGGCCTCACATTACCTTTTATAGGCGGTCTCACTGAGATGGTGGGTAACAGTTTCCCTCTAGCAGTCTCAAAAGTTTTTCACAAGTCGTTTATTGAAGTAAATGAGGAAGGCACAGAAGCTGCAGCTGTTACTCCTTTTACAATGGAACTCGGTTGCTGTATGACGATGGTTAAAGAGGAGTGGATAGACTTTGTTGCTGATCATACCTTTTTGTTCTTTGTGAAAGATGAGACTTCTAGTGTTGTTTTGTTCATGGGGACTCTGTTGAATCCTCTTGTTGTTTAGCATGTTGCTTCTCTACTTCCATTGATCAATTTTACTTTGTTAGGAGTATGTTGATGTTACGTTTATTTTAGTAGAAGTATGAATTCAAAGTATGTTTACAACTGCCTCAGTTTGTTTACAGTTCTATTTTCTTCTTTCACAAAATGACTCGATGAACCTTGTACTATCTCGTTTTGTAATGTAGATACTTCTACTTAAATGTTTGTCATCTGGCCCTTGAACCCACTAAAAAACAACATTTTAAACACTATTTTTATGTGTATAATACAATTACTGCTGTGTCAGCTTCCACGTCATTTTAAATGTTTCATTAAATTCCACGTCATAATATCTTCATTAATTAATTTTTAAAATTATTAATCAATAATAAAAATAAAATAATAAATTAAAAAAAAATCATTTGAAAAAGTAAGCCAAAAATATAAATTTAAAAAAAAAAAAGAAAAAAGAGGAGACCCTCACCAGATTCCCCCCTCTCTCTCTCGTCCCTCATCATTCTCTATCTCCTCTCTCGGCTCTCCATCTCTCCCTCTATCCCTCTCAATTCCCCCGTTCTTTCTCTACAAGCTTCTTTTAATTCATCCCACAAACAAATTAATTTCATGATAATCGAAAGATTTTTTGAAAATTGATCAAGGATATATCGAAGTAAATGTCGGCCGTCTGATTAGATGACATATGTCGAAGGCGTTGACCGACACCGGTGATTTGCATCTACATAAAGTCATATTTTTATCGCTCAATCTTCTAACAATTATCTTTTAATGGATCACAATCTTGAGTTCACTTCACCGGGACGTAGTCCGTCCTCAAGGCTGCAAAAACCCAAATTTTATAAGAAGAAATACACGGGTGCTGCTCATAGAAAGGACCAAATGTTGAAGCATTTTAGGAAAATTCAAGACATGGGTCATCATGTGGAGTCGGTTTCTGGGAAATTTGGGAATGTGGGTTTTGCTTTTGAGATTGATAGGGGTAGTGTTGTTGGTAATCAAGAATTTGTTTTTGGGGATGAGGTGGGGGTGTAACAGTGGTGCTCTGCTTTGAGGGGCATCGGGGGGATGATGTTGGGGCTGTAATGGTAAAAGAAGAAACGTGGGCTGGGGGCTGTAATAGTGAACGAAGAAAGAATAAAGGTTTTGGGTGGGGTGGGGTTGGAGGGGAGGGGAGGGGGGCTGAGGGTTTTTAAAAAAAAATGATATTTTAATATAAAAACGATGCCCACTTGCATTTTCGCGCGTGTAATTATGTGTTTTGTCCTACTCGGCCACCTTGATGCCACATAAGCTTGGTTGACGGTCGGAGGGATTCAAAATATTTTGTTTTAATCAGTTGAGGGGTTTAGATGACTAAAGGCTAAGTAGAAGTGTTCAGATTACAAAACGAACATAGTACAAGGATTCACGAGATCATTTTGCCTTCGTCTTTTGCCACTTGTTACAGAACTTATATGAGCGAAAGCCTTGGTCCTTGGGCCTTGGGCAGTCAAGTGGACTCACTCAGAAGCTTTTAGAAAAATATAGTAAAAATTATCTATATATCGACATGTTTACTGATATTTATAAAAAATTTCAACTATTTCTAAAATTTCAGAAAATTTCAACTTTTAGCCTTTGAGGATACATATAACTTATGTTAGATACATCTATAGATACATGTAATAATTAAACTAATTAGCATGTTTTAAGAGATGTAACGGCTAAACTTGCATTAATATAACAATTAACCAAACTAATTCTGGTAAAGGAGCAATAATATCCCACAAAAAAAGGTAATTAGTTTGTTATTCCATTTTTTAAAATAAAATCCTATTCATAATCAGTTTTCAGATATCAAATTGTTCATACATCCCTTTTTTCTTGATTTTGTTTGAGGTAATTGCAATGAATATTTCAGTGTTATTACGTCATTCAAACGTTTGAATTAACGATGTAAGGTACGAGGACTACAAGAGCGATGGAAACATTGTTAGTGAACATGTATCTTATGATAAACTGCTTTCGACAATTGTTGTAGTACGGCAAATTGACGAAAGCAGGAAAAAATTGAGGCTCGTTACATAGTTGATGGTAATGCGGCACCGTTGTTGATTCGTAATGCAATCGAGCATTCCTTCAACTTCTATGTGAAAAGATCGGACAAGAAAGGTATGTATCTTGTATAACGTATTAATTTTTGTTAATTATCTCTAGTTTAATGAATTATGTATCTAACTTTAAATTGATAAGTTTTTACCGTAACTCTTTTTAGTTATGTTAATATAATTGAGATACATATTTTTTTTGTGGTCGTGGTACATTTTCTGTGTTCTTGTATCTGTGGTGCTATATTTGAGTAAAATTATGTATCTTGTGATGTTTTAATTTTTAGTTGTATAAACATACGAAAGATACATAAGAGTATTGTTAAAGATACATATTGTACACGATTGTGCAGCTTATGTATCTATCATTTTATTTTTCAGTACGTTAAGAAACATCTTATTTGAGTAGAATTATGTATCTTGTGATGTTTTAGTTTTATCTATATAAACATATGAAAGATACATATGAGTATTGTTAAAGATACATATTATACACGATTGTGCAGTTTATATATCTATCATTTTATTTTTTCAGTACATTAAGAAACATCTTATTTTTGTAACATCTTATTTTTGTATAATTATGTATCATCTGATATTTTAGTTTTAGCTATTTAAACATATAAAAGATACATATGAGTATTGTTAAAGATACATATTGTATACTATTGTACAGTTTATGTATCTATCATTTTGTTTTTCAGTACGTTAAGAAACATCTTATTTTAGTAACATATTCTGAATTTTAGTTTGCATAATTGCAGTTATGTCGTAAGATATCGTTCGGAGGATTGTTTTTGAATATTTAAAGCATACTGTCGGCGGGGGACTGATCTCTTTTACGTGTCGGGGTAAGTACTAATATAGAAATTCCTTCATCTGCTACTCACCATATGCAAATCGTCTTGTATTTGCCCTTCACTTTAACGAAGGTCTAGTATGGACTAGGTTGATTTCAAGGGTCAAAATACCGCATAATAAACTACCTCTATTACAATCAAGAACACATATGAGACGATTTGCTAACTACAAGAGTATGCTTTAATATTGTTGGTTGGTTTCTGATTTATGTTAAGAATTTGTGTATGTTATTGTTATACAACAGAAACTATGTTGTGCAGCATGTTCTTGAACTTGGAAACATATTCTTGAACTCGAGGACAAAGAGATAAGATATTCAGGCAACTTGAGAAGCAATACTTATCATTAACCTTCAAAAGAGGTGATAGTCATGTTGTTGAGATATGCAAAGAGTCAGAAAAATTTGAAATGATTTCAGTAGTTGATGTTCTTTTATCTGATGCAAAAACACTAGTTCATATTGCCAAAGATCCTTTTGGCAATTATGTGATTCAGAAAGCATTGAAATCCACTAAGGTAAGTTATTGTATCTTCTCTTTTTTATCACTACAGTCAAATGTCTCTATAACGTCAGTTGTATAAAAACTTAATTGCTTTGGAGGATAACTGTTATAGAAGGGTCCGACTTTAATAGCAAATTAACATGGTTGTAAAGAGAAAATGACCAAAAGCCTCCCCAATCTTTATCTCAAATTCCAACTACACACCTATACTTTGCAGGGATCTTATGACCCCCCTCCCCCCTCTCGAACTATTTTAAAGTAGAATATTTACACCCCTAAAAGCTCTTGCCCAGACATTGTTTCAGGCAGTGAGCTGCACTCGCTGCCACATCATCGCCATGTCATTTTTTCTTGCCAAGTCATTACCACGTTATTTTTTCTTTTTTAATTTAAAAAATTAATTATTTAACTTTTTTATTTCCTTTTCTCTTTCATTGCACCACTTCTATGGCCATTCTTTCTCAAAAAATTCTTTTCTTTAGTTTTCATTTCACTTTGTTTTCCACCCATTTCTTCACTTTCCACTCTTGCTATTTTCAGAACTTCAAAATGGACCACTCCGTCATGGTGGCCTCATCTGACCCATCAACGTTCCTTTTTTTTTTTCAACTATGAAAATTGATGTTGAATTTATGATTGTGAAAAAATTTGGTGTTGATTTTGATTATGGTGTTGATTTGATTGTTTCAATTTCAAGAAATGTGGATTTGAATGATGGTTTATGGTTTGAAATTGAAAATTCAATCAATGTAAAGTTAAAAGATTTTAAGATTCCACAAAATGTGTATAGAGCATTGTTGGAAGTTTATGTTTCATTTCATGAGAACAATGATTCTTGGTATGATAATTCGATTAATGAGTATGTAAATTTGATAAATTAGTTTTGGATTGGATGCCATTGTGAGTTTTTGAAGATGTCATTATTGAGTTCAGAAGAAGAAGAAGAAGAAGAAGAAGAAGAAGAAGAAGAAGAAGAAGAAGAAGAAGAAATGAATAAAGAATATTAAAAATAAATTTTTAATAAAAAAAAATAAAATTCGTTCTCACTCTCTTGTCATGTCAGCGTTCAGGGGGGTAAATATTTCACTTTAAAATAGTTTAGGGGGGTCATAGGACCCCCCGCAAAGTATAAGCGTGTAGTTGAGATTTGGGGTAAAGGTTGGGGGGGGGGGGTATTTGGCCATTTTCTCTGGTTGTAAAAGCTGATTTAAGATTCGTTTTCATTTTACAAGAAGATAGAGAATAAATCCGCCATCAAGCTTTAGCAAGAGTTCTAATGGCACGTAGCTCGGTTCTTGTAAACAATAATCCTGAGAACCATGTGATCATTAGTATCAAAAATCTAAATCCAGTTTTTCAGAGAGCTTTGAATATATAATCAAGATGCAAGACAATGTAGAGGAAGACAATCTTGTTTCTGTGTTTTTTCTGTTTATGTTACTTCTGTGTAATCTGTCTCTTTTGTTAGTACTTTGTAACACAAGGGTGAATTTAGGATGATGCAAATCAGTGTAGCTGGTACTTTGGTAGAAATATTTTGTAAGAGCTTTTGCGTGTAATGCAACATTTGTTTATATCTAGTGTTGTCCAATAGCCTGAGATCTTTTATATTTTTTACATTTAGGATATGTGTTTGGGACAAGAATTTTAATCCTTGTGATTCAAAATTGTGTATTCATTACTAAAAATTTTAAACAAAACATAGAAAAACACTTGTATCAACCACATTTGGAGTTAAAAACATGAAGACAAAGAAAATTAAAAGTGTTATAAATACAATAATCATAGATAGTCATTTCACTTTTGTCACTTTGAGGGAACACTCCCCAAAATATGATTTGGAAGTACAGTAGTATATTTTTAACTATGGTGTCCGAAATAACTTGCTCGCACCTCAAATATTTCACCGAATACTTAACAACCTTCCACCAACACATACACCGAGCAACTCTATCCTCAAAGACTTCGAAAGATGAGAGACTTGAAACTACAATAGTTGTTTGACATTTTTAAGCAAATGGACTATTTACTACCTAGCTATTGAAAGTGAAAAGCTTCATACAGGAAAATTTGCACCAATACCCCTATTATATTGCAAAGACAAGTGGTGCTTGAGATAGTACAAAATAGAGTTGCGTTCAACCTTCTGAGACTCCAGAACACATTTATCAACCTCTTTGACTACTTGCCCACTCACATAGTGTTTGCGGCACACAGGCATATATACTTCTGCTCCTGCAATCAACTTCGTCCGTGTCTCCTGTCTTCCTCAAGGTGAAAGAAACACGTTCACCACAAAGTTCACATCGGATGGTAAGCTTGGTCACAAAATCAGAAATCGATATTATGTCAAGGACTGAATCGAAGCTTCTTTTGCAAAATCCAAAATATGAATCAAATACAAAATGACTACACTAGTAAACTCACATTCAAAACATCAAAGTATTGAAGTAGAAACAGAACACTTTTTTCAAAGAAGAAAATCGATTTGATTAAGATACATATAAAATGCATAAACAGATAACAATTTATGCAAGATAATACAATATGTATCTTTAAGCTTAAAAACTTGTATCTTTTGTGTGCTTATTTCAATAATACTTAAAAAATACTTTATACATTTAAACGCATAGTCAGGTAACTATATATATAAGATAGTACAATATGTATCTTGGATGAAATAACATGTCTATATTGTAACGCTTATTTCAATAAAAGTTAAACAACACAAAATACATATAAATGCATTAACAGTAGATCACTGATACAAGATAAACAATATGTATCTATATGCTTATAAACATGTATCTTTTGTTATGTTAATTTCAATAATACTTTATAAACACAAGATATATCTAAAATTATAAACAAAGAACCAGATATATAAGAAATTTTAAAACGTATCATACATGTATAAATATGTATCTCGACCTAATATTCAACAGATCTGAACATGCAAATACCTTTGGAAGCTCATCCCTTGACTTCAATAATTCTTCTTCTTTTAGCGGGAGCTTTACCTCCAGAACTGTTAGATCCACTTTTCTTAGAAACATAAACTTCTTTTTCTTATCCTTCTTGGCATGTTTTTCCAGTAATTTCTTCATAGTATGTGAATCATTTCTATGCTTGGATCTATTTCATCAAAACCATCAGATTAGTAGTCAAAACTATCAGGAACAAAGTTTATAACTTTTTCATATTGTTTAATACTGTCTAATTGAGAGATTCCAAGACTAAAAGATGGTCCCGAATATCTATTCATTATGTTAATTCAAACAATGTAGACTAAAAATATGATAATCAAATACTTTGTTCAATAAAAACACCAAAAAATCACTTTGTAAGTACAGTGCCAAACTATTTCTTTTTGAAAAAAATCGTCAGATAAGATTAGAAGAAATTGAATATGATTTTAGCGGGGAAAATTTACCTTAATTCAAAAATTTGAATTAGAGGGAAAATGGGATTGAAATCGCCGTTGAAATAATGGCGTAGAATGAGGAGAAAACCGGTCTTATTTTGGTAAAGTAAAGGCGTATGAAGAGGATGTCTTAAACATGTATATCAACTTTTAGTAAAAGTAATAAATGTTGGGATATATGTAATATTTTAAAAGTGGAGGAATTTTTCGTAGTTTTGAAACATAAGTTGTTCTTTTAGGTAATTTTTTCAAAAATATATTTATCAACTTCTCTATATATTTGGAGGAGAGGTTTCGATGCATCTCCTGAATGTCCAAAAGAAATTCATCTGAAGGGCATTTTAGTCATTGTATTGTCACATTCCAAAATAACCCCTAGGCGTGACTTGGCTCCCACTAACCCCACTTGTCGAGAGAATCAATTTTTCATACATTCACAATGTCTATAAACACTGAGATAAAACATATACAACTCCACATGCATGAAATAATCATTAAATGCAAAGTAATTATCCAATCAGTTGTCGTATAACGATTTATGAAAACAACAATATTTTAGATAATAAACTCCTATCCTGAGTCCCACACTAAGACCATGGAGCATTTAAATAGAGTTACATGAGTTCAACTTTCGAACATGCAAGCCCAATGAAAATAAATATAATCTAAAAAGATCTAAAGATGAATGACAGCCTCCACGAACAATGGGAAGGATCACCTCAGCAATTGAAGCACATGTACGAACCGGCAGCCACTGGTCTCTCCTTCCGCATCATTATTTGTAGATATGTAAGGAGTGAGCTAGATATCCACAGCTAGTCAAAGACCACAAATTCTACTAAGTTCACGCTTGTACCAACACATGAACTAAGCAAAAAAATATTTTTTTTTATAAAACAGGTTTGAAAAACAAGCATCAAAGTTTAAAGCCTCACTTACCTCGCTAACACCACTTTTCTCAACCTCACAACTCGTAGAATACCAATCAAATAGCCTCTAATGGCTTCAATCTACTCAAACATATTAATTAGAGATATCAATTACGCTAGTCGGGGCCAAGTTTCAATATCCATAACTTTCAGTTTTAGAGCTGAATCTCATATTTTCCATCTTAAACCATGAATTAGAGGTAAAAAGAAGAACATCCCTAACATCTTTGTTCAGATATTGTGCTTCTGTTAACGAATAAGAACGTTGAAACAGAAGGTACTGATATGCCCAAAACCTTTTGAAATGTAAATTTGTAAGTCTACCAGTTTCCTCATGATGAAGCCACCACGACTACCTTTATCTTGTAATTCTATATTGAGTCATCATTAAAATAATCATATATTCCTCCATTATGAACTAGTCATTAGCTTTTGTTATGGCCTTTGACAGCAACCAAAAATGCATAAAGGACATGAATTTTCATACTAACTTCCAGTATCCAACATCTTTCACTCAATTTTACCAATTTACCAAATTTTATAATTCTTCTTTCCTTGTTTCCAAGTCACCAGCCTATCCTTGAGTAATTACAACCAACATTACTATATTTCTTCTACAAACACACACAACAACGGGAGTACTTACACTATAAACTAAAGATACAAGGTAGTCTTATACCTAAATATGAGATCCTTGTTCTGCTAGCTTTTCTCTTCTCTCAAATTTCACCATAAATTTCTTATTTTTTTTCTTTAGCAATAAAGTGATTAAAAAGCCCTAATATATTACTTCTCACGTGAAAAGAACTGAACAAGAAAGCAGATGTGGCTCACTCCTTTTAAATTCTCTTAATTAGTAGTATTAATAATATGATCAAATTATCCATTGACCCCTCATTAAAAAAGTCTAGAGTTATTATATATATTATGCAGGTTGATAACGAGTTCTTGGCTTATAATACTTCACACGTACGTGTCAGTTCCAACGAACAAGCACCACTTGCTTGTGTTTGGAGATTAGCCCGAAAGATTGATTCTTGAAATTTGATTTTGACATCTTTGTGCTGAAGTTTGTTTATTTTCAAGAATTGGGGCTTGCCTTTATATTATTGTGATTTGGTGATAAACTTAAAGTTAATTGACATACATACATAATTTGATAAAATAGGAAAATGACTTTTATGTCATAAATAAAAAGTTAATGACCACCAGTAAAAATTTATTCTAATATAATTTTAGTAGAAAATGAGTTAAAATTATTCGCAGATCGTGTAAAACGTGTTGTTTTGATTTCTTTGCTAGTGAATGTTCAAAATTTATCATAATTATCAATTATTGTATCACAATTATTTATATGTTTGTGTTAGACATGTACTGTTACTTCATATTTAACATTAATATGATTTTAAAATTATTTGAAATAAACATATCTCCCACAGATGGCACAAAACAAATATTTTAGTCAAATTGAACATTAAACATATGTTGTGACCTGTGGTCCTGTTGACTATCACAAAAACTAAAATCAAAATTGATAAATAATTAAGAACCAAAAATACCACTTATATCCTTTTAACTTTTTGGTACTGATGATATGCCGATGGATAATTTATGTCCTAATGTTTGACTCCAAATTTCAAACAATTTACTTCATATTTCCTAACAAAAAGAAGCACATATAAGTTCGCCGATTAAATGGAAAAAAAAAAAAAAAAAAAAAAGAGCAACAAACTGGATGGATAAGAGGGAGTTGCTTGAATATTAAGCATTCTTCAATTTTAATGTCAAGATTGTGAGTTTGAGTCACTAAGGGATCGTTTGGTAGAGTGTATAAGGATAATACAAAATATGATGTATCAGTAATACTTGTTGTTGGACAATAAAATTTTCGAGGCCGAAAAATAAATAATTCGAGACAAGAAAATATTGCAACAATCAATTTATTGATTTCAATATGTGAGTGTTGCAATCTCTATGAATCCTCTGATTCGTCTTTTCAAATATAAATTCAAGGGCTTATGATCTTGAATTTGAACTTGATTTGTTGATTTAAGGGATTGATTCGTCTTTTCAAATATAAATTCAAGGGCTTAAAGCTTGATCTTGACTTTGAACTTGATTTGTTAATTTAAGGGATTTGATCTTGACTTGTGCTAGAATTTGAACTTGATTTGTTGATTTGAGGGAATTGATCTTGACTTGTACTTGAATTCAAGGGCTTTTGAGCTTGTTCTTAAATGTTGCGGTCTTGATCTTGAAGAACTTGACTTGAATGCTTGAGCTTTTTAACTTGAATGCTTGAACTTTTTAGAGAAATTATGAGAAATTGTGGCGTTTGATTCACGAGCTTTCTCTTGCTACTTGTTAGAGTTTTCTTGCTACTTGTTAGAGTTCTGGGATTTCTTTTCTGAATTATGAGACCTTATTTATAGTTGTGGAAAAGGAAGAGTCATGATGAAGATGGATTTTCTTTGATCAATCAGATTTGAGTGACGTGTCACCTTTTATGAGCTTGATTTCATGGGCGTGCTGCATCATTTTGACATATGTCATGGTCCTATTGGCTCCTTCGCTTGACTTGGCATGCCACGTCATTTGACACGTGACGCTTATTTGGGCCTCTACAATATGACGATATCTTGGGCTTTAGTAAGATGGGCGCACTATTTGTGACCCAAATTAACTGACTAACCCAATAAATATTGGACCTTATTTAAATCCATCCTTATTTGAACTTAAATAATTAATTCAACTATATTAATTTGCAATATTTATTTAGGACTAATATTTTTTGAATTTAATATAATCCGAATTTCGCATGGATTTAAATTTACTAATATTTTGATATCCACACTTGTGTTAGTTATACTTACGTTAGTTATGCTTGTATTTTTCTTATGCAATGTTTGATTTGATATATTAAAAATAACATGAATTACATCATTTTACAAAAAAAATTATAGAAATATCCTCCATATATATGTTGGAAAGGATGCAGAATTTTTTTTGAGAGATAATAATATCTTTAACCATGTCAATGCATGCATTAGATCCATTTTATTATTAATGCATAAATTTTGAGGTATTAGTAATATACAACTCAATACACAATAGAGTGTATAACTAATGCAAATACACATAGTGAAAAAATATATATCAAACAAGATAGTAGTAATAAACATTAAATTAATGCATACATTAGCTTTCCAATACACTCTACCAAATGACCCCTAAGAGAGTAATAAAGGAGGGCGGGGGATGAGGGCTCCTAAGGAGGGGTTAAAACTAGAGAAAAGACATTTTTTCTCCCCTGAACTTGTCCTCCCAACTCACTTTAGCACTTAAACTTAACTTATGTTTATTTACACCCCTTAACATCTTTAAAGTGAATTATTTTCACCCCATAATATATAATACCACTCTCACAAAGGAGAGTGCATCACACTCGCTGACACGTCAACCACACATCACCGCCACGTCGGAGTCACGTAAATAAAGTATTTTTTTAATAATTTTATATATATATAAATATATATATATATATATATATATACATATTTTTAAATATATAAAAAATAGTTTAAATTAAAACAAAACCCCACCCCCCATTTTTCATCTTCTTCGTAACCCCCAGTCCTACCCCTTCCCTGCCCCCCTTCCGTCCACCCCCACACCTGCACACACACTCTGTTCTCCCCCATACTGCCCCACCTGCACACACACCCATCCACCTCCGTCCACCCCAACACAGCCACACTTGTCAGATTTTTCGGTGAATTTTCGCCGGAAAACTCAACTCACTTAAAAAATTCAATTAATTATCAATTTGTTCAAACAAATGAATCTAAGAAAGGTGAGGAAAAAATTATGTTGGGTGTTTCTTTAACAAATGGATCTAAGAAATTTGAATGTGTGTTAAATGGAGAAAAATTTTCCTAAAATTTTCTTGTTAATATTTTCTCTGAATAGTTTTTACTGAATAATTTTCATTCAAATTATCCCATTTTTGAAACTAAAACTATTCCATTTTTTGTTTCCCATTTCTTTAACAAATGGATCTAAGAACTTTCTTTTGTTTTATTTCTCTTAACAATGGAGGAAAAATGGGTGTTTAATGGAGGAAAATGGGTGATTTCGATTCGTGTTTCTTTAACAAATAGGTGTTTAATGGAGGAGAATTTTTAATTTAGTGTCTTAGTGGTTATTTTTTTGTGGTGTTAATAGAGGAATATGAAAAAAAATTAAAGGAGAGAAGTGGTGAAAAATGTATTTGAGGTTGTTAATGGAGAAATTTGGGTATTGTTGTTGATAATGTTTTGAAGAAGAAGAAGAAAAAAAAAAGTGTCTATTTTTTATTTTTTAAATTTTTTTTATTATATTCAAATATAATATTACTAAAATTAATTTTTTTAATAAATAAACGCACCCTTTTAAAAAAAAATATCACGTCAGCATTAGGGATGAAATAAATACACTTCAAAGATGTTAAGGGAGGTAACTAAACGAAAATTAAGTTTAAGTGCTAAAATAAGGACAAGTTCAGGGGAAAAAGATGTCTTTACTCTAAAAATATTTTTTTTAAAATAGCTTATGACAAAGATAACTAACCTAAACGTAACTGTCATTTTAAGAATTATTAGTACTGCGGACGCAAGAAAAATAATAATAATAAATAATAATGAATTACTGTATGAGCTATACCATCCCTTGAATAGCAAACAATAAAAATGGAAGAAGAAAAGTAATTAAAAAAATATCAAAAGACGCGGCAAAAAAAAAAAGAACCTGCGTATGTTAAAAGCAATTTATTTACTCACTCAGAGTTACCCTTATCAGACTAGGAATAAGAAACTTGCGCACCCTAACTTGTTGTAAGGGAGCATGTTGATCTAAGAATCCAGGTTCCGAACTAATTTTCTCCAGTAAAGCTGGTAATCCATCACGATCATTTGGGAGAAACATGTACATGCTGAGAACTCGCTTGTCCTCACCTTGTTTATAAGGAAGACGTAACACTTTGAAACCATCATACGCCTTCACGTATTGCCGTTTTTTGCTGGTCATGAAGGGTGCTTGAACAGAGACTCCAGTCATGAAGGGAGCTCGATCAGATACTCCGACATTTAAGAGATGGAACTCGTGGTCTTTTGTATCTGACGCATCCAATTTCTCAGTCCAGGCTCCCTTGAAATATAGTGCACTCCCCAAGACCAGCCTTGTCCCGGCATCCACTGCACCAGGAGGAAGAATCTCTTTTATCAGACCATTCGTTTTCTCTTCAGCCCACTTATTAATTTCAGCAGCAACTTCATCAGCCATGATTTTAAAAAGAAATAAAATTAGACCAAACAGACAACATATATAAAAATCAGGAGGCCTAACAGAATATACCTGCATGTTAGATTTATTTGTTCCCTAATCTTATTGTAAAAGCATAATAAAAACGTAAATATTTGTAACGTGCTTACTGATTTGAAAATATTGATCTGCCAATCAACATGCTTACAATATTTTGTTAAACATTTCGAATTTCACGAGTAGGACTATTCAATTTTAAAAGTGAATTAAAAGTAGAATAATTAAAATTTTAGGCATACAATTTACAACAACAATATACCCAATGTATTTCAACAAACGGAAGTCTAGGGAGGGTAAAGTGCACTTAGTCTATACCATTATCATAGATAAAGTAGGGAGGTTGTTTCCGTTAGACCTCGGCTCAAGATAAATAATAGTATACCAAACAATAAAAATTAACAATAAAATGGAATAACATACCGCTATATAATAAAAGAAATAAGGTATGACAAGGTAATAGTATAAACTATCTATTCGAGATCACAAACATCATCAGAACAGAGACATAAAAATTAACATCAAAATGGGTTAACGTACCAATAAAAGAAACAAGGTATCGACGGAGTAATACTATAAATTATCTATTCGAGATCACAAACATTCTCAGAACACTAAGAATAAGAAACCACAAATATAGATACAAACACAACACTCCTTCCTACTATTACGAAGGCACTAACCCTCTACCCTAATTCGCGTCCTCCACACCTTCCTACCAAGGGTCATGTTTTTCATAAGCTGTAGCTGCTCCATGTCATGTCTAATCAGATAAAAAATATTCTAAATCCTAATAATTAATAATTCAAAATACTTATGAAAAATTGGAGGTCAAGAAAAACTGTGCCACATAAATTCAAACATTAGCAATTTTGAGACTAACCTTGTTCTGAAAATCAACAGAAGCAGCAGCAGCCTTATAAACATTGTCCATAACGTGTTTGAAAGAAGGATTAAAATCCAGAGTTTGTTTAATCCAAGCTCCATTAGCAACGGACAAACGCGGACCTCCCATTGTACTTCCATCGGCTAAAACATTGGCGATAATCCGAGAATAAACAGAGTTAAGTTCATCAACAGAGTTGAATTTGAGGAAACTCAACAATTGGTCCAATGTCTCACCACTTGAACCAGCAGCAATAAGCCCGAGAACTATTTGAATAGATAGTGGGGAAAACACCATGTTTGCATCGTTGGGGTTGGATTCAGTGGATTCAAATTTGGTAAAGAATACATGCTTTGCGAGCATCGTAGAAACATCGGTCTGTTTCTGTATCGATGCTCGGAGATGCATATCGGTCTGTTTCTGCATGTAGTCGAATTGAGAAGGGAAATACATGATTATTTTTATGTGAAGAGTGAAATTGAAATTGAGAGAGAGGTTTGACCCTCCTTATATAGAAGAAGTTGTTAGCGTTATGTTAATAACGTGAACAGTTGAGTAATATTTAAGCTAAGCTTTTCACCTAAGTTCAAAATATCTTTTGAAATTGAAGCTTCTAATGTTCTAAAAGGACTCGGCCTCACATTGTCTTTTATTGGTGGTCTCACTGAGATGGTGGTTAATGATTTCCCTCTAGCAGTTTCAAAAGTTTTTCACAAGTCGTTTGTTGAAGTAAATGAGGAAGGCACAGAAGCTGCAGCTGTTAATGCTTTTACAATGAGCCCCACTTTCTGTGGGACGATGGTTAAAGAGGAGCGGATAGATTTTGTTGCTGATCATCCCTTTTTGTTCTTTGTGAAAGATGAGACTTCTAGTGCTGTTTTGTTCATGGGGACTCTGTTGAATCCTCTTGCTGTTTAGCATGTTGCTTCACTACTTTCATTAATCATTTTTATTTAGTTAGGAGCATATTGATGTTACGTTTATTTTTGTAGTATTTTTCAAAGTATGTTTACTACTGCCTCAGTTTGTTTATAGCAAGTTCTTTTTTTCGGTTTTTTTCACTTGTTGTAGAACTTATTCGATAGAAAACCTTGGGCCTTGGGCAGTCAAGGGGACTCAACTCACAAACTTGCTTTACTTTAGAAAAATATTTCAATTTTGTGATTAGAAAGACAATACATTTATATTTATTGAATTAAAAAAATTAAAATTGATTTTTAATTCTAAAATGTCACATGACATTTAACAAAGAGATATATATGCATCGAGTTATACTAGATGGAAGATATATATATGACATTTGATAAAGGTTGAACTTGTTGTTGCAGAGAATATTTTGTGTTTGAGGTTGATATATGCAATTGAATTAGAGATTAAGGAATCCCATATAAATAACATAAATCTCAAGATATGTATAACCTAATGGGTGTAGATTTTTGTGTTAATGGAGAAATGCTATATTCATGACCAAGAAGAAAGGAAAAGAATCTTTTAGTTCGTTGCTTTTTTTCTATTCTTTTGATGTATGCATTTTTTTTATGTGTATAGCTTTTTCTTTTTGTAGTTTCTTCTTTATTAATAGTTGCTCACTCTCTTTATTATTATTTTTACTTGAATTTTATTTTGGAGGAAGAAAAAATGGTGTTCTATTATTTCTAATGGAGGAAGAAAAAAATGTGTTAATACTTAATTTTCCTTTATTTTTTAGTTTATTTCTCACTCATTACTGTGTATATTCTCTCCTTAATGGCTGTTTTTTTTTTTTTTTTGGCTTTATTTAAGTATATTTATATCTTTGTTTTTTGTTCTCCTTTTGTAAAAGGTGAAAAAAATTGTGTCCCGAGATGTGTATTTGCAAAATCCAGCTATGTACATGTTTATTTGGTCTTTTTTTCAACACACCATATACAAAATTATTCAAGAATAATCTTATTGTTGAACATTTTTTATTCAGGAACAACATATACACATCATCAATATGTATATTAGTGATTTAGTTGTTGATATTCAACCGCATGAACATAAAGTAGTTATGTATAATTATATTTTAGTTTCATATGTTAAGACATCGACGGACACTTTAAAGTGGTCCCAAAAATTCACGTAAATACCTCAACTAAGGCTTGTACCTATCAAATACCTCAATTGCTTAAATTGATACCTATCGGGTACAAATTATTGATTTGGCAAGGAAAGTATAACACACTTTCCTTTGGGCGCTTGAATATAAGAGAGAAAATTATTTTACTTTTTTTTAATTAAAAAATCTATACTTTAATTATTTTATTAATATAATTTTATAATAATAACAATTTTTTAATTTTATTTTTTAAAAAGAAAAGCCTCCTTCACCCCACCCCCAAGCTGTTGTCGTCCCCAAGCACCCCCACACCCAAGTCGTTGCCTTCCCCAGCTATCGCCGCCGGCAGCTTATACTTCTTCTTCCATCTAACCCAAATAGGAAGTTTCAAAAGAGGCAAAAAGAATCCTTCTGTGCTGGCATGTAGTTTCAACCTTAGTAGAGTTCGACTGATTCGTATGAGCCTTATTTTTCAGTTTTGTTTCTCGATAATATGAGAATCTTGTATATACAACAATGTTAAAAGACCTTAGAAATTTTTTGTTAGATGCCTAAAGTGGTAACAAATAACAGACCTCACACCTCAATCCTATTGAGCTCAAAGGGGAGGAAGCAAAAAAAATTGAAGTGTCGTGCAATAGAGAGGAAACAGAAGAATTTCATACTCAATAAAGAAATATCCATAAAAATGATTTCATTTTTCCTCTTTTGACATTTCTTTTCTTCTGCATTTGATCATCTACCCTCATTTTCCGACTTGTAACGATCCGTCCCTCATCAATTTTAAGCTGAGACTATTGAATCATTCACGAGAATATTGTCGCGATGCTTTTCTCCAATCCGTACCAGCCTTCATCATTGCAGTGAATTCCTCATAACTAATGCGACCATCCCGCATAGTTATAGACAATATAATTTTCCGACGAAATTTTATTTTTTTCGATAAGCTTAATATGAATCTGAAATTACTTTCTTTGAGAAAAGAATAACAAAGGCAAAAATTGAAAAAGAAAATGGGTAAGAAGATGAAGAGGGGGGGGGGGTTATGGAAGTTTTTTTATTTTATTTTTAAAAAACATTTATAATTATTTTTTAATAATTATTTGGGCCCTCAAGCCATCATTTAATTGGCCCTTTTTGTCATGTTACGGCAAGTGTAATACACACACTTCACATTTGTTGCTAATTAATAAAATGTGCCTAATAGGAATAATTTTTGACACAGTATAAGTGTTCAATAGGTACATGCCTTAGTTGAGGGGTTTAAATGAATTTTTGAAATAACTTTAAGTGTTTGTCGATGACTTAAACCTTTAAACAATGTTAATTCACTATTAACATGATGCCATGTAATTACTTTGAATTATGTTATGACAGATATATTAGTTTTTACTTGTTACATTAAGTTGCTATATTTGAATTTTCCTTTGATGAATGTGTAGTTGTTCTGTAGCTGTTGATTGCATCTTGTATCACACACATACACACACACAGAGACACACACACACACATATATATATACTAGTTAAGTGTATGTGCTTTGCACGTGTATATCACTTTAACTATAATCTTTGAATATAAAAAGAAAAAATTATTGTGGTTTTGGCATATTTTCTTAAAACTACAATAACAAGTGTTCATTAATCGATGGGATGATTATTTCTCTTCTTATAATATGATGAGTATTGGATAGCATTCTATTGTAAATCTAGTTTTGAACGTTGAATAGAAAAGTCTTGTAAAAAGAATATTATTTGATTTGAATTTTTAATTTGAGAAAATAGTTCTTCTTCTTATCATATTTTTTAGAACTCCTTAAATATTAATGAGATCTCCTAATATTTATTACCATATATTTTTTCTTACCAAAAAATTTAGGACTCTTTAATTTTTAAAATATATTACTCTCTTATCAAAATATTTTAGGACTCCTTAATTTTAAATATTATAAAAATAAATAATAATTAAAGAAAATAAGTGAAAAAACAATTTTGCCTATTGCAGAGTCTTTTAATGAAGGGTAAAAAGTTCAAATTACTTTTCTAATGGTTTTCACACTTTTAATATATTATATTATATATATATATATATATATATATATATATATATATATATATATATATATTGTACCAAATACATAATCAGTTGCATGTATATAATTTAAAAATGAGAAAAGGTATCTTTTCCCCCTGAACTTGTCCTCCAAACTCACTTTAGCACTTAAACTTAACTTTCATTTATTTACCCCTTTAACATCTTTAAAGTGTATTTGTTTGACCCCTAAAGCTGATGTGATATTTTTTTTTTTAAAAAGAGCACATTTATTTATTAAGAAAATTAATTTCAGTAATATTATATTTAAAATATAATAAAAAAATTAAAAAAAATGAACACTTTTTTCTTCTTTCTTCTTTCTTTTTCAAATCATCATCAACAACAACACTCAAACCTCCATTAACAACTTCAAATTTTTTTCACTTTCCTCCATTAACAACACCACTCAAGAACAACACTTTCCTTTAATTTTTTTTCACTTTCCTCCATTAACAACAACACCCAAGAACAACACTTTCCTTTAATTTTTTTCACTTTCCTCCATTAACACCACCCAAGAACAAACATAAAAACACTATTAAATAATTTTCTCCATTGAATACCATCTTAACCTTCAATCCAACTCCCTCAAAATTTAGATAAAAATTAAATTAAATTGATGACTTTATTTTTGAATCACTTATCTTCAATGAGATTTCTTTTGATTTGTACTTTTGAATTTTTTTTGTTAATAAGACAATTTGAAAAAATTAATTTTAACTTGATGAAAGTATTTTTGTGTTTGAATAAGAAAGAAGAGGGTGGGGGTGGGAGGCTGGAAGGGTGAAAGAACTGGGGGTGGGAGGCTGGAAGGGTGAAAGAACTGGGGGTGGGGTAGGGGTGGGGCTGAAAGGGGAGAAAGAATGGCGGGTGGGGTGGGGGAGGGCTGGAAGGGGAGAAAGAACGGGGGGTGGGGGGTTGAATTTTTTATTTAATATATATATATATATATATATATATAGTACATGTATATTTTTTATTTTAAAAATAAAAATACATAAAAATAATTATATAAAATATATATTATTTAAATAAAAATGGGGTGGGGATGGGGGCATTTTTTATTATATATATATATATATATATATATATATATATATATATATATAAATAGTAAATATATATTTTTGCCTTTTTAAAACAGAAATACATAAAAATAGTATGTGTGTGGGATTTTTTTTTAAAAAAAATCCTAATTTTTTACGTGGCAATGACCTGACACTGATGTGGCACTGATTTGGCACTGACATGGAGCGTGTGAACCCACTCTCCGTTGTGAGAGTGGTATTCAATTTTGAGGGGTGAAACAAATACACTTTAAAGATGTTAAGGGAGGTAAATAAACAAAAGTTAAGTTTAAGTGTTAAAGTGAGTTTGGAGGACAAGTTCAGGGGGAAAAAGATGTCTTTTCTCTTTAAAAATACAGATCATTAGTGTATATGAAATTATATTTATGTATATGAAAAAAATATATGTGTATTTAATATATAACCAAATCATTATCAAATATTTTGTGATAAATTTATTCTAGTAATTTGTTCAAATAATTATAAGTTGTGATGAAGATTAAGTATATGGATTAAATTGACAAAAAGTCATGTAAAAATAATATGTATTTGAAGATATGTATGAGGGATGCTTATATTAACAATATACATAATGATTGTAGGTGCCAGAGTAATGTATGAATTACCTATTTAAATGTTATGTAACTAGATTTTTGACTAATATAAATGTATTCAAGAAATAACAATTGTTATATATATGTAAAATATGTATATAGTTGTTACATAACAAACGGAAAAAAAAATTGTTAGTGACTTATGTAATCTAAAACTAAATCTGACATGTGTATATAGTTTAAAATAAAAATAAGTCTATGTATATGATACCTTTCTACCTATTCAATGTATAATTATCTTTTGTTGGATAGTGTATTCTACAAATTTTATTGATATTGTGATATGCAGAAGGATATTCACTATGTGTATGAGAAATAACAAAAAAATCACTCATACTTGATAGTGACATAGTATAAAAAAGTATAATGACTCAATGCTATATAAATTGATAAAACAAAAGATATGAAAGTCAAATTTTTCTAAAATAACATAATATGTTCACCATACATTAAAATATATATTTTTCAACACACTGTAGAAACAACATAATTATAATCAAAATATTTTGAACTATTCATAACTATCATAATACTGTCAATCTATTCTAAATTAACAACCTCAAATTCATCGAGAGGAGGTACATAACTTGGCTTGAGTCTTGGAGGATTGTCGTTGTTTTCATTATAGATACATTTTGTCTTGGATCAATTGTTGCTGATTTCTTCGGGTCTTGCGTCTCGATCATTTTTTTTATCAAAGTTACCTGTCTTTCTCCTTTTTGAAGGTTGAGCAGATGATGTATCAATAATGTAACCCACCTTTTATGAGGATTTTATATGGTGATTATCTGCTGAAATCCTCAAAACCTTGATGATCTGGGTGTAAATATGATAGCTGCTCATCAGCAATCTTTTTCTCACGACGATCTGTCAGAGTGGTAGATAGAAATGAAGAAGTAGGGTCATATATTTCAATGTCTTCTCGCATTGACAAATTAAGTCTTTAAACTTCTTCAAGTGTTGGACATAGATCCTTGTAACGAACTGTGAATCAAATGAGAAAATACGAAAATAAGAATAAAAAAATATTTAAATATTGAAGACTAAAGCCGCACCAGAAGAAACAAAAATTAAAACATGAAAATTTGAATAGTTAGTAAGCATTACCTCACTGAACATACCACCCATAAACTTCTCATATTTTGTCTTGACGCCGACAATATTTTAGTTAAAAATATGTGCATCTGTATGTATGTGACTTTGTATACACTACATTAAACAAACAACATGTTATGTATGTCAATAAAAATATGCTTATAAAGATTATGTATATTATCAATATATATAGAAATTGTTGAGCATATGACATGAAAATTTTTAATATAGTCCATATACATAATACTCTGATATGTATATGGACTCAAATATACCATCCAAGACCGAATGAAAAACACTGAAATCATTTCTATCTATATAGCTTTTATAGAATAATAATAATATGTATATGATGACATTTGAATGTATAAGAAATTTGATACATAAATATGTTATATATATTTGTATAAGCACATATGACTTAATCTGATATGTACTCAAAAATATCAATCAAAAGCTGAATGGAAAAAAGTTAATCTTATTGCTATGTATATTTCTTTTAAAAAGTCAATTTTAAATATATATTATCTAATGAATATAATTATAGTTCATATACATAACACACTGTTATGTATATATGCTAAATCACAAACACACATTCAATTGAAAAAATAAAACCCCATTCATATGTATATGACTTTTATACACAACAAACTTATGTATATAATCAACACTATTATGTATATATACAAAAACAAACAAACACATCCAATTGAAAAAATAGAACCCAATTCGTATGTATATGACTTTTATACATAACAAACTTATGTATATAATCAACACCAGCATAATTAAATGTTATGTATATAGCATGAGAAGTAAGAACAACACTGATATTATATAAAAAAATAAATAAAAAAAATTGATCAAAAAATACTCAGATTCTTAAAGAAAAATTAAAATATCTTTGATAAATGGGGCCGTGAAGTATCTCTTTTTTTTTCTTTCTTGATGGTTCTTCGATTTGATTTTTTGAATTTCGCGCAATTGTTTTTTTTAGTTTTTTCATCTCAACGGGATCATTACGATATTTTGATCTGTTTTCATTGAAATTAAGGTCCTCGTAATCAAAATTTTCAGGAACAAAATCAATAAGTCGATTTGTTGGTTCATTAAACTCTAACTGAGTTAATCCTAAACTAAAAAATGAAGAATCATCCATTACAAAGTAAGATTTAAAGAATGAACAACATGCAAGAATTTATTCCATCGAATTTGAAATTGATAAAAAAAAAAATCTTACTAACCTCTAATCTTAATTTTAAGAATGTTGTTAATGTAGCTATTGTTAATGTAGTTTCTAAAAAAAATGAATGTCGATGAAGAGGAGTTAGCAGCAAACACGATTGTGAATTCAAAAGTGAAAAACGTCAGATAGTGTTTCCTTGATTATAGGCATCTTCCAAGGAGTAAAAACCGTGAAGAGTAAAAGGTAAAGTAATGTATATAAATTTTTAGAGAGAGAAATTGAAAAATAGATATTTGTAATAAATTTTAAGAGTTAGGGTAATCAATATATCTATAATCTATAATATACTAAAAGTGTGAAAACCCTTAAAAAAGTGATTTGAACTTTTTGACCTTCATTAAAACACTTAACAATAGACAAAATCATCTTTTTATCTTTTTTTCTAATTATTATATTATTAAATCAAGGACTGCTAAAGTATATGGGAAGAATCTTGCTAAAATAAATATATGGAAAGAAATAAGAATTCTAAACTATTTAAAATATGAAAATTTAAAATTATATATAATAACTAAAACATATGAAAAAAAAATTAACAGTCCCAAAATATATGTAAAGTATCACATTTTATTGTAATTAAATATATATGGTTGACATATATACGTTCCAATCCCATAGAATTCAATTTTTCTTTTACCTTTTTCCACGTTTTTTTGGGCTTCAAATTAAATTTCTATTCTTTTGTTGTTGGTTTAAATTAGATTTAATAAAATTAAAGATCCTTTAATTTTTAAGATGTTTTTGTTTCATAATCTTAAATATTTATATTTTTCTCCGTAAATAAATCATTGTTGATTAATTCTCTAATATATTTGTGCAGATGAAGAAAGATTTATGCAAAGCGTGCGAACGAGAATTCGTACCGATTACGAGTGAATTTAAGATATGTTTTTTTTGTTTTAAATTTTACTTATTATTCATATTTATTTTATTTCTTATTAAGGCGTAATTCAAGTTAAAACTTTTTTGTCAAAATCATATTTACATAAGAAAAACTATTAAGAGAAAAACAAAGTGAAAATTTTGATTTGTTATGATAACAAACAAATTATAATATCAAAGGAGTATTAAACAAAGTCATTAGTTGGTTAGAAGATGAAAACAGAATGGGGATTAGAGATTTCATGAGTTAGCAAACCAAATTTATATTCGATTTCATTCATCTATTAGGTTCTTACACATGAATGCTACGAATAATTTAAATCGCTCAATTTATATTTTAGTGTCATCATCAAGACTCTAAAAACATATTTTTCCTTTCAAAGTATAATATTAAATAATTGATATTTCAACGTTTTATTTTTTTAAAAAAAAATTGTTCATATATTTGTTTCATATTTATAATTATTAGTCTTGGATGAGAAGATGCATGACATGAAATGTGATTTTACTTGCTTTAACGTGGGTGGTATGGAATGATAGAAATAGGAGATTTTTTGAAGGGTTAATTTTTCTCTATCAAGAAATTAGCTTTAAGTGACTTTAAATGGACCCGATTCATAATAGCAGGATTTTTGAAGGCGGATCAAATATATTGTTCGATATAAATGATAGTAATTTATTCGTTTATGTATACTTATTATTATCGTCATATACACGTGCGAAGCACGTACACTTGACTATTAATATTAAAAGTGTGAAGACCGTTAGAAAAGTGATTTGAACTTTTTGCCCTTCATTAAAAGACTCTTCTTTAGACAAAATTGTCTTTTCACTATTTTTTAAATTTATTAATATTTAATTATTTTTTACTATATTAACTAAACTTCCTAAAATATATATATGGGACTTCCAAAATATATGGTAGGAGAATTAATTAATATTTTCCTTTCTACTAGACTTCCTAAAATATATGAGACTCCTAAAATATATGGCAAGAGAATTAATTAATATTTTCCTTTCTAAATACTCTTAAAATAGAATTCTATTAAGGAAATACTTCTATAAATATTGAGATATACGTTAAACTAGAGAACAAACTGGTTTGCCTATTGGAAGAATATGATTGATGCTCATCTAACTTGATTCGATTGCATGTCTAGATTGGTGGATGTTTGATTTTCTAACCCTCAACTTCTTCACTGTTTTTGTCAGCATAATAGAATTCAACATGTGTGTGTGTGTGTGTATATATCTTCTTTGTTTTCATTCAAAATCATTCTTTTGGGTCAAAATTTTTGCCCAGATAAGAATTAGTTGGATCAAAATAGGAGCTTTGTGATTACTATTATATTATTTTTTTTTAGTTACAGGTCGTAGATGAATGTCGATTGACTTTGAAGAATTTCTTATGTAACTTGGTCGGCTTTGAAATTTTTTTGTGTGTAAAATTTAAGTTTAATTGTATTGTTTTGATATTGCTTTTATCATATTATTTTGTTGCAGTTTACAGGTGATAGATTATGTTGGTCAGCTTTAAAAAAAAAAAATACGTAAAGGTTAGGTTTAGTTGTATTATTTTGATATCTCTATTATCGTATTATTTTGTTATTGCTTACAGGTGGTAGATGAGTGTCAGATGACTTTGGAAAAAAAATTGTGTGTAAAGATTAGATTTAATTGTATTATTTTGATGTCACTATCATTGTATTATTTTTTTGCAATTTACAGATGGTAGTTGAATGTCGATCGACTTTTAAAAATATTCTTGATAAAGGTTAGGTTTAATAAATAAATTCTCCATTTTTACAATCTCAAAAGATATTAAATTTAATTATTTATATTCATCTTTATTATTTAAACAAATATCCTATTTAGTATAATGTTTGAACTTATCAAAGTGAGGTACACGCGCAAGGCGCGTACACCTAAACTAGTATATATAAAGGAGGATTAGAGATATGCCTATGTGGCACCTCTCTATGGCCTTCTTTTACATCTTTTTTTCTCATTTTTCTGGACATTTTTTCTTCTTTTTTTCAATTAATTTATTTTACAAAATCATGTCCTTAATTCATACATTCAATTAACATTATGATTTCATGTGATTTACAACTTTTTCACCGACTACATCTTTTCATATTCTCATTAATCAACATTAAATCTCCTATAAGTACCAATACTAATGGGTGAATACCAAATTATATTTTTCATCTTCAGTTATTAATTTTTTTCTTATTGTGTCTCTATTTTTTTTTCTCTTGTCGTTATTGTGTTATATAATTGGTTTTTGTTTTTATTTTTATTGTATATATATACATGAAATTTGCTTTCCATTTCGACAGAATGTTGTGTTGTTGCAATATCGTGATTTTTCTCTTATTCATCATCAGATTCCTGCTTAAACTTATGCTACTTATATATCTGATTTAAATTATAGATATGAATGACAAAAAGATAAAAATGACTAATATATTTAATAGTAATAAGAAATTATAAGCATTTTATCTCTATGATATATTTGCTTTCCTAATTTTTTTTATTTTTTTTTATTATATTACACTTTGTAATTTATAGATTTTTTAAGCAGGAACACAAAGAGACGCAGACTCGAATGATGCAGTATAAAAAGAAGTGTGAAATTGTAGAATTATTCATACCCAAGTAGTATTTTTTGCACGGAGTATCCATTATGCAAAATAATTCTTTGAAAATTATTATTTTCATCACGTGTTTATATTAAATCATAATATAATATAATATATATATATATATATATATATATATATATATATATATATATATATATATATATATATATATATATATATCAATGACAAATTAATATGGCATATCTCAATGATAGCTTATTTATTTTCTCTTTTTTTTCTTCCTCATTTCTTTAGATTAAACTGTCTAAATATGGATTATTTTTCATGAATGTTCAGTTATATATTCTTCAAGCTTCTATTTATATATTAATATTAATAAATTATTTTTTAGTGATTTTGATGAGATATTTAGTTAGGTTGATGAATGAAGAAGAAGACGGTCATAGTGAAGAGGAGAAAGAAGAAGGAATATAAAGTATTATCATGAAAAATTAAACAAATTTGTATTTTTTATCAAACTTTTTATTTAGTTGGATAGTTTTTCTGTATTGTTTGTTATTATTTTTATTTTCTTTGAAGAAAATTTAATGATTTGGAGCATTTTTCTTAATCAATTTTTTATTCTTTCGTAGCATTCCTAATTATGAAATAAATTTGTCATCGTTGTGATAATTTTTATTTAAATAAAATTTATGGATCCATAAAATGAAGGAGGGGGGAAGGGGGAAGAATTCAAATTGAGTGCTTTTATTTAAAAAGAAAATGCATAAAATCGAACTGTAGGTAGTTTTTATCTTTATTTTTTATTTTATCATAATCTTTTTTTTTCTAACTTTCTTTTCTTCCCCATATGATGTTATATAAGAAGGAATCGATGTTGATTATTTTAAAAATCAGAGTAACAAAGTGGATTTAAAAAATGTACAATAGTATCTTTTAAAAATTTATTAGCTTTCTAATCATTTTTTTTATTAATTAAGTTTATATATTAAGTTTGTAGCTTATGTTATTTTATGTGGATTATATAAAAATATTTTTGAGCGTAATATGAAATTTTGATCATTCCTCTTGAATAATCTTGAGGGTTCCTTCTACTTACATCCTTGATCATGAAATTGCATGATATATACTTTTGTAATCTTTTAGTTTGAAGTTTCAGTTTTCGTTAGTGATACTAATTAGAATTTTTCAAAAGGTTTTTTTTGTGACAATATCACTTCAAAATTAGCATGATGATAGACAATATTAATGAAAATGTGACTTATGGATTATGTGACAGAATTGAAAAAAAAATACAAATTTGATTTGGAAGAGTTTATAAATGATCATATCCCAAAGCCATATTTAGTATCAAAGGAGGTGATAAGATTCACGGTGAAAGAATTACTAATAAATTAGAATTCTTCTCTTATTGATATTATAATGAGGATTACAAATTGATATACTCCCTCCATTTTTTCAAGTACATACTTCATTTTTTAGTTAATTTAACTAATTTTTAAAGCTAAATTCGATTAGATTAATCTATATTTTTAAAATTAAAAGTTGAATATTCAAAAACTATATGAAAAGTATTATATATTGCAATTTTTGTTTTTTAATTTAATTAAAAAATACATCTTAAAATATTGATCAAAATTTATATTATTTGACTATAACAAAGGAACCATGCAAAAAGTATCAAGATGTTAGGTGTGGAGCCTGATTAATATGTAATGTACGAATTATATATTAATGTTCACGCGGTTCAACTTGTAGCACTGTAGCACTGTACCTTTTATTCTTATTTTCTCTGTGTAACTGTACATATTCTGAATCATTAATATAAATAGCCCGTCCGCCGTGGAGTTTACCCACGGGTGTTACCACGAAATTATTTCTCACTCATCTTTCTATCTCTCTCTCTCCTCACAAAATTTCTCTCTAGCTTTCTTCATCTTTTCCGCCAGATCTAGTGAGTGTGAAAGGTAATTGATCCTAACAACTGGTATCAGAGCTTAGGAGATTCACAGATCACTGAAGATGGAAGGATCGAAGCTTGGAATCGAGAAGTTTGATGGATCCGATTTCGATTTATGGAAGATGCAGATCAAAGACTATCTGTACCAGAAAGATCTTCACGAACCCTTGACCGGGGTGAAGCTAGAGTCCGTGAAAGAGGAGAAGTGAAATCTCAAGGATCGGCAGGCTCTAGGACTGATCCGGTTGACTTTGTCGAGAAATGTGGCATTCAACATCGTCAATAAGAAGACCACGTTAGATCTGTTGAAGGCGCTATCAAATATGTATGAAAAACCATCTGCGATGAACAAGGTATATTTGATGCGTAGATTGTTCAATTTACAAATGTCTAAGAATGGATTTGTTGCTGATCATATAAACGAGTTCAATATGATTGTTAGTCAATTGTGTTCTATGGATATTAATTTCGAAGATGAAATTAAAGCATTGATTTTGATGTCATCTCTGCCCGAGTCTTAGGATACTATTGTTGTTGCGATTAGCAGTTCCCGTGGATCTGAGAAGCTGAAGTTTGATAAAATCCGAGATATTGTTCTTAGCGAAAGCATTCACAAACGAGAAATTGGGGAGTCATCTGGTAGTTCTCTCAGCGTTGACCGAATGAGGAGAGACCAATCGAAGGGTCAAAATACACATGGCAGATCAAAATCAAAGAATCGTGGAAAATCTTCAAACCCCAATGTGACGTGTTGGAATTGTGGAGAGAAAGGACACTTTCGGACAGATTGCAAGAAGCCCAAGAAGAAGAAGAATCAGAAATATAGAGATGATAATGATTCTGTTAATTCAGCAGAAGATATTGGGGATGCTCTAATCCTTAGTATGAAAAGCCCGGTTGAATCCTGGATATTGGATTCTGGTGCATCTTTTCATTCATCTCTAAGCAAGGAATTGTTCCAAAATTTCAAGTCTAAATATTTTAGAAAGGTGTACCTTGCAGACAACAAGCCGTTAACGATTGAAGGAAAAAAGGATGTCTGCGTAAAAACTCCAGCAGAAAATCAGTGGACATTGAAGAATGTCAGATATGTTCCTGATCTCAAGAAGAATCTGATCTCTGTTAGTCAGTGGGATAGCACATGCTACAAAAATTAGAACTTTGTACACCACCGCAAGGTGTATAAACATGGTTGTTGTTGCTAAGGGTGCTTCCGATTCATGTCTGTGACACAACAGACTTAGACACATGAGTGCCAAAGGAATGAAGATGTTGTCTGCAAAAGGAGCTTTAGAAGGGATGAAATTTGTTGCTATGGGTTTTTGTGAGAGCTGTGTTATGGGCAAACAGAAATGAGTAAGCTTCACGAAGACTGCTAGAGAGCCAAAGAAAGTACGGTTGGAAATGGTCCATATAGATGTATAGGGACCATCTCCTATTTTATCACTTGGTGGATCCATATTCTATGTCACCTTCATTAATGATTTCAGCAGGAAGGTATGGGTTTACTTCTTGAAACCCAAGTCAGATGTGTTTGCTACTTTCAAGAGATGGAAAACTGAAGTTGAAAATCAGACTGGTTTGAAAATCAAATGCCTGAGGTCTGACAATGGAAGAGAATATGATAAGTCAGAATTCAAACAATTATGTGCAGCTGAGGGAATCAGATTGATGAGAACAGTTCTCGGGAAGGCAAGGCAGAATGGAGTTGCTGAAAGGATGAACAGAACATTGAATGAGCGTGCAAGGAGCATGAGGATACATTGTGGGCTGCCTAAGGCATTTTGGGCAGATGCTGTGAGCACAACTGCATACTTGATCAACAGGGGTCCATCATATCACGCCCCAAAATCCCATCGAGCCGGACTGGCACCCGAAGCCGAGAAGGCCCGGGAGAACCCGTTCAAATACCTGTACTTTCACTTACATGTCACCAAAAATTTAGACAGCACTTCGTTGCATATAGAAGGGTCTAATTACCTGTATCAGCACAACACGCACAAATATATATATATATATAATACTTGGCCGTCGGGGCCACCATATATACAAATATAACATCACTATATAAACTTCCATGACTTTACGCTTCCTTATGTCTACAAAGCCTCTAGGATATACATGGCATAACTAGGGTCGGGATAAACCTCCCGCCCTATCATGACTCCTGTACAATAACAAAACATAAGGAACCGACTCGGAAATCTCCGAAGCAAACTGGAGCTCACCAACAATAGCTGTATGACCTGACTCCTATCTATGCTGTGTATGAGCTGAAGCACCTATGCCTGCAGCATGAAATGCAGGTCCCCCGTGAGGGACGTCATTACAAAATATGTACTGATATGTAAAACTGTAAATAATCATATGTGATATGGGGGATCAAGAAAATCAGACACAAGTGGATAAATCATAATAGAAGTGAACCACACTTCATAAACACTTTTAGGATCATGTACATTATCATTAATCTGAATTGGGTTCTTGAATTCAAACACATTTGTGGAACGGTATACCTTCGTTCATTTCATTCTTTACAATTATCATTCGCCATTACCTCCTCCTCCCGAACCTCCAACCACCTAACAATAATCAATACTGTATCGTACTGTGACCATTAGGCTGCCCCCAGTACATATCGACTGTAATCATATCAAGTATCGGGATCGGCCCATGCTAGGCTTAAGCCCCTAAGCTACCACCCACACGTATATCAAGTAACACACATAAGAGATCTTTCCAATAACTTAGTTCAAAAGCTTTTGAGATTATTACATTAGTGTTCATGCCAATATAGTACCTTTGGAACAACTCATCTGTTTTCAGAAATCTTTATATCGTTGGAAAGCTAACTCGATAAACTTCGCATAGAAACTTCGACGAGCAAATTCCGGTATAAATAGAGTCGATTCCTATACACATATAATCAAACTATACACTTGAAACCATCTCAAAATAATCAATACTCATACTTAAACTCATATATACCTAACTTATGATCAATACACATACTCCAACACATATAACCATGGCTAATGCACGTAATTAAGTACGGGGTGTTACACATCAGTTCCTCTGGGGTTCAAGATTTCGGAAGAAGTATGGACAGAAAAAGAACTCAAGTATTCACACTTGAGAACTTTTTGTTGCACTGCTTATGTTCATGTTGATCCAGCGAAGAGATATAAGCTTGATGCTAAAGCTATAAAGTGTTACTTTATAGGTTATGGTTCTGACATGTTTGGCTACAGGTTTTGGTATGATAGGAACAAGAAGGTCCTAAGACATTGTGATGTGACATTTGATGAAAATTTCCTGTACAAGGACAGAGAGCAAAAGGTTCAAGAGACTACAAAACAAGTGGGAGTTGAGCTTGAGTTGCCGAAGAGTACACCCAAAGATGTTACAACAGAAACTCAACAAACTTTAAAGATTGTCATTGAAGAACCAGAGGTGGAGCAAGTGACACCTGAACAGGTTTGGAGGAGATCATCTAGGACTATTAGAGCGTAAGATAGGTATTCACCATCATTACATTATCTGTTGCTGACTGATGAAGGGGAACCAGAGTCTATTGCTGAGGCCCTGCAGGTGGAAGATTCAATTAAGTGGGAGCAAGCCATAGATGATGAGATGAGCTCACTTGAGAAGAATAACACGTGGATATTGACTGGTGAGCAAATGGATGTAAAAACTGTATTTTTACATGGAGAATTGGATAAGGAAATCTATATGCAGCAACCAGAGGGGTTTGTAGTTCCAGGCAAGGAACACATTGTGTGCAAGCTCAATAGGAGCTTGCATGGGCTGAAGCAAACACCTAGACAGTGGTACAAGAAGTTTGACTCTTTTATGTGTAAGAGTGGCTTCTGTAAGAGTGAAAATGATCAGTGTTGCTACTTAAATAAATACACTGATTCTTATGTATTTTTACTCTTGTATGTGGATGATATGTTGATTGCAGGATCCAGTATGAAGGAGATAAACTCTTTGAAGGCAAGTTTGTCTTCTGAGTTTGAGATGAAATATTTAGGTGTAGCGAAGCAAATTCTTGGGATGAGGATTTCTCGGGGTAGATCTGTTGCACTTTGAATCTATCCCAAGAGTAGTACGTTGAGAAGGTGCTGTCTAGATTCAGAGTTAATGATGCTAAACCCAGGACTACTCCATTGGAAAATCACATAAAATTGTCAAAGGAGCAGTCACCGAAGATAGCTCGGGAGTGGGAGGACATGGCACTTGTTTCGTATGCTTCTGCAGTTGGGAGTCTGATGTATGCTATGGTCTGCACTAGACCTGACATAGCACATGCAGTGGGAGTTGTTAGCAGGTACATGGCAAACCCCGGGAAGGAGCATTGGGAAGCTGTGAAGTAGCTTCTAAGATATCTGAGAGGTACATCCAGTACTTCACTTTGTTTTGGCAATGTCAAGGTGATTTTGTTAGGTTTTATTGATGTTGATCTTGGTGGAGATGTGGAATCGATCAAGAGCACATCCGGATACATTTATACCATAGGTGGTACAGCAGTGAGTTGGATGTCCAGGCTTCAGAAGTGCGTTTCTCTTTCATCTACTGAGGCTGAGTATGTGGCTATAACTGAAGCTGAAAAGGAGATGATATGGATGGCCGATTATCTGGAAGAACTGGGCAAGAAGCAGTGTGAGAAGATTCTTTACACAGATAGCCAGAGTGCCATACAGTTGGTGAAGAACCCAGTCTATCATTCGAAGACGAAGCACATTAGAAGACGGTACCATTTCACTCCCAGGGCAATGAAAGACGGTGATATATGTTTGGAAAAGATAGAGGGTGCAAAGAATCCAGCAGACATGTTGACAAAATGTGTTGATTTTAGTAAACTAAGGCTGTGCAAAATCTTAGTTGGTCTTTTGTAGTTGTGTCTACAGATGTTGCGGAGCGGCGAAGATATTGATGATGAAGAACATTATTTATTTATTTTTGAGAATGAAATTCTTGGATGACAGAATCAGTCTCCAAGTGGGAGAATTGTTAGGTGTGGAGCTTGATTAATATGTAATGTACTGATTATATATTAATGTTCACGCGGTTCAACCTCTAGCACTGTAGCACTGTACCTTTTATTCTCATTTCTCTGTATAACTGTACATATTCTGAATCATTAATATAAATAGCTCATCCACCGTGGAGTTTACCCACGGGTGTTACCACGAAATTATTTCTCACTCATCTCTCTCTCTCTCTCTCTCTCTCTCTCTCTCTCCTCACGAAATTTCCCTCTAGCTTTTTTCATCTTTTCCGCCAGATCTAGTGAGTGAAAGGTAATCGATCCTAACACAAGATGGAACGAAAGAAAATAAAAGGAGACCATGAGTATTTCATACGTCCCATATTAGTTGGTCATTTTACTAAAAGTAGTTATTCATATTAATTGGTCACTTTATTAAATCAAGACAGTATTAATAATTTTTTTCATACTCTATTATCTTACAATTAATTTTTTTTTAAAGTGTTCACACTTGTTTACCTTCCTATTTAAAATTTCTTAAAATGCGTGTAAAAAAAATAATCAATTAATATGGGATGGAGTGTTTTCTTCTCTTTTGTACCATAAAAACGAAGACAACCCAATAATATTATTGAATGAGTTATAAGTTGGAAAATTATTACTCTAGAAATGAATACCCTAGCTTATTAGTGGAGTATTTTTTTTTTATTTAACATTAATTGGTTAGTTTATTTTTAAGTTGTAACGGTATGGAAATGTAGTTAATCACATTCAATTTTTTCTCAAATTCCACTCCCAATCTAAGAGGGTTCTTAATGAATATTCTTAAAAAAAAATTCTTACGTTTTATTTTCCAATTTCATCTCAATCTTTCAAATTTACTATAATTTATTTTTTTTCATTGTACACCATCAATTGACAAAAATAATAATAAGAAGGATTACCTTTGAATTAATTAACTCAGAAAAAACGAAAAGTATTTTTCCGTTTGGGCAAAAGGGAGATCAAACTTTTATAAAAAGTATGATATGATTCACTCTCTATTGAACGAAAAGAAAGTGTTGATTAAAAAAAAACATGATAAAACTCCAACCTTAATATATATAAATTTGTGTATTAAAAATAACTTAAATTTTTAAAAAATTATATGGAGCATGAGATATTCAGAATTGCGCGAAGCGCGGATTATTTCACTAGTCATAGAGTAAATTTCATGGGTGAATTCAAGTTTATATTCATTACTCAAAGGTCCATTTTTTTTATTTTGTTACATAGAAGTCATTAATTATATTTTGATCCAACTATCACAAAAGTCACTCTTGCCAGATTTGATAAAACTCTTACCGAAAATATGACGTGACAACCTTAATTATTTTATCATTTGATTAATTGAATAAAATTATCATATTAAGTCAACCTTCCCTATAATCGATCAATCCTCTCAATTCTCTCTTTGTTGCTTTGTCAATTTGGGATCGAAGGAAAGAACTTTTGAGAAGAAAAAAAGGGGGGATAATTTGATATAATTTCAATCTTTTTAAAGAAAACAATTTGCAATAGCCGAAACCCAAATAATTAGTAAACTGCAGTTGAAGTACGTAATGCAATGAGAAAAGAGTGTTGTCAATAAAGTGAAAATAATTAACACTATAGACATCAAAATCTCATGACTTACTGTTGTTGCTTGATGAATAACAAGAAATGTTATTAAATAGTATCCATCACTCGAATTACTGCTTTAATAGTGATCTCTCTTTAATTTATTTTATTTTTCTAAATGCATTAGCAGAAGACACTTGATTAATCCTATTTTATTAATCCAATGCAATAATTTCTTTTTAATTCAAAAAAATCATAACAATATTTAATTAATCAAATGATGTAAATATCAAATTCAATAAGAATGACTTTTGTGATAATCGAAGCAAAGTATAATAACTTTAATGTGACAAAAAAATGAAAACTAACTTTTATATAATGAATACAAATCTAATTAACCGCCCATGAAATTTATTCAAGAATCATATTAACAAGTAACGCTGCATTATTGAATCTGACTAAAAGAAACTACGTCAAGATTATTTTATTCGAAGTACCTGCCAAATGTCAGCTAGTAAAAATATGAAACTTTCTGCCATTACTCATTCCATATAAAACTTCCCCACACCCCACCCAAAATTAAAAATAAATAAATAAATAAAAGAGTCAAAGCTTGGTGGACACTTGGAGTATAATAGGTGTCCCGTAAATCAAGAATACCGTAGACGTTATTCTTTTAGCTCTATGTATATATATAAAAAAAATGTTGGCTAAGTTGGCAATGAGAAAATTCCATAAAAGTAGTCATTTTTCACGTTCACTTCTTCCCTGCAAGTGCAAATCAATCTTCCCCACTACAACCATGGATCACCAAAAAAATCGAGTCGTAATTGGTCATAGTCACCATATTATTATGTATATCATTTTGTTATTTGGTCTACTTGTTATTTCCATTATCATCTTGACTTCACAAAGCAACATCCCCTTCTTCCCTTTGCAACTCTCAATCTCCAACCCCTCAAAACCGGTAAAAAAGAAAAATCTCTTATATATGTAGTCATCTCGATCAGCGCATTTTTCGTGTACGTATATTATATTCTGAGTTCACTAACTGTATATATATATATCTTGAATTCGTTTATGCAGCTACATGAGCAAGTGTATTATTATAAAGACGATCTTGAACGAGCATTGGCGGGAGCATCAACAGAGAACAAGACGGTAATAATAACTGTGGTAAATAAAGCATACGTAGAAGGAGATCATAATAATAAGCCAATGCTAGATCTATTCTTAGATGGTTTTTGGCATGGAGAAGACACCAGGGAATTAGTGAATCACCTTTTGATTGTTTCCATGGATCAAACCTCTTATGAACGGTGCAAATTCCTACATCTTCATTGTTACAAGCTCCAAACGGACGGTGTCGATTTTGCTGGAGAAAAATTATTCATGTCTCAAGATTTTATCAAGATGATGTGGAGAAGAACTTTGTTCTTGGGTGATGTTCTTAAAAGAGGTTACAACTTCATCTTTACGGTATGTTTATGTCTTACTCCACATAATTTTTCTTTGGCAATAACTTTCATCCTATGTATGAACATTTCGTATAGTACAACATACTTCGAGGAAGTGAAAGTTAAAAAAAAAAAAAAAAAAGTAGAAACAATTAATTAATTAATTAAAAGTTAATCTAGTCTAGGGAGAACTTAAAGAAAGTGATCAAGTTAAGTCAAATGCGTTTGCCGTTAAAATCTAAAGCATGTTACTTTTTCACGTCGATCGAGCCGTAATTTCTGGTAATATTTACTTAGAAACTCAAATATCCATAAATTTGTCTAAGTTTAAATTTTGTCCACCGGTCCAACATAAGATTAAAGTTGAGACCCCTTTGACCTCTAATCAAAACTAATTTATTATTTTTATAAATTTGAAATTTTCCATTCATTTTTCTCTAAATTTCTCACTATAAGTATAAAAGTTGCGTAAAAAGACCGTATATGTTTCTGAAAACCTTGCACTTGCTGCCCTAGATCTGTCCCAAAAATCTTTCAACACGTTAAAGTATGAGAATTGAAAAAATGGACGCTTTTATTTTTTTTTAGAAAAGTCAGTCTTCTTTGTTTTCAATTTATTCTTTCTATTTTATCATGAAAATACTAACAAACGTGAAAAAAAAGTTGAATCTAGCGTATTAGATGGAAGAAATCATTTACTAGGAAGAATCTGAAGCTATGTAATTAATCTCTTGACAACTTTGTGGTCAGACTCTAGAATTATATTAAGCGATGTCATCCTAATTACGTGCACATGGGTTCAACATTAAAACCAATGAGGAGCTTGCGTCTAGGGGAAAAGACAAGTCGAATATCTTCAATTAATTTGACTTGGTTAGCATTAAAAATAATACAACCAATATACATATATACGTACATAGGTACGTACACACACCCGTATATATTTCTTTTGTTTCATTTTATTTGACTCTTATTAATTTAGCAAACCTTCTAAAAAAAAATTAATTAGGAATATATTTTATTATATTAATTTAATATACTTTCGAACTCTAAATTTCACTGTCATTACTTTATGTCCTTATTTACTATGGATAGTAATGAAAAATATAAGAAATTTTTCTTGATTTCATAAATTGGACAAATAGTTTGAAATAATTATTTTTAGTATAGGGCCAGGTAAAATGAAACGGAAGGAGCGCATGTATTGTATTACAACTATATATAAGCGAGAATACAGCTTAAGCAGACAGTTGGTGGTTGTCGTGTCTGCCTCCAGTTGGCTGTTTTTGATCGAAGATATTTTTGTAATCTTACATTTTTCGTTTTAATTTAATTATTTTATTGTTAATCTGTTATACATTTAAAATTACGTAAAAAGTATTATATAATTACAACAATTAATAATTTTAATTGTTTGGAGATACAAAAAAATTGTTGACTTAAATTTTTATCAATGCAACATAAATTAAGATATACAAATTTGAATATTTTGTGAAAAGTAATATAAATCACAATAATAATTAAATTAAAATATATTTGAAATATGAATAAAAAAAAATGATTTTCAAAATTCTTATTGTGTCATAATAAATGGAGATAGATGGAATAACATATATTAATTGAAAATTACATAAAAAAAGTCATATAAATCATAATAATTAATATCTAAACTTATATGATAAATTTGATTGTTTTTCTCAAACATTTCATCAATGCCACATAAATTAAGACGAAAAAATAATATATAGTATCTGAAAATTATGTAAAAATATAATAAATCAATTATTAATAATTTAAAATATTTAAAAATCATAAAAAAATTAATTAACTTTCCAAATTTGATGTTTCATATAAATTGAAATTAAAAAAAAAAAGTTGTAAATATCTAGTTTTTTTTGGTACAATAAACGCCTATTTCAAGTAGCCACCATTTTCTCCTCTAAATTCATGCGTCCTGCTACAAGTCCAACCAATCCCATTTTTCCGCCAACAACACCGGTGAAGACTAATGTGGATCTTGCTTGCTTGTACTTTTATTGATCTGACTTTTCCCAAGAGATCTATCTACATCTGTCACAGACAAGTCAGAAGTTTATATTATTACTACTATTTAACTTCAATTTTCGGAATAAATAAATTATTGGGGTGTTTATTGATGTTTCAAAATAAGTGAATTATTGAATATTTTTTAAAATTTATTCTTATGATTTGACAATTAATTAACTTTTGAAAAGATATTATCAAGGTCAGCTTTTTCTTTTTTTGGATAAAAATAAAAAGTTATGTTAAATTTATATCTTTAATACTTTTTTTAAAATCTGTGTGTCAAAATTTAATAATTCATTTATTATGAAACGGAGGAAGTATCATCTATCTCGCCGTAATATAGGGCCGCCTTGCTTCTCCTAAATTCTTTCCTGTTGGTACGAGTACAACCACAAACCTTGGGACGTATTGGACTTTTTCATCTCTTCTTCTATTTTGTATTTTGGGTTGTTGTTTATTTTGGACTTGAATTAGAGTTTGAGTCATACATATGAGCCCAAAAAGAATTTAATACTTGGTAAATCTTTTTCAAATATGATATTTGTAATCATAAATATAAAACTGTTAGTTAAAATGAGTAAATATGATCCGTAAAAATTCTTCACATTGACGTATTATATAATTTAAACGGATCTTTAAAGTAATATACTTAGGAGTCGTTTGGTAGAGTATATAAAAATAGTATTGAAAAGTATGTATTAATAATGCTGTGATTAGTAATATACGGATTAGTAGTGCTGAGATTAGTCAAGCTGGGCTTATTTCTTATGTTTGATTTGATGTATTAAAAGTAATATGCATTGCTATATTTCTATAAAAATATTATTGTTTACAAAAATACCCTCAACATTCTATAACTTTTATTCACTTTTTTTTTCCATGAATTCATTATTGTTAATTGATTTTTAGCACTTTGTTATATTTATTTTTGTTTTTCATTGACTTATTTCAATATTTTTTCTCTGTTAAAGATAATGTTTTCTTAATAAAAAAATGAGTTTATTTCTAACAGAAATGTAAACCTTGTAGGAAAAATTTCAATGATGTTTAGCTTTATTATTGGTTAGCTTTGTGAATGATTTTGTTGATTGGTTTACATATGAGAGAGGAGTTAATGGATAACATAAAAGAATTATGAATAGAAAGTTAAAAAAAAATAGTTTTTTCAACCGATCAAATCGATTTAATCAATCCTAATTATTGTCTTGTTCTAAATACTTGAATACATTCTATTGTTGCATGTAATTTATGCGAGAAAATACATTAAATTATCTTCGAATTTGTCGCCAAAACTTACTTTAGACCCTATACTAATTGGGCAATTATATACCCCCTAACATCTTTAAAGCGTATTAAATACACCCCCTACGGCTGACGTGGCAAGAAAAAAAAGAGAGACACGTGAATTTTTTGAATTTTTTTTAAAAGGGTCCCCTTTATTTTTTTATATATATATATATATATATATATATATAATAAAGAACCCAACTTTCATCATATTCATCGTAACAATCCCCTTCCCCACCCCCACTCCCACCCTCAACACTCCGTTTCTTCATCTTCTTCGAATCTCCATCTGTTTCTTCGTCTTCTTCGTAATCCCTTACTATCAAATCTCATTTGATTCAAAACTTCATCTTTCAACAACCAAAAAGAATTCAAAATTGATAAACAAGTTTGGTTCTTGACCAAGAATTCTGTGTCATGAGAATACCATCAATGCCATTTTTAAATTTGGGACTATTTGTGCCATTTCTGTTTACACTTTTGAGTAAAAGATTGAGAATTTGGGAGTTTGGAAATTTTGGATTTTGGTTAATGTGAAGGAATTTGAATTTAAAATTTTGAGTATTAGTGTATTTTTGTGATCAACTCATGATTTTTGAGTATTAAAATTTTGGATTGAGAATGTCTCTGTATGAGAATGACTCTATTTGGAAAAAATGGGGAGTTGTTTGAGTTAGAAGAGCACATCTTGTTCTTCTTCTTCTACTACTGCTGCAGTTTCAAATACAAATCAAGAAATCACCAAAATTAGTACTCAAGTGGAGATCTAGAAAGAGGTAGAAGGAGAAAGTGTGAAAAAAAATCTTTGTTATTAAATACAGAAAAAGACATGAAGTGGATAGAAAGACTGAAGAAGAAAAGGGTGTTGTTAAAAAGGCTAATGACGCAGTTGAGTCTGCTAATAACAATGTTTTGAATTTTGTCTTCTCTAATTTACCATTCACTTTAAATTGATCTACAACTCATGAACAATTTATTTATCAATTTTTATTAAATTCGAATCAAGTTATTGGTATTAATGGTGTTAATGGTGATAATGGTGAAATAATAGTGTTAATGATGAAAAAAATTAAAGGACAAGGAGGAACGGGGGCGGGGGCGGGGGTGGGGGGACTGTTGAAGAAGAAGGAGAAGGAGGAACGAAGGGGGTAGGGGGTCGGGTGGGCTGTTGAAGAAGAAGGAGGAGGAAGGGGGGGGGGGTCTTTTCTTTAATATATATATATATATATATTTTTTTTTTATTTTTTTTTTAATATATATATATATATATTAAAAAAATATATATTTTATATATAAAGAAAAATACTTCCTCCGTCTCATTTTATGTGTCGTCATTTGATCGGGCACGGAGTTTAAGAAATAACGGAAGACTTGATAATATTTACCAAATTGTCCTTTATCAAAAAATGTGTTGCTATCTTTTTTTTAATTAAGTGGGCCCAATAAGGGTAAAAGTGTAATTGTGTTTTTAAATATTTACCAAATAAGGAAACATGACATTCTTTTTGGGACGGACTAAAAAGAAAATGATGACACATAAAATGGGACGGAGGGAGTATTACATATATATTTTTTGTTTTTTTTAAAAAAATATATCAAAATAATATGTGTGTTGGATTACTTTTTTAAAAAAAATTATAATTTCTTACGTGACAATGACATGACACTGATGTGGCACTGATTTGGCAATGACGTGGGGCGTGTGTACTTCACTCTCCGTAGTGAGAGTGGTATAATTTTTTTAGGGTGGTAAAAAATTCACTTTAAAGTTATTAAGGGGGTATATAATTGTCCGATTAGTTTAGGGTCTAAAGTAAGTGTTGGCGACAAGTTCGAGGGTGATTTGATGTATTTTCTCTAATTTATGTTGAATTAGAATCAAAGTTTATCATGAAAGTTTTTGTCACATTATAAGTTATTTTAAGTGAAAATTAATTGGTATTAATATCAATTTTTTTTGAGTGAGACAATTATTTACCATCAAAAAAATTTATTGATCGGGAACATCAACTTAAGCTTCAGGAGGTCGCTTTGTATTGATTAGTCTTGAATTTATTTAGCAAGGAATAACTTTCTCTAAATAATAAAATTTGTAAGATAATTTACTTAAATAAATTTACTAGTACAAATATAAAACGCAAATCCAAGAAAATAGACAAAATGATAAGAATTTGAGGGGTCTTTTTGTCTTTACATATATGATCCCATGGTATTAAATCTAATGTATTACTAATACCACCAAAATGAAAGATGTTAGTTATACACCCTATAATACCATGTAGGGTGTATAACTAATCCATGTATTAATTATACATTGACCCAAAATTTTCATCAAACATAGTACTAAATAATACCATTCATAATACATGAATTATTTCTTCTAATACATCCTACCAAATGACCCCTTATAGTAGTACTATACTGTTACATTAGTTCAATTTGTTGATATAATAGTAACCTGTCTTGTTTTTGAAGGTACTAATTTCATTTATTTGCATATAGTTAAATTATTTTTTGACTGACCTGGTTTATTATAAACACAAGTTAAACTCTTGTTTATTTTATTCACTCAACAGGACACTGATGTGTTATGGCTTAGGAATCCATTTCTAAACTTGTACTCGAATCAAATTATAGACCTTCAAATCAGTACGGACAAGTTCAACGGAAGTCAATGGTCTGAAGATAATCCAATAAACACAGGTTTCTACATGATCAAATCAAACATCAAAACCATTGCATTGTTGGATGCTTGGTATGCTGGAAAAGACAATGCCACAGGATGGAAAGACCAAGATGTTTTGATCAAGTTAATGAATGATGGACTGTTCAAATATTTGGGCCTTACTGTTAGGTTCTTGGACACCCTTTATTTCAGCGGTTTTTGTGACGATAGTAAAGATGTTAACGTTGTTGCGACTGTTCACGCCAATTGTTGTCGGAGTATAAGTGCTAAATTGGCTGATCTAACGGCTGTCCTTCATGATTGGAGAAGATTTAAAAATATGCCGATTGCGAATCAGACATCGACATCTGGATGGACTCAACATGTGAACTGTTGGGATTCTTGGAAAAACTGATGGAAAATTTAGGCCTAATTAATTTAGAGTCAATTATTATGATACTAATACAATCTTTCTAACAAAGTATTACTATTATGGAATCAATCTTTTTATAATTTCTTAATAGTTGCAGAAATATAGCATAAAGTATACGCTGATTTTTCTAAAAAATCGATGAGAGATATATCACTTTTTCTTGTTTTTACAAAGAGTGTGTGTGTGTACATATATATATACTATCAATAAGTGTGAAGAAGCAGGCAACTCTTCGTCGACATGTCTGCTTCTTCACCTACTCCGTGATTTTATTATATTATTCCTAATTAATTATTTTAAGTCATTTATATATAAGAAAATTAATAATATTACTTAAAAAAAGGTAAAATAGACATTTATGACATGTCTGTTTCAACTGCTTCAATCGTAGTTTTATTATATCACCTCTAATTAATTATTATAAGTCATCTAAGTATTAAAAAATTAATAATATTTAATAAATAATAAAATAGATATAAATGATAAATTAATTCTTATTGTTTTAAATTAATAGAACATCTTTTATGAGACTCATTTAAAAAAAAAATCACAAGTATGTTTGCTCCATGATTTTACTATATTACCCCTAATTAATTATTGTAAGATATTTACATATAAGAAAATTATTTATATTTAATTAAAAAAAAGGGTAAAATAGTCATTTATGACATGTCTGCTTCAGCTGCCTCAACCGTAATTTTACTATATCACCCATAATTAATTATTATAAGTCATTTTGGTATTAAAAAAATAATAATATTTAATAAAAATAAAATTAACATAACATGATAACTTAATTCTTGATGTATTAAATTAACATGACATCTTATATGAGATTCATTTAATTTTTTTCACAAATATTTTTTTTAGTTATTTTGTTATATCACTTCTAATTAGGCATTATAAGTCATTTAAGACATATCCACTTTGCTGCTTCAATCATAAAATTTGATTGACTCTCAAATTTATTTCAGTGTCACTTAAATTGGAATAGAAGAAAAAGTATTATAAATCATAATAATTACAAACCTAAATTATTTTAAGAATATAATTGACTATTAATTCCACAAAAATTTGAATAAAGAGAGTAACATATATTATTTAAAAATTATTATAAATTACAATAGCTAACAATTTAAAATATTTGAAAATATATTTAAAATAGGATTAATTATCTAAAATATATTTGTGTCACATAAATTCGGGACAGTTTTGGCATTTTATAATTTGCATGTTTTAATTTAGTAATTTATTGATCCAAATGATGTTTTCGAATTTAATATGTTTAGAAAATTTAGTACTTTATTTATTTTAATTTATTTATTTTGGTAAAATATTATATATATATAAAAATTATGCTATAAAATAATTATAAGTCATAACAATTAATATCTTATAATATTTTAAAAAGATATAGTAAAAACTATGTGTAGGCAACAAAATTTTATTAAATTGAAATCCATACGAAATTTGAATTATGTTAAATCCAAAATAGATTAGTCCCAAATAAATATTTCGGATTAATATAATTGAATTAATTATTTAAGTCCAAATATGTATGGATTTAATTAAAATTCAATTTTTATTGAGCTAGCCCATTGATTTGGGCTATAAATGACGAGCCCACTTTGTTAAGCCCAAGATATTATTATATTCTAGAGGCCCAAATAAGCGTCACGTGTCAAACGACGTGGCATGCCAAGTCAAGTAAAGGAGTCAATAGGATCATGCCACATGTCAAAATGATGCAGTAGGCCCAATGAAATCGAAGCCCATAAAAGGCGCCACGTCACTTGAATTTGATTGGTTAAAGGAAGTCCATCTTCATCACGATTCTTCCCTTTCCACAACTATAAATAAGGGTCTCATAATTCAGAAAAAGAGCCCCTCCCCAAAACTCTAACAAGAAGCAAGAGAAAGCTCGTGGCTCAAATGCTATAATTTTTCTACAAAGCTCAACCATTCAAATCAAGTTCATCAAAATTCAAGATCAAGACCGCGATATTCAAGAACAATCTCAAAATCCCTTGAATTCAACAACAAGTCAAGATCAAGTCCATCAAATCAATAAATCAAGTTCAAATTCAAGATCAAATATTAATCCCTTGAATTTATATTTGAAAAGGCGAATCAGAGGATTCATAGAGATTGTAACACTCACATTGAAATCAATAAATTGATTGTTGCAATATTTTTCTTGTCTCGATTAATTATTTTTCGGTCATGAAATTTTATTGTCCAACAAAATTAGCACGCCTAGTAGGACCAAATCTGTCCTTCATCTCTTCTCTCACAAATCAAATCTGCAAATCTAGAGTCAGAAAGTTACGAAGATTGAAAAGTACTTCAAGACTCGTCTTTGAGTTTCATCAAGTCTACACGCCGACAAGCCTTGAAGTAGGGGACATTTATAGACATTGAAATCTCGTAGAACTCTACAATAAGAAATCAAATTCTGTTAGAGTTCTTGGATGCTACTCTACTATAGATATTGAAATCTTGTAGAACTCTACAAGAATAACTCAAATTCTGTTAGAGTTCTTGGTGGCTACTCTACCTTAAACCCTAAATTACGCCTATATAAAGGGGACTAATGTCCTTTAAAGAAGCATCTCCAAGATCTGAAAAATCCCAATAAATTCATGGGATATTCATAAGTATCAAAACCCTCTCTTCTTGATAATCAAAGACATCAAGAAGGCAAACCCTCCTTTCATGAAGATCAAATCTAAATATTCATACGTTTGAGAAATACGCCACTAATGGCCCTCGAATTACGGAGAAATTCATATCCAAATCTTCCTAAATTCGAGAAATATGCTATTGACGGCCCTCGAATTAAGGAGAAAATCAAGAGAGAAGAAGACAAACCCTCCTTTCATGGAGATCAAATCCAAATGTTCCTATGTTAAAAAAATACGCCACTAACGACCCTCGAATTACGGAGAAATTCATATTCAAATCTTCCTACATTTGAGAAATACGCTACTGACAGCCCTCGAATTAAGGAGAAAATCAAGAGAGAAGAATCAAGGGAGGAACAAATTTGTACTCGCATCGTTTATCAATAAAAATTGTTGTTTCTTCATATTTTTATTTGTGGCTGAAGTTTATTTTCCATGAATTAAATTATGTTGCAAACACTATGATTGTCTTTTGAAATTCTAATAGTGTCACATAAGCTGCGATAAAGTAAGTAACATAAATTATTTGAAATTACATTAAAAGATACTAAAATCATAACAGTTAACAACTTAAAATATTTACAAAAATATATTATTAAAAATTTGATTGACTCTTTAAATTTTAAAATTGAGACAAAGCGAGTAACATAAATTACTAAATTACGTAAAAGATACTATAAATCACAATGATTAACAACTTAAATTATTTAAATATTTATATTAATAAAAATTTGATTGACACTTTAAATGCTATTTGTGCTACATAAATCGAGATAACGTAAATAACATATGTTAGGCATGTGCTGGCACGGGCTACAGTATTTAGTATATATATATATATATATATATATATATATATATATATATATATATATATATATATATATATATATATACTAGTGTAACGCCTCACACGTGTGATATTTTATTATTTAATGTTAAATGATTTTGTCTATTGTAGAGTTTTTTTAATGAAGTGTAAGAAATTCAAATCAATTTTCAAAGATCTTTCACACTTTAATATAATAATGTAAATATAAATATATATTTTAGTTTAATCACATATATATTTTACCACCAAAAGTTTCAAGTGGTTGATGGATCATCACTAGCTAGCATCTAAAGGTCACGAACTTGAAACCGTGAAAAACCCTCAAAATTGGATAAGAGGGAGTTGCTTGGTGGCTGTTTTGGAGTGGGTAGCTTGAGGGAGTAATTTGGTGGCTGTTTTGGAATTTTTACCTGAGAGAGTAATTTGGTAGTAGTGGCAAGTTTGCTGGAAAATGTGAGCGAGGTTAATGGTTTTATAGTAATAGTAGTATTGGGGAGTTTAGGTGACGTGAGGAAGGTGTAATTAGAATTTAGGATTAATTAGTATTTGATTTTGTGTGTTAAAAGGGATATGGTGTAACACACCGAGTATACACCCTACACGTTACACGATGCTTACGACCCCAGAGGATCACAAGCTAACCCATGACTGATACCTACTGTGAGCACTGGATAATAATACTGAAAATATATGAGGAAGATAACTTAAAATGCCATAAGGTTCTCAAAATACCAAAATAATAACTGAGTGTACTGATAATAACATCTGAAAACTGAATAACTGACTGTGCTAGTCTGAAAGCCTCTAACTGTCTGAATATGAAGTTGATGGGACAAGTTCCCAACTAACTCTGACTACTGAACATACTGGACCTGTTAGAATGCTAAAATCAAATAATATCCTCGGTGGATGAGGACTCACCACTGAATCTGTTACTGATATCTTGAGCTGCTAAGTATGATCAGGAACCTGTGCGTCTGAACCTATGATATGAAACATCATAGCGCAAAGAAAGAGTATGCTTTAGTACGTGGAATGTACTGGTATGTTAAGCGAGGTAGGCTGATATACATGGGTTCATATGCATGAGATGATAACTGAATGAATGAATATCGTGAAGTAACTAGATGAGAGTACATACAAAACTATAACTACTGAACATGCTGAATATGCAATATTGTGCATATAACGCCTGTTTGAATTAGACTAAAATTAAAGTACTGAATTCTGATAACTGAAAGTTTAGACTGAAATTGAAGTACTGAATTTTGATAGCTAAGTATCTGATAACTGATAGCCATGGTTCTATAGAACTATCTGAGTTCTTTACTGAATACTGAGACTGAAACTGTAACTGTGGGAGTTATCATTTAACCGACATACCCCGATTATAGACTGAGTTGGGGTCTAACCTGTGACCCCAGTTGGAAGGGTGTTAGCACCTTGCCAAGGATGCTAACAATGCAGGATATGATTGCGTCAACCCTAGTCTGGCAGGAGAAAGACTTACCCTACGTTGGCTACGTAGTTCTATAACGCAGGGACTGCTACTAAGGGTCAAACCCTCTGCTGGCAGGAATGCCCCCATCCCTGGGTTCGCTCGGTGTTGAATCCTACTCCCAACTGAATTGACATTGAACTGATCACTAGACTGCACAAGGCTTGATTGAACTGACATTGACCGTGTTGATTTTGACTGAACTGGACTGAGTTCACTGAGTTCTACTAACTGACTAAGTACTACTATTCTTAACCTTTGCTAGAATGATTCTATAACTACTGCAACTAAGTAAACAACCAGATTTCGGGTAATAAATACCCCCAGGACTCTATAGCATAATGGATAAACATATAGCAAATCTTGAAAGCATAACAATAGTCAATTGTTCACAATTCATTCATTGAGTCATTTTGTCAAACACTTGGAGGTCATGTACTTGTACATGATTGAGAACACATGCTAACATGTCATGATTTCACTATTCAATTCACATGGACATTCTATCAAACACTTGGGGAGCATAATTAATGCACATGATAATGAACAACACATAAACATCATGACTACAACTTAAACTTTCAAATTCAAGGGTTTTGACATGAAAGATTCATAATTCAACACACATGCTAACATAATTTCATGGAACCCATAAAAGATCTCAACTTTAAATTCATTCAACAACTCAAACATAGGCATAATTTAATTCATAACATGAAAATCATAATTCAAGTTTTTTAAAAGGTTTCTTGAACTCTAAGGGTGGAAGAAAATCCAAGGATGAACACCCAACATACCTTGATTGTTGATTTCATGAAGATTGTTGGTGAATTCTCGGAACTTGGACTTGAACTTGATGAACTAGGGTTTACTTCTTGAGAGGATTTTGAGAAGATGAATGTAATTTGCCCTTTTGGGAGTTTAATTTCGTGTTTTAGCTGAATTGGGTGAGGGAAAAAAAACTCAATTGCCTTTAGAACGTCGAAGTTTAATGAGCAAAATATGCCCAGCGACGTGATACCCGATGCACCGCATCGATAATGTTGATGCAATTGCCGACGCGCCGCGTCGACGTTGTCGACGCGATTACTGATGCATCGCGGCTAATCGCATCGATGCACTATTTTGGGCATCCAAACATAACTTTAACGATGTCCGAAAATTCTGAAACTCACCCAATATGACCTATTGACATCCTTGATCATGAATTAATTTAAAAATTGATAATCTAAGGTCGAAAAAATTATAAATAATGCTATTGAAATATCGAGGCAAAAAATGAGAATAAGTGTCAACACTTAACTGAAATTTTTCTAAGTCTGAGACCTCTTTTGGCATGCTATATAGGACTGAAATGACTAGAACTTTGCGGGGTCTTACTATATCTCCCCCTTGGGAACATTCTTCCTCGAATGAGACTGACTGAATTGAGAGGAACTGAGAAACTATACTTGCACTGACATACATAACTGAAGCATGACTGAATTCTGGAGATATGACACATGATTGAACTGTTTCATGAATGCATGAATGATATGAGAATGTTATGCAGTTGTAACTGAGCATAGAATAGAGTAAATCTAAGAAAGACTGTTAACTTAGGCTGAGTCTGAGTTTGCAGAGAAGAGGTGAGGATACTTGGTTTGCATGTCTGATTTTTCTTCCCAAGTAGCTCCTTTAACAGACTAATTCCGCCAAAGAACTATGACCAAGGAAACTTCTTCCTTAGTCTGCGAATCTGACGATCAAGAATTTCGACTAGGATTTTCCTATAAGAGAGACTGTTCTGAACATCTACAGTCTCTTGGATGGGTCAATAATGTACTTCTTTAGCAAAGAGACGTGAAACACTGGGTGCACTGATGTTAAGTCTGCAGGAAACTCAAGCTCATAAGCTAACTTACCGAAACGACTGAGAATCTTATAAGGACCAACACATCGGGGAATAAGCTTCCCCTTCTTACCAAACCTCTTCACTCCTTTCATAGGAGGGATTTTTAAATACATAAAGTCGCCAATCTCAAACTCGAGATCCTTCCTTCTCATATCTGCATACGATTTCTATCGGCTCTGAGCTGTCTTAAGCCTCTCTCTGATCAACTGCACTTTCTCTAAAGCATCAAACACCAAGTCAGTCCCCACTACCGCGGCCTCACTTACCTCGAACCAACCAATAGGATATCTATATCTCCTCCCATAAAGAGCCTCAAATAGAGCCATATGAATACTAGAATGATAACTAATATTATATGCAAAATCTATTAAAGGTAAGTGTTTATCCCAACTGCCCTTAAAGTCAACAACACACGCTCTCAACATATCTTCTAAAGTCTGAATGGTCCTTTCTGCTTGACTATCTGTCTGATGGTGGAAGACTGTACTAAGGTAAACTTGGGTACTAAGACCCTTTTAGAAGGCTTTCCAAAAGTGAGAGGTGAACTGCGTACCTCTATCTGAAATGATGGAAAGTGGGACACCATAAAACCTAACCAACTCTCTGATATAGAGCCTGGCATAGCCTTGTTTGAATAAGAGGTATGAACTGGCAAAAAATAGGCTGATTTGGTCATCTTGTCCACAATGACCTAAATTGAATCATGCTGACGATGAGTACGAGGCAAACCCGTCACAAAGTCCATGTTCACATCCTCCCACTTCCATGTGGGAATACTGAACTCCTGCATAGACCCACTAGGTTTCTAATGCTCAATCTTAACCTCCTGACTCGTAGAGCACTTAGCCACAAACTCTGCAATGTCGCTCTTCATCCCACTCCACCAATAGACTTCTTGCAAGTCGCGGTACATCTTAGTGGCCCCTGGATGAATTGAGTAACGCGCACCATACGCTTCTGCAATAGTTCACTATCTCACGCCATCCACACATGGCATATATAACCTACCCTAACAATGCGACACACCATCTCCCGTTTGGGAGAAAACCTCTACTTTCTGATGTCTGACTGACTCTTTCGGCTTAACTAAACTGGGATCCCTGTCCTGCTTTTCTTTTACTTCGAAAACCAAAGATGATTCCGAACAATTCTACACCCAAACACTACCCTCAACCGAATCAAACAAATGGACACCTAGTCTGGAAAGCTGATGAACTTTCTAAACTAACTTCTTCTTACCATCCTCAACGTGAGCAACACTAACCATGGACAATCTACTGAGAGCATCTGTCACTACATTGGCCTTGCCCTGGTGATACAAAACATCATATCATAATCTTTAATAACTCTAACCACCTCATCTGATGCAGGTTCAAATCTTTCTGAGAAAACACATACTGCAGGCTTTTGTAGTCTGTGAACACATCAACATGCACACCATACAAATAGTGCCTCCAAATCTTTAAGGCAAGCACAACAACTGCTAACTCTAGATCATAGATAGGGTAATTCTTTTTATGAGGCTTAAGTTGTCTAAAGGGATAGGCAACAACCTTACCCCTCTGCATCAAAACACACCCCAAACCAACTATGGAAGCATCACAATACATAACAAATCCATATGAACCGTTGGGTAAGGTCAAAACTGGGGTTGTAGTGAGTCGAGTCTTCAACTCCTAAAAACTTTTCTCACAAGAATCTGACCACTGGAATTTGACTTTCTTCTGAGTCAATCTGGACATGGGGGATGCAATAGACGAAAATTCTTCAATAAACCGTCGGTAATAGCCAGCCAAACCTAAAAAACTCCTGATATCTGATGGAGAGATGGGTCTGGGTTAGTTTCTCACTGCTTCGGTCTTTTGAGGATCAACTCTAGTGCCATCACCGAAAATAATATGACCAAGAAAAGCTACTGACCTTAGCCAAAATTCGCATTTACTGAATTTGGCGAACAACTGATGGGCTCTGAGGGTCTGTAGCACTATTGTGAGATGGTTTACATGGTCACTTTCACTGCGGGAGTAGACAAGAATGTCATTTATGAAGACTATGACGAACATGTTCAATTACTGCTTGAACACGTGGTTTATCAAGTCCATGAATGTTACTGGGGCATTGGTAAGACCAAATGACATAACTAGGAATTAAAAGTAACCATACTAAGTTCTGAAATCTATTTTCAGAATGTCACATTCTCTGACTTTGAGCTGATGATAGACTGATCTGAGGTCTATCTTAGAGAAGTAACTGGCACTCTGAAGTTGGTCAAACAAGTCATCGATTCTAGAAAGCGGATACTTATTCTTGATGGTGACTTTATTCAACTGACGGTAGTTAATACACATTCTGAGAGAACAGTCTTTTTTACGCGCGAATAGAACTAGTGCACCTCACAGAGAGATGTTGGGCCTGATGAATCCCTTATCTAGGAGATCCTTCAACTGTTCCTTCAACTCTTTAAGTTCAGCTAGAGCCATTCTGTATGGCAGAATAGAGATGGGCTGAGTATCAGAAAGAAGGTCTATTCCGAAGTCAATTTCCCTTTCGGGAGGAACTCCAGGAAGATCTTCGGGAAACACATATGGAAATTCACTTGCGACTGGAATTGACTCAATATTAGGATTCTCGAAACTAAAGTCTTTAACTCGCACAAGATGATAGACACACCCCTTGTATATTATTTTTCTCGCTCTAAGGTATGAAACAAATTGACCCTTAAGCGCTGAAGTAATACCCCCCATTCTAGGACAGGTTCATTCGAGAACTGAAAATAGACAACTCTATTTCTACAATCAACTGAAGCATAGCATGAATGGAGCTAATCCATGCCGAGAATGATGTCAAAATCCGTTATCTCAAACTATACTAAGTCTGCTGAAGTAACTTTCTGAGACACCATAACCGAACAATTCTTGTATACCCGTTGTACCATGATAGATTTACCCACTAGGGTAGAGACTGAGAAGGGCTCTGCTAGGATTTCGGGACTGACTCCAAAGTCAACAGCTATATAAGAAGTTACAAAGGACAAAAATCAAGCCAGACTCTTAGAAGTTATTTAAAAGAGACTGGCCTGATTTTAAACAAGAATCACAATTGAAAATTATAAAAGAAGTTTTATGGTAGCTAATGACAATTATACAATTTTATACAACATTTATATATGCCTTATACATTTTTAAACAATGTGGATATTATAATTATAACTATATATAAGAGTATAACACCTCAGTATTTCACACTTAGCATAGAAAATTTTGATTGAAACTTAATGTTCCAGGTTCTCACAAAAAGGTTCACGGTCGTGAACTAGGTCAATCACGCATGAAACCCACATCGAAACCTTTCTTTGTGTTTTAGTGGACCACAAACGAGTCCATGATCTGTGGAATTAAACCATGAGTCGTGATACCACTCATGGAACCAGCCTCAAAATCAGTTTAACTTTTAGGTTCCCACGAGGCATAGTATGACTCGTGCATTGGATCATAATCTATACTGTGATACGTAAAGACCTGTACAGAGAGTTGACAAACTTCAATCTGAACCACGACTGACGGTATGAGTTGTGAAAGGCAATCTACAATCCATACTGTCAATTTGTGAAGTGGATTCAAAAGAATTGCAAAATCCACCAAGAGAACCTCGAGTCAAACCATGACCCGTGGAATCATTCCACGAAACATAGAGTGACTCATAGGTTACTGTTTCTATAGATTTTATAACATTTTATCAGGGGTATTTTTATCCATTCCTTATTTTCTTAGCCTATATTACGTTGTTTAGGCACCACTTAGAGGAAATATATCAGATTAATTAATTAGCTTCTCTCCTATTCTACACTCTCAACTCCCCAAACTCAGAACCGATGCTCAAGAAAAGCCAAGTCGAGGATTTCAGTCTTTCCAATTGAGTTTCTCTCTAAAACTTTTGTTTTTTCTAGGTTAATGAGGATATAATGAAGTTCATTAAGATATCATTTATATCAACTAAGCTAGGCCATTGGGTATATTTCTATCCTCAATATCAAATTGATTCCCTTTCACTCTAAGGTCCATGAACTAGCCCTATTTCTTATTTTTACACTTGTAGTTCCCTTTTCAAGTCCAACAAAACAAGCCTTGGACAGTATTCGTAAGGTGATCAAGAAAATAAATAATTACAATCAAGAAGAAATAAATAAGTCGTTAGATGGAAATTAAAATAGACAATATGATATTCAATCCACAATCTTTATGTTCAACCATAACCCTATAAATAAAAAGATTTAGCTACTCATGAATCTCTTTGGAAGAAGATATTTCATGAATTTACAAGAAAATAATTGAAATAAAAAAAAAATGTAGACCTTGTTCTTGAGCTTTGCCATAGACTTTGGCTTTCTCAAATAAGTAGTATCCCATAAAAATGTGTGGATGAGGTATTTATAGAGTTTAGAAGCTCTTGAAACTTTAAAAGCCAATCCAAATCAAGTTAGGAGAAGTCCCTTCTTGTGCCTCTACCAAAAAGAAAGGTAGTGGAGAAGGGAGTAACTATTTTTCATAGCCGTGATGATTATTGAGCCACTTACCCAAATAAAGGAGTGGCACAAGGCTCTCTAAAATTCTAGACAGAGTGCCAAACTCATGCCACTAGCCCAAAGCAAGGGGGTGAAATCAATCCAATTGGCCATTTTCCCACTTGTTTTGCAATGGTTTGTGATGCCAATCCTTCCTTAGTTTCTTTTGATTCCTTATTGCTATTTTCCTTCTTGTTTAAGCTTAAAAAACCTCAAGATATTTCTATATAAAGAAAACACCAAATAGAAGTATAATTCACATCATCTAAGCTTAAGACGATACTAAAAAGAGAACAAATCTGAAGCAAGTGATCGTATAAACGCGTGGCTTTTAGCCTCACACCACATATACTTGTTTATATACAAATACAAATAATGCAGTTGTATATACTCACTGTAGAAGCATCTAAATATAATGATACATTTGTATCAAATTGCATAGTTATATTTATATATGACGGCTCAAACAAATATAAGGATGCAGTTGTACTTGTTAGTCATATAAATAAGTAAATACATATTATTGTATTCATAATACAATTGGTCTAATATTGTACATAATACAATTGGTTGTGTCTATATATATGTAATAACCCTTTGATTTTGGTGTATTTTGACCATTTTGTGCCTTTCAGTAGTTGTTTTATGATAATTTGTTGTCTGCGGGTGTCGGTGGCATAGTTTTCTAGGTGGTTGGTTGAGTATTATGTGAGTTTTTTTTATTTTGGAGGGTTCAAAAGTGGTATGGTTAACTCCGAACAACATTTGGTGTTAACGAGGTCGTATAGGAATTCTATCAATTATATTAGATCTAGAATATGATTTTTGGGTTAGTAGGACCTTTGTTTCAGATTATGAGGTGTTTTAGATGGATTTCAATTAGTTAGTTGGAAAGTTAAAAAGTTTAAGGCATATGGTATACTTTGGTTAATATTCATTGAAGACGACCTCATTTTGGTGATCTGATAATTTCATTTCGTCCAAAATATCAGTTTAAGTCAAGTAATATAGTTGGTCATTATTTATGGGGTTCTAGGTGATTTTTGAGGGGCCTGTAACACCCCATAAGTTTTTCCATATTCATATGGTTTGTCATGCATTTTGAGTTAGAAAATCAAGTCATTAGACCTTTAAATCCTTGGGAGAAACATTTGGAATGAATTTTGGCATTTAAATAAGAGTTTTAGGTGTGATAAATGGTTGGTGAATCATGATGGGAAGACGGGGTTGGGCTCCATGCCAGAACTATCATTGAATTCCAGATAGTGGGCGTACCAAACCTCATTCATGCTGGAGAACATGGCATACCTGAACTATCTCGCGACGAGCCTTGACTTATGAGGTTGGGGCCATGCGATGGCCTCGCAGTGTCCCTTGATCTTTCTTAGATTAGGGGGGGTGGGGTGGAGAGAAGGGGTCCTCTTACTCCATTAATTTCAATGTACTTTATTCTTTAACCCTATCGAAAACGTCTTGTGCGACCTTTTAACTTCCCATAAAGCATATATTTTTTGATGTATCAATCCATTTCTCATTTCTTTTCCCTAATACTTCAAAGAAAACGAGTCCTTCAAGCAATTTTAGGGATGTCAATAAAGGATTTTCTCAAGCTCTATTTCAAGATTAGTTCTTCTTCTCCAAGGAATGTAAGACTGCTACTTCTTGTATTTGTTATGCCAAAAATCTCGATTGTGATTGCACCTATAATACTTACCGTGATAGATAAGTCAAACCCTTCACATACACTAAAAACAGACGAGTTAAGAAGCAAAAGGAACAAAAATAATACTAAAATAAGTAGTCTCGTAAAATAACAGATAAAGGTGAATGGGAATATTAGCAACAATTGAAGGTCTAGTGTGTAATAACTTAAACAAAAATTATTGATTTATGTAATTTTTAGAAAATATATTTATCAACTTTGTGATTAGAAAAACAATACATTTATATTTAGTGAATTAAAAAAATTTAAAACTGATTATTAATTCTATTTTTGAGATATTATGAAAAGTGTAAAACTAAAATTTAGTTAGTTCTTAAATTCCAAATACAATTTCATCCAACCACTGATTTTTAAATAAAATGATTTTCCTTTTTTTTTTGCAAAAGTAATAATCTCTTCATTTAAAAAAGAATAATCTACTTTAACTTGACACAAAGTTTAACACAATAAAGAATACTTTTGAATTTTATAGTCTTAAATTAAAGTTATATCAAATGTACCAAAATATTCTTTAATGTTATAATCTTAAACATGTTATATGAAAAGTTAAAACTAAAATATTATCAAAAAAAGGAAAATGGACATTTTTTTTTAAACAAACTAAAAAAAAATATTTTAAACAAACTAAAAAAAAAAAAAGTTGGGGAGTAAATAATTCTCATGAATAAACAAGTCCTAATTACTCCAACGATGACCATTTCTTCAGCTACTGCATTGGCACTCTCCTTCACCAACCGCTTCTCCCTCACGGGCTCCGCTTTCCTCCGCCGTCAAACCTCATCGTCTTCCGCCATGAGCATCGCCGGTGAACAAAACTTCAGTTCGGAGGCTGCTCATTTGGAGTCAATCTTCAAGCAGAAAAAGGCCCTCCGTTCCGTTGTTAAAAGAGATCTCAAATCTATGGATCCCACTCTTAGATCTCAACAAGGTAGTAGTGGTATTTTTGAAGTTCGAGATTCAAATAACTCTATATTTGATCCTAATTTTTTCATATATATCCTCCATTTACTTTTACTAGTCACTGGTCAACTGTTTGCTATGTGAAAGTTAATTTGATTAAACTTGAAAGCTAACTTGAAGTAAATTAAGTTAATACTTTAAATTTTAAATTTAGATGTTCGCAAATTATTTGAAAAATGTTACTAAGTTGCCATCTTTTTATATTAATATGATGAAAATTTATATTTTAAAATGTTGGTTAAAGTTCATGCGGTTCGACTCTCCATAAGCGGAATGTGCAAGTAAAAGTGAATAGAGTGAGTATCTTTTAAATATTTTGAATCTTAATTATTATGTACTTTCTATAGTTTTCAAATACTCATAAATTTTATTTCAAAAATATTGAAGACTTAACGTCCAAATTCACGGTCAAAGTTAAACTATTTGGCCCTCGGGAAGTGAAAAGTGTCACCTAATTTGGGACAGACGGAGCATTGTTTTTCCTCATACATGCACGATGTTGTAGGAAGGGGAGCCTTGGAGTAACGGGTAAAGTTGCTGCCATGTGACCAGGAGGTCACGGGTTCAAGCCTTGGAAACAGCCTCTGGCAGAAATGCAAGGTAAGGCTGCGTACGATACACCCTTGTGGTGGGGCCCTTCCCCGGCGCATAGCGGTAGCTTTAGTGCACCGGGCTGCCCTTTATGCACGATGTTGTAGAAATTGATTTATTTGTCTTCGTTTTGTATGTGTATTGATACTTTGATTTCTATGAGATTGATTAGATGAAGCAATACAAAAGATTGTGTTGGAGGCTCCATGGTTTAAGGCTTGCAAGGGATTGTGTGCTTACATTAGCTGTAGTGCTTTGCGAGAAGTAGATACAACCCAAATACTGTCTCATATTCTTGGAGGTCATCCAGAGGTGTGTTTCTAATCCATCAAAATGTTTCATTCTTTAGAGTTGCAATAGCTATGTGAGCATGAGAAATGTCATTTGAAAATGCGGGATTTAAGGCACAATGGAAGAAAAAGATCCATATAGGTGATAGCCACTAGTTGAAGATAGATTTTGGACTTCTTATGAAACTTCTTTTTTAAAAGAAATTTATTAACACCTTATCTATAGTGAGGGGCCTTTTCAATTAAATCTGCCACTTGATTTCGGACAGTCAAATAGAAAGACTTTTTGTTAGCTCTTCGTGCCTCCTTGGCTTCTCCAACTGAACTAAGACTATTCAGCTAGAGTATAGCTGGAAGGAGCCTTTTTTGTATTGAAAGTGATTTCAAATAGTAATCCATTGTGTCGGTAATAAGATTTAGAGTATATGAACGATTTAAGCTCCTTATAGAAGGCAGTTCAGCGTGATAACTCGATAAGATGTATTGACAGAACAATGCCACTCTTTCAAAGGTGGGATCAATCCCAAGTATATACTTTTTAAATGTATTTTCACTTTTATTTAGTAAGGTGATAATATGATATGAGCTTAATGAAGAAATAAGGATTCATATAGCTGATCCCAACTTGTTTGGGACTGAGGTGTACCGCATAGTTGTTATTGTTGTTCCTGTGGGGGTGGAAGATGGTAGGTTTTCTGTCTCAATCTTTAGTTTATAACAATTTTGAGGCTCATGGCTTCTGGAATTTCTGACACGAACTGGTTTGGGATTGAGTCGTGGCTGACTGATTAATTGATATATATGCTATGCTATATGTTGGATACAATATTAGTTCCTACACATTTTAAGCACTAATTAAGAACTAACTATAAGAAGACTAGGTCGCTTTAAACCTATTAAGGTGATTCAACGACAGTTGCTTTGTGCTTCTTTCTACTATCATTTGGAAAGGCTATTTTTCTTTGTTAAGCACTAGGCGACAGCATTGTTACAATTCTCAGCATTGTTCTCCGCATTGTTTAGTGTTTCGCTTGTTATAGACTTTAGTTCTTGTTCTCATTTCCCATTATCAAATAAGATTAGGATTTGCAGATGCGAAAGAAGCTTTTTGTTCCAAGAGTGGAGGATAGAAACAGAAACATGAGAATGCTTAACATCTCAAGTACTGAGGATTTGATTGCGAATTCAATGGACATTCTGGAACCAGCTCCATTAGATGCTGATGGAAACGAACGCGAGGATGGTACATTTACTTTTCCTTTGTAACAGTACTTATTACTTTTCTTCTCACTGCTGTAACTATTTTGACTGCAGCAACAATAGGTAGATGCACATAATCGACTAGTTTTAATTCAACTTTGACAAAGTTACAATTGATTTAACTTTCAATAAGTTTAAATTGAGGAATAATTTCATTCTATGTCTCAAAGTAGTTTTTTAAAGTGGAAATCTGTGTCATTTCAGAAACCCTCATGGTAGTTACTACGTTAGGATAATCCCTGCTTTATGTTTTAATAACTTTGCTAAAGTGCACATCTTTAATAAGGTATCTGGAACGCCTCATATTACATTTAGTTTTCTGTTTCTTGTTCAAATGAAACTTTTTTCTGTTTGTTCTCATTTCCATTGTTACAATTACGTAGTAGTTGCTAGAGGCTCCCTCGGGAAGCTATACCCCATCCTTTTAAGTAATAAATGCCAGTCAAACTAGTTAATTTTCTAGAGCTAACAGGATATGTTGTCAACACACTTTCCACTCTCCAAACTCATGATTTTCTGACAAACTTTTTGGCAGAAAACATATTCAATGTATAGTCTAGATATACACTTTGGGCGTGCCTCAGCACGACTAGAGCAATTGTCTACCACAGGAAACACATTATAATAAAGGTGAAGCACTAAAGAATTTGGGCTGCTTTGATTGAGGAAGTCTCAAAGATTATAATATGCCTGATACAAATGGAAAGGAGCATAACAGGTTTTTAGGTTCATTTGTATAAGCTGAAAAAGAGCGTAATATATCTTTAGGTTCATGTTTATAAGAACTTTTGGCATCTGTAAAACTGATACCTTTTCCTGGTGTGCTTTTGTATTGTACAACTTTTGGCATCTGTAAAACTGATACCTTTTCCTAGTGTGCTTTTGTATTGTACTGTTGTTGTTGAAAGAAGTGTCACATTTTCCACTTATCGAACAAGCAGGAGGAAAAAGGAGAAAAAGAGCATCTGCTGTTCTTTGAGACCTACTTCATTAAAATATTAACCAAGTAATGGATACATTTCCTGGGTTATGTTTGGATTTACAGCACATATCTCGGACATGTTTGTTGGTACATATATTTATTTTTTCTTTCAAAGGTGAAAATTGAAGCAGGATTGTGGACTTAATGCTAATAACTGAATGACTTTTTGTTGTTGCAGTCTTGTGCGCAAATGAGCCAGTTGATTTGTTACTTTTACCTGGTGAGTATGTTAATGTTTGTCATTAACTTGTGAAACTCTATATGATTGAAAGCTTGAAATAACAGGTAAATGTATTGCTTTGGAAATTATATATTTACTCTCTCTTTCTCTCATGAAGGACTTGCATTTGACAAAGCTGGAAGACGGTTGGGCCGTGGTGGAGGGTAGGTTTATCCCTTTGTCTCTTTATTCTTCTTCTGCATAAGTAACAGCTTTGATTAAGACAACATAAAGAAAAAATACAAGAAAGGAAGGAGAAGAGTAACCTGTTAAAGAGAAAAGGAACAACAAAATAAGAGGCAGATTAGTTACATGGTTTTCCATTTCAGTTTTCAATGCATTTTTACATGTTGGTCCTCTTTTCGATGACCCTTTGTTTTTCATTGTTTCACAAAAATAGTTACTACGACACGTTTTTATCAAGATATCAAGAGCTTGCTGAGAAACGGAATTGGAAGCAACCTCTCAAAAGTATGTCTCTGAGTCTGCTTCTTTCCCGGATCACATGCAACAAATTTTGCTTCTCTATAGTAACTTTTCACTCTTGTTTGTAGTTGCACTTTCTTACTCGGTTCAGATAGTGGATGACGGTACTATACCACTAACTCCAAATGACATTCTTGTGGACGCACTTGTATCACCTTCCGGTGTGATTCCTATTAGTCCAGCTGCACTGGAGATATGCCGTTGAAGACAATGCTCTTATATAAATACACAAGCCTCAGGAACGTTACCATTGCAGCAGCATCAGAGAGATTGGGATGGCATCTAGAGTCATGAAAGGCTTGTTCTGTTTTCTTGAGAAATAGCATCTGGAGGAAGAGGTTACTTTGGTGAAAGAATGTGTCTTTGTATGTTTGGTAGCATGTGTGTCAATTGAGTTGAACTATTCATTTGTGGCGATATCGTTAGAATTGTATTGTGGATGGAAAAATACTTGCTCGCACCTGACAAATCATCAATTTTTTTGATAAAGGTTTATGTGCAAGACACATTGATTCGTGTATTCATGGGGTGCGTTATTTTCTTACATCGTGCGTGATCAGAGTTCTTCAATTTGTTGTATTCTACGCACTCTTTGGTGGGCAAAGTTGTAACTAAACATATCAGTTTCTTCCTAAAATCCTTCGTTTTCCTTGTTAAATGGGAAACATTTGAAATACATGTCACATTAGAGGCAATATCAATAGTTGGACGTGGTTAAAAATCTTACTCAGATCATACGCAAATACTATGAAGTACCAAAGAAACGATAATATTTTCAATAACGTTATTGTTAATTCAACGTAAAAAAATCATGAATTAACTTGAATGCTATCTAGCACTAGAGTTGAAAAAACTAAGTTCATCTAGTTTCAAAACAGTAGCACTATATTTTAGTATCCTTGCATCTTTTATTTTTAATATGAGTAACCGAACAATTGACTAAATCCATGCATCCTTTCGTTCGACTTATTACTGTATTATTTAATCTCCTGCGTGATTATCTACCTAATGGAGTTGCTACTCTTCAAAATTCCACTATAGCATTGTGGTATAGTCAATGAAATTAAATATATTTTCCACGGTACTCTTGACGATTGTTATACATGCAGCATGTGGTATTCTAATTACGTTATGGAAAAGTAATACCAACGAACATGAACGTAATCTTCCCAACAATAATTGATTAGGATCATAATCAAAGCTAATAAACAACTTTTCCCAATCTTAGAATTTTGGATAAATTACACAAATCCCATACTTAAGAAACTATATTACCTAATATCCCTTACTTTTTTAAAATTTACATAAAATCTCATTTTTTAACTTTACTCTTGATACATATGAAGAAAAAACCCATATCCTATTTTTAATCCACCATTAATTCAAGACTTCCTTCCCTAAAATATCTCCCTAATTATCAATAATTAAATCATCTTCTTTCCTGATTTTTTCTCATCCATTAATGCTTAAATCATTTTCCTTCCTGATTTTTTCTCCTCCATTAATACATGCAACTTTTTTTTTTCTTCTCCTAAAATTTCTCCCCTTTTTTAAAAAAAATCTATTGATACATATATAAATTTATTTAGTTATTCATATATGTTTATTCTTTTAATGGGGATTCATATAAATGATAAATATGATATCATTATATGAGTATTATGGTGATTTATACGATAGATATATTTTGTATGACTTTAACGGATGATACATATGATATTAATGGGTGATGCATATTGTATTATGGTGATTCATATGGTAGATATGATTATTTATTTCAATTATTGGGAAATTCATATGATATTAATGAGTGATATATATGGTATTATGATGATTCACATGGTAGATACAATTATTTATTTCAATTATTGGGCGATTCATATATATAGTATTATGGGAATTCATATGGTAGATACAATTATTTATTTCAATTATTGGTTGATTCATATGTTATTAATGAAAGGTAATAGTGTAGTCAGTGTAGGAAACAAAAGTAATAATATTTTTTTAAAAAAGGACTAAAAGCAGAATTGAAACATAATTAAAATTAAATCTAAAAAAAAGCAGACTGAAGATGAAATTAAAGACGAAAAAAGACCAAAAAAAACATATCTTTCATAATTAAAGACAAAAAAAAAAGAGAAACACAATTAAAACACCTAAATTAAATCTAAAAAAAGAGATAAATTAGATATCTTTCCTTAATAAAAGAATACAATAAATAAAAGAGAATCTATTATTTCCTTAAGTAAATATCTTGTTAGTTTCAAATGTATCACTTTTTTTATATGTATCACCATTTCAAAAAACTGAGATAAAATGTAATTAACAATTAATCAAAATTTTATGTAATATCACTTAAAGATTCGGGGATTTATGTAAGTTACCCTAGAATTTTCGATACCATGTCAAGGTTATTTAACAAGAATATAGCGCACCGGTAGGTTTAAATAAGTTAAAACAAAAGAAAAGGAAATTGGTTAGTTGAGGTGATCTTTTCTTGATTTGATATTGAATATTTTCATGTTTTTCTCTGTACATTAAGGAAGAAATGCTTGTATGATAAAACTTTCTTTAGATGTATAAAATGACCTAATCAATGATGTTCATATGGGCATGAAGGTGTGCTGTTACAGATCCAAGTAGTCAACATTCCTATCTATTTCAGTACAATTAGAGTGTAAAAACTTGCTGATAAAATATTCAATTAATAGCACTGTTAGGTAGCTCAATTGAAAGCTAAGTTGCTCGGACTGTACAAAAATGTTGCCGCATCCATGTCAAATCCTCCTAAAATACACTAGTTCTAAAGGATCCGACACGCACCCAATAACATATTATATAAGAGCACAAGCAACATAGATTGAAAGAATATAATTTTAACAACTCACATATGAAGAAAGTGACTGATGGCATGACATGATGGACTCATCAAGTGTGCAGAAAATGTGGTTGTGATTCCAATAAGACTTGGACATTGTCAGCTAAATGTTGAAGACGGAAGGTAATTGATCCTCAGTATTTCCAGTTTTTCCTTGTGACCAGTCACAATCCAAGTCCATGACACGTATTGTTCGTTTTAGTCCAACAGGCTTTACATATATGTCTCCCAGGCTATACCTGTTAGGATCGATTCGCGATTACACACACTAGATCTGTGGAGAGGATTGTTGACACCTAATTTTTGTCCTCCACGACTAAATTTAATCCTGAGTTTCTTTGATTTTTAATAAAATTAAAATATTTATTTCATCCGAATAAAAATTTATTAAATATATTTGTACGTAATTTTATCATTTTAAGTAGTGATTATAATTTATCGTATTCAATTATACGAGATTTTATAATTTTGTTACTTAAACATTTATTTTTTTAAATATTGGATTTTAATCAAGGCTTATAGATTCAAATGATTAAAGTTTTGATTTAAATATAATTTACTCTAAAAAAATAATTTATTCGGATAAATATGTGTTTGATTTTATAAAATCAAGAAGCCCGGAATTAAAGGAAGTATTAATTCGCATCAAATTTCAATTTAATTTAGCCAATCTATTAGATTTGACCATAATTGAAATCAAATTTTCCATAATTGTAATGCAATCCGTCAATTGATTTGTAATTTGGTCAAAATTAAATAAATATGGCTAAATTTTAAATCCCAATTGGGGTTATATTTTAAATAACCCCAAAATTCCCAAAAACTCTCATAACTTCTACCTAATTCCACAAAAAAATAATTTCAAATTATACTACATTGTACTATTTCCCCCCCAACTTTGGCTTTTCCCAATTTTAAAATTCAAAAGTTGTACTACATTGTAAAATTTCCCCCCACATTATCTTCCACATCACCTTATCTTCAATTTTAAAATTTCAAAAACACCCTTAATTGTTTTTTCTCCCACATTGGTGGATGACAAGAAATAAATCTTCATCATTTCCTATAAATACTTTTCTCCCACATTGGTGGAAGAGAGGGAAAAAATCTCATTCTCTCCTATAAATACTACCACTACTTTGGTAAAAAGGGGGAAAAAGGAAAATAAAAATAAAAAAGAGTCTAGAAAGGTGAAAAACTCATTCTGAGCAAAATAGTTATTTTTATTTAGTAAAAAAATTTGTTTCATAGAGTTGGTCGGCTAATCAAAATTTTTGAGTTTTCGACGACGTTTTTCGGTGGTGGTTGATTTCTACGAAGCTCGTAGTCTCGTTTTGATGCCCCCAAAAAGGTAAACACACCTTTTTCATTTTTTTTTATTTTAGTTTTTATTATCGTTTTTTTCTTCATCTTTTTTCTTCTTCATAGTTCGTAGATATAATTTTGTTTGCTGGGATTGTATGTTGTAGATGACCTTGAAGGCCCTAGGACGTTGTGGTATCGATATTCTAATTATTTTCATGTTCATGATATAAAAATGAGCTAGCAATAGTTGTGTGTGCCTTTTTTGACTTTATTCTTTGATTATTTTGGATAAAGTTTTCAATCTTTGCTTAAAAGATGTATTTATGTTTTGTTTAAACTCATTGTTGTTGGATATATTTGTTTTTAGCATGTAAAGTTATTTTCTTTATGTTGAAAAGAATGGTTAATATTGATTGTTTTGCCTTTTGACTTATTCTTTGATTATCATGTATAAAGTTTTGATCTTTGCTCAAAGGCGAACTCATGCCTTGTTTAAATTTATTGTTGGCCGATATATTTGTTTTAGCATGTAAAATTGTTTTTTTTATGTTGAAAAAATAGTTACTATTGTTTGTTTCGCCTTAATAAAAAAGAGTAATTGATTAAATCAAGAATTTGTCATTTGCTTGTTAATTATTTTAAGGGATCTCCAAAATCTTCGTATAAGAGATGAAGTGATAGCTTTATTTTTCATCCACGAGGTTTTTTTTTTTTTTCTCATGTTTTTAAATTTGTCAAAATGATGAGAAAGTTCGGATTTTTATGGCTAAATAGAATTATTTAGATATTTCCGAGTCATGCATAGTATGATTGTGAAACGATATTTCACTTTTGGAAATGCTAACTTTTATTCTAATTTTCTTACTCCCTTTGGATTGTTATATGCGCTCTTTGTGAGTGTAAAGATTTGATTCACGTCTCTCTTTTATTCATAATATCAAAAGAGAATCAACGATTTCTTAAAAATAAAAATCATAGGTCGTTACACGTTTTTCAATAAGATGTTGGTGTAATTTATATGTATGAATTTTCGTTAGTGTCGCTTTAATTGAAATTTAAAGATTTTCTTTCTTGAAAAGTTAGCCTTTATTTTCTTTTGTTATATGGATTGGTGTCTATGTTTGTTCAATTCTAGAAATCATGAGTATTTTTCTGGTTGTCTCATCCCTTTACTTTCGCAAGCTTACGTTGTTTGTTTCTCGCATTAATTCATTGAATATGGCCTTCTTCCTTTTACCTTTATTCATTCTTAATATGAACATAAATCATGAGGCATGTAAATGAGTGTCTTTGCTTTGCATTTTTTATTTGTTGACTCTCATTCTTGTGCAAGTGTGCTTATTCTTGTCATTCAAAAATTGGTTCTTGATAGTTTCTTTTACTTTGAAATATGTCACTTTTATGTCTTGAACATATATTAATTTCTTTATCTTTTCTTTGCATGCAAAAAAATGTCTCGAGTCCAAATGGACTCCTCTCCTCTTGCATTTCGTAAATGAGGTTCACCCCTTCGAGTCAAGTTCAAAGTTTAAACCCAAAGTCCACTACATGGCGCGCGGGTTCTAGAAGATAGACGAAGAAGGAAAATGGATCAAAACGCATTGATGAGGTCACTAAGAGACTTGAAAAGTCTCAATTTTTATTATTGTCTTCTTTTTATTTATTCATTTAGTCATTTATTTATTCATTCATTTCGGCCTCGAAGCCAAAGTTGTATTTAATATAGGTAGCGCAAGACTCGAGCCAAAGGCTTGAAAAATAGTTTAGGACAGGTGAAATGGGTCGGAAGTCCAACTAGACTAGGACAGGTCTCGTTGATTTGAGCCCAATGGCCTAAATCCTTTACTTTCTCCTCCCTTCCCCTTTTATGTGTTTATTAGTTTTGTTTAGACTTAGTTAAAATCCCTACTAAGTCGCCTAAATCTATTTTACACAAGTCTTTTTAAAAAAATATAAATCAAATCACTATTTTAACAAATTAATCTTTTCAGAAGTTAATCAAAAGATGTTTTCAAACAGTCCGGATAACCGGAAGTTAGCGGACGTTTTAGATGCCTAACACTTTCCTAAAACGTTAATAGGAACCACTTACTCGGAATCTTCAAAACTTAAAACATTTTTTTTGTTTTGAATCATTTGAAGTAACTCTCTAAAGGTTTCTTAATTCCTTTTCAAAATTAAGTGGCGACTCTCAAAAAGTCAAAATTTTCGCAAAACAGAAATGGCGACTCTGTTGGGGATTTGTAACTAGGTTCTAACCAAATGTTTGATTTCGTCTTTTGATTAACTGTTTATGTGTTTATATATTTCGATTCTGTAAAGTCTAACTATCGCATCTCATGGCATATTCCTGCATTATTTAAACTTTTTTGGGGTTTCGTGGATGTCCCGGCCCCTGTTGTTTAATTCCAAAATGTGTTGAAAATACGAACAACTTATTAGCACGTGAGTCGTCTGATGGTTGTTCGTATTTTCAAACTCAAGTTGTCCGCTTGAGAACCAATATTCAAACCTACTCTAGACACCTAGGATAGAACAAAACTAAAACCCTATTTTAGGCATGAGCCTAGGACGACCCAATACCCGAGCGGGGTATTGGGCCTATTAGAAAACCTGTCCTGCGTCTATTGACCCCAAGTCAATTATAGATGAACTATATTTATGTGTTGAAGAAAATGTCTGTCTGTCTAATTCAATCCATTATCCTTTGGGGGTCGGAAAAAAGCTTGATTTGCTTACTTTCGTAAGAAAAATTGAAGCAAGTTAAGCAAGAAATTGATCGATTTGGGAGATTTCTCTTAAGGCACAGTAGAAGGGGAAGGTTGATAGAAGAAGCACTCAGGAATTAGTATTTTTTATTCCCTGTGTGGGAACGTATCTTCTTTCATGTTATTTCCCTTTCCCTAAAGATTGTATCCCTCTTTCGTTATCTTTTGTAGGCATTTATGCTCTTTTAGTGTCTATAAAAGTTGGGGGCTAATGGATTGACCTTAAGCAAGCATATATTCTTTCTTCAAAAATTATTAGGCCCAAACCCTTGGCTCAAAAGGGTCACCTAATTAGGATGCACGTTTATTATAATATGCTTGTGTAATATAACTATTTATGTGCTTATATGTGTTATGTTGATTCGAATCAAAGGCGAACTAATCCAATCCCATTTTCCATAGAACATCTCTAGGCAGAAATATACCCCACTATACAAAAGTCCGACTAAAAGTACTCCAAGTCTCCCAAGTTTCTCAGAAAAGTCCGTAGTCATTCTTAAAACTTCCAAAATGATCGCTACCATTTTAGGAAAGTTGACTTTAGAATCAGAAAAAGTTGTTATAGTTTTGAACTACGTAGGGTCTGATTTCTCTTCCGTGAGATACGTAGGCAGTCTTTCGACCCGGCCCATATCTCCAAAAGCTTTGTTGTCCTCCACTTTCTTGAAGAAAGAAGAAGAGTTGAACGTTCCCAGCAAATTTCACTTATCCATATCATTGAGCAAAATCCTGTTCATTGAAATCCTCGAGTCATCATTATTTCATGGATCAATTCGTATGAGATGAGAAACAACTTTATGTGTTTACTTCCTACCTTATCATTTTTCTTTACTTATTACTAACAAAATCTAACACGTCAGCGTTTGAGTTGTTTTTACTTTGCAGGTAATAGAAACTACTCTGTGTTGGCACAAAATGACCCTACTTCACCAGATCAAAATGAATAAGAGATCCGCTTCTTGACTATAGCTTTTTTACAGGAAAAGAAAAATGACTAGTAGTAAAATTGGACTCTACCAATCATTTTTCAACCCTGTAAGCGATAGTCTCGAGGATGGAATAAGGGAAAATGTGAGGGAAGAATTTTCCAAGACAATCGGAATCATGGAAGATTAATTAGAGGAAACATTATTGAATTGGACCTCCACTCCACTCATGACTCATCGCCCGTCGTATAACAGTAACTTAAAACCTGCCATTGTCATGTCATGTCAAGAAGCAAAATAATGGTAGCCCTAGAACAGTCAACAGAAGAGTCAAAGAGTTTGAAAATCAAAGAAGCCTAATCTAGAGGAAACCGAGGTGGTTAACTAGGAAGGCGATGACTCCATTGGACATTTGATCCTTTGCTCTATCAAGACAAAGCAATGCAAACGTCAAGTCATCCATAGAAGTATTTATTTATATCCTAGTAAGATGGGTAAGAGTATTTTTAAGGCCATTATGAGTTTATGTACGAACTACGTTTGACCTGAATTCCCAAAAAGGGATACGTAGGCGGCCTATGTCGGCTTCGATCAACCCCTTAGGAAAATTTATCATTTCCTTTTATGTACGAACTACGTTTGACCTGAATTCCCCAAAAGGGATACGTAGGCGGCCTATGACGGTTTCGGTCAACCCCTTAGGAAAATTTATCATTTTCTTTTATGTACGAACTATGTTTGACCTGAATTCCCAAAAAGGGATACGTAGGCGGCCTATGTCGGCTTCGGTCAACCCCTTAGGAAAATTTATCATTTCCTTTTATGTACGAACTACGTTTGACCTGAATTCCCAAAAAAGGGATACGTAGGCTGCCTATATCGTCTTCGGTCGACCCCTTAGGAAAATTTATCATTTCCTTTTATGTACGAACTATGTTTGACCTGAATTCCCAAAAAGGGATACGTAGGCGGCCTATGTCGGCTTCGGTCAACCCCTTAGGATACTTTCTCCTTTCCTTTTATGTACGAACTACGTTTGACCTGAATTCTCAAGAATGAGATACGTAGGCGGCCTATGTCGGCTTCGGTCAACCCCTAAGGAAAATTTATCATTTCCTTTTATGTATGAACTACGTGATGACTTGAATTCTCAAGAATGAGATATGTAGGCGGCCTATGTCGGCTTCGGTCAACCTATTAGATTTTTCTATATATCCTTAGCGTAGTCTTGAACTACGTTTGACCTGATTCCTGCTTCAATGGGATACGTAGGCGCCCTAACGGCTCGGTCATATAACCCCATGAAAACTGGGGCAGAATTTTCGAGAAGGAATCTCGAAAATTCACAAGGGAAGATCGATATCCAACAAGGAGAACGAAGACCAACAAAGACTTTGGATCTTCTCGAGATGATATCATCTTAGACTACTTTAAACTGGGGCAGAAATTTTGAGGAAGGCCTCAAAATTTCCACCAAATATTGAAATATATTTCAAATTCCCCAGCACTAGAGGTCGAAGTTGAGATTTGAGAATCACCACCTATGATAAAGTCTGGGAAGATTGAATCTCCATTTTTTATAAAACTTCTAGTAGAGGGCCTCGACAATACTGAATCCCTAAGCAATCCTCTTTCAAACGTCGGATATTGTCAGAATCAAGAGAAAGTTGGTCGTTGAGCTATTACATAACATGACTGGCAGAGATTTTCTAAAAGTTTTTATATAAGTTTTCGAAACAATTTTCTAAAAATTAAGACTACTTTCAAAAATCTATATAAATCTTTTACTTAGTGATTGCCTAGACATCAATTAGGACAGGGAGTCAAGGGTGGAAGTCCCAACACGATAGAGTACCCAAAAGATGGCGTGGAGAAAACAGAGAATCGAAGAAGGTCAACACGGAGTAGTTTCATTCAAACTAATCATTTTTCTGTGGATGCAGGGATCAATACACAAAATGAGCTTTTCTTTTAAAAAATCCCCAAGCAAGTCGGGAGCTATGCCAAAGCATATAATGCTTAAGAACGGTACATGTAGAAAGCAAGACGCTGACAAATGAACTCAGGTGAAACTGTTTTTAAATTGCCAAGAGGGCTATTTCATATCATTACCAAGAGGGCCATTGCATATCATTGCCAAGAGGGCTATTGCATGTCATTGCCAAGAGGGTCATTGCATATAATATCCAAGAGGGCCATTGCATATCGTTGCCAAAAGGGCCATTGCATATCATTGCCGAAAGGGCCATTACATATCATTGCCGAGAGGGCCATCTCATACCATCGCCCAAAAAGGCTATTTAATATCTGTTGACGCGCTAGACAGAAACGCTGGCATCGAGGATATCATCATCATTCAATATCTGTTGACACGCTAGACAGAAACGCTGGCGTCGAGGATATCATCATCATTTAATATCTGTTGACATGCTAGACACAAACGCTGGCGTCGAGAATATCTCATCATTTTATGAATCAGCATCTGAATGCATCGAGAGCACACGATTTGAAGGGACGTCTTTAAGTCGCTATCTAAGGATGAATGATATATAAGATTTCCTAGAAGATGACAATTTGAGGGTCATCTATAAGTCATATTATTTGAAATAGAATAGTGTGCAAGATCACCTATGAGTTGATATCATGTAGGTCATCCATAAGCCACAATAACATCCTAACTGGATAGTGTGCAAGATCGCCCAAAAATCGATAGTTCAAAGGTTATCCATAAGTAGCAACTAAATTCTTACCGGAGAATATGCAAGATTATTAAATTGATACGTCCAAGGGTTCTCTATAAGCCGCGTCATATCCAAGATCGATTATGTGCAGGATTCCCCAAATACTAACAATTTGAGAGATTATCTATAAGTCATATTGTATCCAAGGTCGGATGATGTGCAGGAACACTTGAAAGCTAGCGATTGGAGGGATATTTGTAAGCCATCTCTTATCCAAAGTCGAATAATGTGCAGGATTACCTAAAACCTAGAAATTCAAAGGATATCTGTAAGTCGCCTCGTATCCAACATCAAATAATACGCAAGATTATCCAAAGATTGATAATTTAAAGAAAACTTATAAATCGATCGTCGGCTATAATCGGAGAGGTTATATTTCCACATACAACAAGTGATATAGGTAACCAAAAGGGTTGCCACACCAGCACAAGATTACACGGTTGTAGGGATCGTTCTGCATAAAGTATCGTCGGTGTCCAAAAGGGCCACCCCACTTTGAAGACATATTCAACCGACAAATGTCATAATTATACAACAACCAAGAGGGTTGTTGTGTTTGTTGTTACCAGTTATTTCATTCTAAACAGGTACATGAAGATATGACTCCGCTTTTCAGACCACAACTCACATAGAGATATGGTAAAAGACTACATACCTCTTTCGTGAATTATGTTTAACACTAACACTTTTTGCTTGAGATATTGTCGAGAGCTTCCGAGCGGATGAAAATATCAAATCAAAACCACAGGTGCGAACGACTCCAAAAAGGACGCAACACAACGTGGAATTCTTTCTTAGCAGCAAAACGGGACAAAGTCTAAAGAGGGACGTCAAACTCTTTGGACGCGAGCTAAAGGATGATCGCCACCACCATCCAACCACACCCCTATTAGAAGGCATATGGGAATTCTAGGATATTCTGGTTTCAGCTTCACCTTCGGGATATTCCTAAACTCATACCGAAGGTAAATTTCTCTTTCTTTCAAATCCGAGTGACAACACACCTAGAGTTTTGGAAATTATATCCAGGTAAATTCTTACCTATGGATGTGAAGATCTCCACGCTCATGGTTAAGAGGTTACAATCCTTTTTTCCGCAACTCAATCAACTTGTCACTCAGACCGAGCCAAGATCGTCTGAAATAAAAGACTATTTTTTCTATCGATTGAGTCGAACTACAAGCAATCTGATTCCATGAGTCTCCGGGATATGTAGGCTGGGCTCTACGTGGAAAACTCGACTGCATTCCAACCTCCCCCAAATTCCTTTATTCCTCAGTTTCTCGGTTTAACCAAAAACTCTAAAACTGTAATAGTGGGTGAGTCTTTTTGAAAACCGTGCCTTAAATCAATCATTATGAACTACAAATGGCCCGAATTCTCATGTAACCTGAGATATGTAGGAAACCTGATACCGAGGTCCGATCGTAACTCTATAAACTCTTGCGAAAGCCAACCTCATTCAGGTATGAATTTGTAGTCGAACAAAAATTAGGAACGTAAACCTCCCTTTGCCCAGGGTTACTTGCATCCACCCTACCCAAAGGGAGGGGGCAGTTGTTGCCACCTAATTTTTGCCCTCCACGACTAAATTTAATCCTGAGTTTCTTTGATTTTTAATAAAATTAAAATATTTATTTCATCCGAATAACAATTTATTAAATATATTTGTACGTAATTTTGTCATTTTAAGTAGTGATTATAATTTATCGTATTCAATTATATGAGATTTTATAATTTTGTTACTTAAATATTTAGTTTTTAAAATATCGGATTTTAATCAAGGCTTATAGATTCAAATGATTAAAGTTTTAATTTAACTATAATTTACTCTCAAAAAATAATTTATTCGGATAAATATGTGTTTGGTTTTATAAAATCAAGAAGCCCGGAATTAAAGGAAGTATTAATTCGCATCAAATTTCAATTTAATTTAGCCAATCTATTAGATTTGGCCATAATTGAAATCAAATTGGTCATAATTGTAATGCAATCCGTCAATTGATTTGTAATTTGGTCAAAATTAAATAAATATGGCTAAATTTTAAATCCCAATTGGGGTTATATTTTAAATAACCCCAAAATTCCCAAAAACTCTCATAACTTCTACCTAATTCCACAAAAAAATAATTTCAAATTGTACTACATTGTACTATTTCCCCCCAACTTTGGCTTTTCCCGATTTTAAAATTCAAAAGTTGTACTACATTGTAAAATTTCCCCCCACATTATCTTCCACATCACCTTATCTTCAATTTTAAAATTTCAAAAACACCCTTAATTGTTTTTTCTCCCACATTGGTGGATGACAAGAAATAAATCTTCATCATTTCCTATAAATACTTTTCTCCCACATTGGTGGAAGAGAGGGAAAAAATCTCATTCTCTCCTATAAATACTACCACTACTTTGATAAAAGGGGGGAAAAAAGGAAGAAAAAAAAAGAGGCTAGAAAGGTGAAAAACTCCTTTTGAGAGAAATAGTTATTTTTATTTAGTAAAAAAATTTGTTTCATAGAGTTGGTCGGCTAATCAAAATTTTTGAGTTTCCGACGACGTTTTTCGGTGGTGGTTGATTCCTACGAAGCTCGTAGTCTCGTTTTGCTGCCCCCCAAAAGGTAAACACACCTTTTCTTTTTTTTATTTTAGTTTTTATTATCATTTTTTTCTTCATCTTTTTTCTTCTTCGTAGTTCATAGAAATAATTTTATTTGTTGGGATTGTATGTTGTAGATGGCATTGAAGGCCCTAAGACGTTGTGGTATCGATATTCTAATTATTTTCATGTTCATGATATAAAAATGAGCTAGCAATAGTTGTATGTGCCTTTTTTGACTTTATTCTTTGATTATTTTGGATAAAGTTTCAATCTTTGCTTAAAAGATGTATTTATGTTTTGTTTATACTCATTGTTGTTGGATATATTTGTTTTTAGCATGTAAAGTAATTTTTTTTATTTTGAAAAGAATATTTAATGTTGAATGTTTCGCCTTTTCACCTTATTCTTTGATTATTTTGGATAAAGTTTAGATCTTTGCTTGAAAAACATAATCATGTCTTGTTTAAACTCATTGTTGTTGAATATGTTTATTTTTAGCATGTAAAGTTATTTTCTTTATGTTGAAAAGAATAGTTAATATTGATTGTTTTGTCTTTTGACCTTGTTCTTGGATTATTTTGGATAAAGTTTAGATCTTTACTTGAAAAGACATACTCATGTCTTGTTTAAACTCATTATTGGTAGATATATTTATTTTTAGCATGTAAAGTTATTTTTTTTATGTTGAAAAGAATGGTTAATATTGATTGTTTTGCCTTTTGACTTATTCTTTGATAATCATGTATAAAGTTTTGATCTTTGTTCAAAGGCGAACTCATGTCTTGTTTAAATTTATTGTTGGCCGATATATTTGTTTTAGCATGTAAAGTTGTTTTTTTTTTTATGTTGAAAAAATAGTTACTATTGTTTGTTTTGCCTTAATAAAAAAGAGTAATTGATTAAATCAAGAATTTGTCATTTGCTTGTTAATTATTTTAAGGGATCTCCAAAATCTTCGTATAAGAGATGAAGTGATAGCTTTATTTTTCCTCCACGAGTTTTTTTTTTCTCATGTTTTTAAATTTGTCAAAATGATGAGAAAGTTCGGATTTTTGTGGCTAAATAGAATTATTTAGATATTTCCGAGTCATGCATAGTATGATTGTGAAACGATATTTCACTTTTGGAAATGCTAACTTTTATTCTAATTTTCTTACTCCCTTTGGATTGTTATATGCGCTCTTTGTGAGTGTAAAGATTTGATTCATGTCTCTCTTTTATTCATAATATCAAAAGAGAATCAACGATTTCTCAAAAATAAAAATCATAGGTCGTTACACGTTTTTCAATAAGATGTTGGTTGTAATTTATATGTATGAATTTTCGTTAGTGTCGCCTTAATTGAAATTTAAAGATTTTCTTTCTTGAAAAGTTAGCCTTTATTTTCTTTCGTTATATGAATTGGTGTCTATGTTTGTTCAATTCTAGAAATCATGAGTATTTTTCTGGTTGCCTCATCCCTTTACTTTCGCAAGCTTACGTTGTTTGTTTCTCGCATTAATTTATTGAATATGGTCTTCTTCCTTTTACCTTTATTCATTGTTAATATGAACATAAATCATGAGGCATGTAAATGAGTGTCTTTGCTTTGCATTTTTTATTTGTTGACTCTCATTCTTGTGCAAGTGTGCTTATTCTTGTCATTCAAAAATTGGTTCTTGATAGTTTCTTTTACTTTGAAATATGTCACTTTTATGTCTTGAACATATATTAATTTCTTTATCTTTTCTTTGCATGTAAAAAAATGTCTTTTTGGACTCCTCTCCTCTTGCATTTCGTAAATGAGGCTCACCCCTTCGAGTCAAATTCGAAGTTTAAACCCAAGGTCCACTACATGGCGTGCGGGTGCTAGAAGATAGACGAAGAAGGAAAATGGGTCAAAACTCATTGATGAGGTCATTGAGAGACTTGAAAAGTCTTAATTTTTATTATTGTCTTCTTTTTATTTATTCATTTAGTCATTTATTTATTCATTCATTTCGGCCTCGAAGCCAAAGTTGTATTTAATATAGGTGGAGCAAGACTCGAGCCAAAGGCTTGAAAAATAGTTTAGGACAGGTGAAATGGGTCGGAAGTCCAACTAGACTAGGACAGGTCTCGTTGATTTGGGCCCAATGGCCTAAATCCTTTACTTTCTCCTCCCTTCCCCTTTTATGTGTTTATTTGTTTATTAGTTTTGTTTAAACTTAGTTAAAATCCCTACTAAGTCGCCTAAATCTATTTTACACAAGTCTTTTTAAAAAAATAAAATCAAATAACTATTTCAACAAATTAATCTTTTCAAAAGTTAATCAAAATATGTTTTCAAACAGTCCGAATAACCGCAAGTTAGCGGACATTTTAGGTGCCTAACACCTTCCTAAAACGTTAATAGGAACCATTTATTCGGAATCTTCAAAACTTAAAACGAATTTTTTGTTTTGAATCATTTGAAGTAACTCTCTACAGGTTTCTTAATTCCTTTTCAAAATTAAGTGGCGACTCTCAAAAAGTCAAAATTTCCGCAAAAAAGGATGAAAGAAAAGAGAGAGAAATTTCTTGGGAGAGAGAATGAGGAGAGAGAAATCTGTTTACGTGGTATCACCCGTGGTAAACTCCACGGCGGATCGGCTATTTATATTAATGATTCTAAGTATGTACAATTACACAGAGAAATGGAGAAATAAAATTAGGCTCCACACCTAACAATACCCCTATAAATTCCTCCACTTTTCGCCTAAGGTGTTATGTGCACCTGATATTCAGAAACTTGCTAGCCTAGAAGCTTAGTCCCTCTCTTAACCCATCCTCCGTCATCGGTGTCACTTGATCATAACAGTCTTGACAGAAGTTTCTATTGACTAGTTGTACCATAGTTAGGGCTAGAATGAAGAACTACATGATTAGGAAGGCGTTGAAACATTCATAGCATTGACAAATGATACAATAATTCAAAGAGGTCTCAATCCCCAATTTAAATTACTAACAATTTTATTGACTATTTCCTGAAGCTGAGAGATTGCATTTAGCTATTGTCAAAGTGCCAACTACCTCAACTAAACTTCCTTTATTTATTGTTGATTAATTGCCTCAGTTACTTACAGTAAAAATTGTAGTTGCTGGACATTATCCAGTTTTTTTAGCCATGTTCTGTTAACTTAGTTTAGTGGCTGATTTTTAGATGTTAGTGGTTTAGTTGTTTTAGATATTGCTCATCATGGAATCATGTACAAAATAGTGGCTTAATTATAGGCTTTAGTTATTGCATTTTTTTTTAGTATTTAAGCACCACTTCAGATTAATGAAAAATCAATATTTGTGCAGTAAATTATTAGTTCTCAATTCTTTCTTTGTTTTCACTTCAAAGAGTTGAAGTTAACCTTACAACTCCAATATTTATGTATATATAATTTGAATTCAGCATGTTGCTTTCTTGCAGATAAGATGTCACAAAAGCTGGCTTGACATATAAATAGCCCTTGAACTCCTATGCCATTAGTACATTGCCACACACTATTCTTTAATTCTTAGGTTTGATCATTCAATGGCTGCTCGGGTGACATTCTTGTTGGTTATTCTGGTAGTCTTACCATTTCCTTTTCATTGTGCTGATCCTGATCCCCTGCAGGATTTCTGCGTTGCAATTCTGAACTCTACATCAACGTCTCTTAACGGCTTTCCTTGCAAGCCTGCCTCAGAAGTTACTTCGGAGGACTTCTTCTTTGATGGCTTCACCAAAGAGGGAAACACGGACAATGCACTCGGCTTCAGCGCAACCTTTGGAAACGTTCTTTCTTTCCCAGGGTTGAACACGCTAGGTATTGCAATGAATCGGGTTGACTTTGCCCCAGGAGGGCTGAATCCGCCCCATTCACACCCTCGTGCGACAGAATCCGGAGTAGTCATTAAAGGGAAACTCTTCGTTGGATTCCTGACAACGAACAATGTGTTATATTCCAAAGTTTTGACTGTAGGGCAGATGTTCGTGGTACCCCGAGGACTGGTGCATTTCCAAATGAATGTTGGGAAGGAGAAGGCAATGACAATCACAGCTTTTAACAGTCATTTGCCAGGGGTAGTAATCCTTGCAAATACACTATTTGGTTCCAACCCTCCAATTCCTGATGATGTGCTGACTAAAGCATTCCAAGTTGAAGCAAGTGTTATTGATGGCATCAAGGCCAAATTTGGTGCTTAAAAACTATAAGAAAAATAGAATGGAAAATAAAAGGCTAAAACATTAAATTTGTGTTCAAAAATTTATCTGTGTATTTGTCTAAAGTCATCTGGTACATATATTATCCAGGTATGTATTATGATATCATCAATAGTGAACATGTACAAGTGCAACAAGAATTCTTAATTCTTCATATGGATGTGTACATTTGGGTACTCAAATGATTCTGTTCTTTGCAGTTACTCATACAAACAAGAGTCATGCTGTTTTTCATCATATCTTTGACATATATTATGTATGGTTAGCTATCACTTATTTTAATTTAGTGAATTAGTAAAGCTTAATATGTAATGACTAAACATATAACAGTTTGGCCGCCAGATTTAGGCTCCGGTCCGACAGGGCGTGGGTTCAAATCCCACAGCTGTCAATTTTTTTTCCCAAAAACAAAAACAGCAGAATAAATAAGATTTCAGAAATAAAAGAAAAATCATTGCCAAATTCTTAATCCAATAGCAACAACAGTAATCGTATCTCAATTACAAAGGAGTTGAAATCGACTATATGAATCATCGCTGACCGTGTTTCTTTATTTAAATTCACTCATCTCGTGACGTAATCACTCGGCCACAAAAGGAACATAAGAAAAATGTGGCAATTTTACTCGACGAGGAACCTTGCAAGTTATATAATCTATGGTTCATCTTATGCTTTTCTTGTGATGAAAACTTCGTTTTAGGATTGGGACTTTAATGTTGGGTGTGCGAACAAAAGTCACACAGTGATAGCTGAAGCCTGAAGTGAGTGGGAAGCCATAAAATGTGTAAGATATTTAATGATTTGAGGCCTTCCAAGGAAAACCTTGCGCGCTTGATCCAAAGCGAATAATATCACATCATATAAGAGTGTCTTTGGATTGATTGAGCCCAACAATTAGTCCCTCATCCCGATGATGACATCGAATTAGTGTACTAGAGTCTAGAAAGCTCCAACAATTAGTCCCTCATCCAGATGATGACATCTAATTAGTGTACTAGAAAGCTAGAGTTCGAAGAGAATTCAATTAGATGATGCCATTCCTTGTTTACTTATTTTATTTTTTAAAAAAAAAAAGCATCTCAGCTGTTATACAGTCAACAAAGAAGCGGAACTTTAATTTGTATCGGGTGAACCTTAATCTAAAGTATAAGCTTCATTAAAAATGCAATTTGGACATAGAATGCTCCAGACACTAAAGCAGGTGGCTTCCTGTTGACATTACCAAAAGATAGCTGAATAGGGTCGGTTTAATGGAAAATCTGTACATGAAAAAGGTCCAATGAAATTAAATAGATTTTCCAAGTTACTCTTGACGATTGTTATACATGCAGCTTGTGGTATTCTAATTACGTTATGGAAAAGTAATACCAACGAACATGGACGTAATCTTTCCAATAAAATTGATTAGGATCATAATTAAAGCTAATAAACAACTTTTTCCAGTCTTAGAATTTTCGATGACCATGTCAAGGTTATTTAACAAGAATATAGCGCACCGGTAGGTTTAAATAAGTTAAAACAAAAGAAAAGGAAATTGGTTAGTTGAGGTGATCTTTTCTTGATTTGATATTGAATATTTACATGTTTTTCTCTGTACATTATGGAAGAAGTCCTTGCATGATAAAACTTTCTTTAGATGTATAAAATGACCTAATCAATGATGGTCATTCGGTCATGAAGGTGTGTTGTTACAGATCCAAGAAGTCAACTTTCCTATCTATTTCAGCAATTAGAGTGTCAAAACTTGCTGATAAAATATTCAAGTAAATGAAAAATGATATAATTATATCTGGAAATCAACATCACTATTAGGTAGCTCTATTGAAAGAATAAACTTTTAACAACTTACATATGAAGAAAGTGACTGATGCATGGCATGACATGATGGACTTATCAAGCTCCGTGCAGAAAATGTAGTTGTGATTCCAATAGGACTTGGACATTTTCAGCTAAATGTTGGAGGTGGAAGGTAATTGATCTTCAATATTTCCACATTTTCTTCGTGACCTGTCACAATCCAAGTCCATGACACGTATTGTCCGCTTTGGTCCAACAGGCTTTACATATATGTCTCTCAGGCTATACCCTTGTAAATTCCTCTACTTTTCGCCTAAGGTGTTATGTGCACCCCATATTTAGAAGCTTGATAGCCTAGAAGCCTGTTAGTCCCTCTCTTGACCCGTCCTCCGTCATACGTGTCACTTTACCCTCTTTTGGTATAGGCCTCCTGACCATAACAGTCTTGACAGAAGTCTCTATTGACTAGTTATACCATAGGAAGGGCTCGGATGAAGAACCATATGATTAGGAAGGAGTTGAAACATTCACAGCATTGATAAATGATACAATAATTCAAAGAGGTCTCAATCCCCAAGTTAAATTTACTAACAATTTGATTGACTATTTCCTCAAGCTGAGAGATTGCATTTATCTATTGTCAAAGAGCCAACTACCTCAACTAAACTTCCTTTCTTTATGTATATATAATTTGAATTCAGCATGTTGCTTTCTTGCAGATAAGATGTCACAAAAGCTGGCTTGACATATATATAGCCCTTGAACTCCTGTGCCATTAGTACATTGCCACACACTCATCTTTTAATTCTTAAGTTTGATCATTCGATGGCTGCTCGTGTGACATTACTGTTGGCTATTCTCGTAGTCTTACCATTTCCTTTTCATTGTGCTGATCCTGATCCCCTGCAGGATTTCTGCGTCGCAATTCTGAACTCTACATCAACGTCTCTCAACGGCTTTCCTTGCAAGCCTGCCTCAGAAGTTACTTCGGAGGACTTCTTCTTTGATGGCTTCACCAAAGAGGGAAACACGGACAATGCACTCGGCTTCAGCGCAACCTTTGGAAACGTTCTTTCTTTCCCAGGGTTGAACACGCTAGGTATCTCAATGAATCGGGTTGACTACGCCCCAGGAGGGCTGAATCCACCCCATTCACACCCTCGTGCAACTGAGTCCGGAGTAGTCATTAAAGGGAAACTCTTCGTTGGATTCCTGACAACGAACAATGTGTTATATTCCAAAGTTTTGACTGTAGGGCAGATGTTCGTGGTACCCCGAGGACTGGTGCATTTCCAAATGAATGTTGGGAAGGAGAAGGCAATGACAATCACAGCTTTTAACAGTCATTTGCCAGGGGCAGTAATCCTTGCAAATACACTATTTGGTTCCAACCCTCCAATTCCTGATGATGTGTTGACTAAAGCATTCCAAGTTGAAGCAAGTGTTATTGATGGCATCAAGGCCAAATTTGGTGCTTAAAAACTATAAGAAAAATAAAAGGCTAAAACATTAAATTTGTGTTCTCAGATTTATCTGTGTATTTGTCTAAATTCATCTGGTACATATATTATCCAGGTATGTATTATGTAATCATCAATAATGCACATGTACAAGTGCAACAAGAATTCTTAATTCTTCAAACGGATGTGTACGTTTGGGTAATCAAATGATTCTCTTCTTTGCAGTTACTCATACAAACAAGAGTCATGCTGTTTTTCATCACATCTTTGTCATCACTTATCATTTTTTTCTATTTAGAGAATTAGTAATGCTTAATATGTACAAGCTAAATATATGACAGTTTGGCCGAGTGGTCTAAGGCGCCAGATTTAGGCTCTGGTCCGAAAGGGCGTGGGTTCAAATCCCACAGCTGTCATCCATCATCTTTTGTTTTTCCTTGATAAAATAGCAGAAATAATAAGATTTATGAAATAAAAGAAAAATCATTTCCAAATTCGCAGGAAGATTTATACTAAAAAAACAGCAGAATAAATAAGATTTAAGAAATAAAAGAAAAATCATTGCCAGATTCGCGGGAAGATTTATAAATGAGGAAAATGACTTTGTATTTTATCTTCTCACCCACCCAACGCTTCCATCCTACCCCCCACTCCCGACCACCTCCAAGAAAATATTTCCGTCATCCCAAACACTCCCGAGTCTTATGCAGCAGCCAGCAAGTACTAAAACACATAAATAGCCTTTCTAGTTTCGGGTAGAAAGTATGTCTTGTGTTCCATGAAATTTGATGAACCTGCAGAGTTGTTCTCTCCAATCCTACACCGGGGTTCTCCTTAATCCAATAGCACCAACAGTAATTATATCTCAGTTACAAACGAGTTGGAATCAACTATATAAATCTCATGTTTCTTTCTTTAAACCCACTCATCTCAAGACGTTGTCATTCGGCCACAAAAGAAAATGCTGGCAATTTTACTCGACTAGGAACCTTGCAAGTGAGTTGCAACGATAACTCGTTCGCACGGGTTATATAATCAAAGGTTCATCTTATGCTTTTCTTGTGATGGAAACTTCCTTTTAGGATGTGCGAACAAAAGTTCCACAGTGATAGCTGAAGGGAGTGGAAAGCTATATAAGGTGTAAAATCTTAATGATTTGAGGCCTGCTGAAGAAAATCTTGCGAGCTTGACCCAAAGCAGACAATATCACATAAGAGTGTCTTTAAATTGACTGACTGAGCCCAACAATTAGTCCCTCGTCTAGATGACATCGAATTGATGTGATAGACAGCTAGAGTTCGAAGACAATTCAATTATGCAAATACCGAAACACTTGCACATTACCTAGAGTCTATAGCAAAGATTAAGAATTCTTTGAAAAAAAACAAAAGAAAAATGATCATAATCGTTTGAATAGACTTATACCTGAAACCCTTTATTAATTACTATACTGATTGAAACATCTCCAAGTGAAGCCAAAAGCATTGTAGACCCACTGAGTTTTAGGTTTCTTACTGGGTATTAGTTTGTCTACTCCAGGCCCACAGCTAAAAGTAGAAGAATCATGTCCTGCTGCCTGCCAAACCCTCTGCTAGTCTGCTTTTCCTTCTTGAGCAATCTCAGTTTCAAGCCATTTTTTGTATGTTGTTCACCAATTCTTTATTTAATTTTTCTGTTTCGTGTGTTCGGTTATGTTGTTGAAGCAAGATTGAATTCTGAGCGTAACGCATGTTAAGAGGCAGATGCATAGTCTAGTACAGCGAGAAATTCTGCGTAGTCTATTTCTTATACCAATACAACATAGTACAAGTACACTTAAGTTAGACGAGACGACCATGAACATACAAAGACACAACAGAAAATTCTACTGGAACTGAGGGGTGATTATGATTACACATTTAAGAATGCTTCTTCTATAGTGGAACACAGCTGCTGGAAAGTTGTAGGCTCCAATGCTAAGATTCCCTAGAAGACATCATGATGAATTGGAAGACTAATGTTCCTGGATAACTTATGTTCCAATTCATTAGGGTATCTGTCATGTTGCTCTGTCAAAGCTGCTGCCAACCTGCATATGGAGCCACTCGGATTGTGCCCCTTGAGCATATTCTCTCGGTGCTTGCGTGCCAAATATCATTCCAGTGGCATCAAATGTGGATGGTGCTAGCTGAAAGAGAAGTAGAGGACCCCGGAAATCAATGAAGTGGTGAGAAGCTTTCTACCCATGTTATACTTTACAGAAAAATGAAAACTAATCAACCACTAGATTGTGCTGCCTTGAATACGAGTACTTTAGAGATTCACTTGATATTCAAAATACAGTCAAGATCGACAGAGCCTAATGTTGATGCATAAACGAAAACATTAAGTAGCAGTTCAGTTGGTCATATAGAACTTGGTTTTTTAATGTAGTTCATGATGGTGTGCATAAGGTCACACGAGTACAGTAGTCGTGGTTGGGAAGTAAAATCATGTAGTCAATATCAACGCATCTCTAAATAATCAACTAGGTAAAACCATTCATAACGAAACAAAAGATGGCGAGGAATAGAGAACTTGTGAAAGTGAAAGTTGGAAAGTGGGGCAAAAGTAGCAGTAAGTACGTCATAGACTTTATTGTGGAGCCAGATAGCATGGAAGCTTATGGGAAAATGTCTACATCTGTCCTGAATATCACATCATTATATTTCACACGTTAAAGTGCAGATCTAGCAGTGCTGCAAAAAGCTTTAACTTCAACTTCACTACTTCTCCCTAAGCACATCACTGTGAAGACAGGATTGGGTAGCAAAAGAATTGTAAATGGTGATAAACTTCCAGGCCAATTACCCCCACCCCAAAAAGATAAGGTAAATGAAAAAGAACACAGGCAAAAAAGCACAAGAAAAGGTGGTCACTAGGGGAACATTTATCAGAAATTAAACTAATGCGAACAGATACCACATGCAATTCAGAGAAAAGTCTCAGCTGTTATCACAGGGCCTTTGGTCTGATAGTATAATTCTTGCTTGGGGTGCAAGAGATTTCGGGTTTGATTTCCGGAATGCCCCCTCAAAAATGTCATTCCTTGTTTACTTGTCAAAAAAGAACGTCTCAGCTGTTATACAATCAACAAAGAAGTGGAACTTTGTATCGGGTGAACCTTAATCTAAAGTATAAGCTTCATTAAAAATGCAATTTGGACATAGAATGCTCCAGACACTAAAGCAGGTGGCTTCCTGTTGACATTATCTCAAGATAACTGAATAGGGTCGGTTTAATGGAAAATCGGTACATGAAAAAGGTCCAAATCAAAAGAGAGCCAATCTTTCCTTGTCTCCATACATGCTCCTACATGGACCAAAGAGCATCATATTTCTTTCAAGAAATATGGTTGCATGGAGGTCGAGCATTCTTCATATGATTGAAGAAGATCTCAATGTCAACTAATTCAATAACCTTATTTGACTATCACAAAATTTCTTTTTCTTTTTTACTTTTTTGAGAAAGACCATCACATAATATCTCATAACCATGGTGCTTGGAACTTCTTACACTTCTATGTCCAGAGGCTTTGAGTGATAGAGATTTTCAACTGCAGACAGGAGCAAATATGATATACAAAGTGTGCAGTGAAACATATCTACGTTATCAAAAGTTTTGGTTCTGGAATTTATCATCTCAATCTCCCCTACCAAATCTACAATATCCTAAATTAAACAAAAAATCAGATAAAAGAACCTCCAGCAATTTATATATTTCAATCAATAATCAACTCTGAAATTTGAAGGCTTTACCGATAGAAACATACAGTTTTTTAATTTCACAAGAACATAAACCAGATTCCGTCTACCAGATTTGTTAGATAAGGAAAAACCATCATAAAGAACACCAAATAACTTACATCTTTTGAAGGAAAGGTTTCTATAGGGTGGTTCATCCTTGAATTGACTGCTTCAAGCTTCATGGACAAGAACTGGAAAGTCCAATCAAAGCAGTGCGGATGAGGTTATGACTTGAGTTGATAAAAAGAATAACTTTAATACAGGGAAGATGAGGAACTACCTCAACTTGGCGCTGTAGCGACTGGATATAATTTATTATTTCGTCAAGAACAAGCGCTTTTCCAATAACCTGTAAGAAAGTAACAAACTAAAACTTGCAAAAGATGCAAATTGTACATGTAAAATGCATTCAATCTAACAGAGCATACAAAAATGTCACCCTTCATATAATATCCACCACTGGTTCTAATATATAGTCCATAAGCTCAAGGTAAACAATAGGATAACTTCAAAAGATTACTGACCTTATTACATCCGGGAACCAAATCCTGCAGAATTTTCATCCTCTCGCTGATCTTTTCTCTCCTGGCCTGATAAATTAAAATTCTACTTAGCCACCGTCAAGAAACATTTGCACCATTAAAAGTTGGGAAGTTGAGATAAGGCATTACCCTCTCTGCTAGACTGTGACTATCAGTAGCTTGGCCCCTTCGTGCCCTTACATGGATGTAATCCTTAGGTGGCTCAGGTTTACTACTTTGTTCAGTACCCTTGTTAGCCGTCTGGGAACTGGATTCTAATTCAACCTTTGAAGCACCATTTTCTTCTTTCGATTGGGATGCTTTCAGCCGTTTGGCCACTGAACCATCCTGAACAGAATTTGAATTAGTATGAATATCAATAGGTTGCTTCATTAAATGAAAACTATATCAAGATGAGAATTCGTCAGCTAAAGGACACATAAATCGAGTTATGCTATCTAAAGTTGATCCAAATGAAAATGGTTCACCGAACAAATAACCAATTAGCACATACATCATGAACTTACATCACGAGGATTTATTTATTTTCATTAACCGTGGTATCCGGATTAGCTTGCGTGAACCTCAACTAATTCCATGGGATACCTGCCACCTCCAACCAACAAGTCCCAGGTACTAATTACTGATGAATTATACATCCTTAAGCTATTGATGCTTTTGCCAAATCAAATATATACTAACCAAATCCAACGCTAGTACATGTTGATTTGACAAAGCATCACTAGATTAAAAAGGTATAATTCAGGCCCAATTAGGATGAATGAAATGCGTTTCCACATAAGAATAAAGTGAACAAATTACATAGAATTGACATGTAAAAGTGGCTTATTCAATGATAAAAAAATTTAATTCTTCCTAAAATATAGTACTAAAAAATAGTCAGCAGCGTGATAATTCAACAACTTGGAAAGTCAAATCAACAGTAATCCATCACATTACACCTCATCAAAAACAGGAATTTTAGAAAAAGTAATCATAATTAGCTCATAGTTAGTATGATTACCAATTCATTAGCATCACTAGTAGAGACAAACTTAGAAAAATAATCCTCCGAATTCACATCTCTCTTCCTCACACCACCATCACCGCCGCTTCTTCCGCTCTGCTCCGTCACAGTAGATTCATTAATAGAATTGGCAGCAGCTTCTAATAAACCAGTAAAGCTACTCATTCTAAGTCCCAATCCTCCTCCACCAATATCACCATTTGCCGCCGCTGAAGAAAACGGCCAAATCTCAGCCAAACTGTATGAAGAAGGATTCGCCGCCGAGAATGATGATTCATTAATAATAGGTGGATCCATTTCAACAATTCACCATAAATAAAGTAACACTACGTAGAATTAGTGTGAAGTGTAAAGTGAGTGTGGTTTTTTGGTTGTTGAAAATGTTTGGGGTTTATAATTATAGAGATGAAGGTGAAAGTGAAAGGAAGAGAGAAAGAGACTAGTACTACTGTGATGTGAGGCCAGAGGGGGAGAAGATGAAGATTGGGGTGCGTAGTGTGCACCCCGCGGCGTAATTTAGTGGTCTTCTTTGAGGTATTCTCGGAGGATCTAAAAGACTTTGTCGGGCTGGAAAAATCAACAAGTCGCTGGTTTATGTTTGTGTTATCTACTCGCTTTTATAGACAGCCACGTGTTCCTATTAATCCCTCCATTTTATATGACGTTTTTTTTATTTTGGACAGTACTTGTGGTCTAATATAATGTTACACGTGAAGCTATAAATCATTTTATTAACGATTAAAAAAAATTAAAACTAAAGTATTTTTAGTTATAATAAAGTATCATTAGTTTTTTGAAAAATGTGCAATAGCAAATTTAAGATTTAGTTTTTTGAAAAATGTGCAATAGCAAATTTAAGATTTAAAGGCTATGGATACACAAAAAAATTCAAGCATATATATTAATATTCAAAAATTTAAGATTATGTCTGAAAATTAAAACATTCAATTATCTTTTTATCTTACTTTGTGTTTTTTTAAATTTTATATCAGATTTTATATATTTTTAATATAAATATACATAATTTATATCAAATTCAAGGAATATTAGAGCATTAAAAATTTAATTATAAATCTATCCCGTGAAACATAAATTATTAAATAAAAAAAATTAGACTGAAGGAATGAGTAATAAGTCTGTCTAGCTAGTAGTGTTAAAAGATGGGGATTGAGGAAAGTTGATTGTTGAATGATGGGCGCGTGTGGATCGATGTGTTTGTTTAATGGTAGATTATATTTTGGGGATCACACGCCTTACAAATCGCAGTTTAAGCAGTAATATAAGAATGGCGTCGTGATTTACAGATGTGCATTGCTCCCCTATAATATAAGTACTTTTTTTAATGCATATTAAATTCAACTTTCTTCCCTCCAAATCCTTCACTCACACAATTTCCATTTCCCCCCTTCTTAACAAACAGTTGTGAAATGAAACAGAGGATTTTTTTTAAATTTTAATTCAACTTTAATCAAACCTTAGTATTGATAAAAGAGGGTCAAAAGAAGCTAATTTCTCTCATGGCATAATACATAAATATCACTATAAACTTGAAATCAAATTATATCACTGACCTTAAACTTTGACAGTGCACAAGTAGACCCTTTAACTATACAAAACCTGAACAAATAAACACTCTAATCCTACGTGGCAAAATGTGTGTATACACTCAAAAACCACACGCGTGTCGAAGTTAGAATTGAAGGATTTTTTGGTTCAGCTTGTGTACAGTTAAAGGGCCGACTTGTGCACTGACAAGGTTAAAGATCATAGTTATAATGTATCTTTTTTATTAGGTGGCAGCATCTAAGTGGCTGACTAATCCACGTAGGCGCAAGAGAGGTACACGCGTGTAAGTTGCAAAATTGGAGTGTTTATTTGTTCAGGTTTTGTATAGTTAAAGAATCTACTTGTGCACTGTCAAAGTTAAAGATCAATGTTATAATTTGGTGTCAAGTTTAGGGTCATATTTATGTATTATGCCTTCTTCCATTTTAAATATGTTATACTCCCATCGTTGGTTGGTCATCTTGCTAAAAAATTAAATATCATGTATCAATTGATAACTTACTAAATCAGAATAAAATTAATTATTTTTTCTTATTTTATTCCTACTATTAATAATATATATTAAATGTAAATAATTATAATTTTAATGCCTATTTGTACGCTCAATTAATATCATTAATACATGTAAAGGGTAAAATAATAAAATTCATCATTCAATTTATAATTTCTTAATCACCGTGTAAAATAAAATGTATCAAACTAAAATGAAACGAAAGGAATGCATATTTTTTCTTGAAACTCCAGAATAACCGGCTGTCGCTATAACCTCTGTCGCAGTGTCTGTCTTGCGGATGAGCACTTTATGCGTACTAGATAAACTCTCATTGTGTAATAACCTGTAAACCACACAGAAAATATAAATTGCACTAGATAAAACCTGTGCAACAACCTTGACTCAAAAGACATTGAGAAAAAATCTAATTCGAATTTTTTGTATAGATAATCAATCACCCATCCTTCAAATCAACTGAGCCATTTCAAAAATCAGAGAGTGTATACTTAAACCACACTTATTGTAAAATGAATCTCGTGGGATACAATTTAATATGGATAACTTACATAAATCGCTGAATCTTTAAGTGATATTACATTTAATCTTAACTATTTGGTTAATTACATCTTATCCTGGTTTTTTGAAATCGTGATACATATAAAAAGTGATACATTTAAAACTGACTAGATATTTATTTAAGGCAGTAACAAATTCTCTTTTATTTTGTGGAGCAAATCACACACAATCAGCACAATGAATTAATAAGATTCACAAAATCAACAATACCCCCAATCAATGGTATTTTCTAACTGAAAATCATTAATTCACGGCTCCGTTGAATACACATGGCTCCAGACTTATAGCCGTTGCCGTCAACTGTCTTCTGCTCTTACCAAACGCTCCATCACTTTCAGAAGCACGGTATATTTCAAACTCTCGGCTTCATTCATTTGTGGTGTAATGGTAATTATGTTTCCAAGAACAGATTTTTAGCTAGTAGTTCCTTTTCTAATACTACTTATCTTTTCTTAGTTTTCCCCATGTGACCTTTGTTTTCCAAGTTCTAGCTGCCGATACTTTAGTTTCTGATTGGCTACGATGAGTCACCGAAACACCGACGCCGTTACCACTTCCGTCCACCTGAAACACCGATGCCGGAATCAATAACATCTAACCGCTGACGCTGATTCCGGTAAGTCCAACGTAGAAGTAAGTGCTCCTTCTCGAGTTACCTAGCAACAGGGCAATCACGGAGTTACAGACTAGTACGACGGAAGTGAATGAAGAAGAGAAGGAGAAGAAGAGGAATTATTATTTAAATACGTGATACATTTGAAAATTTGAATAATTATTTGAATTATTATTTGGCGGCGGATTATTACTATGTGATACATTTGAAATATATGTGATACATTTGATTGTATTTCTATGATTTTTATATGATTCATATTATGTTTATGAAAGTTCTGGGATTCATATTACTATTGTCTGCATTAGTTTGAAGAGGTTATCTGTTATATTAGTGATACATTTTTATAGTTAAAATAAATGTATGTATCACCAATAATCTTACCGCAAATGTATCACTCATACATTGTCAATACAAATATATCACCAATAATCTAACAGCAAAATGTATCACTCATACACTGTCAACAAATGTATCACTCATATACTGATAACAAAAGTATCATTCATATGAATCACTGTTACACTATGAAAATGTATCCAGAAAATTAATATTTTTATATATGTATCAATCGGATTAACAAAAAAATATGTATCACCTATATGTATCTCCGACAAATTTTATATTAATATTAACTTAAACATGTATGAATAGCTAAATAAATTTATATATGTATTAATCGATTTAAAAAAAATAAAAATTGGGAGAGATTTTCGGGGAAGATATTGTTCAAAAAAATTAGTTGCATGCTTTAATGGAGGATAGCAAATCAGGAAGGAAGATCGTTGATTTAATATAATGATGCGACTAATTCCAATTTGGTGTTGTCCATTTAGTGATTTCCATATTTGCACTTTGAATGTTGAAAATTTTACAACCTGACATTTTATTGTAAATGCTTATTTATTTTTTTTAAACTTAAAAATATGTGTATTATTTGGGAGAGATTGTAGGGAAGGTAATCTTTGAAAAAAATATCTTGCATTAGTTAATGGTGGAATAAAAATAGTATGTGGGGTTTTATTAATATATTATATATCAAGAGTAAAGTTGAAAATTGGGATCTAATATAAATTTTTAAAAATTAAGAGATATTGGATAATATAGTCTCTTAAGTTTGAGATTTGTGTAATTTATCCATTTAATATTCAAATAAGGACTCGCATATACTTGTCATTTTGTCAAGGGGTCGAGCCACGCCAAAACCACATAAATTCCTTCCCTAATGAAAGTATTTACTTATAATCTCAGCTGGCTTTCTCTCTCCCGATTTTGGATAATATACTTATATATTCGGTGAACTCTCATACATTATACATTGCTGGAATGTATGAGAAAACTAATTAGCCTATATTATGAAAAAACAAATCAGGTACTATCTTTCTCTTCCTTAATTAACGCCATTAATTACTTATCATTATGTAGTGTATGATTAAATATAGTAACTGAAATTCAAATAATATCTTAAACATCACAATTAATTTTTTTTTTGGTTGCAATACGATCTGGTAAAAAATAAAAGGTTGACATCTGCTTTCTTCACTTCTCCAAAAAATCAATATGAACATCTCGATATTGTTGCGTCATTCAGGTATTTGGGAGTCAAAAATTATTTATCAATCCTATAAAAGTGAAGGAATTATTGTTTCAGAATGTAAAACGTTCTTGAAATTGATTTCGACTATTGCGACGGAATTGAATATTGATGAAGTTCGTAAAAAAATTAAAGTAAAATACATTGTTGAAGGTAATTCCTCTCCAATTATCATAAGGAATGACAATGGAGTGAAGGTGTGACGCCCCGCGTCACTACCCATTAAATTCATCCCGTTTTTGGCACAATTCCGAGCATTTCGGGTGTGTTTCGGGGTCCAACGGGGCTTCCACATCGTTTATTGACAAGGCTAACGTGGGGGCATCTTTGGGAGGTCAAAATACAAGCTCGGGTCAACATTTATGGGGCTTTGGAGCCTTGACCAGCAGCTGGACAGAATCTGCACAACAAAATCAGCATACTAGACAAGGTCCTTTCCACTAGTTCGTGGATGACATGGCCAAATATAGTAATGTTGACTTGCATTAATTGTATCCCTTGACTAAGGGGCATTATAAATATCTTGTAAAGCCCTCTTGGGCAGATCATCACAAAGCATTTTCATTCTTGTTTTACTCAAGAAATATAATCAGAAAATTGGCTTTCGGGCCTCCCAAATCGAGTGTCTTTCTTTTCGATTTACCTTACGTTTTTGTGTGCGTGTTCAAAGCTTCTTGGGAACGAATTTAGAGAAGGTTAGGACTGAAGTTTAGCATTGATATTGAGAGTGTAAAGCTGTCCGCACGTGGCTAAAAAAATAGGCCCATGACAAGTGGTATCAGAGCAGCACTTTGAACATGGCATACGACGGCGACGAGGAGGTTCACGGCGGAGACAATGTGGGCAAAACCAAGACCAAAAAACGTGACAAGAGTAGGAACAAGGATGAGGCCCAACTTCCACTTAGTGAGGCTGTCACAAACGTGGAAGATGGTGAAGGTTCAGCATCCGGCTCTCTCGATGAGAGAATCGTTAGCACGGAGGCTGGCTTAGCGGTTTTGGGCCATCGCTTCAAGACCCTTGAGTCCAACGTTGGTACCCTTGAGGCTGCTTCTCTTTAAGGGCTGGACGAAGTCAAGGCCGACTTGTCCGAGCAAAATGAAGAGCACAAGGAGGGGCTGACCAGCTTGGAGCTCAAGCTTACGGAAGCATTATCAGCACTACACGAGGAGTTTGGGTCAAAACTGTCCGAGGTGATGCTGGGACAGTCCGCTTTGCAGGAGGAAGTTACTGATTTGAAGCAACAACTGGAAGCAGCTCGTGTTGGTGGAAATCATGATTCCATGGCTTACCATGATGCTCGTATTGAGGCTCCTAAACCCAACGTGTTTAAGGGTGAAAGGAACGCTCAAGACGTAGAGAATTTCATATGGCAATTGGAGTCATATTTTGAGCACGTCAAGATTGTTGACGGGGCAGCAAGGATCCGGATTGCAACCATGTACTTTAGCGACGTCGCAATGTTGTGGTGGCGTAGGAAGAAAGTAGACATGGAGAGGGGTCTTTGCACCATAGCTGATTGGGACCAGTTTAAGGAAGAGTTGAAGGAGCAATTTTACCCTCAAAAACATTGTAGAGGAAGCCCGACGGAATTTGAGGGAACTTAAACAAACTTCGTCCATTCATAACTATGTGAGGGAGTTTACGAAGCTCTCACTTCTTGTGACGAGTTTCAGCAGTGAGGATTTACTCTTCTTCTTTCTTGATGGCCTCCAAAATTGGGCCAAACAAGAGTTGAGGAGACGTAATGTCAAGACCGTGGATGAGGCTATTAAAGTGGCGGAATCCTTGAATGATTTTCATAGCGATTATGCCAAGGCAAAGGATAGTCGGAACAAGCCTGTTGCTGCCAAGGGAGATCGTGGAGACAAGGGAAAAGAGAAGTTTATTCCCAACAAAAATCGTGAGTTCAAAGGTGAACGCAACCAGCCATCGACGTTCCGCAAGAACTACGAGGAGAAGAAGAAAGGTGTAGCTAACCGCGATAGCGGTTGCTACCTTTGCGGGGATACATCTCACTTTGCGAGATCTTGTCCTTCATTGAGTAAGATGGGAGCTATGATTGCAGCAACACGGAAGGATCAAGCTAGTGCGCAAGCCGGAAGTTCCGGGGAGCAAGAAGCACAAGCTGCCAATTCGGAGAAAAGAAAGGGACATGCCGTTGGTTTGTTCAACCACATGGCTTTGTTCAATCACATGACGCTTGCTGCTCTTGCCGCAAAGAAGCATAACGTTAGAGCTCGGGAGTCATTATTTGTTGATGGAGAAGTGAATGGCCGAGCAGTCCGCATTATGGTGGACACCGGAGCAACGCACAACTTTGTTACGGAGGAAAACGCTAAAGAACTTGGCCTTGCTTTCGTGACCAGCGATTCCATGTTAAAGACCGTTGATTGTCTCCCTACCAATGTCAATGGCCTCGCTCCTCGGGTGAGTCTCACCTTGGGAGGTTGGAAGGGAGAAACGAATTTTTCGGTTGTTCCGATGGACGTCTTTGATATAGTATTGGGGCTAGATTTTTGGTATGAGATTAACGCGTTTATTTCGCCGCGTCTCAACCAGCTAGCCATTTTTTATGAGGGTGGTTTTTGCATTGTTCCACTTGTTCGTGTCGCTCAAAGTGGCACACGTTTGTCGGCGATGCAGCTTATTAAAGGTTTCAAGAAAGGAGCACCAACCTTTCTTGCGACGTTGATGGAGATAGTTGACTGCCAAGAAGCTGAATTAGTGCCCTCATGTGTCCAACGTGTTCTTGAAGATAACAAGGACGTAATGTCGGAGGAGCTGCCAAAACGGTTACCTCCGCAAAGGGAAGTTGATCATGAAATTGAGCTGGTACCCGGGGCAAAGCCACCAGCTATGACCCCGTATCGGATGTCGCCTCCGGAGCTTGAGGAACTTCGAAAACAACTCAAGGAGCTGCTGGAATCTGGCCATATCCGACCGTCTAAGGCACCCTTTGGAGCTCCGGTCTTGTTTCAAAAGAAGAAGAAAAGGACGTTGCGGTTATGTATTGATTAGCGTGCTCTCAACAAAGTCACTGTGAAAAACAAGTACCCCATTCCTTTGATAGCTGATTTGTTTGATCGATTGGGGCAAGCCAAAGTGTTCACGAAGATGGATTTGAGGAAGGGCTATTATCAAGTTTGCATAGCCGAATGAGATGAAGCCAAGACGACTTGTGTGACTTGTTATGGGTCCTACGAGTGGCTGTTCATGCCTTTTGGACTGACCAACGCACCAGCCACGTTTTGCACACTAAAGAACAAAATCTTCCGGCCATACTTGGATCAATTCGTGGTCATCTACTTGGACGACATTGTTGTTTATAGTAGCTCAATGGAGGAGCATGTTAGACACCTTCAAATCATGTTTAATGTGCTACGGGAGAACGAGCTATGCGTCAAATGGGAGAAGTGCACTTTTGCACAACCAAAGGTGCAATTCTTGGGCCATACAATCAGCCAAGGGCAGATTCAAATGGATAGCGACAAGGTCGAGGCGATCCGGGATTTGGAGGTTCCAACGAAGGTACCCGAATTAAGGTCCTTCCTTGGCCTTGCTAATTATTACCGGAGGTTCATTCTTGGATACTCGGATATTGCTACTCCACTCACAGATTTGTTGAAGAAAAATCGTGTTTGGGAGTGGAATAGTTCGTGTGAAGGGGCATTCAACAACCTCAAGGCAGCCATCATCAAGGAACCGGTTTTGGCTTTACCGGACTTCACGAAACTGTTTGAGGTGCAAACGGATGCATCCGACTTTGCTATTGGTGGTGTCCTAATGCAAGAGGGCCATCCGATAGCGTTTGAAAGCAGAAAACTGAATGATGTGGAGCGACGTTACACAGTCCACGAAAGGGAGATGACGGCCATCGTCCATTGCCTAAGGACATGGCGTCATTACTTGTTGGGGGCTCATTTCATTGTCAAGACGGATAATGTAGCGACCAGCTACTTCCAATCACAAAAGAAACTCTCGCCGAAGCAGGCTCAATGGCAAGATTTCTTGGCGGAGTTTGATTACTCATTCGAGTATAAACCGGGAAAGACAAACGTCGTGGCCGATGCATTGAGTCGCAAAGCTATTTTGGCGACATTATTGAGCACGACCAGCTGTGGTGTGCATGATACAATCAAGGAAGGGATGGAACATGATCCCGTTGCCAAACAACTTCTTGATTTAGCACGCAAAGGCAAGACCCAAAAGTTTTGGGAAGAGGACGGACTGTTATACACCACCGGAAGGCGAGTGTATGTGCCAAGATGGAAAAATCTTAGGCGTTTATTGATCAAGGAGGGCCATGACACGATGTGGGCTGGTCATCCGGGACAGAAACGCACCATGGCCTTCTTAGAAGCAGCTTATTATTGGCCTCGCATGAGGGACGACATAGAGGTATACGTTCGCACTTGCCTTGTTTGCCAACAAGACAAGGTGGAACACAAGGCGCCCGGTGGATTACTTGAGTCGTTGCCCACCGCGGAGAAACCATGGGACAGTGTCACCATGGACTTTATCACATGTTTGCCTAACTCGAAGGGTTGCGGAACAATCATGGTTGTCGTTGATCGCTTCTCCAAATATGAAACATTCTCAGCTGCCACGTCGAATTGCAAAGCCAAGGAGGCAGCCCGATTGTTTCTCAAAGATGTAGTTAAACTTTGGGGCGTGCCTAGGCATATCATTAGTGACCGAGACCCGCGATTCACTGGAGCATTTTGGAAGGAGCTATTCAGCTTGTTGGGGTCGGAGCTGCACTTTTCAACCAGTTTCCATCCCCAAACCGACGGACAAACGGAGCGAGTAAATGGGTTACTCGAGTGCTACTTGAGGCACTTTGTTAGTGCCAATCAAAAGGACTGGTCACGGTTGCTCGACACAACTCAATTCTCATATAATTTGCAACGGAGTGAGGCTACAGGTCGTAGTCCATTCGAACTTGCAACGGGGCAGCAACCAAACACTCCACAATCCTCACCGGTCAACGCCGGAATAAGGAATCCGGGTGCTTATCATATGGCAAAGGCTTGGGAGGAACAAGTCGATATGGCAAGGTCGTATCTTGATAAAGCAGCCCGCAAAATGAAGAAATTTGTTGATCGAAGTCGTCGTCCAGTCTATTACCGGATTGGAGATAAAGTGATGGTCAAGCTCAATTCGAGGCAATTCAAGGCGTTGAGGAGCGTCAATCAAAGTTTGATTCGAAGGTACGAGGGTCCATTCGAGATTGTTGCCAAGGTTGGCAAAATCTCATATAAGCTGGACATGCCATCACATTTAAAGATTTATCCCGTCTTCCATGCAAGCAAATTAAAACCGTATTTTGAAGACAAGGAAGACGTGGAGCGGGGTAAGTCTAATCGGGCCCAAATCTTCATGACGTCCGCTGCCACGGATAAGAAAATTGAGGACATAATTGATCATCAATTGGTTCGAGAAAAAGGTTGGGGCAATTCAAGTGCCCAATTCTTAGTCCATTGGAAGGGGCAATCGCCCGAGGAGGCATCGTGGGAAAAATATGACTTGTGGAAATTCAAGGAGAAAGTCCAAAAATATTTGCAGCTATGTGGCGCCGCGGTCGTCGCCAAATCAGGTGGGGGAGAGTGTGACGCCCCGCGTCACTACCCATTAAATTCATCCCGTTTTTGGCACAATTCCGAGCGTTTCGGGTGCGTTTCGGGGTCCAACGGGGCTTCCACATCGTTTATTGACAAGGCTAACGTGGGGGCATCTTTGGGAGGTCAAAATACAAGCTCGGGTCAACATTTATGGGGCTTTGGAGCCTTGACCAGCAGCTGGACAGAATCTGCACAACAAAATCAGCATACTAGACAAGGTCCTTTCCACTAGTTCATGGATGGCATGGCCAAATATAGTAATGTTGACTTGCATTGATTGTATCCCTTGACTAAGGGGCATTATAAATATCTTGTAAAGCCCTCTTGGGCAGATCATCACATAGCATTTTCATTCTTGTTTTACTCAAGAAATATAATCAGAAAATTGGCTTTCGGGCCTCCCAAATCGAGTGTCTTTCTTTCCGATTTACCTTACGTTTTTGTGTGTGTGTTCAAAGCTTCTTGGTAACGAATTTAGAGAGGGTTAGGACTGAAGTTTAGCATTGATATTGAGAGTGTTAAGCTGTCCGCACGTGGCTAAAAAAATAGGCCCGTGACAGAAGGTGTACATTAAGTTGAAGAATTTTTTTTCAGGATTTGTAAATTTTTCGATGTGTATTTCAACTTTCGACAAGTCCAATAAGGATATTGAGTTTGATAGTGAAACAGGGGTTGTTCTTTGTATTGAAGGTAGTGAATCTGATTCTTTTGCGTTAACGGCCGTTGAAATGCAAAATCAGTATTCATTATACATTCCTGAATTTGAAGTGAAAAACTTTATTACCGATTGTAAGAACACCAAAATAAAGGTTGATCAGCGTTATAAGGATAAGCAAACTCTGATTGCGGTAATGGCAAAAAATGCGTTAGCAAATGACTTCAACACCAAAGCTAAACGATCCGGTAAATAAAGGTATGAACCGAATTTCTATTTAAATGTGTTGAAAGTTTAATGTATGGTTATAATCTAACAGAAATTTTGTACAAATTGTTGTTTTCATATTATTTTTTATTTGTTGAAAAAAATATTAGTAACGTATAATATATACTCATACATTCGGGTGAATGTATGATGAAACCTTTTGTGAGTGAATTAACAGCACCAAAATTAATTAATCAGAAGAGAATAACTTGGAATGTTCCTCAATTTGTAGAAGATGAAGAAGTTGTGTCGCCCAAATACAGAAGACTTTCGGATATAGGCCAAAGAAAGGAAGGCATTTGAAATCAAGTGAAGCACTTTCTTCAAGTTCGAACTGTTGCGTTAAATGCGAACGTGCAGGTCACAATCGAAGAACGCGTGATTTTTTTCCAAAGTAAACATGAAGAAGATAATTTGTTTTTCCATATGTTGATGCTTAGTTTGGTTTTGTTTGAATAATCATTTTACTTTGTTTATGTTGATACTCTGGAATAATTTTGAACTATATTTTATATTATTATTTGAAGTTTAGTTCTTAATAATTCTCTGAGATTGTCACAACAATGTTCTACATTATACATAGATCATATTGCATTCTTTTACTATTTACCTTTATAATGTACATACAAATGTATAAATACTATCTAATTTGGCAGCTATAACACAAAATATTCATTCATATTTATTGTATAACAAACAATTAAAGATTAAACTGTCACATCTATGTAATGTGTAACATTTTTTTATAGATGAAATCATGTACAATTTCATGTTTAAACAACAAAATTCGGCACACTCATGTGTGGTACTTAATTCAAATTTAAGGTGTCGTTGTATAATGTGTTATGTGTTAACAATGTATTATATTTAAGTTTATATATATGATACAATTTATTTTTAAAAAATTATGTGGTTATATGTATGATAATGTATTATACATTTATTACTTTGTGTGTTTCCAATATTAAATGTATGATTTGTATGCAAATAACAGAATGTTATAAATGTATGATATAGTTGTATACTTTGGTTATATGTATGAAGTTAAAATTTACGTTATTTTCGTTTAAGTTATTAACTTTTAATAATATGTAGGATAATATGTTATACTTACCTTTAAATGTATGAGACACATGTTCTAGGTATTAGTCACATTCTGTATAATCCAATCATTATATGTTATTAACTTATAAATGAATTTCTATACTGAAAAATATAATACATTAGATATACAATAGCATGTTAATGTGTAATTCATTGTTATACGTTATATTTAAATCATTGTTTAATGTAATACATGCCAATTTATAAAGTACCAATACAATATAATGTAAGACAAACGTAATATCTATCAAATTAGATAGTAACAATACAATATGTTTTACGTCATTGCAATACACTTAACTAAAACATTTGTATGTATAAGAAGATTAAGGACATATCAATAAAATCTAAATTACAATCCAACATCAAAAATTGAGATATGTATGTATAATTTGTTTTAATACATTAGTTTCCATCATAACTGTAATATACTAAATGTATAAGAAACATTGGTAATCAAAAACAACAGTTCCCTATACATAACATATATATGTATAAGCAGTTCCAATACATATAATATATGATTATAATATATATAAAAAAAATAATATGATTCTCAACTAGATACAAATTTTCCATACATATCAGTTTTATGTATAAGCAGTCACAATACATAAGTTATCACCTATACTACAGTAAATCACATGTATAAGCAACTCTTCAAAATAGAGCAAAAATCCTAAAATCTGATTTGAAATAGATGAAAAATTATGAAACAAAGCAACCCACACAATGGTATGAGATTACAAAAGCAAAGAATTTGAGCAAAAACTCCAAGATCAATTCTAATCCCTCCTTCTCAACATGACCGTCGGCAAGAACAAGAGGATTTTCAAGAGAAAGAATGGAGGAAAGAAGAAGGTGTAAGTGTAGCACTCAACACCTTAATCCTTGTTCATTTTTGTGTGTAATATGTGGTTTATTTATGTGGATTTATGTGTACAAGGCGGATCTCTGTGCAAAGAAGGACTGGTGTGACATCAAGGCACTGCCAGTTTTTGAAGTCAAGAAGGTCTCGTCACCAGAACTTTGTTCCGTTAACGAAGAAGAAGAAGGCGATGAAGTTAATCACTTTGTTTAGTTAATAGTTGATAACTGAACAACTTGAATTTCCTCAGATCACGTTAGCTTGATTGCAGGCGTTAATAAAGGAGCACAGATATAGAACAAAAACTGATGTACACAAGAGGAGAAAAATACGGTATTTTAATATGTATGAGGGGGATGAGAGTGAAAAAGTAAATTTAAGGGATTTTATGTAATTAATAAGAAAATTTTGTAATTATTTTGAGGAATAGGGATTTTATGTAATACTTAATTGTTAACTTGTGTATATATGTAATTTTACATAAAAATTCAACCCTGTCATTTCGGGGTCAGGATTGGTTATTTGGCTTCCAGCTGGTCCAACTTTAGTAAGAAGTTGTTTGGTGTGAAGTATAAGGTATAATAATTTTGAAATATAAAATGTAGAATTATTTTATCTCGCATTTGATTGGAGGTACAACTTAGTCTCCACGCAGTTATTTATATAACTAAATAAAAAATAACTAATTCTGAAATTAATTATCTGCGGATAACTCTTTTCCAACCAAACAACCCCTAAGGGTTTTAACCGGCTCATGCAGGGCCAAACCTGGCTATAAAAAAAATAATAGTATTATGTTTTTGAAAATTTAATCTACATAATATAATGTCTTAGCTTGATCAAACAAAATATAACTTACATTAGTGTTGAATCGCGCCTGGCCCCCTTTACTTGGTCTGGTCTGATTTGGGTTCGACCCGGTTCGTTCAACTGAGTTAGTTTAACTTTAGCAAAAGAAAATATTTTTCTTATGCAATTTAATTACATCAAGGTTAGATTTATCAATATTTGTTAGTACAAAGGATAAAGTAAACACAACTATTAAAATTTAGGCCAGGATTTCATCATCCGTAAGACTTGCTGGTTTGGTATGAAACACCAAAATAGAAAGAAAAATTATGTACAACATCAAGCCCAACAAATTCTGCTTTATTCAAGTTTAAACCTTAAATTTCCTCCACCCAATTTCTTGTTCTCCTTATGTCTCAATTTCTTACTATGTTTTTGACAACTGGATATTAACAACTCACTGTGTAGATTCTTGTTTCTTATACAGTAGAAATTCTGGTTGAAATAAAAAGATAATGAAAGGTCATTATATCCGTAGCTCAAATTTCCTCAATTGTATTCATCAGAACTCACTCATATTCGAATGTTCAACTAAGGTCAAACAAAAAAAGAGAGTTATTATATTCATAATTAAATAGTTATGCGTATTTAATACATTTTCTAATACAAATAGAGCCTAAAGGGTTTAGATTAAACAAAAACTACTGAATTCATTCGAATCGGTAACTATTAAGTAATGTCCTCCCTTCGCCCATCGTATGTCTAATGATTGAAGACAACACCTTCCGTACTGCAATATCTTGTTTCCCTATTTTCTTCTCATTTCCTTAGTCTTTAGCAAAAATTAACCCTACTTGCATGCATATGCCTCGTTTAATCTTGGAAAGTATTTTTCTAAGGTCCAGAAAACTAGACAACGTAAAATGAGTAAGAAAACGTGAAGATCAATTTTTTTATTTGTTAAAGACTTTCAAACATATGATTTGTACAATTCCACGAGAGACAGTTACTTGACTACTCTATCATTAATCAGAGTCCCCGAGTTCAAGTCTGGGTATATAGAAAATCCTGTTGGGAGCGCCGCCACCAGAATGAGCCCTACAATGCGCGATCCGAATTAGTCGAGGGTCAAATGCGGATACCAAACACTGGGTGGAAAACCAAAAAAAAAAAAAAAAAAAAAAAAAAAAGTCTCTTGACAGCTGTCACGTTTTACCTTTTTATTTACTCATCAGTTATCAACAAGAAATTAAACTTCCAATAAAAAGAGACCAAATATAGGAGTGTATTACTTTTTGACGATATTAATGGACTATAACATCTGTCGAATTCGATCCAATTCGTTTCATAGTCATGTCCTGAAATTCTCCGTTAAAAGGTAAGATATATAAATAATATATTGATCTTTTTCTCGCTCGATGCGATAGCATCTCCCTTTATTACGATCAAATTAGTTGATGAAAAAATAAATAAAACTGCACGTTTTATCTACAATTTTAGAAAATAGAACTACCGTATATCATAATGGGGAAATGAATATCTTCTTTTTTGAGTTATTCTTAATTAAAGTGGAAACCGAATTTTCGGAATATTTCTCGTCTGACCTTACACATTAAGCAAGTTACCTAATTAATTAGAGAATGAAATCAAACTTAAAAAGGGAATAAACCTCTGATTAGCCTTGGAGATGGGGAAGTTTCGTACTTTCAGTTGTACTAGTGAATTACATAATTGTCACCAGAGTACATGTGTTAGTTAACAAAAGCACGAGTCTTAAAGTATGTTGGACACGATTTGAAATTATAATCTGAAATCATCATATTGAATTAAAATTGAAATTTTATTTGGAAGTGCAATTCGGATCTCAAAAGTTGTATTTTCCCCCCTCATAAACATAAGAGCATCATAATTTGTTAAAACTATCAAGACTTTCCTAATTCTTACAATCTTACCAAATGAGCAAGTTAGAGGGAAATTTTGATACCGTCATGTGCTTTAATTTAGGCTTTGATAGGTAACAATAATTTATGGAAGTTGAAGTTTTGTTCAAGTCTCTTGAAAAAATGCAGGGTATAATAAAATTGCGTATAATATATCCTTGTGATTCGACTTTTCTTAGATCCCACGCGAAAGTTTTGGTGCACCGGAATGCATTTTTTTGCCCTTGATGTTTTGTTTAATTAACCTCCATACAGAACATTGGTTTAGATCAAAAACTTCAAATTTGAGCTCTAAATTACATAACCAAACGTGTACTTAATAGGTAGAACAACTAATTAATAATAAGTATGCGTCAAAAAGTAATCATAGTTTGGTATTAAACAGATAAATTTGGGGCCACATATGATTAATACAAAACCCTAATTTGTCATAGCAATTACAGTTGCAAGAAGCTTTCATGATTCATCACATAAGCCTAACCTCCCTTTTAAGTATGTTAGTAGAATTCTGTTTCTCTCTTGTGCCAAATTTTTCTTGCTTAACCACACACTTCCTAGTGAAGCAACAAACAAGTCCCTCGAAAGTTTACTTTGAACCATACCCAAGATGGTATTACTTGCATGTGCCTTTGATAGTTCCTTCTCTATAATATTATATGACTATTAGCAATTATCTAAGTTGTAAGATGTAACCCCTAAGCTGATGGCAACACTTCATGACAATGACTTTTTTTGTTTTAGGTAAAATTATTTGGTATTTGGTACTCACAGATAGTCCAACTCAAGGACGAATCTAGAGGAATTCAGTTATGAATTCACGAAAATTGATTAACTTTTGCCCTTGTATGTATATTTGAGTAATCTACTAGTAAATATATGTATAAATATTTAATTATGAATTTTCTATCAGTTTTTCTTGAGCCGAGGGTCTATCGTATCGGGGAACAACCTCTCTATTTCTAAGGTAGTGATACAGTCTGTATGCATTCTACCCTCTCCAGACCCTACTTTATGAAATTATACTAAATATGTTATTGTTTGTCTCTATTATTATCGTATTAACTTGGGGTTATTGTAGAAGCTATAAGCTTCAAACGATAAGTCTGCCTCAAGTCCAATCAATCCATATTCACTTGCATAGGCTTCATTAATTAAAGGGGGAAGCACTTCCTGAGATTTGAATTCGAAACTTTTGATTAAGAATTGAGGAATCTCATCTATTTTGAACGCCGTACGTTTAGGTCGTCATGCATGAAAGTGACCAACTCCTTCCAAAAATTCCTTTGTACTACTCAACTCCCTTTGGGTATTTGAAATGTGCTCTAGACCCAAGGATTTGGTATAGTGCCTTTTTACGGCTTATTTATGACTATTTATGTCACTGTTTCATCACCTTATGGTCCACCCTCCACCCAATTGGAAAGTGACACACATGCCAAAATTATTCTAAATTATTAGTATCTTTTTAAATGTGTTTAGAATATAACGGAAAGGGGACAAATATACCCTCAAATTATGATAAATGATACGTATATATCCTCTGTCATATTTTGAATACACATATGACCTATCGTTAATTAAATGGTATGTATATGCCACTCACACTAATGGTGGGGACATATGAGTAGCCAAAGTATGACCAAGGGTATATATGTATCATTTATCACAGTTCGGAATATATTTGTCCCTTTTTTGTTTTAAATTTTTATCCCAAATAGTTAATCCAAATCCACTATCAGACCCAATAAACCACCATCCGACCTGGCCCCGATTAAAATCTAAGAGACGTGTATCTAACAGACGTGTTTTCTCATCCTTATAACGATATACACACACAATACCAGAGGTGAACCCAGGATTTAAGCTTGATGGGTGCACCTCTATATTTAAATATAGTAATTAATAGTGTCAAAATTCGACATACATTTCTTTGAAAACTTATTAATTATAGTATTTTATAAGCAAAATTTTAATATTATTGAATATCATTAATTAGATTTAATATGACAAAAGTGTGTTATTCACCGTATTTAAATTCAACGTACTTTTAGATTTTGAACAATAATATAAAGTTTTCAAAAAATATGAAATTCGAGAGATTTGTTTGCTAGATAGTTGCAACGGGTAACTTTTGATTTAAGCCTATCTCAAACTTTAAATTGCTAATTTTTTAAATAAAAAATAACTCAATGATCAAAAGATTAAAAGAAAATAAATATATATCTACCTTTTGAAGTTGGAGAGAAGCTTGTATTTTGAAATAAAATAAAAAATAGCTCAATAATATCCACAATACATAAAAGAAAAAAGAAAAAGTATGAAATAAATGACTACTATGTAGGAAGTTTTTTTTAATCAACAGATAAATCTATACATTTGCACAATAAGTGTAAAGAAACTTGGAAAATGAAAAAAAAGAAGCAATAAAGAAACGTTGTTGTTGGGGTTCGAACTAAAGAAACGTTGTTGTTAGGGTTCGAACTTAAGCAATCACGCAATAGAAAATTGGAAAATGATAAAAGGAACAATAAAACGTTGTTGCTGGGGCTCGAACCTGAGCAATCATACATTAAGAGTAACTTTCAAATGGCATACCGAACCATCTCACCAGCAAACCGATTGTTATTGTGGGTGCACTACATATATTTAACATAATACTTTGATATATAGAGAGAGAGAGATACAAATCATATATACAGAGTTTTTCTCGAGGCTAGCGGGTGCACGTGCACCGGCTAGCCTTAATGTAGGTCTGCCTCTGCACAATACATTAACACACACTACTATCAATTTAAAAAAAAAAAAAAGCATTAACCCATAACACCAAAAACAACACCATATAAATTCAACCCTTCACCTTTCAATTTCAGAGAAATTTCGTCGGGTAAACACTACCCATCACCGGTTAACACCACATAGCACCGTCTCCGTCGAACTGAAAACACCCCACCGGCCTGGCTCCAACACCTTCGGCCTAATCTCCACTCCCTCCAGCCAGTAAACACCAACTAATGCGAGCGACCAATCATTGTAATTTGATTGAACTTTACGTTTTGGAGAAAAATAGAAGAAGTATCGGGTTTGAAACTAAAATAGAGGTAGGGTCGAGTTGGTTTAAAATCAGGTTCGGTGAATTTATTAGGTCAGAAGAGACTAAATATACCTTCAAACTACGATAAATGGTACGTTTATACCCTCCGTCATACTTTGCGTATATATATGCCCCCACCATTTTTGTACCATTTCATTAACAATAGAGGCATATATATACCGAGAATATAACGAAAAATATATATTTATGATAGTTCAAAGATATTTGTCCCTTGTTCTTCTCGTTCGTTTTTTTTTAAACCATTGATACATCAAGATGGAATATGGAACATTATAAAATCGTGGAAGACAAGAGGGAACAAAACTTTGATTGATGGGAATTGATTTGTTTATCTTTTCCAATTGGCTTTTGATTTTTGAGAAATGTCGAAGTTCCATTGGTCGTATATTGGGATGACTTAAGTCGTATAAATATGTTCATCTTATGACTGTTTAGTTACATCTAGTAATTTTTGTGCTTGAATTATCTCATTATTTAGTTACTACTATTATACTTATTTGTTTTTTGAATGTTATATTATTATATTTTTAATAATTTGTTATGACAGTTTTATTTCTATAATTTTCTTTTTGATTGAGTTGATCAATATGTGTTACTCAACTTGTCTTTAGAAAATAACTTTTTTATCTTTATGAATGACTAAATTTTACTTTCCCCTGACCCCTAATATGATATTACACTTGTGACTTGACATATTATATATTGTTGTCAATGCCTCAATGGCGTAGACACATATACTTTAGAGTGTCTAATTGAACACCCTTCGTCGAAAAATTATAGTATGAATATGAAGAATTAGATGAAGTATACAAGTTAAAAATTATTTTTCATATATATATATTAAATCTTGTGAGTATTCCCGCCTGTCACGCGGGTGACCCGGGTTCGATCCCCGGCAACGGCGTCTTGTGTTTCTCCTTCGTCTTGAGCCGGGGGTCTATCGGAAACAACCTCTCTACTCCCTCGGGGTAATGTTATGAACTGCGTACATTTTACCCTCCCCAGACCCCACTATGCGGGAATATACTGAGTTTGTTATTGTTATTGTATATATATATATTAAATCTTGAACATTCTTAACGAAATTTCTGATTTCACAATTCATTGTCCTTATCTTATGACACTTACACTTCCCATATATGCATGTACGATAAAGGTTTAGTGGATTTAGATTTACTTTATATCTATAATATAATCAAATATTCAATAGAAATTAAACTTATGTAGTACGTCACGCGTAAATTATTAATATTTCTTAAATTTTCTCTATATTCATTAACATTTTTTTAAAAAAATCTTAATTTAATTACTCTAGCTGAAAATGAGGTGCAATTGTTAGTGCATGATAAAGTAATATTTTCTCAAGTCACTAATCTATTAAGGCTTCTCAAGTCAAATTGCACACGCATTTTAATTACGTACTACATAAGTGACCTTACCTAGGTGCAAAGGGAGCTCCAAGGTGAACGTGGATTAATGATGAAGAAGTGATCAAATCAGCATCAATTATTGCATCAAAAATACTTTCTTACTGAAAAATTTAGCCCAACTAGAAATTAGTTGTTTTGGTTCGACATTCTCGATTTTATGCTCATTATATTACTTACATTTTTCTTTCCTAAATATTCAGTGTTTGATGCCTATATTGATCTCTTGATAAACTTGAATTCGTGAGGTATAAGACCAATGAAAAGAAGAAGTGGTCCAACTCAAATTTTGTTCAAACTTCAAACCCAAAAGCTCTAACCAGAACCTTATCATTAAGTATATGGATCCTGTTCATCTTAACACAATTCCTTAGGCTTCATATTTCAATACTCATTCCCAAAATAAATCATTTTTAAGTTCTAAGTAAGAAGTAAGCCTATCAAACGGGCCGGGTTGACCTGATTTGGCCCGATAAGCCCGGCCCGATAAGCAAGTCCGGTCCGGTGAGCCCTCGAGCTATAGGGCTGCCCGTCCTGGGATGGGCCAAAAAAAAATTGGGCTCGATTGACCCGGACCGGAGTCAACTCGGACCAAGCCCACCAATTTCCCAACCCGGACCGGCCCAATTTTTTTTTAATTAAAACCAAAAATGACCGTTGGGCCCAACGGCCTTATAGCCTTTTGGAGGCTCCAAACGGCCATATAGCCGTTTGGAGGCTCCAACGGCCATATGGCCCATTTAAAAAAATCATAATAATAATAATTTAAATTTATTTTTTAAATCCAAAAAATTTCCTATAAATATCCTACACTTTCAAATCATTTCCACACAATTCTCATTCTCTCAAATCTCATTTTCTCTCAAATATTCTAATTATCTCCTAAAGTGCTCAATTTTATTTTTTTATTTTGCGATTGCAAATACGAGTGGAAGTTTTCTAAAGCCGCAACTTTTGGATACTTTCAAAATTTGATATTGTCGTTCTATCTCTTTCTTTTAATATTTAATTAGTGTATTAATTGTTGAATATTTATTTTTATTATTTTTTGTGTATTTTGAATATTTTTTAGTTTGATTTATACTATGGATAAATTAAGAAACCTCGGTAAAAGTGTAAAAAAAAATTGTCTCGGAAGTGGTAGTGGTAGTAAAAAATGAATTGGTGGCGATAGAGGTAGTTCAAGTAGTAGATGTACTCGTGTGTCTCAGGTACCGCTTAGTCAACCTTTTGAGGAAGAAGTAGGTGTAGGTGCTCACGATATGGATTATGCAGAAACTCAGAAAAATTACAGTATAGAAGAAGAAAATGAAGTAGATGAGGTTAATTTAGATGAAGATGAAAATATTGGTGAGACACTCGTAGTAGGAAATGCTAATTTTAGATCTGAATCGGTTAATCTTCCTCCTCGTCCTCCCGTTGTCCCTAAAAGTCGTAGAAAAACTAGCATTGCATGAAATTTTTTATACCTATAGAAGAAAAAATTAAGGTGCAATGCAATATTTGTCAACAAGTATATGTGCATAAAAGAGGAGGCAATCAAGGGGTTATAGGTTCGTTAATGAGACAAGAGAGTTATTTATTGCAAAAGGTGGTGAGACTGTTGGCGGGCCAACACAAACTAGAATTGACCCAACAACCGGTCAGTTAATTAAGAATTATAGTAATAAATTGAGGGACCGGAAAGAAATAGTAAAAATGGTAGTTGCGGGTTGTTTGCCTTTCACTTTTTCTTTTTCGGATGCTTTTATTTACTGTATTCAAGCAATTTATAACCCTATGTTTAATAGTATTCCTAGAAGTACTTGTCGGGCTGATATTTTTAGACTTCATTCACAATATATTTATTATTTATCTACATTGTTAAAATATATTCAATGTAGAATGACTCTAACTTCTGATCTTGGTCGCGCTGTTAATAGAAATGATTATTTAACCATTACATGTCACTGGATAGATAATAATTGTGTTATACAAAAACGTATTCTAACTTTTTTGTATGATGAAGATCGTAGACAAACTGGAGAATTTATTTCTGAATCTATTAGTAAAGTTGAAGAATTTTATGGTATTGAAAGAAAAGTTTTATGTATTACTTTTGATAATGCTTCTAACAACAAGACTGCTATTGAAAAGTTAAAAAATGATCTCTCTCCGTCGTTACCTAAAATATTTCATGTTAGGTGTGCTTGTCATATATATAATTTAATTGTAAGAGATGATCTTGAATTTTTTGAGCTTTATATTGAAAAGATCCGGCTTGCTGTTGGCTTTATTCAAGGAAATAATCGGAAAAAAAGAGTGAGAGAATTTAAAGTTAAATGTGAACAAAATGGACTTAGGCCAATATTTATGTCTGAAGAATGTGATACTAGATGGAATGCTACGTATGATTATTTAAAAACTTGTCTTGCTTATAAAATTTCTATTACATTGACTTTTAACCAATTTTGTGGTTCATTTGCTGATTCGGCTGAATGTATGCTACATGATTCTGATTGGACCGCAATTGATGATCTTGTTAAGTTTTTGGAAGAAATTTATATAGCTACGGTTGAAATTTTTGGTGTTTATTATCCTACTGTTTGTAATATTTTAGTATATATAGACGATATTTCTTCTTTGCTCAAAGAATTTAAGAATAAAGAAGGTTACAAAGAAGCTGTTAGTGCTATGTTTCCTAAATTTAAAAAATATTTTTTTCGATCCCCCTATTTACTTGGTTGGTGTTATACTAAACCCATGTATGAAATATAATACTATGTGCCACTTTAGTTCTCTTATTTATTCTAACTTAGAGATAAATGTTGAACATGATTCTGAAGATGAAGAACAAGAACAACCAGATTTGTATACGGCTATGAGTGATGCAAACATTTACATAGAAAAATTATATAACCATTATGCCGATTTACTTGATTAGTTGTACCAATAAATATCACTCCAATTGTCGCTCCACATGCTCCCGATGAGCCATCATCTTCGGAAAGACGGGCACATAGTGATTTTCCTGATTACTTTTATGATTTAAATATTTGGAGCAACGTTGAGGCGGGAACTTACACAACAACATCTCGGGGAGAGCTTAAGTATTATCTTCGAACACCGATAGAGGATCGTAGACGACGAATCAACGTGTTGGATTGGTGGAAGAATAATGAAAGACAATATCTTGTTCTTTCAAGATTAGCTAGAGATATATTGAATGTTTCAATGCCAACCGTTGCATCGGAGAGCGCTTTTAGTCAGGGACGACAACAGCTTGGGAACAACCGACACTTATTGGGGAGCAATGCTATGAATGTTCTAGTTTGCCTCAGAGATTGGATTATAGCGGAACGAAGAAATCAAGGAGTGGAGGTGGAACCGAAAGACGAACAGAATCTTGAAGAAATTATGACTTCAAGGGAGAACTCAGGCCAATCAAGTCCAATGCATGATTTTACCCCCATTGATTTTGACTATCCTATGCCGATTTCCGTTAATATTTATATGAATGAGTTGGAAAAAATGATGGAAAAATTGTAAATTTTTCATTCATGTAAATTATAAATTTTGGATCATTTTGCAATCAATAAAATACAACATTCATTCACTCCTTACTTTGTAATTTTTTCCATTTAAAATTTTAAATTGAATTTCTAGTTTGAATTAAATACTTAGTTTTAATATATTACTATCAAACTTTACACTAAGTAATAGACAATTAAACATAACAAACATATATAAACATAATGAAAAAAAATAATTTCTTTAAGTTCAAAACCTCAAGTATTATTATATTAAGTAGCATATTTTTAAATTTCTATAGACTCTAAATTATATATATATTTAACGTATACATATAGTGTATATAGATTGTATGTATATTGTTTCAATTTTCAAGTGATATTTTTAAGTAGTATATATTCAACATATATGTTTATATATTTTTTATATATTAAAATAATATATATTTAATGCGTATATATTTTTAAAGTAGTATAGTATGTAATGTATATATGTTATATGTGTATATATTTTCTACAGACTCTAAAATAGTATATATATTTAACGTATACATGTGTATATATTTTCTAAAGTAGTATATATATAGTGTATATTTGTTGTATTTATATTTTTAAAGTCGTACACATATTATATCGTACGTAAATATGTGTATATATTTTCTATAGACTCTAAAGTAGTATATATATTTAACGTATACATGTGTATATATTTTCTAAAGTAGTATATATATAGTGCGTATATATTGTAATTGTATTATATTATTTAATGTAGTATATATATTGTATCGTACATATATATATTGACATATTTTCTATACACACTAAAGTAGTATATATTTAACGTATACATGTGTATATGTTTTTTAAAGTAGTATATATGTGGTGTGTGTATGTTGTATGTATATTATTTAAACTAGTACATGTATTGTATCGTACATATATATGTGTACATATTTTGTATACACTCTAAAGTAGTAGTAGATATATTTAACGTATACATGTGTATATGTTTTCTAAAGTAGTATATATATAGTGTGTATATGTTGTATGTATATTATTTAAAGTAGTACATATATTTTATTGTACGTATATATGTGTATATATTTTCTATACACTCTAAAGTAATATATATTTAACGTATACATGTGTATATATTTTTTAAAATAGTATATGTTAAGCGTATATATGCTATATTTATATTGTTTAACGTATTTAAAATGTATATAGATGAATATATATAGTGTATATTGGAAAGAAATATTTAATTTTGATTTTTTTTTTAACTTTGACCGATTTGGGCCGGTTTACGTATAACCGGGCCGATCCCGGGTTGTTTCATAAAAGTTTACTGTTGGTACCAGATCGGCCCGTTAAAATGGGCCCAAAATCAGCCCACAAACCGGTAAAACAAGATGGGCTAATTTCGAGTTGACCCGCCCCGACCCGTTTGACCGTCAAGAAGATTAAAATTTTAATCTATGAAACTCTTTCTATTCACTTCCGCGATCTATTTTTTATGTTACCTTATTATCATTTCTAAGTGAAAATATTTTTCCGTTGCTCATCATTGCCAAACTTTTTAAATAGGTAAGAGAGTACATTATACTGTACATATAGTTTTTACTTTTATACTACCTTATTATCATGAGAATACTATATATATATATAGTATCTAGGTGTTTAATCTGCCTGATTTTTTTTCTATGTTTACTTTTTTATATTTTGTTTTCTTATGAAAATTCTGAGTCCATCGCTTTCGGTGCATATTCCAAATTACTATTAGCACAAAGAATTATAAACATCTTTCGATGACATTGAATCTGCAGGGCCACAAAACGTTAAGTTGAAAACCATGCCGCTTGGCTAAGTCTGTCAAGTCCCTTTCACATTTCAAATTGAGCTCGTTTTTATTCTTACCGTGCGATTGTTAGCTGGAAAAATATATTTATATGAATAAGTTATTTTCTGATGTTTTGTTAGAGAAAAAAAGTTAAAAGATAAAATAGTTTTTTTTTTTTTTTTTTTTTTTAAATATTTAGGAATCCAGTGCAGGTTGTACACTGTCATATTACTCTCTCCGTTCGTCTTTACTTGTCTATTATATTAAAAATAGACATCCAACAATACTTGTGTGAAATTAATTTGTGTCAATTTTACCATTGCTATGCAAATATTAATCATTATTCAATGCATTGTCCAAAACATAAAATTTATATATTAAAAGGGTGATATGATAAAATTACCCTATTATTTATCGTTTGTTAAGGTGTATGTCAAGTTAATAGTGGACGTATATTGTGGGACGGAGGAAGTAGCCGAGTAAAACTTTCCTATACTTATCGGAACAAAATATTTACCACCTAGCACCTCAATTTAAGTGTCTTATTTGATTGTACATAGAGTTTAAAAAATAAAGGGTGACTATTGAATCTTGAATGTCTATGGTACGTAAAATTAATGGAACAAATCAAAAAAGGAAAGAGAAAAAGTACAGCAGAACAAAATTGAAACGTCGCCTGAGAGATTCGAACTCTCGCGGGGAAACCCCATGTACTTAGCAGGCACACGCCTTAACCACTCGGCCAAAGCGACGCTATGATTAAACGTACAAAGTTTTATAACAACAATCATGACAAAGGTTGTTCCAATGTTTCTTTTTTCCTTTTGGTTCAAAATCTTTTATATAAACTACATTGCTTAGATTAGCCAAGAGAAAAAAATCCTTAATCTTGTCGTTGCGTACAACCATATGTTGTTTATGTTTATGATTTTTATTGCCCAAAAAGTTTTGCGCTTTTGTTTCGACTTTCTCCAGATGTGTGTAGTGTTTGATTAAATGGCTTTTAACAAGTATTTGCAATCTTCAATTATCACCTCATGCGAGTAATTGTGTCCCCTCTTATGTTTTTAATCTTGATAGCTAGTACATTGTCTGTTTTTGCTTCTAATTCTTTATAAACCGTTGCCTTTGCAACTTAATAATTCCTGGATTAGGAGAGAAGACCAAGTGATCAAGACCACTTTGCAACTTACCATACTCAGTTGCATATTTAAATAGTCTACCGATAAACATTCGAAGAAAAGGACAGCAATGATTCCTGTATTCTGCTTGATGTATCCCTAGTTTAGGTCATCATATTACATTTGATCATATAATTGCGTTTTTATGAAACATAGCTACAGTTGTTATATCAAGCAAAAGAGATGCATCAAGGGGTTATTAGTTGTATCATCTAAGAGTTGGTATTCAAGCGGCGGCGGGTATCATGCAGTTAGTTGTATATATCAACTAAAAGAGTTGTTTCAATGCATATTGTATCTACACGAATTTGCGTATTTGGTACAAAACCCAAAATGTACCCATGTTTCACAATTTTTTCAGCCAGCATGCACAACTTGGAGGAGCTAAAAAGAAATTTGAATTTGACAGAACCCCCTTGTATGATTCCAATCTCACCATACAAGTAACAGGGAACACTGTAGTAAATGGAACTGATCAACCCCTACCCGGAAAAAAAAATCATTTGTTTCCCTTAGGCATTGGATTCCAGTACATCAAGAATCAATAGGGGGGTTGAACACGCAAAGGGTACCAACACATTCATTGGTAAGTGGAAACTTTTCAGAACTTTTTCAGTACTAACAAGATATGAAAATTAAAGTGAAGTCAGACACCTACATGATATCATCAGTATCTTCCAAATCATTAAATTGCAGCACCCCAAATCTTAGAGTCAATCAATCCATCAAGGACACCACCATTAAATAATTTATCTACTTTCTGAGCCAGAGGACCAAATGTAACAGTGTACAATTTGTTGCTCAGTATTCCAATGATCTACACTGCCTCTTTGGAGGGTGTTTAATGGTGTGCACAGTTAAAGGGATAGGGTACTGATTTTGAGGGGCCAGAGTGGAGGAGGAAAGTGTCTATGGGACTACTAATACCATTTGCTTTTTCATCAAAGTTAATGTACAAAACTAAGAAAGACAGATAGCAAACTTCTCTTCCAAAAATTTCCCTATGTTAAGAGGAATTTCAATTTCACCTCAAGATTTCAACTAGATTCTGCTTTTTGTACAGTAGTCTTGAACAGGAGTACATATAGCTTGTGATCCATGGAGAAATAAATGAAACCACCTACTGAATGTGTGACAAAAGAGCCAAAACTGGTCCCTACGATACAATGCCATGCTGGTCCATAGACCCCATCAAACTCCTGAAAATCAAGAAAACACATATTAACAAAATAATCAATTGATGAAAAGCTCAAATCTCATAATCACCAAGAGTGCACAATGATTAACCTTTTTCCAAAGTGGTTACCTTTTTGAGGGAAAAACCAAGTGATTTAGAGGAGAACTTTTCCAAGCTATCATGAGCCTTTCTTGCAAAATCCACAGCATGAATCTGCATAAAGGGTGGCATATCCACAGACACAACTTTCACACCACTACAAGAAAAGAAATCAGCCAACTCAGTCTGTGAACAGCAGAATGATTTCCTCCTTCCACCACCATTCACCGACAAGGAAAAAGATGGTCTTTTGATGATCTTATCACCCCCTTGCTGAAACCCCCTCATTTTGTCACCATCTTGGCTCTTGGATAACAAGGCTAATGCCCTTTTAACATCCACCTCTTTCTTCAACTCCTTCTCCTTGTTGGGTACTTTCTTGATTTCACCTTCTTCTTGCAAGACAATAGCTTTATCAATATCCTTGTGCCCACCTACTGCAACATATCTCCTCCCATGTTGGCTCTTTGACTTGGTCAAAGCAGAACATGAGGAATCAAAAGCAGTGGAAGCAGCTAGAGTTTTGGCCTGTAGATGAGTGTCAACAGGAGGAGGATGTCTGTGTCCAGATTTGAGGATTTTGTGATTTGCATAGAGCTTAGAGAAGTGAGAAGAGATGTTTTGGATAGTGGGGGAAGGGAGGGTGGGATCTGGTGGGGGGTGGGTTTTGGTAGTGGAGATGGTGGCGGAGAAAGGGGTGGGTTTATGTTGCTTTTTGAGGGTGGGATCCATTGGAGTCTTTTAGAGGGTCTGCAGCAGCTGGCAGCTAAGGTCTTATTTTGGAGATAACAAGAATGAAAGGGAAAAAAAATGATAGTGAAATAGTGTATTTTAATAGGGGTGATGTGTTGGGGAATGTATAGTGGGGTGGGGTGGGGTGGTGGGGTGCGTGGGGGGGGGGTTTACAGGTGTTGAACTAGTTAACTGGATGGGGACCTGTGAGAAGTTGAGCTTATAGATCTGGTTTTCCCCTAAGTGGCGCCGCTTGCGGAGAAATATAAGGCAACATTGACCATCCCACCTTTCTGTGGGTTCATCTATATTTGGACTATATTACTTGTGACAAAATTAAATTAGCTAACAAAAAGTGATAAAATATCTTATAGTTTCTTCGTTCAAAGTTCAAACGTTACTTTAAAGATTCTGGGCTCCACTTGATTTGTCATTATTTCCTTTTTAATTTCTCCGGAGAGAACACTTTTTTTTTTTTTTTTTTTCGAAAAAAAGTTTTCATTATCATATACTGATGATACGTCAAAGATCATATAAACTCATATCAATATTATGATATCTTGGATCAAATATTTCAGAGGTTTTTATTTCTTGATTCAACTTAGATATGTTGGATCATAAATTCCAGAGGTCTTTATTTCTTGATTCAACTTGGTGCCAACTGCCAAGTAATAGTATGACAAACAAAGCAAAACAAAAGTAGTATTTATGACTTTCGACTTTCCTAAAAGTGTGACATGTGATTTTTATATAATTAGTGTAGTTTTAACTAGTCGTAGCAAGCTATTGCTGCCTTCAGATTATCACATCAGATTTATTAGTACTAATTATTATGTCACTTTAACTTGGTGGTGCAAAAAAATTAAACACCAAAAATCATACTGAATACTTATTCGCACAATTGTGGTAAAACATTCACAAATATTTAAGTGAAATTTTTAGGCTTATGGCAGGAAGCAACAGTCCTTTTAGCAAACATATATATCTAGTGAAGTTTGGGAAGGGGGTGATTTCATTTAGATGATCTCAGCTACTATCAGGCAATCACTATATGCATTTTACAGTCAAACCTTAAAGTTGGGTGTGTCATATTTAATGATCCATCAAAATCATGTATGCGTTGCTTCAGTCAAAGAAAGCAATAAAACGTGAGTGCTTTGGGTCAACACATCCACACTGGCTGTCCATCATAGACAGTTGGTAAATTTTGAATCTTGGACCATTGCTTGTTACAGTAACAATGGAGCAATTTTTTCAATCAATTTTGAACCTTGTCGTTCTCAACTTCTAGTTGAATTTTACAGCAATCAAATTTAAATGGGAAAAATCTTTAATTTTCACGTAACGTTTATTTATCCTCCACCAGTCTTATGTCTCCGAACAGAATGTGCAAACAAAAATACAAAGTAAGCATGTAATGAAAGGGATAGGAGCTGCAGCAAATCTTCCTAAAAAAAGACAGCAGCATGGATCACCATACTTTGCACCAGAGCATACTCACATACTGTCTGTTGGCAAAATTTTCTATTACATAATTAGTTTTGTGTCCCACAAGTACAGATTAAAACCGATGAGTCCAACATCCATTCGAATTGAAGAATTGCTTCTAAACAAAACTAGTCAAACACTACTATCAGAGACAACCAGTTAACTTCACTTCCCATGCCTAAAGAACATGTGGTACCAGGTCCTCCTCGTTGCAGTTTGACATTAAATTCAATAAATTATTGTCGCGGGGACATGTCATAGAGGAAATTTAATCAAAAAGCCTAGAGTTGTTTTGAAAGGAAAAATTAAAGAAACAGGTTTCAGAGAGGACCACAAACCAGTGAGTCACGAGCTGCATTCAAATGCATATTCTGGTTGCAAACGTTGAGATTAGTCGTTCTGATCTGAATTGGGGGTGAATTTGATTTAACAAGATAACACTCGATCATGTAGTTTATTAAAAATGACAAGAAGCGTATACTACATACACACTCGATTGTATATGTTGTATATGTATGTATATTATATGTTTAGGCATGCATAGATATGTATGTATATTACAAGTATAAACATGTATATGCACTTATAGTATATGTATATGTATATACAGTATACATATTTTTGTAAAACCAACGGCTATCTTGATTCATTAGAAGTTGGAAAGGTAGGAAAATTTCTTGTTGAGCTACGTACATACTTAAAAACTAATAAACCTCAGTGCCAAGATATATAGCCAAAGGCCCAAAGACATTGGGCTGCAATTTTTCTATTTTTTGGGGTCATATGTCAAATCCTTTGTGCAGTTTTTATTCTTGTTTTTCTCATTATTATCGACTAAAATAAGATACTATTAACATATATTGATGGAAATCATTCATGACACAGTGCATATCTAATATCCTCGAAGAACTCATTAGGTGACACAAAAGCTTAGATGCATTTCTTGTTCACTTTTTCAAGCTAGCATAATTCAACTATGTATCCCAAGTCCCAACTCTTAAATTGATGGAAAGTTGTAGTATAACAATATTCATCATGTTATATTTTGGATCTTTCTGATTTTGGAAGATATAATAGAGAAATTGCATTAACTTGCCTATTAATGACATGAATCAAAGCTAAAAGTCTAATTCTTGTTCATCAATTAGTGCTTCTTTTTTTCTCATCGTGGTTTGATCTTTTTAAAGAAAGATCACTTCACATGGCCATCAATTAGTAGCATTGGCACTAGTAAAAGGGATCCTCAGAGAGGCCAGGGAAGTTCAAGAACATTTCGTTTTCACATTCTAGCATGGCTTCAACAAATGATGATGACGATGATGATGTATCCTTTGTAGATAACGAGGCTTGAAAATGCCTCGTTGATGGCACGTTGTTTGACCCATCTTGATGAGCTCCTGAACTCACTAGCTTTTCTTCAATGGTTAACGCGTCTTCTTGATCTTTGAAATTCGATGGAATAAATGCATCGTCGAGAAGATAATCACACCAGTTGACTTGATTTTCGTTTAATGAATGAGATGCTGATGATGACGAGGACGAGGACAAAGGCGAAGAAGTAGAGCAATCAGTTATCTGATTTGGATGATGTGAGAATATTGCCTTAGGGGAGTTGTAATTTGAGGCCTCAGTTACATATTTTATGGCTTGTAACTCGGACAGCAGATCGACAGGAGGCTGATTAACATTGCTCGAATCTCGATTGTTGCTGAAGAAACATTCTTCTGAAGCTTCAGTTTTTGGCAGTTTCACACAAAGGCTGTGGAAGTTTTGGAAACTTTGTAAAGAATTCTGTAGCTGTTCTGGTCTAGACATAAATGCACCCTTTAGCTCTCTGTTAAGCGACACGAAACGCGTTCTGGCTTTCGGGAAGCCACCTATGTTTCCATAGTCAGTGAGAATTTGGGAGAAAGGCTTGTGAGTAACAGGATCAATCCCCATTGCAGATAGCTTCTTTTTCAGCTTAGTGTTCCACAAGTTTTTCACATCATTGTCTGTTCTCCCAGCAAGTTGTTGTGCTATTATAGACCACCTGAAAATATTTGCAAGAGTGTCAAACTATACTCTAAAGGCAATATTTGTCAATGCACCTTCAAATTTTTTTTCAAACACTTGATGTTTATCGACTACTACTTTATATTTGATGAAATATGACATTGACACACCTGCTACCTATAGTGGCATGAAGCTTAATGATCAGTTCCTCTTCTTGGGGTGTGAAGCTGTCCTGCTTGAGATCAGGTTTCAGACGATTACTCCATCGCTGCTTCTGAATCCTCCCACATCTCCCATATCCTGTTTAAAATTGCACTCGTTTACAAAAATCTTGAAATTTAGTACCCGGAAAATTGTTAAACCAAATGAATCTTAAGAGTAACTAACTCAAAGTGAACTCATGAGGTGATCAAAATCACCCAAGATCAAATGGAAAGACAACATCCTTTATCTCATCCAATTTAGGACAATGTAGCATTTCTCACAAGGCTAGATTGAGACAACAGAAGCGTGGATAACATAAGATCCGACCCAACATTGGAAAACACAAGATCATGATGATGGGTCCGGCTTTAATAATATGTGTTTTAAAATTGGACTTTGACCCTAATTCAATCCCCAGCACTAGATATGATGTGTGTGAGAATTGTACATGACCATGAATCAAACACATATGAACTTAATTATGGATTTCATGTATAGAATTGTCCATCGAGCTTCAAACTATGTGGCAATATCGACTTTCGGGAATTTTTCTACTATATAAGAGAAAACAAGGAAGAGCAATAGTTATTTTTCTATACCTGATTTCTTAGACATGGTTGCCCAATTACCAATTCCATGCTTGGTTGAGACATATGTAGATGTGTTTGAATCATCTTCTATCCAATTACATTTTCTATTATGCACCTTATCATTACAACATGGAGGCCTCCCCATCTAATTTCTCTAAACTTTCTAGTACTTATAAAAAAGGGACAGATAGATGAAGGTGACAACAAATGAAAAAATTTCAACGTTGAAGAAGAGATAAGAATTAACACTAATCCCAACTTTTGAACCTTCTTATGATGCCCTAAATGAAGGCAAGAAAAGCATGAGATCACTTTCCATTTAACTATTTTGCTTGATGGAATGTATTTACCATCAAACAGTTTTTAGATGAACTATTAAACAAGGTTTAAAAAAATCCAAGTTTCAAAGAGCGTTTAAAACTGGTTAGAATTGGGTGAATTAATTTGGTTAAACATTGAATTATTATTTTGCAAATAAACTAATATTCTGCAAACAAAGGGTACTTCCTAATCACGACAAAATAAATAGATTTAGTTGTAGCTTCATAATGATCACAAGTTTGAGAACAATTATAAACAAATATTAATGCTGTTTTTTGATAATGACCATTTGATCTATGCTTAAGAACCCACTGCTTTGGCATGATAAAGAGCTACTACAACACATTGGAAATTAGTTCGATATATACCATTACCTAGACAAGGGAGCAACATTAGAAAGAAGAGTCGCGGAATATCTCATACACAGCGGTGTGATCAGGATTTAAATATACCAAAAAAACTAAGAGATTCACATATGGTATTGCGCTATTAAATTAGATTTTGTTCGAAGAAGGACATTACAAAAGTAGAAGCTAGAAGCCTAGAGCGGAAATGAAATTTAATTCCTAGGCTACAAAATTGATTGTGCATTCTTAATGGATTTTGATCCCCTTACTTATGCCCAATGTATTTCGATTAGTTCTTCTCATGATAGAGCAACAAAATTATTATTATATAATAATGGCACTTCAAATTACAGAATTTCGTCTAATTCAAAATGTCTCAGCAAATCACTTTTTTTTTTTATTATTATTATTACGTAAAAATCACTTAACTATACTATGATTTGAGCATGTGGCTACGAACCGTGGTGCCGAGAGTTCAAATCCATATCTACTTAAAAATCACATTGGCCTAAATATACACAAATCCGTCGGAAACTCTTCATGATTTTTTAACTTGTATGGTCACATCATCATGAATAGATCCATCAATTTGCATTCAAAATTAGTTAAGCCATTTAAATTCATTTATAACACACAATCATTAACCCGAAAAAATGGTTAAGCCAAATTGAAGTTTAATTTCATGTTTTAATTTGCAGGAATTGTCGTTGAATACTACTAACAAATTACATGCCTACGTTGGACAAGTGAGGCTTGCTCTAGTGGTTGAGCATAGTAGTTAAGAGTTCAAATCAATGCTGAAAGATAAGTGAGAACACTATTGACCCTCACAATGGATGAGGCGGAGACCTTTAGCTTCTTTGTTCTAGCTCTCAAAGGTTGTCGTCTGTCAGGTAAAAAATAAAATGAAAATTGAATGGGAGGGACACAATCCCAGTGTGAATGTGACAGGGAGATTGTGAAAGAAAAAATGCAACTCCTGTTTAAAGCAAAGTATGTGGACAATATGAGTTCCGATTGTGAGTGGAGACCAAAGGTGTTCCACGTTACAACTTAGAACACTAAAGTGACTTTTCTATCAAAGTTATTTTTGGTTATTATATTATTTTGAATAACTTTATTATATTATTTTGGCCAAATACATCGATATCGACACAACCCTAAACATAACATGAATTTTTACCTTGACATCTAAAGTAGACGTTGTTCATTTTAAAGACCTAAACTATTGTGTCAAAAGTGTCAAAATGACACATCAAAATAGTAGTTGAGATGTTTAAAATGAACAGCGTCTACTTTAGGCAATCAAAATAAAAGTTTGTGCCAAATTTAAGGATCTGACAATATTTTTTGACCTATCACTTTCACGAATTAAGTGATCATATAAGTAATCAATTCTACAAAGTGATTATCTTATACTCGCTAAGTTTTGGGGTTATCATACAGTTAGGAATTAGAAGGAAACAACAAATGGTATATTTGAGTTAGAAAGATTGGAGTAGCTGTCAAATAATATTACAAGAAAAATAAATAGGTGGAAGAAATAGTCCAACTCAAGAACATAATGCGACTAGAAATGACCAAGAAAAGAACTAAAACCGAGTTGTCAACAGCCGCAGCCAGAAGGGCGACCCGGTCCAGACTCTCTTAATCAATATTACTACTATTTGATATTTGAACTCTTCAAATACAAATATGTAATCATACCAATTATTAGCGCCTCATAGGACAGGTCAAAATTAACACAAAGCTTATGCCAAATGCCAACTCTCAACAACAATTTGTTTTAAAAAATATACTAATCTAATTACTTGAGTCGATAGGAAATAATATCTCTATCTTTTCTCAAGATAAAGGTAATGCTACTCTTTTCGGACCTCATTTGTTGGATTGCACTAGCCACTGGTAATCTATTTGGCCAAGTTTTTTTGAGGCGGAAATAATGCTACTATCTATTTTTTAAAAAAAAAAAATTGCTTATTCAGAAAAATGAGGTATTAGGCCAAATTTTTCGGAAGAAAATAAAAATACCTAGCACTTTCTGAAAAAATTGGTCACAAGTAAATTTTTAAAAAAAAAAAAATATTGAGCAGATGCAAATTAATTCTCACCAGAAAATTTTTTATATAAAAATATTTTTTAAAATAAATTGATTTGCAAAGTTTGGCCGTATATGTTATTGTGGTTTAACATGGCCATTAGCCAATATTTTTGGAAAACCCATTTTCGAAAATATAAGGTCAATCCAAACTCCAAAGGGGTGATGAGTTATAATATATAGATGTAATCATTATAATTAGAATCTTACTATATATGGACCATGTCTAGTAATATTCTTTATGAAGAAGGAAAAGGAATAATAGAACATGTGGCGCACAGCTTATACTAAAATCTTTCCAGATAACACTCTCTCAAGGGACATGTATTCCCCATATAATATTATTACATCGTTGTCTTTTATTTCTTCTTGTTAATTTACCATTTCTTTAACATAAAACAAATAATATTTATTTCACAAGAAATTAGTGCTTCATAATACTTTATCTCCTACTGGTGTAAATAGAAAGAAGTAAATAAAACCGGCCTGTAGCACAATTCAAATATAGTAACATATTTTCTTACAGATATACGAATAAGCGTGTTGAACCTTTAACTGGTTAAAGTAAGCACACGTTTAATCTATTTGAAACTCTTCACAAACTTACCTTAATTATACATGTGAAATGCTACAATTGTATTGCTATTTCAATATTTGAGGCTAATATTGTGTTGGAGTGATAAATACTCCTCCATTATATGGAGTCGCTTTTGTTAGGAAGCGCTTTACCTCCAATACAGGACTTTTCGGCTAGAACCAAATTTAGTCGGGTTCCAATATGGATATGAAAACGGACGAAAAATCAAGAAAAAAAGTCCTAAAAATATTCTAAATAGAATATATTTTTTATACAAAGAGATCAAATTAAGTATATTATTATTAATTGAAGGACTAAATTCAAAAGGTATGAATAATTTAGGACCAAAATTAGATATTATCGCCTAAGTGAATGACTTCGTCATTGTCCAAATAAACTGCGGTCTTTACTAAACAGATTCTTTGTTGCATTCATTTGCAACAAAAAAGGACAACTTTCATTTTCTTGTCCATTTTTGCAACATTAGTAAGGATTGTCTTCATCTATAAGACTAAATCTCATCATTAATGTAATGAATAATGGAGATAGCAATCTCAATAAAATTTCACTAGTGAAATTCAAAAAGCATGGTGTATTTGGTCTTATTTCTGTCTTGTAAAGATAGAGAGACTAATTAAGAAAAATATATTTTAGGTCCTTTTATTATTTTCTCTTTTTTTAAAAAAAAAATGATTGTTGTGATATATGATTTATAAATTTTTAAGCTTGCGATATTTGAATTATTTTAGAATTATATTAGGGTTAAATATAATCTAATAATATAAATTTAAAGCAACAAATTACTAGTTAAGTGATGAAAAGGAGAATATTAGTAACTTAATTGGTGGCTACCTGAGCTTTCACCTTGCTAGAGAGGATTCGATTTTTCGCTATCTAATTGCGCCTTCATTTTTCCTTTTCCTACCCATTTTTTTTAAAAAAAAAATAAGTGGCGAGACAGGTAATAATCATCATAAAATCGTGAATATTAAAAAAAAAATAAAAAAAAATCACACTTTAGCTCGTTAAAAGTTAATGTGACACTTGTTAATTCTTTGAAAATATTGCTTTATGAAATATTCTATTTAGACTTTAACCGATTTTTTGTGATGGCAAGCCAATGAAGTTGTACAAATTAAATTCTCACTCCAAAGAAAATAAATTACAAATAGGTTATCATGCATATATTAGTGTAATGAAAAGAATGTAGTCCTTAGTTTCTTGGAGAAGGTAGGAAGTGGAGTTTCATCAAAAGATATCTTAATTTTTTAATATACTTGAAAGCTCTTCCTAGTGCATTAAAAAAAAAAAAATTAAACATATTTAGTTTAAAGTTATAAGATTTAATAGCAAATATCACAAGGCAAACAATTTTTACTATAATCTATAAACATTAAAAATTATCGCTCTCTCTATATATATGTAAAATTAGATATTGGGACTAGCTCACACTTCAAGAGTTAGTTCAAAAGAAAAAGGATTGTCCAAACCTTATAAAGATATGAGACTTTTATTCTCTTTCTTTGACAATAGTTGTATATAGTATAGTTAATGTGAACCCCTCCTATTATCAACATTCTACTTAGAATCACTAATTAAACAAGTTGCCTTGTAAAGCTTTCATTTTACTTGTAGATATCTAGCTCCCTTTTTGTTTGTGTGTGAAGGTGTTTTTGGGGGGGTTTGCCGGGGGGGTGTGGGGGGGGGGGGGGTGAATTAGGCTTTTTATAGACTACAACTAAAAGCCCTTGGTATATAGTTCTAGTTTAATTATAAGGTAATTAATTAGTTTAATATTGTTCCTAATTAGTTATTAACAAAATAGTCTTAAATCATTTCAATAACTTATTAATTATACGTCCCACATAAAAATCCTACTCCCAAATTTAATTTGGCTAGTAAATCCGTCGACATATACTTACTAATTAAGTTTTTGCAAATTCAGTTAGGAATTAACTGAATGTAATCCAAGGCAAATGTGATAGATCTTGACACATTTAGGCAATCTAATTTAACTTCTAAATATTAATTTAAAAATTCAAAAATAATTAAAGTATCCTAAAACCCCCAAAGTAATACTAATTCTAAAAAGTTAATAGCATGAAGAGAAGAAATACGCACGGAAAAGCTAACACATGGCTTAAAGCTGAAAATGTATCAGGGCTCAAGTGATTCACAGAAGCAACGAGACCTTGAACAAAAAAACTCCTTTCCTAAATGAGAAGTTCCAAGATTTTGCTTCAAAGTTCAAATTACAAGCAGGATAAGTTCTAGACTCAACACATTTGAAGGAGACGAAAATATAACTACTACTACAACGACATACTTAGTGTATTCCCACAAAGTGAGATCTGAGGAGGGTAAAGTGTACACAGTTCATATCACTATCTCAGATGAAGTAAAGAGGTTATTTTTTAAAGACCCCCAGCTTAGGATAAATAACAATATAGCAAACATAAAACATAAAAACAAACAACAAAATGAGATAACACACCACTAGATAATAAAGAAACAAGACACTCATGAAGTAATACTATAAACTATCTATCCAAAATTACAAACATCAATGAAACACCAGGAACAAGAAACTATAAGACACACGCATAACAAGTACGACTATAGGCACAACTACAAACAAAACACTCCTTCCTACTAGTAAGGACGCATTCTTACCCACTAATCTTCTACCCTAATTCATGTCCTCCACACCTTTCTATCAAGGGTCATGTCCACCACAAGTTGTAACTGCTTCATGTCATGTTTAATCGCCTTCCTCTGATATTTCTTTGGTCAACCTCTATGCACCTAAAACCATTCATAGTCAGCCTCTCGCATCTCTGTACTAGAGCATTTGTGCACCTCCTCATCACATACACCAACCATCTCAACTTCACTTTTCACATCTTGTCTTCCACCGAAACCACTCTCACCTTCTCTCGAATAATCTCATTTCTAACTCTTATCTCTCCTATTAAGTCCACACATCCATCTTAATATCCTCATCACTGTCAACTTCAACTTTTGGATGTGGGAGTTCTAGGCTAGCTAACATTTTGCTCCATACAACATAGACGATTAGACTGCAGATCTGTAGAACTTGTCTTTAAGCCTAAGAGTTCACTTTCTTATCACACAAGACTCCCAAAGCGAACCTATATTTCAATCACCTTGCACCAATACGGTGCATGATATCCTCGTCAATCTCTACATTTTTCTGAATCATAGTCCCAAAATACTTGAAACTATCTCTCTTTCGAATATTCTGGGAGTCTAGCGTCACTACCACGTCGGCCTCATGTGTCAAATCACTGAACTTACACTGTAAGTACTCCGTCTTGATTCTGCTCAACCTAAACCCTTTAGACTCTAGGGTCTGTTCCAAACGTCCAACTTATCATTAACACCTCCCCAATCTTGTCAATTAGCACTACATCATCTGCAATAACATAAACCAAGCTCCTTGAATACATCGCGTCAATACATCCATTACCAAGACGAATAAAAATGGACTAAGAGTCTCTAGTGCAACCTTGTCAAAATAAGAAAGTGCTCTGAATCTCCTTCTACCGTCCTCACGTTAGTCTTCGCTTCATCGTACTTTTTTGAAAATCGACCTAGTGTACGTTATAGGCATATCGCTAGCCTCCAGGCACCTCCACATAATATCCCTGACCATTTTGTCGTACGCCTTCTCAAGATCGATGAATACCATGTGCAAGTTCTTCCTCTCCCTATACTGCTCAACTAATATTCTCACGAGATGAATGATATTGGTAGTCGAGCGGCCTGGTATGAAACCGAACTGATTCTAAAAAATAGATACGATCCTCATCAGCCTCAACTCTATCACCCTTTCTCAAACTTTCATATTATGAACTTGATACCCATATAGTTGCTACAACTTTGAATCTCCTGAAGGGGGCAAAAATATTTGTGCAAAATAAAAAAGTATTGAACGAAACTCAAAAGCGTATTTTGAACATTCTGAAAAGTATAGGAGCCCAATAATAAATAAGCAAGAATTTTAGGGGCTTTATACGAAATTAAAAAAAATATGCAAACAATTTCCAAATATATTACTATCTCATAAAAAAAGGAAAGAAATTCTTTGGGGTCTCTTTCAAAGCATAAGCTTTTATAGTTTGAATTGGAAAGGTTTGTCTTTGTTGTATAATAGTGTTGTAATTTTGTTCCATGAAGGTCACCGACCCCAATACCAAATAGCCTCTCTTCCTCTTTCAATCTCCCTTATTTATTGACTTACTTAATTAATTATAATATATGGTAACTCATATGATCTTATTATAAGTTTAGGACTCCCTCTTACATGTTTTCTTGAATTAATAGTTCTTCCTCTTCATCAGAAAATCGTGCTTTCCCTCTTTCTTGGCCAAGCTGTTTTTACTATTTATTTATTATGATTATTGGCCATTGAAAGAGGGATTGGAATTGTGGGGTTGAATTCTTGAAAATGAAAAGAGCAAAATTAGATATGTTTGTGTCTTTAAGTAGGCAAAGATTTGTCCAAGTTTTGATTTTTATAGGATTTGTTTATGTTGTTTTGGTGGGTTTAGAAGTTCCTTTTGTTTTCAAGACTGGGTTTAGTTTAGTTTCTCAAGAGGGTTTTGAGAAAAACCGCCATTTGAATTCCAAAAGTTTTGTTCTTGAGAGTGAAGAAGATGTGGAAGAAAGAAACGCACCTAATCGGCCTCTTGATGTGCCTGTTAGGGTCATGGATGGATCGAGGCCCGAGAGGAGGAAGATTAGAGAAGTGCAGAATTTGTTGTCGAATTTAGTGTTTGATGGGAGTTCAGTGAATATGAATAGCAGTGATGGGTTTTCGGGGATTTTGAAGTCAGCAAAAGAAGCATTTGACGTAGGGAAAAAGTTCTGGGGAGACCTTGAATTGCATAGACAAGAAGCGGTGGTTCCTGTAGATAATGATAGTAACAAGACAGAAGAATGTCCGCATTCGATTTCGATATCCGGGTTGGAATTTCAGGAGAAAGGGAGAATGCTTGTGTTGCCATGTGGGCTTACATTAGGGTCCCATATTACAGTTGTTGGGAAGCCACAGAAGGCGCATCCGGAGCATGAACCGAAGATATCTTTGTTGAGAAATGGCCAATACTTGATGGTTTCACAGTTTATGATGGAGTTACAGGGTTTGAAGACGGTTGATGGCGAGGACCCCCCGAGGATTCTCCATTTCAATCCGCGATTGAAGGGTGATTGGAGTGGAAAGCCTGTGATTGAACACAACACTTGTTATAGGATGCAATGGGGAACGTCTCAAAGGTGTGATGGCTTGAGGTCCAAGGATACTGAGGAGACTGGTGAGACAATGAATTTAGTTTATTGATTTAACTTTTAATTGTTTTATTGAGTGTGAACTTAAAATTCTGTTCATTGATTTCGAATATAAGTTAAAAATCTGTACTTGGGGCAAATTATGGGGTGGGGTGGGGGATAGGAGCTTATGGTAATGCATCTGCCTGTCAGAAGCTTGGCTATTGATTTTGAAGTATTGAAGGAAGAAAGATTAACTGAGAATGTGTTGTTAGTTGCATTGTCTGTTGTATTTTGAATTAGCTTAGTGTATGGTATCTTTTGCAGTTGATAGGCAGGTTAAATGTGAGAACTGGATTCGAGATAATGATGACAATCAGTCTGAGCAATCAAAGTCATCATGGTGGTTAAACCGACTTATTACAGGGCGGACAAAGAAGATGTCTATTGATTGGCCATATCCATTTTCAGAGGATAAGTTATTTGTGCTAACGCTTAGCGCTGGCTTTGAGGGTTATCACATAAATGTTGATGGGAGGCATGTGACCTCATTTCCATATCGAACTGTGAGTAACATACTGTTACATTGAAGTTCATACTTGATTATTGAATAGGACTATTCTTAAGGTTGTTCTTTTTGTGCTGTTAGGGATTTTCCCTTGAGGATGCCACTGGTTTGTCACTGAACGGTGACATTGATGTTGATTCAGTGTTTGCTGCCTCCTTGCCAGCAACACATCCTAATTTTGCACCTCAGAGGCATCTTGATATGTCAAACAGATGGAAGGCACCGCCTCTCCTTGATCAGCCTGTAGATCTGTTCATTGGTATTCTTTCTGCTGGCAATCATTTTGCTGAGCGAATGGCTATAAGGAAGTCTTGGATGCGGCATCAGCTAATCAGATCTTCTAGTGTTGTCGCTCGATTCTTTGTTGCATTGGTAGGTTAACATATTCGTAGTGTATGAACCCTGTTGGAAATATCTGTTGCTATTAGCACTGACATTGGTACTGGTAAAATTTTGATTTAATCTTGAGATGGATTTTGACAGCATGCAAGAAAGGAGGTAAATGTGGAGCTAAAGAAAGAAGCAGAATTTTTTGGGGATATCGTCATTGTTCCTTATATGGATCACTATGACCTCGTGGTTCTAAAAACTGTTGCCATCTGTGAATATGCGGTATGATTCTGGATTGCCCATGACATTAGTTTGTTCCCAAAAAGTAACCTCATATATATGTTTTGTTTTTTGCAGGTCCGTGTAGCATCTGCCAAATATATCATGAAGTGCGATGATGATACCTTTGTGAGGGTGGATGCTGTTGTCAAGGAAGTTAATAAAGTGCCTGAAGATAGGAGCTTATATATTGGAAATATCAATTTCCACCATAAGCCCCTGCGTAGTGGTAAATGGGCAGTGACATATGAGGTAATAATTTGGATCTTCTTGTTGCGTTTCTTTCTCAAATCTCTGCCTCATATTAAAAGATCCAAATGCTTCTAGATAGTTTTAGTCTTAACTCCTGATTCTGTCGTATTGAAGTGCATAGTTTCTTCTACCTCATTGTTTATGCTAACTTCACAAGTACCACATGATAGTGAATAATCAAAATGCTTGAGATAGTTGAGTGTTCTCAAGAGATTAAATGGAGGGTATTCAGATAAAGGATAGAATAGCAGGATATTGTCTGGTTGCTGCCTTCTCCATTAATTCATCTCAATAATGCTCTTAGGTTTTGTTTCTCTGGCCTTCTTGAATCCTACGAAATGCGGGTATCTCACTGTCTCCCTTTCTCTGCTGTCCCAGGAATGGCCAGAAGAAGATTATCCGTCTTATGCAAATGGACCTGGCTACATAATTTCATCAGACATCGCTAACTTCATTGTCTCAGAGTACGATAGCCATAACTTAAAGGTAGGCACGAATCCCGCTTCCCTTACATTGTATCACAGTTCAATGAAATATCTAACAAAGCTCCCTGACTTGCAGTTGTTCAAGATGGAGGACGTGAGCATGGGAATGTGGGTTGAGAAATTCAATAGCTCGAGACCTGTGCAATATGTACACAGCTTGAAGTTCTCCCAATCTGGATGTGTAGAAGATTATTATTCAGCTCACTATCAGTCACCTAGGCAGATGATATGCATGTGGAACAAACTGCAACAGCTAGGACAACCGCTGTGCTGCAACATGAGATGACAAATATACTCCATTCAGTGAAAGGTTAACTGAGCGTAGACAAGTTTTGCAGTTATAGAACCATCATCTGTAAACTTTGTGGTATCCTCAGTTCTAGATATGATAGGGGCTCTGATTAGGGGCCCTTAAAAGCTCATTCATTGTTATATCTACCCTCTCTCCTCTTTCAATTTTTTGAATACATATTTTCAAGCTCATCTGTATAGAAGTAGGGACATACATGTTGTGCAAAGAGAACAAATCCATACTTTTTATCTGTCCTACATAGCATAGAATGAATTAGAGCTTGAGATTCCATGCAAGTTTCTTGAATTTTTTGCTTAATTTCCTACCCCTTTCTCTCCTCTTAGCTAGAAGATTCATTTTCCAAGACTTTTGGTTGGTCTTCGAGGTACACACATGATTGACCTATTCAATGTTCAAAAAGATGTGTTATTGACCATCAAATTATTATGCCAAAGACACGGGTGGTTGTTGTGGGAATGCGGGGACCGTGGTTGATTGTGAAACATGAAAAGGACTAATTGAAATGACAAAACATAGACATTGAGGTCAATGACTATTGGCTATTCATTCCATTTGAAAGGAGAATTGACAGTTGCACCAATTAAAATTTTTGTACGTTGTAGCAGTGTATAAAGTTGACGGACTGCAATTGACTTGGAATTTCTTTGTGGGGCTGGCTGGTGGCAAGCATGTTAATGATTATGAAAATGAGCTTCCAAGCATGTTAAGAGAAATCAAGATGACACCAAAAGCATGTCATAATTGATTAAGCATATATTTCATGCTTAACTCTCTTTGCTAGAAATTTGATTAAATAAGAACAGAAATACAAGATGTCAACTCAACCGGCTTGTCATTTAAATACCAATTTAAATATCCAATCTAAATACTACTCAATTTTTATTATTAACTCAACGTACTCATTTAACTTCAAACTCAACCGGTTTGTCACACGTTGCTGCCTTGCTGCAGCCTGCAGTTAAGGCTGTTGAGATACGATAGTTTTTACATTGCAGTTGAAACGTGGATAGCAGAATGCTCTAGAAGACCAACACGTCTCATTAGCATGACTGTACGTGCCCTTAACCGTTTCCCTAACCATTGCATGCCTATAATATAATTAAAGTCCCCTCAACTTTATCTTCTCTTCAACTCAAGTCAGTTCTTGCAGCTTCCCAACACACAAATTTCAGCCATGGGACAAGGCGAAGATTCGAAGACCAAAAATGAATCCAGCGTTGAAGTTCAGGTACTTGTCTCCCTCCCTAATTTCAATTTCATTTATCTACTTCTACAAGATTATTGGTTTGGCATATTACATACTTCCTCGATTTCAAAATAATTAATCCTCGTTGGCTTAGTATTTTTCTTAAAAAATATATTTATTAGATATTTATTTATTAAATTAATCTTATTAATCATAATTTAAAAATATAAATTTGAGCGTACACACTTTGCATACTCAATGATAAGAGTAGTATTGATGAAACATAATAATATTCTCTTAATTTTGTTGAAGGAACAACACTAAACTGAAATAAATAAAATATTTTTAGAATGAGAGTCAATTGTTACAAAAACAGACAGAGGGAGTAAATAGATAATAATTCAAATTTAACTTCATCGGGTTAGTGAAAGCAAAGATAACTCAAATTTAACTCTAGTGTAACTAACATTTCAATTTTGAGAGTGCACAAAGACATTTTAACTCGTTTTAACTGATAGTTGAACATTTCAACTTACAAAATAGTTACTTAGACATATCTAGTATTTATTTGTCAACTTTGAGCGTCCGCGAGTACATAATGTAGAGACAACTTGGGGAGTGTTTAGTTTGTTTAGTTATAACAAGTGCTCACATGCTAGCACGACAAGTTGAGTGTATGTTAATGCCAAGTTTAAGCGTATGTTCATGCATTGTAGTAGCTATTAACTTCCACCATTAATGGCTGCAGGAAAGAGGAGAAATTTTTTTCTTTTACAGACCAAAAGTAGGCAAACAAGAAGTACATGACTCTGATGATGTCCAACGTTTATACATCGTTCTCCGTCCAGAGTCTGGCGAACATTCCATCGAAGTAAAACAAGATCCTCATTCTGGCAAGGAAGGTGAAGAGCTTGGTTCTCACATGGATCCTGAAAAACCTACCCGCGATATTTCCTCCGATAAAGAGCATTCGGGTGGCGAGGGAGGAAGTGGGAAACAAGAAGTTAACATTGAAAAGGAGCCTTTGCTCCGGTTCATTGTAATGGGCAGGAAAAGTCTCCCTGATCCTAGCAAGAGAAAGGGACATCGTCCTTATTGGGGTTTCGTAGAAATGGTGACAACGAAAATCGACGATGTTAAAGCAGCTCTGAAGGGGGAAGAATATGACACGTCGACTAGAGGACACCGTGTAGTAGCAGCAGCTAGAGCTGTAGGAGAAGGTGTTTATAGAATCCTGAGACATAATCCGAAGAAGAGAATGCATACGCATTTGGTTTACAAGCTTGAATTTCCAGCTGAGGATGAGAAGAGCGAACCGCAGGAGGAATTGAACATAAAGAGAGAAGGGTCATTTCTGATACAGATCAAGAACCCGGAGCAACCTGGTGGATCACAGTTTAGGGGGCTTCAGAAAAAGAGGAAGGCCGCGTTTCCAGCACACTTGCAAGGTGAATTTGGGCAGCTGAGGTATCATCCGGCCGATCCACCGGACTTTTTGAACTATGAAGGGTGTGAATTTCTGCTGATATCTGCTTCTGATGACATAGAAGAGGAATTGGGGTTGGAACTCAAAACAGAAACTGAAGCGGAACATGATCCGTCGTGTTCGGACTTGGTCAGGACTTTTGGTGAAGCAGCTCCAATTCGTGCTCTTCTTAGAGGGACTTGGGTGTAGGTTTGATGCTAAATATGTCGAATATAAGTTTTAATGCAGAAGGTAGTGTACGTAAATGATGATAGCAAGACTTGTAATTAGTGACACCCCTCCCTCAACTTCAGTTTTTATTTTGTTGCAAGTTAGAACGTTTAACAAGTTAATCCCAAGCGATTGTTAGTTTGTGTTTTGCTGTAAATTAGTAATGTTCGGCTGGTTTATTGTCACATGCAATCAGAAAAATGAAGTGATAATCGTGTTCTTAAGCTAGAAAAAACCTTTGATGATCTACGATGGTACATCTGCACCAACACACCTTTTGACTCTTCTTTTCGACAGCACTTACATACTGGTGAGAATTTGATGCCCAAAATCTTGGGAAGAAAAGATTAAAAGATTGGTCTTCTGAAATTCTCACGTACCTGGAACAATCGCCTGAAATTCTCACAGCTCTATTGCAGACAAAAGGAGGACTACTGGGAATAGGCTTATAGCATTAGGGGCTTTAGTCTCACAACTCACAACTGTATTTGACATTACTGGCAGAGACTCCGTTCTGGGAGTTGTAAAAGGTGGTTATCAAACTACATTTGTAGCATAAACCCAAAAGCTTTTGGGGACATTACAAACTTCCTGCATTACATCCTGGAATGCAGTAGCACTATCACAACAGGCTCAACATACCGACTGAGGAGGAAAATTGGCACCAAGCATCTAACTAGATTAATGATTCTAAGCATCTAAAAGGCTAAGAGTTCATATTTCTGTTACAGTATTAGTTATGATGTTATTGTACAGCGAACCAGAAAACTCTCACCGAATTTTCCAACCATTTCTTCATAGGTGAATGTAGAAATGCTAAAAAATCGACTACTACTCAATCTACATAACTTTCTCAGTTCTGATTTAGCTTCCCTTTGGATAAACAAACTGCATCACAGTTGCCAAAACTTTCCAGGGGAAACTCCTTTGCTTCCATCATGGAGTGGACTCCGAGTTAACTATCAGCTTTCAACACCAAAATACACGCGATAGAATCTGAGGGTAAATCAGAAATCATCTGCACCTTCATCTTTCATCCCTGAATTAGGACCATCATCGAATCCAGAACCTGGGGCAAGCTCATTGAGATCAAGAAAGCGCCTTTTCCCTCCACTTTCAACGTCATCTTGCTCTGGACTGCTTGTTCTCTTCGGTACATCATTTTGATCCGCTGTTGCCATCTCAGATGGCACAACAGGTTGCTCAACTTTCACCTCCTCGTTATCATTGTTTTCCTCTGTGTCATCTTCACTTCCCATTGAGAACTCTGCATTATCACTTGCATCGTCATAGTGTTCCTCGGATCCATTTGACTTCTCAGGTTTTATTGACTCAGTCTCTGAATCTGACATCTCTAAATGGCTATAGTTTATTCGGTTTCTGGTTGCCCTGTTACTGCGTCTTAAACCTGGCTGAAGGTTGCCCACTGACCTCAACTTGGTTTCTCTTCTTGTGCGGCCAGGCAGTTTCTTAAATTTGCGACTACGAGGCTCATCGCTCTCCTCACTAGCACTAAAGGAATCTTCATCTTCATCCTCCTCTTCTTCATCTTCAGATTTTTCTTCATCCCAATGGTACTCATCATCTCCTTCCGAGCTACTTGACACCTTCCGCTGTTTCCGTTTCCTTAAATATTCTTCATCATAAACCGCTTCACCCATTATATCATCATCGCTGTCAAATTCTGCCTCATTTTCAGATAATTCTTCAATGAACTCTGATGCAGAATAGCGTTGGGGTCTCTGCCTCCTACGGTTGCTACATGTAAGAAGAGTACCAGTTAGTCATTGAAGGAAAAACTCAAAGAGATCTCAAAACACATGGAGCAAATACCTTCGATCTAATAGTTCATCTTGATGGTCTTCATCATATTCATCGTATTCAGGTGATTTAGGTGAACGCACCCTGAAAGACACTGACAAGTGTGGAGGACTACCTAATCCACCATTTGTAGACGTTTCATGCTTTATAGCAGCTTCTCTCCTCAAAGTAGGTGGTTCTGCGGATGGTTGACCATTCCTGAAGAGAGACGAAAGAACACGTCAGCATATTAAAAATGACAAAAGGGGAGAGACTAACCAATATACGATCATCCTTACTTGGTTATCTTGATAGCCTCGTTAATTGACCGATCATAATCATCTGTGCAGTAACCAATGTCCAATTAGACACCAAATACTTAACCAGCACAAAAACAGGACCAAGTAAAATGCACTTACCAAACGTGTAGGTCACAGGCTTCCTATCCCGCAAGGAGCGTCCACCAGAAAGACCATCCACATTTAGCATGTTATCAAGCATCAATGCCTGTCTATGTTGTTTCTTCAGCAATTTCTCTTTCCTCTGCAGAAAACACAATGTCAGCACGACAGTCCCATAATATGAAGGCGGAAAATGGAACAGAACAGAGCTTGGGAAAATGAATCGTAAACTACCTTGTGGACCCTCTCAACCTCAGCAATTATGCCATTTTTCAACTTCTTTCCAACAGAAACCTCTGTTCTATTTTTACTCAAGAATAGCTTCTCCTGCAGCCATATAGAAGGCACTTCATAATGAGGCAATAGTGTTGTAGGAAACAAAAAGAGGAAGGAGACAGGTTGTGGAAGCAAAAAAGTTGGGTCATCAAATAGTGTTGTATTAAGAAGCTGGGATTGATGTCCTCACATCAAAAGGTGATGGCCACTTTCCAAATTGCTTCATTTTAGTAGGGAGGGAATAATTTTACAGATCGAAATACAAGGTTCATCTGAAAAGCTTACTGATTCAAATCAGATCATTTCAGCAATTAAAACACAGACATGTCATGCAAACTATACGGATACTTCTGGTTTCACTTATCAGCATCTTACCAGATTTAACACAATGGTGTGTAGTGCGTGTGTGTTGAACAATATACACGTATACATCAACCTTCACTTGGTTAATTCACTTCAAATTGAAGTTGCTATCACAAAATCCTTTTTTTAATCCTGCTGGGGTTTCAAGCATTTATCAATTAATGACAAAACAGAAACTGATACCCACAAGACCAGGAGGCGAAGGATGAAATTAAGAAATGAAAGAGAGAGACTAGTGTGGAAAAGTTCATGGTGAACTTGGATTTACATTTCTAATTTCTAAAAGAGAGTACTAAAAATTTCACTTTCCAACTTACGGGCAAATCCCTCAAAAGTTTTGTCATGGAAAAAGAACCCATGTCGGCACCAATAAGGATAGGTATACCAATTTTTACAAACATAAACCCAAAAAAAAAAAAGAATAACTTGTGCATTGCAGGCAAATCACTCGAATGCATTGCCAAGAAAATAGAGCACAAGTCAGCAAAAAAAATCCAGGGTCTCCCTCATCCCCAGCTTTCCTTCGCAAACCATAAAAACCAATGAAATAGCGTTACAGCCACTGCCTATTCCACCCACCAACAATTCATATCTCAGTCACTCTTCGCTGTGCTGCTTAAACACACACTGATTACAAAAGAAGATTCAGAATGAAATCTTAAAGTAGCATTCGAGTATCACAGACAGCGTCTCACCAACCTTTCAGCAATAGTCCATTGTCACCAGTGGACTATGGATGGCATGCGGCAAGATAACATAAATGGATGCATATGGTTTTGATCAAGTCCAAATGTTACTTAAGAGCAAGAAAATTTAAAAGTATGATGACAACTCACAAGGAACAAAAATCAAAGTACGACAAAGAAATCATTGTTCTAATCGCAAGAATTAAGGTTGCACGTCATCTGCACCGCCAAGCTAATAATAGTAAAATCACACAACTTCATTTTTCATCTTTTGGGTAGGAGAGGGTAAGTATTGATCTCCCCAGCAGGAAACATGTAACCTTGAGGACTCAAAAGACGAAGTTTATGACAAGGAATTGAAAGTGCAAACCCTCATATACAAGGCCATGGCCTATTTGCTACTATTCAGGATTCAACAAGGCTTAACAGTTTGTAGGCTTATCCAGAATGCATTTCTCCAAAGGTTCAACAAGGCTTAACAGTTTGTAGGCTTATCCAGAATGCATTTCTCCAAAGGTTCCCACACAATAGGTTCGAACTCAAATTTCCATTTTCAGTAGATTGTAAACCAGTTGACGGATATCTTTCAGGGGAAATATCCCTTCTAATTTTGAACCACCATTTGATGTCTCCGTTCTACTTCCAAAATTTTGCAGCAGATACAGAGGCACCATAGCTCAATGCAGAACAGTGAATGGGCAAGCAAGCAGACAGTCTAAGTTCTCATGACGTTTTCGCAATGCAAGTATAATTAATGAAGAATCTCAGTTCTTCTAAAAAGAGGGTGGTCAACCTGTTTTAAAGGAAATTGTTTTGACTGGGAGAGAGAGAGAGAGAGAGAGAGAGAGAGAGAGGAGAGGAGAGTTGGGGCACCTCAATCTTCTCTCTGCAGAAGCTCCGTTACCGACTGCACAAAGCAGTCAAGGTAATGTGAAGTCACTCCATCAGATTCAGATTTTATCAATTGCTACATATAAGTTTCACAACGGGCTTGGAAATGATTTTGGAGACTACAGGTCATAGAAAGTGGCCTTTTCTTCTGGGGTGATGTGTGCATAAAGTCTGATTGACCCAACATAATTGGTAGAAAAGAGAGATGTAAAGCAAATATGTGAAGAAGGGATTGAAGACAACAATCATCTCTATTTGCACTGTTAATTTGGTAACTAATTGTGAGAGCTGTTCATACTTCTTCTGGTGTTAAATAGAGTATGGCTTTGATAGTTCAAGACCTCTTGGTTTCATTAGCTCATTACAGGGAGGAAGTTTGTACATGACACTACCTTTGTAATGTGCAGAGCTATCTCAATGCTTGCACGCCCCAACTAGAAATCACAGGTTTTTCATTTCTAATTAATCTACACAATAAATGCTGATAATAGCTTATCCATACTTAAGTATTGGAGAAACAGTACCACATTCATTTCTTTTCCAGTGGATTGGGGAAGCTCCACAAGTATGTGATATTATGCAGCTATCCAGGTAAAAACACACTTTCTGGACACCCCCACCCACCACCACAACAACAAAAAAATACTCTGTTTGGGCTCAATAAAAGATTAAAACTCAAATGTACTTCCTCAGATAGACTTCTTTGGCATCACAAGCATCTACGTCCTATCCATGCAAGGCACATCACAACAAATACTCAGAAAATTGATGGATATAGAAAAGGGAAAAGGGTAAAAAATATCCATGGAATTTCATTAATTGGTATACTTTGCTCTTCGTTATACTATAGAGTCAAATATACCCCTAGCGTTATTAAATCATTCATTTATACCCTTGTATTTAACAGCAATCCAATGTGGCAGTGGACCCAGCAAGTAAAATGCCAAATTGGCTATCACATGTATTATTATTTTCTTATTTTTTTTGTTCACAATTGTGTTACTCCCTTCCCAAGGGAAGAAAGTGAACGAGGAAGGTTTATTAGGAAGAGACTAATACAATTACGAACAAAAATGAATAAGAAAATAAAAATACATGTGGCATCTAATCTGGCATTTTAATAGCTAGGTCCACTACCACATCAGATTGCTATTAAATACAAGGGTATAACTGAATACTTTAAGAATGGTAGGGGTGTATTGACCCTATAGTATTAGAATTGTGATAAATCGAAATTCTAGATCGCTATAGTAATCCTTATGCTCTAGAATCTAGAATATTCGATATAATATTGAATAGTTAATTCCAGTTCCCGTAGTTTAGGCAATTACTATGCAATGAAGGGTAAAAAGTTAACCAATTAATGAAATTACATGGGTATTTTTAACCCTTTTCCTTATATAAAAGGTAGAGTTTTTCATTGCTCTACATGGTCGTTTCTAAACTAGCACAAAGATGATCAGGCAATTAGTTACTTTAAGACAAAATCAAGTTTGAGATCATCCGGGATCAGCATATCTTCTTGCTTAGAAATTTCTTCCGGCATCGAGTAACTTTCCTTCCTAGTATTGGCTAAAACTGCCCCACATGTGAAATTAGAAAGTTAATCATTCAGCCGGCCTTTTTCCATTTGTATGATAAACCTCTTCAAGTTGCATAAGGTACATATTTTTGCAAGATTGTACTTGCTACTCCCCTTTTGGTCTACGGTCCTTTGTCTTGAGCCGGGGGTCTATCGGAAACAGCCTCTCTACTCCTTCGGGGGTAGTGGTATGGACTGCGTACATTTTACCCTCCCCAGACCCCACTATGTGGGAATATACTGGGTTTGTTGTTGTTGTTGTTGAATCATTCAGCCGACAATTATCATAAAAGAAATGTCTTTTGACCAAGATTTAAGTAGACTAGTTATCAACGCAGTTAATAAAGGAAAATAAATTAATAACCAACCGACCACATTAATAAAGATCATTTTTTTGGGATAGGAACGTTGTTTTCGAGAAGCGAGCGCATGACTGCTTAAAGTGGTGAAGCAAAGCAAAGCTATGGTTCAGTGCTTCAATTGGCTGAAATGAGGCATGTGTAAAGAAGCAGCCACTTCTGGGCTTGAAGCGTGATGCGACCAGAAGCGGTGAAGCGAAAAGCGGGCAATTTGATTTTTTCAACTAACAAGTGGTCAATTTTAAAGAATAGAAAGAACCGTGATTTACCTGGTCTTTCGAAAATCAGAATATCTAGGATTTCAGCGTACTCTTCCTTCAGGTACTTTTTTTTTCTTTCTGGTGCAGTGGCACAGCTAGCCTAGGGGTTTTATCCTTTTTTGTTTTCTACTCTCTTCTTTAGTCTCTTTTCCTCTGCCCTGTTTAGCTTTGATTTTTCAAATTATATATTTCTGAATTTTTTTTCTTACCAGTGATTAAATTCTATGTTGCTGATTTTTTTCTTAATAACAATTAAGTTATATGTTGCTGAATATTTTTTTTCCCTTAACAGTGACTAAGATGTCGCTGAATTTGTTTCTTAACAATGATGAACTTTTTCTTACTATTGATAAAATTATACTGTTGAATACGTTTCTTAAATCTTAACCACAATTAAAAATGGTTGACCTAGCATGAAACTATGAGGAACAAAGTTAAGGAGACCAATAGGACAGCAGTTGTATGTCTGTTTTGTGACAAGACAACTAAAGGGGAACCTTTTTAGTCTTTAATATGAACTTTTGCTTATATATATTGTCTCTATTTATTTTGGTCTTTTTTCTTTTAAATTGCACCTCAGTTCAATGAAGCAAGCGTACGCTTAAAGCGTGAAGCAGTACCTTGTTGCTTTTTTCCGCTTCGCGCTCCCCTAAACACTGGGTAGGAAAGGAATGTACTTGCTCAGAGTAGATTACTAGACCACCACAGATGACTTTCCAAGAATGTAATCGTTTTTTCATTGAAACGTATTTTGCACTACAAACTGAACGGGGGAAAAACAAAGCATACCAAACCTAGTTGGGTTTGGATAAGAGTTGCACTCTTTCAAAACCAAAAATTGAAAAATAATCCAGGTAATATAGAACCAGACTGGAAACCGAATACACACCCCTACTACTTACCTACTACGTGCCTTGTATCTAAAATATTGCTGAGTCTAATTATTTCCTCTTTTCCAATAATACCCTCAGTGGTTGTTTGGTTTGAAACAAGGTTATCCTAGGATTATACCAAGATTATATATCTCACCTTTTCTTTCTTTTTTTTTTTGATAAGGTAAAATTAAGTTTATTAACATATGGGGAGAAACCCTGTATACATATTCCAAAAGAAGAGAACCTAACCCTGTATACATATTCCAAAAGAAGAGAACCTACACCAAAATATGATTCTCAAAGAAAGAGGTCGAATCCTCTATACAAATTGGGACCTCGCAAGTACACCAAAAGTAAACTAGGTACAGAACACCACACTTTTATTTTTGCAAAATCATGTTCCACCCCTTCAAAAGCCCTATTCCTTTCTTTCCAAATGACCCACATGATTGCTAGGGGGGAAACGCTCCATGCTCTCAGACCTTCCTTCCCCCTTTTTTGAATCCAACTCTGCAAGGCCTCCTTCAATATACCCTCAGCCTCACTTTACTTGATACCTACCCTCAGTCAAACACAGGGTTGATTTAATCCCAAATTTCATACCGGGATAACCCACTTAATTCCTCCAACCAAACGGCCCCCTAACATTCTCAAATTCTAAATAGATATCCTTGTTTCTTATTAACCAGTACTTCACCTAGAACTTCTATGTTTTAAGAGTATCTATTTGTGGACTGAAAATCTAGGTTACCAACAATACACAGAGCAAAAAAGCAAGCATTCACATAGAGGAAAGAAAATAAAATTAGAAGCTACATACATCAAAATTATTGAAAAATCAGTTACTACTGATGTAAGGATTTCCACATGATCTATCCAGCATTCTTTTTTGCAAACTAAAACATAAAGGATAGAATATACGAGATTGACCAATAAGAACTCACAGAAACATCCTGGAATTCGTCCAAATTAGTTGCAACAGTTTCCCACTGATAACATGAGCTAGGTATTGGCTGTACATTCTTGCCCTTTCCTTTCTTGACTTCGATCTTTCTAATCTCTCGGTACAGTCGATGTCCAATGACGGGATCATTCTCATACCTGCAAATGACATAAAAAAGGGGACTTAAGCAATGAACATTGACCCCGGGAACTTACTAAAAAAGCTATTCAAAGTATCAAAAGTGAAAAGTGCCAAACTCTATTGGATTTTTAAGCACAAACCGCTTATTGAACTGTGGGCTTTAGCGAATAAAAGCGCCGACAAAGAAAAACTAGAAGATAAGAAATGTGACACAAGAAAATGCAACTATGAACACAAAATGAATTGCTTGGACAAACAAACGGAAACGCTATAATTAAGCTACATACGGAGTTGTTCCCTTAAAGACAACTCATAGGTGAAGTGTACATGCCTTAGCACCTTGACACTTGCACTAAAGTGTAGATTAAGCAAAGCAACGCGAAGAGCGCAACCTGGACTTCAGGGCTTAATCATGCTTTAAATGAGCCTATAACAACATTATCGCTATCATGCACAATATCTAAGAAAAGTGGAAGTTTTGGGAGCGAAGTTATCTTACCAGTAAGAAATTCCATGAGAATCACCGCCAATACGTTCTTTTCGGAAAAGTGATAGGTGAGCACCTTGTTTCAAGTTTTCGTCAATGTAGTTACGAATATCTTCTTGCTGCACAACAATAAACAATTGGAACCTCAAATGGTAAATTAAAGTTTAAAAATTTCAGAAAGTACACGTAAAATCAAGAGTAAACTATGTAAAGTTGTATATCATCAGAATACTAAGCGCTCAAGAAGGGTCTGAAGGACCACTGTGTCTCACAACATTCCATCAAATCCTTGATTTTTGAGAAAAAGTGTTTTTAAACTTCTCTTACCCTCAAGGGCGGAAGAAAATTTTGTGATATACTATCTCTATCATTTAGGTGTGACGATGTGGTGCATTTAGAAGATTCTAAAACCACATATTTGATTCTCTTAAAAAGATCACTTAGACCACATTACGAAAAAAGGGTTATAGACATACTAACAGTCACCCAGTTTATCCCTTAAGACAATTTGAAGTGACTTCTTCTCTTCTTTCCTTGTGAGTATAATGCTCATAAATCCACTTAGTAATACTATAGACGTCTATATGATACTATGATGCAGGAAAGTCCTGTAATTTCCTTTTTGTTGAGGTGCAAACACGGCCCCATATAATGGAACTACAGGTAATTCCAGAGAAGACATAACAAAATTCTGACACATGCAGTAAATGGAGAACACCATAGCTAGAAACAGGATAAGGATGGATATCCAAAACAACTATACCCTTCATTTAGTGAGATTTTCCAGATGTGTGAGGCGACTTCTAAAACCACTATGGCCTCAGTCAACAATGGGAGTCCAATTTCACTAAGCAAGAGCCAAACAGAATTAATCTCTGCCTATTGTAAATTTATTTTTTGGTAAATTCCAATGAGAAAGATTGCACATTCATTTAGTTTCTAAGTGTCTAAAACAATCATCAAAGTTAAGCCTGATTTAGCTCTGATAACTCAGATAGATATTCTCCATTCTTTTAAAAATCTTTTCTGGATAAGTTCCCTGAAAACTAAGGACAACTCTAGCATCTTTTCTGAGCATAATGCATATGCTTGACCACCTCAATTCTTTCCAAGTCAAACTGAACCAATGAGAATGTGAAAGAGATGGTTTAAGAAACCATTAGCCTTCAAGAATCATTGATAACCCAAGTGAGCTAGGAACTAACATGAATAACGGTAAAATAAGATTTAGATTGAAATACCTCAACACGAATATCACATAATGCTTTCAAAATCACCACGCGGACTGCAGGATCTAGTGCCCTATAAGCTTCAATTTCAGCCCTGTAAATTCAAAAGTACTTTGTTAATATACACTAACTCCTTTTTTTTTATCAGTACATACTCAAACTATAAGCACATCAAGAACAACAATCTATGTTACTCACCCTTGTGATGCAACTATAGGTAGTTCCCCCTCTGCAACCTGCAGAAGTTATCAGTTAGCTATTTAAGCATATGCACAACAAAAGCTCACTCAGTTTGATTAAATGGTAAGTTACCCAATGCCACCAATCTCTTAATTTCCTGCACAAAACAGTAATCCACGTATTCTGTCCAAGTGCCATGCGTGTAATTGGTGGGATCGCCTACAGAGATAGGGAGAAAAACAGAAACAACTTACACAGGAAGACAATGGAGTGTTACAAAAATATTACTAAAATCACACGGAATAAAAATGTATACATATACACATGCATCACTAGTGATTCAAATCACTGAAACAACTTTACTTTTATTGAGGGTTTTTTCACTGCAATATTGGAAGCACTGCTTTAAATATAAAACAATGTTATGGAGGCAAAGATGTGTGCCTAGTAAAATGGTGGATTAGAATGCAGAGTTTTCTAATCTGTTATGCATGGGATGAATTTGCAAGCAACTTCGAATGCAGACTTCTCTAATCTGTCAAACATGGAATAATTTTTCTGATCTGCCAAGCATGTTCACCCCAAACATAAGCCATCTTTCTTTTGGTTGTTCCCCCAGAGAGTATCATATTTACTTAGGATAAAAGTAGAAATTCCTTCTTCGAACACTTGCTCTGTCGCACATGAAATTTCTACAGCAAACCCCTCAAACAGTACACCTTCCTCAAAAGTGCTAACTTTAACCTCACCAAACATGAAACAAGAGCAGTAACCAGCTATATGCACACAAGGCAGCATTTCTCTATCACGAGTAGCACCAAACATGCTGGTTCTTCCTTCGGTATTGTCAAAATCAGCAGGACACATGCCAAACTCAAAGAACACCACCCTATTTGGTTTCCTACATCTATATCATACAAATGTTGCAAACCATAAGGCTATATCATACAGAGGTTACAAACCATAAGGCTACTAGCATGGTCTACTTAAAAGTCAGGAGGGGATACAGAACAGCAGATCAGCAGAATACTGCTAATATGACCCAATCACATTCATCAGAGTTACGTGAATAAAAATATTAATAAGTAGCAATCTAGTATGGATAACCAAAATAGCTCAAACAAATCATAGCACTGTCTACCTCTACTAAGATATAATGTCTAATGAAGTAACTCGCACACTTCCCTCGAACTACTTATAATGCCCTTTAGGCACTAAATCTCATCCCTATCTTGAAAAGTATATTAACTTTCTCCATGTAGTTTCTCTCGATCACATCCGCAACATCTTGAACCATTATACGCTGACATTTCTGCATAACAATTTCAGGAAGGACGACCAGGTGAAAGAGATGCCTCTTCACCGTAAACATTCGTTGTCTGTCATACTTCTTCCACTAACTCTAAATATATACAAAACCTTCGTCATTTAAGGTTAATATTTAATCCACTCAAAAGTACGTAATTCCAATAAACAACACTTATGGTCAATGTCCGCACCGTAATAAGAAATATTACTTATCCTAACCCCCTCCCACTTGAATGCATGTATGTTGGACCAAAGAGCAAAGACATATATCAAAGAATTAGCTCCACAAAGGACACAACTCCTTCACCAGCAAGAGATTGAAAACGATGTTTCTCTACTCGATGCTAGCCACTTAATAAATTCAGACCAAACTGCATATCTCCCAAGGTATAACTGCATTCCTATGCATGTCAAAAAAGTCACTTTAAAGTTAATTCTACATGTTTCTTGAGAAACTTTTATACAGATACGAGGATTTTGCACCACATCTAACTGAAATCAGTATTTCTCTACCCAAACAATCCTCCAAGTAATGTTGCTCGGCCTCTCCAAAAATGTTGCCACACCCGGGCCAGATCCTCTAAAATTACACTACTTTTGGAGCATGCGATACGCAACCATCGGCATTTTTTTATGAAGAATCCGAGCAACATAGCATCTAAGTAGTCTGACATGGCCCTTTTAACAGCATCAAAGGTTAAAAGGTGCAAACTTTGCACAAATCCTCACTCTCAATGAAGACAAATAGACGCACGAGAGCAGAGAATGGTAGTTTTAAAGATGGGGCACAAACTCTTTTCTGATTTCAAGCAGCAGATAAAACAAGTCAACTTTCCAGAATAAATTTAAAGGTTCATAAATACAAAAATAATTACAGCTTTGTCAAAAGATTCTCCACAACACCAAGAAGAACTACCATTAAGTGTGAAAATAACACCCAACAGACTGCATAAAAGCTCAACTTGCACCAAAATCAATTGAAGCTGGACAAAACACCAACCTTTAGCAATGGCATATGTATATCACCAAGCGTATCATTCGGAGTAATCAACGCTGTTTCAAATTCGTCAGCTGAAAACTCCACTCTAATATTCAACAAAGGCCTAAAAACCTAAAAACCCCAAGAAAACAAAACAAAAGACAATTAAACATTCATCCACAAACACACACACACACACACACACAATGCAACACAAAATTCCAAAGTTTTTCATCCATACATACATTCAAGAAATTCAATATGGAAGCTAACTGCCACATAGACCGTAAATTCCACCGAGGCAACTGCGATGGTTCGGGCTCTCCTACAAGCTGTGTAACAATCTTACTACATTGTATTCGCGAAGAAGGCGACCCCTCTCCCTCCCCTTCCTCCACCTCCTCCTCCTCATCAACAAACTCCTCCCCGTCCTCCTCCTCCCTCAACAACCTAGCCGCTAACTTTTCCTTCCTACTTACACCCTTTTTCCTCCTAACCTTAACCGCAGCCTCTGCCTCTGCTGCTGCTGCTGCCTGTAACCTTGCAGCAGCCCTTTTCGTACACTCCCTCGCTGGCCTCTCTCTCCTAACTATATTACTACTACTAGTATTGTTATTAGCATTATTGTTACTGTTATTAAGCTTGTCTTCTGAGTTTTCGTTGTGGGTATTTTGTTGGATCGGAGAAGAAGAGGGTTGTGGGTCTGACATGATAGTGAAGGGATCGGAGAAGGGATTGTCTATGGAGGGTTTACAGATAAAGATCGTGGGGTCGCATTGAAGGAAACAAGCAAAAGGTGGGTTTTTGGGTAACAAAACCTTGAAATACTTTCAAGAACTGCACTATTTAACAACAAGTTGCTGCTACTGTTAGTGAAAAGAGAAAGCATAATTCAAGAAAATGGAACATGGGTAATAATAATCTTGAAATAATTATAGCCTTATGGGGTGATAATAAGCAAAAAGATTTGAACTTTTTTAGATTTTTTGAGATTTTTGAGCTTTTTGGCGTGTTGTAGTTCTTCTTGTGTGTTGGAAGAGGGAAAAGGGAGAAGAGAATTTAGGGATATCTGAGAAAAGTGTATCAGGGGGTAAAAGTGAAAGACTGATGGGGATTTGGTGACTAAAATGGTGAATTTGGGTTAAATTGGGACTAGAATTGGTAAATTTGGTAACTTTTGGAATGAATGTATTGAGACAACTTTGGTTAAGAGCAAGGGTTTTCAAGAATGAAGTGTATTATATACAGAGAAAACGATGTCGTGTTAGTACAATTTGATGAAAAATATGTGCCAGGTGCCCTAAGGTCAACTAACTAGTGAAGAATGGCAAAGGGACAAGACTTGGGGAAAAAAAAAATTACTGATGAAGGACACCAAAAGAAAGTAGGATTTGTTTCCCTGAAATGTTACAAAGGAGGTGGGGGAAGATAAAAATCTATGACCACATGGAGATTCCATTGATCATTGTAGAGGCTAGATTTGGTAATTTAGGTTTGGTTGTGTTTAAGGTACTTGTGCATCTTCAAAAAATTAAGATACAACATGATCTACTTGTGTTTTCCACCTCTTTTCACAATGTTTTTTGGGTGAAAACCTCTTTTCACAATGTTTGCCATCCCAAGATTCAAACATTATACTACCGGGAGAAAATAGTTAAATCTTTTTATAACGATGTTATTTGTTTGAATTTTTTTTTTTGTTGTTGTTATTGTTATAGCAGATGTCGATATAGAGAATATACCATATGTTTGAAAGTCGGTTACAAAAAAGTTTGACAGCTACAGTGAAATATTATAACGGTTATTAGCTTTAAAAAAGAAAAAGAAAATATCATAGCAGTTATTGTAGAGGTGCTTGAGATTGATAATATAATTATTTATGAAGTATTCGTCATGAATAATGTTTAAAGATTTACACGCACGAGTAGATTAAGAAGATAAATATATTGGAATAACAACGATTATATCAAAGTTGGAAATTAAAAAAAAATGAAATGTACAATTAGAACGAGCAAATATCACTTGAAACATGTATTAAAAACGCAGTATAGTAAGAACAATAGACATGTTGAGTCTCACATTGTTGTGGGCTTGGATCATTTGTTTCTGTGTATAGGTTTGGGCAATTCTCACCTCTCGGATCAGTTTTTGTTAAAAAAATATGAAGGGTATCTCCAAAGGAAGTAAAGTCGTGTAAATTAACAGTTAAATCGATAATCTGAATTAATAATTGAGTTATTGGATTGATAATTTAGTTTTTTAGTTTAACAGTTTAATTATCAATTTACAGTTCCTAATTATTGAGTTGTTGAATTTGGGTGAACTGATAACCTAGTAGTAATTTATTAGATTATTTATTTACCCTTCAATATATAAAATATCATAGCAAGAAGATAAATTAGATGACGGTGAAAAGCGAAGGGGGTGTTGTTCAAATCTTGGTTGTTTTTGTCACGCTAGTCCTATCTCCTCTTGCTATTCTTTGTTCTTTTTTTTTCTAGACAAACATACTTATATCTTATGAAGTTTTTGTGTGAGTCATAACGGTTAATAGGATAACTGAACCAACAATGACTAATAATTAATTAGTCTATAACGGGCATCTTAATGATTCTTTAATAATTTAACATGTTTATAAGTCAATAATCAGTAAATAGAACCGATGACTTTCAAAATTGAATTGACTTATACAGAGTGTGAAAAGGAAGCATCTCACATGAATTATGAAGAGTTCTATTTATAGGCACATGCACTTGAGATTTTTTTTGAAAACTAATTAGTGGATGTGTCTCTCACTGTGCATAAGATATATGTGATATATAAACCAAGTCTGATTTAGCAACAATTACTTCTATATTTTAAGCATATAAGAAGATATTCAAACTCACTACCCATAATATGCTCAAATTCATTCTCTAGAATTAAGTGAGTCATTATTTCAAAATTGTAATCATTGGCTCATTATGAAACTAATATAGGTATCCGTGCGATGCGCGTATACTTTTTTATAAAAGTATCATTAAAAAAAATATCTTATTTAAAAAGAAAAAATTGTCTTCTATGCCTAATGCTATGGGTCGAAGTAGATTAGGCATCCTTCATCTTTGATTCATGATGTACCAAATTACAATTTGAATAATATATGAGTTGCTTTTCTTTTATCATTAAAAAAATTAACATATTTTAAATTAGTTTGGAAATATTAAAAAAATTATTTAATAGTGGAATTGTAATTAATCTTTAATATAGAGTAAGAATTACAATTATTTTCGATGTTTTGATATGAAAAGAATGAAATTCGTATTTTATTAAATTTTATTGATGATTATAAAAAATAACAAATGAAAATATTAAATAATTATTATTTTGTATATTTATAACCAATTAAGATATGTGATTACATTTTATATCTTTCATTTGAACTTTTACTTTTTCCTGTTTGTTAATTCCAAACGACAATTACACTAAAGGTACATGATTGTATCTAATTCCAAAACTTCTTATTCCAAAGTTTAAAATTTTTCTTTCAATTAAAAACTAATTAACCACATACAATTTATTATATTACTCATCAAAAATATTTAAAAAATAATTTCTACCCCCACCCCACCCCACCCCTACCCCCACTCACCACAATCCCCTGTTCTCTCCTTTCCAACCACAATATTCATCACCCTATTCCAACTCGTTCTATTATTTTGTATAATATAGATATACAAATGTTTTAGAAAAATATTTTTTACTCATTATCCATGGTAAGTATATTTGCGGAAAACATAAATATATCATTTTTTACAAATAGCACTAAAACTATCAGAAAGCTAAGTTAAGCATGAATAACATATCTTAATAATTATATGAAAAGATATGATGGACATTATTTATAACTTTTTTATCCATGATAGAAATTCTCTGAGATCAAAAAATATCTATTAATATATAAGCGTATTGAAAATTATAATAATAAATTTAATTTTTATTTCTTAGTATGGTAATGACGGATCATATCAATCATTAACTTTGTATAGGATATTAACGACTTACTTGATGTATAGATTAGAGGATTGAAAACAAAGCTTTGACAGAGATTGAACAACTTCAATTTGTAATTTATTGGGAGCTAGTAATTAGTAATTTGCACAAACTACTATAAATAAAATATATTAATTACATTCATTGTATGCAACAAAATAATACTAAGACACGTAAAAAGAAAGACTAATCAATATCTCTGCGAATAAAATGATCATAGAATATTCTCTCATATAAATAAAATTTAAATTTGAAAATGATACATAACTAAAAGAGAAGAATAAAGTTTACACTAATATGTGTCTCACTCAAGGTGTGTATATATATATAAGAGGTCACAAAGTTGGATATATATGCAAACTAAAATTCAAATTCAAAATTGATTGTGATGTGAATTTGTTAGAAAAATAAGATTTTAAAATATCATGATTATCATCACAAAGTTGGATATACATGCAAACTAAAATTCAAATTCAAAATTGAATATGATATGAATTTGTTATAAAAATAAGATTTAAAAATATCATGATTATCTAAAGTTTAAATTCAAGATTCTAATATACTCTACTATTATTATTTAAATTCAGAATTGTAATTCTTTATCTTTCAATTTTTGTGGTCTGATTAAAATAATAACTCTTTTCATATTAATGATTTTATTCATTTTGTGCAGCAAGAACTCGTGTAACATTCATTATTAATTAATAAATTTAATATTTTTTATAAAAAAAATCTAAGTTTTTTTTTTGAAAATTCTAAGTTTATTGTTGAGGAGATATTTTATTTTCAATTCAAATTCAAAAATAATAAAATAACTAATATTTTATCGAATTGGTTAAACAATAATAAGAGTTCGATTAAATTGTAACTACAACTATTACGTACTACTACTATTACTATTACTTTTTATTTATTTATTATTATTATTATTATTATTATTATTATTATTATTATTATTATACATTTTTTTAAAATCAAAAGCACCGCTACTGCTACTATGTGTACTGCTACATTTTTGGGTTAAACGTATACTACTGCTACCACTATTATTATCATCATACGTTGTTGTTGTTGTTGTTGTTGTTGTTGTTATTATTATTATTATTATTATTATTTGAAAGGGATAAGGTTTATGAATAGTAATAGTTAATTTAGAACTATTCAATGTTACGTCCCTAATTTCAAGCTAATGGTAATCTTGAAAAAAATATTAATACTTTTAAATGCAAATCTCTAATGTTGTAATTCAAAACTTTTATTACAATATTGTTATTTATTATTTTAAAATTATAAAGTAGCTTCTTCTAATTATTATATTATTACTATTGTTGCTTTATTATTATTATTATTATTATTAGTATTATTATTGTTGTTGTTGTTGTTGTTATAATACTATATTACTACATTTTTAAAAATTAAAAGTAGTGCTACTACGTGTACTACTATTTTTGTGTGTGTGTTTAAACGTATACTAATACTAATGTTGTTGTTGTTGTTGTTATTATTATTATTATTATTATTATTATTATTATTATTATTTAGGTTAATATATATATATATTTTTAATAAATGAATATATTTTAAATTATATTTGAAAGGGATAAGCTTATGTTCTTAATTTCAAGCTAATGATAATTTAAAAAGAATTAATATTTTTAAATATAATATCTTATATTTTAATTATAATTTTTTTTACAATGTTTATAACCTTTTCCTAAAAAAATTCATTTGGCTTTCTATTGTGCTGCCACATGGAATCTTGTCTTGTTTTAGTTTTGCTTTTATATATGGAGAGATTAGTGAGTCATTATTTCTTTATCTCATAACCGATCGAATTCTTTTTCCTATTTAACTATATTCTTTGTGAAAAAATAAAATCATTCTTGTTATACTGCCGCATTTTTTAATATTTGATCAGCGTTTTACTTTTTAATATGAGAAATTTGTGTTAGTTTTGTATAGGGTAAAGGTGTCAAACGGGCCGGTTTGACTCGACCTGCTTAAACGGCCCAATCAGGTTTGATTCGGCCCGATCAACCCCCGGGTTTGTAGGGTACAGGGTTTATGGCTGGGCCAATTTTATTATTGGGCTCGATTAACCCGGCCTAGATCAAAATCGGTTCAGGCCTGCCGGTTAACCAGCCCGGTCCGAATAAGTTTTTTAAAAAAATGATTTTTTGACCGTTGGGCCCAACGGCTATATGGCCGTTTGGACCCAAAAACGGCTACTTTGGCCTTTTTAATTACAAAAAAATCATTTAGAGTATTTTTTTAAACCCAAAAAAAATCCTATAAATACCCTACACTTTCAAATCATTTTCCACACAATTTTTATTCTCTCAATTCTCAAATATTCTATATATTTTCTAAAGTGCTCAATTTAATTTTTTAATTTTGTGATTAAAAGTACGAGTGAAAGTTTCTAAAGTCGCAATTTTCGGATATTTTCAAAATTTGGTATTGTCATTCCATCTCTTACTTTTAGTTTTTAATCAGTTTATTAACTGTTGAATATTTAATTTTATTATATTTGTGTATTTTGAATTTTTTTAGTTTGATTTATATTATGGATAAATTAAGAAACCTCGCCAGTAAAAGTGTCAAAAAAATTTGTCCCGAAAGTGGTAGTAAAAAATGAATTACTGGCGGTAGAGGTAGTTCAAGTAGTAGATATATCTGTGTGACTGAGGTACCACTTAATCAACCTTTTGAGGAAGAAGTAGGTGCTCACGATATGAATTATGTAGAAGCTCAGAAAAATTACGGTATAGAAAATGAAAATGAAGTAGATGCGGTTGATTTAGATGAAGATAATGAAAATATTGGTGATACACCCGCAATAAAAAATACTAACGTTAGATCTGAATCGGTTAATCGCTCTCCCCGTGCCCCAAGAGCTCGTAGAACAATTAGTATTGCATGATAATTTTTTACACGTATAGGAGATACTGAGGTGTAATGCAATATTTGTCAACAAGTATATAAGCATAAAAGTAGAGGCAAGCAAGGGGGTACAAATACGTTAATGAGACATATAAATGATAATCACGAAAGAAAGTTATTTATTGCAAAAGGTGGTGAGACTGTTGGTGGGCCAACGCAAACTAGAATGGACCCAGCAACAGGTCAGATAATTAGGAATTATAATAAATATAGAGACCGGAAAGAAATAGCAAAAATGGTAGTTGTGGGTTGTTTGTCTTTCAGTTTTCCTTCTTCAGATGCGTTTATTCATTATATTTAAGCAATTTATAATCTTATGTTTAATGGTATTCCTAGAAGTACTTGTCGGTCCGATATTTTTAGACTTCATTCACAATATGTTTTTTTATTTATCTACATTGTTAAAAAATATTCAATGTAGAAGGTTCTAACTTCTGATCTTGGTCGTGCTGTTAATAAAAATGATTATTTAACCATTACTTGTCACTGGATAGATAGTAATTATGTTATGCGAAAACGTATTCTTGCTTTTTTGTATGATGAAGATCGTAGACATACTGGAGAATTTATTGCTAGTTCGATTAGTAAAGTTGCAGAATTTTATGGTATTGAAAAAAAAGGTCTTATATATTGCTTTTGATAATGCTTCTAACAACAAGACTGCTATTACAAAGTTAAAAGCTAAGCTCTCTCCGCCGTTACCTGAAATATTTCATGTTAAGTGTGCGTGTCATCTATATAATTTAATTGTAAAGGATGGTCTTAAATTTTTTGAGCTTTATATTGAAAAAATCCAGCTTGTTGTTGGCTTTATTCAAGGAAATAATCGAAGAAAAAGAATTAGAGAATTTAAAGTTAAATATCAAAAAAATTGATTTAGACCGATATTGATGCCTGAAGAATGTGATACTAGATTGAATGCTCCGCATAATTATTTAAAATCTTGTCATGCTTATAGAGTTCCTATTACATTAACTTTTAACCAACATTGTGGTTCATTTGCTTATTCGATTGAATGTATGTTGCATGATTTTGATTGGGCTGTAATTGATGATCTTGTTAAGTTTTTGAAAAAAAATTATATAGCTACGATTGAATTTTTCGGTGCTTATTATCCTACTGTTTGTAATATTTTAGCATATATAGCCGATATTTCTGTTTTGCTCAAAAAATATAAGAATAAAGAAGGTTACAAAGAAATTGTTGGTGTTATGTTTGCAAAATTTTAAAAATATTTTTTTTATTCCCCCTATTCACTTGGTTGGTGCTATACTAAATACATGTATAAAATATATTACTATGTGCCACTTTAGTACACTTATTTATTCTAACTTAGAGATAAATACTAACAATGCTTCTGATGATGAAGAACCAGAACAACCAAATTTGTATACGACTAACATAAATAAATTATATAACCATTATGCTGATTTACTTGATTTAGCTGTACCGATAAATATCACTCCAACTGTCGAACCTCATCCTCTCGAGTAGCCATCATCTTCTAAAAGGCCGGCACATAGTGATTTTCCTAATTACTTTTATGATTTAAATGTTTAGAACAGTTTTGAGGAAGGAACTTACACAACAGCTTCTCAAGAAGAGCTTAAGGATTATCTTCGAACGCCGATAGAGGATCGTAGACGACGGTCAACGCGTTGAATTGGTGGAAGAATAATGAAACACAATATCCTGTGCTTTCAAAATTAGCTAGAGATATATTGAATATTTCAATGCCAACTGTTGCATCGGAGAGGGCTTTTAGTCAGGGACGACAACAGCTAGGAGACAATCGACATTTATTGAGAAACAATGCTATGAATGTTCGAGTTTGCCTTAGAGATTGGATTAGAGCGGAACAAAGAAATCAAAGAGTGGAGGTGAAGCCGAAAGACGAACAGAATCTTGAAGAAATTATGACTTCAAGGGAGAACCTCAGCACAATCAAGTCCAATGCATGGTTTTGCCCCCATTGACTTTGACTATCCTATGCAAGTTCCCGTTAATGTTAACATGGATGAGTTGGAAAAAATGATGAAAACTTTGTAGATTTTTCATTCATGTACATTATAAATTTTGAATCATTTTGCATTTTGCAATCAATAAACTATAACATCCATTCACTCCTTACTTTGTATTTTTTTTCATTTAATGATTTAAATTGAATTTCTAGTTTAAATTAAATACTTAATTTTAATTTATTACTAATTTACTATCAAGTATTATTAATTTATTATATTAAGTAACATATTTTTAAAGTAGTACATATGTTGAATGGTACGTATATATGTGTATATATTTTCTATAGACTCTAAAATATTATATATTTAACGTATACATGTGTATATATTTTATAAATTAGTATATATATTGTAATATATATCTCGTAGTATATGTATATGTTTTAAAGTAGTACATATATTGAATGATACATATATATGTGTATATATTTTCTATAGACTCTAAAGTAGTATTTATTTAACGTATACATGTGTATCTGTTTTATAAATTAGTATATATTGTAGTATATATCTTGTAGTATATGTTTTAAAGTAGTACATATATTGAATGGTACGTATATATGTGTATATATTTTTTATAGACTCTAAAGTAGTATATATTTAACGTATACATGAGTATATGTTTTATAAATTTGTATATAACTATATATATAGTGTGTGTATATATTGTAGTATACAAATTGTAGTATATGTTTTATTTAAAGTAGTACATATATATTGAATGGTACGTAATATGTGCATATATTTTCTATAGATTCTAAAGTAGTATATATTTAACGTATACATGTGTATATGTTTTGTAAATTAGTATATATATAGTGCTTATATGTTGTATGTATATTTTTTAAAGTAGTACATATATGTGTATATATTTTCTATAGGCTCTAAAGTAGTATATATTTAACATATACATGTGTATGTGTTTTATAAATTAGTATATATATAGTGTTTATATGTTGTATGTATATTTTTTAAAGTAGTACATATATTGAATGGTACGTATATATGTGTATATATTTTCTATAGACTCTAAAGTAGTATATATATAACGTATACATGTGTATATGTTTTATAAATTAGTATATATATTGTAGTATATATCCTGTAGTATATGTTTTAAAGTAGTACATATATTGAATGATGCGTATATATGTGTATATATTTTCTCTAGACTCTAAAGTAGTATATATTTAACGCATACACGTGTATATGTTTTATAAATTTGTATATAACTATATATATAGTGTGTGTATATATTGTAGTATATATATTGCAGTATATGTTTTATTTAAAGTAGTACATATATATTGAATGGTACTTGTATATGTGTATATATTTTCTATAGACTCTAAAGTAGTATATATTTAATGTATACATGTGAATATGTTTTATAAATTAGTATATATATTGTAGTATATATCTTGTAGTATATGTTTTATTTAAAGTAGTATATATATTTAACTAACGTATAGTCGTATACACGATTACATGTGTAATTGTATATATGTGTATAGGTTTTTTAAATTCTAATGTAGTATATACTATATATATAGAGTATATATATTGTTTAACGTATTTAAAATGTATATAGGTGGGTATATATAGTGTATATTGAAGAAAAAACTTTTAACTTTTTTTTTGTTTTGACCGGATTTTGGACCGATTTTGACTGGGTTAGTTGTAGTGGGCCGGTCCCGAATTGTTTCTTGAAAATTTACTATTGGGTGCCCAGAATCGGACCGGACCGTTAAACCTGGCTTGGAACTAGATCGACCCACAACCCATTTAATTGTGACGGGCCAATTTCGTATTGACCCGACCCGGCCCCGTTAACAACCCTAGTATAGGGTATACACCTACTTGTAAAGAAATTTTTGTAAATTTACTAGGGTATACACCTACTTGTAAAGAATTTTTTGTAAATAACTTTAAACTTTTTTTTAGTTTTGACCGAATTTTGGACCGATTTTGACCGAGTTAGGTGTAGTGGGCTGATCCCGAATTGTTTCTTGAAAATTTACTATTGGGCCTGTCACACCCCTTTTTTACGCGTACTCCAAAATATTATGTTTTAAGTGCGAAAGGGTTTTATTATTTAAGTGACAAGAAATGAAAATTTATTTCGGAAAAGGATTATTTGCATTTTTTATTCAGAGTCGCCACTTGGCATAATCCGGTGTGCCAAGTCACCTTTGAAAAATCCTTTTCGAAACCATTTGACTCTTAAACCGGTTTGCGAACAAAGATTTCGGCTAAGGAGTTCTGTTGACCGAGGGGAAGGTGTTAGGCACCCCTCGATCCCGTGGTTCGACCACGGTCGCTTGGTGGAGTGTATCGACTATTTTGGCATTATGAAATGTATAAACCACACAAAAGAACACAAAATAATCAAACAATAAACAAAACAAAACAGTCCAAAAACGTAAAAGTCCAGTCCAATTATACAATCCGAAAAATAGAAAAAAAATACGAAAATATAAATCCTAATCTAAACTAAATCTAGACTACGCTCCAATGCCTTACCCGATGCTGCGGGCCTTCATCACGATTATTTTTCGCCAACATAATACGTCGGAGCATTCCCCGGTGAATAAATATATACAGATACTTCGGGACATTCCCCGGCCAAATTATACAATTGAATTAAATACGATAAACTAGAAAGAAACATTCACATCCACGTTCCAACATCCAACCAAAACATCAATCTTAAATTCTTGCTTACCCGAACCTATATTGCCTATCCATTTCATTATGACATAAATCTATCACATTCACTTGTACCGAATGGAACAAAAGACAACAAACCAACATCAATCTACGTTCAACTTTTATCAATTTCTCCATTCCTTCCCTAAATCCCCTTATCAATCCATTAAAACATGATCAAATTCATTCTTCAAACCACCAAAAATCGACCCACCAAACATCATGATCATAACAATCGACATCAACAAAGTCCAACAAAACACATAATCACAAACAATTTAATATACCAAGATAAATAAAAGAGAGCGGGTTAAGGAAATGGACCTCACTGACACTTGCTTTTGTCGATAATAAAGAAGTTCGAAAACCGAAAAACCTCGAACAAGGAATCCCACAACGAACAAAACCAACTCGAATTGGGAGAGATCCAAACCCGAAACTGAAATCGAACTTAAATTTCAAAACTAGTACCGAGCTCAATGAATCCAAAAAGGAAATCGCAATAAAAGAGTCAACGAATTCGAAAATCCGGTGGACCCGTCGGAACAGTAACAGGAACAGTGACTGGGTGTTTTCCGGTGGATTTTGAACTGGAAAAAAATGAGGACCATTTGCTACGCCTGAGCTCCGATAAGTACGGCAGCAACTGGAAACGGAGATGCGATCTATAACGACAATGCTTCCGGTGAAAAACTCAGTCCAAATTTCTTCTCTGCTTTTAACTTTCAACCTCAAATCTCACTCTCTCCGGTTCGATCAGAGCAGGTGACGGCGCTGGTGAGGTTGCCGATGGTGGCTACGACGGAGAGGACGAACGGAGGGAGATGGCGGCGGTTTAAGTGGCGACTGGCTTTACTATTTCGTTGGGACGGAGACGTTGGTTTCGAAGGAAGGAAGACGGTGATGACTATGCAGAGATTTTCAATGGAAAAATCCCCCCCTTTCTTTTTTCGTCCGTCCTCCTTCTGTGATTGAAGAAATTGTGCGAAGAAAAAAAATCTGACCCCCCTCCGTGTTCCTTTTGTGTGTGTATATATATGAGGTGAGGGTGGGGTATTGGTGAGGTAGGTGGGGTCATATGGGGTAGGGGTAGTGGTGAGGTGGGGTAGAGTTTGTTAGGATAGGGTAGGTAGGTGTTGTTTTTTAATTGGGTGGGTTGTTAGAATATTAGGATAAAACAAAATTAGTTAGGGGGTTGTTATTTTTGTCATTTTGTGGAGGGATTATCACACGGGTGAGAGTACACGGTAGGATAAGGTAAAAAATAGGTAAAAACGATATCGGAGAGAGACGAAATTAGGTGTCTACATCATGCTCCCTTTGAATGTAAACACGAAGTGTTTTCAGGCAAAGCAGTAGACAACGAGGCAGAATTTTGTCCTGACCTTTATTTAAAGCACGGAACAAGAGGAAGGAGGAAAACCAAGCCTTGATTTAGGACATCATACCCGCCCTAGTTATGAGGGGATCAAGTGACAAGTGTCTCCAAGGATTGGAGGGAGATGGACTATACCGAGTTGGAGAGTCGAGTGAGGTTCCATCGAGGTTCCGGTCCGCGACTCTGTTATTACATCAAAAATGAAAATTACAAGTTAAAACATAAATGAAATTACAAAAATCCTATCTATACAGCTTCTGTTGGTTCTTGACTCGACTTTCATCACCCTATTCTTCAGGCGGGCTCCTGACTTGCAATTTCTTTCAACTTGTTGCTTGGCTTTCAATTGCTTCACTTTGTTGCTTGACTCTTTCGTTTCTTCACCCTATTCTCCAGGCGGGCTCCTGACTTGCTATTTCATCACCCTGTTCTTCAGGCGGGCTCCTGACTGGCTATTTCACACCCTGTTCTTCAGGCGGGCTCCTGAAAACCAAAATTAAAACTAGAACGAAAATTATCCCAAACAAGAATTATAAATAATTAGTATTTCATTTTTGAAAGCGTTGTCCCATTTTCTAGGAGGGTCCTGAACAGAAGGTGAAATCCCATTTTTCAGGAGGGTCCTGAACATAAAGTAAAATCCCATTTTTTCAGGAAGGTCCTGAACATAAAGTAAATTTCCATTTTCCAGGAGGGTCCTGAATTGAAAGTAAATTCCCATTTTCCAGGAGAGTCCTGAACATGAAGTAAAATCCCATTTTTCAGGAGGGTCCTGAACTGAAATTAAATTTCCATTTTTCAGGAGGGTCCTGAACAGAAAGTAAAATCCCATTTTTAGAAGGGTCCTGAACATAAAGTAAAATCCCATTTTTCAGGAGGGTCCTGAACATAAAGTAAATTTTCATTTTTCAGGAGGGTCCTGAATTGAAAGTAAATTCCCATTTCTAGGAGGGTCCTGAACATGAAGTAAAATCCCATTTTTCAGGAGGGTCCTGGACATAAAGTAAATTCCCATTTTTCAGGAGGGTCCTGAACATAAAGTAAAATCCCATTTTGCAGGAGGGTCCTGAACATAAAGTAAATTCCCATTTTTCAGGAGGGTCCTGAACTGAAAGTAAATTTCCATTTTCCGGGAGGGTCCTGAATTGAAAGTAAATTCCCATTTTCCAGGAGGGTCCTGAACATAAAGTAAATTCCCATTTTTCAGGAGGGTCCTGAACGTAAAGTAAATTCCCATTTTTCAGGAGGGTCCTGAACTGAAAGTAAATTTCCATTTTCCAGGAGGGTCCTGAATTGAAAGTAAATTCCCATTTTCCAGGAGGGTCCTGAACATAAAGTAAATTCCCATTTTTCAGGAGGGTCCTGAACATAAAGTAAATTCCCATTTTTCAGGAGGGTCCTGAACTGAAAGTAAATTTCCATTTTCCAGGAGGGTCCTGAATTGAAAGTAAATTCCCATTTTCCAGGAGGGTCCTGAACATAAAGTAAATTCCCATTTTTCAGGAGGGTCCTGAACATAAAGTAAATTTCCATTTTTCAGGAGGGTCCTGAACATAAAGTAAAATCCCATTTTTCAGGAGAGTCCTGAACATAAAGTAAATTTCCATTTTTCAAGAGGGTCCTGAACATAAAGTAAATTCTCATTTTTCAGGAGGGTCCTGAACAGAAAGTAAAATCCCATGGATGTGCATTTCCAATGGTAGCTGAATCGAGTGAAATGAATTTGCCCCTGTTTCAACAAAGAAAATTTGTCAGTTGAAAACTTAGTGGTGGCTTGCAGTTCTTGGCTTTTCAGGTATCTGCCCCAGCACTTGTTCCTTTCATCCTTGCTTCCAAATCGCTGACACCTGCCCTGTCTTGCCGCATCATTGACCCGGATCCAGATTGAGGGAAATGAGCTCTGACTCAAACAACGGGTTTCCATTTTACCATGCCCCCTGAGGTGCACTCTTTTTCCCAAATCTGAATGTTTCTACGAATCCAGTAGCCTGTTGGTTGATAAACTTTCTTTGCTTCGTGTTGAATTACGATCATATTTCTTTCCTGTGCTGTTCCTCATTTAATTGGAAAGACTGGTAGTAAATTTTGAAATCCTTTCTCGCTTGTTTTGACACAGACTTGACTTAAAAAAATGTAAAGAAATGATGGTGACTCTTGCTTTGATAAATAACATAAGAAAAGACAAAAACATGAATATGTAAATGAAAGAAAAGGGCAATGTCCCATATTCAAAAAGAAAACTTATCTGAATACGACAACCAACTCCAATGAGTATGACATGCATTTTGGATTGAGCTGCCTGATCTTCCTATCCAAACTCCCCATTTGTTGTTGAGTTCGTGCCTTTTGTCGCTGAGTCGCTTCTTCAAATCCATTGGACTCATACATCACATTCGATTGACGACATTTTAAAAAAACTTTCGCAAACAAATCTTTTTCTTCTCACTTTTCACTTTTCTCTTGAACTCTCCATCGTCTTACGGTGCCCGTGAGGGTTTTCACCAATAAGACTCTCATTTTTATTTCTCTCCACTCACCATCGCCTTATGGTGCCTGCAAAGGTTTTCACCAATAAGACTCTCGCATTTTCATTTCTCTCAACTCACCATCGCCTTATGGTGCCTGCAAGGGTTTTCACCAATAAGACTCTCTCATTTTTGTATTTCTCTCCTGATTTCTTATGCCGAGGGAGACAAATGGTACCTCACAATGTATCATCAATATCCATTGCATGCTTAGCCTTAACATCCTCAAATATTGATCTGAAGGTCTTTCTTTGGTTGTAACTTGGCTTTTGGATAAGGTTAGAAAAAATGGTAAGGGGCTCAAACGATACTTGAAGTGGGGGGTGGGACTTACAACTTTTGGAATCGACTCAAACAATGCATTAACTCATGCCCCAGTTTTGTTGACTGGGTGAATCTTAAATCTTTATTTGGTTGGACCGAGCCCGAAATAGGGCAGCCTACGTATCTCACTCCCGAGAGAGGAGAATCAGGTCGCACGTAGTTCCATCAGCTTGTTCTTTGTTTTGATTTGATTTTTTTTCTTTTATTTTCGAACTCTTTCTTTTATTCTTATTTTCTTGACATCTATTTTTGACTCTATTTTGATTCCAAAAAAGGGATATGAAAGAAAAATAAACGAAGCTCAAACGGGTAAACAAAGGATGACACAATGTTTGGATAGAAGAATAAAATGCCTTCATCATATCAATCTTAAAAAAAATGCAAGTACTAAACATGCAATAAACTCAACAAAGGATCAAATATCATACATAGTATCTTTTGACCGCATCAGAACTGATAGCCATTTCTGTCATTTTGCCTTCAATATCTGTCAAATATAAGGCTCCATTGGGCAACACTTTCTTCACAACGAAGGGACCTTGCCAGTTAGGGGAGAACTTGCCTTTCGCTTCAACCTGGTGAGGAAGGATACATCTCAATACCAACTGACCAACTTCAAAATTCCTGGGACGGACCTTTTTGTTATACGCTCGAGCCATCTTCCTCTGATACAACTGACCATGACACACGGACGTTAGCCTTTTTTCCTCGATCAAACTCAAATGTTCCAGTCGGGTTTTTACCCATTCGTCATCATCAATCTCTACTTCTACAATGACTCGAAGAGAGGGAATTTCAACTTCCGCAGGGATGACTGCTTCTGTCCCATACACCAATAAATATGGAGTTGCCCCTGTTGAAGTGCGAACAGTGGTACGATACCCTAGCAATGCAAACGACAACTTTTCATGCCACTGTCTAGACCCTTGTACCATTTTTCACAGTATCCTTTTTATATTCTTATTGGTGGCTTCTACAACACCATTGGCCTTTGGGCGATATGGAGTAGAATTTCGATGTGCAATCTTAAACTGTTGACATACTTCTTGCATCAAATAACTATTGAGATTGACAACATTGTCTGTAATGATCATCTTAGGAATTCCAAATCTACAAATGATATTGGCATGAACAAAGTCTACCACCGTCTTCTTTGTCACTGACTTGAAAGTTACTGTTTCTACCCACTTTGTGAAGTAGTCAATGGCTACCCAAATGAATCTATGTCCATTTTATGCCTTCGGCTCAATCGGTCCAATCACATCCATTCCCCAAGCCACGAACGGCCATGGAGCGGCCATTGCATGCAACTCAACAGGAGGAGAACGTATCAGATCATCGTGCACCTGACATTGATGACACTTTCGAACAAATTGAATAGAATCCCTCTCCATAGTAAGCCAGTAATAACCTTCTCGAAGAATCTTCTTTGACAAGACATGATCGTTCCTATGCAACCCGCATACTCCAGAGTGTATTTCAACCATGATTTCCGAGGCTTCTCTTGCATCTACACACCTCAAAAGTCCCAGATCTGGGGTTCTCTTATATAAGATTCCCCCACTTAAGAAAAATCCACTAGCCAAATGCCTAATAGTCCTCTTTTGATCGTTGGTGACATATGCTGGGTATTCTCCTGACTGAATGTACCGCTTGATATCCAAGAACCAGGGTTCTCCATCGAGCTCTTCTTCAACCGCATTGTAGTAAGCACGCTGATCACGACTCTGTATATGCACTGGATCGATGTAGGCTTTATCAGGATGTTGGAGCATTGAAGACAGAGTGGCTAAAACATCAGCAATTTCATTACGAATCCTTGGAATATGCCTAAATTTTACTAACACAAATCGTCGACATAGCTTCTGCAAGCATTGTCGATACGGGATGAGCTTCAAATCTCGCGTCTCCCAATCGCCTTGAATTTGATGGACGAGCAAATCCGAATCTCCCAACACTAATAATTCTTGGACTTCCATATCAACAGCCAACCTCAAACCAAGAATGCAGGCTTCATACTCTGCCATATTGTTAGTACCGTAGAATCGAAGTTGTGCTGTTACCGGGAAATATTGTCCCGATTCAGAGATAAGAACCGCACCTATTCTGACTCCTTTCATATTGACAGCTCCATCGAAGAACAACTTCCAACCTAGATCAGCATCTATAATGACTTCATCGACACATGACACTTCTTCGTCAGGAAAATATGTCTTTAATGGCTCGTACTCTTTATCGATGGGATTCTTAGCAAGATGATCTGCCAAGGCTTGGGCTTTCATGGCGGTTCGAGTCACATATACAATGTCGAACTCGGTAAGCAATATTTGCCACTTTGCCAATCGACCTGTCGGCATAGGCTTCTGAAAGATATACTTCAAAGGATCCATGCGGGAGATGAGATAAGTAGTATAGGATGAGAGATAATGCTTCAGAATAGATGCTTGAAAAAAAATGAGGACCCTTTGCTACGCCTGAGCTCCGATAAGTACGACAGCAACTGGAAACGGAGATGCGATCTATAGCGACAATGTTTCCGGTGAAAAACTCAGTCCAAATTTCTTCTCTGCTTTTAACTCTCAACCTCAAATCTCACTCTCTCCGGTTCGATCAGAGCAGGCGACGGCGCTGGTGAGGTTGCCGATGGTGGCTACGACGGAGAGGACGAACGGAGGGAGATGGCGGCGGTTCAAGTGGTGACTGGATTTACTGTTTCGTTGGGACGGAGGCGTTGGTTTCGAAGGGAGGAAGACGGTGATGACTATGCAGAGATTTTCAATGGAAAAATCCCCCCCTTTCTTTTTTCGTCCGTCTTCCTTCTGTGATTGAAGAAATTGTGCGAAGAAAAAAAATCCGACCCCCCTCCATGTTCCTTTTGTGTGTGTATATATATGAGGTGAGGGTGGGGTATTGGTGAGGTAGGTGGGGTCACGTGGGGTAGGGGGTAGTGGTGAGGTGGGGTAGAGTTTGTTAGGATAGGGTAGGTAAGTGTTGTTTTTTAATTGGGTGGGTTGTTAGAATATTAGGATAAAACAAAATTAGTTAGAGGGTTGTTATTTTTGTCATTTTGTGGAGGGATTATCACACGGGTAAGAGTACACGGTAGGATAAGGTAAACAATAGGTAAAAACGATATCGGGGAGGGACGAAATTAGGTGTCTACAGGGCCCAGAATCGGACCGGCCCGTTAAACCTGGCTTGGAACTGAACCGACCCACAACCCGTTTAATTGTGACGGGCCGATTCTAGGTTAACCCGGCCCAGCCCCGTTAACAGCCCTAGTATAGGTTATACACCTACTTGTAAAGAAATTCTTGTAAATTTACTAGGGTATACACCTACTTGTAAAGAAATTTTTGTAAATTTATTCATTTTTTTATTCTTATTTAAAGAAGACGAGTTGTTTTTTCATACTATTGTGGAAAAAAAATTACACGTAAATCCCTCCTCTCAATGGAGGTTTGGGGTTATAAGTGGAGGTTTTGGGGTTCTAGAGAGAAGAAGAAGAAATTTAAATTGATAATGTCATGTGATAGTTTTATACTGATTTGGGGTGAATTTTATCCCATTAACATGCCCTTTATCTACGACATTACACTTTCTCTTGAAATGACTCTGATCCGCATGCCTGTTGAAGAATGAGTCGGCGACTCGTATGCAGTGACTTGGTTAAGAAAACCCACAAAAGCCGAAGCAAAAGTGAATCTTCCAAAGAAAATTGTCATTGCTTATGGCTCATTTAATCTATCAGTCAAAATTTGCTTTGTCTAACAATTAAAATTTCTAAATAAGTTGATCATATACTTCAACATAAAAAAAAAACTAATTGAATAAATTATTTTTACTGTAATGTATTGTCAAGATATTCACGGGAGTTTTCTCGAATCAAATCTAACAAAGCTGCGAATTTGGGATCTATTTTCCTTGTTGGCGTTGTTCATACAATATGAGATATAGTATTGGAAAAAAATTAAACTAATTTTCAAACCTAATCATCCTTTTTTCCATTTCTAGTATTTTAAAGGTATCAAACAAAGTAAAAGAACACTCAAGAATAAAATTATCGAAACAGATTAAACTAATTTGTCATGTTTTAATAATGTCCAGTTGCTTTCTCGTACTCTTGATTCAATCACTCTTTTTCAGAAGGAACTGAAATAGGTACTGTGTATTATTTCAACAAATAATGAAAACATGTTAGTTCATATGTGAAAAGTCGCTCAGTAAAATTACCATTCATGGTCCAGATATTGATGATCTGTAAAATGTAACTTGTTGCAAATACGACTCGTCTAACTATAGCAATAATTCATTTTTATCTGTCAAAATTTCCAAAACTAAATTTATTTTCCTGAGCTATTATACTCATGAATATTACTACACTAGAAGTTTACATACAACTAAGAGAGAAATTTAGGTTCTATATTTTCCTTTTCATTTACATAAAGAATGTAAGCTTGGGCCAGGAAAACTGGTAAAGGCCTTGCCTTTGCTTTCTGTGAAGAAACCGACATATATGGGCTTATGATGAATCAGTGGGCCCATTATATTTCTTTCTGGGCAAACTTTGGGCTTCAGGCTCATGGGTTTGCTAGCAGTTAACCCGAAGCAACTCATAACTCACCAGCCCCTCTTTCAATTGGGCCTCATCACAAATCCTTCTTAGGACATTTGTTTAGTAAATGTGCCATTGTTAGGAAAAAGGACATGCGCCGACCTTTTTCAAAATAATTGATTCATGTTTGAGCCATTGAACATTCATTATTAGTTGACTCAAACAAATTTCTTATTATGACCTTTTTATAATTTGGTTCATTTTGACTTAGGTAGTTTATTCATATATCATATTGATACAATTCATATACCATGCTGATACTTCGTAAAAAAAATAGAGCAACAAATATATGGGTAAAAATTGTATCATTGTTATATAGAATATGTTTTTTTTATATGATGTGCATAAAATTTATATCATTGTTGTACAATATATATATGTATAAGATGCATATAGAAATTGTATCTTTGTTGTATAGAATACATATCTGTATAAGATATGTAGAGCTGTCAAAATGGGCTGGGCCAACCCAACTCAACCCAATCCTTGCAGGCTAGAAAATTAAATGGGCTGGGACAGGCTAGCCCTTTTAACTAAAGGGCCTTTAAAATAGTGGTCCAACACAACCCTAAGCGGTCTGCAGGTTGGGACGGGTTGGCCATTCAAAAAAAAAAAAGCAACTCGAAACATGATAAACGAAAATATTGCAAGTACTAGACAATCACCAACTTTCATGGTTTCACTTTAATATGTCTCCTAGTAGTTTTTAGCATGTCATGGGCATCTTACTAATACCTTTAGGGGTCATTTAGTTGAAAAAGACTTATTCCAAGATAATTAATTTTGGAATTAGTTATTCCGAAATTAGTTACACATCATGTATATGGGATAATTTATCGCATCACTATGTCGGTACTAACTAATAACTTACACCAAACACGGGATAAAATAGTCCTTCATTTTATCTCGGACTATTTATCCCTTATACCTCACACAAAATGATCCCTTAGTTGTAATTAACTCATGGCATTTACTGTAATCAGCAGAGAAATGATGATTAGCTACAAATTTCATAGGAAAATTATAATATGGTTAAGATAATAAATACAGATATACACAAAGTATCTACATAAAAACAACAAGATTATAACAGAAGAGAGACTAGATTTAAAGAACAAAATATTGCATTAAGCAAAGGCAACAACAACTAAACCATCACGAGTAAAAGCAATTTTTTGAATTCCACAACTAAAAACAGCTCACCAGTCATTTCAAACACACACAAAAAACTTTTAAAAAATTAGTATCAACCAAAAAATGGATAAAAAAATAAGTAGTCAGTTAGAAAAGATTGACAAAATCCTAATTCCAAATAAATAGATGACCAACTTAAAAATATTTAGGAAAAATTACAGAAACTAACATACTTAAGACCTTAATTACAATAAATAACAACACTTTCTCAAACTTACAAGTTATAGCAAAAGTAATAATATTTTAACCATTATATTGAAAAGCGCATGGGTTTCACCAACTTTTTTACTTTTTCCTATTTTCACTCCACATTTTCAATTCCCTTTCATATTTCACTCCACTTTTTCCAATTTTCTCCCATATTTTATTTCATTTTTTTCAATTCTTTTTCTTTTTTCAAAATTATACTCCATCAAATAAGGTAAGTTGATATTTACAGTATTTGCATGTTATCTTTTCATATAATTTATATATATATATATATATATATATTTTTTTTTGGGGGGGGAGGGGGTTGTGATTTTTTTTTTTGTTGAAATATTGTGGAGGTCTGCTATAATGGAGGGATACGTTATTTGATGGAGGTCTGCTGTAATTTTTCCTACGTTATTTGATGAATTTTTGTGATTTTTTTTGTTAGAAAGATTGTGGAGTTTTGTGTTAAGTTGATTTCTACTCCTATTCAGTTGAACAGAGAAGTTGACATAGAAGAGGTGAGATCGAAGCATTGACGAGCCAGAAAATATGGGGAAAATCATGAAACGAAAATTATTGAGAAAACCTTCATCTCCAAAATCCCCAAAAGTGTATAAATATGTGCAAAAGAGGAAGTCAAACGAAAAGGATGAATATGTAGTTTTTCAATTTTGCATATGTATTTATGAGTGCATATGTATTTTTTCAGTTGTGCATATTTATTTATGAATAATAAATTTGTATTTTTCTAGATTGCAAATGTATTTATGACTAATGCATATGTATTTTTTCAGATATGCGTATGTATTTTTGAATAATACATATATATTTTCTTGTTATTCATACATTTTTATGGGGCTGCATGCTGTATTTATTGATTTTGAAATATATTTTTAGTTCTGCTTAGATTTTTATAGATGCATATGTATTTATGAATAGTACATATGTACTTTTTCAGTGTGCATATGTATTTATGACTAATGCATGTGTATTTTTTTAGAAATGTATATGCATTTTTTCAGTTATGCATATCTATTTATGAATAACACATATGTATTTATGATTAATGCATATGTATTCATGGACGATGCATATTTTTTGTCATAATAATATTTTTGATGTCTATATCATGAAGAAGAAATATATAGTTCAAGTGCAATTAGACAAATATATTATGCCACTTTTTGTTATAGAGATTTTGTGTCCTATATGTTTATATATAAACATGAGTCAGATATGTATTTCTGTAAATACATATGCAGATATATATGTATGTTTTGTATTGCAAATACATGTGCATGTCTGCATTTTTATGTATTTTGTATATTTTTTTTTGAATATGTATATGTGAGATAGTTATGTGTCTTTTAAAAATAAAAACAAGAGATAGAAGAGTAAAAAAATGGAATAAAATAAAAAAAAACAAAAAAGAAAAATTCAAAGAAAAAGAAGTGAAAAGCAAAAAAAAAAGAAGAAGAAAGAGAAATAAAAGCTATAAATATAAGCGTAAAAATAAAAGCAAAAAATAAAAGTAAAAAAGAAGAAGAAGAAAACGAAAATAAGAAAAGAAAAAGAAAAATATGAAAAAGAAAAAAAAAAACAGAAAAGAAAAAAATGAAAAAGGATAAAAAAAAAGAGAAATAGAAGAGTCAAAATAAAATAGAAAGAAAAAAAAAGGAAAAGAAAAAGAAAAAGAAATCAAAATAAAATGATAAAAAAGAAACGAAAAAAGAAAAATATGAGAAAACAAAAAAATAAGAAAAAACTAAAAGGGATAACAAACGAAGAGAAATAGAAGAGTCATATTAGGAAAAGAAATATTTATAATTAAATGTAACATGAATTAAGGACAGTTACTTCCCTTATTTAACTCTAACTGATGGAAGTTAAAATAGAAACTACTATTCAATTTGTATATGTATTTATATAGTAACATTTTATTTAAATACAAAATATAATTTGCTATTTTTTGTAATTATGAAACAATTGCTATAAACGTTATAATTATAACTGTTAAGTTGTTACTTTAAAATTTCCCTTTTTTTAATGTCCCAGCTCACGGACTGGCCTCTGAAGCTGACGGGTTAAGCCTCTGAGGTCGACAGGCCAAGTGAGGCTGGGCTTATAAGGCTCGTTTCTAAATGGGCTGAAAAAATTTAACCCAACTCCACTTAATTAAAGGGTTGAGTTGGGCCGACCTCACGGGTCAAACCCATCTTGACAGTTCTAAAGATATGTATCAATTTTATATCAGTATTGTATAAGGCTGCCAACAAATGGCTCGAAAATGGAATAAAATTTAATGATCATTTTTGTGTCAATAATTTCATCTAAAATGCTATTTATATCCTTTTCCCTTTAGGTCTTAAGATACTTTTTCGTAAATTAAAAATCTTATGGAAACATATTAGATTATAATTTTAAATCTTACAAACGTCAGGCGACAGTCTATAATTTTTTCAGTCCGAAGAGTATAATTCCCCAACTTCTAAAAATAAGGAAAAAATCTACCAAATGATAGCTTTAAAAAGGAACATTTACATGAATCGACAGCTATAAAACCATCCTCCATTTTACAGTCATCGATACCTTCTACTTAGGAATGACAATGGAGCGGTGCAGATGTGAGGCGGTGTGGATTTTAAACTATGTGGGTACAGTGCGGGTTTAAGTAAATTTTTTTTAAATGGTGCGGGGCGGGTTGCGGTTTATATGCGGGTTTAAACTAAAAAAAAAGTTAAAAATTAGTCTTATTCTCATAAATCTACCTAAAATTATATGTATTCTTCACTTAAAATTTTATGATGCTTAAAATAACATGTATAACACTACAAACAAACAATTTTATAACTTTTAAAATTTCTTTATTCATCTTAATAAAAATTTGATGTTTGATCATTACTTGTACACGTGATACTTTTCTGATAATTCCTTAGTGAAAAGTGATATAATAGAAATTGGTTGTTACTATTTCCTAGTATTGAAAATATTATGATTTCCAGTGAAGTTACAAATTTTTCAAAAAAAAGAAAAAAAAGAAGGTGGGGTGGGGTGGTGCGGTGCGGATATGAGTGTGGGACGAGTTTATACGGGTTTAAAGGTGATGCGGTACGGTACGAGGCGATTTTAAAATTCGCAAATTTAGGAAAAATCCGCACCACACCCGCACCGCACCGCACAATTGCCATCCCTACTTGTACTGTTGGATCTATACCCCCTACTGAAACACTAGTGTTATAAGTACATTTTGTTTCATTAGTAGTAATCATAAATTAGGTGAAAATCCTCACAAATTGTTTCACACCATTGTGCATTACATCCAATCGCCAAAAAAATCACAAAACAATACTCGTGTAATGAACCGAAAGAAAGAGAAAAGAGGATTTGATACTCATACGATCACTCAACTAATAGTTGTTATCTCATAAAATCAGTCACTTTCTTTGTTGAAGAAGATTGAAATCAAGAAGTCAGATGACTTTTTGAGATAATAACTGTTTGTTGAGTAAGCATCTGAAATATCAACCGTAGAATACTACTTGACTAAATAAAAAGCCTAAGCAGCATCAAAGTATCAAGTTACTATCAGCTGACCACCATCAACCAAAAGGACAACAGGAGTACTGCTAAATTCTTGTATGAACCTGTAAACGCGACTGCTGCTGAAGGAGGGGAAGTAGCAGGAGCTGGAGTAGCAATATCAGTAGCATTTTCCTTAGAACAAGTGTATTTACATCGACTGGGACGTGCAACCCTGTATACGCCACTGCTTGCTAGGAGGTATACATCCTTATTGTTATCCTCACCGTATGAGAAAATGTAGCCCAAAGCTGGAACTGTGCTTCCTGGAACGAAGGCGCAATTTATAGGGGAATTTCCAGCACAATTGAATGGAATTTCCGTCGTGTTAAATGTTCCACTGCCCTCGGGGCTCTCAGTGCCTGCCCACATAGCACCTGCATACAAGTCTGCATACAGATACCTGCAACAGTTCACTTATATATGTCATTACCATAAAATTATGTAATCCAACACTTAAAAAGGATTGAATTAGCAGACATCACATACCTTCCGGACATGCAAGGATCAGTGGTGGACCTATAGAAGTATCCACCAGTGATTGAGGCTGATCCTTCATTCTTATTTACATCAGAGTGATTATAACCCATGACTGGGAAAATTGGGTTTATTGAACTGATCATAGATGTATTTTCTGCAGGTGATTTTGGAGGAGTGAATAGTCTGGTGCCCTCGTAGATGCGCCAACCATAGTTTCCTCCCTTGGTGATTATATCCACCTCTTCATAATGATCCTATGGTTTGAAATGCGATATGTCAAAGCCAGAACAACTATGAACTTATGGTGTGTGGAAATTTATGGATTCTTGGTATAAATTCTGTATGGAGCTTGAAACTGGACAGACAAAAGTGTCTCAAGAGAAATACTTGGAGAGTAAAATTCTTGAACATTACCTGGCCTGTATCTGCACACATGAAGTAAGATGGCCTTGCAGAATCAAAGCTGCAGCGCCAAGGATTTCGCATTCCTAGTGTCCATATTTCAGGCTGCAGCTCTTTATCTTCAATATAAGGATTATCCTTTGGAATGGTGTAGTTTCCCCATAAACCAAGCTTGGTAATCTCCGCAGCACCTAAGACACCAACACATAAAATAAGGGGCAAGTCAACTGAATAAAAAGTGCTTCTTTTCCATCCCAGAACGCGTCACTCTCAAACAATTTGACACTACGGGGGATCAACAAACAAAGGTTTTGGCAAGAAAATAACCAGCTAAAATTTTGCCAAAGATGAAATATCAGGAATGATTCATTTACTTGCAATGAGCTTTTCTTTTTGTACTTGGCAAAGATGACTAAGACGAGAGTCTGCTATTTCCTAATTGGGACTACAAAGGTTTAGATTATGGTTTAAACTCTTTGAACAACACGCATTATGATAGCTTAGAGTAGTGGCAGGACCGTCAAAGTTAGCACACACAAATGGATATAAGAAAAACTGCAAATTTTATGACAATATTTTTTTCATGAACTTGACGACAGCTTACTTGGTGTGCTATCGACATCAAGTCTCATAATCTTTCCGAGCAGTGACTTCTTGTTTTGGGAAAAATTGTAAGGATCTCCAGTACCCCCACCGTCTCCCATCATGAAATACAAATATCCATCGCTAGGTCCGAAAAGAATCTGACCACCATGATGACCGGTAAAAGGAAGGCCCATGGTGAATATTCTTCTGACTTCTTTCGGGCTGGCAGTTTTTGCCTGGAAAAGATCAAATTATTCATGATCTTTCAGAATCAAATAATAATGTGAAAAAATTAAGTCCATAGACTGAAAATTACCTCTGAAGGCTGGGACGCTGTCCCATTTGCAGTAAATTCTGCAATAACTGTTTGAAATTGGCATGGTCGGGTACCACTATCATTAGGTAGTTTTGATGGATCACAATCCACATCCGAGTTACAAGAGCATCTTCCTGCACATCCGGCCCATGATTGCTTATCGCAATTGAAGGAAGCAAAGAAACGGCCATTTTGTGAGAACTTTGGATGAAATGCAATCCCCATCATACCAAATTGGGTGTCAAAATGAACCTCATCAGTTAGGTCGAGAAAAGGATTGGCCTCATCAAGCTCTAACACCTTTCCAGAGTCAATGTCTGGAATTGTAGCTAACCATATTTTTCCTTGCTGATTCGTGAAAAAGGCACGATTAGAGCCATCAGGATGAGCAGCCATATCGAGATAACTGCCATTTCCTATTTTCTCAAGGCACAAACCGCCTGGCGGACTTAAAGGTCGAGTGGTATTTAAAATAACAGGTTCTCCAGCAAAGCATACTGATCCATCACCAGAAGCTCCTCCAAATGCATTACAGAAATCGTTTTGTGATTGCCAGAGATCCGTCAACTTGGTGGAATTGGACTTTACAGGTGTTGGAGCTTGACCTTTCAAGGAAGCAGCAAAGGGAGAACTCATGATGGACACATTTTGACATGTAGTCCATACCTTAGTGCAAAAGTCATTCGTAGCTTGGCTAGATTGCGTAGAAATTGCTGAAGTTGTGGAGTTGCACAGTATAGGAAGTTGTCTAGGCGCAGAACTAGTACTAAAGAGATCTGCTGAAAATTGATCACATTTCTGCAGAGGTGAAAATAGCGAAATTCATGCATCAAATTCCAATAGGGAAGACAGATTCACATTTTTGAACTGATATATTTCTAATCATCTTCCTTAACCAGCTACGTGAGGAACGAGTCTCAAAAAAGGGAAGTTCATAACTTCCAAATAAATCAGTACAAGTATATCAGAGAGCCATCTTGATACAGATGATTGTGGGGAAATTTTGTCTTTTGACCTCAGAAAACCAATAGTTTAAATAAGATGAATTTCTGGTTTTATATAAAACAGGCATTAAAACAATTAGCAGTCCAACTGATTGGATATAGTATAGTTCCTTAATACTAAATGGCTATCCTAAAACACGTACTTACATATTCATGCTGCAAGACTAAGAAAATAGGAAATGAATATGTTCCTAACTATGTATTGCAACTAAGGTACTAGCTATTAGAAGATTGTAAAAGCAGCATGAATCTAATATATGTATTAATTCGGTCCCAATTTATTAAATTTTGCTGTAACTGGAAAGATGCCTTATTTAAAGAATTCTCTGGCATAGCGAAAAAGCTGCAACTACATTGTTCCGCGAGTGACTTAATAAACAGAAGACTAACTTGATGTTCATGAATTTAAAAGGCCGTTAGTTACCTTCAAGTTTGAGTACTCAAAACAAGTGGTTAAACTTTGCAAGAAAATATAAATATACACAGATCAAGGATCATCTTACCGCGCAGAGGATGGACTTCACAAGAGAAGCACAACCAGAATCAGCAATATTCATAGCATCAAATTGAGTCTTTAATTGCTTATCATCACCAGGGCTGCAGCATGAGGTTCCGTTATAAGGGCAGAATGTCAGTGAAGTCTTTTCAGGCAGAGGAGCCCCTGCAATACATCAAGAAAATCGAAATTAGAACAGCAACAGATAACTGCAAATATGAAATCTTGGAACACCACCAAAAACTTACTGGAATCAGTACACAGAGGAAGTGAATAACAAGGACAAAAGTTCAGCAAAAAGCTCAACAGAAGGGTGATCAAGAATTGACTGCTTCCCATGACTACTTAGTTGAGGAAAAAAAGAGCTTCTTGCAGGCTGCAGCTACTACATATCAGGTTCTTTTTAAGATAAAGACACAGTCACCAGTTCTTAACTGGAACCAGATTGATTATATAAAGACAGATACATATATAATACTATTATCTAATAGACTATATATTTTTCTTTGCTTTAAATTTCAACTCCCTCAATTATTGGTCAAACTTTCTGATCAAAAACACCTACACAACATATATATTTTTTTTTCAATTTGGTTTCAGCCTGTCATTTTCTCTTTTGCTATGGCCTTTTGACATTTTCTTTTTTCTGTTGAGAATTGAGGCCCCAATTGGACAATCTGATCAGTTGACTTATAAGATGGTGAAGTCTTGGCATAAATACATATAGTAGTAGAACATATAGGGTGGTTGAGAAGAGAAAAAGAAGTAGCTTTAATTACAAAAAAAACAGGCTGGATGGATCTTGGTTGGTTTGGATTCATGTCCTTTGTGTCCACATTGATTACAACCCATATGCTCAAAATATGCTTAGGGTCGTTTGGTAAGCGGATTAAATTATAGTTCCTAAACTAATTTATCCCGCATGGAAGATAAGATAAAATAATTTCAACTTGAATGGATATCATAGTATTAAACCTCAGATATTCCGCCTTATTCCGACATATCAAAAGACCGTATTTGATGCAAATGTAATCGGACTTTTTTGATTAGATATAAACATCACGTGCGAGTAAGTACTTCTCCACGGATATAGTCGTAATTTTTTAACCTATACAGATCCCTAGAAAAACGGCCGTTTTATATGAATAGTAGGTCCATTTGAGAATTGTAAAATAAAGAAATCCCAGAAAAGACACCAGGAGAACCTGCAAAGATGAAATAATGGACCATTACAAAGGCAAGTCATAGACATTATTAGCTTTATCACAGAAAGGCTTTTTTTTTTGTTTCGCTAAAAAGCAATATGTCCAAATGTGGATACTCTTGACTACAAAATTCTCCAAGTGTGCTTGACCAATGCATAGTGGTGATCTTGGAATTTATGTGAACTCAAGCTGGAAAAGAAGCACACAGATAAAGCGGCTGGCCGGTGAAATAGAGCTCCCGCTATGTGCGGGCGGGTACGAGGAAGGGTCAGACAACAAGAATCTATTTTACGTCACCTTACACGATCACATGACAAAAACTTTACAAATTACTCAAAGGCTGCTAATTTTTTACTCTATAAAATAGAGAATGTTACCTGTTGCTTTTTTTTTCAAATCCCATTTACTTGTCAATTAAACTATTATACATCCTTTGAGATACACTGATTATAAGATTATTTGACTAGTTTAGACTTATTAATTTGTCACCGCATCTAACTCTTCCGATAACTGCTCACTCTATATAAATATTAAGTATGGTGAAAGAAATGGAATAATGTTAATGTAAATTGGAAAAAGCCATTAACTTTTTCTTATTTTTGTACACTTAATTGCAGAATAGACTCGATATGAATTGAAAATAAACGACTAACAGAAAACTGCTTAAATAATTCTATGGTTTTAAGAGAAAAAAAGGTTCAACAAATAATAGCATAGTAAAAGAGACATTTCACCAGCCTAGGTACAAAGGCTACATCTATACTTCCTCCCTTCGTTTCAATTAGTCCATCTAGTTTTAATTTTGCATGAAATTTTAATTTTATAATTTTAAATTTAAAATATACTAACATATTTTTTCTTGTAATTATAAATATGTCATATGAAAAATTAAAATTAAAGAATTAAAAAAAGAAAATATATGTCCATGTACTTGGACTTTGAGAAATATTCGATATCAGTACTTAGTAGTCAGTAGTCATTGCGTGGTGCGATGTGATGTTTTATTTGTTAAACTACTCTTATTATTAATTAACAATTTTATTTTCACCACAGTTATGATCAATTAAACTAGCATACTCATTAAATTTTCCTTGTCCTTTTAAATAGGGTCACGAAAAATGAAATTGAAGAAGCACGTACTTCCACTGGAGTTGATAAAATTAGAGCGTAAAAATATAAGGCCTCATTACTCATTTCGTTCGTTTTTACTTGTCCGATCTATAAAAATAAATTTAATTTTGCTTGATTAATTTAAAAGTTAAGAGATAATTTATCATAAAATTTTATATTTATTTTTATCTATGTTATTAGATACTACATTCATTTCTCAATATTTAGATGACGTATAATGAATTGAGTTGATATGGTAAAAGTTCTTAAATTTTTTTGTTTCTTAAGAAACGTGTGTCAAATCAAACATGAATAAGTAAAAATAAACGGAGGAGTAAAAAATACTTCCTCCATTTCATATTAGTTGACTCCTATGGACTTGACACACTCATTAAGAAAATATTAATTAGAGGTTTATTTTATCAAATTAGTCTTATTAATTATGATTTGAAAATATAAATTTGAGTAAATATATTTTATTTAGTCATTTAATGTTAAAGGTAGTATTGGAAGAACATAATAAAATCTTCTTGATCTCATCAAGGGATAACTAAATTGAAACAAATATTTTTAGAAAGTAGGTCAACTAAAACGAAACGGAGCGAGTAGATCTGTTTCATTTTTTCTAGAAACCTTATCCGACCTACATTTAATATAACGCTGCATTATTTATGACTTGTATACTGAAAAATATGTAACCGTGAACTCTGGAAATTTGTCCATTTAGTGAGAGTGGTCCATTTGGTCAATAATTTTGGCTCCAAGTTGCAGATAGTATTATATTTCAAGTTATATATAGGAGACTTTCTTCTTCTTCTCTTTTTCATATGATTTGATTTCTATGCCATTTATGACCTAATCCAAGTTAAATTTTTCCATGATATTGTCCCCATATACAATATTCATGATCGTATGGAGCTGCTTTTTTTTTTTTCTTTTTTTAAATTATTATTACAAAAAGAGGCGGTGTAGGGAAAACGTTCACCGGTCACACCCCTTGGAGTGTCGTGCATGCACACAATCTATCCTAATGTAAACGTTAGTGACTTCTTTCATAGCTCAAATTCAGAACCTATACAACACCAAGAAGAAGATCTCAACATAATCCCACAAGTGAAGTCTGGGGATGGAAGAATGTACACAGACTTTAGTGTTAAGCTAAGGGTGTGAAGTGGGCCGGGTCTGGTCAACCCGGAACCGACTTATTAAATTTAGCCGGGTTGTGAGCCGGGCCGGGTCTGGGTTGGGGTTAAGTGGGCCGGGCTGATTCGGATTCAACAGTAAAAATTTTAAAAATAGCCCTAACCTGGCCCACTTAATCCAACCCGATCAAACCCACTAAACCCGCTCAAATCCGGTCAAACCCGGTCAATTTTTTTTTCTTCAATATACACTATATATACCCACCTATATACATTTTAAATACGTTAAACAATATATATACACTATATATATAGTATATACTACATTAGAATTTAAAAAATATATACACATATACACAATTACACATATATACGCACCATTCAATGTATATGTACTACCTTAAATAAACTATACTACAATATATATATATATATATATATATATAATACACATGTATACGTTAAATATACACGTCTATAGATGATATATACACATATATACGCACCATTCAATATATATGTACTACTTTAAATAAAACTATACTACAATATATATACATTACAATATATATATATATACAATTTATAAAACATATACATATGTATACATTAAATATACACATCTATAGAAGATATACACAAATATACAAAACATATGCTACTTAATATAATAAATTAATACTTGGTAGTAAATTAATAATATATTAGAAGTAAGTTTTTAATTTAAACTAGAAATTCAATTTAAATCATTAAATGAAAAAAATTACAAGTTAAGGACTAAGGAGTGAATGAATGTTGAATTTTATTGATTGCGAAATGATTCAAAATTTATAATTTACATGAATGAAAAATCTACAAATTCTGCATCATTTTTTTCAACTCATTCATGTTAATATTAACGGGAACTTGCATAGGATAGTCAAAGTTAACAGGGACAAAACCATGCATTGGACTTGATTCTGCTGAGTTCTCCCGTGAAGACATAATTTCTTCAAGTTTCTGCTCGTCGTTCGGCTCCGGTTCCATTCCTTGATTTCTTCTTTCCGCTCTAATTCAATCTCTGAGGAAAACTAGAACATTCATTGCATTGCTTCCCAATGAGTGTCGGTTGTCTCCAAGCTGCTGTCGTCCCTGACTAAAGACGGTCTCTGATGCAACAGTTGACATTGGAACATTCAAGATATCTCTAGATAATCTTGAAAGCACATGATATTGTGTTTCATTACTCCTCACCAATCCAACGTGTTGATCCGTCGTCTGCGATCATCTGGCGGCGAAGATAATATTTAAGCTCTTCCCGATAAGTTGATGCGTAAGATCTCTCATCAACATTGTTCCAATAAGGTAAATCATAAAAGGAATTAGGAAAATCACTATGTGCCGGCCTTTTAGAAGATGATGGCTCTTCGAGAAGATGAGGAGCGACAGTTGGAGTGATATTTGTAAGTACGGCTAAATCAACTAAATCAGCATAGTGATTATATAATTTTTCTATGTATTCATTTGCATCACCCATAGCAGTCCACAAATCAGGTTGTACTTGTTCAGAATCATTGTTAGTAATTATTTCTAAGTTAACATAAATAATAGTACTAAAGTGACACATAGTATTATATTTCATGCACGGATTTAGCATAGCACCAACCAAGTAAATAGGGGGAATCGGAAAAAAATATTTTTTAAATTTAGTAAACATGGCACCAACAGCTTCTTTATAAACTTCTTTATTTTTATATTCTTTGAATAGATCAGAAATATCGGTTATATATGCAAAAATATTACAAACAGTAGCATAATAAGCACCGAAAAATTCAACCGTAGCTAGATTAATTTTTTCTAAAAACTTAACAAGATCATTAATTACAACCCAATCAGAATCATGTAGCATACAATCAGCAGAATCAACAAATGAACCACGATATTGGTTAAAAGCTAGTGTAATAGGAACTCTATATTTATAACAAGTTTTTAAAAAATCATACGTAGAATTTCATCTAATATCAATTTCCTTAGGCATCAATATCGGTGCAAATCCATTTTCTTGACATTTAACTTTAAATTATCTAATTCTTTTTCTTCGATTATTTCCTTGAATAAAACCAACAACAAGTCGGATTTTTTCAATATAAAGCTCAAAAAACTCAAAACTATCTTTTACAATTAAATTATATATATGACATACACACTTAATATGAAAAATTCCAGGTAACGGCGGATATAACTTAGATTTTAACTTTGTTATACCAGTCTTGTTGTTAGAAGCATTATCAAAAGCAATACATAAGATTTTATTTTCGATACCATAAAATTTGGCAACTTTAACAATAGAATCAACAATAAAATCTCCAGTATGTTTACGATCTTCATCATATAAAAAAGCAAAAATACGTTTTTGCATTACAAAATTACTATCCATCCAGTGACAAGTAACAGTTAAATAATCATTTTTATTTACAGAACGGCCAAGATCAAAAGTTAGGGACAATCTACATTGAATATTTTTTAACAATGTTGATAAATAAGAACAATATTGTGAATGACGTCTAAAAATATCAGACCGACAAGTACTTCTAGGAATACCATTAAACATAGGATTATAAATTGCTTGAATATAATGAATAAAGGCATCAGAAGAAGGAAAACTAAAAGGCAAACAATCCACAACTACCATTTTAGCTATTTCTTCCCGATCCCTCAATTTGTTATACTTCTTCATTACCTGACCGGTTGCTGGGTCCATTCTAGTTTGTATTGGCCCACCAACATTCCCACCACCTCATGCAATATTTAACTCTCTTTCGTGAGGATCACCTATATGTCTCATTAACGTACCCGTACCCCCTTGCTTGCCTCCGCTTTTATACTTAATACATTTGTTGACAAATATTGCATTGCACCTCAGTATCTGATATACGTTCAAAAAATTGCCATGCAATACTAGTTGTTTTACGAGCTCTTGGGGCACGGGGAGGACGGGGAGAGAGATTAATCGATTCAAAACTAACGTTAGCATTTTCTACTGCGGGTGTCTCACCAATATTTTCATCATCTTCGTCTAAATTAACCGCATCTACTTCATTTTCTTCTTCTATACCGTAATTTTCTTGAACTTCTACATAATTCATATCGTGAGCACCTACACCTATTTCTTCCTCAAAAGGTGTACCAAGCGGTACCGGAGGCGAAGACACACGGGTATATCTATTACTTGAAGTACCTCAACCGCTAGTAATTCACTTTTTACTACCACTACTGTTTTCGGGATAAATTTTTTTAACACCTTTAGTAGTGAGGTTTCTTAATTTATCCATAATATAAATTAAACTAAAAAAATTCAAAATACACAAATATAATAAAATTAAATATTCAACAATTAATACACTAAATAAAAATTAAACGTAAGAGATGGAACGACAATACCAAATTTTAAAAGTATCCGAAGGTTACGACTTTAGAAACTTTCATTAGTACTTTGTAATCGCAAAATTAAAAAAATTAAAGTGAGCACTTTAGGAAATTAAATATATGGAATATTTGAGAATTGAGATTTGAGAGAGAATGAGATTTGAGAGAATGAAAAATTGTGTGAAAAATGATTTGAAGGTGTAGGGTATTTCTATATTTTTTTTTGGGATTAAAAAATATTTTAAATGATTTTTTTTTTTTTAATAAAAGGGCCCAAACTAGCCGTTGGGCCAACGGCTAGTTTGGCCCAAATCTCCATTTTTTTTTTAAAAAAGATAACCGGGCCGGTTAACCGGCGGGTCTAAACCGGGCTTGGTCCGGGCCGGGTTAACCGGGCCCAATCAAAAAATTAAATCGGCCCGGTACCCGGTACCCTACAACCCATGGACTGACCGGGCCGGGTCAAACCCGACCGGTTTTATTAAAAGGGCTGGTTCGGGCCGGGTTGGTTCGGGTCAACCCGGCCCGTTTGACAGTTTAGTGCTACCTCATAAAGGTAGAGAGAGTACTCTTTTCAATAAACCTTCCGCTTAATTGATACCTGCCAAACAGTCTGAAAAAAGGGACACAAATATGGAGCAATTACAATAGAAACCAATCAAAATGGAACGCGCTACACAACATACCATAGAAAAAACAATAGCAAAAATGAAATAATGTAATAATCCACTCATAAAATACCAGTGAAGTCGAAATCGATGATATAACTTGATCATTACATTACTCCAAGTCTCCCCCTTCGGTGACCGTTGGAAGTTATAAGGTTTTTAGTTCATACTTCAAGAATATAATCTAATCCTAAATGATATATGTAGCTGCAAGTTGCACCCACTAAAGTATCAGTTGGACCTTATTACCAGTTTGGGTTTTACTTAGCCATTAATTTTCATATTTTTCATTTCGCACCTCTAGAAATGATTTATTTCCAGAACAACATATCCATATAGGAGAAATTTCATGGATATATAACCGCCACTCAATTTTAATTTGAAATCTCATTCATAGTTTGTTCATCTTAATTAATGAAAAAAATTACTATATGGAAAAGAAAGACACCATTTGCTACTAATTGAGTAATTATTAATGATAACAAGATTGCATATCCCATTACACAAGATTCAACAAAAGCAGCATCATGGAAGAAATTAGAAGAGCATAGTGTTTTGTCCTCTCCCATAATTTCCTAGACAAGGAAACATGAGGAGGTGGTTTACTAGTTCTCTCTTTAGGACAATGGTAATTACACCTACTTGGACGTGCAACTCTGTAGACACCGGTGGTTGTAAGTATATGAATGTCTTTTCTGTTGTCTTCCCCTAGAGATGAAACGTAACCTATACCAGGTATAACCCCATCTGCAATTGATTCACAACGGATTGGAGAATCATGCGCGCACCTGTAAGGGATTTTTGAACTTGTGAAGTTTCTACTATTTTCAGGATTTTCAGTACCTGACCATATGCCATTAGGATATAAGTCTATGTACAAGTACCTGAAAGTTTCGATTTAAAATCAGGTTGAGCAAATGAAACAGTACATACGTATTGAGTTTCAAGTTTGTTAGCAAAGAAAAGAGATGCAAACCTTCCATACAGACAGGGATCAGTTTGAGACCTGTAGAAGTAGCCACCAATTATGGACGCTGAACCAATTGTCTTATAAGCTTCAGAGTGGTTGTATCCCATGACGGGGAATACGAGACTTTTGGAGCTTGAAGAAGTGCTTCGTTCTGTGGCATTTGCCGGTTTGTAGGGATAAGGGCCTTCGTAGATGGGCCACCCATAGTTTCCACCCTTTGTTATCATATCTATCTCTTCGTAAAAGTCCTTTAAGATTCATGAAAGGATAAGTCACTTTTATCAGGAAAAAGCTACGTTGATCCTAGCAAGGTGTTTTAGAGTTTCAGTTGATGACCAAATCGGTCTTTAAGTAAGAAGCCAAGGCCTTCAGGGGAAGAAATTCCTTGTAACATTACTAAAGGTTTCAAAGGCTGGAGCTAGCATTTTCAATTAATTTTGTACTTACAGAAAGATGTAGTCTTTCTTCAAGAGTGCCTGAATATTCCAATATTAAGGTTCATTACAAAGAATTCTGGATAAAGATCCTCCCATGTTTGTCTATGTATTCCAAGAGACTTAACATGTCTTGTTTTTTCTTTTGAACTAGTAACAGCTTAATGACTATGCTACTGTTTTGCTGAAAGATAGTTAAGTTCCAAACCTGTCCAGAATCTCCACACAGGAAGTAGGAAGGCCTTTCTGAATCAAAACTACAACGCCATGGATTTCTAAGACCTAAAGCCCAAATTTCAGATACTAGTTGCTTGTCATTGTTGTACGGATTATCTCTTGGTATGGAGTAATTTCCCCAAAGCCCTCGATCACGCACTTGGTTTCCTGTCAGTCATATAATGAGAAAATTGCAGCGTTCAGCTGTTATAGTGCAAAAAAATGGAGTCTCATCAACCAATTTGTTTCCACCCGTCTACATAACAAAAGAGTAAAGGTTCTTTCAAAAGACGCTATGCCAACAGTCTGTAGTGATTGCAAAAGTTTCCTTGCTATGCCTCAAGGTATTTATGTTTTCTGGAAATTAAAAAGTCACAAACACAATGTATATTTGACCAGCATACTTTGATCCACATCAATCCTCAAGATCTTTCCGAGCAACGATTTCTTGTTTTGTGCAAAATTGTAAGGGTCTCCTCGATGTGTACCAATACCAGTCATAACGTACAAAAACCCGTCTGCAGGGCCAAAGAGAATCTGGCCTCCGTAAACTCCCCTATCTGGGAGTCCCATTGTAAATATCCTCCTGACTTCCAATGGGTTAGCACTTTCTGCCTGTCAAGAAGATGATCAAAGTATGTTATCAAAGAGATTTTCAAATGACGAAATTTTTCATATTCATATCACATCAGGCAGGCATGGATGTGTCTATACCGCGGAAGGTGTTGTTGCAGTACCATTTGCTGTGAACTCTGCTACTACAATTTGATACTGGCATGGCTCAATGCCACCGTCTATTGGAAGTGTTGCCGGATCACAGTCAATTTCTGAGTTACATGAGCATCTGCCTAAACATCCTGAGTGTCGCAGCTTATCACAGTGGTACGAAACAAAGAAACGACCATTACTTACAAAATCAGGATGGAACTCCATTCCCATTACCCCAAATTGCAAACCAAAAAGCACTTGATTAGTTATATCTAGAAAGGGCTTGGACTCATCAAGTTCCAACACTTCATTAGATCCATCCTCAGGTACAGTGGTAAGCCATACTTTACCTTGTTGGTTCCACAAAAAGACGCGGTTAGAGCCATCAGGGTGTGGAGCCATGCCAATATAAGACCCATTTCCAATTTTTTTAACGCAAACACCATTTGGAGCTTGATGAGTTTCATGAATACCAAACGATTGAGCATAGTCCTATAAGGCGATTTCAAGACAGAGAACAAAATATAGATATGTAAACTTTCATCTTATAATGTTGATGTAACAATTTATATTTTCTCATGTTAAAAAGTTAACGAGACTTACTTGGGAAAGAATTGACTTCACGAGAGGAGCATACTCAGGATCAGAGATATTCATTGCTGCAAATTGCTCCTCCAATTTTAAGTCCTCTGCAGAGACACATCAAACGTTTCCATTAATAGAACAAAATATTCCAGTTTTATCTCTAATAGTGCTCAACAACTGCATACGATGCAATGCATAAAAGAGTGATGATAGTGCCTTACTTAACTGCATGCTCAAACCGCAGGATGTAAGAAAACCATAAATCAACCACAGATTCAGGAGAAAAACATTGCCTTTAGCAACCATAGCAGTGATTGGAAAAGGAAGAAACTCCAATTTATAAACTATGGGTTATTATACAAATGATAAAACGCCACATAAACACACTTGGATTATATCATGCAAAATATTCCTAAAAAGGCCTTCTTGATCTGAATCTTGTATCTTTCATCTATATAATGGCTCAAGAAAGCTACTGTCGAAATTTAGGATACGAGTAACTATGTTAATCTCGGTGCATATGCCGATCTCAATGCTATTTTAATAACACTTGATGTTTGCGTGCTGGGGAGCCAAAACCTTTACGTCCATATATTTTATCTATCAGCTGTATCTAAGGCTGATTACCAACATGTTTTTCTTTTGTTAGTACAACTTATGACTAGAAATTGCAAATTGGAATTCTCAAAACACAAAAATAGAGAAGCACAAAAACTAGTATTGGCTCTTGTCTACTAGGAATAGACAAAGGTACAACATAATTAAGTAAGCTCAAGCAACTAAGCAAGCCTTTAACCAGGGACCATTATTGGTACTAGTAAGCATGGTTACCAACATACTAGTACTACAAACAAATAGGAAAACTAACAAGAATCACACGAGACTCTTGATTTCGACTTTAAAGCTAATTTGGTAAGGTAGACACCAGTTAAATTACTGACGATAGATTCAATTTGCAATAAGAATGTAAAGGAGCAAACTAAATAGAATCTGCCCTCACTTAACGGATTTCTCTAACAGAGGTGTTGACACTGCATGCCACTAGACAAACATAGTTCATGAGTATACCATACTTTTCTAGTCCCTTACTTGGAATCTTCACCAATCCAAGTAATCACATGCTTCGACATTGCATAAAATGTTTCAGCCAGTTATTATAATAGTTTGGCTAGACGACTTTGGGAATTCGAGTGTGCTTAATTTCACTCGTTGTAACTTTGAATAATATGATTTGTCGTAATAATTACTTTTAACTATCTAAAATATTTTTATTTGAAATCCATTGGTTAGAATACTTTTAACTAATCTAAAATAATTGCCCAACTGTTACTTTCTTCCCAAGTTACAATTTGTTTCCTTAATCCAAAAGTTACCGAATCCTAGGATACTATATGTACAAACTAGGCTTTCCTCAAAGTCTATGAAAGACTTCCATTGCTGTGAACAACTCATCACACATATTCTTTTCTCTGCTTTTAGGTTAATTACAAATATCTAATTTGCAAATTACAACAAAAGTTGAAGATGGAGAATCTACGAACTTCCTACAATGTCAACATTTGGACAGACGATTTCATCATTCCAGAGACGATCGACTTGAAGAGCATCATCAACCACCCTTCTGCTCCGTTTTTCATGATCGAACTTTGAGTTCAAGAATTTCTCCAGTATCTGCCGGAGAAAGTGGATTCCATTGTGGAGGAACCTCGAGGTCCATATATGGTGTAATCTTTCTATCTACCGAGTAGAGTTGTGATTGATGACGATGCCGCGGATGACAGCATTAGCCAAATACTAAGCTGTGTAGGCGTGCCTCTTAACAGAATGGTGCCCATCAGACGAAAAGTCTCATCCTGTTAAAATCAGTCACCATTGATGGAAGCTCAATAACTTGGGAAACAAAGTAAATGAGAAGGATAACTGAAAGAGGAATACATCTGTGAATGGGGAAGGAAAAATGGAATTGAAAAACTGATTATTCAGTTAAGTAGAGCAGTCTATATACACATGATCCTATATTAACAGCTGGCCTCAACTAACTTCTAACTAATAGTGACAGCTGGCCTCAACTAACTTCTAACTAATTATATCTAAAATGATTACAGAGGAATAAATATCTTAACAACCCCCTCAAGTTGGTGGTGAAGTTTTCACTGACAACTTGCTCAACACAGCCTTGGTTAGGCTATCTGCCAGTTGATTTGAAGTATCAATATGCTTGAGTGAAATTAAGCCATCATGGAGCTTGTCCCTGACAAAATGACAATCAACTTCAATGTGCTTTGTTCTTTCATGAAACATCAGATTCCTAGCTATGTGTAACGCTGATTGACTATCACAAAACACTGTCGCAGGTTTGGGAAAATCAACCTGCAATTCTTCAAACAACCTACATAGCCAAGTAAGCTCACAAACCAATTTTCTGACAGATCTATATTCTGCTTCAGCTGAGGACAATGATACGGTCTCTTGCTTTTTCGATTTCTAGCTAATGGGGCTATCTCCCAGCAGAACAATGTATCCACTTACGGATCTTTTGGAATCTGGGCATGCTGCCCAGTCTGAATCACAAAAACCTCTAATTGTGCTATCAGGACCACTTGGCATGAAAATACCAAGTGTAGGATCACCCTTGAGATATCTGAGAATATGAAATGCAGCTTGTAAATGTGGCTCTCTTGGATCTTGCATAAATTGGCTCAAGTGTTGTACACTGTAAGTCAGGTCCAACCTAGTATTGGCCAAAAAATTAAGTTTCCCTATGAGCTTTCTATACTGAGTTGGATCAGCTAGAGCCTGGCCTTCCTTAGCCTTCATCTTGACAGTAACATCTAGAGGAGAAGATAAGCTAGGACAATCCATGCAATTGTACTCCTTCAGTAGATCAGTGACATATTTTCTCTGAGATATAATGACTCCATCTGCAGTGTAAAGTACCTCCATTCCCAAGAAATAATGCAGCCTTCCTAGATCTTTGATTTTAAATTTGTCATGTAAGAACTCCTTTAAAAGTGCTATTTCAGTTGGATCAGTTCCTGTAATGATAACATCATCTACATATACAACTACAAATATAGTAGATGAGGGTGTTTTCTTAGAAAAAAGTGAATAGTCATTCATGGAGTGAATGTAACCTCTAGAACACAATGCTTCAGTCAATTTTGCATACCATTGTCTGCTAGCTTGTTTAAGCCCATAAAGTGACTTATTCAACTTGCAAACTAAACCAGGAGGGATAACCAGACCAGGAGGTGCCTGCATATACACTTCTTCATGGAGATCATCATGAAGAAATGCATTATTTACATCAAGTTGTGAGATGCACCATCCATTCTTCACTGCTGTGGCAATGAGTGCTCTGACAGTAGTCATCTTGACTACTGGAGAAAATGTTTTAGTATAATCAATACTAGCCTGTTGAGTATATCCTTTAACAACCAATCTGGTTTTGAACCTCTCAACACTCCCATCAGCCTTGTGCTTTATTTTGTACACCCACCTACAACCAATTGCTTTCTTGCCACTAGGAAGAGGGACAATATCCAAAGTGTTGTTGAGGTGGAGTGCATCAAATTCCAATGTCATAGCTTTTTGCCAAGCAGGAATAACTACTGCTTCTTCATAAGAAGTTGGTTTACTTGCATGACTGACATTTGAAACCAAGTGTTGACTGTCATGGGCTAAAGAACTCAAGGAAACATGGTGGTGATTGGTGGAAAGAGCACTGGGGGATGAATTGTTAGGAGTGATATGAGGTTTCAAGTTAGGTACTTTATGAATGTAGTCTTGTAAATGATGAGGCAGTGTATGAGTCCTCTGGGATCTCCTAAGTTCTGGTGGTGGAGTGCTAGATGTGTGCAATACTTGGTTCAGTGTATTGGATTGATCAACGGGGCTCATCTGCGCAGTAGATTTAGTGGGTATAGGACGACTGTTCAGATCAGGCAAAATATTGGGCACTATATTAATGACATCACCTTGATTGGTTACAGATTCATTAGTACTTCTTTTCTTAGAGGTGCTCACATGATCAATAAAAGGAACTGAATGCAGGACTTATGGAAAAGAAGGAGAAGAGAGAGGTAAATAAAAAAGAACAATATGCTCATAAAATGCAACATCTCTGAAAATAGAGATTTTCCTAGTAAGTAGATTTAAAACCTTGTACCCCTTTGACTCAAAAGGGTATCCCACAAACACATGAGGCGTGGTTCTTGGTTCAAATTTGTCTCTATGAATTCTAGGTGTGGTTGGAAAACATAGGCAGCCAAAACTTTTCATGTGAGAATATGAAGGTTTTTGGTTATACAAAACTTCAAGAGGACATTTATTACCTAGGAGGGAGATGGGCAACCTGTTTATGATGTAGGTAGCTATCAAAATACACTCTCCCCAATACTTAGTAGGTAATTTGGACTGAAATAAGAGTGCCCTGACAGTCTCAAGCAAGTATTTGTGTTTTCTTTCAACTATGCCATTCTGCTGAGGTGTATATGAGCATGTTTTTTGGTGCACAATACCTTTGGCTTGAAAGAAGGACTTGGCTTCTGTATTGGTAAATTCAAGTCCATTATCTGACCTAATAATTTTGATAGTGGTTTGAAACTGAGTTTCAACAAGTGAAACAAAAGCTTTGATGGTTTGAAGGGCGTTGCTTTTACAGCTTAACAATTGTGTCCATGTGGATCTACTGAAGTCATCAACCAAGGTAAGGCAGTATTTGTAGTGATTGTGGGTAGACATATGATATGGACCCCATAAGTCCACATGTAGTAGTTCAAAAATCTTTTTGGTGGTATTGGTGCTTGTGGGAAATGGTAGTCTAGACTGCCTAGCCATTGGACATACGGAGCATATAAAAGGTTGTTTAGGTGTAAAAGAAGTAGAGATAGAAGGAGTGCTTTTCATCTTGACAAAAGGTACATGTCCCAATCTAAAATGTCAAAGAAGATTCACATCTTTATTATAAAAAAAGGGATCAAATAATGCAGAACAACCATTCTCATTAGGTACTGCAGTATTTACAAGAGACTTATTTAGAAATACACTATTTACAATATGAGTAGGAACAGATGGTATGTCTCTTGCATTACAATCAGTAGACAAGGAATGAGAAACACAAGAATCTGAAATTGAAGTGGAACAAGATTTCTTCAAACATTTTGGGCAGAGAAGATATAGTCCTTCCTGAACCTCACCAATCTCTAGAGGCCTCTTCATTGAAGGGGCCTGCAGAATACATGATGAATCAGTAAAAGACACAATACCTTTGAGTTGGGATGTTAAACATTGTATAGATATGAGATTGTAAAAAGAGGGCACATGAAGAACCTTATGTAACACAATGTTTGATGCAAGAACCACAGTGCCGATCTCTGTTACCTTTACTTTATAACCATTAGGTAATGTGATCAAAAGGGGATAAACTAAGGTCTGTATGTGTATCAAAAGAGATTTATTGAAGGTCATGTGGTTTGAAGCTCCGGAGTCCAAAATCCATATGCTAACACTCGATTTAAAACATCTAAATGAAAGTAAGGCAAAATCAATTTTAAGAACCGAAGCAGAACAAGCAGTAATACCTGCAAAGCTCACAGATCCACTAGCCATACTATTGTTTGAGCTTCCTGCTTCATCACTAGCTTTGAACTTCTGCAACATATTCATTAATTGGCCATGTTGTTCTTTTGTGAATCCAAAAAAGGTCAGTTGAGTCTACTTCTGATGGTAATACTTTGCCTCCAGCAGAGATGTCATCAGTAACAACACCATGCATATTAGCCACTGTTCCCTTGCCCCGATTGAACCTATTGTATTGGCTATTAGGTCTAAGATTATGGTGTTGGGGATTAGTGTAATTCTGAGCATTGTAGTAACTTTGGTTGTTGTAACCCTCAGTATTGAGATTTGGTCTAGGGTTCTAAACAACATTAGGAGAGAATTTCGCAGTGATGCCATTATGAGGGTAACCATGCAGCTTATGACATTTAGCCATCACATGTCCTGCGCGCTTACAGTAGTCACAAAATAGTTTTGATCTGTCCCTATCAACATGGTAATTGTTAGGCGAATAGTTTGCCTTGAAATTTGTACTTCTCGATCCTCCTGTATTTACATGTAAAGAAGTGGAATCAGAAAAGAGTTGGTTATGAGGCTTAACTTCGCGTTGTCTCTCCTCTTGAATCAATAAAGAAAAAGCCTGTGCCATGGAAGAGAGGGGATTCATCATGAGAATACTCCCGCACACAGTTGTGTAGACTTCGTTCAAACCCATAAGGAATTGAATGAGGCGTCGATCCTGTTCTGACTTACAAGCAGCTTCCTTGGCACCACAAATACACAGACAACTACATTGAGTTTTTGAACTCAAAATGCTTAATTCCTCCCACAATTTCTTCATTTTAGTGTAGTAATTAGTGATATACATGGTGCCCTGATAGAGATCATTAATTCCTTCTGAATTTGATACAATTTCGTTCCATTTGTTTGATCATATCGATCTTCCAATTCCTTCCACAGATCCACTGCATTATCAACATACTCAACACTATCAGCTATTTCTTTTGCGAGTGAATTCAAAATCCATGACGTAACCATATCATCGCACCTTTCCCACTGACGACATTGTGGTGAATTGGGGCTAGGGCGTTTACATTCCCCATTGATGAACCCTAATTTTTTCTTAACGAAAAAGCCTCGTAAAACACTTCTTCTCCAGGAATGATACCCTATGCCACTGAATGGAACAGTGACCAATATTGCACCAGGATTATTCGAAGGATGTATATACAAGAGAGAATTGACGTCGGGAGAATTGACATCAAGAGAACTGGCGTCGAAAGTTTCTTCCAAAATTGTAGCCATGAGTAGAGTACCAATTCGAAGAATTAAGCAATCAATTTGTTAAGGAGGAAAAAAACACCAACAGAGATAGAGAAAATAACAAATTCGAAGAAATCGCACTATCAATTACACTATCTGATCTTCAAAGACAAAAAAAATCTATTTAGTTTGCCGAGTAGATCTCGAGAAAGAGAGCAAATCCCTGCTCTGATACCATGTTAAAATCAGTCACCATTGATGAAAGCTCAATAACTTGGGAAACAAAGTAAATGAGAAGGATAACTGGAAGAGGAATACATCTGTGAATGGGGAAGGAAAAATGGAATTGAAAAACTGATTATTCAGTTAAGTAGAGCAGTATATATACACATGATCCTATATTGACAGCCGGACTCAACTAACTTCTAACTAATAGTGACACCCGGCCTCAACTAACTTCTAACTAATTATATCTAGAATGATTACAGAGGAATAAATATCTTAACACATCCTTTGCACGTACCATGATGTCTCAACTAGACAACTTGGGACGACCTCTGCTTCCTATTGTTGTTGGCATTGAAGTTAACACTGGGGATCCCAGAGATGCAGAAATAGCGTACGAGAGAAAATTTGGTCGGAGGTCGGAGATTATGGAGGAGGAGAAGCCCATGGATAAACGATAAAAAATTAAAGTTTAGGTATATATTGGGTTGAAGGCTACAACATTATGTGTGATTTACGAAGCGACATCAACAAAGTTCTATTACTATATATTCAAATCTTGATTAGTTTAAATTCCAATCTATGTTTTGTAGACTGCAAGTCTTTTCGACCAGTACTTATATAAATCGCCACATGAAATCAATTCTTGTAATAATGGGTAATTCAATTTTATCTTAATACATCTTTGGTAATTTAATTTTTAGTGAGATGATGAACTAATAAGTGACCGTAGGAGTATGTTAGTTTATTGGTAATAGGTTATTGATTTAATAACTGGGTGCCGATTTTTTTTTAGTCAGGTTAAACTGCAATTGTTGTATAACATATTTTTTAACCCTAGCCTCTCCTTTTCTCTCTCTTGACGACATGGGTAACTAGGGCAGCTATGACTGCCACCGTCTCTCCCACAGCCAAAGGCTAGCCTTTGGCTGTGGGAGAGCTTCTCCAAAACCCTACAAACAAACCTACAAATACCAATAGAAACTCTAATTATGTTGATAAGTTAAATCAAACACAATCAACTATTAATCTTTCACAAACTAGTTTAATACCTATTGAAGTTGTTCATGAAATTCCAACGTTAAAATTTACGTTGGATGAACGACAAGCTTTCGCCAAAGTGAAGGGACTTCATCAAGCCAAAGTGGTTAAATTATCCATGGGATCACTAGATTTGTCAATTTTAAGATCGATTTTGCCTAAGTTTCTCGGCATTAAGGGACATTGTCTTGTTGAGTTGCTTCCTCAAAGGCAATTTCTTATTCGTATGGATCAATATGATGATTTTGTGGCTGCATTATCAAGAGGTGTGAATTATTTCATGCACAACTACAAAAATATCAGATTAGAATTTTTTTGTGGACTATTAGACTCAGCTCTAAGGAAGAGACTTCACGTGCGACAGTATAGATTTCGTTTCCAAACTTGTCAGTAGTTGGAAAACCTATTGCTGTGGATAAAGCCACACAAGTAAGATCAAGACCGAGCACGACTAGGGTTAGAGTCATCCTTGACTTAATGGACAAGCATCCAAATCGTATTCGACTTCAAAGTGTGGACAAAGTTACGGGCAAAATTATTGAGGAGTTTCAGGAGGTGGTGTATGATAATTTACCTCAATATTGTATCTATTGTAAGCACCAGGGTCACGATGAAAAGAAGTGTCGATTATTAATTAAAAAAAATAGTGCTCCAGAAAGAAGATGCGACAATGGAGATTGAGGGAGTTCGGTTGAAAAAATTGCAAGGAGATGCACGTGATTATCTAAATATTAAGAAGAAACAACAAAATAGAGTTAACACGGGGATATTCCAGTAGGTCAAGCTTTGGCTAGGGTGTCCAAAAACTTATCAGAAAAAACACATGTTGAAAAGAAAGCTCTTCAAAATCTGCCCAGTATTGTGGATACAAGTGCCATGACTGAGAGTTTGATGGTTTCTAAGCAGGATATGAAGTTGAACAATACTAGAGATGATGTTGGAGATGAGGGCTGGATAGTGGTTTCACACAAACAATCTGTTAATTCTCAAATTAGCAAAGAACTTAATGTGGCAAAGAAACAATGCGTTGCAACAAAGGATGTTGTGGATCCTAACACCTTTGAGGCTCTTTTAGATAAAAATGAGCACTAATCTGATTCGGGCAGTCCAAAATTTCAAATTGCACTTCCAGAAGTGATAAATATGCTAATGCAACAACACGTTGCAAACTTGATTTGTCCCGTACCTGTCTTGAAGCCGTTGATGGATACATTGGATGCTTCAGCGTGTGAGATCCCTTCTTCATCTATGGAGTCAATTGGTGAGCAACGAGATAACTTTGGACATCCTCTCCAACGTGTAGCAAGTTGAGTCCAGCAACCTCAAAATTTGTGCCAAGTTATGCAATGGTTCTCCCATCTTTAGTCGCGAAACAACTTGTGGTTCTAATAAGTGCACCTCTACCAAAGGGTTCCATTATTTTTATCATCTTCATCTAAATTAATCGCATCTACTTTATTTTCATCTTCTATACCATAATTTTCCTCTTCTGCATAATTCATATCGTGAGCACCTACACCTATTGCTTCCTCAAAAGGTTGACTAATCGGTATGGGAGGCATACGGGTATATCTAGTACTTGGATTACATCTACCGGAATTGCCACCAATTCGTTTTTTACTACCACTTTCACTTTCGGGATAAAATTTTTTGACACTTCTAACGATATTTCTTAATTTATCCATATTATAAATCAAACTAAAAAATATTCAAAATACACAAAAAATAATAAAAATAAATATTGAACAATTAATACACTAATTAAAAATTAAAGGTAAAAGATGGAACGACAATACCAAATTTTGGAAGAATTCAAAAGTTGCGACTTTAGAAAACTTTCACTTGTATTTGTAATCATAAAATTAAAAAATAAAATTGAGCACTGTAGGAGATAATTAGAATATTTGAGAGAGATTGGGAGAATGAGAGAATAAGATTTGTGTGGAAAATGATTTGATATTGTAGGGTATTTGTAGAATTTTTTTTGGATTAATTATTATTTTTTTAAATAGAAGAAAAATAGGCCAAATAGCCGTTGGGCCAATGGTCCATTTGACCATTGGAACAGTCAGCAGCAGCAACCCAATCCAAATATATTTTTTTTAAGGGCAAAATTCAGAAATAACATACTTATCCCCTTAATTATGAGTTTCATAGCAACAGTTTCATAATTACATAATATCGTAAGTTGTATTTTATATTTTTGCAAACTGTTGCTACAAAAATATAAATACATATGATTTTTACTGTCCTTATTATCGATATGTATTTTGTATTTTTGCAAACTGTTGCTACAAAAATACAAATACATATGCTACAAAATGTAATTTGATAAAAGTATTATTATTTTATGTAATTTAATACTTAAGTATGTTATTTTATGTATTTTTTCTTTTATAATTCAACCAGGTCGGGCTGGGTAACCGGTGAGCTTGGTCCGATTTTATTATTGGGCCGGTCCACCGGACTCACCAATGAGACGGCCCAACCCGGGACCGATAGCCAAGCAACCCGGAGGCCCATCGGGTTGGAACAAGTCAACCCGACCCGTTTGACAGGTTTACTTACAACTTCCAAATTTGCAATCATTACAAAAGTTGAAGATGAAAATTCCACAAATCGCGGATGAGTTCGGTGTTTGGACAGACAATTTCATCATTCTGAAGATGATCGACTTGAAGAGCATCAACATCAACAACCACCCTTCTGCTATTTCATTGTTCTTGATTGAAATTCGGGTTCAAGAATTTTTTCATTATCCGTCAAAGAAAGAGAATTCCATTGAGGAGGAACCTGGAGGTCCATTTATCGTGGAGTTTTTTATTTGGACATTAAAACTGCATCTTTCCTGAACCTATTGAAAGTTAAAGAAACTCATTCTCGAATTGTAACTTGCAATTTGTCAAACCATAAGTAATCAGAAACACTGGAATTTGGATAATAATACATAGTCAGCACACTGCCGCTTAATTACCAAGTCAGACACATCCAATCTTATAATTCAAAATACACGTTATGAAGATCCTATCGCTTGCTGAATTGTAAATATTATTCGAAAACCACCAAAGAGAAGAGCTGCTACATTATATCCTGAAGACGAACAGACACTCAAATAACACCAATTTGTTGGTTCTTTCTGTTTCACAACGAACTCATTGGATCTGGAAGATGGAGCAATCCACCGTCCACCAGCAAGTCATGTCCATTCACAAATGCAGAATCATCGGAAGCCAGAAACAGAACAGCATCCGCCAAGTGCTTCACCGTCAGCGTAATACCCTTCAAACTAGTCAGCGGTCCATACATTTTCAGAACCTTCATTGATGTTTCAGCCTCTGCGCTGCTCATCAATGGTGTCATCACGGCGGATGGTGAAATACTATTCACCCTTATTCCGTACTTACCCAATTGTCTTGAAGCTGATGTCACTAGCCCCAGCACAGCGTGTTTCGACATTGTATAATCTGTTCGCCAGGCTGCTCCCTTGCTTGCCGCAACACTGCCTGTACAAATTATGCTCCCTCTAACCCCCTGCTCCACCATGGTTCGTGCTGCGTGCTTCACACACGCAGCCATGCCTCTTGCGTTGACTCTTATCACTCTGTCGAATTCTGAAAGATCAAGATCGAGTACCTTTTGACCTGAATTACCTACGGTTCCTGCGTTACTGAACATGATGTCAAGCTGACCGTATTTCTTGACTGTCCAATCCACCATGCCTTTCACTTGATTTTCATCACTAACGTCGCAGTGCACGTAGCTGCAAACCTGTAAAGGGATGGATTCCGCCACGGCTCTGCACTTTTCATCTTGGATGTCGGCGATGACAACGGCGCGTGCGCCATGTTCAGCAAAAAGGCGTACTGTAGCTTCCCCAATTCCGCTGGCGCCACCAGTCACTATGGCCACTTTGCCTTTCAGCTTTTGCATGACCACTGCCATTTTTTTCAGATTTGTGCTTTACCTTCTTTTTTGGTTCTTGAGAATGGAAATATCTTCCTGAAGCTGGGACCAAAGATTTTGGAGTAGGTGGCCTGATTAAGCAGTCACAATCATAGTACAATTATTTTTGATATTTCAGTGTCATACACAAAAAACTTTTCAAATATGTCATCCACCTATAGTTGTGTGACATTATTTATTTGAGTGAAAAGTGAACTCCTAGAGTACCTGAGTTTTTGAGTTTTACATCAGAACCAACGAGTGTAAGAATTTCCTACCTGAATCATCACTAACTATTTATCAAACACATTTGAACTATTGATTGTTTGAAAGTAGAAAGGTGAACAATAAATAATTCAAGTGCATGTGTTTTAAAAAATAATTATTGATAATTTAGGTAGAAACTCTCACACCTAATAGTCCAGGTATGAAATTATAAAAAGGGATACTTTTAAGTGTTTTTTCACCGTTTCCTCTATTAATTTTCATCCACATCTATTGAACAACGTTTTTTGGAGCGACCTAAATAAATCCACTAGTAATAAATAGATCATAAATACGGCACAATGTCATGGCCAGTTAGGACTTAATCATTGTAGCCTTTCAACTAACTGCAAGAATATGAAGATATCTACACAAAAAGGCACAAGTGATGCACAAAGACCATTGGGAAGAAAGCAGCAGGGCTCCAAATGTAAGGAGCATACAGAGTATCTGCAATGGCAGATTACACATTTCGGCATCAGGCTGCAATTTGTTACTAAATATTTGGTCCCAGGAACCTATTCCACACATCAAGAATAATCTGAGTGAAACTCATCATAGAAATCACTCGGGCATGGTGACATGACCTCTTGCTCCAAATATTGCAGCACCTGTTGCATTGAAGGTCTATCATCTGGATTTGCATCAGTGCATCTTGCAGCTATTTCTAGAATTGCTTCCACTGTCTCCGCATCTGCATCTCTGCACCTCTTAACTAGAATGTCTTCCGGTCTATTCGCCTTCAGCAAGGTATTCATCTGTTCATTTTTCACATCGTGATCACAATATCAATTTCCAAACTAATGTCCCCTATGAAGTCTTAAAAAACAATGAGTTTCAAGGGAAGCATGCATACCCAGCCAACCACATTTAGGCCTCGGTTCACGAAGGATGGATCTGTTGGCCTCTTCCCAGTCACAAGCTCTAAAAGGAGAACTCCAAAGCTATACACATCAGATTTTTCTGTGGCTCTTCCACTTCGCAAGTACTCTGGATATATTAACAAACAAGAAATCATTAGTCAGACTTATTCATGAAGACGAGAGTTGGTAATTTCAATTTATAGAAGCTAGCATATAAAACTGTAATAACCCACACTTTTAATGAGGGAATGAGGGATAAATGGTAATTTAGACTCTATTATTGTTATTAATATTAATTAATAGGATTAAAGTGGGCAAGCCAAAAAGCCAAAACTCACTCCCTTGTTTCAGTTTCAAGTCTAAAAAAAAATGGAAGAGAAGTTTAATACTAGGGCTATATTTCTATTATCCCATTATTTGAAGGAGGCAGCAAAGCAACGTGAGAAGTAGTATATTAGGGATTTTCTGATTTCTTTATATTGGAAGAAAACACGACAAACTTATTGGCAATCATTTTTGGGGAGTTCATAGAAGGCAAAGGCTATTTCTAAGTGAAAATCGCAGGTATGTAGAATTGCTTCTAATTTAAATTGATATGTGTTATGGTGGTAGTGTTCTTGTCAAAGAATTGTTATGTGGGATAGAGAGATAAGGGGTAGCATGACTTAATTAATGGTTTGGCAACCTACTGATTTGGAGAGATTAATTTGCATCTTTGGTATAGTAAAGTTGGTTGTTGTTTATAGCTTTGAGTCACTTTATGTATTGGTTTTCACCTTGATTTGCTTTATGAAAAAAAAAAAGAGGAGACAACGTGTAAGGATTGAATGATAAAAGCAATCCACCAAGACCTAAATTGTAGCACTGTTGGTTAAGGAAAAACGTGAATTTGAGCTTGAAACAGAGCCTCTTAATATAGAAAATATTCTTCTATATACTGGCCTATCCGTAAGTATGAAGTGAGAATAAAATACAAAATTAAAATAATTCTTATTAATGTTTTGAATATGAATATGATCCCGACTAGCATAATTGATATTGTCAATTAATATGTTTGCGTAGATTGAAGCCATTAAAGACTATTTGGTTGGTGTTCTACGAGTACTTGTGAGGTTGAGGAAAGTGTCGTTAGCGAGGTAAGTGAGACTTTAAATTTTGAGTGCTTGCTTTTTAAATATTATTTTAAAATTGTGTTTTTGTCTGCTCGGTCCATGTGTTGGGATGAGCGTGTGCTGGGCAGAACATGTAGTCTTCTAGACCGGTCGCATATACTTTATTTTCATCTTGGATGTCGGCGATGACAACGGCGCGTGCGCCATGTTCAGCAAAAAGGCGTACTGTAGCTTCCCCAATTCCGCTGGCGCCACCAGTCACTATGGCCACTTTGCCTTTCAGCTTTTGCATGACCACTGCCATTTTTTTCAGATTTGTGCTTTACCTTCTTTTTTGGTTCTTGAGAATGGAAATATCTTCCTGAAGCTGGGACCAAAGATTTTGGAGTAGGTGGCCTGATTAAGCAGTCACAATCATAGTACAATTATTTTTGATATTTCACTGTCATACACAAAAAACTTTTCAAATATGTCATCCACCTATAGTTGTGTGACAATATTTATTTGAGTGAAAAGTGAACTCGTAGAGTATCTCAGTTTTTGAGTTTTACATCAGAACCAACGAGTGTAAGAATTTCCTACTTGAACCATCACTAACTATTTATCAAACACACTTGAACTATTGATTGTTTATGTTTTATACCTAAATTTTCAAGTAGAAAAGTGAACAATAAATAATTCAAGTGCATGTGTTTTAAAAAATAATTATTGATAATTTAGGTAGGAAACTCTCACACCTAATAGTCTAGGTATGAAATTAAAAAAGGGATACTTTTAAGTGTTTTTTCACCGGTCTGAGCGACGTAATTGTTGATTTTATGTTTCAATAAATTTTGAAACAAATACATCGGTTAAAGATTTTTAAAAGTTATATTTCAATTAGTTTTGAAACAAATGCATCACTTAAAGTTTTGAGTTACAAAGGAAATGAATTTGACAAATTCATTATTCATAAGTTTTGAGTTACAAAGGAAATGTATTTGACAAATTCATTATTCATTAAGTTTTACGTTATAGGTTCTTGAAAGAATGACATTTTTTGTTTTAAAACATACATGAACCTATTAACTATTACTTAATTGACATTTTTTGTTTTAAAACATACATGAACCTATTAACTATTACTTAATTAATATACTTCTCATGCATGAAACTTTCATCTTATAAATATTGTTTTCTTTGGTTTGAAAAGATAAGCACTCAAAAAACTACTTTTTCCTTGAAAAACACTTGAGAGACATTGATCAAATGGTGAAATCACCAATTCAAGAATAGAAGAGCAACATTCTTGAATGCTACTTGTTTTGTGGCTTAGATGAATCCCGAAGATAGAGTTGTCACTTGTTCTTCCGTTTGCTCGTGGGAGAGACTTCAACTATCTTCAAGAAGCGTATTATAGTGCCTCTAAGCCAAGCAAGTTTTATTTTGAATTTCTTGTACAATTATCATTATTGTTCTAACAATATTGTATCAAAACTTTCTCCATCTTGGAAAGAGTCCCAAGCTCTAAAACCCCTACAAACATGTAAAATAATACCAAGCTCTTACAATGACACAAGAGAGGAGTCCACCACTCAAGCAACAATGTTTCCAAGCAAATACAATCACTAGTGAATCCACACTAGTTTTTTGTCCTAGTTTCGGTTTGCCTCAAGTAGAGAGAGGACTTTGAAGTTTCTAAAGTGTTTCAAGAACTTACAACAATAATCAACTAACCCTCGAAAGACCTATTTTGTTCTATTTATATTACATAACAAATTAGACTTAAAATGACAAAAGTGCCCCTTTAATGTAAAGCCTTCAAAGGCCACCCTTCTAGTGTAGCAAATGAGAAAATGGGCAGCTTTGGGTGTGTCTTTGGTCCATCTCACGCTTCAATATTGGCATTCCTTGCATGATCCTTTGTTGCACTTGCACACATGTTGAGCTTCATAATTACACTTGTATCATCCTCTCCATCTTGAGAGGAATTTGCCCTCAAATTCATGGCTTCACCTCGTCAATTGGCCACTTTAAAAGAAACCACTCAAAAATATCCGGAAAAACATGAGAGGGCCCAAAACAGTCCTCAAAATACATGTGGAATCCGACAGATCAATAACACAAGTCTTGGCCAACATCTTCATTTTGAACCTCGGCTTCCTCTCTATCTTGAGTCTTGCCTTAAATCTCATCCGAAACGCATCCCACCTCTTTTCTTGGTGGTAGATTCCTTGTGGATCCCTATGTGTTCCTCTCAACTCATCTTCCATCATATAAGCATCATCAAAGAGTCCATATCCTTCACGTCCTTCTCTACCATATTCCTCTACATGGATGTGTCGGCTTTGGAGAAGTGGAGCTACGGTTGAGAGGATTGATTTGGTGAAGTGGAACTTCGGTTGTGGAGCTTGGATGGGAGAGTTCGATTTTAGTGGAGGCATTTGGCTTCCAAGTTCTTCTTGTTGGAATTGATCAATTTATGGGGGAGGTGGCTTACTCAGGTCTCGGTTTTGAGGGTAATTGGAAACTAGGCTTATGGCATTTTATGGTGGTCTTGGGGGATTGGTCGTTGGATGTAAAGTTTTGGAAGTAGAAACAAGAGAGTTCCTTCGACTCTCCATACGATCCAAACTCTCACTCATAGTTGATATATTTGAATCTAATCTATCAAGACCCGCATTCATCCTAGCCACTTCACGGAAAAGATTTTCAATCTCGGCCAAGATAGCACTAAGAGAATTGTTATGCATTGTAACCAAAACAGTACACAATGCCTCACACAACAACACCAACGATGTCTCACACAACAAAACAGTCCTCAAGAAAATTTGTCCAAAGATTTTAGTTTTCAATACTACACTCCTTTGATGAAGAAAACTCGGCTCTTGTGTAGGTGGACAAGACATTAGACTCTCTTTTCAAGAGTCAAAAGTCTTCTACCAACTTTTCACCAACTAGCACTTTTTTGGCTAGACAACTTTTTGAGATAGCCTTGTCTCTTTCCTCTTTTGTTTATCCTTGAAAAGTGTTTTGCACCCTTTTGGTATCTATACTTTTGAACATCTCTTTTTTTTTACTACTTTGGTGTTGTCTTGAAAATGTTTTCAAGACAAACACAAAGTCTTATACTTCTTTTCTCTCTTCAAGATCAAACAACAACTTCTTCACACAACACAAGATGAACACCAAGAACACAAACTTTGAGTCTTCAAGTTCTAAGGTTCAAGTTGGACCTCCCAAAAAAGAACAACACCTTTTCAAGTTTAAAATCCACAACACAATACCAACAACACACCTTTAAACTTCAGATTTCACCACAACAACACAACAAAAACGTTCAAATTTTAACCAACAACAACACCTTTTTTTTGTTCTTTTTGGATCAAGCACCTTCTTTTGGATGAACTTTTAAGATGAATATAACAATATCCTCAAGAACACACCAAGAACACGACGAACATCAATCTTTCTAACTTTTGAATCGATGATCGAAATGCGATGAAATTTTGAACCCAAGGCTATTTTCAACTTTTAAACACATTCCAAACATCAATTTGTTCAATTTCTCAACCAAAATTTCAGCTCTCGAACCCACCTCTCCTTCTTCAAGTTTAAGCCCACAACAATGTTAGAACACTCAAATCAACTCAAATTTAGCTCAAAATTGAACCCAAGACTCCTATAGTGTTAGAGAACAAGAATCTAACACTAAAAACACAAGAAAATAAGAATCTAACACTAAAAATACAAGAAAACAACAAAATCAAAGACTCAAATTTTGACCTAGGGTCAAAAACGGAAATAATACTTTTTTGGATTTTTCGATTTTGACACTTTTTTTTGTGATTTTCAAGATAACAAATCCAAGATTGACTTCGTAGGAACGAAATCAAGCTTAGATTTGATACCAAATGATACCAAACGGTATCTAAGAAGGCTCAAGCAGTCCACAAATTCACAAAAACAGCCCACACGAACAAGACATCAAACGACAACAACAACAAAGACTAACTTAAGATACAAAGGGATAAATAACTTGACATAGAGAGAACATGTAAGATAAGAACTAGAGAGTATATTAAACTCTAAAATCCCTACAAACATGTAAACTAATATCAAGCTCTTACAATGACACAAGAGAGGAGTCCACCACTCAAGCACCAATATTTCCAAGAAAATACAATCACTAGTGAATCCACACTAGTTTTTTGTCCTAGTTTCGGCTTGCCTCAAGTAGAGAGAGGACTTTGGTGTTTCTAAAGTATTTCAAGAACTTACAACAATAATCAACTAACCCTCAAAAGACCTATCTTGTGCTATTTATATTACATAACAAATTAGACTTAAAATGACAAAAGTGCCCCTTTAATGAAAAGCCTTCAAAGGTCACCCCTCTAGTGTAGCAAATGAGAAAATGGGCAGGTTTGGGTGTGTCTTTGGTCCATTTCACGTTTCAACATTGGCATTCCTTGCACGATCCTTTGCTGCACTTGCACACACGTTGAGCTTCATAACCACACTTATATCAGTTATGCAGTAGGAACTTTGAGCAAGTTTACTGGTAGCCCTGGAGTTAAGCATTGGAATGCCTTAATTAGTGTTTTAAGGTATCTGAAGGGTACAATTAATGTTGGCCTGCATTATTCTACCTTTCCAACAGTTATTGAAGGCTATAGTGATGCTACTTGGAATTCTAATCCGAATGACTCTAAATCTATTACTGCTTGGATTTTCACTTTGGCTGGAGCAGCAATATCTTGGAGATCAAAGAAGCAGACATGTATTACTCACTCAACCGTGGAGTCAGAATTTATCGCTATGTCTTTTGCTGGAGAAGAAGCTAATTGGCTGCGGAGTATGCTGATAGATATTCCATCATGGGGTAAGTCAATACCACCTTTGACTATATATTGTGATAATAAAACTGCTATATTTTGGGCTTCAAGTGATTGTTACAATGGAAAGTCAAGACAAGTTCATCTCAAACACAATCATATGAGAATATTATTGGAAGATGGCATAATATCGCTTCAATATGTGAAGTCCAAACTCAATTTAGCAGATCCTTTGTCTAAAGGGTTAGGCAAGGAACTGGTGGTACAAACTTGTAATAGGATGGGAATAAATCCTGTTGTAGATTGATTGTACTTTATGGTAACCCTACCTAATGATGTAATCTTAGGTTCAAAGGAAAAAACAAGTAAAGTTACAATTGTGAAGCACATCAATAAAATTTCCTTTTTCCCTAGAGAGTGAGTAGATGTGCATAAGTTGAGATTTTCCCTAGAGAGTGAGTAGATGTGCATAAGTTGAGATTTATTCTCTTGATAAATCTATAAGACCGATATCGGTTAGAGTAAATAATAACACTCTTGATAGATTTGACAGTATTCCTACAAAAGAAAAGAATGAGATTATATTCTCTTGTTAAGTCTATACACCAATTTCGGTTGGAGTGTGTAGGAACACTCTTGATAGATTTACTGATACTTTGTTGTAAAGGAGGATGAGATTAATTTCTCTTAATGAAATTCATAGACTACTTAGTCGGAGTATGCAAAGTTACTCTTGATGAATTCACCGCACTAAGTGCGAAGTGGAGGCCGCTTCAATAAGATTTTTACAGGGAAATCTTAAAGCACTTAGCTAAAAGGATTCGGGACACATGGTCGTAAGGTGTCAAAGGATTTTGATTTTCACCGGAACATAGCAATATGCGTGGAGTATTTTTATACTTCATTCAATGAACCACTTAGTTCAAGATTTGTTCACTAAGTAGTCAATGATTTAGAAAGTCTTCACTAGCTAATGGTTCAAGTCCAAAAGACACCATTATTGATGCATGTTGCTAGATTGATGTCTCAAATGAATTTTGTTTTTTTTTTAAAGATAAAATTTCTTGAAACAAGTGGGGGATTGTTGATTTTATGTTTCAATAAATTTTAAAACAAATACATCGGTTAAAGATTTTTAAAAGTTATGTTTCAATTAGTTTTGAAACAAATGCATCACTTAAAGTTTTGAGTTACAAAGGAAATGAATTTGATAAATTCATTATTCATAAGTTTTGAGTTACAAAGGAAATGTATTTGACAAATTCATTATTCATTAAATTTTACGTTATAGGTTCTTGAAAGAATGACATTTTTTATTTTAAAACATACATGAACCTATTAACTATTACTTAATTAATATACTTCTCATGCATGAAACTTTCATCCTATAAATATTGTTTTCTTTGGTTTGAAAAGATAAGCACTCAAAAAACTACTTTCCCCTTGAAAAACACTTGAGAGACATTGATCAAATGGTGAAATCACCAATTCAAGAATAGAAGAGCAACATTCTTGAATGCTACTTGTTTTGTGGCTTAGTTGAATCCCGAAGATAGAGTTGTCACTTGTTCTTCCGTTTGCTCGTGGGAGAGACTTCAACTATCTTCAAGAAGCGTATTATCGTGCCTCTAAGCCAAGCAAGTTTTATTTTGAATTTCTTGTACAATTATCATTATTGTTCTAACAGTAAATAACTAGTAATAAATAGATCATAAATACGGCACAATGTCATGGCCAGTTAGGACTTAATCATTGTAGCCTTTCAACTAACTGCAAGAATATGAAGATATCTACACAAAAAGGCACAAGTGATGCACAAAGACCATTGGGAAGAAAGCAGCAGGGCTCCAAATGTAAGGAGCATGCAGAGTATCTGCAATGGCAGATTACACATTTCGGCATCAGGCTGCAATTTGTTACTAAATATTTGGTCCCAGGAACCTATTCCACACATCAAGAATAATCTGAGTGAAACTCATCATAGAAATCACTCGGGCATGGTGACATGACCTCTTCCTCCAAATATTGCAGCACCTGTTGCATTGAAGGTCTATCATCTGGATTTGCATCAGTGCATCTTGCAGCTATTTCTAGAATTGCTTCCACTGTCTCCGCATCTGCATCTCTGCACCTCTTAACTAGAATGTCTTCCGGTCTATTCTCCTTCAGCAAGGTATTCATCTGTTCATTTTTCACATCGTGATCACAATATCAATTTCCAAACTAATGTCCCTTATGAAGTCTTAAAAAACAATGAGTTTCAAGGGAAGCATGCATACCCAGCCAACCACATTTAGGCCTCGGTTCACGAAGGATGGATCTGTTGGCCTCTTCCCAGTCACAAGCTCTAAAAGGAGAACTCCAAAGCTATACACATCAGATTTTTCTGTGGCTCTTCCACTTCGCAAGTACTCTGGATATATTAACAAACAAGAAATCATTAGTCAGACTTATTCATGAAGACGAGAGTTGGTAATTTCAATTTATAGAAGCTAGCATATAAAACTGTAATAACCCACACTTTTAATGAGGGAATGAGGGATAAATGGTAATTTAGACTCTATTATTGTTATTAATATTAATTAATAGGATTAAAGTGGGCAAGCCAAAAAGCCAAAACTCACTCCCTTGTTTCAGTTTCAAGTCTAAAAAAAAATGGAAGAGAAGTTTAATACTAGGGCTATATTTCTATTATCCCATTATTTGAAGGAGGCAACAAAGCAACGTGAGAAGTAGTATATTAGGGATTTTCTGATTTCTTTATATTGGAAGAAAACACGACAAACTTATTGGCAATCATTTTTGGGGAGTTCATAGAAGGCAAAGGCTATTTCTAAGTGAAAATCGCAGGTATGTAGAATTGCTTCTAATTTAAATTGATATGTGTTATGGTGGTAGTGTTCTTGTCAAAGAATTGTTATGTGGGATAGAGAGATAAGGGGAAGCATGACTTAATTAATGGTTTGGCAACCTACTGATTTGGAGAGATTAATTTGCATCTTTGGTATAGTAAAGTTGGTTGTTGTTTATAGCTTTGAGTCACTTTATGTATTGGTTTTCACCTTGATTTGCTTTATGAAAAAAAAAAAAGAGGAGACAACGTGTAAGGATTGAATGATAAAAGCAATCCACCAAGACCTAAATTGTAGCACTGTTGGTTAAGGAAAAACGTGAATTTGAGCTTGAAACAGAGCCTCTTAATATAGAAAATATTCTTCTATATACTGGCCTATCCGTAAGTATGAAGTGAGAATAAAATACAAAATTAAAATAATTCTTATTAATGTTTTGAATATGAATATGATCCCGACTAGCATAATTGATATTGTCAATTAATATGTTTGCGTAGATTGAAGCCATTAAAGACTATTTGGTTGGTGTTCTACGAGTACTTGCGAGGTTGAGGAAAGTGTCGTTAGCGAGGTAAGTAAGACTTTAAATTTTGAGTGCTTGCTTTTCAAATATTATTTTAAAATTGTGTTTTTGTCCGCTCGGTCCATGTGTTGGGATGAGCGTGTGCTGGGCAGAACATGTAGTCTTCTAGACCGGTCGCATATACTTTATGTTCAAGAATACTAAAAATTCCCTTTAGTAAAATATTCTGTGATGTGATACGTTTGTGTACTATGAGATTGGAGCATTGTGTATGTTTTTTGGAACTACTGGGGCATTTTGTATGCTTTCCTTGAGCATTGTGTATGTTTTTCTTGAGCATTGTGTATGCTTCTTGATTTGATATGGGACATTGTGTATGCTTCCCTGAGTATTATGTATACTCTTGATATATATATTTGACACATTGTGTATGTTGCCCGAAACTTCTGGTGTTGGTAAATCATTTTAATTATAAATTATGATAAGTACTTGTTATAAATTTTATTGAGATATATGGTTTCTGATGAATGATTTTTGGGTCTCGTTGGTCACCTTATTATGATATAATTCCTGTGTGTAATAACTTTATGTTCTTGGTGTTGTTGTATTTTTTTTATATTTGTCCTAGGAGTACTTAAAGTAGCGAGCCGATGATCTTACTGAGTTATATTTACATATAGCTCACTCCTTACTTACATGTCTGCAGATACTACCGCGCAAGGTGACACTAGTGGGTGACGGTTCCTTCGTAAAGATTCTATTGCTAAGGTGAGCCTTCGCATTGTTAGTGGAGGCTTTCATTTCAACTTTATCTATCTAGTTTATTTTTCTTTTCGTTGGGTTTGCATGTCCGAAGGTTGAACTCATGTAATTCTATTTTAGATGCTCCATGGTCTTAGTATGAGATTTGGGACAAAATTTAGTTCTCGAGTGATTGTTGAATTTATAGTTTGATTATGAAATTTTTGTTGAACTAATATTTTCTATTTATTGAAGCATTGAAGTTGTACATATCTTACCTTAGAGTTTATTATCTGGTAGACAGTGGCGGAGCCATGATGTTCATTAAGGGGTTTCGAATTACATTGGCGGAGCCAAAATTTTCATCAAGGAGGTTCAAAATCAAAAAATATAGACACACGAACTAACCAAAGGGGGTTCAACATCAATTATATATGCATAAAAAATATTTTTCACTATATAAAAATAGTATAATTTTCCGTCGAAGGGGGTTCAACATATACTATATATACATAAAAAATAATTTTAATCGTGTATAAATAGTGTAATTTTTTGCCGAAGGGGGTTCGGATGAACCCCTGGATATATGCTACATCCGCCACTGCTGGTAGAGTATAAGGAAGATTGATTCTCCCAACAAGTGGTGTTAACGAGTGCCAGTCATGTCTAGAGATTATTTTGGGACGTGACAAAAACCTAATAGCAAACTCCCTAAACTAATTAGAATCTGCATTCACGTCGTGATTTCTCTCAACAGAGATGTTGACACTGCCACTGGAGAAACATAGTTCATGAGCAGGGGCAGATCTATTAAGGCCGGTGGGGGTGGCACGCCACCCGCAAACTTCGACGGAAACTCTCTGTATATAGCTATATATATAGACTGATATATTAAAATATTAAATCTGCCACCCACAATACCAAAGCACCATCTAATGCAAGTGGCAAAGTGCCACTTTTGTGTATAATAGGTCGTGGATTCTATCTCGGACAATAACATATTATTTTTTAGGTTTTTTTTTCTGTTAAGCAATGTTCTATATATATCGAGACTGATATAGTAAATATTAAATCTGCCACTCACAAGACTGATATAGTACATATTAAATTTGCCACTCACAATATCAAAGTGCTATCTAGTCCAAGTGGCAAAGCGCCACTTTTGTGGGTAACAGGTCGTGGTTCGATCTCGGCCAACAGCATATCATTTTTTTTTTGTAGTAAAATATTAAATCTGTCACTCATAACACCAAAGCACTATCTAGTGCAAATATTAAATCTGTCACACATAACACCAAAGCACTATCTAGTGCAAGTGCTAAAGCATATTATTATTTTTTTTTTTTTTGTAGTAAAATATTAAATCTGTCACTCATAACACCAAAGCACTATCTAGTGCAAGTGGTAAAGTGCCACTTTTGTGGGTCAAAGGTCGGGTTTTATCTTGGTCAGTAGCACATCATTTTTTTATTTCTTTTTTTGTTTAAGCATTGTTGATTAAAACAGGGCAACAAGCTTCGTATATGTACCAGTTTAAGCATTGTTGATTAAAATAGGGCAACACGCGTCGTAATTGTAGCAGTTGATAATTTTACTTGACACCCAAAGAGTCCGGATCCTGAATCCACCTCTGTTCATGAGTATACCATACTTTTTTAGTCCCTTACTTGGAGTCTTCACCAATCCAAGTATCACATGCTTCGACATTGCATAAAATGTTTCAGCCAGTAGTTTGGCTAGACGACTTGGGAATTTGAATGTGCTTAATTTCACTTCCTCCAACTTTGAATAATATGTTTTGTCGTTATAATTAGTACTTTTAACTATCTAAAATATTTTTATTTGAAATCCGCTAGCTAGTTAGAAGGCCAGCCTAATAATTACTTGATTCCCAAGTTACAATTTGTTTCCTTAATCCAAAAGTTACCGAATCCTAGGATACTATATGTACAAACTAGGCTTTGCTCAATGTCTATAAAAGACTTCCGCTGCTCTGAACAACTAACTCATCACACATATTCTTTTCTCTGCATTTAGGTTAATTACAAATATCTAATTTGCAAATTACAACAAAAGTTGAAGATGGAGAATCTACAAACTGCCTACGATGTCAAAGCTTGGACAGACGATTTCATCATTCCAGAGACGATCGACTTGAAGAGCATCATCAACCACCCTTCTGCTCCGTTTTTCATGATCAAACTTCGAGTTCAAGAATTTCTCCAGTATCTGCCGGAGAAAGCGGATTCCATTGTGGAGGAACCTCGAGGTCCATATATCGTGGAATCTTTCTATCTACCGAGTAGAGTTGTGATTGATGACGATGCTGCGGTAGAGGTTCCGCCAGCACCAGTAGTCCCACAGCCGGCAGTAGCCCAGCCACTTATGTCTGCAGAGGAGCAGAAGATGTTGGATCGATTTTTGAGATTGACTCCACCCAGGTTTGCCGGGACCCCGGGAGAGGATGCTTATGAGTTCCTATCCAGTTGCGAGGAGCGGTTGTGGAATTTAGGGCTGGTTGAGGCGCGAGGAGTAGACTTTGTTTCTTATCTTTTCGACACAACAACGAGGAGGTGGTGGAGAGGTTATCTTGATTCCAGGCCAGCTGGATCTCCACCCGTGACTTGGACTCAGTTCTTCGAGGCTTTCTTGGGGAAGTATATGCCTCGTAGCGTGCGTGAGCGTCTCCAGGATGAGTTTACCGTATTGAGGCAGGGTTCCATGACTGTGGCGGAGTATGAGGCGAGGTTTCATGAGTTAGCCCGACATGCCACTATGATTCTGGATACGGAGTACGAGCGGATTCGATGCTTTGTTAGGGGATTGAGATTGTCACTCCGTAGGGCTACTCAGAGTTTGGTGACTTCAGGGAAGTCTTTTTCGGAGATAGCCGGGCATGTTTATTCCATAGAGGAGATGGATCGTGACGCCCAAGGGGGCAGGGATAAGAGACCACGCTACTGGGGTAGTTAGAGTGGTTCACAGTCCTTAGGCCGAGGATTTCACGGTCGGTACCCTCATCAGCAGCCTTCTCAGTATCAGGGTCAGCCTAGTCGGCCAGTTCAGGCATCGCTTCAGATATTCGACAGGAGTCAGCCCGTCTATTGTAGTTCCAGTGGTCAGAGTAGCAGCCAGCCGCAGAGGGTTGTTCAGTCAGGATCGTTGAGTAGGGGTGGTCATTCTGGATTCGCTGGACCTTCTAGTCAGAGCAGGGTGCCCGGGGCATGTTATGACTGCGGAGTTGTTGGTCACTTCGCCCGTGAGTGTCCTCGGCGTAGGATGATTGAGCCTCCAGTTCTCGCTGTGCAGCCGATCAGATCAGTGCCGCCGTTAGGTAGGGGTGGTGTACAGGGTCGTGGAGGTGGTTCCCAGGGTTCTAGAGGTGGTCCGCAGGGAGGTAGGGCAGGCGGTCGGGCAGGAAGAGAGCTTAGATATTGAGCATCATTCATTAAGTCCTATAAGGCGATTTCAAGACAGAACAAAATATAGATATGTAAACTTCCATCTTATAATGTTGATGTAACAATTTATATTTTCTCATGTTAAAAAGTTAACGAGACTTACTTGGGAAAGAATTGACTTCACGAGAGGAGCATACTCAGGATCAGAGATATTCATTGCTGCAAATTGCTCCTCCAATTTCAAGTCCTCTGCAGAGACACATCAAACGTTCCCATTAATAGAACAAAATAATCCAGTTTTATCTCTAGTAGTGCTCATATGTCCTTGTGCAATAAGCAGACAAAAAAATGGAATATGGCAGACAGACAACTGCATACGATGCAATACATAAAAGAGTGATGATAGCGCCTTACTTAACTGCATGCTCAAACCGTAGGATGTAAGAAAACCATAAATCAACCACAGATTCAGGAGAAAGACATTGCCTTTAGCAACCATAGCAGTAACTGACAAAGGAAGAAACTCCAATTTATTAACTATGGCTTATTATACTGGATTATATCATGCACAATATTCCTATAAAGGCCTTCTTGATATGAATCTTGTATCTTACATCTATATAATAGCTCAAGAAAGCTACTTTACAAGTTTAGGATACGCATAACTACGTACATTGGATTAATCTCATTGCATATGACGATCTCAATGCTATTTAATAACACTTGGTTTTTGTGTGCAGGGGAGCCAAAACCTTTACATCCATATATTTTATCTATTAGCTGTATCCATCTAAGGCTGATTACCAACATGTTTTTCTTTTGTTAGTACAACTTATGACTATAAAATTGCAAATTGGAATACTCAAAACATAAAAATAGAGAAGCACAAAAACTAGTACTGGCTTTTGTCTGCTAGGAATAGACAAAGGTACGACATAATTAAGTAAGCTCAAACAACTAAGCAAGCCTTTAACCAGGGACCATTATTGGTACTAGGAACTTAGGAAGCATGGTTACCAACGAAGTAGTACTATAAACAAATAGGAAGTTTAAACAAGAATCACACAAGAATCTTGATTTCGACTTTCAAGTTAATTTGGTAAGATAGACACCAGTTAATTACTGACAGATTCAAATTTGCAATAAGAAAGTAAAGGAGCAAATTAAGTAGAATCTGCATTCACTTTGTGGATTTCTCTTAACCGAGGTGTTGACACTGCATGCCACTGGAGAAACATAGTTCAAGAGTATACCATACGATTGGATTCTTCACCAATCCAAGTATCACATGCTCCGACATTGCACAAAATGTTATTGTAATAGTTTGGCTAGACAACTTTGGGAATTTGAGTGTGCTTAATTTCACTCGTTGTAACTTTGAATAATATGTTTGTCGTTATAATTACTTTTAACTATCTAAAATATTTTTATTTGAAATCCATTAGTTAGAAGGCCACACAAGTGCCTAATTATTACTTGCGTCCCAAGTTACAATATGTTTCCTTAATCCAAAAGTTACCGAATCCTGGACAATTTAGGACACTATATATATAAACTAGGTTTTCCTCAACGCCTATAAAAGACTGCTACTCATCACACATATTCTTCTCTCTGCATTTAGGTTAATTACAAATTTTCTAATTTGCAAATTAAAACAAAAGTTGAAGATGGAGAATCTACGAACTTCCTATGATGTCAACACTTGGACAGACGATTTCATCATTCCAGAGACGATCGACTTGAAGAGCATCATCAACCACCCTTCTGCTCCGTTTTTCTTGATCGAACTTCGAGTTCAAGAATTTCTCCAGTATCTGCCGGAGAAAGCGGATTCCATTGTGGAGGAACCTCGAGGTCCATATATGGTGGAATCTTTCTATCTACCGAGTAGAGTTGTGATTGATGACGATGCCGCGGATGACAGCATTAGCCAAATACTAAGCTGTGTAGGCGTGCCTCTTAACAGAATGGTGCCCATCATACGAAAAGTCTCATCCTTTGCACGTACCATGATGTCTCAACCAGACAACTTGGGACGGCCTCTGCTTCCTATTGTTGTTGGCATTGAAGTTAACACTGGGGATCCCAGAGACGCAGAAATAGCGTACGAGAGAAAATTTGGTCGGAGGCCGGAGATTATGGAGGAGGAGAAGCCCATGGATAAACGACAAAGAATTAATGTTTAGGTATATATTGGGTTGAAGGCTACAACAGTATGTGTAATTTTACGAAGCAACATCAAGAAAGTTAGTACTATATATATATATATATATATATATATATATGCAAATCTTGATTAGTTTTAAGTTTCAACTGATTGTTTTGTAGACTGCCAGTCTTTTTGATCAGTTCTTGTTATAATGGGTAATTCAATTTTTAGTGAGATGATCAACTAATAAGTGACGAAGGAGTATATTAGTTTAGTGGTAATAGGTTATTGATTTAGTAGCTGGAAGCTGGGTGTCGGATTTATTTTTGTAAGTCAGATTATCGATACGATTTTCGATTTGTCCAACATTCTTAATGGGTGAACCGTTAACTAAATATCATTTTATTAAGATAAAATGATTTTCTGGACCCCAGAACTATGTCAATTTTGTAAGTTGACACTTCTACTTATATGTTTGTCATCTGGACCCCTGAACCCACTAAAAAGCAACATTTTAAACCCTTTTATGGCGAGTGCAACACACTCTCCCCCACGTCAGCTGCCACGCCTGCCACGTCATTTTAAAAAAAATAAAAAAAAATATTACATTAAATTCTAAGTCATTTTTAAAATGCTACATAACAAATTAAATATTAAAATTAATTTAATTAAATAAGAAAAAATTATAAATTGTAGAAAAATTTGAATAATCATGTTTTTATCTTTTCTCACAAATCCATTCCAAATAATTAAAATTCTTCTCCAACTAATTTAAATTTTTAACTACAAATTCATATATACAAACATAATAAAATTTTGATTTATAAATTTGAATATTTTTAACAAATTCACAAAAAGTTTAATTTATTTCAAGCGAAATTCACTATTTTTTTTCAATATTCACTATCACTCACTTTTAATTTCAATTTAAATTTTAATCCCCAAAAAATAAAAAGATTTTAAATTTAAATTTTAATTATAAAAATGAAAAGAATTGAATTGAGAGGGCAAATTAAAATAAAAAATAAAAAGTAAACATGTGTGGGGGGAGGGGGGGCTGGGAGAGTGTTGGGGTGGGGTGTGGGGGATAGAAGAGGCTGGGGTGGGGCTGGGGCTGGGGGTGGGGTGGGGAGGGGCTGGACGGGGCTGGTGAGGTGTGAGGAGGTGGGGACGGGGCTGGGTGGGGTGGAGAGGCTGGGGGTAGGGTGGGATGGGGATGGGTAGGGTGTGGGGACAGGCTGGGGTAGGTGTGGGGAAGGTCTGGATGGGTGTTGGGGTGGGGTGGAGAGGCTGGGGGTGGGGTGGGACGGGGCTGGGTGGGGTGTGGGGGTAGGGACGGGCTGGGGTGGGGAGGAAAAAATATATTTTTATTTTTTTTAAATTTTTAAAAATATTTTAAAATTATTTTTAAATTTTTAAAAATATTTTTAAATTAAAAGGAAAAAAAGACCCTTTTTTATTTTTTAAAATTTTTAAAAATATTTTTAAGTTTTTAAAAATATTTTTAAATTTAAAAAGATGGAGGAAAAAAAGGGATCCTTTTTATTTATTTTTTTGTAAATTTTAATATATTTTTTATTTTTTTAAATTATTTTAATGTAAAATTGGCCAAAAATTGACCCCCACTCGCACCCCCAGGCGAGTGGCTACACTCTCTTTGTCCTAGTCACCATGACCTTGCCACATAGACAAGGTCAACGGTCAAAGGGTGCAAAATGTTGCTTTTTGATGGGTTCAAGGGTCCAGATGACAAACATGTAAGTAGAAGTGTCCAACTTACAAAACTGACATAGTACAGAGGTCCAGAAAGTCATTTTGCCTTTTATTAAATTGCAATTGTTGTATATAACATATTCTTTTAACAGTGGTATTTTACTATAGGCCAAAGTCATCGATAGACGCTCAAACTTGTTACGAAAATTCACTTAGACCCCTCATCTATGACCTGTACCTATCAGACCCTTAACCCCCCCGAATTTTGATCCAATTGGACATTTTTTGCCTACATAGTACTGCGCGTGCAATGCACTTGCTGTAGGCGCGTGAGATTTTTTTTTTTACTAAATTATGAATTGAAATGTGCCAAGTGGCGCTAAGGGGGCCCCAAAAAATATTAATTAAAAAATTTATATTTCAATTATTTATTAATATTGTCACACCCCTTTTTTTATCAAAAAGATTCGTTTTAAGTTCGAAAGAGTTTTTATTATCAAAGTGACAAAATGATTGAAAATTTGTTTCGAAAAAGGATTATTTACAATTAAACTCAGAGTCGCCACTTGGCATAATCCGGTGTGTCAAGTCACCTTTGAAAAATCCTTTTCAAAATGGTTTTTAACTCTTTCAAAACTGGTTTGCGAACAGAGATTCCGGCTAAGGAATTCTGTTGGCCGAGAGAAGGTGTTTGGCACCCCTCGGTCCCGTGGTTTGATCACGGTCGCTTGGTGAAGCATATCGACTAATTTGACACTACGAATGTATAAACCACATAAAAGCACGCAAAACAATCAATCAACAAACAAAATAAAACAATCCAAAATTTAGTACCCAGTCCAATTATAAGTCCCGAAATAAAAAAAATACGGAAATATAAATCTACTCTATTCTAGGCTAATCCTAAACCACACTCCATTGCTTTACCCGATGCCTCGGGCCTTCGTCACGGGCGTCCTCCGAGTACAAAATACCGCGGGGCATTCCTCGGCGAATAAACACAAATGCCTTGGGGCATTTCCCCGGCCAAATAATACATTTGATCCAAAAGCAGTAAAACCAAGCCATTCAACACATGTTTCGAGCATTCAACATTCCACAATTCCTTAAATTTGCCTACCCGAACCTACTATTTGCCTACCCAACTCGACCTATCATGGCACTATCACGATCTACGACTTCAATGAATCAAAACAACAATAAATCAAAATTAATCCTAATTCACTTTAGCAATTTTTCAAAGATGGTCGTGATAGAAATCAGTCAAACTCAACTGTTTTGAGTTGGATTAGGGCGGAACAAAGATGGTGTTGTTTTTTCGGCCATAAATCCGCCGAAACAATGTCAAAACAGCCACGGAAGGTGTTTTCCGATGGCGATTTCGATGAGAAATTCACCGAAAAACACCCTATCTCGCCGTCAGTCTCTCTCTCACTTTTTTCCCTGTTTTCCCCCTATTTTCTCTTCAATTTCTCTTTTCTCTCTCACGATCTCAGTATGTTTTCAAGAAGAAGGAAAAGCTCGACCCCTTATCGTTTTCCATGGAGTCTCCTCTATGCGTGAGTGTGTGTTGGTTTCTGTGTGTGTGCGTCAATTGTGATGAAGAAGATCCTTTTTTTTTTTGTTCCTAGTGAACTATATGGTGAGGTTTGTTTTTGTATTCTTTTGCTTTTTTCTTGAAAAAAATGTGGGGTGGGTGGGGTTAAAGGGTATGGGTATGGGGTGGTGAGGTGGTTGGGATAAAGTTTGTTAGGATAAGGGAATATTAGAGTTTTAATTTGTTAGTGGTTTATGTTAAGGGTTGTTATTTTTTTGTATTTTTGTGAGGTATAATTACATGAATGAGGGTGTATAATAAAGTGAGGTAAAAATGAACAAAAATGGACTTGGGAGGGACAAAATTAGGTGTCTACAACATGCCCCCTTTGAATGTAAACATGAAGTGTTTTCAGACAAAGAAGTAGACAACGAGACAAAATTTTATCCCGACCATTATTCAAAAATAATGAAACAGAAGGAAGGAGGAAAACCAAGTCTTGACTTTGGACATCATACTCATCCCTAGTTATGAGGGAATCAAGTCACAGGTATTCCCAAGGACTGAAAGAAGAGGGACTATACCGAGTTGGAGAGTCGAGCGAGGTTCTGTCGAGGTTCCGGTCTGCGGCTCTGTCATTACATCAAAAACAAAAATTACAAGTTAAAAAGATAAATAAAATTACAAAAGTCCTATCTATGCAGCTTCTTTTGAACTCTTGACTTGAGTTTCATCACCCTATTCTTCAGGCGGGCTCCTGACTTGCAATTTTTCAATTTGTTGCTTGGATTTCAATTGTTTCACCTTGTTGCTTGACTTTCTATTTTTTTGCCTTGTGCTTCGGGCGGGCTCCAATGTTGCTTGAATTATCAAAATAAGAAAGTGCGTCTCCTTATAAATGCCGCTTGAATTACCCAAACAGGGAAGTGCGTCTCTTTATAGATGTTGCTTGAATTACCAAAACAAAGAAGTACGTCTCCTTACCAATGCTGCTTAAATTACCAAAACAAGGAAGTGTGTCTCCTTACCAATGCTATTTGAATTACCCAATCAAGGAAGTGCGTCTCCTTACAAATGTTGCTAGAAATACCCAAACAGGAAAGTGCGTCTCCTTACCAATGCCTCTTAAATTACCAAAACAAGGAAGTGTGTCTCCTTACCAATGCCGCTTAAATTACCAAAACAAGGAAGTGTGTCTCCTTACCAATGTTGCTTGAATTACCCAAACAAGAAAGTGCGTCTCCTTACAAATGTTGCTTGAATTATCCAAACAAGGAAGTGCGTCTCCTTACAAATGTTGCTCGAATTGCCCAAATAAGGAAGTGCATCTCCTTACAAATACCGCTCGAATTACCAAACAAGAAATTGTGTCTCCTTACAAATACCGCTTGAATTACCAAACAAGAAAGTGGGTTTTCTTACAAATGTTGCTTGAATTGTCCAAACAAGGAAGTGCATCTCCTTACAAATACCGCTTGAATTACCAAACAAAGAAGTGTGTCTCCTTACAAATACTGCTTGAATTACCAAACAAGGAAGTGTGTTTCCTTACAAATGTTGCTTGAATTACCAAACAAGGAAGTGCGTCTCCTTACAAATGTTGCTTGAATTTCCCAAACAAGAAAGTGCGTCTCCTTACAAATGTTGCTTGAATTGCCCAAACAAGGAAGTGCGTCTCCTTACAAATATTGCTTGAATTACCCAAACAAGGAAGTGCGTCTCCTTACAAATATTGCTTGAATTGCCCAAACAAAGAAGTGCGTCTCCTAGAGATATTGGATTGTGAGTTTTACCATGGTTTAGAATACCAAATCTGTGCAGCAACATTGCCTCCTACATTTGTAGAAGTGAGAATAGTACGACCTTTGATATTTAGGCTTTGAAATTCTTAATTCGAAGGTAGCATGTGTTCCTGTTTCATACAAAGAAAACATGTTAGTTTAAAAACATGGTGACTGGTTTATGGATTTGGCTTTTGGCAATTATTCTTTCCCCCGTCACATTTAACCTTGCTTCCAACCATTACAAATATCATTGACTTGATGCATCATTGACCCAAACTTAGATTATTAAGAGTGACTTTGAAACAAACACCGTATCTTTGCTTTGCCATGCTCTTCAGATAAACCCTTTGACCTTTGGTATTTCCATGAGTTCCCATACTTGTCTGTTGACAGAACTTTCTGTATGCCTTATTTCGGCTCACAATCATGTCTCTTTCATGTGCTAACCTTTTGTCTCGCTTTTTGCAATTGAAGAAGCTGGTAGTCAGTTTTGAAATCTTTTCTCATTTGTTTTGATATGGACTTAACTCAAAGTCAAGAGAAAAATGACAATAATTTTTGTTTTATTTGGGTAACTGAATCAAGAAAATAAAAATAAAAATATAACTAAAGAGAATAAAAAAACGACAATGAATGTCCCCATTGAAAAAGATGAAAGAAAAATTTATCTGAAAATAACAATCAACTCTAATGATTATGACATGCATTTTGGATTAAGCTGCCTGATCTTTCCATCCAAACTTTCTACCAATTGTTATTGAGTTAATGGCCTTGAAACTGAGTTGTTTCCTTAGGTCAATTGCATTTAAGACCTCATTCGGCTAGTGACACCTTGAAGGGCTTTCGCCAACAAGCCTCTCTCATTTTTTTTCTTAGTTCACCATTGTCTTATGGTGACTGTGAGGGTTTTTTCACCATTGAGACTCTCTCATTTTTGTTCTCTCAGCTCACCATTTTCCCATGGTGTCCGTGAGGGTTTTTTACTAATGAGACTCTTACTTTCATTTTTCTCAACTCCCAGATGTCTTACAGTACCCGTGAGGGTTTTCACCAATAAAACTCTCTCATTTTTATCTCTCTCGACTTACCATCTCCTTATGGTGCCCGTGAGTGTTTTCACCAATAAGACTCTCTCATTTTATTTCTATCCCGATTCCTTGTGCTGAGGAAGACAAGTAGTTCCCAAAATACGTTATCATATCCCTTGCATACTTAGACTTAGCATTCTCAAAGATTGATCTGAATGTCTTCCTTTGGTTGTAACTTGGCTTTTGGATAGGGTTAGAAAGAAAGGATGACATGAGGCTCAAACGACACTTAAAGTGGGGTGGGACTTACAACTTTTGGAATCGACTCAAACAATGAGGATCAACTCATGCCCCAATTTTTTTTGACTGGGCAATTCTAAATTTTTTATTTGGTTGGACCAAGCCCAGAGTAGGGCAACCTACGTATCTCACCCCCGAGAGAGGAGAATCAGGTCACGCGTAGTTCTGTAGTTTGTTCTTTTGATTGATTCTGATTTTTGTTTCTTTCTTTTATTGACTCTTTTTTTTCCTTACTCTATTTTTCTTGACATACTTCTCTTTTCTTTCTTTTTTGGACACATTTTTCTTTTTTTTCTCTGACACTATTTTTTGCTCGACATTTTTTTTTTGAGCTTTGTTGACTCTATCTTGATTTCAAAAGAGGGGTATGAAAGAAAATAACACTAAGGCTCAAACGGGATAAACAAAGAATGACACAATGTTTGGGTAACAGAATAAAATGCCTTCGTCATATCAATTATTGAAAATACTAGTACATAGTATGCAATGTGAAAGTGCACGATTAACATCACTTGTGACATGTTTTACAACACTAACTTGCCCCGAGCATATGTGTCACCTCTTTTTCTACACTTGTCGAACATACAACTCCACCTTTATTGTACATCCCTCACATTGAATGTCTCATGCTTTTGTGGAGTTTGTTTTTGTTCTGTTCCTCGGGAGCACACATCCGCTATTTGACCTAATTGAGCTAGGTTTATCAATTGATGACCAAGTTATTCTTGCGATTCTCAAAATAATTACCTTAATTTTAGAAGAGGGCTTCAACTTGTCACCAAATATCTCAGAACTCAACTTATTTTCTCAGATGTTTTTCCTAACTTTAGCCCTCAGATTCAATGTTCATGCTTAAACTGGATTTTAAGATCTGACTGAAAATTTCACTAGCATGTCATATCGCTAGAGTCAACATAAAATGTACTATGTAAAGAAAATAAACAAACAACACATATTTAAAATACAAAGAAAAAAGGGGACACTTCATTTAGTTGAAACAAAAGATATAAGGGTTTGAACATAAATGAAAAAAGGACAAAACAAGATAGATCCCAAACTACAACCCTGAAATAATTCGGACAACAGAAAATAAAACAAAACACACTACCAGACCTCTTCCTAGTAGGGAGAGATGTGACTTCTCAATTGCTCAGCCTGACATCTTAGCCACTGGTTTGCATATCAACATGACTAGAGCTTTCCTCACTATCAATGGTATGCGCCATAATTGATTTATCTTGAATCATCTTTTCTATTTCTCTTTTCAAAGAACGACAATCTTTAATACTGTGACCCTGAACATCAGAATAATATGCACATTGTACATTAGCATAAAAACTTCTTAAATACGGTTCAGGAGTATACCCAAGGAGAGGAGTGATCATGCCCTGCTGTACCAATCTATGGAATAAACTGGCCTACGACTCTCTAATTGGTGTGAAGATATCTCTTGACTTTTTCCTCATTTCATTGTTTGGCTTGGATCGAAAATCAAACCTTGAAAGGTTTTGGTATGTCTGTGGAGTTTGAAGATGACTCTAAAGAGTTGGTGCAAGCCATTGTGGGTAAGAAAGGAATTGACTATAGGGTTGTGCATTGTATATTGGATATGTAGGTGGGGGAATACATTACAATGAATTTTGGGAAAGATTCTGTGGAGCTTGGGCATAAGCTTGGGTTTGAGCCTGTGGGTAACGATGGTGTGGTCCTCTTGCCCGTGCCAGTTGTCCAACTATAATGGCATATGCATCTTCCTCATACTTCTTCCCTCCGACACTTCCCGGACCTTTTTGAATTGCTTGAGTAGTCGCTTCCAATGTTGCAAAACTCACAATGCGATCGATCTTAATTCCATCCTCTATCATCTTCCCCATTTTGAGGACCTCAATAAATGGCTTGCCTAATGCAGGTAACAAGTCTTGATAATATGTTTCATCCTGCGCTTGAATAGACGCCTCCACTACCTGACTTTCTTTCATTGTCGATTTCACCCTAGCAGCTTGTTCACGCCATCTAATCACATACTCTCTGAAAGTTTCAGTATTTTTTTTCTTCATATTAGTTAGGGATTTCTCATCAAGAATAAACTCCATATTGTATTGAAATTGTTGCACGAATTCATTAGCCAGGTCATCCCAGCTATTCCACTTATTGATGTTTTGGTCAACAAACTATTTTGAAGTTAGACCTGAAAGACTCTCACCGAAATATGCCATGAGTAATTCTTCCTTCCCTCCAACGCCCCTCAGCTGGTTGCAATAACGTCTCAAATGTGCTACAGGATCGCCATGTCCATCATACTTCTCAAACTTCGGTATTTTAAAACCAAGAGGAAGATGTAAACCTGGAAACATGCACAGATCTTTATATGAGACACTTTTGTACCCCCCCAAGTCCTTGTAAGTTTTTCATAGCCAGTTCCAAACTTCACAATTTTCTGGTCATTTTCTCTTGTTCTTCTGTTATAACAGGCTTTTCAGTGTTAAGAGAAAATTCAGGCGGGTGAGTATAGCCATAAGGATTAGTCGACTTAAATGTGGGCTCAATAGCATGATGTTGATCAGAAAAAATATTCAATACAAGCTCTCTCGCAGAGTGGGGAGGCACAACTTGTGGATAAACCTCAAAAGTAGGAGCTTCGGGTGGGGGTGGTGCTGCAAAAACATGAACAACGGGTGGAGTCGATCATATGATAGCTTTATGTTGAAGAGTGAGGAAATGAATATTGGAAGTGTTTGGATAGTGTTGCCCCGGAGCAGGTCCTGATGCATGTTGTGGTGTGTCAACAAAAATAGGAAACTTTGTATGTGACACTGGAGGCAAGCTAGAAAGTTATTCCAGATTATTAACTGGAAATGAAGGAAGTGACAACCCATTAGCCCAAGCTCGATGCATTTCTATCATTTGTTGCCTTAATTTTCAAATCTCTTCATTAACTCCTAAATTCTCATTGTTCGAACTCCCTATCTGATCAGTGACAACAAACTCAGTATTTCTGTTGGCCATAACTTTCTCTTCGACTTGGTTCAATATGAAGGACCAGCCAAAATGCCACAAACCAACCACCTTAAACTAACTGGACAAGAGATAGCAAATGCGTTAGAGTTCAACAGTTTTTCTAAACCTCTTTTTTTTCTTGAAAAGTTCATCGAATCCTAAAAGGGCGCCTACGTATCTCACCCCTGAAAGAGGAGAATCAGGTGTGCGTAGTTCGTAAAGTCTTGTCAAAATGGCCAATTAAACTCTTTTTTTATTCCTTGGAACTTTAAGAAGAAAAGAAAACAACAATTTGTCAAAAGAATTGACGAAAATCTTTTTGAATTTTTTCAGCTTTAACATCCCTATACAAAAATGAAATCTATGATTACCAAAGAAAAATCTTTTTTTGGATTTTCGATTTTGAATTTCATAGGAAAATGAAACTTGAAACTATTAAAGAAAAATCTTTTTATAGTTTTCTTTTAGAGATGTATATGAAACACCTACTCTAAGTGAAGAGTGAAGAAAATCTTTTTGAATTTTTCACATTTCTGTACAAAATGAAATCTATGATTACCGAAGAAAATATTTTTGGATTTTCGATTTTGAATTTCGTACGAAAATGAAACTTGAACCTATTAAAGGAAAATATCTTTTTTTTGTTGCTTTCTTTTAAAGATGTAAATGAAACACCTACTCTAAATGAAGTGAAGAAAATCTTTTTGGGATTTTTCAAATAAGATCAACCAAAAATGAAACCTACGACTATTAAGGAAAGTCATTTTGCAGTTTTCTTTTCGAGGCATATGTGAAACACCTACTCTAAATAAAGAGTAGAGAAAATCTTTTTGAATTTTTTAAATAAGATCCCCGAACCAACAATAGGCTGCCTACGTATCTCACTCCCGAGAGAGGAGAATCAGGGGTGCGTAGTTCGTCCAAGTTGGACGATTAAAACGAACTAAGACTTGACTTAAGAGACGCGATTACAGAAGGATGATGAAAATAAAATCTTTTGGGTTTTCAATTAGACACTTCACGCAAAACTGACACCAACAACTATGAAAGAGAAAAAATCTTTTTGGTATTTTCATTATATGAAATGTACAAAACTTCTACCATTTTTTTTTTTAATTTTTCGTTTATAAAAACTCCTATGAATGATTTTTTTTTTTAGAATTTTTGAATTGTGAATGCATGGTAAAGGAAACTCTTTTTGATGTTTTTGAGAAAATGAGTGCAAAAGGTAAAAAAAATCTTTTTGAATTTTTGGATTGTGAAAGAAAATCAAAAGCCATAAAGAACTCTAAAAACTTACGAAACTCTTTTTTTTATTTTTTGTTTCAACATTTCTTGCCTACGCACTTTACTTCTAACATATGCTTTTCCCAAATTAGTTCGTCAAATGACCACGTTACCCTCAAAGATGCAACATTTAGCACGTAGGGATGCTTTAGAGGTGAGTCTCCTACAAAGGGCCACGTGGGTCCCGCGATAAACATGACCTAAAGGCTGACCTACGCTGGGGTCCACTAACAAGGTTGTTCGGAGGAGCGTATGGTCGATAGTGGATTGCTTTAGTTGTCCACCTACTCCATACAACCCAACGGCTCCCCCTCCTAAAATAAGGGTGACTCAACTATAGGTCGTGTACACACGTGTACTATGGACTTGTTGCAGAAATAAAGACTCGGGTTATGCACATGATGCCAGATATAAAGCGGTAACACAAAGTAAAAAACTGTAAACAAAGAGCAAGTAGGCACTCAACAATGATAAACAATAACACAAAACAACACAAACAAAATGTCTATACACCTATAGTGTCAAACTAAGCCGATACAACTCCAAAATAAGCTCGAATTCTGAAAAATCCCCAGCAGAGTCGCCAGAGCTGTCACACCTCTTTTTTTACCAAAAAGATTCGTTTAAGTTCGAAAGGATTTTTATTATCAAAGTGACAAAATGATTGAAAATTTATTTTGAAAAAGGATTATTTACAATTAAACTCAGAGTCACCACTTGGCATAATCCAGTGTGCGAAGTCACCTTTGAAAAATCCTTTTCAAAATGGTTTTTGACTCTTTCAAAACTGGTTTGCGAACAGAGATTCCGGCTAAGGAATTCTGTTGGCCGAGGGGAAGGTGTTAGGCACCCGTCGGTCCTGTAGTTTAACCACGGTCGCTTGGTGGAGCATATCGACTAATTTGACACTACGAATGTATAAACCACATAAAAGAACGCAAAACAATCAATCAACAAACAAAATAAAATAATTCAAAATTTAGTACCCAATCCAATTATACAGTCCCGAAATAAAAAAAATACGAAAATATAAACCTACTCTATTCTAGGCTAATCCTAAACCACGCTCCATTGCTTTACCCGATGCCTCGGGCCTTCGTCACGGGCGTCCTCCGAGTACAAAATACCGCGGGGCATTCCCCGGTGAATAAACACAAATGCCTCGGGGCATTCCCCGTCCAAATAATACATTTGATCCACAAACAGTAAAACCAAGCCATTCAACACATGTTTCGAGCATTCAACATTCCACAATTACTGAAATTTGCCTACTCGAACCTACTATTTGCCTACCCAACTCGATCTATCATGGCACTATCACGATTTACGACGTCAATGAATCACAACAACAATAAATCAAAATTAATCCTAATTCACTTTAGCAATTTTTCAATGCCGCCCCAAATTCATTCTCAACCAATGATTGACACATGCATCGATTAGCAATTCACTTTTCAACATTCAAGTCCAACATCAACCAAAACACAATCAAAATTCAAACATACCAAACAATAAATTATTCACATTCACGTAAAAATTAAAGGTAGAGAAGATAGAATTGGACCTCAATGTCGCTTTCAAAATCGATATATTATTCCGATTAAACCCGATAAAGTCTACGTCTGAAATACCTTGATTTAAACCTTGACAACGAATAATGCCAACTCGAATATAGAAAGACCAACCGGGCGGATTTAAACAAACCAAAATAACGTCAGTACAGACCCCGAATTGCCAACTTCTACCGTCTTCTGATAGACGTCGCCGGAATCGAGACAGAAACCAGTCAAACTCGACTGTTTTGAGTCAGATTAGGCCCGGAACGGAGATGGTGTTGTTTTTTCGGCCATAAATCCGCCGTAACAATGTCAAAACAGCCACGGAAGGTGTTTTACGATGGCGATTTCGATGAGAAATTCACCGAAAAACACCTTATCTCATCGTCAGTCTCTCTCTCACATTTCTCCCTGTTTTCCCCATATTTTCTCTTCAATTTCTCTTTTCTCTCTCACGATCTCAGTGTGTTTTCAAGAAGAAGGAAAAGCTCGACCCCTTATCCATTTTCATGGAGTCTCCTCTGTGCGTGAGTGTGTGCTGGTTGCTATGTGTGTGCGTATGTGCGTCAATTGTGATGAAGAAGATCCTTCTTCTTTTTTTGTTCCTAGTGAACTATATGGTGAGGTCTGTTTTTGTATTCTTTTGCTTTCTTTTTAAAAAAGAAACATGGGGGTGGGGTTAAAGGGTAGGGGTACGGGGTGGTGAGGTGGTTGGGATAAAGTTTGTTAGGATAAGGGAATATTAAGGTTTTAATTTGTTAGTGGTTTATGTTACGGGTTGTTATTTTTTTTGTATTTTTGTAGAGTATAATTACATGGATGAGGGTGTACAATAAAGTGAGGTAAAAATGAATAAAATTGAACTTGGGAGGGACAAAATTAGGTGTCTAAAAATATAAATTTTAATTATTATAATTTCTTAATTCTTTTTTTTAAAAAAGCACCCCACCCCCCTATGTCATCTTCTTCACAGCACCCCACCCCACCCCACCTCACCCCCTGCGTCTTCAATCTCACCCCGCGTCTTTATCGTTTCAACCTTACCCCATCCCCGCGTCTTCGTCGTCACCTCAATCCCGCGTCTCACATGAACAAATTCTTTTTAATCCACCATAATTATTTTCATTTCTTGAAAATTTCCAACAAAATTCACTTTTTTTCCTCCACTAGTATCACCATTTCTTGAAAAATTACAACAAACATCACTTTTTTTTTCATTCCTTGGAAATTTTTACAATAAAGATCACTTTTTGGTTGAAAAATTACAAGAAAGATCACTTTTTGCTCCATTAATATCACCATTTTATGAAAAATTTCAATAAAGATGGCTTTATTTTAGACCCCTTTTTGAATTGTTGAAGTAGATTTAAACAAAAATTGTGTGTGTGTGTGTGTTTTTGAGGTTCACAGAAAAGTTTAATGGAGAAGAGGAACGTCGGGGGGTGGGAGGTGGGGAAGAAGATGAACGCTGGGGGAGGGGGGGGCTGGGGGATGGTGGGGGAGTTTTTTACTTTCATTTTAATTTTTTTTTTATAATTTCTTTTTAATAATCAATTTTTTATTTTTATTTTTTAAATAAGTTTATAATTATTTTTTAATAATTTGGATCCTCAATGCAATTTTTTATTTTTATTTTTAAAAATTTTATAATTTCTTTTTAATAATCAATTTTTTATTTTTTAAATAATTTTATAATTATTTCTTTATAATTTGGATCCTCAATGCCATTTTTTATTTTTATTTTTTAAAAGATTTTATAATTTCTTTTTAATAATCAATTTTTTTAAAAAAATAATTTTTAATAATTTAGATCCTCAATGACATTTTTTATTTTTATTTTTTTTAAAATTTTAATTTTTTTTTTTAATAATCATTTTTTATTTTTATTTTTTAAATAATTTTAGAATTATTTTTTAATAATTTCCTCAATGCCATTTTTATATTTTTTTTTTTTTTTTTAAATTATAATTAATTTTTAATAATTATTGGACCAACAATACCACGTATAAACTTTCAATTAGCTCGTTTTGTCACATCATCGCGTGTGTGCAACACACACTTTGAGCTTTTAGCTGATAGGAAAAAAAATATCCAATTGGATCAAAATTTGGGGGGTTTAGGAGTCTGATAGGTACAGATCATAATTGAGGGGTCTAAGTGAATTTTTAAAACTAGTTTGAATGTCTTTCGATGACTTTGGCCTTTACTATACTTCTGTATTAGCTTTAACCTTGATAAAGACAAATTGTTCTCAAATACTATCACCAATATCAAGAAAGGGCACTTGACTGACCTTGAGCAATTATCTTTTTTTTGTGTTCTAAAGTTCCTAAAGATAGTGTCAAAATTTACTTGTTCCTTTCTTTAATTTGTGTATTTTAAATTTAGCATATTAATTAAGGTGAATAAAAAAGGGGGCGTTTAGGGGTGCGCATATTGGTTTGTCAGGTTGTCTCAAAGTTTATTGCAAAATTTTAACAGTTTAATTGATAACTGACCGCAAATCAATAATGATTGATAATCAATTAATCGATGTCTTAATAATTTAGCATATCAATAAATCGATAGCCTTCAATATGAACCCAATTATTATGCAACCCTACATGTAAGCAATGTGTTATATTAAGTTTTCTTGTTAATTTATGTTTGAGGAGATGACTCTAAAAAGTAATTTAAATATAATATATTTTTTATACATATATAAAGAGGACTACACATTTTACTAATGTCTGATTAAATATGTGTAGTAAAATATCAAAACAACCAAATTAAAATCTATCGAGGGATCAAAAAGTGCCTATCTCAATAATGGAATACAACTCATAAGGAAGGCCAATTTCAATTATTTTTTTTTCCAGTGAATTTTGATTTAAAGAGCAAGTACGTAGACAAGTTAGTTTGTCTTTAATTAAGTGAACCATTATAGGGTATTTGATATATTTAATTATTGTAGTATATAGAGGAGAATTTACACTAGATTGTGGTGGAATAGTTGAGATCCTTCAATTCTTAATTAAAGATCTCGAATTATATCCCTCGACATGGAAAAAAATAATCCTATTATGGGCCCTAGAAATACCAAAAAAAGGAAAAAGAGTAGAAGATATTACAAATAGAGCAAAATGAATGTGAATACTTTTATATTTGCAATATTTCATTTATTTGCAAAAGAACTAAGTAGCAATTGATAAAAAAGCTTCGGTCAGTAGTTGAGAAGAAGAAGGGAAAGGGATATTGCTACATTGTATTTTTTTTAATTTGTTTTTAAATAGGAAACTTGAGATTTTAAAAAGTTTCGGCCAATTATTGTAATTGTTTTTATAATGAGAAAAGACATTATTTTCCCCTGAACTTGTAGCCAAAACTTACTTTAGCACTTAAACTTAACTTATAATTATTTACCTCCTTAACAATTTTTAACTAAATTTTTTACCACCCTAATTACTAACGTGGCAAATTTTTTAAAAAACAATGCGTAAATAGCTTTAAAACATGAAAAAAAGGTGGGGTCCACCTTTTAAATTTTACAAATTATCTCTCTTTATATATATATATATATATATATATATAAATAATACTAATAATAAGAAGAAAATATCTTCTTCAACCCCGTCCCCCCTCCCCCTCATTCCCCTCACCCCCACCCCAGCACATCATTGTAACATTGAGTTTAATTTTTCCTTCTTTCCAGCAATAAATTAAAATATTTGTCAATTTCGTGTTAATTTTGATTGTTAAAAATATTGAAGGAGTTAGAATTGAAGGTTGAAATAATATTTTAATGGAGGAAAAATCTTAAATTGATTTGAGATTTTGTGTATTGATATGTTTTTGTGATCATGTACTTGTATTTAGTGCATTGTTGGATTTTCTCAAGTTAATTGAAGTCAATTTTTCATTTGATGAAGAAAAAAAACTCATTGAAAAGCTTGCAACATTGAAGAAAGGAGGAGAAAAAGGGGTGCGGCTATTTGAAGAAGAAGAAGGAGGAGGAGGAACGGGGAAGGTGGGGCTGCTGAAGAAAAAGAAGAAGGAATCGGGGTGGGGTGGGGGGCTGTGAAGAAGAAGGAACGGGGGAGGAGGGGGGGACTGCGTCTACGGGAGAAAAAGAAGAAGGAATTGGGGTGGGGGGCTGTGAAGAAGAAGGAATTGGGGGGGGGGGGTCTATTTAATATATATATATATATATATATATATACTAGATATCGAAGGTCCGTGCTAGCACAGGCCCAATATATGTTATTTTTTAGTCTCAATTTATATGATACAAATAAAATTTTGATAATTAATTATATTTTAAATATTTTTTAGATATTTTAAGTTGTTAGCTATTGTAATTTATAATAGTTTTATGACATTGTAATTTACTATTTTAAGTTGTTAGTCATTATAATTTATAATACTCTCCTTGTCCAAAGTTTTGTAGCATAGATAGTCTATTATATTTTTAGAATAATTTAAGTTTTTACTTACTGAAATTTATAATACTTTTTCTTCTATTTCAATTTAAGTGACACTGATATAATTTCGAGAGTCAATCAAATATCACGATTGAAGTCGCGAAGTAGACATGTCTTAAATGAGTCATAAGAACTTATTAGAAGTGATACAATAAAATTACTATAAGAAATAATTGTGAAAAAAATTTAAGTGGGCCTCATATAAGATGTCAAGTTAATTTAAAACATCAATAGTTAATTTATCTTTTTTTTGTTTATTTTATTTTTTTATTAAATATTTTTTTTTAATATTTAGATGACTCATAATAATTAATAAAGAATAAAATAGTAAAATTACAGTTGAAACAACTGAAGCAAACATGTCATAAATGTCTATTTTACTTTTTTTTTATCAAATATTATTAATTTTTTAATACGTAAATGACATATAATAATCAATTAAGAAATACTTCCTCCGTTTCGAGGCACACAGATTAAGAAAAAAACATCAAAGACATAAATTTTCATTTTTACCCTTGAAGTCTCTTTTACCCCAAAAAAAAAAAAGTTGCAGTCTCTTTTGCTTGTCAAATCATAAGGGTAATTTTGAAAAAAAATTCAACGATTCACTTATTTTGAAACACCAATAAATACCCCAACAATTCATTTATTCTGAAATGGAGGGAGTAACTTATTAGAAGTGGTATAACAAAATTAATATAAAATATAGTAGTGAAAAAAATTTAGACAGTCCTTATATAAGATGTCAAGTTAATTTAAAACTTCAATAGTTTGTTTATCATTTTTTTAGTTTATTTTATCTTTTTTTATTAAATATTATTAAATTTTTTAATACTTAAATGACTTATAATAATTAATTGAGGATGAAATAATAAAATTACGGTTGAAGCAATTGAAGCAGACATATCATAAATGCCTATTTTATTTTTTTGTTAAATATTATTATTTTTTAATATTTAAATGAAATATAATAATTAATTAGGGGTGATATAGTAAAATCAAGGATTAATACTTAAATTTCCTATAGTAATTAATTAGGGATGAAATAGTAAAATTACGGTTGAAACAGCTGAAGCAGACATGTCATAAATGTCTATTTTATATTTTTGTTAAATATTATTAATTTTTAATACGTAAATGACATATAATAATTAATTAGGGGTGATATGGTAAAATCACGGAGGAAGCAGACATGACGACTTCCCTTCACGCTTCTATATATTAGAATATTATAAATAATATATATATATATATATATATATATATATATATAAATAGTGTAATATATATATTGATTTTGAGGTTGAAATTAATTCACTTGAAAGTTGTTAAGGGGGATAAATAATTGTCCAATTATTATAGGGTCTAAAGTAAATTAGGCTGACAAGTTGAGAGGGATTTAATGTCTTTTCTCTTCTATAATATTACAATCATTTATTAACAACAACAACAAAAATGAGAGTAGCAAATAAGAAATTAGAAATTATGGAAATATTTTATTTGAAATCCATTAGTTCCCATTCTATTCTTCACAACCTTTCTTCTCATTAGATTAGGCCATAAAATTGCCTAATTACTACTTGCTCCTCAATTTTATTTATTTATTTATTTATTTATTTTGTGGTAAAACTTGCTTCAAAAGTTATAACGGAAAAGGGTCAGAAATACTCTTCAATTATTGAAATTGGCTCAAGAATACCCTTCGTTTATGTATTGGGCCAAAAATACCCCTCCATTCACCTTTGTGGATCAAATATACCCTCACACTTAACAGAATTTTTTTAAATCATAATTAAAAATTCTATTAAACACTTGGCAACTTTTTATTGGTTGTAAATTAAATTAATTAAAATATTAAATTAAATTCAGATTTTTTTCATTGAAACTTCAAACTAATGTGTCTAGTTTTGTCTATTTCCTTTCAGTGAGACGTTGCTTATATTCTTTTTGCCTCAAGTTCTGAACATCCTACTGTCACTACCTCAGGTTCTCTCTCTTTCTCTCTCTCTCTCTGTGCAATTCATCTTGCAAAATATAGGATTTTTTAAAATTAATTTTGGATCTCTACATACTCTCAACTCCCTTGAATTCCTTTCAGCTCGCCCGTATTATACCTTGTCCAAGGCATCGGCTCCCTAAGTAAGTTGTCTAATTGAATCAGCTCATGTTTGGAATTCATGTTCGTGTCTAGACTAACTAATTTGTCTAATTGAATCAGCTCATGTTTGGAATTCATGTTCGTGTCTAGACTAACTAATCTTGCATATCCTTTCAGGTTTGATCCTCAGACCGGCTTATTAACCGGAACAAATGATGGGACGCTAGTGAACTTTTTCTTAAGGTAATTGGGCAGAATGTCGGAACAATCTCTTTGTGTCGCGCTACTAGCCTTTCAGGTAAATAACATTTTCTCTGTCTCTCATCTAAACTGCTAGGGGCATTCAGTTGCTTCCTCGTCTAGTCTGCAGTCAGTGCTTGTTACCTCAAACGACTATCCTTAAATCATAAAGACGTTGATATATTTCTAGCTAGTCAACGTAGTTATGACCTAAGTTGATCGGACTCTTCAAATATATTAATGCACCCGTGTCAGATCCTTCAAAAATGCACTATCTGACATGCACCCGATGACATTTTTGAAGAATCCGAGCAACATAGGTTATGACAACAATATCACTGATCGTGACATTCTCAAATCGTTGAGCTCATGAACTACGTTTATTTCCCTCCCTTTTTCGACTTCTTGTTCATGTGCATAACGATGTATGTACACGTTCTTGTATGGATAGATTGTCAAGAGTAGTAAATGTTTGTGTTATGGGCTATTTGCTGCGGCTTCTGTTTTCTGCTGAGATGGCTACTTACGGGTTGGTACAAATGAAGCTACAATGCAAGGAGAGCTATTTCAAATTGAACGAATTCCATCGGAACATTAACTTAACCCTGCATGAAAGGGTCTTTATTTTATAGAGAAACGACGATACAGTACCATCTACTTTGAAGAAAGTGATAGACATACATTCATGCATGATAGTTCAAATGAACCAATGATGTTTGTAACCTATACTGATTTCCTATGTTCAGATGAAAAAAAATCCGAATTTAATTTACAATCAATAAAAAGTTGTCACGTGTTTAATAGAATTTCTAATTATGGTTTAAAATAATTTTGTTAATTGTGAGGGTATATTTGATCCACAAAGGTGGATGGAGGGGTATTTTTGACCCAATACATAAACGAAGGGTATTCTTGAGATAATTTCAATAGTTGAAGGGTATTTCTGACCCTTTTTCGAAGTTATAATTTTGTTTCCAAGTCCAGAAAACAACTCATCACATATTCTCTTCTCTGCGTTTAGGTTTACTTACAACTTCCAAATTTGCAATCACAACGGAAGTTGAAGATGAAGATTCCACAAATCGTTGATGAGTTCGATGTTTGGACAGACAATTTCATCATTCTGAAGATGATACTTGAAGAGCATCAACATCAACAACAACCCTCTGCTACTTCGTTGTTCTTGATTGAAATTCGGGTTCAAGAATTTGTTCATTTTCTATCAAAGAAAGAGCATTCCATTGAGGAGGAACCTCAAGGTCCCTATATCGTGGAGTTTAAAACTGCATCTTTCCTGAAATATTTAATATTTGGACATTGTTTCCTTAAAACTTACTACCTCATAGTCCATAAAAGTTAACGGGATACCTAGTTGAACCTATTGAAAGTTTATGAAACTCATTCTCCATCGTTTCCAGCAGAACAGCAGTGCACTATGTCTCGAATTGTAACTTGCAATTTGTCAAATCATAAGTAATCATAACACTGGAATTTGGATAATAATACATAGTCAGCACACTGCACTTAATTATCAGGTCAGACACATTCAATCTTACAATTCAAAATACACGTTCTGAAGACCCTATCGTTTGCTTAATTATAAATATTATTCGAAAACCACCAAAGAAAAGAGCTACATTATATCCTGAAGACGAACAGATACTCAAATAACACCAATTTGTTGGTTCTTTCTGTTTCACAATGAACTCATTGGATCTGGAAGATGGAGCAATCCACCGTCCACCAGCAAGTCATGCCCATTCACAAATGCAGAATCATCAGAAGCCAGAAACAGAACGGCATCCGCCAAGCGCTTCACCGTCAGTGTAATACCCTTCAAACTAGTCAGTCGTCCATACATTTTCAGAACCTTCATTGATGTTTCCGCCTCCATGCTGCTCATCAACGGTGTCATCACGGCGGATGGTGAAATACTATTCACCCTTATTCCGTACTCACCTAGTTGCCTTGAAGCTGATGTCACTAGCCCCAGCACAGCGTGTTTCGACATTGTATAATCTGTTCGCCAGGCTGCTCCCCTGCTTGCCACAACACTGCCTGTACAAATTACGCTCCCTCTAACCCCCTGCTCCACCATGGCTCGTGCTGCATGCTTCACACACGCAGCCATGCCTCGTGCGTTGACTCTTATCACTCTGTCGAATTCAGAAAGATCGAGATCGAGTACCTTTTGACCTGAATTACCTACGGTTCCTGCGTTGCTGAACATGATGTCAAGCTGACCGTATTTCTTGACTGTCCAATCCACCATGCCTTTCACTTGATTTTCATCACTAACGTCGCAGTGCACGTAGCTGCAAACCTGTAAAGGGATGGATTCCGCCACGGCTCTGCTCTTTTCATCTTGGATGTCGGCGATGACAACGGCGCGTGCGCCATGTTCAGCAAAAAGGCGTACTGTAGCTTCCCCAATTCCGCTGGCGCCACCAGTCACTATGGCCACTTTGCCTTTCAGCTTTTGCATGACCACTGCCATTTTTTTCAGATTTGTGCTTTACCTTCTTTTTTGGTTCTTGAGAATGGAAATATCTTCCTGAAGCTGGGACCAAAGATTTTGGAGTAGGTGGCCTGATTAAGCAGTCACAATCATAGTACAATTATTTTTGATATTTCAGTGTCATACACAAAAAACTTTTCAAATATGTCATCCACCTATAGTTGTGTGACATTATTTATTTGAGTGAAAAGTGAACTCCTAGAGTACCTGAGTTTTTGAGTTTTACATCAGAACCAACGAGTGTAAGAATTTCCTACCTGAATCATCACTAACTATTTATCAAACACACTTTAACTATTGATTGTTTGTGTTTTATACCTAAATTTTCAAGTAGAAAAGTGAACAATAAATAATTCAAGTGCATGTGTTTTAAAAAATAATTATTGATAATCTAAGTAGGAAACTCTCACACCTAATAGTCTAGGTATGAAATTAAAAAAGGGATACTTTTAAGTGCTTTTTCACCGGTCTGAGCGACGTAATTGTTGATTTTATGTTTCAATAAATTTTGAAACAAATACATCGGTTAAAGATTTTTAAAAGTTATGTTTCAATTAGTTTTGAAACAAATGCATCACTTAAAGTTTTGAGTTACAAAGGAAATGAATTTGACAAATTCATTATTCATAAGTTTTGAGTTACAAAGGAAATGTATTTGACAAATTCATTATTCATTAAGTTTTACGTTATAGGTTCTTGAAAGAATGACATTTTTTGTTTTAAAACATACATGAACCTATTAACTATTACTTAATTGACATTTTTTGTTTTAAAACATACATGAACCTATTAACTATTACTTAATTAATATACTTCTCATGCATGAAACTTTCATCAAATAAATATTGTTTTCTTTGGTTTGAAAAGATAAGCACTCAAAAAACTACTTTTCCCTTGAAAAACACTTGAGAGACATTGATCAAATGGTGAAATCACCAATTCAAGAATAGAAGAGCAACATTCTTGAATGCTACTTGTTTTGTGGCTAAGTTGAATCCCGAAGATAGAGCTGTCACTTGTTCTTCCGTTTGCTCGTGGGAGAGACTCCAACTATCTTCAAGAAGCGTATTATCGTGCCTCTAAGCCAAGCAAGTTTTATTTTGAATTTCTTGTACAATTATCATTATTGTTCTAACAATTTGAAGATAGTTGTCTCTATGGCTTCTACATCAATATCAAATAGTATTCCATCTTTGCCTAATCCTAATTTTAAAATATTTGATGGCAAAGACTTTTCTAGATGGCATGGAAAGATGGAATTCTTTTTAAAACGATTAAAGTTGGCATATGTTCTTGAAGAACCTTGTCCTAATGCTCCTGGTTCTGAGGTAGCATCTGACGAGTCTACTTTGATTAAAGAACGAATTGCCAAATGGCAATATGATGATTACTTGTGCAAGAATTATATTCTTGGAGGAATGTCTAACAAATATTATGATCAATATTATGTTAAATGCAAATATGCTAAAGAGATATGGGACACTCTTCAAGCTTATATGAAACATAAAGGTTATGTTTCAAATGGAATGTTTAAACTCAATATTGAAAATAAAAATATTTCTGCTTATCTTGTGAAGTCTCTGGACTTATGACATGAACGTCTGGGACATGTGAATTTTAGATCCATTCAACTTATGGTGAATAATGGATTAATCAAAGATTGTGGAAAGAATCATACCACTAAGTGTCTTACTTGTAGTAAATGCAAGATTACCAAGAAGCCCTTTAAGACAATTGAAAGGACTTCCACACTTTTGCAATTAATTCACACTGATATTTGTGAGATGGATTATTTGTCACGTCATGGAAAGAGGTATTTTATCACTTTTATTGATGACTACTCAAGATATACTTATGTCTTTCCATTGAAAACAAAAGATGACACATTTGAGACTTTCAAAACATATAAAACAGAAGTTGAAAATAAATTGAGTGTGAAAATTAAGTCAATTAGGTCTGATAGAGGTGGAGAGTACTTAAAGTCATATTTTATTGATTTTTGTGAGAGAGAAGGCATTGAAAAATAATTGACCATATCCTATACACTACAACAAAATGGTATAGCAGAAAGAAAAAATAGGACTTTCATAGAAATGGTTAATTCTATGCTTTATGGATCTGGTATATCTGAAAATTTGTGGACTGAAACCTTGCTTTCAGCATGTCATATTTTGAATAGAATTACTTCCAGGAATCATGATGCATCTCCATATGAACTTTGGAATAATCGAAAACCAAATATAAATTATTTTAAAGTATGGGGTTTCTTGGCTCATGTTCGATTACCAAATCAACATTTAACCAAGATTGGCTATAGAGGAGTAGATTGTGTGTTTATTGGTTATTCACAAACCAGTAAGGCTTATAGATTTTTAAATCTTGAGACCCCAAGTTCTCACACAATTATTGAATCTTTACATGCCAACTTTTTTGAGCATATATATCCCAAGAAAAAAGATTCTTTTGAACAAGATTCAAGTTCTTCTATTTCTCCTCTTAAAAGAAAAATAGTTGAGCCATTGGAAGAAAGTCAACCAAGACGTAGTTCAAGATCAGCCAAATCAAAAGACTTTGGACCTGATTTTCAAGCTTATTTGGTCTAAAAGGATCTTGAAAGTTATGCTGAAGCTATGTCTTCACATGATGCTCCATTTTGGCGTGAAGCCATTGATAATGAAATGCATTCTATATTATTTAATTATACATGGATATTGTCAGATCTTCCTCCTGGATGTAAACCAATTGGTTGCCGATGGATTTTTAGGAAGAAAATAAAATCCGATAGTACTTTAGATAAGTACAAAGCCCGTTTGGTAGCTAAAGGCTTTACTCAATTGAAAAATATTGATTATTTTGATACTTTTGAACCTGTTGCTCGAATGACCTCTATTCGTCTCTTGATTGCTCTAGCAGCAATTCATGGTCTTGTGATTCATCAGATGGATGTGAAAACTGCATTCCTGAATGGAGATCTAGACGAAGAAGTCTACATGAAACAACCAGAAGGATTTGTCAATCCTGGTAAAGAACGTAAAGTTTGTAAACTTCTGAAATCTCTTTGTGGATTAAAACAAGCTCCAAAATAATGGCACGATAAATTTAGAAAAGTTATGATTTCTAATGGCTACTTAATCAATGGTGGAGATATCTGCATATTTAGTAAATTTCAAAAAAATTCTGGTGTTATAATATGTCTTTATGTAGATAACATGTTGATCATTGGAACTGATATCGAAAGAGTCAAAGAAACAAAATATTTTCTTGCTTCTCAGTTTGAAATGAAAGATCTTGGAGAAGCTGATGTAATTTTAGGCATCAAAATTTTAAGATCGACAAGTGGTTTGACTCTTACTCAATCAAGTTATATTGAGAAAGTTCTAAAGAGGTTTGGTCATTTTGACGACAAGACTGCTCCTACACCATTTGATCCTAGCATCAAACTAGTGCGAAACTCTGGTGATATTCTTGATCAATTGACATATTCTCAGATTGTTGGGAGTCTTATGTATGTCATGCATTGTACCAGGCCAGATATTGGTTATTGATACCAAACGGTATCTAAGAAGGCTCAAATAGTCCACAAATTCACAAAAACAGCCCACACGAACAAGACATCAAATGGCAACAACAACAAAGACTAACTTAAGATACAAAGGGATAAATAACTTGACATAGAGAGAACATGTAAGATAAGAACTAGAGAGTATATTAAACTCTAAAACCCCTACAAACATGTAAAATAATACCAAGCTCTTACAATGACACAAGAGAGGAGTCCACCACTCAAGCAACAATGTTTCCAAGCAAATACAATCACTAGTGAATCCACACCAGTTTTTTGTCCTAGTTTCGATTTGCCTCAAGTAGAGAGAGGACTTTGGTGTTTCTAAAGTGTTTCAATAACTTACAACAATAATCAACTAACCCTCGAAAGACCTATTTTGTTCTATTTATATTACATAACAAATTAGACTTAAAATGACAAAAGTGCCCCTTTAATGAAAAGCCTTCAAAGGCCACCCTTCTAGTGTAACAAATGAGAAAATGGACAGCTTTGGGTGTGTCTTTAGTCCATCTCACGTTTCAACATTGGCATTCCTTGCATGATCCTTTGTTGCACTTGCAAACATGTTGAGCTTCATAATCACACTTGTATCATCCTCTCCATCTTGAGAGGAATTTGCCCTCAAATTCATGGCTTCACCTCGTCAATTGGCCACTTTAAAAGAAACCACTCAAAAATATCCGGAAAAACATAAGAGGGCCCAAAACAGTCCTCAAAATACATGTGGAATCTGAGAGATCAATAACACAAGTCTTGGCCAACATCTTCATTTTGAACCTCGGCTTCCTCTCCATCTTGAGCCTTGCCTTAAATCTCATCCGAAATGCATCCCACATCTTTTCTTGGTGGTAGATTCCTTGTGGATCCCATCATATAAGCATCATCAAAGAGTCCATATCCTTCGCGTCCCTCTCTACCATATTCCTCTACATGGATGTGTCGGCTTTGGAGAAGTGGAGCTACGGTTGAGAGGATTGATTTGGTGAAGTGGAACTTCGGTTGTGGAGCTTGGATGGGAGAGTTCGATTTTAGTGAAGGCATTTGGCTTCCAAGTTCTTCTTGTTGGAATTGATCAATTTATGGGGGAGGTGGCTTACTCAGGTCTCGATTTTGAAGGTAATTGGAAACTTGGCTTATGGCATTTTGTGGTGGTCTTGGGGGATTGGTCGTTGGATGTAAAGTTTTGGAAGTAGAAACAAGAGAGTTCCTTCGACTCTCCATACGATCCAAACTCTCACTCATAGTTGATATATTTGAATCTAATCTATCAAGACCCGCATTCATCCTAGCCACTTCACGGAAAAGATTTTCAATCTCGGCCAAGATAGCACTAAGAGAATTGTTATGCATTGTAAACAAAACAGTACACAATGCCTCATACAACAATACCAACGATGTCTCACACAACAAAACAGTCCGCAAGTCCTTGAACCACAAGCAACAACACTGTAACCACCTACAAGACAAAAATACACGTTGTTGAAGAAAATTTGTCCAAAGATTTTAGTTTTCAATACTACACTCCTTTGATGAAGAAAACTCGGCTATTGTGTAGGTGGACAAGACATTAGACTCTCTTTTCAAGAGTCAAAAGTCCTCTACCAACTTTTCACCAACTAGCACTTTTTTGGCTAGACAACTTTTTGAGATAGCCTTGTCTCTTTCCTCTTTTGTCTATCCTTGAAAAGTGTTTTGCACCCTTTTGGTATCTATACTTTTGAACATCTCTTTTTTTTTACTACTTTGGTGTTGTCTTGAAAATGTTTTCAAGACAAACACAAAGTCTTATACTTCTTTTCTCTCTTCAAGATCAAACAACAACTTCTTCACACAACACAAGATGAACACCAAGAACACAAACTTTGAGTCTTCAAGTTCTAAGGTTCAAGTTGGACCTCCCAAAAAAGAACAACACCTTTTCAAGTTTAAAATCCACAACACAATACCAACAACACACCTTTAAACTTCAGATTTCACCACAACAACACAGCAAAAACGTTCAAATTTTAACCAACAACAACACCTTTTTTTTTTGTTCTTTTTGGATCAAACACCTTCTTTTGGATGAAATTTTAAGATGAATATAACAATATCCTCAAGAACACACCAAGAACACGAAGAACATCAATCTTTCTAACTTTTGAACCGATGATCGGAATGCGATGAAATTTTGAACCCAAGGCTATTTTCAACTTTTAAACACATTCCAAACATCAATTTGTTCAATTTCTCAACCAAAATTTCAGCTCTCAAACCCACCTCTCCTTCTTCAAGTTTAAGCCCACAACAATGGTAGAACACTCAAATCAACTCAAATTTAGCTCAAAATTGAACCCAAGACTCCTATAGTGTTAGAGAACAAGAATCTAACACTAAAAACATAAGAAAATAAGAATCTAACACTAAAAACACAAGAAAACAAAAAAATCAAAGACTCAAATTTTGACCTAGGGTAAAAAATAGGAATAGTACTTTTTTGGAATTTTTCGATTTTGACACTTTTTTTTGTAATTTTCAAGATAACAAACCCAAGATTGACTTCGTAGGAACAAAATCAAGCTCAGCTTTGATACCAAATGATACCAAACGGTATCTAAGAAGTCTCAAACAGTCCACAAATTCACAAAAACAGCCCACACAAACAAGACATCAAACGACAACAACAACAAAGACTAACTTAAGATACAAAGGGATAAATAACTTGACATAGAGAGAACATGTAAGATAAGAACTAGAGAGTATATTAAACTCTAAAATCACTACAAACATGTAAACTAATACCAAGCTCTTACAATGACACAAGAGAGGAGTCCACCACTCAAGCACCAATGTTTCCAAGCAAATACAATCACTAGTGAATCCACACTAGTTTTTTGTCCTAGTTTCGGCTTGCCTCAAGTAGAGAGAGGACTTTGGTGTTTCTAAAGTGTTTCAAGAACTTACAACAATAATCAACTAACCCTCAAAAGACCTATCTTGTGCTATTTATATTACATAATAAATTAGACTTAAAATGACAAAAGTGCCCCTTTAATGAAAAGCCTTCAAAGGTCACCCCTCTAGTGTAGCAAATGAGAAAATGGGCAGGTTTGGGTGTGTCTTTGGTCCATCTCACGTTTCAACATTGGCATTCTTGCACGATCCTTTGCTGCACTTGCACACACGTTAAGCTTCATAATCACACTTATATCAGTTATGCAGTAGGAACTTTGAGCAAGTTTACTGGTAGCCCTGGAGTTAAGCATTGGAATGCCTTAATTCGTGTTTTAAGGTATCTGAAGGGTACAATTAATGTTGGCCTGCATTATTCTACCTTTTCAACAGTTCTTGAAGGCTATAGTGATGCTACTTGGAATTCTAATCTGAATGACTCTAAATCTATTACTGCTTGGATTTTCACTTTGGCTGGAGCAGTAATATCTTGGAGATCAAAGAAGCAGACATGTATTACTCACTCAACCATGGAGTCAGAATTTATCGCTATGTCTTCTGCTGGAGAAGAAGCTGATTGGCTGCAGAGTATGCTGATAGATATTCCATCATGGGGTAAGCCAATACCACCTTTGACTATATATTGTGATAATAAAGCTGCTATATTTCGGGCTTCAAGTGATTGTTACAATGGAAAGTCAAGACAAGTTCATCTCAAACACAATCATGTGAGAATATTATTGGAGGATGGCATAATATCGCTTCAATATGTGAAGTCCAAACTCAATTTAGCAGATCCTTTGTCTAAAGGGTTAGGCAAGGAATTGGTGGTACAAATTTGTAATAGGATGGAAATAAAGCCTGTTGTAGATTGATTGTACTTTATGGTAACTCTACCTAATGATGTAATCTTAGGTTCAAAGGAAAAAACAAGTAAAGTTACAATTGTGAAGCACATCAATAAAATTTCCTTTTTCCCTAGAGAGTGAGTAGATGTGCATAAGTTGAGATTTTCCCTAGAGAGTGAGTAGATGTGCATAAGTTGAGATTTATTCTCTTGATAAATCTATAAGACCGATATCGGTTAGAGTAAATAATAACACTCTTGATAGATTTGACAGTATTCCTACAAAAGAAAAGAATGAGATTATATTCTCTTGTTAAGTCTATACACCAATTTCGGTTGGAGTGTGTAGGAACACTCTTGATAGATTTACTGATACTTTGTTGTAAAGGAGGATGAGATTAATTTCTCTTAATGAAATTCATAGACTACTTAGTCAGAGTATGCAAAGTTACTCTTGATGAATTTACCGCACTAAGTGCGAAGTGAAGGCCGCTTCAATAAGATTTTTACAGGAAAATCTTAAAGCACTTAGCTAAAAGAATTCGGGACACATGGTCGTAAGGTGTCAAAGGATTTCGATTTTCACCGGAACATAGCAATATGTGTGGAGTATTTTTATACTTCATTCAATGAACCACTTAGTTCAAGATTTGTTCACTAAGTAATCAATGATTTAGAAAGTTTTCACTAGCTAATGGTTCAAGTCCAAAAGACACCATTATTGATGCATGTGGCTAGATTGATGTCTCAAATGAATTTATTTATTTTTTAAAGATAAAATTTCTTGAAACAAGTGGGGGATTGTTGATTTTATGTTTCAATAAATTTTGAAACAAATACATCGGTTAAAGATTTTTAAAAGTTATGTTTCAATTAGTTTTGAAACAAATGCATCACTTAAAGTTTTGAGTTACAAAGGAAATGAATTTGATAAATTCATTATTCATAAGTTTTGAGTTACAAAGGAAATGTATTTGACAAATTCATTATTCATTAAATTTTACGTTATAGATTCTTGAAAGAATGACATTTTTTATTTTAAAACATACATGAACCTATTAACTATTACTTAATTAATATACTTCTCATGCATGAAACTTTCATCCTATAAATATTGTTTTCTTTGGTTTGAAAAGATAAGCACTCAAAAAACTACTTTCCCCTTGAAAAACACTTGGGAGACATTGATCAAATGGTGAAATCACCAATTCAAGAATAGAAGAGCAACATTCTTGAATGCTACTTGTTTTGTGGCTTAGTTGAATCCCGAAGATAGAGTTGTCACTTGTTCTTCCGTTTGCTCGTGGGAGAGACTCCAACTATCTTCAAGAAGCGTATTATCGTGCCTCTAAGCCAAGCAAGTTTTATTTTGAATTTCTTGTACAATTATCATTATTGTTCTAACAGTAAATAACTAGTAATAAATAGATCATAAATACGGCACAATGTCATGGCCAGTTAGGACTTAATCATTGTAGCCTTTCAACTAACTGCAAGAATCTGAAGATATCTACACAAAAAGGCACAAGTGATGCACAAAGACCATTGGGAAGAAAGCAGCAGGGCTCCAAATGTAAGGAGCATACAGAGTATCTGCAATGGCAGATTACACATTTCGGCATCAGGCTGCAATTTGTTTCTAAATATTTGGTCCCAGGAACCTATTCCACACATCAAGAATAATCTGAGTGAAACTCATCATAGAAATCACTCGGGCATGGTGACATGACCTCTTGCTCCAAATATTGCAGCACCTGTTGTATTGAAGGTCTATCATCTGGATTTGCATCAGTGCATCTTGCAGCTATTTCTAGAATTGCTTCCACTGTCTCCGCATCTGCATCTCTGCACCTCTTAACTAGAATGTCTTCCGGTCTATTCTCCTTCAGCAAGGTATTCATCTGTTCATTTTTCACATCGTGATCACAATATCAATTTCCAAACTAATGTCCCCTATGAAGTCTTAAAAATCAATGAGTTTCATGGGAAGCATGCATACCCAGCCAACCACATTTAGGCCTCGGTTCACGAAGGATGGATCTGTTGGCCTCTTCCCAGTCACAAGCTCTAAAAGGAGAACTCTAAAGCTATACACATCAGATTTTTCTGTGGCTCTTCCACTTCGCAAGTACTCTGGATATATTAACAAACAAGAAATCATTAGTCAGACTTTTTCAAGAAGATGAGAGCTGCTAATTTCAATTTATAGAAGCTAGCATATAAAACTGTAATAACCCATACTTTTAATGAGGGAATGAGGGATAAATGGTAATTTAGACTATATTATTGTTATTAATATTAATTAATAGGATTAAAGTGGGCAAGCCAAAAAGCCAAAACTCACTCCCTTGTTTCAGTTTCACGTTTAAAAAAAAATGGAAGAGGAGTTTAATACTAGGGCTATATTTCTATTATCCCATTATTTGAAGGAGGCAGCAAAGCAACGTGAGAAGTAGTATATTAGGGGTTTTCTGATTTCTTTATATTGGAAGAAAACATGAAAAACTTATTGGCAAACATTTTTGGGGAGTTCATAGAAGGCAAAGGTTATTTCTAAGTGAAAACCGCAGGTATGTAGAGTCGTTTCTAATTTAAATTGATATGCGTTATGGTGGTATTGTTCTTATCAAAGAATTGTTATATGGGATAAAGAGATAAGCGGTAGCATGACTTAATTAATGGTTTGGTAACCTACTGATTTGGAGAGATTAATTTGCATCTTTGGTATAGTAAAGTTGGTAGCTGTTTATAGCTTTGAGTCACTATATGTATTGGTTTTCACCTTGATTTGCTTTATGGAAAAAAAAAATAAGAGGAGACAACCTGTAATGATTGAATGATAAAAGCAATCCACCAAGAGCTAAATTGCAGCACTGTCGGCTAAGGAAAAACGTGAACTTGAGCTTGAAACATATCCTCTTAATATAGAAAATATTCTTCTATATACTGGCCTATCCGTAAGTATAAAGTGAGAATAAAATATAAAATTAAAATAATTCTTATTAATTTTTTGAATATGAGTATGATCCCGACTAGCATAATTGATATCGTTAATTAATATGTTTGCATAGATTGAAGCCATTGAAGACTATTTAGTTGGTGTTCTACGAGTACTTGCGAGGTTGAGGAAAGTGTTGTTAGCGAGGTAAGTGAGACTTTAAGCTTTGAGAGCTTACTTTTTAAATATTATTTTAAAATTGTGTTTTTGTCTGTCCGGTCCATGTATTGGAACAAGCGTGTTCTTGAAAGAATCGGTAGTCTTCAAGACCGGTCGCATATACTTTATATTCAAGAATACTAAAAATTATTCCCTTTATAAAATATTCTGTAATGTGATACGTTTGTGTACTATGAGATTGGAGCATTGCGTATGCTTTTTGGTACTAATGGGGCATTGTGTATGCTTTCCTGAGTATTATGTATACTCTTGATATATATTTGGTACATTGTGTATGTTGCCCGGAACTTCTGATGTTGGTTAATCATTTTAATTATAAATTATGGTAATTACTTGTTATAAATTGTATTGAGATATATTGTTTCTGATGAATGATTTTTGGATCTCGTTGGTCACCTTATTATGTGTAATAACTTTATGTTCTTGGTGTTGTTGTATTTTTTTTTATATTTGTCCCAGAAATATTTAAAGTAGCGAATCGATGATCTTACTGAGTTATATTTACATATAGCTCACTCCTTACTTACATGTCTGCAAATACTACCGCGCAAGGTGACACTAGTGGGTGACGGTTCCTTCGTAAGGATTCTATTGCTAAGGTGAGCCTTCCCATTGTTCGTGGAGGCTTTCGTTTCAACTTTATCTATCTAGTTTATTTTTCTTTTCATTGGATTTGCATGCCCGAAGGTTGAACTTATGTAATTCTATTTTAGATGTTCCATGGTCTTAGTGTGAGATTTGAGACAAAGAATTAATTCTCGAGTGATTGTTGAATTTATAGTTCATGAGTATACCACACCAATCCAAGAATCACATGCTTCGACATTGCATAAAATGTTTCAGCCAGTAGTTTGGCTAGACGACTTAGGAATTTGAATGTGCTTAATTTCTCTCCCTATAACTTTGAATAATATGTTTTTTCGTTATAATTACTTTTAACTATCTAAAATATTTTTATTTTGAAATCCACTAGCTAGTTAGAAGGCCAGCCTAATAATTACTTGCTTCCCAAGTTACAATTTGTTTCCTTAATCCAAAAGTTACCGAATCCTAGGATACTATATGTACAAACTAGGCTTTGCTCAATGTCTATAAAAGACTTCTACTGCTGTGAACAACTCATCACACATTCTTTTCTCTGCATTTAGGTTAATTACAAATTTCTAAGTTGCAAACTACAACAAGATGGAGAATCTACGAACTGCCTATGATGTCAACCCTTGGACAGACGATTTCATCATTCCAGAGACGATCGACTTGAAGAGCATCATCAACCACCCTTCTGCTCCGTTTTTCATGATCGAACTTCGAGTTCAAGAATTTCTCCAGTATCTGCCGGAGAAAGCGGATTCCATTGTGGAGGAACCTCGAGGTCCATATATCGTGGAATCTTTCTATCTACCGAGTAAAGCTGTGATTGATGACTATGCTGCGGATGATAGCATTAGCCAAATACTAAGCTGCGTAGGCGTGCCTCTTAACAGAATGGTGCCCATCATACAAAAAGTCTCTTCCTTTGCACGTACCATGATGTCTCAACCAGACAACTTGGGACGGCCTCTGCTTCCTATTGTTGTTGGCATTGAAGTTAACACTGGGGATCCCAGAGACGCAGAAATAGCGTACGAGAGAAAATTTGGTCGGAGGCCGGAGATTATGGAAGAGGAGAAGCCCATGGATAAACGACAAAGAATTAAAGTTTAGGTATATATTGCGTTGAAGGCTACAACAGCATGTGTAATTTACGAAGCAACATCAAGAAAGTTACTATATATGCAAATCTTGATTAGTTTAAATTTCTATCTATGTTTTGTAGACTGCAAGTCTTTTTGATCAGTACTTATATATGTTGCCACATGAAATCAGTTATTGTTATAATAATGGATAATTCAATTTTATCTTTATAAATCTACAGTAATTCAACTTGTAAGATGATTAACTAATAAGTGACAGAAGAAGTATATTAGTTTATTGGTAATAGGTTATTGATTTAGTAGTTGGGTATCGATTTATTTCTTTTAATTAGGTTATCGGTTCGATTTTTAATTTGTCCAACGTTCTTATCGGGGGAACCGTTAACTAAATACTATTTTATTAAATTGCAATTGTTGTATAAAATATTCTTTTAACAGTAGTATTTTACTATACTTCTGTATTAGCTTTAACTTTGATAAAGACAAATTGTTCTCAATTAATATTCCCAATATCAAGAAAGGGGACTTGACTGACCTTGACCAATTATCGTCTTTTTTCTAAAATTCCCAAAGATAGTGTCAACATTTACTTGTTCCTTTCTTTAATTTGTGTATTTTAAATTTAGCATATTAAGGTGAATGAAGAAGAGCATTTAGGGGTGTGCATATTGGTTTGTCACGTTGCCTGAAAGTTTATAGCAAAATTTTAACCGTTAAATTGATAACTAGCCGCAAACCAATAATGCTTGATAACCAATTAATCGATGTCTTAAAAATTTAGCATATTAACAAATCCATAACCTTTAATATACAACCCGATTATTATGCAACCCTACACATAAGCTGTTGGTTTTTTTAAAGAAAGATGGGGCAGCGAAAAGGGGTTAAAATGGCTCTCAATGGATTGAATAACTTTCAATAGCTTTCAATAGTATTCAATGATTTTATTGAACATCAAGGTGCTTTAAATAGCCACCTTACAATAGAAAAATCAGCAACATTCAAAATTTAAACTAACTAAAATGTCTCAACAAATCAAACAACCTAACTTAAATTCAAAATTCAAATTCATCCTAAATTAACTAACTTATTTTACTAAAAACTAGTGCAGTAACTTAAGCAATTTCCAACACTCCTCCTTGCTTTAGTTACTGCTATTTAAAAAACTGTACCTCCTTAATTTTTGCTCTGGTACTAAATGTTGAATTTTTTTTTAATTTTTTTTTGGAATTTGCACTTTTTCTTTTTTATATTGATCTTTCTCTTATTTCTTTTGGTTCTTTGCTGGAAAAACACCATCAACAATCTTGTTTTGTTTGAAAGAACTTTCATCTTGACAATTGTGGGAGTTGCAAAATGTTGTTGTAAGAATTTTTCTTCTTTCACAACATCACATAAAGCATAAGTGTTGAAATTTAATTTTATTTTCACTGACCAAACTTGATATTTTTCGCCAGTGAAAATATTTGGGGCATTCAATGAGAGACTGCTGCTTGACATCTTTTTGGTTGAAAATAGTCCAATGCTTTAAAAATAAGCACGAGTTGAAAAAGGTAGCCCTAATGAGTTAAGATGGAGCCCTGCCGGGTTAAAGAGGTAGCCCTTACAGGTTAAAAATGGTATGGTAGCGCTTTGGAAGAACTAACAGATCCCGTAAGATCAATGAGACTCTTGATACCAATGTTGGTTTTTTTAAAAGAAAGATGAGGCAGCGAAAAGGGGGTTAAAATGGCTCTCAATGGATTGAATAACTTTCAATAGCTTTCAATAGTATTCAATGATTTTATTGAACATCAAGGTGCTTTAAATAGTCACCTTACAATAGAAAAATCAGCAACATTCAAAATTTAAACTAACTAAAATGTCTCAACAAATCAAACAACCTAACTTAAATTCAAAATTCAAATTCATCCTAAATTAACTAACTTATTTTACTAAAAACTAGTGCAGTAACTTAAGCAATTTCCAACATAAGCAATGTGTTATATTAAGTTTTGTGTATTAATTTATATTTAAGGAGATGACTCTAAAAGTAATCTAAACATGACATATTTTTTTATATAAAGGGACAAAAACACACATTTTAAATATGTCTAATAAAATATCACAACAACCAAATTAAAATCTATTGAGGGATCAAAAGGTGGCCTATCTCAATAATGGAATACAACTCATAAGGAATGTCAATTTCAATTTCTTCCAATGAATTTTAATTTAAAGAGCAATTACGTAGATCAGTTACTTTGTCTTTAATTAAGTGAATCATTATAGGTGCTCAAGTATTTGATATATTTAAGTACTATAATATATTAGAGGAGAATTTACGCTAGATTGTGGTGGAATGGAGGTCCTTCGATTCTTAATTAAAAATCTCGAATTATAACTCTCGATATAAAAAAAAAAATCTTATTATGAGCCGTAGAAAAACCATTAAAAAAAGTAGGAGATTTTACAAATAGAGCAAAATGAATGTAAATACTTTTATTTTTGCTATATGTCATTTATTTGCAAAAGAACTAAGTAGCAATTGATAAAAAAGCTTCCGCCAGTTGTTGTAATAGTTTTGCTAGACTTGGGGAATTACTTTTAATAGGAGAGGAGGAGAAGGTAATGCATTGTTTGTTTAATGGGGGGAAAGAGTGAGCAGATAGGAGGAAGAAGAAGGGGAAGAGGTATTGCTACATTGTTTTTTTTTTTAAAAAAAAAAAAAAAAGAATTTGTTTTTTAAATAGGAAAGCTCGAGGTCCATATATCGTGGAGTTTTTTATTTGGACATTAAAACTGCATCTTTCCTGAAATATTTAATATTTGGACATCTTTTCCTTAAAATTTAGTGCCTCATAGTCCATAATAGTTAACGGGATACCTAGTTGAACCTATTGAAAGTTTATGAAACCCATTCTCCATTGTTTCCAGCAAAACAATATTGCACTATGTCTCGAATTGTAACTTGCAATTTGCCAAATCATAAGTAATCATAACACTGGAATTTGGATATAATAATACACAGTCAGCACACTGCAGCTTAATTACCAAGTCAGACACATTCAATCTTATATTTCAAAATACACGTTATGAAGATCCTATCGCTTGCTGAATTGTAAATATTATTCGAAAACCACCAAAGAGAAGAGCTGCTACATTATATCCTGAAGACGAACGGATACTCAAATGACAAATTTATTGGTTCTTTCTGTTTCATAACGAACTCATTGGATCTGGAAGATGGAGCAATCCACCATCCACCAGCAAGTCATGCCCATTCACAAATGCAGAATCATCCGAAGCCAGAAACAGAACAGCATCCGCCAAGTGCTTCACCGTCAGTGTAATACCCTTCAAACTAGTCAGTCGTCCGTACATTTTCAGAACCTTCATTGATGTTTCCGCCTCCGCACTGCTCATTAACGGTGTCATCACGGCGGATGGTGAAATACTATTCACCCTTATTCCGTACTCACCTAGTTGCCTTGAAGCTGATGTCACTAGCCCCAGCACAGCGTGTTTCGACATTGTATAATCTGTTCGCCAGGCTGCTCCCTTGCTTGCCCCAACACTGCCTGTACAAACTATGCTCCCTCTAACCCCCTGCTCCACCATGGCTCGTGCTGCATGCTTCACACACGCAGCCATGCCTCGTGCGTTGACTCTTATCACTCTGTCGAATTCAGAAAGATCGAGATCGAGTACCTTTTGACCTGAATTACTCATGATTCCTGCGTTACTGAACATGATGTCAAGCTGACCGTATTCCTTGACTGTCCAATATACCATGCCTTTCACTTGATTTTCATCACTAACGTCGCAGTGCACGTAGCTGCAAACCTGTAAAGGGATGGATTCCGCCACTGCTTTGCCATTCTCATCTTGGATGTCAGCAATGACAACGGCGCGTGCACCATGTTGGGCAAAAAGGCGTACTGTTGCTTCTCCAATTCCGCTGGCGCCACCAGTCACTATGGCCACTTTGCCTTTCAGCTTTTGCATGACCAATGCCATTTTTTCTTTCAGATTTGTGCTTTACATTCTTTGTTGGTTCTTGAGAATGGAAATATCTTCCTAAAGCTGGGACCAAAGATTTTGGAGTAGGTGGCCTGATTAAGCAGGCACAATCATAAAACAATTATTTTTGATATTTCAATGTAAAACGCTTTACAAATATGCCATCCACCTATAGTTGAGTGACATTATTTATTTGAGTGAAAAGTGAACTCCTAGAGTATCTCAGTTTTTGAGTTTTACATCTGAACCAACGAGTGTAAGAATTTCTACCTTAACCATCACTAACTATTTATCAAACACACTTGAACTATTGATTGTTTGTGTTTTATACCTAAATTTTCAAGTAGAAAAGTGAACAATAAATAATTCAAGTGCATGTGTTTTAAAAAATAATTATTAATAATTTAGGTAGGAAACTTTCACACCTAATAGTCTAGGTATGAAATTAAAAAAGGGATACTTTTAAGTGTTTTTTCACCGGTCTGAGCGACGTAATTGTTGATTTTATGTTTCAATAAATTTTGAAACAAATACATCGGTTAAAGATTTTTAAGAGTTATGTTTCAATTAGTTTTGAAACAAATGCATCACTTAAAGTTTTGAGTTACAAAGGAAATGAATTTGACAAATTCATTATTCATAAGTTTTGAGTTACAAAGGAAATGTATTTGACAAATTCATTATTCATTAAGTTTTACGTTATAGGTTCTTGAAAGAATGACATTTTTTGTTTTAAAATATACATGAACCTATTAACTATTACTTAATTAATATACTTCTCATGCATGAAACTTTCATCCTATAAATATTATTTTCTTTGGTTTGAAAAGATAAGCACTCAAAAAATTACTTTCCCCTTGAAAAACACTTGAGAGACATTGATCAAATGGTGAAATCACCAATTCAAGAATAGAAGAGCAACATTCTTGAATGCTACTTGTTTTGTGGCTTAGTTGAATCCCAAAGATAGAGTTATCACTTGTTCTTCCGTTTGCTCGTGAGAGAGACTCCAACTATCTTCAAGAAGCGTATTATCGTGCCTCTAAGCCAAGAAAGTTTTATTTTGAATTTCTTGTACAATTATCATTATTGTTCTAACAATTTGAAGATAGTTGTCTCTATGGCTTCTACATCAATATCAAATAGTATTCCATCTTTGCCTAATCCTAATTTTGAAATATTTGATGGCAAAGACTTTCCTAGATGGCGTGGAAAGATGGAATTCTTTTTAAAACGATTAAAGTTGGCATATGTTCTTGAAGAACCTTGTCCTAATGCTCCTGGTTCTGAGGTAGCATCTGACGAGGCTACTTTGATTAAAGAACAAATTGCCAAATGGCAATATGATGATTACTTGTGCAAGAATTATATTCTTGGAGGAATGTCTAACAAATATTATGATCAATATTATGTTAAATACAAATATGCTAAAGAGATATGGGACACTGTTCAAGCTATTTATTTAGCCGAAGAGGCGAGTTCTAAGAAATTTCTCGTTTCAAATTATATGGAGTTCAAAATGGTTGATGACAAGTCAATCACTGAACAAGTACAAGAATTCCAACTTATAGCTAATAAAATTGCTATATCCGGAATTGCTCTTGATGAAAACTTTCATGTTGGTGCTATTGTATCAAAACTTCCTCCATCTTGGAAAGAGTACCGAAGCAAACTCTTACAAAAAAAGAAAGATTTGACTCTTGAACAATTGTTGCAACACTTGCAAATTGAACAAGAGACACGATAGTGTGATAATAATAGTTTGAAGGAACCTGTCATGAAAGCTCATATGGTTGAAGAAAAATCAAACAAGAAGGAGCCTGAAAATAAGAATTTTTCAAAGGCAAAGAAGACTACAAATTTCAAGCGTAATGGTGCCAATTTTAAATCTGGTGAATGCTATCATTGTCACAAAGTTGGTCACTATGCGCGTGATTGTAGAATTCTCAAAGCCGAAAAGAAGAAAGAAAAAGTAAATAAAAAAAAGAAGATGATCTTGTGGCAATGATCACAGAAGCATTTGTAGCGGAAGATCAAGTGGAATGGTGGATAGATACTGGCGCAACTCGTCACATACCAGGTAACCGAAATTCTTTCAAGACTTATGAATTAGTGAGGGACGGTAAAATTGTATATATGGGAAACTCCTCTACTAAAGTTGTGGGAAAAGGAACTGTTGAACTGAAGTTTACTTCCGGAAAGATAGTTACATTGATGGACGTATTGCATGTTCCTGATATTTGAAAGAACTTGGTGTCAGGTACGTTTCTTTCGAAGCATGGTTTTAAAATGGTTTTTGAGGAAGATAAGTTTATTTTATCTAAAAATGGCATGTTTGTTGGAAAAAGGTTATGTTTCAAATGGAATGTTTAAACTCAATATTGAAAATGAAAATATTTCTGCTTATCTTGTGGAGTCTCTGAACTTATGGCATGAACGTCTGGGACATGTGAATTTTAGATCCATTCAACTAATGGTGAATAATGGATTAATCAAAAATTATGGAAAGAATCATACTACTAAGTGTCTTACTTGTAGTAAATGCAAGATTACTAAGAAGACCTTTAAGACAATTGAAAGGACTTCCACACTTTTGCAATTAATTCACACTGATATTTGTGAGATGGATTATTTGTCACGTCATGGAAAGAGATATTTTATCACTTTTATTAATGACTACTCAATATATACTTATGTCTTTCCATTAAAAACAAAAGATGAAACATTTGAGACTTTCAAAACATATAAAACAGAAGTTGAAAATAAATTGAGTGTGAAAATTAAGTCAATTAGGTCTGATAGAGGTGGAGAGTACTTAAAGTTAGATTTTATTGATTTTTGTGAGAGAGAAGGCATTGAAAAATAATTGACCATGTCCTATACACCACAACAAAATGGTGTAGCAAAAAGAAAAACTAGGACTTTCATAGAAATGGTTAATTCTATGCTTTATGGATCTGGTATATCTTAAAATTTGTGGACTGAAGCCTTGCTTTCAGCATGACATATTTTGAATAGAATTACTTCCAGGAATCATGATGCATCTCCATATGAACTTTGGAATAATCGAAAATCAAATATAAATTATTTTAAAGTATGGGGTTGCTTGTCTCATGTTCGATTACCAAATCAACATTTAACCAAGATTGATTATAGAGGAGTAGATTGTGTGTTTATTGGTTATTCACAAAACAGTAAGACTTATAGATTTTTAAATCTTGAGACCCCAAGTCCTCACACAATTATTGAATCTTTACATGCTAACTTTTTTTAGCATATATATCCCAAGAAAAAAGATTCTTTTGAACAAGATTCAAGTTCTTCTATTTCTCCTCTTAAAAGAAAAATAGTTGAGCCATTGGAAGAAAGTCAATCAAGACGTAGTTCAAGATCAGCCAAATCAAAAAACTTTGGACCTGATTTTCAAGCTTATTTGGTTGAAAAGGATCCTGAAAGTTATGTTGAAGCTATGTCTTCACATGATGCTCCATTTTGGCGTGAAGCCATTGATGATGAAATGTATTCTATATTATCTAATTATACATGGATATTGTCAGATCTTCCTACTGGATGTAAACCAATTGGTTGCCGATGGATTTTTAGGAAGAAAATGAAATCCGATGGTACTTTAGATAAGTACAAAGTCAGTTTGGTAGCTAGAGTCTTTACTCAATTGAAAGATATTGATTATTTTGATACTTTTGAACCTGTAGCTCGAATGACCTCTATTCGTTTCTTGATTGCTTTAGCAGCAATTCATGGTCTTGTGATTCATCAGATGGATGTGAAAACTGCATTCCTGAATGGAGATCTAGACGAAGAAGTCTTTATGAAACAACCAAGAATTTGTCAATCTTGGTCAAGAATGTAAAGTTTGTAAACTTCTTAAATCTCTTTATGGATTAAAACAAGCTCCAAAACAATGGCACGATAAATTTAGAAAAGTTATGATTTCTAATGGCTACTTAATCAATGGTGGAGATATCTGCATATTTAGTAAATTTCAAAAAAAATTCTGGTGTTATAATATGTCTTTATGTAGATGACATGTTGATCTTTGGAACTGATATCGAAAGAGTCAAAGAAACAAAATATTTTCTTGCTTCTCAATTTGAAATAAAAGATCTTGGAGAAGCTGATGTAATTTTAGGCATCAAAATTGTAAGATCGACAACTGGTTTGACTCTTACTTAATCAAGTTATATTGAGAAAGTTCTAAAGAGGTTTGGTCATTTTGACGACAAGACTGCTCCAACACCATTTGATCCTAGCATCAAACTAGTGCGAAACTCTAGTGATATTCTTGATCAATTGACATATTCTAAGATTGTTGGGAGTCTTATGTATGCCATGCATTGTACCAGGACAGATATTAGTTATTGATACCAAACGGTATCTAAGAAGGCTCCAACAGTCCACAAATTCACAAAAATAGCCCACACGAACAAGACATCAAATGGCAACAACAACAAAGACTAACTTAAGATAGAAAGGGATAAATAACTTGACATAGAGAGAACATGTAAGCTAAGAACTAGAGAGTATATTAAACTCTAAAACCCCTACAAACATGTAAACTAATACCAAGCTCTTACAATGACACAAGAGAGGAGTCCACCACTCAAGCACCAATGTTTCCAAGCAAACACAATCACTAATGAATCCACACTAGTTTCTTGTCCTAGTTTCGATTTGCCTCAAGTAGAGAGAGGACTTTGGTGTTTCTAAAGTGTTTCAAGAACTTACAACAATAATCAACTAACCCTCAAAAAACCTATCTTGTTCTATTTATATTACATAACAAATTAGACTTAAAATGACAAAAGTGCCCCTTTAATGTAAAGCCTTCAAAGGCCACCCCTCTAGTGTAGCAAATGAGAAAATGGGCAGCTTTGGGTGTGTCTTTGGTCCATCTCACATTTCAACATTGGCATTCCTTGCACAATCCTTTTCTACACTTGCACACACGTTGAGCTTCATAATCACACTTGTATCATCCTCTCTATCTTGAGAGGAATTTGCCCTCAAATTATGGCTTCACCTCGTCAATTGGCCACTTTAAAAAAAACCACTCAAAAATATCCGGCAAAACATGAGAGGGCCCAAAACAGTCCTCAAAATACATGTGGAATCCGAGAGCTCAATAACACAAGTCTTGGCCAACATCTTTATTTTGAACCTCGACTTCCTCTCTGTAGACACGTAATTTTGTCCCTCCCCAAAAGCATTTTTACCATTTTTACCACTGTCTTACTACGTGTCCTCATTCGTATAATTATATCCCAAAAAAGTACAAAAACAACAACCCTTAACAAAAACCCTCACAAATTTTATCTTCTTTTAAACATCCCAACAACCCTCCCTATTAAAAGTTGACACCTCACCACACCCTACCCATACCCCTAACCACCTACCCCTACCCCACCTATTTCCCTTTATATTTTCCAGTGGTCAACAGATATACACCATCACACAATATACAAAGAGAAAATGAAAAAGAGAATTCCATTTTGAAAAGGGAACCCATTAAAGATTCCACACACACGAACTTCTCTGGGAATTCACACAACAATACCTCACTAAAAATGGGAATTCCATAATCCTCACTATAGAAGACCTCACTCATAGAAACCCACAGAGATTCACCCACAAAAAAATCTCACGCACACACTCACAGCTCACCGGAAAACAGATGACACACACAGAGTAAAGGAAGACAGAGAAAAGGTGAGATATCAAAAGTGAGAAATGGAGGGAGATTGAGAGAGAAGAGAGGAACAGAGCGAGAGAGAGAGATCGTGAGAGAGAGGGAGAAAATGCAAGAAAAAGAGCGAAGAAGGGGAACCGATCCATGAGCCTCGATTCCGGCAAAACCTCGCTGGAGTACACTACCCCAATACCAACGAACCCATCGGAAAACCATTCCCATCCCTAGGGTTTCGAAATCAGCAACCAAAAACCTCGAGAACCGACCCAAAATTGCGTACTCAGGCAGGATCCATCGAGCTTTCGGTGAACGACCGAAGATTTCTCATCGGAAATTCCATCGGTTCATCGTCTATCACCCGCTCACCGAGAAAATACCTAATCCGACTCCACTTCACTATTTTGGCGTGAATTTTATATTTGTTTTTGTGAGCTTTGGTTTGGGTTAGTGCGAAATAGAAGCGGTTGGGTGGAATTCGACGTCGATATTATCGACTTGGGGAGTTTTGTTGTTTGAGGTTCAAATCGAGATTCTTCGGCATTGATTTATTTATTATCTACGAGAACGCTCTATTGAGGTCCAATTCTAATCTTCCCCTCTTTTATTTCATTATTCATTGTATTTGGTGCATCTAATTGAATATTTATATGATTGTTTGATCTTTGTTGATGGTGAACGAATTGTTCGTGTTGATTCTTTGATTATGAATTATGTGATGAAGGAATCTTGCTTAAAAATTAAACTTGTTGATTTGGGGGTCGGGATAAAAAATTGATAATCTGAAGTTGAAGGTTGTTTATTTTGATTCATTACTGAATATTGTTGAATTGGATGAATGGGAAAAAGTAGGTTCGGGTAGGCAAAGATTTAGGAATAAGTGTTTGCTCGTTGAATTATTGAATGCTTGATATGCGTGTTGAAAGGTTTGGTTTTATTGCTTTTGGGATCGAATGTATCATTTGGCCGGGGAATGCCCCGAAGTACTTGTATTATTTTTATCCGGGGAATGCCCCGAGGTATTTATACTCGGAGGACGTTCGTGATAAAGGCCCGAGGTATCGGTTGGGGCATTGGAGTTTAGTCTAGAATTAATTTAGAATAGGATTTTACATTTCCGCATTTTTCTAATTTTGGGACTGTATAATTGGACTGAACACTATATTTTTGGACTTGTTTTGTTTTGTTTTGTTTGTTTGATTGATTGTTTTGTATTGGTTTATACAATTGTAATGTCAAATTAGCCGATATGCTTCACTAAGCGACCGTGGTCGAACCACGGGATCGAGGGATACCTAACACCTTCCCCTCGGTCAACAGAATTCCTTAGTCGGAATCTCTGTTCGCGGATCAGTTATAGAGTCAAAACCATTTTGAAAAGGATTTCCAAAGGTGACTTGGCACACCAGATTATGCCAAGTGGCGACTCTGAGTTTTGAATATAAAAATTTCTTTTCGAAATAAATTTTAATCTTTTGTCACTTTAATAATTAAAACCCTTTCAAACCTTTTAAAATATAATTCTTTTCAGAGTTAAAAAAGAGGTGTGACAGCTCTGGTGACTCTTCTGGGGACTTGTTCAGAATTCGAGCTTATTTTGGAGTCGTATCGGCTTTGTTTGACACTATAGGTGTATAAACATTTTGTTTATGTTGTTTTGTGTTATTGTTTTATCATTATGGAATGTTTTCGTGCTCTTTGTGTACAGTATTTATCCTATGTGTTACCGCTTTTATATCTGGCATCATGTGTCCACCCCCCGGCCTTCTTTCTACAATAAGTCTGTAGTACACGTGTTGTACACGACCTCTAGTTGAGTCACCCTTATTTTAGAGGGGGAGCCGGCGGTGTTATGGAGTAGGTGGAAAGCTGTCGCAGCCACTATCGACCATACGCTCCCCCGAACAGCCTTGTTAGTGAACCCCAACGTAGGTCAGCCTTTAGGTCATGCTTATGTGCATCATATTGAGACCTAGCGGGGCCCACTTGGTCCTTTGTAGGAGATTCACCTCTAAAGCATCCCTACGTTTTAAATGTTGCATCTTTGAGGGTAACATGGTCATTTGATGGAATGATTTGGGGAAAACATGTGTTAGAAGTAAGGTGCGTAGGCAAGAACTGTTGAAAAAATAGAGAAAAAAAGTGAAGTGAGTCGAAAAGAAGAAAAAAAAAAAGAGTGTCGTAGCTTTTTAGTGTTCTTTATGGCTTTTGTTTTTCACAATTCAAAAATTCAAAAAGATTTCTTTAGTTTTTGCACTCATTCGTTCAAAAAACAAAACATCAAAAGATTTCTCACTTTGTCTCCTTTAGCATGCATTCATAATTCAAAATTTTCAAAAAAGATTTTTTTTAGTAGTTTTTATAAAAGAAAATGAAAAATGGTAGAAGTTTTATTCATTTCATATAATGAAAATACCAAAAAGATTTTCCTTCATAATTGTTGGTGTCAGTTTAGTTGAAGTGTCTAATTAAAAAAAGAAGAAGATTTTATTCGTTTGTCTTTGGTTGTGTCCCTTAAGTTAGGGTCAATCTGTTAGTTAATCGTTAATTGTCCAATCTGGACGAACTACGCACCCCTGATTCTCCTCTTTCGGGATGTGAGATACGTAGGCAGCCTATTGTTGGTTTGGGGATCTTATTTGAAAAATTCAAAAAGATTTTCTTCACTCTTTATTAGAGTAGGTTTCATATACTTCCTTAAAAGAAAACTCCAAAAAGATTTTTCTTTAATAGGTTTAAGCTTCATTTTCATATGAAATTCAAAATTGAAAACCCAAAAAGATTTTTCTTTGGTAATCATAGGTTTCATTTTATATAGGGAAGTTAAACTTGAAAAAATGCAAAAAGATTTTCGCCAATTCTTTTGAAAATTTGTTATTTCCTTTTCTTTTTAAAGTTTCAAAAAAAAAAGAAGGAAAAAGAGTTTAATTGGCCCTTTTGGCAAAGCTTCACGAACTACGCACACCTGATTCTCCTCTCTCGGGAGTGAGATACGTAGGCGCCCTTCTTGGGTTCGGTGATCTTTTTAAATAAAAAAAAAAAAAGAGGTTTTGAAAAAATGTTGAACTCTAACATATTTGTTGCCTCTTGTTCAGTTAGTTTAAGGTTGTTGGTTTGTGGTTTCATAGCTGGTTCTCCATATCACACCAAATCCAAGGAAGGGTTAGTTGTGTCCAACAAGGATATAGAGAGTGGCATCATGGATGAAACAAAGAGTCAGAAAATTGAGAGTTTAAAGGAAGAGAATTTGAGACTGAGACAACAAATGATGGAAATGTACCGAGTTTGGGCCAGTGGGCTGCCTCCACCTTCGTTCCCCACTTTTGACCCTGCAAAGACCTTGAGTCTTCCACCAAAATCACAAAGTCAGTTTCCTTCTGTTGTTGATGCACCACAGCATGCCTCAGAATCCATTCCACGTCAAATGCACCTCAATACTTTCACCACTCTTTCTTTAGCTCCTCAGTATAAGTCTAACACATTCACGGCACCATATACTGTTTGTGCTTTTGTTGCTCAACCTTCTACTAAGACTTCCACTTTGCCTATCAATCCAACGATTGTGCTTCCCCAGTCTACTAGTGAATCCACGTTCAATACTCTTGATGATCATTGTAATACTCTTGAGCCTACCGTTAAATTAAGTGAACCGCCAAAATTTCTTACTAAGAAGCCTAGCATGCTAGAAGAGCTAGAGAAAGTGGTTGGGAAAGTTAAGAGTGTAGAAAATGATATGAAAAATTCCCCTGGACTTATGGACTATGAAGATGTTTCATATAAAAACTGGGGCATGTCTTCAAGTGTTAACCTTTCTCCCAGCTTTGAGACATCAAAATTTGGGGAGCCGGATGGACAGAAGGATTCTATGAAACATTTGGGACGACATTGCAATCAACCAAGGGAAACTAATGAAAGAAGAAGGAAAACGCACCTATCGTCATGCCAGGGCCAAAGTCGAGTTTGAGAGGTCCAACCCACCAATACTGTCAGCCTCAATCCCGAGCTTACATATTAGATCCACATAACCACTTGCAACAAGGTTTCTTTCCCCAAAATCCAATAAATCCCATTCCACTTCCTCAATATCCTTTGAACAATGCACAATTGTATGCTCATCCATCTTCTTATCCACAATGGCATGCACCTGTCCCTCAACATCATCCTCGACCCCCATAAATTTACCAAGAAACCTCTAAATCTAAGTTTCTTTCGAGGCCAGAGTTCGCAAAGAGGAGGAAGAAAAAAGACAATTTCACTCCTATTGGGGAATCCTATGCTAGTTTATTCCAGAGATTGGTACAGCAGGGCATGATCACTCCTCTCCTTGGGTATACTCCTGACCTGCATTCAAGAAGCTTTGATCCTAATGTGCGATGTGCATATCATTCTGATGTTCAGGGTCATAGTATTGAAGATTGTCGCACTTTGAAAAGAGAATTAGAAAAGATAATTCAAGATAAATTGATTGTGGTGCAAAACATTGGCCCTTCGACCATCCCACAGAGTTCTTCACCAGCACGCGGTACTGTATAATATGTGGGAGGCAATGAGTTAAGCATGGGTATCCAGAGCTTATTCGTTAAAGGAAATGTGTCTGACAGTGGTGGAAGCTCTAGTCATGTTGATATGCAAACCAGTGGCTAATATGTCAGGCTAAGCAATTGAAAAGTCACCCCTCTCCCTACTAGGAAGAGGTCTGATAGTTTGTTTTATTTTCTTTTCTGTTTTTCAAATTATTTCAGGGTTGTAGTTCGGGATCTATCTTGTTTTGTCCCTTTGTCGTTTATGTTCAAACCCTTTTATCTTTTATTTCAACTAAATGAAGTACCCCTTTCCTTTTGTGTTTCAAATATGTGTTGTTTGTTTGTTTTCTTTATACAGTCATTTTATGTTGATTCTAGTGATATGACATGCCTGCGAAATTTTCAGTCAGATCTTAAAATCCAGTTTAATCATGAAGCATTGAATCAGAGAGTTAAATTTAGGAAAAGAGAGCATCTGAGAAAATAAATAGAATGTTGGGGCATTTGGTGATCAACTTGAAGCCTTCTTTGAAAATTGAGACTTTGAGAATCGCAAGGATAACTTGGTCATCAATTAAAAGACATGTATTAATTAGGTCAAACAGTGTCTACGTGATCCTATAAAGAGGAACAGAAAGAAAATCAACTCCACGAAAGCGTGAGTCATTCAATGTGATGGATATAACACAGGTGAAGTTGTATGTTTGACAAGCCCAGAAGAAGTAGTGGTACACATGCTCAATTAAAGTTAGTATTGTGAAAGTGTCACAAATAATCTTCATCTCTCACTTTCATATTGCATGATATGTACTTGCATTTTTAAGGATTGATATGACGAAGGCATATCATTCTGCTATCCAAACATCGGGTCATCCTTTGTTTACCCCATTTGAGCTTTAGTCCTATTTTCTTTCATACCCCTCTTCTGGAATCAAGATGGAGTCAGCAAAACTCAAAAGAAAAGTGTCGAGCAAAACAATAGAGTCAGAAAGTTTCCAAAAAGAGAAGAGAGGAAAATGTGTCCAAAATAGAAAAAAAGAGTGTCAAGAAAAATTAGAATCAGAAAAATCACAAAGAAAAAAGAGTAAAAAGAAAAAAAAAAGAAAAAAAAAATCAGAATCAAGCAAAATAAGTTGCCAGAACTACGCATGACCTGATTCTCCTCTCTCGTGGGTGAGTCGTGGGTGAGATACGTAGGCTGCCCTACTCCGGGCTCGGTCCAACCATATAAACAATTTAGAATTGCCCAGTCAAAAGAAACTGGGGCATGAGTTAATCCTCATTGTTTTAGTCAATTCCAAAAAGTTGTAAGTCCTAACCCACTTCAAGTGTCGTTTGGGCCTCAAATCATCCTTTCTTTCTAACCCTATCCAAAAGCCAAGTTACAACCAAAGAAAGACCTTCAGATCAATCTTTGAGGATATTAAGGCAAAGCATGCAAGGCATATGATGATGCATTTGGGAACTACTTGTCTTTCTCAGCATAAGGAATCAAGAGAGAAATAAAAATGAGAGAGTCTTATTGGTGAAAACCCTCACGGGCATCGTAAGACGATAATAAGTTGAGAGAGTCTTATCGGTGAAAACCCTCACGGGCATCGTAAGATGACTGGTGAGCTGAGAGTAGTGAAATGACGGTCTCATTGGTGAAAAACCCTCACGGACACCATAAGGCAATGGTGAGCTAGAAAAATGAGAGAGGCTTGTTGAAAAGAAAAAACTCCAAGGTGCCACTAGCCGAACGAGGTCTTAAATGCAATTGATCTAAAGAAACAACTCATTTTCAAGGCCATTAACTCAACAACAATTGGTAGAAAGTTTGGATGGAAAGATCAGGCAGCCTGACCCAAAATGCAAGGCATAATCTTTGGAGTTGACTGTCATTTTTAGATAATTTTTTATTTCTTTGTTTCAATGGGGACATTCATTATCTTTTCTTTCTTCTCTTTATTTTAATTTTATCTTTCTTGAGTCAGTTATCCAAATAAAAATTGTCATTCTTTTTTTTCGTTTCTTGTCTTTGAGTCAAGTCCGTGTCAAAACAAGTGAGAAAAGATTTTAAAACTGGCCACCAGCTTCTTTAATTTCACAAAGCAAGACAAAAGCTAGCACATGAAAAAGACATGATTGTGAGCCAAAAAAGGGCATGCAAGAAATTTTGTCAACAGAGAAGTCGGGGAACTCATGAAAATACCAAGGTTCAAAGGGTTTATTTGAGAAACACGACAAAGCAGAAATATTGTGTTTGTTTCAGAGTCACTCTTAATAAGCTGAGTTTGGGTCAATGATACAGTAAGTCAATGACATATGCTAATGGTTGGAAGCAAAGCTAAATGTGACAGGGGCAGGAGCAATTGCCTCAAAAGCCAAAGCCACAAACTAGCCACCATGTTTTTAAACTCACAAGTTTTCTTTGTATGTAACAGGAATATATGTTGCATTCAGATCAAGGATTTCAGATCCTAAACATCAAAGGCCATAATTTCTCACCTCAACAAATGCAAGAGGCAAGGTTGCTGCACAGGTTTGGTAATCAAAACCATGGTAAAACTCATAATTCAAGATCTCTAGGAGACGTACTTCCTTGTTTTGGTAATTCAAGCAGCATTGGTAAGGAGACAAACTTCATTGTTTTGATAATTCAAACAACATTGGTAAGGAAACACACTTCCTTGATTGGGTAATTCAAATTTTGCTTCTTAGGTAATGCACTTCCTAACTTAAGTCTTGATTCCTAGAAGACGTACCTTTTAGTCGAGTCATTCCCCTTGACTCCTAGAAGACGTACCTTTTAGTTAAGTCATCTTCCTTTGATTCCTAGAAGACGTACCTTTTAGTCGAGTCAGCTTTCTTTGATTCCTATAAGACGTACCTTTTAGTCGAGTCATTCCCTTTGACCCCTAGAAGACGTACCTTTTAGTCGAGTCATCCCCCTTGATTCCTATAAGACGTACCTTTTAGTCGAGTCATTCCTTTGATTCCTATAAGACGTACCTATTAGTCAAGTCATCCTCTTGATTCCTATAAGACATACCTTTTAGTCGAGTCATTTCCTCTGATTCCTATAAGACGTACCTTTTAGTTGAGTCATCCCCCTTTGATTCCTATGAGACGTACCTTTTAGTCGAGTCATTCCCCTTGACCCCTAGAAAATGTACCTTTTAGTCGAGTCATTTCCCTTGATTCCTATAAGACGTACCTTTTAGTCGAGTCATCATCCTTGATTCCTATTAGACGTACCTTCGAGTCATCACCTTTGATTCCTATAAGACGTACCTTTTAGTCGATTCATCCCCCTTGATTCCTATTAGACGTACCTTTTAGTCGACTCATCACCTTTGATTCCTATAAGACGTACCTTTTAGTCGAGTCATCCCTCTTGATTCCTATAAGACGTACCTTTTAGTCGAGTCATTCCCCCTTGACCTCTAGAAGACGTACCTTTTAGTCGAGTCGCTCCTTTGATTCCTATAAGACGTACCTTTTAGTCGAGTCATTCCCCTTGACCCCTAGAAGACGTACCTTTTAGTCGAGTCATCTCCCTTGATTCCTATAAGATGTACCTTTTAGTCGAGTCATCCCCCTTTGATTCCTATGAGACGTACCTTTTAGTCGAGTCATTCATCTTGACCCCTAGAAGACGTACCTTTTAGTCGAGTCATCTCCCTTGATTCCTATAAGACGTACCTTTTAGTCGAGTCATCACCCTTGATTCGTATTAGACTAACCTTTTAGTCGAGTCATCCACTTTGATTCCTATAAGACCTACCTTTTAGTCGAGTCATTCTCCTTGACCCCTAGAAGACGTACCTTTTAGTCGAGTCAATTTCTTTGATTCCTACCAGACGCACCTTATAGTCGAGTCATTCTCCTTGATTCCTATAATGATGTGACTTTCGCAAAAGTCCTTTGATGAAAAACTGGGGCAAAATTTAATTCTTGTGTTGGAACTTCACTTTCCTGGCATATGAGATCTCTTTATAATAATTTTTTTATTTGGGATAATTTTCTTTTTAGTTTTGATGTGATTTCAGGAGCCCGCTAGGAGAACAGGGTGAAGAAACGAAAGTCAAGCAACAAAGTGAAGGAGTTGAAAGTTTTCAATAAGGTGAAAAGTTGAAAGTTTTCAGGAGCCCGCCTGAAGAACAGGGTGATGAAATTGCAAGTCAGGAGCCCGCCTGAAGAATAGGGTAATGAAATTGCAAGTCAGGAGACCGCCTGAAGAATAGGGTGAGGAAATGACAAGTCAGGAACCCGCCTGGAGAATAGGGTGAAGAAATTGAAAGGAAAGCAACAAGTTGAAGAAATTGCAAGTCAGGGGCCCGCCTGAAGACAGGGCAATGAAATAGCAAGTCAAGAGTCAAAGAAGCTTCATAGATAGAGTTTTTGTAATTTCATTTATGTTTTTAACTTGTAATTTTCATTTTTTGATGTAATGACAGAGCCGCGGACCGAAACCTCGACGGGACCTCAATCGACTCTCCAACTCGGTATAGTCCTTCTCTTTCCAATCCTTTGAGAAACCTGTGACTTAATTCCCCCGTAACTTGGGTAGGTAGGTTGTCCTAATCAAGACTTGGTCTCCCTTATTCCTTCTGTTTCATTCTTTTTTAATAATGGTCGAGTCAAAATTTTGTCTCATTGTCTACTTCTTTGTATGAAAACACTTTGTGTTTACATGCAAAGAGGGGCATGATGTAGACACGTAATTTTGTCCCTCCCCAAAAGCATTTTTACCATTTTTGCCCCTGTCTTACTACGTGTCCTCATTCGTATAATTATATCCCACAAAAGTACAAAAACAACAACCCTTAACAAAAACCCTCACAAATTTTATCTTCTTTTAAACATCCCAACAACCCTCCTAATTAAAAATTGACACCTCATCACACCCTACCCGTACCCCTAACCACCTACCCCTACCCCACCTATTTCCCTTCACGTTTTCTAATGGTCAACAGATATACACCATCACACAATATACAAAGAGAAAACAAAAAAGAGAATTCCATTTTGAAAAGGGAACCCATTAAAGATTCCACACACACGAACTTCTCTGGGAATTCACACAACAATACCTCACTGAAAATGGGAATTCCATCATCCTTACTTCACTCACAGAAACCCACAGAGATTCACCCACTAAAAAATCTCACGCACACACTCACAGCTCATCGGAAAACAGATGACACACATAGAGTAAAGGGAGAGAAAGAAAAGGTGAAAAATCGAGAGTGAGAAATAGAGGGAGATTGAGAGAGAAAAGAGTAACAGAGCGAGAGAGAGATCTGTGAGAGAGATCGTGAGAGAGAGAGGGAGAAAACTCAAGAAAGAGAGCGAAGAAGGGGAACCGATCCATGAGCCTCGATTCCAGCAAAACCTCGCCGGAGTACACTACCCCAATACCAACAAACCCATCGGAAAACCAGTCCCATCCCTAGGGTTTCGAAATCAGCAACCAAAAACCTCGAGAACCGACCCAAAATTGTGTACTCAGGCGGGATCCTATCAAGCTTTCATGAACGGACGGCGATTTCTCATCGGAAATTCCATCGGTTCATCGTTTATCACCTGCTCACCGAGAAACGACCTAATCCGACTGCACTTTACTATTCTGGCATGAATTTTATATTTTTTTTCGTGAGCTTTGGTTTGGGTTAGTGCGAAATAGAAGCGGTTGGGTGGAATTCGACATCGATATTATTGACTTGGGGAGTTTCGTTGTTTAAGGTTCAAATCGAGATTCTTCGGCACAGATTTATTTATTATCTACGAGAACACTCTATTGAGGTCCAATTCTAATCTTCCCCTCTTTTATTTCATTATTCATTGTATTTGGTGCGTCTAATTGAATATTTATATGATTATTTGATCTTTGTTGATGGTGAACGAATTGTTCGTGTTGATTCTTTGATTATGAATTATGTGATGAAGGAATCCTGCTTAAAAATTAAACTTGTTGATTTGGGGGTCAGGATCGGAAATTGATAATCGGAAGTTGAAGGTTGTTTATTTTGATTCATTACTGAATATTGTTGAATTGGATAGTATCATGATTAGGACATCGAATGAATGGGCAAAAGTAGGTTCGGGTAGGCAAAGATTTAGAAATAAGTGTTTGCTCGTTGAATTATTGAATGCTTGATATGCGTGTTGAAAGGTTTGGTTGTATTGCTTTTGGGATCGAATGTATCATTTGGCCGGGGAATGCCCCGAAGTACTTGTATTATTTTTATCTGGGGAATTCCCCGAGGTATTTGTACTCGGAGGACGTTCGTGATGAAGGCCCGAGGTATCGGTTGAGGTATTGGAGTTTAGTCTAGAATTAGTTTAGAATAGGATTTTACATTTTCGCATTTTTCTAATTTTGGGACTGTATAATTGGACTGAACACTATATTTTTGGACTTTTTTTGTTTTGTTTTGTTTTTTTGATTGATTGTTTTGTATTGGTTTATACATTTGTAATGTCAAATTAACCTATATGCTTCAGTAAGTGACCGTGGTCGAACCATGGGATCGAGGGATGCCTAACACCTTCCCCTCGGTCAACAGAATTCCTTAGTCGAAATCTCTGTTGGCAGATCAGTTATAGAGTCAAAATCATTTTGAAAAGGATTTCCAAAGGTGATTTGGCACACCAGATTATGCCAAGTGGCGAATCTGAGTTTTGAATATAAAAAGTTCTTTTCGAAATAAATTTTCATCTTTTGTCACTTTAATAATTAAAACCCTTTCAAACCTTTTAAAAATAATTCTTTTCGGAGTTAAAAAAGAGGTGTGACACTCTCCATCTTTAGCCTTGCCTTCAATCTCATCCGAAATGCATCCCACCTCTTTTCGTGGTCGTATATTCCTCGTGGATCCCTATGTCTTTCTCTCAATTCATATTCCATCATATAAGCATCATCAAAGAGTCTATATCCTTCACGTCCCTCTCTACCATATTTCTCTACAAGGATGTGTCGGCTTTGGGGAAGTAGAGCTACGGTTGAGAGGATTGATTTGGTGAAGTGGAGCTTCGGTTGTGGAGCTTGGATGGGAGAGTTCGATTTTAGTGAGGGCATTTGGCTTCCAAGTTCTTCTTGTTGGAATTGATCAATTTGCGGGGGAGGTGGCTTACTCAGGTCTCGGTTTTGAGGGTAATTGGAAACTTGGCTTATGGCATTTTGTGGTGGTCTTGGGGGATTGGTCGTTGGATGTAAAGTTTTGGAAGTAGAAACAAGAGAGTTCCTTCGACTCTCCATACGATCCAAACTCTCACTCATAGTTGATATATTTGAATCTAATCTATCAAGACCCGCATTCATCCTAGCCACTCCACGGAAAAGATTTTCAATCTCGGCCAAGATAGCACTAAGAGAATTGTTATGCATTGTAACCAAAACAGTTGAAAATGCCTCACACAACAACACCAACGATGTCTCACACAACAAAATAGTCCGCAAGTCGTTGAACCACAAGCAACAACACCATAACCACCTACAAAACAAAAACACACGTTGTTGAAGAAAATTTGTCCAAAGATTTTAGTGTTCAATACTACACTCCTTTGATGAAGGAAATACGGCTATTGTGTAGGTGGACAAGACATTAGACTCTGTTTTCAAGAGTCAAAAGTCTTCTACCAACTTTTCACCAACTAGCACTTTTTTGGCTAGACAACTTTTTGAGATAGCCTTGTCTCTTTCCTCTTTTGTCTATCCTTGAAAAGTGTTTTGCACCCTTTTGGTATCTATACTTTTGAACACCTCTTTTTCTTTTACTACTTTGGTGTTGTCTTGAAAATGTTTTCAAGACAAACACAAAGTCTTATACTTCTTTTCTCTCTTCAAGATCAAACAACAACTTCTTCACACAACACAAGATGAACACCAAGAACACAAACTTTGAGTCTTCAAGTTCTAATGTTCAAGTTGGACCTCCAAAAAAAAACAACACCTTTTCAAGTTTAAAATCCACAACACAATACCAACAACACACCTTTAAACTTTAAATTTCACCACAACAACACAGCAAAATCGTTCAAATTTTAACCAACAACAACAACACCTTTTTTTTTGTTCTTTTTGGATCAAACACCTTCTTTTGGATGAACTTTTAAGATGAATATAAAAATATCCTCAAGAACACACCAAGAACACGAAGAACATCAGTCTTTCTAACTTTTGAACCGATATCGGAATGCGATGAAATTTTGAACCCAAGGATATTTTCAACTTCTAAACACATTCCAAACATCAATTTGTTCAATTTCTCAACCAAAATTTCAGATCTCGAACCCACCTCTCCTTCTTCAAGTTTAAGCCCACAACAATGGTAGAACACTCAAATCAACTCAAATTTAGCTCAAAATTGAACCCTAGACTCCTATAGTGTTAGAGAACAAGAATCTAACACTAAAAATACAAGAAAACAAGAATGTAACACTAAAAACTTAAGAAAACAACAAAATCAAAGACTCAAATTTTGACCTAGGGTCAAAAATGGGAATAGTACTTTTTTGGAATTTTTGATTTTGACACTTTTTTTTGTGATTTTCAAGATAACAAACCCAAGATTGACTTCGTAGGAACGAAATCAAGCTCAGCTTTGATACCAAATGATACCAAACGATATCTAAAAAGGCTCAAACAATCCACAAATTCACAAAAACAGCCCACACGAACAAGACATCAAATGACAACAACAACAAAGACTAACTTAAGATACAAAGGGATAAATAACTTGACATAGAGAGAACATGTAATATAAGAACTAGAGAGTATATTAAACTCTAAAACCCCTACAAACATGTAAACTAATACCAAGCTCTTACAATGACACAAGAGAGGAGTCCACCACTCAAGCACCAATGTTTCCAAGCAAATACAATCACTAGTGAATCCACACTAGTTTCTTGTCCTAGTTTCGGCTTGCCTCAAGTAGAGAGAGGACTTTGGTGCTTCTAAAGTGTTTCAAGAACTTACAACAATAATCAAATAACCCTCAAAAGACCTATCTTGTGCTATTTATATTACATAACAAATTAGACTTAAAATGACAGAAGGGCCCCTTTAATGAAAAGCCTTCAAAGGCCACCCCTCTAGTGTAGCAAATGAGAAAATGGGCAGCTTTGGGTGTGACTTTGGTCCGTCTCACGTTTCAACATTGGCATTCCTTGCACGATCATTTGCTGCATTGCACACACGTTGAGCTTCATAATCACACTTGTATCAGTTATGCAGTAGGAACTTTGAGCAAGTTTACTGGTAGCCCTGGAGTTGAGCATTAGAATGCCTTAATTAGTGTTTTAAGGTATCTGAAGGGTACAATTAATATTGGCCTGCATTATTCTACCTTTCCAGTAGTTCTTGAAGGCTATAGTGATGCTACTTGGAATTCTGATCCGAATGACTCTAAATCTATTACTGCTTGGATTTTCACTTTGGCTGGAGCAGCAATATCTTGGAGATCAAAGAAGCAAACATGTATTACTCACTCAACCATGGAGTCAGAATTTATCTCTATGTCTTCTGCTGAAGAAGAAGCTAATTGGCTGCGGAGTATGCTGATAGATATTCCATCATGGGGTAAGCCAATACCACCTTTGACTATATATTGTGATAATAAAGCTGCTATATTTCGGGCTTCAAGTGATTGTTACAATGTCAAGTCAAGACAAGTTTGTCTCAAACACAATCATGTGAGAATATTATTGGAGGATGGCATAATATCGCTTCAATATGTGAAGTCCAAACTCAATTTAGCAGATCCTTTGTCTAAAGGGATAGGCAAGAAATTGGTGGTACAAAATTGTAATAGGATGAGAATAAAGCCTATTGTAGATTGATTGTACTTTATGGGAAAAACAAGTAAAGTTACAATTGTGAAGCACATCAATAAAATTTCCTTTTTCCCTAGAGAGTGAGTAGATGTGCATAAGTTGAGATTTTCCCTAGAGAGTGAGTAGATGTGCATAAGTTGAGATTTATTCTCTTGATAAATCTATAAGACCGATATCGGTTGGAGTAAATAATAACACTCTTGATAGATTTGACAGTATTCCTACAAAAGAAAAGAATGAGATTATATTCTCTTATTAAGTCTATACACCAATTTCGGTTGGAGTGTGTAGGAACACTCTTGATAGATTTACTAATACTTTGTTGTAAAGGAGGATGAGATTAATTTCTCTTAATGAAATTCATAGACTACTTAATCGGAGTATGCAAAGTTACTCTTGATGAATTCACCGCACTAAGTGCGAAGTGGAGGCCGCTTCAATAAGATTTTTATAGGGAAATCATAAAGCACTTAGCTAAAAGGATTCGGGACACATGGCCGTAAGGTGTCAAAGGATTTTGATTTTCACCGGAACATTGCAATATGCGTGGAGTATTTTTATACTTCATTCAATGAACCACTTAGTTCAAGATTTGTTCACTAAGTAGTCAATGATTTAGAAAGTCTTCACTAGCTAATGGTTCAAGTCCAAAAGACACCATTATTGATGCATGTTGCTAGATTGATGTCTCAAATGAATTTTGTTTTTTTAAAAGATAAAATTTCTTGAAACAAGTGGGAGATTGTTGATTTTATGTTTCAATAAATTTTGAAACAAATACATCAGTTAAAGATTTTTAAAAGTTATGTTTCAATTAGTTTTGAAACAAATTCATTATTCATAAGTTTTGAGTTACAAACGAAATGTATTTGACAAATTCATTATTCATTAAGTTTTACGTTATAGGTTCTTGAAAGAATGACATTTTTTGTTTTAAAACATACATGAACCTATTAACTATTACTTAATTAATATACTTCTCATGCATGAAACTTTCATCCTATAAATATTGTTTTCTTTGGTTTGAAAAGATAAGCACTCAAAAAACTACTTTCCCCTTGAAAAACACTTGAGAGACATTCATCAAATGGTGAAATCACCAATTCAAGAATAGAAGGGCAACATTCTTGAATGCTACTTGTTTTGTGGCTTAGTTGAATCCCGAAGATAGAGTTGTCACTTGTTCTTCTGTTTACTCGTGGGAGAGACTCCAACTATCTTCAAGAAGCATATTATCGTGCCTCTAAGCCAAGCAAGTTTTATTTTGAATTTCTTGTACAATTATCATTATTGTTCTAACAATAAATAACTAGTAATAAATAGATCATAATTACTGCATAATGTCATGGCCAGTTAGGACTTATCATTGAAGCCTTTCAACTAACTGCGAGAACCTGAAGATATCTACACAGAAAGGCACAAGTGATGCACAAAGACCATTAGGAAGAAAGCAGCAGGGCTCCCAAAGTAAGAAGCATACAGAGTATCTGCAATGGCAGATTACACATTTCAGCATCAGGCTGTAATTTGTTTCTAAATATTTGGTCCCAGGAATCTATTCCACACATCAAGAATAATTTGAGTGAAACTCATCATAGAAATCACTCGGGCATGGTGACATGACCTCTTGCTCCAAATATTGCAGCACCTGTTGCATTGAAGGTCTATCATTTGGATTTGCATCAGTGCATCTTGCAGCTATTTCTAGAATTGCTTCTACTGTCTCCGCATCTGCATCTCTGCACCTTTTATCTAGAATGTCTTCTAGTTTATTCTCCTGCAGCAAGGTATTCATCTGTTCATTTTTCACATCGTGATCGCAATATCAATTTCCAAACTAATCTCCTATGAAGTCTTAAAAATCAATGAGTTTCATGGGAAGCATGCATACCCAGCCGACCACATTTAGGCCTCGGTTCACGAAGGATGGATCTGTTGGCCTCTTCCCAGTCACAAGCTCTAAAAGGAGAACTCCAAAGCTATACACATCAGATTTTTCTGTGGCTCTTCCACTTCGCAAGTACTCTGGAATATTAACAAACAAGAAATCATTAGTAAGACTTATTCAAGAAGATGAGAGTTGGTAATTTCAATTTATAGAAGCTAGCATATAAAACTGTAATAACCCATACTTTTAATGAGGGAATGAGGGATAAATGGTAATTTAGACTATATTATTGTTATTAATATTAATTAATAGGATTAAAGTGGGCAAACCAAAAGGCCAGAACTCACTCCCTTGTTTCAGTTTCACATTTAAAAAAAAATGGAAGAGGAGTTTAATACTAGGGCTATATTTCTATTATCCCATTATTTGAAGGAGGCAACAAAGCAACGTGAGAAGTAGTATATTAGGGGTTTTCTGATTTCTTTATATTGGAAGAAAACACGACAAATTTATTGGCAAACATTTTTGGGGAGTTCATAGAAGGCAAAGGTTATTTCTAAGTGAAAACCGCAGGTATGTAGAGTCGTTTCTAATTTAAATTGATATGTGTTATGGTGGTAGTGTTCTTATCAAAGAATTGTTATATGGGATAAAGAGATAAGGGGTAGCATGACTTAATTAATGGTTTGGTAACCTACTGATTTGGAGAGATTAATTTGCATCTTTGGTATAGTAAAGTTGGTAGCTGTTTATAGCTTTGAGTCACTGTATGTATTGATTTTCACCTTGATTTGCTTTATGGAAAAAAAAATACGAGGAGACAACCTGTAATGATTGAATGATAAAAGCAATCCACCAAGAGCTAAATTGCAGCACTGTCGGCTAAGGAAAAACGTGAACTTGAGCTTGAAACATAGCCTCTTAATATAGAAAATATTCTTCTATATACTGGCCTATCCGTAAGTATAAAGTGAGAATAAAATATAAAATTAAAATAATTCTTATTAATTTTTTGAATATGAGTATTATCCCGACTAGCATAATTGATATCGTTAATTAATATGTTTGCGTAGATTGAAGCCATTGAAGACTATTTAGTTGGTGTTCTACGAGTACTTGCGAGGTTGAGGAAAGTGTCGTTAGCGAGGTAAGAGAGACTTTAAACTTTGAGTGCTTACTTTTTAAATATTATTTTAAAATTGTGTTTTTGTCTACCCGGTCCATGTATTGGAACGAGCGTGTTCTTGACAGAATCGGTAGTCTTCAAGACCGGTCGCATATACTTTATATTCAAGAATACTAAAAATTATTCCCTTTATAAAATATTCTGTGATGTGATACGTTTGTGTACTATGAGATTGGAGCATTGCGCATGCTTTTTGGTACTAATGGGGCATTGTGTATGCTTTCCTGAATATTATGTATACTCTTGATATATATTTGGCACATTGTGTATGTTGCCCGGAACTTCTGGTGTTGGTTAATCATTTTAATTATAAATTATGGTAAGTACTTGTTATAAATTGTATTGAGATATACGGTTTTTGATGAATGATTTTTGGGTCTCGTTGGTCACCTTATTATGTGTAATAACTTTATGTTCTTGGTGTTGTTGTTTTTTTTTTTTATATTTGTCCCAGGAATACTTAAAGTAGCGAATCGATGATCTTACTGAGTTATATTTACATATAGCTCACTCCTTACTTACATGACTGCAAATACTACCGCGCAAGGTGACACTAGTGGGTGACGGTTCCTTCGTAAGGATTCTATTTCTAAGGTGTGCCTTCCCATTGTTCATGGAGGCTTTCGTTTCAACTTTATCTATCTAGTTTATTTTTCTTTTCATTGGGTTTGCATGCCCGAAGGTTGAACTCATGTAATTCAATTTTAGATGTTCCATGGTCTTAGTGTGAGATTTGAGACAAAGAATTAATTCTCGAGTGATTGTTGAATTTATAGTTCATGAGTATACCACACCAATCCAAGAATCACATGCTTCGACATTGCATAAAATGTTTCAGCCAGTAGTTTGGCTAGACGACTTAGGAATTTGAATGTGCTTAATTTCTCTCCCTATAACTTTGAATAATATGTTTTGTCGTTATAATTACTTTTAACTATCTAAAATATTTTTATTTTGAAATCCACTAGCTAGTTAGAAGGCCAGCCTAATAATTACTTGCTTCCCAAGTTACAATTTGTTTCCTTAATCCAAAAGTTACCGAATCCTAGGATACTATATGTACAAACTAGGCTTTCCTCAAAGTCTATGAAAGACTTCCATTGCTGTGAACAACTAACTCATCACACATATTCTTTTCTCTGCATTTAGGTTAATTACAAATATCTAATTTGCAAATTACAACAAAAGTTCAAGATGGAGAATCTACAAACTGCCTACGATGTCAAAGCTTGGACAGACGATTTCATCATTCCAGAGACGATCGACTTGAAGAGCATCATCAACCACCCTTCTGCTCCGTTTTTCATGATCGAACTTCGAGTTCAAGAATTTCTCCAGTATCTGCCGGAGAAAGCGGATTCCATTGTGGAGGAACCTCGAGGTCCATATATCGTTGAATCTTTCTATCTACCGAGTAAAGCTGTGATTGATGACGATGCTGCGGATGATAGCATTAGCCAAATACTAAGCTGCGTAGGCGTGCCTCTTAACAGAATGGTGCCCATCATACGAAAAGTCTCTTCCTTTGCACGTACCATGATGTCTCAACCAGACAACTTGGGACGGCCTCTGCTTCCTATTGTTGTTGGCATTGAAGTTAACACTGGGGATCCCAGAGACGCAGAAATAGCGTACGAGAGAAAATTTGGTCGGAGACCGGAGATTATGAAGGAGGAGAAGCCCATGGATAAACGACAAAGAATTAAAGTTTAGGTATATATTGCGTTGAAGGCTACAACAGCATGTGTAATTTACGAAGCAACATCAAGAAAGTTACTATATATGCAAATCTTGATTAGTTTAAATTTCTATCTATGTTTTGTAGACTGCAAGTCTTTTTGATCAGTACTTATATATGTTGCCACATGGAATCAGTTATTGTTATAATAATGGATAATTCAATTTTATCTTTATACATCTACAGTAATTCAACTTGTAAGATGATCAACTAATAAGTGACAGAAGAAGTATATTAGTTTATTGGTAACAGGTTATTGATTTAGTAGTTGGGTATCGATTTATTTCTTTTAAGAAGGTTATTGGTTCGATTTTTAATTTGTCCAACGTTCTTAATGGGGGAACCGTTAACTAAATACTATTTTATTAAATTGCAATTGTTGTATAACATATTCTTTTAACAGTAGTATTTTACTATACTTCTGTATTAGCTTTAACTTTGATAAAGACAAATTGTTCTCAATTAATATTCCCAATATCAAGAAAGGGGACTTGACTGACCTTGACCAATTATCGTCTTTTTTCTAAAATTCCCAAAGATAGTGTCAACATTTACTTGTTCCTTTCTTTAATTTGTGTATTTTAAATTTAGCATATTAAGGTGAATGAAGAAGAGCATTTAGGGGTGTGCATATTGGTTTGTCACGTTGCCTGAAAGTTTATTGCAAAATTTTAACCGTTAAATTGATAACTAGCCGCAAACCAATAATGCTTGATAACCAATTAATCGATGTCTTAAAAATTTAGCATATTAACAAATCCATAACCTTTAATATACAACCCGATTATTATGCAACCCTACACATAAGCTGTTGGTTTTTTTAAAGAAAGATGGGGCAGTGAAAAGGGGTTAAAATGGCTCTCAATGGATTGAATAACTTTCAATAGTATTCAATGATTTTATTGAACATCAAGGTGCTTTAAATAGCCACCTTACAATAGAAAAATCAGCAACATTCAAAATTTAAACTAACTAAAATGTCTCAACAAATCAAACAACCTAACTTAAATTCAAAATTCAAATTCATCCTAAATTAACTAACTTATTTTACTAAAAACTAGTGCAGTAACTTAAGTAATTTCCAACACTCTTCCTTGCTTTAGTTACTGCTATTTAAAAAACTGTTCCTCCTCAATTTTTGCTCTGGTACTAAATGCTGAATTTTTTTTTAATTTTTTTTGGAATTTGCACTTTTTCTTTTTTATATTGATCTTTCTCTTATTTCTTTTGGTTCTTTGCTGGAAAAACACCATCAACAATCTTGTTTTGTTTGAAAGAACTTTCATCTTGACAATTGTGGGAGTTGCAAAATGTTGTTGTAAGAATTTTTCTTCTTTCACAACATCACATAAAGCATAAGTGTTGAAATTTAATTTAATTTTCACTGACCAAACTTGATATTTTTCGCCAGTGCTGCTTGACATCTTTTTGGTTGAAAATAGCCCAATGCTTTGAAAATAAGCACGAGTTGAAAAAGGAAGCCCTAATGAGTTAAAATGGAGCCCTGACGGGTTAAAAAGGTAGCCCTTACAGGTTAAAAATGGTATGGTAGCGCTTTGGAAGAACTAACAGATCCCGTAAGATCAATGAGACTCTTGATACCAATGTTGGTTTTTTTAAAGAAAGATGGGGCAGCGAAAAGGGGGTTAAAATGGCTCTCAATGGATTGAATAACTTTCAATAACTTTCATTAGTATTCAATGATTTTATTGAACATCAAGGTGTTTTAAATAGCCACCTTACAATAAAAAAATCAGCAACATTCAAAATTTAAACTAACTAAAATGTCTCAACAAATCAAACAACCTAACTTAAATTCAAAATTCAAATTCATCCTAAATTAACTAACTTATTTTACTAAAAACTAGTGCAGTAACTTAAGCAATTTCCAACATAAGCAATGTGTTATATTAAGTTTTGTGTATTAATTTATATTTAAGGAGATGACTCTAAAAGTAATCTAAACATGACATATTTTTTTATATAAAGGGACAAAAACACACATTTTAAATATGTCTAATAAAATATCACAACAACCAAATTAAAATCTATTGAGGGATCAAAAGGTGGCCTATCTCAATAATGGAATACAACTCATAAGGAATGTCAATTTCAATTTCTTCCAATGAATTTTAATTTAAAGAGCAATTACGTAGATCAGTTACTTTGTCTTTAATTAAGTGAATCATTATAGGTGCTCAAGTATTTGATATATTTAAGTACTATAATATATTAGAGGAGAATTTACGCTAGATTGTGGTGGAATGGAGGTCCTTCGATTCTTAATTAAAAATCTCGAATTATAACTCTCGATATAAAAAAAAAAATCTTATTATGAGCCGTAGAAAAACCATTAAAAAAAGTAGGAGATTTTACAAATAGAGCAAAATGAATGTAAATACTTTTATTTTTGCTATATGTCATTTATTTGCAAAAGAACTAAGTAGCAATTGATAAAAAAGCTTCCGCCAGTTGTTGTAATAGTTTTGCTAGACTTGGGGAATTACTTTTAATAGGAGAGGAGGAGAAGGTAATGCATTGTTTGTTTAATGGGGGGAAAGAGTGAGCAGATAGGAGGAAGAAGAAGGGGAAGAGGTATTGCTACATTGTTTTTTTTTTTTAAAAAAAAAAAAAAAGAATTTGTTTTTTAAATAGGAAAGCTCGAGGTCCATATATCGTGGAGTTTTTTATTTGGACATTAAAACTGCATCTTTCCTGAAATATTTAATATTTGGACATCTTTTCCTTAAAATTTAGTGCCTCATAGTCCATAATAGTTAACGGGATACCTAGTTGAACCTATTGAAAGTTTATGAAACCCATTCTCCATTGTTTCCAGCAAAACAATATTGCACTATGTCTCGAATTGTAACTTGCAATTTGCCAAATCATAAGTAATCATAACACTGGAATTTGGATATAATAATACACAGTCAGCACACTGCAGCTTAATTACCAAGTCAGACACATTCAATCTTATATTTCAAAATACACGTTATGAAGATCCTATCGCTTGCTGAATTGTAAATATTATTCGAAAACCACCAAAGAGAAGAGCTGCTACATTATATCCTGAAGACGAACGGATACTCAAATGACAAATTTATTGGTTCTTTCTGTTTCATAACGAACTCATTGGATCTGGAAGATGGAGCAATCCACCATCCACCAGCAAGTCATGCCCATTCACAAATGCAGAATCATCCGAAGCCAGAAACAGAACAGCATCCGCCAAGTGCTTCACCGTCAGTGTAATACCCTTCAAACTAGTCAGTCGTCCGTACATTTTCAGAACCTTCATTGATGTTTCCGCCTCCGCACTGCTCATTAACGGTGTCATCACGGCGGATGGTGAAATACTATTCACCCTTATTCCGTACTCACCTAGTTGCCTTGAAGCTGATGTCACTAGCCCCAGCACAGCGTGTTTCGACATTGTATAATCTGTTCGCCAGGCTGCTCCCTTGCTTGCCCCAACACTGCCTGTACAAACTATGCTCCCTCTAACCCCCTGCTCCACCATGGCTCGTGCTGCATGCTTCACACACGCAGCCATGCCTCGTGCGTTGACTCTTATCACTCTGTCGAATTCAGAAAGATCGAGATCGAGTACCTTTTGACCTGAATTACTCATGATTCCTGCGTTACTGAACATGATGTCAAGCTGACCGTATTCCTTGACTGTCCAATATACCATGCCTTTCACTTGATTTTCATCACTAACGTCGCAGTGCACGTAGCTGCAAACCTGTAAAGGGATGGATTCCGCCACTGCTTTGCCATTCTCATCTTGGATGTCAGCAATGACAACGGCGCGTGCACCATGTTGGGCAAAAAGGCGTACTGTTGCTTCTCCAATTCCGCTGGCGCCACCAGTCACTATGGCCACTTTGCCTTTCAGCTTTTGCATGACCAATGCCATTTTTTCTTTCAGATTTGTGCTTTACATTCTTTGTTGGTTCTTGAGAATGGAAATATCTTCCTAAAGCTGGGACCAAAGATTTTGGAGTAGGTGGCCTGATTAAGCAGGCACAATCATAAAACAATTATTTTTGATATTTCAATGTAAAACGCTTTACAAATATGCCATCCACCTATAGTTGAGTGACATTATTTATTTGAGTGAAAAGTGAACTCCTAGAGTATCTCAGTTTTTGAGTTTTACATCTGAACCAACGAGTGTAAGAATTTCTACCTTAACCATCACTAACTATTTATCAAACACACTTGAACTATTGATTGTTTGTGTTTTATACCTAAATTTTCAAGTAGAAAAGTGAACAATAAATAATTCAAGTGCATGTGTTTTAAAAAATAATTATTAATAATTTAGGTAGGAAACTTTCACACCTAATAGTCTAGGTATGAAATTAAAAAAGGGATACTTTTAAGTGTTTTTTCACCGGTCTGAGCGACGTAATTGTTGATTTTATGTTTCAATAAATTTTGAAACAAATACATCGGTTAAAGATTTTTAAGAGTTATGTTTCAATTAGTTTTGAAACAAATGCATCACTTAAAGTTTTGAGTTACAAAGGAAATGAATTTGACAAATTCATTATTCATAAGTTTTGAGTTACAAAGGAAATGTATTTGACAAATTCATTATTCATTAAGTTTTACGTTATAGGTTCTTGAAAGAATGACATTTTTTGTTTTAAAATATACATGAACCTATTAACTATTACTTAATTAATATACTTCTCATGCATGAAACTTTCATCCTATAAATATTATTTTCTTTGGTTTGAAAAGATAAGCACTCAAAAAACTACTTTCCCCTTGAAAAACACTTGAGAGACATTGATCAAATGGTGAAATCACCAATTCAAGAATAGAAGAGCAACATTCTTGAATGCTACTTGTTTTGTGGCTTAGTTGAATCCCAAAGATAGAGTTATCACTTGTTCTTCCGTTTGCTCGTGAGAGAGACTCCAACTATCTTCAAGAAGCGTATTATCGTGCCTCTAAGCCAAGCAAGTTTTATTTTGAATTTCTTGTACAATTATCATTATTGTTCTAACAATTTGAAGATAGTTGTCTCTATGGCTTCTACATCAATATCAAATAGTATTCCATCTTTGCCTAATCCTAATTTTGAAATATTTGATGGCAAAGACTTTCCTAGATGGCGTGGAAAGATGGAATTCTTTTTAAAACGATTAAAGTTGGCATATGTTCTTGAAGAACCTTGTCCTAATGCTCCTGGTTCTGAGGTAGCATCTGACGAGGCTACTTTGATTAAAGAACAAATTGTCAAATGGCAATATGATGATTACTTGTGCAAGAATTATATTCTTGGAGGAATGTCTAACAAATATTATGATCAATATTATGTTAAATACAAATATGCTAAAGAGATATGGGACACTGTTCAAGCTATTTATTTAGCCGAAGAGGCGAGTTCTAAGAAATTTCTCGTTTCAAATTATATGGAGTTCAAAATGGTTGATGACAAGTCAATCACTGAACAAGTACAAGAATTCCAACTTATAGCTAATAAAATTGCTATATCCGGAATTGCTCTTGATGAAAACTTTCATGTTGGTGCTATTGTATCAAAACTTCCTCCATCTTGGAAAGAGTACCGAAGCAAACTCTTACAAAAAAAGAAAGATTTGACTCTTGAACAATTGTTGCAACACTTGCAAATTGAACAAGAGACACGATAGTGTGATAATAATAGTTTGAAGGAACCTGTCATGAAAGCTCATATGGTTGAAGAAAAATCAAACAAGAAGGAGCCTGAAAATAAGAATTTTTCAAAGGCAAAGAAGACTACAAATTTCAAGCGTAATGGTGCCAATTTTAAATCTGGTGAATGCTATCATTGTCACAAAGTTGGTCACTATGCGCGTGATTGTAGAATTCTCAAAGCCGAAAAGAAGAAAGAAAAAGTAAATAAAAAAAAGAAGATGATCTTGTGGCAATGATCACAGAAGCATTTGTAGCGGAAGATCAAGTGGAATGGTGGATAGATACTGGCGCAACTCGTCACATACCAGGTAACCGAAATTCTTTCAAGACTTATGAATTAGTGAGGGACGGTAAAATTGTATATATGGGAAACTCCTCTACTAAAGTTGTGGGAAAAGGAACTGTTGAACTGAAGTTTACTTCCGGAAAGATAGTTACATTGATGGACGTATTGCATGTTCCTGATATTTGAAAGAACTTGGTGTCAGGTACGTTTCTTTCGAAGCATGGTTTTAAAATGGTTTTTGAGGAAGATAAGTTTATTTTATCTAAAAATGGCATGTTTGTTGGAAAAAGGTTATGTTTCAAATGGAATGTTTAAACTCAATATTGAAAATGAAAATATTTCTGCTTATCTTGTGGAGTCTCTGAACTTATGGCATGAACGTCTGGGACATGTGAATTTTAGATCCATTCAACTAATGGTGAATAATGGATTAATCAAAAATTGTGGAAAGAATCATACTACTAAGTGTCTTACTTGTAGTAAATGCAAGATTACTAAGAAGACCTTTAAGACAATTGAAAGGACTTCCACACTTTTGCAATTAATTCACACTGATATTTGTGAGATGGATTATTTGTCACGTCATGGAAAGAGATATTTTATCACTTTTATTAATGACTACTCAATATATACTTATGTCTTTCCATTAAAAACAAAAGATGAAACATTTGAGACTTTCAAAACATATAAAACAGAAGTTGAAAATAAATTGAGTGTGAAAATTAAGTCAATTAGGTCTGATAGAGGTGGAGAGTACTTAAAGTTAGATTTTATTGATTTTTGTGAGAGAGAAGGCATTGAAAAATAATTGACCATGTCCTATACACCACAACAAAATGGTGTAGCAAAAAGAAAAACTAGGACTTTCATAGAAATGGTTAATTCTATGCTTTATGGATCTGGTATATCTTAAAATTTGTGGACTGAAGCCTTGCTTTCAGCATGACATATTTTGAATAGAATTACTTCCAGGAATCATGATGCATAACGGACTAGTTCTCTTATCCGTTAGGGGAGTCTGGGGTATTTAGAATATGTATTCAGAAGAGGTTGAATAGCCGGAATGAGAGGTCGATGGCATCTCCATATGAACTTTGGAATAATCGAAAATCAAATATAAATTATTTTAAAGTATGGGGTTGCTTGTCTCATGTTCGATTACCAAATCAACATTTAACCAAGATTGACTATAGAGGAGTAGATTGTGTGTTTATTGGTTATTCACAAAACAGTAAGACTTATAGATTTTTAAATCTTGAGACCCCAAGTCCTCACACAATTATTGAATCTTTACATGCTAACTTTTTTTAGCATATATATCCCAAGAAAAAAGATTCTTTTGAACAAGATTCAAGTTCTTCTATTTCTCCTCTTAAAAGAAAAATAGTTGAGCCATTGGAAGAAAGTCAATCAAGACGTAGTTCAAGATCAGCCAAATCAAAAAACTTTGGACCTGATTTTCAAGCTTATTTGGTTGAAAAGGATCCTGAAAGTTATGTTGAAGCTATGTCTTCACATGATGCTCCATTTTGGCGTGAAGCCATTGATGATGAAATGTATTCTATATTATCTAATTATACATGGATATTGTCAGATCTTCCTACTGGATGTAAACCAATTGGTTGCCGATGGATTTTTAGGAAGAAAATGAAATCCGATGGTACTTTAGATAAGTACAAAGTCAGTTTGGTAGCTAAAGTCTTTACTCAATTGAAAGATATTGATTATTTTGATACTTTTGAACCTGTAGCTCGAATGACCTCTATTCGTTTCTTGATTGCTTTAGCAGCAATTCATGGTCTTGTGATTCATCAGATGGATGTGAAAACTGCATTCCTGAATGGAGATCTAGACGAAGAAGTCTTTATGAAACAACCAAGAATTTGTCAATCTTGGTCAAGAATGTAAAGTTTGTAAACTTCTTAAATCTCTTTATGGATTAAAACAAGCTCCAAAACAATGGCACGATAAATTTAGAAAAGTTATGATTTCTAATGGCTACTTAATCAATGGTGGAGATATCTGCATATTTAGTAAATTTCAAAAAAATTCTGGTGTTATAATATGTCTTTATGTAGATGACATGTTGATCTTTGGAACTGATATCGAAAGAGTCAAAGAAACAAAATATTTTCTTGCTTCTCAATTTGAAATAAAAGATCTTGGAGAAGCTGATGTAATTTTAGGCATCAAAATTGTAAGATCGACAACTGGTTTGACTCTTACTTAATCAAGTTATATTGAGAAAGTTCTAAAGAGGTTTGGTCATTTTGACGACAAGACTGCTCCAACACCATTTGATCCTAGCATCAAACTAGTGCGAAACTCTAGTGATATTCTTGATCAATTGACATATTCTAAGATTGTTGGGAGTCTTATGTATGCCATGCATTGTACCAGGACAGATATTAGTTATTGATACCAAACGGTATCTAAGAAGGCTCCAACAGTCCACAAATTCACAAAAATAGCCCACACGAACAAGACATCAAATGGCAACAATAACAAAGACTAACTTAAGATAGAAAGGGATAAATAACTTGACATAGAGAGAACATGTAAGCTAAGAACTAGAGAGTATATTAAACTCTAAAACCCCTACAAACATGTAAACTAATACCAAGCTCTTACAATGACACAAGAGAGGAGTCCACCACTCAAGCACCAATGTTTCCAAGCAAACACAATCACTAATGAATCCACACTAGTTTCTTGTCCTAGTTTCGATTTGCCTCAAGTAGAGAGAGGACTTTGGTGTTTCTAAAGTGTTTCAAGAACTTACAACAATAATCAACTAACCCTCAAAAAACCTATCTTGTTCTATTTATATTACATAACAAATTAGACTTAAAATGACAAAAGTGCCCCTTTAATGTAAAGCCTTCAAAGGCCACCCCTCTAGTGTAGCAAATGAGAAAATGGGCAGCTTTGGGTGTGTCTTTGGTCCATCTCACATTTCAACATTGGCATTCCTTGCACAATCCTTTTCTACACTTGCACACACGTTGAGCTTCATAATCACACTTGTATCATCCTCTCTATCTTGAGAGGAATTTGCCCTCAAATTATGGCTTCACCTCGTCAATTGGCCACTTTAAAAAAAACCACTCAAAAATATCCGGCAAAACATGAGAGGGCCCAAAACAGTCCTCAAAATACATGTGGAATCCGAGAGCTCAATAACACAAGTCTTGGCCAACATCTTTATTTTGAACCTCGACTTCCTCTCTGTAGATACGTAATTTTGTCCCTCCCCAAAAGCATTTTTACCATTTTTACCACTGTCTTACTACGTGTCCTCATTCGTATAATTATATCCCAAAAAAGTACAAAAACAACAACCCTTAACAAAAACCCTCACAAATTTTATCTTCTTTTAAACATCCCAACAACCCTCCCTATTAAAAGTTGACACCTCACCACACCCTACCCGTACCCCTAACCACCTACCCCTACCCCACCTATTTCCCTTTATATTTTCCAGTGGTCAACAGATATACACCATCACACAATATACAAAGAGAAAATGAAAAAGAGAATTCCATTTTGAAAAGGGAACCCATTAAAGATTCCACACACACAAACTTCTCTGGGAATTCACACAACAATACCTCACTAAAAATGGGAATTCCATAATCCTCACTATAGAAGACCTCACTCATAGAAACCCACAGAGATTCACCCACAAAAAAATCTCACGCACACACTCACAGCTCACCGGAAAACAGATGACACACATAGAGTAAAGGAAGACAGAGAAAAGGTGAGATATCGAAAGTGAGAAATGGAGGGAGATTGAGAGAGAAGAGAGGAACAGAGCGAGAGAGAGAGAGATCGTGAGAGAGAGGGAGAAAATGCAAGAAAAAGAGCGAAGAAGGGGAACCGATCCATGAGCCTCGATTCCGGCAAAACCTCGCTGGAGTACACTACCCCAATACCAACGAACCCATCGGAAAACCATTCCCATCCCTAGGGTTTCGAAATCAGCAACCAAAAACCTCGAGAACCGACCCAAAATTGCGTACTCAGGCAGGATCCATCGAGCTTTCGGTGAACGGCCGAAGATTTCTCATCGGAAATTCCATCGGTTCATCGTCTATCACCCGCTCACCGAGAAAATACCTAATCCGACTCCACTTCACTATTTTGGCGTGAATTTTATATTTGTTTTTGTGAGCTTTGGTTTGGGTTAGTGCAAAATAGAAGCGGTTGGGTGGAATTCGACGTCGATATTATCGACTTGGGGAGTTTTGTTGTTTGAGGTTCAAATCGAGATTCTTCGGCATTGATTTATTTATTATCTACGAGAACGCTCTATTGAGGTCCAATTCTAATCTTCCCCTCTTTTATTTCATTATTCATTGTATTTGGTGCATCTAATTGAATATTTATATGATTGTTTGATCTTTGTTGATGGTGAACGAATTGTTCGTGTTGATTCTTTGATTATGAATTATGTGATGAAGGAATCTTGCTTAAAAATTAAACTTGTTGATTTGGGGGTCGGGATCAAAAATTGATAATCTGAAGTTGAAGGTTGTTTATTTTGATTCATTACTGAATATTGTTGAATTGGATGAATGGGAAAAAGTAGGTTCGGGTAGGCAAAGATTTAGGAATAAGTGTTTGCTCGTTGAATTATTGAATGCTTGATATGCGTGTTGAAAGGTTTGGTTTTATTGCTTTTGGGATCGAATGTATCATTTGGCCGGGGAATGCCCCGAAGTACTTGTATTATTTTTATCCGGGGAATGCCCCGAGGTATTTATACTCGGAGGACGTTCGTGATAAAGGCCCGAGGTATCGGTTGGGGCATTGGAGTTTAGTCTAGAATTAATTTAGAATAGGATTTTACATTTCCGCATTTTTCTAATTTTGGGACTGTATAATTGGACTGAACACTATATTTTTGGACTTGTTTTGTTTTGTTTTGTTTGTTTGATTGATTGTTTTGTATTGGTTTATACAATTGTAATGTCAAATTAGCCGATATGCTTCACTAAGCGACCGTGGTCGAACCACGGGATCGAGGGATACCTAACACCTTCCCCTCGGTCAACAGAATTCCTTAGTCGGAATCTCTGTTCGCGGATCAGTTATAGAGTCAAAACCATTTTGAAAAGGATTTCCAAAGGTGACTTGGCACACCAGATTATGCCAAGTGGCGACTCTGAGTTTTGAATATAAAAATTTCTTTTCGAAATAAATTTTAATCTTTTGTCACTTTAATAATTAAAACCCTTTCAAACCTTTTAAAATATAATTCTTTTCAGAGTTAAAAAAGGGGTGTGACAGCTCTGGTGACTCTTCTGGGGACTTGTTCAGAATTCGAGCTTATTTTGGAGTCGTATCGGCTTTGTTTGACACTATAGGTGTATAAACATTTTGTTTATGTTGTTTTGTGTTATTGTTTTATCATTATGGAATGTTTTCGTGCTCTTTGTGTACAGTATTTATCCTATGTGTTATCGCTTTTATATCTGGCATCATGTGTCCACCCCCCGGCCTTCTTTCTACAATAAGTCTGTAGTACACGTGTTGTACACGACCTCTAGTTGAGTCACCCTTATTTTAGAGGGGGAGCCGGCGGTGTTATGGAGTAGGTGGAAAGCTGTCGCAGCCACTATCGACCATACGCTCCCCCGAACAGCCTTGTTAGTGAACCCCAACGTAGGTCAGCCTTTAGGTCATGCTTATGTGCATCATATTGAGACCTAGCGGGGCCCACTTGGTCCTTTGTAGGAGATTCACCTCTAAAGCATCCCTACGTTTTAAATGTTGCATCTTTGAGGGTAACATGGTCATTTGATGGAATGATTTGGGGAAAACATGTGTTAGAAGTAAGGTGCGTAGGCAAGAACTGTTGAAAAAATAGAGAAAAAAAGTGAAGTGAGTCGAAAAGAAGAAAAAAAAAAAAGAGTGTCGTAGCTTTTTAGTGTTCTTTATGGCTTTTGTTTTTCACAATTCAAAAATTCAAAAAGATTTCTTTAGTTTTTGCACTCATTCGTTCAAAAAACAAAACATCAAAAGATTTCTCACTTTGTCTCCTTTAGCATGCATTCATAATTCAAAATTTTCAAAAAAGATTTTTTTTAGTAGTTTTTATAAAAGAAAATGAAAAATGGTAGAAGTTTTATTCATTTCATATAATGAAAATACCAAAAAGATTTTCCTTCATAATTGTTGGTGTCAGTTTAGTTGAAGTGTCTAATTAAAAAAAGAAGAAGATTTTATTCGTTTGTCTTTGGTTGTGTCCCTTAAGTTAGGGTCAATCTGTTAGTTAATCGTTAATTGTCCAATCTGGACGAACTACGCACCCCTGATTCTCCTCTTTCGGGATGTGAGATACGTAGGCAGCCTATTGTTGGTTTGGGGATCTTATTTGAAAAATTCAAAAAGATTTTCTTCACTCTTTATTAGAGTAGGTTTCATATACTTCCTTAAAAGAAAACTCCAAAAAGATTTTTCTTTAATAGGTTTAAGCTTCATTTTCATATGAAATTCAAAATTGAAAACCCAAAAAGATTTTTCTTTGGTAATCATAGGTTTCATTTTATATAGGGAAGTTAAACTTGAAAAAATGCAAAAAGATTTTCGCCAATTCTTTTGAAAATTTGTTATTTCCTTTTCTTTTTAAAGTTTCAAAAAAAAAAGAAGGAAAAAGAGTTTAATTGGCCCTTTTGGCAAAGCTTCACGAACTACGCACACCTGATTCTCCTCTCTCGGGAGTGAGATACGTAGGCGCCCTTCTTGGGTTCGGTGATCTTTTTAAATAAAAAAAAAAAAGAGGTTTTGAAAAAATGTTGAACTCTAACATATTTGTTGCCTCTTGTTCAATTAGTTTAAGGTTGTTGGTTTGTGGTTTCATAGCTGGTTCTCCATATCACACCAAATCCAAGGAAGGGTTAGTTGTGTCCAACAAGGATATAGAGAGTGGCATCATGGATGAAACAAAGAGTCAGAAAATTGAGAGTTTAAAGGAAGAGAATTTGAGACTGAGACAACAAATGATGGAAATGTACCGAGTTTGGGCCAGTGGGCTGCCTCCACCTTCGTTCCCCACTTTTGACCCTGCAAAGACCTTGAGTCTTCCACCAAAATCACAAAGTCAGTTTCCTTCTGTTGTTGATGCACCACAGCATGCCTCAGAATCCATTCCACGTCAAATGCACCTCAATACTTCCACCACTCTTTCTCTAGCTCCTCAGTATAAGTCTAACACATTCACGGCACCATATACTGTTTGTGCTTTTGTTGCTCAACCTTCTACTAAGACTTCCACTTTGCCTATCAATCCAACGATTGTGCTTCCCCAGTCTACTAGTGAATCCACGTTCAATACTCTTGATGATCATTGTAATACTCTTGAGCCTACCGTTAAATTAAGTGAACCGCCAAAATTTCTTACTAAGAAGCCTAGCATGCTAGAAGAGCTAGAGAAAGTGGTTGGGAAAGTTAAGAGTGTAGAAAATGATATGAAAAATTCCCCTGGACTTATGGACTATGAAGATGTTTCATATAAAAACTGGGGCATGTCTTCAAGTGTTAACCTTTCTCCCAGCTTTGAGACATCAAAATTTGGGGAGCCGGATGGACAGAAGGATTCTGTGAAACATTTGGGACGACATTGCAATCAACCAAGGGAAACTAATGAAAGAAGAAGGAAAACGCACCTATCGTCATGCCAGGGCCAAAGTCGAGTTTGAGAGGTCCAACCCACCAATACTGTCAGCCTCAATCCCGAGCTTACATATTAGATCCACATAACCACTTGCAACAAGGTTTCTTTCCCCAAAATCCAATAAATCCCATTCCACTTCCTCAATATCCTTTGAACAATGCACAATTGTATGCTCATCCATCTTCTTATCCACAATGGCATGCACCTGTCCCTCAACATCATCCTCGACCCCCATACATTTACCAAGAAACCTCTAAATCTAAGTTTCTTTCGAGGCCAGAGTTCGCAAAGAGGAGGAAGAAAAAAGACAATTTCACTCCTATTGGGGAATCCTATGCCAGTTTATTCCAGAGATTGGTACAGCAGGGCATGATCACTCCTCTCCTTGGGTATACTCCTGACCCGCATTCAAGAAGCTTTGATCCTAATGTGCGATGTGCATATCATTCTGATGTTCAGGGTCATAGTATTGAAGATTGTCGCACTTTGAAAAGAGAATTAGAAAAGATAATTCAAGATAAATTGATTGTGGTGCAAAACATTGGCCCTTCGACCATCCCACAGAGTTCTTCACCAGCACGCGGTACTGTATAATATGTGGGAGGCAATGAGTTAAGCATGGGTATCCAGAGCTTATTCGTTAAAGGAAATGTGTCTGACAGTGGTGGAAGCTCTAGTCATGTTGATATGCAAACCAGTGGCTAATATGTCAGGCTAAGCAATTGAAAAGTCACCCCTCTCCCTACTAGGAAGAGGTCTGATAGTTTGTTTTATTTTCTTTTCTATTTTTCAAATTATTTCAGGGTTGTAGTTCGGGATCTATCTTGTTTTGTCCCTTTGTCGTTTATGTTCAAACCCTTTTATCTTTTATTTCAACTAAATGAAGTACCCATTTCCTTTTGTGTTTCAAATATGTGTTGTTTGTTTGTTTTCTTTATACAGTCATTTTATGTTGATTCTAGTGATATGACATGCCTGCGAAATTTTCAGTCAGATCTTAAAATCCAGTTTAATCATGAAGCATTGAATCAGAGAGTTAAATTTAGGAAAAGAGAGCATCTGAGAAAATAAATAGAGTGTTGGGGCATTTGGTGATCAACTTGAAGCCTTCTTTGAAAATTGAGACTTTGAGAATCGCAAGGATAACTTGGTCATCAATTAAAAGACATGTATTAATTAGGTCAAACAGTGTCTACGTGATCCTATAAAGAGGAACAGAAAGAAAATCAACTCCACGAAAGCGTGAGTCATTCAATGTGATGGATATAACACAGGTGAAGTTGTATGTTTGACAAGCCCAGAAGAAGTAGTGGTACACATGCTCAATTAAAGTTAGTATTGTGAAAGTGTCACAAATAATCTTCATCTCTCACTTTCATATTGCATGATATGTACTTGCATTTTTAAGGATTGATATGACGAAGGCATATCATTCTGCTATCCAAACATCGGGTCATCCTTTGTTTACCCCATTTGAGCTTTAGTCCTATTTTCTTTCATACCCCTCTTCTGGAATCAAGATGGAGTCAGCAAAACTCAAAAGAAAAGTGTCGAGCAAAACAATAGAGTCAGAAAGTTTCCAAAAAGAGAAGAGAGGAAAATGTGTCCAAAATAGAAAAAAAGAGTGTCAAGAAAAATTAGAATCAGAAAAATCACAAAGAAAAAAGAGTAAAAAGAAAAAAAAAAGAAAAAAAAAATCAGAATCAAGCAAAATAAGTTGCCAGAACTACGCATGACCTGATTCTCCTCTCTCGTGGGTGAGTCGTGGGTGAGATACGTAGGCTGCCCTACTCCGGGCTCGGTCCAACCATATAAACAATTTAGAATTGCCCAGTCAAAAGAAACTGGGGCATGAGTTAATCCTCATTGTTTTAGTCAATTCCAAAAAGTTGTAAGTCCTAACCCACTTCAAGTGTCGTTTGGGCCTCAAATCATCCTTTCTTTCTAACCCTATCCAAAAGCCAAGTTACAACCAAAGAAAGACCTTCAGATCAATCTTTGAGGATATTAAGGCAAAGCATGCAAGGCATATGATGATGCATTTGGGAACTACTTGTCTTTCTCAGCATAAGGAATCAAGAGAGAAATAAAAATGAGAGAGTCTTATTGGTGAAAACCCTCACGGGCATCGTAAGACGATAATAAGTTGAGAGAGTCTTATCGGTGAAAACCCTCACGGGAACCGTAAGATGAGTGGTGAGCTGAGAGTAGTGAAATGACGGTCTCATTGGTGAAAAACCCTCACGGACACCATAAGGCAATGGTGAGCTAGAAAAATGAGAGAGGCTTGTTGAAAAGAAAAAACTCCAAGGTGCCACTAGCCGAACGAGGTCTTAAATGCAATTGATCTAAAGAAACAACTCATTTTCAAGGCCATTAACTCAACAACAATTGGTAGAAAGTTTGGATGGAAAGATCAGGCAGCCTGACCCAAAATGCAAGGCATAATCTTTGGAGTTGACTGTCATTTTTAGATAATTTTTTATTTCTTTGTTTCAATGGGGACATTCATTATCTTTTCTTTCTTCTCTTTATTTTAATTTTATCTTTCTTGAGTCAGTTATCCAAATAAAAATTGTCATTCTTTTTTTTCGTTTCTTGTCTTTGAGTCAAGTCCGTGTCAAAACAAGTGAGAAAAGATTTTAAAACTGGCCACCAGCTTCTTTAATTTCACAAAGCAAGACAAAAGCTAGCACATGAAAAAGACATGATTGTGAGCCAAAAAAGGGCATGCAAGAAATTTTGTCAACAGAGAAGTCGGGGAACTCATGAAAATACCAAGGTTCAAAGGGTTTATTTGAGAAACACGACAAAGCAGAAATATTGTGTTTGTTTCAGAGTCACTCTTAATAAGCTGAGTTTGGGTCAATGATACAGTAAGTCAATGACATATGCTAATGGTTGGAAGCAAAGCTAAATGTGACAGGGGCAGGAGCAATTGCCTCAAAAGCCAAAGCCACAAACTAGCCACCATGTTTTTAAACTCACAAGTTTTCTTTGTATGTAACAGGAATATATGTTGCATTCAGATCAAGGATTTCAGATCCTAAACATCAAAGGCCATAATTTCTCACCTCAACAAATGCAAGAGGCAAGGTTGCTGCACAGGTTTGGTAATCAAAACCATGGTAAAACTCATAATTCAAGATCTCTAGGAGACGCACTTCCTTGTTTTGGTAATTCAAGCAGCATTGGTAAGGAGACAAACTTCATTGTTTTGATAATTCAAACAACATTGGTAAGGAAACACACTTCCTTGATTGGGTAATTCAAATTTTGCTTCTTAGGTAATGCACTTCCTAACTTAAGTCTTGATTCCTAGAAGACGTACCTTTTAGTCGAGTCATTCCCCTTGACTCCTAGAAGACGTACCTTTTAGTCAAGTCATCTTCCTTTGATTCCTAGAAGACGTACCTTTTAGTCGAGTCAGCTTTCTTTGATTCCTATAAGACGTACCTTTTAGTCGAGTCATTCCCTTTGACCCCTAGAAGACGTACCTTTTAGTCGAGTCATCCCCCTTGATTCCTATAAGACGTACCTTTTAGTCGAGTCATTCCTTTGATTCCTATAAGACGTACCTATTAGTCAAGTCATCCTCTTGATTCCTATAAGACATACCTTTTAGTCGAGTCATTTCCTCTGATTCCTATAAGACGTACCTTTTAGTTGAGTCATCCCCCTTTGATTCCTATGAGACGTACCTTTTAGTCGAGTCATTCCCCTTGACCCCTAGAAAATGTACCTTTTAGTCGAGTCATTTCCCTTGATTCCTATAAGACGTACCTTTTAGTCGAGTCATCATCCTTGATTCCTATTAGACGTACCTTCGAGTCATCACCTTTGATTCCTATAAGACGTACCTTTTAGTCGATTCATCCCCCTTGATTCCTATTAGACGTACCTTTTAGTCGACTCATCACCTTTGATTCCTATAAGACGTACCTTTTAGTCGAGTCATCCCTCTTGATTCCTATAAGACGTACCTTTTAGTCGAGTCATTCCCCCTTGACCTCTAGAAGACGTACCTTTTAGTCGAGTCGCTCCTTTGATTCCTATAAGACATACCTTTTAGTCGAGTCATTCCCCTTGACCCCTAGAAGACGTACCTTTTAGTCGAGTCATCTCCCTTGATTCCTATAAGATGTACCTTTTAGTCGAGTCATCCCCCTTTGATTCCTATGAGACGTACCTTTTAGTCGAGTCATTCATCTTGACCCCTAGAAGACGTACCTTTTAGTCGAGTCATCTCCCTTGATTCCTATAAGACGTACCTTTTAGTCGAGTCATCACCCTTGATTCGTATTAGACTAACCTTTTAGTCGAGTCATCCACTTTGATTCCTATAAGACCTACCTTTTAGTCGAGTCATTCTCCTTGACCCCTAGAAGACGTACCTTTTAGTCGAGTCAATTTCTTTGATTCCTACCAGACGCACCTTATAGTCGAGTCATTCTCCTTGATTCCTATAATGATGTGACTTTCGCAAAAGTCCTTTGATGAAAAACTGGGGCAAAATTTAATTCTTGTGTTGGAACTTCACTTTCCTGGCATATGAGATCTCTTTATAATAATTTTTTTATTTGGGATAATTTTCTTTTTAGTTTTGATGTGATTTCAGGAGCCCGCTAGGAGAACAGGGTGAAGAAACGAAAGTCAAGCAACAAAGTAAAGGAGTTGAAAGTTTTCAATAAGGTGAAAAGTTGAAAGTTTTCAGGAGCCCGCCTGAAGAACAGGGTGATGAAATTGCAAGTCAGGAGCCCGCCTGAAGAATAGGGTAATGAAATTGCAAGTCAGGAGACCGCCTGAAGAATAGGGTGAGGAAATGACAAGTCAGGAACCCGCCAGGAGAATAGGGTGAAGAAATTGAAAGGAAAGCAACAAGTTGAAGAAATTGCAAGTTAGGGGCCCGCCTGAAGACAGGGCAATGAAATAGCAAGTCAAGAGTCAAAGAAGCTTCATAGATAGAGTTTTTGTAATTTCATTTATGTTTTTAACTTGTAATTTTCATTTTTTGATGTAATGACAGAGCCGCGGACCGAAACCTCGACGGGACCTCAATCGACTCTCCAACTCGGTATAGTCCTTCTCTTTCCAATCCTTTGAGAAACCTGTGACTTAATTCCCCCGTAACTTGGGTAGGTAGGTTGTCCTAATCAAGACTTGGTCTCCCTCATTCCTTCTGTTTCATTCTTTTTTAATAATGGTCGAGTCAAAATTTTGTCTCATTGTCTACTTCTTTGTATGAAAACACTTTGTGTTTACATGCAAAGAGGGGCATGATGTAGACACGTAATTTTGTCCCTCCCCAAAAGCATTTTTACCATTTTTGCCCCTGTCTTACTACGTGTCCTCATTCGTATAATTATATCCCACAAAAGTACAAAAACAACAACCCTTAACAAAAACCCTCACAAATTTTATCTTCTTTTAAACATCCCAACAACCCTCCTAATTAAAAATTGACACCTCATCACACCCTACCCGTACCCCTAACCACCTACCCCTACCCCACCTATTTCCCTTCACGTTTTCTAATGGTCAACAGATATACACCATCACACAATATACAAAGAGAAAACAAAAAAGAGAATTCCATTTTGAAAAGGGAACCCATTAAAGATTCCACACACACGAACTTCTCTGGGAATTCACACAACAATACCTCACTGAAAATGGGAATTCCATCATCCTTACTTCACTCACAGAAACCCACAGAGATTCACCCACTAAAAAATCTCACGCACACACTCACAGCTCATCGGAAAACAGATGACACACATAGAGTAAAGGGAGAGAAAGAAAAGGTGAAAAATCGAGAGTGAGAAATAGAGGGAGATTGAGAGAGAAAAGAGTAACAGAGCGAGAGAGAGAGATCTGTGAGAGAGATCGTGAGAGAGAGAGGGAGAAAACTCAAGAAAGAGAGCGAAGAAGGGGAACCGATCCATGAGCCTCGATTCCAGCAAAACCTCGCCGGAGTACACTACCCCAATACCAACAAACCCATCGGAAAACCAGTCCCATCCCTAGGGTTTCGAAATCAGCAACCAAAAACCTCGAGAACCGACCCAAAATTGTGTACTCAGGCGGGATCCTATCAAGCTTTCATGAACGGACGGCGATTTCTCATCGGAAATTCCATCGGTTCATCGTTTATCACCTGCTCACCGAGAAACGACCTAATCCGACTGCACTTTACTATTCTGGCATGAATTTTATATTTTTTTTCGTGAGCTTTGGTTTGGGTTAGTGCGAAATAGAAGCGGTTGGGTGGAATTCGACATCGATATTATTGACTTGGGGAGTTTCGTTGTTTAAGGTTCAAATCGAGATTCTTCGGCACAGATTTATTTATTATCTACGAGAACACTCTATTGAGGTCCAATTCTAATCTTCCCCTCTTTTATTTCATTATTCATTGTATTTGGTGCGTCTAATTGAATATTTATATGATTATTTGATCTTTGTTGATGGTGAACGAATTGTTCGTGTTGATTCTTTGATTATGAATTATGTGATGAAGGAATCCTGCTTAAAAATTAAACTTGTTGATTTGGGGGTCAGGATCGGAAATTGATAATCGGAAGTTGAAGGTTGTTTATTTTGATTCATTACTGAATATTGTTGAATTGGATAGTATCATGATTAGGACATCGAATGAATGGGCAAAAGTAGGTTCGGGTAGGCAAAGATTTAGAAATAAGTGTTTGCTCGTTGAATTATTGAATGCTTGATATGCGTGTTGAAAGGTTTGGTTGTATTGCTTTTGGGATCGAATGTATCATTTGGCCGGGGAATGCCCCGAAGTACTTGTATTATTTTTATCCGGGGAATTCCCCGAGGTATTTGTACTCGGAGGACGTTCGTGATGAAGGCCCGAGGTATCGGTTGAGGTATTGGAGTTTAGTCTAGAATTAGTTTAGAATAGGATTTTACATTTTCGCATTTTTCTAATTTTGGGACTGTATAATTGGACTGAACACTATATTTTTGGACTTTTTTTGTTTTGTTTTGTTTTTTTGATTGATTGTTTTGTATTGGTTTATACATTTGTAATGTCAAATTAACCTATATGCTTCAGTAAGTGACCGTGGTCGAACCATGGGATCGAGGGATGCCTAACACCTTCCCCTCGGTCAACAGAATTCCTTAGTCGAAATCTCTGTTGGCGGATCAGTTATAGAGTCAAAATCATTTTGAAAAGGATTTCCAAAGGTGATTTGGCACACCAGATTATGCCAAGTGGCGAATCTGAGTTTTGAATATAAAAAGTTCTTTTCGAAATAAATTTTCATCTTTTGTCACTTTAATAATTAAAACCCTTTCAAACCTTTTAAAAATAATTCTTTTCGGAGTTAAAAAAGAGGTGTGACACTCTCCATCTTTAGCCTTGCCTTCAATCTCATCCGAAATGCATCCCACCTCTTTTCGTGGTCGTATATTCCTCGTGGATCCCTATGTCTTTCTCTCAATTCATATTCCATCATATAAGCATCATCAAAGAGTCTATATCCTTCACGTCCCTCTCTACCATATTTCTCTACAAGGATGTGTCGGCTTTGGGGAAGTAGAGCTACGGTTGAGAGGATTGATTTGGTGAAGTGGAGCTTCGGTTGTGGAGCTTGGATGGGAGAGTTCGATTTTAGTGAGGGCATTTGGCTTCCAAGTTCTTCTTGTTGGAATTGATCAATTTGCGGGGGAGGTGGCTTACTCAGGTCTCGGTTTTGAGGGTAATTGGAAACTTGGCTTATGGCATTTTGTGGTGGTCTTGGGGGATTGGTCGTTGGATGTAAAGTTTTGGAAGTAGAAACAAGAGAGTTCCTTCGACTCTCCATACGATCCAAACTCTCACTCATAGTTGATATATTTGAATCTAATCTATCAAGACCCGCATTCATCCTAGCCACTCCACGGAAAAGATTTTCAATCTCGGCCAAGATAGCACTAAGAGAATTGTTATGCATTGTAACCAAAACAGTTGAAAATGCCTCACACAACAACACCAACGATGTCTCACACAACAAAATAGTCCGCAAGTCGTTGAACCACAAGCAACAACACCATAACCACCTACAAAACAAAAACACACGTTGTTGAAGAAAATTTGTCCAAAGATTTTAGTGTTCAATACTACACTCCTTTGATGAAGGAAATACGGCTATTGTGTAGGTGGATAAGACATTAGACTCTGTTTTCAAGAGTCAAAAGTCTTCTACCAACTTTTCACCAACTTGCACTTTTTTGGCTAGACAACTTTTTGAGATAGCCTTGTCTCTTTCCTCTTTTGTCTATCCTTGAAAAGTGTTTTGCACCCTTTTGGTATCTATACTTTTGAACACCTCTTTTTCTTTTACTACTTTGGTGTTGTCTTGAAAATGTTTTCAAGACAAACACAAAGTCTTATACTTCTTTTCTCTCTTCAAGATCAAACAACAACTTCTTCACACAACACAAGATGAACACCAAGAACACAAACTTTGAGTCTTCAAGTTCTAATGTTCAAGTTGGACCTCCCAAAAAAAACAACACCTTTTCAAGTTTAAAATCCACAACACAATACCAACAACACACCTTTAAACTTTAAATTTCACCACAACAACACAGCAAAATCGTTCAAATTTTAACCAACAACAACAACACCTTTTTTTTTGTTCTTTTTGGATCAAACACCTTCTTTTGGATGAACTTTTAAGATGAATATAAAAATATCCTCAAGAACACACCAAGAACACGAAGAACATCAGTCTTTCTAACTTTTGAACCGATATCGGAATGCGATGAAATTTTGAACCCAAGGATATTTTCAACTTCTAAACACATTCCAAACATCAATTTGTTCAATTTCTCAACCAAAATTTCAGATCTCGAACCCACCTCTCCTTCTTCAAGTTTAAGCCCACAACAATGGTAGAACACTCAAATCAACTCAAATTTAGCTCAAAATTGAACCCTAGACTCCTATAGTGTTAGAGAACAAGAATCTAACACTAAAAATACAAGAAAACAAGAATGTAACACTAAAAACTTAAGAAAACAACAAAATCAAAGACTCAAATTTTGACCTAGGGTCAAAAATGGGAATAGTACTTTTTTGGAATTTTTGATTTTGACACTTTTTTTTGTGATTTTCAAGATAACAAACCCAAGATTGACTTCGTAGGAACGAAATCAAGCTCAGCTTTGATACCAAATGATACCAAACGATATCTAAAAAGGCTCAAACAATCCACAAATTCACAAAAACAGCCCACACGAACAAGACATCAAATGACAACAACAACAAAGACTAACTTAAGATACAAAGGGATAAATAACTTGACATAGAGAGAACATGTAATATAAGAACTAGAGAGTATATTAAACTCTAAAACCCCTACAAACATGTAAACTAATACCAAGCTCTTACAATGACACAAGAGAGGAGTCCACCACTCAAGCACCAATGTTTCCAAGCAAATACAATCACTAGTGAATCCACACTAGTTTCTTGTCCTAGTTTCGGCTTGCCTCAAGTAGAGAGAGGACTTTGGTGCTTCTAAAGTGTTTCAAGAACTTACAACAATAATCAAATAACCCTCAAAAGACCTATCTTGTGCTATTTATATTACATAACAAATTAGACTTAAAATGACAGAAGGGCCCCTTTAATGAAAAGCCTTCAAAGGCCACCCCTCTAGTGTAGCAAATGAGAAAATGGGCAGCTTTGGGTGTGACTTTGGTCCATCTCACGTTTCAACATTGGCATTCCTTGCACGATCATTTGCTGCATTGCACACACGTTGAGCTTCATAATCACACTTGTATCAGTTATGCAGTAGGAACTTTGAGCAAGTTTACTGGTAGCCCTGGAGTTGAGCATTAGAATGCCTTAATTAGTGTTTTAAGGTATCTGAAGGGTACAATTAATATTGGCCTGCATTATTCTACCTTTCCAGTAGTTCTTGAAGGCTATAGTGATGCTACTTGGAATTCTGATCCGAATGACTCTAAATCTATTACTGCTTGGATTTTCACTTTGGCTGGAGCAGCAATATCTTGGAGATCAAAGAAGCAAACATGTATTACTCACTCAACCATGGAGTCAGAATTTATCTCTATGTCTTCTGCTGAAGAAGAAGCTAATTGGCTGCGGAGTATGCTGATAGATATTCCATCATGGGGTAAGCCAATACCACCTTTGACTATATATTGTGATAATAAAGCTGCTATATTTCGGGCTTCAAGTGATTGTTACAATGGCAAGTCAAGACAAGTTTGTCTCAAACACAATCATGTGAGAATATTATTGGAGGATGGCATAATATCGCTTCAATATGTGAAGTCCAAACTCAATTTAGCAGATCCTTTGTCTAAAGGGATAGGCAAGAAATTGGTGGTACAAAATTGTAATAGGATGAGAATAAAGCCTATTGTAGATTGATTGTACTTTATGGTAACCCTACCTAATGAAGTAATCTTAGGTTCAAAGGGAAAAACAAGTAAAGTTACAATTGTGAAGCACATCAATAAAATTTCCTTTTTCCCTAGAGAGTGAGTAGATGTGCATAAGTTGAGATTTTCCCTAGAGAGTGAGTAGATGTGCATAAGTTGAGATTTATTCTCTTGATAAATCTATAAGACCGATATCGGTTGGAGTAAATAATAACACTCTTGATAGATTTGACAGTATTCCTACAAAAGAAAAGAATGAGATTATATTCTCTTATTAAGTCTATACACCAATTTCGGTTGGAGTGTGTAGGAACACTCTTGATAGATTTACTAATACTTTGTTGTAAAGGAGGATGAGATTAATTTCTCTTAATGAAATTCATAGACTACTTAATCGGAGTATGCAAAGTTACTCTTGATGAATTCACCGCACTAAGTGCGAAGTGGAGGCCGCTTCAATAAGATTTTTATAGGGAAATCATAAAGCACTTAGCTAAAAGGATTCGGGACACATGGCCGTAAGGTGTCAAAGGATTTTGATTTTCACCGGAACATTGCAATATGCGTGGAGTATTTTTATACTTCATTCAATGAACCACTTAGTTCAAGATTTGTTCACTAAGTAGTCAATGATTTAGAAAGTCTTCACTAGCTAATGGTTCAAGTCCAAAAGACACCATTATTGATGCATGTTGCTAGATTGATGTCTCAAATGAATTTTGTTTTTTTAAAAGATAAAATTTCTTGAAACAAGTGGGAGATTGTTGATTTTATGTTTCAATAAATTTTGAAACAAATACATCAGTTAAAGATTTTTAAAAGTTATGTTTCAATTAGTTTTGAAACAAATTCATTATTCATAAGTTTTGAGTTACAAACGAAATGTATTTGACAAATTCATTATTCATTAAGTTTTACGTTATAGGTTCTTGAAAGAATGACATTTTTTGTTTTAAAACATACATGAACCTATTAACTATTACTTAATTAATATACTTCTCATGCATGAAACTTTCATCCTATAAATATTGTTTTCTTTGGTTTGAAAAGATAAGCACTCAAAAAACTACTTTCCCCTTGAAAAACACTTGAGAGACATTCATCAAATGGTGAAATCAACAATTCAAGAATAGAAGGGCAACATTCTTGAATGCTACTTGTTTTGTGGCTTAGTTGAATCCCGAAGATAGAGTTGTCACTTGTTCTTCTGTTTACTCGTGGGAGAGACTCCAACTATCTTCAAGAAGCGTATTATCGTGCCTCTAAGCCAAGCAAGTTTTATTTTGAATTTCTTGTACAATTATCATTATTGTTCTAACAATAAATAACTAGTAATAAATAGATCATAATTACTGCATAATGTCATGGCCAGTTAGGACTTATCATTGAAGCCTTTCAACTAACTGCGAGAACCTGAAGATATCTACACAGAAAGGCACAAGTGATGCACAAAGACCATTAGGAAGAAAGCAGCAGGGCTCCCAAAGTAAGAAGCATACAGAGTATCTGCAATGGCAGATTACACATTTCAGCATCAGGCTGTAATTTGTTTCTAAATATTTGGTCCCAGGAATCTATTCCACACATAAAGAATAATCTGAGTGAAACTCATCATAGAAATCACTCGGGCATGGTGACATGACCTCTTGCTCCAAATATTGCAGCACCTGTTGCATTGAAGGTCTATCATTTGGATTTGCATCAGTGCATCTTGCAGCTATTTCTAGAATTGCTTCTACTGTCTCCGCATCTGCATCTCTGCACCTTTTATCTAGAATGTCTTCTAGTTTATTCTCCTTCAGCAAGGTATTCATCTGTTCATTTTTCACATCGTGATCGCAATATCAATTTCCAAACTAATCTCCTATGAAGTCTTAAAAATCAATGAGTTTCATGGGAAGCATGCATACCCAGCCGACCACATTTAGGCCTCGGTTCACGAAGGATGGATCTGTTGGCCTCTTCCCAGTCACAAGCTCTAAAAGGAGAACTCCAAAGCTATACACATCAGATTTTTCTGTGGCTCTTCCACTTCGCAAGTACTCTGGAATATTAACAAACAAGAAATCATTAGTAAGACTTATTCAAGAAGATGAGAGTTGGTAATTTCAATTTATAGAAGCTAGCATATAAAACTGTAATAACCCATACTTTTAATGAGGGAATGAGGGATAAATGGTAATTTAGACTATATTATTGTTATTAATATTAATTAATAGGATTAAAGTGGGCAAACCAAAAGGCCAGAACTCACTCCCTTGTTTCAGTTTCACATTTAAAAAAAAATGGAAGAGGAGTTTAATACTAGGGCTATATTTCTATTATCCCATTATTTGAAGGAGGCAGCAAAGCAACGTGAGAAGTAGTATATTAGGGGTTTTCTGATTTCTTTATATTGGAAGAAAACACGACAAATTTATTGGCAAACATTTTTGGGGAGTTCATAGAAGGCAAAGGTTATTTCTAAGTGAAAACCGCAGGTATGTAGAGTCGTTTCTAATTTAAATTGATATGTGTTATGGTGGTAGTGTTCTTATCAAAGAATTGTTATATGGGATAAAGAGATAAGGGGTAGCATGACTTAATTAATGGTTTGGTAACCTACTGATTTGGAGAGATTAATTTGCATCTTTGGTATAGTAAAGTTGGTAGCTGTTTATAGCTTTGAGTCACTGTATGTATTGATTTTCACCTTGATTTGCTTTATGGAAAAAAAAATACGAGGAGACAACCTGTAATGATTGAATGATAAAAGCAATCCACCAAGAGCTAAATTGCAGCACTGTCGGCTAAGGAAAAACGTGAACTTGAGCTTGAAACATAGCCTCTTAATATAGAAAATATTCTTCTATATACTGGCCTATCCGTAAGTATAAAGTGAGAATAAAATATAAAATTAAAATAATTCTTATTAATTTTTTGAATATGAGTATGATCCCGACTAGCATAATTGATATCGTTAATTAATATGTTTGCGTAGATTGAAGCCATTGAAGACTATTTAGTTGGTGTTCTACGAGTACTTGCGAGGTTGAGGAAAGTGTCGTTAGCGAGGTAAGAGAGACTTTAAACTTTGAGTGCTTACTTTTTAAATATTATTTTAAAATTGTGTTTTTGTCTACCCGGTCCATGTATTGGAACGAGCGTGTTCTTGACAGAATCGGTAGTCTTCAAGACCGGTCGCATATACTTTATATTCAAGAATACTAAAAATTATTCCCTTTATAAAATATTCTGTGATGTGATACGTTTGTGTACTATGAGATTGGAGCATTGCGCATGCTTTTTGGTACTAATGGGGCATTGTGTATGCTTTCCTGAATATTATGTATACTCTTGATATATATTTGGCACATTGTGTATGTTGCCCGGAACTTCTGGTGTTGGTTAATCATTTTAATTATAAATTATGGTAAGTACTTGTTATAAATTATTCTCAATGGATTGAATAACTTTCAATAGCTTTCAATAGTATTCAATGATTTTATTGAACATCAAGGTGCTTTAAATAGCCACCTTACAATAGAAAAATTAGCAACATTCAAAATTTAAACTAACTAAAATGTCTCAACAAATCAAACAACCTAACTTAAATTCAAAATTCAAATTCATCCTAAATTAACTAACTTATTTTACTAAAAACTAGTGCAGTAACTTAAGCAATTTCCAACACTCCTCCTTGCTTTAGTTACTGCTATTTAAAAAACTGTACCTCCTTAATTTTTGCTCTGGTACTAAATGCTGAATTTTTTTTTAATTTTTTTTTGGAATTTGCACTTTTTCTTTTTTATATTGATCTTTCTCTTATTTCTTTTGGTTCTTTGCTGGAAAAACACCATCAACAATCTTGTTTTGTTTGAAAGAACTTTCATCTTGACAATTGTGGGAGTTGCAAAATGTTGTTGTAAGAATTTTTCTTCTTTCACAACATCACATAAAGCATAAGTGTTGAAATTTAATTTAATTTTCACTGACCAAACTTGATATTTTTCGCCAGTGCTGCTTGACATCTTTTTGGTTGAAAATAGCCCAATGCTTTGAAAATAAGCACGAGTTGAAAAAGGTAGCCCTAATGAGTTAAAATGGAGCCCTGACGGGTTAAAAAGGTAGCCCTTACAGGTTAAAAATGGTATGGTAGCGCTTTGGAAGAACTAACAGATCCCGTAAGATCAATGAGACTCTTGATACCAATGTTGGTTTTTTTAAAGAAAGATGGGGCAGCGAAAAGGGGGTTAAAATGGCTCTCAATGGATTGAATAACTTTCAATAACTTTCATTAGTATTCAATGATTTTATTGAACATCAAGGTGTTTTAAATAGCCACCTTACAATAAAAAAATCAGCAACATTCAAAATTTAAACTAACTAAAATGTCTCAACAAATCAAACAACCTAACTTAAATTCAAAATTCAAATTCATCCTAAATTAACTAACTTATTTTACTAAAAACTAGTGCAGTAACTTAAGCAATTTCCAACATAAGCAATGTGTTATATTAAGTTTTGTGTATTAATTTATATTTAAGGAGATGACTCTAAAAGTAATCTAAACATGACATATTTTTTTATATAAAGGGACAAAAACACACATTTTAAATATGTCTAATAAAATATCACAACAACCAAATTAAAATCTATTGAGGGATCAAAAGGTGGCCTATCTCAATAATGGAATACAACTCATAAGGAATGTCAATTTCAATTTCTTCCAATGAATTTTAATTTAAAGAGCAATTACGTAGATCAGTTACTTTGTCTTTAATTAAGTGAATCATTATAGGTGCTCAAGTATTTGATATATTTAAGTACTATAATATATTAGAGGAGAATTTACGCTAGATTGTGGTGGAATGGAGGTCCTTCGATTCTTAATTAAAAATCTCGAATTATAACTCTCGATATAAAAAAAAAAATCTTATTATGAGCCGTAGAAAAACCATTAAAAAAAGTAGGAGATTTTACAAATAGAGCAAAATGAATGTAAATACTTTTATTTTTGCTATATGTCATTTATTTGCAAAAGAACTAAGTAGCAATTGATAAAAAAGCTTCCGCCAGTTGTTGTAATAGTTTTGCTAGACTTGGGGAATTACTTTTAATAGGAGAGGAGGAGAAGGTAATGCATTGTTTGTTTAATGGGGGGAAAGAGTGAGCAGATAGGAGGAAGAAGAAGGGGAAGAGGTATTGCTACATTGTTTTTTTTTTTTTTTTACAAAAAAAAAAAGAATTTGTTTTTTAAATAGGAAAGCTCGAGGTCCATATATCGTGGAGTTTTTTATTTGGACATTAAAACTGCATCTTTCCTGAAATATTTAATATTTGGACATTGTTTCCTTAAAATTTAGTGCCTCATAGTCCATAAAAGTTAACGGGATACCTAGTTGAACCTATTGAAAGTTTATGAAACCCATTCTCCATCGTTTCCAGCAGAACAGCATTGCACTATGTCTCGAATTGTAACTTGCAATTTGTCAAATCATAAGTAATCATAACACTGGAATTTGGATAATAATACATAGTCAGCACACTGCACTTAATTATCAGGTCAGACACATTCAATCTTACAATTCAAAATACGCGTTCTGAAGACCCTATCGTTTGCTTAATTATAAATATTATTCGAAAACCACCAAAGAAAAGAGCTACATTATATCCTGAAGACGAACAGATACTCAAATAACACCAATTTGTTGGTTCTTTCTGTTTCACAATGAACTCATTGGATCTGGAAGATGGAGCAATCCACCGTCCACCAGCAAGTCATGCCCATTCACAAATGCAGAATCATCAGAAGCCAGAAACAGAACGGCATCCGCCAAGCGCTTCACCGTCAGTGTAATACCCTTCAAACTAGTCAGTCGTCCATACATTTTCAGAACCTTCATTGATATTTCCGCCTCCATGCTGCTCATCAACGGTGTCATCACGGCGGATGGTGAAATACTATTCACCCTTATTCCGTACTCACCTAGTTGCCTTGAAGCTGATGTCACTAGCCCCAGCACAGCGTGTTTCGACATTGTATAATCTGTTCGCCAGGCTGCTCCCTTGCTTGCCGCAACACTACCTGTACAAACTATGCTCCCTCTAACCCCCTGCTCCACCATGGCTCGTGCTGCATGCTTCACACACGCAGCCATGCCTCGTGTGTTGACTCTTATCACTCTGTCGAATTCAGAAAGATCGAGATCGAGTACCTTTTGACCTGAATTACTCATGATTCCTGCGTTACTGAACATGATGTCAAGCTGACCGTATTCCTTGACTGTCCAATCCACCATGCCTTTCACTTGATTTTCATCACTAACGTCGCAGTGCACGTAGCTGCAAACCTGTAAAGGGATGGATTCCGCCACTGCTTTGCCTTTCTCATCTTGGATGTCAGCAATGACAACGGCGCGTGCACCATGTTGGGCAAAAAGGCGTACTGTAGCTTCCCCAATTCCACTGGCGCCACCAGTCACTATGGCCACTTTGCCTTTCAGCTTTTGCATGACCACTGCCATTTTTTCTTTCAGATTTGTGCTTGACATTCTTTGTTGGTTCTTGAGAATGGAAATATCTTCCTGAAGCTGGGACCAAAGATTTTGGAGTAGGTGGCCTGATTAAGCAGGCACAATCATAAAACAATTATTTTTGATATTTCAATGACATGTAAAACGCTTTACAAATATGCCATCCACCTATAGTTGAGTGACATTATTTATAAGGAAAAAAAATCAAATTTCTCCCATTACTTTAAAAAAATTGGGTAAATATAATCTTGGTTATATTTCGGAGCTATATTTAACTCTTATCATATGTTGAGGTCAAATTTACTCCTATGTTGAAAAATTAGCTAAATTTACCTGTTGTCATTTTAGGGTCAAATTTATCCTCGACGTCATATTATGGGGTCAAATTTATCCTTGTTGTTAAGAAATTTTTCACATATTCCCTTCCTTTAATAGAAAAGTACGAATCAACGTTAAATGTTTTTTTTTTTAAAATAAAACACGCTCTAATCTAATCCACCTAACCCGACTCGAGTCAGACACAAACAAATATACCTCCTAATTTATGTTGGTCAAATTTTTCCAACGAGATTAAGCCACTAGATATTTATGAGTGCATAACCTACGAAAAATAGATTTGCGTCAGTGCAAACTCAAACAAATATACCCCTATCCTCAGTTCATGAATCTGCACCAGTACAGAGCTCATGAAAAATGACACTTAGCGGTTAAATCCAATAGATTAGTCCCACTAAATATTTCCTCATACAATTGAGTTAAGATGTAACGCCCCGTACTTTCGGACTAGAATCTAGACCGTCGTTCCTACGCGTATAGACCCGAATTAGAAAATTCCTTGGTAATATATATGTGATCTCCTTGCAGCATGCTTATAGAGTTGGAGACTTAAAATTATTCTAAGTGTCAAAAAGAGACTTAGTCTCATTTTTTATTTCCAATCTTTGAGGATTTTATTTTCAACCTTCCCGACCCTCAATAGTCGTTATGTTAGCTAGTTCATGATCCGGGAGGTCAGTAAGGGTTCCCAAACGAGTTTCGAATTTTTCAAAATGCGTGTAGACCTCGTTTGGTGTACCAAAATAGTGGACCAACGCGATCTTGGAGCGCCGCGTCGCCCATCGCGTTGGTCAGTTTTTGTGCAGGAAAGTACTGAGGCTCGACGCGATAGTGGCGCGACGCGTCGAGTATCGCGTCGATGCCCAGTTTTCAGTTTTAAAATATCCGCGTCCTAGGGGGGTAAATTAGTCATTTTCCCCATCTCTTTTCAGCCCTAACCCGGGATTTATATCCTCAAATACCAAAATAAGGTTATTTTCATCAAATTCCTCCAAGAGCACTGATACGAGTACGATCACGTAGATGGACTTATGAGGGCATAAGTTAAACCCGAGGCTTGGTGTGTACAATGAAGTGCAAAGAAGCACCTAAATGGACACCAAAACAGTCCACTACATACACTAAAAGGGCCAAATCATTCCACTACATACACTAGAGGGGTGCCCCTTCACTAAGGGGCCTTTTGGTCATTTTACCTATTATTTGTAATACACTACAAATAGAATAATGTAGGGTTTTATTAGGAGGTTTTGATGAATATTATGAGTTTATAACACTTGAAACATTTCCTCTCTAAGGAGACAAGACCACCAACCCAAAATTGTAACTAGGGAAATCAACTTGAGTGTGGATTCGCTCGTGTTGGATTCAAGCTTGGAAACGTTGGATGCTTGGGAGATCGGGGTCACTCTTGTGCCAACGTAAGAGTTAGGTATTTGATGTGTGTGATGTTAAAGGTCCACGAGTGGAATAGGCTTTTGGGTTGTTAATATTATACCTTCAATTTGTCTAACTATCTATTCTTTTATTTCTTTGTAATCATGTAGTAGTGTTGATGTTGTAACCGTGTGTTTGTGTTGTTAATGTGGAATCTGAAATTAGTCTATTGTTCATCTGGTTCTTGTTGTGTTGCTACTATTTTGGTGTTATTACGCCCTTGTGCCTTGTATTCTTCTTGTTGGTAGCGAATCCGAGAGGGGTCACCAAAAGAGGTCCTCGGTTTCTTGGCTAGTGGACTGATTTTGATGTTTGTTTTCGTGCTTCCGTTGTCTTTCTTGTATCAAGCACTCCCAAGGGTTTCAAACTAAAAATCCGAATAACTCAAGATTCAACCGTGGATTTTGGAAATTGATTGAAGATTTGGAATTCCCAAACCGTAGGCTTCAAGAATCATCCATTAATTTCCTAAATTGAGGCACGCGGGGTTTTCCAAAAACTCATGGGCATAGAAATCTTATTTTAATTATGTACAAGGTTTAGAAATCATGATTTTATGGAATGAGTTTTGGATTTATGAATATAATCATGTTTTAGAATACTTGATGAAATTATTTTGGTCTTTAGGCCTTCCCCCAAATTGATTTAAAATTATATATATATGTAAGCATGTGTTTTAAGATTGACAATTAAATTGAGAGCATGACTCATGTGGAATCCCTCTCTTGTTATGAATTTTCTCTACTTATCATATGATATGGATTGTTTGAATAGAAGCTTGAAAGGCATCATACGAAAATACTTTGATTAATGTTATGATTGGTTTACGATTTTAAATTTCAAAAGAGAGGGCTGGTCATATTGATAAATGTTGAATATAAATATATAATGAAAAGAGTTGCATAATTTGTTAAAGATTACATGACCACCGCATGTTTATTGAAAGAATGAGAATTTTTGTACAGTTTTCGGAACATGAAATCTCTTATACTATGTGCATGCTTGAGTGGTATGAACTATGTTTTAATGAAAGATCATGCTTAATACATTATGGCTCAGGAAACATGACTTGCAAGTCTTGGTATGACGATACCAAATTAGACAATGTCATAACAGACACAGACTAGTTTAGAAATCAGACTTTTATCATACTTTCAAGATTTAGAATTCAGAATGATACATGTTCAGAAAAGGGTAAAATTGGGCATAAAGAGATGTTAGGTGGTTCCCCGAAGAGGGCACGAGTTCAGATAACTCATTGTCCAAAATCGTGATTTACCGATCCGGTTATATTATTTTACACTGGCCTAGTGCCCTGTGGCGTATCATACTCACACACTCCGATCCTTGCGGCACACTTGGGTTGGGGGCTTATCCGCCGAGTCAATAGCCCGTGGAATATCAGACTTGTAGGGGAGTGCCACCCAACTCAGAAGTAACACAAAGAATAGAATTTTCACCGTTATGAATATTTTACATGTATTCAAGAAATTCCCAAGTGTTTGAAACTATATCATGCATGATATTTCGTAAATTTCTCTCATCTATTTTATAAATACAAATACATTATTTTGGATTTCTTCGCGTACCAGTACATCTGTAGTGACCCCCTACCTTCCAGGTTCTGAGGCACAATCTAGGGGTTCTGATAAGCAGTAGATTTCTTTAGACAGAAGTGCAGAGTCTAGTTGGTGAGCCTTCTATATTACAGAAGGCCTATTTACTTTCAGAAATTTATCATTAGTTATGATTTTAGTCTACTGGAGGTCTTTTCCCAGTTTTTAGACAGTTGTTATTTGATCATGTAGTAGAGATTTCGCAGATGATTTTCAGATACTGTTAGTTGGTACTGGATTTCATTCTTCATTGTTGAACTGAATCTAGAACATAACCATGTTTCCGTATTAGATTATATTTCCGCATCTTCTTTTATTATATGAATGTTGTGCATGATTACCAGATAGAATAGGGCGTCCTGGCCTTCATGGTTCAAGATATCCGTCGCGGCCAGACCCTAGTTCGGTTCATGACAAACTTGATATCAGAGCACGATTCATGGTCCTAGGGTGTCTTCGTAATTACGTCGGGTAGATTCTTATTTATGGGTGTGTAGCGTGCCACACCTATAAACAGGAGGCTACAAGGCGTTTAGGAATGTATCTCTTTCTTCATGTTCTAGTTCATACTATGGAGTCAGAATGTTCCTCTTTCTTACTCTAAATTCATGCTATGGTGTCACCTATATAAAAGAAAAAATTATTCTAATTCTTTCCTTACTCTGGTATTCCCAAATAATGCTCTCAGATTCACTAGTAGAATTTTAGAAGTCACACAAAGGGCTTGAGAGGAGCTCCCTAGTGTGTCATAAGTCCCTCAAGTTTAAAGTTGTGCCCTCGTTCTTATGAGGCGTTCAGTTAAGACAGAGTAAGATGTGTATTCTTAGGTCATTGAATATTGCGTGTCAAGTTTCTATCTATTGTGATCTTGTTATCATTGTGTTGTTGAAACTAAAAGTCTAGTGAAGCCGTGTGGGGCTCTTTAGATTCACTAGCATAGTTGCTTTGTTATTCATTTCATTTTCTTGTTCAAAACACAAAATCAAAGTCAATTAAAGTCGTGTAAGGCCTATTTCGATTCACTAGCAACTTGTTGTTCATCTTGTTATTCTTGTGCTGGTTAGAAACTGGGGGTTTAGAGGTGTAGTGATAAGAAAAGTGGTAAGGGTGATTTATTGAATATATATAGCCGAATCTTTTTGCATATGATGGAGTCAGTAATGAAGTGTTATATCCTTATGTGTTAGGTTAGTAGAAGGTAGTGTTGAAACCTAATTTTTGCTCTCCATAACTAAGTTTAGTTCGGAGTTTCTTCGATTTTCAAATAAAATTACAACATTTATTTTATCTGAATAAAGGATTTTTAAAGTATTTATTTGGGTAAATTGGTCAGTTTAAGTAGCGATTATATATTATCGTGTTCAATTATACGAAATTTTATAATTTTGTTACTTAAAAATTTATTTTACAAAATATCGAATTTTAGTCAAGGCTTATCTTGAAAATAAATTGTAATGATCAAAATCTTGATTTAAATATAACTTATTTTCAAAAATAATTTATTTGGATAAATATGTGCTTGATTTTATCGAATCAAGAAGCTCGGGGTTAAAGGAGATATCAAATTCATTTCGAATTTTGACTTAATTTAGCCAATCTATTAGATTTGGCCATAATTGAAATCAAATTGGCTACAATCGCGATGCAATAGGCCAATTGATTTTCAATTTGGCCAAAACTTAAATGAATTGGCCAAATTCCCAAATTACATAATCCACTCAATTTGTAACCTAATTTCAGCTCCATTGGCCCAAACACCACACCAACCCACTTCCACCAATAACTCAATTAGACCGCCCAGGCCCAATCCAAACTCACCATGACCCGGACCAACTCACCTACATCTTCTCTGCAACAAACAAGAACAATAGACAATAGTAATAGCCACTACATCGACCACATTCGCGTACAACTCAAAATCCATCGACAACACCAACATCTCAACTCGAATCCGACCGACCTCAACCCAAAAACCTTGAAATCAATCTGACCCGACCCTTCTCCGCGCGTCTCACATGGGTTTGTGCAAAGAGGGCTCGAGAACATTCTAGAATATAGATTAGGTGTCATCCTCCAACGTCCAACTCCGCGAATCTTGGGATAATGGTACGATTTTGGTACATATTTGGACAATTTTGATTGGTGGGGAGGGGAATTCGGTTTTCTCAATATTCTCAATTTTCAAATTCTTCAAAATAGTCCAAAATTTGGTACAAGTTGGGGATGAGAAAACCTTATCCAGAGTTCAAATTTTGAATTCCCTTTGGAAAAGGAATCCCTAAATTACCCTCAGATTGCTTCTATATAGAGGAGCTCACTGTTGAGCTGGAGGGAGGAAATTTTTTTTGGGATGGGGGGTCAATTTTAGTTCAAATATTTCTAGGAAAATTTTGGGATTTTTCCATTCTTCTTCCCTTTTGGGTTGGAAATTCTGGGGTTAAAGACTCTTGGGTTGGGAAACTTTTGGGTCCAAAAAGAATTAGAAATTTTGGACTCGAAAATCTAGGTAGAAAATCTCTTTTAGGGTGACAAAACTTTTTTCGGAGAGGAAAAAATAAGAAAGAAAAAGGGAGAAACAGTCAGCTAGTCAAGCGTTCATGACGGTATTGAGCTTTCAGGTGGTGGTGGAAATCCGAAGTTAGCTCGTAGTACTGTTTTGCTGCACCGAAACAGGTAATAGCCCATGTCGTTTAATTTTCGATTATTTTTATTTCATTTCAAACTTCTAAAATCCTAAGCTTTTAATGACATGATATGTTGTTTGTTTAAATCTCTAAAGTTGTGAACTTTGTAGCTACATAATGTACCTGTGTGATTAAACTTCTGATGTTATAAGTTTTAGTGATATGGTGTGGTGGGAGTAGCTGTGGATGGCGATGAAAGCCGTGGGATTAGTTTATAATAAGTCGTTATTCTGCTGAATCAATAACTATTTCCAATTTGACTGCTTTTGGATGACTTCACTGTTCTTGTGCCAATACGGTCCTAATAGCCTAATCATAATTGTGTGAGATTTTGTTTGCTGTAGAATGCTACAAGATTTTTGTGATTACCATGCTATTTCCATCGAGTCGATATTCTCTCCATAGTCGTTGTGCTTATTGTCTAGCTTCTTAACTGGTTCAATCATCAGTTTGTTCATGGATTCATTATGCATATTAATGTCAAACGTAAGTTTCGATGAGCGTTTCACCGATTTGTTGTAATTAGAGTTGGTATCTATGCTTGGGTCTCTCTACATGTTTTTCCCTTTCTGGTTGTTCGACTCATTTTAAAGTTTCCATTTTGATGTTTCCTTTCTTATTTGACCTCACGAGTAAGATACTTATGAGGTTCAATTACCAACTCTAGTGTATTTTTCCATTAATAGTGTGTAGCTTTATTAAAGTTTGCATTTGGTTCACCCCACTTCAAAACAAATTACCTGAAAGTCATTTTTCTCAAGTCCATTTGTTTCGACTATGTGGTTTTATGTGATTCTTTGAACAAACATGCTCCTTTTCCCGATTGTTTGCTTACAAGTTGTGTTTTTCTTATCATTTCTCTTCATATTTACTGAAACCCGCGAAGTTAGTTTCAAATATCTTTCTCCATCCTAAAATTTGATTTACATGTTTTCATGAATTCGTGACAATCCTAATTGCTTGACTACTATGTTATGTATGTGTATTTTCCTTGGTATATTCATATCTTACTTGCTACCTTTTATTTTATTTTGAGACCACCACAGATCCTTTTTCATCCATCGATCTATCATATTATTTATTTGTGCGGCGTTTGGTATTCTGGATGTGTATTGATCTCATTTATCTTTTTTCTTGCATGTGAATCCATTTTGGAGTCCGAATGGATTCTATCCCTTTGCATCTCTTAGTGGGCCATTGAGGCTCGCCTTGTCTATTAAGTCAAGACCCAACTCGTAATGTTCTTAATCTGCCTTATATAATTTCCCTTTTTCCTTATTGATTCCAGTAGATAATGTACCTGATTGTCATTGTATGTTGTCCACACAAATTCAAAAGTATGATATTTGTGCTTAAGTTGGTGTAAAATGGTTTCTTTTACCTGAATCGCCCTAATAAAGTGTTTGTGTGGATTTTTTGTAAAAATCCTATTTGGCTATGAGATTCTAATGTTGAAATAATTTATTGTGCACGCCAAAACTCGAAAGTTTGTGTTGACCCTTACCATTCTCTATCGAACATCAATATGGCCCTCTTTCCCTTTTGTTGCTAGTTTGCTCAAACCTTGATTGATATTACTTTTGTTTTCCAATTTGGGAGACCCCACGACTTTCAGGTTGATTTATTGATTACGTTTCTCATATGTTATGTGCAAATTTGGTCTTCTCTCACTCAGCTTTGGCTCGGTATACATGACCTTCGTGTGGGTAAAGATCGATTTTCTTTAGTTCGCAATATCAATGACTTTCTAGTTTACATGCAAGTTCACAAATTCTCTTGATAATTTTTTTTCAAATAATGATAATAGTAATGGCGATAGTAAGTATCAATTTGTAACATGCATTCTAGTTCCTTAGTTACCTTTAAGAAAACTTTGGGGGAATTTTCCTTGGTGCAGTTCTATCATTTTGTTAAACCTTTGCATTTATTTGGTTGTTGAAGTTTTGTCTTTGCTTAATTGAAAAATAGTTCAAACTCATTTCTTCAGTTACAGTTTTCTTTTCCGGTATCCTTCTGTCTATGATCTAATTTTTGTTCCTCCTATTATTTTTTATTATTCTTCGTGCCATTTATTATCTTATAAATTTTTTCTTGCCATGTTTCTTATCTGCCATAACCTGGGTGTTGAATCACCGCTAATGTTGCCTTAGTGGGAACCTGATGGTTCCCTTTATTAGAGTTAGTTCCTACTTTCTTCCTTATCACATGAGTTAATATTTATGTTATGTTCAGAAGACATGTTTTGCCTTTTGTATCACTTCTTGAATAGGTACTAATTTCTTCACTTTTTTTCTTCTTTGCATGAACTCGCTCGGGAGTACAATCAGACTCCTTTTCCTTGCATTACACAACGGGCCATTGAGGCCCACTTTCTAGAAGACTTTGAAAGCGGATCACATAGTGCATGGTTATGAAGAGTCTAATGAAGAAGAATGGGTTAAAGTTTCCTTGAAGTGGCTAAGGGATTTGAAAGTCTCGTTTTCTCTCTCATTCATTCGTATTGTTGTCTTTATTTATTTATTCCTTTATTTATTTCATTGTTTATTTATTTAGGCTTCGAAGCCAAAGTTGTATTTAATACAGGTGAAGTAAAAATCGAGCCAAAAAGGGCTCGGAAACATAGAATTAGGACAAGTGAAAAATGGGTTGAAAACCCTACTAGATTAGGACAGGGTCGACGGTTTGGGCTTAAAAGCCTAAATCACTACTTTCCTGTTTTTTCCTTTCCCTTTCGATTACTTGTTTACGCGCTTCTTTGTGAACCTAGTTAAATCCCTAAGTCGCTAATAACTGATTTCGTAAAAGCTTCTCCTTAATCAATTACTTTTCCAACATATTGATTTTTCAAAGTTAGTCAAAAGAATGTTTTCAAACAGTCCGGATAACCGCAAGTTAGCGGATGTTTTAGGTGCCTAACACCTTCCTAAAACATTTATAGGAACCGCTTATCTAGAATCTCTAACTTAAAATGATTTTCCTATTTTGATCGTTTGAAGTACTTTATAAAGGTTTCTTAAATTCTTTTCAAAATTAAGTGGCGGCTCTCTCTCAAAAGTCAAAATTTCCGCAAAACAGAAATGGTGACTCTGCTGGGGACTTTTAACTAGGTTCTAACCAAATGTTTGATTTCGTCTTTTGATTAACTGTTTATGTGTTCATGTGTTTCGATTCTGTAGAGTTTAATTATCGCATCACATGGCATATTCCTACATTATTTAAACTGTTTTGGGGTTTCGTGGGTATCCCGGCCCCTATTAATCAATTCCAAAAATGTGTTGGAAATACAAACAGTTTATTAGCACGTGACTCGTCTGATGGTTGTTTGTCTTTTCAAACTCAAGTTGTCCGCTTGAGAACCAATGTTCAAACCCACTCTAGACACCGAGGATAGAACGAAACCAAAATCCTATTTTAGGCATGAGCCTAGAAAACTTGTCCTACGTCTATTGACCCCGAGTCAATCACAGACGGATCATACTTATGTGTTGGAGAAATATATGCTTGTCTAAATTCAATCCATTACCCTTTGGGGTCGGGGAAAGGCTTATCTTTGTCTTCTTTTATGTAGATATGGCTCAATTTTATTCCCGTGAAAAGTTCAAGATGGTTACCAAACCTGACGATTACCTGAAATTATGGTGGGATTACATGGGTCCAGATGAGAGAAAAATTTTTAGGACACACATCGGGCACCTGCCTTCGTTGATCGAAATGGATGCTTGGCCTGAAATGATCCACGTGCTTACGACTTTTTGGGATGATCAGAATATGGTGTTTCGCTTCGGGGATGTGGAATTGACTCCTACCATCGAAGAAGTGTTAATTTGCTATAAGAGTATTGAAATGTGTTTCAAGAGAAAGGAAAAACCTGATAAGAACATTTTAGTTCCTGCCGTGTGAGACCGTCAAACAATTAAAGAGGCATTTTTAACTGACGATGACACCTGACTAGGGGAACGTGATGGAGCAAATATCACTTTTTGGGAGTTGTATTGTCGGTTTGGAAGATTCAATGCCTTCCACAAATTTGGACATAAATTTGAGTCCGAAGAAAAATGGAAGGAGATGAGAGCCTTTGCGTTTGCGGTAGGTCTACTCGGAACCATGGTGTTCCCACAGGGGGAAAATGGCACATTTCATCCAAGGGTTGTTACGGTGGCCCGTGCACTTTTATTTGGAGTAGATTACGATTCTACCAAGGTATTCCACAATTTAGCTCCCATGATTGTCACCGACATATATCGAGCCTTGGGAAGGTGTCAAGTCGAAAATCATTTCTTTCAAGGTTGCAACCTCATATTACAATGGTGGATGATGAAGCATTTGTAAAGGATTCGAGAATGGTACAAACTGATCATAAAACAAGGGTGGATATGCTAGCTTCGCACGACATGTGGTTGTTTCTACACAGGTTCAAAGGGGAAGCATCTCAAGAATTTTGGTTTAAGACTTTCGGGGAATTAAGAGATGACGATGTGCAATGGTCCATTAAATCTCTTCGTTCAGGGAAATACACCATTCGAGGGGGCAAGTGGCCTTTCCTAGTGCTTCCCGATCTCAGAGGGACCCAGCCCTACAATCCTGGCAGAGTTCTTAGGCAATTCGAGATCAAGCAAGAGGCACCACAAATAGATTTCATGCTTAGGTTTTTCACCGAATACGATGAAAGTGAGTCTCCACTCAAAGACGGCATGATAAATAGATAGAGAAGAAGAAGGTGAACGGAAGTGACTTTCCGTATAGAGCATGACCCTGAAGTCAGCGATACTTACAAGGAGTGGTTGAAAAAGAGTCTCGTGGAGCATTGATTCCGGGACCAAATGGGCCCACTCGGGTTGTGGATGTAGAATCCGAGCATCAAATTCGGCTCCACAGGCTACAAGATGAGTTCTAAAAAAGTGAAATCACGCACCGGAAGATACACATGGAGGACGTTTTAACTATACGTATGTTGAGGGAAGAGTTGAAAAGAGCTAGGCAATAAGCTGATGATGCCAGGAAATGTCTAATCGATTTGGATGATAGCATGGCCTCCCAACTCGATAGTATAGGGAAAATGACTTACGACTGCAAGGCACAATTATGCGGGAGTCATCTTATCATCAATAGGTATCAAACAGCACAGGAGGTAAACAAGGCAAAGAAGGCAAAGGCAGACGAAGGAGCCTCCAGTAGCTAGTTTTTCTATTTCCCCTGCGCGGGAACTTATCTTCTTTCATGTTATTTCCTTTTCTCCCTGAAGATTGTATCCCTTTTTCATTATCTTTTGTAGGAATTTATGCCCTTTTTCGTGTCTATATGAGTTGGGGTTTAATGGATTGACTTCGAGGAAGCATATATTTTCTTCAAAAATCGTTAGGCCTGAACCCTTGGCTCAAAAAGGGTCACCCCAGCTAGGATACGCGTTATTATAATATTTTTGTGTGATATAACTATTTTATGTGCTTATGTGCGTTTGTTTGGATCAAAGGCAAGTTCATCCACTATGTCCTATGGATGAATTTGGCTATGACTCAAGCAACTCTATGTGGTTATTTTCTGTCAAATATTTTGCATTACTTATCATATACGAAAACTAACACATCTGCCTTTGAGTTGTTTTACTTTACAGATAATAGAAATTGCTCCGTGTTGATATAAGCTGGCAGAACATCCCTACTTCACCCGATCGAAAGCTCACAAAATCCCATCCTCTGACCATCATTCAAAAATGACAGGAAATGACGAAGAAAGCGTACTGACTATCTGGGACAATGTGGTAGCGGAATAGAATGAAATGATTGCGGAACTTGCAAGAAAGTTAGAAATACTTCAGGAGGAAATAAATCGCACTCGAGATTTGGCTAACTTGGCCATCACCGTTAATGCCCCCGCTCCAGGAGGACACGGGACTCCACTCCAAATCTCTCCCCTTAGCACACCTATTCTCGGGGATCAGCCAAATAACATATCGTTCGTCTCTGCCCCTCCACTTGTCCAAAACACTAATCGCGAAAATAACCCAGATGCCTACCATCCATAAAATCCATCTTTAACCCCACAAAACCCATCTCCGAATCCATTCTCAAATCCCAAAAACATATTTCAAATCAAGAAAATCCATTCCCAAATCCACAAGATTCACTCCCAAACCCGCAAAATCCATTAAATCCATCCCCGAATCCACCAAATTCTTTTCCAAATCCTTAAAATCCTTCTCATATTCCACCAAACTACTCACAAATTCCACAGAACCTTTCCAAATTCCAAAACATCCTCCCCACTTACCAACCAAGTTTCTTTCTTCCGCAAAATCAAGCCTCCCTTCCAAATCCCCCTCAAGGCATCATATCCCTTGATATTTATTAACCCCTTCCTAACGTCGAGATGGATTATTATGAGGAGAAGGAGAAAGAGTAGATGACCCAGCATAAAAGGAATTTACTAGCTATGAAGGAAGAGATCATGAGGATCAAAGAGTCTCATGGAGCCAGGGACCACGACGATTTGGGGTATGACGATTTATGTGTTCACTCGGGAGTAGACCTACCAGATGGGTACAAAGTCCCTAAGTTTGAGATGTTTGACGGTACCGAAAATCCAATGGCCCATCTGAGAAGGTATTGTGAGCACCTAGTAGGAATAGGGAAAAATGAGGCGTTATTGATGCGCCTATTCAGTCGAAGTTTAAGTGGCGAAGCCTTGGAGTGGTTCATGTCTCAGGAGCCGAAAAAGTGGACTGGTTGGAAAGCATTGGCCAAGGGTTTCCTTGATCGGTTCGCATTCAACATTGAAATAGTCCCTGACCGATATTCACTAGATCAGATCAAACAGAGGAATGTTGAGAGTTTTCGAGACTATGTTTTTCGTTGGAGGAAAGAAGCTGCCAAAGTGCAACCCCTCATGTTCGAGGAGGAAATGGTATCCGTGTTCTCCCGCGCTCAAGAAGGAGAATATTATACCAGGATGGTGTCCGCTGTCAGGGCAACTTTTGCGGATTTGGTAAAAAATAGGAGAATCATTGGAAGAAGGTATTCGGACAGGGAAGATTGCCAAAACCCCAACGTCGTCTGGGACTATCATGTTCTCGAAGAAGAAAAAGGAAGATGTAGGTGTGATTTCTGCTAATCCTGTTACGAAAACAAAAAAGAGGTTCAATTCTAGAAATGTTTTATCTTCTCCGCCGTCACCTAACCTTCCGCACGTGTTCTACGCCCACCCCCAATACCAAGCTCCACTCTCAAATGCCCAACTTCAGTACCAAACTCCACTCCCAAACATCCAATCCTCATACCAAGCTCCACAGCCAAATATCTTTCCCCAATACCCAGTTCTACCTCCAAATTATCAATCTCATTTCCAAACCACTCCTCCAAATAACCGAACAAATTTCCAAATGCCTCCAAATTATTACCAAGTACCCCCTCCAATAAACCTAAGCCCGTATAACCCCCAATGTCCAAAACACGAAAAAAAACCTCCCCAGAACTTCACCCCACTAGCTGAAAGTCGCACCCAATTGTTTGAAAGATTGAAGAACGTTGGTCATTTGCAACCAATACAGCCAAGGAATACAATCCCAACTCTCAATTTTTTAATGCAAGTCAACATTGTGCTTATCATTCGGGGGCAGCGGGGCACAGTACAGAGGATTGTGTCTACTTGAAACACAAGATCCAGGATTTAATCGATCAAAAGGTCATCACGCTCCAGGCGCCTACTCCAAATGTTAACAGAAATCCATTGCCCAACCATGGGGGATCTACAGTTAACATGATTGAAGTAGAAGGCGAATGGGCATCTGGCAAAACCACTACCCAGGTGAACTTCGAAAAATGCAAAAGAGCGGAAGAGGTAGGAAAGATAGAGAAGGCTATGGCCGCCTTAAGTATCAATGAGAAAGCCCCATTTATAGTGATGACGGCCCCGACTCAAGTGTACGCTCCCCCGCCAAGAAAGGAATTTATTGTGCAAACCGCTATTGCCCAAGGGATGACGCGATCAGGATGATGTTACATCCCTGAGGAATTGACCAACAAAAAAGATTCACAAAAAAGTCCAATCACTGAAGGAGAGGCTGAGGAATTTTGGAGGCGTATGCAATCAAAGGATTACTCAGTTGTCAAACACTTGGAGAAAACGCCAGCCCAAATCTCTGTCTTGGCACTATTAATGAGTTCGCAATACCACCGACAGGCTTTATCAAAGGTCTTGGAGGAAGCATATGTTCCCGCAGGAACGAGTGTTGAGAATCTGGATGCGATGATAGGGAACATTGTAGGGAATCATCGCATATCATTCAGTGATAAAGAATTGTCGTTTGAAGGAGCGATGCACAACAAAGCCATGCATGTCACTGTCATTTACCACGATTATGTGATTAATCAGGTATTAATAGATGACGGATCTGGTGTGAATATTTGTCCCCTCTCTACGTTGGTTCAAATGGGCTATGATTTAGGAAAAATTCGTTAAAGCCACGTAAATATGAGAGCATTCGATGGTGGGCAGAGAGATACCATAGGAGAGATTGATTTGCACATCCAAATGGGGCCTGCTGAGTTTAAGACTAAGTTTCATTTTATGGATATCCATCCTAGCTACAACCTGCTCTTGGGAAGACCATGGATACATGGTGCAAAGGCAATTTCATCACCCCTTCATCAATTATTGAAGTTCATTTGGGAAGATCATGGAGTAGTCATCCAAAGAGAAGGAAGTTGAGCGGATCGTCCCAATGGTTATGTGCCGGTGATTGAAGATGTTCCAAAAGGTAGAAGTTTTTATACAGTGGAAATTGTAAATGCTGCGGACAGAGATTCGACGCCCAAAGTACCAATGCCTTCTGTCTACCAAATGATTGCAACGGTGATGTTAAGAAATGGGTTCGAACTTGGTCGAGGCTTGGGCAAGAATTTACAAGGAATTATCAAGCCTATTGCAATCCCAGAGAGAGGCTCTAAGTACGGGCTAGGATATCAGCCTGCCAGGAAGGATAGGGTTGAGGATGAGCCAGAGAAGAGTCTGTTTGGGCCCTTGCCACTCCTGTTCCAGTCATTTCCTGTACAAGAGGTGTCAGATGATGATGGTCTTGGGGATGGGATAGGAGATTTGTTCGAAGGATGCAATGTTGTACCATAAGATCTCTCAAAGTCCAGCAGGGTGAAGCAGATTACGCCAGGGGAGGCCTTGCAAAATTGGACCTCCGCTCCACTCATAACCCATCGCCCATCGTGGTAGATGAAAGGGCAATTACTGATAGTTTTTAAAATCGTTGATGATCCGTAGGAGGCCCTATGATCCATCTTTTATATCTCAAAACTTCCTTTTCGTATCTTACTGCTTTTAAAAAGGCATGGACTTGTATTTGCGCAAGTCATGAGCCACGATTTTGTAATTATCTCCCAAATTTCAATGAAAAGGCCTTTATTTATTTAGAAAATTCTATTATTTCTAAAACACTCCTAGTCATATATTTTGTTATTATCTTGTTATCATCTAACTTGGTTTGTTTATCCATTACAGTAACAGTAGCTTAAAATTTGCCAATGTCGTGTCATATCAAAGCTTGAACGAACAAAATGAGGAGAACAATGATGATTGGAAGGACAATAACGAGGAACAATTAGTTGAAGATATGGAGGAATTTGAGAATCGCGAAAAACCCAATCTAGAGGAAACTGAAATAGTCAACTTGGGAGATCACGATGAAATCAAAGATACAAGTGTCAGTATCCACCTGGCAGCGCCATAAAGGAAAGAGCTCATCCACCTATTGTGGGAATACATCGACGTGTTTGCTTGGTCCTATGATGATATGCCAGGGTTGAGCATCAGCATTGTGTCACATAAGTTGCCAATAAATCTGGAGTTTGATCCAGTCAAGCAAAAAATGCATAAATTCAAGCCATATTTAAGTATAAAGATCAAGGAAGAAGTGACAAAACAAATCCAGTCTAATGTTGTCGAGGTCACAAAATATCCGACGTGGTTGGCCAACATCGTCCCTGTGCCAAAGAAGGACGATAAGATTCGAATTTGTGTTGACTATAGAGACTTGAATAGAGCCAGTCCTAAAGATAATTTTTCGTTGCCCAACATCCACATTCTCATCGATAACTGTGCAAAACATGAAATGCAGTCATTCTTTGATTGTTTCACTGGGTATCATCAGATATTGATGGATGAGGAAGATGCAGAAAAAATGGTATTTATTATACCCTGGGGTGTTTATCATTACAAGGTAATTCTGTTTGGTCTCAAAAATGCGGGTGCAATATATATGAGGGCTATGACGACGATTTTCCATGATATGATCCATAAAGAGATTGAGGTATACGTGAATGACGTAATTATCAAACCCCGCGAGAGTTCGGATCATCTGACTCAACTGGAGATATTTTTCAACAGATTAAGAAGGTATAGTTTGAAATTAAACCCTGCTAAGTGTGCTTTTGGTGTACCATCAGGAAAGTTGTTGGGGTTCATAGTCAGTAGAAGAGGCATCGAGTTAGACCCATCCAAAATCAGGACAATACAGGATTTGCCACCGCCGAAGACTAAGAAGGAAGTTATGAGTTTCATGGGTCGTTTGAATTACATTAGCAGGTTCATCACGCAGTCAACAGTCATATGCGAGCCAATTCTCAAGATGTTGAAGAAAAATGCATTGAACGAGTGGACAGAAGAATGTCAGAGAGCTTTTAACCGCATCAAGGAATACTTGTCTGCACCGCCGATTTTGGTTCCACCAAGAGAAGGAATTCCATTATTGCTTTACCTGTCAATCTCAAAAAATGCTTTCGGTTGTATCCTCGGAAAACATGATGAGACCAGTAGGAGAGAGAAAGCCATTTACTACTTGAGTAAAAAGTTCACGCCATATGAAGCCCGTTACACTCTTGTAGAAAGGACATGTTGTGCTTTGACTTGGACGTCACAAAAGTTGAGGCATTATCTGTCGTCCTACACAACATACCTCATCTCGAGAATGGATCCATTAAAGTATATTTTCCAAAAGGCCATGCCTACAGAAAAGCTAGCCAAGTGGCAAATGTTGCTGAGTGAGTTTGACATTGTGTATGTAACCCAAAAGGCAATCAAGGGGCAAGCCTTAGCAGATCATTTGGGAGAGAAGCCAGTTAATGAGGAATATGAGCCACTTCAAACTTACTTTCCAGATAAGGAAGTTTTGTTCGTAGGAGAAGAAATTATAGAGATTTACCCCGGATGGAGGCTATTTTTTTATGGGGCGGTCAACTTCAAGGGTTCAGGAATTGGAGCAGTTTTGGTGTCAGAAATAGGCCAGCATTATTCGGTAACTGCTAAGTTACGTTTTTCATGCACCAATAACATGGCTGAATATGAGGCTTGCATTCTGGGTCTCAAATTGGCACTTGATATGGGTGTTCGTGAATTGTTAGTCATTGGGGATTCAGATTTGCTGATTCACCAGGTACGGGGAGAATGGGCAGTAAAAAAATCCCAAGATCACTCCTTATGTGGAGCTGGTGCAAGAATTATGTGAAAGATTCAAGGAAGTTGATTTTAGGAATATCCCACGGATAAAAAATGAGTTTGTTGATGCTTTGGCCACTATATCTTCCATGATTCAGCACCCGGATCAAAGTTACATTGATTCTTTGGAAATAAGCTTGAAATAGCAACCCACGCATTGTGTACACGTGGAACAGGATCCTGATGGAAAGCCTTGGTACTATGACATTAAAAGGTATTTGGAATCTGGAATATATCCTGAAGAGGCTAGTAACAACCAAAAGAAGACAATCCGGCGTTTGGCAAGGAATTACTTTCCAAGTGGGGAAATTCTTTTTAGGAGGACTCCTGATTTGGGATTCCTAAGATGCATCGATGTTGCGGAAGCCAATAAATTGATAAAAGAGGTACACGCTGGAATTTATGGGACCCACATGAATGGGTTTGTCCTTGCCAGAAAGATCCTGAGAACCGGTTACTTCTGGATGACTATGGAAAATGATTGTAGTAAGTATGTGCAGAGATGTCCAAAATATCAAATACACGGAGATCTGATTCGAATGCCACCACATGAGCTTCACACAATGAATTCACCTTGGCCTTTCGTAGCTTGGAGCATGGATGTCATCGAACCAATAGAGCCATTAGCATCGAATGGGCATAGATTTATTTTGGTTGCCATTGATTATTTCACTAAGTAGGTCGAAGCGACTTCGTACAGAGCTATCACTAAGAAAGTGGTTGTGAATTTCGACAGGAATAACTTGATTTGCCGGTTTGGAGTACCGGAATCGATCATTACTGACAATGGGGAAAACTTGAACAGTCACTTGATGAAAGAAATTTGTGATCAGTTCAAGATTGTGCATCGCAACTCGACTGCATATCGTCCCCAAATGAATGGAGCTGTGGAAGTGGCCAACAAGAATATTAAGAAGATCTTGACAAAGATGGTCGAAAATGATAGATCATGGCATGAGATGTTACCTTACGCTTTGCTAGGGTATCGCACAATAGTTCGAACCTCTACTGGGGTGACCCCCTATTTACTTGTCTATGGGAATGAAGTTGTGATACCTGCTGAAATTGAAATACCTTCCCTAAGGATTATTCAGGAAGCTGGACTAAGTAACGAAGAATGGGTTCGTGCTCGCTATGAACAACTCATGTTGATTGATGAAAAGAGAATGGTCGATGTATGCCATGGTCAGTTGTACCAACACAGGATGGTTCGTGCCTTTAACAAGAAGGTGAGGGCTCGGTCATTTGAAGTGGGGCAACTGGTTCTCAAATGAATGTTCCCTCACTAAGAGGAGTACAAGGGCAAGTTCGCTCCAAACTGGCAAGGGCCATACATAGTTCGCAAGGTGCTATCTGGAGGAGCTCTGATTTTGTCTGAGATGGATGGCACGGAGTGGACCAAACCAATCAATTCCGATGCGGTAAAGAGATATTATGTTTGAAGGACATTCTAGATTTTGTGTTTCTTTAGTTAATTTACTTGTAATCACCATTGTACTAATGTTGTTGTCTAGTGTGTGACTGTCTAGAGTCCCTTCCTTTTATCTACGAACTACGTTTGACCTGAATTCCCAAGAAAGGGATATGTAGGCGGCCTATGTCGGCTTCGGTCAACCCCTTAGGATAATTTAGCCTTTCCTCTTATGTATGAACTACGTGATGACCTGAATTCCCAACAAAAGGGATACGTAGGCGGCCTATGTCGGCTTTGGTCAACCCATTAGATTTTCTATATATATCCCTAGCGTAGTCCTGAACTATGTTTGACCTAATTCCTGCTTCAACGGGATACGTAGGCGCCCCAACGGCTCGGTCATATAACCCCAGGAAATAGAAACTGGGGAAGAATTTTCGAGAAGGAATCTCGAAATTCACAAGAGAAAATCGACATCCAACAAAGAGAATAAAGATCAGCAGAGACTTCAGACTTATCCGAATTGGTATCATCTCAAACAACTTTAAACTGGGGCAGAAATTTTGAGGAAGACCTCAAAATTTCCGCCAAATGCCAGAACATATTCCAAATTCCCCAGCACCAGAGGTTAAAGTCAAGCTTTGGAAGCCATCGACTGTAACAAAGTCTGGGGAGACTCAATTTTTGGCTATGATAGAACTATTTGAAGAAACCCTCCAACAATGATCATGAATTTTGGAAACCATCCGTCGGATATAGTCAAAACCATGAGGAAGAAGTTCGTTGAGCTAGTACATGACATGACTGGCAGAGATTTTCTAAAGTTTTACAGAAGTTTTCGAAATTATTTTCAAAAATTTAAGACTATTTTCAAAAAATCTTACGACTCACTTATTTAGTACTTGCCTAGACATCATTTGGAATGGAGTGTCAAGGTGGAAGTCCCAATATGATGGAATGCCCAAGAGATTGCAAGGAGTAAATCGAGGATCGAAGAAGGTCAACATGGAGTAATTTCATTCAAACTACTCATTTTTCTGTGGATGCAGGGATCAATACACAAAAATGAGAGTCTCTTTCAAAAATCCCCGAGTAAATTGGGAGCCACAACAGATCATTAATGCCCAAGAACGGTATTTTAGGGTAGCCCTAAAAATGGGTTAACAGCTATTTATTGAGGACCTTTTGATTTGTCCATCTCATTTCTTGATATCATAGGCGACAAACAAAAACGCCTAGTCTTCTTTACAAATATTGTATTTAGAAGTTTCCTAAAAATAGTCGCTAGCAAAAGCAAATTTGTGTCTACTAATCGCCTACCTTGAGCACAGGTACATGCAGAAAGCAAGACAATGACAGATGAATCCAGGTAAAATTATTTTTATCATTGCCTCAAGGGCCATTATATATCGTTGCCGCAAGGCGTTGCCCCAAGGGTCATTACATATCATTGTCGTAAGACGTTGCCCAAAAGGCCATTATATATCATTGCCGCAAGGCATTGCCCCAAGGGCTATTATATATCATTGCCGAAAGGCATTGCCCCAAGGTCCATTACATATCATTGCCGCAAGGCTTTGCCCCAAGGACCATTGCATATCATTTCCACAAGGCGTTGCCCCAAGGTCCATTGCATATCATTACCGCAAGGCGTTGCCCCAAGGGACATTGCATATCATTGTCGTAAGGTGTTTCCTCAAGGTCCATCACATATTATTGCCACAAAGGCCATCTCATACCATTGCCCCAGAAGGCATTCAATATCTGTTGATGCGCTAGACAGAAATGCTGGCGTCGAGGATATCATCATTTAATATCTGTTAACACACTAGACAGAAATGTTGGCATCGAGGATATCTCATCATTTTATGAATCAGCATCTGAATGCATCGAGAGCACACTAGTTGAAGGGACACCTTTTAGTCGTTATCTAATGATGAATGATATATAAGGTTTCCTAGAAATTGACAATTTAAGGGTCATCTATAAGTCATATTTTTTAAAATAGGATAGTGTGCAAGATCACCTATGAGTTGATAGACTGTAGATCATCCGTAATCCACAACAACATCCTAACCGGATAGTGTGCAAAATCGCCCAAAAGTCGATAGTTCAAAGGTTATCCATAAGTCGCAACTAAATCCTTACCAGAGAATATGCAAGATTATCAAATTGATACGTCCAAGGGTTCTCTATAAGCCACGTCATATCCAAGATCGATTATGCGCAGGATTACCCAAAGACTAACAATTTGAGAGATTATCTATAAGTCATATTGTATCCAAGGTCGGATGATGTGCAGGAACCCCTGAAAGCTAGCGATTGGAGGGATATATATAATTCATATCTTATCCAAAGTCGGATAATGTGCAGGATTACCTAAAATCTAGAAATTCAAAGGATATTTGTAAGTCGTCTCGTATCCAATATCAAATAATGCGCAAGATTATCCAAAGATTGATAATTTAAAGGAAATTTATAAATCGATCATCGGCTATAACCGGGGAGGTTATCATTCCACATACAACAAGTGATGTAGGTAACCAAAAGGGGTTCCACACCAGCACAAGATTACACGGTTGCAGGGATCGTTCTGCATAAAGTATCGCCGGTGTCCAAAAGGGCCACCCCACTTTGAAGGCATATTCAACCGACAAATGTCATAATTATACAACAACCAAGAGGTTTGTTGTGTTTGTTATTGCCAGTTATTTCATTCCAAACAGGTACATGAAGAGATGACTCCGTTTTTCAGGCCATAACTTACGTAAAGATATGGTAAAAGACTACATACCTCTTTCGTGAATTATGTTTAGCACTAATACTTTTTGCTTGAAGCATTGTCGAGAGAATCCGATGAAAATATCAAATTAAAACCATAGGTACAGACGACTTCAAATAGGGCGTAGCACAACGTGGAGCTCTTTCTTAGCAGCAAAACGGGACATAGTCTAAAGAGGGACGCCAAACTCTTTGTACGCGAGCTAAAGGATGATCACCACCACCATCCAACCACACCCATGTTAGAAGGCATGTGGGTATTTCAGGATATTCTGGTTTCAGCTATACCTTTAGGATATTTCTAAACCCATGCCTAGGGTGACCTTCTCTTTCTTTCAAATTCGAGTGGCAACACACTTAGAGTTTTAGAAATTATGTCCAGGTAAGTTATTGCCTATGGATGTGAAGGATCCCATATTCATGGTTAAGAGGTTACAAGCCTCTTTTCCGCAACTCGATCAACTTGTCACTCATTCCGAGCCAAAGATGTTCTGAAATAAAAGACTATCTTTTCTAGCGATTGAGTCGAACTACAAGCAGTCTGATTCCCTGAGTCTCGAGGATATGTAGGCTGGGCTCTATGTAGAAAAATCGACTGTATCCCAACCTTCCCCCAAATCCCTTCATTCCTCGGTTTCTCGGTTTCATTAAAAACTCTAAAACCGAGATAGCTAGTTAATTTTCTAAAAAATCAAGCTTTATGAACCACAAGTGGCCTGAATTCTCATGAAACCTGAGATATTTAGGAAACTTGATACAGAGGTTCGGCCATAACTCCAAAACTCGTGCGAAAATCAAGTTATTTCAGAAATGAATTTGTGGTCGGACAAAAATTAGGAACGTCAACCTCCCTTTGTCCAGGGTTACTTGCATCCACCCTACCCAAAGGGAGAGGGCAGTTGTTGACACCTAATTTTTGCACTCCATAACTAAGTTTAGTTCGGAGTTTCTTCGATTTTCAAATAAAATTACAACATTTATTTTATCTTAATAAAGGATTTTTAAAGTATTTATTTGGGTAAATTGGTCAGTTTAAGTAGCGATTATATATTATCGTGTTCAATTATACGAAATTTTATAATTTTATTGCTTAAAAATTTATTTTACAAAATATCGGATTTTAGTCAAGGCTTATCTTGAAAATAAATTGTAATGATCAAAATCTTGATTTAAATATAACTTATTCTCAAAAATAATTTATTTGGATAAATATGTGCTTGATTTTATCGAATCAAGAAGCTCGGGGTTAAAGGAGATATCGAATTAATTTCGAATTTTGACTTAATTTAGCCAATCTATTAGATTTGGCAATAATAGAAATCAAATTGGCTACAATCGCGATGCAATTGGCCAATTGATTTTCAATTTGGCCAAAACTTAAATGAATTGGCCAAATTCTCAAATTACACAATCCACTCAATTTGTAACCTAACTTCAGCTCAATTGGCCCAAACACCACACCAACCCACTTCCACCAATAACTCAATTAGACCGCCCAGGCCCAATCCAAACTCACCATGACCGGACCCGACTCACTTACATCTTCTCTGCAACAAACAAGAACAATAGACAACAGTAATAGCCACCACATCGACCACATTCGCGTACAACTCAAAATCCATCGACAACACCAACATCTCAACCCGAATACGATCGACCTCAACCCAAAAACCTTGAAATCGATCTGACCCGACCCTACCCTTCTCCACGCGTCTCATGCGGGTTTGTGCGAAGAGGGCTCGAGAACATTCTAGAAGATTGACTAAGTGTCATCCTCCAATGTCCAATTCCGCGAATCTCGGGATAACGGTACGATTTTGGTACATATTTGGGCAATTTTGATTAGTGGGGAGGGGAATTCGGTTTTCTCAATATTCTCGATTTTTAAATTCTTCAAAACACTCCCAAATTTGGTACAAGTTGGGGATGGGAAAACCTTATCCAGAGTTCAAATTTTGAATTCCCTTTGGAAAAGGAATCCCTAAATTACCCTCAGATTGGCTTCTATATAGAGGATCTCACTGTTGAGCTGGAGGGTCAATTTTGGTTCAAATATTTCTAAGAAAATTTTGGGATTTTTCCTCTCTTCTTCCCTTTTGGGTTGGAAATTCTGGGGTTGAAGATTCTTGGGTTGGGAAACTTTTGGGTCCAAAAAGAATTAAAAATATTGGACTCGAAAACCTAGGTAGAAAATCTCTTTTAGGGTGACAACTTTTCTCGGAGAGGAAAAATAAGAAAGAAAAAGGGAGAAACAGTCAGCTAGTCGAGTGTTCACGACGGTATTGAGCTTTTAGGTGGTGGTGGAAATCCAAAGTTAGATCGTAGTACTGTTTTGCTGCACCAAAACAGGTAATAGCCCATGCCGTTTAATTTTCGATTATTTCTGTTTCATTTCAAACTTCTGAAATCCTAAGCTTTTAATGACATGATATGTTGTTTGTTTAAATCTCTAAAGTTGTGAACTTTGTAGCTACATAATGTACTTGTGTGATTAAACTTCTGAAGTTATAAGTTTTAGTGATATGGTGTGGTGGGAGTAGCTGTGGATGGCGATGAAAGCCATAGGATTAGTTTATAATAAGTCGTTATTCTACTGAATCAATAACTATTTCCAATTTGACTGCTTTTGGATGACTTCACTGTTCTTGTGCCAATACGGCCCTAAATGCCTAATCGTAATTATGTGAGATTTTGTTTGTTGTAGAATGCTACAAGATTTCTGTGATTACCATGCAATTTCCATCGAGTCAATATTCTCTCCATAGTCGTTGTGCTTATTGTCTATCTTCTTAACTGGTTCAATCATCAGTTTGTTCACGGTTTCATTATGCATATTAATACCAAACGTAAGTTTCGATTAGCGCTTCCCCGATTTGTTGTATTCAGAGTTGGTATCTATGCTTGGGTCGCTCTACATGTTTTTCCCTTTCTTCTTTCTGGTTGTTCGACTTATTTTAAAGTTTCCATTTTTTATGTTTCCTTTCTTATTTGAAATCACGAGTAAGTTACTTATGAGGTTCAATTACCAACTCTAGTGTATTTTTCCATTAATAGTGTGTAGCTTTATTAAAGTTTGTATTTGGTTCACCCCACTTCAAAACAAATTACCTGAAAGTTATTTTTCTCAAGTCCATTTGTTTTGGACTGTGTGGTTTTATGTGATTCTTTGACCAAACATGTTTCTTTTTCCGATTGTTTGCTTACAAGTTGTGTTTTTCTTATCATTTCTCTTCATATTTACTGAAACCCGCGAAGTTAGTTTCAAATATCTTTCTCCATCCTAAAATTTGATTTACATGTTTTCATGAATTCGTGACAATCCTAATTGCTTGACTTTACTATGTTATGTATGCCTATTTTCCTTGGTATATTCATATCTTACTTGCTACCTTTTATTTTATTTTGGGGCCACCACAGATCCTTTTTCATCCATCGATCTATCACATCATTTATTTGTGCGGCGTTTGGTATTCTGGATGTGTATTGATCTCATTTATCTTTTTCCTTGCATGTGAATCCGTTTTGGAGTCCGAATGGATTCTATCCCTTTGTATCTCTTAGTGGGCCATGGAGGCTCGCCTTGTCTATTTAGTCAAGACCCAACTCGTAATGTTCTTAATCTGCCTTATATAATTTCCCTTTTTCCTTATTGATTCCAGTAGATAATGTACCTGATTGTCATTGTATGTTGTCCACACAAATTCAAAAGTATGATGTTTGTACTTAAGTTGGTGTTAAATGGTTTCTTTTACCTGAATCGCCCTAATAAAATGTTTGTGTGGATTTTTTGTAAAAATCCTATTTGGCTATGAGATTCTAAGGTTGAAATAATTTATTGTGCACGCCAAAACTCGAAAGTTTGTGTTGACCCTTACCATTCTCTATCGAACATCAATATGGCCCTCTTTCCCTTTTGTTGCTAGTTTGCTCAAACCTTGATTGATATTACTTTTGTTTTCCAATTTGGGAGACCCCACGACTTTCAGCTTGATTTATTGATTACGCTTCCCATATGTTATATGCAAATTGTGTCTTCTCTCACTCAGCTTTGGCTCGGTATACATGACCTTCGTGTGGGTAAAGATCGATTTTCTTTAGTTCGTAATATCAATGACTTTCTAGTTTACATGCAAGTTCACAAATTCTCTTGATAATTTTTTTTCAAATAATGATAATAGTAATGGCGACAGTAAGTATCAATTTGTAACATGCATTCTAGTTCCTTAGTTACCTTTAAGAAAACTTTGGTGGAATTTTCCTTGGTGCAGTTCTATCATTTTGTTAAACCTTTGCATTTATTTGGCTGTTGAAGTTTTGTCTTTGCTTAATTGAAAAATAGTTCAAACTCATTTCTTCAGTTACAGTTTTCCGGTATCCTTCTGTCTATGATCTAATTTTTGCTCCTCCTATTATTTTTTATCATTCGTCGCGCCATTTATTTATCTTATCAATTTTTTCTTGCCATGTTTCTTATCTGCCATAACCTGGGTGTTGAATCACCGCTAATGTTGCCTTAGTGGGAACCTGATGGTTCCATTTATTAGAGTTAGTTCCTACTTTCTTCCTTATCACATGGGTTAATATTTATGTTATGTTCAGAAGACATGTTTTTCCTTTTGTATCACTTCTTGAATAGGTACTAATTTCTTCATTTTTTTTTTCTTTGCATGAACTCGCTCGGGAGTCCAATCAGACTCCTTTTCCTTGCATTATACATCGGGCCATTGAGGCCCACTTTCTAGAAGACTTTGAAAGTCGATCACATAGCACATGGTTATGAAGAGTCTAATGAAGAAGAATGGGTTAAAGTTTTCTTGAAGTGGCTAAGGGATTTGAAAGTCTCATTTTCTCTTTCATTCATTTGTATTGTTGTCTTTATTTATTTATTCCTTTATTTATTTCATTGTTTATTTATTTAGGTTTCGAAGCCAAAGTTGTATTTAATACAGGTGAAGTGAAAATCGAGCCAAAAAAGGCTCGGAAACATAGAATTAGGACAGGTAAAAAATGGGTTTAAAACTCAATTAGATTAGGACAGGGTCGACGATTTGGGCTTAAAAGCCTAAATCACTACTTTCCCGTTTTTCCCTTTCCCTTTCGTTTACTTGTTTACGCGCTTCTTTGCGAACCTAGTTAAATCCCTAAGTCGCTAAAAACTGATTTCGCGAAAGCTTCTCCTTAATCAATTACTTTTCCAACAAATTGATTTTCCAAAGTTAGTCAAAAGAATGTTTTCAAACAGTCCGGATAACTGAAAGTTAGCGGACGTTTTAGGTGCCTAACACCTTCCTAAAACATTAATAGGAACCGTTTATCTAGAATCTCTAACTTAAAATGATTTTCCTGTTTTGAATCGTTTGAAGTACTTTATAAAGGTTTCTTAATTCCTTTTCAAAATAAGTGGCGGCTCTCTCTCAAAAGTCAAAATTTTCGTAAAACAAGTAGAAAAGGAGCTATTTGTTAAGGTAAACTTTTGTTTGCTTGAAGTATGAGCAGAGTTGTTGATGGTGTTTGCTGTGATTGAAAAGTATAGGTTATTGGTGAAAGTGCTTGGTGGATGAGTGTTGTTAATCTAGGCTTCCCTGAGGTTGCAAGAGGGAGTTTAGTTGAGATTTATAGAGCTATGAAAAAAGTTTAGGTATATAGTAATGATGTGTAGAAGGAGAATGTGTTAGTGGATTGTTAAAAAATGTAGGTCATATGATTATGATCAATTATTGTTGTTATGAGGTTCTAGTGTACTAGTGTTTCTTGATGTTTTATGTCATAATTTCCAAGTGAGAATTGTGTGTAAGGTTGGGTTGTAAGTCATGTTTGGCACTAGACATTAAGTTTGAACAGTTGATGGCCATGAAGGTGGATATGAGGATTTCTTGGTTAGTGATACTAGTTTATGAAAGTGATCTAACAGGATTGAACAGTGTATGCAAGAGCTTAAGTTTATTTGATTCGTAATAAATCATGATTGATACGATACAAATTTGGTACGTATCAAAAACAAGCCAAAAATAGTCCACAAACAAAGGGTAACCTGAGAGCTCAACAAACACCAAATCTCGATTCCAACAACATTAAGAAACAAGGTGTAAATGACACCAAAAGCACTAACAAAAACAAGATATAAACAACAATAACGAGAGGAACAACACTACAATAACAACAATCCAACGCTTACAAGATTACAAGAACAACAAGAATCAAACGGTTCACTAGACCACACAACTAGTACATGATATGTAAAGATAGGAAGTGAGACATACATTATTACAAGGTTAAGAACCCAAAGATGTATTAAATCTAAGGACCCCTAAGACTTACAATAGCAACACCACACTCTTACGTGACACAAGAGGGATTCCACTGCTCAAGCACCAACGTTTTCAAGCAATACACAATCACAAGTGAATCCACACTTGTTCATGTCCTAGTTTAGGCCTAGAGACCCTCTCTCTCAAGAGATGTGTTCTTTCAACAATATCCAACAAAAACTAATGAAATGAAACCCACATCATTCTATTTGTAGTGTATTACAAATAATAGGTAAAATAACCAAAAGGCCCCTTAGTGAAGGGGCACCCCTCTAGTGTATGTAGTGGACTGATTTGGCCCTTTCAGTGTATGTAGTGGACTATTTTGGTGTCCATTTAGGTGCTCCTTTTCACTTCATTGCACACACCAAGCCTCGGGTCTAACGTACGCCCTCATAAGTCCATCTACGTGATCGTACTCGCATCAATGATGTTGTATGTATGATGTAGAAGTACGCCCAAGGTGATGTGAGGTTGCAGTAAATCTTATTTTTAGGCTATTACATGTTGTGTGTGGCTAGTGGTACCGTTGTGTTGCTAGGTGAAGAAAGACTAGTTAGATGTTATGTGGTGTTCTAAATAGCCCAGTTAAGGAGTTTTGATTGATAGTGTTGAGCCTTTTTATATGAAATTGATTCTCATGGTAGAGAGATATAAGTTAAGAGTCGTGATATTAGTATGCTATGACGGGAGTAGTATGGTTAATCAAAGTCTTAGTGATCCCTGTTAAGTGTTAGAAGCAAAGTTTGAGTCTTTTTGAAGATTGAGCTAATAGAAATAAGAGTTGAGGCACTAAAGAGTGTGCACTCCGACTATGGGGATACTCACGAAGATTCGTAGTAAGTGTGCAAATATTATGTGATGACTATTGGGGCTATAGAAAGATAGGAGTGTGTCTCAGAAGGTAGTATTGGCAGTGGGATTTCCACTTCCAGGTGTAATCATTCGGGTTAAGTCCTATTAATTGCACATATTATTGTATTCCAGACCCCAGAGTGCAATAAGTGTAGTTCAGTTTAGAGTCTAGTAAGGGATCTCTCAAACTTAAGATGATGGTTTAAGGCTAAGGGGGAGATGATAGAACAAGTACCCAAGTCAGGCTCTCATATTTTAGTAGTAATGTCAGTATGATATAGAACATCAAAAAATGAGGGTGAGGCTCAACCATTCTTATCTCAGTATTTTTCAGTTATCCCAATACCTACTCATGCCTTACATTTTGGTTCCACGATTATAGTTCATGTTCATGCGTATGATAGAGAATCATATGCTCTTCTAGTTCTTAAATGAGGAAATTCCAGTTCATTCGGTCTCCGGAATCACATTCCATAAGTTATGAACTCCAAATTGAGGTCATGCAGCTCATGACTCATGTACTCACGCTTGATGGTGTACTCAGTTCCCATAACTCATGTTACCCGCCAAATATTTGGTGAGATTCAGCTTTTAGCCAGGTATGCCTGCAATTCAGATCACTTTGATGGATCCCTGATGTTGATTCGTTGTTCCTCAGGCCTCAGTTAAGTGTCAAGTTTCGTATAGTATCCTTCCATGCTTCAAGGTCTTATGTTCTAACCTTTTAGTGACTCCTCCTACTCAGTCTACGAGGTCTTTCTGCTAATGCCTTACGTTATGTATCCAAGTCCTACATATGTCTAAGGTTTGAGCACTTTATGTAACTCATAACATGTCTCGACTTCCAAACTAGAAGAAATAATATTCCTCGATGAGCCGGTGATTCTAGGTATCCAAACTCTATATTATGTTGCTCATGAACAACAAGTATGTGTCCCAAATCATGATTGGTTTTAGGGAATTATGTTTTTGTATGTTAACGACTCATTTTATTTCGGGATTAAACAAAATGATAAAGTTGTGCGAACTCGTGACTATTTCAGTTCTGAAAATGAGAAATGGTAGCTTCAAGTAGAAGTCCTTACCTAAATCGCCGACTTCATGAATTCGACACTCATGTTATAAGACTCATGATGAAAGCTCTCATGTTTCTCACTGTGGTTGTCCTAGGAACTCATGCTATATTGAGTTTATACCAGAACGACTATTGAGTTTATACCAGAACGACTCTTCATTTGTGATCCAAACACTTGTTTATGAAACCCTCCGTGATTGTACCATATATTTTTTTCAACTCATGCCCCACCTTGAGTATGGGAATCAGTATATGTTATGCACGAATAGTGTTACGCCCTTTCATGATGATCTTGCCCAGGTCCTTTAATGAACCTCTGTATGCTAGTATGATGGTGGTTGTGGAAGCGTAGAGTGTGTTAGGTGAGGGAATAGATGTTCTTAAAGGTGGAAATTTTGATATGATTCTCGAGCTAAGGTTATAGGTGAAAGGAAAAGAAGGAGATGAACTTTTATTGTGTGAAATAGCTGCGAAGTAGAAATGTGGCGAAAATAGTTTTGAGAGTGATTGAAATTTGGCGGTATTAGTAGGGAGTTCCTTGTAGTGGGTGTAGTAATTATTAGGCTTGAATGTTCTGACTAATGAAGATACAAACCTGTGTGCCATGTGGTTAGTATTCTTTGAATTAAGACTGGAGATTATTGGATTATAGTGATGAGGTGAGGTGACTTCTTAATGTGATATAGAGTGCAGTGTCCCGTGGTTTAAATTTGCATCTCTTTCCTCTGGGTTAGGCTTGAATATAGAAGTATTATTCGGAGGGACACAAATTCTTGTGGTCAGATGTGTTACGGGAGAATTGTAAGTTGGGAATGATGAAGTATGTTGATTAATGTCGGGGTATAGATGAGAAGCGTTGCTAAGTTTAAGTCCTTTCATTGTATCTTGTAAGATGGAGAATCTAATACTCATATGTTCCGCGGGAAGCTTATCTCATATCTTGTACCAATCTTAATCAGGCCGAGGACTCTTAGAAAAAGTTAGGTTTTACAATGTTTTGATCATGTGCCATAAAACACATGCCAAGATCATGTCGATGTATAGTTTCGTTATCTCAGGTTTCGTGCTTACTCGTTCCCTAGGGGTTATCATAAAGATCATGTGATGCCCTTGTATATTCTTGTTGAAAAAAAAATGTTCAAATTAATATTACGTTCCTTATTCTACGCTTTTAGAGCTGCAAAAAAAGTCCCTACCCATCATTCGGGGACGAATGATCCCAAGGGGGAGATAATGTAATGCCCCGTACTTTTGGACTAGAATCTAGACCATCGTTCCTATGCGTATAGACCCGAATTAGAAAATTCCTTGGTAATACATGTGTGATCGCCTAGTAGCATGCTTATAGAGTTGGAGACTTAAAATTATTCTAACTGTCAAAAAAGAGACTTAGTCTCATTTTTTATTTTCAATCTTTGAGGATTTTATTTTCGACCTTCCCGACCCTCAATAGTCGTTATGTTAGCTAGTTCATGATCCGGGAGGTCAGTAAGGGTTTTCGAACAAGTTTCAGATTTTTCAGAAAGCGTTTAGACCTCGTTTGGTGTTCCAAAACAGTGGACCAACGCGATCTTGGCGCGCCGCATCGCCCATCACGTTGGTCAGTTTTTGTGCAGGAAAGTACTGAGGCTCGACGCGATAGTGGCGCGACAGGCCGAGTATCGCGTCGATGCCCAGTTTTCAGTTTTAAAATATCCTCATCCTGGGGGGGGTAAATTAGTCATTTTCCCCATCTCTTTTCAACCCTAACCCGAGATTTATATCCTCAAATACCAAAATAAGGTTATTTTCATCAAATTCCTCCAAAAGCACTCCCAAGGGTTTCAAACTAAAAATCCGAATAACTCAAGATTCAACCGTGGATTTTGAAAATTGATTGGAGATTTGGAATTCCCAAACCGTAGGCTTCAAGAATCATCCATTAATTTTCTAAATTGAGGTACGCGGAATTTTTCTAAAATCTCATGGGCATAAAAATCTTATTTTAATTATGTACAAGGTTTAGAAATCATGATTTTAAGGATGGATTTTGGATTTATGAATATAATCATGTTTTAGAATACTTGATGGAATTGTTTTGGTCTTTAGGCCTTCCCCCAAATTGATTTGAAATTATATATATATGTAAGCATGCGTTTTAAGATTGACAATTGAATTGAGAGCATGACTCATGTGGAATCTCTCTTTTTTTTTTAATTTTCTCTACTTATCATATGATATGGATTGTTTGAATGGAAGCTTGAAAGGCATGATACGAAAATATTTTGATTAATATTATGATTGGTTTATGGTTTTAAATTTCAAAAGAGAGGGTTGTTCATGTTGATAAATGTTGAATAGAAATATATAATGAAAAAAGTTGCATGATTTGTTAAAGATTACATGACCACCACATGTTTATTGAAAGAATGAGAATTTTTGCATAGTTTTCGGAACATGAAATCTCTTATATTATGTGCATGCTTGAGTGGTCTGAACTGTGTTTTAATGAAAGATCATGCTTAATACATTATGGCTCAGGAAACATGACTTGCAAGTCTTGGTATGACGATACCAAATTAGACAATGCCATAACAGACACAGAAATCAGACTTTTATCAGACTTTCATGATTTAGAATTCAGAATGATATATGTTCAAAAAAGGGTAAAATTGGGCATAAAGAGATGTTAGGTGGTTCCCCGAAGAGGGCACGAGTTCAGACAACTCATTGCCCAAAAACGTGATTTGCCGATCCGGGTATATTATTTTACACTGGCCTAGTGCCCTGTGGCGTATCAGACTCAGACACTCCAACCCTTGCGGCACACTTGGGTTGGGGGTTTCTCCGCCGAGTCAATGGCGGATTCCATATAGCCCGTGGAATATCAGACTTGTAGGGGAGTGCCACCTAACTCAGAAGTAACACAGAGAATAGAATTTTCACCGTCATGAATGTTTTACATGTATTCAAGAAATGCCCAAGTGTTTGAAACTATATCATGCATGTTGTTTCGTAAATTGCTCTCATCTATTTTATAAATACATATACATTATTTTGGATTTCTTCGTGTACCAGTACATCTGTATTGACACCCTACCTTCCAGGTTCTGAGGCACAATCTAGGGGTCCTGATAAGCAGTAGATTTCTTCATATAGAAGTGCAGAGTCTAGTTGGTGAGCCTTCTATATTTCAGAAGGCCTAGTTACTTTCAGACATTTATCATTAGTTATGGTTTTGGTCTACTGGGAGCCTTGTCCCAGTTTTCAGACAGTTGTTATTTGATCATGTAGTAGAGATTTCGCAAACAATTTTCAGATGTTGTTAGTTGGTACTGGATTTCATTCTTCATTGTTGAACTGAATCTAGAATATGACCATGTATCCGTATTAGATTATATTTCCGCATCTTCTTTTATTAGTTGAATGTTGTGCATGATTACCAAATAGAATAGGGCGTCCTGACCTTCATGGTTCGGGATGTCCATCACGGTCAGACCCTAGTTCGGATCGTGACATAAGAGGTCTTCTTATGTTTTTCCATACAATTTGGATCTACATAATTTTTTCATGTCATTTGCTCTTAAAAGCTATCCACTGGTTCTAGATCCTACACATAAAATTGCATACTCAATTTTGAAATTTGAACATAATTGAAGCAAGAGCAGAGTTTGTAATAGATATTTTCTCCTGTTCCATGCTTTTATGTTATCCCATTCCATCTTATTTTTGTTCCGTAAACAACCTACCAAGCACTCCACGTTGAAATAGAAGTATATTTGTTCGTTGAGAAAATTCGATTAAAAGAACTGAAGAAGGGATATACTTATTTGTGTATTTTTGTGGGTCGGATCAGAAGAATTAGATTAGAATGTATTTTATTTTTTTAAAAAGATCATTTAACGTTGATTTGAGTTTTTCTATTAAAGGAACGATACATGTGAAAAAATTCTTAACGAGATAAATTTGACCCCAAAGTATGACATCGAGAGTAAATTTGACCCAAAAGTAAGACAAAAGGTATGGTTAGCTAATTTTTCCAAGTAGAAGGATAAATTTGATTCCAAAGTATGACAACAAAGTTAAATTTAACACCAAAGTGTAACAAAGGATATATTTAACCAACTTTCAAAGTAGAGGGATAAAATTTGACCGTTTTTCCTTATTTATTTGAGTGGAACGTGTAAAACACACCTAGAGTATCTCGAGCTTTTGAGTTTGCCATCTAAACTATCAAGTTTAAAAATTTTCGACCCAAACTATCATCAACTATTCATTGAACACTCTGAAATTATTAATTGTTGAGTTTCATACCTGAATTTTCAAGTAGAAAAAGTGAAAAATTAATATTTCAGGTGCATGTGTTTTAAAAGATAATTATTGATAGTTTAAGTAGAAAACTCTCGCACCTAAATAGTTTAGGTATGAAATTCAATACTTTGGGTGTTTTTCACCATTTCCTTTATTTATTTTCATCCACTTCTATTAAACAACGTTCTTTGGAGCGACCTAGATACTTTCATAAGTGAAGGACTCCCACTAGTAATAAATAGAACACAAATACTGCATAATGTCATTGGCCTGTTAGGACTTATCATTGTTGCTTTTCAACTAACTGCAAGAATCTGAAGATATCTACACAAAAAGGCACAAGTGATGCACAAAGACCATTATAGGAAGAAAGCAGCAGGGCTCCAAAAGTAAGCAGCATATAGAGTATCTGCAATGGCAGACTACACATTTCAGCATCAGGCTGCAATTTGTTTCTAAATATATGGTCCCAGGAATGCATTCCATACATCAAGAATAATCTGAGTGAGACTCATCGTAGAAATCACTCGGGCATGGTGACATGACCTCTTGCTCCAAATATTGCAGCACCTGTTGCATTGAGGGTCTATCATCTGGATTTGCATCAGTGCATCTTGCAGCTATTTCTAGAATTGCTTCTACTGTCTCCGCATCTGCATCTCTGCACCTCTTATCTAGAATGTCTTCCGGTCTATTCTCCTTCAGCAAGGTATTCATCTGTTCATTTTTCACATTGTGATTGCAATATCAATTTCCAAACTAGTCTCCCATGAAGTTTTAAAGAACAATGAGTTTCAAGGGAAGCATGCATACCCAGCCGACCACATTTAGGCCTCGGTTCACGAAGGATGGATCTGTTGGCCTTTTCCCAGTCACAAGCTCTAAAAGGAGAACTCCAAAGCTATACACATCAGATTTTTCTGTGGCTCTTCCACTTTGCAAGTACTCTGGATATATTACAAACAAGAAATCATTAGTCAACACTTACTCAAGCAGATGAGAGTTGGCAATTTTAATTTATAGAGGCTAACATATAAAACCTACTAGCAAACTCCTTAAACAGAAGAAAACATACGTTGAGAGGGATAAAAGCTTTAAGAAACCAACACCGCCACATCTGGCAAGTGAAAACCTAGAGGATTCAAGAATAGTAAAAAGGGAACTAGCGTAGGTCAGATAAACTTCTAGCAGCACATCCAATGCAACAAGAATAGCACAGTCCATTAAGAAATATAGTTGATGCATTTCGTACAAGTGAAAAGAGAAAAGAACCATCCTTGCAATTTAAAGCTAACGTATACATCGTTATATATGTTAATCTTTATAGGTGCTTATTGAAATAAGTGAATAGGCATACCTGGTGCTAAATAACCAAAAGTACCCGCAACTACAGTTGTGACATGAGCTTCTTCATCCACCAAAAGCTTGGCAAGGCCAAAGTCTGAAACACGCGGCTCTAGATTCTCATCAAGTAGTATGTTGCTTGATTTAATATCTCGATGAATTATTTTAGGACAGCAGTCATGATGTAGGTAGGTCAATCCTCTAGCAGAACCAAGAGCTACTTTCAATCGTGCATTCCAGTTCAACAGCCGATCATCCACACGTTCTGCTAAAATGTAATAAAGATGCATGCAATGAAAAAGCCAAGAAAAGCAGATTGTTTAAATGAAAGCAATAGTGTTTCTTCCTCTCCAACTTCTTTCTGCATAGGCTCTTTTATCAAAAGGCAGAACTAGCTCAGCATCTTACAGAAAAAATAAATATTCTTTTAAAAAAATGAGCTACTGATAAAGCATAAAATCTGAACCACTAACAACAAGGAAAATATCTGGCCAATAAAGCTCAATGCAAGCGACGCTCTCAAAACCAAAGAATACCAGTCAACTGAAAAGGTAACTACCGACTTCAAAGGGGTGTAAAAAAAAAAAAAAAAAAAGTACTATAATGTTTCTTACATGTGTATGCAGACTCTACACTCAGCAATGCACAGAGAAAAGGTCCACCTTTAGTAGTCCAATTTTTGGGTTAATTACCTTTTACTGCCCTTCCTCTTCATCCGTATTCTATGGATGACTGAAAATAATGGTTTCATTTGGTCCTAAAAGAAATAAAAGAGATGCATGGCAAACCTAGCTTTTCATGCTACACTATACACAGTTTCCATCTTTGATGTCTTCTATAAGCTAAGAAGAGGTGCGGAGAGGAGGAAAGACTCACACAAATAAAGAAAAGCTGGAAACATACCATGCAGGAAATTGTCCAAGCTTCCCATGGCCAAATAATCATAGATGAGAAGCCTTGCAGTAGGAAGCCTGCAGTAACCTCGTAGGTTGACCAGATTAATGTGTTTGATGCTACCCAAGATTTCCAACTCTCTCTCGAAGACTTGATCAGAGCCTTCACGACTCCGGTCTATCCTTTTAACAGCAAATGTTCCACAATCATTCATAACCATCCGATACACAGTACCAAACCCTCCTGCCCCAACAATATCTTCCTCATCAAGGGATTCAATCTTCTCTATTAGCTCACATGAAGGATAAGGAAGATCGCCATGGAAAGTGATAAGCTTGGCACCTGCAGCCTTGAAATATTAAGACAAAGATATGAAGAAGGAAAAGGAAATGGTGATTACACCATTCACTGGCTTACTTGGCTCTTTGTAGACTTGTTTCTTGACTTCTGTGTATTTTTTCACTGCCCTTTCCTTCTTAGATAACAACCAAACCCAGAGGAAAATAAAGAGCACAATGAGTACAAATCCCAATGTAGATATTGCACCAATAACGGCTGCTCTAATATAGTGAGAGGATCGCTTGGTGGGGACTGCAGAAACCACATTAAGTTAGCAACAAATCAGACTTTCTACAGAGAAGTAAAGGAGGAAACAGTAGAATCCACCAAGTGCAGGAAAGGGAAGCTTCAAAGCCATTAAACTTCTAAAGTAAAATAAAAATAAAACACAAACAACAACCTGCAGCCTCGTCACTTTCAGCATGAGGCAATACCACAGGGAATCCCATTGATGTTCTGCAAGGCTTGGAAACTTGTTGGCCACAGAGATCTAAATTGCCAATAAACCTAAGCATAAGCATTATCCTCATCAGAAAAGTTTGATAAAAGATGGCCATTATTAGCAGAACTAAACAATGAAAATGTTCTTCATCCCCCAATACAGAAGAAATTAAAGTGAAGGTCAGTTCAAGAGACTCAGTTAAACAAGTTGTTACATCCTTACCATCGATAAACTAAGAATTTACTCCAAAACGAAACCTTAGACAATTAACTATACTATTTTCTTCCTTATCCTGTGTAATTTCTTGCATCACATGCAATAGGTGACATGAGACGCTTGTGATGCCCTTGTGACATTTAAAAGTACTTTACAAGCTTAACTAATTTGAGACTTTGAGAGCATCAGGCTTAAAAATTCCTTTTCAATATAATGAGGGGAGAATAACTTATGCGTCATCCATAGTAAAACTGCTCATGATACAGAACTAGATTCCTATATGATGCGGCAGCGGACCCAATAAACAAGTCATCACCGAAAAGTCGTCCTCATCATATGCAACACATACTGCACGATTGGATGCCATAAAAGTATGAATTTAAGTAAAGCATACTTGCAAATTAATCATCAACATTACAATTGAATCAAATTGTTAGTATATTATCCATCTCACTTATAACATATCAATTGATAGATTCAGTTAAGTTAGTTGTAAGAAATCCCTAGTTCACATGGGATTTAAATCCACTAATCTTTTGCCAGGTATTCTGCTTAGTTTGTATTTACAAGATATCATTGTAACACCGCCACAAACCTAGCCTATGCCACAATCAACAGTTAATCACCAGACACCTGGTGAGAAGAGACCTGATATATCTTGTAACTTTTTTAACCTAAAATGTGATTATAGTGGCCAACAGATTGTGAAAAATTTTCTTCACCTCTACATATAATATGAAGCTTTATTTACAATATATTTTTGAAATTTTGAGTGTTGAAACATCTGCCTAAATTTATTTATAGTCAATAAGAAAATATTTAAATATATTAGGTGATATTGAATGTGGGATTAAATTCCAAAGGAAGGACTTACGACTTGTTACCGAATGTGCTCAGAACTCCAACATCTGGAATCTCACCCGAGAAGAAATTGGTTGACAAGTTGCTGAATTGATTTGCAATTTTTAACACATTAGTGTAAAGGCATTAATAACATGATGAGTCAAGAAATTATGAAGATGGGAAATTGGACTTACAGTGAACGAAGGCGTCTGAGACGACCAAGAGAAGAAGGTATAGCACCCCTAAGTGAATTGCTTGATAAGTCTCTAAGAAAGATTAAAAAGTACCAATCATTCAATCAACCTAATTGGTCAAACAATCAGATGGTAAAATAATGAATATGCATCTTACAATATGTTCAGCATTGAAAGATTTCCAATATCTGATGGTATGCCTCCTTGAAGAAAGTTTGCCCTGAGGTATCTGTATGCAATATAGCCAAGTTTGCGACAAGTTCAACAAGAAACATGGAAATCTCCATGAAAATATGTTATCACTCAGTTATATAAGAAATTCCAACTTACATAGCTCTGAGTTCAGGGCAATTTCCAATCTCATTAGGAATCACGCCGTGCAGACTGTTTTCGTGAAGCGCCCTAATTTAAGGAAAGAACACATTGCTTATCAACGGAATCACAAGAGAAAAAACTTTAGCTTTACCAGGAATTAGCAAAAGTCCACATAAAGAAGAAATGGTCCTAACACAATTTTGTTGCATTGCCCTAATTAGTAACATGGAGAGAATGGCTATGGGACTTACAATCTCTGCAATCTGGTGATTTTACCAATGCTGGGAGATATAATTCCTCCAAGTTCCATGTAAGGTAAGTTGCTGAAAATTCAAAAACAAAATGCAGAAAATGAATCCAAGCAAGCAGAAAACAACAACCAGAACATGCCCAGTGAAACCCCACGATGTGAGGTCTGGGGAGGGTAGAGCATACGCAGACCTTACCACTACCTCACAGAGATAGAGAGGTTGTTTCCGAGAGACCCTCAGCTCAAGTGGATAACAAAATAAAGCACTGATACTGAAAATAAAAGAGTGAAGTGGGCATACATAGATTGAACTCTTTGGTCATTGGGATAGCAAGAAATGCCAGTCCACCTACAAGGTGACTCGTCTGAATCATTCCAGTTGCTCAGAACATTCTTGGTGTCATTCAAAAGGGTTCTCATTTCCAACAAGGCAGAACCTAACAAAGTAAACAGAGAACAAGAATCAAAGATGTGAACTTTTCAGCTCAAGAACAACATAATGCCAAGGAACAAATAAACTTACCATCTGGGGTTAGTGAAAAGCAGCTTTTACTGAAAATGGTCATAGTAAATAGAGCAGAAAATATCAAAATCCACAAACCCATTTCGGTATCTTGATGAAAAATGCAGAGATTCGAGCTCAGTTTAGTGCAAAGTGGAGTAGTATTAGCAAGTTGAGCAATCAAGACAGATCTTGAAAAGAGTAAAGCTATAATAATGAAGATAGTAGTGGGGTTTTGGTACAAGAAAGTGAGATGATTACAAAGGGAAAATCCATAATAATGAAGTATGAAGCACGAAGTGAGAAAAGGAGGAGGAGGGGGTGTGTGGTGTATTTTGAAAAAGAGAAGACTGTTACTTTGAAAGTGGTCTAGAAAGTAGCAGTGTATAGTAGAAAGATAAAGAAGAACCGCTGTTCAGACAACAGTGGAGAGTTCAAAAAAGAGTAATAGGTGGAGTACGCTCTCATGTGTTGGAAGTTTTCATGTACTCGCTGCAAGTGAAAGAAATGTGTGAAAGTGTGTAACGGACGAGGAAGAGAGTGAGAGTGGGAGATGGTTGTTGTTGGGAAAAGGACATATCTTTGCACTGCCCAAGTCTGAGCAAAATTTGAATCATTTGATGACCTATGTTTTGGGTGTATGTAAACTTTGCGAGCCAAATGTTCAAATGTATACAGTACACCAACCCTTCATGTTCTTAAAATATTTATACGAAAAATCCCTTTGGCCATAAAATGTGGTCATAATTTAACCATAATAACTCAAATTTAATAATAAAGTCTATTCACATTATAAACAGGTTTACATTTTTATATTCTTATCCTTTGCTCTCAAATTTATATTTTCTTTCTTCATTTATTCTTCTAGCTATTTCCACCTCTTTTACTTATTTATTTGTTGACTTTGCATTTCAAAGTAATATCTATACAAACAAAGAAAAAAAACGTTAAGTTATTTCATTTATTTGAATAATTTTTAAAATTTTAAATAATATTAAACTTAAAAATAATTTTAAAATTGCTGGATATTTTTAGAATGATATATAATTGACTGAATGATAATTTAAAAATAGTTTTAAATAATTTTATTTGTCTTTGGTGGACAGTTATTCCATTTGGCCACATTTTTAGAATGAAAATTTAGAATATAAAATAATTTAAAAAAAAAATAGAAAAGTAATTTTTTTCAAGTTTATTGACATTCTGTTTTTATAATTTATCAACAGAAAAATAAAATTACTTAAAATTATGTAATTAGACAAGACAAATTATTAAAATTATGTAATTAGACAAGATAAATTATTAAAATTTCTAATGATACAAATTCACTTCAACAATTTATTTCTCTGGGTTTTTAGCTATTTAAAATCTTGTTGTGTATTTTTTTCAAAATTTTTAATCTAAAGGCTCGAGAATGTAGTAAATTCAACAACATCAGGACTGCTGCTTCAATTAAATTAAAAGAGATATCAATAGAACGTGCCTACTAAAAAATTTCATATTTTTCTATAGGTAATTGTTTCTATTCTTGTAATATAAGATTTGCTAATCATTATATATTTGCCATTAATGTAACCTCTAATAAGTAATTTTACCAATTATTGAGTTTAAATAAATTTTAAAGTGTATTTAGATAATTATTTAAATATAATTTGAAAATATTCTCAATGACAATTAAAACTCAAAATAGTTTAGACATGTAGATATCGATTCAATATAAAAATTATAAAATGTATATAGTTCATATATGTCGACTCTAGTTAACATTAACTCAGGAGAGTCACACATTGATGTTACAATCTTGAACCCATATGTTACATCGATTTAAAAAATTATGAATCATTACTTATGATTGTTATTATATATGACCTCTATTTAAATAATTTTATTAAATATTATATTTAAATAAATTGAAAATAGTTTTTAAAATTTAATGTGTAAACAATTCAATAATAACAGATAAAATTCAAAACATTTTACACATTAACAAACTATAAAAATCATAAAATTATATATAGTTCATTTGTGTCAATCCTAGTTAACAACAACAAAAGAGAGTCCAACGTTAATGTGGTAGACTTGTATTCCTATGTCACGTCGATTTGATCCTGTAAATCATTATTTAATATGACCTATAATTAAGTAATTATATTAATTAATATATTTATACAAATTTAAATTGCATATTTAAATAATTTTTAATCTAATTTGAAAATATTTCAATAACAACAACAAAAACTTAAAACACTTTAGACATGATAAATATTGACACATTATAGTAAACAATAAAAACATATAATCTGTAATTGTCAACCCTAGTCAACATCAATCTAAGAGAGTCATATGATGTTGTAACAAGTTGTCTAATCCGATTTAATAACTTGTGAATCATTACTTACCCTGTTATTAATATGATCTTTAATTAAGTATTTTTATTAATTGTTATTAATAGATTTAGATTATTTAAAAAAAAATTGATAACATTTCAATCATCAATTCAAAAGATTTTAGAAATAATAGACATCGATACATTAAACATAATTGGTATAAACGTTTATAATTTTCAATCAAACGTATTTGAAAACATACTGTGAAAATTGAAACGTATTTTCAAACCGATTTAAACATAATTTTTTACTAATTCTAATTCACAAGTAAAAAAAATTCTCTAATTCTAATTCTTTATTAAAATATTTTCCTCCACACTTAAATATTTTTTCAGTGAAACGTATTTTCCGTATTTGGAAACATACAGGGGTAAATACGTTTAGAATTTGTCAATTTTCACACATACTCATTATTTGTTAATTTAAGTATAATTTTATAATTTTAAAACATAATCATTATTGTTAGATACGCTTCAAATACATTTACTTAGATTGACATTCTTAATTTCAGTTAATATAATTTTACACCTTTTCAAGTTAAAAAAAATAATTAGATAAAGATCTGAATATTTCAGCATGATCTCAGTCAATGCTTATTCTTTCATAGTAAGAATTTTATTTGTGACAGTAAAAGACAATCGGTACTTAAATTTGAACATAACATCCTTGACTCTAGCTACGACTGTTCAAAATCGAATCGAAATCAATAATCTGTAATGACATTTTGGTTAGTGAACTAGAGGTTCTACTTATCGGATTACCAAGTGTAAAGTATGTGTGATTTGTTGTTATCATAATATTTTACAAATTATATATATATTAATTTTATTCAAGCATAATAATAAAAAAATAATTTATTAGAAATCATTTAGTAACAAATATAAGTAATAATTCACAATTTATCAAATCGTCGTAATATAGGGGTGAAAGAGTTATATGATTAACACTTATACCTCTCGACAGATGTGAACTATATGCATAATTTCTGTAAGTGTCAACGTTTATCAAGTTTAAGCTATGTTGAGTTGTCGTCATTGCGATATCTTACAAATTATGCCTGGAAATTATTTAAATATATATTTTAATTTTATTTAATCATATACTTAAAAAAATAAAAAAATAGAGATAATTTTAGTAACAAGGAGAGAAAGTCGGAGAAGAACATGAGAAAAAAAATAGACAGTAAACGTAGTGTTTGAGTTATAGCAAAAAATATGTACGTTTTTTAAGAAATATATGTATTTTAATGGTATAAGACTATTGATATTCCTGCCTAAGAATTTGTGTTGCAATTAAATTGCAATATATGGAGTATACATATTTTAATGCTTAATTACCTTGACTTTAAAAAAATAGAAAAAAATTCCAAAAGTCTATTATAGACTTTTTAATATTATGGCCATATTATGACCACAATTTGGTCATAATTGTGAAAAAACTTATTGAGTCTTTTCTTAAATAAATTCCCTCCAAATTTTCTTAATCAATGCAATAACTTTTTTCTATTTCCCAAATCCACTGAACAACTAAAATTGATTTATACAAGAATGATTAATGAATTTAAGGTACATATATTATGTATTAAGAAAATATTATTTAAATTATATTTAAATATATAGTATAATAAACGGCTATTATTATTATACAAGAAATAATAATAATAATGCATAATATTAGTAATTCCCAAAGTTACACAATTAGCCGTTTAAGCCGTTTATATAGTATAAGCCGTTTATTATATATTGATTTTCAAATACTAAATTTATTAGGATAAAATTTATAGTATAAATTAATATATTTTAGAAATTTATCATAGTATAAATTTATTAGGATAAATTTAATTTTCTATTTTTAACGTAGTATCAATAAAATTTTAAAAAATATAATTTAACTATTTTTCTATCCTGATATACTCATTTTGTTGTAAATTTTGCAAAAATAATAAAATAAATTGTGTGTGATAAATTTTAAAGATGGAATACTTTTATGTGATAAAATAGCAATTTTTTTTTGTATAATTATTAAAATTATGTGATTTTACGTAATAAAAAAAGGATTGAAAGTAATTTTTTGTGTAACAAACTCAATGTTAGATGATCATCGATAAATTTTGACCAAAATAAACTTTAGTTCAAATATTTAATTGTTTAATTCTTTCAATTTTTACCTACAATAATATACCCAATGTAATCCCACAATTTTCACTTACCTTCATTATTTTTTAAAATTATGAAAATAAAAATAAGAATTGATTACTCATATATGTTAAATCAAAAAGAGTGAGACATAAGTGTTGATCGCACAAGTCTTTTGCCTTTATGTTACGCCGATATGATAAATTGCGGATAGTTACTTATATATTATAAATTAATCTATAATTAATTATTATATTTAAATAAAATTAAATTGCATATTTAAATAATTTCTACCATAATTTGTGAAATATTTCAATAACAACAACTCAAATACTTTAGACATTGTAAATGTTGACATATTATAGAAATCACATAGTTCATACTTCATATGTGTCGAACTAAAAAGAGTGAGATATAAGTGTTGACTGTAAAAGTCTTTCGCCTTTATGTAACGTCAATTTGATAAATTGCGGATCGCTACTTATATATATATATAATTCTTGAGCCGGGGGTCTATCGGAAACAACCTTGCTACTTCCCCGGGAGTAGTGGTATGGACTGCGTACATATTACCCTCCCCAGACCTCACTATATGGGAATACACTGGGGTTGTTATTGTTGTTGTATATATATATATATATATATATATATATATATTAACCACCAATTAATTATTTTTAATTATTATATTTAAATAAATGTAAATTGTATATTTAATAATTTTTAAACATAATTTGTGAAACATTTCAATAAGGACAGCTCAACACACTCTAGAACTGATAAATGTCGACACATTATATAAATTATGCATATAGTTCATATATGTTGAACCAAAAAGAGTGAGACAAAAGTGTTGATTGTCTTTCGCCTTTATGCTATGCTGATTTGATAAATTGTGAATTATTTCTTATATTTATTACTAAAATGACTTTTAATTAATTATTTTTAATTATTATGTTAAATAAAAATCAAACTATATATTTGAATATTTTTACACATAATTTGTGAAATATTTCAATAATGACAACTCAATAAATTTTAGACCTGGTAAATCTCGGCATATAAAAAAATCATGCATATAGTTCATATATGTCGAACTAAAGAGAGTGAGACATAAATATTGATGGTACAAGTCTTTTGCCCATATGTTACGCCGATTTGATAAATTGTGAATTATTACTTATATTTGTTTCTAAAATGACCTTTAATTATTTATTTTTAAGTATTATATTTATATAAAATTAAAATATATATTTAAATAATTCTCATTCATAATTTGTAAGATATTGCAATAACGACAACTCACCACACTTTAGATTTGGTAAACATCGACACTTATAGAAATCATGCTTATAGTTCACATATGTCGAACCAATAAGTGTTATACAATTCATTCGCCTCTATATTACACCGATTTGATAAGTCGTGAATTATTACTTATATTTGTTACTAAAATGATCTCTAATTAATTATTTTTTAAATTATTACGCTTAAATAAAATTAACGTATATATTTAAATAATTTTCAAGCATAATTTATAAAATATTACAGTAACAACAACTCGTCATACTTTACATCTGGTAATCCAATAAGTCGAACCATTAATCCAATAATCAAATTATCATTAAAAATTATTGGTTTCGATTTGATTTTGAACAGTCGTAGCTAGAGTCAAGGGTGTTATGTTCAAACTTAAAAAATGTGAATTAAAGTACTGGTTGCTTTTTACTGTCACAAATAAAATTCTTACTATGAAAGAATAAACATTGACTAAGATTACACTGAAATATTGATATCTCTACCTAATTATTTTTTTCTTAACCTGAAAAGGTGTAAAATTATACTAATTAAAATTAGAGATTTCTAGCTAATATATTTTCCAGAAATACACATATTAAATATGAATAATACTTAAACAAATATATTTACCTAAGAAAAAGGATTATTGAAAACGTATTTGCCCAATTAACAATGAATATAAATCATGAAACAAACACTTTTCCATATTTGAATTAATCATAATTAATCTCATTAACATAATCAATGTATTGGAAATAGGATAAAAAATATATTCAACTTTCAAGATAAAAGGATAAAAATGTCCAAAATAAAACTAGTTTATAGTATGAACATGTGTATTTTCTATTGTGGCCAAATTTGGGCCAAAATTTTGTGGCCTAAAAGACTTTTCCTATTTATATTTATATCTATAATCTATATCTATAATTTATATTTATAATATATTTAAAGTGTGAAGGATTTCAAAAATATTATTTGAACTTTTTGTCCTTCATTAAAAGATTTTGCTTTAGATAAAATCATCTTTTCATTATTTTTTATTATTTTAATCTATATCTATAATATAATATATAATAATATATTAAAAATGTGAAGGCCCTTAGAAAAGTGATTTGAGCTTTTTGTCCTTCATTAAAACACTTTACAATAGACAAAATCATTTTTTCACTTTTTTTTCTCCAATTATTTTTTAATTATATATATAATTTTGAATCCTAGAATATATGGGTTGGGATTTTAAAATATGAAAATGGATTAGAACTTTAAAATATGATAAGTTTTTTTTTCTTAAATTAGGACTAGGTTTAATTTTTAACATATTTTTATATTAATATATATTGTTCCGTCCCACACTTATATTTTATGTTTTCTTCAACCATTGTAATTGTCATCCGCTAGGTTAGTATGTTATTCTCTCTTTTTTTTTTTTGAGTTGTTTTTCCTTTTCTATTGGTTGTTGTGACTTATTATTTTTTCTATAGCTTGGGTGTGATTTTATGTTTAACACATCATGCATTATTACATCTGTTTTGCTTGTGAATTTTGATTTCTAGGTTTGACATTCTCGTATGTTCGAATCTAACAACGTAATTATTTTTCTCATATATATATGTGCTTACGAAATATTTGTTTTAAACTTTTTGTACTTCATTAAAAACCTTCGTAATAGATAAAATCGTTTAATTTTAAATAATCAAAAGTTATACGCGCGAGACACGTGCAACTAAACTAATAATATTAAATATTGACTATATTACCCCCAAAAAAAAAACATTTCCTCACGAAAATAGGATTCCTTTTTGCCATCTAAAAAAGCTAACTGTTATAAATGTATTTACATTATAGTGAATGTCTATCAAGATCTATCAAGATATCTATTAGGATTTGAAGCATCCGTCTTTTACTCAAACTAGGAGTAAATTTCCCCTATAAATAGAGGGGTTTTGTTCAGTGTATTGAGAATCTTATGATCTCTCACCTCTCAAGAAGTAATAAGAATTACTCTCTCTTCTCCCTCTACTCTTCTTCTTCTTTGTTCTTTCTTGTTTTATAACACGTTATCAGCTCGAGACTCTGTCAAACAAGGTGAGATTATAAATCTTAAAGATTTCAAGGTTAGTAATTTCTTATGTTATTTATATTTTGCTACTAATAATATAATTATTATTGAATTTGAGGAAAAATAATTGGTTTGGAACCATTTATGTTTTAAATTTATTCCTCAAGAACAATATTATCAAAAGGGATGATAATCTGTTGGGTTCAAGTCCCATCAATTTATGTCTAAGACGCCTTTATATGGATAAGACGTTGGGATTGGATCTCAATGCATGTATTGATGATATTATGATGGCTAAGGCAAAATAATGAGTATTTGATGAAAAATTATGAAATATATCCCATTGATATGCTTTATTCCCTGAATTGAATGTGGTAGCAATAAATCATATGTATGCCTCAATTAGCTTTTGTAGTAGCTATCATAATTTGATACGCTTAAGGCATGATTATATTTTATTCCTAGGGAATGAGAAGCTTATTAATGCAAATGTGCACTTGATTGTGATGGTATCACAACTCACCTCCGAATGAAGCAGAATAACTGAGAATAGTTATTTCGAAATCTACTTCTAAAGTAGTAAATCTGAAATTTATTCATGTAATAGTAAATCTGAAATTTACTAAAGAAAAAAGTACATGTCATGGTAAACTTGAAGTTTACTAGAATAAAAGTTCATAAATTGATATGAACGATTGTGACATCTCGAAGATGTGCATGTATTGAAGAACTAGAAGATTCTTCAAGAATTGTTTATGTCGTTTGTTCTCATGACAAGTTGGTTGGACCAACTAATATTGGGATTGAATCCCTTTAAATCTGAAAATTATAAAAGGTGAATAAGGGCCCGTTCACCTATCATGTGATATGTTGAAAAGATGCATCAATAAGATGATCACATGTACATTCATGTTCAACCTACGTTTGACATTCATAAAGTTACTTGTTCAATATAAATTGAGCATAATTTTCAGATTGTGTAATCAAGATAATTCATCTTGATGGTGATGTTTTAGCATTGAATGTCTTCGATAAATATTTAAACCATTGTTAATGAGAACAAAACTTAATGTATTGGTCAAAAATATGATATATTGCAATAGCATTTGTATGCATTAGACCAATAAATTATGATTATTTTTTTTCTCTCAATTGGTTCAAGGTCGGAAGCCAATTATTCCATCGAATAATTTTTATGTGCGGTATACGACTAATGAATATGCCATAATGCACAACGATGGTTTCCTCAAAGAAGTAGAGGTTGTATGTTAGTTTTCCTAACATAAGGGGGAGATTATAAACGCTATGAAATATGTTAGGAATTATCACCAGATCCTCATCCAAAAGATAATTCAAGTCAAATGCCGAAAGCATCTCATATTAAGCGCAAATGCTCATATTTTGTGTTCCTAAAGAACAGAGTTTATGCATGCGTGAAGCGTGGTAGACTAATCGGTTCCAAATGAAATAGTACTTGAAAAATAAGGAGCAAATAATCATAATAAGAAGGCAATGAACTCTTGAAGAGCCTACGACATAACACTTCATGAAACCTTATGTAAGGTTCATGTGCCTGAAAATAATGAAGTGATAAGATCTCAAAATGTTATGTCGCATGGTGAACCGATACAAAATGATATATCTTCAATATCTTTGACTCAATATTGGCGCAATATTGTGAAAGATTACGAGGATCTGAATTCTACGTTTATTTAAGCATGCTGACGTAGAAACATTTATCAATTGACATGAAAGGATGTATTTTGGTAAGCGTAAAACTTATTTGATTTGCAGTCCAAGCACTTGAAGATGTCACTCATGGAATGTTGAATATATTCACTTGACAAAACTTATGTGAAAACTTTTAAGGATTCAAACTGCTTGAAGCATATAAAAGTTTCTGGGAAACTTATTTATAATCATTATAATGTATAAGCTTATTGCTTGAACATCATTGGAACTCTTGGAGAGTTTTCAAAGTAATAGATTATTTGCTGAAATTCGAAATATATCGAATTGGATTGGTTATGAAGTATCATATCTTAGTGCAATTGATGCACTCATGTACCTTGCAAATACTACAAGGCCTATAGCCTTTTCAGTCAATTTGTTAGCAAGGTATATTTCTGCTCCTACTATGAGACATCAAAATGGGATAAAACACATGAACTTGTTTTATTCTAAAGATTGCAGTCCTGATCTTATTGGTCATGCTGATGTTGGGTACTTATCTGACCCGCATAAAGCTCGATCTCAAATAGGCTATGTGTTCATATGTGGTGGTACTGTCATATCTTGGAGATATACAAAGTAGTCTATCGTAGCCACTTCATCGAATCATGCTGAGATAATAGCTATTCATGAAGCAAGCCGAGAATGTGTATAGTTGAGGTTCATGATACATCTCATTCGAGAAAAATGTGGTGTGAAATATGACAATCTACCCACAATTTTATACAGAGATAATTCAGCATACATAACACATCTTACGGGAGGATTCATAAATGGAGATAGAACGAAGCACATTTTGCCAAAGCTTTTCTACATACATGAGCTACAAAAGAATGATGATATTAACGTGCAACAGATTCATTCAACTGACAATGTGACTGATTTATTCACCAAGTCTTCTCCAATTACAACTTTTAAGAAGATGGTGCACAAGATCGGGATGCAAAGGTTCAAGGATGCTCTCATTAGGGGGAGTTAATACGCGCTGTACTCTTTTTTCCTTACGAGGTTTTGTCCCACTGGGTTTTCCTTGTAAGGTTTTTAATGAGGCAGCCGAAATGCGTATTATTAAAGATGTGTACTCTTTTTCCTTCACTAGATTTTTTTCCTACTGGTTTTTTTCCAGTAAGGTTTTAACGAGGCACATTATCTACCGATCAAACATTCAAGGGGGAGTGTTATAAATGTATTTACATTATAGTGAATGTCTATCAAGATCTACTTTGATATCTATTAGGATTTGAAGCATCCGTCTTTTACTCAGACTAGGAGTAAATTTTCCCTATAAATAGAAAGATTTTGTTCAGTGTATTGAGAATCTTATGATCTCTCATCCCTCAAGAAGTAATAAGAATTACTCTCTCTACTCTTCTTCTACTTTGTTCTTTCTTGTTTTATAACACTAACCATATTCAGAAACTTTAGTTATATAAAATAACAAGGACTTTAACTTTCAGAAGAGTTCATAATATAAGAATTAGTCCGAATTGAAAATGATAATTCTTCCCTTAATAGCTAATTAGTTATAAAAATTAGGTCAAAATTTAATATTTACTTTTAAAATTTTAAAATTATCTAAAATAAATAATTAATTATTAAAAAATTAAAGAATCATAAAATATATATGATAAAAATAAAACATGTATGGTAAAAATAAATTTTCACATGAAAAAAAAAAGTAAAAAGAAAGCAAGTAGGTTAATTAGACAAGGAAAAATCTATGAAAAAAGAATATTGATTTCGTAGGAATGTTTCGTTTCGTGAGTTTACCAAGAAAACAAATTATGGACAAAAAAAAATTTATTGTCACTGTAGGAAAAAAAAGTTTTTAGAAGGAAAAAGAGTCCTTGTCCCACTATTTTTTATGTCCTAATGTTGTCACATTTTCAAATTCCTTTTAGTTTATAAATCCTCCCATTTTTATAAAAATAGTTATAATTACTTGATTACTTTCTCTAAATATTACTCTTTCTTCATTGCTTTCTAGGATTTTTGCAACGTGTAAAATTTTGTATCAAAAATTAATTTTATATTTTATTATTTTTCTTCTATAATTGTAATAGGTATTGCGTCAAAATTATGATGGTTTGGAGATTTTCAATTTTCTTCCATCACAATTTTCAATTTCAGGTTGTCATCGTCTACTTAATCACAATATTTTTTATTATTGTTAATTTGTTATAAGTAATTATTTTATATTATTATGCTCATATATACAAAAAAACTTACAATGATACATCATCGTATTCTCTGAAAATTGAGGAACAAAAAAAGATCTATTAAGAGAAAGATTTATTATAACTTAAAATCAATTTCTAAAGTATAATTTATAAGATTAGTTCAGTGTTATAAACCTCTAACAAATATTTTCTTAAGAGAAGTGTAATTTAAGGTCATCCTCATAAAAGTGGATCTAATTAGGTTTTTCAGATCTAAAATCAGTGGTCGGAAAAAAAATTGGTATCACATGAACTTTTAGTATGTGTTTGAACAAATTATGAATTGAAGAAAAAAATTGTTTGAATTTGTTTTGATTGGATTAGAAGTTTGTGTCAAGTTATATGTTGTTTTAATTTTTGTTTTTCATTAGTAATGTTGAAACTTTTATGTAGTATATATGGTTTGGGTATATGTTTAAAATCTACGCCTATTTTCTTTTGTTATATTGCTTCATAGTTGTTTCTTACTAGATAAATATGATTACCAATGAAAAGGAATAGTCATACATATTATACGTTGTGACCCGGGGTAATATAATTAGTGACATTTGTTTGCTTTCTTCTTTTCTCATATATCTTGCATTTCACAATGTTCGTGTTTCATATAGCTAGCTTTCAATTTCCATTCAAAATTTCCAGTTGCTTTCTAGCTGATTTTAGTTTCTTCTAAAATTATTAGGATCTAAATACTCTTTTCAATTGAAGTCTAAAATTAATTTCTCTTTTCTATTTTACCCTCAGCATTAATTATTTATTTTAAATTATTTTTAAGGTCTATTAAAGACCACAAATCAATTAATTTGAGTATTATAGTAAAATATGCATTTCATTTATTATTTTTTAAGAGGTGTACGTGAAATATGTCTCTATATGACGAAACAAAAGGTTCACTGTCCTTTCTTTTTAGGACCTACAAAAGTTTACAAGTCCATTGCTAGGTCGACAAGTGGTAAAATTAATTTTAGAATTTCCTATTTTATAGTTCTACTTTTTAATGTACACAAATTTTATAAAAACGAAAAGAGACAAATGTGCAATGCACGTTCCCATACTATATTAAAAGCGTGAAGGGTTTTAGAAATATTGTTTGAATTGTTTGCCCTTCATTAAAAGTTTTTGCTTTAGACAATATTTTTTCACTATTTTCCTAATATTTAAGAGTTGAAAATTAATTAAATATTTATAATAAAACCTGTCCTTGTTAGAAGTCATCAGAATTAATGACAACTAGTACATTTTCATTAGTTTAAAAATTCTAAAGTTGATTTTAAGAAGATTTAAAAAATCAAAAAATAAATATGAAAGCATTAGAATCAGAAAAATATAAGAAGTACCAAATTTTAAATTTTTTTAAGTAAGTAATTAAGAATTTTTAAAGATTTAATTTTAAAAACAAGGAAAGATTTTAAATATAGATTTTAAATATAAAGGAAATCTAAAAATTAATTGTACTACAAATATGGTAAAAATCGATGCATCTCTCTTAGCCTCTAGCAGTAAGAAAAAGAGGTACAACTTGACAGGTGCAAAATTGATGATTCATTAACTACTTTAAAACTTTTGATGGTAAAATATATATGTGATTATAGTAAAATACATGTTATGTTTATATTATTAAGTTAAAGTGTGAAATGTCTTTGAGAAGCGATTTGAACTTTTTGTAGTTCATTAAAAATATTCGCAATAGACAAAATTATCTAATTTTAAATAATTAAAAGTTACACGTGCGACGCACTTGCGGTTTTGCGGTTTAACTAGTCATTAAATAAATGAAAAGAAAATATAGTTAAATAATTTTGTGTGTGTAAATGTAATGATTTGATTAAATTTGAACATATTCCAAAGTTGAAATGTCAAATCCAAATTAAGGTCCAGCTTCATTTGGGCTTGCCAGTCAAGTGGGCTTAACACGACGAACCCATTTCACAAGCCCAAAACCCAAATGACTAATGTCACATGTCAAAATATGTGTCGCTAAGTTAAATAAAGTAGCTAAAGCGTTTTTTTTTTTTTTTTAACTATCCCTGAATTATTTGAAATGGAGCAAAAAATCTTTCGTTTTTTGGCTTGAAAATATTTCTCTGTTTATTTTTTGGCTAAAAAATATCCTTCATTTTAACGGAGTGCCACCAAGCACACCACGTAATTTTTTTTTATCACATAGCTAATCCACGTCAGCATCTCATTTACGAAAAAGGGTCAAAACTACATTTGAACTATCTAAAATAGAGCAAAAATACCCTTAATTTATTTTTGGCTCAAAATATCCCTCAATTTGTTTTTTGGCTCACAGATACTCCTCACTTTAATGGAGTGTCACCAAACACACCACATGAAAAAAAATTGTCACATGAACAGTCCATGTCAACATCCCATTTAATACCCAATCAAACCACTTAACCATCCAACTTAACAACCCATTTAATACTCGTACTTGACCCATCTTAAAAAAATTCAACCCGTCTTCATAAGTAAAGGGCAAAGATAGATTCACCCTTCATTTCACTTACCTCTCCCCTCACAAAATAATATAGACCAGGAATTTTGAGAGAAAAGAAAACCCTTAGGGGTCGTTTGGTTGGGAAATTGTTATTCCAGGGATAATTAATACCGGGATTAGTTATCTCGGGATTACCCGAGATAACTTATCCCACCATGTATATGTAATAAGTTATCCCATCACTATGGTGTAAATGGTGGGTTAAGTTATCCCACCATTGATTAATCCCTCCAACCAAACACTCGTTCAATTGATCTTTATATTTTATTCCGGGATTACTTATTCCTTGAATTACTTATACCTCAAACCAAACGACCCCTTAGTACATGGATTGAAACTCGGCCCGTCTCTATCATGACAAAGAACATGGGAGAGTTCAACCCATGTACTACGGGCTTTTCCCCCCTCAAAATTCCTATTCTGCTTTGAGTTTTTGGGAGAATTTAAGTGAAGACGCGATGAATTTTTTAAAGACGGATAAGGTACAAGTATTAAATGAGATGTTAAGTTGGATGGTTAAGTGGGTTGGATGAGTATTGAATGAAATGCTGATATGGCCTGGCCATATTTTTTTTATTTTTTTTTCATATTGTGTGCTTGGTGGTACTCCATCAAAGTAGGGATATTTGCGAACCAAAAAACAAACAGGGGGTATTTTTGAGTCAAAAGATAAACAAAGGGGTGTTTGTGCTTCATTTCGGACTAGGGATGTGCATCGATCGGTTCGGTTCGATTTTACATATTATCGATTTTCGATTTTTAAATATGCTAAACAAATAACCAAACCAATAAGATATTTTTTATCGATTTTTGGTTCATCGATTTTTAGTCTTTAACGGTTCGATTTTCGGTTTAACCGATAAGAAAATACTCATAAAATAGAAATAGTAGTAACTATCATGAAAAAAAATTGAATCTCAGTTGCAAACAAAAATCCTACATAATTTGTTTTAATTTACAAGAATCTTCAAGTTTGAACTAAATATTTTTAGGAGAAATTAAAAGTTTGTATAATTGAAATAATAGATTTGTTAATTAGTAGAGAATAAAGAGAAATATATAATAAGTCATATATATATATATATATATATATATATATATATTCTTATTGGGTTATCGGTTTACCCAATAACCCAATAAGAAAAAATCAAACCGAACTAATAACCCAATAATATTTTTTTATAAAATCATTAAAAAACCGTTAACCCAATATCCCATTAAAAATAAACCAATAACATTTTTATCGGTTCGGTTTATCGGTCGGTTCGATTTTTGCACACCCCTATTTTGGATAGTTCAATGATAGTTTTGGTCTTTTTTCGTAAATGAAATGCTGATGTGAATTAGACATGTGGCAATTTTGTTTTCTCGTGGTGTGTTTGGTGACACTCTGTTAAAGTAAATGAGATTTTTAAGCTAAAAAATAATCAAAGAGGTATTTTTGAGCCAAAAAACAAACGAAAAGGTTATTTTGAACCAAAAAATAAATGAAAGAAATTTTTGCTTCATTTCTAATAATTTAGAGGTAATTTTGGCCCCTTTCCTTTTTTTTTTTTTTTTTTTTTCTTTTAAAAGTAACTAAAGTGGAATCATGCTATGTTCAAGTAATTTGCAATGCCTAGTCAAAAGAAGATCAATCAAAACCTTACAAGTACTGTTCAAATGACTGGACTTTGACCAATCAATTGAAAGATTATCATAAAATCTATGGTTAGTCAAGTGAACTAATCAAATTGGAGTAAATGAGTTTATATTGTCACAACTCCTCAATCCAACACTAAAAATCGGAGAGCTTTCGCAAGGCCGAAGGGAGCACACCAAACAAGTACATGAAGCAACTTTAAGGAAGGAAAGAGAAGTTCTAAATAAAGCATCCAAACTCTTTCTTCTTCATTCATGAGGTCGTGAACCACTCTAAACAAATTCAAGTTATTTTTATTCGCGATGGCTAAATCTTAAATTTTGATTAATGACGATCATCAAATTATTCATGGCATACAAAAAATTCAAGATGAATTATCAAAATTTCTTCAAATTTCATATCAAGCTTTCGAATCCTTAAATCAATTTGCGATAGGAGAACCACTAGAGAACTGTGTCTCTTCAAATTGAAAAATTCTAGAAGATTATTTCTTGTCATAATATCTCTTTAGATTTCCTATTTTAACTTTAAAACAAAAACGTTATGTTTTGCAAAACAATTGAAAATAACTACATAGTACTAGCAGTTTCTTTTCTTGTGCAAGCATGTGCTTGGTTTGTTTCATATATTTAAAACAATGCAAAACATATTTCTTTTTTTATTTTTCAACAACATAATAGATCAAGTGCAATTTGCAACCATATGAGGGCTCGAATCCACATTGTGGTATTGGGAGAATAACCCGCAATATTTAGGTCATGCTGTCCTTCAACACAAAACATGTAGTTAGTGCTCCAAAGAAAAAAAATAAAAAATGAACAAAGAATAAACTAGCATTTTACCACAAATTTCGGAAGGTATGTAAGCCATTAATCTAATTTGTTCCTCCGTCTCTCTTTCCTCTCATTGAATGTTGAAAAGTGCATCGATTATTTTTTTCTCCTATTCTCAGTTATTCACCAGATGAACATGAAAGAAGCAAGATCTTGATTACTAACGGTTTGGAAAAATAGCGAGGAGAAATGGCTGAAGAGATTATCAGTGAAAGTCATTCTTCTCGTGAAGAAGAACACGTTGCTCCAAATGTTGCTCGTTTCGTAAGAAAACAAGGAGGATGGACAGCCATCGCATATATTCTTGGTAACGAACAAAAATATGAAATGATTCCATAATTTTTAACCGAAAAAAAAAATACAAATATGTAACGACCATGCTGATGTCTTTGTCTTTGTGATTGTTTCTGAAGGAAATGAATCGTTTGAGAAATTAGCGTCTGTAAGTTTGATATCCAACATGACGACTTATTTGCGAACCAAATACAATATGGGGGGAGTTTTCTTGGTGAATGTGGTTAGTATATGGTCTGGCTTCACCAACATTACACCTTTGGCTGGTGCGTATTTGGCTGATGCTCGTCTTGGCAGGTTCCTCACTCTCCTCTTTGGTTCCCTTGCTGCTTTCCTGGTACATTTATTCTTCTTTTCATCCTCTCTCAGTTCATATTTTCTTGCAATTTATTTTCATGCCTTGTATTCGCGCAAATTTCAACTTTACATTGCTGTATAAATATTGGCGTTAAGTCTCAATGTGAATGTGAGTGTTGACAGCCGCGAATTTTGTTTTTGGCAGGGGATGGGACTGGTGACATTAACTGCTGGAATTGATAAACTCAGGCCACCTCGTTGTCAAGGCAATATACATTGTGAAGAACCACAAAGTTGGCAGCTTGCTTACCTTTATATAGGGCTTGGATTTATGGCTATAGGTTCGGGAGGTATCCGAGCCTGCAACATCGCCTTTGGGGCTGATCAATTCGATACAAATACTGAGAAGGGAAGGGCTCAGCTCAAAAGTTTCTTTAATTGGTGGTACTTCTCATTCACTATAGCCCTTATCATTGCCCTTGGAGTTGTTGTCTACATCCAGACCAATATCAGCTGGTTTATTGGCTTCCTAATTCCAACTTGCTGTTTAGCCGTTTCTATTGTTATTTTCTTGATTGGTCGTAGAACGTATATTCGCCTGAAGCCTCAAGGATGTGTTTTTATCGACATGGCAAAGGTTATAAATGCAGCTTGCAGAAAGAGACATGTTCTTATTGTACCAACAGCAAGTTCCCTTTATGATCATGCCACCAAGGAATCGGAAAATGAGCTATCGGTGCTTAGGCACACGGACAGATTCAAGTGCCTGGATAAGGCCGCTATTATTGTTGATCGCAGCAGCGAATTGAATGCTGAAGGAGTTGCTAAAGATAACTGGAGACTCTGCAGTGTTGACCAGGTGGAAAGATTGAAATGCGTTGTGGGAATTCTACCCGTTTGGGTGGCTGGTATCACTTGTTTCATCACCATGGAACAGATGAGTACTTTCGGGGTTCTTCAAGTAATTCAATCCAACACAAAAGTTGGGAATTTCAATATTCCACCAGGATGGATGGGAATCGCGTCCATGATTTCCCTGGCCATCTGGATTTTCATCTACGAGTGTGTATACATTCCCAGTGCATCGAAAATCTCTAAGAAGGAAGCCAGATTGTCCCTGCAAATAAGAATCAAAATAGGCATAGTCATGGCAATTCTTTGCTTATCAGTAGCTGCATTTGTTGAAACAAGGCGTCGAGACTTGGCCAGGAAAGAAGGCACATTCATGTCTCCGCTCAGCGTAGGGTACTTTTTGCCTCAGTTCATCCTATCAGGATTGACAGAAGCATTTGCCGCGGTCTCTGTCATGGAATTCTTGAATAACCAAGTACACGAGACAATGAGAAGTGTGGCTGGGGCAATCTTTTTCTTGAGCTTAAGCATTGCCAGCTACCTCAACACGCTCATTGTCAATCTCGTCAAGTTGTTGAGCGGGCTACATGGCAGAAAGGCCTGGCTTGGAGGCCATGACCTTAATGACAACAAGCTAGAACGTTTTTACCTAGTTATTGCTGGCTTGGGAGTACTAAACTTCATGTACTTCCATTTCTTCGCCAGCCATTTCATTCAAACTTTTGAAGAATCAAAGAGGAGAAAGACTGTCTTGGAGGAGCGCGTTGATTATGTCGACCTGCCTGAAAAGAAACCATGAAAAATAAAGCAAATTAAGTAAATCTCTTACGACAACCCAAACATATATAAGTTCATTCATTTAAGTTCTTCTCAATGTAATACTATAGAATTGTGGATCACTTTAAGTTCTCCCATATTTTTTTATTGACGTGTAAATCTCATAGAAAGAAACTAACATGTATAAAACTTGGTAAAGTAATAGCTCGTGTGAGATCCCTTTCATGGTTGTGCGGACATCAGCTTCCACGTGAAAATAAAGAGGGAGAATTGTGGTAGGCAGAAGGTCAATACTCCCTCCCTCCCAAATTTCCTAATTTTGTTTTTCGTTTACTTGTCTTTTTTCATTAATCAAGAAGATACAATTTTTTTTTCTTCATCTTTTACCCTTTGCATTATTTTTTTTTTTTCCAAATTAAAATGTAAACATCATTTAATAAGAGTACTATGATAAACTAGATATGTTATTAATTATTTTATCCATTGAGTTACTGCTATATTGTGATTTTTATTCTTGTATTATTGGACTTTGGACCTAACACATTTAACCTTTAATTACATGAAGTGTGCTAAATTAGTCCTTGAAAGTTGAAACTAATCATCTGTAAACTTTTCCATTTGTCATCTATGACACAAACTCCTCTATCAAGATTTCTCATTGAAAAAACAAAGCTGAGCAGAGGTTTAGCGGCTGGATTAATTTTGAATTGATCCCTTGACGATTCTTCTTCTTCACATTTGGACCAAAAAGAAAATGCTTGCTTAATGAGCCATTTTATTGACTTTGAAAGTAAACGAGCAATTTCAATAAAATCATTTTGACACTTTTTGCTGAGTATGGAACATGTGTTACGCATTTTAGGCGCGTATATGTCACGATCCAAGCCGAGCCCTAGGCCGCGACGGACATCTCGAACCATCAAGGATCGAGAGACCCCTCTAACTGCCCAACCCACTAGTGATATTGCCCGCTCTGGGCTCAGGCCCGCACGGCTTTAAAATGCATCACTAGGGAGTAAGACTTGCTTACTTATATACCCGACATCCCTCATGTGTTTTGCCGATGTTGTTAGGATCGATTAGCAGTTCACACACACTAAATCTATGGAGAGGATGAAGAAAACTAGAGAGAGTTCTTGAGGAGAGAGAGAGGTAATTTCATGGTAACACCTGTGGGTAGTCTCCACGTCACATATTAATCAGGATCCACAACCTAACAGATGTGAGACTCCTTATCCTAAGTTGGGGTGTTACATACACCCCTCTTATGGACTCAGCGTCTCCGCTAAAGTTTGCCCACCGAATGGGATTTGCCTAAACTCAGGACTGTGGTTTGCCCCGTCTTACCGAGATTTGCCTAAACTCAGTTTGAACTCTGGCCCACAACGACAGGGCTGACACAGGAGCGGCTTTGATACAATTCTTGTCACGACCCGAGCCGAGCCCTGGGCCGCGATGGGCATCCCGAACCATCAAGGCCCTAACTGCCCAACCTACTAGTGATATTGTCTGCTCTGAGCCCAGACCCGCATAACTTTAAAACGCGTCACTAGGGAGTAGGCTTGCTTACTTATATACCCAACATCCCTCGTGTGTTTTGTTGATGTGAAACTCATTATCCTAAGTTGGAATGTTACAGTAAAGATGATACCAAAGTGAAAGATGTGTCAAGATAACCATCAACTACTTAGTAAATGGTTAATCACCCAAATGAAAAACTTCAATCATGTGGTGTTCCGTCACAATGAAATCTTGAAACATTTCAACGCTTGGGCCATACTTTAGCTAACCTTGGGCCAAACATTTCCAAATATTAGTTTTTGATGAAGTTTCAATATCTTGGAATTAATGTAGTTGATTCTTTTCTTAATTTTTTTTATTTAGTTTTCTTTTTGATGAAATAAAAGAAAATTTTATTATTATATTCTTCTAATACTATTTTTATTATTAAATAACTAAACAGAGTGTACATACTTAAATTTATATTTTTAAAATATAATTAATAAGGTTAATTTTAATAAAATAAACCACTAATAAATATTTCCTTAAGGAAAATACCAAGTCAACAAGGGTTAACTACCGTCAAACTTCACTATAATGGTATCGTTTGTCCGAAAATTTCATGACTACTATAGATAGGTGTTATTATATAATGTAAACTGACATTTGACGTACAGATCTCATTTAACTGTTATAAACAAAAGTATGCAAAATTAGAAAGAACGTAAATATAAAAGAAGACAAATATTCGTAGTCTTTTTCTAGTGAAGTCATGAAATAACTTATGTGCACCATTTAAATACAACTTTTTCCTTTAAATTAGATATTCGAACTTAAAGTTTACTATGTGCATGACATTAATAATGAGTACCATAAATATTTTGGTATTTTATTATGTATATAATATATTTCTTATAAAATATAGAGTATTACATAATATTTGAATATGCTATTATAGAGATGTTATTTTACAAAAAATGTACCGCAATAATAAATGTCATTTTAGAAAAGTAAATTATAAAATGAAAAATTAATTTCAGGAAAAATTAGGCCATTAAAGTAACATGTCATTATAATGAGGTGACCGTATTTTAACATAGAGGAAGTACTTGAAATATTTATGGCCAAACACGTCCTTAATGAGATTATTTTGGAAGGCCTAATTCAATTCATAGACAAACTCTAAAGTTGACTTTGATTTTCACTTTCATACCTCAACTAATGTTTCTATCAATTGGACACTCTCTATCTTCTCTCCATTTGGGTAACTCATTTTCAATCACAATAAGCTGTCGTCAACGAAAAAAGGATCCGAAAATTTAACTGTAGTATATATAAGTAGTAAATATGTCCGCGCGATTATTAGAAAATCAAATTGATAAATTAATTTTTTCAATATTTAAATACTAGATATTTAAGTATTATAAATAAGAAAAATGGATCATTGAATTCATGAACTAATCTTCTTCTAATATATAAATATCTTATGTGAGCACCAACTTTTAAAATATATTCCTCCAGAACCAAAAAAAATATCATATAGAAAAGAATAATAAGAAAATAAAAGTTGTCAAGTAAGCACAATAAAGGATTGGACTAGCAAAGGTTTCAGAACCTGGAATAGCATCCACAGATGTTGGAACCTATGCAAGGATACCCTCTTCTGAGCCATAAAGGATGGGAATAAGGTTAGGGCTTGGGAGGATAGATGGTTCCCCGGAATGCCTCCTCTATCCACTATCCTCCTAGGTCCTAATATGCAAACTCCTACCCCCATTTTGGTTAAGGATGTTGGAAGGATGGAAGGTGGAATTTCAGTCCCCTTCCCTATGATATTCCCCCTAACATCTCCTTTAATATCCAAAACTCCTTCTTGCACAATAAACATCTTAGCCAAGACACCCCCCTCTGGAGATTAAGGGGAGATGGCAACTTCTCCTATAAAAGTGCTTATCACCATCTTAACAATCTTAAGCTTAATTCTCAGGCTAATACCACCTCCTCTAGTTGAATTTGGCAACTTAGAATTCCTAATAAAATCAAGACCTTCTTATGACTTATGCACCACAATAGCCTCACCACCAAGGCCACTCTCTCTAAAAGGGACTTAAATATTCCCACTATTTGCCACAACTGCAACATCATCCCTGAGGACCAACAACATATTTTCTTTGGGTGTAGCTATTATGCCAAGATTCTTTGGCAAAAGCTCATCCAAAGACATAAGGGGAGAAACCATCTCCAGCTTTCAATATTTGACACCCATAGCTGGTTTAATACCTGGAGGGACCTGAAAAACGGTTGGTTTGATAGAAACACTCCTTGGGAAATCCTCCCCCTACTGTCTTTGGCACCTCTGGAAAACTATAAATGCCAACAACTTCTACAACACTCAGACTCAACCATGCTTTGGCATTCCCCATGCTGAAGTTGTGGAATACCACCACCTTGGCAGCAACATATCTGCCTCACCAAAAGCCACTATCACCATTAAGTGGATCCCCCCGACGACCAACCACTTTAAGCTCAATGTCGATGGGTCTTGTCTGGGCAATCCTGGTAGAGGTGGGATTGGAGGTGTCATTAGGAATTGTAGAGGCGATTGGGTAATTGGCTTTATCAAATGTTTCACCCACGCCACTAACAACTTCATGGAGCTTTTAGCATTAAAGGAAGGCCTGAAACTGGCCCTTGAGCAGAATCTTAAACCCCTGAAAATCTGCATTGACTCGCAGAAAATTATTAGCATACTTCAACATGGTAACTTTCTATATGATCCAGTCATCTTTGAATGCAGGTCATTGCTGAGAAGCTTGGGAGGACCACCAATCCAAAATTCTTACAGGAAGCAAAATAGAGTGGCTGATTTGATGGCAAAGCAAGGCTCAGAGCTCGATCTCTTTGACAAGATTCATATTTTTGTGACTCCACCTATTAGTGTAGGAGTAGTTTTTTGGAAGAATTTCGCAGGAAAATCCTTAAACCGAACAGAAACAAGTAACGGGAATGTAAATTCCAACATGTATGTTTTTGGACTAGGCCTTGCTTTGTACAAACATTAACCTTAATTTACTTCTAATGCATTTCTATTCCACCAATATATATATATATATATATATATATATATATATATAAATAATAATAAAATGTACAATATACTTCTACTTAGATCGCGAATCAAAAATTTTAAAAGTTATAAGTATATAACTTGATTGCATATGTAGCTTTTGTTCAGTCATAAAATCAAAAAAATATACGATATCTTTATATTAAAACTGAAATTGTAATAAAGATAATGAGAAACTTAATAATTACCGCTTCTCCTAATGACTTGTAAAATTACCTGCGAAACAATTTTGATGTTATCTTCAATAATAAAATGACTCAAATTCAACAAATTCATGTAACACTCAACTTGCAAAAAATGATACAAATAACATTAATAGACTATGAAGAAAATATAAACAAATAAAAGAAATAAAAAAAATAACACTTCAATTTTTAGTAATTCATTTAAGAAAAACTTCAAAAAAAAAATCAACAACATTATTTATCTAAAATCAAGAAAGTAAAAAAGACAAAAAAGAAAGAGCAGCTTAAGATAGTTAAGAAAATTGAAGGAAAGGTGTCTTTTAAGTCTTGAATGAAGGATTGGTGACATTGACCAACTTAAAGGGTCAAACATCATTAGGAAACTTGATTAAGTTAATTGTGGACTTGATTAATATTTTTAAAACTTTCTAATCTTTTCAAAAATACAAATCAACCCAACCCGCACCCCTTTTCAATCCAAATCAGCCTCTCTCTCTCTCTCGACAGCTTCTCTCAACTCTCTTCTAACCAACAGTTCTGCAAAATTTCTCCCTTCAACCTCCGACGACAAATAGTTGGATGAGTTCCTTTTCGACTTTCAACCGTCAATTGACGTGAAGACTTCTCCGACGACAATAACTTCGAGTTCTTCGTCGTCTCATTTCCTTTTTTACAGATAAAAAAATATGAAGAAACAGAGAAACTTGAGCCAACTACTCTTCTAGTATTGAAATGTGGATTGAATAAAATCCTAATTTCTGGCATTTCTTCTTTTTGTTGTCGTACTGTTGATTTGAATTTGTTGGTAATTTTTTGTCACAGTTGATGTTCTTAGTGTGTGTGTGATGTGTTGGTGTTGCTGGGTTGATTTGTTGTTTGTCTTGGTAAAAATGGTGTTGCAATAGATGAAACATCTGATGTAACATATGAAACATCTGATGTGACAGATGAATACATCTGATGTAATATATGAAACATCTGATATGACAGATGGATACATTTGATGCAACAGATGGAAACATCTGATGTAACAGATGAAAATCTTATGCAACAGATGAACAATCTAACAGATCATATTCATCTATTGCAATAGACGACTCTTCTTTTTGGAAGAAATCTAAACAATATTGATCCAACAGATAACTGATTAGTGATCTATTTTTATCCTTTCCAATGATTTAGTCTTTATTTTGCAACAGATTAGTGATCTATTTTTATTTTTTTCAACGGTTTACTCATTCATTGCAACAGGTCGGTTATATGTTACAACACATAACATACCTAGTGCAACAGATTAATGATCTATTTTTATGGTTTCTAACGGATTACTCATCCATTGTAACAGGTTGATTGTATGTTGCAATAGATAAACTACCTGGTGCAATAGATTAGTGATCTGTTTTTATTCTTTCCAATGGTTTACTCATCCGTTGCAACAGGTCGATTATATATTGCAACAGATAACATATCTGGTGCAACAGATTAGTGATATGTTTTTATGGTTTTCAAAGGATTACTCATCCGTTGCAATGGGTTGATTATATGTTGCATCAGATAAAATACCAGGTGCAACAGATTAGTGATCTGTTTTTATGGTTTCCACGGATTACTCATCCGTTGCAATGGGTCGGTTATATGTTGCAGTAGATAACATACCTGGTGTAACAGATTAGTGGTCTGTTGGAACTGTTATATTACTGTTATGCATTAATCAATTATAATCCATGTTATGTTCCTGTTAATTTAAGATAATATGGCTCCCAAAAGAAAAGAAATCGAATCAAGTCCAAGTAAAAAAACAAGTGCAGCAGCTCGGCTACATCCACTACTCTATGAGCTTGCTTTACAAGCGTTATCACAATCAGGAGTAGAAGATAATGAACACGGGGAGGAGGAGTTTTTCAAAAGAGATAATCCAAACACTAATAGCCCTTCCGCCGAAGAGTTGGTCAAAACCTTTAGCATTAATCATTATCCTGTGAGAATGCAGTGCAGTGGTGCCACAAATTTAACGGGTGATCTTGTGGTTAATTCAGTCATGGAAAAATCTTTCGACGCCTTCAGAAAAATACTTAGAGAATAAAAATTGGATTCTTATTTCAGGGAAAGCTGTTTTGGGCAATATCTTGATTTGACGGAGGACAACGATGCTCGTTTCCAGATGAAAATGGTTATGATCTTCTCAAGAGCTTGTTTATGTATGAAAATAAAGATAAGATGGATGAGGTGTGGATAAATTATTGTGGCATGCCTATTTGTTTTGCTTGGAAGGAGTTTGCCATAGTTACCGGACTAAAATGTTATCCTCCTTCTCAAGTTATACCTACTCTGACCCAAAAAATGCACCCCGCACACCCAAAAAAGGCAAAGGCAAGTCGAGTGATCGTGATGACCTGGTGTCCATTGTTGGTCCAAGCTTCAAAAATAAAAATTTGATATAAGCGTTGAAAGGTAAAGGACTTTCAAAGAAGCACAAACAATCATTGTGCTTGGTTTGGTTTGTACATAATGTTCTTTGGGCGAGAGACGTTAACAACAATATAAGCCTCGATTTAATAAATCTCTTCGAGGATCTTGAGGCATTTAAAAACTATCCTTGGGGTTATAAAAGCTTCAAAATGACTGTCGAATATTTGTTGACTCCGTTAACGCCAAAAACAGTCAACTTATATGGCTTTCCATGGGCCTTCATGATAAATATTTCTTTTATAATTATATGATTCATTATTTTTTTATTCAATAGTGCTTTTAATTTATTGGCATTATGTTATAGGCTTGGGCATTTGAGGCCATTCCTTATTTGAGACAACAAGTGAACTACCAGAAAGAAGTTTCCTGTTCAAGAATTCTGAGATGGTTGTCGGCCAAAACCGATAAAAATGCAAATTTTTTTGATCCTTTCAATCCCCTCAAGGAAGCAGTAGGTCCAATTCTAATCAAGTTTTTGTTTTAATTAATGATTAAATGATTTCATCATCATTCTTAATATATGCAGCGATTTATTTTAGATTGTCCATTCGTGGCTTGTTCCGACCAACCGAGAGTTGAAGATGCCATTTTTCTTACCTTACGGTCTGCGCAAACTTTATCGGACCCTAAGGTCGTTGATGGAATAAAAATGAAATTGTTTGGAGCAACAACCATCACAAGAAAAATAATTTTGGAGGGTGGGGCTAATGATGCTCCTCTTATAGTTTTTGAAACAACAAGTCATTATGATTATGATCATAATGGTTGTACAAATTTTTCTCTAGATTTTGCCACATCTAGCGAATGTTCTGCATGCAAATGGCAAAATGCAAGGCACAACACAATGGAGTGATTAATGCTATTAATGCACTAACTGCTTTTGTAAAGGAAATGACATCGAAGAGGGGTGTCATTCTGTAACACTCCGTATTCAAGTACATGTATTGGCGTATTCAAGTACGTGTATTGGTCTTATTTATATGGAATTAATTTTTTTATTTTATTTATACCGGAATTTGCCCGTCGATGGTTCCATACGAAGGTTATTGAATAAGCTTTCCAACGATATAAATATTTCCAAAAATAGATAAGTTTCGGATATAATCGAGCACGTTCGAAACTATAAAACGGTGGCCGGAATATGGTGAATAGTAAATGTGCAGGAAAATTTCCTGCACACAAACTACTGAGGCCTGCCAGTTTTTTTGGGTCAACTTTGAACGATCATAACTCCCTTAATATAATGAATTGGGAGAGCTACGACCTATCAAAAGAAATATCTTTGAGTCTTCTTTCCAATGCAATTGGTTTCATCCAAATCCAACATCTGAGTAAGGAGTTATACTCGTTTTACTTTAGCCTCTCAAAACAGATTTTTAGGGTCAACTTCAAACGATCATAAATCCTTGTACAAGACGAACTGGGTGGCCTACTTTATATGAAATGAAAGCCCTTTGAATTATCTTTCCAACGATACCAATTTCACCCAAATACGATATCGGAGAAAAGAGTTATGGTCGATCTACTTTAGCTTGTTAAAACAGTCCACCATGGACAGATTCGGATTTACTTAAAATTTTAAGGGCAATATGGTCATTTTCCATCACCTCATGAACGAAAATTGGTCATTATATACATATACTTAGCCTCATATCCATTATTTATCATCCATTATTGAAGAATAAGAAACCCTAGCCAAATTTCAACTCCAATTATCTTGTGATTCAACCGTAGAAAATCCAAATTGATTCCGTAGTTGTGTTCACCGTCTCGAGGGCTTCGAGAAGCACCCCTTATTTGTGCCAACAGGACTTCGAAATCAAAAGGGCCATTTTATGGTAAGGATGTAAATTATGTTGGTGTTATTTATATGGATATGTATATATATGCATGTAAGCATAAGAAGTGTGTTATTTGATTGTTGTTGAAAGATGATTGGAAATGATGTTGGATTATTCTTGTGCATGGTTGGATTATGTTGAATTGTGAAGGGATTTGGTGTGATGATGTGGTATTGAAATGATGATTATATATATATATATACACATAAACCTATTGTTCAAGTTGGTTTTTGGAATGCTATGCAAATATTGGTTGTATGGAATTATGGAAGAGAATTGTGGTGTTGGGTTGCTAATACTAGATGCCAAACATTTCATTGTAGATAAGTGATTTGTAAAGGCGGGAAGTTGTGTTGAATTGGTATCCGAATCTACGACGAGGTATGTAAAGCATACTCTAACAATGTTCTTTGGCATGAAAACACCAATGTTCCATCAAGTAAGATTCTGAGGTTGTCCAAAAACATGTATTGTTCTACGTTACCAACGAAGTTGTTTCCATCCTATAAAGTGTCAAAATGTTTCGTTGATATTCCAAAAGGCTCCTATTTCATTGTTGTGATATTGATGATTCTGAAACACATTGTTGATGTACCAATGAGTCTTTATTACATCGTTATTGTATAGAAGGTCTATTACTTGGTTCCTATTGATGTATCATTGTTTCAAAGTATCAAAAATGTGGTGGCGACCGAAATAACAATCTCAAAGATTAATTGAACTAAGTGATGAAAGTTATCTCTTATCGGGTGGTATCCCAGGGGCATAAGCCTAGCATGGGTCGATCCCTATTTATGTGTTTATGGGTGGTATCCCAGGGGAATAAGCCTAGCATGGGTCGATCCCAGTTGATATGTACTGGAGGCAGCCTAATGGTCACAGTACAGTACAGTAATGATTACAAAGACGATAAGAACGAAGGTAAAGTGATTGAATAAATACAATGTACAGGTTGTCACAAGTTCTAGTAAGTGTGGTCCACTCCTATTACGATTTATTCACTTGTTTCTGATTTCTATTGAGCTCCTATATCATATGTGATTATCTACAACTTTACATACTCAGTACATATTTCGTACTGACGTCCCCCACGGGGACCTGCATTTCATGCTGCAGGCACAGGTACCTCAGCTCATACACCGCACAAGTAGGAGCCAGGTCATACAACTATTGTTGGTGAGCTCCAGTTTGCTTCGGAGCTTTCCGAGTCGGTTCCTTATATTTTGTTATTGTACAAGAGTCATGTGTGGGCGAGGGTTTGTCCCGACCCTAGTTATGTCATGTATATCCTAGAGGCTTTGTAGACATAAGGAAGGGTAAAGTCATGGAAGTTTATATAGTGATGTTATATTTGTATATGTGGTGGCCCCGACGGCCAAGTATTATATATATATATATTTGTGCGTGTTGTGCTGATACAGGTAATTAGACCTTTCTATATGCAACGAAGTGCTGTCCAAATTTTTGGAGACATATAAGTAAAAGTACAGGTATTTGAACGGGTTCTCCCGGGCCTTCTCGGCTTCGGGTGCCAGTCCGGCCCGATGGGATTTTTGGGGCGTGACAATAGTGGTATCAGAGAGCGGTTCGTCCTAGTGAGTCTACAAAGCCGTGTTTATGTAGAGTCTTGTTTATCGGTGTGTTGTGCACCGCATCTATAAACAGGAGGCTATTGACATTTAGGAATTGTTTCTTTTCTTCATGTCTTAGATCGTGCAATAGAGCTTATATTGTATATGAAGTCATAGTTGACCACTGAATCAGTTTGTTTCTCTTATTATATTAATGATGCCGGTTACCAGAAGCAAGAATACCGGTAAGCAAGTAGATGTGGCTGCCGGAGAGGGGACTAGTAAGTCACCCACTATACCAGCTAATCAAAGTGAGGCTCCAGCTGAGCATGCATCAGAAACTTCCCCCAGTCCGGAAGAAATAAGGGGGAGGAGAACTATATCCCCAGAGCCACCTATTAATGCTGTTGATCAAGATCTTAGAAATGCAGTGCAACTTTTGACTCGTATAGTTGCTGGGCAAGCTCAAGGGCAAGCCATTCCTACTGCAGGTCCTAATGGTATAGATAGGGCGGCTAGCCTTCGAACACAAGATTTTCTTAAGATGGATCCTCCTACTTTTACTGGATCAGATCTTAACGAGGACCCACAAGACTTTATTGATCAGATCCAAAGGGCCCTAGAGGTGATGCATGTATCGGGCAGAGAGACAGTGGAGTTAGCCGCGTATAGATTCAAAGGTGAGGCTATATATTGGTATGAAGACTGGAAACGGTCAAGGGGCATTGATGCACCCCCAGCTACTTGGAAAGAGTTCAAAGAGGCATTTATTGATCATTATCTTCTATATGAGACTCGTCAGGCCCGTGCGAATCAGTTCTTAAATCTTCGACAGGGTAATACAAGTGTGAGGGAGTATAGTCTTCGATTTAATTCTTTGTCCAGATATTCTCCTAATGTTATAGCTACTATGGATGACAGAGTTCATCGGTATGTGGTTGGATTGGATCCGTATTTGGTTAGGGATTGTACTATTGCTGCATTGAATAAAGACATGGATATAGCTAGGATCCAAGCATTTGCACAGAAAATGGAAGATCAGAGGCAAAGAAGAAGAACACAGGAATTTGAAAGCGGATCTTCTAAGAGGGCCAGATCTACAGGGCAGTTTATGGAGCCACAGGGAGGTTTTAGACCTCAATTTTCTGCTAGACCACCTAGGCCATTATTTTCTTATTCTGCAGCTAGTGCTCCACCACAGCATCAGGGGTTCAGAGGCAGTCAATTTGGGCAAAAAAGTGAGAGTCATAGTTCGCGATCAGTGGGTTACCAAGGGCAAGGGAATATGAGCCAATCGAGACCTCCTCGAGAGCCATGCAATAAATGTGGAAGGTATCATTTGGGCGCATGTCGGCTGGGGACCAATGTTTGCTTTTGGTGCGGTATGTTGGGGCATATGATGAGGGAATGCCCACGAAGGGACATAGGGGGTATGGCACGACCTACGGGGTCATTTGTTGCATCATCATCATCGATGCCTTATTCAGGAAGGGGTGCACAGCCAATGGGTCGTGTTAGAGGTGATAGAGGAGCCACGAGTTCTAGCGGGGCTCAAAATCGTACATATGCTCTAGCGGATCGACAGAATTTAGAGGCTTCCCCAAATGTGGTTACGGGTACGTTGTCTATGTTTTCATTCGATTTATATGCCTTAATTGATCCCGGTTCTACATTATCTTATGTTACTCCATTGGTTGCTGGAAAGTTCGAAAGAATACCCGAACTGTTAGTTAAGCCATTTGAAGTGTCCACACCGGTCGGGGAATCTATTATAGCTAGATGGGTTTATCGAAACTACATAGTAACTGTTTGTGGTCGTGATACGATGGCTGATCTTGTGGAGTTAGAAATGGTAGATTTTGATGTTATAATGGGTATGGACTGGTTGGCGTCTTGTTATGCCACAATTGATTGCTGCACGAAAAAGGTATATTTCCATTTTCCAAATGAATCAGTCCTTGAATGGAAAGGTGAAATTAGCGTGCCAAGAGGTAGATTTATTTCTTATTTTAAGGCAAGAATAATAATTTCCAAGGGATATATATATCATTTAGTTAGAGTAAGGGATACATAAGCGGAGCCACCAACTCTTCACGCTGTTCCGGTGGTAAATGAATTTTCTGATGTATTTCCTGAAGATCTTCCAGGTTTGCCTCCTGAACGAGAAGTAGAGTTTGGTATTGATGTAATACCAGGCACCCAACCAATCTCCATTCCTCCGTATAGAATGGCCCCAACAGAATTACGAGAATTGAAAGAGCAATTGAAAGATTGCTAGAAAAGGGGTTCATTAGGCCTAGTATTTCCCCTTGGGGAGCACCAGTGTTATTTGTACGCAAAAAGGATGGCTCGCTGAGGATGTGTATTGATTATCGGCAATTGAATAAGGTGACTATTAGGAATAAATATCCTCTCCCAAGAATTGATGATTTATGTGATCAGTTACAGGGCGCCAAGTGCTTTTCTAAAATTGATTTGAGGTCAGGTTACCACCAAGTGAGGGTCAAAGAAAAAGATATACCCAAAACAGCTTTCCGAACAAGGTATGGTCATTATGAGTTTCTAGTTATGTCATTTGGGCTAACAAATGCACCCGCAACTTTTATGGATTTGATGAATAGGGTTTTTAAGCCATTCCTGGATGTATTTGTGATAGTTTTTATAGATGATATTCTAGTTTATTCTAGATCAGAAGAGGACCATGCCAATCACTTACGACAGGTATTGCAGACTCTTCGTGATTGTAAGTTTTATGCAAAGTTCTCTAAATGTGAGTTTTGGTTAAAGTCGGTGGCATTTTTGGGTCATATTGTATCTAGTGAAGGGATAAAGGTTGATGCTCAAAAGATAGAAGCTGTGAAGAACTGGCCAAGGCCCACAACGCCTACGGAGATTCATAGTTTTCTCGGGTTGACCGGTTATTATAGAAGGTTTGTTAAAGGCCTTTCTTCCATTTCAGCACCCTTAACCAAGCTAACCCATAAAGCATCCAAATTCTAATGGAATGATGCCTGTGAGAAGAGTTTTCAAGATTTAAAGAACAAGTTGATTTCTACACCCGTGTTGGTACTTCCAGAAGGCACCGAGGGTATACAGTGTATTGTGATGCTTCCAGATTTGGTTTAGGATATGTATTGATGCAACATAGTAAGGTAATAGCATATGCTTCTAGACAATTGCGGCCACATGAGAAAAATTATCCTACACACGATCTTGAGCTGGCACCAGTTATTTTTGCTTTAAAGATATGGCGCCACTACTTATATGGGGTTCATGTTGATATATATACTGACCATAAGAGCTTGCAATATATTTTTAATCAGAAGGATCTAAATTTAAGGCAGCGGAGATGGCTTGAACTATTAAAGGACTACGATGTTGATATCTTGTACCATCCAGGGAAAGCAAATATGGTAGCTGATGCGTTAAGTCGTAAGGCTATGATGGCGCCTATAGAAAGGCAAGCGATGGTTAAGGATCTTCACCAGTTAGCTAGTTTGGGATTTCGCTCTTGAAACTCCGAATAAAGAGCTTATCGTACATAATGCTGCGGAATCTTCATTAGTAGCTGAAGTGAAAGAGAAGCAATATGCAGACCCTATTTTATTACAGCTTAAGGAGAACGTTCAGAGTGGTGCGACCAAGGCATTTGAGCTTACGCGAGAAGGAGTACTTCAGTGCCAAAACCGATTGTGTGTGCCGGATATAGACGGGCTAAGAAAGAAGATTATGACAGAGGCACATTTTTCAAGGTATTCCATTCATCCAGGATCAACCAAAATGTATCAAGATTTGAAAGATATGTATTGGTGGAATGACATGAAGAAGAGCATTGCAGAATTTGTAGCTGAATGTACAAATTGTCAAAGAGTTAAAGTTGAGCACCAAAAACCCGGAGGCTATATGCAATGCATAGATCTTCCAATTTGGAAGTGGGACATGATCAACATGGATTTTGTTACAAGTTTGCCTCGTACAACTCGAAAATTTGATTCTATATGGGTGATTGTGGATAGGCTTACTAAATCCGCACATTTCTTACCCGTTAAGACCACTTACACAGTTGAAGAATATTCGAAGCTGTATGTTAAGGAAATAGTCCGATTACATGGAGTGCCAGCTTCTATTATATCGGATCGGGGAACTCAATTTACCGCAAACTTTTGGAAATCTTTCCAACGGAGTTTTGGAACACAAGTGAATTTGAGTACAACTTTTCACCCTCAGACGGATGGACAAGCAAAACGCACCATTCAAACACTTGAAGGTATGCTATGAGCATGTGTTATAGATTTTAAAGGCAGCTGGGATGATCATTTACCTCTTATTGAGTTTGCCTACAATAATAGCTATCATTCAAGTATCAAAATGGCACCATATGAAGCTTTATATGGAAGGACGTGTAGATCACCAATAGAATGGTTCGAAGCGGGTGAAACTCTTATGTTCGGACCGGATCTTGTGTATCAAGCCATAGAAAAAGTCAAGGTGATTCAACAACGGTTGAAAACAGCCCAAAGTCGACACAAGTCATATGCGGATAGTAGAAGAAGAGGGCTAGAATTTTCGTTAGGCGATTGGATATTTTTGAAGGTATCGCCAATGAAAGGGGTGATGAGATTTGGCAAGAAAGGAAAGTTGAGTCCACGATATATAGGCCCGTATAAGATTATTCGAAGATGTGGGCAAGTTGCTTATGAATTAGAGCTACCCCAGGAACTCTCATCAGTGCATCCAGTATTTCATGTATCGATGCTTCGAAAGTGCATCGGAGATCCGTCCTTTATTACTTCTACTGAAGATGTGCAAGTAACAGAAGATCTTACCTATGAGGAGATGCCTACTGCTATATTAGATCGTCAAGTTAAGAAGATGAGAAATAAAGAAGTAGCATCGGTGAAAGTACTTTGGAGAAATCAACAAAGGGAAGAGATTACATGGGAAGCTGAGGAAGCAATGAAATCTAAGTACCCTCATTTGTTCAAAGATGAAAAGGAAGTTCAAGAAACGGAGTTAGAACATTAACAAGTAAGTTTTTGTTTATATATGCATAGTATTTATGTGACGATGTGAATGTTAATGGTGGACTTGAACTTGTTTTGGTTGAATAACTACGCTAACATTCGAGGACGAAGTTCCTAAAGGTGGGAAGGATGTAACACCCTGTATTCAAGTACATGTATTGGCGTATTCAAGTACGTGTATTGGTCTTATTTATATGGAATTAATTTTTTTATTTTATTTATACCGGAATTTGCCCGTCGATGGTTTCATACGAAGGTTATTGAATAAGCTTTCCAACGATATAAAGATTTCCAAAAACGGATAAGTTTCGGATATAATCGAGCACGTTCGAAACTATAAAACGGTGGCCGGGATATGGTGAATAGTAAATGTGCAGGAAAATTTCCTGCACACAAACTACTGAGGCCTGCCAGTTTTTTGGGTCAACTTTGAACGATCATAACTCCCTTAATATAATGAACTGGGAGATCTACGACCTATCAAAAGAAATATCTTTGAGTCTTCTTTCCAATGCAATTGGTTTCATCCAAATCCAACGTTTGAGTAAGGAGTTATACTCGTTTTACTTTAGCCTCTCAAAACAGATTTTAAGGGTCAACTTCAAACGATCATAACTCCTTGTACAGGACGAACTGGGTGGCCTACTTTATATGAAATGAAATACCTTTGAATTATCTTTCCAACGATACCAATTTCACCCAAATATGATATCGGAGCAAAGACTTATGGTCGATCTACTTTAGCTTGTCAAAACAGTCCACCATGGACAGATTCGGATTTACTTAAAATTTTAAGGGCAATATGGTCATTTTCCATCACCTCATGAACGAAAATTGGTCATTATATACATATACTTAGCCTCATATCCATTATTTATCATCCATTATTGAAGAATAAGAAACCCTAGCCAAATTTCAACTCCAATTATCTTGTGATTCAACCGTAGAAAATCCAAATTAATTTCGTAGTTGTGTTCACCGTCTCGAGGGCTTCGAGAAGCACCCCTTATTTGTGCCAACAGGACTTCGAAATCAAAAGGGCCATTTTATGGTAAGGATGTAAATTATGTTGGTGTTATTTATATGGATATGTATATATATGCATGTAATCATAAGAAGTGTGTTATTTGATTGTTGTTGAAAGATGATTGGAAATGATGTTGGATTATTCTTGTGCATGGTTGGATTATGTTGAATTGTGAAGGGATTTGGTGTGATGATGTGGTATTGAAATGATGATTATATATATATATATATACACATAAACCTATTGTTCAAGTTGGTTTTTGGAATGCTATGCAAATATTGGTTGTATGAAATTATGGAAGAGAATTGTGGTGTTGGGTTGCTAATACTAGATGCCAAACATTTCATTGTAGATAAGTGATTTGTAAAGGCGGGAAGTTGTGTTGAATTGGTAGCCGAATCTACGACGAGGTATGTAAAGCATACTCTAACAATGTTCTTTGGCATGAAAACACCAATGTTCCATCAAGTAAGATTCCAAGGTTGTCCAAAAACATGTATTGTTCTACGTTACCAACGAAGTTGTTTTCATCCTATAAAGTGTCAAAATGTTTCATTGATATTCCAAAAGGCTCCTATTTCATTGTTGTGATATTGATGATTCTGAAACACATTGTTGATGTACCAATGAGTCTTTATTACATCGTTATTGTATAGAAGGTCTATTACTTGGTTCCTATTGATGTATCATTGTTTCAAAGTATCAAAAATGTGGTGGCGACCGAAATAACAATCTCAAAGATTAATTGAACTAAGTGATGGAAGTTCTCTCTTATCGGGTGGTATCCCAGGGGCATAAGCCTAGCATGGGTTGATCCCTATTTATGTGTTTATGGGTGGTATGCCAGGGGCATAAGCCTAGCATGGGTCAATCCCAGTTGATATGTACTGGAGGCAGCCTAATGGTCACAGTACAGTACAGTACAGTAATGATTACAAAGACGATAAGAACGAAGGTAAAGTGATTGAATAAATACAATGTACAGGTTGTCACAAGTTCTAGTAAGTGTGGTCCACTCCTATTACGATTTATTCACTTGTTTCTGATTTCTATTGAGCTCCTATATCATATGTGATTATCTACATCTTTACATACTCAGTACATATTTCGTACTGACGTCCCCCACGGGGACCTGCATTTCATGCTGCAGGCACAGGTACCTCAGCTCATACACCGCACAAGTAGGAGCCAGGTCATACAACTATTGTTGGTGAGCTCCAGTTTGCTTCGGAGATTTCCAAGTCGGTTCCTTATGTTTTGTTATTGTACAGGAGTCATGTGTGGGCGAGGGTTTGTCCCGACCCTAGTTATGTCATGTATATCCTAGAGGCTTTGTAGACATAAGGAAGGGTAAAGTCATGGAAGTTTATATAGTGATGTTATATTTGTATATGTGGTGGCCCCGACGGCCAAGTATTATATATATATATATATTTGTGCGTATTGTGCTGATACAGGTAATTAGACCTTTCTATATGCAACGAAGTGCTGTCCAAATTTTTGTTGACATATAAGTAAAAGTACAGGTATTTGAACGGGTTCTCCCGGGCCTTCTCGGCTTCGGGTGCCAGTCCGGCCCGATGGGATTTTTGGGGCGTGACACATTCCATCAAAGAGGATTTCATATCCAGAAACTCCACTAGAGATCAAGACAGCTAAAAGGATAAGTAAATACACTTCCAAGGCGTCATCAAGCATAAAAAAAGCAAGATTGGAATGCCTCTGTCTTTGTCTTGCACCGATGTTCAGTGTACAAGGGTCATAGGAGAGCAACATGAGCTGAAGAAGGTGAATGTACATCATCTATTCCAAAAAAAAATAGGCACATATCTGTTTCAACATATGATACATCTGCTGAAAATTATCAAACAGATATATACATCTGTTGCAACTGTTATCTAACCTATTGCATCAGATTTGTTACTGTTTCAACAGATGAATCTTTTGTTGCAATAAATGGGTCATTTATTCAAAATTATCGTACAACTCTAATTTATCTGTTCGAATTTGTCCCAACAAATAATCTATCTGATGCAACATAAGACTCATCTGTTGCAACAGATGGACAATTTGTTGTATATCTCTACTTAGCATTGACAATTCTGACTTTCTAGGTGGATGTCACAGTAGAAGCTACTGCTGAAGAGCATAATATCACAGTTGATAATTCATCAACTACTTCCAAAGAAGAAGAAAAAGTGGAACCTGTCAGTTTGGGAGAATGGAAGAATTACCCATTTGAAGGGTTCAACATCTCGAACGAGGCTCCAAAAAAACTAACACAGTTGATCAACGACTATTCAGAATGGATTGCCGATGGGCTGTTAAAGCATCATGCCGGCAGGTACATAAATCAATTTTATAGATATTGGTTTATACAATTTTGTTGTAAGAACCTGATATTAACACATATAAATTGTCATGCAGAAAACAAAATGAAGAGCGCTACAAAGTGAACGAATTGAGTTTTGATTTTGATATGTTCGACTTTGTTGTTGCACATCTCGGAATGAAGAATTGGTTCTATTTGATGTCACAACCCCAAACTTTCTGGAATGATGAGGTTTAAATGCCATACATATTACTATTAATTAATACTTTATTTAATTGCATCTCCGTATTGATTTTTTTATTACGTAATTCTAAATGTTTGATAATATGTGCAGCACATTGATGTTATTTTTTACTACCTCTGAAAGAAAGCCAAGTTGTAAATACAAGAACAATACAGATACACGACAGGCAATTGTTTGTACAAAGTTTACATCAATAATGCCTACGATAGGTATTGTCAACAACAGCCGAAAGTTTCCCAAAATGAGGAATGCTTAATCAACATCATCAAAGGTTTTAGCATTCCGGCTGGCTTACCTTGGTATTTGGTCAATGAAGTGTACATCCCAATAAATTGTGGTGATGAATTCCATTAGGTGTTGGCTGTCGTTGTTCTAAAAGAGAGGCGCATCTGAGTTTTTGACTCGATGTCACGAAGGAGACGTTGTGGGTCGTCGTCTGAGATACAAAAGCTGGCCAAAATATTGCCTACTTACCTTGATATGAGTGGCTTTTTGGACCAAAAAGTTCGTACTGATTGGTCGACGATTGAAGCATACCGGGATAAAATGTCTAATCCATTTGATGAACAATATGTTAAAGCAATTGCTCAACAAACCATTTGTAGCCTGTAAGTTTAAGTGTCATGATTTAGTTTCATTTCATAAATTTCACAACGCTTGCATGAACAGCAAGATATGGATTATCTATTTTTTTATAACGCAGGGATTGCGGTCCTTTTGTTGCCGCCTACGTCGAGTATTTGAGCGATGGATTACAAGTACCAAATGATGGACTTGATGTCAGATTAATCCGCAAAAGATATGCTGCTCTTTTATGAAAATACGGAGAAGCGAAAGCTCAGAAGCCGTACGCAACCGACGTTAAAGATCTACGACGATCAAAGCCGAATTTTGTAGCACCGGATGAAGAAAAACTTGTCCATATTGATTAGATCTTTATATCTTGAGTCCGTCAATGTAATAACCTATCTTCCTTGGTTTAACTTGTTGATTTATTTGTAGAGTAGATCATTTGTACCCATAATAATTTTTTTTACATTTCATTTATTTATTGAGTTATTTCATGTAATTTTTGAAGGCTTCGATTTATTTTATTCTGTCTATGAATATAATTTAATCCTTAGTTTTGAACATGTTAATTAATATGGAGTACTAGATTCAAATATCACAACAGATAATACATCTGTTGCAACAGACGACATATCTTATCAGACAAATTTAGACATATGTTGCAACATGAGATATAATATTTAGGTCATCTGCTGGAAATTATATAACAAGTCTTCCTACTTTTTTGATTTGCTCCAGCAGATTACCGATCAGTTGCAACAGATAGATTATATATTGCAACAGATCATATATCTGTTGCGATAGACAGACTGGGAACATCTGCATAACACAATAGATGACCAACCTATTCCAACAGATAATCAATCTGTCACAACAGGTACTATATCTGTTATAACAAATATAAAATCGGTTGCATTATAAAAATTCAACTTGGCCTGACATAAAAATTATTGCCACTACATGTAAAGTGAATTGGCTTGAAATGAGATTTTTTTATCGTGTTCGTCTCTTTCTTTGTACATGTTCTTTTTTATACACGAGATCCAACCATTTAGTTAGTACCCCATATGCCCAGACCTGTTGCATCTTTCCCACAATGGTATTACACACACCGGTTATTTGTGTGCCGGTCAGCAAACATTCGATGTATGCAAGCGAGTATGGCCCGCACGCTGCACCGGTTGTATTTTTTGGGAGCTGGATGTTCTTATTTTGACCTTTAAAATCCTATGATTCCTTCACCAAGACTTCAACCGCTGAATGATCCATCAGCTTACTCTGCGTCAACAACTTGGGCAACAACTTCAAGAGTAGCTGCATGTGGGTTAAAACATCTTCTCGCTGAAGACAGGTAAGTTGCAGTCATAAACCTTAATATTTTCCTCGTATAATAGTATCTTAACAATGAGAAAATGTGTGACATCCACGTTCATGACTGCAAGGATTCTCTTTGCCTTGGTCTAGCTCTTGCCGTGTGGATATGACCTCTTCTCTCTAACATATTTAATCGTTTTTTCATCCCATTGGAATGTAAAAACTAAATGATCAAATCTCAGGCCACTAGAATCAGCTATCTTACAGAGATTAGTGTACCAGTCCTTGAAATTATTGTAGAAGTTGAGGTCCATTATCCTATCGGCAGCATCATAAGCATCCGGGTACGCTAATTGCCTGCCCCTCATGAGGCAGAGAATTTCATCAACATACTATGGTATACGAAGCTAATTTTTAAATAGGTTAGTAACTGTAAAGAATAAAAACACAGTGGAAAGAATCCGATGCAGAGGGTTCTCTGAATCAGTTCACAAATTACCCAGCCAACGCAACTTATGCAACAGATGTGTATTATGTTGCAACAGAATACCAAGTTGTTGCAACAGATTACACATCTGCTGCGTAGATTCTTCTTCATAGAGTAGATTGGAAGGCTAGGTTAGCAAAAGTAAACTTATATTGTCCTCATACCAGACACACATATTTGTCATATTCGAGAAGTCTTTGGCGGCAAATGAATGCATGGTATATTCTTTTTGAACCTTCATATTCATGAATTCTTCCAGTTCCTTCTTTTTCTCCTTGCCAAGTGCCGCGAATATGTCCACCTTCTTCGACAACCCCTGAACTTCAACAACTCTTGGAGCGGGAGGAGTTGCAATTTTTGCTGATTTCAGAACGGAGAGAATTTGTCTAATCTTTCTTCTCTTCCTCCAAACCTCCACTGTAGGAGTGCATGGCTTCCTTACCTAATTGGATGGTATGACACCCCTCCTGGATTTCAACTCCTCGGCAGCTTCAACAATAGCCTCTAGCTTTTCAAGGAGTTTATCCTCTCTGTCCTTGTACACTTTGCATTTACAATAAGAACATGAGGGTGAGGAGGGGTAGGAGGGACCACTGTAAGGGTGGGTGAGAGAGAGCGGTGTTGGGGTGAGAGGGAGGACCTGTGCAAGGGGTGTTTTCAAAAGTATTTATTTTTTTGCTGAGCACCAACATGCTCATAATCACGACTAGTAGCAGCAGCAACATCAGGATGGCTGCCACCATCACAAACAACTCCACCAGCAACACTCCCAGAAGAAGCACCCAGATCTGTTGCAGTTTGAGGTTGGTCATGAAGAGCTTCAACATTAGGCTGACCTTGCCTAACTGATCTTCTTATGGATGTTGATCCAACCAATTCCTTCTTTATTAACTCCATCATTGGGTCTTCTTTTGTATTAACAAGACCAGAGTAAGAAAAGAAGTCATCCCCATCTCATCAATGGTAGGCACGATCCAAGGATGCACAACCTATAAAAAAGATATGAGGAATTTAAATCATATAATAATAATTTGCAGTCAGTTGGGTTACATGGGGCTCGGGTTATATGTATGTTAACACAACCAACTTATGCAATAGACGATCTAGCTACCGCAACAGCTGATCTGTATGATGAAACAGATTGATAATATGTTGCATCATATTACCCATCTGTTGCATAATTTGCATAGATGGGTAATCTGTTGAGTAAGGTTCAGAGAACCAGAGCAACAAATGGTTAATCTATTGCGAAATATGGATCGTCTATCGCAACAGATTACCATCTATTGCACCAGTTGCAGTTGATGGCTAATTTGTTGAAACAGACGACCCATCTATCGCAACAGATGGAACATCTATTTCAATATCTTTCTTTGGGGTAAATTATTTTAGTTGAAAGAAGACGTACTGCATCATTCGAAGGGTTAAAGAGATCATCCTCGTTAATATTTTTTCTGCTGCTATCTGCTGCAGCCAACCACCTAAGGATCCTTGGATGAGAAACCTTATCCGGGTAATCCTTGAAATGCTTTCAGAGGGGAGGAATGACTTCAAATGCCTAAGCCTAAAAATTGTAAACATGAAGCAAGCAAAAAAAAGTCATAATCATATTCAATATAAATTAATGAATGAGTAAAAATAGTGATCAATTTTACCATGAAAGCCCAAGGAAAGCCGTATAATGTGGTCGTCTTTGGCTTTAGCTTTTTCAGTAAATATTTGAATGTCAAGTAGTAGCTGTCGTATCCCCAGGGATAATCGTTGAATTTTTCAAAATCATCAGCAAGCGCCAATAAATCATGTTCTATGACTTTCTTGACGTCTCTAGCCAATAAAATGGAATGGACAAACCAAACTAAGCACAATTTCTCCCTGTAGTGTTTTGGTATGTCTTTATTCTCGAGATCCGCCATCAAATTGTCCACTCTATAGCGAGGTCCAACAATGCCCAACAATCCATCTTTTTTTACCTTGCATTTGTTGGACCCTTTGTGGGGTGTTTTCTTGATGAGAGGTTCTTCTGGATGATCGCATCTCAAGCCCGTCACTATGGCAGACTCTTTTAATCCAAAACAAACCGGCATGCCACAGTAGTTGATCTAGACTTTATCCATTTTTTTTCCTCCCTCCTTCGGACCTCCATCATCCCCCGCATACTTGATCCTGCGCTTGAGGAGGCCATATACCATGATCATTGGGAAACGAAGAGGGAGGGCCCCAGACAACTCAAGAAAGTATGCAAAGCAGCTCTTCTTGAAAAGTTCATCTATGTTTTCCTTCTTTATAATACTCTTAAGTTCGTTAAAAGGTTTCTCAAATTGACATTTAAGTACAACATCACGAAATATTGCGTTAGGGTTAATCATCGGCATCGCAACTCAAAACCCGATGATACTAATAGTTTTGACAAAATCATGCTGGGATTTCGATGTTATTTCACGCCCCATTGGTGAGAAGGAGTTATCACTTTCCTCAGCTTCATTTTGCCCTGACTAAGATTGTTCTGGAAGTTTCTCCGAATCTATCTGTAGTCTAGCCTTTTTTCTTGGGTGGTCAGAAGTTGATCCACTTTCAGTTTCTTTTCTTTTGGGAGACATCTTTTAACTACAAACAATAGAAAAATAAAAAATACATTACATTTGATGTCTGCATAATTTTTTTAAAAAAGGTAAGACAAATTTCAATAAATTATTCTACGTCACATAACAAAAAAAATACTCAAACAGACAACCCATCAGTTGAAACAGATGGGGAACACGAATATGTTTGAAGACCTATTTAATATCTCCCAACAGATATTCTACCTTCTGCAATAGATGGACAAATTTCAATAAATTATTCTACGCCACATTACAAAAAAAATACTCCAACGGATAAGCCATCAATTGGAACAAATGGGGAATCTATTTGAAGACCTATTTAATATCTCCCAACAGATCTTCTACCCGTTGCAACAAATGGAACACCACCACCACCACCAATGCCACCACCAATGCCACCAATACCAACACCAAGACCACCGACATCACCGCCAAAAAACACAAATACCAACACCACCAACAACACCACAAACACTATCCAACAATATCACGGTAGTCAACAAAACACTAAGAGAAAAACTAGAGTTTTCTCGGGTTCTTACTACTTTTTTAGCATCAAAACTCAAAATTGTTAACCCATTCTCAAAGATAATACAACTAAAAGTCTTCTTTTTCATCATTAACTAAAAAGCCCTATTTTTTAGAATAAAGAACAAATGTAGAACTCTTCTCGAACTCTGTTTCCTGCGAAGATAGAGAAAATGACGGATACAAGCGGGAATGAAGTCGAAAAACAACTATATGTGATCGTAAATGGGAAGAAAATCAAACTATTTTGAAGGGTTGAACAATATATTGAGTAGTTGTTATTTTTATTGTTGAGAGAGAGAGAGAGGAGACCTTGATACAAGAATCAACTACCAAAATGAAATTAAGGCCTAAAGAAACAAAAATCAGCAACCACACTAGAAGGAAAACAACACATAGAAAGGAGATGAAGAAGAAGATTGCAAAAATGTAAAGATAGATAATGAAACATACACTAACCTTAATGATTAGCACCTAATTGTGTATTAAACAACTAGACACACTTCACCATGGATGGATAAAACTTCATTATTAGGTAGACACAAAGGAATTTACCTTCTCAAGCACCCACATTTCCTTCCAATTTGTCAACACAAGTGAAATCCATCAATTGTGCTAACCCTAATTTTGATTCTCTCTCTAAGAGAAGAAGAAAACTACAATCTAAAAGTCACTCATTTCAAATGTCCAAAAACTAAGAAAAATAAGAGCTAAGGTGTCTATTTATACTATTACAAACAATGATAAAAATACCCTTAATGAAGGGTACTCCTTTGGAGTGTAAAAAGAAGTCATTAAAAGAAAATATTGCCCTTAATAATCCCAAGTATAGGCTGCCTTGGAGTATAAGGACCTTTTCTCCAATCTTCAACTTGAACAAGGCTTTGTAATGGTTCCAAAACATCTTCAAGTATTTTCAAATTCGAGGCTTGAACCTTTGACAATCCGAAGCATGAACCTTTGATAAGACCTTGTAATCCTTGTGCTTTTTATGCTTGTATCATCCTCTCCATCTTGAAATAAATTTGACCTCAAATTCAAACCTTGTAAAACCAAAGAGAGGGAAAACAAAATACATAATCCTTGTGATAGGAGGGTTAGCATTAGTATCACAACTTAGGTAAACATACCAAGGGGGTACACTCTTAGAATACAACCAACCATCCTTTGTTATGAGTAAGAAACACCGACCACTAGCACCACAAATGACACAACTAATATGAACATCAATGAGTGAAGGATACAATCTGAAACTAACACAAATGCAACTTGTTTTCAAGGGAAGACAAACATTCAAAATTCGACATCTATCGCTTAAAAAGATTTCTTTAACAAAACATATCCTATCACTCACCACATCTCTATGAACATGATCACTGTGAAGCATTCTACTATCAAGGTCTTCATCAAACAAATTCAAAGGACCATATTTATCATCAAGATCTACATTACAAGCACCAACAAGCCAAGGTTATTCACATTTGAAATACATCCACGGGTCATTTGTGTTTGACATAAAAGTCTTAGCATAAAGGATACCAAAGACATGAATGGCATCAACATAAAAAATAAATGCACATGACCAAAGATTATTCCACCCACATCCCAAAGGAATTCCGGGATCAAATGAAAGTAAAAGATAAAGGTCTAAGCCGAGATGACCCACTCCCTTCATTAGGCTAATTTACTCAGAATCAGTCAAGGTATTACACACAAATTTGACATACACAAGGCCACTATGAACAAGACAAATATCATGGATTTCATTACATAAGTTCAATTGCCATGTTCAATACAAAGATCATCAATACAAGTATCATCACTAACTTAGAAATTCTCAAACATACCATTCGCATGCTCAAGTAGTGAACTAGTTTTAAGAGAAAGTTGATCATTATTCACAACAAAAGAGTTACTAAGGAAAGAGCTATGCACTTGCAAACCCAAAACCACTTCACTAGTCACTAAATCACAATATTTGGAGTTCAAAGAATTTTTTAGGGTAGCAAAGTCACCTCGGGTAAGGCTTGGGCAGTCCACTTTTTTGGCACTCTTGGTCAAGTGCGCCTCTAGTTCATTTCTCATGCTTTCATGTGGAACTCCCTTTGGATCCTTCTTGACTATCATATCATCTAGTACCTACACATAAGAATAATCAAAGCTAGGAAAAATGCTAGCTTTTGAGTTAGGAAGTGACAAAGGTTCTTTATGGACAAGACCCGCAATCAAGCAATTTTTTTCTTTCCAACCTCACTACCTGCAACTTCCCTTTCCTTTTCCTTTTTTTCTTCACACTCTTCTTGTATCTCAACATCAAACTTCTCTCCATCTTGAAAACTGACCTCATCACCCTCGGATTCTATCACCGTCTCTTCTTTAGTTGTATAGGGTGATTTTAGTTTAGTGGATCTTGGGGAGGAGGCATTGGATTACCTTGGTGATGTATTTGGATTTGTGGAATAGAATTTTATGGAGTGTGAGGTATTTGGTAAAGTGGATTTGGGACTTGGTGGTTTGAATTTTGTGGAGGATTTGGTGGATATAATCTATCAACCCTCTCTTTAATTCTAATCACACCACCCGTCAAGGATACCATTTCACCCCTCATAATATCCACATTACTTCTCCAGGCATGATTATCATTCTTTATTTCTCGGGAAAAGGCCTCAAACCGCGCCATCAAGGCTCCAATAGCATCATTTCCCAAAGTTGGGAAGCAGTACCTTCGGATTCCATGGCAAATGTACCTAAAAGAACAAAAAACAACAACAAGCAACACAACCTACAAAACGAGCAAACAAGTTAGTTCAAAAGCCTCACCACACTCTCACTCAACCTCACCTCACACTTGGCTTCAAAGTGTTGAATAATTGGCAATACTTGGCAAGTTACTTGAGTGCTGAATAAACTTTGGTCTGAAATCGATTTTTGTTTGATATGACTCAAATAAAAATGATGTACGGACTTAAACCAACAAACTACTACGAATTCAAAAATGAGAAAAGCACACAAAAATTGAAGACACGAAATGAACAGACTCTAATCTAATTACCAAACTAGTAGGTACTTACTAGCTTACTAATTAGGGATAGAACCAACAAAATTGAAACTAGAAACAACAATTAGAAACTAGGAAATCTAAATTTGAACTCAATTCGGTTGGTCACCAAAGTGATGACATAGCAACTTGTGATTGGACGCTACTTTCAATTTTTTTTTTAATTTCCCACTTCTTGTTTTGGCCACACTTGAATTAGAGAGGTGCTTGAATGAAATTGGGGAGAAAATGGAGGGTTTGGAGCCCTTTTTCAATTTTCAAATAGATTTGAAAACAATTGGTCCCCCCTTTGTACTTTCAATTGTACTTTGATATTCCCTTTGTCCCCTCTTCTTTTGGAAGATTGTGAATATGCTGGGGAATATTCTTTGTCCAAACAACTTTCACCTTATCTTTCTTTCTTTTTGTGGATCAAACTAGGACTTTGAATATTCTTCTTCAACAAGTTTTAAAGATGGTGGATGAACAAGATGAATATTCAAGAGTTGACCAAGGTTTGACCACTAAGCAAATGAACCCTAACTTCAATTTTTCTTTTAGATATAGGTTCCCTTTGCCAAATCAAGCACAACCAACACAAAAACAGCCACAAAATATCACAAATACCATAAGCCACGCGAAATCCACCCACAAAAAGCTTCAAACATGTTTTCAACAATGGTGGAATGCACAAACACAACCGGATTTTGCTCAAAACTTAGATCGAGACTCCCTAGGTGCTAGGAAACAAGAATCTAGCACTTGAAACCAACAAAACAACATAAAAACCATGTAGAACTAAGATTTAAAATGCTGTCCAAGTACGAAAATGTGAAACACCTATTTTTTTTATTTTTCTTGACTCTAGACTCTTTTTTTGTGGAGATTTTCTTAGATCCAAGACTTAGAGTTGTGGAAACAACTCTAATACATGGCTTTGATACCAAATGATACAAGAATCAACTACCAAAATGAAATTAAGGCCTAAAGAAATAAAAATCAGCAACCACACTAGAAGGAAAACAACACAGAGAAAGGAGACGAAGAAGAAAATTGCATAAATATAAAGATAGATAATGAAACATACACCAACCTTAATGGTTAGCACCTAATTGTGTATCAAACAACTAGACACACTTCACCATGGATGGATAACACTTTATTATTAGGTAGACACAAAGGAATTCACCTTCTCAAGCACCCACCTTTCTTGCCAATTTGTCAACACAAGTGAAATCCATCAATTATGCTAACCCTAATTTCAGCTCTCTCTAAGAGAAGAAGAAAACTACAATCTAAAAGTCACTCATTTAAAATGTCCAAAAACTAAGGAAAATAAGAGCTAAGGTGTCTATTTATACTATTACAAATAATGACAAAAATACCCTTAATGAAGGGTGCTCCTTTGGAGTGTAAAAAGAAGTCATTAAAAGACAATATTCGCTATGCAAAAGTCCAAATATTGGATTCACTCTGGTCAGGGTTCTATCGCATGGCGGATATCTTATCATCAGCAGAAATTCTTGCCGTAGTGAAATTCTTGGGAAGTCATGACTAGGAATCTCTGAATATCAATTGATATTGAGAGATTACTGTTGATGCCTTTTGAAGAATTGCTCCCTGGTAAGCATGTCTGGTGATGGTGTAGACTTTTGCATAACAGATATCTTGTCATCTATATTGGAGAAGAGTGATCAGCAGAAAGACTGATAGATTGAGCTTGTTTGATTTGTGCACTAACTCGGTCATATTTTTTTATAGGGTAATGAGCCTGGAGTTACGTAACGTTTGACAGGCTTGGTAGAGTCGATTTAGATCACACGCTATGTAACTCCTTGCTTATTAATTTATCAAATTGGTTGAGCAAGATGCATTGAGTAACGCTCGATAAAAGTGTGTTGTTTAACTGTTGGGACCACATCTTCAACATGCATCAACACATTTTGACCTAAAACAAACACAACGACCCTCCATGTATCCTTTAAGGCTTCTAAAGAAAGTATTTTAAAGGGCTTCTAGAATGCCACAACTTTGAAGGTAGTGTTCCGATCGAGTGTAATGCCCCAAAATCAGGTCCCGAGACGTCACACGGTGCTTAGGATCACAAGTGACCCCAAGATAACCCTTCTACTGGCATAACTCATAAGCAACTGAACAAAAAGTATAAATCTATACAAATCTGTGGAAAATAACTCTTTTCTGAATCTGATCGAATACAAAACTGAATTTACAAGATTACAATTCTGCCATTACAACCAAAACTGAAATGGAATACATCAACCTCTACTGACTGTCTATGAAGCCTCTACTAGTACTGACTGTAGGTAGCCGGGTCATGACTCCCGACTATCCCAACTCAATACGACTGAATAAAGAAAATACAACACTATTAGTTCTGCATAACTGACCCAAGACCTTGAATCAAAAGAAATCATCACTTGCTGGCTGGATACCACGAACTGACTGGATCTGAAGGTGCATACTATACCTTGTACCTACATTCTGAGAAAATGTAGCCCACATACGAATATGTGGGTCAGTACCATGGAAAAGTACCGAGCATATGGGGGTGCAATGTATATATAAAATAATATCTTAATATCATCACAGTTTATAAAATTTGCATGCTGATATAAATGACTCACTTAACTCGAATTAAAATCATCATAATAATAAGAGGGTAAAATATATCGGGTGAAACATGTGAGTCATCATAATAAATCTCAATTCACTTTCATCTCAATTTCAATTCATCAAAGCAATCAAATCTCATGACAAATCTCTTTAGAATATATAGTCTTTAAATCTTTCGAAAATAATGACTTTCTCAAACTCAATCTTTTAAGCAATTATATTTTCATCTTAGATAGAAGAATACACACACACACTGGGAGTCTCTTACAACCGAAATAAACCATGTGAGCTACATGGAGTCCAACGTCTTACCCACGTTGGGGAGAGCTGTCCTATCCTTGCCATCGGAGTAGGACCTTAAATCGTCAAATCAAACACTAGTGATCACTATATAAATCAGCCTCTGGCTCACATCCTACGAGGGCACGTAGTTCTAGGGAAGTACCAAATCCTGCTATACCTCCCGCTCGGTGCTAAAGACTACTCCCGGACTTAGCTCAGATCTTTTCAAAAGAAAATTCACTAACAAACATTTCAACAATTCACAACGGGAGTCATCATGCTACCCTTTTTATAATAATCAATAAAAGTGGATTTCTTTTCTCATCTCAGGTTCAAAAACACCCCTTTTTACGACCGAAAGGTCAAAGCTTCTTCATCATTTCAACTAATTTAATTTTCAAGATAGTTATAACATATGATTTCTCAAAATAATAAACTCAAATAGGCTTCCAAGAATTCATACATCAATATCACCATAAGACCTTCCAAAGTTTCATACTTTATGAAATAAGCATAAAAATAATCACGTAAAACTTAAATTTTCAGCTTTATAGGTAACCATATCAACATTCTCATGAAACATCGTAAGGTATAAAATTCATCTATTCAAATTCGAAGTAAAACATATCAAATCATACATCTTTGTAAAGAAAATTAACTTTGGGATTCAAATCTCATTGTGCTTATAGCACATAATTTCTCAAAGTACAATTTCAAAGGGGGTTCGAAGACCCATATATCAATATCACGATAAAATCTCTCAAGAATCATGCTTGTCATCATAAACATATATAAATTACTTTAAAATCTGGAAATTTCAGCTTTTTGTACAATAATATCATCATTCTCATATAATTCCACTTCTAAAATATCAAAAGTATCATAGTCTCATGAGAATCAATGTAGAGTATAAATTTATGCTTCAAATTCATGATAGAACATGTAAAAATCCATAACTTCGTAAAATAAAAATATTTTTGGGCACAAGAACGAAGTTGTTGAAAAACCCCACATACCTTAAACTTGAAGCTTTGAATGACTTTCCGAATGACGTAATGCTATTCATGAACTTTTGGGTGTCCCTCGTAGCCTTCGTAACGGGAATTCCGAATATGTAAAAATTATAGAATTCTCACGGTTGAGTCTTGAGATATTTAAATTTTTAGGTTGAAACCCTAATGAATGTTCTTGGTGATTTTGAGAGAGAGTAAGCTTATTTTGGTGTTATGGGAGTTTAATCCCGTGTTATAGACATATATAGGGGTGTTTTTGTCACTTGGAAGTGAGGTATGCGGTGCACAACCCATGGAAGACCTTAAGGTGTGCGTCGCACACCTTATGGCAGACATTTAAGTGTGCCTCGCACTCCCAATCGCACACATTTGATTGGGCAGCGCATTGCCTATCACACACCCTTACTGCCTCTCACAAAAATGGGCATAACTCTTCGCTCGGGTATCAGATTTTTGCAAAATTGGTATCTTTGGAAAGATAATTCAATTATCTACAATTTTATAGGTCTTAGGGTGAAAAATTCCATGTATATTAAGATATATTCACGTTTGAAGTTGACCCTTGTAGAATCGAATGTCAAACTTTGGAAGAATCAATTGGTCTTAGCTCAACCTTGTTCTAGGTCATTGCTATAAACATTTTCCACCTCTAAACTACTACATAGACTAGGATAATGATCATGCAACTTGTATTCACGTGAGAATCACTTGGATTAGAGCTTAGACGCCCAGGAACGACGGTTAGAATTCTAGCACGAAAATACGGGGTATGACATTGAGCTCACAAGAGATGAGGAACCCTTGACCAACTTCGAAGACGGCAATGACCAGCTTGAATATAGAATCATCAAGCTTGAGGTAAACTTGAAAATTATCGGGATTCACATACTACAGCAAGCATCTGATCTTCTCCAAGGAATGTTGAAAGCATGCTAAGGCAAGAAAACACAATCAATTAATCCATATTGCTAATGAAGTAATGATACTCTAGTTACCTTTAAATCTCATTTGTGGTTCCGATCAGGTCAACGACAGTGGACCTGATCGAAAACACAAACAAGAAGGGATGGGATGAAATTTAAATTTCAGAAATTACCGCCTTCGCTTAGATTCCTTATTTTAATTGTAGTTGTTGTTGGTATAAGTTTTCTAGACTTGTTGTACATCATTTCAACCCTCGATGCCCGTGAGACTGCTTTGTTGGTCTTCTCCTATTTTCTATCAAGGTGATAATCCCGACCACGCAGCTCCCTAGAAAAGTGTCCATCTGCATTATTTTTCTTTCAGAGAGACAACAGATGAAATTACATTACCAGCTACATTCTCATATTTGTACTTGATTCAGATTCCACATCTTTTAAGATAATTCCATCGGCCAGATTTGTTAGAAGTTACTTTATACCCTATGTCTCTTCTTCAATTAGCTCTCAGATGATATAGTCTTCCATAAATCACTCATTTTCCCTCGAAGGCATTATCCTACCGCACCTTCTGGCATATAATCATCACCCCGAGCGAGCAACCCAACCATATAAATTTACGCCAGGGGATATTGGTTTTTTGTTCTTGTTTGATGCAGTGCGAGGCTTCGAAGGTGTTCTCAGGGTCCAATGCACACTTAAAGTTAAGTCCAATCGCTATTGGTTCTCTGCAATGACGACAAATATTAATCCCTTCTTAAAACTTGACACGCATAAACACGAGCAACAACCGTCAGTAAGTCGTAACAGGGTATCTGCACTATCTTCATGAGGTCTTCAGCCTTATCAATTTAGAACCCATCAAACTTAACGGTACAATGCAGGATCTTTTTTGAATGATCAGTGCCTAATCGGTTAAAAACTGCATTCACAAAAACATTGTACTTTGTGTGTGTTAGCCCGGTGACCTTATCAGTACTACATACTTAACTCTCACACATATGATAGTGGATCCATCTGCACGCACCTTATTCTTCCTAGCCCATCTATGGCTTAAATTGAATAAACAAATGACTAGCTAGTTGCAACAGATGCCACATCTGTTTATATTGTCAAACAAGTGGAGACATCTGTTACGACAGATGATCAACCTGTTGTAACATATGACGTATCTGTTGGAGAAATCAAACAGATATATATATATCTGTTGCAAAAGATTACCAGTATGTTGTAAGTTATCTAACAGAAGGAATATATTTTGTAATAGACTACCCATTTGTTAGATTTATTTTAAAGCAATTTTCTTTTCTTTTCGAGATACAATAATTTATAAATAGGTCCCTCCTTACAAATATGGATGATCCAGATTCATACAGGAATATTCATATTGAGTCCTTGCGTGAACTTCAAAGGCAGTTTGATGAACTCCAGAGAGATTTGGCTGACTTCGAAGCAAGGCTGCCGGATGAAAAATGTCCGATTGACAATAATAATAATAGTAGTAATAATAATTAGGTAATATTTTTTATTTTAGAATATGTATTTTCCTCCTTTTGTATATAGGATCTACCCAAGGGATTCAAAAATCTATGTTTCATTTGGTGGTCGACTTTGAATTTTTAATTCTTATTTAGTATTTAATAATCATTCTGTTTATTCCTTGTTCTCAACATTTCGACGGTTTGTAGTAAGGATTGAGCAATTTGTGTCAACAGAGGTTAATCTGATGCGACAGATCGATCATATGTTGCACCAGACGGTTATTAATAAAAAGGTTATTATTGTTATTGAGAGGGTAAAGAAAAACATGATTTTTCAATTATTTAATATGAAAAATATTTCGTAAATAGATAATAAGAAAATAAATGGTAAACACAATTTATAACCGTAAAAGAACGGTTATTTAATTTTAATAACTGATCGTGATTTTTCACCATTTTGTTTTTGAATTTGTTTTTTAAAATTATTTATTATATAATTAAAAAAAGTCACAATATTGGATTAATTAACTTATATGATGATTGTTTAGAAAAACAAGGTGAGGGGCATGACTTTTTGTCTTAAACAAAAACACATACATTCAATAGTGTTGTTGATGCATCAAATTCCCCATCTTTTGCGACTGATGTATCAGCTGTTAGAAGAAATAAGAAAAAATATTAATATAGAATTGCTACAGATGGTATATCTGTTGCAACTGATGGTTTATCAGATTCAACAGATATACAATTGTTGTCAGAAAATAAAAATGGTTATTATTTTATTAAAGAATTTGAAGAGGTATTTTTTTTAATTTATAAAATAAAAAAGTCAGCAAATTTGGATTAATGATATGATGATAGTTTTTTTTTAAAAAAGTAGATTATATGTTGCAACAAATATATTATCTGTTGTCACAGATGATTTATCTGATGCAACTGATATAGAATTTGTTGTCACAACTCAATAAAAATGGTTCTTGGAAAGAACTAATTAATAATAATAATCTGAAAAGTCATGACTTATCACAATATTTCTTAATTTAATTAAGTCATTACTTTTCATAGTAATAAAAAATGTAATTAGTAAATGGAGGTGAACATTTAGATTATATGTTGCAACAGATAGGTTATCTGATGCAACAGATTTTATATTTGTTGCAACAGATGATATCTGTTGTCACAGATGTGTTATCTGATGCAACAGATTTTATATTTGTTGCAACAGATGATATTTGTTGTCACAGATGTGTTATCTGATGCAACATATATAGAATCTGTTGCCACAACTAAATAAAACGGTTCTTAGAAAGAACTAATTAATAATAATAATCTGAAAAGTCATGACTTATCACAATATTTATTTACTTAATTTAATAAAAAATGTAATTAATGAATGGAGGTGAACAGTCGCGCCTTTTTGCCTCTCATTCAAATTCAATCCTCTATAAATAGGTCCCTCCTTACTCAATCATTTATTCAACTACACTCTATTTATATATTGCATCTCGTCTTTCATATTACACTCTAGAAGATTATGGCTGACCCAGTGTGGGACGTTGCTTTTCTGCAAGACGCCGTGAATGAACTTCGGAATCAAGTTCGTGACCTGCAATGGGAACTGGGAGGAGTTAGGGAAAGAATGCTCCGCGAGATATGCAGGCTGAGGAGGGCCTAGCTATTTCCAGTTCAAGATTGACCGGCTTGCAATGATGATGATAATAATAATTAGATTATTATTTTTCTTTTAAACTATTATATGTATTTTTATTTATTTTTGTTTAATAAAAAAATTATGTTTGATCTTTGACGTTTTAATCCATATTTAATTTTCATTCTGTCTATTATCTTCTCAACAAACATATCGACGATTCGACGTAAAAAGGAATAATTTAGAATCCAGTAGCAATAGCAAGATTTATCTGTTGGGTTTGTGACAGGGGCTGATGTGTTGTTCAAAACAGATTACTCATATGTTGTAATAGATAAGAAGTCTGATGCAACAGATAAATAGTCTGTTTCAACAGATGACTAGTTTGTTGCTTGGCTCTGACGTTTTAATTCGTACTCCCTCCGTCTTAAATTATCCATTCCAAATTGAGATGCCATATTGATTAAGAAAAATAATTAATAACATGTCTAGTTTACCATAACCCACTGATCAGTTGATGGGACAGTAGAAGTGTTTAAAATAACCATTGTTTGCTATTCAATCAAAATTTCAGAAGAGAAGAAAGCTTTTAACGTCGGTCAGCGTATAGTCCCCCTATTAAATGATGTTTCCATTTTAATTTGAAGAAAAAGTGATTAATGCAAAGGGTAAAACATGGATTTTTTTTAATCTTTTCTTGATTAATGAAAAAGACAAGTAAAATGAAAAATCGAATTAGAAAATTTGGGACGGGTAATTGGACGTAAGAAATAATTTTGAATCCAGTAGCAATAGCAAGAGTTGAAACATATTGGTTATCTGTTGAGTTTGTTGCAGGGGCTGATTTGTGTTGTTCCAAACAGATTAATCATTCATTGCAACAAATAATTAGTCTGGTGCAACAGATAAACATTCTGATGCACCAGATAAAACGTCTGATGCAACAAATAAATCTTCTGATGCAACAGATAAACAGTCTGATGCAACAGATAAATCTTCTGATGCAACATATTACTCATCTGATGCACCAGATAATTGATCTGTTTAAATTGTGGGCATTTATGTTGGATTCATGATTGGGGTTCTATCCATTGTTGGAAAAACAGAAGTGTACCCAGATGACAAATACGAATAAAAATCATAATTTTACTTACCAAAGTCACCTATGACGTAATGCAAAGTGGAAAGTGATGTAGTAAATAAAATTTGACCTAAGAAATTAGTCAGATAGCAGCAGTAACGTTGTACCAACAATCAGTGGTGGATCTAGAAATTTTCTTCAGGGGGTTCGAAAAAATAAAAATATAAATGTGTGAATACGTCAACAAAATATAATTACAATACCACTCGACGAGGTTTCATTGCTTGAAAAGACAAAATAATATCATCAGTTGAAATTAATAGCATAAATAAATATCCTATATGATTAATTAGCAATAAATTTCAGAAGATACGCTCTTCTAATCGTGTCACGATCATTTGGACGAAATTCTAAAATTAGAGTTCTTTCATCCGGATCAACCTTTAAAGTATTTAAGTCAAATTCTTGAGAAGAATGCGATGATACTCCTAACTTATTCTTATTTTCTTCCCGATTAGGTTGACTATGTGTGACAGAACTTGAATTTGAGATTTCAGAAAAACATCTCTTCATTACTCTTGAATAGAAAGCAATAATCGTCAAGAACCGATTTGAAATTACAAAGCTACTGAAATAGAGATACATAGTTACTTACAGTTACTGGGGAATCAACAAACAACTGACAGGATTACAAGAACAGGCGAATAATTAACTATCCTCAACGATAGCCTCACAAATCAACGAACCAGCAGAGTAGCAACCCTCAAAATTTTGCTGAAGTTGGGAATTTTGACGGAATTGGAAAGAGCAAAATGATTTAGGAATTAGGTATGGGCCATATTAAATTTAAAAAAAAAGCTGGAAGTGCTTTTCCTTAATTATACCTGGAAGGGGCTATTAAAGCATGTTACAAAATTTCCTTAATTATAGCTGTAATGACAGCTATTAAAGCATGTTACAGATACTAAAAATTAAGCAACGCACCTAGTAAGATTCGAACCCACGACGTGTGGGCCGAAGGAGCAACCCAAGAAGTGGACTTAGAATCACTGAGCTATCCCACAACTTTGTTTCAGGTGGTTCAAATTTAATATATGTACATAAATATTGATTTTCTACCTTATATATACAAGGTAATTTTTTGCCGAGGGGGTTCAAATTTAATATATGTACATAAATACTGATTTTTTACCTTATATTTAATATTACTATATTGGTGGCTGAAATATTAGCTATATATATTAGGGCTGAAAATTTGATAACTACAATTAAAATTGGTTTAAATCTACATTAGCTCCATTCATCTTGTACTTTTGTGCAAGTAGCTCTAGTGGACCTACTATGACAAATTACAATTCTGATGATGAGGGCAACTTTTGTAGCCGATTTCTTAGTAAAACAAGGTCAAGGGGCAAATAAATAGAAAGTATAATTTCATTTTAACTATTAATTAACACCTATTTACATTACACATGGATTTCCTATTCCATTATCAACTTTGGCTAGTGGAGTAGTGGGAAGAAATTTCAAAGGTAGGCATTTTGCGGCTTATCGATCATTTCAGCTAGTACGTAATGAACTTGTTAAGATTATATATTCCTCAAGCAACTTGCCAAAGCAGAAAAAAAATTGACTTGTACCAAAATGATCATTGTGTTGTTTCTATTTGACACTAGCTATTAGCTGGTAAAGTGTCGTTATGTGACCAGGTGGTTGGTCATGGGTTCGAGCTATGGAAACAATCTTTTGTAGAAATGCAGGAGCGGCCTTGTGGTTCGGCCTTTAATTTCCGAGATCCCACACATAACGGGAGTTTAGTGCACCGGACTGCCTCTTTGCTGACTCTAGCTCGATTTAACAATGATTAGGGCAAAGATGAGTACAAATATTTATTGGAAATTGCTATCAAGCTGAGAACGATATGTTGAGCCTCCATTAGCGACTAATTAATAATGCTAATTAATTTTGACAGGGTGTGGGGAGATAGAGGAGCTTGCATTTGATTACTCCATCTTTGACAGAGATTCCAATTATATTGACAAAACTCCACTGTATGAGATTACGTAATAAAATACTATTCCCCTTTTTAAAATAGCTACACTTGTTGACTTCGTTCTTTCCTTAAGAAAGTATTTATTAAGAGTTTATTTTATCAAGTTAACTTTATTAATTATGTTTTGAAAATATAAATTTGAGTATATACACTTTAGATGATCATCTAATGAAAGGGTAATATTAAAAAAATATAGTAATAAAATTTTCTTCATTTCTTAAATAAAATAATTAAATTAAAATAAATATTTTTAACAAGGGGACTAACTATTTTAAAATAGAGGAAGTAATATATTGTTAAGTGTTAACTGTGACGCTTTAGCCAAAAAAGAAGATTTACAGGAAAGTATTTTTTTTTCCCCTCAATTTATGTGGTGGCTTTTGATGTCACGAGAATCAAATTGATTAATCTTTGACGTTAATTAACTTATTAGATCAATTAAATATTTTTAAATTAAAATTTAAATATTTAAAAACTGAATAAAAATATCATAAGTTGTAATTTTTTTCATAATAAAAGAAATATATACATCTTCAAGGTTGGTCAAAGTTTTCGGTTTGAAATATCTCAAAAAACATGTGTCACATGAATTGCGACAGTAATTGGTAAGCTGTAGCCAAACAACTTATGCATAAAACTTTCTAATTTCCTTTAGAGCCTTATTTACAAAATATCATAAGCCTTTAATGTGCTAGTCGACCATTTCGTGTCAAAAAAGATAAATTGCTAGGTTAGCCCATCTCAATATTTAGGGTTAGTCATTAGTGTAACCCCCGCATTTTCGGGCTAATGTTAGAACTATTTTTTCTACGTTTATAGATCCGAGCTGTTAGAGTTTGTCATCCGAATTTTGTTGATTCGAACATGTATGTTTTTGGGCTTAAGATTTATTTGTATATACGTGTTATATAAGTGTGTTTGTGGATCGTTTGGACATTTTAAATACGTCATTCTCCTCATTGTATTCTCCATCCATTATTGAAAAATTTCTCTGCCTCTGCCCATGGCTTTTCCCGTTAAGGATTTTCACGTAAATCCGTGTGTTCATCTTGCTTTTCCTTTTACTTATCATATCACTTATTGTTTTCCGTTCATAACACGAGCCAAATGATTTCTATTTAGATATAAGAGTGAATAACATTTACTTAGTATGGGAACATCCTTGGAGATGAATATACGTCGTAAAACTCTCCTAGCTCAAAAGTTAAGTTGAGCACTTTCCTATCGATTGACTTTACGATTTTGCATGGGTCAATTTCCAGCGACCATTTCTCCTTGGATATAAAGAGTTATGTGGCCTACTATATATCAAATTAAAGCCCTTCGAGTCTTCTTTTCAACGTCACCGACCGTTCGCTAATTCGAGTCTGGAGTCAAAAGTTATGAGTGTTTGAATGAGGCACTGTTTAGAGTGTGCGATGGTCATGGACCGCATACCAATCGCCTAAGCACACTGCCTCAGCTATGCTTTGGCCATGCGATGCACACCCTAAGGTATGCGATGGCCATGCGACACAAAATCATTCTGAGGCATCAAAAAGTGTTTCATTTGATTTATTTTAAGGGCATAAAGGTCTTTTACCATCCTATAACCATTCCTAACCCTCTTTGGACGAATATTAAACCTTAAACACGTTATCTCCTCTTCTAAAATCCCCAAATCATCTTCCCTAAATCAAAATGAAACTACCTACGGTTAAGGAATTCAAGCTTTGGGGATCCAATCACATGTTGTACATGAATTCTTATTCACCTGCCCATTATGCGGAAGCCAACAATAAATAAAATTATAATAAAAGAAGCATAATATTTTTAAAAAATTTAAAACTAAAAACACAAAATCTATCTATTGAAAGAATAATTTTCTCTTCGAATGTCATTCTATTATTTGTGGAAAAAAAGAATGCCAATTTATAGAAATATGTCACACCCCTTTTTCCGCTCGAGGGTCCGAGGTCGAAGGGTTTTTCCAATTAAAGTGACGGTTTTGAATAGGGATTATTTTAGTTATAGAGTCGCCACTTGGAATTGAGTTATGGTGTTCGAAGTCACCTTATTGAATCCCTAATCAAAAGGAAATGACTCTTTGTTGGTCTGCAAAAACAGAAGACCGGGTAAGGAATTCTGTTGACCGAGGGGAAGGTGTGAGGCACTCCTCGAGTCCCGTGGTTCTAGCACGGTCACTTTTATTGACTTATACTTAACTAAAACTATTTAATAAATTATGTTAAGGCCTAAATTCACTCACTTTTATTATATTGAAACTATTTAAAACTCTTGTATTAAAATAAATCAATGAAAGTTATTTTTTAGAAAAATATTTGACAAGTTGCATTATTGCATCCTTGAATTTTAAAATGTCTCAGAAAGATGCGTACACTGCATTCTTAATTGAGACGAATATTTTTAAACATGCCAAACCTTGCCTAGCGTTAAAGGCATGGATTTGTCTCTTGTAAACTCGAGACGATTTTGTCTCACATCTTCTCTATTTTAGTTAATCACAAAAATAATAATATTTTTTTAGCTAAATAAATAGATAAATAAATAAATTAAAAATGTTATTTTCATAACCAAAAATAAATTAACTTTGAAATTCCTTTTTATTTTAACTTTAGTTAGAAGAATTTATGGCCAGCCAAATATTTCTTATTAATTAATTTTTTTTATATAAATTTAAAATTACGATGATAAAATAAATTTGTTAAACAAAAATTTCGCCACCACAAGAAGTCTAGCAAGATTTGCACCAATATGTTACTAACCCAAGAAAAAAAAAAAATATATATATATATATATACAAACTAAAAGAACAATATACCTTTTGGAGTCTCAATAGAAAACAAATTCGAAACAATTTTTTCACATCTTTTCACGCCTCATGCTAATGAAAATTTCTATTATAACTCACATATATTAAGATCCTAATAATTTTATGTGAAGAGGCTAGTGATTCCATATTTAAGAATATACTTAATTAGTATAAGTTATCACACGTACTATTATATTTATGCAAATGCAAAGACTCATAAAATATATATATATTTTTTATCTGAGCACTGATGCAATTCTTCATGAATACCATATTTTTTATATATCAAATTCACACTTCTAGAATAATAATACAATACAATAACAACTATCCAAACAAACTATCACAGTGAAACACACACTTATAACATAATAATATAATACAATAAAAATCATTCAAACAACGACGGCAATAACAAGCGTATACAACACACTAACTTCTTCAACTTGCATAAATAACTAAACATGCGACTCGTGAAAATAAAACTCATATAAGCAATCATTCTGGCCTATTGAATAATACACAGATCCACTTAATAACATCATTCATGCTTTGATTCACGACAAATTTATGAAATATAATACAAGAATGGATAAAAAACTGCATTACAAATTAAAACAAGTATCGAAGTCAGAACGTCGTCACCAGAAACTTGAACAAAAATTCCAACTTCAAACCTTCACTTTTCTCCCTTTTGTTTTGATTTTTTTTTTTTACTGATATTCTCTCTTTGTTTGTTTTTTCTTTGTGTTTTCTCTAAAAGTGTTTTTTAGAGTCAAGTATCGGATAATGAATATCGTCATGTACTTTGAAATCTGGGAGAGGGAGTCCTTAAGTAGAGGAATTTTGGGGGTGGGGGTGGGGGTGGGGGGATGGGGGGAGTAGTTATCTATTAGGATAGGATTTTTTTTTAATTTTGAAAAAAATATTTTTTTAAAAGAAGATAATAATAATAATAAATAAAAATAATAAATAAATAAATAAATAAAATAATAATAATAAAAATAATATAATAATAACTAATTAATTTTTATATTTTAAAAAAAATACAATAAAAGTGTAAGACTAGCTAAAAATAAATATAATTAAAATAGAACTAAAACTACTAACTTATGTATTTGAAAAAAGAAACATATTTTTTAAAATTTTTATTTTATTTTTTAAAAATTGGAATATAAATAAAATAATATCCTAAAATTAACTTCATTATAAAAATAAAAATAAAAATAATATCAAATCAAATATAAATATTTAATATCGAAAAATATATATATTAAACATGGGGAGGATCAAAATCACGTGTCTATAAAATACAAACAAAATTTTACCATAAAAGAATTGGTCAAACATAAAAAAAAATCTTTTCTAATATGAAAAGGACTCTTCATTCAAAATTCATACTTTATTTTCCATTTTGATCGTGTAAAACAACAACTTCTTATTTTTCCTTTTTTTTTTGGGTTGTATACTACTACAATTCTACTTGTTTTTCTTCTTTTTTTTTTCTTTTTTGGTCTTACTACTTGTTTTAAGTGATTTTGACTATAATTAATTAAATAATAAAAAATTTTAAAAAAGTAAAAAGACAATTGTCTGTTGCATAATCTTTCAGTGAAGAGTAAAAAGTTCAAACAACATTTTTAAGGCTCTTCACACTTTTAATAGATTATATATATATATATATATAGAGAGAGAGAGAGAGATATGGATATATAGACATATAGATATATAGATATAGATATAGATTATAGATTATAAATATAGATATACTTGTTTCAGTTTAATTTTCTAATTTATGAAATTAAGAGAATTTATTACTTATTTCTCATATCCTTAGCATTAAATTACTATATAATGTAGTAGTAATTAAATTTAGAGTTGATTCATAGCATCATTAGTAAGGTCAATTTAATAAAACATACTTTTAATTAAAGTTTTTTAAAGAAGTATGTTAAGTTAACACGGGATAATAAAAATAAAACGGATGAAGTATCTTGAAAAATCTGTCCTCTTTAGCATTTTCTTGATTATGTAAATCTTTTTTAATCTATAATAGGATGAAATTGAAATTGGAAGAACATCATTAACGTTTGATTATTTAACGTCACATAATTAGTAATAATATGAAAAATTTAAAACACCACTTATTTAAAATGGAGAGAATAAATTTTAAATGTACCTATTAATATCAAAAGTTGTTATTCTAAAATCTCAAACTTGTAAAGTTCAAATCTTCGACTCTGTATAATTGGCAACACATCATTAAACAAGGGGCACACTCTTCTATATGACTAACTAATCATGAGGCAATAACTGAAGATAAGCCCCTTTATTGAACTGATGTATGACAATTGACAAGCAATAATATATTACGGGCACCATGACGACTACATAGAAACCGACGTAATGCCAAAAGTGTGCAATTACATTTTTATAACAATATCAATCTTAGGTTATACATATGTTATTTAATGGAAGATCCATGAAGAACATACACTACAAACATACAATATTTCTCCATCTTCCAGCTTCTATTCAATTCACGCTTTTCAATTACGTTGTGGAAAAACTATGTACTTCCTCCGTTTAAAAAAAAATAATCTACTTTTCTTTTTAGTCCGTTTTAAAAAGAATGACCCCTTTAACTATTTTGCAACTTTTTAATTTTAACTTTCTACGTGACATGGTTAAGACCACAAGATTGAAGGATATTTTAGTGCATTTGACATATCTTTAATTTAACACCAGAAGATTCAAAAGTTTCTTTATTTTCTTAAACTCTGTGTCAAGTCAAACTAAGTCATTCTTTTTTGGAAGGTGAGAGTATATGTTTAATTATCAGACCAATTATTGCTAGCTCAAAGTTAAGAACTTACCTGTCTGTACCAAATATATTTGAATTAAATTGTCTGACAAGTGAAGGTGACGGAAATGTATTAATTTCCTTCAATTTGTATCCGGCAAAATTTGTATCGAACTTTTGTCCACAAATAAAACAAATGTAAGAGATGCAATAACTAAAATCTAAACAATGATGATGAAAAAGGATTTATATTCAAACTTTGTGGGCTTATCGTTTAGCATGAAATATCACATTGTCACGTTTCCATTTGGTTGGAAGGGAAATTTTCTTATGACTATCTATATAAGTCTATATAATCTAAATCCTTGTATGTGTATAATTTTTCTACCACTATTTTGTTACTTTCTATATTTAAATTTATTTGTGTAGTTTTGACTTGGCGCATAGTTAAGAAAGTAGAAAAAATTTCGACTTGTGTTATTAAACTAAGGATATGTAGGATGAATCAAAATGTCTTTTAATCTTGTAGTTTTAAATATGTCATGTGAAAAATTGAAATTAAAGAACAGTCAAGAAAGAAAAGAAACATTTTCTTTGAAATAAATTTAGGAGGGCATGACAAACAAATTGATATGGAAGGAGTTGTCGTATATATATTTATATGTATAGCATCTGTTATGCTTCGGACAGAATAAGCAAACCACAAGTAAAAAAAAAAGAACAACACACAAATTTACATAGAAACCCTTGCGGGAAAAACCACGGGCAGAATAGGTCCTAGACCTAAAAACATAAAGGTCCATCCCGATGGGGGCTTCGCCCTACACCCCATCGGGATCAGTGGTGGGCTCCGGGATCGGGCCACCACAGACTTCATTGAAAATCACAAACATGGGTCGCACCGCGGAACTTTCAGGGCCGGACCAACAAAATTCGGGTCACAACTCTAACAGAATCAAATCAAAACCTTAATGGTTCAAGCAGCTAAAAATTATACCAAAACATTATACTGGCGTTTAAATATATTTATAAGTGGAACCTTAATATATACATTACTTGATGAAATTACTGAAGATGACGACAATCTTATTTCATCAAATGTTGTAGATTAATTTGTAGATCATTTTAAGAACTCTACGGTAAGGCTTCGTCTTGATTAGTTTTGAGTGCCAGCACCTTAATATATACATTAATTACTTCAATTATGGATTTAATAGGGTTGGCATCACCTTCATAACTCACATGATCAGTTAAGCATTTTGATTATTAGCTGCCAACATGCCACGAAGTGTGCCACACAAACGATCACAATGCATTCGTTACATGTCTGCAGAGTACTTTTCATCATCTTATTAGGTGAAAACAAACCGCACTCACGACGAAGTGCTTGTATTGAATTTTTTATCAAATGCTTTTTTGAAATTAATGAGATAATATAAGATGAATGAATCCAACCATTGCACATTTCTCCAGACTCCATTTGGCAAAACACACCACTTCAGACCAACACCTTTGTCTGGCTGAAACTTAGTTACTAAACTTTAACTCAAGTTGGAGTTTTCCACTTTATCAAAAGTTGCAGCCCTCCTCCCCCCACCCCCACCCCCACACACACATGGTGCAGTAGTATTATGTATTATTGGGTCTGGCCCAAAGTTTGATCACTGATTTAGCTATACTTGTCATGTTCTGATATATAGTTGACGTTTTATAGTTGACTTGAAACAGCTAGCTTAAGGACCATGCATGTTGTCTAGACTTTTAAAGAAAGAACGTAACTCCAGTATAGTGGCTTTCAATATCTATAAGGATCTTAATGGCAACAGTCCTGGTCAGTGGCAATATATTTTGAGTAGCATAATCGGGAGAAATGTTCTCGATCTAATCTTTTATTATTTTTTTTTAAAAAAAAATTATGTCTGTTTTACTAGAGATCATGTTTTTTACACATAACAAATCTAAAAAAGTTATTTTCTTCCATTCAATTTGTTAGAGGCCAAGAAATCTCAAATTTCCTATAGTTTCTTTTTAATTTGTTTATAGCCCATCTTAACTCTCTGCTAAATTCCTATATAAACAATTGAAACATCTGTAAGATAGAAATTATATATGTAATGCTTCATCCCTTTTTAATTGCTTCCCTAAGTTAATTTGACTAAGTTTCAAGTCTAAATTAGATTAGATTAATTTAATTTTTTATATGAAAATTCAAATATTCAAAAACTAATGAAAAGTACTATAAATTGTAATTTTTCTTTTTTCAATTTAATTAAGAAATATATCTTAAAATGTTGGTCAAAGTTTATATAATTTGACTCTAAATATATAAAAAAAAAACAATTAAAAAGGAATGGAGTAAAACATTTATTGCAAGCTGGGATGAGCTAGAAAATAAGGGGCAGCCTTAGCCTAACCCCTTCTACTAATTAAAAATAAATGATACCATGACCTAAAGAGGAAAATCTTTTCTAATATACCTATATTTGATTGACCAAAATGTTGGGTAAAATATTTTCTCGTCGAGTAAGTTTTTAACGTGAGGAAAATGATTTATCTAATGTGAATTGGAAAAACAAGTTTTATTTGCGACACTTCAAGTTTGTTGTCTGATCTAGGGGTGTGCATCGGTCGGTTCAGTTCGATTTTATGCGTTATTGGTTCAGTTTATCGATTTTCGGTTTTTAAATATGCAAAACCAATAACCAACCAATAAGATATTTTTTATCGATTTTTGGTCCTTAGCGGTTTGGTTTCCGGTTTAACCAATAAGAAAATACTCATAAAATAGAAATAGTAACAACTAGCATAAAAAAATAGAATTTTAGTTGCCGCCAAACTCCTACGCAATGCGTTTTCGTTAATAAGAATCTTCAAACTTGAACTGAATGTTAGTTCAAAAAAATTAAATCCTAACTGTTGTAGGTGTTGAATAATGATTCAAAACAAAGTAGGAACAGTAACGTAGGACATGGGTAGTTTGGTAGAACTAGTCTTTTGGATTCTGTTAAGTAGGTTTCTATATTTACTCAAGTTTAATGAGTGATGCTGAAATAGAGTCTTAGTTGGTTATAGGACCTTTATTTTAGGGATAGTTGTTTTATCTGTTAGCCTATATATTTGGGCATCTAGTGTGTTATTATTTGCAGTAAGTTAAGTTAAAAAAATAGAAAAGAGACGCAGTTTTTCTTCTTCTCTGTAGCTTACCTTGTTTCTCTGTCTTTTAATTTTTCCTCTGTTCTCTGTCCAACAATCTCTGGTATCAAAGCCATGACAAGTAACGACAGTTCATTGCGTGTGGCATAACCCATCTTCAAGGGAGAAAGCTATGAATTTTGGAGTATACGTATGAAAACTATACTCAAATCTCAAGATCTTTGGGATTTTGTAGAACGTGGATATACAGATTCTGATGAAGAAAATAGACTGCGAGACAATAAAAAAAAGGATGCTAAAGCACTGGTGTTTATCCAGCAGGCTATCCATGACAGCGTATTTTCACGAATAGCAACTGCAACCACATCAAAGCAAGCATGGTCCATTTTGCAGAAAGAATTTCAAGGTGATTCAAAATTCATTGTAGTGAAACTGCAATCACTTCGGCGTGACTTTAAAACCTTGATGATGAAAAATGGAGAAACCATTGCTGAATTTCTGTCAAGAGCAATGACAATTGTCAGTCAAATGAGATTCTATAGAGAGAAGGTTACTGATCAGACCATTGTGAAAAAGGTATTGAGAAGCCTGAATTTAAAATTTGATCACGTAGTTGCTGCTATAGAAGAATCTAAGGATTTATCAATATTTTCCTTTGATGAATTGATGGGATCTCTTCAAGCTCATGAGATGAGAATCAATCGATCTATTGAGAAGAATGAAGAGAAAGCATTCCAAGTAAAAGATGTAGCCACTAAATTTGGAGATAATAATGACCCTACAAGTAGAGATCGAGGAAGAGGAGGATTCTGCGGTGGTCGAGGTTGTGGTTACGGAAAAGGCAGAGGAAGGAATAATGGGCACAAACAGTCCAATGAGCAAGGCAACACAAAGAATGACATTCAATGTCACCATTGCCATCGGTATGGGCATATAAAGGCTGATTGTTGGTCTAAAGACCAGAAAATAAATTTTGTTGCAGACGAAAATACGGAAGAGAATTATCTTTTTATGGGTTGCATTGATACAGACCATAAGCCAAGTGATTTATGGTTTGTAGATAGTGGTCGTTCAAATCATATGACAGGCGCCAAATCTATGTTCCGAGAGCTTGATGAGAAGCAAAGAAAGAAGGTGCAGCTTGGCAACACAAAAGAAATGCAGGTTGAAGGAACAGGCAAGGTGATTGTCGACACTAGCCACGACAAAGTAAAAGTGTTGGATAATGTTCAGTTTGTACCTGATCTAGGATACAATTTGTTAAGTATTGGACAACTGATGACGGATGGATATTCTCTTTGGTTTGATGACGATGTGTGTGTCATTACAAATAAAAAGTCAGGCAAAAAGGTTTGCATCACCATGACGCCAAATAATATATTTTCGCTGGATGTTTCTGAAATAGAAAATTTTTCTTTCGCTGCAAGCGCAAAGAATGACTCGAAGTTATGGCATTTAAGGTACGGTCATCTCAATATAAAGGGCCTGAAATTGCTAGGTGATAAAGGTATGGTTCTTGGACTACCAAAAATTATTTCTCTCGATTTATGTGAAGGGTGCATTTATGGGAAACAAACCAGGAAACCTTTTTCCGGTGGAAAAGCATGGAGAGCTTCTAATTGTTTAGAATTAATACATGCTGACTTATGTGGTCCTATGCGGACTAAGTCCTTAGGTGGGAGTCGTTACTTTTTGTTGTTTACTAACGATTATAGTCGCATGAGTTGGGTGTATTTTCTGGAGAACAAGTCAGAAATATTAAAAAAAAATCAGAAATTTAAAGCCTTGGTGGAAAACCAAAGTAGTTGTAGTATCAAAGTTCTTCGCACAGATAGGGGAGGAGAGTTCGTGTCCAACGAATTCAATTCGTTTTGTGAAAAAAATGGTATCCATAGGGAGTTAACAACTCCTTATACTCCAGAGCAGAATGGGGTCGCTGAACGGAAGAACCGGACCATTGTAGAGATGGCAAGAAGCATGTTGCGAGCAAAGAAACTCTCAAATCAGTTCTGGGCGGAAGCTGTGGCAGCATCTGCTTACTTACTGAATCTTTCACCAACGAAAGTTGTTATGAATAAAACCCCTTATGAAGCTTGGCATTGCAGGAGACCAAATGTAAGTCATTTACAAATTTTTGGGAGTGTTGCTTATGCTTTAGTAAACTCAAAAACTCGTCAAAAGCTTGATGAAAAATCTGAAAAATGCATTTTTGTTGGTTATTGTACTCAATATAAAGTATATCGATTGTATAACCCTCTTAATGGCAAGATCTCAATCAGAAGGGATGTAATATTTGATGAAAATGCAAGCTGGGAATGGAGTAAAAAGTTGGTCCGACAAGAGATTCCTATGCCTCTTGGAATCACTGAAGATGAAGGAAAAGAGTCAACCCCTGCAAGTCCACTTTCAGGTTCTTCAATGGAGTTACCAAGTTCACCAATTTCAGCAACACATGAAGAGTCTTCAGATGAGATAATTCCATTAAGAGATCAACAAGACCAAAAAAGCCAAATCTCAAGTATGCTAATAACCTTAATGCGACTTGTCAATTTACTCTCTTTGTTTCAGATCCCTTAAATTATGAAGAAGTTGCCGAAAAACAAGAGTGGAGGAAAGCAATGGTGGATGAAATGCAGTCCATTGAAAAAAATGAAACATGAGAAATGATGGAGTTACCAAAAGGAAAAAATGCGATTGGTTTGAAGTGGGTGTTTAAGACAAAATTTGTTGCAGATGGTAGCCTACAAAAGTACAAAGCTCGTCTTATGGCAAAAGGCTATGCACAGCAGTATGGTGTTGATTTTGAAGAAATATTTTCTCCGGTAGCTCGATTTGAGACAGTAAGGCTGGTTCTGACAGTGGTTGCACAGTTGCAATGGCCAGTTTATCAATTTGATGTTAAGTCTGTGTTCCTCAATGGAGACTTACAAGAAGAAGTTTACGTAACGCAACCTGAAGGTTTCATAAAAGAAGGCAATGAAACAAAGGCGTTCAAGCTGAAAAAGCATTGTATGGCTTGAAGCAAGCCCCTCGAGCATAGTATAGCAAGATCGCTGGTTACTTCCAGAAAAATGGGTACATGAGAAGTGAGAAGGAACCCACATTCTATGTGAAGAAGGAAGGTAATAATTTCATCATTGTATGTCTTTATGTTGATGATATCATTTACACTAGTTCTTCTAATTTTCTTGTGGATAATTTCAAGTCTCAAATGATGAATGAGTTTGAGATGTCAGATATGAGGTTATTACATTATTTTCTTGGCCTTGAAGTCCACCAAACCGATGATGGAATATTTCTTTCACAAAGAAAATATGGCAGAGACCTTCTCAATAAATCTGGCATGCTTAATTGCAGCCCGCGGCTACATCAATGAATATAAATGAAAAATTGCAACAGGTGAATGAAGAAGAAGAGTTGACAGATGCAAGGAGGTTCAGAAGCTTGGTTGGAGGTCTAATATATTTGACGCACACTAGATCCGATATTGCATTCTCTGTTGGTGTTGTTTCCAGGTTTGTGCAGCAACCTTCAAAGGTACATTATGGAGCAGCAAAGAGAATCTTTTGGTACATTGCTGGAACTTTGAAATTTGGTATTTGGTACTCATGTACCAATAATTTCAGATTGTGTGGGTACACGAATAGCGACTATAGAAGTTCATTAGATGATAGGCAAAGTGTTTTAACAAATGTTTTCACTCTAGGCTCAAGCGCAGTGACTTGGAGTTCAAAGAAGCAAGCTACAACAACATTATCAACCTCAGAAGCTGAGTATATTGCAGCAACTTCAGCAGCTTGTCAAGCAGTCTGGCTTAGAAGGGTGTTAGTAGATCTTCAACAAGAGCAGAAGGGAGCAACGAAGATATTTTGCGACAATAAAACAACAATCTACATGACAAAGAACCCAACATTCCATAGCAGGACAAAGCATATTGATATTCGTCATTATTTTATCCGTGACTTGGTAGAAAAGGAGAAAATATTGTTGGAATATTGTAAGACACAAGAGCAGCTGGCAGATGTACTGACCAAGGCTTTATCAAAGGAGAAATTTGACTATTTCATAGGAATGATTGGTGTGTGTAGTTTTGAATCAAGAGGGAATGTTGAATAATGATTCAAAACAAAGTAGGAGCAGTAACGTAGGACATGGGTAGTTTGGTAGAACTAGTCTTTTGGATTCTGTTAAGTAGGTTTCTATATTTACTCAAGTTTAATGAGTGATGCTGAAATAGAGTCTTAGTTGGTTATAGGACCTTTATTTTAGGGATAGTTGTTTTATCTGTTAGCCTATATATTTAGGCATCTAGTGTGTTATTATTTGCAGTAAGTTAAGTTAAAAAAACATAAAAGAGACGCAGTTTTTCTTCTTCTCTGTAGCTTACCTTGTTTCTCTGTCTTTTAATTTTTCCTCTGTTCTCTGTCCAATAGTAAGCTACTGGACGCGTCAAGCTTTTCAATACGGCAATACGCGTGTTTTGTATTGTGCCTTTGTTGCTCTGAATAGGTTAATACTTTGTGAATCACTGAATTGTGAATAAGTAGTGTATAATATATATATATATATATATATATATATAAATTATAAATGAGTAATACTAATTATTTATATATATAACATAAATTGGGGTAAAATAGTAATTTAGTATATCCTTATTGGGTTATCGGTTTAACCGATAACCCAATAAGCTAAAACCGAAACCGAACCGTTTACCCAATAATTTTTTTTATAAAACCAAAAAAAAATCGTTAACCCAATAACCCAATACTAATAACTCAATAACATTTATATCGGTTCAGTTTATCGATCGGTTCGATTTTTGCACACCCCTAATCTGATCCGCACTCACTCAACGCCCCCACCTCCACCCAGGCCAACCCCAACCCCTATAATGTCTTGCTTACTTATCAAATATTAAAAAATAAATAAGAAATTCACTTATTTTTCAAAAAATACTTTAGACCAAACATACCTTATCAAATAGATATCACAGCCACATATTTATTAGACCCATTTTGATATGGTTCGCTGCGTATGTAGCTCAATTGACTCTCTTTTGTAACCTATCTTCTTTTAAAAAAAAAAAAAAAAAATTCACCCGGTGTCTGATATCACATTGGAGCTCTGACTAGTTCAGATCGCTCGTTGCAGGGCCCATTAAAGGGGTAGCGCTCCAACAGAATTTTCTCCATACCCAGGGCTCGCGTCATATTTATTTTAAGAGACTTACACTAGAGTTAAATACTGATACTGATCAAATACAACAAACGCATAGTCTGAGAAATAGATTGAGAAGAATTAAAGGCAAGAAACTGTTTAAATTACTTTAAAGTTTTGATTGTAAAATCGAAAACCTCCTAAATAATTCCATCTTATACCAGGATTGCTTTTATAAATCAAGTTTTCTCATTTAATTTTATCAATATAATCTTACTATAATCTATATGCATTAGTTCTCTGTCTCTAAAATGACAAGACTTCCGCTGGATGTTTAGCTAGGGAACTCATTTTCACAAATCCAAAGTTTAATTAGCATGAAAAATTTAAAAACATTTTTCAGAAAATATCTTCCCCGAAGCGAAATTCACCAAAAACGAAGCGAAATTCACCAAAAACGAGTAAAATATCATACACGGCACGAGATATATAGCGCTTAGACAAAGACAAAAAATGGATGATGTTGGTAATAGTCCTCCAATAGTAAGAGAGATCAAGAATCAAGGGAAACTTCAACTTGACATACATAGTCCATTCTCTATAAATTAGCTTCCTCATAATGTTAAGCTGTAACAAGAAAGTAAAAAAAAATATCAGTTGTGCTCAGATACAATATTTATTTTTGCCTAGCTAAAAGTATAGTTTGAAGAGCTGCCAAAAAAAAAAAATTGATCTTATAGACTTAACGACGAAAAAACAATGGAAGTGGATAAGGTTCGTGTTAGAGAGGAACCAAAGTATGGAGGAATCAAGGCCATGCCCTTCATTATAGGTAAGTTCCAATTTCAAGTGGTACTACTACTACTATTATTATTATTATTATTATACTGTAGTTTAATTTCATTCTGAATATAACATAAGCAGCAGTTATAAGGCCTCTACTTTGAACTTTAATTTACTTGTAGGGAATGAGACCTTTGAGAAGTTAGGGACGATTGGAACGTCAGCGAATCTCTTGGTTTACTTAACGACTATCTTCAACATGAAGTCAATTACAGCTACTAACCTCATTAACGTCTTCAATGGTACTTGCAACTTTGGAACTCTGCTTGGAGCATTCCTTTCTGACACTTATTTAGGTCGATACAAGACACTGGGGATTGCTTCTATATCTTCTTTCACGGTATGAAAAAGGAAATACTATAACATGTTTCCATTTCATGAATTGGCAATTCATGGTAATAAAAAACAATTGAATATCTTTGTGTAAACAGGGCATGTTGATTCTGACGCTAACAGCTGCAATATCGAAATTGCATCCTCCTCAATGTGGAACTGAAGAAAAAAGTATTTGCCTTGAACCAACTACAGGGCCATTAGCTTTCTTACTATGTGGATTTGGTTTTCTAGTTGTAGGGGCTAGTGGCATAAGGCCATGCAATTTAGCTTTTGGGGCTGATCAATTTAATCCCAATACAGAATCAGGTAGAAGGGGAACTAACAGCTTCTTCAATTGGTACTACTTCACCTTCACTTTCGCCATGATGGTATCATTGACTGTCATCGTGTACATCCAGTCGAGTGTGAGTTGGGCTATTGGATTGGCTATTCCAACATTCCTAATGCTCTTGTCATGCGTTTTCTTCTTTGTTGGTACCAAAATTTATGTCATGATTTTACCCGAGGGTAGTCCGTTGACAAGTTTGGTGCAAGTGCTCGTAGCTGCAATAAAGAAAAGGTGCTTAAAGTTACCAGAACAACCACAGCATACCTTGTTCAATCACGTATCTAGCAAGACTATCAACTCTGAACTTCCTTACACAGATCAATTTAGGTAATAATCAGTGACCCTCAATAGACCTTTTAAGTTACAAGAGCCGAGTTATTCTATTCCGTTGGTGTTTAATTTTTGTGACTATACTACAGGTTCTTGAATAAAGCATGTATTTTAACCCCAGAAGACGAAATAAAGGAAGATGGATCAGCAGGCAATCCATGGAGACTCTGTAGCATCCAACAAGTGGAAGAAGTGAAATGTGTTGTAAGAGTACTCCCAATATGGACAGCGGGCTTGATATACTACGTAGTTCTGGTCCAGATGCAGACTTATGTAGTCTTTCAAACTCTGCAAAGCGATAGGCGTCTTTACAGTGCTAGTAAGTTCAAGATCCCAGCAGCATCCTACGCGGTCTTCTCCATGCTGAGCTTGTCTATTTGGATACCAATTTATGACAGAATGATCGTGCCATTTCTCCGAAAGATCACCAAGAAAGAAGCAGGAATAACAGTACTCCAAAAAATGGGGATCGGTTTGGTTATTGCAGTTTTCACTATGCTAGTATCAGCTGTAGTTGAAACTCGACGAAGGAACACAGCACTTAGTCATCCAACGCTAGGGATTGAACCAAGACGAGGCGCAATTTCAGCCATGTCTGCTAATTGGTTGATTCCTCAACTAGCTCTTGCAGGGCTTTCGGAAGCATTTACCATCATAGCACAAGTTGAGTTCTTCTACAAGCAGTTCCCAGAAAACATGAGGAGCTTTGGAGGGTCATTCTTGTTTTGCGGATTCGCATTGGCTAGTTACATTAGCAGCTTGCTGATATCAATAGTTCACGAGACAACAAGAATATCAGATACAGAGAATTGGTTAGCAGAGGATCTAAACAAGGGGAGATTGGATTATTTTTACTACTTAGTTGCTGGATTGGAGATTTTGAATATTGGATACTTTCTTATATGCTCCAAGTGGTACAAGTACAAAGGAACACAAAATGATCACAATCTTGACGTCTCCATGGATAAATTAGAGCCCACAAAACCTATTGTTTGATTAAATACTTTCACTTTTTTTCTTCTTAGTAAAAATACATAGTATTAATTTAGTCATAGTAATGTATATTTGCTTCATGTTACACGAAATCTTACAAATTACACAACAAATTTGGCGACAAACTAGTCTTTTTGGTGGCCACCCGGTGTCTTTCTCAGATTGGGGCCCATCTTAGCGATTCACCCCGAAAACTCAAATGCTCCCTAAGAAAGGCGATTTCGTACCCAATAAGGACCGAATCGAGATCTTCAATTAAAGATTGAAGGAGTAATGACGAAAATAATTGTGCGAGTGCTTAATGTTTTGTCAAATGTAGAATGCTATAGATCAAAAGTCGAAATACTAGATAAAAAGAACTAAATGTGTGATAGAATTTGATTGTATTAATAAACTTCATTCATTAGTACCAGAAGTGTGAGATTTGTCATAACATAGTAAAGTAAAAGTCAGTAAAATCAAAAAGGTGACGCCAAGTACTGTTTGTGTATATATACTTTTTTGGAATGGTAAAGATTGCATTCAAAACAACACTAAATGTACTTTCTTACTTCAATGCGAACCAACTTTCTTTTTAGTAAATTTCAAAATAAAATTGCAATTAGCATTAGATCAACTTGTATATTATTTATTATTCTATGCCATAATATAAAAAAATTCCCAAATACTTCTAATTCACACAATATACTTGGCGCATGATGTATTAAGCTGAAACTCAACAATGGCCATGAGCAAATACAGAAGCTAGAGCCCAATGACCCAAGGCTTGAAGAGCCCAGGCCCAATAGTATTCATGACAAAATTTAAAAAGTTTTGGCAGTTCTAATTAATTAGGTTTTCTGTTATTCTTCACAATTTTATGTGTACTAAGGAATTAATCTAAATAGCCATTCATTCGATTACTTAGACTTTACATATTATATATGTTGTGTATAACCGTGTATAATCATCAATCACCTTAGAATTCAAATATGTATATAGATTAGAAAATGTAAATGGTGAATCGAATCAGTTATTTGAATAAAAATTCTTTCTAGAACAATTGAGACAACAAAAAGCAACAGAAAATAACATTACTAATATGAGCAATAAAGTAAAAATTATTAGTAGCTGTTGTAGATATCTCGAAATTCATTTGATAGTGATTAGCAATTTGGGACCACAATCTTAAATGAAGAAATGCGCCAACTCAGTGCTACTTGAAATATCAAAAGTGCTACTTGTTTTTTTTCTTTTTTCAGTTTAGTTGACTAATGCAAGTTAATTTATTTTGGACTTCATTTAATTAGATTATTTTGGACTTCATTTAATTAGATCAATGGAACTTCTACGGGTCCCAAAGTGTCTTTCTTTTTTTAATTTACACTCAATCCTATTTATTTTTACAATTTACACTCTAACCGCTTTGGTCCCTTGCATTTTACACCCTAAGGTGTCTTCTTTTTTTAATTTACACCCTATTCTATTTTTTTTTTTTACAATTTACACCCTACCCTTTGTATTTCCTTACAAAACAGTAAAATTATTTTTTTAATGATTTTTTCATGAGGGCAAAATAGGAATGACAATATACTCCCGTCGTTCCATTTTATTCGTTTCAATTTGACATTGCACATTGATTAAGAAAAACAATTAATAACATGATTATTTTACCATAGTACCTTTATTAAATAATGTTTACATTTTAATTTGGAGATAAAACAATTAATACTAAGGGTAAAAAAGAAAAAAAAATTGTCTTGTCTTGATTAATGAAAAATAACAAGTAAAAACAATAATTAAATTAGAAAGTTTGGGACGAGTAAAATGGAATGGAGGAAGTATTATTTTTTAAAATAAATTTATTTAATTTTTAGTGTAGGAAGTTAGATGAAAAAATTGCAAACTCAAATTTTTAGAAAATTCCAAACGAATGCCATCTGAGTTAAGAGAAGATTGATATTGCAGAACTAGTGATATAGGAAGACATTGTTAAAGACAAAATTCCATCAATTCATGTGTTATATTTTTTGCTTTATCCTTAACTACTGTTATTCTATTTATTTTCCCTCAATATTTTGGTTCTTTCTTTACGTTATTATTTTCTTTTTGACAGGTAGTATAGGTGATTATGATTGCATTAATATAGATATGGCTTCAGAAATTTCACTGCACCGTACTTTCACCATTCAGAAGCAACGCCACTACGAAATTTTAGCAGTTACGAATTAAAGTGAGAATACTTATCACATGACAATAGTTAGATGATAAATGTGAATGCAAGAACATATCTTGAAAGTTCATTACACTAAAAATTAAATAAATTTATTTTAAAAAATAATACTTCCTCCGTTCCATTTTACTCGTTCCAAATTTCCTAATTCGATTTTTTATTTTACTTGTTATTTTTCATTAATCAAGACAAGATAAAAAAAATTTCCTTTTTTACCCTTAGTATTAATTGTTTTATCTCCAAATTAAAATATAAACATTATTTAATAAAGGTACTATGATAAAATAGTCATGATATTAATTGTTTTTCTTAATCAATGTGCAATGTCAAATTGGAACGAGTAAAATAGAACGGGGGAGTATATTGTTATTCCTATTTTGCCCTCATTAAAAAATAATTAAAAAATAATTTTACTATTTTGTAAGGAAATAAAGAGGTTAGTGTGTAAATTGTAAAAAAATAAATAGGATAGGACGTAAGTTAAAAAAAGGAAGACACCTTGGGGTGTAAAATGCAAGGGACCCAAGAGGTTGGGGTGTAAATTATAAAAATAAATAGGATAGGGTGCAAGTTTAAGAAAGGAAGACACTTTGGGGTGTAAAATGCAAGGTACCCAACTTCTACGTACTCTTCACAGAAATATTCTAATGGCTTGTTAGTACGGACAATGTATTAAATCAGTGGGTGTAAAAACTAGGGAAACAATTTGCTGTTGTCTCCATACGTTAATAGGAAAAGGATTATAATGTGAGGAATCGAACTCTCACCAATGACGTGAAAGTTCAAATAGCTAGTCAATCAATTGAGCTACTAAAATTATTTGTCTACCATCTACGTAAATATCCATACTCAGTCCCACTGATATTTGGAGGAAAAACGTAAGTTTGACGGTTCACATCAGCATAAACCTCTTGAGTAGGGGTGTGCATCGGTCGGTTCGGTTTAGTTTTACGTGTTATTGGTTCGGTTTATCGGTTTTTGGTTTTAAAATATGTAAAACCAATAACCAATCAATAAGATATTTTCTTATCGGTTTTTGGTCCTTAACGGTTCGATTTTCGGTTTAACCAATAAGAAAATATTTATAAAATAGAAATAGTAACAACTAACATAAAAAAATGAAATCTTAACTACCGCCAAAACCTACGCAATGCATTTTAGTTTACAAGAATCTTCAAACTTGAACTGAATGTTAGTTAGGAAAAAATTGAATCCTAATTGTTGGAAGCTATAAATGCTTCAAGCTTTTTATTACGATAATAGCCAAACTTTATATTACGACTTTGTTGTCCTGAATAGGTTAATACTTTGTGAATCACTGAATTATGAATTAGTAGTGCATATAATATATATACATACACATAAATATATATACATACACACACACACATATATAGAGAGAGATAGATAGATAAAGAGAGAGAGATTTAAATATATAACCTAAATAAGGATAAAACAATAACTTAGTGTATTCTTATTGGGTTATCGGACCCAATAAGCTAAAACCGATACCGAACCGTTTACCCAATAAATTTTTTTATAAAATCAATAAAAAATTATTAACCCGATAACCCAATACCAATAACCCAATATAATAGTAGATTCAAAATGAATTAACCGTTTTAAGAATTATTTCACATATCCCTTATACTAATTAAATCCTTAAAATATTATAACGAGACAAATATGCAACTACAAACTTGAACGGATATAAAGAGGAAGACCCTTATTGACACCTCATCTCCACCTTACCTTCATCGTGTTAGGGTTTTTACCCCAATTTTCTATAGGTTTAAGTTTTACTTTTCTTGAAAGAAAAATAAAAGTAGTACCATAATTAATTTTACTTTTCCTGAAACGAAAATATAAAACTTTTCTATTGGCTAACCTCTATCTTGTAGGAATGATTTTATACCTCTATAAATAGAAGACTACCTTCTCATGCAATAGCATCCACAATGTAGTCATTAAAGAGTCTGTTATTTCCTTCTACGGGTACGTAGAATTTGCATATGTAGAACAACAACTTCAACTTTAGTTCTATGTTTAAAAACAAGAACACAATGAAATGTAGTAAATACCCTCAACACAAGATCAAAGTGATCTTTCTTAGAAGAGTATTTTATTTTCAGAAATAAAGATGAAAATAGAAATGGCCAAGTCGCCCGAATTCATGGACTTTTCTTAAGGAAATAATTCCTCTCACTGTACCCGAGGTTGTGGAATTTTTCTCTCAGGATAAAATGGCCAATCAGACCAACTGTAGCGGTACTTCAAACAATTGAAATATCGTCGAACTCACTTAACGGATTGACTGATCACACAGAGTATTTGTAAAGACAAGAAGAGAGTTTATTGCAGAAAAATTCATATCAAAACCTGTGAATGAAAGCAGTTTTTTATAGCCATAACATCCCTCTTCTAAAAAGAGGCAATGGTTCATGTCAAAGGTTACACATGTTCTGTAAATTCATGTTTGTTCATCCAAAGATTGCATCTTTTCCTGAACAGTCATCTCTCTCCATGAATCAGTGTGTCCTTTTGTTGAAGGATTGCATCCTTCTGAAACAACACATCAGTTCGAAACAGTGCAGCTATTTTGAAACATTAGTTCTTCGAAATTACAGAAGCATCAGTTTCGAAATTTTTGAAGCATTGCATCTGTTGCTGCATGCATGCATAAATGGAGAATACTGTTGCGTTTTGGTAGATTCGGATCATCAAATAAAATTTGTCCAAAAAGATAGATCTCATCGATCGATCATTATCCAAATCCAAAGCCGAGCCGAGCGAGCGACGACGGCGGCGCGAGGCATCTCTTATTCCTTGCCTCACTTATCCATGTGGGAGTGCGTTTCACAATAGAAACACTTTAAAGCTGTTTTCTCCCACCAATGTGGGAGAATTTAGTAAGTCTTCCTATTTTTTAGTACACTTTTCATATTTGTGTGATCTCAATTTTTCTCTTGCACTTGGTTTTCTCCATTTTTCATTCACACCTCTCATTTACTATGAACCCAACAGAGTCTTGTTTAAGGGGAGATTTCTCCCAATAGGTTTTATGTTTTTCATTATTAGTTTTTCATTTGTAGGTCGTTTGACCGAATCATATTAATAATATGTCTTTTTAGTATATTTTTACTTGTCATCTGAATTATCACCGTCTTGATTTATAAACTATAAATTTCCGCATGACGCCCTCTCGATTTCGAACCCAACACGTCGCTCCGTTCTCATCTTTCATAATATTTATTTACGAATATTAAAAACCCTTCCTATTTTTTGTGAAAAAACATTTTCCTTTCTACCGAACACCGCACCAGCTCGGTGATTTCCATCCCCAGCATTTCGTTTGTCCTAGTCTGAAGTAGACGTTATGTGGATCAAATTGCACGACTTTCTTGGGAAAAATTGGAACTCTCGATCACTCACTAGCTAACAGCCAATCAATCATACATAAGATGGTGGTGGAGGTATTTGCATCATTTACGTCTTTGGCACGCATTAAATGCACCCAACAATTGGCTAAACAAACAAAATTAAACAGCACTCGACTTCCTCAACATGTGTTGTTGACTGGTAAATTCACAAACAGTCCACGCGAAACGTCATTTTTCTTCCGTCGTCACTCGTCCTCGCTGGTGTTAAGTGTTAATGATTAAAAACATACTAATTACGCTATTATTATTTTTTCGAGTTTCACACTCAACTATATAAGTTAAACACACCTTCAAATTGATGGTCAACCATCATCGACTCAACTCAACTAGGTGTTGTTTAATACATAAATAATGGTGGTTCAAGCAGAGAATAAAAATGGATAATTGAAGCGTGAAACTTGCAAAAAATGATAGTTCAGATGTGTTTTTGATTATTAACTCTACAATTTATTAACAACACCTCACGGCAACTATAAAGTTTCAGTATAAAGTTGTCATCATAGAGTGGTAGGTTTGACACTGCATATACATTTTGCTTCTCAAAGAATAATACTGTACACATACAAAAATATTTTAAAAAAAATTAGCAGCAATATGTTAGATGACATCCTTCAATAAAGGATGTAGTATGCTTAGCATAGTCCCCCACTTCTTTCATTATCATTGGAAAATTATGCCTCGCGGTTGACTACACGTCTTTGAATTACTTTAAACCTTACAATATCTATCATTAGTGGAAGTCAATTCAGTTGTTCGATTAGAATTTATAGTCACGTTAGATCATAAAAGGTGCGTCCAGAAAATAATAATCGAGCTAAATAAAAAATATCATAATAATTATAATATTTGATTTTAATAACAGTGAGTGTTACAATCTTTATAAATCTTCTTCTTTTTTTTCTAAATATTATTTTAAGGGTCTTTCATCTTGATTTGTATTTGAATTTAATGATTTTTGAGTTTGGTGGTCTTGATTTGACTTAAACTTGAATTCAAAGGCTTTTCAACTTATTCTTAAATTTTGCGGTCTTCATCTTGAGTTGTACTTGCATTAAAGGGCCTTTGAGTTTATTTAAATCTAAGAGTGTTTGAGCTTGATCTTGATCTTGAATTTTGTTAATTAAACTTATAGCTTATAAAGAAATATGTGGTGTTTGATCTACGAGCTCTTTAAACCTTTTTGTTAGAAATTTTTGTAGGATGGAGGGATTGTGACGAGGACAGACTTCTCTCGACCAATTAGATTTAAGTGATCTGACGGTATTTGATTTATCGAAACATGTCACTTATACACATGACGTATTTTTATTGGTCCTTTGATTTCAGTAGGCATGCTGTGTTATTTGATACGTTGCATTATCATATTGCCTAGGGGTGTTCATAGATCGGTTTGGGTCGGTTATTGGTCAAAACCATAACCAAACCAACTTAGTCGGTTTTTAAATTTCTAAAACCAAACCAAACCAAACCAAACAAAAAAAATAACCGTCGGTTTGATTCTTGTCGGTTTCGTTCGATTTGGTTTGTTTTTTTCGGTTTATAACTTTAGCTAATGATAAAATTTGAAAATTTTAAAAAACAAATTCAATCTAACATATGAGATGTTAACCGAGTGTTGTATCTCAACCTTAAAACTATTGAAACTAAGATGTCAACTGAGTGTTATACTTCGGCAAAGCTATGAACAACACCATACGAACGCTTCTAAAAAATATTTTAAAACTACATTTAACAGAATGATATGATAAACCCCGCAAAAGGTGGACACATAAACTTCTTGCTAAAAAGGTTCAAAAAGAAAGCTAAAATTAGTAATTGTCTATAGTCAAATGAATCTCAGTTATAAATTTCAATATACAACAAGATATTATTTTCACAATTAGTATCAGTACTATCAACTAGACGAAGACATGATTTAATGTGTGACGACTAAAGATAAATCATGATTAAAATATAAAATGTAACAAATATTTATATTGCATTTATGAATAATACATAAATAATTATAATATATATATATATATATATATATATCGGTGCGGTTTGGTTATTTTATCGATTATTTTAGAGTAAAACCAAACCAACCCAAATTATTATCGATTTTTTAAAATTCAAAACCAAACCAAACCAAACCTAACCAAATATCGATTTTTTTTAATCGGTTTGGTTTGAATCGTAGTTCGATTTGGTTAAAAAACAAACCATGAACACCCCTAAATTATGATTATTGCCCTCCTTCACTTGACTTGACATATCACGTCATTTGACACGGGCATCAAATTGGACCTCTTAAATAAGATGATGTTTTAAGCTTAGCAAAATGAGTTATCAATTGTAATCCAAATTAATGGACAAGCACAATCAAAGATAGACTTTAATTAAATTTATATTTATTGTACTTAAATAATTAATTTAATTATATTAATTCTAACATTTATTTAAATTAGCATGTCTTAAATTTAATATAATCTGAACTTTTTATAAATTTATATCTAATAAATTTTAAATGATTACACTCACCGTTGTATCTGAATATTTGACATGCATTTTAATTTTTTATAAATATTTCAATATGATATTTGGTGTTTATAAAAAGAGTAAATACATAATTACACCACTGATTTTGTCTGAGATTTGCAAAAAGACACCTAAACTTTTACTTCGATCTATTACCCCACGATTCTTCTTTATTTCGTTGCAAACACATCATTTGACCCTCTGCGTGTATACACGCTCCACAGGCGCGTGAAAGGGCTAGAATTTAACTTTTTTGATCAATTAAAAGTTGCTACGTGTAAAATAATTGATATAGAATTTATATTCTTTTTAAAAAAAAAACATAATATTTATTTATTTTTTAAAATTATCCCTACCCCCTCCCCCAACCCACCCACTCTTTCTTCTTCAACTCAATTCATCATTAAAGCTTCCATTGAAGTTTTTTTAAAAAAAAAAATTATTCATTAAAGCTCCATTTTACAATTAAATCATATCATTTAACTACCCACCATTTCTTCTTCAACACAATGTCCTCTTCAACACCATTAAAACTCTTCAACACAATGTCACCATTAAATCTCCTCCATTGAAGCTTTTTAAAAAAAAAAATCATATCATTAAAGTTTCATTTTCAGTTAAATCATATCATTTAGCTATCTTTAAAACTCAATTCAATCATAAAACTTTCAATTCAATCATAAAACTATTTTTGAAGTGATTTGAACAAAAAAAGAAAAAAAAGGACGAAAATGCATGCTGACGGAGTGGGGGTTTGGGGGAGATGCTGATGGGGTGGGGGTGTTGGACGAGGGGTAGGGGTGCTGAATGGGGGTGGGGGTGGAGGGGAGCTGCTGGGGGTTGCTGGATGAGGTGGGGTGGGGAAGAGAGGGTGGGGTGGGGTGTTAAATTAAATAAAAAGTAAAAACAAAATTGCATTGGCAACTAATGATATATCATTCTTAAAATTCTAAATTATCGAATCAAAATTTCTAGTCCATACCACACTATTTCATGCCCACCCCCTTTATCTACAGTTACTACTATAAAAACGAAACAGGATTCTGCAGTAGGACAATAAAAGTGAATGCCTTTATAGCTAGAAACAAATTAGTGGTGTTGTTGGTTAAAAGGTACCCCTTTTTTAATTCATCCACCACCTCCTACTACTTTTATGCTCCATTTCAGTTTCCCGAGGAGGAAGGAGTATATATAAAGTAGCAGTGAGAGTGAAAAATGAGTAACAACAGGATACAATCAGCCATGGAAAAGAATGAAAAAACAGCAAGTTTTAGAGATGATGATAGTGAGAAAGAGCCTGAAATTAACTATAGAGGAGTGAAAGCCATGCCATTTATCATAGGTAAGCAATGTTCTTGTTTCTACCTTTTCGTAAACAGCCTCTCTACTTCCACGGGGTAAGTGGTAAGGTCTGTGTAGACTCTACCTCCGCAGACCTCGCTTGTTGGATTTCACTCGTATATTGTTTGTTGTTGTTGTGATTTGCTTGTTACTTGAACAAAGTTAGCAGTTGATAGATATCATGAGTTGGTTCATATGCTGTTGACAGGAAATGAGACCTTTGAGAAACTTGGAGCAATTGGCACACTTTCCAACTTGTTGATTTACCTCACATCAGTTTTCAACCTGAAGCACATCTCAGCTGTCACACTGATCAATGTCTTCAGTGGAACAACCAATTTCGCCACTCTGATTGGAGCTTTCTTGTCTGATACCTACTTTGGTCGTTACAAAACGTTGGGATTTTCATCCATTACTTCATTTCTGGTAGTACTAATTATACCGATTCTTGAAATTTTGCAATGGATGAATTCGATGTTGAATTACTGATTTCGCTCTTTCTTGTTTGAAGGGGTTGTTTGTTATAGCATTAACCGCAGTATTCAAGAAGCTACATCCTCCTCATTGCGACTCCAAAGATATCAGCCAATGTATAGGACCAACAGGATGGCAAATGGCGTTTTTGTTGAGTGGATTTGGGCTACTGATCATAGGAGCAGCTGGGATTAGGCCGTGTAACTTAGCCTTTGGTGCAGACCAATTCAATCCCAACACAGAGTCTGGTAAAAGGGGTATCAATAGCTTCTTCAATTGGTACTTTTTCACCTTAACATTTGCACAAATGGTGTCCGTTACGCTCGTGGTTTACGTGCAAACGGACATAAGCTGGTCCTTAGGACTAGGCATTCCAGCAATCTTCATGTTGATTTCATGTTTTCTCTTCTTTGGTGGCACTAAAATTTATGTCAAAGTGAAACCAGAGGGCAGTCCCTTGACAAGTGTGGCACAAGTCCTAGTTGCTTCTATCAAGAAAAGAAGGCTAAAATTGCCAGAGGAACCAATGAAGTCACTGTTCAATTACACCCCTCACAAGTCCATCAATTCCAAGCTTCCTTACACTCATCAATTCAGGTAATAGAAAGAATCAAATCTATGAAAAATTTAATATTGTTTTTATTATTAGCTTACATATCCTTGAGTTAGTTAAATTGATTCAACCTCTTGCTTGATACAGTGTGTCATTCCTCTTGGATATTCGACAGCTCACATGTTAGTACATTGCATTTTGCATGCGCATTAGGTATTCATTAGGTATATCTACTCTTCATGGTGACTGCTTTATGACTCCATTAGTTTAATTACTATTCAGTCAGTCTCAATTTATGTGGCACCGTTGAAATTTGAGTTAAATTTATATATTTGGAAACTACTTAACAAAAGAAATACATAGATCAAATTAATTGACAATTCAAATTACAAGGCATGTGGAAAAAAAAATGTAGTAAAAAAGAACTCGTTTGATTCTTAAATCCGAATGGTGCCACATATATTGGGACGAAGGGACCAGTAATGTAGTACTAAACTTGTGGATTTGATTAAGATACTTGTCAAACTAGCTAACATCGACACTTTAACTTGATTTATTATTTATATATAAGTGCAGTTAAGATTATCCTAGATATGCCAATCAACTTTAAAACTGTGATCTTGACCTGAAAATTAAACATGACGACTATACTTCATATGTTATTTTTTCCTGAGTTCGTAACTTTTTTTTGCTCCTGTTTTAGTGTGTTAGGATGAAATTTAAAAATGCATGAATTGTCAGTATTTTATTATACCTGCTTTCTTTAGGTAGTTTCATGTTCTATTTTACATGACTTACCAGAATGAATTGTCACTCAAACCACAAGTTTTTCATATACAAGATTACTTAAATCTCTTCTTCTTTTTGAGAGTGAAATAAAATAAACTGTTTAAACTATATAATCTCTAGAATTAAAGTCATCAGAAATGGCCTTAATCATTAAGTCTAAAGAGAAATATCTGAAATTCAGATGCTTTATCATCTCCACTTAGCTGACTCAATGTTAAAGCCATCTATGTAGTGATGGTGCCAATTTTACAACAATCCATTATTCAAATAATTTTACATACACAACTAAGGGCATTTGGACATGATTTCAAAAATAAATCACGTTAATTTTAAATTAGGTTGTTTTGAAGTTGATATTTTTTTGAATACTATATAATTAGAATTTCTTAAATTGTATTTTTTTTAAAAATATAGAAACTCCACAATTTGTGAAAACTATCCAAACTTCGCTATCTCTTACACAATTTTACCAAATGAACAAATTATATTTCATAAACAAGATATAACAATATCCTTTCACACCACATTAATAAATCACAAATCTTTTACCAAAAAGAAATAAAAAATAAATCACAAATCCTTTTGTTCTTTTTTATAAATAAATGTTTGTACATGTTATTACAAACTTTCAAATACACATAATTTACTAAGATTCACTAATCCAATAATAGTAATTAGTTATTCTTTAATATAATCCTTACATGATGTGTGCAATGTTTTCATGCCGAACATGTACCTTTTCTTATAAAATTTAAAATGATGTATCAAAATTTACATTTAAAAAAAAAAATTAAGATCACAATTTGAAATACTGAGTGATTTAAGATTTAAATCATGTTTAAAATTAGAAGTGAAATTTGTGCAAATTTCATAAAACAAATATTAATTTCAAACTAAATCTTCAAATTGGAATATCTCAAATCGAATGACGACCAAACGCATGTTGAGAAGCGTAATCTTATGATAGACAGTCACTTAACCAGTATGTGTCACGTGGTAGGGCACTTGTACTCACTGGTGTCAGGTCAGGAAATTAAAAAAGGACCATTAAAAGAAGATATTTTCATGATACTCATTGATTATTGGGTGAGAGCACTAGGAAAAACATTGCAAGTTTTTCAGAAAAATTGGTCCGCCAACGTAATATGTAACAAAGCACCATGTCATATGGTATCTAGTAGTAGTATGTTATTTTTGAAAAGCTAGGTTAGCTAATCTATCTTAGGGTGTTTTTGGTAAGAAGAAAAATATTTTCTAGATTACATATACATATACATGCTCTGGGAATAACCTTTTTTTTTAATTTTTTTGTGCGTACTTACCAAATACGAAAAAATAAATAAAGAGAAAATATTTTCTAATACTGAAATAGATTTTATCTTCCTTTTTACTGTAAATATTATGATCTTAAATGATTAAATTTATTGTGCTATAAGGTTTCTTGACAAGGCAGCAATAGTAACGCCAGAAGACCAAATCAACTCAAATGGATCAGCAGCCAATCCATGGTGCCTATGCAGTGTGCAGCAAGTGCAAGAAGCTAAATGTGTTGTAAGAGTAATTCCTATTTGGGCTGCAGCAATTGTATTCCATATTGCAATATCTCAGCAGCAACAATTTGTTGTCTACCAAGCACTGCAATCAAACAGGCATCTTGGCTCCAGCAACTTCCAAATTCCAGCAGCAACATACACTATTTTCTCCATGTTAAGTCTCACTCTCTGGATACCAATATATGACCGTATCGTGGTGCCATTGCTCCGAAGAATCACTAGAAAAGAAGGTGGCATAACGATCCTTCAAAGAATGGGATTTGGCATATTCCTCACTGTTGCATCATCCTTCGTATCTGCATTCATCGAGAAGCGGAGGAGAAAATTGGTCTTCACAAATCCAGCATTTGGACTGCATTCAGAAAGAGGACTTGTTTCTTCTATGTCAGCTCTGTGGTTGGTTCCTCAGCTATCCTTAGCAGGACTCGCGGAGGCATTCTGCGCCATTGGACAAGTGGAATTCTACTACAAGCAGTTCCCTGAAAACATGAGAAGCATAGCAGGGTCTTTCTTCTTCTTGGGAATGGCTGCTTCTAGTTACTTGAACAGCTTCTTGATTTCCATAGTGCACCGCACAACAGGAAAGGCGAAAACAGGCAACTGGCTACCGGAGGACCTTAACAAGGGGAGATTGGATTACTTCTATTTCTTGGTTACAGCACTGGGAATCTTTAATGTTGTCTACTTCATTATATGTGCTAGGTGGTACAAGTACAAGGGAAGTGATGACACCAGCAGCGTTACATTGGAAATGGAAAGGAAAAACGTTGAGAAACACTTCGTTTGACATTAATTTTAGGAACAAACCAAATGAATAGTATCTCATACCAAATGTTAGCAGCCATTTGGGTCGAAAGAAGTTGTAATAGGAAAGCTAATAAAATGAAATCTCCTGAAAATTCGCGCCTCTACTTATCTCCCTCCTACTGAAATTCAAATGGAAGATGAAGTGGATCAAAGAATTTACTGTCGTACTAGTAGCAGTAGCAGTAGCAGCAGCTTTTAGCAACGCCTCTTTTGGAACGAAAATTTCTCAATGAACAACTTACATTCAACAGGGGTAACTCAAACTCTAGTTAAATTTCTGAATACAATTTATTAGTACTACATTTATTTCATGCATCGAGAATATTTCTTCTTCACTTCCTCACTAGGATATACAACTTCCTGACCATCTCACAAAACTCCCTGTAATCAGAAGAAATTAGATTAAATCATTTGACTGAAATTAAAGAAAATGAAAATGAAATCAATTTGGTTGCAAAGAGACTGACGTACGGCCATGGATAATCCCCTACAAGCATCATGTCACCCTCATCATCCATGTACACAACTTGCCATTTGATTCGCAGGCTAAGCTCTCCCTTCATATCGAATAACTCCTCTAGCTCACTGATAAGGTCATCATAACCACTTAATACAGTCAAGTCAACGGCACGTCCAACAGCAACCCCTTGCATATGTACCTAATTCACATGATTAATCAAGTACGCTAACAAGTTCAGTAAACTGACGCACATGTTTCAACTTACGTGATACTTTCTGCTTTTCGAGATTCAAAACTATGTAAATTTTGACAACTTTGAATATCTAAATTTTAGTTTCGTTGGTTAAATTGAGTTTCTGTACCTTAATGCGAGTTCTTGAAGAAGTGAGGTCCTTGGGTAGTGCCTCCAATTGGACTTGTTCCTTTGCTTTAGAAAGATTTAGATGCTCAACATTCTCAATTTTCTTGTTATAACTAGTCCTGGAAGATGCACTTGATACAGATACACTCAAATCATCAGTACAACCTACAGCAGCAGCAGCCGTCCACTGGTGAGGCTGCTGCTGGTCGTCTGCACCAGCCGTCCACTGGTGCGGCTGCTGCTGGTCGTCTGCACTTGTAGAAGGCGACGACGCAATGTTGGGATCCGACAACAAGCTTTGAGAATGATCAGAAGTTGGGTAGATAGTTGCATCTGTATTTGAATGAAAGGAATCCTCAACTTCCATGCTTGTACTTGTATCCATTCATAACTCTCTATAACTCCTCTTCCTTTCATTTTCCCCTTAAATAAATTGGTGTTGGTGGACTTTACCTGAGAGGCTGAGAGGATTTCGGCGAAAAGACATATCAAGTTTCCAATTAAAAAAGACGAACAGATTGACCAGCGCTTCTCTTGTATCCATCCAGTGGGGATGGATAAACGCCAGTTGGCTATTCAAATATTTTATGTTTCTCATGCAGTTATCTTTTGCTCTATGATTTTACGAGTAAATTACTCCAATGATCACTCATGTTCGGAAAATTTCCTACAAATATCACTTTTGTTTTATTTAGGACAAGAATATCATCCAACTTTTTCTTTTTCCTTAAAATATACTAAGACCTCAAAAATCTTTTTTCTCCTACTTAAAATGTCATGTCATTAAAATTTCTTTTTTTTTTATAAATGTATAACTTATTTAACTAAAGTTTTATCCTAATTCTTTTTTTTTAAAACAAAATTATACATGACATATTAATCATTGAAGATTAATTTAATTACATCAAAAGCTTGAGTTATTTTATTTGATATGTAATCTTCAAAGTTTTTTTTATTTACTTATTTGATTCACCACTTAATAATAATTTTAAAATACAAGTACTTACACGAATTGGTACAATAATTTTTTTTTGTCGTTTTATTTTATATACTAAAAATTCTTAGAATGTAAAAGAAATAAAACGATGGATTTCATATTTTAGACATTAAGTTTGTTATTTATATGAGAATAAAAGAATTAAATCTCCTTTTTTGAAGGAAAGAAAAATTATGTAGTCTTGAAACAAATTAAATTTTTTAAGAAATATTAACAAAATGATACCTTCTTCCGTACTATTACAAATGTATTTTTAAAATATTACTCAATCAATTATTCTTTGCTTTTGATGAATTTAGAATGAAGTACGGATATAAATTAGTGTTTAATTGTATAATAAAGTAAAATATAAATATAATGATCACAAAAAAAGTGAAGAAATTAAATTAAAAATAATTTATTTTTTTTCTAAATTTTTATGTCTTATCTTATGTATTTACTTGATTTATTTATGGGCAATTACTTGTAAAAAATCTGCAAGAAAAAAAAAATCATCTTTTCACTATATATTTATAAAAAATTACCTTGCATAAAAAGTTGCAAGTAATGTATGTCCAAATTAAATTTTTCAGGAAATAATACATATTAAAATTTTCTTATTGAATTTTATTTGACAACAAAAAATACCATAGATTTGCCATCAATGCTTTTAAATAACAAATTATATTCTTTTATTCTCTATTACTCTATATTTGAAGGTAATATAATATCTTTGGGTTATATTAATCCAAAAATTCTTTTGTATAATCCAAAAAAGTGGATTTTATTCTTTTATTCTCATATAAATAATAAATTTAATCTCTAAACTATGAAATCCGTCGTTTTTATTTATTTTACATTTTAAGAATCTTTAATATATAAAATAAATAACAAAAAAAAAATGAGTATCAATTTTCATAAGTACTTGATTTTTAAATATTATTAAGAGCAGGATGGATGAAGTGGAGGCTCGTCTCGGCCCTCGGGAGTGTTGTGCGATAAGAAGGTGCCCTTAAGCTTAAAGGCAAATTCTATGGAGTGGCAGTTCGTTCGGACATGTTGTATGGAGCAGAGTGTTGGCCGGTTAAGCACGTTCACATCTAGAAATTGAAGGTGGTGGAAATAAAAATGTTGTGTTGGATGTGTGGGCTTACTAGAGGGGACAGAGTAAGGAATGAGATTATCCGGGAGAAGGTGGGAGTGGCTTCGGTGGAGGATAAGATGCGGGAAGGAAGGCTGAGATGGTTTGGGCATGTGATGAGGAGGGGCACGGATGCCCCAGTTCGTAGGTGTGACAGACTAGCGTTGGATGGCTTCAGGAGGAGTAGAGGTAGACCGAAGAAATACTGGAGGGAGGTGATTAGACATAACAGGGAGCAGCTTCAGCTTACTAAGGACATGACCCTAGATAGGAAGGTGTGGAGGTCGAAGATAAGGGTAGAAGGCTAGTGTTAGTGTGTGAGTTGTAGCAAGCAGTCAGGAGAGTTCTTGTGTAGTCAAGTTAGTAATCATAGGACAGTGTACATAGGTGTCTTTGGTATGTGAGTGTATGTTACTACTAGGTGGGTGTCCTGTTTCTTATTTCTTAGTTCCTATTTTTCTTATTCCGTGTTGCTCTTATTTCCCGTATCTCATATTTCTCTGATTTTATTTTATTATATCTTATTCTTTATTTCGGTTATGTCATCCATCCCCTTGTTTACTATCCTTTATCTTGAGCCGGGGGTCTATCGGAAACAGGCTCTCTACCTCTTCGGAGGTAGCGGTATGGACTGCGTACGTCTTACCCTCTCCAGATCCCACGTTGTGGGAATACACTGGGGTTATTGTTGAAGTGGTGAAATAAATAAGTAAATAAAAGAAACTTTGAAAAGTACATATCAAATAAAATAATTCAAGTTTTTGGTGTAATTAAATTAATCTTCAATGATTAGTATATCATATATAATTTTAAAAAAAAAAAAGAATTAGGATAAAACTTTAGTTAAATAAGTTTGATAAGTTAAATAGATGTATTTATCAAAAAAAAATAAAAAAAATAATGACATGGCATTCCAAGTAGGAGAGAGAAGGTTTTTGAGTTGTTAAGTATATTTTACGAAAAATAGAAAAAGTTAGGCGATATTCTTGTCCTAAATAAAACAAAAATGATATTTCTAAGCAATTTCTCAAACATGGGTTACCGACCATCTAGGGAATTTACTCATGATTCTACTCACAAAACATATTGAAAATATACTACCATTAAATACCGAAGGCCAAATAACAAAACATATTGAAGAGTAAACGAGACTAAAAACAGTCCAAGGGCAAATATGCGTCCAATGTTGGATGCCAAGGACAAATTTGTTCAAAAAGTATGACAGAGGGGGGTGGGGGGGTAAACACAGCCTTTTTCTAATAGTAGAGGGGCAAATATGACCCTTTTCAGAAGCAGCGTGGGACTAATTTTATTTCATACGCACAAGGTCGCTCGATGATTACAGTAAGGTCTCACTATTTGTCTCAATGAAGCAAAATAATCACCCCTACACGTTCACTAGCCTCCAACAGACCGTGCACCTCGACTATATCTACTCGACTTCGAGAAGCATCTCACGGGGCATATAATAATAATGTTTAACGTTAATTAAAAATACTATGAAAAGAAAAACATAGCTGAGAGCCTAACATCAAGCTGAAGGATGAAAGGCAACAAAAGCAATGGACAGTTGACACAATGCTCTTGACTGTAATATGAAGCCAAGAAGAGAAAGGAAACAAGTACAACATATAGTGGCTGCAAAACCATATAATAGAAGAAGACTGCTAACATAACTTCATGTTCACCATTCCGGGTAAGCAACTACATCTACAAGAGCTATGGGACATGAAGACAGGAAACGGGAAAATAAGGATTTCAAAAATATTACTCCACTAATCTATGAGGCACTACTATCAACATGTTTTGTCAAAGGTAACTCAGTATAACATTTTGATGTCTTTGCTCCCATCACAACACCAGCACAATTACACCACTGATTAAACGGTGTATGCCTGCTGAATTGTTTCAATGTCAAGACCCTTCAACTTCACCACTGATTCAACATGACCTTTCAGAGTATGCAACTCGCGTAGCCTGCAATTGAAAATTACAGCTTTGTGGATTTAGAATACTGTTCAGCATACTAAGAAACTTTAATAGAGCATAGTTATGCAATGACTCGGATGCAATTATCTAAAATCGCTATAGGTATAATAAAAGGGAATGCCAACAAATGCAAGTCCCAGCCTGCATTCAGTTACGATTTATCACTCAAGGGAAATGAGAATTATACTGATCCACTATGCTCCTGATGACAAAAAGAGAGCATTTCAAATGACATACTAACCTAGCAATTTCAGCTCTCCTCTTCGCTTCCTCAGCCAACTGGTTAAGCTCGTTGAAATTGGTAGTTTCGCTAAATATTTTGGGGTCTGGAACTTGGAGCCCATGAAGGGTTCTCTGTGCATGTGCCCATTGAAGCTCTCGCTGTTCTTTTCCAAAATCCTTCTTACGGGTGAAGGCAATCTGCAGAGAAGAGATCATCAGATAACAATAGGAATAGGAGCGGAAATGACTCTTAAAGAATCTCTCTATTCTTCCAAATTCATACCCTATTCTCAAGAACAAGATCCCAGGCCTTCCCACTGAGAGCATAACGGATGAGGAACTTGATCAAATCAAGTGGGATATAGAACACAATATTGTAAAGCCAGATAACTCCAGCCCAACCCCAGCCAATTCCTTCAATTGCAGCAAAGCTCCAATTTGCATAAACAGCAATCAAGGTGGCAACCTGTGCATAATTAGTTCAAGGATATTAGATGATCCATGAAGTTGAGGGAACTTTAAGAGAATGAGAAAACACCAAATGGCTCACCAGTTGAGCAATGAGAAAAGCAACCACTAGCAACAACCCAGGACGCTCCACAAATGACCAACTTCGAGATCTTGTAACAAATATCAGGGCCTGACTGATGGTGCTTACTTGAAGGTATATTGCAGAGGCGAGCTTCCTAAAATCATCAGTTGCTGTTTTCTCAAGTGTCGATACCCCAAAGACTCGCTAGAAATACAACCAATTAAGTTAGATATGAAACTAAAAGCTGCCCAACATTAATGCCCTACTTCAACATCTAAATATTCCGAACAGCAAATACAACATTTAGTTTATCATAAGGAAAAGGTACACAGCACTGGTGAGAATGAAATCAAAGATATATGTTATTGTTCAGAAGATAAAAACGGCCAGTAAATGTGTGGGTGTATGTCAGCAGATTGCTTTTATTATCCTTCATACACTTCGTTAAATTAGACCAGAGATATACGGCCTATTTGCATATACTTGTAAGGTCATCAGCATCTCTCTTATTAAAATGTGTCCATTCTTAAACAACTAAAAGGGCAACTAAATTTGTAGTCAGCAATTGGGAAGGCCTGCAACCACACCATCCTTGACAGAAATTTTAATGTATCGGATATAGAGGTGGGCTCACCGGGAAGAAATCTGTTTTGTATGCTGCCCAAAAGAAAATGACCGTCATCATTGCCAAGTAGCCACCAAGAACGACTCCGGTAGTAAAAATCTCAGCCAGTTTCCAGCTATCAGGCAGTGGAGATGGTTTGACCCTATCCTTCGATATCGTCATAATGGTACCTGATATTGTCAATGTTTGGTGGTTAGATGTCAAGAACACTGAGTAAAGACTTGAGCAGAAAATAAAAGTGATACTTGATTGAGTATTACCAGAGAGGTGCTGTACACATTGGAAGACACGACCACACCAAAAGTAGGCTAATAATATTTCAGATTTAAACTTAACCTATAACTTCTAATATCATCCCACAGTAGAGGTCGATATGAAGGACTTGAAAGGCTTAAGCATCAAGATATAATTCTGTTGGTGAAAAGACTAACCATCATTAAGAATTGCAATGATAAGCACCATGAAAGGCGGAAAGTCAAACTCCCAGATCAAAGCCAGCAGCATAAAACCAAGCTGCGACATTGAATGAAAGAAAAGGATGAAAAAGGCACAAGATATGTTTGCCCCTGAAACATAAGATAGACGAGATAAAAGAATGAAGCAGTTGCAAATAACTTACCACAATACGGATTGTGATGGACACAGCATATATCTGCCAAAGCAAAATATACACAATCGGATGAGTTATAAATATCATAACACAGGGAGAGATTAAAAGCATTAAAACTCATTTAAGAATTGAAGGCATTGTCCTGGAAATAAAATCTTTATCTTACACTTCTATAAAACCCCAAAAAGAAAAAAGAATACCGTGTAATTTTTCATCCTTTGAAAGATAGCTCGACTGGTCAAAACAGCACTAATGATGACACTAAGACCAGGTTCAGTAAGGACAATATCAGAAGCACTACGAGCCGCATCAGTGGCATCATCAACAGCAATCCCAATATCAGCTTTCTTTAAAGCAGGAGCATCATTGACTCCATCACCAGTCATACCACAGATATGTTTCCTAGCTTGCAAGCGTTTTACTATCTCGTATTTGTGCTCTATACCAATGACACGACAAAGTATCAGCAAAGGCCAATCATCTCTTATAACCAAAGTTCTATACGAAGAAGCACAACTACATGAGCAAAAGAGTCATTCAAAAAATAAATACCAGGGAAGACACCAGCAAAACCATCAGCCTTCTCTATAAGTTCATCAATTGGCAAAGCAGAAATTGATTCATCTTTCGTCTGTCCCAATAGAGCAGATGAAGGATACATATTTGTACCCATTCCCAGGCGGCGTCCAGTTTCTTTTCCAATTGCCAGTTGATCTCCTGGAAAAGTACAAACGCTAAACCATTAAGCACCAAATAATCACGCCAAACTTCTTTAAGTGATGCACTAAGATGCACAACCCCTTCCAATTATTTAAATCTCAGAATTTCCACAATGGAAAACAATATAAAGAAAATACAGGTTAGTTTCCAAATTATTAGTGTTTAAATTTCAAACAACAAGAGATTGAAGAGATTCTTATTAATATATTAAAACAAAATGGTAAGACACAGGTAGCATTATTCAACTTCAAGCAGCCCACAGACAGAGCAGTGCCTACTCCATCAATCCAATTCCTACCCATTGTCCTCACTCCTCACCCAAAATAGAATAACGTAAAAATAAAAGACAGCAAAGTCAGCATTTCACTTCCCCAAGGACGAATCAGGAGTAGTATCTATAGATCCAACTCTGTCAATCAAACTATTCACCCAAGGATTCGTAGAAGTTCAGTACCATCTTAATTTAGTGACAATTCAGAATTCTCGTCTCATCCAACAGACAATTTTCTCTAACTCTCTCTAGTCCCCCTGGGGAAGGGCAGTAAGAATTCATAGCCGTCAACATCAGTTGCCAACACAATATGCATTCAATTTGCGGAAAACATCTCAACTCATTGAATGGGATTGTGTAATAGGAATACCTGTGATCATTTTGACATTTACTCCAAGGTTTAAAGCCCTCCTTATAGTTTCAGCACTGTCGTGCCTGGGAGGATCAAACAAAGGGAGGAGACCAACGAACTGCCATGGGCCCCCAGCGCTCTCCTTTCTTCCCTCCGGAACTTCCTGCATGGAAAATTAGAACGAATATGCATAATCAAACAGATAAAGTCATAAAACCTTTTGTTTGCCACAAGCATAGGACATGGGCATAAAGAGAACTGATCACTAGTCTCTTCTACTGCAGGGATTATTCCATTATAACCCAAAGCTGTGGTTTTGGTCTATTCAACGTATATATAACGTCATGAGTTCTGGAAATGATAAAAGAAAATGAAAAATACCTGATATGCCACACCAAGCGAGCGCAAGCCCCGCTCAGCAAACTTATCAATCACTGCATGAACTTTACGTTCTATATCTGACTTGTTGTGTGCAAGATTTAGAATCTGAATACATATTGCAGCGGTGGATTAGAAATGTAAACAAAGGTTAAAAAGACAAAGAAGGACTGCACTGTGTGATAACTAAAGTACCTGCTCTGGTGCACCTTTGCTGACTCTGTGCATTTTTCCCTCACCGTCGAGATAAGTAAGTGCTGTTCGTTTATCAGTTGGATTGAAAGGAAGGAAATGTATTTCACGGATACCAGCACGTGCCTGGATTAATGGCAACTCTTAGAAAAATCTCCCAGCTGGAGTGCGCACATTAATCATAAGGTCAGATAACAGTAAAATTACCTCCTTTGGATCAGCCAACATCCCAACAATAGCAGTATCAATTGCATCCTGGTTCTCTATTCGAGAGGCTCGAGCTGCCATTAGAACTACAGTGTCTGCATCAACATCTTTGGCAAATACCTGAACAATTACAGAAGAAACAAAAAAGAGAATCACAGTTCTACAAGTGGAATAAGTATACGATACATGCAATCACACAGTGGACTGAACTCTTTTATCCTCACCTCAATAAGGGCTTTGTCAACAGTCAGCTTGTTCAGTGTTAGGGTACCCGTCTTGTCGCTGCACAAAACATCCATGCCAGCCATCTCCTCTATAGCTGTCATTCTTTTCGTAATGGCCCCCTATATAGTTAAAATTGATCAAAATAAGCATTCATAAGCTGAAGTTCACCAGAAAAATAGCTCAAAAATTCAAGAGCTGGATAATATCAACAGACCTGTTGAGCAAGACGATGAGCACCGATTGCCATCGTGACCGAAAGAACAGTTGGCATGGCAATTGGAATCCCACCGATGAGAAGCACAAGAAGATTGTCTATCCCAGGACGGTATTTGCGATGTTGGATAGGGTACATCACAATAATCTCTATTATCATCCCTACTGCAATTGAACAGATGCAGAAGTTTCCTATAGCAGTCAAAACCTGATGATAACCATAAACATGATTTTGTAATGTAAGATTTCATAAAAGTCAGATAATCAAGATCATTTGCATCAGATAGCAGAGTAAAGACTCTACTTGCCTTCTGAAAGTGTCCCACTTGGTTTGTACTGTCAACAAGGTGAGCTGCCTTCCCAAAAAATGTATGAACCCCTGTAGCAATCACAACAGCTTCTAGCTCTCCCTGCTTACAAGTGGAACCAGAGTAGACACCATCTCCCGGACCTTTTGTTACAGGAAGAGATTCACCAGTCAAAGCAGACTGCAAGTTGAGAGACAAGTATAGTGGCATTGTCAGGAAAATGGTAGATTAAATGCAGAGATACTCCATGCAATCATAAAATTTAATCACCTGATCAATTTTGAGTGGATCACCTTCGAGAAGACGAGCATCAGCTGGAATGATATCTCCCAGTTTAATACTGATTATGTCCCCAGGCACGAGAACAGAAGCATCTTCCTCGTCCCATTTTCCATCTCGAAGAACCTCCACAAAGACAAGTGCAAACACTCAAATAATTCAGGACAAACACTAGCTAGATATATTCATGGATTTCTCTTTGAAAGTCAACAAGGTCAATTTGCAGTCAAATGATAACAGGAGAAAGATATTAGGTCTAGTACCTTGGCTTTTGGAGCAAGTCGAGCCATCAGCGCAGCTGCTGCATTGCCAGCATTGTTCTCCTCGATAAAACTAATTGTTGAATTGATTATGAGCAATGTGATGATACCAACAAAATCCTGCCAGTCCGGTGGCTTTCCCTACAAGAGTCCACATATTCTTGCACTGAGTTTACGCAAACCAGCAAAAACATTAAATAGAATGGCAATTCTGAATGTAAGTTCTTACTCCTCCATTTGCAAGAGCAATTGCCATGATAGCAGCAGCCTCCATAACCCATGATAGAGGGTTCCACATAAATCCCAAAAATTTCAAGAATTTGCTCTCCTGAAATACAGAAACAAAGAATTACTCAGTTCCTTTAACACCAGGCACAGTTCAGCTTTGATAGAGTCCCCCCACCCCCACCCTTTTGCTCCCTGTAGAATGATTTCAAGGCATGGAATCAAGAAACAGCCTCTATGCTGCGTACATATACACCCACCTTCCCACTAGCCCGCACTAAGTAGTAACACTTTCTTTATTTCTTTTCTTCTTTTTTTTAAATTGGGAATAGGGAAGGGAAAATGGGGGAGGGGACTAGAAGGTCGGGACTCAAACCTCACCAACAAGGTGAAAGTTCAGGCAACCGACCAACTGGGCTACTAAGATTCCCACGAGCAATTCGTCCACACGGTAAGCCTTTTTATTATAGTCCAGCTTTATTAGGTAACAAACACCATAAATCAAAACCCTTTTCCTATTTCAGGAACTAAAGCTATCAATGAGAAAAAATTGACACAGACACACATTTTTTAAGGAAAAATTTCAGGAACTAAAGCTATCAATGAGCAAAAATCGACAGAGACACACTTTTTTTTAAGGAAAAAAAACTATTAGATGCCAATGAAAGCATGAAAACAAAATTCATCAAGCAGATTTACTGAAAATTTAGCAAAAAATAAGTAAACAACACCTTCTTCTCCTCGAGCTTGTTGTAACCAAAAATGGACAACCTCTCTTGTGCAGCAGTAGCCGTAAGTCCCTCTTTGGTACATCTCAGATTCTCAAAAACTTCCTCAATTGGTATGTTTTCCTGCAAACAAAAAACCCCATCAAAAAACTTTCAAGAAACAAAAATAACAACTTCCCACAGAAAAAAAAATCATCCCTAAACCCATGAAACAACTTTCAAGAACCCAAAAAAAAACATTCTTGAAACCCATGAAAAAACTTTCAAGAAACAAAAATAGCAACTTCCCAACAAGAAAAATTCATTGTTGAAACAGTTACCAGATCAACAGTCTCCTTCAAGACAGCATCCAGCACTTCAGGTTTCTCACCCATCTTCTTTAAAACTTATCTTTTTATCAACAACTGTGTCAGATCAGAAACAACATATATAGAATTCTGTAAAGCAATAAAATTAGGTGAAGTTGGGAAGAAAGAGGAGTAGCCAAGAACAAAAAGGTTCTGGATTTTATAGTAAAGATTATATAAAGAGCCAAAGGGTCACCCATAAGTCCATAACTACTAGTGGAAGAGTAGTAAACAGTGACAGATACCTTGTATTTCTCCCACGTTCCAACTCCTAATTTCATTTTCATCTAACTTTTAATATAAACAAATTTACATTAAGGAATTATTTAAAAATTATTAAAATCTCAATAAATAATAATTTAATTTAAAAGTTAAATAACAAAATTATGATAAATAAGTTTTCTTTTAACTCGTAAAATTAGAATAGTGTCACGCATTTAGATAAATTTGATATACAATTAAAGATTGAATGAAGTGATTAATATCTTTTTCTATCTTTAATCAAAAATTTTGAGTTTAAATATTATGCTAAAATAAATCAATATCGAGCATCTGATAAGAAATTTATAAAAATTAGGGAAGTACTTAGTTTTAAGTTGTTTTATTTATTTCATATTTACCACTCCCTCCGTCTCAAATTTTCTAATTTGACATCCTATTTTACTTATCTTTTTTCACTAATCAAGACAAGATAAAAAAAAAAAAACTATATTTTACCCTTTGCATTAATTACTTTTTTCTTCAAATTAAATTGCAAACATCATTTAATAAGGATAGTATGATAAACTAGGCATATTATTAATTATTTTTTTTAATTAATATATCATCTCAATTTGGGACGGAAAGAGTAGTAACTAAATCTTAGGGTGTGGTAAACGAAATAAACGGCACGCCTGCTCGTGGAGTCATGGGCCTCGAGCCAACTATTTTCTACTCCATTAGTCCATCCATATTTTTTTCAAAAAAAATCTATATATAAATATGGTGGTCCAAATTTGATATTATTGTTGATATTTGATTTGTAAGATTTTTGGTCCTGAATGAAAGTGAACTAATTGCAATTTGCACACGGATGATTTTGTGTTTGTTTTGTAATTTTTTGGATAGGTTTACGCATCTTGAAACAAACTTATTGATGACGTAATATTAGATAAGTGTGGAGGACACGAGTTATATAATAGAAGGTTAGTAGGTAGGTAGGGGTGTGCAAAAATCGAACCGATAAAAATGTTATTGGTTTATTGTTATTGGGTTATTGGGTTAACGGTTTGTTAATGGTTTTATAAAAAAAAAAAATGGGTTATTGGTTCGGTTTGATTTTTTCTTATTGGGTTATTAGGTAAACCGATAACCCAATAAGAATATATATATATATGTATGTATGTATGTATGTATGACTTATTATATATTTCTCTTAATTTCTCTTTAATTTCTATCAATTAACAAACTTATTATTTCAATTATACAAACTCATAATTTCTCCTAACAACATTTAGTTCAAACTTGAAGATTCTTGTAAATTAAAACACATTATGTAGGATTTTTTGTTGCAACTAAGATTCGATTTTTTTCACGTTAGTTACTACTATTTTTATTTTATAAGTATTTTTTTATCGGTTAAACCGAAAAACTAACTGTTAAGGACTAAAAATCGATAAAGCGAAAACTGATAAAAAATATCTTATTGGTTTAGCATATTTAAAAATCGAAAATCGATAAACCGAACCGATAATATATAAAACCGAACCGACCGATTCACACCCCTATAGGTAGGAGTACATCTATTCTAATACATACATACGAGTACACTATCTTGTTGCCCTAACTAATAGTCGTAGAACTAATTTTGTAATTTTTTATTCTTCGATTTTTTATATTATCTATTGTTTTATGTCAAATTTTTATTTTTCAAATTTCAACAATTCAACGTCTAAAAACTACTCTAGATAGGCTCAAATTAAGAACATGAACTCAAGGAACAAACATCAATCATTAATTTGTCAAAATAATGACAAATCTAATAAATATGTTCAACATCATTTTACTTTTTTTTAATATACGAACGCGCTCAGTCATACAGAACTGATACAAATGTTAAAATTGGCTAAAATTTCATTCATATATCTATAATTCTTTGATTAAAATAAATACATAATTTTACTCTTCAAATCTCAACATCTAAAACTACTTCAAATAAGTCATAAAAAGCAACCCTCAATCATTATTTTATTGAAACAATAACAACAAATCTAACAAACCTGTTCAGCACCCTTCTAAATCTTTTCCATATCATATAAGACAAAAACACATTAAAATTAATTAAAAATACAGTTGTGTGTATTTGCGTACAAATGCAAAAACAAAAGAAACAAGAAAGCATGTAATTATTAATAAGGTCTCTCATAAAAATTTCATATTAATTGTTAATGCAAATCTTGCTGATGGTAGGTGAACAACAACTATAGTATTGATCAACATTGTAAATTCTCAATCTTGAATATGCTTTGATCATGGATGTACCTATTCAATTTTTCATTGTATATTTCATCTAATTGGTTTGTTCCCAAAAATTAATTTCACTCCCTAGGTGGTTTATTTACGAGATAATTATTATCACAAATATTTTTTTATATATAAGCTCCCTTTATTTATTTATCATATATATTTCATTTAATTTAAAAGAAGCAAAGGATATTCTAGTCCTCTGCTTACTGACAATTCGAAACAACAGAGAAGAGATTTGTCAGAAATGAGAATTGAAATACTATTGTTTGAAATTTTCTAATTGCGTGATGTCAAACAATTGTATTTTTGTCAAGGAAATTAATTAACATGTCCCTTTCCTAAGATTTTGTCATCTATGTTGGACCAGTGGTGGGTGGAGGGTGGAGGGTGTATAATGGTTCACGAAACTAATATTTTTTTATTTCATCAACATAGATATATGATAGTGTATGCGTACTAAATGTTTTATAATATATTAAATTTTAAATTTGTTAAAAAAGTTGAACGTGGCGGAGATGAGGATGTTGCGATGAATATGTGGACTTATCAGGAATGATAGGGTTAGAAATGAAATTATTTCGGAGAAGGTGGGAGTGGCTTCGGTAGAGGACAACATGGGGGAAGTGAGGTTGCGATGGTTTGGACATGTGATGAGAAGGGACACGGATGCTCCAGTTCGAAAGTGTGAGAGGTTGGCTATGGATGATTTTAGGCGGGATAGAGGTAGGGCGAAGAAATATTTGGAGGGAGGTGATTAAACATGATATGGAGCAGTTATACCTTACAGAGGACATGACCCTTAATAGGAAGGTGTGGAGGATGCAGATTATGGCAGAGGGTTAGTGGTAAGAGTTCGTCCGTTATAATAAGTAAGAGTGCTTTTGTTTTTATCTACACCTGTAGTTGTTTGTTCGTGGCGTTTTGATGTTGTCTCCGATTTCGACTAAAGACTTTACAGTTTTACCTTGTGAGTGCCTTGTTTTCATTATCATCTAACAGTGTGTTATCTCATTTTTGTTGTGTGCTCTGTTATCTGTCCTGAGTCGTGGGTTTATCTGAAATGTCCTCTCTACTTCATCTGACGTAGTGGTTTGGAATGCCTACACTTTATCCTCCACAGACCTCACTTTGTAGAAATGCACTGGGTATGTTGTTGTTGTATTGAGAAGTTTAAAAGTTGAATCCATCTAATTTAAATTCTTGATTCATAATTGAATTTAAATTTTATGCATTAATTGATATTGAAAATTCTATTTACACAGTTATTTTAATTTATGACAATAAATCAATAATTGAGTTTAATAGTCAAATTTATGAGGTTTGAGTGAACGTTACTAAGTTTGTGGGGACTCGCATGCAACACATGTTGGAGCTGCACCTACCTTGAAAATACTCTTCGTATTTTTCATTTACGTGCTCTATAAGAAAGAACGGTTCAAGTCCGATAGTGGCCTAAGACATCAAAATCAAATGAAGGCCTTAAGCTTAATTATTTTTTAAATGAAGTTTATTTAAAATATATATATATATTCACTTCTTCTAATAATTCTCTTTTAGTTAGTAATATGTCCAACGTATTTGATTTTTATAAAATCTGTTTTATTTTTTGTATATCAAACTTTAACAATTTTTTTTATTTTATATAAAAAAAATAATCATTTTTCAATAATTAAAATCTATTATTACTAAAAAAAAAATAAGGTCCCTCAAATTTGAGGTTTAAGATGGTCTCTTTTTTTCAAAAGGGTAGAGCCGCTGTCTATAAGAAAACATTAATTAAAATGAATGTTTTACTATTTTACTTTTATCTATGTGTCTTAAGATATAACCTCTTTTTACTAAATATTTATTCTACTTATGTCTCATAAATATATAAGGTGTTTTCGTCTTTAGTAAAGCAATTGTCAAGGATCAAATTAAAAGAATAATTAATTTTATTTAAACTTCTAAAATAATAAATATTTTTTATTTTCTTTTTATTTCTTCTTAAGAGCTTTTGTCTTTTTTAATCCCTTGATAATTCAAACTCATAAACAGAGGGTTAGAAGTGCTTATAATTTGAGCAACTCTCTTTTATAGTATATATATATATTAGCAGAATGACAAATATTTTGAAACGAAAAAAGTCAGAGCAAGATAACACTGTTGTTTTAGTCGGTCACAATAATAATGCCAGAGAATCAAGATGCATGCATCAGTATCTCTCTTTTCCTAGGCCTGCCACCTTTTATATCTACCTTTATGGTCCAGATACTAAAAGCTTATGACATATCTACAAAATGGATCCTCTATATATCATCAGTGGGAGAAACACTGGATCCATGTAGTACTACTTTCGTCCCAAACATAAATAATACTATCATTTTAGCAACAGATAGAAGAAATCTCAATACTTAAAGTTGTAGAAACTAAAAGTAAAAAAAATTATTATTTTTCATTATATTCTTGTATCAAAGAACCAGTACCTTTTTAAGTGTTTAATTTTTTTTTTTAAAAAAAGATAATTTAATAAAGAGTAAAGCATCTAGTACCCTTAAATTATGATCAAATTTGTTACTACACACTCTTTCACAGTGATCCTATTATCTCCTGAACTCAATTTTAGTGCATCTTTGTCGTTCTTTTTAGCTGATGTGACACCTTTTTAGCTGACGTGGTACATTTGATGTGGAATCCATTTTAGGTAATAAAAGTGTGATGAGAGCATAAAAGAGTGACAAAAATATGTTAAAATTGAGTTCAAGGGTAATAGGACTCACGTGAAGCTGGAGTGTATCGTAGCAACTTTGATCATAGTTTGAGGGGATACTGAATGTTTTTAACTCTTTAATAAATTATACGTAACTTTTATTTATTAATTTCTTAATAGCGTGAAATGAACTACAACTGACACTGGTTATTTTAAAACTGATAAAGTGTATAAGATAGCTTGGTTTACTTTTACTCTTTATTCCTCTGCTTTCTTTTTCTGTGAGCTAGAAAAGTTGGCTTTTAGTATTTGATTACAAAATGGGGCATGAAAAAGTCATGATAATAATGCTAACTTTGCTTTCCTCAAATCTTGCTTTCACCATCTAAATAAATTAATTAATTTCTTCACTCTTTCTTTTCTCCTTTTAATTTTCTTATCCTAATCAACCAGTACATTACCTACCAGTGACTATTCTGTCTTAAGTAGTGGGAGTAGTATTTTTTTTAATCATGTCTTACCTACTATTTGTGGTTGTATTACCTAATAACTTGTAATTTTGAGCCACATTTCCTTAATTTATTTGACATGCCTCGTGTGTAACTAAAAGATGAAAAAAATAAAAAAAATAAAATGTTCAGTTCTGTTTGAAGGCTACATAAGTAAGAATTAAGTATTAGCATATCGATACCGACGAATGTCATGATTATTTTTCTCCCCGTTTTTAGGTGTGTTAGCGTCTGTTCGTGACTCTACAATGGATTAATTAGAACAGTTCATAAAATATTATTTAATTTACCTGATGGAGAAATGTGTATGAGTTAGTCATACACCAGTATATACTTATAACAATCCAAGTGTAAGGGGAAAAAAAAAAATCATAAGAAATGAGCGTATTAGAATTGAGAAAATTGAAGAGGGCATTTAGTGCATGATAATTAGTGGAGGGAAAGTCGTGATATTATTTCACGTAACTACTATGACATGTTCTCCATATTATATCCTACTAAATACCCCACTACTCCTCAAAATTGTACTTATCATATAAGCATTTTTCTTTGTTTTCCCAAATTATTTCCTATCTTTTTCCATAAAGGGAATTTTAATCATTTGAATGAAGTTGGGGTTAGTAAGTAAATGGATTGCCAAACGGATGAAATTGGATTAAGTGCTAAAAAGATTGGTGGTAACTAAAATATTTAATTTAATGCTACCATTTTGGTTAGAGCATCTCGATCTTTCGTTACCCCTACATTATGTGCAATGCATGTTATATTGTTATGTACTATATCTTTAATTTAATTAAAAAAAGTTTATAGAAAACAAGTGAATGATTGGAGCTTTATGTGATATTGGTTGATCTTTTCGTTTGCATATTAGTTTCTTTTCTTAAACTTTTTTTCACTCTTTGCCAGGTAGGATGATTGTTCAGTATTGGGATATATCGTCATCAAAGCATTATATATCACAAAAAGCAAAAGCTTGCAAAATTACAAAAACAAAATCTGAATCAATTATATTCAACATTGTTTTAATTTGTACGCAATCAGTCAATCATACAACCCCTGTAACCCGTTGGTTGGTCAATTAATTCATCTTAACATAAAATAATACCACAACATTGTATGATTTCATACAATATTGTGGTATACCAATTAATATTACTTTATGTGGAGTATAATTTGGGAAAAAAAAGTGTGAAAAATATTTATATTCTGGTGAAATTTGCAGCTACGCATCCTGAATTTTGCGGGGGTCCTATGACTCCTTAAATTATTTTTTACCGAATTTAACTTGCATATATTTGACACTTGGACTATTGTGTATATTTCACGCTCATTGAGCACATAAGAAAAAAAATGTATGATAAGGGGCACATATATGTCAGTAAAATATGGTAAAAAATAGTCTAGGGGGTCATAGGATCCCCACAAAGTTCAGGGTGCGCGTAACTGCAAAATTCACCTAAGTACAAACATTTTTCCTATAATTTGACGTAAGAAGCTGCATATATACACCAAACAGTAAGAAGAGTTGATTTTTTAAAAAACAATATGACCATTTCTGTATTACTCCAATCTTCTCCTATAAGGATATTGAGAAGCCAAAAACTAGAGTTGCCTAATAAGAATAATTTTGTAAAAGTGGAAAGAAAGGATGGGCATTGAGATGAAGGGAAAAGGAGACACAAAGCGTACATCATATTATATTATATGGTTTTGGGACTGTAAACCAATTTTGGGTGACTTTTGGACTCAACCAAAGGCCACACATTTATAGAAATTTGATTTGAAATAAGCATATGTATATACCAATTCAAAAATTGAAACCACATCACATGATATTTGTCACCTTCCGTACTCAAGGTACCTTTCCGTACCAATCCGTAACACCTCCTACTTTATCTATTTTATTAAATTATTACTCCTAGTTTTATAAATCGATCCCAATTATTTCTACTCACGGGATATGTATCTGTCGGTTCGATTCAATATTATATATTATCAGTTCAGTTTATCGATTTTTAGTTTTTAAATATGTTAAACCAATAAGATATTTTTTATCGATTTTTACTCTTTAACGGTTCGGTTTTCGGTTTAACCGATAAGAAAATATTCATAAAATAGAAATAGTAGTAACTAACATAAAAAAAATTGAATCTTAGTTGCAAACAAAAATCTTACATAATGTGTTTTAGTTTACAAAAATCTTCAAGTTTGAACTAAATGTTGTTAGGAGAAATTAAGAGTTTATATAATTGAAATAATAAGTTTGTTAATTTGTAGAGATTAAAGAGAAATTAAGAGAAATATAAAATAAGTAATATATATATATAAAATAAGAATATACTAGTTTAGTTTACGTGCTTTGCACGTGTAACTTGCATCAATAAATAAAATTATGTATAAAAAATAAAAGAATTAAATAGCAATAATGCTAAAATGAATTTATGTATATTCAAATGATGAAAATAAATGTTGTATATCAAATATGTCGTTGTATGTTGTATAAAATTAAAGATCATGCTTCATACAAATCAAGTAGTGACTTTGTATAATTCATATATAATCTTTAATGCGATTAAGTGGATGAAATAATGAAAGGATGAAAAAATGATAAATGAATGCAAGAAGATAACTAAATGTAGATATAGTACAAAAACGGATTATATACAATGTAATGAAAAATTATAAAATAACTCACCATGAAATAAAAAAGAGAGACTATTAGTTATTCAATTCTTTCAAATAAAGTAGGAATGCACGCAAAACAACTGATTTTAATATTGTTCTCTTTATCTTTAGGTCTAAACCCTTGAAAAAAAGATTTATAGATAAATTAACCAATCAAAAAATTGAACCCTAGTATCATACTTATTCGTATGCCAATATTAAACGTTTTCTTTTATTTTTTTTAAAACCCCTATGACAATTTCTACACTGATTAAGAGTACTTGTCTTGTTATTTTATCTTTTTAGTTACGACTCTTTTAAGAAAGAAAAAAACTGAACAAATTTAAACTACATCAAGACTATTTGTTGTCCTATTATTTTATATTTTACCATGACAGTTTGACTCTTATTAACACATTTATTCTTCATTTTTTCTTTTTTTGTGGTGCAGTTATAGAAGTCTTTTACATAAAGTAAAATTCTTACTATTTTAGGAGTAATAAAATTATGATTTTTTACTTAGCTCAAATAAGAATTTTAATTAATTTTTAAGTCTTAAATCTAAAAATAATAATTAAATGATAAATATTTTAGAAAAATAGTATATGACTATTTTGTGATTGTAGAAACTTTTATTGAAGGATAAAATTAATAGAAAAATTGTTATAAATCAGCAATCGATGATATATTAAATTTTATATCATTTAGATAATATAACGTGTAACAAAACAAAAAAAAAAACAATCATTAAAGCCTATTGTTTAAAATAAGAATCTCATCATTTATTCACAATTGAAATAATTACATATAATTAAATTTTAGAAGAGAATTCATATAAAATTAGAATGACTAACCAATTTCTCGTGATGGAATGTAATGACTCAAAGAATCTGATAAAAATTGTAAATAAGTCAATGTGAAATCATTAATTATTTATGTCATTATTATAAACAAAAAACATAACAAAAAAACTTCTCTATTAGCAATTATCTATCTAGAATACACAATAACTTATTATTTTCAATTTTCGGAACAAACTAAAATCTTAAAAGAAAACTTTTCAATTAGCAGTTGTTTATCAAAATACAAGATAATTTATTTTTTTAAATATAAAAAACATATTAAAATCTAAAAAAAAATTGTACCTTAAAACACAGGCAAATTTATCTCTTCAATGGACCATACTATCAATAGGGGCGGAGCTAACCTTCTGTTCGGGGGTTCGGTCGAACCCCTTCGACGGAAAAATATACTATTTATACATGATTAAAATTATTTTTTATGTGGTTATAGTAGGTGTTGAACCCCCTTCGACTAAGTTTTCTTTGAATATGAAACCCCCTTAGTTGAAATCCTAAGTTTTCTTTGAATATGGAACTCCCTTCGTTGAAATCCTGGCTCCGCCTCTGACTATTAATATTTCATACACACACAAAAAACTTTTTAATTAACAATTGTCTATCAAGAATACGTTATAATTTATTTATTGTAAGCTTCAAGAACATATTAAAATTCTAGAAAACTTACTCCAAATTAATGACTCATAGATACTATCAAGATTTTAAACATCAAGAATATATTAAAATTTTAAAAAATTTACCTCAAATCACAAGCAATTTATAACTTCAACTATAAGATACATAAAAAATTCACACAAAAAAAGTGCTTCTCAATGAGCAATTGTCTATCAAGAATACACGATGATTTATTTTATAAATTTTAAGAACGTATTAAAATTTTAAATAACTTACCTCAAATCACAAACACATTTATCTCTTTAATCGCATTTACCGTCAAGATTGTAAATATCAAAAACATGCTAAAGCATTAGAAAACTCAGCTCACATCACAAGCAAATTTGTCCCTTCGATTATAAGATACATCAATTTTTTTTTTTAAAAAAAAAAACTTTCAATGAGCAATTGTTTATCAAGAATACAAGTAATTTATTTATCATAAATTTTAAAAATATACTAAATTTTTTAAAACTTACCTCAAATCACATGAAAATTTATATATATTAATAAAAAAAATTATATATGTAAACCTATTTTTTCTCTACATGTGGTAATTTTGAAGAAAAATATCTAAAGCTAAATAAAGAAAGATAACTATTATTAATTAATTAATTAAAGAATCCTAACGTTTAAGTGATTCAAAAGCTAAACAAAATTCCCTTAAAATTACGCATGTTTTTTTTTTTTGCCAACTTTCTAACTTTCTAAGTTTTTATTAGATTAAATTTTTTTTTCTTTTATCTAGAATATAATTATTTTTTTTTGGTGTACAACCGTGCATTTTGTTATGCATATTTTCCCCTTTATATTTTAGGACTTCTTTTTTAAGTACACAAGGAAAAAAAATTATCAATATTAATTTTTCATATATTTTTTCTTACCATATATTGTAGGATTCTTTTTAAATATTTAAATATAATAATATAATAATTAGAAAAAATAAGTGAAAAGATAATTTTATCTACTACGAAGATTTTTAATGAATGATAAAAAGTTCAAATCACTTTTTTAAGGGTCTTCATACTTTTAATATATTATAGATATAGATTATATATATATATATAGAGAGAGAGATATATATAATATATGTTATATTATATATATAACAATGTTATTGGTTTATTGTTATAGATATATTATCGGTTTACCCAATAACTCAATAAGAAAAAATCGAATCGAACCAATAACCCAATAATTTTTTTTTATAAAACCATTAAAAATCGTTAGCCCAATAACCCAATAACAATAAACCAATAACATTTTTATCGGTTCGATTCTTACACACCCCTACTACTCCCTGTATGTGATGGGACCTTCCACAACGTCTCATTTAACAGCTAGGTGTAATAAAATACTATCTTTGTACCTAAATAGTTGTCATTATTTTTGTTTGCATTCTTTTTTAAAAATATATTAGCAGCTAATTTTTAAAATTATTTTTATTTATTTCTCTTCTCTATTGAATACTTTTTTTTTTTTTTTTTACAATATATTGATATTTCTTCATATTTTATGATTAAGGGTAAAGGTGAAAAAAAATTAATAATTACGTCTTGATTTTATGAAATGATAACTATTAAAGAATATCTAATTTTAATAAGGAAGACAATTTATTAGACACAAAAAAAATAGTAATATATTACTCGCTAATTTTTTTTAATTAAATAATACTCCTACTACTCAGCTAAAATAAGTAACCAGCTGTTTGATTTTCTTGAGCTGAAATAGATATGACGTTTACTTTTCACTTATTGAGCATCACTAGTGGACGTGCAAAGTTGGATATTTCGCTAAGGACATTCAAAGTTATAAATATAAATAAATTTGATATATTAGGATTTAGGTAGTAATATAATTAATGTGTTACTGATAATTTTTTATTCTATGTAGTAATATAATTATTGTGTTACTGATAATTTTTTTATTATATGTGGCTATACCACTTCATGGAATGAATTCATAATTGATAAGCCTTCTAACCACTAGAGTTGACATGGTGGTTCAGCGTCATGTTCCTTAAACAAGAGGCCGGGGGTTCAATCCCCGCCTCTAGCGAATGGAGCAAACTCTGTGGCCAGTTTTTTACCACTTAGTGCGCTGATAAAAGAACGAAGAATTAGTCTGCCGGCTGTGGAAATATTTTGGGAAATAAAAAAATAAATTGGTAAGCCTTCTTTATGAAATTTAATAATGTTGGACCATCAAGCAGTGCAAGTGGCTGTTTCGTCACCTTATACAGTGGATTTTTCCTCTTGCTATGATTTCTTTTTCTTTTTTTTGTGTTATTTTCTGGTTGGCAAGTAGCTGACTAGCATCACCTGTGCTCAGCTTTGAGATTTTCTTTATCACATTTTCACTTTATTTTATTTGGAAATCCAAATTAAGTTTATAATAACCCAATACACACTATGAGTGAGTTTATATAAATGACTACGTCAGGGCAGATGTATTCATTGTCGTGGGTGGCACGCTCCTCGCAAACTTCAACGAAAACTTTATGTATATAGGTATATATATATATATAGTGATATAGTAAAATATTAAACCTGTCACACATAATACCAAAACATTATCTAATGCAAGTGGCAAAGTATCATTTTTGTTGCCCATAGGTCGTGTGTTCGATCTCAATTTGCAGCATTTATTTTTTTAAAACTGCTATAGTCAAATATTAAATCTGTCATCCATAATAACAAAGCACTATCTAGTGTGAGTGACAAAGCGGCACTTTTGTTGTCCATAGGTTTTGTGTTCAATCTCGGTTTGCAACATTTGTTTTTAAAATTATTTTCTGTGAAGCTTTGTTGACTAAAACAGGGCAACAAACGTCATTTTATTATTGTTTTATAGGTTTTATGTTCAATCCCGATTTGCAACATTTGTTTTTGAAATTATTTTCTGTGAAGCTTTGTTGACTAAAATCTGGCAACATGCGTCATTTTATTATTGTTTTTTTTAATTAATTGGTTGGTTAATTGTCCTATATATCAAAAAATGAATAATTTGATTAGTTTAATCGATAAGCAGTGGCGAAGCCAGAAATTCAGCAAAGGATATGCAAAATTTATTCTTAGCTATGTTAAGATCAGTGTGCAAAATTAAATGTACACTCATTATGATTAACATTTAACCTTTATTCACCACATAATTTTCCGACGAAGAGTGTGCATCTGACCACCCTTCATCGAAGGTGACTCCGCCCCTCCGGATCCTAGATCCACCTCTAGACTACGTTGCAGTGGATAGAGGAGTTAGAGATTGATTGTTTGATTCCTAGAATGATCCTAGAATAATAGGGTAGATTTCGTGTGTGGTCCATCGGCTAATAATTACTTATGTCAAAAAAGTTATATTTGTTAAGAAAAATGGTGTGGATGTCTCCACCTTTTGTCAACAAAATCTGTCCCCTTTTACTTTCAACAATAGCAGCATAAGTTTGTTCAACAATGGCTGCACAAGTTTGCCTATAAAAGGCATGAATGTCTTTCATATTTGATGCAGAAAAAGAAAAATATACAGAGTATAAAAATAATACATTTCTTGCAATTTATTTCTTCCGCTATTTTATTTCATAACACGTTATCAGCACTAAACTCTAATCATTTCAAAACTTGAAGGCTAAGGTATTATTTTTCTCTTTATTTCAATATGTCTAATCTTACGAAACTTGAATTTAATATCCTTCAAAGTTCGGGCAGAAATTACCTTTCATGGAGATTGGATGTTGAAATCCATTTAGATGCTATGGGTCTTGGAGACACCATTCCGAAAGAAAATAAGCATCAAATCAAGATCGTGCTAAGGTCATGATATTTTTGCGTCATCATATTGACGAGATTTTAAAGAATGAATATCTTACTATTAAAGTTCCACTTGTTTTGTGGAATAATCTGAAAGAAAGTTATGACCACCTAAAAATGGTTATATATCCACAAGCACGATATGATTGGATGCACCTGAGATTTCAAGACTATAAGTCTGTTCATTAATATAATTCTGTCTTGTTCAGAATTTTTTCTCAGTTGAAATTATGTGGAGAACCCATTAATGATAATGGCATGATGGACAAGACACTTTCCACTTTTCATGCCTCGAATGTGGTCTTGACAACAATATAGAGAAAAAGGGTTCAAGAAATATTCTGAATTAAGTTCTCACCTCCTTGTGGCTGAACAAAATAATAATTTGTTAATGGAAAATCATGAGTTTCGACCTGCTGGATCTACACCATTTCCTGAAGTAAATGAGGTGTACGCCCACCATGCTAGGCGTTGAAAGGATCGCGGATCTGGTCGAGGACGTGGACGTGGGTGTGGCCGAAGACGAGACTATGGTCAAGAAAGAAATCATGTTCCTGACGTTAATCACTCACCAAATAAATGGTTCCATCAAAATGAACAAAGAAGAAGTGACAAACGTGAAGCAGGTAAAACATGTGTTTGTTTTAAATGTGGAGCAAAAGGACACTATCAACGTGACTGTCGTACTCCCAAACATTTGGTTGAGCTTTATCAAGCATCACTAAAGAAAAAGTGGAAAAGCCCTGAAGCTAATTTTGTCTCGAAAAATCATGTCGACATTGCTCACTTAGATGTAGCAGATTTCTTCGAGAATCCTGAGGGAAAGATAGATCACCTGATTGGTGATGGTTCTGTGGCTACGGAAGAATGAATAACTTTTGATATTTGTTAGTAATAATAATGTAATGAATAAATAATAAAGTAGTTGTTCTATTTTTATTTTAGTCATATTATAATAAGTTCATTAGTAATTTATTTTTTTTAGTTTTTAATATTGCAATATATTGTTTGATTATGAAAAAAAAAATACTAATAAATTATGGTCTTAATTCTTACATCATTTTGGATATCATAAAATATAGTTCATCGGGTTCGGTCAATAGAGAAACATTTAATCAAATCACTTATAAGTTTTCTTTGACATGGACTAACTATTATTATTGACATCGTTTTATGAACAAGTACATGAAAAATAAATTTGTAGCACTTATGACTTCCTATTAATACTTACCATAAAAATGAACATCACCCATTTGATTGCTCAAATTTATTATACTACTTAGTGTTGACTTTATAGTTTATTCATTATTAATATTTAATATATATTTGTTTTGTGTGTGCCATTTTATTTGAAGATATGGATAATTTTCAAAGCAAGTTGTGCAATTATGAAGACATTTGCTTAATTGATTCTGCTACAACACACACAATATTTAAAAATGAAAAATATTTCTCTCATTTAAATATGGGCAAAATAAATGTTACTACAATTTCTGGTAGTACTGATTTAATTGAAGGCTTCGGAAGAGATATTATAATTTTGCCTAAGGGAACTAAACTCATCATAAATAATGCTATGTTTTCTCTTAAGTCTCGGAGAAACTTGTTGAGTTTTAAAGATATCCATGAAAATGGCTATCATATCAAGACAATGGATGAGTTGAATCATGAATATCTTGGTATTACCAAGAATGTCTCTGAGCAGACATGTGTCATAGAAAAGTTCCCTGCTTTGTCTTCTGGCTTGTATTGGACAAAAATTAGTGCAATTAAGGCACATTCTATAGTAAACCAAAAGTTTACTAATTCTAATACTTTTGTACTTTGGCATGATCGTCTGGGACATCCAGGATCAATAATGATGAGATGAATCATAAAAATTTCAAATGGGCATCCATTAAAGAACTTGAAGGTTCTTTCGAATGGTGAATTTTCATGTAATGCTTGTTATCAAGGCAAGTTGATTGTGAGGACATCGCCAACAAAAGTTGGGATTGAATCTCCTGCGTTCTTAGAACGTATGCAAGGGGATATTTGTGGACCTATTCACCCACCTAGTGGGGCGTTTCGATATTTTATGGTCTTAATAGATGCTTCTTCTAGATGGTCTCATGTGTGCCTATTGTCATCTCGCAACGTGACATTTGCAAAATTGTTGGCACAAATAATAAGATTGCGGGCACAATTTCCCGATAATCAGATCAAGTCTATTTGTCTTGATAATGCTGCAGAATTTTCATCCCAAGCATTTAATGATTATTGCTTATTAATTGGGATAAAAGTTGAGCATCCTGTAGCTCATGTTCACACTCAAAATGGCCTTGCCGAATCATTAATTAAACGTTTGCAATTGATAGCAAGACAATTGCTTATGAAAACTAAGTTGTCCACCTCTGTTTGGGGTCATGCTATTTTGCATGCTGCAACACTTGTTCGTCTCAGACCGAAAAATTATCATAAATTTTCTCCATTACAACTGGTTTTGGGGCAAAAGCCTAATATATCTCATTTGAGAATTTTTGGATGTGCTGTGTATGTGCCTGTGGCACCACCACAACGCACTAAGATGGCCCCTCAAAGAAGGTTAGGAATATATGTTGGGTTTGAATCACCTTGTATTATTCTCTACCTAGAACCATTAACTGGAGATATGTTTACTGCTCGATTTTCAGACTGTCGGTTTGATGAGACTGTTTTCCCAAAATTAGGGGGAGAAGAAAATGAGATCAAAAGAGAAATTTTGTGAAAAAATCCATCACTGTCTCATCTTGATCCATGTGCTTCTATTTGTGAACAAGAAGTACAAAAGATTATTCATTTGCAGAAAATTGCAAATTAAATGTCAGACGCACTTACAGATTTAAAAAGGATTACAAAATCATACATTCCTGCAGTGAATGTCCCAATACGAATTGAGGTCCCTGTAGGACCATCTAATAGTGTCGTGGCTAATGAGACCAAAGCACGCCTGGAGCGTGGTAGACCATTAGGTTCTAAGGATCGAAGTCCTAGAAAAATAAAAATAAATGGTCAAGATGACACTACGACAGAATCTCATATGGAAGTTCAAGACTTGAACAATTTTGATACCCCTGAAGGAATTAATGAGCCTGAACGTCAAGAAAATAAGAAATTATTCATAAATACAAGTGATGGTGAAAATAATTTGAATCGATCGAAAATAGTGGTGGACTATGTCTTTGCATATAATGTTGCAACAAAAATCATGCAAGATAGTGAGGATCTCGAACCTCAATCAGTCACAGAATGTCGACAAAGAAATGACTGACCGAAATGGCAAGAAGCAATTCAATTTGAGTTGAATTCACTTATCAAGCGTGAAGTTTTTGGACCCATTGTTCAAACACCAAATGGTATTAAGCCCGTTGGCTATAAATGGGTATTTGTGCGTAAAAGAAATGAGAAAAATGAAATACAAAGATATAAGGCACGCCTCGTTGCACAAGGATTTTCACAAAGACCTGGTGTAGATTAGGAAGAGACATACTCACCAGTTATGGATGGAATAACATTGCGTTATCTCATTAGTTTCACTGTTCATAAGAGGCTTGAAATGCATTTGATGGATGTGGTGACAGCCTATCTTTATGGATCACTTGATAATGAGATATACATGAAAATTCCTGAAGGATACAAAATGCACGAGGCACCTCGAGAAATGTATTCAATCAAATTGCAGAAATCATTATATGGTTTGAAGCAATCCGAACGCATGTGGTATAACCGTCTTAGTAAGTATTTATCTAAAGAAGGTTATATAAATAATGAAATTTGCCCATGTATTTTTATAAAGAAAACAACATCGGAGTTTGTTGTGCTTGCCGTTTATGTTGATGATATAAATCTTATTGGAACTCCAATAGAGCTTCAAAAAGCAATTGTTTATTTAAAGAAGGAATTTGAGATGAAAGATCTTGGATGAACAAGATTATGTCTTGGTTTGCAAATTGAGCATTTGACAAACGGTATCTTTGTTCATCAATCTACCTATACAGAAAAGGTTTTGAAAAGATTTTATATGGATGGAGCACACCTATTAAGTACTCCAATGGTTGTTCGATCACTTGATGTGACTAAGGATCCATTCCGACCTCAAGAAAAGAATGAGGAAATTCTTGGTCCTGAAATACCGTATCTTAGTGCAATCGGTGCACTAATGTATCTTGATAACTCTACGAGGCCTGATATAGCCTTCTCTGTTAATTTATTAGCAAGGTATAGTTCCGCTCCTAATAGAAGGCACTGGAATGGAATCAAACACATATTGCGGTATCTAAAAGGGACTACCGATATGGGCTTATTTTATGGTAAAGATTGCAGTCCCGATCTTGTTGGTTATGCTGATGCAGGGTATCTATCCGATCCACACAAAGCTCGATCTCAAACAGGCTATGTATTCACATGTGGGGGTACTGTCATATCTTGGAGATCTACAAAGCAGTCTATTGTGGCTACTTCATCGAACCATGCGGAGATAATAGCTATTCATGAAGCAAGCCGAGGATGTCTGTGGTTGAGATCCATGATACATCTCATTCGAGAAAAATGTGGTCTGGAATGCAACAAAGTACCCCACTGTTTTATATGAAGATAATGCAGCATGCATAGCACAATTAAAGGGTGGATTCATAAAAGGAGATAGAACGAAGCACATTTCGCCAAAACTTTTCTACACACATGAACTCCAAAAGAATGACGATATCGACGTGCGACAGGTCCGTTCCAGCGATAATTTAGCAGACTTATTCACCAAAGGATTGCCGAACTCAACATTTGTGAAGATGATAGACAAGACTGGGATGCAACATCTTCGAGATGTTAAGTGATGTTTTAATCAGGGGGAGTAAAATACACACTGCACTCTTTTTCCCTTAGTCAAGGTTTTGTCCCATTGAGTTTTCCTTGATAAGGTTTTTAATGAAGTAGTTGAAAAATAAAATGTATATTACAAGATATGAATTATTAGAATTTCTTTTTATTTTATGTTAGACATCCAAGGGGGAGTGTTAAGAAAAATGGTGTGGATGTCTCCACCTTTTGTCAACAAAATCTGTCCCCCTTTTACTTTCAACAATAGCAGCATAAGCTTGTTCAACAATGGCTGCACAAGTTTGCCTATAAAAGGCATGAATGTCTTTCATATTTGATGCAGAAAAAAAAATATACAGAGTATAAAAATAATATATTTCTTGCAATTTATTTCGTCCGCTATTTTATTTCATAACAATATTTCTTTTTTATTCATTTTCTACGAAAAAGCGACGTACTTTTGAGATACTATATAGTACATAACTAAGTATTTAATTGAGTTACCGATTCACTTCACTTAATAGGGATAGAACTACTAACTGAAACATTATATAGACAGATAAATGTGGTTAAAAAAATAATTTATTTGACTTTAGAAATCCGAACACGTCACAAAATTGAATTGAGAGGGGAGTACACTAACACATTCTGTATAAGTCCAAGAAATCTGACGCAACGGATAGCGGATCTCCTCCAACTTTCTGCCTGAAATAATTCTTTATGTTTTTTTGCCCACCCTGCTGATTGTGAAAGTTTGAGTAAACTTACGCATACGAGCAGCTGTGGTGGAATGGTTAGTATCTTTATATTCTTAATTAAGGGTCTTGAATTTGAGATTTGAAGATGAAAAAAGTCTTGTTGGGAGCGCTACCCCTAGAATGAACCCTACAATGCGATATCCAAATATAGTTGGGCTCCAACACGAATACTAAATACTGGATGGGAAACAAGAAAAGGTTGAGTACACTTCATTACTCCTTACCTTGGATGCATGATTGATCATTTAACCAACTCCTAATTATGTGATGATCACTTTTTCTACAAATTGTTTGGCTGTATTCATAACGTAGCACATATCCCACATGGAAGAAAGATTCTACAAGTCCACGTGGCCAAACAGTTCTTAATTAGCTAGGAGTTGATCTGCAAATCCTCATTTAGCATTATTATCAAATGGGGAGCACCTAATCTACAACTAAAAGGCAACTATGGAGGAGTATTAAAGAAGAAAAATGAAGGGAATCATCATACATGTATATTAGGTTATATTGACAAGGTTGTTTTGGTACCTTTGTAGTCCAATACTCCAACCAATTTTACCAAACATGAAACTTAGTATTTTTAGGGATTATAATTAATTCTCTATCAACAAAAACTAAAACATACATGCGAATAAAATATGCTATTTTTGAGATGTCTTCATATTTATAGAACTTGAAATGGAGATTATTCTTGAAAAGTTGCCCCTTTTACAAATCGTTGCAATTGTAGTGTTCTGTTCCGTTTTAATATTGAATTCAAAAATTGCAAATTAACAGAAACTGTTCAAATAATAAAATACTAGTAATAAACTTCTTATTTAAAAGACCTAGCTATCATATTACCAACTATTCCAACAACTTCACCCTAAAGGCTATTTAAAGTAATATAGTATTTTTATGAGGTAAATATAATTATTAATGTGGGTAGAACACCAATATAAAAGCTATGTATAAAAAATTCTAAAACCCACCCAACAATATGTATAATCAGCTATAGTTTGACCTAAAATGCAATGGATTGGGTTGATTTCCAAGGAGGAGGGAATCACCAAACAAGGTTGAAGCCCAGCCCTTCCCTAAACAAGGTTGAAGCCCAGCCCAGGTGGAGTATGAGTATGACTGCCTAAAGGCAATTTTCAAAGGAAACAAATACTCCACCAGTCTCGTATTAAGTAGTCGTTTGGTCATGAAAACTAAAATTTTTTGAAGTTAGAGTTGTGTTTGGCCATGTATTTTTTGAATTTTTTTTTTGACTTTTGAAAAAAAAAATTACATATGATTTTATGCCCTAACTTTTACAAACTATCAAAATCACCCAACTAAAATTTACCTACTAATGAAAAAAGAATACAATTAGCCACTATTATAAAAATAATTACATATACATGGCCATATTTAATGAATTTCAATTACGACATATATAATATTTACATTAATAGACGTTTTCTCATATTTGAAAATTTTAAATATGAATGTTATATTAACAGATCACTGCTTCCTGTTTTTTAGGTAACAAATATTATCTTTCAAACAAATTTATTTTTTTAGGAATTTATTTAATTTATTTCCTTCATTTTCCGTTCCTAAAAAATAGGAAATGATGAGTTGTTATTAAATTTTAGGGTGCCGCTAATTTATTTCTTTAATTTTCTTATACATGAAAGATTTTACTGTGTGTGAATAAATTATTTCTATGTAAAACATGTTTTGCATATTTATGGTATATTATATCATATATCATAGATATATAAATATGCTTAGTATGTTTCTTTATACTTTGTATTCTTATATATGTGTGTATATGATATATACATGGTATAAACTTCATATATAACATACTTTGTATATTTTTATTATAAAGATGCTTAGTGTGTTTCTTAATACTTTGTATATTTATATATGTGTGTATATGGTATATACATGGTATAAATTTTATATATACCATACTTTGTATATTTATATTATAAATATAATACTTTATATATTTATGAGTATAAATATAAATTAGCAGTAAAATAATGTCTTAAATAAGAGAGAAAATTAAATAAGGGATAAAAATAATGATGAGAGAGAAAAAGAGATATATATTAATTAGGATAGCATAAAGTTTGAAATTATAATTATCTTATTCTTTAAAACTGCTATATACGTAATATTGAAAAAGTAATGTTATAAGGAGAGTTTTATGTAAAAATTTAAAAGATTGGGGTTATATGTAATAATAATAAAAGTTGGAATTGGAGTTGAAAAATTGTGAAAACAACAAAAACCTGTTTTCCCTTTTCAGAAAAATTTTCCGGAATTATTTTCCGAATTTTCATGGCCAAACACTACAATTTTCAACTCCGAAAAAAATTTCCGGAAAAAAGGAAAAAAAATTCATGGCCAAACGGGCCCTAATTATTTACTTTTTCTTTTACGTCTGCTAAGAAATCATAAATAAAATGACAGTTTTATTAATTTATCCATTAAGATTTTTTTTTTTGAAACTTTACAAACTTATTTATATTTTCAAAGAGGAATTAATCCTGACGATAAATCATAATTCCTTCTTCAACAATAACATATCCACAGTATTCCAACGAAAGGGGGTTTGAGGAGAGTAAAGTAAACACAATCCATACCACTAGCTCAGATAAAGTAGAGAGACTCTTTCTGATAGATCCCGATTAATTAATTCTCTCTTGTGATCATTTTTTAAATTGAGATGTAATTTGTTCAACTATTTTTAGTAATATAGACAACTAATATGGGATGGATGGAGTATGTGCACATGTAATAGAGATCTTTTGGGACCACTCGAGTTTCTATGAAAGGAATTTGAATAAATAGCCGATAGTTTGAAGCCTAATTATCAAATATAGCGTTAGTTTAGATAATTACCAAACACTTAATAGATTTTAAAATTTGCTTTGTGTCCGGACACCCATACAGAGCGAGTTTCAGAATTTTCTTTTGGAACTCATCAATCTCCTTGACAAAGAACATTCCTTCACAAGTTGTTATTACAATAGTAATTCTAACTAACAATTTTAGTACATCCTATCCAATGAAGGATCATATTTGAAATTCGCGAAGAACCATACGAAATTCCCAGTCATATAGATGATGAGGAAGAATTGTGGTTTATAGCTCTCTAAATGAAAATGCATAAATAATCAATTCCCAAGAAGAAGAAAGAGGTGCAAAACACAAACACAAGGAAATTTTCATTTCTGCAGTCTCAGAAAATCATAAATACAAAGCTTTACTTAAAACAATTGTATGTTTGCAAACACCATATACAAAAATGAGAAATATGTAATAAAACTTCTATAAACAAACCTACAAAAAGCCTTAGAAAAAACAAAACAAAACAATTAATCTAAATGTCATCCATCCAAGTCCAAACCCTTCTTCATTTCCCCCTATATCCAAGAAAGCCCAAGCATACCTACATATTACTCCCCACTGCATTCTCAAAGATCTGATCTTCTGAATATCGATATTTTCAAGAATTGCAATACCGATGATCAGATTTGCTTTGATTTGCTATGGAACCGCCCATTAAAACAACGAATGGAAATCATTAGAATAGTAAAATAAAGCCTTTCATCAACTTAAACGATGACTGTTTGGCCACTGAGTACATCCTGAAGCTGGAGAGAACCATCCTTCATTAGATTAACGCTTAAGCTTTTGAATCTTTCTCTCGAGTATTGTCGAGATGCCTTTCTCCAATCGGTTCCTGTCTTCATCATTGCTACAAACTCCTCGTAACTGATTTGTCCATCCTGAGAAAAATGCAATAATGACGTAAAACTGGCATGACACATCAGAGACAGGAGACGGTGGAAAGGGAAATACGTGTGGACAAATTAACAAGTGCAAACGTTGCAGTACTTGATAAGATCCAACAAGCTTCTTCAGCAATGGTTAATGTTAGGAAGCATTCTAGCTCGTCTCCCTAAATATGTTGAAAGAGCAATGGAAAAAAGGCAGGGTCATCAAACGGGGAGAAGGTGAGTCTAACCTTGTCTGTATCAACTTCGCGCATGATCTCATTCACTACATCAGTGTCGCATGCTCCTGAATCATCTGCTAAAGCTTCTCGTAGCTCATCAAGCTCAATATAACCACTTCCATCCCTGTCAAAAAACATGAATGCTCTACGAAAATGCTCATCATTTTCCATTCTCTGTAAGTGGATTATAACTGCTACAAACTCCCCGTAGTCTAGGACTCCATTTCCATCAACATCAGCCTAATCAAATATTAGGTTCAGCAGCCGTCAGGCAAGAATATTTAATTAATCTATTACTGAGGGAAAAAATGACTCTATCTGCAATAGAATTTGTTCAAAGGTCCATTTCCCAAATGGAAAAAAGTTTGAGAATTTGCATACAAAAGCTGCATCAGACATAACCAGGTTGCACCGGGACTTGAGGTAGTGCAGAAAAGAGATGGCAAAGGCCTATAAGATCAATTATTTGTCAAATCAGACATAACCACAACAACTATGTATGATAAAGCTTGAGACTTGGAAGTTGCACTTTTCCATCCTAGGTATGGCATAGCATAAAACAAAAAGAAAACATTATTACACCATGGCAAATTTGATTGCGTAGTTAAATGTTATTTAACTACTTTGTTCTATTTTATGTGACACACTTTCCTTGTTAGTCTGTTATAAAAAAATGACACTTCTCGATATTTGGAAACCATAGCCTTAATGGCAATCTTTATTGCCTTACAAATGCCATGGCGGGTTTGGAACCATATGCTCCAAAAGCATATTTTTCTTTTATAAACTTTGTGTCAGATCAAACACTACTGCATAAATTAGCCTGGAGAGGGCATATCACAATGGTGATAACATTTCATCCAACGAATGGGACACCACACAGAATTGACGTTGTTAATCACCCTTCTTGTATTCATTATCCACTTATTACTATGCAAAACAAGTATCATATACAATTTTAGTATCCATATAGTCTGAATTCCATGCGTAGTTGTTAATGTATTGAAAAAATTATCTAATTAAAACTTCAAACCCTACACAAGAAGGAAGAAAATCATCCTGAAATCTATCATGTGACACTAATCACCTTCCAGAAATTGGAAGTTACCATGAAACACATCAGAATACATATATTTAGAGAGGACAGCAGAATATGGATACAAACATGCTTTACCTGCTTCAACGTATCGATGAGATAAACTCTAGCAATAAATTTGTAGTAGTTAAGGGCCCTGATACCATGTCTAATATCAGATTTTAGAATCAGATAATACCCAGCATAGAATAGAGATCAAACATACACACATAGTATATTGTATCCATTTATCACAAAAAAACTGAGAGGATGAATGTAGAGACTGGTAGAGTGAGATAAATAAACGTGAAGAAACTCAGATGGAACCACAATTTACAGCAGCACATACAAAAACTAGGACGCATACAGGAAACTGAGTAAATAGAGGAAAAATATGTCCTCCTATTTTGCCATATAAAAGTAGCAAATCTCATAAAACCAACCAGAAGAAAGAACAAAATACTGTTTCAGTGTGTTTAAATGAAGAGGAATGTTTACCACATCCATCAGCAACTTCATCTCTGCTTCTGCCAACTGGGAGCCAACCTTTCTAAGTCCAGCCTTTAGTTCATCATATGTTATTTTCCCATCACCATCACAGTCCATCAATGCAAACATCTCTCTAATTACTTCAATCTCTTCAAGTTTCAAGTGCTCGGCAATGACCTAGGCAATTTGACAGGTGCGAAAATAAATCAAACTAAAGCACATTATTTGATTATGGAAATAATTATACAAGCAATAGAAGCCTTGGAGAAGTTGGGACATAAGCCAACACATAACACATCATTTTCAGTGATATAGCAACTCTCTCTATCACTCTGATTAATAAGGCTAAAAAAGTTTACATTGGCCTTCTCTTGGTAGCTCCACCCATATTAGTAGTTGAACAAATAAGAGGCTTACCCGCAAAGCTTTCTTTTTGAATCTGTTCATGATAGAAAACTGCTTCAGTCTTGTCCTGACAATATCTCCCAATGGAACATTTGAAGCCTTTTTCGCATTTTGAATCCAGGGATGATCTGCAATAAAGTAAAGAGTCTTAAAAGACATAAAACTTATGACATATTTTGAACAGTTTTACTTGATAAATCTGCATTTGTTAGTCACTTTCCTAAAAGTAAAATAAGATCTTTGTTAGTGAGAATCAGCATATGATCTTTCAAGCATGGTCCTGATTTATTTTTTTAAGATATCCGAGTCTACGAGCATGGACATAGAGGTTGATATCTCTAAAGGGTGGGGAAGGATTTCATAACTACCACATAACTGAGACTCGCCCTATTCATGAAAAGACAAAAACTGCGAAGTGAAATAAACAGCTGGATATTTAGTTGATTATAATCAGGAGGATACTTCATAAGTGAGACACACATATAGTTACAACACAACACATGAAACTAGTCCTACCAAAACAGATTTGATTCATTGAGCTACCATATAGCTCAATCAATCCTCAGAGCCCAGCAGAGAATAGAAACAAATGCAATGGCAATCCAGAAAAATAAAAAACATATCTTTCCACAAATCAGTATGCCTGAACAATGGATCCTTGAAACTAAAGCAAAGATTTCCATTGTAGTGAGCAGAAAATACTAACAGTAAATCAGCTTGCATAGGTCACTGAATCAAATCATAAACAGTTTCCAAATGCCTTTGAACACGTCCAAATGAAACCCCACATTTTTCTTCTTTCTCCTCTAACTTAAAGTAATACTGAGGATCTTCAACCATCAACTCGAAAAACAAAGCGATCTATTTCAAACCATCTCTTTGCTCTACATATTGTTTTCCATGTACCAGGGGAGAGCTGTTTACTGGAATGCTTACCAAGGACCTGTTGGGCTGTCAACCGCTTCTTTGGGTCAGGTTCCAGCATCTGTCTAACTAGACTTTTTGCCTTTTCGGAGACTTGAGGCCATGGTTCCCTCTTAAAATCAATCACTCCCCTCAAAATTGCAAGAGCAACCCCTTGTTCAGTTTCTGCAAAAGACGATCAAGTTAAGCAACAGACTTAACTCCGGAACCACAAGTAATTGCAAACATCAGAACTCAACATTAAACTAGAAAAACAACATGTACCAGCCCAAAATGGAGGAACCCCACATAACAAAATATATAGTATGACACCAGCGCTCCAAATATCAACTTCAGGTCCATAATTCCTCTTCAACACCTCTGGTGCCATGTAGTATGGACTTCCCACAATCTCCGAGAATCTTTCTCCTGATCAATTACACAAAAAATACTAAGGATCACACACTTCTTGATGATGAAACTAACACTTAAACAAACATAAAGAAAAATTTGGAAGAATTTAGAAGTCGTACCAGGCTTGAAAAAGACGGATAGGCCAAAATCAATGGCCTTAAGAGCAGAATGTTCTTTCTTATTAGCAAACAGAAAATTCTCAGGCTTCAAGTCTCTATGCATAACACCATTGGCATGACACATCCTAACAACTTCCGCTACAGTTCTAGCAACCCCAGCAGCAGCTCTTTCACTGTAATGACCTCTAGCTACAATTCGATCGAATAACTCTCCACCTTCACACAACTCCATAACAAGATGAACAGCTTCGTTATCTTCATAAGTAGCTCTCAACTTAACAATATTTGGATGATCAGGAAGGCTAGACATAATAGCAACTTCTCTTCTAACATCTTCGATATCCACAGCTGTTCGAAGCTTCTTCTTTGAAATGGACTTGCACGCTAGCGCTTCACGTGTCTCCCTGTCTGTGCATAGATAAGTTACTCCGAATTCACCCCTACCCAATTCTCGTCCTAATATATACTTATCTGATATTCGTGTCTTAGGAAAGAAATCCTTCAGCACTCTGATAGGTGCAGGTGATCCGGAGTAGGGGTTCGGTCTACGTTCTCTAGGCTTCTTTGGTTTTGTTGGAGAAGGATCGGTTTTTGAAGCTTCTTCTGGTCTTATGCAGGCGTTGCAGTTACCCATGGTGAAGTGGGAAGAGGTTGCGCCGCCGTTAAAGTGGTGGCTCCGCCGCTAAAAGTGGTTGCCGGAGGTGGTTGTGTAGATGGAGGACATGGCACGGCAAAGACTTTTGTTTAAGGATATCGTGAGAAAGAGAAAAAGAAAACGCGGGGCTCAGTTGGGAAGTAGTAGTAGTTTTTGAATAAAGTCCATTTATTGCCAAATCTTGTTATAATCCTATTTTAAAATTCACCTTCTTTTTTCTATGAATTACTTTATTTTAAAGAAAAAAACATGTAGTAGTAAAAAGAATATATATATTGGAGAAATATCCTGCACTCTTCAAAAAGAATCTCTTCCAAACATGGGTAGTAAAATAGATGGAATCCAGTGAGAATTGAATGCAAAACGCGATAGATTTGTTTTTTTGTTTTATTGTTTTCGATAAATACACTTTATATAATTTAAAAAATGCGAACAAATGTTAATTACTTTCTTCATTTAAAAATAAGTATCGTTTTTGTATGTATTTCTTGAGAATTGAGTAGTATTGAGGAAAAAAGTTATTCTTTAATGTAAGGGTATAGTTGGAAACAATTACTACTAATTATTGTTTGAATTTTAAGCATAATTATTTGAGATTTTTTATTTTTATTTTTACTAAAATGATATTTATTTTAAGATGGAGGAAGTAGAAGCTAGCAGGACATTCAATTTAGATTCGTAACATTTTAATTTGAATCATGGTATTTAGGAGTAGTTCAGTTCCCATGTGGACTAGTATAAATTCCAAGTGGTATTGTATAATTATTAGCCAACTTATATATAGAAAAAAGTGGTGCTACTAATAAATTTGGATCGAAACATGGAGGAAATTCTTTAATTGAAAAGTAAAATCGGAAGGTATTCTCCAACTAAAAATGAAATAAATGAACTTTACTTTGCTCAACTAAATAGTTGGTCAACCACAAAATAGCAAATTCCCTTCTGGTACTTAGTCTTAATTTCTTATATTAATGTTCTTACTACAAAACAAAGCTTTCTAGAAGAGTAGAAGTTCATTTCCACTAGATAAAAGCAAACTTGAATACCAATTATTCAACACTATTTATCCATTTAAGGTTAATTTTTTACCTCACTCAATGCGTATGAAAGCAAAAATGCATTTTCATTGTTAAAGAGGTCAAACTGTACCACCCACTTGAGGTCGAGCTGCGACGGGCATCCCAAACCACGAAAGCTCGAGAGATCCCTTAGCTCAGCTCATTAGTGATATTGTCCGCTTTGGGCGCAGTCCCGCACGGCTATAAAAGCCTTGCCTAAACTCAGTTTGAACTCACGCCCACATAAACAGGACTGATACAGGAGTGGCTCTGAGGTCATTCTGTCACGATACGAGCCGAGGCCCTGACCTCGACAGACATCCCGAATTATGAAGGCTCGAGAGACCCCCTTAGCCCAGCCCACTAGTGATATTGTTTATTTTAGGCCCAGGCCCGCACGATTTTAAAACGCGTCACTAGGGAGTAAGACTTGCTTACTTATACACTCAGCGTCCCTCCTATATTTTATCGATGTTGACTCCTTTTCCTAAGTTGAGATGTCACTGAGCCCTTGATATAAAGTCGTCTTTAACAAAAAAAAAAAAAAAAAACTTGATCCTCTTAATGGAATTTTTCAGTGCGAGTCTGAATTAGTAGTACCGTCGAATTGTACTGTTTTTTTCTCTGGAGGACAAGCAAAGTGAATTTGATAAATGATGGATTATAATTAACAGACCCAGTCAATTATAGTAATTTTCCACCCCCCTCTTTTTAACTTTTTTTGGTTGAGTTTACCAAGTCTATCTGGTCTCCCTCTCTCTCACCATCAACACCTACCACTGGCTTTCATGATTGCATCAAGGACCACTAATATTTTCTACAAGATTAGATTAGATTAGACCAACTTGGAAAATAGTATCATTAATAAACTTTTCGTCTCAAAAAAGAATTGCTAAAATTAAGAATATAAAAGACATGCTAGATAGCTTGACCTCATACAACTCTACGAAAATACTTCAGAAAACATAGAATGAAGAAATTTTCTGACTCATCAAATAACATTAATAATGACATTTAAATGAAAATACATAGGTTTTAACAAGCACAAATTAAAGGAGAGAGTCAAAACATCTGAATATAACAGCAAGAGCGGATCCATAACTTAAATTTTATGAGCTCATCATTAAATTTTCTTAATTAAACCCATTGTTTATTCAAAGTTATGAGCTTATGTCTACCGTCGACCGACCCGTATAAAACTCTACACCCGTTTTTTTAATGACAGTTCAATAAACTAGTAGGTGCCAACTTTTCAATCCTTAATTTAATTCATAGTATATTTTTATGGACCTATATCATGATGTGGGTGTATTTAAGTCATAGGTGGATTTGGTGGTATATGGAATTAGAAATGGAACTCAAGGGTTGAGATTAATTTGTGGTACCAGTAGATGAAGTTGTTGAACAATTTCATTGTTTGATGGCACATATCAAGTCCTAAAACACTGCCACAAAATATATTTATTTGACCAAACTAAACGTATTGGATTGGGAAGAGAAAAAAACATGATTAGATTGATCTAATTTGTGAAAATCATGATGGTTTTGTTCCAATTTCTAAATCCAACCTTTTTCAAACTAAAATTCTGACTTCATTCCTCTTTTTCCTTGGCAATAAGCAAATAAAATTTTGGAATGTTTTTAGTTTTTCATATGGTGTTTGATATCTACATTAAAGTCCGATTAAGCACATCATGACATTTGATCACTCTAGATACTTACTTTTTTTTCCTTTTAAATTTTCTTTATAATTGATATCCAACATGGTTTGAAAATGCCGATCCAGTGTCTAACGAATATTGATCTTGAATATAATATATATACGAAATACTTTATTAGCAAATATAAATAGTAGTAACATATTTGATATGCGAATATTAGTAGGAATTAAAGAAAGAACTTAATCCGACTCTAATTGGCACAAATATGATGTTCTAACTTAATTAATTTGTAAGATAGTGTAAAACTAACAAACTTGACAAGTGTGATATTGATCGCTCTGAGCTAAAGTTTGTATGATTTCTTTAAGCGCCCACACTATTTTTACATATTTCTTTTCTTTTCAACTAGCAGTACTATTAGTGTTATGAGATTTGTTTAATTTCCATACATTATTTTAGAGATTAATCGTCAATTGAGCATTTATGGCCACTGAAAGTCTATTGGCTTTCGTTTTGTGCATGCAAACTTAAAGCTACATGGAGTGTAAAATAACAAAATAACATGATATGATATTATCGTTTTAAGCTAAGTCCCCATAATTTTTTCAAAAAAGTCTTACACCATTATAGTGACTATTATTCTTACACCGAACATTGTTCGCACACATCAAACAGCGTCAGGTAACAAACAATAAGATTAGTATACATTGACATATAATTACTAATTAGGTAGCAGGTTAAAGGTCACTGTATTTGGATAGCGTGACCATTTGACTTAAATGTGGTTCTTGCTCTAAGCAAGTACTGGTCCAAAGTAACACTCCAAAAGTTCTTCCAAATAATTCTGCTAGCTAGGGCCTAGGGGTACAATAGCAAGAAAAAACTTCACCACGATATTTCTAGTCTAAGGTGCCATTAATTTTCTAAATTATCACCTCTCTGTAGAATGTAAAAATCAAGAAAAACAGGTTTTGTCATGATGATATTTTGAAGTAGTATGTGGTTTAAAGTTTAACTTATAGTACGTGGAAGTTTTGACCAAAATAAGTAATTTTTTAAATTAAATTTATTAAAGTAATATGTTTTCAAAAATTTTATAAAATTATTATAAACGTTGTTGACAGTAATGTATTACGTAGGTTTTAAAAAAAATTAACAGGCCAAAATGAAGACGGCGTTAAAGTGGGAATCGTTACTGATAGTAACATTTTTTATTTAATTAAAACGTTACCGACAGTAATGAGATTCTGCAACTCTGCCGCATCAGACTTTGTCACTCTACCAAATCAACTCTGCAAAGTCTGATGTGGCAGAGCTGCAGAGTCTCATTACTGTTGGTAACGTTTTAAGCCAAAAACGCTATTGCCAGTAACGATTCTTATTTTAACGCTATTTTGGTTCGTTAATTTTTTTTTAAAATCTAATAAGTTACTGCCAACAACGTTTACACTGATTTTGTAAAGTTTTCAAAAAACATACTCCCTCTGTTTAAAAAAGAATGACATACTTTTCTTTTTAATTCGTTTCAAAATGAACGATCCCTTTCCTTTTCTGGCAACTTTTTAATTGTAACTTTCCACGTGACATGTTTAAGACCACAAGATTGAAGGACATTTTGGTATATTTGACATATCTTTAATTTAAGACCACAAGATTCAAAAGTTTTCTTTATTTTTTTAAACTTCGTGTCAAGTCAAACTAGGTCATTCTTTTTTAAATGGAGCAAGTATGACTTTGGTGAATTGATTTAAAAAAATGACTTATTTTGATAAAAAATTCTAATATGTGTGATGATTTTGATATTTTAAATTAATTCCTATCGAGTGATCTTGAGATTGGCATGAGGCAGAAAGAAACCTGTTCAAATTCTTACTGTTGACATGGCAACTTTTTGACAATAACATAGAACCAAAGTTTCTTAGCTAATTAATGCTTGGTTACATTGATGTTGTGACGAACAAATTGGGTCCCAATTGAAATCCATTGACATTTTGTGTACATTAAGTCATCCAGAAGGTAACGTCCAGAATAATTAGTTTGATTATTATTTTTTTTACAGTTCGTGGCGTTCGAATCAGTTTACGCATATCTAGATTAATCCACGGAATACTTATTACATTTCACTTGAACAAATATCGAATAATTTTGTTCAATCAAAACTAAACGAAGAAATCAAATCACACAGGGTGTATATATGTTTGGTATGGAGGAGAACATTTTCTCTATTCCAATGCTTGGTTTTCTCTACTAAACGAGTTTGTAATTAAAAAATGAGAGGAATAATTTTTCTAATGAAAGTAGAAAAAATAAGTTTCATAAGTGACACTGACAGACAGACGACAGCTCAATCTCTTCTGATCACATCACACCCATCAATGCTCCCAACACCCTTTACTATCCCAACCCGCTCAGCTTACAAAACTCGAATAATATTGAGTTGAAATTCAGCAAGATTACTCTTAATGATAAGAAAGGAACATCTTGCCGTATTATTAAATTAAAGTGTGGGGAAGTAGGTGTTGGCTGGATAAACAATATGGTCAAGTAGGAGAGGCTGAGACAAAGTCAAAAAAGCAGTTTGTTTCGTCCAAAATAAGAAAATAAAATATACTAGCAATCCCTAAATGTTTGCTATTCATTGTGTACTGCAACAGTTTTTCTTATATGACATTATTTATGATTTCTCAAATCTAAATTAATTAAGCTTTGATTATATTAATAATCATATACACGCTTATTTGGATAGTTCTTGTGTCAATACTTAATAATATGTGATTCTCTAACACTAATTCCTACATTTTCTATTGACCCACAAGTTTGTAAGTAGATTAGTGATTTTTTCACCAAGTAATTTACACATACCAAGTACCAACCAATAGGTCCTCTAACGCCTTCTAATTGATACACTAGCTAGAGGAACATAATTACATAAATATTTACACTAAATTGGACTCTCAATATATTACATCTCAACCTCAAATCAAAGAATTTTATCGGGATAACTCAAACTATCAAGTCACGTATAAAATATCTGCAAGTAAATCTCTCTATGATAATCATTAATCAATTACCTGATAATAAAAATGATAATGAACTTTAATCCGTCGATACAAATATATAAAGACAAGTACGTAAGTAATCCATGCAATTGATGGGACGGTTGGGGGATCCCATTAGTTGGAAGCACATTATACTATTTATTATCATCAATGAGTGTAGTTCAATTAAGAGCAGGAAACAATGATGGAAAGGCAAGAGCTTTTTCCATGGAAGGGGTATCTTTATAACCTGGCAATAGGCCTTATAAGTAGTTGTAGGCCTAACATTAAAAAGACCATGTTGGCAACATTATTATGTTGTTTGGTGCATGGTGTAATGTGAGAAGAAAAAAAAGGCATAAAGTGTTGAACTTCCACAGCTCATCTCCTCACGCCAACTTAAAAGGAAGAAAATAAATGAGAAAAGACATGATTTTCCTGAACTTCTCCGTTTAACTCACTTTAGCACTTAAATTAAATTTTTATTTATTTATCTCTCTTAACATTTTTAAAGTGTATTATTTTTACCCCTCAAAACTGAATATCACTCTCACAACGGAGAGTGTGTTACACTCGCCTACACATCAACACCACATCATACCACGGCAGAGCCAAGTCATTGTTACGTAAGAAATTACTATTTTTCTAAAAAAGATTTAATCCCCCATACATTATTTTTATATATTTTATAAAAAAAAATATGTATGTACTATTTTATTTATTTATTTATTTATATATATATATATATATATATATATATATATATATATATATATATTAAATAAAAAAGGCACCTCCACCCCTCATTTTCTTTCTTCTTCACACCCCCCCACCCCATCCGCCCACCCTGCTCTCTCTACGTTTTCTCCTCTTCCAGCCCTCACCCCCACCCCCTACCCTACAAACGCAAGCCCCCCCTCCTCCTCTTCCAGTGCCTCACCTCCCTCCCTAGTTTTCCAATTGAATCTCAATCGTTTTTCAAAAGAAAAAAAAATAAAGTAAAAAAAAAAAAACTTAATTTTTTTTAAGAAGACAGTGGGTCTTCTTCTTCCATAGTCTTGGACCAAAGCAAACATAGTGGATAAATTGCAAATATAACTTTGATTGTGAGGGCTTAAGATTTGGTTTTGAAACAACATAATCGCTATGATGATCTCAGACCAATCACATAGTTTGTTAATTATGGTTTCCAAAATCAGAAAAAAGCAAAGTAAAAAAAAAACTCCATTTTTTTAAAAAGTTTTCAGCTAAAGGGTGATTTTTTTTCTTTTTTTGGTATAAGAATGTTGAATTATTACATCTTAATCATTACATCTTGTGTCCGATTAATTACCGTCTTGAAAGTGTTGATGGAGAATGTGTGTGAGATTGTTAATGGGGAAATTAATGGTTGAAGAAAATGAGTGAAGTTGTTAATGGGGGAATTAATGGTTGAAGAAAATGGGTGAGATTGTTAATGGAGAAATTAATGGTTGAAGAAAATGGATGAGATTGTTAATGGAGGAATTGATGGTTTAAAGAAAATAAGTATTGTTGTTCTTGATCAATTGGAGAAGAAAAGAGTGTAGGGTGTGGGTGTGGGTTGCCATGAGAGGGGTGGGGGCATTGAAGAAGAAGGATATTTTCTTTTTATCTTATAAAATGCTCTCATACGCTACCGTTCCAAAATGACTCAAGATCCTGAAAGGGCCTACATATCGGGGATTGAGCTTTCCTTTTTGCTAAATCTCTTTACTCCCTTCGTGGGAGAGATCTTCAAATATACAAAATAACCAATCTCAAATTTAAGATCCTTTCTCCTCACATTTATATAAGATTTCTGTCGGCTCTGGGATGTCTTAAGCCTCTCCTTGATCAACTGAACTTTCTCCAAAGCGTCGAATACTAAATATGGCCCTATCAATGCAGTCTCACCTACCTTAATGGTACATTCTACCCTTTCCACAAGACCTGCTGCGATGATGCATGCAACATATGTCTTGAAGCATTTTCTGATAGTAATCCTTCTACTGTACGTATTGTTGGCATTATCTTGTATTAGTATGAACATAATTGGCTTTGTCATCGAGTAACATAATGTTTCAATTTGCAGGTGACTGGTTGAAAGCATGAGTTTCATCTTCAATATATTCTTCAATGGTGATCTAAACAATTCCCTATTAGTTAGGTATCTCAAGTCTAAATTGTTCTTGCAGTTATCTCTATGGTGCATAATGCCTTCTTATGACTTGCTGAAAAAGATGAATTTTTTGTGGACATAGATGGTTATCTTTTTTTATTTTAATATAAATCTGTATGTATACCTTCTTTTTTATTTATTTATTTATTTGCATTACAGTTTGAAGTGTTCATTATCTGCATTAGAGCTTCACTGAATTCGAGTTCACATCAAAGTCTCATATTAGAGGTTAAGCCGTCTCTACCAAGAGTGACTTGAGACTTAATTGCTCAATTCTAAGGTTGCCAAGAAATTGAAGTGTGATAAAAAAAAAGTGATAGTAACTTATATTATGATCAAGAACTGTTTCTTTGTTCGATGAACCTGGTAAAAATATCAAAGACATAATATGTGAAAAGATAAAAATAGATGAAATAGTAAATGTACTGGCCCATTGCAAGTCTTTAATTATATGCTTGAAATTTTCTTCCAAAGTGCTTGCATGATTTTGTTTAATATTTGTAAATTATATGGCATTTGAAGCATACTTTTATAAACACGTTATTTGAATAAGTGACTTGCCGATTATTATAGCTCTCCAGCCACTTCATGTTCGGCCTTACTCTTCCCATCCTATAAACAAACAAAACACAAACATTCATTTAGTTAGTCTCAATTAAAAAAACATACACATTCATTTAGTTAGTCTCAATTAAAAAGAGGAGTACTACTTTAAAATTCTGTAATGTATGCAATGACGGACCTAAAATTTAGGTATTGTGGATGCTCAGGAGGTTGGAACATATATATGGACATCCAAAGTTTTAAGATTCCGCATTAAAATCTAAGCACCCAATTATATTTTTGATTTCAAAGATTTTTTTCATCTTATATCATTTTTTATATATTTTTTAAATATAATTATACCTATTCTGCATTGAGTTTAATGGATAACGGAGCACCACCAATTTGAACCTGAATCCGCCTCTGAAGGCATGGAACCTAAAAAACTCTCAAAAGAAAGAGTACTTGTTGGGTCAATCAGTGGCCGGTGTAAAAAAAATTACATGAAAAAAAATATCTTCTCATATACATACATACCCTAGCACACAAATATCTTACTTTTTTTAGCATATGAGAGAGATACACGAATCTCGGTTGTTTGTTTTATTTTTTATTTTTAGTTTGTTTTGAAAAATAATATCTTTTTCCTTTTTTAAATACTCATTTACAAATTTTCATATAGCATATTTAAAACTTAAGATTAAAGTATATTTTAATATATTTCACAGATCCATAACTTACGTCTATAATAATTAAAAGAGATATAGAAAATGTATGGTGAACTATCATGTTCTTCTTCATGTACATTTTTAAATTTAATGTTGATCTTTTAAATTTTTTACTTAATAATATAACATTCAACAATTTATTCTTTTGATATATATTTATTGTTAATTAACGCTATATACACGTGCAAAACACGTACACTACACTAGTTATTTTGAACAGCATAGAGATAGTATTAGCAAACCAACTAAAATGACAAAACACTATCATGATATTTAAAATTAATTTCTTTAATTCACTTCACCCTGCGCCGGAGTTTCTATCTATTGCTAGAATAACTTTGTTCAAATATTATTTCTCAATTGTAACCCCCAAAAGAAAAACAGTAACTTACATAAATCCCTAATAATTTAAGCAATATTACATAAAATTTTATTTATTTTGCTAATTACATCTTATCCCGGAATTTTAAAATGGTGATTCATATGTTAAGCAGTGATACATATGTAACAGATCAGGTAATTATTTTAGGAAGACAAAATGACCTTCTGGACCCCTGTACTATGTCAACTTTGTAAGTTGGACACTTCTACTAACATGTTTGTCATTTGGACCCTTGAACCCATCAAAAAGCAAAATTTTGCACCCTTTGATCGTTGACCTTGCCTATGTGGCAAGGTCATGGTGACTAGGACAAAGAGAGTGTAACCACTCGCCTGGGGTGCGAGTGGGGGTCAATTTTTGGCCAATTTTACATTAAAATAATTTTTTAAAAAATAAAAAAAATATTAAAATTTAAATAAAAAATAAAAAGGGTCCTTTCTTTTCCTCCATATTTTTCAATTTAAAAATATTTTTAAAATTTTAAAAATAATTTTAAAAATAATTTTAAAATATTTTTAAAAATTTTTAAAAAATAAAAAAGGGTCTTTTTTTCCCTCCATCTTTTTAAATTTTAAAATATTTTTAAAAATTTAAAAATAATTTTAAAATATTTTTAAAAATTTTAAAAAAATAAAAATATATTTTTCCCCAGCCCCTTCCTACCCCCACACCCCACCCCAACACTCTTCCAGCCCCCCTCCCCCCACACACGTGCACTTATTATTTTTTATTTTAATTTTTTCTCTCAATTCAATTCTTTTCATTTTTTTAATTAAAATTTAAATTTGAAATCTTTTTATTTTTTTGGGGATTAAAATTTAAATTTAAATTGAAAGTGAGTGATAGTGAATATTGAAAAAAAAAATAGTGAATTTCGCTTGAAAAAAATTAAACTTTTTGTGAATTTGTTAAAAATATTCAAACTTAAAAATCAAAAATTTATTATGTTTGTATATATGAATTTGTAGTTAAAATTTTAAATTAGTTGGAGAAGAATTTTAATTATTTGGAATGGATTTGATGTTTAATTTGTGAGAAAAAATAAAAACATGATTATTCAAATTTTTCTAATATTTATAAATTTTTCTTATTTAATTAAATTAATTTTAATATTTAATTTGTTATGTAGCATTTTAAAAATGACTTGTAATTTAATGTAATATTTTTTTTATTTATTTTTTAAAATGACGTGGCAGGCGTGGCAGCTGACATGGCAGCTGACGTGGGGGAGAGTGTGTTACACTCACCAAAAAAGGGTTTAAAATATTGTTTTTTAGTGGGTTTAGGGGTCCAGATGACAAACATGTAAGTAGAAGTGTCCAACTTACAAAACCGACATAGTACAGGGGTCCAGAAGGTCATTTTGCCTTTTAGGAAGCAACGGATTTTCTCTGATTTTAACAACGTAAATCTCGCCTAAACTGTTGCAAGCGTTAAAAACGCAATTCCATTTGTAAACAGTTCAACATTGAAGCAAACTTCATTAGAAGTTTAAAGTTTTTCAATTTTGGAACAAAAAAATCGACATTCAATTTTTTTTCTGAATTTCTTCAATGGATCTCGTCACTTTGTTGTTGCGTCATTCTGGGAAATGATTTTCTGAAATAAGGTACGATAACTATCGGTTCAACGGTATTGTAATTCATGAAAAAACGTCTTATTGCGATTTAATGAACTCCATATCAATTCAATTGAAAATTAACATTTCTCTGAAAAGAATTCATGCCAAATACGTTGTTCAAGGCAATTCATCATCGTTGGAGATTCATAATGATATGGTTGTGAAACTTTTTCTTTAGATTTTGAATGAGGCAAAGTCATGCGTATGATGGTAAGTTGATTTGCAAACTTTTTTTTACTATCTGATAGCAGATGTATCATAGTGATACATGTGGAACTCATATGTATCACTTTGATACATCTACACAAATATGCCTCTACTTGAAATCTAGTTCTGCATACAATGCACAAAGATTCAGGGATTTATGTAAGTATGATTAATTGGTGATTCGTATATCCGGTGATTCATATAACTGGTGATTAATATAACTAGTGATTCATATTGGTAATGCATATAACCGGTGTTTCATATAACATGTGATTCATATTAGTGATGCATATAAATGGTGTTTCAAATAACTGGTGATTCATATAACAGATTCGTATAACTGGTGATTCATATAGGTGATGAATATAACTGATGATTCATATAACTGGTGATTCGTATTGGTGATGCATATAGATGGTATTTCATATAACTGGTGATTCGTATTGGTGATGCATATAACTAGTGTTTCATATAAATGGCGATTCACTTTACTGGTTCATATAACTGGTGATTCATATTAGTGATTTATATAATTGCAGATTAATAGATTAACTTCATATTTGTAAAATATTTTAACTGGTTATTCATATGTTAAATGGCTCAAATTCTGATTTAATTGGTGATTCATATGGTATTTTGTGATTCATATAAAAATCGATTAACGTAACTTCATATTGATGATATATTTTTTGGCATTTATTTCAGCTATGTCTTGCTGTGCAAATCTCCGGAATGTAGTTGGTTATTCAAGGCGTCATGTAAGCTTGGTACTGATACATTCATAGTACGTACGTTCAACGATGAACACACCTGTTCAATAATGGACAGAGTTTTTGAGTCGCGGCATGCAACAACTGCTTTTGTAGCAGGGATAACAACTCCAAAGTTGGTGAACCATAAAATAATAATCACCCCAAGAGACATTATTAAGGATATTAAAAGGAAACTTAGTTTGGACATAGATTTCAACAAATTCTTCAATTGAACGAAGCAAAGTCATCACTTTTAATGGTAAATTATTTAATATTTATTATACTTATATAGGTTGATTTGCAGACTTTTTTTAATTATCTGATAACAGTTGTATCAAAGTGATACATCTGGGAGTCATATGTATCATTTTGATACATCTGTTGAAATATGCCTTCAGTTGAATTTTTGTTGTTTATATTTAATTAATTTGGGTCTATTATGCTTCATATATTATGTTGACTTACACAAAACTTTATGAAATAATATTTTTGCATTAAGGAATCAACTAACTACATATATGGTGTGTATGGAGAAGGAAGAAAATATATTGTTCGGTTGGATAATAGAACATGCAACTGTGGTAGATTTCAGCTTGATGAGATACCATGCGCGCACCGCACGCTATTGCTTTTTTGAAAAGCAAACATGTAAAAGAAATGAAGTCATACTGTTCAGATTACTACAAGAAGGAGGCATTGGTGAACACTTATGAAATGTTGTTGTGTCCAATACCCGATAAACGAGACTGACATGTACCACCGGAGGTGTTAGAAGATGTGGTTTTGCCTCCAAAATATAAACACCCACCAGAAAGACCCAAGAAAGGTAGACAAAAGAAAAGTAGTGAAAATTTTTCATCAACATTAAATCGTTGTGGCAAGTGTGGGTATAAAGGTCATAACAGACACACTTACAACTGCTTTTCAATAGAGATGTGACATGTTTTTTTAGAGTTTAATCAGACATGTTTACTTAGTTCAAAGTTTTGAATTCAATAATTTGAGTTAATTACTCAAAAAATTCATTGCTTGATATATTTTGTTTGCAATTGAAAGAGAAATGTTTTTTTAATATCATTGTTTATAATTCATTAGTACTATTCTCTTATGCAGATATGTTAAAGTTCATGAGGAATGCTCGCAAAACATTTCCTATATGAAATTATAAAGTGATACATATTAAAAAATTTAATACTTTTATATGATTCATATTAACCGTTCGTTAAAGATATGTGAATCATATCACTATTTAATCTCAACATGTTAATTGGCGATACATTTTAAACATGTTATTTTCAATTGATATATATATATATATATATATATATATATATATATATATATATATATATATATATATATATATATATATATAAAATTAATATTGTTATATGATTCATATAAACCGTTAGTGAAAAATTATTTGATTCATATTAGTAATTAAACTTAACATGTTAATTGGTGATACTTTTTCAACATATTGGTTAAAGTTTGTTCAGTTTTAATATTTTTTAACTAGTGATTCATTTTAATCATTTGATAAATGGTGATTCACATAATTTGTGATTCATTTAACTGGTTATTCATGTAACTTGAGATTCATATGATAACAGATTAACATGTTAAGTGGTATTTGGTGAATCATATAAAAACTGGTTAATAATATAAATGGAGATTCATATGGTATTTGATGATTCATATAAAAATAAATTAACATAACTTCATATTGGTGATACATATTAGATCACTTGTGATTGTTAACAAAATAATGATACTACATATCAATAGATAAAACTGAAAATTAGTGATAGATTATGTAAGTTAAACTGCCTACAAAAGTACTAATACCAAAACTGCTTCTAAGATAAAATGTCATGACATTAAAAATAAAAAAATACATTGTCATGATATATTCAAAAATTCCCTAACATAAAAAAAAATAGAAATCCACAAACATAAGAAATCGATATCCTTTTGTCACACAATAAATACTACACAACTACGATTCAACATCAATCATCTTCTTATCCTCAGATTGAATGAAGATGTGTTTAGGCTTAGGAGGATCCTGGTTGTCACTAACATATCCAATGCATGCCTTGTTCACACCATAGTCCCATAACAAGGATGTGTATCTTGTATGATGTTTTTTTGGATCAAACTCTGAAGATGGTATTTGATGTCGATCACTTAAAAATTCAGCATATGCTGCAACAAACAAGGCACAATCCCTGGAAATCAGAAAAGTAGGTATTCTATCCATTGCCGTGAGCTCTTATTTAAAATAATATATTCAAAAGAACAAATGATACTTATAACGTGTCGCTTGATTGTTACACAATTCCATCAACAATGTGAACATCGAATGCATGCTGGTCCATCTTTTACTTATATGCGTCTAGAAGTGACTAATCTGTGCATTTTTTTCTCTCAAGAAAATCAGATATTGTCAAATAAGTTGACAACATTTCAGCAAGCTCTTTTATCTCATCAGCATGACCTCTATGACATTTCAACGAGTCGAACACGCGAATGCATCTTTTCTTGAGTACCAATTAATCAGTTAATTTGCAATTAAATGAATCACCCATATGATCACCTGTTAAAAGAACCAGTTATATAAATTTATGATTCACCAGCACCATATATGTATCACCAATTAAAATATCATTTTAGTGTTTCACCCATATGAATCACCCGTATGAATCACCAAAAAAATATAAATCACCAATTAACCAGTTAATCTGAAATTATATGAATCTCCCATATGAATCAACAGTTAACATAATCATTTATATGAATCACTGTTTATGAAACCAATTAAAATATCATTTTAGTGTTTCACCCATATGAATCACCTGTATGAATCACCAAAAAAATATGAATCACCAAGTAACCAGTTAATCTGTTGCTCTGCAATTATATGAATCACCCATATGAATCACCAGTTATATGCATTACCAATATGAATCACCAGTTATATGAATCACCGGATATATGAATCACCAATTAATCATACTTACATAAATCCCTCATTCTTTGTGCATTGTATGCAGAACTAGATTTCAAGTAGAGGCATATTTGTGCAGATGTATCATAGTGATACATCTGGGTTCCAGATGTATCACTATGATACATCTGTTATCATATAGTTAAAAAAAAGTCTGCAAATCAACTTACCACCATACGCTTGACTTTGCCTTTGCGATAATAATACCTGCTCCGATGAAAATTTGGGGATATGTTCAATTTCATCATGATCTACCATTTGCATGTCGGAAACTTTATTTTTAGCAGCAAATCTTTTCTTCAAATTTTATTTTTTCAGGGTAGTTCTGCTGCTTTGATAGATTCTAACTAAAACCTAATTTGGTACAATCAAATTCGCCCGGAGTAAAACACAGGACTTGATTACTATCATGAACACTTTTTTTGTGTTTCAATTTGTGAAATCCCCAAGCTGAATGAAGGTAAATCTTCATTAGCCATTGAAGATAAAACAAATTAACATAAAAGGATTTTAAAGCATAAACCAAAAGCTAACCTCGTTGAAGAAGATGTCAATTTTTGAAATTAAAGGATGAACGATTACGGTTGAAATCCGTTGAAGTATTGGAGAATGAAGTTGACTCAGAATCTACTAAAATGGAAGAGATTTTAGGGGAGTAATTTGTGTGTAGGGGGGGGAGAAAAATGTGTAACCTGTAGAGAGAGATGGCGTGAAAAGGGGAGATAAAATAGGGTGTGCAAGTTATAGCATATGTATCACTAGTAAATATGCAATAAGAGATTTTATGTAATTTTTAAACTATTAAGGGATATTAGGTAATATGGTGCCTTAAATATGGGGTTTGTATAATTTTTCCAAAGAAAAAACAAAATAACTTCTCAATATTTTACTAGACCCATCAAAGTGGTCCAAGCCTCCTAAATGATCAAACTCAGCCCAAATACAATTGCTAAGATGTGTGGGGGACAGCCCAATTAAAGCCTCATCAGTGAGATTAAAGCAGCCCGTCAAGTTTTGAGGATTTCAGTTAAAGCAGCCCAATTGCTAAGATTCTCCTGTTCTCTGTCTTGATGAAGATGTGATACAAAGAAAAAGGGGGATAAATTACGTGAAACATTCCTATATTATTGTAATTTTCAGCTAAGGTTTGAAATGATTACCTTTAAGATGAAGGTTTAAATTAAATAGAAAATCACTGCAAATGTATATATGTTTGATGTTTTTATGTCATATGTATTGTATATTCATAATGTATGTGTATTCAGTTATATAGTTAATTGTTTTCGTAGTTCTATTTAGAGTTAATACATAAAAATGACCCTAAACTTGACACCAGATTATAACTTTGACCTTAAACTTTGACAGTGCACAAATATGACCTCCAATCCTACGTGGCAAAACGCGTGTTGAACACGCAAAACTGAGCGCGTCCAGCTTAAAATCAAAGGGCATAATACATAAATATGACCTTAAACTTTGACAGTGCACAAATATGACCTTTAACTATTCAAAACTGCACAAATATGACCTTTAAATGACTCTTCACTATTATTTTTTCATTATTTTCGGCTCAGAGATGAAGATGACATCTAATTTCTTTTGTCATTGTGGAAAAAGAACAATATTGAAGATTTATTAATTAGGCGGGTCAGCCTCATATGAAAAAATCGAGCGGGTATGTATATATATTATAAAGCAGAGGACGAATTTAAGTTATATAATATATCTAAATATTATGTATTTAAATATTAAATTAAAGATGAAACTATACTAATAATAAAAAAATTATAGTTTTAATAAAACATTATTAAATTAATGTTATTAAGGATAGTAGTAGTATATTAAATTAACGTTATCAAATTAACGTAATTAAAATGTTATTAAATTAACGTAATTAAAATGTTATTAAATTAACGAGGGGCGGACCTACGTGGTTGCCATGGGGTTCATCCGAACCCCCTCGGTAAAAAAATTACATTGTATATATATAAGATAGAAAATGTATATTTATGTACGTATATTAATGTTGAATCACATGAAATAAGACACTTAGATAGCCCAGTGGCGTTATTTGCTCTTCTTGGGCGCTTCCTTCAGCCTACTGTGCGGGTTCGATCCCTGCTAGTGGCTTTTATTTTTGTAATTAAAAAACAATTAGGTGTTGCTACTATAGAAATAAATAAAATAATAATAATAAAAAATAAAAATAAAAAGACGTCGTTTTAACACAAAAAGCAAAACTTTGACAGTGCACAAATATGTCCTTTAACTATTTAAAACTGCACAAATATGATCTCTCTCCAAGTCAGCCCTTTTAACGACGTGGCACCGTGTGATTGGATTACCTTTCCACGTAGGCGTGAGTGAGACTCACGCACGAGGTTGCACAATCGGAGGTCATATATGTTCAGGTTTTGAATAGTTAAAGGTCTTATTTATGCACTATCAAAGTTTAAGGTCAAAGTTATAATTTGATGTCAAGTTTATGATGATTTTTATTTATTAACTCTTCTATTTAACAGTCATATGTATATGTACCTGATGTCATGTGTGATTATATATGTATTTACAATGTGTGTTTGTATTTATTTTTACTTTTGGCTTCTTTCTCTTGTGGGAAAAGTAAAACAAAATATTTGACAGTTTTTCTTTTGTCTTTTTTTTCTTTTATTTTTTTTTGTGTGGGGGGGGGAGAGATTATTATTACTGAATTCGGCAAGCCCTTACTCAGTTTTGTTTAATTTACTTGCTATATGAGGATAAAATGATTCTTGACATATTGGTATTTACTTATCAGTACTTATCAAATCCTAGTGATTAGTAACAATCAACTGTTAAATTAAGTCAATTTTTGATGCAGATAAATCGACTAAGCGTATACATGTAACAACACACACATTCTAGACAAGGTAATTAAATGGTACTAAATGAGATCATCTAGCTGTGTTAATATATTAATTATTTTTTAATTAAACTCTTGAGGGTACCATTTTAAGGGTCCATAGGGTTTCTAGAATTTGGTATTAGTCATAACTAATTAATGTTTGATTGTAACCAATTTTGAGGGTAGTCATTAGCTAATGGACATGAGCAATGAATGTTGATTGAACTACTCCCTCCGTCTCATTTTACTCGACTCGATTTGATATTTTACATTGATTACGAAAAATAATTAATAACATGACTATTTTATTATAATACTCATATTAAATGATGTTTACATTTTAACTTGGAGAAAAAACAATCAATACTAAGGGTAAAAAAGAAAAAAGAAAATTGTCTTGTTTTGATTAATGAAAACTGACAAGTAAAATGAGAAATCAAATTAGAAAATTTGGGACAAGTAAAATGGAACGGAGAAAGTAATTATTTTTGTTTTAGTTTTGGGGAGACACGAATGCAACTCATAACGCACTCTTAATAATATTGCATACAATAATAATCTCTCCTTTTCTACTCCTTTGTGATTCGATAAAAGGCCACATATCAATTTTCCTAACCATTAGTTCCCAGCAAATTAAAGTGGTTATGATATAAATACTCATTGTTTGATTGTCGCTCAAATCATATCATTGTCATTTTAAGTAAATCCAAAAAGGTTTAGGGTGTGTTTGGTATGATAGAAAATGTTTACTGGAATTTTTTTTATTTTTTTTTTCTTCTTTGGTTGTACTAAAACATTGAGAAAATATTTTTTCAAAATGACTTATTTTCCTCTATTTGAGGGAAAATGACTTCTCTCGTGGGTCTAAGTGAAGTCATTTTCCAGAAAATGACATATGTGATTTTTATGCCCCACCCCTCTCCCCCCACTCCAACAACACTCAAATTCACATTACTCAAAAACATTTTTCACGGTGCTTTGCTCAATTTTTTCACTGTTTGAAATAAAAAATATTGAAGTCTGAATTTTTTCTTGTTTTCAATGTTCGTTGAATGTATTGTTATTTTCATGTGCACAGAGAAAGACTTACCTATGTTACTTTTGCTAATTGCATATTCCATTTTATCATCGTTGTAGCTTGTTTCACAAGGTTAAATAAGCTCGTCGTTCAATTGTATTTCTATTGATTGTGGTAAGGGTGTTAAGTGGGCCGGGCCGGATCAATCCGGAAACATCCCGTTAAGTTTAGCCGGGTTGTAGTTAAGTGGGCCGGATCTGGGTTGAACAGTAGAAAATTTAAAAACAACCCTGAACCGGTCCACTTAACCCAACTCGATCTAACCCACCTAAACCCGATTAAAAATCCGGTCAAATCCGATCAAAAATCAGAAAAAAAAAATATTAATATACACTATATATACCTACCTATATACATTTTAAATACGTTAAAAAATATATATAGAATATACTACATTAGAATTTAAAAAATATATACACATGTACATAATTACACATATATACGTAACATTCAATACATACGACTATACGTACTTCTTTAAATAAAACATATACTACAATATATATATATATAGAGAGAGAGAGAGAGTTATAGTTATATACTAATTTATAAAATATATACACATGTATACGTTAAATATATACGTCTATAGAAGATATATACACATATATACGTACCATTCAATATATATGTAGTACATTAAATAAAATATACTACAATATATATATACTACAATATATACACACACTATATATATAGTTATACACTAATTTATAAAACATATACACATGTATAAGTTAAATATATACGTCAGTAGAAGATATATACACATAAATACGTACCATTCAATATATACGTACTACTTTAAATAAAATATACTACAATATATATATACTATAATATATACACACACTATATATATATATAGTTGTATACTAATTTATAAAATACACACACACGTATACGTTAAATATATACATCCATAGGAGATATATACACCTATATACGTACCATTCAATATATACGTACTACTTTAAATAAAATATACTACAATATACACACACACACTATATATAGTTATACACTAATTTATAAAATATATACACATGTATACGTTAAATATATATGTCTATGGAAGATATATACACATATATACGTACTATTTTAAATAAAATATACTACAATAAATATATACTACAATATATACACACACTATATATATAGTTATACACTAATTTATAAAACATATACACATGTATACATTAAATATATACGTCTATAGAAGATATATACACATATATACGTCCCATTCAATATATACATACTACTTTAAATAAAATTTACTACAATATACATATACTACAATGCATACACACACTATATATATAGTTATACACTAATTTATAAAACATATACACATGTATACGTTACCTATATATGTCTGTAGAAAATATATACACATATATACGTACCATTCAATATATACGTACTATTTAAATAAAATATACTACAATATATACACACACTATATACATAGTTATATAATAATTTATAAAACTTATACACATGTATACGTTAAATATATACGTCTATAGAAGATATATACACATATATACATACCACTCAATATATACAATATATATACTACAATATATACACACTATATATATATAGTTATACACTAATTTATAAAATCTATACACATGTATACGTTAAATACATACGTCTATAGAAGATATATACACATATATACGGACTATTCAATATATACGTACTACTTTAAATAAAATATACTACAATATATACACACATTATATATATAGTTATACACTAATTTATAAAACATATACACGTGTATACGTTAAATATATACGTCTATATAAGATATATACACATATATACGTACCATTAAATATATACGTACTACTTTAAATAAAATATACTACAATATATACACACTATATTGATGATAGGCGAATTTACGCACCTATATCAATATATTTTGCCCATATTTTAGCCTAGTTTTGAAAACAAATTATATATTTCATGCACTTTTAGTCCTTTTTCCTGTAAGTGAGCTAACGAACATGATTAGTAAAGTTTCAGGTATAAATGATGCATAATTCAGCATTTTATGGCTTACTTGACGCTAAAGAAAGCTCACGAAGGAAGGAAAGGGAGTTTGGACACCTAAAGGACCAAAACTGCTGCATGGAAAATCTGTCCCGGGCTAAAACAGCAATTCTGAAGACTTTGGGGACTTACAGACACAAAGCTGGATTTTGACAATGATACATTAACCTAGTACAATTAGGTTATGTATTTCATTATTTTATGTGGATTATGATAATGTTACCTTAACCTAGTACATTTGGGTTAAGGATTTCATTAGTCTAGTAGGATTTGGTTATTTATTTCATTAGCTTAGTAGGAGTAGGATATGGGTATTATAAATACCCTATCATGCTAGAGATTTAGAACAAGGAGGGAGGAAGGAGGGAGAACACAATACTTCCTTCCATCCCTCTCATCTTCTCTCATCTTCTTATAACTTGACATCTTCTTAACTTCTCGTCTTAGAAATCAATTCTATTTTCTTCTATTCTTCTATTCTTAAATTCCGCAACAAGAGAAACGTTACTTTGCAAGAAATCACACCTAACGCCTACCACTCTTGTGCTACACAAAATTGATCATTATTGTGGTATAATAACAATGTCAATTGTGGTTTTCTTCGCATTCATGGGTAACTAAACTTCTCTGTTGGGGTTATGGAAGCCGTATGAGATACTATCTATTGCTGTGAGTTTGTGAGTTCGAGGCACGTATATTGCTTATATCATTATTCTCTTCATCTTAATCTACATTCTTTGCGGTTGCAAACGCAAGAATACGCCAGTCTAACATTTAACTTGTTCGAGAGAAAAGTTATTTGTCTGGAAAAGAGATAATGTCAAGGTAGTAGGACACCCTTTCCTATTAAAAAGCTAGTGTCGTAACTGGACTAACCTCTTGGAGAATTCGTACCGTTAGACACGCTTTAAGCTCGAGAGAGTTAAAGTGAAATAGTCCTTGTTTAGGTCGAGAGACGCTTGGATTTACCATCGACTACAATCCTCTATAAGCAATTGCATGTCAGAATTCTACACACTCATAGCCAATAGAGACGTATACCTCAGAAGGTGGACATAACCCCAACGCTTCAATTCTCATTGTTTACAACCAACGTAACAATCTCTCTCTTTTTACTTTATTATTTTCAGCTTTTGTTTACATTACTTGCAAAACAAGAATCCCCCCTTCTTACGAGACTTGCACCAAAAGTTTAGTAATTTTACTTACTTGTTGGCCAAGCTATTCCCTGTGGGATCGACACCCAACCCAGGTTGGGTTCTATATTTGCTAACGACCGCTTTACACTCAAACGAGAGCTGTAGATTGAGCGTTATCAAAAATTGGCGCCGTTGCCGGGGAATACAAGTGTCAATTAAGTTCGTAATAATTACTAGACCCTTTGGTCAAAGACTCTCGTACTTTTACTTTTAGTTTTCGTTTTTGTTTACTGCAGGTTTTTTGTTCAGTACATCAATGGATGCACAACGTGAAAATACCATTCGATGATGATGATGATGATCTTGATGGAGCCGGAGCCACTGGAGCTATAATTCCACCACCATTAGCGCCCGGAGCCAAGTTCAACATCACAAGCACTATGATTCAGTTATTGCAACTCAAGGGATTATTTGGTGGACTAGCAGGCGATGATCCGAATATGCATCTCATCAACTTTATTTCTACATGCAAGTCTTTTGACAATCCTGGTGTTGGTCAGAATGCAATTCGATTACGTCTATTTCCATTGTCTCTGTCTGGGGAGGCAACACTATGGTTGAATGGGCTGACTCCTGATTCAATTACAAATTGGAGGCAATTGAGAGACGCTTTCCTAGAAAGATTCTTTCCGCCTTCCAAAAGGGCACAATTGAGAGATGAAATCAGCAACTTTCGTCAGCTTCCCACTGAAGCTCTTCATGAAACATGGGAGAGGTTCAAGACAAAGCTAGCGAGATGCCCAAACCATCACATGACTAATGTTCACCTCATGGAGATATTGTATAGAGCCTTGAATTCAATAACTAAGCCAGTGGTGGATAACGCGGCTGGAGGATCATTCATGGACCTCACCTTTGGTCAAGCAAGCAATATGCTAAATCGCATGACGAAACAAAGTAGAGCTTGGCATACCAAGGATTCCGAGGTAGCAAGCCCCACTTTATCTATAGGCATGACTGCAGACCAAAGAAGAAGACAAGAAGAACGTGATCAAGATATGACGCACATGAAAACACAGATGGATCTTCTGACAAAGCATTTATTATCGGGGAAGACCGAAAAAGTGAAAGTTGTGGCGCTAAAAGGAAGAGACGAATCTGATTCGGAAGAGGAGGCCAACTACTTGAACAATCAGGGGGGTTTCCGAGGTAATACCCAAGGAAACCAAGGTCGGAACTATTATGATAATTCTGGAAACAAGGACCAAGGTAGTTGGAGAAAAAACAATGAAAAGAGTGGTGTATATGTTCCCCCTGGTAGACGTGATATCACCACATCTAATTCTGGAAGTATGGAAGACATGATGGCTAAATTATTGAAAGGAGTGGAAGCAACGAGCGCGGGAGTTACTGAGGTAATCAATGATTTGTCCTCCATGAAACAACTAGTTGATTCTCATTCCACTTCAATCAAGCAAATAGAGCAGCAACTGAGCCAACTTTCAGCAGCACTCAATCAAAGAAAGACTGGCACTTTACCTAGCGATACTGTGCAAAACCCAAGGAATGATGGGTCATGCATGGCCATCACTACCAGAAGTGGTAAGGTGCTGGAACCTTCAGAAAAAGGCAAGCAAGTGGTTGACGAAGTTGCGGACATGGATGATAACGTAAAAGGAGAAGATGCCGCAACAACCAATCCTGACGTCAAGGATGTCACGCCCAGTGACGTGCAGCCTGAAAAAATGGAAAAACGGAAGCAAGAGGAGAAGAAAGCCATGGAGAGAACACTTCCATACCCACCACCACCTTTTCCCCAAAGATTGAAGAAGGTGGCGGATGACACTAAGTTCAGCAAATTTATGACTATGTTGAAGCAGCTGACCATTAATGTTCCGTTGGTAGAGGCGCTAGAAAAGATGCCTGGGTACGCTAAATTCATGAAGGACCTGTTGACAAAGAAGCGGGCAGTAAGCTATGAGCCGGCAGATAATATTCATCATTGCAGTGCAATTGCCACAAGGTCCTTAGTACAGAAGAAGGCTGACCCCGGAGCTTTCACTATTCCTTGCACGGTTGGATCTATGAATTTTGCTAAGGCATTGTGCGATTTGGGTGCTAGCATCAATTTGATGCCACTATCCGTCTACAAGAAGTTAGGGTTAGGCGATCCGACACCAACCAATATGAGGCTCGTGATGGCTGATAGGTCGGTAAAACGACCTGTGGGTATCTTGAATGATGTGTTGGTGAAGGTGTCTACCTTCATTTTTCCTGCAGACTTTGTGATTTTGGATTGCGAGGTGGATTCTGAAGTTCCCATAATCTTGGGACGTCCTTTCCTTGCAACAGGAAGTGTGCTTATTGACATGAGAGATAATGAGCTTTTATTTCGAATGAATGACGAAGTGATTCGTTTTGATTTGTGCAAAGCGATGAAGCAGCCAAGAGATATGGATGTGTTCTCTGTAGCTAATGTTCATTATGAAGGTAAGAAAGCATTATCTGTAGAGAAACAGACTACTGTTGAGCCATTGTCTGCTGCGCTGCTGAATGTTGAGCATGAGGATGCTAAAGAATATGAAGAACTTATGGGTGCTCTAACAGAAATAGAGTCCTATTCCCATACTCCTAAGCAACCGGACCGTGATCTTAAGAATCAACCTTCACCTACAGCGAAGACTTCCCTTGAAGAGCCACCAATGCTAGAATCGAAAGAGCTCCCCGATTATCTAAGGTATGTGTTCTTGGAAAGTATAAATATACTTCCGGTGAGTGCGGATGATTTAAGTAAACAGCACGTAGAGGCTCTCATCTCTGCTCTGAAGAGATACATGAGAGCTATGGGTTGGACTATTGATGATATAATTGGTGACCCTCCGGGGAGACGTATGAGTCTTCTCGAAGAAGATTGCATGCCTACAAGTAAGCCTCATTGTCGTCTAAATCCATTCAGAAAACGACCAACCATCTATCTCGACGAAGTCTAAGTACTCGAGGTAACCATGTCGTGCCACGATAATAAATAAGGCGCTAGATGGGAGGCAACCCATCGTTTATCATTTTTCATTTATCGTTTATCGTTTTTCATTTTTCATTTCGCTCTAGTACTTGTTTTGATTTTGATAAATGAAAAATCCAAAAATAAGAGTCGTGCCACGACCAAAACTAAGACGCTTGGTGGGAGGCAACCCATCGTACTAATCGTTTTCATTTGTTTGAGCGAATATAGGTGCAAGAAGTAGTCAACGAGGAGATTGATTTCAATTGACGATTTGGACGCATTGTATGGTAAAGTTGGTAAGTTAGGAAGGGTGATGCATAAGGCTATGGATTGAGACTTTCTCACGCCAAAATAGGCTTCGAGGAAGGCTAGGCCTTGGTAAAACTAGGCCACGAACGATGCACAACCTATCCTATAGCCTAAGGTCTCGTAATCTAGTGTGTTATACACTATGCACCGCTTATTCCTAGGTATGCTTTTGACTATGCGCCGCCTATGCTATGGCATTTGGTCTCAGTATCTCATATGCCATAGACTATGCGGCGCATATGTCTCATTATGCCATAGACAATGCGCCGCATATGTCTAATTATGCTATAGACTATGCGGCGCATATGTCCCATTATGCCATAGACAATGCGCCGCATATGTCATATCTATGCCAAGCATTATGCGCCGCATATGTGGGATTTTTGTCTCCAAAACCGACTGTAAATGGGTCATAACCCGACCCATTCTCTTCCTATATAAAGGGGACTTAGTTTTATAACACAACACATTGCAAAGTGACCTAAAGGTGCCGCATATTCATCCAAATCCTCTCAAAATTTTCTTTCTTACTCTTCCAATTCACAAAACCACCTCCAAAAGCTTCAAGCAAGTAAGTACTCTCTTATTCTTCATTTATTTCTCGTAAGTACTACGTTGCTATGTCTATTATAAATTGCTACATATTGAAAGATTGTTGGTGAAGTTCATGTGTTTGGAATGTTAATGCAAAACCAAGTGAGTGAACATGAACGTTAGGATACTCTTAACTTGTTTCCAACTAGAAATTGATTTTGATGCATTGTTATACTACTTGCAGAATTGCTATAGTAATGAACATTGCATAATCTTGTCACTTGAATACTTACATGTTAGAATATCCCGTTCATCGGAATAAGACTTATAACTGCCTACCGACATAGGAGGTTGAATTTATTGATAGAAACGATACCATGATGTAATCCCTATGTAGTAGTCTTGTGATACCTAACATGAAAGTATTGCAAAGGTTGCAAGAAGTGATATATCTCTGATTTTATCGTTGGAATATAGCTCCTAAAATGCATGTCGATGAAGTCTAAGTAATCGACCACTTTCACTTCACTAATTTGTAGCAACAAACTAAGTGTGGGGTGGTACCCCTACTACTTGTGCATAGATTGTATCCATTGATATTGTGGTACCACTAACACTATTTCAAGTCTCAGGTACAATGGCACCCAAAGCAAGACAAGGCAAAGAAAAGGCTACCACTTCCCAAAAGAGCAAGAAAAGAGGTCCCAAGGACCAAGGAGAACCCTCCTCGCTGCAAATACCTTGACTCACGCTTGGAATTAAGTGGGATACTTATGAGGAACTTCTGAGGATGGCGACTCTGATGATGATTCCAATGCAAGGGGTATGACCCCAGACATAGAGGATAAGTCCAACCAACCAGGTTCCTCGTATTTATTTTCCACTGAGGACAGTGTCCCGACTAAGTGTGGGGTGGTGGTATTGCATGCTATACTTCTCTATTCGCATCTATGTTTGTTTGCTTATGTTTCATTTTTGTTTCGTTTTGTTTTTTGTAGTAGTTAAATTTTTTTTTAGCTTCGCATGAAATTATTTTGATAGGCAGCATGAGATTATAACAAGAGTATGTGCTAAAATTGTGACTATTGAGACGTTTAGGCTCTAGTTGTGACTCAATATGTGATATTGTGTGATTCAATTCCTTCACTTGTTGGGTCGAGAGTCTATATTACTTCCAATCAAGTCGACCATGTGCCTTGTGTGTGAGAGATAATAGTATATTCTATGTATGTGGCTGATGCTAGAACTTGCCTGGTATGTATGCAAAGCGAAAATAAGGAGTGTAAGTTTAGGATATGATTTAGGCAGTTCTTTGGCAACCTATACATGTTTACCTTCAGTTTTACCTACCCATGGGCATCATCCTAGTTAACCCTTTTGAGCCTTTAGCCTATTTCTTTGACAACCTTGTATGTAAGCCTAATCCATTTCTTTCAAGACCGTAATTTGATCCCAAAATCCCTAAGTGCTTTAAAGTGAAAAAGTCATGTGACAACATAAAAGGAAATTGGGTAAGTATAATGCTATAAATTGGAATGGTTCTTGAATGTGTTATGAAAAAGAAAAAAAAATGCTATCATAAGAGGTATGAAAAGAAAAAGAAAAGGAAAGCTGAAAAGTGAGTTGTGCTTAAAAATTTTTTTTAAAAAAAGGAGAACAAGGGTGGTAGAAAAAAAAAAAAGGTTGAAAGAAAAAAGTGTCAATGATACAAAGTGATGTATTAAAGCGCTTAGGAACCTAGTCACTATTCTTGGCCAAAATAGTCCTACCTGTCCCTTAGCCTACATTACAACCATCAAAAGACCTACTTGATCTTAATCTTAACATTCCAACATTTAGTGGAGCATTACACTAAGGGCAAGCCTATGGTCATCAGTCGCTACATATGAATTCTTTGTGAGAGTGAGAGCAAGGACATTTTGATACCCATGTTTGAAAAATATGATATATTTGTGAGTGATTATGGGTACTATATGGTGAGACACACATGGTTGATGAGTTTTGGATAGTTGTATATGATTCTATGCACTTTAACGTTTGCATGCGAGTTGATCACCATCACGAGTCTATACTTGAGGTTAAATTGTTTCTACTTATAATCGGAAAGCTACTCTTGGTTGATAATTGTTGTGCTTGTCTTGACGAATATTTTGTGTTGTTGCTGTAAAACCCTAAGTTGATGTTTAGAAGGACATGATAGTTTGTTCGAGGACGAACAAAGCTCTAAGTGTGGGGTGTTGATGATAGGCGAATTTACGCACCTATATCAATATATTTTGCCCATATTTTAGCCTAGTTTTGAGAACAAATTATATATTTCATGCAGTTTTAGTCCTTTTTCCTGTAAGTGAGCTAACGAACATGATTGGTAAAGTTTCAGGTATAAATGATGCATAATTCAGCATTTTATGGCTTACTTGACGCTAAAGAAAGCTCACGAAGGAAGGAAAGGGAGTTTGGACACCTAAAGGACCAAAACTGCTGCATGGAAAATCTGTCCCGGGCTAAAACAGCAATTCTGAAGACTTTGGGGACTTACAGACACAAAGCTGGATTTTGACAATGATACATTAACCTAGTACAATTAGGTTATGTATTTCATTATTTTATGTGGATTATGATAATGTTACCTTAACCTAGTACATTTGGGTTAAGGATTTCATTAGTCTAGTAGGATTTGGTTATTTATTTCATTAGCTTAGTAGGAGTAGGATATGGGTATTATAAATACCCTATCATGCTAGAGATTTAGAACAAGGAGGGAGGAAGGAGGGAGAACACAATACTTCCTTCCATCCCTCTCATCTTCTCTCATCTTCTTATAACTTGACATCTTCTTAACTTCTCGTCTTAGAAATCAATTCTATTTTCTTCTATTCTTCTATTCTTAAATTCCGCAACAAGAGAAACGTTACTTTGCAAGAAATCACACCTAACGCCTACCACTCTTGTGCTACACAAAATTGATCATTATTGTGGTATAATAACAATGTCAATTGTGGTTTTCTTCGCATTCATGGGTAACTAAACTTCTCTGTTGGGGTTATGGAAGCCGTATGAGATACTATCTATTGCTGTGAGTTTGTGAGTTCGAGGCACGTATATTGCTTATATCATTATTCTCTTCATCTTAATCTACATTCTTTGCGGTTGCAAACGCAAGAATACGCCAGTCTAACATTTAACTTGTTCGAGAGAAAAGTTATTTGTCTGGAAAAGAGATAATGTCAAGGTAGTAGGACACCCTTTCCTATTAAAAAGCTAGTGCCGTAACTGGACTAACCTCTTGGAGAATTCGTACCGTTAGACACGCTTTAAGCTCGAGAGAGTTAAAGTGAAATAGTCCTTGTTTAGGTCGAGAGACGCTTGGATTTACCATCGACTACAATCCTCTATAAGCAATTGCATGTCAGAATTCTACACACTCATAGCCAATAGAGACGTATACCTCAGAAGGTGGACATAACCCCAACGCTTCAATTCTCATTGTTTACAACCAACGTAACAATCTCTCTCTTTTTACTTTATTATTTTCAGCTTTTGTTTACATTACTTGCAAAACAAGAATCCCCCCTTCTTACGAGACTTGCACCAAAAGTTTAGTAATTTTACTTACTTGTTGGCCAAGCTATTCCCTGTGGGATCGACACCCAACCCAGGTTGGGTTCTATATTTGCTAACGACCGCTTTACACTCAAACGAGAGCTGTAGATTGAGCGTTATCATATATATATATAGTTATATACTAATTTATAAAATATATACAAATGTATACGTTAAATATATACGTCTATAGAATATATATACACATATATACGTACCATTCAATATATATGTACTACTTTAAATAAAATATACTACAATATATACATACACTATATATGGTTGTACACTAATTTATAAAACATATACACATATATACGTTAAATATATACGTTTATAGAAGATATATACACATATATACGTACCATTCAATATATGCGTACTACTTTAAATAAAATATACTACAATATATACACACACTATATATATAGTTATATAATAATTTATAAAACATATACACATGTATACGTTAAATATATACGTTTATAGAAGATATATACACATATATACGTATCATTCAATATATACGTACACATTTAAAATATATGTACTTCTTTAAATAAAACATACGTTACCTAATATAATAAATTAATAATACTTTATAAGTAGTAAATTAGTCCGTTTGTTTATTTTTAAAAAAAATTAATCGGGCCGATTTCGGGCTGGTTAACCGTCGGGTTTGGGCCGGGTTAATCGGGTTCAAAACCAAAAATAAACCAGCCCGGTACCCGGTACCCTACGGCCCGTGGGCTGATCGAGTCGGGTCAAACCAGGCCGGTTTTTGTAAGTGGGTCGGTTCGGCCCGTTTAACATGTATAGATTGTGGTATTTTGAGATTGTCCTGATAAAATGTTGAAAAGTGTCTTCTATGCTTGCTAATTAGTAAATGCTTAAAATTTAGTGACTTGCAATATCTTAATACTCGATATTGATATTATTTGCTATGTTTAAATTGGTTCATGCAGTGATATATTAGTTAACAGTTAGTAGTATTTTCTAAAAAATATTTTTTTCACTCACCAATCAAACACTAGAGAATATATTTCTGAAAAATATTTTATACTCACCAATCAAACACTATAAAATATTTTTCGAAAAATATTTTCCACTCACCAACCAAACATGAGAAAATAAGTAGGAAACCAAGTTATTTTCCAGAAAAACTTTTTCCAGGAAAACATTTTCGATGAAAAATATTTTCCATCATACCAAACACAATTATATATGTATATAACAGCAATAATAACAATATTCTTAAGAGCTTATTTATTGTTAATAAGTCTAAAGCAAGCTAATCCCAGCTTACCTAATTTTCTTTTCTTTCATTTTATTCTATCTTTGGCTAAGTGTGCCGTGATTACAACAACAATAGCGACACGTTTAGTAATCTCATAATAAGTGGATTGAAGATGGTAAAATATATGCAACTTTTTACCTACCTTATAGAGATAGATAAACTGTTACTAATAGACACTCTAATCAAATAAAATATGTATCAATTTATAATTCTTGCAACTTTTTTTAATACATTCACTCATCAAACCCCACTCTGTGGAAATATACTGAATTTATTGTTGTTGTATTCACTCACCATAATTTCATGCTTATGGAGCGATCCGATCGACACGATATATAGTTATACTGTTTCATATGACCTTCTTTTATTTTACTCTCGGTACATTTTACTTATATTCTTTTGCAAATGTGATTATTTTTAATCTTAAAAAACCATACATACATCTTATTTTAATTAAACTTAAAAATTACTTAAGATGAAGAGACAAGGTAATCTTGCTCGATTATTTCGACCCCACCCAACCAACCAAAACAAAAGAGAGGCGTGGGGGGGGGGGGTTAAGAAAACATAGAAACAGAGAGGTTAATATCAGAAGTTATGGGGTGAAAATGAATATATGAGCATCTAGAAGGGCCAAAGGAGAAAAATGAAAAAGAAAGAGATGTTATTGCTGATAAAATAATTTCCCGTGTTTGACCTTAGTGAGAAAATGACTTTCTTGAAGGCCAAGACATGTTTCGTAAGCCGTGTCATATTAGACCAGTTATTTATGGTAAGTAATAACAAACAAAATCAGATAGAACCTGACAACTTACTGCACTATTTTGTTAGATTTGCGGGATTATTTGACTTGATGTAATATTTAAATAATTTTTTTTTTTTTAAAATTTAAATTTATGATTTCAAATAATAATTCTTACATTTATTTAGTTATAAATTATTTTTTATTATATAAAGATAACCTTTTTTTTGGACAAATTAAAAAGAAAAATATGCTTAAAAAAAGTTTGTTTTATAGTAGCGCAGACAAAGCAATCCCTAAATGGTTAATTTCGTTTATCTCAACAATTCTTATTATGACGTAATTGTAGAGTTTGAATTGCCTACTAACCTAGAATTAAATTACGGGTAAAACTGAGGAAAAAAGTTGTTAAGTTCTTCATATGCTCTTGTGGAAAAATAAATACTCTCGTCAATTTCACAATGATAAAAAGAAACATACTGTTTTTAAAAAATTTCAAATCTCAAATTTGTTATTTTAAATGACACATAAATAATAATTAGAATAATATCAAAAAAATTATTTTGAAATATAGAACTAAAATTTATTGTCAGTTAGAGGAGGCTTAAAATTCTAAATACCAAGTCATAACCTAGTAAAATAATCCTAGTAAATAAGAAGAATTTCCTAGAAGAACGCGAGTAATCCATGTGACGTATAAGAATAATGCAAAATATAGTGTATTAGTAATGCTTATATTAATAACGCTTGTGTTAGTTATGCTTGTATTTTTCTTGTGTTATGTTTGATCCAATTGATTAAAAATAATATAAATTAAATAATTTCTATTTCTTTTTACATAATGCCCTCAATATATATGTTGGAGAGAATGCAAATTTTTTTTTTTAGGGATAATAATGTCTTTAAACATGTTAATGTATGCATTAGATCCACTGCAATACTAATGCCATAAATTTTAAGATATTAATAATACACAACTCAATAAATAATAGAGTGTATACTAATGTTTGCATTAATCATACATAGGGAAAAATATATACCAAAGAAAAGTACTATTAATATACATTAAACTAATACGTGTATTAATTTTTCAATACACTCTACCAAACAACCCTTGAATGTCAGAGGTATGTTTAAACTTTTTAAATTTGTGCAATCTCTAAATCTTGAATTTGTCACTAAGAGAAGATCAATAAGGGCTCGTTTGGTAGAGTGTATTGGCAAAAATAATGCATGTATTAATTAAGAGTTAATACATAAAAATGACCCTAAACTTGACACTAAATTATAACTTTGACCTTAAACTTTGATAGTGCACAAATAAGACCTTTAACTATTCAAAACCTGAACAAATATGACTTCCGATTTTGCAACCCCATGCGTGAGTGTCACTCGCGCCTACGTGGAAAGGTAATCCAATCACACGGTGCCACGTCGTTAAAGGGGTTGACTTGGAGAGAGGTCATATTTGTGCAGTTTTGAATTGTTAAAGGTCATATTTGTGCACTGTCAAAGTTTTGTTTTTGTGTTAAAACGACGTCGTTTTTATTATTATTATTATTATTATTGTTATTGTTATTATTATTATTATTAGTATTATTATTATAATTTTTTTATTTATTTCTATAGTAGCAATACCTAATTTTTTTTTTAATTTTAAAAAATTATTTTTATTTTAATTATTTTATTTTATTTATTTCTATAGCAGCAACACCTAACTTTTTTTAAATTAAAAAAAAAAAAACCACCAGCAGGGATCGAACCCGCACAGTAGGCTGAAGGAAGCGCCCAAGAAGAGCAAATAACACCACTGGGCTATCTAAGTGCCTTGTTTCATGTGGTTCAATATTAATATACGTACATAAATATACACTTTCTATCTTATATATATACAACGTAATTTTTTTACCGAGGGGGTTCGGGTGAACCTCATGACAACCACGTAGGTCCACCCTTCGTTAATTTAATAACGTTTTAATAACGTTAATTTAATAACATTTTAATTACGTTAGTTTGATAACGTTAATTTAATATATTACTACTACTATCCTTAATAACATTAATTTAATAACATTTTATTAAAACTATAATTTTATTATTAGTATAGTTTCATATTTAATTTAATATTTAAATAAATAATATTTAGATATATTATATAACTTAAATTCGTCCCCTGCTTTACAATATATATACATACCCGCTCGATTTTTTTCATATGAGGCTGACCCGCCTAATTAATAAATCTTCAATATTACTCTTTTCCCGCAATGACAAAAGAAATTAGATGTCATTTTCATCTTTGAGCCGAAAATAATGAAAAAATAATAGTGAAAAGTCATTTAAAAGTCATATTTGTGCAGTTTTGAATAGTTAAAGATCATATTTGTGCACTGTCAAAGTTTAAGGTCATATTTATGTATTATGCCCTTAGATTTTAAGCTAGATGCATCCAGTTTTGCTTGTTGAACACGCGTTTTGCCACATAGGATTGAATGTCATATTTGTGAAGTCTTGAATAGTTAAAGGTCATATTTGTGCACTGTCAAAGTTTAAGGTCAAAGTTATAATTTGGTGTTAAGTTTATGGTCATTTTTATGTATTAACTCATTAATTAATGTGTATTATGAATACCTTATTTGGTATAATTTTTAGTCAATGTAAGTTATACATTCTATTGTGTATTAAGATATATATTACTAATATCACCCATTTTCTATGTTTTAGCAATGCAAAGTCTTTAATACATGTATTAACTTATTAAATAACTTAAATATCTCTCAATTTTCCTCTCAAAATATTTCACCATTTCTTTTCCCGCAATTTTAATTTGCAATAGTGAATCTTTTAAAATCATTTCACAATTTTTTCTCACCATTTTAATCTACAACAATGAATAATTGATTTAAATAATTGTAACATATTTTTGTTTTGCTTCGAAGGTCTTTAAAAAGATTAACAAAAAAGTTGAGACTATCTTTTAATTTTACGTCTTATATATATATTTTTTGTTTCGACTATGTTAATCCGTCGGCATAATATTTCATGCGCAAAGCCGAAGGTCTTGCAATTAATCCGAAATCTCTATATACTAGTTCAACAATACTAATTATATTTGAGATGCTAAAGAAAATTTGTTGTAAGAAAATGTAAAAAATTAAAGAAGGATATTTTTGTAAACAAATATTTCTTTCATAGAAATTATGTAAGATGTATTATTTATTATACACAAACCAAATAATATATAAGAAATAATACATGCATAACTAATACAAATATTACTAATACACTATATTTTTCATTCATCTCTATCAAACGACCGCTGAGTTGTATGATTAGAGAACACAAAAGAGTGATATTTTAAAACGTGAAGGGGAAGAACACGTGGATGAAGTGAACATCAGAGGAATAGCCAAAAAATATCAGAAAAGGTCGTGTAAAGTAAACTGTATAAAAAATATTTCAGAAAAAAGGAAAATAAACAATAGAGTCTTAAACAGTCATGGTAAACCCACTCGTTTCGCCAAATTGCTTGGAAACTCAATTCAGCTGACGGCACAAAAAGAGCCGCCGTCCTCTTTAACCCTTTCTTTTACTTTTTCATTCTTTTACTGGCTCTACAGCCGCGTCTACCTATTCCCAGGTACTCATTCTCTCTTCCCTTTCAATCTTTTTTTTCTTCATGAATTACTACTCAATCATTGTCTTTATGTTGTTGAGTTGTTATGTAATGTGAGTTGTAGTTGGTGATCTTTTCTTGGTTGTACTGGTTACTGTTTGTTGTGTTGTTTGTTCTATTTTGGGGGTCATGTTGTTTAATCTTGATGATTTAGAATGTGGGGTTTGTTTGTTTTTTACTGAATTTGATAAAGATGGGATCTTTGTTCTTTGCTGTTTCTTGAAAATGGAAGGAATCAATTTCATTTGAAAATTTAGTCTTGATGAAAAGGGTTATTTACCTTGAACATAGTTAGGACAGAATATGTATAATGGTTGTTATATGCTACTCCCTCCGTACCGTAGCAGTTGGCACGTTTTGCTTCTCTCGAGTCTTTTTGACTAATTTTCTAAGCTAAGTTAGATTTTGTTCTGGTTAGTGTTTGTTGTGTTCTTTTTTCTGTTTTGGGGTTGTGCTGTTTAATCTTTGTCTGTTTTTTCTTTTTTTGTTTCTTGAATTAGTGCGGAGGGAATGGTGTTTTGGTTGATATTGATGATTTAGAATGTTGGGGGTTGTTTTGTTTCTGCTGAATTTGATAAAGATGGAGTCTTTTTTTGGTTCTTTGCTTTTTCTCGAAAATGGAAGGAACCAATTTCATTTCAAAATTGCATCTTGGTGAATAGGGTTATTTACCGTGAACATAGTTTACCAGGACACAATATATTGAATGGTTGTTATATGCTACTTCCTCTGTTCCAAAATAGTTGTCACGTTTCGCTTCTTGATAGTTAATTTGACTAATTTGTTTCAAAGTTAAATTACAGCCACAACAACAACATACCCAGTGGAATCCCACAAGTGACGTCTAGGGAGGGTAGAGTGTACGCAAACCTTACCACTACCTCGTGGAGGTAGAGAGGCTGTTTCTGTAAGATCCTCGACTTAGGTTGTTTCAAAGCTAAATTAGATTAGATTAATTCGATATTTTCAAATTTAATTTTAGATATTCAAAACTATAGGAAGATTACCACAAATTGCAAATTTTCTCATATCAATATGATGAAAAATTACATTTTAAACTGTGATCAAAGGTCATATCATTTGACCCTCAAAAAGGAAATTGTGACAATAATTTTGGACGGAGGGAGTATGTATAGTTATTCAGACTTCGTTTTTACGTTTTTGTCTTCTTAATTTTCTTATTTTCCTCCATTTTTCTTTTTTTTTTTTGGGTGTGGAGAAGTGGATTGCATATTTAGTAGAACGTGGAGCCTTTCTAAATGACTGTGAGGGACAAAATCCTTGTATATTTTTCTCTTACTAATCTGGTCTGTTAAACATCCAGGAATTTTGAACACTAGACTCTAGTCACTAGGTTTTACGGTGTGCCTTGGTGTGTTTTTGTTAAGCGGACGTGAATCAATATATGATAAACACATATTAGTCTTTGTAATTCACGGGATAACTTTTATTAATATCTAACATGTAATTTTCTGCTTTGGTTTTCTGAAAATTCTTTTAATTGATACATCTGTTAAAGGGTTGTAGAAACTTTTTAAAATTTCGTTAAGATCAATCTTCTTGTTCTTTTTGTAAAAAACAAGATGTGCTCGACGTAGTTAACATGCTACAAATTTCTTTTTGTAAAAAACAAGATGTGCTCGATGTAGTTAACATGCTACAAACCTATGATAATGTAAGCTTAGCTCATCATTGCCTCAACATGCTGCAATGGAACTTTCTCTTTTTGCAGTACCGATTCTGTAACTATTATAAATAAGTCATATAGTTGAGGAACTTCCTGTTTTTGTTAGTCCTAGATATTATGGGTTGCTGTTATTTCAACCTCTCTGTCTATTGTTTTCCCCCTTGAAGTCCACTGGAATCATGCATCAACAGTAAGAAGGCATTCCAAGGGTTAGTGAGAGGAATATGTGATGACTAATAATATTATGATACTTTTGAGGGTGATGAATATTGATATTGTCTAGCCATCTGTTTGAGTCAATGATTGATGATGTGGACATGCTTATTTTGAGATTTTATGATGATATAAATGTGCCATTAACTAAAGTAGGCAACCAAGAAAGTGGATCATAGTCATAGGAGTTAAATTGATTTTTCCAGAAAAAGCTGTCAATTTATGAATTTCTTGTAGAAACATTAGTTAATATGCAGGATTGTTTGAATGCGTAATTTCCTTGTATTCGTATTTTGCTGTGTCATGATGAAAGGAACTGGCTGTGCAAATAATTTGGTGTTTCCTTGTTCATTTATGACTTTGCCTGCTGCCTTGAAGATCTTGAACGTCTTTTGGTACTTTCATTATATTTCAATCATGTTTAAGGTTTAAAAACTTTTTTTTCCTGGTTTTTACAACTTAACCTGCAGACTATGCTTCGGGCAAAGCAGCTTGGCACACTCTCCCAGTCAGCTAGGTCTTTTTTTCTAGGTGGATCACGATGTAGTGCAGCAGATGGAAGTTCCTGCACTTGTTCAGAAGATGACACTTGTATTTCGAAAAGGCCGCAGACTAGAAATGAGGTTCGACATCCACAAATATCATCCAACTTAGTGTCAAAAGCTTCTGCAGGAGTTGGTGCCTTATTATCTGGAGATGCTGTAAAGGCTGTGAGCTCGAAAAAAAATGAGACTTTAGACTCTCCAGTTTCTAGGCCGCAGGCCATACCCCCATCTACGTTGTCTGGGCGGGTAGACTCTGTTAATTATGGTAACTTTGATGCCGAGATTACTGTACAGTCCTCACCTCCTATCTCAGACCAGTTTGTCCGAGCTGGTATTGCAGCAGTCAGTTTTTTATCTGATGTGGTAAATTATAAGATACCTATGTTAGATGGAAACGAAGTGCTTAACTCATCCAACAACTATATGGTGGATCGTACAAAACCTGTATCCAATGTGAGACCTTCAAATATAAAGACCTCCAGAAATGACAAACTTCAGGGAAAAGCGCCTACTGATACAACTGTAACATCGAACTTTGCGAATAATTCGAATTGCACAAACAACAAAGGTGATAAATATATTCCAGTGAGAGGCAGAAATCATGTTTTGAACAATAGTGTTGGAGAAGTGGAGACCCATGGTGTTACCGCAGATTCTCGTGACCGCCAGAGGACAATGCCTCCAAAATCAAGAACATATCCAAATCGTAGCATGACAAATGTGCGTCCCTCTGAAGGAAAGATTAAGCATGAGATTCCTGAAGGTTTCAGCAGGCCAATACGAGCAACAAAGTTGCCAAATGCAGGAGTAATGGTCAGGCAGTTCTCCAATTGTAGCCATCTTGTTGGAACAGTTTCTCACATTATACAACAGTTTAATTGGAGTCCTGAGACAGAACATGCTCTTCGTAAACTCAACTGTTCATTAGATCCATACCAAGCAAACCAAGTTCTTAAGCAGATCCATGATCATGCAGTTGCTCTTGGCTTTTTCTACTGGTTGAAGCGGCAACCAGGATTTAAGCATGACGGACACACCTATACCACCATGGTTGGCATCCTGGGACGTGCTAGGCAGTTTGGGGAAATTAACAAGCTGCTTGAGCAAATGGTCAAAGATGGATGTCAACCGAATGTAGTGACATATAACCGTCTCATTCACAGTTATGGCAGAGCAAACTACTTGCGTGAAGCATTACATGTCTTTAATCAAATGCAGGAAGCTAGAGTTGAACCTGACCGTGTAACCTATTGTACTTTAATTGACATCCATGCAAAAGCTGGTTATCTTGATGTTGCCATGGACTTGTATGAAAGGATGCAAGATGCTGGGCTCTCTCCAGATACTTTCACTTACAGTGTCATCATCAATTGCCTTGGAAAAGCAGGTCACTTAGCTGCTGCACACAAACTGTTCTGTGAGATGGTTAATCAGGGCTGTGTACCAAACTTGGTTACCTACAACATTATGATTGCATTGCATGCAAAAGCGAGGAACTATTCTAGTGCATTACAGTTATATCGGGACATGCAGAATGCTGGATTTGAGCCAGACAAGGTGACATACAGCATTGTAATGGAGGTGCTTGGCCATTGTGGCTATTTGGAGGAAGCTGAGGCAGTTTTTACAGAAATGAAAAGGAAGAATTGGGTACCTGACGAGCCTGTCTATGGTCTTCTAGTGGACTTATGGGGAAAGGCTGGGAATGCAGAAAAGGCTTGGAACTGGTATCAGGCGATGATTAATGCAGGTTTGTGCCCCAATGTGCCTACCTGCAATTCTCTGCTGAGTGCTTTCCTTAGAGTTCACCGGTTGCCTGATGCGTACAACTTGCTTGAAAGCATGCTTGAATTGGGTCTAAACCCTTCTCTGCAGACCTATACCTTGCTCCTCAGCTGCTGCACAGAAGCGCAAACATCATTTGACATGTCATTTTGTTGTGAGCTGATGGCAGTTACACGTCACCCAGCACACACATTCCTTCTTACCATGCCAGCAGCAGGACCAGATGGGCAGAATGTGAGGGATCATGTGGGCAGTTTTTTGGATCTGATGCATAGTGAGGACAGAGAGAGTAAAAGGGGTCTCGTCGACTCAGTTGTTGATTTTCTGCACAAATCAGGACTCAAGGAGGAAGCTGGATCGGTCTGGGAGGTGGCAGCGTGCAAGAATGTCTACCCTGATGCAGTTAGAGAGAAAAGCTCCTCTTATTGGCTTATAAACCTCCATGTAATGTCAGATGGCACTGCTATCATCGCACTGTCAAGGACACTTGCCTGGTTTCGCCGACAGATGCTTATCTCTGGAATTTGTCCAAGCCGTATTGATATTGTGACAGGATGGGGCCGTAGGAGTCGCGTGACTGGATCTTCTATGGTGAGGCAGGCAGTACACGAGTTGCTTAACATGTTCGGCTTCCCATTTCTTGCTCAGAATGGGAACTCAGGGTGCTTTGTGGGCTGCGGGGAGCCTCTCACTAGATGGTTGGTCCAGCCTTATGTCGAGAGGATGCATTTGCTATAGTGTTCGGTATCAAGAATTTCTAGCATAAATCACAGTTTTGTCGTGGAAGAGGAACTGTCTTCCTCGGGAATTAGAATGTACTGAATTATGTGCAGCTCGTATGGTTTTCAGTTAGTTTTCCTAATTAAAATTTTTCTAATTCATCTCATATTCCGGAGTCTATTTTGTTTGAATCTGACCGGATATTAGGAGTAATATCATGTTCTCTACCAAGCAGGGCCATTTTCCCAGTTCCTTTTCATAGTTGATCACATTATTGGCTATTGGATGCGGTGCGTGATCGACCAAAAGAAGGAACTAGCCCCTATTACCACTGACAGGTGCTCCACTTCAGCTTTAATTTTTTTCTTTAATTGAATTCTGTTGTGTTTTGCTTGTCCCAACTCCCAAGGCTGCATTACCTTATAGAAGAAATCTGTTCGTGCTTGTATTATGTAAGGCAATTATTTGATGCAGCGCTCACTACTAGGCCAATGTGATAAGACATTATTGACTTCCATTGCTCGTCATAGTACCACATTCACTGTTCATAGATTGTATTCTTGGAGTCTGATTGATCAGTAAAGCGGGAGTAGTTATTACTAGGCTTACTCCAGTTCATGAGTCATGACTCTCTTGGTGCTCACTGAGAATGAATTAACTACTTTTCTCATGGCCAAATTCAGTATCTATAGTGAGTTCAAATTTATTAGTATTATTGTTATTACATGTATGTTTACGTTTTAAATGTAACTTTAGTGATGCCTTTTTGAAAATGCCAGGATGAGAGCTAGAAAAGTGATATCGAGGAGTGTAGGAAAAGACACCAAACCGACTTTGATGAGTGTTACGTGAGTTATAGACAGCAGTATAATTCCTAGAATATTCTGCATGGCTGCTCAGCATATTTTATTACCGAAGACTTTCGTTATCACATTATTTTTGGTGCTTTTTTTTATAATTGGACAGAAGGTCGTCCAATGTTTGGAAAAAGAGAAAAGTTTCTTCTTTTTAAAATTGGACAGAAGTACAAAGTTTTTTTTTTGAACTTGTGTGGTTGCGTGAATAATCAAATATATTTAATTGATTGTAACGCGGTTCAATAAAGAGGGATTGATTCAATAACGCGGTTTAATTGAATTATCAAAGACCATGTCGCCATATCTCTCAAATAACAAAAATACTAAAAACGTAAGTCTTAGATTACGGGGCTCCAACATGGTTACCCCTGAATTCGTAATTTAAGATAACAGTTGAATTTATTTAAATGTTAAAAATACTTGTGTTATATAACAACAATATATCTAGTGAAATTTCACAAGTGAGATATGAGAGGGTAGAGCGTATGGTGAAGGTAGACAGATTGTTTCTAAAAGACTCTTTGCTCAGGTGCAATAAGAACACACGTCAATGACCAAATTGTAGATGATAATCAATACGATTACAGAAAATGTTGCCTGGGATTTAGATTATAAGTATACTCCTCGTCCTCACCTGTAAGCCATTTGGTTTTCATCACTTTTTACTGCATAATTGCTCGATTTTGTAATAAGTACTCAAAACTCTTAGTATTTTGTAATAACTACTGAAGACGATTTTTATTTACTACTAATTTCCGACACATCACTTATTTATTCGTTAAATTATTTACATAGGCAGAGCCCTTAAGCATCACTGGACTCTGTTGAGCAAATGGCCAGCGGAAGAATTAATCTAGATAGCAACTCAATTAATCGTTTGAATAAAAAATACTATGTATAATCTTAAATAACTAATGTGGCTTTTTCCTTTTCTTATTTCTTTTACTTACTTCTCGTCTATGACCAACGGAAGAATTATAGCTATAGCCTGTTTGATATTGCTTATTTTGGGAGAAGAACACTTCTTTTAAAAAGAATGGTATTTGATAAACTTGCAAAAGTGTTTTTAAAAAAAAATAATCAGAAGCAATTTTTCTGCTTCAGGGAAGAAGCAGAAAATTTATGCGCAGAAGCAGAAAATTATTTTTTTATGACAAAAATATCCCTATCACACACACAAATATATATATAATGTTTGATTTTTAAAAATTTATATTTTATATTTACGTCATAATTCTTTATGATTTATATATTATTATTTTATTTTCACTTATTTTCTTTAATTAAATTTGAAAATATCATTGATGATGATGACTAAAGAATATATAAATTATTTTATTATTATTATTAATGATAACAATTGACAGATGAATCACGTTACAAGATTGTATTTTGATATCACATATAATTTTTTTCTCGAATATTTAATTTTAAATAAATAATTCATGAAAAGTAACCTATTTGTTAAAATATAGCGTATATATATGTGTGTGTATATATATATATATATATGTGAATATGATGACTGTTTATTCATAGTAAATTTTAGCACCGTAAAAATATATTGAAAAAGACTTTAACTATTATGCTAACAAAGGCATCATCACAGATATCGAAGAAACATACCATCCTTTTGGTATACCTTCAGAAATACAAGACAGGTGTTCTACAAGTATGGAGACATTGCGTAGTAAAATTAGGAATGAAATTATTGAGAATTTTTGTGATGTATGAAGGTCTAGTTATTTTTGTCGTTAATTTTTTCATATATGGTGATTTAATTTATGAAATAACTTCTGTATTCATTTTTGTTTGATGTTTTAAGTAATATTTATATTATTTAAGTAATATATCATCATTTAATTTTTTTAATGTATTTATGTGTATAAATATTGATTGAAAATTTTAGAGTACGTACTTTTTAATTAAATTAAAAAATAATAATTTAAAATATTATAATAGATATTTAAAATAATTTTTCTCTATAATTTGATTTTAGTAATAAAACTCTATTGATAGATGTCCTTTTTGACCAATTGTCACAAAAAAACACTTCTTGAAAAAAATTATTTCAACACAATTTGATTATCAAAAACACTTTTCGAATGAATTTACCAAACGCAAACTGTTTTTTTTTTAAAGCACTTTTCTGAAAAGTCATTTTATAAAAGTGTTTCTCAAATAAGCAGTTTTATAACAACAATCTCAAACGGGTTCTTAATCTAGATAGTAGCTCGATTAATCATTTGAATAAAAAATATGTATGATCTTGAATAACTAATGTGTTATGATCTTATTAATCTGATACTCCCCAAGAATTTTAATTAAAGGTCTATTTAAAGAGTAGTTATTAATGACATTTTGAAATTTTAAAGTTGACTGTAATTATATTATATAAGTACTACTTAGGATATAAAGATTACTTCCTCTATTTTATTAATTAATTTATTTCTAATTTAAAGATTACTCCCTTTATTTTTTTTTATTTGCTCCCTTTTCCTTTTTAGAGTCAAAGGCTATAAACTTTGATCAATATTTTAAGATGTAATTTTTAGTCAAATTGAAAAAATAAAAATTATAATTTATAGTACTTTTCATATAATTTTTGGATATCTAAATTTTAATTCTAAAAAAATTAAAATATTTAAATTTAATTTAGCTTTGAAACTTAGTCAAATTAATATTAAAAAATGAAGGAAGCAAATAAAAAGGAACGAAGGGAGTAAGTAAAATATAATGAAGTGAGTATTGTTATGTATAATCTCGAACAACTAATGAGTTACACACGCATGTATATGTGTGTGTAAAATCTTATATGTATAATTTGGAAAAGTAAGTTGTAAATTGCATAGACTATGATGTAAAAACGTCATCTTTAAAAAAAAAATAAAAAAAAATATTGTCATTATAGAAGGTACATATAATTAAATCTATTGAAATGTGGTACTCCCTTCATTTAAAAAAAATGACATATTTTTTTTTTAGTCCGTTTAAAAATGAATGACTCATTTTCTTTTTGGGTAATACTTTAATTTCAATTTTCCACATGACATGTTTAGGAACACAAGATTAAAAAATATTTTAATACATTTGATACAACTTTAATTTAAGGTCACAAGATTCAAAATTCTTCATTTCTTAAACTTTGTGCCAAGTTAAAATATGTCATTCTTTTTTAAATGAATGGAATATGTTATAAGTGAATGTTTGTAATAAGAAATGGATACGAATTTTAAAATGACAAACTTTTCTAATCTAGTTTATTTAAATCGATGTAGCTTCTCTGAGTAGCACCGTTGAATTCCTTGTTTCATGTAATACGAACATAACATTGAATACATAAAACTATTTTTCCTACTTCATTTCGTCGAGTTATCCAAGTAATGACACCAAACAATACTCACTCCGTTATGTATTACTTACTTCTTCCATTTTTTTTTATTTGCTCCCTTCATTTTTCGTGATTAATTTAATTAAGTTTCAAAATTAAATTAAATTCAATTAATCTAATCTTTTATAATTAAAATTTACGTATTCAAAATTTATATGAAAAGTACTATAAATTACAAAAAAAAAAAATCAATTTGATCAAGAATTACATCTTAAAATATTTATCAAAATTTGTATTCTTTGAATCTAAAAAAGAAAAGAGAGCAAATACAAAAAAAAAAAAAAAAGTAATCTTTATATTAGAAATAAAATAATTATTAAAATTGAGGGAGTAATCTTTATATATTAAGTGGAAAAGGGTCTAATATACCCTTCAACTACTGAAAATGATACATAAATACTCTCCTTCCACCTTTAGGCTCAAAAATACCCTTAATGTATTAGAAATGACTCAAAAATGCTCTTCTTCCTCTATTGGTTCAAAAATATCCCCCCATCCACCTATTTGGATCAAAAATGCCCTTAACATTAATTTAAGTCCAAAAATGTCTAAAACATTCTGCCTTAGAAGACTTTACAATAGATAAAATCATTTAATTTTTTTTCTTTAATTTTTATTTTATTAAATAAATATATAGAATGGAATTAAGAGTCCTAAAATATATAAATATGAAACCCGAAACCTATAGGAAAATTAAGAGTCCTAAAATATATGGAAGGAAATTAAGAGTCCTAAAATAGAAAAAAATATATTTCTTGAAAAAATAAAAATTACCATAAATATTGCTATTATGATGTACCATAAATTACTTGATAACTTGGTACCAACCTAAAACTAAAAAAATAATAATTTTTTTTAAAAAACACCCCTAACTTAAAACCCACAAAAACTATATAATAATAAAAAATTATAAATAAAAAAATTGAGAAATAATATAATAATAAAAAGTTGTAATTAAAAAAACTTTAAAATAATATAATAATAAAATAAATTGTAACTAAAAAAAGGCCACCACTACGTGAAACCAAAAAAATAATATACTAATTAATGCATATCTATTCCACCAAAAAATATATAATATCATAATTAAAAAATTGTAATTACAAAAAAACATTACCCCTACGTGAAACCAAAAAATATATATATATAAAGGAGGAAACATTTTTTGACTTAAATTTAATGTTAAGGGCATTTTTGATCCAAATAAGTGGATGGAGGGGTATTTTTGAACCAATAGAGGAAGAAGGACATTTTTGAACTATTTTTAATACATTAAGGGTATTTTTTAGCCAAATAGATGGATGTAAAAATATTTTTGAGCCTAAAGGTGGAAGGAGGTATTTGTGTACCATTTTTAATAGTTGAAGAGTATATTAGATCCTTTTTTCATATATTAAGGGTGTGTTTGGTATGATGGAAAATGTTTTCCTATTTTCTCTTGTTTGGTTGTAGTAAAATATTGGAAAAATATTTTTCAAGATAACTCATTTTTCTTTATTTGAGGGAAAATGACTTCCCTCATGGACCAAGGAAAGTCAATTTCCGAAAAAAATAACAAATGTGACTTATGCTCCACTCCCACCTCTCTTCCCCACCCCAATAACACTCATATTTCCATGCCTCAAAAAATTCACATTTCTAAAAAATTTACATTACTCGGAAATATTTTTTCACTGTGCTCTGCTTGAAATAAAAAATAGTAAAGCCCGATTTTTTTTTCATTATCAATATTCGTTGAATGTATTGTTATTTTCATATGCATAGAGGAAGACTTACCTAGGTTACTTTTGCTAATTGCATATTTCATTTTGTAATCGATGTAACTTGTTTTACGAGGTTGAATAAGCTTGTCGTTCCATTATATTTCTATTGATCGTAGTATCTTGAGATTGTCCTGACAAAATGTTGAAAAATGTCTCCTATATTTGCTAATTAATAGTTGCTTAAATTTAGTGATTGTAATATTTTAGTATTCGATATTGATATTATTTGTTATGCTTAAATTAATACTTACAAATTGTTGAGTTGCTAGAAACACTGATATACTAGTTAACAGTTAGTAGTATTTTCTAAAAAATATTTTTTCACTCACCAATCAAACACTAGAATATATTTTTCTAATTTTTTTTTCCTACTCACCAACCAAACACGATAAAATATTTTTCGAAAAATATTTTCCACTCACCAGCTAAACATGAGAAAATAAATAGAAAACCAACTTATTTTTCGGGAAAACATTTTCTATCATACCAAACACACCTTAAGTATTACACCCTCTATTTAAAAATAGTTAAACCTTGTTGACTTGACACTCTCTTTAACAAAATAATGATACTTTAAAAATATAAATTTGAGTATATATATATATTTTGTTTAGTTATTTAATGATAAGAGTAATATTGAAAAAACATGATATTTTTTTATTTTTTTTTTGATTTCATCAAAGAAATAATTAAATTGAAATAAATATTTTTTTAAAAAAGGTCAATTAAAATAAAAAGGTGGGAGTAGTTATATAAAATAATTACAGTCAAACTTAAAATTTCAAAATGTCATTAATAACTACTCTTTAAATATATCTCTAATTAAATTTTCTTTGGGAGTATGAGATTAATAAAATCCAAGTAATATGAAAAGGTGGGATTAACAAAATCTGCATTTTCCCCACATGCCAAAGAAAGACTGAAAAGTTGCTGATGAGTCTGGACACAACTTCCCAGACTTCGCCCTTCACGCTGTTTACCCCTCCCCCGTCCTTTTGTTCGTTAGTGGAGTACTTACACTACCTATAGAGAGAGTAACAGAGCCACTACTCTCTCTACATACACTTACAAAAAACACCTTCATCGCCGATACATACCTCATTTTCATTCCGATTCCGACTCCGACTCCGACGTCGCAAGTAAGTCTTCCTTTTCGCTTTCTCTTTGTAATTCTGTTGGAGATATGATTTCTGTACATATATATATATTGATGTATAGTAGAGTGCCTTATTATTGTAGTATTATTACTACTTGCTTAGGTGCATGAGATGTGTGCGTATGAGTGAATTGCTATAAACAACACTGATGGTGCACAAGAAGCGGACTCACGCTCTTCGTCCAAAGCAGTCGGCTGTTCACGAAAATGCTGCAATTCCGTTGCTTGAATCGGACCAAAACCTAGTTTCGGTGCAGAAGAGTAAAAAGGACGCTACGGCGGTGGTTGGAGGTGAGAAGAATGTTGTATCGCCGTCGTTAGCTTCGATAAAGATTGAATGTGAGCGTGCCCTAACAGCCTTGCGTCGGGGGAACCATACGAAAGCCTTGAGGTTGATTAAGGAACTGTGTAGTAAGCATGAGAGCTCGCCTCATGCAGCGCTTATTCATCGTGTTCAGGGTAGTGTTTATGTGAAAGTGGCTTTATTGATTGATGATCCCAATGCTAAACGCAGACATTTTAACAATGCAATTGAGAGTGCTAGGAAGGCGGTGTCACTGTGTCCAAATTCGATTGAGTTTGCACAGTTCTATGCTAATTTGTTGTATGAGGCTGCAAATGAAGCGAAGGAATATGAGGAAGTTGTGAAGGAATGTGAAAGGGCGTTGGCCATTGAGAATCCCATAGATCCTGCGAAACAAAGCTTACTGGAGGAAAGTCAACAGAAGGATGAGACTCCTCGAGCTCGGATTGACCATGTACGGAGTGATCTCCGGAGTTTAATTCAGAAGTCGAACATTGCAACCATTTCTACTTGGGTGAAGAATATAGGCAGCGGTGAGGAAACAATCAGGTTAATCCCCATTAGGAGGCTTCCGGAGGACCCAATGGATCAAGCGAGGAGGTCAAATCAGATTAAAAAGGCGAACAAGACGCCTGAAGAGAGGAGGAAGGAGATTGAGGTCCGAGTGGCTGCTGCAAGGCTGTTGCAACAGAAGTCTGAAACTGTCAAGATGCACAATGATGGAGAAAAAGCTCTGGATCTTACAGAGGAATCAGTGCAGAGAATTGGTGAGAGGAGGAAGAGCGGAAATGCTAGGAAAAATCCGTCTGCCACAGAGAGAAGGGATCGGGTCCAGTCATATTGGAACTCCTTGACTTTGGTTAGGAAGAAAGAGTTGCTCAGAATTGCAATTTCAGATCTCAAGGCTCATTTTAGTGCGTCAAAAGACAGATTAGCTATTGAAGTGCTATCTGAGGCTCTATCATTTGCTGAAACCAGTAAAGATTGGATGTTTTGGACGTGTTGTCGCTGCAATAAAAAATTTACTGACTCTGTATCGCACAACTATCATGCTGAGCATGAACATATTGGAACTTTGCGGCCTAAATTGCAGTCCGTTTTGCCTCAGACTGTGGAGAATGAGTGGGTGGAGATGCTTTTGAACTGTTCTTGGGAACCCTTAGACGTTAGTGCGACTGTAGATATGCTTGATAAACTATCAGGATCTGAAGGACAGGGTCTTCGTGATGAAAAACACTCAGGATATAACACAGAAGAGTGTTTTCTTGATGAAAAGTACCCACGAGATAACACTGATGAAAGGTACCCACGAGATAACACAGATAAATGTTTTGTTGATGAAAAGCACCCAAGAGGTACAGAAGAGTGTTTTCTTGATGAAAAACACCCAAGAGATAACACAGAAAAGTGTTTTGTTGATGAAAAGCACCCAGGAGATACAGAAGAGTGTTTTCTTGATGAAAAGCACCCAAGAGATAACACAGAAGAGTCTAAATATGGCTGTTCTGAGGTTTTCTGCAGTGAAGACAACGGGGATTCGACACCTAGAAAGAAGAAATTCGGCGATATACCAAACACTGACATGGTTGAAAGCAGATTATGTGATAAGATCTCAGACATTGAGTTGATGGATTGTGATGAGAATTATGATACTAAGAATTGTTTCCTTCCTGACAAGTGGCCACTATCTGATGATCCCCACCGAGCAAAGCTTCTTGAAAGAATTTCTTCTGTATTCCAGAAGCTTATTAAAAGTAAATGTCTTGCTTCAAGTCAGCTCAGCAAGGTTGTTCATTTTGCAGCGGAAGAGCTTCAGGGTCTTGCTTTTGGCTCCCAACTTTCTAGCTTCAGTGTTGATCAAACTCCCTTATGCATATGCTTTCTAGGTGCCGAGCAATTAAAAGAAGTGCTAAAGTTTTTGCAAGAGCTTTTGTATTGTTGTGGCTTAGGTAGGTATTCTGAGAAAATTAGCGCCCGAGATGGAGCAAGCAATTCTAGTCAAGGATTTGACGACCTGGAGAAATTAGTATTCAGTGAAGATGGTTCATGTTTATTGTTTGATCAGCGTTTCCTGCCATGCAGATTTACTCGCAGCTCATGTCCAGATATAGTTTCTATTGACAGAACTGCACATGTTTTATCTAGAAATCAAAACCAGAATGGAGCTGAACTTGATCCAGAGGCCTTGTTGTCCTGGATATTCGAAGGTCCATCAAGTGCAGAACAATTGGTATCCTGGACATGTGCAAGAGAAGAGAAAGCACAACGAGGTATAGAAATTCTCCGTTTTCTTGAGAAGGAGTTGAATGACCTGCAATGTTTATGTGAGAGAAAATATGAACATTTAAGTTACGAGGAAGCACTGCAGGTAGTAGAAGATATTTGTTTAGAAGAGGGTAAGAGAAGAGATCAGGCAACCGAATTTGTCCTACAAAGTTATGATTCTGTCTTGCGGAAGCGGCGAGAAGAGCTCATAGAAAGTGATAATGATGTTACAATTTTCGGCTATAGGTCTGAGTTGAATGCTATATCAAATGTTCTGAAGGAAGCAGAATCTCTCAATGTCAATCGGTTTGGTCTTGAGGAAAGTAACAGTGGTGGAACATCTCAACTATGTGACATTGAATCTGGTGAAGAGGATGACTGGAAACTGAAAGACTACATTCATCAAGTGGACTCTTGTGTGGAAGTTGCACTACAGAGACAGAAAGAATGTGTCTCCATTGAGGTTGGTGCATCAGCTATGCTTTAGTGCTGATTATTATTGTCATTATTATTTTCCAGTTTTGCTTTAACTGTTTTCTTCTCTACAATCTCTTCACTTCAGCTGTGCAAAATAGATGCTCGAATCATGGGAGTTGTTGCTAGGATGCAGCAGCTAAAAGTAAAGCTTGGGCATGCATGTGCCCAGGATTATCGGAGTATTTTAGTGACTCTGTTGAAATCATATATGCGGGTGCGTACTTAGCATCTACTCTTGTGATAGTTCAATTATTGCTTCTGGGATGCTATTCTCTCTTCCTTCCTTCTACCGTTTACCTCTGTTTTACTATTCTTTTATGATGATTGTCTTTTCTTTCTTCAGACACATCTGGAGGATCTGGCTACGAAGGATGCTACCGAAAAATCTGATGCTGCTAGTGAAGCTTTTTTGGCTGAACTTGCTCGTGATTCAAAGAATAGTTCTGGTGGAGGCAATGGTTGTTCTAAGCATACACATGAAAAAGTTAAAGATAAGAAAAAAAATAGAGAGTATCGGAAAACCAAGGGTTCAAAGGTAAGACTTTTTTTTCTGATGCAATTGTTAGTATGTATGAGTTGGGAGGTAATCAGTTTACTCTTACTTGCAGCCTACTAGTGGCAACGAACTGCATTTGCTTCGCTATCAGACTATGGAAGATATGTACGTCTTTCCCCAAAGAAATGCTTTCTCCATAAGCTTTAAACTCCATGTTATGTAGAAGTCATGATTACCGTTAATACCGCAAATGCGTTTGTTGTTGTAGCTCATTTGCAGTTACTTGTGATGGAGAGAATCAAGGTGATGAAACGGTTGGAAATGGTGATTCCTTTAATGAACAGGACAAGGAGTATAGACGTAGCATTGAACTCGAATATGAGGAAAGAAAGCTTGAAGAAACTTTGGAATATCAAAGACGAATGGAGAATGAGGCCAAACTGAAGCATCTGGCCGAGCAAACTAAGAGAGCTGCAAAAACATGTCCAGAGAGTGTTGATGCAGTTATGAAGTCTGATACTTTCTCAAAGTACCGTGATAATGGTCAAGTAATCGATGGGCAATTGAAGAGCAGTAAGGTCAGTACTCTTATGCTTGGATTCTCGTATTTCGGTGAGAGTTTTTCCATTCTGTTCTATATTCTGTAAAAGGGAAGCCATTAAATGTTTGATGGTGTTACTTTTGAATGATATGCTTCTCTAAATTTTAGTCCGAATTAGTCATCAATTCTAGACATGTCTCATGCGAATTTTCAATTGCTTAATGTAGAGGAACGAATTTCCGGACAGTTTAGGAAGTCTTCCAAAAATCAGTACTGAAGAAATGTCACAAAGAACTGGTATGGGCTTTGTTTCTATTTGAGGAGAATTTTTGCTAGTTAACTAAACCACTTGGAAATACAGTGCCACAGTAACTGTCTCACCTGATTATTTAATCTACCGTTGCTCATATTCATGATTGTCAAATGAAGTAACGCCAGAGGACAGTACTCTGGTATCTACTCAATACACTGGAAGGAGAGGCAGACGCCAGAACGATTCTAAGCTTATTGATGGGAATTTTCAGTCTACTTTTGAAGAAAAGGAAAATACTGAAGTTGGTGAACCTATGGCTCTGCGATCTTCACATGGTGAGTTGCAAATGTTTGGTTAACTATTCTGTAGTGCCTTGATGTCCTGGCCATGAAGAAATACCTGTTTTTTGTAATTTATATTCTTTTACCTTGTTTTATCATGTATACTCTAGTTGTTTACGAAATTTCCATGTGAATGTTTGGCTCACCTACGAAGAAGCTGGTGGATTTTTAACAGGCAATAAATCCAAGTGTAGTAGTAGTGTCTTCTCTATAAGGCAACCAGATCCAAGCCCTGAGGAGGGAGGAACCAAGTGATAAAAGATGAAATACACATTATTTCAGGAGCATGGTTGTTTTAATTTAGTTGGAGTAATTGGCTAGGTATTGACAGTTGTATGGATATCTAAAACTGGCACTTGCTAGTTGATCTGAAGAGTTCTAAGCTAAGTGTTGCTTTCATTTTGATAACTGTATATTTGTATTTACATCTTTCAGACAACCAAATTACCACCAATTTAGTCCTCGATGAACCTTGTCATCACAGTGAAGTTTTGATATTGCTTAGTTATATATTCAAGTTGGCATGTTTATATATCTAAACAGTGGACAAAGTTTGATCCAATTGTATCTGCTGATGGCAAAAGAAAATTGTGGAGTTAAAAGTCAATTTGGAGCCATTAGAGATTCTCTCCTATCTCTTTTTACTTTCTCCACCTTTACCCAAGAATGAAAAGCCAAGCTGCTGCACAACATTAGCTGCTTTTCCTTCTCGTTGTAGTTCTGTTATTTCCTCACTTTATGTTATTTTGTGGATTCTGATTATAAGCAATCAGCTATGATGCCTTCTTTGAGTTGATCTACCTTTGATTTCAATACTAGGAGTTAATGGTCCAGCAGATAGTGAAACAAAGACACTGAAACAGCTACATGTGGAGAATGATGATGAAGAAAGGTTCCAAGCTGACCTTAAGAAGGCCGTTCAGCAAAGCGTTGGTATGCACATTTATCTTTCTTTTCCAGTCACTGTCTCTCCTAAAGCGGTTTGATGCTTATTATTTTGGGGTGTTATGCATATTGCTTATCACTGCTGTAAAAGTAATCAGAACATTTGCCCGATGTACCTTATATATTTCATTATTAGTCTGTAAAATCTTCTTGAAATATTAATAAAAAGTGTAAATCGTCCGAAAATGTATTTTTGGTAGAGAAAATGAGCTATAGGCGAAGAATTGTTTGTTTATATTTCCTTCACTTGGCTTGAGAACTTAAACAACCTCAACACGTTCCTCTCTTACTAGCCGAGATTTCATTCGAACTTATTGAAGCTGTTTCTCTGTCATTTGCTTTGGAGGCAGGACAAGTATAGAGAAGTAATTTCATTGTTCCTTCACTTGTTCAAGTGTTCTTCTCTCATCCTCATTTTTTTCCATAATGCCAGACACATTTCATGCACATAAGAAGTTGCCCTTGCTGCCTAGTTCAGGGAATGGACAAAAAGTGTTTCCCAAGGCTGGGACGTTGGGCAATGCAAATAGTATTGGAGATGTAAATAAAGTGGATGTATATGGCACTGGGCTAAAGAATGAAGTTGGGGAATATAATTGCTTTCTTAATGTCATCATACAGGTTTGTGTACACTAGGACTTTTATCTTTTTTTCCAATCATAGGAGTGAGTTCCCTTGTATTGCACTTCCTATTGTATTTCATATGGAGCATGCTCTGAGATATCTCCTCTTGTGTTTCTTTAGTCGCTGTGTCATCTAGGTAGGTTTCGCGATGAATTCCTGAGAACATCATCCGAACATGTTCATGTTGGTGATCCATGCGTGACATGTGCTTTGTACGACATATTTACTGCTTTGAACACTGCTTCAACTGAAGCATGCAGTAAGACGGTGGCCCCTACTTCTTTGAGAATTGCCCTCAGCAACCTGTATCCTGACAGTAGTTTTTTCCAGGAGGTAAATCCGAAATTGTAGCAACCGCCCCTGTATTTTAGTAGGCGTCTGTCTGCTTAAAATAACTGGCTTAAATCTTATTTAACATGGTATTGATCTACAGGGTCAGATGAATGATGCATCTGAAGTGCTGGGTGTAATATTTGATTGTCTACATCAGTCGTTTACATCAGCTTCAGGTGTTTCTGATACTGAATCTGCAGATAGTAGCTGCATGGGTACGTGGGATTGTTCAAATGGTGCTTGTATTGTACATTCTCTTTTCGGGATGGATATTTTTGAACAAATGAACTGCTACAATTGCGGATTGGAGTCCAGACATCTGAAGTATACATCTTTCTTTCACAATATTAATGCCAGTGCCCTCCGTACGATGAAGGCATGTTCTTCAAGGCAATTATATGATGATACTTTAATCTCTGTTCAGCATAGTAATCTTATGAGGTCCATCCATAAAGTATTTGGGCAATTAGCAATTTACTTTCTCTTATTTAAGTTCCATGTCCTCTTCATGCAGGTTATGAGTCCAGAAAGTTCCTTTGATGCGCTTCTGAATCTTGTTGAGATGAACTATCAGTTATCTTGTTATTCTGAGGTTGATGAATGCAGGAAGCTTAACTGCATCCATCATATCCTCTCTACTCCACCGCATGTGTTTACCACAGGTATCAATGGTCTTCTGATTTTCCGTCCTTCTTTCTGCCGTGGGTGATCTATATCTCAAGAAAATAGTCACATGGTCCTCAGCTTCTCTTTTAATTTATTTTCCTGCAGTTTTAGGTTGGCAAAATACTTGTGAGAGTGTAGGTGACATAACAGCAACATTATCAGCTCTATCCACTGAGGTGGACATAAGTGTACTTTATCATGGTCTAGCTCCTAAAAACAAACATTGCTTAATTTCAATGGTAAACCTCTTTATATTCTTTTTCATTGTTTTCTGGAAAAACAAACCTTTGAATTTACATGCTGAGAGTATCCAGTGCCAATTAATCGCATCACTAGTTTTTTCATTATTGTTGCTTGTGAGAAACCATCTTAAGTTTGATACAATTATTGGTGGTTCAAATCCCATTGTTCTTTTTATGATGATGGTGTCTGGGCTAGCTGGTGTGCCCCTCGACTATTTTATTGGGTACCTACTGCCTTCGATCAACACTGGTATCGGGTAACTCTGCCTACCAAGACTTAGGTAGATGGAAAGACATCACTTGGTATTTTTTGGTCCGTTTTAGTAGGTAGCAGTACTTTGTCTTGCTATCCCTTCACATTAGTAGTCGTAGTATTGCTCTTATAGTTTCTTGTCCTTCAATTTCTGTTACTACCTGTTGTTTCTTGTACCTGTTCAGTTTCTATTTTGTTGCTATCGGTTGTTTTAGTTATTATCTGCTGTTTCTTGTCCTTCCATTACTCCTTTTTGAGACTGCTTTGAACTATTTTTTCTTCTTGTTGTTCTTCATTTTTGTGTTAGGTTTTTGAACCCTGTTCTCCAATGTTCTCACCCATTTTATTGACCACCAAACCACTCCCTTGGGTTGAGTGTTGATGAAGGTTCAAGTCTGATCTTGGATTTATCAAAAAAGTGGCTTAATTTATTGCATAATATTTATTCAGGTTTGCTATTATGGGCAGCATTATCACTGTTTTTCCTACAGTCGTGATCATGGGAAGTGGGTCATGTATGACGACAAAACTGTGAAGGTAAAAGTTTATTTTTTGCTTCTACCCGTTTGTCTTGTTATTATCCTAAGTTTTTGTAAATTTACGGATATTTGATATTCAGGTAATTGGTGACTGGGATGATGTTCTTGTTACGTGTGAAAGAGGGCATTTGCAGCCACAGGTCCTTTTCTTTGAAGCTGTAAAGTAGTTTGATTCAGAAAAGATGGTAACTCTTTTTTATATCTGAAGTTTCAATTGAAGTCTTAACTTATAAAACATGCCTGCCATATATGCACCAAAGATGTGATTAGCATGTTTTTCCATCATGCAGCAAACACATTGATCTGACCTGCATGTTCTGGATTGACTGAGCAAAGAGGTCGCAAATTCATACTCTGGAAAATATAGTTGTACAAGCCCAAGTTGTAGTATACAAACAAGTTTTGTCGTGATGGAGAAAAAATAGGAGTCACCGACGTGTGGACAAATTTCATAGAGATCTGTCTCATGATTGGTGGACATCATCTAAATACAAAAGCAAGTGTAGGCTTGTGACATCCCTGATACCTGGATACCGTATAGCAGAAGCAAGTTTTTGCATATGCTAGTTATCTAAAATTTTTGGATCCTTACAATGAGGTGGCAAGCTTGAGTATAGTGAAACATTTGCTACCAGTTGCCTACAAAGTGCCTTCTATATGATATTGCTTCTGTACGTAGGGAATTTGCATCTTTTGTCCATTTTTAATGTAAGGAAGTTGTGTATATTGTCTTAGTTTTCCAGTGATGCAGTGTATAGTAAGTCTACCCCCTCCCCCCACAAAACCTCCTTTGTGGGGAGTAAATTTTGAGTGCTGTAGAATTATGGGTAGTTTGTCAAGGAGGAAAACATCTTGCTGAATGCTGATACCTAGCCTCGTAGTTCCACCCCACCCCACCCCACCCCACAACTGTTGTACCTCGGGATCTCTTTTTTTCATTTCACTGAAGTGCTGAAAATCACAGTTTCCAAACCTTCTGCACTTACCCCCGACTGCTTCCTGCATCTTATACAATTAAATTCTTGTGGGCTGATAGATGTTTCCTTCTCCACCCTTTGAGCTTGTGGCCGGCCTACTGTCATCATCCTGGTTTCCTGACAATTCAGATTTGTGTCATCAGCTTTCTCTGACTCCACCTTCCATCAGTGTAGGTGTTAAGTGTGTTGAAAGCAGTTTAATTGAATCCCCTTCATCCGAAAATTAAACCATAGGGTAAAGAAATTCTCTGTGTCTAGGGGTATTATAGGATATCCTCCTTGATTGCTCACTCGATATGCAGGTTTGCTTCTTCTCTTTTACAGGTTTTCTATTTTCACTATTTAGCATGCCTAACTCCTTGTATTATACTGTATGCTCATGTGGAAAGTTGTCAGGTGGGCACTTTATACAAAACATTGATTATAGATTGGACTGGTTTTATGTCCAAACTAAAGCGTTTAGGTGACACGAGTGTTTAAGAACAGTTTGTTTACGTTGTGTATTGTTTTGATATCTTAACAAGGGAGGTTTATGGAGAACTTTGAGTCTCATTACTACCAAAAGATGTTCTAAAATTTTTTGGGAGATGATTTTTTAAATTAATTTTGAAGAGACAGTTTATTGCATTAAAATCTTTTCTAATTACTTGCGTTTATGGCCTCTATCTTGAGTCTTTTTTTCTCCTTTATTTTAGTCTTTTTCAACGTATGTCAAAGGGCTGATCTGTTTATATTCCTCATTTTTGAAGGATTAAGACAAATACGTAGTACATAGAATGGTTCTATTGAAAGCTTACACGTATTTGTACTCTTCGATCATCTAGTTTACCAAAATGATTGAAGTCTATACGACCACAATGCCTATAAAGTGCATACAACATATAAACGTTATTTGGTCAAACTCTGAATTTTGTAAACATATATTATTACAACGTGTTTTCACTCATTATACGTTTTGAGTGTATATTTGGGACACGAAATACTTTATATTGCTGCATACAAATTTTAATTTTACACGCATAGTAAACTTGTAACAACGTTTTAATAAAAAATGTTTGTCAATAGGGCTGCCCCCTCCATTTCATTTTACATCACACTTTCTTAAAAAACTTTAATTAGAAATGTATTTTACTTAATTAACTTTATTAATGATGCTTTGAAATCTTAAACTGTGATTATTTTTTTTTTATGTAGTTATTTAATACTTAGGGTATAAAGGAAAAAATATAACAAATATTTCTTGATTTCATGAATTGTACAAGTAATTGAAATAACTATTTTTAGTATAGGGGTCAAATAGAATGGAACAGAAGGGGTACATCAGATCAATTTAATACTATAATTAATTGATTTATCGTGCTAAACATATTTATCAATTTCATCATGGTTAAGTGACAGAAATATATGTAAAATTATAAATGCATATCGTGGTCCTTTTCTTCGACGAAACGCAAATATTTATAAACTTTTACCCATTAGGCCATTACAAATTTTTTTCAAGCTTAATTTTTTTAGCGGTCTTGCTTTTATGATGTAAGGAAAAGGGTGTAAAGTTCATCGAACTTCTTGGAATAGGTCAATTTTAGCCAAAAATAACCATCAACTTTTTGAAATAGATCAATTGGCGGGCATATTTTAGGTAGTTGACTAAAGACGAGGACATTTTTGAACAAAAATATTGCAACAAAGGTATTGTTGAACTAATTATCTATGCTTTAAAGTTGTTTCAGGTATTTTTCTGTGACAGGTAAATGACTTTACTTCAATGCACGAGTGGTTGAAGAGCAGAGCAGTAAAACCTTTAATTTGCTTTAGGCTCCAAACTTTTGAGGCTTAAAATCTTAATATTTTATTTTTACTTGGGTAATATTGAGTTTGTATTAAAAAAAATGGGTAAGAAATCTTTGTAGAAAGAAGAAGAAATAAATTGTTCCTACTTTTTAAGAATTAAAATCTTTTAAATTGAATTAAACTCTACATAAATCTTCACAAGTAACCGAAGTTTCTTTACAATAAAATCTAAGCTATATATTGCTCATGCATGGCTAAAATCTTATTATCTTTGATAAATGATACTACCAAAAGCTAAATAATCTAATACTATAAACAATTGTAACAAAAGAGCTTGAATATTTAATTTATAATTTCAAAGAAGTGAGTAAATTATTTATAATTTTTTTTTTTTGAAAATAATAACAAAAAAAGAAATTTCATTCATGGTTCTTAGTGATTTTGTTTTCTAGATACAATTAGTCCTATCAAAAACAATGGATTAACAATATCATCTAGATGTGCCATCAATATAATCTAGTTGGGAAACGTCACTATCCAATTTTATCCCTTGAATAACAATGATATTTCTTAATTCTGTCTTCATGCCTTTAAAAAATAATTAAATTCAATTAAAAATCATATGGTAATGATTTATCTTTATATTATGTCCAAAAAAAATATAAACTGTTAATTTAGCCTAAAATAAATAGTTTACTATTGAAAAATCTTTTTGTTTTTTTGTCTTTAACCAAAATGCGAAGTTTATGTTTCCATTTATACTATTTGACAAATGAAAAATTCTACAATTATCTTTCTAAAAAAAAGAAAATTGATTGTATTTCTATTAATGTATTTTTTCTTTTTTCTTTTTTCTTGTGTCTGTTCACCTTTATGATTAATGTCAAACTAAAAAGTATTTGTATTTTTAGCATTATAGTTTTTCCAAGTTCATGCATAAACTCGTAAGTTCAGAATATAAACTCATAATTAATACTTAGTTTAGCATAAAAATGAATAATTTAATATTTATTTGAGAAACTATAAATTAAAGGTTTTTTTTTAAACCAAAAAATGAAGTTTATGTTTTAATTTATACTATTTGCGGAATGAAAAATACTACTATTAGTATAATCAAAGAGAGTGAACACCTTTTTTCTTTTTTTTCTTTCTCCTCCCCCAATTTTAGCACAAGCCTTTTATGATTAATGTCAAAGCCAAAACGTATTAGTATTTTTAGCATTATATTTTTCCCAAGTTTATGCATAGAATCTTATGTCCAAAATATAAACTCTAGTTAATTTAGCCTAAAAATGAGTAATTTTGTATTTTTTTTCTTTTCGTTTTCTCCGCGGTCATGAAAGCTGAAAAAATAAGATCAAAAGAATAGAAATGTAACCACAAGTATACCACATAAATAGGAGAAAAAGTCCTATTTTTGCTAGGGAAAAAAGTACTAGGCTATGCTCTTAGTAAAAAAAAACAAAAAACAAAAACCAATCTCCAACATTTCCGTTTTTATCTCTCTCTTTCATCTCTTGCTTTTTACTAAGTCTTTAACCAGCCTTGAGCAAAATCCGCTATTAAACAGACATGTTCCGGACTCCAAATCCCATGACATTTGGCTTCTTCATGTCTTACCTTTGATACTTGTTAAAACATTAACACACTCCCTTACATTCCCATCTTACCTCAATGCTTTGAATTTTGAAACTCTATCCAAGTGTTTGATGCTTTGCAGGATAAAACATGACTCTCAAGGGTGGCACCAGCCAAGCCTGCGCTGCGTGCAAGTACCAGAGGAGGCGGTGCACTCCCGAATGCCCCTTAGCTCCCTATTTTCCTGCCGATCAACCCAAAATGTTCCAGAATGCGCACAGGCTCTTTGGAGTCAGCAACATTCTGAAAATACTAAAGCAGCTTGATCCATCCCAGAAGAAAATTGCCATGAAATCTATTATCTACCAAGCAAATGCCCGCGACAAACATCCTGTGTATGGATGCGTCGCGGAAATACAAAACTTATTATTTAGCATTCAACTCTGCGAAGAAGAACTTCAAACTGTACATGCACAACTAGCATTCTATAGACAGCAACAACAACAACAACAAGAGATTTCATCCACAATTAGTGATTCTGTTTCCCAGATACAATTGGGAATGCCTCCTGCTGCTATTGTTGCTGCTCCCCCACCCGCTAATGGAATTAATGGAAATGAATTAACACTATTCCATCAAGATGCACCTTCCCAATATAATGTTGCTGCCAACGCCACATTGCCTGTCCAATCTTATCCCTCTTACTCAAATAACAGCTACGCAGCTTACAACAACACTACTTTTGTGGACCCTAAAGAAAATAATGTCGTCAATTCGTTATGGATTCAACAATCATATGGTAATAGTGTTTGTAATAACAACACAATGATCATGCAATCTCAGTTACCAGCTTCACAAACAATCGTTGTTCCACAAGAAGTCACTCAAGACTACGACGAGATACATCATCCATTTTTTGATACTATTGATGACAGACAATCTTATATAGATTCTAAAGAAGCATATGACTCGAGGTATACTCATTTTCTTCGAATTGTTTGTTTTATGGTTATACCGAATTTAAGGATTTTTTCACGCACTAGCCGAACCCTCATATCAGTTACTATTATTGCTTTTATGATTCTGAATGGAAATCCTATCTCATGCAGTTCAGAGTCATCACTGAAAGACACAAGACAGTCTGTGGAGCATGTTGCTGATAATGAATTAAAGAATGCTGCGGCATGTTTCAGTCTTACCAGTATCAACGAATAGAATACAAAGAAATGTAAGAAAAACGATAGTAGAGTGGCTTTTTCTTTTGCCATTCAAAATTTTGTTCCATTCAGATATAACTCATTGAGAATGTACTGCCAGTTTTAGAATACATTTCACCTGTCCAGCTATATTTGGTTGTTAGAAAGTTGGACAGTACTTTGTTTTCCTAGTTTTGGTATCTAGAAAAGACTATAAAATTTTAAAACCTGTCATAAGAGACATGGCTTAAATATGCCAGGAGAAGAAACTCCACGTCCTTGATCGCATCTTCAAGATTAGTAAATCTTCTTCATGTTTGCACCCTCCGTCTGCCAGAAAGTCGGCACATTGGTTTGCCTCCCTCAAAAATATATCTAATGGTGGCCCTGTTAGCTTCCAACAATCATTTGCAATCTTCAATAACAGTCTTCAGGGGGTGATATTGTATGTCCTTCTCTTTGATAAGTTGGGCGGCTATTAGACAATTTGTTTCCGCTTCTTATTCTTTGTTTCACATTTCTTTTGCTAATTGTAACCTTTTTCTTTTATGCAACAAGACTTGATGTAAACTTCTCCTTACCTGAGTATCCCGACATCCATTTTCCTTGATCATTCCTAAAACTCTCTCCAAGAAGCAGCATCTCTAGTTTGCATCTTGACACTAGCTTGTTGTCTTCATATAAGACAGATGTTTTCTGCTAGTCTGTACCAATCCTTCCATATATAGACCTCATTATGTGTCCCACAACCTAAATACAGACAATTGCGAAGTATAAAATCACTACTTCTTGTCAAGAATCTATTGTTAACATTTTTCTTCATGGATTGTATTCTCTCTTCTGATTATCAGTTTAACTCAATCCTACAAATTTAGGCTATTGTAGATGAAGGCAATCCTTTTGTCACGAACTCGTCTTTTCTTTAATATTATCAAGGACTACCTATCTGAGTTCTAAAGAAGTTGCTCTAAGGTCTACATCAGTGTGAGTTTGGGCCTTTGGCTGTCCTGTCGCATTACAATAATAATGCTAGTGATCAATCTATGAAGATTTTTGTTATTTTGTTTGATGGACAGTTTATTTAAGGATTTATAAATGTTAAATCAAAAGCAAGAGTTGGAGATAGCGTGTACTTACATCGTATAAAAACTGGACAAGAGCAAGGATCTGCCAAAAAGTTTATATAATGAACATACATCGAAGTTTTAATTGGGCAAGGAAAAATCGAAGACATTTGTAATAGAGAGCACAGGTTCTAGCATGCCCTAGAAGATAGAAACAGATAGTTTACTACTATCATAGAATGCAGGCTGCAGCACTTGTCAATCTCTGATTGGGACATCAAGTGAAAGTTCTCTAGAAGAATGAGCAAGATAAAAAATTTATTTGTTCTGCAACAATAAGACAGGGAATTTGTGTATGTGTTCTTTAGTGTTCCAGTGACAATAGTTTTCGGGAAAGGCAGAAACTAAATGCAAGCAGTGTTTTATTGAATCAATCATCTATTCATCAAGAAAATGAAAAATGCAGAATGACTCGTGTCACAAGTACAATTTGGGAAAATGAACAAGAAATAAATACATTTCTTGTATCATTTCATTCCACTGACTTGGTCAAAAATGTTCTTATCAGAAGTTAGCATTATCATCTTGGAGTGAATGCGGAATTTAACATAAGAGCTCACTGGAAATCATTTTAACATGAATCAGAATCCCCGAATGTTTTGATTTTAACATAGGATGAATTGTTGAAATATGTGGTACACACATAAGTTGGTGAAGGAAAAAAAGTGTTCTCTACATTGTGGGAACATAGAATCAGCTGTTTATACTCCTCGAAGATTTTGATCATACAAGTCTTGTGTTGTACGAACCACAATAGGAACACTTGTGATAGAGCCAGTGGAAGGAAGCTGATCCTCTCTTCTCGCAATCATTGCATAGTATAGCCTGTTAGGATCATTTCAGTGTCAAGAAATTGGTCTAACCCAACTAGAGCATATTCATGCATAAGAATCGATCAATAAGTAGAATAGCGAACCTGAGTCTGGCCGGCATACTCCTCAGGAATTGTCTGTTCAGACAGCAATGCATCTAACATCTCAAAGTACACCTGAAATTCAGCACCAAGTAAGCTACACATTTTGTACAATTTAAGACTCACAGTTTTAGGAAAAAAGGTTTAACACACTTTTACGTCAAATGGTTTTCTTACCTGCATGTCCCCAAGTGACTTGCTGCATATTGGACATGTATAATGACTACAAGTGTATTCCTAAAAGTAGTAATATGAAAGAAAGACGAATTAGCAAAACAGCCTGCAATTTCTCTTTAACTTTAGTTAATCAAGAAACAAAATAAATACGAGCTTAATACCTGAAAACATGTGGAGTGCATCAGATGGCCACAAGGAAGTGCTTTGACAGGATTTGTGGAGGTGAAGATATACTCGTGGCATATTGGACAGTTCTCCTCGAGACACTTCTCTCTGCATATGTGAACAGAAAGAGACTTTGACATGCAAGCATTGCAATTCATGCAATGGAAGTAACCGACCCCTAATCCTTTTCCCAACCGGCACAGATTACAGAAAGGGCAATGGTAGATTTGCCTGTTCAAAATCTGTTGTCAGTACAAGAAATTGTAGTACAGCATATAGAACTTCTATTTAGGAGGATAGATGCATAATGCAAGTCTATCAAGTATTATGTAGTTGTCTTTTATCCTCAAGCACACATGTGAACCTGGATCAGGCATGTAACGTTGATTTTGACATTTAAATAGTTCTTCATACAATAAAGCTAATAGCTAAACCGATCACTTTAACCCATTGATTACCCATTTATGCATGATTTTAAGGCAATATATGGTACCCACCCAAACCAGTGAGAGAATGTGAACCTGATTTTCTCACCTTTCATCTTCAAACAATTTGCAAATTTTGCAATAGTATCTACCCATGGAGAAGCCATCGCAGGAGGGATTTGAGCAACTAGGACCCATTGGTTGTATCTTCAAACAGTTCATACACATCATCTGAGTGATAGTCTTTCTGCAAGTGCGTCAGAACGAGAGTTGGGATATCTCAAGAAGAAAAAATAGATAAATCAGGATCTACAAATAGTGTTGGAGACAGGCACTCACCTGTCCAGACTATGATCAGTAGTTTCATCGTGACACCGTATGCATGTAAAAAGCTTCTTGCAGCACGGAGCAAGAAGCTTGCAGTTCCTCTTGTAATGACTGCAACCAAAAATGGATTTCTGTTCATCACGATATGAGGGACACTGACAAGGGAATTTCTCCATATCGTTTGCAGCAGCAACCTCTGAATTAGATAACTTTTGCGTCACAATCCATTGACTGACAGAAAGCAATTAGTCCTAGTTAGATCCCATAAATTGCGAAAGAATGAACTGGAAATTCTTGATAACAACAGATATCATTGTTTTCACATTTAAGTGTCCATTCACTAAGGCCCGTCTGATTTGCTGGTAGGATGGATTAATCATAAGTTTATGTGATCTATGCAGTATATTTTATGTGAAATAGAAAATAAACTAAGAACACAGTTATTAACAATACAAGGTCTAAACCAACTAAAATGACAAAAACACCTTCATGATCTTCAGAACTAATTTCTTTAATACAATAAAACAGCTAATTCTGCTTTACAATCCCTACATTTCTTCTTCTCTCCATTATATAATCTCTGCATAACTAATCTCACTTAATTTGTATTTGAAACAAACAACAGTAAACTCATTGTAAGTTGATCATCTTCAGGAACTCTAAGAAAATATATTGCAAGATCTCAATATTGCACAGGAAAATGAGACTTATCTTTTCTGGATTTATCCATATCACTACCCCTTCCAAGGCACCTGGTTTCTAGGTGAAGAAACTAATTCTGGACATTAAAATGGCAGGAACCTTTGCTAAACTAGTAGAAGCAACGCAAACAAACTAGACAATCTAGAATTCAGGTGCAAAAAGTAGATCATGCTTATGCAGTTTATCTGAGGCAATAACTAAGATCCCTGGCTGCTTTTGAAGGAACAAAACTAAGGAAAGGTTGAAATATACTTGCCTCATCAGCAAGCTCTGCATGAGGTGTGATTTCTTTTCAGAATTCAAAGATGGGTCACAGGATATTTTCCTAATTACAGCAACCAGTTCCTCTTGAGTCATTAGATGGTGCTCCTGTTTCCTTGATTTGTCACATTGTTCTATGCCCTCGCGAGTTCTCTCATTCTGAGAAACACAATCAACTGTCTCAGTGCATTTATTCCTGTCTACAACAGTAGAAACTCGCGATGTATCTTCAGGTAGATCAACATTTTTCTTTCTCTTGGCATTGTATGTTTTATCTGCAGTAAAAGATCCATGCTGATAAAAATCACGATTAACAAACTCTGATCCTTTCTCATTCCAAACTCCTTGCTCAACACCGTTTCTTGACAAATATGTAGAGACGGCTTCTAGAGGATCAATAGACAATAAAGGAGAAATTTTTGGTTCCTTTTCAACATTTATACTTTCTTCTCTCTTTATAGGTTCCCACCATTCTCCTAGCCACTCAAAAAACTTTGTATGTTTTGTAACTTTGCGCCACAAGAGCACCATGTCGTGTTGTTCAGTTGGTGTTAGAGATTCCATCAACCACGGAATCATTTCTTGTAGAATCTCTGTTTTTGTTCGTCCAAGCATGTTTCCGACAATCTTTTCTTGTTCCTCAACAGAAAAATGTTCTCTGAATAGAGGCCAGAGTTCAATTTCTTCATGGTTGATGTGGTCAGTTAATGTTCTTTGCATGGATATGCATGCATTATGGAGCTTTAAGCAAAGCCGTTTATACTTGACCTTCTTACCATCAACTACCTCATCACCTTGCATACTGGTGAGTTTACTTAAGATAACAGAAATCTTGTTGAAATTCTCTACCTCCAAGTTATGGTCAAGGGTGTAGGAATGGCTAACATTTTGGAGTGTTACCCTTGATTCTAAAGCAGGAAAGGCAACTTCATCCTCGGAATTACTGTGAAGCCTCAATAGGAAGTGTAGAAGATGGAAGCGCCTGTGAAATTCAGGAAGAATTCCAACATCTTCAGCCAGCTTAACTGACAGGGAAACAACATACTGAATATCATTTTTCAGGGCTTTGTGAAAGAAGTGGACAAAATCTATTGGCATAAACTCATGATCTGGAACGTTTGAAGCATTGCTTGATCCGGAAGAAGTTCCAGCAAAGAAGGATAAGTTTTTCTGTGAATCCGAGACAAATATATGCGTATTCATCTCATAAGAATAAGATGTATCAAGCTTCTCAATGATGCCAAGGGGTGAAGGATGATAAGATATAGTATTGTTTAATGTCATGGCTGAAGCTGGTTGCGATAACAGATTATTAGATTCATCAAATGATTGCATGTCCAATTGTGAGAAAGGACTTCCAGAATTATTAAATGACTTCTCCAGCAAGGAGCTTCTGCTACTGAACATTTCTTCCAAATCTTTCCTAAACTTTTCAAGAGAAATCTTCCCAGAATAGCCCGTCCGAACCCATTCATATAAGAGAGAAGCAAAGGACCTGTTAACTACAGGAGATCCCATCATTACATTATTTAGGATGAGTTTGGACTCATCCTCAGATAAATGAGCTGAGAACCAGATAATCATGCACTTTAGCAACCCGAGTGGCAACATCTGCAGGCTTCTGTACAATAACCAGAGCTGCAATTCATGGCTGCAGTTCTCTCTAATCACCAAAAAAACCTATAAGAAACCAGGGACAAAAAATAAATCAACATAAAATCTAATATCCAACTACTACGTAATACTTTGGGAAATCGCGCTGTTGTGAAAATGTTAAGTAGATATTGAAGTTTTTCACAAGTATTTAATAAACATAGTGTTGAGTTGTCCATAAGATTTTGAAAATATACCGCTGTTTCTAGAAAATGAAGCTTTTTGTTGATTCTCCCAACAAATGATTCTACTTCCTGGCAAAGCATTTCTATGAGAACATTTAACTGTATTCCCCCTTGCAGCTTGCAGTATAGTAATCTCTGTAGTTCTTCAATTTGACTTCCTTCAGTAAATTGTTCACGAGAAGTTGATGGGTCACTCTTGGTGAGTTCATCTATCAAGGGGTAGAAGATTTGATCCAGCGCAATGCTGTAAATAATGTAACTGTTAGAAAAGAATGCAAAATGAAGTTGGGCTATACCTATCAAGTTCAAAATGATAAAGCAGCAACATTTTGTACAACACCGGTCACCTGAATTGAGACCATTAGTGATGTTGGACATTCTATCTTATGAAAGACAGTCCATTAGTTGCCAGCATAAACAATGTTTGTGCTATTTTAGAACTTCACTAGTTAGAGGTAGATTCAGCATTTGAACTTGATGGGTTCAGCATTTAGAATTCTTATCATGTTCCGAGTCGGTAGCTAAATAAGCTATATATCCACCACTGTCAATAGGCCTTATCAAGGATGAGGTTACACTAATGTCAAGGAATTCAGATGAAGCTGATTTTATTTCAAGTACAAGAATTTAGCTCAAAAAGTTACTGAATGAACAAGCTATAACCTGTAGAAGTTGAGAACATCTGCAAAAAACTTCAATTGAGCTACCAATGACATTAATGATGGTAAGCAAAATGAGCTTCTTAATTGATGTAGTTCCTCCAGGATTTCTTTCAAATCTCTTCTGATAGCAGCATGCCAAAGATGGAAACCATCAATCGGGTTCTTCTTCGTCAGTAGCTTCATTTCACTGGAATGAACCACCATGGTTCCCAGCTTTAACATGTGCTTCATATTAGTTATTCCATAACGAGACTTATCTCCTCTTCCATGTCCTAAACAGGATTGGGAAGACAGCTCATCATTATCAAGCCATGAGATGAACACCTTCAAAATAAGCGCCATTTGTTAGATTAGCCACTTCAAACTATTCACCATGTAGTTGGAAAAGAAGGTAGCAACGTACCTCTTGGATAAGGGTCTCTTCGGGTAAAACTACATGAATGAAATTGAGAAAGTCTGTCTTTCCAACTGAAGAAAGAGAAGTTATTACCCAAGGCAAAAAATCCTCCAGTAACAACAAGGGAACACTACATAGATACTGCCAGACAAGCCTGGCCTGTTCTTTGGAAGAGAACTGCTTCGTCAACGAAGGAAAGATCTGCAGTGACATATCATATGCCAGAGATTTCAGGACAACAGACTAGGAAAACTAAAAAAAAAAAACAGAATTTTTTGTTAAGAACTAACACAACATATTTGTGGCACTCGAGCTGTTTCCATGTTAAGTAGGTCGGTAAAATTGAGATTGCCTCAAATTTTCACTGATTATGGAGCTATATTAATTAGCTTTTTCTGTTTTAATTATTAGCGATATTTAGTATAATTTACCCTGAATTTTTATGGACTAAAGAACTTTAAGCTACTATTGTAAAAGTACATGGAGCATGTTATCAGCTTGGGCTAAAGCTACAAGTTGTTCAGACCTTAAGTGCTATCATTCTCCATTATATGAAAATGAAATATTCCCACTTATTTATTGAGACAAGTGTATTGTTAGAGTAAACCTATGTTGAAGGTTAAGTACATCAACTTTCCGTTAAGAAAAAGTCCCAAACATATGATTTAACTACAAAAGTGCTAAATGTGGCAAAGAGGATCAGAATATCAAAGCTTTTGTTCTTTAACATAGTTTCCGATGGTCTTTACCGGGCATATAGATACCCTTGGTGATCAAAATCCTAATAATTTTGGAATGTGTCGTAAGCAAACAGTAGAGCTAAGTATCGTCCATATAACTAGAAAGATGTCATATCAACTTTAAGCATAGTATAGATCAGAATCCTTTTGTTCAAACAAATAATAAGAAGTTTAAAACCAATAGAGTCTAAAAGAGCTAAAAGTGAAATAACTGAAACTTTCAAGAATACCTGTTCCTCTTCTTTCAGCATATGCTGAGAGATAATACTCTCAATGGTACCTATGTAACACGTAAGTCCATCAAACAGCTTGGCGAACTCCTCCGTTTCCTTTTGTAAGCAATCTATGCATTTGAAGATGGAAATGAACAGATCATCTATACTTTTATGCTCCAAAGAATACGTAAAGACTATATTCTTCACTTGTGCATCAAGTGCAAGAAAGACGACCTGTCAAGATTAACATTCCGACCTCAGAAAAGCTGGAGGAAGATGCAGTCTCTCTGCAATGAGATCAACTGAATCCATTATCTTTGACAAGGAACGTAGATAAATATATAAACAAGGTTAATACTACTCTTTATGTATATCTAATAGATCGATCCCCTTGAATTTTTCGTATATTAATGTTTTTAAGTTTTCTGAATCCTTTATTGAAATTGCGAAACTGAAGATGAAAACGAAGATGTTGATTTAACATATCATTACAAATGCAAATTACTGCCTGATGTGAAGATGCTACGTACTCCGTAGAAATAACAGAGCAGGTATCGATAAATAATGGATCCATGCACTAAGTTACTGTGTTTATGTTTATAGTTTGGGACTTCTTGAACTTTACCCTTAGCTTCCTAAAGTCAACGTCTCTCCTTGCAGCTCCTCATGACGATGGATTCCAGCAACCATTTAATTACTATAATTGTCACAATAGTTAACAACAAACAACAACCTTAGCTTGCAGTAAAGTCCAATTCTGTTTGCATATTGCGAATCTAAACGACTACAGTTCATCTTGTTTGTCAGTCAAGACACAGATTCAAACAAGTAGCATTTACATTACATAGGTTAATGAAACAGCCAGTTTACCTCATCTTCAGCAGCGCAATGATACTTATATACAATTTTCAGGAACTCTAACCGCCTGCTAAGATCACGAACTAATTCAACGCACTGTGAGCCATTATCCGATGCCTCCACAGCTACGCGGTGGATATCAGCAAGCTCGAGTATAATAGCCTTATGAGAAATAACAAAAAAGAGAATAGGTGCGTCAACCAGTTTCACACCAGAGGGCAACAAGTCTAGCATGTCCACATCCTTTTCGGGTTCTCCTACGTCGTCCATTGAAACATGTATCAGTAGTGCTAAAGCTACCACCTATCATCAATGGCAACAGAGACCAAAAGGGAAGCTTCAACATTGATGGTCAATGGACATATAATGGCAAGATTAGCTTCTTCTTTCTTTCAATTAAGGCCTCTTCAGTGCCTCTTTCAGTTCAAAGTTTTTTTTTTTTTTAATCATATTTTTTTAGTTACTATTTTTATATTGTTGTATGTTTTGATTTGTTGTGAAGCTGCCACGCTGGATGATTGAGACATGGAACCTAACGGCCATTGGCGCCTTGTCTAGTTCAGTTTGACATTGATTGAATTTGTCTTGGAGCCACACGTCCGGAAGCATTCACCAATCCTTGTCTAACACCTCATCATATTTGCTAGAGCTGTCAATACGGGTCGGTCGGGCTAGCCCACACGGGCTTTGAGTTTGACGGGTCAGGCCGAATTGGCCCATCAAAATGATAGGCAAAAAATACTAAGCCCCCAAAATTATTTTGTGGGCTGCGGGCCTCATGCGCCAACCCAGTTTTAAAAAAATAATATTTTATAATTCAATTTTAGAATGTTAATAAACATAAATATTACCATACAATATTATATAGTGTTAATACTTATTAATTAAATCTCCAACACCCTAAAAAATACTCCTAATAGCGAAATTAAATAACTTTTGACATGATATCCTTCGAACCAAATAAAAATAAATAAGCAATCTAAATAGTTGTATGTATTTGACTTACGGGCTGGTCCACGGGCTAGCCCAACCCACATTGCTCAAGCCGCACGGGCCACAGGCTTATTCTGGCCAGGCTAAAAAATTCCGTTCTTAAATGGACTGCAAAAACTAAAGGCCAACTCCATTAAATTATGTATAAACAACATAAATCCCCTAGCTTAATAAAGTAATTACACAAAATCCCCTCTTATTTTTTCTCTCTCGAATTTTGGCAAATATACTCATACAATCGTCAACACATTATACATTGGTGGAATGTATAATGAAACTGTTATTCCTAAATTTAAGGAAATTGATATCCTTAATTATATCATTGTTCCTTAATTAACGGCAATAATTAGATATTTTTAACGCATATATGGATAAAACTAGTAACTGAAATTTGAATTTCAAAAAAAATAATTATACAAGTCAAATTTTATTTTCTGATTTATTTGATTGAAGATCTGAAAACGAAAAAAAGTTCTATTGCTGCAAAAAAATTCTTCAAAAAAAATCCCATAAAGCAACAAAATACTTCTACATACGTTCTTCAAAAATTCAAAAAGCATCATGAATATCCCAATATTGCTGCGGCATTCTGGAATTTGGGAGTCAGAAACTAGTTATAAGTCATACAAAAGTGACGCAATAATTATTTCGGAAAGTATTACTTTCTTGAAATTGATTTCTACTATCGCCATGGAGTTGGATATAGACGAATTGCGTAAAAAAATTGAAGTGAAATATGTGGTTGAAGGAAACTCTTCTCCAATTGTAATAAGAAACAACAATGGAGTGAGGGTTTACGTTGAGTTAAAGAAACAACTTGCTGGTTTGGTTAATTTTCCGCTTTGTATTTCAAGTTGCGATAAAGCCAATAGTGAAATAGAGTTTGATAAAGCCACTGGTTCTGTAATGTGTATCGAGGGTAGTGAATATGATTCAGTTGCGTTAACAGTTGTTGAAACGGATAATCAGTATACTCTATATATGCTTGAAATGAAAGTTAAAAACTTCATTACTGATTGCAAGAATACTGAAATAATGGTGAGTCGGATATACAAGGATAAGGAAACTCTTGTTTCAGTAATGTCAAGACAAGCAATAGCGAATGGATTCAACACAAAAGCGAAACGATCCGACAAAAAAAGGTATGATATCATTTGTATCTCCTGATGTTATAACAATTGATTTTTTTATGTTAAGAAATTTATGTTGTATATTTTTTTGAACTGTTGATATGTAATGCTATCATACGATTGTATAATGTGATTTGTTATGTATTGGTTAATGTATAATTAAATCGTGCTAGGTGAAGAAATGTATGATGCATTGGTTTAATAGATTGTGAACTCGTTTGTCTGTTATTATTGATTTTTTAATTAAAAATTTTGAATGTATAATTTAAATTATACATTCAGAGATATGTATAATATAACTGTGGCATTGAAATTTTTATTTTTTTTTCGTTATTAATATGTTATGTTTTAATATTTCTGTTTTATACATTGATTAAGTTTTTATGAGTTGTTACAGATATGTACTGATAACATGAATACATACTTTATGAAATTTAATTCTTTGATTAATGTGTTGTATTATTTGTTTTTTGTTATTTAAAAAATGAATGTATAATTTATATTATACATTCAGAGATATGTATAATATTACTGGACAGTTGTTGGAATACAGTTATTTTCTTTCTATTCGCTAGATTAATACTTTTAGTTAATACAATGACTAAGTTTTTATATTTTGATGAAGCTATGTACTCATTTGTCGTAACGAAGATTGCCAGTGGATCTTGAAGGCCTCTTGTATGAATGAATCGAAATTGTTTGTGATTAAAATATTTGTTTCGGAGCATAGTTGCAGTCTTAGGGACCGAGTGCTGAATAATGTGGTTGCGACAAGTAATTTTGTGAGTGAATTTAATGCTCCAAAATTAATCAATTGCAAAAGAATACACACCCCCGCGGACATTATCGAAGAGATGAAAACTGTTTACGGAGTCGACATTAACTACATGAAAGCATGGCGCGCAAAAGAGAAGGCGATTGCGATGCTTAGAGGTGGACCAGCAGATGGATATAGAAAAATGCCCCGTTATATATATATGTTGAATCAAGTGTATCCCCAATCGCACATTCGGAAGCATAAGGTAGTAGATAACGAGTTTAAATACTTGTTTATTGCATTGCGTTCGATGATTAGGGGTTTTGAATTTTGTAGACCTGTTGTTGTTGTTGACGGGGCACATTTAAGCGGTCCATATGAAGGAACATTTGTATCGGCAAGCACATTAGATGGTCCAGGTATTGTGCGTTTAATTTTTTTTTTGTGTTGTACTTTTTTTCTTTTGTTATTTACTATATATTATTTTATCTTATACATTGTTAAATTTTTGTGCAGGTAAATTTTTGTTATTTACTATATTTTTTTTAAATGATTGACTTTTTAAATTTATATGTAGGTTGTATTCTGCCATTAGCTTACAGTGTTGTTGATTCGGAGAATGACAACACATGGATTTGTTTTTTTCAAAAGTTTAGAGAGGCATTTGGTGAAAGAGACAACATGTGTGTTGTTTCAGACAGAAATGAAAGTATCATAAAAGGTGTAAGCATCGTTTATCCTAATGTCCTTCATCTAGCATGTATATGGCATTTATGGAAAAACGTTTGCACCCATTTTAGGAAAAGCAAAGATAGACTTAGTGACCTTTATTATTCCATGGCTAAATCTTATAAAAAAGAAGATTTTGAATATATTATGTCAAAGGTTGCTAAGGTTGATCAAAGAGTTAAGGAATACCTGGAGGAAGCTGGGTATGAAAAATGGGCTAGGTGTCACTCACCAGTAAATAGAGGTAGAATGATGACTTCAAATATAGCCGAATGTATTAATGGTTGTTTGGTTGAGGCTAGAAAACTTCCTATTCTAGGTTTCCTAGAAGAAGTTAGAATCTTATTTGATGCATGGAATTGTAAGAACAACGAAATTGCATCGTACACAAATATAACTCTTGGCAGAAGATTTGAAGAAATTCTAACTCATAATGGTGTTAAAGCTTTGTGGCTGACGGTATGTGTTAAAATAATTATGGAACAGAAACTTTGTTTTACATTAAGTGTATATTAATATTTTTGCATATGAAACATGTTATGCCTTTTGGTAATAGGTTAAACCAGCAGGGAGTTATTTTTATTGTGTTTATGATTCGGGACGGAGGTACATTGTAGATATTGAGCGTGGCACGTGCAATTATGGTCGATATCAAATTGATGAAATACCTTGTCCACATGAAATAGCCGTATTAAAAAGTAAAAATGTGGATGTAAAGGATTATGATCGTTATTGCGCTGAATTGTACAGGCCACAAACCATAGTGAAGACATATGAACTCCCGATAGTTCCAATGCCTGACAAAAAGGATTGGAATGTTCCATGTTTTGTTGATGATGAAGAATTTTGCCGCCCAAATATCGAAGACCTCCTGGAAGGCCAAAAAAAGGAAGGCATCTGAAATCTAGTGAATCATTGTCTTCAAATTCAAACCGCTACGGTAAATGCGAAAAAGCCGATCACAATCGTAGGACTTGTGGTTTCTTTCCAAAGGAATCATGATGAAGATAATCTTTTTTTTATATGTTGATGGTTTGTTTGTTTTTAGTAGTATAATCAGTTTAATTAGATTTCTTTGGAATGCTGAAACAATTAATTTTAAGTTTTTTGGTTGCTATTTGAGTTTCACTTGTTCATTTAATATTTAATAGTATTTGAACAGATTGTGTAATTTTTTATTTATCATATTTCATAACCATATCACTGTAATTTCCAACTGATTGGTATATGTGTTATGTTGTCCGGGAAATATAACATTCGCTTAAAAAATTTTTACGTTACAGTAAAAATATTATATGTTCAAATGCAATGGCAATATATTTTTATTTTTTGTTTGTACACTTCGTAAAAAAAGAATATAAGGCAAACTCAATTTCGACTAAGAAAAACTTTATATCATAACAGTATTGTGTAAGAAACTGCTAATCAATTATTTCAAAAAAAAAAAGAATACATACATAAAATGTTCATTAACCATAAGAAAGTATTACTGGAAATGTGTAACATTAAACACCAAAAATAAGAAATAGCTCTATCAATGCCAACAATTAGAAAACATTGCTACTCTAAAGTAACAATTGCATTTGCTTCAATTTCTTCGATAACACTTTTCCTTGGTCGAGGCGGATCTCTATTATCACTCGTGTACCCTTCATTTGTCTTTTTCACTCCGTAATGCCACAATAAGGAAGCACAGTGTGCACGTTGACATGCAAAATCAAACTCGCATGAATGAACTTGTAGTCCTTCACTTAATATTTCTGCATAGGTACACACAAATACGCCACAGTCCCTGAATTCAAATAATATAATAATAATAATCAGTAAATTAATTCTAACATTATTATACATGAAAAATAAACTGTAATTTACTTACAAACTATCAGACACTTGTTGTGGGATATTTTGCACATAGTCAACATCAAATGGTATTTCATTTACAAGACCAGTTTGCTGAGTAATCTTCCTTTTGTAAGCTTCAAGTGATGGACAGTCAGTTCGCTCGGTCTTATCATAAAAGCCATTGTCTGACAAGTAAGTTGAAAGCATAACTGCAAGCTTTTGTATTTCAATTGGAGGTTCTTTTTTCCTTTTACTTGAAAGTGAGTCATACACACGTATTAATCTTTCCTTCAAAACAATCACCGCCAATACCCAATAAAATTCTTTACCGCAGTTAATTGGAACATATACCTCATCAACCATATATCATGGTAATCCAGCAGGCATACAGAATCCCTGAATTATATTAACAATAGCATCTTCATTCTTAGCCATCACAATTGATTCTGCATAGTCTTGTTGCATGGATAGGTCAACTGCCGGTTCCGCTGGATAATAGCGAGTATGTGTCTTCTCAACATATGTTTTAAAGAAGCAGTTTGCCGTTGTATATCTATAATTATCACTCAACTGAATCTTTGATTTCTTTCTCAAGTGGTAGAAGATCACATCTTAATGCTACAAGTGAAAGCAGGGTAAAAGAATAAAAACGAATCAAGGAAATCAGTAGCTTCAACCTTAATTGTTTAGTAGATGTATGATATACAACTATTATACATGATATGTTGGTTAAAGTTGAAGAAATGTTAATGAAAAATACTGCATGTATGATATGTTATCATGCACTGGTTAACATGTATAATATGTTATTATACATATGTTTTAATGTACGCTATGTTATGCTATTGTTGAATATTAAGTATCAGCAAAAGAACTTATGCTATGGATAATAGTTAGAATAAGCTACCTCATCGTTCCAGCATGTCTTGCGTTCGGACATCAAGTAAAATCATTTTTCTGACTGTGGGTATGCAACGATAAAGTCCAATTGTCTAAAACCTAACCCAGAAGCATTTACTCGATAGTGGTTGTCCGTCTCTTTCCTGTAAAACAATCATTGATTACACATGACAGTAATCGTTTAGATTAAGATGGCAAAGTATTGTTAGGCAAAAATATAATATCAAATTTCTTACTTGCCAAAATGAGTTTTCAGCAATCCTACGGCAATCCACTGGGAGTAATCAATCATCAATTCGTTAGGAAAATCTTGGTTGATGTTGTACCCATTAAAAACATACTTCAGCTTCTCCTCTTTATCGATATCAACCGCATCCTTGGAGCCAGAACCATACTTTGAAATGTATGGTGACCTTAAAACTCTGGACTTCTTTCTTTCTCGTTTGGCAGGTGCTTTTTCTTTTGACGCTTGAAGCTCCCGAACCTGAGCATCAGGGAAGTCAGGTGGAATCTGACTGTCTGGAAGGTCCCAGTGTCTTTCGGTCATTTTATTTGAAGCACCAACATCCAATGACTTTGTAATCGAAGGTGTTGACAGACCAAATAAAATTGTATCTATAGCTGATTGTATTGAATCAGTTATTGTCCCACCAACTTCATCCTACACGAACACATAAAGTTTTGTAATGGATACATATAATATCTGAATGTGTAAATATAATAATGCTTACAACATTTATGTTATAAATCATGACAAAATCAATATCAGAAAAAACTTGATATGCAGTAGAGAAAAAAATTAATACATTCCAGTTGGTCTATATGTAATGGGCGCATTTGAATATATAAATATATCAGTAGTAACAAACGATGTAATAATTGATGCACAAATAATTTTATGGCAATAAAAACATAAATATGTATGATGTAAATCATGAACTACAACCTTTGTGTTAATGAAAAAGTTTGTATGTTGGATGTATGACTGTTCTTGATACATTCAATTGAATGTTTTATGTACATTTAACTGTCATAATATGAATAAGTTAGAAGAAACTACATGTGTCTAGAAACTTATAGTAGTAATAAAACGATATTAGGGACATAAGAATACCGACAAATCTTCTACATCTGGAATGTTCTTTTTTTCCAACTCTTCATCGCTACATTCTTCTTCATATGCCATAATCTCATCCTATTATTTATGTGTTAATTATCATTATCCAAGTTGCATGTAGATAAAAATTTGTATTTATTAAGACAACTGTTAAACAATGTGCAAAATATTGAAAGCGTTTAGATCACTAAACTATTAGTCATGTATGATGGATGTTTATATATTGACATAATTACATAACAGTTACTGATTGTATTATGTTCATTTATACTTTCATAAATATAAATCAAACCAACATTAAACAATTGTTAGTTATGAGTAAGGGTAAATTATAACTGTGTAAGGTTATTATCTACACTACATTAACAAATGAATAAGGTTAACTTATACATCTGAAAATTAATATAATATGTTAAACAGTTGTGATGGTTAGTTATTAAACAACAGTTAGTCATGTATGAGGGTTGTTTAAATGTATAAATATTGATACCTCCAAAGCTTGCAAATCAAAACAGTCCTCATTTTCAAAATTATCCTCACGACCTGCGTCTTTATCGGCCGCATTCACATCCTAAATTAAATGACAAGTCGCTTTAATTAACAGTTCTTCATAAATTCATTTTCGGTGATTCTTGAATGATGTTGTTTAAGTAAGTGTAAATGACATTATTATTAAAGAAGAAATTCATAAATAACAAGTGTTTTGCTAAAGGAAAATGTAGAAAGTTTAATGTATAACTGATCATTATACATTCAAGTTAATGTATGATGAATAGTTAAACTGCACAAGTTTAGTACGTAACAAGTATTCAGGAAAAAAATATCAACAATTGTTGCTCTTCAAGAAGGTTCTGCTTATTAGATTCTTCATCACGAGACACTTCCATATTGTTTAGTGATCTTTTATCATAATCTTCATGCTATTTTAAAAACAAACAATATTTATTTTTGACAAGGTAAGTATGTTGATTTATAGTAAAAGAAAAACATAAGTGAGAAAAAGTACCTGCATATCAGATTTATGTTGTCGCTCCTGTTTGTTGGATCCGTCTTCTTGACTTTGTTGTTGTTCATCAATTTTGTCCTCCTGTATAACAATAAAAATCTGAATGTATGAAGATTTCATCAACGTTATGCAAAATATAATGAAATTAACTTGTTATACCTGCGATTGCTTATTTTGTTCTTTCTTCAATGCTTTGACAACCTCAGCAGGTATTTTTGATATTAGTGTAACCAGTTAGGCCATCGTTTCATCAAACTTATCACGTAAAAAAAAATAGTAGAAATAAATCATGCTATTCTGATAAAATGTACGATGAAGAAACTAAACTTACACATTTGTTGATGTAATTCTTTATTTCATCTTCATCTAAACTTGATTTAGAAGTCCCTTCAGGCTGTGTGAATGATGAAGGAACAGACTTGTACTGGTGACTCTGCGGAGAAACACCAATTTCTACATGATGATGATGTTGAATTTCAGATACACCAATTTCTCCCTTGTCTGCTGCATCCTTATGTGTTTCACGATTCAAATCAGATCCATGATGTACTGCATGACCAGATCCAGATGTATCATCATCCATCACCGCTTGTTTTTCTTGCTCAAACATGACAGTCTTTCTTTTCTTCAAAGGTTGGTCAGGCGATACAGGCGATTTAAAATCAGCCTTTATAAGAATTTCCTGCGGCGGTATAGTGCTGAAATCACCAAATTCTTCAGCAATGGTACCAACACGCTGTTGTGTTGTCCTTTTCAACTTTCCAGAATCAGATGTCGAAGCATAAGTTGTTGGATCACATATCTCAAAATCTTTTGAAAAGGACAAATCCAATCTCCTAACTTCATCGGTTGTAAGTTGTATATTCTTGTAAGAATGCTTAAAAGAATAATAAAAAATAAAATATTTGCACATAAATGAAATGACGTTAATAAACAAAATAAGTACAAAGTTAAAGAATTACCTTAGTGAACATACCAGACATAAAAGATTCATACTTAGGCCTTATACACTGCACTGACCAGTTTAGTATTCTGGGAATAGCGTTTCTCTGACAGACAACAGTTTTTTATTCTACTTCGGAGTAGCACTCAAACATCGAAACATTTAGAACGTGCGACATTCCACCCAATGAATATAACTGCTTCACAATGTTGAAATCCTGCTGCCAGGAACTCATTAACTTTTCAAATGTGACCTTTCCCCACGGAAAGTGAATGTACCAACCGTCCTCAACAATTTGAAAGTGCACAACACTGATTGGTGCTTCCTTATGCTGAGAAAACATGAATGTATGAACAAAGAACAATATCGCCAGGTTCAGAGCATCTTCAGCGTTATCAAAGTTTTCATTCTGCACCCGTGTTATCAGTTTTGAATGAGTTATTGCTCCTTTATTTTTGGGAAAATACCTCGACATCAACGCTGATTTAGATGATGGACTATACATATAATCATCAATATTATCGGTACACTTCAGACCGCTTATAATGGCGAATTCAAGCATTGTGAATTTGAGGATTTTCCCTTGTACCCAAACATGAAGCTCGTCTTTGTTATCCTGCTGAATTTCAAGCATGAGTAGGCATTTTAAAATTTGTCCTATCCAGTTGCACCGTGAAAAATCCAGAAATATGCAAAAAATCATATTTCTAAATGCTCCCAGTACATTCTCTCCAAAATATTTTTTTATCTCTTCCCCGAAAGCACAGTTACATAAGCTCCCCATATGCAATGGGTGTGGTGGGACTTTATCAATTCGGTATTTCATGCCCTGGGAAAAAAACATAACATAATTAGCTAACAGTTACTGATTGTATGATGTTCAATTATACTTTCATAACATAAATCAGACCAACATTAAATAATTGTTAGTCATGTATGATGGGTAACTTTTAACTGTATAAGGTTAAAATATATAATACACTAACACATGTATAATGTTAACTTATACATCTGAAAAATAATATAATCAGTAAAACATGTGTGATGGTTACTTATTAAAAAACAGTTAGTCATGTATAAGGGTTATTTATACATTGACAATTAAATTGTTAGTCATGTATGAGGGTTAATTATGCATTGACAATTAAACAGTTAGTCATGTATGAGGGTTATTTATACATTGACATAATTAGCTAACAATTACTGATTGTATGATGTTCATTTATACTTTCATAACATAAATCAAACCAACATTAAACAATTATTAGTCATGTATGAGGTTTATTTATACATTGAAAATTAAACTGTTTAAATGTATAAAAATTTCAATCCAACATATACACTACAGTTATAAATGTATGATGTTATCTTATACATCTAACATTTAACAAATTATAACAGACCAAAACATAAACAGAAAATACATTTATAAAAAATTTCAGTCCAACATATACACTACATGTATGATGGTTATGTATACATCTAACAAACTATGACAGACCAAAACATAAACATAAAATACACATGTATGAGATAACTTATACATTTCAAAAAATAATATCAGTTTTATTAGAATGTATAACCTTTACAATAATATTTCAGAGCAACTATATTATACATTCCTTTGATGAAACACTAATGTATGGTGTAATATTATACATGTCTCAAATTACACATACAGTCATAGTAAATACCTTCGGCAGACGTGGTCAGCCGGAATCATCAAATTTCTTTTTACTTGCTTTTGAAGTAGACTTCTTCGATTTAGAAGCAGCCTTATCCGTCAATTTCTTCATTGTAACGGGGTCGTTTTTGTGCTTTGATCGATTCTCTGTGCAATCAGGATCCTGTTCATCAAATGTAGCAGGAACAAATTCAAGTGGAATATCTTGTACAGTTGCATCGAACTGAGTAATTCCTAAACTAAAACTTGAAGGATTATCCATTACCAAATAACACTATTTTAAGTTAATAGTATTGAAAATCGAACTAAAAACAAGAAAATCTCAGATCTAACTTGTACCAAATGAAAAATAACGAAAAGACAAACTACTTAACTTGAATAAGCTTGAACAATACTATAATTTGAACATGCAAAAAAACAAAAAACGAAAACCCCTTGATTTGAAAAAGTTGAACAAAAAAAAAAATAAAAAAATTAATGAAGTACAATATTAAAAACAATTAACTGTTAAATAACTTACAATTTGATAACCACAAGTAGATTTTACTTCAAGTATGCCGTAAAAAGAGGGCTTTCAAAAATGGAGTAAATAACGGCTTGATAATGGGAGCATAAAGGAGTAAAAGACGGAAGGATGAAACCGATTATTACATGTATAATGTTGATGAGAGAGAAAATACCCAATAAAGGGATTTTTGTAATTATTATGGGATTTGTGTAATTACTTTATCAATTGGAGATTTTTTATAATTATGTAACTTAAATTTGTGTATATATGTAATTCTTAGTTAAATTATCGGGTTGGATCGACCCAACGAGTTTGGCCTATATTGACCGCTCTAATATTTGCTATGACATGTTTAACCTTTTTCTTTGTTTCATTTTTATGTGACAGTTCTTTTCTTACTCTCTCCGTAATTGAATGTTAAGTGTGCTTGTTCTGATATCACAAAACTAAAATTAGAATTTGTCGATAATTGAGGAAACAATATTAATGGTATTTCTTAACAATGTGATTATTAAAAAGTAATATTAATGTTATTAAATAGAATAACATTTTCACAAATCCTTTTACTCTCCCACAACTAAAATAATGTCAAATACTTATCCATAAAATCGACCTCAAATCATAGGTCAGTAACTGGTCGATAAAAAAAAAATTAATCTTTGAGGGAGCGGTTCTTTTAAAAAAGGAATTAAAAATTTTGAGTTTCATCTTTATCATGGTAATAATTGATATTTGTTGGTTTAAAACTATTTTTTTAAAAAAGAAAAAAAGTCTTGTACTTTTCAAATTTATTTTTCTGCCAAAAAAAGAAAAAAAACTCAGAGATTAATTTCATTTTTAAAAAATGTTTATTCAAAATCAACCTCCGGAAAGTGCTAGCGTTTTTCATTTTTATTTTTGGAGGGCTGGGTGGGTTGATATATTTTAGTAGTGTCCCTAAAATAGGAGTATTAAATGTTAATTTAAACCAATGAAAAAGTTAGAAGTTGAGATGATAGCAAAATTACATGACTTTTACTTTAAGTTTCTTTTTCCTAAACTTAATTCGTTATAGTCAAATTCCTCTAAATTACAAATAGTGCTAATTAACTCCCGAACTTAGCTATTTAACCCCGAACTATTCGATAGCCTAAAAATCTTAATTTAGTGGGAACCTTTTTGTTAATTATCTCTAGTATGTTTATGGCATCAGGTTGAATCAAATTGGAAGGCTTGACCTGGTTGTGGTGCAGTAGTAGCGGTGAAATTACTTCACCCTTAATTAGGGTTTCGGATTTAAGATATAGAGAAAATCATGTTTGAAAAGTCATCCCCAGAATTGACCCTGCAATGCGTAGTTCACATTAATCGGGGCTTTAATACAGATATCAGACAACGGAATGGGAGATAAAAAAAAAAAAAAAAGGGGCAAACAATATAAATCCTGACAGTTTGAAACTTAATTACAAAAAATCTTGATATTTTGTATAATTATTGAAACTCCCAATTTTGGGTGTGTCGAGATACATAATTAGCTTCCGATACATCTAATGAAGATAAAGATCCATAATTAGCTCCCGATATATTTTTTCTGATTTTGGGTCTGTCGAGATACGTAATACATCAAACGAACATATATTTTTCTTTGTAAAGATACATAATTATCTTTGATATATTTTTTTCGATTTTAAATCTGTCGATACATAATTAGCTTCCCGATATATCTAAGGAATATACATAATTATTTAAGACTTTTGATGGGGATTTGTGTAAATATGATAAGTTAAGATGTACTCCCTCTATCCCATTTTATCTGTCATAATTTGTCCGAACACGGAGTTTAAGAAATAAAGAAAGACTTAATGATATTTACATATTAAAAAAATATATCATCACTATCTTTAATTAAGTAGGTCGGATCAATAAGGATAAAAATGAAATTATTTATTTAAATATAGTTAACAAATAAAAAACAATGACATTACTTTTGAGACCGATAAAAAAAAAATGACCACACATGAAATGAAATTGGGCTTTATAACGTGTTACGTAACATGATGCATGACAGATGTGCATGTCCAGCTCAGTTTAGGCACGTGCCGAACACATTATATCTTGTGCCCGTAGACTTTTGACCACTGATTTCCAGTGGTTTAGCCATGGCAAAATTAAATTAGCAGAAGCAAAACTTAATCACTTGTTTAATCTAAAATTAAGGACGGATAAGAGTATTAATTAGTGTGGCCTTTTGGTGTTTATAATGAGTCATTAGCATCCTTCTATTTCATCATTGATGTTGACTAAGTACGATCTCTGATTAATTAGTTCTTATTTTATTCCAATTTATTGCTTTGATCTGTCATGATTAATGTTAATAAGATGATTAGTTCTATGATTAGTAGTTAATTAGCTCCCACTCCCCTCCCTCGTTCCAGAATTTTTTTTCGAATATCCTTATTCCCAAGCATGTTATCGTCCAAATATGAACTGTTCATTTCATTTAAAAGTAGAAGCTTAAATGATTAATTTCAAAGTTTCTTTTTTTTAAAAAAAAAAAAAAACACCTTCCACATTAGATTTTTATGAAAGTGCAATGATCTAAACAAATTTCATCTTTGCACAATCTTTTCTCTTCTGTCAAAACGTTTACAGAACTATTATGGGGTTGCTTCGTTCTTAGATTTCATTAAAATTGAAATATAGGGTTAATATAATGTGAAAATATTCAAACTCGTCCTTATTTAATTTATAAAGTAAATCAAAGTAACACGATGGAATAAATGCTAATTTGGTCTTTTTGATATTTTACCTTGATGAGCTAGTTGTATTATCATTTTCTTACATATATAAAATAATATTGAAATTGTAATACAAGATTAAATCAATTTTAATTATATTAAAAGCAACATGCCAAACAAATGTCAAATAAAATAATCCCGAATTTTATGTTGAAATTATTCTTCTTGAATCCTGATTTTCTTTAAAACAAAAAAAGGGGCCCCTAAGAGTTGAGAAAAATGAGCTCAAAGCTCCTCTAAGTCTTTAATTACGAAAGGGATAAGTGAATCTCATAATATTATTAAGTTAAAAGACATAAAGTCGCTTAAACAACTAAGACAGTTGTTCGACAACTGCATTAGTTGTCTCAATAACTATCAAAGTTGTCCAACAACTTTGCACAGTTATCGAACAAATTTAATAGTTGTTGAGACAATTTCTATAGTTATTGAGACAACTTTTTTAATTGTTGGAGCGAAAATATTAAAAAAAAATTATCCATTTTATCTAATTTTTAAAACTTGAATGACCCTCACTTAATTGAGAAACTTGTTTGAGTTTGATTTCAAGATTAGAAAGGAGACAAATAAAATTTAAAATATTGTTAGTTCTTCTCCATTAAATAAAATAAAAGGAAAACCTACCCTGAATGATATACTACCATCTTCATTGTTTAGTAGCGGCAACCTTCACTGTTTAGTTTTACGCTGTCCACACTATTAATTAATACAAATTGTAACCTTCACAGTCGACAAAGGTTTTTTTTTCCTAAAGAAAAAAATAGTGTAGCTTAGTTAACTAATAATACAGTCGATTGAGCGTACATGCATGTTACAAGCGTCAGAAGAATAATAAAAGAAATGATCTTCCAAGAAATTTCCTAAACTAGAGCCATATAAACAATAAACAACTACTAAAAGGCATGTGCCTAACAGTGAAAGAAAATACATTCTCAACTCAGCAGCATGGATTGGTGCACAAGCCCGATACCAACACAGACTTTATTGACATGCAAATACCATCTTTTTTTCTCAAATTGAATTTACGTGGCATCTTTTGATTATTTAAGATTCAAATAAGCCATTCTTTGACAGTAATATTTTTATGTATTTGTTGAATATTCTGAATTGATAATTATTTTGACTTATAGTACTCTTTGCGTAGTTTTAGAAAATGTAAAGTTTATTTCAAAATATTACAGATTTCATACCCAAATTTATGATCAAAGTTAAACTATTCGACTCTAATTGAAATATGTAGCATGCCACATAAATAATTGAGACGGAGGTATTAATAAGATTTAAATATACAATAATATATATATATATATATATATTCAAAAGAGTGTACATGCACAACTCATACACTTTGTACCATTTGCTAGATTAGAAAGTGAACATCAATACCTTAGTCTCGGACCGAGATAACTCTTTGTGAACTAGTTGGCCGACCCCTTTTTTAACTTGTTTGATTTGAGAAACATACAAGTGAAATAATAATTAACTTAAACTTATAAAAAATTTAATTTTCTTTTAAGTAAAATTTAATTCCAAACACAATTTTAATTTTCAAACTCTACTTAGGATTAACAACCGCGGTCCCGGAAAAGATATAACTAGCTCCAAGATGGTTGGAATTTATGTAATTTTTACTATAACTTATAAGGCATGCGTATTATGTTGGGCAATTATGTTATTTCCTTATGTTACTTACATTCTAGATTTGTAATTTTCATTCGTTATAATATTCTTGATTAATTATAACGGTTTACTTCAATGCAAGTTCACATATTTAGTAAATTATAAAGATATAATGTGCCTCCATGTACATGCGAATGTGAGTTACAACGATTTGTTTATCATTTAAGTATTTATAACAATCTTGAGAAACCACAATACTACCAAAATTGGTAGTATAGAGTTCCAGCAGACTTGAACTTTTTTTTTGTTATGATTATCAAGATTTACATATATAAGGTTTTGTTTAGTTATGATTCTCCCCCCCCCCCCCCCCTCCCTTTTTAGATTTTTAACAAAAAACAAAAAAGGTTGCAAAGCTCTGGGCTTCGTATAGAGGGTTTGGGCTTCACGTATAATCGTATATTGAAGTAGGAGTTTATCGTAGAAATAAAAAGCAAAATAAATAAGGGAGGGAAGGAGCTTATTTGGATTTACTTATTTTAAGTCAAAATAATTTTTTAGCAGTGTTTGAAAAAATAAAAAAAATACTTATAAGCACTTGATTTTAAATTAAATATGATAAAAATAAGTCAAAAATCAATTTAAACAGGCTCTCTTAGTCTTGAAAGCAACTTTTTTTTAAAAAAAAGATAACTTCATGAAATGATTCCTAAAAATGATGTTACTTTTTTATATATACTAGTTGGCTACGATCGTGCTACGCACGGCCCAATATTGATCATTGAAAAATTTACGTTATGTATAATTCTATCATTTAATTAAAACCTTCATTTGTTTGGTTAATAAATTCCTAGTTAGGCATATATTATTATATTAAGATTAATGAAATTTGTAAAAGAATATTTTAAATTGTTAATATGATACCCATATAATTTCGAGAGTCAATCAATTTTTTTTTTTAACTTTTCACATAGTAATTATGAAATATATAATAAAATAATATTTATTATGTTGGCATAAACAACTAATAGATTTTACCTTCGCGTGCGGAAAATATAATTTATATCAAGTATATATTAATAAAATTTATTAACATTAAAAGGATACAAATTTATGATATGTTTATTTTATTTTTTTTATAATTAAGATGACATTAAAAAATGTAAGAACACAAATACATATAAGTACTTCTTTCATTTGGATTTATATAATGTATTCTAATTAAAAATATACCTTTTTACATTTAAATTTATATGATGTAAGTTGACAAAATATTGACATGCAACTTTTTCACTCTTTTATATATTAAGGAATTGTACTTGAAAGAAAAAAAATGTATTAGGATATTTGGATCCACAATTATAGATTTCAACGTGTAGTATCTTCATAAAATAAAATATTTAGACTGAAATTATTTTAAAATATAAAAATACAAACTTTTTTTTAAAAAAGAGAGGAATAATATACTATAAAATTAAATGAAAAAATATAATAAATTGAACTTTTTAATCTTGGGAAAGAATCAACAATAAAACGTCTTTCCCTTTTTAATATAAAATCTATTTAAAAATTACATAAAAATATTATATATCATTATAATTAATAATTTAATATATCTAAGAAATATATAAAGATTTTGTCTTTCAAAATCATATTTGTACCACATAAATTGAGACAATGGAATAACATACCACAATAATTAACAACTTACGATACCATATTTTTGTTGGCTTTTAAATTTTTTTTTGTGCCACATAAATTAATATAAAAAATGTAACATATATTGTGTGAACCGCTTAAAATATTTGAAGGACATACAAAAAAATTGGTTAACTTTTAAAATTTTATCAGTGTCGCATAAATTGAGACATAGTAAGTAACATATATTGTTTGAAAAAAACGTAAAAAGTATCATAAATTTTAATAATTAGCAATTTAAAATATTTAACAACATATAAAAAATGTGATTGATTTAGCAAATATTATCACACTTGCATAAATTGGAACAAAAGGAGTAACATATATTATTTAAGAATTAGTAGAAAGTACTATAAATCAAAATAATTAACAATTCAAAATATCTAGAAATTATATATAAAAAATTTGCTTGACTCTCTAAATTTCATCCCTGTCACATGAATTGAAATAGATAGAGTGGCATATATTATCTAAAATTATGTAAAAGTATTATAAATTACAATTACTAACAATTTAAAATATTTAAAAATAATACAACAATATAAAAACTATACTAAAAGATTTGGCCGACTCTCCAAATTCTATCAGTGTACAGAAATTGAAACGAAAGGATAACAAATATTACCTAAAAATATTATAAAGTATCACACATCATAATAATTAACAACTTAAAATATCCTAAATAATTAATATAAGTCATTTACATATTAGAAAATTAATAATATTTAATATAAAAAATGTAAACTAGACATTTATAACATGCCTGCTTCAGCTGGTTCAACCGTAATTTTAATTTATCACCTCTAATTAATTATTATAAATCATCTAAGTATTAAAAAATAATAATACTTAATAAAAAAAGGTAAAATAGACATAAAATGTTAAATTAACCTTTATGTTTTGAATTAACTTAACATCTTATACGAGGCTCACTTAAAATTTTTCACAAGTAGTTTTTGTAATTTTGCTATATCACTTCTAATTAGTTATTATAAGTCATTTAAGACATGTTTGTTTCGATGCTTCAATCATAATTTTATATCACCCTTGATTAATTATTATGGTCATTTAATCTTTAAAAATAATTAATAATATTTTATGTAAAAGGTAAAATAGATAAAAAATGATATGTCAACATAAAAATTTTAGTTGACTATCGAAATTATATTAGTGCACATATATTTGAATGAAACAAAAAAAGACGTAAAACAACATATATTATTGAAAAATGAGATAAAAGTTATTGTAAATCATAATAATTAAGAATTTAATAATATAAATAAATTTAATTGATTATCGAGATTTTATCTGTACCATATAAATTGGAACGGAAAGAGTATTCATACTTTATTGAAAAATTATGTAAAAAATATTATAAACCACATAATTAACAGCTTAAAAAAATTAAAAGATATAAAATATTTGGATGATTCTTTAAATTATATCAGTGTCACTTAAATTGAATAGAAGAAAAATAATTATAAATTACAATAATTTAAAATTTAAATTATTTTAATGATTAATTATCTAAATTTTATTTGTATAATATAAACTGAGATTAAAAAATAATATATATTGCACGGGCCGTCTATATCTAGTAGCATAAGAAGAAAGAAAAAACAAGCTGCTCCTCAGCAAATAAGCTTTCAAAAAAATTCTATTACTCCCTTAATTTCTTTTTTATTTGTTACTTATAATTTTTTTTTAAAGTTAAATAATATGAATTTTGATTAATATATTAAACTGTATTTATTTTAATTATGTTAATATGAGAAAGATTTTAACCTAAAGTATTTTTTGTATAAATTTTAAATATTTTAATTTTAAAACTAGATAAATTAACTCTTAAAAAATAAAATATTACAACTAAAAAAGAATGAAGAGAGTGTGAAACTTGTACGTAGTAACACATATATTTCTTCTGGTTATCAAAACTTTGAGATTTTTCCTCTGCTATTTTTTCTTTGTACACGTGATCCGTTATGTGTTAGTTTTTAGATTTTTTATTTGATAGTATATCGTATTTTTATTTTATATTTGCGGATGCATACATTTGATCCGCTTATATATGCCACTCAACTTCTTTAAATTGTATCTGGCCCTACATAAAAGATAAGGATGAACCAAAAACAATAAACATGAACAAATAACTATATAGTCAACTTAATTTTGTATATCTTTTACTTGTTGTAATACTTTCAAAGTTTTGAATTTTATTTATATCTTTACTTATGCAAATGAAATTACTTTCATTCATCTGCGATAAAACGTGATTACCATTTTGCTACACGAATGAATACATATTTTAAGTTACTTTTGTTGGGGAACAACAATAATAATAGTTGAATATTAAATAAATATTACTGTAATGTTTTTTTAAGAGATATATTAATTATATTTGAGTTGTGCTAGACACTGTCCTAAAAAACTATTTCAGCAGTGTGAAATGTTTCCCCATGATTAAACAAACACTTTCCTAATTAATTAGAGGATTCAAGAATCAACAAAATTATTAATACAAATCCCAGTAAGTTAAACTATAGGTATCATGCATTTTCCTAATTAATTAGAGGATACAGGAATCAACAAAATTATTAATACAAATCCCAGTAAGTTAAACTATAGGTTTACTGGAATGATAACTAAATTATTAAAGGGAGAAATTACAGAGGAAATTTAGAATGTTAAGGATTTCTATAAAGATTGAAGGAGTATTTATAGGTAAGACTTAGCTTCTCAAGTACACCTCTTGATGGCTTCCAAAGTAAGTTTTCTCAAGTATATCTCTTGATGACTTCTAGAGTAAGTCTTCTCAAGTATATCTCCTGAGGACTTTCAGAGTAAGCTTTCTCAAGTATATCTCTTGATAGCTTCTAGAGTAAGCTTTCTCAAGTTCATCTTTTGATGGCTTCTAAAATACATTTAAAGATATGACTTTTTCCAATATACTTCAAATGTAAATTATTTTGAAATAACTAAATAATTTTCCTACAATCCCCACATTATTTCAAAATCATTTATAGAAAAAGAATTTTAACTTGCTGGATTTGCATGGACAAAATGCAATAGGTTTGGTCTCTTCTGGACTATGAATCAAACTTAGACCAATAAAATATAACTTACAGAATTATCGGTGAAATATAATATTTTTATGAACCGAATAATTCTTTTTGTAAGCCAGAGATTTTATTAATCACATTTTGACCGTAACTTTGTTGTTCAACGCGGTTTTGCGCCAATAGGCCATGCACGTGCCTGGTATTCATGAGAGCTCTAGAGACTAAGGTCAAAAGTCTCATAGGAACGGCCTCATTCCACTTCTCATATAGGTGAATTCATCAAGTGTACACTTCTTTAAATACACCATCTATAAGGATTATGAATTCATTAAGAGTTAATAACTCATCCCTCGATTTTAGTAGCAGTTCAAACACTCTCAATAAGTGCGCAGAGTCAATATCGACTTGTTATTACCCATACGAACCTACTTCATGGGATCTCCGATCACATAGGTTGGGTTACCATCTCTATTGACAATCAAATTGGCCTTAACCCCATCTCTTTTGATGTTTGAAAAATTAATTTTCTTCCCACGAATTTAGTCAGTGAATCAGCCGAATTCAGTTCTAACTTCACATAATTAATGAAAATTATTCCATCTTTCAGCAATTTCTTAATAACATCATGCCTCAATTTCATATGTCTGCTCTTACAACTGTAAGATTTATTCTTCGCAATAGCAACTGCGGCTTGACAATCACAGTGTATATACACAGGAGGTATCAGATCATTCTTGTTTAAAGGGATATTAGACAAAAGATTATCCCTTTTTAAAGGGCTATGAGGCAACAGACCATCCCTTTTCAAAGGGCTATGAGGCAACAGCTCATCCTTTTTAAAAGGGATATTCACTAAGAAATTTCTTAGCCATTCAGCCTCAGTACCAGCTAACTCCAGAGTCAATAACTCTGATTCCATAGTTGATCTTGCAATGATCGTCTGCTTAGCTGATCTCCATAATACTGCACCACCACCAAGGGTGAACACATAACCACTAGTGGATTTTGTCTCATCTGAATCAGAGATACAATTTGCATCACAATACAATTATAAAGTTGAAGGAAATCCACTATATGAGATACCAAAATTCATAGTTCCTCTCAAATATTTCATTAGTCGCATTAATGCAGACCAATGCTCATTATTGGGATTATGAGTATATCTACTCAATCTACACACAACATAGGCTATATCAGGCCTAGTAAAAAATTTATTAAATGCATTAGACTCCCAATAATCTGTGCATACTTAGACTGAACAACTGGATCACCATTATTCTTTTTTAATTTAGAATTAACATCATAAGGAATGGCTACAGGAGTTACCTCCCAACATTCAAATTTCTTAAGAAGTCTTTCCACATTATGTTCTTGTGATAATATTATACCATCTTCACTCCTTATAACTTTAACCAATATCATATTCACTTCACCCATATCTTTCATATCAAAGTTAGTAGACAAAAATAATTTGGTCTCTTCCACAATATTTAAACATGTACCAAATATAAGCATGTCATCAACATATAAGCAGATTATCATATAATCACTGTCAACCACCTTTGTATAAACACATTTATCCACCTCAACAGAAGAAAAACCGTCTTTTATTAAGACTTGATCAAATTTCTCAAGTCACTGTTTCGGAACTTGTTTAAGACCATAAAGAGATTTAATTAATTTACAAACTTTAGTTTCTTGTCCAGCTATTACACATCCTTCAGGTTGAACCATATAAATTTCTTCTTTTAAATCGCCATTTAAGAAAGCTTTTTTTACATTTATTTGATGGATAAACAACTTATGAATTGATGCTAAAGCAATTAATATTCGAATAGAAGCAATTCTTGTTATTGGTGCAAATGTATCAAAGTTATCAATATTTTGCTTTTGAGAAAATCCTTTAGCTACTAACCGAGCTTTATATTTATCTAAAGATCTATCCGAATTAAGTTTTCTTTTGAAAATTCATTTACAACCAATCGATTTTGTACCAGGAGGTAAGTCAGTTAAAACTCATGTATTATTTTCCATAATTGAATCAAGTTTAATTTTTATTGCCTCTTTTCAAAATTTAGCATCAGAAGAAGATATAACTTCAAAATAATTTGATGGTTCATTATCAACAAGAAAAGTTTGAAAATCATTTCCATAAGAAAAATATTCTTTTCTAGGCCTTTTACTCCTTCTCAGTTCTTCAATATTAGAGGTAGATTCATTTTCTCTTTCAACAGGAATATGAGAGATTTTATCACATAGTGAAAAAATATGTTCAAAGAACTCAACATTCTTTGTCTCAATTATAGTATTAACATCAAGTACATCACTTTTCAAGACAAGAAATCTATATGCAGCACTATGTTCAGCATATTCAATAAGCATGCAATCAACAGTTTTAGAACCTATTTTCCTTTTTTTAGGTTCAAGAAGAAGAACTTTCGCAAGGCAACCCCACACTTTTAAATATTTTAAATTAGGCTTATAACCTTTCCACAATTCATAAGGGGTTTTGCCAGTTCTTTTATGAGAAATTCTATTTTGTAAATGACATGCAGATAAAATAGCTTCACCCCACAAATTATCAGGTGCACAAAAGCTAATTAGCATAGAATTCGTCATTTCTTTCAGTGTCCTATTTTTCTTTCAACTGCACCATTAGACTCAGGAGAATAAGGCGGAGTAACTTCATGAATAATACCTTTTTTTTCACAAAAAACATTCAAAAATACATATTCTCCACCTCTATCAAATCTAATTCTCTTATTTTTTCTACTAAGTTGATTTTCAACTTTAGATTTATAAGACACAAAAACATCAAATGCATCATCTTTATTTCTAAACAAATACAACTTAATAAATCTAGAGAAATCATCAATAAAGGTCACATAATATCTTTTGCCACCTCTAGTCATAGTTTGTTTTAAATCACCCAAATCAGTGTGGATCAAAGATAACAGTTCAGTTTCTCTATCAACTGAAAAACATGATTTTTTCGTGATTTTAGCTTCAACACATATTTCACATTTATCAAAATTACTTGAATCTAAACCACATATTAGACCAAGAGATTGCATATTCTTGATATATTTAAGGAAAAAGACATCGTTTTCACCCCAAACTATACCCGAAAAGTCGAAGCCACACCTAAACTATATTAGTGACCTATTACACATCTAAACTATAAAAAAGTGAAACTATTTACACCCTGTCAGGCTACCACCACTTGCATGTGGTGTAGTATTTTACACGAGCTGCCACGTCAGCACCACGTCAATAAAAAGTATCACTTTTTTATAGTTAATGTGTGTAATAGGCCACTTATATAGTTTAGGTATGGATTCGACTTTTCGACTATAGTTTGGGGTGGAAACAATGCCTTTTTCCTTAATATTTTTAGCAGTTTACTTTTGTTATTTAATAGGCTGGACGCGCCTAAAATAAGTGTAACATACGCGCCTTAGAATGGGGGTCGCGGGGAGGTAATAATATCACTTTTATATAGTTAAGGTGTGTAATAGGTCACTTATATAATTTAGGTGTGACTTAGACTTTTCTTATATAGTATGGGGTGAAAATGATGCATTTTCCCTTATTAATATTAACATGCTCTAATCTAGCATGCCATAAAGAAATAGACTCAATCATATAAGCAGAAGCTGATGCATTATTATTGATAATATTAAGTACATAAAGTCCATGGTTACAATAGCCTTTTCCCACAAATACATTATTTTTTGTCAAAATAACTTTATTAGATTCAACAGACACTTTCATTCCAGCTTTATCCAGCAAAGCCACAGAAATCAGGTTTGCTCGCATTGTAGGAACACGTAGCACATCCATGAGGGCTAAAGTTTTTTCCGAAGTGAGTTTTAGGAGCACTTTACCCTTGCCCAAGACTTTAGCAGTTCTTGAGTCACCAAAGTAGACAATTTCACTGTCATCTCCTATTGTTGTATAGGAGGCAAATGCTTCTCGATTTGCACAAATGTGTCGAGTAGCCCCAGAGTCTACCGCCCATTCTTTTACATGTGCCACCATATTTACTTGAGAAATAACAGTTGTAATTATTTCATCTCCTTCAGCTAAATTAGCTTTGGGAGGATTTCTCATTTCTTTGTTATTTCTTATTCTGTGCTTACATTGAGTAGCATAATGACCTGATTTTTCATAAATAAAACAAGTGCCTTTTCTTTTCTTAAAATTGGAATTAATAGGCTTATAACCATGAGACTTATTATCATACCTTCTGTTGTTGTTGTGTTGATCTTGTACCAAATTTGCTTTGAGCGCAACCTGCTTAGCTTTGAATGACTCCTTCCTGTTGGTATCTTCAATTAAAATATGAGTTATTATTTTCTCAATAGTAAAATTTGTCTGCTTGTGTTTCAAATTATTTTTATTGTCATTCCATGATTCAGATAATTTTTCAATCAGCACTCCAACAACAAATTTTTCTGGTAAAGCGATGTCCTCAGCCTTTAAATCTTCTAAAAGTTTTTGATATTCATTTACTTGAGTTTTATTTCTTTCACATCACTCATTTGCCAGTTATAAAATTTTCTCACCACAAACTTTTATTTGGTAGCATCTTCAGCCGTAAACTTCTTGATTAAAGCTTTCCAAATGACTTTTGCTTCGTTGCAACTGCAATACACATCAAATAGTTCATTAGAAATTATTTGTAAAATAGTATGACGACATACCTTATTAGCGTATTGCCATGATTCCAAAATTTTGTTATCAGCGTCTGCACCAGGTTGTGTTCGAGACAAAGCATATGCAACACCATGAACATCAAGTAGTGAAAAAATTCGTTCTTGCCACCTTTTAAAGTTTTCATTAGCAAATATTTCAATATTTGAAACATCATGAAAGGGCTTAGCATATGGTAGAACAACTGAAACAGAAGTATTAGGAGTTGTTTCGGTAGCAGAAGTACCAGAAGTAGAATTATTTGCCATAGTTTCTTAGATTGTTGGGGAACAACAATAATAATAGTTGAATATTAAATAAATATTACTGCGATATTTTTTTAAGAGATATATTAATTATACTTGAGTCGTGCTAGGCACTGTCCTAAGAAACTATTTCAGCAGTGTGAAATATTTTTTCAGGATTAAACAAGCACTTCCCTAATTAATTAGAGGACACAAGAATCAACAAAATTATTAATACAAATCCCAGTAAGTTAAACTATAGGTTTACTAAAATGATAACTAAATTATTAAAGAGAAAAATTACAGAGGAAATTTAGAATGTTAAGGACTTCTGTAAGGATTGAAGGAGTATTTATAGGTAAGACTTAGCTTCTCAAGTACACCTCTTGATTGGTTCCACTGTAAGCTTTCTCAAGTATATCTCTTGATGACTTCTAGAATAAGCATTTTCAAGTACATCTCCTGATGACTTTTAGAGTAAGTTTTCTCAAGTATATCTTTTGATAGCTTCTAGAGTAAGTTTTCTCAAGTTCATCTTTTGATGGCTTCTAAAATACATTTAAAGATATGACTTTTTTCAATACACTTCAAATGTAAATTATTTTGAAATAACTAAATAATTTTCCTACAACTTTTAGGGCCCGTTTGGCCATGAATTTTTTTTCCTTTTTTCTAGAAATTTTTTCCGGAGTTGAAAATTGTGGTGTTTGGCCATGAAAATTCGAAAAATTATTTTGATTTTTTTTTTCTGAAAAGGGAAAACAGGTTTTCGTTGTTTTCACAATTTTCCAACTCCAATTCCAACTTTTATTATTATTACATATAACCCCAATCTTTTAAATTTTTACATAAAACTCTCCTTATAACATTACTTTTTCAATATTACGTATATAACAGTTTTAAAGAATAAGATAATTATAATTTCAAATTTTAATGCTATCCTAATTAATATATATCTCATTTTCTCTCTCATCATTATTTTTATCTCTTATTTAAGACATTATTTTACTGCTAATTTATAATTATACCCATAAATATATAAAGTATTATATTTATAATAGAAATATACAAAGTATGTTATATATAAAGTTTATATCATGTATATATCATACACACACATATATAAATATACAAAGTATTAAGAAACATACTAAGCATATTTATAATATAAATATACAAAGTATGTTATATATGAAGTTTATACCATGTATATACCATATACACACATATATAAAAATACAAAGTATAAAGAAACATACTAAGCATATTTATATATTTATGGTATATGATATAATATACCATAAATATGCAAAACATGTTTTATATAGAAAAAATTTATTCACACACAGTAAAATCTTTCATGTATAAGAAAATTAAAGAAATAAATTAGCGGCACCCTAAAATTTAATAACAACTCATCATTTTCTATTTTTTAGGAACGGAAAATGAAGGAAATAAATTAAATAAATTCCTACAAAAATAAATTTGTTTAAAAGATAATATTTGTTACCTAAAAAACAGGAAGCAATGATCTGTTAATAGAACATCCATACTTAAAATTTTCAAATATGAGAAAACAACTATTAATGTAAATATTATATATGTCATAATTGAAATTCATTAAATATGACCATGTATATGTAATTATTTTTATAATAGTGGCTAATTGTGTTCTTTTTTCATTAGTAGGTAAATTTTAGTTGAGTGATTTTGATAGTTTATAAAAATTAGGGCATAAAATCATATTTTAAAAAGTTTTTGCAAAAGTCAAAAAAAAAATTCAAAAAAAACATGGCCAAACACAACTCCAACTTTAATTTAAATTCCAACTCCAATTTTTTTTAATTTTCATGCTACTTAGTTGAAATCTGAAAAGCAGATTATCATACCACTAATTTTGAAGATTTATCAGAAAATAATTTAAAACACGAAACTACGTGGCAATGTAAATCCATGTCCATAATCTATCTGTAAACTACTTACTATGGGACCCAAATTAGATATTCTCTTTGTCTTAATTACTTAAGTAATAGATGCATTTTTTTTTTCGGCCGATACAAAAAAATAATATATATTTTTATATTCAATAATAATTAAATTTTAAACTGTTTATTTTATTTAATAATTTAATATAGATTAAAAAAATTATCATTTTTTAAAAAGTAACTTTTATTATTATTAACTCCTTATCTAGTTAAATATTTCCGCATACATTGACTCGGAAAGATTATAAATTACTCTATCTCAATTTATGTGGCACATGCAATTTTTTATATTTAGTTCATCTAAATAAAATGTTAAATTTTTTTATAATGAATATACTATAACTTTAGAATTACGCTCTTATTTTTAATAAAATAATTTATAGCCGCACAAATGATCAACTAGTATTTTAGACCATAAATTTTAGATTTTTTAGTTTAAATATTTTTTTCCCTTTAATTTTATGGTTAGGACACAATTGCTTGTCCAAAGGAAAGACCCAAAATAGAAGTTCATTAAAAAAAAAAAAAGAAAATGGTCTATTATCTCTCAATCTTTAGTCGAAATTTCAACTACACACTCAACCTTTAAAGATCATCTATTACCCCCTAAACTTTATTTTATCGAATTTATTACCCCCAATTGCTGACCTGTCACTTGACGTGACTACACCTGTCCATGGGCGCGTCAGTTGACCCCATTTCACTTTAAATTCTTTTTTTTTCCTGATTGCCACATCATTATTTTTATAATATAATAAATATTTTAATTATTACTTTTTTTTAATGAATTTTAATTGTCACGTCATGTCTTCTTCTCTTTTTCAAAACAAAAATTCAAGAACTCATTGATGGAGTTTCTCATCTTCCTCATTAATGGATTTCTTCGAAACTAAGAAATTCTTTTTGCTCCGAAACCGAAACCAAGAAACACCTGAATTAAGGAAACAATAAGATTTCTCTGATTAATGAATTCTTGAATGAAGAAGTTGGGGAACTCCGATTCAAAAAACTTGAAAAAATTCAAGAACTTTGATTTCCTCTATTTTTGTCCAAGATCGCTATTAATGGCGAACTCAAAGCTTCGAATTTCCACAATGCCATATATAATTTCCAACATAACCGACGTATAATTTTCAACCCATTTCTCCGGATTTTTCTGTTTTTGCTCAAGATCCGCCATTAATGGCGAGTTCAAAGCTTTGAATTTCCATAATGGGGAAGAATTCGCCATTAATGACGATCTTGAACAAAAAGAGATGAAATTGGGTTGAAGAACTTTATTAATCCGCCGTTCAAGAACTTCATTAATCCGCAATTCAAGAACTTCATTAATTCATAATTTTTTTGCTCAAGAATTTTATTTTTGACCCAAAAAGATGAAATTAGTGGTAGAAAAAAATGGAACAAAATGAAAAATGGGGAAGAAAAAAAGGAAATAATAAAGTTAAATAATTACTTTTTTTAGAGTAAAAAAATAAAAATGATGTGGCAATGATATGACATGACGTGACAGCGCGTGCATCACACCACATTTCAAATGACTGATTGTTGGTTTTTGAGGATAATAAACTTTAAAATAGTTTAAAGGGATAATGATTCTATTTGAAAATAGTTAGATCGGTTAAGTGTGTAGTTGAGATTTGGGTTAAGGGTTAAAGGGTTTTTGACTATTTTCTCAAAAAAAATAATAATAAAAAAAGGTAGGATGCGTCGTCACTAGTCATATTAATTCTCTTTATTATCATGACAGCTATACGAGAGACCCACAAAACACGTTGCAATGGAGAGCAGCAAATGGCTTGCTGCTGTGGCTAGCATATGGATCCAGTGCAGCAGCGGTGCATCGTACGCCTTCGGCATTTATTCGCCTGTCATCAAATCCTCTCAATCTTACGATCAATCCACTCTCGACGTCGTCTCCGTTTTCAAAGATATCGGCGCCAACGCCGGAATTCTCTCCGGCCTCCTTTACACCGCCGTGGCATCCAAACCTAGCTCCGGTGGAGGAGGACGGTTTAAGTTTCTCCATGGTGGGCCGTGGGTTGTGCATCTGGCTGGAGCGGTTCAGTGCTTTGCTGGGTACTTTTTCATGTGGCTTGCTGTTACTGGAATTGTAAGCAGGCCGCCTGTGGCTGTTATGTCGCTGTTTATGTTTATTGCTGCGCATGCTCAGACTTTTCTTAATACGGCTAATGTTGTTGCGGCTGTTCAGAATTTCCCGGATCATAGTGGGACTATTGTGGGTATTATGAAGGTATGTTTGCGAATTATAATCGTAATTAACTATTCAAATGAGTGATTTTCTGCTTCTCTAAATAGTTCTTTTGGGATGATGCATACTTATTAAGAAAAGAAAAATTAAGATATAAATTAGATAGAGTATTACTTTTCATTTTTGCCTTTTTTAGTTGTTACCAAATTAATTTTACAAATCTAAAATATTGATCATGATAACGATTTTCAAGAAAATAATTCAAAACAGTAAGTAAAAAGGAGTGGTTAAATTTTGTGAGCTCATCATCGAATAGAAAATTCAAACAAAGGGTAAAATGGAAGAAAATTTCAACATTATTCTTAAAAATTAAATAATTGAATTAATTTAAATATTAAAAAAGAATTCAATAATTATGAAATAGAGGGAGTAGTATTTTGCATTTGGTGGCGGATTTTCTTAGAAAATTGTGTTCCAATTATTTAATTGTTACTCCTTCCTTCCTAAAGAAGGGTTGATTTAGTTTATACACACCATTAAAAAGCTATCCATTGCTACAAATCAAAGAATATTTTTACTAATTTATCATTAAGATATACCTTAAAAAAGATTACTACTACTCTCTCCGTTTCTCTCTGTTTTTCTCTCTGTTTTGTATTAGTTGACTGTAGATCTGACGCACCCATTAAAAAATATATTTATTAGAAGTCTATCTTACCAAATCAGTTCTATTAATTATGTTTTGAAAATATAAATTTAAATATATATACAATTTGTTTAGTCATTTAATAATAAAAGTACTATTAGAAGAACATATTAAAATCCTATTGATTTTATCAATAGAATAACTAAATTAAAATAAATATTTTTAAAAAAAGATTAAGTAAAATTAAATGGGATTAATTCTTAACACATATAGGGTGTGTTTGGTACGATGGAAAATGTTTTCCTGAAAAATAAGTTGGTTTTCTACTTATTTTCTCATGTTTGGTTGTTGAGTGAAAAATATTTTATGGTGTTTGGTTGGTGAGTAGAGACTATTTTTTAGAAAAATATTTTCTAGTATTTGATGGTGAGTGAAAAAATATTCTTTTAGAAAATACTACTAACTGTTAACTAGTATATCAGTAAGAACTAATTTAAGCATAACAAATAATATCAATATCGAATATTAAAATATTACAATCACTAAATTTAAGCAACTATTAATTAGCAAATATATGAGACACTTTTTAATATTTTGTCAGGACAATCTCAAGATACTACAATCAATAGAAATATAATGGAACGATAAGTTTATTCAACCTCGTGAAACATGTTTCATCGATGACAAAATGAAATATGCAATTAGCAAAAGTAACATAGTTAAGTCTTCCTCTATGTATATGAAAATAACAATATATTCAACGAACATTGAAAATGAAAAAAAATCGGGCTTCACTATTTTTATTTCAAGCATTGAAAAATTGAAGTAAAGCACAGGTAAAAATATTTTTGAGTAACGTAAATATTTGAAAAATGTGAATTTTTTGAGTCATGTGAATATGGGTATTGTTGGGATGGGGATGAGATCATAAATCACATTTGTCATTTTTCTTGGCCCATGAAAGAAGTCATTTTCCCTTATTTCAAACTTTTTGTTGCAACCAAACCAAATAAGAAAAAATAAGAAAACATTTTCCAATCATACCAAATACACTTATCTCCGGCCACGTTTTAGGCATTGATAAGCCGTGAAGCATTCGGTTGTTGGAGTTCTTCACGTTGTGGCCGGGTTGGTTAGAATAAGATTTTTTTTTCTTTCTTTAGCGAAATACTTTATGATGTGATAGCTGATAAATACAAACGCTGTACGTAACTCTTACTATCATTCACTGTTCTTCCTGATTAAAGAAAACTTAAAATTTGCAAATTGCTCTAGCAACTTTTCACATCAAAGCTATCCTAGTATCACATGGTAAATTGCAGTAGCTCGTCCTTAGAATCTCCTTTTGACAAATGAATAATTTATTTTGACTTAACATAGATTATAAGAAAATAATTTTTTTTTATGATTTAAATTAAAATTATGTCAAATATATTAAATTTTTTTTAATCTTATGATCTTAAATATGTCATGTCGAAAAGTAAAAGTAATGTATCGTAAAAAAAAGATCATTTTTTTAAAAATAAATATAAAAAAAAAGTAAATCATTCTTTAGAAACGGATAAAGTAATAAGACTTGGTCTACCATCTTCTCATTTTTTAAAGTTAAGCTATATATAATCTCATAATGGATTCTATCGAGTTACAGGTTTGCTTTGAACATTTCTTTTAAGAGGTTATCCAAAAAATTCACCCTATAATTATGAAAACATTTTAAATACCACCACATGGGTTACTGGGCATCCCTATAGATGGCGGGGAAGTTATTGATGTGAGGTGGGTGGCCCAGAAAAGGGGTGGCTGTGGCAAATTTAGGATTAAATGTGAATAGTCCTGATGTACCTATGCTGAATTTCTGGGCTAGATTCTTAGGGGTAGTTTTATTGGAAAATTTTATAGTGGGAGAGTCCAATCAACAAAAGTTGTGTGATCTTTCATTAATTTTTTGACATATAAGTTGTGGGCCCTTATCTTTTTAATTTTGTAATGAAAACAATGAATAAAAGAGAGAAAATATATTTATATAATTTATATGGGTCTTAATTGGTAAAATAAATTGTGTTAAATAAATATAAAAAATATAAAAAAAAGAATTATATGGCTCTTGTATGCAAAAACATGTACGGTAAAAAAATATAATTTTTTTCTTTATGATTTCAATAAAGTTCATGTAAACTTTTGATTATTATTTGAGATAAAAATTACATCAAATTTATGTATTGATCCTATTTTTATTAATAAATATTTATTCGTTTAAATTTATTATTTCTTTTTAAAATTTTAAAAAGACATTTTTGTATTTGGAACAATAACACTTCCCATGAAATATCACAAATGAGATTTGAGAAAGGTAGAGTATATGCAAACTTTATCTTCATCTTTTTTATTTTATTAATAATTTAATTATAAAATAACGTATAATTTTACTCCCAATTAATAATTTATAACAACACAAATTTTCAGGTTATAAAAGACTATATTTTATCTCAATCCAATTTTTTTTATTTTTTTAAATATGTACCGAGTCAAAACTAAAATATATAAAATTTTTTAAATATATTTTTAAATATCTAAATAATGATCAAAAGTTTACGTGGATTTTTATGAAATCATAAAGAAAAAAAATATATTTTTACCGTTCTTGTTTTTCATACAAGAGCCATATAATTCTCCTTTTTTTATTTTTTATATTTATTTAACACAATTTATTTTACCAATTAAGACCCATATGAATTATATAAATATATTTTCTCTCTCTTATTCATTACTTTTATTATAAAATCAAATAGATAGGAGCCCACAACTTATGTGTCAAAAAATTAATGGAGGGTCACACAACTTTTGTTGGTTGCGACTCTCCCATTGTAAAATTTTCCTCATTTTATAGAGTGTATAAGAATAATACAGAATATAGTGTATTAGTAATACTTGTTTTAGTTATGTTTGTATTACTTATGCATGTATTATTTCTTATACATTTTTTGGTTTGATATATAAGAAATAATACATCTTACATAATTTCTATAAAAAAAATATTTGTTTACAAAAATAGCCTTCTTTGATTTTGTACACTTTTTTGCAACAAATTTCTTTTGTCATCTCAAACATAATTAGTATTGTTGAACTAGTATATAAAGGTTTAGGATTAAATGCAAGACCTTCGTCTTTCTGCAAAAATGTTACCCCGACGAATTAACATAGTCGAAACAAAAATAAAATACAAGACGTAAAATTAAGAAGTAGTCTCAATTTTTTTTTAATCTTTTTAAAGACCCTCGAAGTAAAAAAAATTAAAAATGTTATGGTTATTTAAATCAACTATTCATTGTTGTAAATTAAATTGGTGGGAAAAGAAATTGTGAAATGTTTTGAAAAGATTCACTATTGCAAATTAAAATGGCGGGAAAAGGAATGGTGAAATATTTTGAGAGGGAAATTGAGGGGTATTAAGGTCATTTAATAAGTTAATGCATGTGTTTAAAGTCTCTGTATTAACAATACATAGTAAATGGAGTGTGTTACTACTGATACACACTTCAATACACAATAGTGTCTTGCATTAGTTATACATAAGCAAAGAGACGTATCAAACAAGATATTAATAATACACATTAACTAATGCATGCATTATATTTTATAATTCAATTTACCAAATGACCCCTTAGTGCGTCCTTCTTGTGTGTGTGGGGTGTGGGGTGGGTGGGGTGGGGTACTCTGTGAGGCTGAAAAGAAAAATGAAAAGGCTTAATAGAACCTAATAGTTTGCCCTGATTGGTTGTTGACTTCTTGTTTGATGTGGTTATCATGTAATTATTTCTTAACACATAAATTAGCTTGTTAAAGCTTCAATAGTTGTAGAGTTGGTAGTGGGTCATTTTATATTATTAATGATATTAAGGAAAATCTAGTTGAAGTATCTTATTGATAGTGCTTAAAAGCTAAAAACACCTAAAAATAAGTCAATTCAAACACCCACTAAGATAGAATATCAGCTACTCCCTTCATTTCATAAATGAATTACTTGTCCAACCTAGTATGAATATTTATCCTAAATTATTTATTTATTTATTAAATCAAGATAAAATTAATTAAAATTTTCTTATTTATCCATTCAATTAATATTTTTGAAAAGCCTAAATAAGTTTATAAGTTTTAATTATTTTTTTTCAAAATAATGGATAAAAGGTAAATTAGTAAATCTACTCATTTTATTTATGATTTTCTAAGAAGCATAAGAAAAAAGTGATCAACTAATATATTATTGAGGGAAAATATGCCTATTACTGTGTAGCTGTAGCACCACAGCAGTTGCAGCACTGAAAAAGAGTCCTACATATACTATTATATCCAAATCATTGAATCCTTTAAAGGAGCGTGCTAGCAGTTGGCCATAATTAAGAATAAATAATACTCCTACTTGCCAAGAATAATATTCGTCTTGGCATTCTGCATTTTCATTTATCCTTTTCCTTGTTGATTACCGGTTAGACCTGAAAAGAGAAACCCAGTGTTTTTAATCATGAGCAAAGTGCAATCTGTTATGTCCGAGAAGTTTTGCACTAAGTTGTCGTTGTGATTAATCTATATATTTATTGAAGTCCTAGTGCAGCATCATATTTTCTTTTTTGTTTTCGTTAATCTGATTTTTCATAAAATAATTAAAAACAACTCTCGTGCTATTATTGCTCATGCATCTGTTTGTCAGCTAAGCGCTTCCTCTACTGTGAAACTTATCTTGGAAGTACTCTTGTGAATTGGAAGCCTAGAAAGATTCTGCGGCTTAGCTTTTGAACTATGTTAGCCCAGAATTACAAAAATTGGATCTCTTAGGATATGCTTAGTATTGATAATGCGTGGCTCCCCAAGGGTGTGACATTTAGTTGAGCACCATAAAGTCTCAAGTTCAATTCCCAACTAGACAAACACTAGGTGATTTCTTTTCATCTGTTCTAGTTTTAGTGGATAGAGTTACCTGGTACCTGTTACTGGTAGGAGGTGACAGGTATCTATGGAATTAGTCGACGTGTGCGCAAGCAGGTCCGGACACCACGGTTATAAAAAAAATAGTATTGATAATGCGTTTCATTTCTTCCTGATTCCCAATTTAACCAATTCTTTTTTCCGATCTACTCTTACCATTGAGTAATTGATGGGTTGTCTTGTCTGTTCAAATAAGCAATCACTTGACACAATCTCTGAAGGGGAGCCTTGGAGTAACTGGTAAAGTTGTCGCGATGTGATCATGAGGTCACGGGTTCAAGCCTTGGAAACAACCTTTGACAGAAATGCAAGTGAAGGCTGCATACAATACACCCTTATGGTGGGGACCCTGCGCATAACCCAGCTTTAGTGCACCGGACAACCTTTTTTATTTTTTTGATGCATTCTCTCTTGTGCAGGGTTTTCTTGGTTTGAGTGGAGCAATTCTAATACAAGTGTATCAGACCATATTCAATAACAATCCAAGCTCGCTGATATTGATACTTGCGTTACTGCCGACTATAGTCACCCTGATGCTCATGTTTTTGGTGACAGTCCATGAGACACCTTCAAGAAATGTGGAGAAACACTTGAATGGCTTCTTGTTAATTTCTTTAGCTATTGCTGCATATCTTCTGTTCTTAAGGATTTTGGAGAACTTGTTTGTGTTCCCAGAATGGGCACAGATAATCACATTTTTGATTCTCCTTGCTCTACTCGCTTCTCCTATTAGTGTCGTAATCAAGGCCCAAAGGGTTGATCTAGAGAGACTGCCGCCATCAATCACATCTTCGACTTCTCTATTGATAGATGAACCTGAGAGTCCTAATAAATCGGCTGTTGAGATTAATACTATGGATTATGATGATGTGCCTACAGAGACAGTCCAGCATAAGGCTAGCTCTATCTTGCAGCCTGATGAACAAAAGAATTTGTGGCAAGCCATGTGCACCATAGACTTTTGGTTTCTATTTTTCGCCATGATATGTGGGATGGGATCAGGACTAGCCACAATAAATAACATTAGCCAAATTGGAGAATCACTTGGTTACTCAACATTAGCAAGAAGTACATTAGTTTCTTTCTGGAGTATATGGAATTTTCTCGGCCGCCTTGGAGCTGGATATGTATCAGATATATTCCTGCTCAGGAGAGGTTTGCCAAGACCATTATTCATGGTATTTACCCTAGCAGCAATGACTGCTGGTCATGTGATTATCGCTTCAGGTTTTCCTGGAAATTTGTACGTGGGTTCACTGCTAGTAGGTATCTGCTATGGCTCGCAGTGGTCGTTGATGCCTACAATAACTAAAGAGATATTTGGTGTGCTTCATATGGGTACAATTTTCAATACAATCTCCATAGCTAGTCCAGTGGGCTCGTATATTCTTTCTGTGAGAGTAATTGGCTATATATATGATAAAGAGGCATCGGGAGAAGGCAATTCGTGCTTCGGCACTCACTGCTTCATGTTATCGTATTTCATATTAGCATCAGGAAGTCTTTTTGGAGTTGGAGTTGCCTTGGCATTGTTTTACAGGACGAGAAGGTTCTATGCTCGTGTGCTGCTGTTGTGCTGATCACAGGGCTGCAAGACATTGAAAGCATCTCTGTCTTCCTATTTGCTGGCATAGATTTATTCTTGTAGAGTACACTTGCTATTTTGTATCTGCATCTTAATTTTCTTTTTTTTTTTGCTTATTATAAACAGTAAAATCAGAGTTGGTGTAATGTACATATTCTTTTAAGAAAATGATTTTTTATTCCTGGATTACTAGATGGGAGTTTAATAACAATGTTTGGGTTCTTTTCATACGTCAAAACATGGGGTACTTTTAGGAGTAACTAATTATTTTTTAATTAACATAACTAACTATGAAGCAAATACAAATCAACAAAGAGCTTATTACAATTAGCCAAAGTAAATGATTGTATAAAAAGCGGCTTATTATAAGCTGAAATCAATTGGGTTAGGCCCATTTCATATTCTGCTCCGTCTTCAATACTACTATATAGAGATAATTATATAATTTAGCCTATTTTTACTCCTAATTACCTTATTTAGCCTACTTTCAATTAATTACAATTCATAGCCTCGTCTTACCTATTAATTTTTCATAATTACAATTCATTGTCTCTCTCATGTATTTTTTTTCTCTATTTTCTAGTACTTTCCTTTTTTTTTTTTTTTCCTTTTTCAGCTTTTTCCTTTCCATTTTTTTTCGTTTTCTTTTTTCCTTTGTATGTTTTTTTCCTCTCTCTTTTTTTTTTAAAAATCTATTTTCTATTACTCTTTTTTTTTTTTTCCTTTTTTTGTTTTCTCTTTCTTCTTTCTTTTTTTAATTTTATCTTTTTCGTTGTCTTTTTTTTATTTTGTCTTTTTTTTTATTCTTCTTTTCCTTTCTATTTTTGTCCTTATCTTTTTTTTTTTTTTAATTTTTTTCTCTCTATTTTTTATTACTTTTTTTGTATTTTTTCTCCTTTTTCTCAAATTTTTTCTTCTTTTTTTATTTTTTTTCATTCTTTTCAATTGTGCGAACTAGCAAATAGAAATACAAGTGTGAAATATGTTTTAATTTTTTCTTTTTCGTTTTCTTTTTTTCCTTTTGTATTTTATTTCTTTTTCTTTTTTCTCCTTTTTTTTATCTATTTTCTATTACTCTTACTTTTTCTTTTTTCATCACTTTTTCTTTTCCTTTTTTTGTTTTCTCTTTCTTCTTTCTTTTTTCAATTTTTTATTTTTCGTTGTCTTTTTTAATTTTGTCTTTTTTTTTTCTTTTTCTTCTTTTCCTTTTTATTTTTGTTCATTCTTTTTTTTCTTTCTATTTTCTATTACTCTCCTTTTTTTTGTATTTTTTCTTTTTTTTCTCACATTTTTTCTCCTTTTTTTCTTTTTATTTTTTATTTTTTATCTTTTTCTTCCTTTCATTTGTGCGAACTAGCAAACACAAATACAAGTGTGAAATGTGTTTTACTTTCTTTTTCGTTTTTTTTCCTTTTGTATTTTTTTTTCTTTTCTCCTTTTTTTGTTTTTTTTTTTGTCTATTTTCTATTACTCTTTTTTTTTCTTTTCTTTTTTTCTTTTCTCTTTCTTCTTTCTTTTTTCAATTTTTTCTTTTTTCTTGTCTTTTTTTTAATTTTGTCTCTTTTTCTTCTTCTTTTCCTTTTTATTTTTTTCCTTCTTTGTTTTTTGTTTTTTTCTCTATTTTCTATCACTCTCCTTTTTTTTTTGTATTTTTTCTCCTTTTTCTCACATTTTTATTTTTTTTTGTATTTTTTTCTTTTTATTTTTCTCCTTCTTTTCATTGGTGCGAACTAGCAAACACAAATACAAGTGTGAACTATAAAATATAAATACAAAGGCGAATTATAACATACAAATACAAGTGGAAACTATAAAATACAAATGCGAACTATAACATATAGATACAAGTGTGAACTATCATTTGTATTTTTTAATTATTGAAAAGGAATGATTGATTTTCTTTTTACGAATACTTATTTGTATTTATTTATTCAAGTTGTATTTATTGATACAAATAAATATAATTTAATTTTTTATAAAAATACAATATATACAAATACAATATGTATTTGTATTTTTAAAATCATTGGTTTCATTTGTTTGTAATTGTATTTGTATCAAGTGATATTTATTTATTTACAAATACGAATAATAATTTTGAGATACAAATACAAAACAATACATTTGTATCAAATGATATATTGCATATTTATATATTTTAGAATAAAAAAAATACAATTAATGCATTTACTTGTTTGTATACAAATACAAATGATAAATTGTACATAGTTACGGCTGAATACAATATGCAATCAACTTACAAATGCAAAATAATTCTTTAAAAATAAAAAGACATTGACAAAAATAGAATACAACTACAAGTATAATCTAAATATACAAACACAATAAAATTATAATACAAATATAATCCAATATAATATACAATCAATTATAAAATACAAATACAAAACAGTTCTTTAAAATACAAGTGCGAATTATATAAAATATAAATGATGGTGCGAACTAACAAATACAAATACAAGTGCGAACTATAAAATACAAATATAAATGCGAACTACAAAATACAAATACAAGCGCGAACTTTAAAATAGAAATACAAATACAGTTGTATCAATGAATACAAAAATATAAATGACGGCGTGACTATAAATAGATAAAAAATTATGGTATTTATGTTATCATCAATGATTTGTGCTCGAGTCGTTATATTTTTAAAAAATATAAAATAGAACAAAAAATAAATGATAAAGGAAATAAGTACAAAAGAAAAAGAAAAAGAAAAAAAAGAAAGAGAGATAGAAGAGAGAAAAAAATATATAAAAAACAGAAAAAATAAAAATAGGAAAAATAAGAAAAAAGAAGAAAAAACGAGGAAAACACGAAAAAAATATATAAAAAAAAAAGAAAAGAAAAAAAATGGTAGTGTTTTGGCAAGACTAAATATGTAGTGTATTTATGTTTTTATGAATACAGAACACTGAGTAAAAGTGAATACAACGGCTGTGAATCGAATACAACAGCTAAATGGTACTGTATTTATATTTTATATGAATACAGACTATTGATAAAATTGAATACAACAGGTGTAAATTGAATACAATGGCTATAAATGATAATTATGTAAAATATGACTATGAAAAATGAGTGTTTTAGCAAAATGTAGCTATTTTTGAAAAATATTGTATATTAGCTCCCGTCCCATTTTATTTGTATATGGCAATTCGCGCATTAATCCCATTTGAACTTGGCAAGAGGCTGATTCGAGATACTATTGGGCCTCCTTGGCCCATCATAATATATGCATAGATCTGGAGGTCCAGTGGACCCAAGGCGGATTGTTCATGCACACAGAGATAAGAAATAGCCACCAGCTCAAATAGAGTTAATACATAAATATGACCTAAAACTTGACACCAAATTATAACTTTGACCTTAAACTTTGATAGTGCACAAATAAGACCTTTAACTATTCAAAATCTGAACAAATATGACCTCCGATTTTGCAACCCCATGCGTGAGTCTCACTCGCGCCTACGTGGAAAGGTAATCCAATCACACGGTGCCACATCGTTTAAAGGGCTGACTTGGAGAGAGGTCATATTTGTGTAGTTTTGAATAGTTAAATGTCATATTTGTGCACTGTCAAAGTTTTACTTTTTGTGTTAAAACGACGTCGTTTTTATTATTATTATTATTGTTATTATTATTATTATAATAATAATAATTTTTTTATTTATTTCTATAGCAGTAACACCTAACTTTTTTCTAATTAAAAAAAAATATTATTATTATTATTTATTTATTTATTTATTTATTTCTATAGCAGTAACACCTAGCTTTTTTTTAATTAAAAAAAAACAGTCACTAGCAGGGATCGAACCCGCGCAGTAGGCTGAAGGAAGCGCCCAAGAAGAGCAAATAACACCACTGGGCTATCTAAGTGTCTTGTTTCATGTGGTTCAACATTAATATTGTCACACCCCTTTTTTACGCGTACTCCAAAAGTTCATTTTTAAAGTTTGAAAGGATTTTATTATTTACGTGACAAGAAATGAAAAATTTGTTTCGGAAAAGGATTATTTACATTTTTTGCTCAGAGTCGCCACTTGGCATAATCTGGTGTGCCAAGTCACCTTTTGAAAAATCTTTTTCGAAACCATTTGACTCTTAAACTGATTTGCGAACAGAGATTCCGGCTAAGGAATTCTGTTGACCGAGGGGAAGGTGTTAGGCACCTCTCGATCCCGTGGTTTAACCACGGTCGCTTGGGTAGAGTGTATCAACTATTTTGGCATTACGAAATGTACAAACCACACAAAAGCACACAAAATAATCAAACAATAATAGAACAAAACAAAAATGTAAAGTCCAGTCCAATTATTACAACCCGAAATAAAAATACTGAAATAACCTACACTAGTCTTAAACCCTGCTTTACCCGATGCCTCGGGCCTTGATCACGAACATCCTTAGCGTACAAAATTCTTTGGGGCATTCCCCGGTGAGTAAATACAAATTACCTCGGGGCATTCCCCGGTTAAATAAATATACTTTCCAAATACGATAAACAAAACAATCAATAAATATTCCAATCATTCCCACATTACACCAATCCTAAACTTGCCTACCCGAGCTTACTGTTTGTCTACCCGCTCGACAACATACCGCATTCAACATCAACAATGTATCAAAAATATCATAATATTTACTTTAATCAATTTTCGATTCCCGTTCCCAAATTTATTTCAACCAACATGATTAAATAAGTCTCGATCAAATCAACCACGGTAATCGCGATTTCTCCAACATAATATCGAAACATATCACCCCGTCACAATAATCAAACAAGCACAAACAACGAAGATTCAAATCAAACACATAACAAATAAATCATCCACACCCACCACATCACAAAAAAAAAGATAAAATAAAGATTCGGTAGAAGAAATGGACCTCGATGAAACTGATCCCTTGTCGATAATAAAGAAATCCGAAGACCAAAATACTCGATCGGAGAACCTCACAACGAACAACTCCAAACTCGATATTGAATTCAACCGGACAGATCGGAAAACCACGACAAAACCTCACGATGAATAACCCACAAATCCGAATAAATTTCAAAAACAATCCAAGATCCCAGATTCGAAACCCCAAACCAACGATTTCCAACTAACCTTGCACGAACCAAACCAACTCGGATGGATTTAAAACCCTAAGAAATAAGAAATATCAAAAGAACCGAGACTGAAATTATGAAAAATTGAGAAGATCTATACGCGACATTTCATCAGAATCGGTGGAAAACGGACTGGGTGTCGTTGCCGGTCACCGGCATTACTATTTCCGGTGCCTGCTGCCGTCGCCGGAGAGAGGTCGGGTCGACGGCTGGATGCTTACCGGTGCCGGCTGCTGTCGCCGGAGAGAAGCGTGGACCGAGAGAGATAAAGCCACGACGATGGCGGGCTGGCCGTCGTCGTTGTGGTTGAGACGACGGCGGCGTCTCGCCGGAGGGAGAGAGGATGGAGATCGGGAGTTGGAGCGGCGGTGGTTTGACGGCGTTATCGCCGGAGAGGGAGGACTCGCGGATGCCGATCTCCTTTCTTTTTAGAGAGAGGGAGAAAGAGAGAGAGTAGAGTCTATAGAGAGGGAGAGAGTGAGGGATCTCGGCGGCGGCGGCGGCGGCGGCGGCGCTATTGTCGCCGGTGAAGAGAGGGTGAGAGTATTTTTATATTTTTTTTTTGGTCACTGTTCATCCCCCTTGTTTTTGTGTGTATCTGTGCATATATATTATGTTTTGGGTATTGGGGTAGGGTAGGTAGGGTAGGGTATAGGGTGGTGTGGTTTATTTTGATTGGGTAGGTTGTTAGGATAAGATAGAATTAGTTAGGATAAGATTTGTTATCTTATTATTTATTTATTTTTTTGTATTTTGTGCGGGTATAATAACATGGGTGAGGGTACGCAGTAGGATAAAAATAACAATGGGTAAAAACGACATCGGGGAGGGACGAAATTAGGTGTCTACATCATGCCCTCTTTGAATGTAAACACACAGTGTTTTCAGACAAAGAAGTAGACAACGAGATAGAATTTTGTCCCGACCATTATTCAAAGAAAGAAACAGGAGAAAGAAGGACTACCGGGTCTTGAATTAGGACAGCCTACCCACCCAAGTTATGAAGGGATCAAGTGATAAGTATCTCCAAGGATTGGACGGAGATGAACTATACCGAGTTGGAGAGTCGAGTGAGGTTCCGTCGAGGTTCCGGTCCGCGACTCTGTTATTACTTCAAAATGAAAATTACAAGCTAAAACATAAATGAAATTACAAAAATCCTATCTATACAGCTTCTGTTGGTTCTTGACTTGACTTTCATCACCCTATTTTCAGGCGGGCTCCTGACTTGCTATTTCATCACCCTGTTCTTCAGGCGGGCTCCTGACTTGCTATTTCATCACCCTGTTCTTCATGCGGGCTCCTGACTTGCCATTTCATCACCCTGTTCTTCATGCGGGCTCCTGACTTGCTATTTCATCACCCTGTTCTTCATGCGGGCTCCTGACTTGCCATTTCATCACCCTGTTCTTCAGGCGGGCTCCTGACTTGCTATTTCATCACCCTGTTCTTCAGGCGGGATCCTGAAACCCAACATTAAAACTAGAACAAAAATTATCCCAAACAAAAATTATAGCAAAATAATATTTCACTTTTGAAAGCGTTATCCCATTTTCTAGGAGGGTCCTGAGCAGAAAGTAAAAAAAATCCCATTTTTTAGGAGGGTCCTGAATTGAAAGCAAATTCCCATTTTCCAGGAGGGTCCTGAATTGAAAGCAAATTCCCATTTTCCAGGAGGGTCCTGAATTGAAAACAAATTCTCATTTTCCAGGAGGGTCCCGAACATGAAGTAAAATCCCATTTTTCAGGAGGGTCCTGAACAGAAAGTAAAATCCCATTTTTCAGGAGGGTCCTGAACATAAAGTAAAATCCGATTTTTCAGGAGGGTCCTGAACATAAAGTAAAATCCCATTTTTCATGAGGGTCCTAAACATAAAGTAAAATCCCATTTTCCAGGAGGGTCCTGAATAGAAAGTAAGATCCCATTTTTCAGGAGGGTCCTGAACATAAAGTAAATTCCCATTTTTCAGGAGGGTCCTGAACATAAAGTAAAATCTCATTTTTCAGGAGGGTCCTAAGCATAAAATAAAATCCCATTTTTCAGGAGGGTCCTGAACATAAAGTAAATTCCCATTTTTCAGGAGGGTCCTGAACATAAAGTAAATTTCCATTTTTCAGTAGGGTCCTGAACATAAAGTAAAATCCCTTTTTTCAGGAGGGTCCTGAGCATAAAATAAAATCCCATTTTTCAGGAGGGTCCTGAACATAAAGTAAATTCCCATTTTTCAGGAGGGTCCTGAACATAAAGTAAATTCCCATTTTTCAGGAGGGTCCTGAACAGAAAGTAAAATCCCATTTTTTAGGAGGGTCCTGAACAGAAAGTAAATCACTGAACAGAAAGTAAAATCCCATTTTTTAGGAGGGTCCTGAATAGAAAGTAAAATCCCATTTTTCAGGAGGGTCCTGAACAGAAAGTAAAATCCCATTTTCAGGAGGGTCCTGAACAGAAAGTAAAAATATCTAAACAGAAAGTAAAGTCCCATTTTTCAGGAGGGTCCTGAACTGAAAGTAAAATTCCCATTTTTCAGGAGGGTCCTGAACAGAAAGTAAAAATATCTAAACAGAAAGTAAAGTCCCATTTTTCAGGAGGGTCCTGAACTGAAAGTAAATTCTCATTTTTTCAGGAGGGTCCTGAACAGAAAGTAAATTCCCATGGATGTGCATTTCCAATGGTAGCTGAATTATGTAAATCGAATTTTCCCCTATTTCAATCAAAGAAAAATTGGTCAGTTAAAAACTTAGTGGTGGCTTGCAGCTCTTGGCTTCTCAGGTATCTGCCCCAGTACTCGTTCCTTTCATCTTTGTCCCAAATTGCTAACACTTGCCCTGTCTTACCACATCATTGACCCAGATCCAGATTGAGGGAGGTGAGTGCTGACTCGAACAATGGGCTTCCATTTTACCATGCCTCTGAGGTGCGCCCTTTTTCCAAATCTGAATGCTTTCAAGAATCCAACAGTCTGTCGGTTGATAGACTTCCTTTGTTTCATGTTGAATTACGATTATATTTCTTTCATGTGCCGGTCCTTGGCTTTTCCTCATATAATTGGAAAGATGGTAGTAAATTTTGAAATCCTTTCTCGCTTGTTTTGACACAGACTTGACTTAAAAATGTAAAGAAACGATGGTGACTTTTATTTTGATAAATGACATAAAAAAAACAAAAAGCTTGAATATGTAAATGAAAGAAGAGGGCAATGTCCCATATTCAAAAATAAAAACTTATTTGAATACGACAAACAACTCCAATGAGTATGACATGCATTTTGGATTGAGCTGCCTGATCTTCCTTTCCAAACTCCCCATTTGTTGTTGAGTTCGTGCCTTTTGTCGCTGAGCCGCTTCTTCAAATCCATTGGACTCATACATCACATTCGATTGACGACATCTTAAAAATCTTTCGCAAACAAATCTCTTTCTTCTCACTTTTCACTTTTCTCTTGAACTCTCCATCGCCTTACGGTGCCCGTGAGGATTTTCACCAATAAGACTCTCTCATTTTTGTATTTCTCTCAACTCACCATCACCTTATGGTGCCTGCAAAGGTTTTCACCAATAAGACTCTCTCATTTTTATTTTCTCACAACTCACCATCGCTTTATGGTGCCTGCAAAGGTTTTCACCAATAAGACTCTCTCATTTTTGTATTTCTTTCCTGATTTCTTATGCTGAGGGAGACAAGCGGTACTTCGCAATGTATCATCATATCCATTGCATGCTTAGCCTTAACACTATCAAAAATTGATCTGAAGGACTTTCTTTTGTTGTAACTTGGATTTTGGTCAAGGTTAGAAAAGATGGTAAAAGGCTCAAACGATACTTGAAGTGGGGGTGGGACTTACAACTTTTGGAATCGACTCAAACAATGCATTAACTCATGCCCCAGTTTTGTTGACTGGGTGAATCTTAAATCTTTATTTGGTTGGACCGAGCCCAAAATAGGGAAGCCTACGTATCTCACTCCTGAGAGAGGAGAATCAGGTCGCACGTAGTTCCATCTGCTTGTTCTTTGTTTTGATTTTTTTTTTTCGAACTCTTTCTTTTATTCTTATTTTCTTGACATTTATCTTTGACTCTATTTTGATTCCAAAAGTGGGATATGAATGAAAAATAAACGAGGCTCAAACGGGTAAACAAAGGATGACACAATGTTTGGATATAAGAATAAAATGCCTTCATCATATCAATCTTCAAAAATGCAAGTACTAAACATGCAATAAAATCAAACAAAGGACCAAATATCATACATAGTATCTTTTGACCGCATCAGCATTGATAGCCATTTCTGCCATTTTGCCTTCAATATCTGTCAAATATAAGGCTCCATTGGGTAACACTTTCTTCACAACGAAGGGACCTTGCCAGTTAGGGGAGAACTTGCCTTTCGCTTCAACCTGGTGAGGAAGGATACGTCTTAATACCAACTGACCAACTTCAAAATTCCTGGGATGGACCTTTTTGTTATACGCACGAGCCATCCTCCTCTGATACAACTGGCCATGAGACACGGACGTTAGCCTTTTTTCCTCGATCAAACTCAAATGTTCCAGTCGGGTTTTTACCCATTCGTCATCATCAATCTCTGCTTCTACAATGACTCGAAGAGAGGGAATTTCAACTTCTGCAGGGATGACTGCTTCTGTCCCATACACTAATAAATATGGAGTTGCCCCTATTGAAGTGCGAACAGTGGTGCGATAACCTAGCAATGCAAACGACAACCTTTCATGCCACTGTCTAGAACCTTGTATCATTTTTTGCAGTATCTTTTTTATATTTTTATTGGCGGCTTCTACAGCACCATTGGCCTTTGGGCGATATGGAGTAGAATTTCGATGTGCGATCTTAAACTGTTGACACACTTCTTGCATCAAATGACTATTGAGATTGGCAGCATTGTCTGTAATGATCATCTTAGGAATTCCAAATCTACAAATGATATTGGCATGAACAAAATCTACCACAACCTTCTTTGTTACTGACTTGAAAGTTACTGCTTCCACCCACTTTGTGAAGTAGTCAATGGCTACCAAAATGAATCTATGTCCGTTTGATGCCTTCGGCTCAATCGGTCCAATCACATCCATTCCCCAAGCCACGAACGGCCATGGAGCGGCCATTGCATGTAACTCAACAGGAGGAGAACGTATCAGATCACCGTGTACCTGACATTGATGACACTTTCGAACAAATTAAATAGAATCCCTTTCCATAGTAAGCCAGTAATAACCTGCTCGAAGAATCTTCTTTGACAAGACATGACCGTTCATATGCGACCCGTATACTCCAGAGTGTATTTCAACCATGATTGCCGAGGCTTCTTTTGCATCTACACACCTTAAAAGTCCCAGATCTGGGGTCCTCTTAAACAAGATTCCCCCACTAAAAAAAAATCCACTAGCCAAACGCCTAATAGTCCTCTTTTGATCATTGGTGGCGTATGCTGGGTATTCTTCTGACTGAATGTACCGCTTGATAACCAAGAACCAGGGTTCTCCATCGAGCTCTTCTTCAACCGTATTACAGTAAGCATGCTGATCACGACTCTGTATATGCACTGGATCGATGTAGGCCTTGTCAGGATATTGGAGCATTGAAGACAGAGTGGCTAAAGCATCAACAATTTCATTACGAATCCTTGGAATATGCCTAAATCTTACTGACACAAACCGTTGACATAGCTCCTGCAAGCATTGTCGATACGAGATGAGCTTCAAATCTCGCGTCTCCCAATCGCCTTGAATTTGATGGACGAGCAAATCCGAATCTCCCAACACTAATAATTCCTGGACTCCCATATCGACAGCTAACCTCAAACCAAGAATGCAGGTTTCATACTCTGTCATATTATTAGTACAGTAGAATCGAAGTTGTGCTGTCACCGGGAAATGTTGCCCCGATTCAGAGATAAGAACCGCACCTATTCCGACTCCTTTCATATTGACAACTCCATAAAAAAATAACCTCCAACCTGGATCAGCCTCTATAACAACTTCATCGACACACGACACTTCTTCATCAGGAAAATATGTCTTTAACGGCTCGTACTCTTCATTGATGGGATTCTCAGCAAGATGATCTGCCAAGGCTTGGGCTTTCATGGCGGTTCGAGTCACATATACAATGTCAAACTCGGTAAGCAATATTTGCCACTTTGCTAATCGACCCGTCGGCATAGGCTTCTGAAAGATATACTTCAAAGGATCCATGCGGGAAATGAGATAAGTAGTATAGGAAGATAGATAATGTTTCAACTTCTGTGCTACCCAAGTTAGGGCACAACACGTCCTTTCAAGAAGAGTATACCTGGCCTCATATGCGGTGAACTTCTTGCTAAGATAATAAATAGCCTGCTCCTTTTTGCCTGTAACATCATGTTGACCCAGGACACAGTCGAAAGAATTGTCCATGACTGATAAATACAAGATCAAAGGCCTACCATACTCTGGGGGTACCAACACGGGCGGATTTGACAAATATCTTTTGATTCGATCAAACGCTTCTTGACATACTTCAGTCCATTTTACCGCAGCACTCTTTTTCAACAACTTGAATATGGGATCACAAGTGGTTATGAGTTGAGCAATAAACCTGCTAATGTAGTTTAGTCTTCCAAGCAAACTCATCACCTCCGTTCTATTCTTGGGCGGGGGCAAATCCTGAATGGCTTTGATTTTTGAGGGATCCAATACAATTCCCCGACGACTGACTACAAACCCCAACAACTTTCCAGATGGAACTCCAAATACACATTTGGCCGGGTTAAGTTTGAGATTATACTTGCGAAGCCTCTCAAAGAACTTTCTTAAATCTTTAACATGGTCGGCCTGACTTTTTGACTTAATAATCACATCATCCACGTAGACCTAAATCTCCTTATGCATCATGTCATGAAATATAGTGGTCATGGCTCTCATGTATGTTGCTCCAGCATTCTTCAAACCGAACGACATCACTCGATAACAATAAGTTCCCCATGGTATGATAAAAGATGTCTTCTCCGCGTCTTCATCATCCATAATGATCTGGTGATATCCGGCATAGCAATCCACAAAAGAGGCAACCTCGTGTTTAGCATAGTTGTCTAACAAAATGTGGATGTTGGGCAGTGAAAAATCATCTTTCGAACTTGCTCTGTTCAAATCACGATAATCAACACACACTCGAATTTTTCCATCTTTCTTTGGTACGGGAACAACATTGGATAACCACATGGGATAACGAGACACTCGAATTACTTTGGCTTCAAGTTGTTTCATGATTTCCTCTTTGATTTTAATACTCACATCAGTTTTAAACTTCCTCAACTTCTGTTTGATAGGGGGAACGCGGGATCAGTTGGCAATTTGTGAGCCACTAATTCAGTGCTTATACCAGGCATATCATCATAAGACCATGCAAAAACGTCCTTATAATCAATTATTGCTTGAATCATTCCCTCTTTTAGCTGTGGCAAAGCATGTACACTGATTTTAGTTTCCCTAACATCTTTTTGATCCCCTAGATTTATTGGCTCAGTTTCATTCAAATTAGGATTCGGTTTGTCTTCAAACTGTTCCAACTCTTTGCTTATTTCTTCTAGTGTTTGTTCTTCATCATATTCCCCATCCTGCTTCATTACATCTTGATTAGTTTGGATTTTAAAATCAGGCTGAAAATTCCGCATGCATGTCATGTCATTAGAATCAGCATAAAGAGAACTGTGTAAGAAAAGAAAAACAAAATATATTAGACACAAAACAAAAGGGACATTGCATTTCTTTAAATAAAAGATAGAAGGGTTTAAACACAGACGCCAACATAACATAAACAAACTAAAGTCCGAATTACAACCCTGAAATAACTCGGATAAACAGAAAGAAAAACAAAATAGACTACCAAAACTCCCTCCTGACGGGGAGAGGAGTGACTTCCCAATTATTGAGCTGGACAGCTGGACCTATGAATTGCACGTCTGCCATACTGGTACCTTCTCCTGCTTCGACCATATCAACTTCGATCAAAGGTTCTGGAATTCATCAACCAATTCAAACTCAAATTGTACATGCTTCGTGACACCGCTCTTAACGAATGATTCACTGAGTAGTGGCATTGGACGAGGGAGTGACCATATTTCTTTTTTCCTTCCCTTGGCTTTCTTCAGATCTTCAGCTGTAGGCTCAAATCCCAGACCAAACGTGCCCAGGTTCTCACTCGGACATATGGGATGAACTATACCGTGCAGAGACGGTCCCAAACCCTTCCCTGGCTCAAATCCATATTTCCAAAGTTCACTCACTATCATGATAGAAGCAGAAGACAATTGTGGTCCCGGTATAGCTTGCCATTCAAGGATACGATTCACTGGCACTGTATCAAAAATTTGATAGATGAATGTCTCCTCTACGTTATTTGCTTCAATAAGAGACAAGGGAGAATCTTCGTAGGCTGACAAATCACCTTCACCATGAATAACTACTTCTTGCCGGTCATGCTCAAACTTGATCATTTGGTGCAGTGTAGATGCAACCGCCTTGGCCTTGTGGATCCACGACCTTCCCAACAACAGATTATAAGAGGATTCTACATTCAATACTTGAAACTCTATGGCAAACTCAACAGGCCCTATGGTCAACATTAGTTCTATTTCGCCAATGGAATTTGATTTTGTACCATCGAAAGCTCTAACGCATACATTGTTGGACCTGATCCTGTCAGCACCAATATTCAACTTTTGCAAAGTAGAAATAGGGCAAATATTTGCACCTGAACCCCCATCAATCATAACATGAGTGACATAGAAATCTTCACACTTCACTGTAATGTAAAGGCCCCGATTATGCCCTGTACCTTCAACAGGCAATTCATCATCAGAAAAGCTGATCCGATTGACCTCAAAGATTTTTCCAACCATTTTCTCAAGATGGTTGATTGTAATCTCCCTTGGAACATATGCTTCATTTAATACCTTCAGTAAAACATCACGATGCTCCTTGGAGTGCAACAACAAAGATAAAAGGGAAATTTGAGCAGGGGTTTTCTTCAGCTGGTCTAATATTGAATACTCTGGCAATTTCATCTTTTTCAAAAATTCTTCGGCTTCTTCTTCGGTGATAGGATTTTTGATAGATGACGGTCCGCTCACCGTTGGCTTGGACTTTCTTAATCTTTCAGGCACAAAGCATCTTCCTGATCTAGTCAAACCCCTTACCTCATCTACATCTTCCACTACTTCTTTCCCATGATAGGTCATCACGGTCCACCCATAATTCCAGGGAATCCTTTTCGTATCAACTATCGGAGGTTGGGTCACAGTTTGAGGACAATAGGCGCTGCCAGTGCTCCTTTCACCGTCAAGATAGGCTGACTCAGAGCTCCCACCACTGTCAACTTAGGTTTGTCCTGACTTGAATCAACATACCTTCTGGCGCCTTGTACTGTGATCAGGGGCTTCTTTGTGCTTTCTCGGGCTTTATCTTCTCTCATTCCTTCCTGGCTCAATGACATTGCTTTCAAAGACTCCGCTACATTCACCGATTTCTCCTCAATGGTCTGTATCTTGACAATAGGCTTATAAACCCTCGAAGACTCTTTCCCATCAGATATCAATTCTAACATATTGGCTTCAGCATGGGTTGGCAGCGGATTCTGGTTAATGTTTGGACCCTCCGGGGCCTGGACCAGCATCTGATTTGTGTCAATTAAATCTTGGACAACTCTCTTTAAATGCCAGCATTTCTCAGTATCATGGCCTGGCATATCAGAACAGTACGCACACCTTAAAGAATAATCGAGATTCTTTGGTGGTGGATTTGAAAGCCTTCCTTGAATTGGGCTTAAAACCTTCAACTTCCTTAACCTATCAAACAAGCTAGCATATGACTCCCCAAGAGGTGTGAATTAATTTTTGACCGTCTTCTCCTTCTTATACTCGGGCCTAGGCTGAAAACTGGGTCTGGAGGGGTTTTGGTAATTTGGTGGAGCAAATGGGCGATTTTGTGGAGTTTGCGCGCGCCACTATGGGTAAGAAGGGGTTTGGGCATATGGCTGCACGCTATATACTGGGTATGGGGGGTGGTGGAATGGAATATAAAGGTTTTTGTGGAGGGTAGTAATGGTGGGAAGGAATATATGGAGCTTGGGTGTAGATTTGGGCTTGGGCTTGGGGATAGGGGCGAGGCGGTCTTTTGGGATAGGAATGGGTTCCAGCTACAACAGTCGCCACATCCTTTTTCTTCTTTTTACCTCCAAATGTGCCAGATCCACCTTGAATCTCTTGTGTGGTAGCTTTTAATGCAACAAAACTCACTATTCGACCGGTCTTAATCCCGTCCTCTATCATCTCCCCCATTTTGAGGACTTCCATAAAAGACTTTCCCATTGTCGGAAGTAAATATTGAAAATAGGTCTCATCCTGCGCCTGAATGAAAACTTCTACCAACTTACTTTCTTTTATTGGAGGATTTACCCTAGCGGCCTGTTCACGCCACCTTATCGCGTATTCCCTAAAACCCCCAGTGCTCTTTTTCTTCATGTTGACCAAAGATTTTTTGTCCGGAATCAAGTCGATGTTGTACTGAAAATGTTGAACAAATTCAGAAGCCAAATCATCCCAACTGTTCCATTTATCGATATCCCGATCGATGAACCATTCTGAAGCCAGATCTGAAAGACTCTCGCCAAAGAAGGCCATGGGTAGTTCTTCCTTTCCTCCTGCAGCCCTCAACTGGTTGCAATAACGTCTCAAGTGTGCAACAGGATCACCGTGCCCTGCGTACTTCTCGAACTTAGGCATCTTAAAACCGGGGGGCAGGTTGATGTCTGGGAACATGCACAGGTCTTTATAGGAAACACTTCTATAATCTCCGATTCCTTGCAAATTCCTCATAGCTTGTTCTAAACTTTTCAATTTTCGAGCTATGATATCCTGTTCCTCTGCTGCGACAGGTTTCTCTGTATCAAATAGAAATGCAGGCGTCTGAGTGTACCCATACGGTTCATTCATTTACAAGGTAGGCTCCGAGGCATAATACTGATTATCTGGAACCTTCAGTACTGGCTCACTGGCAGACCTAAGAAGCCTCATTCCAGGACGCACAACATATATGGGAGTTTCTTGTGGCGGCGGAGCCACGAATATCGGTGTGGTTGGTGGCGCTGGCTGAGCAGCTGGTCTTTATTGGGGAGTTGCCAAGGGCACACCAAAATTGCCAGGATAATAATGTCGCGGAGTGAATCCTGGCGCGTGCTCAGGTGACTCAGTAGGAGCAGAGAATTGTGCCTGAGAGAGCGGTGGGCAATTAGAGATATTCCCAAGACTTTCAGGGAGCGGAGGAGGAGGCATTCCGCTGGCCCATGCCCGGTGCAAATCTATCAATTATTGCCTGAGCCTTACTACCTCTTCATTGTGTTCTGAACTTTCTTCCCTGTGATCCTGATCCGGGTCAATGAGCGAATTTTCAATCTCCCTGCTAGCCATGGCGAGCTTTGCTTTGGATCTAGTGAAGTATGGGTGACTAGCCAGAGTGCTGCAAACCTACCACTGTTATCTGAAAGAACATGCTCATCAAAGACGACATCCGTCAGGATTAGGGTATACCAAAAGCATGGGAATCACATTGGTAAAATTGCCCTAAGTTCATGTTCATTTCTACCAGCTTTCAAGGGTAGCGAAGTCATTTTAACATCATCCCGATTTTATCTACACTTATTTTTATCTACACCTATTATTATTTTTTATGCTTTTTTTTTTTCGTATCAATAGCTGTTCTTTTTCTCACGTTATCTACCTTTATTTTATCATTCTTTATGGCTTTTGTTTTCCTTAAAAGAGGAAAAATAATGAAAAACAACGAAACAAAATGATTAGATCAAACCCAAAAGTAGGTTGCCTACGTATCATGTTGTACATGAATTAGATCTTGCGTAGTTCGGGCAGCATGCGCGTAAACTAGTTTTTTTTTTTTTTTTTGCGAAAACGAAAATAAACAAACCAAGGAAAGACGTAACAATAAAACATTTTGAAGAAAGAAGACAACAAAAACGTACAAAAGTTTGGGACCACTTTAAAACTAAACAACAAATACGAAACAACATTATAAACCCCTAAGACGACACAGGTGAAATTACTAGTAAAGACTCTAATACCCAAAACAACTTGATTTCGACTTAAAACCGACACCACTCTACAATGAAAGACACATAAAAGACTCAAACTAAATAAAGATAAGAAGTGCTCTTTCAGACTGGTGTTCTGCGTGATGACCCTGGCTGATATGGACCTGTCTCTGAAGTTCTCTTTCTCCCGTTTAAACTTTGTAGCATATCCTGTAAAGACACCCTGATACCGGGGAAGAAGCTTCGGGCCCGTAGTCCTGCTTCATGAGGAGTGCACTTGGAAAGATTATTCTGACACCTTTCTACTGTCTTGAACAAGTCTGCTAGCTGAACCCTCAGTGTTTCCACTTTGGACCCTACACTTTCATCCTGATGATCGTCTACTATGCATTCTTCTTGTATTCTCCCTCTAAGCTGCGCTGGTAAGGGTTGACTGATACCCTGAGGGACAGATTGAAGCCAGACCTCATATCCCTGAGTGTGGCCCGGATTATCCAAACTTTCTTTGAATGTGTCCACACCTAGCTTTGTTGCATGCTTCCAAAAATGCTCATACCTGCTCTCACCTAAGGCTTGGTCTTTGAAGTACTCAACATCCTTCAGAAGATCCACTGCTGGTGGCACGTCCTGTAGCCTACCTAACTGGCGCATTACCCTAGAAGGATTGTATGGTCTAGTGCAATTGAGCCCTATCATAACTAAAGGGAACTGCGTCTGACAACCCAACAATACTATCTTTGGTCGAAGCCACAGATAAGTCCACAAAATGTTATCCCCGGTTCTTGACTCAAGAAATTCAATCCAAGCGTCGACTCCCACGGGTAGCGAGAATTTATCCAAACGCAACCTGAGGTCCATAGCTTTCACTCGATTGGGTATACAACGATCTACCACGTCTGGTCTAACTAAAGAAGGCGCATGCAAATGCTCCATCATCCATAACTGCAATATCAGGTTACTGCCCTAAAAAAATCTCATCCCCCCCTTCACTTCGGTTAAAGCCTTATATATTTCTGTTAAGATCATGGGTATGAGAGTGAACCTGCCCTTTTGATTAATGCCCTTGTCGTTTTGATCCTTACGAAATAGGGCAATCACCACAGATTGCAAACGGGTATTAATACGTCTTTCTTCTAGTGGAAACACTAAAATGCCTAACAAAGCGAGGGTGAAGACTTCAAGACGCTTTCTCTCCCATTTCTCCTTAGTCACATGAAATTCATCCCAAAAGCAATCAAAACCTTCGGAGGGCCCGAATCTAGCGAACAAAAAGTCTAAGGAAACCCACGAATCACTTAAACAACCGAAACGGATACCCTTACCTTTTAAACCACAAGACTGCAAAAATCTCACGCCAGTATGATTTCGTGCTCGGATCATATCCTTCTCAATATAGGGCAAATGCAACAAACCGGATATTTCTGCCAAAGTAGGAGTCATTTCACATTCCCCAAACCTGAACACCAAACTACTTGGATCCCAAAAGGCCAACAAAGCCTCTATTAAATCTGGACGAGGGGTAATATGCAGAAGTTCCGTAAGATCACCTAATATTTTAATTAGTTTCTGCTGATCAACATAGTTAAACATTTCCCACCGCTTGATTAACTTTTTGGGCACCTTGACAATCATCAGAACTCTAGACTTGGTGGACAAATCCATCCTGTATAACATATAAGACGTTATCTCAAAAAATTCGGCAGGAGTAGAAGATTCCCAACCCTTGGGATTTTCGCCGCAAATATATGTTGATGGGACAGACCACATTCATGACTCCAATTTGCCGAACAGAAGTACTGAACGAAATCAGTCTACTTGGCAAACAACTCTAGATTACGGGGCGAGAGACCTAGGCTAATAATAAGAAAAAGGCCAACACAAAGAATTACCGGACCCACCGAGGGTTGCCTACGTATCCCAACCCGAGGGAAGGGAATCAGGTATGCGTAGTTCATTCAGATTGGACAATTAACGATTAACTAATAAATTGACCCTAACTTAAGAGACACAATAAAAAACAAACGAATAAAAATTTTGGATTTTCAACTAGACACTTTAACTAAGACTGACACCATCAATTATAAAAAAATCTTTTTGGTATTTTTGGCTTTTGAAAAATAAGTAGAAAAGACAAACAAAACCTCTTTTTTTTTTATTGAGCTTACGGTATTTTAAGAAGACAAATGCAAAACGTAAAAAAAATCTTTTTGAGTTTTTGGATTGTGAAGAACAAAAGCCATAAAGAATTCTAAAATAAACTACGACATTCCTTTTGATTCATTCTTTTCGACTCACCTTTTCTAATTTTCTTCCCTTTTTTTTCCATTTTTTTACCTACGCACCTTACTCCTAACAAATATTTTTTTTCTTTCAAATCAGTCCATCAAATGACCACGTTACCCTTAAATATGCAACAGTTAGCATGTAGGGATGCTTTAGAGGTGAGTCTCCTACAATGGACCATGTGGGTCCCGCTAGGTCTCCGCATGATGCACATAAGCATGACCTAAAGGCTGACCTACGTTGTGGTTCACTAACAAGGCTGTTCGGGGGAGCGTATGGTCGATAGTGGCTGCTTTGCTTTCCACCTACTCCATAACACCGACGGCTCCCCCCCTAAAATAAGGGTGACTCAACTAAAGGTTGTGTACAACACGTGTACTACTAACTTGTTGCAGAAAGAAGGCCGGGGGGGGGGGGGGCGGACTCATGATGACAGATATAAAGCGGTAACATATAGGATAAATACTATAAACAAAGAGCACGAAAACGCACAAAAGTGAAAACAATAACGCCAACAATAATTACAAACAATGCTTATACACTCGTAATGCCAAACAAAGCCGATACGACTCAAAAAATAAGCTCGAATTCTGAAATGGTCCCCAGCAGAGTCGCCAGAGCTGTCACACCCCTTTTTTACGCGTACTCCAAAAGTTCATTTTTAAAGTTCGAAAGGGTTTTATTATTTACGTGACAAGAAATGAAAAATTTGTTTCGGAAAAAGATTTTTTTGCTCAGAGTCGCCACTTGGCATAATCTGGTGTGCCAAGTCACCTTTTGGAAAATCCTTTTCGAAACCATTTGACTCTTAAACTGATTTGCGAATAGAGATTCCGGCTAAGGAATTCTGTTGACCGAGGGGAAGGTGTTAGGCACCCCTCGATCCCGTGGTTTAACCACAGTTGCTTGGGTAGAGTGTATCAACTATTTTGGCATTACGAAATGTACAAACCACACAAAAGCACACAAAATAATCAAACAATAATAGAACAAAACAAAAATGTAAATTCCAGTCCAATTATTACAGCCCGAAATAAAAATACTGAAATAACCTACACTAGTCTTAAACCCTGCTTTACCCGATGCCTCGGGCCTTGATCAGCGTATAAAATTCTTCGGGGCATTCCCCGGTGAGTAAATACAAATTACCTCGGGGCATTCCCCGGTTAAATAAATATACTTTTCAAATACGATAAATAAAACATTCAACAAATATTCCAATCATTCCCACATTACACCAATCCTAAACTTGCCTACCCGAGCTTACTGTTTGTCTACCCGCTCGACAACATACCGCATTCAACATCAACAATGTATCAAAAATATCATAATATTTACTTTTATCAATTTTCGATTCCCGTTCCCAAATTTATTTCAACCAACATGATTAAATAAGTCTCGATCAAATCAACCACGGTAATCGCGATTTCTCCAACATAATATCGAAACATATCACCCCGTCACAATCATCAAACAAACACTAACAACGAAGATTCAAATCAAACACATAACAAATAAATCATCCACACCCACCACATCACAAAAAAAAGATAAAATAAAGATTCGGTAGAAGAAATGGACCTCGATGAAACTGATCCCCTGTTGATAATAAAGAAATCCGAAGACCAAAATACTCGATCGGAGAACCTCACAACGAACAACTCCAAACTCGATATTGAATTCAACCGGACAGATTGAAAAACCACGACAAAACCTCACGATGAATAACCCACAAATCCGAATAAACTTCAAAAACAACCCAAGATCCCAGATTCGAAACCCCAAACCAACGATTTCCAACTAACCCTGCACGAACCAAACCAACTCGGATGGATTTAAAACCCTAAGAAATAAGAAATATCAAAAGAACCGAGACTGAAATTATGAAAAATCAAGAAGATCCATACGCGATATTTCATCGGAATTGGTGGAAAACGGATTGGGTGTCGTTGTCGGTCACCGGCGTCACTGTTTCCGGTGCCTGCTGCCATCGCCGGAGAGAGGTCGGGTCGGCGGCTAGATGCTTACCGGTGCCGGCTGCTGTCGTCGGAGAGAAGCGTGGACCGAGAGAGAGAAAGCCACGGCGATGGCGGGCTGGTCGTCGTTGTTGTGGTTGAGACGACGGCGGCGTCTCGCCGGAGGGAGAGATGAGGGAGATCGGGAGTTAGAGCGGCGGTGGTTTGACGGCGTTATCGCCGGAGAGGAAGGACTCGCGGATGCCGATCTCCTTTTTTTTAGAGAGAGGGAGAGAGAGAGAGTAGAGTCTATAGAGAGGGAGAGAGTGAGGGAGCTCGGCGGCGGCGGTGGTGGTGCTATTGTCGCCGGCGAAGAGAGGGTGAGAGTATTTTTATATTTTTTTTGGTCACTGTTCATTTCCCTTGTTTTTGCGTGTATCTGTGTATATATATTGTGTTTTGGGTATTGGGGTAGGGTAGGTGGGGTAGGGTATAGGGTGGTGTGGTTTATTTTGATTGGGTAGGTTGTTAGGATAAAATAGAATTAGTTAGGATAAGATTTGTTATCTTATTATTTTTTTTTTTTTTTTGTATTTTGTGCGAGTATAATAACATGGGTGAGGGTACGCGGTAGGATAAAAATAACAATGGGTAAAAACGACATCGGGGAGGGACGAAATTAGGTGTCTACAAATATACGTACATAAATATACATTTTCTATCTTATATATATACAACATAATTTTTTTACCGAGGGGGTTCGGGTGAACCCCATGGCAACCACGTAGGTCCACCCCTCGTTAATTTAATAATATTTTAATTACGTTAATTTGATAATATCCTTAATAACATTAATTTAATAACGTTTTATTAAAACTATAATTTTTTTATTATTAGTATAGTTTCATCTTTAATTTAATAGTTAAATAAATAATATTTAGATATATTATATAACTTAAATTCGTCCTCTGCTTTATAATAAATATACATACCCGCGTGATTTTTTCGTATGAGGCTGACCCGCCTAATTAATAAATCTTCAATATTGTTTTTTTTCTGCAATGACAAAAGAAATTAGATGCCATTTTCATCTTTGAACCGAAAATAATGAAAAAATAATAGTGAAGAGTCATTTAAAGGTCATATTTGTGCAGTTTTGAATAGTTAAAGGTTATATTTGTGCACTGTCAAAGTTTAGGGTCATATTTATATATTATGCCCTTAGATTTTAAGCTGGACGCGTCTAATTTTGCGTGATGAACACGCGTTTTGGCACGTAGGATCGGAGGTCATATTTGTGCAGTTTTGAATAGTTAAAGGTCATATTTGTGTACTGCCAAAGTTTAAGGTCAAAATTATAATTTGGGTTCAAGTTTAGAATCATATTTATGTCCTAACTCGCTCAAATAATATGCTCATCATGAACTCAAATTCAACAAAATCATAAGCACAAAATTCATTCAAATATAATCATTCGTGTGACTTATAGAGATTCGTAACCATTAGCAACTTACTCCAACTGTTAGTCCGTTGTCGAAATTAAAAAAAGGAGAAAGCTTTATTAATTACTCTGTCCAGGCAATTTAGATCAAGGGGAAATAACAATGAAAAAAAATGAAATAAATCAATTCAACACCTAGCACCTATATCAAAAAGGGGTGCATGAAAGACTTTGATTTATTAGCTGTTAATCATGGTTTCATCAGTGGACGACAGCAAACTAAAGAAAGAGGAAAAACTTCTTTTTTTCTTTTTAGCAGGGCAATTAATGACAACCACTAATTATTTAGGCAAAGACAAAGAAAGATGCAACAAGCCGAACTAAAGGCCACAACAACAATATTGAGAGTACGTACATTCAGGAAAAGATTTGTATCAAGGGTCTTTAACGTGGGCTAAATAGGGAGTAGTTGTTTATAAAGACGTTGTTACCAAATCCAAACTCTTGAACCTATTTGTCGAGGAGAATCAATTGCCTAGCGTTATTTCTATCAATCATTTCACATCTTGTTTTAACATTCTCCATGCATGAATGACTCTTAACATCGATCAAATAAAATATCGACAGGATATGACTTTCTAGTTTACACAATTTTAAACTGCAACATAAAAATCAATGAAATAGTGAAGTTCAAGAGATGATACGAAGAACTTAGGCCTAGGATCCCAAAATGCAACATGAGAATCAATATAATAGTGAAGTTCAAGAGATGATATGAAGAACTTAGGCCTAGGAGCATCTTAGGGAAACTGAATTGGTGTGTTTTAAGGCTCTCTCTAGAGCTCAACTATCCCTAGCAGTGTTTTGGACGGCGAAAGACGATAAGAGGCGACAAGGCCCCGCTTCGCCGCGCTTTTGAATGCACGACGACAATTAATATAAAAAAATTAAAATAATATATAAATGATCAAAATTTTAATAACACTAATATATTAAGAAATATTTTAAGTCAAGAATTAAAAATATATAGTAGATAGATACTAAAAGTCTAGAACTTAAATGACTCAACAATTTAATATCCATAAAACAAGTCTATTCTTCTTCAAGGTTTGCATAATCTTTAATTCCGACATGCAGTTCATTATATTGTCCCTCATCTTCTTCCTCTTAGGATTCTTCATCAACTAGGACCCGAGTCTGACTTGAACTTGTCGCTTTTCCCTTGTCAAATGACCTTGACCTTGACTTTCTCCTAAGACCATAGACAATATCATCACCAGCCTCAGCTGCCATAGCAACAGTACCCCAATTAAGATCACCTTCCTCAAACACTAATTCATCTTCTTGATCTTCGGGGCCAACAAGTAACCATTCATTCACATCTTCAATATTTTCCAACATAATAGGATCGATTATCATAGCGACGTGCCAATGTTCTATTGTACTTAACGTACACTAGATCATTGAGACGCGATAACTCAAGCCTATTTCTCTTCTTGGAATGAATCTGTACATAATAAGTAGTTATTAATTAGATTTGAAGAATAATTGCTTTAATATAGAAAGTTAAATATAATAACTCGTTCTCACATGTTCAAAGACACTCCAGTTCCGCTCGCATCCAGATGCACTACAAGTTAAATTCAGAACTCTAATGGCAAATCTTTGCAAATTTAGAGTTCCGCTCCCAAATAGGGACCACTACTCAACTATAGAAAAAAATTGAAGGTTAATAAGTATAAAAAAATCAATAACTTAAGGTGCTTTAAAATAAGGATAACTAAACTAATTCACTAATCCGGTGACCTCGTGTCTCTGGCTCTAACAGCTTCACCAGAACTAAACAATCCATCCGCACTCTTGTACTTAGCAAGCTCAGCAAGTAGTAAATCTTGTGTGGAAAGATCGGGGACCATCGTCTCAACACAAGTGTAGTAACTCTCCCACAATTTAGCAATTTTCTCCTCACTCATCGTTGATTTAAAGTACAATCCCGAATTCAAAATATATCCGTCGGAGTGCAATGGTCGCTTGAGTTGGTCAGTCCACCTTGAATTAATTATTTCGAGGACTTTATCATAATGCCTCAAAACTCCATCAAACCCCCGTTGAATAGTTTCCTTCGCCTTATCCATTGCTTCAAGCATATAGCCCATTGAAGGTCTTTTTTCCCCATCCACCAAGCGAAGGAACAAGACCAAAGGACCACAAACTTTAAGAGCCTTGACTACATCATTTCAAAAGTATGCAGAATAAAGAATGGAGGAAACTTCTTTCCCCAAAACTTCTTTTGCAAACTTACTAGAACTCCATTCATTGGAGATGATCAAGGTTCTCAAATTCTTCCTTTGTTTGTACATCACCTCCAAAGTCAAAAAGGTCGTTGCGAATCTTGTCTTGGTCGGTTTCACCAAATTTTTATCATTGGTGAATTTTCTCATCAAGTTCAACAACAACGACCTTTGACTTATGTAATAAACCACCTTTGTGGCCTTCTTAAAAACTGTAAAAGATATTATATCAACTATTAGCTTAATAAATATTCAGACTTTAGTAATAAGTAAAAAAAAGAGGTGTTTATTATTACCAGAGGCATATGGATTAATCTTGAATATGTCTTGCAACATCAAATTGATGCAATGGGCAAAACATAGAGTCCAATAGATATGTGCGTACACAGCCTTCATAAGATCCCCCGCTTTTACCTTCTCGCTAGCATTATCCGTTACAACTTGTACAATATTTTTCGGTCCAATATCCTCAATTGTCTTCTCAAATAAGCTGTACATCTTAGTGTCAGTGGTGGGCTCATTGCTAGCATCAACATAACCAAGAAAGATGCTCCCAATCGGACAATTGATCAAAATATTAATGATCATTTTTTCATTACGAACTATCCATTTATCCATCATGATGGAACGACCATACTTTTGCCATTGCACCTTATGTTTCTCAACAAGTTCATCAACTTTCTTTACTTCCTTCTTTAATTGAGAACCTCTAACTTCATGATAGGTAGGTGGCTCCATTCCCGGGCCATGTTGTCCTACCGCTTCTATGAAGTTAGCAAATGAATCATAATTAACACTATTAAATGGGAGGCCCGCATCATACATCCATACCGCGAAAGCATTTACCGCCCGGTACCTTAAGATTTTTTTGTGTCATTAATTCCTCGTCCTCCTTCTACTCCCGCCTTTTCAAAGCCGGTGTTATGTTGTGGCTTTTGTGGATAAAACTTATCCATAGGACTTTTCATCAAATGTGCCGAGGATGATACACTACCACCACTCAAAAATATTTTTCGATATTTGGAGGGAGGCATCATTTCCTCAAGTTCATTCATATCATCATCATCATCAACGATATTATATGGTGGCATATATCGTTGATTCTTTGGATTTGTTGCGGCTTTGCTATCAACAAATGCCTTTACTTCATCTCTAATGTTTGCGGGACAAGATTGACATATCCTCACTTTTTTTCCACCTATCAAGTGTTGTTTGAATCGAGTAATGCCGCCATTTATGGTACGTCGATAAAAATTATAAATCACCGCATCTTTTGTCGGTTCTTGTGTACCATAATTCCATCCTATGCCCTTTTGTTTGCTACTAGTAGATTGGGACGCCATTGAAATTGAAAGTTGTTAATGATCAAATAATTTAATTAGTATATTATCATAATGCTATTTTAATTCTACATAAGTTATTAAAAAAAATACATAATAAGAATTTAAGGACAGCGGCCACTGGTTGACTGGTTATTACTGTAACAGTGTATATGTCACAAATTCACTGTTACAGTCACAGATACAGTGACAACCGACCGGAAATAGTAGAAGAAGAAGATAAAAAGAGGAAGAGAAAAAAAACAGCACCAAAATACCAAGTCTAATCTAGCGATTAAGAAGAAGAAGAAGAAAGAAGAAAAAAAATAGAAATCACTACTTACCGGAGTAGCGGAAGTCGCCGAAGTGTCGTCGGAATCAAACTTGTGAGTTGAAGGGTAGCAACCGCAGGTACCAGTTAGTAAGTTGGTAGTGTTAAAATGTGTAAATAAAGCCCTAAAATTAGCTTATATACCTAAAATCCTAATTTTTTAAACAACAATTAAAAGCCGACGCCTTTCTCGCCGCCTCGCCTTGCCTCGCCTTTCTCGCAAAGGCATCGCCTTTTGATTTTCGCCTTGCCATGACTAAAAAGGTGACACAGCCTCGCCTCGCCATTTGCCAATGGCGACGAGGCGCTCGCCTTTTACAATACTGATCCCTAGTGTAAGGATAAAACATCAATAATAATAATAACAACAACAACAATAATGATCTTTTTTTTGATATATTAAAAGTGATAAATAAAAATAAAAATAATTTTTCGCACAACAAATAGGTAAAAATGATCGAGGAAGTACCAATTACAAGCATGCATTTGGAGTTTGGACATACAATTTCATCTAATGATTTGTAATCGCAAATTCCCAATCAAACTTGATTTAGGATTTCAAATTATCATTCAACATTTCTTAAATTCAAAATTGGACACATAATTTTAGTTTTTATAAAAAGAATCTCCATTATTTTAGATTTTACAAAAAGGAAGTGAAGAGATTGTACCCATAATTTAAAAAAATTATATTAAAGAATAAATAAATAATTACTGTAACATGGCCAAAGAGCCCCTTACTAAATCTGACATGGCATACATAAATCAGCGTAATAGAGCAACACATGGCGGCTCCAAGTAAACACTCAACATGGAAACGAAACTCCGAAAACTGTAAACACTCAAACACGAAGGCGAAATCCCCAAAACGCAAACACACAACACGTAAAACAAAACCAAAAAACCTCAAATTAGTGTCGAATAAAACTTGCAGTTATTAGTTAATCAATCATCGAAAAGAAAGAAGAAAGAAGAAAAGAAGGAAGAAATCAGCAAAATGGATTTAGACCCAGATTACAATCCGAGTTTCAAAGCCAAAATACACACCAAATGGGTAGCTACAGTTGCCAGTATTTGGATCCAATGTACCAGTGGCTCTCTCTACACTTTCGCCATCTATTCCACCGTACTTAAGTCCAGTCAAGGATACAATCAATCATCTCTCGACATAGTCTCCGTTTTCAAAGACATCGGCGCAAATGTCGGCACTCTTTCCGGCGTACTCTACTCATCAGTCACGGATCCTCGCCGCCGGAATTGTGGTGGTGGGCCATGGGTGGTGCTGCTTGCCGGAGCTTTACAGTGTTTTGCTGGGTATTTTCTTATGTGGTTGACTATTGTGGAGGTTCTGCCGAAGCCGCCGTTGTTGGTTATGTGTCTGTACATGCTTTTAGCGGCTCATGCTATGACGTTTTTCAATACGGCTAATGTTGTTACTGCTGTGCATAATTTTCCGAATTATAGAGGGACCGTTGTTGGCATCATGAAGGTTCGTTTCTTAATCCGTTTAATTTTGAGAGAAATTAATTAAGTCTAATTGCGTTACTCTTCAGAATTTATTGACAATTGCAAGATTTATCATAGTTTTCGATTTTATGCTTATTCAAGTTGCAAGCTTTTTGTTATGGACTTCAATTTCATGTACTCTTTATAAATTAAACAGCGTAATTAATATAAGATTGGATGTGTGGGATGTAACTTTAGGCTCTTATAGAAATTAGGATGACATGAGATGAGATTGATTGTGGATTTGTGGTGCCTAATGCAGACAATTTAGATATGGTCGTTTCATTTTCCAATAGAATGGTTTGATGGATGAAGATATAACGCAGTAAGCTGAAATAAACTGATTTAAATTGAGGAGTGCGGTAGGATTGTTACGTAATAGGATGATGCTAACGAATGAAAGGTGTGTTCTATAGAATGTTTGAAAGACGTTCATTTGTCAATATATTCACAAGAGAAAAATCGTAGAAAATGGTTTTTTTAAGATAGGTGTTCTGTTATAAAAGATTGGATAAAACTAGAAATGATCACAGTCAATGAAGATTGCAAGTAGCATACATACATTGGATAAACTAGAAATGACGACATGCTACAAAGAATGCAAGTAGCACATGTATATGATAAAGTGAGAAGGTCGCCTGGAATTACTTGATCATTTCTTAACTAGACCTTCATATGTATTGTTTATAGATGCTATGATAATTAGAAGTTGTTAGATTTAAATGAGATTGGTGAACGGAATGAGCTAGCTTGTTGTTTTTGTTGGTGTTATTACATTTGCATAAGGTTTTCTGCTTGTCAAGATTCTTTATAGTCATTTTGTTTTGGTTAGAGACTATGTCTATGTAGGGATAAATGGGAAGAAAATCTAGTTTTAGAGAACATCTAATTTACCTTGAAATATGAATTATTTAGTAAAGAATACTTAAAACTCTGTAACAAATTAGTAATATGAAATGTGCCTAGATAAAGACAAATGGATATTGATAAATCATAGTCGGTCGAACGATATTGTGGCTGGTTATTTCTTTGACTCCAAAAAAATAATTAACTAAAGAAGGCAAGTCCTTCACAAAGTTAATTATATTTTCTCCTCTCATAATATAGAAGGAATTGGCATTCCTTTGATTTTAGTACCGAAGTCTCAAAGTAAATTGAAAGGTCATAGAGATCAGAGAGTAGCGAGTTGGAACCTCAAAAGGCTTGGGATGCTAATCTTGTTGTGGGATATTTCTTCCAATTTATCTATCTTCCCTTGTCCCCTATTTTGATGTTTTATTTATTTTCCATAATTTTATCCAGGGTTTCCTCGGGTTGAGTGGAGCAATATTAATTCAAGTATATCAGACAATATTCAGAAACAGGCCCACTGCATATCTGATGCTGTTGGCACTATTGCCTCCTATTACTACTCTGTTACTTATGTCGTTTGTAGCAATCTCACAAACAAATGAAGATGATGAGAAGAAGCATCTGAATGGTTTCTCATTGATTGCTTTGGTACTGGCTTCTTATCTCATGGCTGTAATCATCGTGGGAAACATCTTCTCTTTACAAATGTCTGTTCGCATCATTGCTTTTGGTATACTCATTTTCTTGCTGCTTTCCCCAATTTCTGTTGCAATCAGTGCCCACAAGGAAAAGTCTTATAGAATAATTAAGTACTTGCTTGAGAAAAACACACTGGAGGATGAGCAAAATCGATCTCAGGCACATTTTGTGGACATTGGGCAAAGTCATGATAACTATGCCGAACTGCCTGCTGGTGCTGATCAAGAGAGAGATATGAATGAGAGGAGGACTCCAGAATGGGGGGAAAACATGAATCTTTTTCAGGCAATGTGCACCACTGGTTTTTGGTTTTTGTTTGTCACCACTGCATGTGGAATGGGCACAGGCCTGGCCACCATTAATAACATTAGCCAGATAGGAGGGTCACTTGGGTACAAAACCTTAGAGACAAACACTTTAGTTTCTCTATGGAGTATCTGGAATTTTCTTGGTCGCTTTGGAGCTGGTTATATTTCAGATTATTTCTTGCGCTCACTAGGTTGGTCAAGGCCATTATTTATTGTTGTTACTCTGGCTTGTATGACTGTTGGCCATGCTGTGATAGCATCTGGTCTGCCCGGTGCTTTGTATGCCGGCTCTGTTATAGTTGGTGTTTGTTATGGATCACAATGGTCACTAATGCCCACAATTGCTTCTGAGATATTTGGTGCCGGGCATCTGGGCACAATATTTAACACCATAACCATAGCAGGCCCTGTAGGATCTTATATACTGTCTGTTTGGGTAGTCGGATACCTCTACGATAAGGAAGCATCAGATGAAGGGAACATGTGTAGTGGAACTCACTGCTTCATGTTGTCCTTCTTTATCATGGCAGCTTCCACTTTGTTTGGGGCTTTTGTGGCCTTGGCCTTGTTTTTTCGGACAAGAAACTTCTACAATAATGTTGTTCACAGAAGAGGTGCAAGTACCATTACTGGTTAGTTCTCGTTGATAAAAACAATCGAGGATAGCAGTTGAAGGCCATCAGCAACAGCTCCTTGTAACATAGTGTACACAGTTTTATACAATTTGGTTGGTAGGTTTGCCTGACTACCAACTTTGTAATTTTTGATATGTATGAACCTGTATCGGTGTGAATTTGAAGTTTCGACCACCAAGGACACTATAATTATGAGAATCACGGACACGAAAAAGTGGAACGTTTTCTCAAGTATCCTCCGTGGCGCTTCGCTGGATAAGGTACACATTTGGGAGTTATGCAGTTTTGAATCCTAGAACACTTGAGATCAGTAGATAGTATTGTAGAATTCAGTTCGACAATTTTGGACTTTGTGTTGAAAGGTGAACTCGATGCTACTCTTATAAGTTGTAAGGCGTGATAAATTGAGTGGAAAACTGGAAATTGGATGCAATTAGTATTTGAATGTCTTAATTATTGTTTGTAGCCAGCTGTTTTTGTGATATTCTAACATAGTTATTTGGTTCATAATATCTTACGTTTTTGGCAGAAAAATCACCTTTGGCTTTGTTTGTTTTCCGGGTACAAAATCTGTATTTATAACCAAAACTTCAAACACATGTTCAATCAACTTATGAACAATCAAAATGAAGTTCAAACTATTTTATGAAAAAATAGAAAATCAACGTTTAGAAAAAGATGATGAAAGAAAGAATCAAGCACATGTTCTGTTTTTCGAGCTACATTTATTTGAGATGGAGAAGTAAAACAAATCACAGCTCCCTGCCTAGAATTGGTTTAATGCATGATACTAGATAGAGCAATCAATATGGGCCAGGCCTGTTGGGCCGGCCTGTAATTTGATGGAGTTAGGCTTCAGCTTTTGCAGCTCATTTAAGAACAAAACTTTTTAGTCTGGTCCGGATAAGCCCGTGGCCCATAGGGTTTGAACAATGTGGGTTGGGCTTGCCCGTGGGCTGGCCCGTAAGTCAAATACATGCAACTATTTAGATTGCTTGGTAGTATTTTTATTTGGTTCGAAGGATATCATGTCAAAAGTTATTTAATTTCGCTATTAGGAGTATTTTTTTGGGTGTTAGAGACTTGATTAACAAATATTAATACTATGTAATCTTGTTTGGTAATATTTATGTTTATTAACATTCTAAAATTAAATTATAAAATATTATTTTTTAAAAAGTGGGCTGGCCCGTGAGGCCCCAGCCCACAGAGTAATGGTGTGGGCTTGGTGTTTTTTGGTCCATCATTTTGATGGGCTAGCCCAGCTTGACCCGTCAAACTCAAAGCCCGTGTGGACTAGCCCGGATGGGCTGGGTCGACCCGTATTGACAGCTCTAGTTCTAGATTCTCTCTTAATGGGCACTATATTAGTAGTGAAGTTCGTAGACACGTAATTTTGGATCCTCCCTAAATTTTAATTTGTCTATCGATATTAAATATTTATATTTATATTTATATTTTATCATATATTTTGATCTTTATTTTTATTTTATTCTAATTTTAAAAATAATATAAAAATTAAATATATGTTTTCTTTTATAAATTTTAATAAATAAATTAATAGTTTTAATATTATTTTATTATATATATATTTTTATTTATTTATTTATTTATAAATTGTTATTATCTTTTTGTTAAATATAAAATTAATTGATTATTATTTTATTTATATTTATTATATTATTTATTTTTGATTTATTATTAATATTATATTTTATTAAAATAAATAAATAAATTATAAAATTTAAATTTTAAATCCCTTCCCCCTTATCTGTCTAAATATAACCGTTCCCCCCCCTAAAAATATTAACTGTTCCCCCAATATTTTCTTATATTTAAGGACTTTTACTTTCAGAAAAAGAGAGTACGTACATTCACATAGAGTACATACTTGAACATCAGATAAAAAAAAAGAGAAAATTAACAGAGAGCAAATTCTCAGTCCGAAAAGAGAAAAGTTTGAAGATTGAGTTTGATTTGCTGACGAGTTTTCGGTGACGATTGTTTTTCGCTTTGTTATTCAATTCAAGTAATCACAGATTCTTTTCAATCTTGAACCATTTTATATTGTAAGTAATCACAGGTTCTTTTCAATCTTGAACCATTTTATATTGTAAGTTTATGAAAAATATAAAGAAAAATGCTTAAGTGATTTTATTACATTATGTAGTATGTGAAATTGATTAATTATGTGAAATTTCATATCATATATTGTGCAGTCAAAATACTGTATATTTATATTCTTTGAAAAATTCTGTACTCATAAATACACTATACATACGTATAGACGGAAAGAGAGACTTCCATTTCTTTAGCAACATAGTACACATACACATCCGAAAAAGTACATGCATATATTGTCACGCGCACAAACACAGTAAAATAATTGACAAAAAATTAGCAAAATAAAGGAAAAAATCAGTGAAATGAGAAAAGATCAGAAAGATGAAGATGAATAGAGAATATTTAGTTTTTCTTGAATTTTCCGGCAAATCCCTCACCGGAAACTCGCCGGAAACGATCAAAAATTCTATCGAAAGTCATTAAAACCAGCGACTAAATGGTCAGCGGGGCCACCATTGCCGACCAACCCCCTTCCCTTTTCCCGTCGCCCCAAAACCAGTAACCACCACCAACACCGCCGGCGACCTATCATCTTCCCTCTTCCCTTTCCCGTTACCAAAACCGCTGCGTCTCACCAGATCTAATCGCCGGTGGGCTCACTTATACCAGTCGCCGTCACTCCCCCTTCCCCAGAAGTGCGCTTCACATCCCCTCTTTTCCTTCCCATCGTCGGAACTTGCTGTTAACCGCCGCCGCCGCAGTTACATATGTGAAATTTTAAATGAAAGAGAAGATTGGAAATAGTACTGAACGTGGGGATATATATGTAGTAACAATGAAATATGAGCAATTTAGTGCTAATAAATTTAATATTATTTATATTTTTGGTTGGAGTAGATATGTTTGTCTCATGTTATTTGTTTCCTTTTGAAATTCGGATTTGTATCAAATACTAATAAAAAATAATAATAATAAAAAATATATATTTATATATTTATTTATTTTGAGATAATATTAAAGATTAGTATAATATGAATAGTTTGGTGTGCTTTCTTTAAAATTATTTATTTTTATCATTTTTTTTTATTATTGTTATTATCATTATTCTTATTATATTATTTTAGTTTACTTTCATTGTCATTAATTAATCTTAAAAATTATTTGTTAAATTAAGTAATTTTTTGCTTCAGCTTATTGTTAAGGTTAAAAGTAATTTAAGTTTATTAGAAACAAATTAAAACTTTTAATGCTAAATAAATTTTAGGCTTGTTTAAAATGATCGTCTCAATTAAGAATGCGGCATACGCATCTTTTTGAGACATTTAAAATTCAAGGATGCAATAATGCACCTTGGAGAATATTTTTTTAGAACTAAATTTTCACCTAATTATTTAATATAGAGGCATAGATAAACATTTTCATATAATAAATGAGCGAACTTAGACCCAAACACAATTCATCAAAATAGTTTAAGTCAAAATAAGTCAATAAAAGCGATCGTGCTAGAACCACGGGACTCGAGGGGTGCCTCACACCTTCCCCTCGGTCAACAGAATTCCTTACCCATTTTCTGTTTTCGCAGACCACAACAAAGAGTCATTTCCTTTTGATTAGAGATTCAAAAAGGTGACTTGGAACACCATAACTCAATTCCAAGTGGCGACTCTGTTAATACACTAATCCCTATTCAAAACTGTCACTTTAATTGGAAAAACCCTTCGACTCGAACCTCCGAGCGGAAAAGGGGTGTGACATCTCTGGCGACTCTGCAGGGGAATAATAAGAATTCGAGCTTTTGATATTGACTTTACCTGCTTTAATTATTGTTGATATTGTGTTTGTTGGCCTTATGTGCTACTTGTTGCTCATTTACTGCTTTGATATTATTTGAACTGTATTATATATTGTCTTCTCTCGCGTACCCCCTCTGAGTCTCTGAAATAGGATAGAGGGAATGCAACATATGCATCCCACCTTCTTTTTGAGATTGCCGGAGTGTCAAGGCACCTGGTGAAGGATATAGTCAAACATGTTAGGCGGGGTTCGGATCGGCAACGAAGGTAGTGTTGCGCTGCTACCGACCAAGTTGTCCCTCCTCGGCTCGAGTGTCCGCTCGGGTAAGCTAGTCTATACACCTATCCCTATTAGGCATAAACTTAGAAGAACTGAAAACTCAGAATCTGGTTATCCCTATTAGGTACCGCTTTATTTGCATCATATGCATTTGACTTAGCGGGACTCGGCACAGGGGCCGGGTCTGTCTAGGACAGGTGACCTAATTTATAAAGACCAACATGTGCATCCTACGTGCTCTTTGACATTTGCTTGGAAGGCTATTTATTTGTTGACCGGCTTTAGGCAATTTTAAAATGCGAGAGATTAATTTATCCTCAAATTTAGTTAATCATTTTTGAAAGAAAAATTTTATTTTTCAAAAAAAAATAAAGAGTTTTTTTAAATAGACAGCAACATAGTTTTTACAATCTTCATGAACTACGAGGGTCTGATTCTCACTTTTTGTGAGATACGTAGGAAGTCCTACCCAGGATACGACCATTTATTTGAAAATAATAATAATATATTTATTCACAGATTTATCGAAGGATATTTTTAGAAAAATAATAAAAATAATAATAATAAGAAAAATGATTGTTTCATGAATATTATTATCTTTATTTTACTTTTCATTCTTATTTTCAAAATTAATTTTAACATAAAAATCATAATAGCCTGAACCTTTAGGGGTTGTGAGCTGAATTTTTGTAAAGTAATAAAATATGTAAACATATATTTTAACAGTCCTGAACCTTTAGGGATCGTGAGACTAAAATTTTATACAACTTCATACATGAAACGATCATTCTATTTTTCTTTATTTTCTAAATCATTTTATTTTCGTTCTCTTAAATGTATTTAGGGGGTATTGTCTCCAAATATATAGTTAAAATTGTCTAGAGGTCTGTTATTGCAAAAGTTTTTTATAAGAGTCAACTTAAATAAATATTTTTTCTAAATATATTATCAGTCATAGTTCTCAAGTCAAGTTAAAAAATTCTTTTAAAAAATTAATGAATTAATTTCAACCTAAATCTAGACATTTAATAATTTCATGTCCTTGTCAATAGGTATAAAATGTCCCCCCTGTTCATGGAAAGCGTCCAAAGAGAAAGAGAGATGAGAGTGTACCGCTTCAGGTTATGGATTGTACCCCTTTGCAGCTTTGGTTGTGGTGGAACGAAATGGATACATTCGATTATGACGAGATACATAAGTATTTGGGTTTTTTGACGAGTATTATGACAATAAAACCTAATAGGGAGGTGATTGATGCGTTACTAACCTTCTGGGACCCGAAGAACAATGTATTTTATTTTTCGGATTTTGAGTTGACTCCTACTGTAGAGGAGATAGCGGCCTATGTTGGATATGGGGATATACATCGGAAGAAACTTATAGCCCCGAGACTCATTTCGCTAAACAAATTCTGCAAACTCATGAACATAAGGAATTCAAAAGAAGAATTGATGAAAAAGGGTTGGGTTTTCGTGCAGTTTTTGTACGATAGATATGGAAGGCAATGGGGGTTCAAAAAGTATGGTAAACATCTCTATAATAAGGGAAATTTTGAGGCCTGAAAGGTTCACAGACGATTTGCATTCATGGTAGCCTTTTTAGGCACTATAGTCTTCCCAAGGAGAGAACAAAAAATTAACATTTATTTAGCAGGAGTGGTAAAGATACTGATTAAGAAAGATTACACTATGGTGCCAATGATCCTGACAGATATCTACTGTGCTTTGACTGTTTGTCAGAAAGAAAAGAGTTTTTTTGAGGGATGTAATATCTTGTTACAGATGTGGATTGTGGAACATTTCTACCGACGTCCTACAATGGAAAGATTTAATACGAAAAGATTCAATCGCATCAAAGATTATGAAGAGAGGTTAGAGAAATATAAATACCCAGAAGGAGTTAGAGATTGGGATAAGCTTTTTCGTTCTCTGACAGCAGATAAAATCACTTGAAATCTCCCTTGGTTCCCTTGGAGGCAAGTCATACACAGTTCTGTCATTTGGCCGTTCTTATTATTAATGGGTATTAGGGGTGTTCAACCGTATGTTTCATTGAGAGTTTTATGTCAGCTTGGAAGACGTCAAATAATTTCCATTACGAAAAATATGACCGAGTTTGTATTTAAGGTCAAACCAGAGATCCCACTTCCCGAGGAATTGGCCCAACAAATTTGGGAATATTGTCGTATCATGGGGATTGAAACGATGGTCATAGAGCGTGAGAAAGAAGAAGTACACCCAGATTACCGTGAATGGTTTGAAGAACAGTCGAGTCTGTCAGTCAGACCAGAAAGATCGGTTAGGGGACCTATAGATCAGGAAGCTGCAATCAGGATAGGAATTGAGAGAGCCATGTGAGAACATCATGAGGCCAGCTAAGCTTTGAGAGCAGAATTAGAGCACGCCTAGGCAAAAATAGATGATCAACAAAAGAAATTTGCTGAAGAAAAAGCTAAATCAGCAGATATTGAGGTTGCACTTCGGGGACAAATCAAACTGTCTACCACTAGAGGGTCGCACGTTGCAGAACTTGCCGCATCTCGCCGACAGCAACTGCAAGAAGTTGAAAAGAACATGCAAGAAAAAATTGATCGAGAGAGATCTCAGTGGATCCGTGAAAGAGGAATATTACGAGAATAGTTGAAGGTTGTTTCTGCTCGTGAATAGCGTGAAAGAGAGATGGTTGATTTTCGAGATCGATAGGACCAGGAATGGGATCAGGCCTTTAGTTCCCTTTGAGGGAAGGTCCACCGTGTAGCACAGGATACTGCCATAATGGGTTTGTATTATCAGCAGTTAGATCGTGAGGACTTTTTGTCACAAGTACCAGCTTTCGCACAACGTCTCACTACCTCATTGGAGGACATATACTTGAGTTTGGGAGGACATATCAAGCCGAAGTCTCCTTGAATGGATAGTTGTTTTGTTTATTATAGTTTTTCATTTTCAGTTTTAAAACTTCTTGTTTAGATGTTATGTCTTTTAGTTTTATTTTTCAGATGTCAGTTGGTAGGTCTTATCTTAGGATTTGGGTCGGTTATGTTGTCGTATTTATATTAGGGAATGTAATGAAGATGACTATTTATTTCTATATATATTACATATGTTTTACTTTACTTACTTTGTTTATTTTCTTTAATAAAAATAATAATAAAAAGAGACAAAATTATTTTGTTAATTTTTCCCGAACTACGTAAGATCTGATTCATGTCCTGGCATGATACGTAGGTAACCCTCCAAAGGGTTCGACCATAAATTTTGAAAAAAAATATGCCTAGAAAAGCCGAGATGAAACACAAAGTCTTTCATGATAGGTTGGAAAATGCATATAGAAACATGACATATAACTTGGCATTATAATGTGTTAAAAATATAACACTCACCCATTTGCTACTTGGTTACAGAAAGATAAAGTAATTGGTGGTTGGTTTGTGGTTTAAACTGGCATCACATCCGTATAATACCAGATATAAGGGTAAAAGAAAAATAAACCGTAGAGAAGGTATAGGGTCTGACAGTGAAGAAGAGCAAAATCAGTTGATTTCGCAGGAAGTAGCATCAATGGAAGAAATAAATTCATTGAAACAACAGATGGCAGAGATGTACCAAGCTTGGTTGAATGGACAAGTCCCGCCTTCTTCAATCCCTGGACTTTCGACTTCGAATGATCCAAATTCTGACCCAGCTCGAACTAGTGATCCATTTTACCCACCAGGATTTTTCCTATTTGCTAATATGTCTGGAGTTGCTGGTACTTCTACCATGCACCCACCGAATCCGTCTGTCACAAATAACTCATTATTTACTTCTGTAGCACCAGCTACTTCGGGTACTCAACCGACAGTGCCAAACAATATAGGAAAACCAAGTCATGATATGTTATATCCTCCTGAAGTGACTTTCAAATCCCAAAATCCACCTTATCATGTTCATCAACATGATACTTCTATCGTGATTGAGAAGATTGCTAAGAATGAGGAACAGGAGGAGATGGCAAGAAAAATTAGAAGCTTGGAGCAGAGTATGAGAAATATGCAAGGATTAGGTGGACCAAAAAGTGTTTCGTACAAGGATTTGTGTATGTTTCCTGATGTCCATTTGCCGATAGGGTTCAAAATGCCAAAGTTTGTCAAATATGAAGGACACGACGATCCTGTAGCTCATTTGAAAAAGTTTTGCAATCAATTAAGGGGAGCAGGAGGAAAAGAAGAATTATTGATGGCTTACTTTGGAGAAAACCTTATAGGGATACCTTCTGAATGGTTCATTGATTAAGGCATTTCCCTTTGGCACGTATGAGATGACATGGCTCGGGTTTTTGTTCAATAATTTCAATATAACATTGAGATAGTGCCAGATCGTACTACGTTTGCCAACATGAGAAAAAAGATGACTGAAATTTTTTGAGAATATGCCGTCAGATGGAGAGAGCAGGCTTCAAGAGTTAGACCATCGATAAAAGAATCTGAAATGATTGATATTTTTCTGCAAGAACAAGAGCCTGATTATTTCCATCATTTGCTCTCTACTATCGGAAGCATATTTGCCAAAGTTATCAAAGTTGGAGAGATGGTAGAAAATGGAATCAAGTCAGGAAAGATTATCAGCCAGACCGCATTGAAATCAACAACATAGGTAATTCAAAGTGGTACAGGAAGTTTAGGGGGAAAGAAAAGAAAAGAGTATGTAGCAACTGTCGTGAATGGTCCACGACAAATTTGAGAGGTTCGCGTCAACCATACACACACAATCCATTATATTTCGTTCCATCCCCCCAATATCCTATTTACAATGCACAACCATATGCTCGGGCTCCTTCTTTTGGCCTAGAGCAGAATTCAAAAGGGATAACTTGGTAAAAGATAATTTCACTTCTATTGGAATATCTTACACCAGTTTATTTCATAGGCTGAGAAAAATGAATGTTCTAAACCCAATTGAGAGAAGGATCCCAAATCCTCCTCCGAAGAACTTGGACTATTCTAGAAGATGTGAATACTATTTTGATGCCCCAGTGCACGACACAGAGAAATGTTGGTATCTGAAATGAGCCATTCAAGAGTTGATTAATACCCAAAAAATCATGGTAGAAAGTCCAGACGCTCCAAATGTCAATCAAAATCCGCTGCCAGATCATAATGAAACAAACATGCTCGAAGTGATACTTAGTGGTGAAGATGCTACGATTTCCTTTAAACCGATCATTAAAATTAAAACTAATTCGGAAAAATCAGCAAATGCTATGGATTTGACAAAAGAAAAACCTGCAAAAGCGGAGGTAGTGATAACAAAACCCAAATCATCGAATGCTCCCTTGGTGGTGGGGAAAGAGATTTCAGAAAATATTGGGTCAAGTCAAATAAATCCGAAACTCATTATTCCCAGAAGATCCAATAAGCCTCTTATAATCATAAAAGGAGATCCCGTAGCTGCTATTGTTATTAAACCAGTGTCACAGCTGCCTATGGTTGATACCAAGACAGTCCCTTAGAATTATGATCCCGTTGTGGTGATGCACAAGGGGAAAGAAGTGACTGAAAATGTAGATAAAGTAGGGGGATTAACTCGATCTGGAAGATGTTATGCTCCAGTAGAGTTAAGAAAGAATAAACAAGGAGGTGAAGAACGAATGACAGTTAAGAAGCCTGTCACTGATGAAAAAGCTGAAGAATTCTTAAAGAAAATGAAATTGCCAGAACATTCTGTTGTAGAACAGTTGAAGAAGACACCAACACAGATTTCTTTGTTGTCTTTATTGATATATTCAGAGGAACACCGCAAGGCTATAATGAAGATTCTTAATGAAGCATGTGTTCCCAGTGAGATTAGAGTGAATCAGCTGAAAAAAGTTGTTGGAAGGATCCTTGAAGCAAATAAAATTACTTTCTCAGATGATGAATTGCCTATGGAAGGTACTGAGCATAACAAAGGTCTGTACATTTCTGTGAAATGTGAACATTCCATTGTCACTCGAGTGTTAATTGATGGAGGATCAGGCGCTAACATTTGTCCTATGTTAACTTTTCAAAAGTTGAATGTTAATGTTGAAAGGATTCGACCTAATAATGTATGCGTCAAAGGTTTTGATGGGTCAAAAATTGATGCCATTGGTGAAATAGAGTTCATATTGACAATTGTACCTGTGGAGTTTGCTATGGATTTCCAAGTGCTGAACATTGAAACTTCATATAATATGTTATTTGGAAGGCCATAGATTCATAGGGCTAAACCAGTCGCATCAACATTGCATCAAATGGTCAAATTTAAACACGACAGGCAAAAAATAATTGTTCATGGTGAAGGAGATTTATCCATGTATAAAGACTACTTCGTTTCCTCCATCGAAGAAGATATTGTAGATAATGTGTTAATTCATCAAGCTTCTGAGGTAGTGGCTATTGAGCATATCCTCGAGGGGAATCTCATCGCAAGACCACAATTGTCCTCTGCATCTGTCATGGTAGTGAATGAAATGTTGAAGCATGGTTTCGAACCGGGAAAAGGTTTAGGGATGTTTTTGCAACGCATAGTTCTTCCGGTAAACCTCTATGAGAACTTTGGTACTTTTGTTTGGGATACGAGCCTACTGCAGAGGATATAAAGAAGGCTAAAAAGCATAATAAAGAGTCATGGTCACTTACCAAGACGATACTGCCACTTCATGAGTCTTTCATCAAATTCAGTGTTGTTGGATCCTCCAAGTTACCTGCTGCAGAATCAATGAATGATGATGATACAGAGTTGATTGGCCTTTTTCAGAATATGTTCATTGAAGCTGATATGGGTGAAATTGGGAAAAGTACCAGCAATGCAGATGTGCAGTTTGTCGGCCCTGATGTCCAGCTTAACAATTGGGAGGCCACTCCTCTCCCTATTATAAAGGAGTCTTGGTAGTTTGTTTGTTTTTACTTCTGTAATTTGAATCATTCTAGGATTGTAATTCAGAACTTTAAACTTGGTATTTTAGGTTAAAACTCTTTTTATCTATGTTTTAATAAAGCGTGGTTTCCCTTCGTTTTATTTTGATTCTAATTTTTATTTATTTATTTTCTATCATACAGTTCTTTCTATGCCGATTCTAATGATATGACATGCATGACGAATTGTCAACCAGATTTAAAAACCCAATCTACTTATGAAATAATGAATAAAGAAGTTGAATACGATGAAGGAGAAACATTTGAGGAAATAAGTAAAGATTTCAAACAATTTGAGACTAAGTCAAATCCAAATTAGGATGAAACCGATGCAATCAATTTAGGAGATTATGCCAATATTAGGGAGACTAAGATAAGTGTACATGCTCAACCACAATATAAGAAAGCTATGCATGCGTATAAAGACATCTTTTTGTGGTCTTATGATGATATTCCTGGTTTGAGCACCGATTTTGTAGTTCACAAGTTGCCAATTGATCCTGCTTTTCCTCCTGTCAAGCTAAAGCTAAGAAAGCTCAAAACTGACATGAGTATAAAAATCAAAGAGGAAATCACAAAGAAACTTGAGGCTAAAGTCATTCGAGTGGCCCAGTATCCTACTTGGATGGCAAATATTGTCCTTGTTCCAAAGAAGGATGGCAAGGTTCGGATGTGAGTTGATTATCGTGATCTAAATAAAATAAGTTTGAAAGATAATTTTCCACTTCCCAATATCCATATTTTGTTGATAATTGTGCTAAACATGATCTTACTTCTTTTGTGGATTGTTATGCTGGGTATCACCAGATCATTATGGATCCAGAAAATGCAGAAAAGACATCATTTATTACTCTATGGGGACATATTGTTATCCAGTCATGCCTTTTGGACTAAAGAATATTGGGGCAACTTATATGAGGGCAATAACCATGATGTTTCATGACATGATGCACAAAGAGATTGAAGTTTATGTGGATGACGTGATCATTAAGTCAAGAGAGCAGGCTGACCATGTCAAAGATCTGAGAAAATTCTTTGAAGGTATGATCTCAAACTTAACCCAACAAAACGTGTATTCGGAGTTCCATCAGGAAAACTTTTGGGTTTTATAGTCAGTCGACGTGGCATTGAGTTAGATCCTTCAAAAATAAAAGCTATCCAAGATTTACCTCCACCAAAGAACAAAATGGAGGTGATGAGTTTACTTAGAAGGCTGAATTATATCAGTAGATTCATTGCTCATCTTACGACAACCCGTGAACTGGTATTCAAGTTATTGAATAAGAATGATAAAGTTGAAAGGATTGAGGAGTGTCAAGAAGCATTTGACAAAATCAAGAGGTATTTATCAAGTCCGCCTATTTTGATTCCTCTAGAGCCAGGCAGACCCTTGATATTGTACATGTCTGTGTTAGATAATTCTTTTGGCTGTGTATTGGGTCAATATGATGTCACGGGCAGAAAAGATCAAGCCATCTACTACCTCAACAAAAAGTTTATCACTTATGAGGGTAAGTACACTCTTCTTGAGAATACGTGCTGCGCCTTAACTTGGGTAGCACAAAAGCTGAAGCGTTACTTGTCATCTTATACTACTTACCTCATCTCTCGTATGGATCCTTTAAAATACATTTTTCAGAAGACCATGCCCACAAGAAGACTCACAAAATGGCAGATGCTGCTCACAGAGTTTGATATTGTCTATGTGACACGAACTGCAATGAAAGCTCAAGCTTTAGCGGATAATTTGGCTGAAAATCCTATTGATGAGGAGTATGAGCCATTGAAGACTTATTTTCCATATGAAGAAGTTTTATGTGTTGATGAGATTGTTTCTGATAATTGCTATTCAGGTTGGAAGTTATTCTTTGATGGAGCTGCTAATGTAAAAGGAGTGGGGATAGGAGCGGTTCTTATTTCTGAATCAGGACAATATTATCCTATAACAGCCTAACTTCGATTCTACTGTACCAATAATATGGCGGACTACGAAGCTTGCATTCTGGGATTGAGATTAGCCATTAACATGGGGATCCAAGAACTGCTGGTATTAGGAGATTCAGATTTATTAGTCCACCAAATCCAAGGAGATTGAGAGACTCGTGATTCAAAACTCCTACCATATAGAGGTTGTTTTCAAGATATTTGTCAACAATTTGTATCAGTGAAGTTTAAACACATTCCCAGAGCTCATAATAAGATTGCTGATGCTTTAGCAACCTTATCTTCGATGCTTCAACATCCTGACAAAACTTATATTGATCCATTGCATATACAGATTCATGATCAATATGCATATTGCAATATTGTTGAGGAAGAACTTGATGGAGAACCGTGGTTCCATGATATCAAAGAATATATTCAGACTGGGAAATATCCTGTATATGCCGATGGTAATTAAAATAGAACTATTAGACATTTGTCTAGTGGATTTTTCCTAAGTGGAGGAATCTTGTATAAGAGGACTCCTGATTTGGGACTTTTAAGATATGTAGATGCTATAGAAGCTTCAAAAATCATGACTGAAGTACATTCTGGGATTTGTGGACCACACATGAGTGGGTATGTTTTGGCAAAGAAAATACTCCGAGCAGGCTATTATTGGCTCCCCATGGAGCGAGATTCCATCAGTTTTGTTCGAAAATGTCATGAATGCCAGGTACACGGAGACTTGATAAATTCTCCTCCATCTGAGTTGCATACAATGACTGCTCCATGGACTTTTATGGCTTGGGGAATGGACGTAATTAGACCAATTGAATCGAAGGCCTCAAATGGACATAGGTTCATCTTGGTAGCCATTGATGATTTCACAAAGTGGGTGGAAGCAATGACTTTCAAGTCAGTAACCAAGAAAGCGGTGGTTGATTTTATTCACTCTAACATCATTTGTCGGTTTGGCATTTCGAAGATAATTGTCACCGATAATGCTGCAAATCTCAGCAGTCATTTAATGCAAGAAGTGTGCCAACAATTTAAGATTATGCATCGAAATTCTACTCCTTATCGCCCAAAGGCAAATGGGGATGTAGAAGCTGCCAACAAGAATTTAAAGAAAATACTCCGTAAGATAGTGCAGGGTTCCCGACAATGGCATGAAAAGTTACCTTTTGCTCTATTGGGTTATCATACTACAGTTCAGACTTCAATTGGTGCAACTCCTTACTTGTTAGTGTATGTAACTGAATCAGTTATACGTGTAGAGATTGAGATTCCATCTCTTCGGGTAATTGTGGAAGCTGAAATTGATGAAGACCAATGGGTCAAGACTCATTTAGAGCAATTAAGCTTGATTGATGAAAAAAAATTGACGTCAGTATGTCATGGAAAACTATACCAGAAGAGAATGGCACAAGCATATAACAAAAAGGTGCGTCACAAACATTTTAAAGTTGGTTAGTAAGTACTAAGACACATCCTTCCTCATCAGATTGAAGCCAAAGGCAATTTTTCTCCTAATTGGCATGGACCATTCATGGTGAAGAAAGTGTTACCTAATGGCGCATTATATCTGACTGATATAGAAGGCAAAATGGAAGGAATGCCGGTCAATGCTGATGCAGTTAAAAGATATTATGTATGATATTTATGTACAATTATATTATGTATGTTTTGTACTTGCATTTTAAAAGATTGAAATGATGAAGGCAGCTTATTCTACTATCCGAATAATATATTAACCTTTGCTTACCCCTTTTGAGCTTTTATCTTTCTTCGTACCCCTCTTTTGGAATCAAATTAAAGTGAAAAAAAAAAGTTGAAAAAAAATCAAATCAAATCAAAAATTCAAAATCAAGCAAAAGAATTTAGATGCCTGAACTACGATTGACCAGATTCTTGCTATGACAAGATACGTAGGCAGCCCTACTCCGGGATCGGTCCAACTAAGAGAAAATTTAAATTACCCAGGATGAAAGAAAACTGGGGCAAAAGTTTATTTTCTTAAAAGAATCAATTCCAAAAGTTGAATGTTTAACCCAATGATTATGCAAATTTTCGAACCTCATGCTGCCCTTTCTTTCTAACCCCTTTCCAAAAGCCAAGTTACAACCAAAGAAAGACCTTCAGACCGATCTTTGAGAATGTCAAGGATAAACATGTTATGAGTGCATGATATTTCATATTTTAGGTGTTATTTTCAGAAAAAAAAAATGCAAATGAGAGAGTTTTATTGGTGAAAACCCTTTCGAGCACCATAAAATACAGTGAGTTGAGAAAGAGATAAAAATGAGATAGACTCGATGGCAAAAACCCATTGAGGTGCCACAAGCCGAAGGAGGATAGTAATTTAGAGTGAATAAATTCTACAATGGCTCAGTTTCAAACTCAATAAGTTGGCAAAAGTTGACAAATGATCTGGTTGTTTGATTCAAAATGCATGTCATAATCACCAGAATCGGTTTCCACATTCAGATAAGTTTCCTCTTTGTTTTGAAAAAGAGATGCCTATTGTCTTTTTCCTTTTGTTTTATTTTATTTTTTGTGTCCTTATCATCAAATGAAAATTTTTTGTTGTCTTTTGAGTCAAATTCACGTTAGGTCAAGTGAGAAAGGACTCCAAACTCGCTACCAACTCCTTTAAGGGTACAAAGCAAGACAAAGGGTCGACGCACAACGATAACATTTCAAAGTAAAAGTAAGGTACACAAGATGATTGTGATTTGACCATTTTAAACTCATGAAAATGTAAGGGATGTATTGGAAGCTAAACTCAGAAGCATCATACAACAGAAATATGATTCGAGTTGAGGACTCAGTAGTCGAAACTCAGAGTCAGAAGTATGACAATTCAGTGAATATTTGTCAAAGATTGGAAAAGGAGTTGAGCATGGAAAGTGAAAGAGCGGCCACTTCAAAATCCAAATGCCACAAACCAACCACCACATGTTCTTAAAAACTCATAATTTTTCTTTGTTTGAAACAGAGATGGGATATTCTTTTCCACACTAAAGTTTTCAGACAAAGGATGTGATTTCACATTTCTGTCAACGCAATAAACATGGTTACAACATTCGATGTTGGATATTGGTCATGGTAAAATTTACTATTTGCATGATATATTAAGATCCAGTGACACATAAATTTTTCCAGTACAAACTGGGGAAATTTTTTTATGTGTGTTGTATGTGAATTTAATTTTTGCACAGGACCCTTATGAAAAACGGGAATTTATTTTATGCTCAGGACCCTCCTGAGGAATGGGAAAGGATCCTCCTGAATAATGGGAATTTATTTTATGCTCAGGACCAGGACCCTCCTAAAGAATGGGACAGGACCCTCCTGAATAATGGGAATTTATTTTATGCTCAGGACCCCCCTGAAGAATGGGACAGGAACCTCCTGAATAATGGGAATTTATTTTATGCTCAGGACCCTCCTGAAGAATGGGATAGGACCCTCCTGAAGAATAGGAATTTATTTTTTATGCTCAGGACCCTTCTGAAGAATGGAAATTTATTTTATATCCAGGACCCTCCTAAAGAATGGGATGGTATTTTTCTGTTTCACTATTTTCTTTGAGTCCAGGAGCCCGCTTGAAAAATAGGGTGAAGAAGTTGTAAGTCCAGGAGTCCTCCTGAAGAACAGGGTGAAGAAATTATAAGTCCAGGAGCCCGCCTGAAGAATAGGGTAAAGAAATTATATGTCCAGGAGCCCCGCCTGAAGAACAGGGTGAAGAAATTATAAGTCCAGGAGCCCACCTGAAGAACAGGGTGAAGAATTTATAAGTCCAGGAGCCCGCTGAAGAACAGAGTGAAGAATTTATAAGTCCAGGAGCCCACATGAAGAGCAGGGTGAAGAAATTGTATGTCCAGGAGCCCTCCTGAAGAACAGGGTGAAGAGATTAGAAGTCCAGGAGCGCCTGAAGAATACGGTGAATTTTTGAGTTCAAGTCATGAAGACTTGAATCAAGATTCTAAAGATTGCATTTTTCATTTGTATTTTTCATTTTTGATTTTGTTAGTCATTTGATGTAAAAAAAGCAGAAGTCGTTGATAACGCTCAATCTACAGCTCTCGTTTGAGTGTAAAGCGGTCGTTAGCAAATATAGAACCCAACCTGGGTTAGGTGTCGATCCCACAGGGAATAGCTTGGCAACCAAGTAAGTAAAATTACTAAACATTTGGTGCAAGTCTCGTAAGAAGGGAGGATTCTTGTTTTGCAAGTAATGTAAACAAAAGCTGAAAATAATAAAGTAAAAAGAGAGAGATTGTTACGTTGGTTGTAAACAATGAGAATTGAAGTGTTGGGGTTATGTCCACCTTCTGAGGTATACGTCTCTATTGGCTATGAGTGTGTAGAATTCTGACATGCAATTGCTTATAGAAGATTGTAGTCGATGGTAACTCCAAGCGTCTCTCGACCTAAACAAGGACTATTTCACTTTAACTCTCTCGAGCTTAAAGCATGTCTAACGGTACAAATTCTCCAAGAGGTTAGTCCAGTTACGACACTAGCTTTTTAATAGGAAAGGGTGTCCTACTACCTTGACATTATCTCTTTTCCAGACAAATAACTTTTCTCTCGAACAAGTTAAATGTTAGACTGGCGTATTCTTGCGTTTGCAACCGCAAAGAATGTAGATTTAAGATGAAGAGAATAATGATATAAGCAATATACGTGCCTCGAACTCACAAACTCACAGCAATAGATAGTAACTCATTCGACTTCCATAACCCCAACAGAGAAGTTTAGTTACCCATGAATGCGAAGGAAATCACGATTGACATTGCTATTATATCACGATATTGAGTAATGGCGTGTAGATCAAGTGATAGGCGTGAGGCGTGATTCCTTAGCAAGTAACGATTCTCTTGTTGTGGAGTTTAAGAATAGAAGAGTAGATTAGAAGTATTTGTAGTGGAAGATGAGAGGGATGGAAGAAAATTAATTGTTGAATGATGAATGTCAGATTCATTTAATCTCTAGCATGATAGGGTATTTATAATACCTATATCCTACTCCTACTAAGCTAATGAAATAAATAACCAAAGCCTACTAGACTAATGAAATCCTTAACCCAAATGTACTAGGTTAAGGTAACATTATCATAATCCACATAAAATAATGAAATACATAACCTAATTGTACTAGGTTAATGTATCATTGTCAAAATCCAGCTTTGTGTCTGTAAGTCCCCAAAGTCTTCAGAATTGCTGTTTTAGCCCGGGACAGTTTTTCCATGCAGCAGTTTTGGTCCTTTAGGCGTCCCACTTCCTTCTCCTTCGTTCGTGAGCTTTCTTTTGCGTCAAGTTAGCCATAAAATGCTGTATTTTGCATCATTTATACCTGAAACTTTCCTAGTCATGTTCGTTAGCTCATTTACGGGAAAAAGGACTAAAAGTGCATGAAATATATAATTTGTTCTCAAAACTAGGCTAAAATATGGGCAAAATATATTGATATAGGCGTGTAAATCTGCCTATCATCAACACCCCACACTTAGAGCTTTGTTCGTCCTCGAACAACATATCATGTCCTTCTAAGCATCAACTTAAGGTTTTTACAGTAACAACACAAAACATTTATTAAGACAAGCACAACGATTATCAACCAAGAGTAGCTTTCCGATTATAAGTAGAAACAATTTAACCTGAAGTATAGACTCGTGATGGTGATCAACTCGCTTGCAAACGTTAAAGTGCATAGAATCATATACAACTATCCAAAACTCATCAACCATGTGTGTCTCGCCATATAGTACCCATAATCACTCACAAATATAGCATATTTTTCAAACATGGGTCTCAAAATGTCCTTGCTCTCACTCTCACAAAGAATTCATATGTAGCAACTGATGACCATAGGCTTGCCCTTAATGTAATACTCTACTAAATGTTGGAATGTTAAGATTAGGATCAAGTAGGTCTTTTGATGGTTGTAATGTAGGCTAAGGGACGGGCAGGACTATTTTGGCCAGGAATAGTGACTAAGTTCCTAAGCGCTTTAATACATCACTTTGTATCATTGACACTTTTTTCTTTCAACCTTTCTTCTTTCTTTTGTTATACCACCCTTGTTCTCCTCTTTTGCTTTTCAATTTTAAGCACAACTCGCTTTTCAGCTTTCTTTTCCTTTTTCTTTTCACAACATACCTCTTATGATAGCACTTTTTTTTTCATAACACATTCAAGCACCATTACAATTTATAGCATCATACTCACCTAATTTCCTCTTATGTTGTCACATGACTTTCTCACTTTAAAGTACTTAGGAGTTTGGATCAAATTACGGTCTTGAAAAAAATGGATTAGGCTTACATACAAGGTTGTCAAAGAAAATAGGCTAAAGGCTCAAAAGGGTTTAACTAGGATGATGTCCATGGGTAGGTAAAACTGAAGGTAAACAAATATAGGTTGCCAAAGAAATGCCTAAATCATATCCTAAACTTACACTCCTTATTTTCGCTTTGCATACATACCAGGCAAGTTCTAGCATCAGCTACACACATAGAATATACGATTATCTCACACATACAAGGCACATGGTCGACTTGCTTGGAAGTAATATAGACTCTCGACCCAACAAGTGAAGGAATTGAACCACACAATATCACATTATAAGTCACAACTAGAGCCTAAACGTCTCGATAGTCACAATTATAGCACATACTCTTGTTATAATCCCATGCTGCCTATCAAAATAATTTCATGCGAAGCTAGAAAAAACAACAAAAACAAAAAAACTAAAATACGGAAAAAAATCAACAAAAAAAACAACAAAATAAACAAACATAGATGCGATAGAGAAGTATAGCATACGATACCGCCACCCCACACTTAAACAGGACACTGCCCTTAGTGGAAAATAAATACGAGGAACCTGGTTAGTCGGACTCTTCCTCAATGTCGGGGGTCATACCCCCTTCTTCGGAATCATCATAAGAGTCTTCGTCAGAGTTCTCCTCCTCGTCAGAGTCTGGCAAACGTCGATCGTCATCAGTCGGCACATCATCATCTAGAGGTTCCTCAAAGTATGTACCTACTCCACACATCTCCCGTGCATGAATATTCATTGGATAGTCATGGTCCAGTTGTTGGAGCTCTGCAGCAGTGAGAACACGACCTCCGCTCATCATTGTAAACCTCATCATGCCGTACATATGGCGGGAGAAACTCTCATCCCGAGCATGTCTCTCTGCCGTAGTAAGGTTGATGCCATGTGTTGATTCAGCATCTTTGACCTTTGTGAGGTCAACCTTCTTCGGATTGTGTGGGAGTTTATGATCAGCTGGTTCCTCTTCGATATCCTCCTTCCGCAAGATTGCTGTCAACAAATTGCCAAATGTGAAATGGGACCTTTTGTGGAGTCTGGCCTTCCTCATGGTAGATCGAATGATTGCCCCAAAGTTGATAGGGACATTCGTCATCAAAGCGTAGACCAAACACACTCTATCTCTCGATATCTTGGTGTATTGAGTCCCAGGAATAAGACATGAGTTGACAATGCGCATCCAGATTCTTGCTTCCCTATTTAGTGGAGCATAGGGGAAGGTGTTGTGTCAGCCGGTTTCTTTATGTCTGCCCCACCTTGCCATCGATCTGCTTCCACAAAGCGTGTGTCGTATTGCTCTATAAGGAGGCCTGCTGTACAGCTCTTTGAATGGTGCTGTGTCGACCGAAGGTAAGCCAAGAAAAGAGTTGATCCAGTCCACGGTGAGCTGTAACACTTGGCCCCGAATTTTGACTTCATTGCCTGTTGTGTTCGGCGACCAGTTGGCATAAAACTCTCTTGTTAGATCAAGATTACACTCTCCCATATCGCGGAAGATGAAATCCAACTTCAAAGCCATTATTTTTGCCAACATACGCGGCTCCTTCTTTGCTAAGGTATCCTTGTTGATCAAGTCGACGTGCACACATTTTCTTTCTTTATTGCTGCTGTACCATGCTTTGGCTTCTTCCTCAAGAACCCATTTTATTCCGAACATTCTGCGTGGTAGTTGTGCTGAGGATGATTCTCCTTGGTCTTTTCGACTTCTCTTCTTGCCCTTTTGGGAAGTGGTCGCCTTCTCCTTGCCTTGCCTCGCTTTAGGTGCCATTATACCTGAGACTAGAAATAGTGTTAGTTGCAGCATAGTCTCAGTTGATACAATCTATAAGCAAGCATTAGGGGTACCACCCCACACTTAGTTTTGTTAACACAAATCAGTGAGGTGAAAGTAGTCGATTCACTCAGATTTCGTCGAGATACGTTTTAGGATTGTATTCCGACAAGAAAATCAGCAATGCATCACTTACTTACAGCCATTGGACTACTTTCATGGTAGATATAGCAACACTACTACATAGGGGTTACCACATGGAATCGTTATTCTTACAACAATCACAACCTCCTAAGTCGGTAGGCACTATAAGTCTTATCCCGATGGCCGGGATAGTCTAACATGTAAGTATCCAAACAACAATCTTAAGCAATATTCATAGCCATAGCAATTCCGCAAATATCATAACAATGCTATTGAAACCAAATTCAAGTCGGAAACAAGTCAAGATTTTCCTACGTATATGTTCACTCACATGATTTTGCAACAACAATCCAAACACATGAACATCACCAACAATCTTATATAATTTAGAAATTAATAATAGCCATAGCAACGTAGTACTTACGAGAAATAAATGAAGAATAAGAGAGTACTTACTTGCTTGAAACTTGTGGAGATGGTTTTGTGAATTGGAAGAGCAAAAGAAGAAACTTTTGAGAAGATTTGGAAGAGTATGCGGCGCCTTTAGGGTATTTTCTATTGTGGTTGTGTTATAAAACTAAGTCCCCTTTATATAGGAAGAGTATGGGTCGGGTTATGACCCATTTTCACTCGGTTTTGGAGACAAAAATCCTACATATGCGGCGCATAATACTCGGCATATCAATGACATATGCGGCGCATTGTCTATGGCATAATGGGACATATGCGCCGCATAGTCTATGGAATTTGTAGACATATGCGCCGCATAGTCTATGGCATATGAGATACTGAGACCAAATGCCATAGCATAGGCGGCGCATAGTCAAAAGCATACCTAGGAATAGGCGGCGCATAGTGTATAGCACACTAGATTCCGGGACCTTAGGCTATAGGATAGGTTGTGCATCGTTCGTGGCCTAGTTTTACCAAGTCCTAGCCTTCCTCGAAGCCTATTTTGGCGTGAGAAAGGCTCAATCCATAGCCTTATGCATCACCCTTCCTAACTTACCAACTTTACCATACAATGCGTCCAAATCGTCAATTGAAATCAATCTCCTTGTTGAATACCTCTTGCACCTACATTTGCTCAAAAACACTAAAAATGATTAGAACGATGGGTTGCCTCCCATCAAGCGCCTTAGTTTTGGTCGTGGCACGACTCTTATTTTTGGATTTTTATTTATCAAAAGCAAAACACATACTAGAACGAAATGAAAAATGAAAAACGATAAATGATAAACGATGGGTTGCCTCCCATCTAGTGCTTGATTTATTGTCGTGGCACGACATAGTTACCTTGAGTACTCAGACTTCGTCGAGATAGATGGTGGATCGTTTTCTGAATGGATTCAGACGACAATGAGGCTTACTTGTAGGAGGGGTACCAATTATATCATCAATAGTCCAACCCATAGCTCTCATGTATCTCTTCAGAGTAGAGATGAGAGCCTCTACGTGCTGTTTACTTAAATCATCCGCACTCACCGGAAGTATCTTTATACTTTCCAAGAACACATACCTTAGATAATCGGGGAGCTCTTTCGATTCTAGCGTTGGTGGCTCTTCAAGGGAAGTCTTCGCTGTAGGTGAAGGTTGATTCTTAAGATCAAGATCCAGCTTCTTGGGAGTATAGAGATATGTCCCTAATCCCGATAGAGCACAAATAGCTTCTTCAGAAATTTCAGCATCCTCATTCTCTCCTTTCATGAGCAAAACCTCCAAAGGATCATCAAGAATTTGCTCTTCTTCAAGTCGTTCTTTCTCATCATCAAAGACAATATCAGCCACAGAAAATACACTCAGATCTTTGGGTTTCTTCATTGATTTGCAAACATCAAATCGAACCACTTCGTCATTTATTCGGAATGAAAGTTCATTAGCTCTCAAATCAATGAGCACACTTCCTGTAGCAAGGAAAGGGCGTCCCAAGATTATGGGAACCTCTGAATCTGCTTCATAATCCAAGATGACAAAGTCTGCTGGAAAGATAAATGAAGAAACCTTTACCAAGACATCGCATAGAATACCAACCGGTCGTTTTACCGACCTATCCGCCATAACAAGCCTCATATTAGTTGGTGTAGGATCTCCTAACCCCAACTTCTTGTAGATCGATAATGGCATCAAGTTGATGCTGGATCCTAGGTCACATAATGCTTTGGCAAAGTTCAAAGATCCGACGGTGCAAGGAATAGTGAAAGCTCCGGGGTCGGCCTTCTTCTGAACTATCGACCGGGTAGCAATTGCACTACAATGATGCACATCATCCTTCAGCTCATAACTTGCTTCCCTCTTCGTTGTCAAAAGATCCTTCATAAACTTCGCATACCCAGGCATTTGTTCAAGTGCCTCCACCAATGGAACATTAATGGTCAGCTGCTTTAACATAGTCATGAATTTGCTGAACTTAGTGTCATCCGCCACCTTCTTCAGTCTTTGGGGAAAAGGTGGTGGTGGGTATGGAAGTGTTCTCTCCACGGTTTTCTTCTCCTCTTGCTTCCGTTTTTCCATTTTTTCAGGCTGCACGTCACTGGGCGTGACGTCCTTGACGTCAGGACTGGTTGTTGCGACATCTTCTCCTTTTGCGTTATCATCCATGTCCGCTACTTCGTCAACCACTTGCTTGCCTTTTGCTAAAGGTTCCAGAACCTTACCGCTTATGGTAGTGATGGCCATGCATGACCCATCATTCCTTGGGTTTTGCACAGTATCACTAGGTAGAGTGTCAGCCTTTCTTTGACTGAGTGCTGCTGACAGTTGGCTCAATTGCTGCTCTATTTGCTTGATTGAAGTGGAATGAGAATCAACTAGTTGTTTCATGGAGGACAAATCATTAATTAACTCAGTAACTCCCGCGCTTGTTGCTTTCACTCCTTTCAATAATTTAGCCATCATGTCTTCCATACTTCCAGAATTAGATGTGGTGGTATCACGTCTACCAGAGGGAACGTACAAACCACTCTTTTCATTCTTGTTCTTCCAACTACCTTGGTCCATGTTTCCAGATTTACCATAATAGTTCCGACCTTGGTTTCCTTGGGTATTTCCTCGGAAACCCCCCTGATTACTCAAGTAGTTGGCTTCTTCCTCCAAATCAGATTCGTCTCTTCTATGTGCGACAATGGCTTTAACTTTTTCGGTCTTCCCTGATAATAGATGCTTTGTGAGAAGATCCACTTGTGTTTTCATGTGCGCCATATCTTGGTCGCGTTCGTCTTGTCTACGCCTCTGCTCTGTGGTCATGCCAATAGATAAAGTGGAGCTTGCTACCTCGGAATCCCTGGTATACCAAGCTCTACTTTGTTTCGTCATACGATCTAGCATATTGCTTGCTTGACCAAAGGTGAGATCCATAAATGATCCTCCAGCCGCATTATCCACCACTGGTTTAGTTATTGAATTCAAGGCTCTGTATAGTATCTCCATTAGGTGAACATTAGTCATATGATGATTTGGACACCTCGCTAGCTTTGTCTTGAACCTCTCCCATGTTTCATAAAGAGCTTCAGTGGGAAGCTGACGAAAGTTGCTGATTTCATCTCTCAATTGTGCTCTTTTGGATGGCGGAAAGAATCTTTCTAGGAAAGCGTCTCTCAATTGCCTCCAATTTGTAATAGAATCAGGAGTCAGCCCATTCAACCATAGAGTTGCCTCCCCAGACAGAGACAATGGAAATAGACGTAATCGAATTGCATTCTGACCAACACCAGGATTGTCAAAAGACTTGCATGTAGAAATAAAATTGATGAGATGCATATTCGGATCATCGCCTGCTAGTCCACCAAACAATCCCTTGAGTTGCAATAACTGAATCATGGTGCTTGTGATGTTGAACTTGGCTCCGGGCGCTAATGGTGGTGGAATTATAGCTCCAGTGGCTCCGGCACCATCAAGATCATCATCATCATCATCGAAAGCTGGCTGCATAGGTTGGCGATCATGTCTATACCAAGCTTGTCGACCTCTTCTGTTGGCAGGTGTTGTGATTTCAGCATCATGCCTTGGGTTTAGTAACTCGTCATCACCTAAATCCTCATCGTCAGGGTTTGTTGCTCGCCTAGGGTTATCAATGTTTTGTTGGTGTACTTGGGCGGCGGCAAGGGCATCCAATCTTGCTTGTTCCTGTTGAGCAGCCATCCTTGCGATTTCAGCTTGTGCTTCAATTCTACCAATGCGTTGTGGTTCAGGATTGATTGGTAATAACGGTTGACCAGAACTTCGAGTATGGGGCATGCACTAAAATAAAAACCTGCAGTAAACAAAAACAAAAACTAAAAGTAAAAGTACGAGAATCTTTGACCAAAGGGTCTAGTAATTATTACGAACTTAATTGACACTTGTATTCCCCGGCAACGGCGCCAATTTTTGATAACGCTCAATCTACAACTCTCGTTTGAGTGTAAAGCGGTCGTTAGTAAATATAGAACCCAACCTGGGTTGGGTGTCGATCCCACAGGGAATAGCTTGGCCAACAAGTAAGTAAAATTACTAAACTTTTGGTGCAAGTCTCGTAAGAAGAGGGGATTCTTGTTTTGCAAGTAATGTAAACAAAAGCTGAAAATAATAAAGTAAAAAGTGAGAGATTGTTACGTTGGTTGTAAACAATGAGAATTGAAGCGTTGGGGTTATGTCCACCTTCTGAGGTATACGTCTCTATTGGCTATGAGTGTGTAGAATTCTTACATGCAATTGCTTATAGAGGATTGTAGTCGATGGTAACTCCAAGCGTCTCTCGACCTAAACAAGGACTATTTCACTTTAACTCTCTCGAGCTTAAAGCATGTCTAACGGTACGAATTCTCCAAGAGGTTAGTCCAGTTACGACACTAGCTTTTTAATAGGAAAGGGTGTCCTACTACCTTGACATTATCTCTTTTCCAGACAAATAACTTTTCTCTCGAACAAGTTAAATGTTAGACTGGCGTATTCTTGCGTTTGCAACCGCAAAGAATGTAGATTTAAGATGAAGAGAATAATGATATAAGCAATATACGTGCCTCGAACTCACAAACTCACAGCAATAGATAGTAACTCATTCGGCTTCCATAACCCCAACAGAGAAGTTTAGTTACCCATGAATGCGAAGGAAATCACGATTGACATTGTTATTATATCACGATATTGAGTAATGGCGTGTAGATCAAGTGATAGGCGTGAGGCGTGATTCCTTAGCAAGTAACGATTCTCTTGTTGTGGAGTTTAAGAATAAAAGAGTAGATTAGAAGTATTTGTAGTGGAAGATGAGAGGGATGGAAGAAAATTAATTGTTGAATGATGAATGTCAGATTCATTTAATCTCTAGCATGATAGGGTATTTATAATACCCATATCCTACTCCTACTAAGCTAATGAAATAAATAACCAAATCCTACTAGACTAATGAAATCCTTAACCCAAATGTACTAGGTTAAGGTAACATTATCATAATCCACATAAAATAATGAAATACATAACCTAATTGTACTAGGTTAATGTATCATTGTCAAAATCCAGCTTTGTGTCTGTAAGTCCCCAAAGTCTTCAGAATTGCTGTTTTAGCCCGGGACAGTTTTTCCATGCAGCAGTTTTGGTCCTTTAGGCGTCCCACTTCCTTCTCCTTCGTTCGTGAGCTTTCTTTTGCGTCAAGTTAGCCATAAAATGCTGTATTTTGCATCATTTATACCTGAAACTTTCCTAGTCATGTTCGTTAGCTCATTTACGGGAAAAAGGACTAAAAGTGCATGAAATATATAATTTGTTATCAAAACTAGGCTAAAATATGGGCAAAATATATTGATATAGGCGTGTAAATCCGCCTATCATAAGTCGTCAACCGGAAACTCGACGGAATCTCAATTCACGTCTCACTCTTTCTCTCATCATGTTACCTTTGAACTACTCGTGACCTGATTTTCCTATAACCCGGGATAGGTAGGATGTCCAAAACAAGGACTCGGTCACATTTTTCCTTTTATTTCAATTTTAAGTTTATTTTATTCTTAGTTTTCAAATAATCGAAGGATTAAAAATCATATCTTGTCTACTTCTTTGTATGAAAACTCTCTGAGTTTCACACAAAGAGGGACAAAAATGTAGACACGTGAGTTTTGATCTTCCCTAAATTTTAACTTGTTTGTCGATATTAAATATTTTATATTTATATATTTAATCATATATTATTTTTATTCTTATTTTTATTTTTATTTTAATAAATTTTTAGTTAAAAAGTAAATAACTAAATAAAGTTAATTTTTAGATATTTTGTTTATATTTTTATTTTAATTTTAAAAATAATATAAAAATATATTATTTATTCTAAATTTTAACCAATAAATTAGTAGTTTTAATACTATTTTGTGCCGTTAAAAGTAAACAGGTTTCCTACGCAGGTAACACCCTAGTTGGAAGACCTAGGTAATACGAGTAGGATATGTAATACGTCCATAGGGACGACGTCACACCAGACGTCCTGCTTTAACTTCCCCAGTTCCAACTTAGCAACAGGAGCACCTTCTCACCCCTTACTCAACATAGGGCCACTGCTCTATTCCCGAATCATCTGCTAATCCACTATTTTTCTTTCGAGAAGAAAGAGTTGGAGAAAGAAGGAACCGGGGCGCCAGAAGGTCTCTCGCTCCTTTCTTTGATTCTATAGCCGATCTTCTTTAATCCAAAGCTGGTGCAAGCTTCATCATAGGTGGATTCACGGAGAATAACTTGAGATAGGAAAGCAAGAAAGGATTTTACTTTACTAAATAAGTCCGGTTCTCCTAAGAAATTAAAGAGCTATGGCTTTCGCAGGCAATCAATATGTGAATCCCTAGCTAATGAACGAAAGAGCGCACTTTATGAGCTGCAAGAGTCGGTTTGTTCACAGACGATTTCTGAACACTTTTAAAAAAACTTTTCTAGATTCAAGCTATGCCCTGAGTGAGGTTGAAATCCGTTAGCAAGGCTACGAACCCTCTCGAAGGCTTACAGAAGAGTGCCTGCTTCCCAGATTAAGAGTATAAAAGAGAACCACGCATAGAAAGAGCCGCTAGATAAGATAATAGGGTGCGGGGAATGGCAATACGCTCTTTGAATGAATAGGCTCTGGGACTGTTGACTTTCCTTTCTGTGTTTATGCGGAAGAGGGGTTCTTCCCCATCAGGATTTACGGTTAACGCTTCGATGGTTGGTGGTTTTCTGGGCTTTGATGCTTGTCTGTCTGGTCTGTGATTAAACCAATCAATATAATATCTCTCCGGTCTCTCGACTGTCCGGTTCTTAGTAGGTAGGTCAATCTATGTCTGTCCTTTCAGGTTTGATTGTCCTGTCTATAACCAATGCATGGGAATTTTCTTTTAAAAATACGTTCGTATTTGATTCGAATCTTTTATTCCACCCAGCCTCGTGAGGTGAGTGATTCTTTTTTTTCGACTAAAGGAGTTCTCTTTGCTCTCGGTACAAGCGACTTTCCTTATTTCTAGATAATATTCATCCCGCCCTTATCTTACTTTTGGTATAGGGAATAGAATATACATACAGGGATGAAGCCTAAGAGTTCAAGATCTTACTTGTCCTGATCCTATTCCCTAAAGCTACTTCTTGCACGCTTATTCTCTACATATACTTACTCTTCAATTGCGGATTTCGGTGCCGATTTCTGTTATTGTTTCTTATGTCTGTTTCCTTGGTTGTACCGATGTCTGGCAGGATGGATTTCTTTCCCGATTGAAGTGCCTCTGTAGCCTTTTCTTTATGCCAGTTCCTAATACAAGGAGAAAGAGGAAGTATGATGGCTATTTTTATGCTTTTAGCTTCTACTCTTATTGCGATTTTTGACTGGCTATTGCTAAGAAGAGAAGGCCATGAGCTAAAGTAGGTTATAGCCTCTAGCTTCGTAACTTCGCTCCCTTCATCCACTGATTCACTCCTTTCTTGCTCAACTAGAAGTTTAAAGTTAAGGTAAAAGAAGTTATGAAATAGAATACACTTGCTTTCGATGGCGATTCCTACGACTACTTACTATTATGACTATTCCTATTTCTGATCCTGCTCTTCAACGCCAACGGCTACTGATTGTGTCAGCCATTCTGAATAAGAAAAGAATTAGTTGAAGGACAAAAAATAATAATAGCCAGTCTCGATACCAGGTAATTTAAATCCTATAGGTCTTCACTCACGCGAGAATATAAAGAGAAGGTAAAGGGGTGAACAACCTCTGTTCACCTGTGTCGGTTTGGGATATGGTCAGTTCCCCAGCCGAGGAGACTATCCTTACACATTCGATCTCTCCTAGTGCTTAGTGGGCCAAGAGTATTTTAGTTAATCTACCCGCTTTCTTATTATCCTTTGCTTGTAGCGACTGAATCTTGTTTCCAATACAAAACCATTGAGTGGTCTATTGGCAAAGTAAACCCGAGAATTAAAGATTTTGTTCTATCCGGAGGACATTTATTATGCTGTAACTACTGCTTGTCAATTTGAATTGCATCAAAGATCTCGTTCGAACTTCATTTACGAGAATTCTAAACAAGAACTCGAGACTTGAAATGAATCCAAGTGGAGGTTCTTTCTCAGGGCGTAAGGAATAACACGCAAAATATAGCCTGGAAAGACAAAGATGGATTTTTTAATAAAAAATGGTGGATGAGCAGTAATGGCTGGGGAAGGGGGCAAGTACATCCTGTTGTTCTCAGTTCATGGGAATTACTTTCATCATTAACCAGTTCAGCTCGACTAGTGGGCTTTTGTGTTTGAACCTCGAATTCAGACCTATTCGACAAGACCAGATCCATCAACAAACCTAGGTCCAATATTTTCTTGTGCGAGCTAGACATCAACAGATGGACATCCTTTTACCGTAGTCTTCCCCTATTGGGCATAGCCTTTTCTACGTTAGGCTCCTATAAGAGCGAGAATGAGAGAAGGGTCCACCTCTCCCTTGTCAAAGCTTAGTTATCTGTGAATGAGAACTCGTTTTGCTTGTTGGCAGGTAGCTCCATGGTTGGTTAGTTCGAAAGCTAGTTTTTACTCTTTGATCGTCCAGAAATAAAGGTGTGATTACCTGAGGTAAGGTTGCCCTTCTTTCTGCCTTAGAAGAGGTATAGTTTAGGTCAGTGCTCTATTCTATTTTTTGAATAAATTTCTTTAAGGAAATATCTATGAACTTAGCTCGAACTAAATCTGCATCCACCTCTGTAACTCTTCTATAAGAGCGGACCTTTTTCCAGTCCTATTCTTTTCTCTTAAGTTCCTTTTGGAACACCTCATGTTGGGACGTCTGCACCTCTTTCTATTTTGAGACGACCGTAGGTTCCACTAATCCTGCTCTATCTAGTTTGAGGTCGTCTGAACCTGATACCCTGCTCCAAATTCCACTCTGCTCCTACATCAAATTCATCCTCCTCAGTAGCTTACGTTCATAGAGGGAGACTTCCTAAATGAAGACTCCAGGTTACTGAAACAAACACAAGGCTTTAGCAAGCCACCCAATGTAGGAAGAATTACCTCCCATCCATTCTAGCTACTCCACACTGACCTTAAAAGCGCTTACTTTTCTTTCTTCACAGAGATGTATAAAGTTTGATTAAATTGTGTATAGAGACATGCTTTGTTTTGTAAAAAAGGGACATAGACCCTTCCTCGTAGACTTGCCCCCATTGATTTGCCCTCGAGTAGCTAAACTAGGGGAACTCAAAACTAGCTACTAGGAAAAAAATCCCACTATTTGAACATCAAGCTTGTGGACAAGTTGCTTTCCTTTCTGTGCTTTTACGCTGGCCTCTTTGACCTTTCTTGGGTTCACTAGAAATGTCATCAAAGCTCTCTCTTCGTATCCGACCTAAGGCAGCCATAAAACCCTGTCGGATAGAAGTCTACTATAATCGGCTGATCTGTTTACCCGAGTTAGACCACTAGTATCTTACCAACCATCTTCAGTCCCTACCCCCATCTTTATTTATCCTGTCACGAGAAATCAAATGACTTTTGGGAAATGTGAAAGAAATTTTCTAACTAGTTAGAGAGCTCATTCAAGCTTGAGGCTTGTTCGAAAAAATCCAATCGCGCTCGCCTGACGCCCTATCTTTCACCTAGGTGGAGAGGAGGCCCATTCGACAACCATAATAGGCTCTATAACTGGATCACGCATGCTAAGAATACAACGGATTAGAGGGGACAAGAGGTTCCACTCATCAAAGTGTGAGATGCAAAGCTTCTGCCTAGGAGCAAGCTACCCTCTTTGCCACTTTCAAATCAATAATAATGATTTCATCGATATTCCAATACGATCTTTTCTTTCTTCACCCCGTAGCCCTAAAATAAAAAAAAACCCATGGTTGAGTGAGCATAGAGCTCTGCCCTTTTCTTTCCTTTTGAAGCTGCTTTCCCTCCTTACATTGGAGTACAATCTTAAAACTCTTCTCTGATTTCATCACCTTCTCTTTTGTCAAGCAAGGAATAACCAACCTGAGGGTAGTATTATATAAGCAAAAGAGTAGGCAAATAGGGAAAAGTGAAATAAGGGGAATAGAGGCAGTCAATCGGTAGAAGGCAAGCAACTCTCGTAAGAGGTCTTCGATGCTGGTTCCCCCAGCAGCTGTGCCCCAACTCTACTACTTGATGAAGTTCATCAATTTCTATATTTTCCATCTGTACTTTACTAAAAGTCTAGTTATATGATTGAGTAGGAAATGACGTAGGTAAAGTAAAGGGGTCAATTACGCTCTATCAGTCTTGGAAGGAGTCCATGAAGAATGCTTTCCCATTTTTGAAATCACAGAGATCAGGTTTTTTCCCTCTCCTAAGATGAATCAACTCTACTCGTAAAAGGGGCATTAGATCGAGGAAATGTTGGGGGTCTATCTGCCATATCGCTTATTCTTTCTCGGGCCAATGCTTCATTCTCTGTCTTTTGTACCCGTTCGATAAGACGAAATGAAGAAAACTCTTATCCCCAATGAACTAATTCATATTCGTTGATAGGCTTCTTGAATCCACTGCTACCCACCCGGATTTGACTATTGATCCATTGCCCGAGTTTTTTTTCCTTTCGTCCTTGCCTGAGGTACCTTGTTCTTATTTGTGACACCCCTATGGTTTGTGTCTGACCCAGCAAAGTGCTTTTATTTCCATTGTTCATTCTTTTTTGATGCCACAAAATGATAGTGAGGAAGCAAGTATCCCTCAGTGTCAGCAGGCCATATCTGAGGAATTTCCAGTCTTGCAGAAGACATCGTTCATTACCATGTCAGATAGAAAGGGGTTCCAAAACTCGAAAGACCACTATTGAGGGATATTTAGAATCACTCGTCGGTATCGATCTGAGAATACTTTTTCCCCACTATAAAAGGTTACTTTTGTACGGGCTCTGATTGAAAGGGAAAGAAAGTAGCCTTCGTTCCAGTGAGATGTGGGGAATCTTTTTCTGAATTAAAAAACTACATGAGGGGATTTACATGCCAGCTTCGCCAGGGCGATCAGTTTCTTCACATCTAGTTAGTCGACTCAGGAAGGCGTTGTATGTACTAAAATAAGCAATCACTCAGAACTAAAGGATCCTCGCAGGGATGCATGTTACTATTCTTCTATTCACATTCACTGGCGAGTAGCTCTCTATCAATATACTGAAATGACTAAAAAAACAATAACTTCAGCAAAGCCACAAAAAGATAAAGTGGGCTCTCTACAACACTAAATAGGAAGATGCCCTCTTTGTTTCCTTTTTTCTTGATTCGGCTAAAGTGACATCTTTGGTGAATGAAACTACTCAGATACGTATCTAGGTTATTGAACATAGTTCAACGAATACAATAAAAGAATGCAAGGAAGGGTTCCCTAGGAAAGGCATCTCGACTGCTTCCAAAATAAGGTCATCGACCAGTAATGCGCCTTGTAGAATACTCCCTACCTATACCTAGCGGAGTTGGAACTAATGCACTAATAAGGAGAGTAAAAAGTAGCTACCGGCCATCAGGAGATCCATGACTTTAAGATCCACATGCAAGGGAATATTCTCTTTATTCCCACCTCAATCGATTATACTATGGCGAATTCGTAGGTTCAATTCCTGCTGGATGCACTTGGAACCTGAAGTAAAATCGCTGCTCACGAAATTTATACATATAGCTCTCTCTTCTTTATGGGGCACTTCACTCGCTCAACACTCGTTCAAAACATCCACTCCTTCTTTACTTGCTAAGGAAAGAAAAAGGGATAGATGACTGAAAATCTCGCTTAGAGATTGCAACTATAGTCAGAGTAGGAGTTCCTATCCATCATCTCCGTCGAGGCCTTATTTGACCTACAAATTATGGTGGATCCATCGGATTTTAACCTCCATTAGATTCGGCAACTAAGGACGAGATTACCATAGGTCCCGAATGTTCTCTTTAATAGGGTAGCCTTGACCGGGCTCTTCACCATAGAACCTTTACCCGAAAAACAAAGCCCAGATGCAAGTGACTGACTTAGCCTTTTGCTATCTTTCTTTCGGAAGGACTGAAAAAAGAAAATTAAAATAGGGAGATTGATTCGAAAGAAAAGAATACAATTAAGTTAATCAAGATAGTTAGTTAGATTACAGAGTATTCCACTGAAGAAGTACAACATCGGTTCTTGCGAATGGATCTGCTGTTGGAAGAAAGCTATAACTAAAATAGTTGGGCTCGATCTCAGATTTAATAGCATTCAATGGAATAGAGGTTAGCGAAGAAAGAGGGAATAGAGAAAGCAAAGGCTTCAGCTAATGTAGATTCGACAAATGATTACTCTTCTTCAGGTGCAGATGAGGCTTATGGGGAAGAGGAGGCAAGGGAAATAAAATCATAAAGAAAATCCTTGTCTGGGAAAGGCGTATTATAAAGGATGTCCCCTATAAGAGCTTCAGAGGGATTTTTCCTCGACTAGAAGAGGACCAATCCTAAGGGCTCCTAACAAGGTCTAGTAGTTCTGTCCGTCTACTTTATTAATATGGAACTGGGATTAAGATTTTCACTTTCATGCTATGATTTGAAGATGGACTAATCCCAAGAGCAGTCCAATCTTAACGGGAAAGAAAGTTTTTTGCTCGACTTCCCGAGGCCGACCCGTAACACCTTTTTTGATTTGAGTCAGAACTTTCATGTTGTCTTCCCTGCTGTAAATGCCTTTCTTTTTGCTGACACTGGTATTTCATACCTCTTCGCCTACTGGGATAGTAGAAAAAGGGTACTGACTTTCTGTCTTCTTAGGAATAACTTTGAGCTTTCGAGCGCCTTGATAAAAAGAAACCTTTGACTCCCTTTTGGAATCGGTTTAAGTTATTAAAATAGGTAAGCTGCTGTAGTATGGGTATTATCGAGATTGTGATCCCCTCATCAAATCACCCTTTAGCTTTCCCAAGTCTAGTCTTGAGACCTTGCGGGATAGTCCTATTAGTGACTTCAGTCTTTCCCTTGGCCTGAGGGTGTCCAAGGTCTCTTTTAGGTTTTCCACTAGGTCCGAAACTTCTCAGCTTTTAATAAGCATATCATCAACGTAGACCTCCATATTTCTTCTAATCTGGTCTCGATTAAGCCCAACGCTACATGGTTATGTAGCTCTTATGGGATTCAAACCCATGATACAAGATGGTTGTATATAGATCTAGCAAATCAGTGTCTTAAGCCCACCCAAAAGGGTAATTGGTAGAGCGATCAATTTATCTGAATAAAGGTGGGTTCGAATCCTACTTTGGGTTTAAATACGAATAGAAAGAAGTCCATTGACTTCTCATTCTGGCTATTCAACCTCTTCTGAATACATATTCTAAATACCCCAGACTCCCCTAACGGATAAGAGAACTAGTTTGTTATGATAGCTTTCCCTCGGTTCACTTCTGCTAAGGCAGTAGCTTCGGGCAATTAGACTGACTAATATGAGATTGAGTGCGGAAATGACAAAGCCAAGGCTAACTCTCTCTCCTGCGCTAGTTAATCATATGCCATCCTTAAAGTGTAGCAAGGATACCTTTAAAGAAATGAGAGTTACCCACCTCTTTAAGATGGGCCTCATCGCTTACCAAATCACCTGTCGGCAAAGACAGGCTAACTCTACTATAATAGATATAGGAAGTAGAACGTTCAGTGGGTGACCCTTGCCTGGCTTGATGGGAAATCAAATAGATTGATTGGTCTTATCCCGAATTCACTACCGAGGGAGTCAGAACTGAAGCTGTGGCATTTCATTCAATCCTCGTTATCGTATAGTTTCACACCACTGCCAGAACCTCTAAATCTCATAAGAGAAAAAAACGTAAAAAAGAAAGATAAGGACGACTAGCCTTCTCTCGTCTATCTTGGTATTTGTATTGAGAAATCCGCGGGTATCCGATATAAAGTAGGGAGGCTTCGTGTGATATATATATAAGTCATAGACTAAGCTCTTTAAGAGGCTAACCAGAAATATCTTATTAAGAGAACTGAGTTTGATTCGATTATAGGCTAGATTAGATTCACGCTATGCTAGTTGCGTATAGAAGTTCGAAGAAGCAACAATCTTATATAGAAACTTATATTTTATAGAAAAAGTTGGTGCGCCAGGAAAGGAAACATATCATATATATATATAGAAGGGATACCGCCTAAGCTGAGTTATGAGCTCTGACATAATGTCTCTCGAATCCAGGCGCGCAGGTATAAAGGAGGTACGAGGTTACGCTCCCGTAGCTGTCTGTCCGTCACTCCAAAGTAGTCGAGGAGTGTCTTAGGTACGTAACCCTAGCTTGACTCCTGGTCTCCGAGTTATGACCCATGTAGTGCCCGCCAAGCACTTAATCGACACCCAACAGTTCGTGAATGATATTGTGTTAAGTGCCGCTCTAGCGCCCGAAACCTTCCCATAGAACGGTTGAGTCGGAACCGACAATAACGAAGCCCCTCCCAACAGTTCGAAGGTCCGAAAGGAGGCACTTTACTCCCTTTCTCTCCTCGATCTTATACTGGATTTCTTCTCCCGCGCTTTACCCCAATGGACCACTTAGAAGAGACCGAATCGGATGACTCTCTATATCATCTTCTTCAGGGCCCTTTCCTATTCTACTTTTTTAATAGCGTCAGAAAAGATTTGACAGTTGATTCCGCGGAATCACCAACATCTATTTACTTGTACGAGCTAAGTGTTCACTCCGATCTCGATCCATATCCAGATCATCCAGTCAGTTCGTTCGGAAGCTTTGAAGTCAAGCTAGACATGAAACACTGTCTATTCTAATCTTTCAGTCAATCAACCCGAGACTGTTGTCGGGCGAGGTCCTATCTTTTCCTTGTTCGACTTCCATATGTAAAATTTTTTGTAAAGTATAGAAAAAGATTTGGGCAGCCCAGAATCTATCAAAGAAGCCGCCCTTCTTCTTTGACTTTGTGCATCTTTCTTACTCCCATGCTTTTCGTTGGTCAACAACCAACTAACCCAGTCCTTTTTTTCACACAAGCTCTAATTTCTCGAGCAAGAAGCAGAATGACAACGGTGAATTTCACATGGATCGATTTTTTTCTGAATATGTCACTGTCACTACACTGGCAGTCAGACTCTTTCTATCGATAGCTATTTTTGGTGCTTTTAAAATAGGCCAACTTTTCAAACGAAGTACTATTGCGGAGGGTATACATGACTTGGCTCTCGAAAAACTGAAACAAAAGACCGAATCAAAACTAAAGATGATTTGGAAGCAGTATAGAGATACGAATAGAACTCTGCAATTACTGGAAGGACTCCGTTTCAAAGATGTGGTTGAGCATTCCTTTATTATGGTCGAAGATATCAAAGATCAGATTCTCGGGCTAAACAAAATCTATTTGGATCTCATTAGTAATGGCACTGACACTAGCTACTTTGTTTACATTCTTGATACGTATGGACATATTGTAGGTATGTAGTTTGGACTTTGTGATGTAGGCGCTCGGAGCCGCTTGTCAAAGGAGGACGCTTCACTATGGCAAGTTCTACTATGGAAAGACCAAACAAAATTAAGTAGGTCAGAGGGTGGAATAAAATGGGGTAAGGGGGAGGTCGGCTCCTCTTACCGATCTTGTTGTAGTAGAAGAAGTGAGAGGGTCTTTAGATACTCGACTGAAAGAAACAAAGTAACTCGACCAACGGGGGATTGGCTAGGATGGGGAGCTTAGGCCCTCGAGAATCCACGTACCGCCATTGGGGAGAATTCCTTGGAGAAACTCCATACCCTTCTTTCGGATCTCGAGTCAAGGGGAGTAAATTCCGAGTTCTTCTCTCAATTAAAAAGGGAGGTACCCCTGCGAAGGGGTTGAGACGAACACTCTACCACATAGTGGAGTGGATAGCTAGGACTAAAAAAATGGAGATCGTGTACTACAACAATCCTATATTTGATGTCAATTCATCCACACTTCCATTCCTTGTAGAGAAAGGCTAACTGCTTGCTGGCTGGGAGCTGTATGAGCGGTAACGTCCATGTATGGCTTTGTGAGAAGGGCGGTGGACAGAAATGGCCTTGTTGTACCTCACTCTCATCTTCAATGGGGTTTGCTCTTTCTTTTTTGGGAGAGTATGCCAATATGATCTTAATGAGGTGTGGGGCTTTGCATTTGACATTCATTGGGCTTCTCTCTTCGGGAGCCTGCGCCCCTGCCTTTTTATGCAATAAACCCCTCCGACCGAAGACTAGTGGTAGGTGGTCCTGCGGAGCTTTCAAAAAAAGGGTATCCTTGTGTGTAAGCACAACAATAAACCACGGCGAACCCTTAGATAACCTATCTAATATTAGGGGGGGATCCTCAGTAGTGGTGACCCTTTCACTCTTCCACGAACTGATATATGTACCGAATGCTCATACGGGAAAGTTGACTCCTGAGTCTGGAACCTGGGGGGTTGCTCCGATAAATCCTTTCTTTCTCGTCCACTCAGGGGGGTGCGGAAACACCTGCACGGATTACAGGTGACAGTTACAAGAATGACGGAGAAGTTAACAGTACCCGACGACATTCAGGGATGGATGTAGACCCATCAGGCAGGGATAATCATTCCGGTCTTGGTAAAAGTGGTGACCATTCTCAAGAATGAAAAAGACTGAGATGAGGGTAGCCCTATGAGTCACTAAAATAATGGCAGGAGTTCCCTTTTTCTATCAATAGAGGGAGCAAAAAATGGGCTTTGCTCCCCTTTACAATATGAAGAAAGAAATAAGGGTCGAAGTTTAGACCGCTCATAGTAGTTCTACCTATAGAAAGGATCATGAAAGAGGTGATCAGAATGGTACTCGAATCCATTTACGATCTCGAGTTTCCAGACGCATCACACTTTCTCTTGGGTCGAGGCTTCCACTCCGTCCTAAGACGGATAAAAGAAGAGTGGGGAACCTCTCCCAGGTTTTTGGAATTCGACATAAGGAAGTGTTTTCACACCATCGATCGACATCGACTCATCCCAATCTTTAAGGAAGAGATCGACGATCCCAAGTTCTTTTACCCCATTCAGAAAGTTTTTTCCACCGGATGACTCATAGGAGGGGAGAAGGGACCTTAATCCATCCCATATAGTGTATTACTATCGGCCCTACCAGGCAACATCTACCTACACAAGCTCGATCAGGAGATAGGGAGGATCCGATAGAAGTACGAAATTCCAATTGTTCAGAGAATAAGATCGATTCTATTAAGAACAAGTCGTATTGATAACCAAGAAAAGTTTTTTGAAGAAGCAAGCTTCAATGCTCCCCAAGACAATAGAGCCATCATTGTGGGGAGGTTAAAGAGCATCCAATGCAAAGAGGCCTTTCATTCCCTTGTTTCGTCATGGTACGCCCCCCACAAACACCCCCTGGCTCAGGGGGGACCAGAAAACGCCTTTCGTTTTCCACCCTTCGTCAGCCCTTGATGCCTTTCTTAACAAGCCCTCGAGCCTCCTTTGCCCCACCTTCTTCATAGAAGCCACTGGGTTTCCCTGGAAGTCCGAATTCTATGGTAGAGAACGCTATAATAATAATTGGGCCATAAGAGACTCTTGTAAGTATTGTAAAAGAAAAGGACCGCTGATAGAGCTGGGCGAGGAGGCGATACTTATTATCAGGACAGAGAGAGGCCTGGCCCATAAGCTGGCCCCCTTAAAAACCTATTACTTAATAAGGATTTGTTACGCGCGATATGCCGACGACTTACTACTGGGAATCGTGGGTTCCGTCGAGCTTCTCATAGAAATACAAAAATGTATCGCCCACTTCCTAAAATCTGGGTTGAACCTTAGGGTAGACTCTGCAGGATCAACAACAATAGCTGCATGGAGTATGGTAGAATTCTTCGGTACGGTCATTCGGGAAGTCTCTCCGAGGGCGACTCCCATATAATTCTTCCGAGAGCTGGAGAAACGTCTATGGGTAAAGCACCGTATCCATATAACTGCTTGCCACCTATGATCCACCACCCATTCCAAGTTTAGGAACCTAGGTAATAGTATCCCGATCAAAGAGCTGACGAAGAGGATGAGCGAAAAAGGGAATCTACTGGACGCGGTTCAACTAGCGGAGACTCTTGGAACAGCTGGAGTAAGAAGTCCCCAAATGAGGGTCTTATAGGGGCCATCAAGCACATACGGTAAGGACCAAGGGAGATCTCGTTATTTCATAGCTCAGGTTGGAGCAAGGTGCCATCGGACATTCAACAGGTAGTCTCACAATCTGGAACTCATGCCCCAACATTGTCATTGTATACTCCTACGGGTTAGAAGGCGACGGGGGAAAGAAGAGGACACTGGGCGAGATCTATCAGCAGTGAATTCCCCATACAAATAGAGGCAACTATCAAAAAGATACTTCGAAGGGTTCAGGATCGAGGGCTCATTAGCCAAAGAAGACCCTGGCCAATCCACGTGGCCTGCTTGACAAACATCAGCGACGGAGATATCGTAAATTGGTCCACGGGCATCGCGATAAATCCTCTATCCTACTACAGGTGTTGCGAAAACCTTTACCAAGTCCGAATGATTGTCGACCACCAGATTCGCTGGTCTGCAATATTCACCCCGGCCCACAAGCACAAATACTTGGCACGGAATATAATCCTAAAGTACTCCAAAGAATCAAATACAGTCAATCAAGAAGGTGGTAAAACCCTTGCAGAGTTCCCCAACAACATAGAGCTTGGGAAGCTCGGATTCGGTCAAGATCCGAACAACAATGAACACTCAACTACTAGTAAAAAGGGAGAAAATTGACTTTGAGATGAGAAAAAAAGTGCTTCTTGCCGCTTTATCAGTAATTAAGATTGTTTTATATCTCCTCAATAAAGCCAAAAGATCACTCCTAAAATCAAGCTTTCTCTTATATACGATACCATACCACAGAATTTCATTTGCCTTCCTGCTTAAGGCATTAGTTCGGATGGAAACCCTGATTAGACAGGTGGCCTAGCTAACATAGCTATCCGTCAGAAATAGATGCATTCCATTGCAGGTTACTATAGAGGCATATAATTTTCTAGGTGTTAAGAGAGATGTTGAATCGAAAGCGGACATGCTTGCTTACTGGCTAAATCGGGTTGTCTGGACCTTTTCTAACTCTTCTGCCTGTAAGGAAGCTTGAAAGAGGGAATTCTCTGATCTATGATCCCAAGAGAAAAATAGTCTTTTTTTTCGATTCCGCGCATTGGAACTGAAAAGGGCTATTCATAAACAATCTTCCTTGCTTCTTACCTCTTATCTTATTGTAGGAGATAATCGGAGAGAGAAAATCCTATCAATTCCTTTTGAATAAGGCTAAGCTTCTTCAAGCCTTTGAAAGTATTAAAAATAGAATCTTTGTTTTCAGGCGGGTTTTCTTCTCCACCAACAACCAAGACGCATGAAAGTGGTTTCCAGCACTGCTGGGCAGAAAGACATGATGGCATGAAACTCGATTACGTACGCTTATTGTTCATCCACTTCAAACTCTCAAAACAAACCATTTTACGTGTGAAATGACAGGGATTGGTTTAGTTACTTAGGTAATCCTAAGCAAAGCAATCTACGCAATTTCCGGGTTCAGTAGTAGGAAAAAAAGGGACCTCTCACTCAATTCAATAACATGTTCTAGGGCATTTTTTTCTAATAATAATGTTCGCATTTGACCAGGCTTTTTGGACGTTCCATGATTAAACCAACTAGCGGCACTTTCGAGATGCCACCTTGAAATATAAAAAAAGTGTTTTCAATTCCATTTGACTCGAGGCGTCAGGGACCCTCCAACAGAAACCTCGTCTTTTTTGTTGTTGATAAGTTCTCCCTCAGTGCCCTACTATTCATAAGAAATATTGATTGTTGAGAGACTGCTTTATGAAAGCCCGGTAAAGCCTCAATCGACAACCTTGCTTCGTTCTGGGCGGGTTTCAAGCTAGCACCCGTTTCAGTATATCATCTCGCTCGATTCCAAAAAAAAAAGAGACGCAATTTTTGATTATCCAGTTCTATATAAAAAAATGAGCAGTTGATCCCACGAAAGCAATGCTGGCTTTGTTGCAGGTTTAACTGGAATTGTAAGAAGTGAGATAAATTGCCTTTCTCCCCACCCCATATGCCTCCTCTGCTTATGCCACTGGTGATGAACTTACTATGGCTATTCAACGTCAAAATCAGAGTTTTTCTTACTACATACGTGGCTAAACGAAGCCCCAGTTTTTTTTTGTCAAACCCCAACCCCCTTATTAGTAGCCGAAGTAAAGGCCAGCATGAGATCAAAGTCACTTGTCATCCGTTCGCTCTCTGTTCAACAAAGGCCATCGATATTCCCCTACTTCTCAAGTTTTGAATTTTACGAGCCCTTCGATTGTATCCCATAATAAAATCTCTCTGATAAACATCTTGTCGATGATTCGATTTTCACATATTATTTAGAATCTTCGTGTGCGCTTTTCACCTGGCTTCTTTGTGTAAAGAACCTAACTCATCTGAAGTTAAGAAAAATGAACCATTTAACCTTTTAACCAGTATATGCTAAGTAGTGGCAATAAGAATCTGAACTTTCTAAAATTTGAACCAGAACTTGAATAGGAAAACAAGTGGACACACCCGCAAGGAAACCCATCTCGAAACCAACGACTTTCCTAAAACCTCCCTTGTTGTCTTGCTTGCTTTTGGATAAGAAAGACTAGTCACTTTAACCTACCTTCCTAGCTTTAGTTGCCTTAAGGCCTGTCTTTCTTTCAGAACCTTGTTACTTTGTTGTTGTCTTTTCACCTGAGGCTTTCGGACAAGACTACTTACTCTAGTAGGTTAGTAAGCTACCTCTTCCGCTTTCAGGAAAGGGTAGCTCTGAAGGGAGAGTTGAGCGGAACCAGGCATATGGAGAAACACTCGCTATTGATAGTTCCCCCGCTAAGGGAACGTCAGGAGGGGGACATGCTCTATGTCCACTGATTCTGTTTAGTACAGTATTGGAAGCCCTTGTTTGAGTAAGAGCTTCTAGAATGCCATTCATTTTGCAATAAGAAAGTTTTCCACATAGAGGTTGAAGCTACTTAAAGTGAGAGTGCATCCAAAAATTCGAGAAGAGTACTTGGCCTTGGTTGAAACAATTATAAGTGTCAATGGACCGATTTCACTAGTAGATCACTTTATCCAATGTGCGCAAATAGAGATGCCACTTTCAATGATGGACACCGGCCCTTGTGTTAAAGTAGCATCGAGTTTCGCTTGGAAACTGGCAAGTTTCGAGTTTCCAAATAAGTGGTATCCTTTCTTTACTTTAGAGTCCGGTAGGTTAATTAAGTTGCCTAAATCTCTTCCTTATCTGCTGCTCTGTAGGTGCCTTACTTGATTCGTCTTCGACTTTCAGAGTTGTGAACTAACCTCTTCCTTTTACAGCCAGACAACTGGCAGATAATTTGGGAATCTAAAGAACATAAGATCCGAGTTTCCACCAGGCATAAAAGTCATATTGTAAACTAGGGAAATTGGCACAACCAGGCATCTCAAACATTGATAAGGGAAGAATCAGGCTTTCATTAGGATGATATTCCTTTCATCTGCATGGCAAGGCTTACTAGTTTCCTGAAGTACACTCGCGTCTGTCTATCTATGTCATAGTTGCTTGGAAGAAAGGTCTCATATGTACTTTTGGCATATATGAGATTTTCTTTCCTCTATCTATGTCATACTTGGGATTCACTGACATCTAATTCCAAGTAGATCCTTCCTCCCCCCCGCTCCACTTTATTTTGCTCATTTTCTCTTTCCTTCTGCCTGCAAAAAAAGTTGTGAAATTGGTTTTGTATGCGTTAGCGATCATCAAACTTGTGATATAGATAAGATTGGAGTTCATGTAGTTGGAATGCCTGAGACCACTTTTAGCCTTGCCACTCTTGCTTCTCTGGCTACTGCTCCGGCTAAGGCTTTCTTTCCGCTTTGACTTGCCTTCCTTATCTTTCAATCTAGACTTGCATGTGCTCCATGACTATTTTGAGTGATTGCTGCTATCTGGCTTGAGTTAGACAAGCAGATAAGGATCTTATGCCACCGGTGACCGGCCTGTCTATCTAGTATCTAGTACTAGGACTAGTAAAGTAGAGGCACTACTGGGTGGGGCTTCCTCGATCACAGATTCTCGCTTAGCTAACTGCCAGACAAGGATGCAAATCAACTCCTTATATAGAATGCAGGTCAACACATTCAATGAAGTAGTTAGTACGACAGACAAGCTACTTTCTTATTCTAGGACTAGAAGATCCTCTATCTATTAGCATACCCGTACCGGCAGTTAGACTAGAACTCTCTCCCCAATCAATCACAGTAACTGGCTGTAAGAGAGCTGACTATCTACTATCTATGTCATGCCTTTGTAGGTGAATATGAGAGAGAAGCTGTAAGTGCATTCTCTCCTTCTCTATTTTTTGGAAAGCACTCCTTGAGCATGCTGACAGAATGATTGACACTCACATTTCTCTCATTTCCAGTGATTTCTCTACAGTTTACTAGAGCATTCCTAGACTAAGACTACGACATTGAAGAAGAAAGTTCACTCTCATCCCAGGAATCAGAAGAAGGCATTCTGTCTGGTAATGAAGTATGAAGTTTCCGGCTTGCTTTCTCTCATCTCTTCTTTTACAGTTGGTAGCCTTCTCTTTTACTCTATCTTCTTATTAGATTGGTAGGTACAGTCTTTCTTCTAGGCTTCTGATTGAACTTATTGGTAATAGGAGAGAAGGAAATCGATAGATAACTGGTAAGTAAAGCTATGTACTGGGTTCTCACTCTAAGCCAGTACCAGTAATTTGAAAAAATGATAGACATCTTGCACATTCACTCATTTTTTCTTTCTGATAGGCCAACTCAAAGAGGGAAATGCAAGGGGCGTTGGTGGTCTTTTTTGCCTCGCCTGCTACTGGGAAGAGAGAGCTGCTGTCATTCTTCACTTTGTTCGAGAATCAGCTGCACATAAATAAGCTCTTCCTTAGGCCTTCAAGGAGGAAATGACTTTTTTCAAAAATTACCGGGAAAATGAAATGAAATTCTTTTTGTAAGGCAAGAAAGTCGCCTAAGGAAAGTAGAAGTCTATGCACACTAACCAAATCTTTGGGGAAGGATGGTGGTGCAAATTGGCCTTTTCCCTTCTCCTTTCTAAAGCTAAAGAAAAAAAGAATGTCATCATTCTGATCGTGACTTGAAAAAATAAAGAAGAGAAGGAACTTAGAGTTGGTGCCCACATAACAGATTGCTTGCTTACCAAGCCATCCTGGCTTTTCGCTCCTCTCCAACCAGTCAAGTGGCTTTCACTTCTCCAGTTCTATTATTATTGACTTGACTTATTATTATAAAAACTACTCACTAGCCAAATGAAAGACGATCGATTATCTACCCAAGAAGATAGAGAGTCCCACATATGAGAAAAGGTCACAAATAGAGTTGAACCAAGTAACATTACAAAGGCATAATGATAGTAGGGTCGGGATATCCCCGCCATCTGAATTGGATGTGAGGGTCTCCCCTCATCCGGCTCTCTGAAGGGGAATCTCCACTCACTGCTTCCCTTAATATCCTCCCTTTACCACATTATGGGGGTTTACAGGAGATCCCATAGGCTCACTCGGAAAGGTTGGTATACCATACCTTTTGACTTAACTCTACCCTAGTAGTCACTAGACTCACTATAGTAGTCCGTCTGGCTGCTCTTGCTGAAATCATTACTCAACATTATCCCGTGCTCTAGCAATTGCGCTCCCTAGACCACTACCATGTAGTTAGGTAGGGACAATAAGTTCGTAGTGACGGGAATCTAGGAATGAATGAGGATCCCTATCAATATAAAAAAAAAATCTAATTAGAGTTTTCTCCCTTTCTCTCACTCAATAGATCTATCTGGTCTGATATGGCACAGTACAATATGAGATGATGGAATGCAATGGGATAGATGGTACAGGGCTACCTGCACCCAAAAATGATGATTCACTTGTCCCCTTGTCCATAGGGACCTCGTGGCATACAACCGAAATGACTCCCGCTAGATAGTCGCCCCTTTCTCTCTTTTTACAGCCTCATGGATGGATGAAAGAAGGGAAGTTACAAAATGGGGCAGTGAAGGCTCGCGAATTAGATAGCAAGCAGCAAGCAAGAGCTTCTCATCCCCCTAACCTTTCTCTTTTTTTAGAATACTTCTTATTTGTTTCAGGTAAGCTTTGAAGCTGGCTGCTCTGCTATACTATACTAGTTGTAGGGTGCTAGTTCTTGACTAATATAATAGAAATTAAAGGGACTCTATTATGATCTTAAAAATATAAAGATCTCAAAATGGAAGAACGAGCTCTTTTGCTCGCCCCTATCTCTAAAGGGGCGTAAGCATTTCACTCGCTAGGAGATGGGATTCATTCACTTGCATTCCTGCTAGAACTACAAAAATCTCCGGTCTTAACACCCCTACTACTACTACTACTGTGCAGCATTTCCTCGAGTTTGTAGAGTCGGGTTTCCCGTTTACCCACAACGGAGGAGCTGCCCCCACCAGGCAGGTGGCCACGGGTCATAACACACTCTTTGCATAACAAATTCACTTTCAAGTTGACTTATTCGCTCGACCAATCGTCGGAATATGTACGAGATACCATAAGGGCCCAATATATCAATAACACCTTTGTCTAAAGCTTCGAAGGAGACTTCATATATAAAACGCAGGAACGATCTGACTAGAAAGTCATTCAAAACTTGATCGAAAAACCAACGTTTATTGAAGAAACTATAGAGTCAATTACTAATAGTACTAGTTTGAAAGGCTCGTTGGAATTGATCCACTACAGGATTAACATTATACGCAACATAAGCACCTGAAGTACTAAACAGAATAGGTATTAGTTTGGTAGTGGTTGGAGAAGCAAACTCGAATTCGGCGATAATCTCATTTTTTAGTAGTACGAAGGGGGAGTTGGCCCAAAAATTGGATGAGGGTCAAGACGCTGTCGGGCACCGGTGGCTGACTCAATTTCCCCCCGAACAGCACGAAATGGTCGCCTATTACACGACTTACTAACTCTTCCTTGGGTGTGGGTACCTATTATTTGTCGGGTAATTTGTCTGCTCCCAGACAATAGAAAAAAGTCTTTCTTTCTCCTTTTTCGAGGAGAATTTAAAAGGAATGTGATCCCCTCTATTGTAATGAAATAATTGAAGTTCATCTATTATTTCAAGAAGAGCTTTTGCAAAACCCACTTTTGCCTCATCCAAGGCCAAGGGGGAAATAAAGTTGTCAAATATCGCATCGAAAAGGGTCGTCTTTCGCCCGATATTAAAGAGGTATCTTAACTCTTCTTTTCTTTAATATGGGAGCATAGAAATTCTGGTTTAACTTGATTATCCGATAGATCTAGCGCCATTTCCCATTCATCAGGCTTGGGAGAGGAGGTAGACGCTCCCCCACCCGAATCCTTTCCTGCGCAGTCTACCATTTCTAACAACAATTCTGAAAAGAAAAAAGAGAATAAAAGAAAAAGAGACAGAGTCCAAACGCTTTCCATAATAGGTACACGAGAAATGTCTAGATTCTTTTTATAGTGGAAATTCCATAAAGTGTGACCCAAGATCCATGATACGAAAACCAAAAGCAATATAAGTAAGCACACAAAATCCTGATGTATTTCTAACTCCAACTCAGACAATAAATAATTAGACAATAGAAAACACCATCCAAAGAGTTTTATCTCAAGAATAATCGCTAAAATAGTAGAAAAAAGGATCGCAGAAAATTCTAGTAAAAAGGCAACGGGTTTTGAGAACATAGGAGAGGAATTCAATTAGGAGAAATTCCAATGTAAAACGTAAAGATCTGAGAGAAGTCCTTCTTCTTCTCTTACTATTTTGATAGAGGAGACTTACCACACTGAACACCAACCCAATCTTGATAAGAATCAGTATGCTACACTCGAGCAATCCATGAAGGTGTGGCACTTATCCACCCTCTGCTAGCAGTTTTTTTCTCTTATGTATGATATGATATTTCTATCAAGCAAAAAAAAGAAGGTTCAAGATGAAAAGAGATCTTCAGCATGTTGTTGAATTTTGAAAGAAAAGTTGAAAGTGATTGACCTCTCACTCACGGCACACATGCTATATGTGTGATGCCGACAAAAAAGACTTTTTTTCTCCTTTCTTTGATAAGCTGTCCAACTACGATGTGTGAAGCATATTGAACTCAATCCAAACTCTCCAGTCCACATCTTTCTTTATATAGAAATTTCGTCGTCCTTTTTGTGTTGGAGGTAGATGTAAAGAGAATAACTACAAGAAAGCAAAAGCCTAGTACTGGAAAAGCCAATCAATCTCTAGGATGCTTTTCAACTAAGTTGAAATGGAAGAACCACTGCCCGGAGGCACCCTCCGCCACCGTTACAATGGGAATGCATCCACCTTAATGGAAATAAGATGCCTTATCTCTTCACTTACTGCTTTCTTTGCCACTTTCACTGTATTTGGAAATAGATTTAGAAGTCAAAAAAGAATAATTCTAACTCACTCATAACAATAAGAAGCCTGGGCCTCAAGGCCGCAAGTCCCATAGAAGATCTTCTTATTCTCGCCTCTGCCAACTACCGGGGATGAAATGCCAACAACAAGGAAAACTACTAATTAGGCTTAGGGATGAAGGGAGAATATCATCTATTTACCTAGGTTTAGTCTTCTTCCTTGATCAAAAATGGGAGGAATGGTAGTAGAAAGGCATTGGAAGAATGGTATGCCACTATAAAAGGGATAGCTTCCAGCTAAGAGATCTATTTGATCTTACCCACTAAATAGCTCCGTATGAACTGTCCATTTCATCAACTCTGAAGGCAGGAAAGAAGACTCTATTGAGAGAGTAGCAAAAGAGCTCTACTTGCCTAGCGAGGGCCTAAAACCATATATTAAGTCAAGGACTCTCCTCTCGGTTTATTCTCTCCTTAGTCTGAGAAAGCCCTAAAAATGGAGTTACATATCCCTCCTTGTATTCTAATCCAATACCTGGTTAATCCTTTACTAAAGACTAAAGCAATATTGGATCAAACCTTAACGAAAAAGTCCTAATAACCTGGGGCAAAAGCTAGTCCAGAAGATCAGTCTTGTGATTGAGTTAGACTATGTTCCTTTAGTTTCTTGTAGTCAGTATTGACTGAGAAAGATCTCCTGCTTTGATTGAGTTGAAAGCAATAGCTCTGACTTCATTCGTGTCCGGGGGAAGGATAGTAAGAGTTGATGAAAGCATAAAGTTTGTCTTAAGTAGGGCTAGTAAGCCTATCTCAATAGGAATCTTAGCATCTGCCTAACTGATCATTCAAGAGGGGCTCGCACAAACCTCTTAGGCAGACAGGTTAAAAAGAAGGATGAAGAAGAGGACTAGGAATTTCATAGGAGGATTTGGTAGGTCCCGAGGACTTAGGAAGTGAAGAGGCTCTAAGATAGTTTTCTTGTACTAGCTCCCCTCTAACTTAATAACCCTAGTCTTTTAACTTTCAAACATCAGAAGGACTTCTCTCAAGAGATTTCTTGTTTTTTTTTATGAGATTTCGGCTGAGGCCCAGAGGTTTAGAGCCGGGAGGTAATAGGCAGTGATTGGGGTGTCATAGGTTTGCCGCAGGATGCTTTCAGGCGAGCTCAATCTCAGGTCGTAGTGCACAAATAATCTTAATAGTAATGACGGGCGGATCTTCTCTTTTTGAAGACTGGAAAATGCCTTCTCTGTCTAAGGTCAGGCTTGGAAAACCTAGAGATCAGTTCTCTAATATCGTTAATTCTCATCTTCCATTCTATGGCTTCTTTGGTTTCTTCTAGGGCGTGGTGAAGATCATAGATTTCCTCTCGGATGGGATGGAAACACTAAATCTAAAACAGATACTTGCAGGTCATACTTTTCATGGCTGCCTTTTAAGAGGAAGTCAGAGATTGTACCAAAAGACTTAGAAATCGGATTCTCCGCAACAATTGAAATAGGGGAATCTTCTTCTAGAAATCCTAGCTATTCTTAGCATGATATTGGGAAATTTCATTGCTATTATTCAAATAAGCATAAAACGTATGCTTGCATATTCGTCCATAGGACAAATCAGATATGTAATTATTGGAATAATTGTTGGAGACTCAAATGATGGATATACAAGCATGATAACTTATATGTTGTTCTATATCTCCATTAATCACAGAACTTTTGCTTGCATTGTATTATTTGGTCTATGTACCAGAACTAATAACATTCGAGATTATGCAGGATTATACACAAAAGATCCTTTTTTGGCTCTCTCTTTAGTCCTATGTCTCTTATCCCGAGGAGGTCTTCCTCCACTAGCAGGTTTTTTCGGAAAACTCTATTTATTCACAGATTTCTTTATTGTCTTTATTGATGCATTTAAAAGAACACCGCAAGGCTATAATGAAGATTCTTAATGAAGCATGTGTTCCCAGTGAGATTAAAGTGAATCAACTGGAAAAAGTTGTTGAAAGGATCCTTGAAGCAAATAAGAGTACTTTCTCAGACGATGAATTGCCTGTGTAAGGTACTGGACATAATAAGGGTCTCTACATTACTGTGAAATGTGAGCATTCCATCGTTACTCGAGTGTTAATTGATAGAGGATCAGGCGCTAACATTTGTCCTATGTCAACTTTGCAAAAGTTGAATACTAATCTAGAAAGAATCCGACCTAACAATGTATGAGTCAAGGGTTTTGACGGATCAAAAACCGATGTCATTGGTGAAATAGAATTCATATTGAAAATCAGGCCTGTGGATTTTGCTATGGATTTCCAAGTGCTGAACATTGATGCTTCATATAATATGTTATTGGGAAGTCCATGGATTCATAGGGCTAAAGCAGTTGCATCGACGTTGCATCAAATGGTCAAATTCGAATGTGAAAGGCAAGAGATAGTCATTCATAGTGAAAGAGACTTATCTATGTATAAAGACTACTCTGTTCCTCCATCGAAGCAGATACTGCAAATGGAGTATTGATTCATCAAACTTCTAAAGTAGTGTCTGTTTAGCATATCGTCAAGAGGAATATCATCGCAAGACCAGAATTATCCTCTGCATCTATTATGGTAGTGAATGAAATGTTGAAGCATGGTTTCAAACCAGGGAAAGGTCTAGGGATGTTTTTGCAAGGCATAGTTCATCTGGTAAACCTCTATGAGAACTTTGGTACTTTTGGTTTGGGATACGAGCCTACTGCGGAAGATATAAAGAAGGCTAAAAAGTGTAAGAAAGAGTCATGGTCACTTACCAAGCCGATACCGCCACTTCACGAGTCTTTCATCAAATTCAGTATTGTTGGATCCTCCAAGTTACCTGCTGCAGAATCAATGAATGATGATGATACATAATTGATTGGCCTTTTTCAGAATATGTTCATTGAAGCTGATATGGTTGAAATTAGGGAAGGTACCAGCAATGCAGATGTGCAGTTTGTCAGCCCTGATGTCCAGCTTAACAATTGGGAGGCCACTCCTCTCCCTATTATAAAAGAGTCTTGGTAATTTGTTTGTTTTTCTTACAGTCTTAGTAGTTTGTTTATTTTTACTCCTGTAATTTGAATCATTCTAGGATTGTAATTTAGAACTTTCAACTTGGTGTTTTAGGTTAAAACTCTTTCTATCTATGTTTTTAATAAAGCATAGTTTTCCTTCGTTTTATTTTGAGTCTGATTTTTATTTATTTATTTTCTATCATACAGTTCTTTCTATGCCGATTCTAATGATACGACATGCATGAAGAATTGTCAACCAGATTTAAAAACCCAATCTAATTATGAAATAATGAATAAAGAAGTTGAATATAATGAAGGAGAAACATTTGAGGATATAAGCAAAGATTTCAAACAGTTTGAGAATAAGACAAATCCCAATTTGGAAGAAACTGAGGCAATCAATTTAGGATATCATGAAAATATTAGGGAGACTAAGATAAGTGTACATGTTTAACCACAACAAAAGAAATCTATAATTGAAGCTTTGCATGAGTATAAAAACATCTTTGCATGGTCTTATGATGATATGCCTGGTTTGAGCACTAATTTGGTAGTTCACAAGTTCCCAATTGATCTTGCTTTTCCTCCTGTCAAGCAAAAGCTAAGAAAGCTCAAAACTGTCATGAGTGTAAAAATTAAATAGGAAATCACGAAGCAACTTGAGGCTAAAGTTATTCGAGTGGCCCAGTATCCTACTTGGTTGGCAAATATTGTCCCTGTCCAAAGAAGGACGGCAAAGTTCGGATGTGTGTTGATTATCGTGATCTAAATAAGGCGAGTCCGAAAGATAATTTTCCACTTCCCAATATCCATATTTGGTTGGACAATTATGCCAAACATGATCTTGCGTCTTTTGTGGATTGTTATGCGGGGTATCACCAGATCATTATGGATCCAGAAGATGCGGAAAAGACATCATTTATTACGCCATGGGAGACATATTATTATCGAGTCATGCCTTTTAGACTAAAGAATGCTGGGGCAACTTACATGAGGGCTATGACCATAATGTTTCATGACATGATGCACAAAGAGATTGAATTTTATGTGGACGACGTGATCATTAAGTCGAGAGAGCAATCTGAGCATGTCAAAGATTTGAGAAAGTTCTTTGAAAGGCTTTACAGGTATGATCTAAAACTTAACCTAGAAAAATGTGTATTTGGAGTTCCATCGGGAAAATTCTTGGGGTTTATAGTCAGTCGATGTGGCATTGAGTTAGATCCTTCAAAAATAAAAGCTATTCAAGATCTGCCTCCACCAAAAAATAAAACAGAGGTAATGAGCTTACTTGGAAGGTTGAATTATATCAGTAGATTCATTGCTCAGCTTACAACAACCTGTGAGCCAATATTCAGGTTATTGAAAAAGAATGCTAAAGTTGAATGGACTGAAGAATGTCAAGAGGCATTTGACAGAATTATGAGATACTTGTCGAATCTGCCTATTTTGCAGACCCTTGATATTGTACATGTCTATGTTAGACAATTCTTTCGGCTGTGTATTGGGTCAACATGATGTTACAGGCAGAAAAGAACAGGCCATATACTACCTTAGCAAAAAGTTTACCACTTATGAGGCTAAGTACACTCTTCTTGAGAATACGTACTGTGCCTTAACTTGGGTAGCCCAAAAGCTGAAACATTACTTGTCATTTTATACTACTTACCTCATCTCTCATATGGATCCTTTAAAGTACACTTTTTAGAAGCTTAGGCCCACAGGCAGACTCATGAAATGGCAGATATTGCTCATAGAGTTTGATATTGTTTATGTGACATGAAATGCAATGAAAGTTCAAGCCTTGGCGGATTATTTGGCTGAAAATTCTATTAATGAGAAGTATGAGCCATTGAAGACTTATTTTCCAGATGAAGAGGTATTGTATGTTGATGAAGTTATTTCTGAAGATTGTCATTCAGGCTGGAAGTTGTTCTTTGATGAAGATGTCAATGTAAAAGGAGTGGGGATAAGAGCAGTTCTTATTTCTGAATCAAGACAATATTATCCTATAACATCCCAACTTCGATTCTATTGTACCAATAATATTGCAGAATAGGAAGCTTGCATTCTAGGATTGAGATTAGCCATTGATATGGGGATCCACAAACTGTTGGTATTTGGAGATTCAGATTTATTAGTCCACCAAATCCAAGGAGATTGGGAGACTCGTGATTCGAAACTCCTACCATATAGAGGTTGTTTGCAAGATCTTTGTCAATGATTTGTATCAATAAAGTTCAAACACATTACCACAGCTCATAATGATATTGTTGATGCTTTAGCGACCTTATCTTCGATGCTTCAATATCCTGACAAAACTTATATTGATTCTTTGCATATACAGATTCATGATCAACATGCATATTGTAATATGGTTGAGGAAGAACTTGATGGGGAGCCGTGGTTCCATGATATCAAAGAATATATTCAGACTGGAAAATATCCTATACACGCCGATGGTAACCAAAAGAGAATCATTCGACATTTTTCTAGTGGATTTTTTCCTAAGTGGAGAAATCTTGTATAAGAAGACTCCTGATTTGGGACTTTTGAGGTGTGTAGATGCTAAAGAAGCTTCAAAAATCATGACTGAAGTACATTCTGGGATTTGTGGACCACACATGAGTGGCTATATTTTTGGCAAAGAAAATACTCCGAGCAGGTTATTATTGGCTCACCATGGAATGAGATTCCATCAATTTCGTTCGTAAATGTCATGAATGCTAGGTACACGGAGACTTGATATATTCCCCTCCATCTGAGTTGCATACAATGACTGCTCCATGGCCTTTTGTGGTTTGGGGAATGGACGTAATTGGACCAATTGAACCAAAGGCCTCGAATAGATATAGGTTCATCTTGGTAGCCATTGATCATTTCACGAAGTGGGTGGAAGCAGTGACTTTTATGTCAGTGACCAAGAAAGTGGTGGTAGATTTTATTTACTCCAACATCATTTGTCGGTTTGGCATTCCACAGATAATTGTTACGAATAATGCTGCGAATCTCAATAGCCATCTGATGCAAGAAGTGTGCCAGAAATTTAAGATTATGCAAGAGTCTTGGTAGTTTATTTATTTTTCTTACAGTCTTAGTAGTTTGTTTGTTTTTACTCCTGTAATTTGAATCATTCTAGGATTGTAATTCAAAACTTTAAACTTGGTATTTTAGGTTAAAACTCTTTCTATCTATGTTTTTAATAAAGCGTAGTTTCCCTTCGTTTTATTTTGAGTATGATTTTTATTTATTCATTTTCTATCATATAGTTCTTTCTATGCCGATTCTAATGATATGACATGCATGGAGAATTGTCAACCAGATTTAAAAACCCAATCTAATTATGAAATAATGAATAAAGAAGTTGAATACGATGAAGGAGAAGCATTTGAGGATATAAGCAAAGATTTCAAACAGTTTGAGAATAAGACAAATCTTAATTTGGAAAAAACTGAGGCGATCAATTTAGGAGATCATGAAAATATTAAGGAGACTAAGATAAGTTTACATGTTTAACCACAACAAAATAAAGCTATAATTGAAGCTTTACATGAGTATAAAGACATCTTTGCGTGGTCTTATGATGATATGCCCGGTTTGTGCACTGATTTGGTAGTTCACAAGTTGCCAATTGATCCTGCTTTTCCTTCTGTTAAGCTAAAGCTAAGAAAGCTTAAAAATGACATGAGTGTAAAAATCAAAGAGGAAATCACAAAGCAAATTTCGGCTAAAGTCATTCGAGTGTCCCAATATCGTACTTGGTTGGCAAATATTGCCCCTGTTCCAAAGAAAGATGTTAAAGTTCAGATGTGTGTTGATTATCATGATTTAAATAAAGCAAGTCCGAAAGATAATTTTCCACTTCCCAATATTCATATTTTGTTGGACAATTGTGCCAAACATGATCTTGCATTTTTTATTGATTGTTAAGCAGGGTATCACCAGATCATTATAGATCCAGAAGATGTGGAAAAGACATCATTTATTTCGCCATGGGGGACATATTGTTATCGAGTCATGCCTTTTGGACTAAAGAATGTAGGGGTAACTTACATGAGGTCAATGACCACAATGTTTCATGACATGATGCACAAAGAGATTGAAGTTTATGTGGATGACGTGATCATTAAGTCGAGAGAGCAATCTGATCATGTCAAAGATTTGAGAAAAATTCTTTGAAAGGCTTCGGAGGTATGATCTCAAACTAAACCCAACAAAATGTGTATTTGGAGTTCCATTAGTAAAACTCTTGGGCTTTATAGTCAGTCGACGTGGCATTGAGTTAGGTCCTTCAAAAATAAAAGCTACTCAAGATCTGCCTCCACCAAAAAATAAAATAGAGGTGATGAACTTACTTGGAAGGTTGAATTATATCAGTAGATTCATTGCTCAGCTTACAACAACCTGTGAGCCAATATTCAGGTTATTGAAGAAGAATGCTAAAGTTGAATGGACTGAAAAATGTCAAGAGGCATTTGATAGAATTAAGAGGTACTTGTTGAATCCACCTATTTTGATTCCTCCAGAGCCAGGCAGACCCTTGATATTGTACATGTCTGCGTTAGACAATTCTTTTGGCTGTGTATTGGGTCAACATGATGTCACGGGCAGAAAGGAACAAGCCATCTACTACCTCAGCAAAAATTTTACCACTTATGAGGCTAAGTACACTCTTCTTGACAAGACGTGCTTTGCCTTAACTTGGGTAGCCCAAAAGCTGAAACATTACTTGTCATCTTATACTACTTACCTCATCTCTTGTATGGATCCTTTAAAGTACATTTTTTAGAAGCCTATGCCCACAGGCAGACTCGTGAAATAACAGATGTTGCTCACAGAGTTTGATATTGTTTTTGTGACACGAACTGCAATGAAAGCTCAAGCCTTGGCGGATCATTTGGTCGAAAATCCTATTGATGAGCCATTGAAGACTTATTTTCTAGATGAAGAGGTATTGTATATTGATGAAGTTATTTCTGATGATTGTCATTCAGGCTGGAAGTTGTTCTTTGATGGAGCTGCTAATGTAAAAGAAGTGGGGATAGGAGCAGTTTATATTTCTGAATCAGGACAATATTATCCTATAACAACCCAACTTCGATTCTATTGTACCAATAATATGGCAGAATACGAAGCTTGCATTCTGGGTTTAAGATTAGCTATTGACATGGGAATCCAAGAACTGGTAGTGTTAGAAGACTCAGATTTTTTAGTCCATCAAATCAAAGAAGATTGGGAGACTCGTGATTCAAAGCTCCTACCATATCAAGGTTGTTTGCAAGATCTATGTCAACGATTTGTATCAGTAAAGTTCAAACACATTCCCAGAGCTCATAATGAGATTGCTGATGCTTTGACGACCTTATCTTCGATGCTTCAACATCCCGATAAAACTTATATTGACCCTTTGTATATACAGATTCATGATCAACATACATATTGCAATATGGTTGAAGAAGAACTTAATGGGTAGCCATGGTTCTATGATATTAAAGAATATCCTATTTATGTCGATGGTAATCAAAAGAGAACCATTCGACGTTTGTCTTGTGGATTTTTCTTAAGTGCAGGAATCTTGTATAAGAGGACTCCTGATTTGGGACTTCTGTGGTGTGTAGATGCTAAAGAGGCTTCAAAAATCATGACTGAAGTACATTCTGGGAAGTACATTCAAAAATCAACCTTTGCTTACCCCTTTTGAGCTTTTATCTTTCTTCGTACCCCTCTTTTGGAATCAAATTAAAGTGAAAATAAATAATAATAATAATAATAATAAATTGAAGAAAAAAGAAAAGAAATCAATCAAAAATTTAAAATCAAGTAAAAGAATGATGTTTCCTGAACTACGTTTGACCTAATTCTTGCTATGACAAGATACATAAGCAGCCCTACTCTGGGTTTCGGTCAAACCCGAAGAAAATTCAAATTACCCAGAATGAAATGAAACTGGGGCAAAAATTTATTTTCTTAAAAGAATCGATTCCAAAGTTGAATGTTTCACCCAATGTTATATAAATTTTTGAGCCTCATGCCGACCTTTCTTTCTAACCCTATCCAAAAGCCAAGTTACAACCAAAGAAAGACCTTCGGATCAATCTTTGAGAATGTCAACGCTAAACACGTTATGAGTGCATGATATTTCATATTTTGGGTGTTTGTTTTAAAAAAATGAAAAAATGAAAAAATGAAAATGAGAGAGTCTTATTGATGAAAACCCTTTCGGGCACCATAAGACGACTGTGAGCTGAGACAGAAACAACAAGGACATAGGCTCATTAGCAAAAACCCATTGAGGTGCCACTAGCCGAAGAAAGGTTGTTATCAAGAAGGAACAAGTTCAAGATTGGCTTAATTTCAAGCTCAATAAGTGGAAAAAAGTTGTAATGATTGGTGTGGGTAGATCTGGTTGTTTGATTCAAAATACATGTCATAATCACCAGAATCGGTTTCCACATTCAGATAAGTTTTCACTTTGTTTTTTAAAAAAGATATGCCGATTGTCTTTTTCTTTTTGTTTTATTTTAATTTTTAATTTTTTGTGTCCTTGTCATCAAACGAAAATTTTTTGTTGCCTTTTGAGTCAAATTCACATCAGGTCGAGTGATAAAGGACTCCAAACTCGCTACCAACTCCTTTAAGAGTACAAAGCAAAACAAAGGGTCGATGCACAGAGACAACGTTTCAAAGTAAAAGTAAGATACTCAAGATGATTGTGATTTGACCATTTTAAAACTCGTGAAAATCTAAGGGATGTATTGAAAGCTAAACTCAGAAGCACTATACAACAGAAATATGATTTGAGTTGAGGATCTCAGTAGTCAGAATTCAGAATCTGAAGTATGACAATTCAATGAATATTATCATGGATCGGAAAAGAGTTGAGCATGACAAGTGCGAGAGCGGCCACTTCATAAGCCAAATGTCACAAACCAACCACCACATGTTTTATAACTCATAATTTTTCTTTGTTTGGAACAGAGATGAAATAATTGTTTTCAGATAAAGGATGCGATTTCACACTTCTCTCAATGCAATAAGTATGGTTACAACATTCGATGCTCGATCTCGGACGTGGTAAACTTTATTATTTGCGAGATATATTAAGATCCAGTGACACATAAATATATTCAGTATAAACTGGGACAAAAATTTTATGTGTCTTGTATGGGAATTTATTTTTTGTTCAGGACCCTCCTGAAGAATGAGAATTTATTTTATGTTCAGGACCCTCCTGAAGAATGGGACAGGACTCTCCTGAAGAATGGGAATTTATTTTACGCTCAGGACCCTCCTGAAGAATAGGACAGGACCCTCCTAAAGAATGGGAATTTATTTTTATGCTCAGGACCCTCCTGAAGAATGTGAATTTATTTTATCCAGGACCCTCCTGAAGAATTGGATGTTATTTTTCTGTTTCACTATTTGCTTTGAGTCCAGGAGCCCGCATGAAGAACAAGGTGAAGAAATTATAAGTCCAGGATCCCGCCTAAAGAACAGGGTGAAAAAATTATAAGTCCAGGAGCCCGCTTGAAGAATAGGGTGAAGAAATTGTAAATTCAGGATCCCTCCTGAAGAACATGGTGAAGAAATTATAAGTCTAGGAGCCTGCCTGAAGAACAGGGTGAAGAAATTGTAAATCCAGGAGCCCGCCTGAAGAACAAGGTGAAGAAATTGTAAGTCCAGGAGCCCGCCTGAAGAACAGAGTGAAGAAATTATAAGTCCAGGAGCCCGCCTAAATAACAGGGTGAATAAATTATAAGTCCAGGAGCCCGCCTGAAGAACAGGGTGAAGAAATTATAAGTCCAGGAGCCCACCTGAAGAACAGGGTAAAGAAGTTATAAGTCCAGGAGACCTTCTGAAGAACAGGGTGGAGAAATTGTAAGTCCAGGAGCCCGCCTGAAGAACAGGGTGAATTTTTGAGTTCAAGTCATGAAGACTTGAATCAACATTCTAAAGATTGCATTTTTCATTTTTGATTTTGTTAGATATTTGATGTAAAAAAAAGCAGAAGTCGTCAACCGAAAACTCGACGGAATCTCACTTCACGTCTCACTCTTTCTCTCATCATGTTACCTTTGAACTACTCGTGACCTGATTTCCTTATAACCCGGGATAGGTAGGATGCCCAAAATAAGGACTCGGTCACATTTTTCCTTTTATTTAAATTTTAAGTTTATTTTATTCTTAGTTTTCAAATAATCGAAGGATTAAAAATCATATCTTGTCTACTTCTTTGTATGAAAACTCTCCGAGATTTCACACAAAGAGGGGCAAAAATGTAGACACGTAATTTTTGATCTTCCTTAAATTTTAACTTGTTTGTCGATATTAAATATTTTATATTTAATCATATATTATTTTGATCCTTATTTTTATTTTTATTTTAATTTTAATAATTTTTTAGTTAAAAAGTAAATAACTAAATAAAGTTAATTTTTAGATATTTTGTTTATATTTTTAGTCTAATTTTAAAAATAATATAAAAATATATTATTTATTCTAAATTTTAACCAATAAATTAGTAGTTTTGATACTATTTTGTTATATTTATTTTTGTCTATTTATAAATTATTATTATGTTTTGATTAAGATAAAATTAATTAATTATTATTATATTTATTGTTATTATTATTTTATTTATTTATTATTATTATCATACTTATTTATTATTATTATTATTATTATTATTGTCTTCAATTAAAAAATAAAATATTTTTCAAATTCAAAAATCTTATCTAGTAAAAACTATTCCCCTCCCCCCAACAATCCCCTATTTAAAGGACTCTTCACCCAACTACGTACATTTTGACCAGACCATCACATCAGAAACCATAACCTAAAAAATCATAGAAAAAGAGAGTGAAAAATTAGAGAAAAAGAAAAACATAGAAAAAAGGAGAAGGGAAACATCAGGGAAAGAAAAGAAAAGAAAAAGTTGAAGTGAATTTCTTATCGGAGTTTTCGGTGACAAAGTTTGAAGTTCTTCTTTAATTTATTAACAGGTTCTATTCAATTATGTATTATTTATTTTCATAAATTTTATTTTATAAAAGCATGAATGAAAAATGCTTAAATAATGTGATGATTTATTATTATGTGAGTATTTGTTACTGTTAATTAGTTACTGTTAACAATGAAAAGTATTTATTTTTATCTGTATGTTACAAAAACAGAGTAAAATTACTCGTACCCATTTACACACAGTTACATGAATCCACTTTTCATATGCATGTACACATACTAATTTCCCACTGATCATGCACTCTTATTTTTATTTTAGTCTCAAAACATACAACATCTATATAAATTGCCATTCACACACATATACTATACATACAGAATAGTCACCATAGTCACAACGAATATGTATGTATATAGTAAAAAAAATTAGAGTAGGAGAGATCGATAAAAACAAAGAAGATAACAAGAGGAAGAGAGGAAAGATCGAAAGTTGAACGGAGAAGAGAAAATCCATCGTTTTAAATTTTCCAACAAGTTTCTCACCGAAAACCGATCAAACCATCATCATCGTCGGGGACGCCGTTAATGGCAAAGCCATGGACGATGGTACACAGTCATCGTCATCGCCAACCCTTTCTTTATCTTCCCGTCGCCGTAATTCTCCGAAAATGGCCGACCACTACTGGATCTGCCGCTGCCAGCCGCGCGAAAATCAGCTTAGATCCCGCCGAAATAAACTAACGACGTTGGAATTCCCCAAATCCGCGTCGACCCTCCCTTTTTCCTCTTTCCCAAGATCTGACCGAATTCGTAATTTTTGGTGTCATTCCGAAGAAAGCCAAAGAAACGACGTTCTTATTACTGGCGCTCCATTGATTGTGTTAATCATATTTGTTTATTAATTTGAGTCCAAATCTTATTTGAAACCTTTTATATTTGATTTATTTTATTAAATTAAGAATATAATATTAACCTTCAACCAAATATGGATAGCTTTATGCATTTAATTTATTTATTATTTCTTTATTTTAATTAACAGAATTTGCTAATATTATTTGTTAAATTAATTAACCGCTTTGATTAAATTTTTGCGCAAAGATTTTGTATTAAGAATAAATAGTGCTTCGAATAAATAAAAATTATTTTGAGTTTATAAAAGACAATTTAATACTTTTAACGTTAGATAGATTCTTACGTTTTAAAATATTTGTCTCAATTAAGAATGCGGCATACGCATCTTTTTGAGACATTTTAAAATTTCAAGGATGCAATAATGCACCTTGACAAATATTTTTCTAAAATTAACTTTCATCGATTTAATATAAAATATATAGATAATTTTTTATATTAAAAAATGAGTGAATTTAGGCCTTAACATAATAGTTTAAGATAAGATAAGTCAATAAAGCGACCGTGCTTGAACCACAGGACTCGAGGGGTGCCTCACACCTTTCCCTCGATCAACAGAATTCCTTACCCGGTCTTCTGTTTTCGCAGACCATGATAAAGAGTCATTTTCTTTTGACTAGGGATTCAAAAGGTGACTTGGAACACCATAACTCAATTCCAAGTGGCGACTCTGATAAATATAATCCCTACTCAATATTATCACTTTAATTGGAAAAACCCTTCGACTTCGACCCTTCGGGTGAAAAAGGGGTGTGACATCTCTGGCGACTCCGCTGGGGAATAAATAAGAATTCGAGCTTTATATTGACTTATACTTGCTTTAATTATTTTTTATATTGTGTTTGTTGGCCTTATGTGCTACTTGTCTCTTATTTATCGCTTTTATATTGATTGAACTGTATTATATACTGTCTTCTCTTGCGCACCCCCTCTGAGTCTCTGAAATAGGATAGAAGGAATGTAGCGCATGCATCCTACTTTCTTTTTGAGATAGCTGGAGTGTCAAGGCACCTGGTGAAGGATTATAGTCACACATGTTAGGCGGGGTTCGGATCGAAAACGAAGGCGGTGTTGCCCTGCTACCGATCAAGTTGTCCCTCCCCAGCTCGAGTGTCCCCTCGGGTAAGCCAGTCTAGACACCTATCCCTATTAGGCTTAAACTTAGAAGAGCTGAAAACTCAGAATCTGGTTATCCCTATTAGGTACCGCTTTATTTGCATCATATGTATTTGACTTAGTGGGACTCGGAACAGGGGCCGGGTCTATCTAGGACAGGTCACCTACTTTATAAAGACCAACATGTGCATCCTACGTGCTCTTTGACATTTGTTTGGAAGACTATCTGATTGTTGATCGTCTTTTAGGCAACTTTAAAATGCAAGAGATTATCTTATCCTCAAATTTAGTGAATTATTTTTCAAAGGAAAATTTTATTTGTTTCTAAAAAAAATAAAGGAAAATTTTAAATTTATAATAACATAGTTTTACGGTTTTCATGAACTACGAGGGTCTGATTCTCACTCTTAATTGAGATACGTAGGAAGTCCTTTTTTGGGGTACGACCCTATCTTTTGAAAAATTATTCATAGATTTATTGGGGAATGTTTTGAAAATATAATTACTTTCACAATTATTTTTCTTATTTTCAAGTTCAATATATATATATATATATATATATATATATATATATCTTAATAGCCCAGAGTCTTTAGAGATCATGAGTCTAAGTTTTACAAAATAAAAAATATATATAAATCTTAATAGCTTTGAATCTTTAGGGATCATGAGGCTAAGTTTTTACAAAAAATATATATCTTAATAGCCCAGAATCTTTAGGGATCATGAGGCTAAGTTTTACAAAATAAAAAATATATATAAATCTTAATAGCCCTGAATCTTTAGGGATCATGAGACTAAGTTTTTACAAAAAATATAAATCTTAATAGCCCTGAACCTTTAGGGGTCTTGAGGCTAAATTGTATGACATAATTTTCAAAAACTATGCACACCTGATTCTTATTTTGTTGAGATACGTAGGCAGTCCTCAATGAATTCGGTGATCTTTTAAAAAATGGTTGTCTTTCCTTTTAAACTAAAAAAAAAGGAAGTTGTTTTCAAAAATGAAAAATATATTAGTTAATAAATAAATAAATTTCTCATTATTAAAAAAAGAAGAAGGTATATTTCTTTGTATCTCCAATTTTCGAGAACTACGCACACCTGATTCTCATCTTAGTGAGATACATAGGCAACCCTTCTGGGGTTTGGTGATCTCTTCAAAAAAGAGGATAAAAGAAAAACAGTTTTTGAAAAAATATTGCATTCTGACGCCTTTGTTATTTCATATACAGTTAGTTTAAGGTGATTGGTTTGTGGTATTTTGGCTGGTCCTCCATATCACACTAAATCTAAAGATAGTTTAACTGTGTCCAACAAAGATATAGAAAGTGACTTCATGGATCAAACAAAGAGTCATGAAAATGAGAGTTTAAAGGAAGAGAATTTGAGACTAAGGCAACAAATGATGGAAATGTATCGAGCTTGGGCCAGTGGGCATCCTCCTCCCCCGTTCCCCACTATTAAAGACTGGGGCATGTCTTCAAGTGTCAATCTTCTTCAAATCTTTGAGATATCAAAATTTAAGGAACATGATGGACATGAGGATTCTGTGAAGCATTTGGGACGATACTGCAATCGATCAAGGGAAATTGAAAAAGGAAAGAAGAAGGAAAACACATTTATTGTCATACCAGGACCAAAGTAGAGTTTGAGAGGTCCAACCTACCAATATTGTCAGCCTCAATCCCAAGTTTACATATTAGATCCATACAACCACATGCAACAAGGTTCCTTTCTCCAAAATCCAAGAAATTCCATTCCACTTCCTCAATATCCTTTGAACAATACACAGTCGTATGCTCATCCATCTAACTATCCACAATGGCGTTCTTTGGTCCCTCAACGGCATCCTCGACCCTCACAAATTTACCAAGAAACCTCTAAATCCAAGTTTCATCCGAGGCCAGAGTTTGCAATGAGGAGGAAAGCAAAGGATAATTTCACGCCAATTGGGGAGTTCTATACTAGTTTGTTCTAGACATTGAGGCAATGGGGCATGATTACTCCCATCCCTGGGTATATTCCCGATCCACATTCAAAATATTTTGATCCTAATGTACTATGTGCTTATCGTTCTAATATACAAGGTCACAGTGCTGAAGATTGTCCTATTTTGAAAAGAGAAATTGAGAGAATAATTCAAGAAAAATTGATTATGGTGAAAAACGTTGGCACCGCAACCGCCCCACAGAATTCTTCATCAGCATGTGATATTACACAATATGTGGGAAACAATGAGTCAAGTATGGGGACCCAAAACTTATTTGTTGAAGGGAATGTGTCTGATCATGGTGGAAGCTCTAGTCATGTTGATATGCAAATCAGTGGCTAAGTTGTCAGGCTGAGCAATTGAGAAGTCACCCCTCTCCCTACTAGGAAGAGGTCTAGTAGTTTGTTTTGTTTTCTTTTCAATTACCCGAATTATTTTAGGGTTGTAGTTTAGGACCTATCTTGTCTGATTTTCTTATCGTTTTTGTTCAAACCCTTCTATCTTTCTGTCAACCAAAATGTTTGTCCATTTTGTTTTTATTTCTCAATATATATTGTCTTTCCTTTTCTTCTTCAAAGAGCTCTTTCTATGGTGATTCTGGTAATATGATAAACATATTGAATTTTCAGCCAGATGTTAAAACCCAATCTAATGTTGAAACATTAGATCAAGAACCTAGAGTTAAAAAAAATGTAAGAAAAATAAGTAAAGTGTTGAGATGTTTTGAGGACCTAGTTACATCCTCACTTGAATGTTTTGAGGCAATCACTTTGAGAATAAAAAATGACTTGATCTTCAATGAGGAGGTTCAACTCAAGCATTTTTGAATAAGATCAACCAGAGGATATATAGTTTCTATTATCAGAAGAAGCAAAAGGAAGTTAGCTAAAAAAAAGAGTCATCTGTTGTAAGGAAAGTACAATACAAGTAGACCTATATGGTTTACAAGTTTAAAAGAAGTGACACACGTGCATGTTCTTAGTCATGATCAATATTGAAAATTTGTGTATGATCTTCATGTTCCATTCCTAGATTGCATGTTATGTACTTGTGTTTTTAAGGATTGATATGACGAAGGCATTTCATTCTGCTATCCAAATGTTATGTCATCCTTTGTTATCCATTTTGAGCCTTTGTTTTCTTTCTTTTATATCCCTCTTTTGGAATCAAAATAGAGTCTGCAAAAAAAATGTGTCAAGAAAAAATAGAGTCAGAAAAGTGTCAATAAAAAAAAGAATAGAGTCAGAAAAGTATCAAGAAAAAATGGAGTCAAAAGAAATTTCTCTCTCTCTCAAAAAATAAGAAGAAGAAGAAGAAGAAAAAGAGAGAAGAGTCAAGAAAAAGAAAAAAAAAAGGAAAGAAAATCAAGCAAAAGAATAAGCTGTCTGAACTACGTTTGACCTGATTCTTGCTATGACAAGATACGTAGGCAGCCCTACTCTGGGGTTCGGTCCAACCAAAAGAAAATTCAAATAACCCAGAATGAAATAAAACTGGGGCAAAGTTTGTTTCTTTAAAAGAGTCGATTCCAATAGTTGTATGTTTCACCCGATATTATGTAAATTTTTTATCCTCATACCTCCCTTTCTTTCTAACCTTTTCCGAAAGTCAAGTTGCAACCAAAGAAAGACCTTCAGATCGATCTTTGAGAATGTCAAGGCTAAACATGTTATGGGTGCATGATGTTTCGTATATTGGGCATTATTTTCAAATAAAAAATGAATAAAAAAATGAATGAGTAATAATGAGAGAGTCTTATTGGTTAAAACCATTTTGGGTACCATAAGGCGACAGTGAGTTAAGAAAGAAATGAAAATGAGATAGGCGTTGGCAAAAACCCATTGAGGTGCCACTAGCCGAAGGAGGATTGTGATCTAGAGGGAGCATATGCAAGATTGATTTCATTTCAAACTCAATAAGTGGATAAGAGTTGTAATAATTAGTATGGGTAGATCAAGTTGTTTAATTTAAAATGCATGTCATGATAGCTGGAATCGTCTATCAAACCCAAATAAGTTTTTTTCTGTCGTTTTTTTTAAAAAGGATGCCTATTGTTTTTTTCTTTTATTTTTCTATCTTTGATTTTTTGGTATCTTTATCATCAAATAAAAATTATTGTCATTTTTCTTGTGTCTCTGAGTCGAGTCCGTGTCATAATAAGTAAGAAAAGATTTCAAAACTGGCTACCAGCTTCTTCAATTGCACAAAGCAAGACAAAAAGCCAACACATGAAAGAGACATGATTGTGAGCCGAAATAAGGCATGCAGAAAAGTTTTGTCAACAGACGAGTCTGGAACTCGTGGAAATACCAAGGTTTAAAGGGTTTATTTGAGGAGCATGGCAAAACAAAGATACTGTATTTGTTTAAGAGTCACTTATAATAATCTGAGTTTGGGTCAATGATGCAGCAAGTCAGTGACAGATGCTAATGATTGAAAGTAAGATTAAATGTGACGAGGACAAGAGCGGTCACTTCAAAAGCCCAATGCCACAAACCAACCATCACATGTTTTAAAACTCAAAATTTTTCTTTATTTGAAAAAGGGATGAGATGTTGATATCACATTAAATTTTCAAATAAAAGATGCAATATTATACTTCTGTCAATCAAGGAACATGGTTATAATACCCGATTCTAGATATCGGTTATGATCTAGTGATATGTACAAATTTTTCCGATACAAACTGGGGCAAGTGAGGAAAGTTTTATGTGTGTTGCATGGGAATTTACAAGGAATTGTAAGTCTAGGAGCCTGCCTGAAGAACAGGGTGAAGAAAAAAGGAAGTTCAGGAGCTCGCCTAAAGAACAGGGTGGAGAAAAATAAAGTCTAGGAGCCCGCCTAAAGAACAGGGTGAAGAAAAAAGAAAGTCTGGGAGCCCGCCTAAAGAACAGGGTGAAGAAAAAAGAAAGTCTAGGAGCCCGCCTAAAGAATAGGGTGAAGAAATTGTAAGTCCAGGAGCCCGCCTTAAGAATAGGGTAAAGAAAAAAGGAAGTCCAGCAGCACACTTGAAGAACAGGGTGAAGAAAAAAGAAAGTCTAGGAGCCCTCCTAAAGAATAGGGTGAAGAAAGAAGAAAGTCCAGAAGCCCGCCTGAAGAACGGGGTGAAGAAAAAAGAAAGTCTAGGAGCCCGCCTAAAGAATAGGGTGAAGAAAAAAGAAAGTCTAGGTGCCCTCCTAAAGAACAGGGTGAAGAAAAAAGGAAGTCCAGGAGCCCGCCTGAAGAACAGGGTGAAGTAAAAATAAAGTCTAGGAGCCCACCTAAAGAACGGGGTAAAGAAAAAAGAAAGTCTAGGAGCCTGCCTGAGGAACGGGGTGAAGAAAAATAAAGTCCAGGAGCCCGCTTAAAGAACAGAGTGAAGAAATTGTAAGTCCAGGAGCCCACCTAAAGAACAGGGTAAAGAAATTGAAAGTCCAGGAGCCCGCCTGAAGAACAGGGTGAAGAAATTGTAAGTCCAGGAGCCCACCTGAAGAACAGGATAAAGAAAAAAAGAAGTCCAGGAGCCCGCCTAAAGAATAGGGTGAAGAAATTGAAAGTCCAGAAGCCCTGCCTGAAGAACAGGGTGAAGAAAAAAGAAAGTCCAGGAGCCCGCCTGAAGAATAGGGTGAAAAAAAAGGAAGTTCAGGAGCTCGCCTGAAGAATAGGGTGAAGAAAAAAAGATATCCAAGAGCTCACCTGAAGAACAGGGTGAAGAAATTGTAAGTCCAGGAGCCTGCCTGAAGAACAGGGTGAAGAAAAAAGCAGATCAAGAACCCGCCTGAAGAATAGGGTAAAGATTGTCAAGTTTAAGTCAGAGAAAAGTTCGAAGAATAAACCAATTATCAAGTTCCTCTCTAACGCCAAAAGAAAATGAGAAGGAACATTTCGTGTTTCAAGTTCAACTCAGAATGACGACTATCTCACCATTTGAGAAGTCATGAAGATTCAAGTCAAGATTCCAGAAAAGCAGCATAGATAGTATCTTTCACTGGTATCTTTATTTTATTTTTTGTTATTCATTTCAATGTAAAAGCAAAAAGTCGGAAATCGGAAACTCAAACGGAATCTCACTCGACGTCTAACTCATTCTCTTATCATGTTACCTTTGAACTACATGTGACCTGATTTTCTTAAAACTCGGGATATGTAGGCGGTCCAAAACCAGGACTCAGTCACATCATTTATTTTATTTTATTTTATCTTCATTTTTCGAATAATCGAAGGATCAAAAATCATATCTTGTCTACTTCTTTGTATGAAAACTCTTCAAGATTTCACACAAAGAGGGGCAAAATGTAGACATGTAATTTTTGACCTTCCCTAAATTTTAATTTGTTTATCGATATTAAATATTTATATTTATATTTAATCTGATATTATTTTGATTCTTATTTTTATTTTTAACAAATTTTTTGTTTAAAAATAAATAACTAAATAAAATTAATTTTGAGATATTTTATTTTTATTTTTATTCTAATTTTAAAGATAATACAAAAATTAAAAATATTTTCCTTTCCTAATTTTTTTAAATAAATTAGTAGTTTTAATACTATTTTATTATATTTATTTTGGATATTTGTAGATTTTATTGTATTTTATTAAATATATAAATTAATTAGTTATTATTATATTTATTATTATTATATTATTTTATTTATTTAATTTTTATTTTATTTTATTAATGTTATTATTATCTTCCATTAAATAAAAAAAATTGAAATTCAAAAATTAAATCCTATCCTATATGATAAATAACTACTCCTCCCCAAATCCCCCCCCCCCCCCCCCCCCAAAAAAAAAGTCCTGTACTAAAGGAATTCTCCCACACCAGAACAACACCAGAGAAAAACTACGTACATCATTCTACAAACTAGACATTGAGAAAAGAAAAACAAAAACCAGTCAGAGTAAAAAATGAGAGTCAGTGAAACATTCAAAATTATCAGAAGAAAAATGTCAGGCAAAGAGAAAAAAGAAAAGAAGAAAGTTGAAGTTGGAGTTTCGTTTAAAGTTTTTGGTGACGATTGTTTCTCGCATTATTATCCAGTTCAAGTAATTGAAGGTTTCTTGCTACATTACTCGTCTTAATTCATATTTCAGGTTTCATTCGATCCTATATTTTTATTCTATATGTTTTATTGCGAATTAAATCACGAATAAAGTTGTTTTCAATGATTTCATGGATTATGTAATATATGTTGTTATTGTGGTGTCATGTTTTTATTTATACTATTATTCGAATCAGTGGCTATCGTTTCTTGATTATTCATTGAATTTAATCTTAAAGGTTGAAATATTCTGTTAAAGTATATGTATGGTGATTTGATTTCCACACACACAAAAAAAAACTCACGCCCACACTGATATTCATACGCACACACAGATACTTCACAATCCATTACCTACTGTATTTATGTAAAATTGTGCACAATTTTTTTTTCTTTTTCCTTTCTTTCTTGAAATTTGTCCTCTTAGAATTATTCCAAAACCAAAATTTTCACAAATTGATTTAAATCACTGGTTCCGTATTAAACCAATATATAAACTGGTGGAAGAAGTTGAAGATTCAATGTCAGTAGTAGCACATTTCTTTCAACACTTTCGCTTCACACAAAAAAATTAAGCAATAATTTATGAGTTTTAATTTCTTAAGGTACACCTATACAATTTTCTTAAAATGGACTATATTCTTGTTTTGACTATAATGTTAAAATAGCATAATATATAAAATTGATATATATATATATTTTTATTATTAATAATTATCATTAATAAAGTTTGTTAATTATTTATAAAATTAATTAATTACTTCAAATGAATTTTTCTTTAGTTTATTATTTAAAAACATTTCGAATTTATAATAGACGAACCAACGCCTTTAATACTAGGCAAAGTTTCAGGCGATTAAAATATTCGTCTCAATTAAGAATGCAGCGCACGCATCTTTTGAGACATTTAAAAATTTAAGGATGCAATAATGAACCTTAACAAATATTTTCTAAAATTAAATTTTACCAATTTATTTAAATATAAGATAATAGACAAGTTTTCGGTATAATAAAAATGAGCGATTTTAGGCCTTAACATAATTTATCCAAATTAGTTTAAGTCAAGATAAGTTAATAAAGCGACCGTGCTTGAACCACGGGACTCGAGGAGTGCCTCATACCTTCCCCTCGGTCAACAGAATTCCTTACCCGGTCTTCTATTTTCGCAGACCATGATAAAAAGTCATTTCCTTTTGACTAGGGATTCAAAAGGTGACTTGGAACACCATAACTCAATTCCAAGTGGCGACTCTGATAAATATAATCCCTACTAAATATTGTCACTTTAATTGGAAAAACCCTTCGACTTCGAGTGATGTATCATACTGCGCAGAACTCATATTGGGCGAAAGATCTACTAGTAGAACTCGAATAGAGATGCATGGCACCCGCCAAGGGAACAATGTGAAGCAGGATGCATTATCTGTCGCTCATGTGGTTAATTAGAAGAAAAATCAAACATCTCAGAATAGAGAGAGGGGTCTTATGAAGTCTAAGCGAAGTAGTTTGCAGAGCAACAGAGTTTTAGCAGCTGCAGAATCTATGAATAATACCCAAAATTTTGTTGCACAAAATAAAAAGCCTAGCAGGAAAGAAGATTTGTGTGATGATGGTGATGTATCTTCTAGAAATACTTGCATGAATTTCCAGGCCATACCAGATTCAGCAGCAACAGATTTAGTTGGGAATTCACTTAATGACCATAGTTCAGGATGTGTTCTTGAAGCTGCCTTTTCAACTGACATCTACCTCCCCAGCAGAGTCGCCAGAGATGTCACACCTCTTTTTCGCTCGAAGGGATCAAGGTCAAAGGGTTTTTTCATTTAAAGTGACGATATTGAATAGGGATTATTTTAATTACTGAGTCGCCACTTGGAATTGAGTTTTGGTGTTCCAAGTCACCTTTTTGAATCCCTAATCAAAAGGAAATGACTCTTTATTATGGTCTGCGAAAACAGAAGACCGGGTAAGAAATTTTGTTGACCGAGGGGAAGGTGTGAGACACCCCTCGAGTCTCGTGGTTCTAGCACGGTCGCTTTTATTGACTTATCTTAACTAATTTATTTTAAAAAGGATAATTTTTAGGATTATAATAAAAATCAAAATAATATATAAGTAGTTGTGAATATTTTATTATTTATTATGTTTATCATTATAATTATTCATTACCATTAATAAATTTTAAGAATTATTTCGTTAAATTAACTAATCTTTTTCTATCAATAGTTAAAGTTGTAATTTTATGATATTTTATATTTGATTTACTAATAAATAAAAAAAAAGTCATACTGTATTATTTGGTTGAAATTGGTTAGGAGGAAATTAAGTTCATTATGCATGTTTAGTGGAAAAAGGAATCTTTGCTTTATCTCTTAAGTATTAATTAACTGATTTTTTTTCCTTTTTAGATAAATATAATATGAGGAATCATAATAAAATTAAATATTATATGAATAATTTCGTATGTATTTAATTTTATTTTATTATTATATTTATTATTATTATTATTATCCACTTTATTTTTATTTTATTTTATTGTTATTTCATTATTATTAACAAAGATTGATAATTGTTTTACTAGATTAGTTTATTGCTAGAAAATTTCAAGCATTTTTTTTTAAAAAAAGTATTCATCTCAATTAAGAATGCGGTGTACGCATCTTTCTTAGACACTTAAAATTTAAGGATGTAATAATACACCTTGGTAAATATTTTTCTAAAAATTACTTTAATCATATTCTTTTACAAGAGTCTTAAATAAATTTAGTATATTAAAATGAGCAATCTTAGGCCTTCACACAATTTATAAAATAATTTAAGTCAAGATAAGTCAATAAAAGCGACCATGCTAGAACCACGGGACTCGAGGGGTGCCTCACACCTTCCCCTCGGTCAACAAAATTCCTTACCCGGTCTTCTGTTTTTGCAGACCATAATAAAGAGTCATTTCCTTTTGATTAGGGATTTAAAAAGGTGACTTGAAACACCAAAACTCAATTCCAAGTGGCGACTCTGTAATTAAAATAATCCCTATTCAATATCGTCACTTTAATTGGAAAAACCCTTCGACCTCGATCCCTTCGAGCAAAAAAGGGGTGTGACAGGAAATTATTGGGGGGGAAAATAGGGGAGGGAACAGTTACTTAGGATAGGAATGCGTTTTTAAATTTTGAAATAAATTATTATTATTATTATTATTATTATTTAAAAAAAATAGAAGAAAATAATAAAAATAATAATAATTATAATAGTAACATTTAATTAATTTCATGTTTAAGAAAAATATAATAAAATTTACAAATAGTTAAAATAAATAAAATAATACCAAAATTATTAATTTATTAAAATTTAGAAAACAAAAATATATATTTTATTTTATTATTAGTTTTAATATCTCAAAATTAACTTTACTTAATTATTTATTTTTAACTAAAAATTTATTAAAAATAAAAATAAAAATTTAAAAATAATATATGATTAAATATTTAAAATTGAGGGAGGATAGGCCTTAACATAATTTTTTTTAAATAGTTTTAGTTAAGATAAGTTAATAAAAGCAACCGTGCTAGAACCACGGGACTCGAGGGGTGCCTCACACCTTCCCTTCGGTCAACAGAATTCCTTACCTGGTCTTCTTTTGATTAGGGATTCAAAAAGGTGACTTGGAACACCATAACTCAATTCCAAGTGTCGACTCTGTAAATAAATTAATCCCTATTCAATACCGTCACTTTAATTGGAAAAACCCTTCGACCTCAACCCTCGAGCGGAAAAAGGGGTGTGACATAAATGCTTGAAATTTTCTAGCAATAAACTAATCTAGTAAAATAATTATCAATCTTTCTTAATGATAATGAAATAACAATAAAGTAAAATAAAAATAAAGTGGATAATATTTAATTTTATTATGATTCCTCATATTATATTTATCTAAAAAAGAAAAAAAATCAGTTAATTAATACTTAAGAGATAAAGCAAAGATTCCTTTTTCCACTAAACATGCATAATGAACTTAATTTCCTCCTAACCAATTTCAACCAAATAATACAGTATAACTTTTATTTATTTATTAGTAAATCAAATATAAAATATCATAAAATTACAACTTTAACTATTGATAGAGAAAGATTAGTTAATTTAACGAAATAATTCTTAAAATTTATTAATGGTAATGAATAATTATAATGATAAACATAATAAATAATAAAATATTCACAACTACTTATATATTATTTTGATTTTTATTATAATCCTAAAAATTATTCTTTGTAAAATAAATTATTTAATTAAAAATCAATTAAAAATTCATTCAAAAAATTGAAATAAAGGAAAACAGAAAACGTATTATATAGGAAATTCCAAGGACCATTAAATAATTAAATCAAAATATAAGTCAACAATTCTTTTACAGATAAAAAAAAATCAACAGAATATTCTATGAATTATACAAAAGAGCATCTGTATGGTTATGGTGTTCGACTAAGCCTGCCCACCAGTGATTAACTCCGGCGAGGCACGACAGTGTTAAAGGGGGGTGGGGGGTGGGGGGTGGGGGGGGGGGAGGTGGCAGTGCCGGCGTGGAAAGAATAAAAAAGAAAGAAAAATAAAGAAAGGGGATGATGGGACGACTGACTGGCGATGATGGTGCGCGATAGATCTGGTAGGGGAGTGACATCGCGATAGGAAAGGGAATAAGGGGGTGTTGATGGACGCGCCAGTTGGTAGTGGTTCGGCAATGTTGAGCGGCGTGGCGCGGGTGGCCTCACTGGCCATTTGGTCACCATTTTTTTTAACGACTTCCGAGGGAGTTTTGGTGGTTGTTTGGCCGTATTTTAGATGAGTTTCCGGCGAGGAAAAAGGAAGTCCGTGCGCGATTGATGGTTGGTTTCCGACGATAAGTGCCAAAAAAAATCAAATTTCTGAACTGCTTTTCTCCTTTATTTTTAATTTTTTTTATTATTGATTTTTTCGTCATTTGTTATACTGTGTTTGATATGTGCAGTATACAAATTGACAAATTACATATAAGAATACAGTGTGTATAAAAGTCAGATTCTGTGAATATATATGTGTGTTGTGAATATATCCGTTAAAATATGTCCAAGTCCGTTGTACATGGTTTCAAATATTTACATAATCAGATATATAGTATAACTTATAATCATATTAATATCAATAATCAAACTTTTGCATATAAGATGATACATGAAGTCATTGAACAATAATTTATAAAATAACAATACAAAAACAGATAAAAACCTGTTTGATGAATTCAAACGATTGTAAGTACAAAATATTGCCACCAGAAACTCAACGGAAAACTGATTTCCACTTCAACTTTTCTCTATTTGGTCTGATGATTTGCTCTCTGTTAATTTTCTCTCTATTTTTTTTATCTAATCCTCTGATGGTGAATGTCAAAAAAAAATATCCGTTCTCAGTGGGTCAAGAGTCCTATAAATAGAAAATTATTGGATGGAAAAAATAGGGGAGGGAACAGTTAGTTAGGATAGGAATGTGTTTTTAAATTTTGAAATAAATTATTATTATTATTTAAAAAAAATTAGAAGACAATAATAAAAATAATAATAATTATAATAGTAACATTTAATTAATTTTATGTTTAAGAAAAATATAATAAAATTTACAAATAGTTAAAATAAATAAAATAATACCAAAATTATTAATTTATTAAAATTTAGAAAATAAAAATATATATTTTATTTTATTATTAGTTTTAATATCTCAAAATTAACTTTACTTAATTATTTATTCTTAAATAAAAATTTATTAAAAATAAAATAATAATAAAAAAATAATATATGATTGAATATTTAAAATTGAGCGAGGATCAAAAATCACCTGTCTACATTTTTGCCCCTCTTTGTGTGGAATTTCGAAGAGTTTTCATACAAAGAAGTAGACAAGACATGATTTTTGACCCTCCAATTATTTGAAAGGTAAGGATAAAATAAAATTAAAATAAAAGAAAACAATGTGACCGAGTCTTGTTTTTGGATAACCTACCTATCCCCGGTTATAAGGGAATCAGGACACGAGTAGTTCAAAAGTAATTTGGTGAGAGAAAAAGTTAAAGTCGAGTGGGATTCCGTCGAGTTTCCGGTTGATGACTTTTCCCTTTACATTCAATTGACTAATAAACATCAAAAATGAAAAATACAAAAAATTGCAATCTCTAGAATCTTGATTCAAGCCTTCGCGACTTGAATTTGAAAATTCACATATTCTTCACGCTGGCTCCTGGACTTACAACTTCTTCACGCTGTTCTTCAGTCGGGCTCCTGGATTTACAACTTCTTTACCTTGTTCTTCAGGCGGGCTCCTGGACTTCCAATTTCTTCACCCTGTTCTTCAGGCGGGCTCCTGACTTGCAACTTCTTCACCCTGTTCTTTAGGCGGGCTCCTGGACTTCCAATTTCTTCACCCTGTTCTTTAGGCGGGCTCCTAGACTTAATACTTCTTCACCTTGTTCTTCAGGCGGGATCCTAGACTTACAACTTCTTCACCCTGTTCTTCAGGCGGGCTCCTGGACTTACAACTTCTTTACCCTGTTCTTCAGGTGGGCTCCTGGACTTACAACTTCTTTACCCTGTTCTTCAGGTAGGATCCTGGACTTACAACTTCTTCATCCTGTTCTTCAGGCGGGCTCCTGAACTCAAAGTAAATATGAAACAGAAAAATAACATCCCATTCTTCAGGAGGGTCCTGGATATAAAATAAATTCCCATTCTTCAGGAGGGTCCTAAGAAAAAAATAAATTCTCATTCTTCAGGAGGGTCCTGAGCAAAAAATAAATTCCCATTCTTCAGGAGGGTCCTGAGTAAAAACTAAATTCTCATTCTTCAGGATGATTCTGAGCAAAAAATAAATTCTCATTCCTTAGGAGGGTCCTGAGCAAAAAATAAATTTCATACAACACACATAAATTTTTTTCCCCAGTTTGTACTGGAAAAATTTATGTGTCACTGAATCTTAATATATCTCGCAAAGAATAAAGTTTACCATGATTGAGATCCAGTATCGGATGCTGTAACCATGCTTCTTGCATTGAGAAGTGTGAAATCACATCCTTTATCTGAAAATAATTATTTCATCTCTGTTCCAAACAAAGAAAAATTGTGAGTTTTAAAATATGTGGTGGTTGGTTTGTGGTATTCAGCTTTTGAAGTGGCCGCTCTCGCACTTGCCATGCTCAACTCTTTTCCAATCCATGATAATATTCATTGAATTGTCATACTTCTGACTCAAAATTCTAACTACTGAGATCCTCAACTCAAATCATATTTCTGTTGTATGATGCTTCTGAGTTTAGCTTCCAACACATCCCTTAGATTTTCACGAGTTTAAAATGGTCAAATCACAATCATCTTGAGTATCTTACTTTTAATTTGAAATGTTGTCTCTGTGCATCGACCCTTTGTTTTGCTTTGTACTCTTAAAGGAGTTGGCAGCGAGTTTGGAGTCCTTTCTCACTCGACCTGACGTGAATTTGACTCAAAAGACAACAAAATTTTTTCATTTGATGACAAGGACACAAAAAATTAAAAATTAAAATAAAATAAAAGAAAAAGACAATAGGCATCTCTTTTTTTAAAACAAAGAGAAAACTTATCTGAATGTGGAAATCGATTCTGGTGATTATGACATGCATTTTGAATCAAACAACTAGATCTACCCACACCAATTATTACAACTTTTTTCCACTTATTGAGCTTGAAATTAAGCCAATCTTGAACTTGTTCCTTCTTGATAACAACCTTTCTTTGGCTAGTGGCACCTCAATGGGTTTTTTCCAACGAGCCTATCTCCTTTTCATTTCTGTCTGAGCTCACAGTCGTCTTATGGTGCCGGAAAGGGTTTTCACCAATAAGACTCTCATTTTCTTTTTTTCATTTTTTTATTTTTTTTAAACAAACACCCAAAATATGAAATATCATGCACTCATAACGTGTTTAGCCTTGACATTCTCAAAGATTGATCCGAAGGTCTTTCTTTGATTGTAACTTGGCTTCTGGATAGGGTTAGAAAGAAAGGTCGGCATGAGGCTAAAAAATTTATATAACATTGGGTGAAACATTCAACTTTTGGAATCGATTCTTTTAAGAAAATAATTTTTTCCCCCAGTTTTATTTCATTCTGGGTAATTTGAATTTTCTTCTGGTTAGCTCGAACCCCGGAGTAGGGATGCCTACGTATCTTATCATAGCAAGAATCAGGTCAAACGTAGTTCAGGAAACATCATTCTTTTGCTTAATTTTGAATTTTTGATTGATTTTTTTTTTTCAATTTATTATTATTATTATTATTATTATTTCACTTTAATTTGATTCCAAAAGAGGGGTACGAAGAAAGATAAAAGCTCAAAAGGGGTAAGAAAAGGTTGATATATTATTCGGATAGTAGAACAAAATGCCTTCATCATTTCAATCTTTTTAAAATACAAGTACAAAACATACATAATGTAATTGTACATGAATATCATACATAATATCTTTTAACTGCATCAACATTGACCGGTATTCCCTCCATTTTGCCTTCTACATCAGTCAGATATAACGAGCCATTATGCATCATGTCATGAAACATTGTGGTCATTGCCCTCATGTAAGTTACCCCTGCATTCTTTAGTCCAAAAGGCATGACTCGATAACAATATGTCCCCCATGGCTTAATAAATGATGTCTTTTTCGCATCTTCTGGATCCATAATGATCTGGTGATACCCCGCATAACAATCCACAAAAGACGCAAGATCATTTTTGGCACAATTTTTATACAACTTCATACATAAAACGATCATTCTAGTTTTCTTTATTTCTGAGTCATTTTTCGGTCTCTTAAGGGTATTTAGGGGGTATTGTCTCCAAACATATAGTTAAAATTGTCTAGAGGTCTATTATTGCAATTTTTTTTTATAAGAGTCAACTTAAATAAATGTTTTTTCTAAATATATTATCATTTATAGTTCTCAAGTCAAGTTAACAAATTCTTTTCACAAATTAATGAATTAATTTCAGCCTAAATCTAGACATTTATTAATTTCATGTCCTTCTCAATAGGTATAAAATGTCTCCCCCTGTTTGTGGAAAGCGTCAAAAGAGAAAGAGAGATGGGAGTGTACCGCTTCATGTTATGGATTGTACCCTTTCGCAGCTTTGGTTGTGGTGGAATGAAATGGATACATTCAATTATGACGAGATACATAAGTATTTGGATTTTTGTCGAGTATTATGACAATAAAGCCTAATAGGGAGGTGATTGATGCGTTACTAACCTTGAACTCAAAAATTCACCCTATTCTTCAGGCGGGCTCCTATACTTCTAATCTCTTCACCCTGTTCTTCAGGCGGGCTACTGGACTTACAATTTCTTCACCCTGTTCTTCAGACGGACTCCTGGACTTACAACTTCTTTACCCTGTTTTTCAGGCGGGCTCCTGGACTTATAATTTCTTCACCCTGTTCTTCAGGCGGGCTCCTGAACTTATAATATCTTCACCTTGTTCTTCAGGCGGGCTCCTGGACTTATAATTTCTTCACCCTGTTCTTCAGACGGGCTCCTGGACTTATAATTTCTTCACCCTGTTCTTCAGGCGGGCTCCTGGACTTACAACTTCTTTACCCTGTTCTTCGGTACTATCGGTTGAGTACCCGTAGTAGCTGGTGCTACAAAAGTAAAAAGTGGGTTATTTGCGACAGACAGATTCAGTGGGTGCATGGTAGAAGTATCATCAACTCCAGACATATTAGCAAATGGGCTAAATCCTGGTGGGTAAAATGGATCATTAGTTTGAGCTGGGTCAGAATTTGGATCATTTGAAGTCGAAAGTCCAGGGATTGAAGAAGGCGAGGCTTGTCTATTCAACCAAGATTGGTACATCTCCGCCATCTATTGTTTCAATGACTTTATTTCTTCCATTGATGCTACTTCTTGTGAAATCAACTGATTCTGCTCTTCTTTACTGTCAGACCCTATACCATCTCTGCGGGTCATTCTTCCTTTACCCTTGTATCTGGTGTTATACGGATGTGATGCCAGTTTAAACCACAAACCAACCCCCAATTACTTTATCTTTCTGTTACCAAGTAGCAAATGGGTGAGTGATATATTTTTAACACATTATAATGCCAAGTTATCTGTCATGCTTCTACATGCATTTTCCAACCTATCATGAAAGGCTTTGTGTTTCATCCCGGCTTTTCTAGGCATATTTTTTCAAAAGTTATGATTGAACCCTTTGGAGGTTTGCCTACGTATAATCCCAGGACATGAATCAGATCTTGCGTAGTTCGGGAGGAATTTAACAAATTTGTTTTGTCTGTTTTTTTTTCTTTTTTTATTGAAGAAAATAAATAAAGTAAGTGAAGTAAAACATATGTAATATATATAGAAATAAAAAGTCAACTTCATTACATTCTATAATATAAATACGACAAAATAACTGACCCAACTCCTAAAATAAAACCTACAAACTGACATCTGAAAACAAACAGATATAATATCTAAACAAAAAGTTTTAAAACTGAAAATGAAAAACTATGACAAAGAAAACAACTATCCATTCAAGGAGACTTTGGCTTAATATGTCCTCCAAACTCAAATATATGTCCTCCAATGAAGTCGTGAGACGCTGTGCGAAAGATGGTACTTGTGCCAACAAGTCCTCACGATCCAACTGCTGATAATCCAAACCCATTCTGGCAGTATCTTGTGCTACACGACGGACCTTTCCTCGAAGAGAAATGAAGGCCTGATCCCATTCGTGGGCCTGTCGATCTCGGAAATCAACAATCTCTCTTGCACGCTGTTCACAAGAAGAAGCAACCACCAACTGTTCTCGCAATATTCCTCTTTCACGGATCCACTGAGATCTCTCTCGATCAAATTCTTCTTGCATATTATTTTCAACTTCTTGCAGTTGCTGTCGGCGAGATGCGGCAAGTTCTGCAACGTGTGACCCCCTAGTGGTAGCCATAACCTGGAGCGGTACACTCCCATCTCTCTTTCTCTTTGGACGCTTTCCACGAATAAGGGGAGACATTTTATACCTATTGACAAGGACATGGAATTAATAAATGTCTAGATTTAGGCTGAAATTAATTCATAAATTTGTGAAAAGAATTTTTGAACTTGACTTGAGAACTATGACTGATAATATATTTAGAAAAAATATTTATTTAAGTTGACTCTTATAATTTTATTTTTTTTGCAATAACAGAACTCTAGACAATTTTAACTATATATTTGGAGACAATACCTCCCTAAATACACTTAAGATAATGAAAATAAAATAAAATGATTTAGAAAATAAAGAAAAATAGAATGATCGTTTCATGTATGAATTTGTATAAAATTTTAATCTCACGACCCCTAAAGGTTTAGGACTGTTAAAATATATGTTTACATATTTTATTACTTTACAAAAATTCAGCTCACGACCCCTAAAGGTTCAGGCTATTATGATTTTTATGTTAAAATTAATTTTGAAAATAAGAATGAAAAGTAAAATAAAGATAATAATATTCATGAAAACAATCATTTTTATTATTATTATTATTTTATTATTTTTCTAAAAATATCCTTCAATAAATCTGTGAATAAATATATTATTATTAATTTTCAAATAAATGGTCGTGTCCTGGGTAGGACTTCCTACGTATCTCACAAAAAGTGAGAATCAGACCCTCGTAGCTCATGAAAACTCTAAAAGTATATTATTCTATATCCAAAATTTTCCTTTTTTTTTAAATAAAATTTTCTTTTGAAAAATAATTCAATAATTTTGAGGATAATATAATCTTTTCCATTTGAAGTTGCCTACAAAGCCGGTCAACAATACAATAAGTCTTCCAAATTAATGTCAAAGAGCACGTAGGATGCACATGTTGGTCTTTATAAATTAGGTCACCTGTCCTAGACAGACCCGGCCCCTGTGTCGAGTCCCGCTAAATTAAATGCATATGATGCAAATAAAGCGACACCTAATAGGGATAACCAGATTCTGAGTTTCCAGTTCTTCTATGTTTAAACCTAATAGGGATAGGTGTCTAGACTGGCTTGCCCGAGAAGACACTCGAGCCGGGAAGGGACAACTTCGTCGGTAGCAGGGCAAGACCGCCTTCGTTGCTGATCCGAACCCCGCCTAACATGTGTGACTATATCTTTCACCTAGTGCCTCGACACTCCAGCTATTTCAAAAAGAAGGTGGGATGCATATGTTGTATTCCCTCTATCCTATTTCAGACACTCAGAAGGGGTACGTGAGAGAAGATATTATATAATACAGTTCAGGCCAAAAAACACAATATCAAAATAATTAAAGCAAGTAAAATCCAATATCCAAAGTTTGAATTCTAGTTAATTCCCAGAAGAGTCGCCAGAGATGTCACTTTAATTGGAAAAACCCTTCGACTCGATCCCTTCAAGCGGAAAAGGGGTGTGACATCTTGAGATGTCACACCCTTTTTTCGCTCGAAGGGATCGAGGTCAAAGGGTTTTTCAAATTAAAGTGACGATATTAAATAGAGATTATTTTAATTACAGAGTCGCCACTTGGAATTGAGTTTTGGTGTTCCAAGTCACCTTTTTGACTCTCTAATCAAAAGGAAATGACTCTTTATTATGGTTTGCGAAAATAGAAGATCGGGTAAGGAATTTTGGTGACCGAGGGGAAGGTGTGAGGCACCGCTCGAGTCCCGTGGTTCTAGCACGGTCGCTTTTATTGACTTATCTTGACTTAAATTATTTTATAAATTGTGTGAAGGCCTAAGATTGCTCATTTTAATATACTAAATTTATTTAAGACTCTTGTAAAAAAAAAATTATTAAAGTAATTTTTAGAAAAATATTTACCAAGGTGTATTATTACATCCTTAAATTTTAAGTGTCTAAGAAAGATACGTACATCGCATTCTTAATTGAGTCGAATATTTTTTTTTTCTAAAAAATGCTTGAAATTTTCTAGCAATAAACTAATCTAGTAAAACAATTATCAATCTTTGTTAATGATAATGAAATAACAATAAAATAAAATAAAAATAAAGTCGATAATAATAATAATAATAATAATAATAATAATAATAAATATAATAATAAAATAAAATAAAATACATACGAAATTAGTCATAAAATATTTAATTTTATTATGATTCCTCATATTATATTTATCTAAAAAGAAAAATAAATATTCGTCTCAATTAAGAATGCGGTGTACGCATCTTTCTTAGACACTTAAAATTTAAGGATGTAATAATACACCTTGGTAAATATTTTTCTAAAAATTACTTTAATCATTTTTTTTACAAGAGTCTTAAATAAATTTAGTATATTAAAATGAGCAATCTTAGGTCTTCACACAAATTATAAAATAATTTAAGTCAAGATAAGTCAATAAAAGCGACCTTGCTAGAACCATAGGACTCAAGGGGTGCCTCACACCTTCCCCTCGGTCAATAAAATTCCTTACCCGGTCTTCTATTTTTGCAGACCATAATAAAGAGTCATTTCCTTTTGATTAGGGATTCAAAAAGGTGACTTGGAACACCAAAACTCAATTCCAAGTGGCGACTCGTTAATTAAAATAATCCCTATTCAATATCGTCACTTTAATTGGAAAAACCCTTCGACCTTGATCCCTTCGAGCGAAAAAGGGGTGTGACATCTCTGGCGACTCCACTGGGGATTAACTAGAATTCGAGCTTTGGATATTGACTTTTACTTGATTTAATTATTTTCATATTGTGTTTGTTGGCCTTATGTGCTAGTTGTTGCTCATTTACTGCTTTGATATTATCTGAATTGTATTATATATTGTCTTCTCTCGCGTACCCCTTCTGAGTTTCTCGTGTACCCCTTCTTAGGACACCTAACCGCCTACCCCACTACCTCACCACCCCTACCCCTACCTTTAACCCCCTTCCCACGTTCTTTTCAAAAAAAAGAAGAAGAAGAAAACAAAATAAAATAGGGGGCCTATAGTGAAAGGAATCACTGGTCTTCACCTTACAATTCCACAGAGACTTCTCCATTTTCTATTTCCTTGACCAACAATAAACAACACAGCAACAGACGCACAAGACACTCACAAAAAATCTTAAATTCACGAACACATACACCAGATCGGAAGGAAAAATGGGATAGAAGAAAGAGTGAAAGGGAGAAATTGAGAGAAAAGAGGGAGAGAGCTTGAGAGAGAATAAAAAAGTGAGAGAAAGAGAGACAGAAGCAGCGAGTGAAAAAGAGAGAGAGAACCGCGAGGGAGAGAGAGACTGAAAGAGCGACGAAGACAGTGAGGTAGGTGTTTTCCGGTGAAACTCCTAGCGAAATCGCTACCGAAAAAGGCATAGCAGTCACTTTCTCATTCACTGTCACCGAAAAAAGTCCCAAACCACCGGTATGAAACCCGAATCCACCAATACCGTCGAGATCTACCGTCGAATTGCGTTCTTCGATCATTCATTCTAACGAGTTTGGCCGGAAAAATATTTAGCTGGCGACTATTGTACTGTTTCAGACAAAAACACCATTAAACGATGTATCAGTGCTATATCAGTTCTGTTGGTTTAATTCCGATGAAATTAGGGTTGGTTCCGACGAGGTTTAGTCTCGATTTGCTTGATATTTCTTCTTTCTGGGGGGTTTTAAATCTGTACGAGTTGGCTATTTTTGGTACTGAGTTGGTTTGATTCATTATCGAGGTTTTCCGGCTGCGGTTTTATCTCTGATATATTGAAATCAACATTTGAGGTTCAATTCTATCTTCTCTCGCTTTAATTCTCATGTGGATATGAATGATTTGATGTTTGGTATGTTTGAATCCTTTTTGTGTGTTGGTTGATATTGGTTTCGGACTCTGAAAAGTGAATTGATAATCGAAGCATGCATTAATCACTGATTGAGAATTAAAATCGGCTATTGAGGGGCGAAAAATGAAAGTTGATAGAAAGCAAGCGTTATTTTTTTGATTCATTGATGTCGTTGAATATGATAATGTCATGATAGATCGGCCTAGGCAGGAAAATTTAGGAATAACGAGTTGTTGAGTGTTTGAATATGTGTGTGGATGATTCGTCCTATTTTATCGCACAAAAATTGAAATTGTACTCATTTACCCGGGGAAAGCCCCGAGGGATTTGTATTGATTTATCCGGGGAATGCCCCTAAGTATCATGTACTCAGAGGAGGCTCGTGATCAAGGCCCGAGGCATCGGGTAAGACATTGGAGCGTAGTTCTAGGATTAGCTTAGAATAGGATTTATATTTTTGCATTTTTCTATTTTTGGATTGTATAATTGGACTGGACACTATATTTTTTATTCGTTTTATTTTGTTTGTTTGTTTGATTGTTTTACGTGTTTTTGTGTGGTTTTTACATTCGTAGCGTCAAATTAGCCGATATACTCCACCAAGCGACCGTGGTCGAACCACGGGATCGAAGGGTGCCTAACACCTTCCCCTCGGTCAATAGAATTCCTTAGCTGGAATCTCTGTTCGCGGATTAGTTTTAGAGTCAAAATTGTTTTGAAAAGAATTTCCAAAGGTGACTTGGCACACCCGATTTATGCCTAGTGGCGACTCTGAGTTTTGAATATAAAATTCCTTTTCGAAAAAATTTTCTTCTTTTGTCACTCAATAATAAAAACCCTTTCGAAACCTTAAATCTAATCCTTTGGAGTAAAAAAGAGGGTGTGACAGCTCTAGCGACTCTGCTGGGGATTAACTAGAATTCGAGCTTTGGATATTGGCTTTTACTTGCTTTAATTATTTTGATATTGTGTTTGTTGGCCTTATGTGCTACTTGTAGCTCATTTACTGCTTTGATAATATCTGAACTGTATTATATATTGTCTTCCCTCGCGTAGCCCTTCTGAGTCTCTGAAATAGGTTAGAGAGAATGCAGCATATGCATCCCACCTTCTTTTTGAGATAGCCGGAATGTCAAGGCACCTGGTGAAGGATATAGTCACACATGTTAGGCGGGGTTCGGATCGGTAACGAAGGCGGTGTTGACCTGCTACCGACCTAGTTGTCCCTCCCTAGATCGAGTGTCCGCTCGGGAAAGCTAGTCTAGACACCTATCCCTATTAGGTTTAAACTTAGAAGAACTGAAACTCAGAATCTGGTTATCCCTATTAGGTACCGCTTTGCATTTAATTTAGCGGGACTCGGCACAGAGGCCGGGTCTGTCTAGGACAGGTGACCTAATTTATAAAGACCAACATGTGAATCCTACGTGCTCTTTGACATTAATTTGGAAGACTTATTGTATTGTTGACCGGCTTTTTAGGCAACTTAAAATGGAAAAGATTATATTATCCTCAAAATTATTGAATTATTTTTCAAAAGAAAATTTTATTTTAAAAAATAAAAAAAGGAAAATTTTGAATATAGAATAATATACTTTTAGAGTTTTCATGAGCTACGAGGGTCTGATTCTCACTTTTTGTGAGATACGTAAGAAGTCCTACCCAGGATACAATCATTTATTTGAAAAATAATATTCACAGATTTATCGAATGGTATTTTTAGAAAAATAATAAAATAATAATAATAATAAAAATGATTGTTTTCATGAATAGTATTATCTTTATTTTACTTTTCATTCTTATTTTCAAAATTAATTTTAACATAAAAATCATAATATCCTGAACCTTTAGGGGTCGTGAGCTGAATTTTTGTAAAGTAATAAAATATGTAAACATATATTTTAACAGTCCTAAACCTTTAGGGGTCATGAGACTAAAATTTTATACAACTTCATACATGAAACGATCATTCTATTTTTCTTTATTTTCTAAATCATTTTATTTTATTTTCGTTCTCTTAAGTGTATTTAGGGAGGTATTGTCTCCAAATATATAGTTAAAATTGTGTAGAGGTCTGTTATTGCAATTTTTTTTTATAAGAGTCAACTTAAATAAATGTTTTTTCTAAATATATTACCAGTCATAGTTGTCAAGTCAAGTTAAAAAATTCTTTTCAAAAATTAATGAATTAATTTCAGCCTAAATTTAGACATTTATTAATTTCATGTCCTTGTCAATAGGTATAAAATGTCTCCCCCTGTTCGTGAAAAGCGTCCAAAGAGAAAGAGAGATGGGAGTGTACCACTTCAGGTTACGGATTGTACCCCTTTGCATCTTTGGTTGTGGTGGAACGAAATGGAGACATTCGATTACGATGAGATACATAAGTATTTGGTTTTTTTTACGAGTATTATGACAAAAAGCCTAATAGGGAGGCGATTGATGTGTTACTAACCTTCTGGGACCCAAAGAACAATGTGTTTCGATTTTTAGATTTTGAGTTGACTCCTACTATAGAGGAGATAGTGGTCTATGTTGGATATGGGGATATACATAGGAAGAAACTTATAGCCCCGAGACTCATTTCGATAAACAAATTCTGCAAACTTATGAACACAAGGAATTCAAAAGAAGAATCGATGAAAAAAGGTTGGGTTTCCTTGCAGTTTTGGTACAATAGATATGAAAGGCAAGATGGGTTCAAAAAGTACGGTAAGCAACTCTGTAATAAGGGGAATTTTGAGTCCTGGAAGGTTCACAAACGATTTGCATTCATGGTAGCCTTTTTAGACACTATGGTCTTCCCAAGGAGAGAACAAAAAATTAACATTCGTTTAGCAAAAGTGGTAAAGATACTGATTAAGAAAGATTACACTATGGTGCCAATGATCCTGACAGATATCTACCGTGCTTTGACTGTTTGTCAGAAAGGAAAGAGTGTTTTCGAGGGATGTAATATCTTGTTATCGATGTGGATTGTAGAGCATCTCTATCGATGTCCTATAATGGCAAGAGTTAATCCGGAAAGATTCAATCGCATCAAAGATTACGAAGAGAGGTTAGAGAAATATAAATACCCCGAAGGAGTTAGAGATTAGGATAAGCTTTTTCATTCTCTGACAGTAGATAAAATCACTAGGAATCTCCCTTGGTTCCCTTGGAGGCAAGTCATACACAGTTTTGTCATTTGGCCGTTCTTATTATTAATGGGTATTAGGTGTGTTCAACCATATGTTCCATTGATAGTTTTACGTTAGCTTGGAAGACGTCAAATAATTCCCATTACAAAAAATATGACCAAGTTTGTATTTGGGGTCAAACCAGAGATCCCACTTCCGGAGGAATTGGCCCAGCAGATTTGGGAAGGTTGCCGTATCATGGGGATTGAAACGATGGTCATAAAGCGTGAGAAAGGAGAAGTACGCCCAGATTACCATGAGTGGTTTGAAGAACAGTCGAGTTCGCCAGTCAAACCAGAAAGATTAGTTAGGAGACTGATAGATCAGGAAGCTATAATCAGAATAGGAATTGAGAGAGCCATGCGAGAACATCATGAGGCTAACCAAGCTTTGAGAGTAGAATTAGAGCATGCCAGGTAAAAAATAGACGAACAACAAAGGGAATTTGTTGAAGAGAAAGCTAAATAGAAAATAGTGAGGTTACACTTTGGGGACAAATCAAACTGGCTACCACTAGAGGGTCACACGTTACAGAACTTGCCGCATCTCGCCGACAATAACTGCAAGAAGTTGAAAAGAACATGTAAGAAAAATTTGATCGAAAGAGATCTCAGTGGATCCCAGAAAGAGGAATATTACGAGAACAGTTGGAGGTTGCTTCTACCCGTGAACAACATGCGAGGGAGATGGTTGATTTTCCAGATCGACAAGCCCAGGAATGGGATCAGGCCTTTAGTTCTCTTCGAGGGAAGGTCCGCCGTGTAGCATAAGATACTGCCAGAATGGGTTTGGATTATCAGTAGTTGGATCATGAGGACTTTTTGGCACAAGTACTATCTTTCGCACAGCGTCTCACTACTTCATTGGTGGACATATATTTGAGTTTGGGAGGATATATTAAGCCGAAGTCTCCTTGAATGGATAGTTGTTTTCTTTGTCATAGGTTTTCATTTTAAGTTTTAAAACTTCTTGTTTAGAAATTATGTCTTTTAGTTTTCAGATGTCAGTTAGTAGGTTTTATTTTAGGAGTTGGATCAGTTATTTTGTCGTATTTATATTATAGAAGGTAATGAGGTTGACTTTTTACTTCACTTACTTTAAATATTTTTTTCAATAAAAAAAAAGACAAAACAATTTTGTTAAATTCCTTCCGAACTACGTAAGATCTAATTCATGTCCTGGCATGATACGTAGGCAACCCTCCAAAGGGTTTGATCATAACTTTTGAAAAAATATGCCTAAAAAGCTGGGATGAAACACAAACCTTCGATGATAGGTTGGAAAATGTATATAGAAGCATGACATATAACTTGGCATTATAATGTGTTGAAAATATAACACTCACCTGTTTGCTACTTGGTTACATAAAGATAAAGTAATTGGTGGTTGGTTTGTGGTTTAAACTGGCATCACATCCGTATAACACCAGATACAAGGGTAAAAGAAAAATAACCCACATAGAAGGTATATGGTTTGACAGTGAAGAAGAGAAAAATCAGTTGATTTCGTAGGAAGTAGCATCAATGGAAGAAATAAAGTCATTGAAACAACAGATGGAAGAGATGTACCAAGCTTGGTTGAATGGAAAAGCCCCGCCTTCTTCAATCCCTGGACTTTTGACTTCGAATGATCCAAATTCTAACCCAGCTCAAACTAGTGATCCATTTTACCCACCAGGATTTGGCCCATTTGCTAATATGTCTGGAGTTGCTGGTATTTCTACCATGCACCCACCGAATTCGTCTATCACAAATAACCCGTTTTTTACTTCTGTAGCACCAGCTACTGCTGGTACTCAACTGATAGTACCGAAGAATATGAGAAAACCAAGTCATGATATGTTGTATCCTCTTGAAATGACTTTCAAATCCCAATATCCACATTATCATGTTCATTAACATAATACTCCTATCGTGGTTGATAAGATTGCTAAGAATGAGGAACAGGAGGAGATGACTAGAAAAGTCAAAAGCCTGGAGCAGAGTATGAGAAATATGCAAGGATTATGTGGACCAAAAAGTGTTTCATACAAGGATTTGTGTATGTTTCCTGATGTCTATTTGCCGATAGGGTTCAAAATGCAAAAGTTTGATAAATATGAAGGTCATGGAGATCCTGTGGCTCACTTGAAGAAGTTCTCTAATCAATTAAGGGGCACATGAGGAAAATATGAATTATTGATGGCTTACTTTGGAGAAATCCTAGCAGGAATAGCTTCTGAATGGTTCATTGATCAAGACATTTCCCGTTAGCACGTATGGGATGACATGGCTCGGGATTTCATTCAATAATTTCAATATAATATTAAGATAGTGCCAGATCGCACTACGCTTGCCAACATGAGAAAAAAGATGATCAAAAATTTTCGAGAATATGCCGTTAGATGGAGAGAGCAGGCTTCAAGAGTCAGACCATCGATAAAAGAATCTGAAATGATTGATATTTTTCTGTAAGCACAAGAGCCTGATTATTTCCATCATTTGCTCTCTACTATCGGAAGCACATTTGACAAAGTTATCAAAGTTAGAGAGATGGTAGAAAATGGAATAAAATCAAGAAAAATCATCAGTCATGCCGTCTTGAAAGAAACAACACAGGAAATTCAAAGTGGTACCGGAAGTTTTGGGGGAAAGAAAAGAAAAAAAGATGTAACAACTGTCGTACCAAGTCCTTGACAAAATTGGAGGGGTGCGCGTCAACCATATGCACAAAATCCATTATGTTTTGTTCCTTCACCTCAATATCCTATTTATAATGCACAACCAAATGCTCGAGCTCCTTCTTACCCGCAATGGCGTGCACCAGCCATCCAAAATCATCTACCGATACCGCAAGTTCAAAGAGGCCCTCCCAGGTCTAATTTTTTGCCTAGAGCAGACTTCAAAAGGGATAATATGGTAAAAGATAATTTCACTCCTATTGGAATATCTTACACCAGTTTATTTCGTAAGCTGAGAAAAATGAATGTTCTAAACCCAATTGAAAGAACGATCCTGAATCCTCCTCCAAAGAACTTGGACTATTCTAGAAGATCTGAATACTGTTATGATGCCCCAGGGCATGACACAGATAAATATTAGTATCTGAAAAGAGCCATTCAAGAGTTGATTAATACCCAACAGATCATGGTAGAAAGTCCAGACGCTCCAAATGTCAATCAAAATCCGCTGCCAGATCATAATGAAACAAACATTCTCGAAGTGATAATCAACGATGAAGATGCTTCGATTTCCTTTAAGACGATCATTAAAATTAAAACTGATTCAAAAAAATCAGCAAATCCTGTGGATTTGACAAAAGAAAAGCCTGGAGAAGCGGAGATGGTGATAACAAAACCCAAATCATCGAATGTTCCCTTGGTGGTAGGGAAACATATTTTAGAAAATATTGGGTCAAGTCAAATAAAGCCGAAACTAATTATTCCCGAAATATCCAATAAGCCTCTTTTAATCATAAAAGGAGCTCCCATAGCTCCTATTGTTATTAAACCAGTGTCACAACTTCCTATGGTTGATACTAAGGCAGTCCCTTGGAATTATGATCGTGTTGTGGTGATGCACAAGGGGAAATAAATGACTGAAGATATAGATGAAGTAGGAGGATTAACTCGATCTGGAAGATGTTACGCTCCAGTAGAGTTAAGATAGAATAAATAAGGTGGTGAGGAACAAATGACAACCAAGAATCCTGTCACTGATGAAGAAGTTGAAGAATTCTTAAAGAAAATGAAATTGCCAGAACATTCTGTTGTAGAACAGTTAAAGACACCGGCACAGATTTCTTTGTTGTCTTTATTTATAAATTCAGAGGAACACCGCAAGGCTATAATGAAGATTCTTAATGAAACATGTGTTCCCAGTGATATTAGAGTGAATCAGCTGAAAAAGTTGTTGGAAGGATCCTTGAATAAAATAAAATTACTTTCTCTCAGACGATGAATTGCCTATGGAAGGTACTGAGCATAACAAAATTTTGTACATTTCTATGAAATGTGAACATTCCATCATCACTCGAGTGTTAATTGATGGAGGATCAGGCGCTAACATTTTTCCTATGTCATCTTTTTAAAAGTTGAATGTTAATGTGGAAAAGTTCCGACCTAATAATGTATGCGTCAAAGGTTTTGACGGATAAAAAACTAATGCCATTGGTGAAATAGATTTCATATTGACAATTGGACCTGTGGAGTTTTCTATGGATTTCCAAGTGCTGAACATTGAAACTTCATATAATATGTTATTGGGAAGGCCATGGATTCATAGGGCTAAAGCAGTCGCATCAACATTGCACCAAATGGTAAAATTTAAACACGATAGGCAAGACATAATTGTTCATGGTGAAGGAGACTTATCCATATATAAAGACTACTTCGTTTCCTCCATCGAAGAAGATACTGCAGATAAGATGTTAATTCATCAAGCTTCTGAGGTAGTGGCTGTTGAGCATATCCTCAAGGGAAATCTCATCGGAAGACCACAATTGTCCTCTGCATCTGTTATGGTAGTGAATGAAATGTTGAAGCATGGTTTCGAATCAGGAAAAGGTCTAGGGATGTTTTTGCAAGGCATAGTTCATCCGGTAAACCTCTATGAGAACTTTGGTACTTTTGGTTTGGGATACGAGCCTACTGCTGAAGATATAAAAAGGCTAAAAAGTGTAAGAAAGAGTCATAGTCACTTACCAAGATGATACCTCCACTTCATGAGTCTTTTATCAAATTCAGTGTTGTTGGATCCTCCAAGTTACCTTCTGCAGAATCAATGAATAATTATGATAAAGAGTTGATTGGCCTTTTTCAAAATATGTTTATTCAAGATGATATGCTTGAAATTGGGGAAGGTACCAGCAATGCAGATGTGCAGTTTGTCGGCCCTGATGACCAGCTTAACAATTGGGAGGCCACTCCTCTCCCTATTATAAAGGAGTTTTGGTAGTTTGTTTATTTTACTTACAGTCTTAGTAGTTTTTATTTTATTTTTACTCCTGTAATTTGAATCATTCTAGGATTGTAATTCAGAACTTTTAACTTGGTATTTTAGGTTAAAACTCTTTATATCTATTTTTTAATAAAGTGTAGTTTTCCTTCATTTTATTTTGAGTCTGGTTTTTATTTATTTATTTTCTATCATACAGTTCTTTCTATGCCGATTCTAATGATACGACATGCATAAAGAATTGTCAACCAAATTTAAAAACCTAATCTAATTATGAAATAATGAATAAAGAAGTTGAATACGATGAAGGAGAATCATTTGAGGATATAAGCAAAGATTTCAAACAGTTTGAGAATAAGACAAATCCCAATTTGGAAGAAACTGAGGCGATCAATTTAGGAGATCATGAAAATATTAGGGAGACTAAGATAAGTGTACATGCTCAACCACAACAAAAGAAAGCTATAATTAATTTTTTGCATGAGTATAAAGACATATTTGCGTGGTCTTATGATGATATGCCCGGTTTGAGCACTGATTTGGTAGTTCACAAGTTGCCAATTGATCCTGCTTTTCCTCCTGTCAAGCAAAAGCTAAGAAAGCTCAAAACTGACATGAGTGTAAAAATTAAAGAGGAAATCATGAAGCAACTTGAGGCTAAAGTCATTCGAGTTGCCCAGTATCCTACTTGGTTGGCAAATATTATCCCTATTCTAAAGAAGGACGGCAAAGTTCGGATGTGTGTTGATTATCGTGATCTAAATAAGGTGAATCCGACAGATAATTTTCCACTTCCCAATATCCATATTTTGTTGGACAATTATGCCAAACATGATCTTGCGTCTTTTGTTGATTGTTATGCGGGGTATCACCATATCATTATAGATCCAGAAGATGCGGAAAAGATATTATTTATTACGCCATGGGGGATATATTATTATCGAGTCATGCTTTTTGCACTAAAGAATGCTGGGGCAACTTACATGAGGGCAATGACCACAATGCTTCATAACATGATGCACAAAGATATTGAAGTTTATGTGGACGACGTGATCATTAAGTCGAGAGACCAATCTGAGCATGCCAAAGATTTGAGAAAGTTCTTTGAAAGGCTTCGGAGGTATGATCTCAAACTTAACCCAACAAAATGTGTATTTGGAGTTCCATAGAGAAAACTCTTGGAGTTTATAGTCAGTCGACGTGGCATTGAATTAGATCCTTCAAAAATAAAAGCTATTCAAGATTTGCTTCCACCAAAAAATAAAATGGAGGTGATGAACTTACTTAGAAGGTTGAATTATATCAGTAGATTCATTGCTCAACTTACGACAACCTGCGAGCCAATATTCAAATTGTTAAAGAAGAATGCTAAAGTTAAATGGACTAAAGAATTTCCAGAGGCACTTGATAGAATTAAGAGATACTTGTCGAATCCACCTATTTTGGTTCCTCCAGAGCCGGGCAGGCCTTTGATATTATACATGTCTGTGTTAGACAATTTTTTTGGCTGTGTATTAGGTCAACATGATGTTATAGGCATAAAAGAACAAGTCATCTACTACCTCAGCAAAAAGTTTACCACCCATGAGGCTAAGTACACTCTTCTTAAGAAGATGTGTTGCACCTTAACTTGGGTAGCCCAAAAGCTGAAACATTACTTGTCATCTTATACTACTTACCTCATCTCTCGTATGGATCCTTTAAAGTACATTTTTCAGAAACCTATGCCTACAGGCAAACTTGCGAAATGACAGATGTTTCTCATAGAGTTTGATATTGTTTATGTGACACGAACTGCAATGAAAGCTCAAGCTTTAGCGGATTATTTGGCTGAAAATCCTATAGATGAGGAGTATGAGCCATTGAAGACTTATTTTCTAGATAAAGAAGTATTGTATGTTGATGAGTTTGTTTCTGAAGATTTCCATTTTGGATGGAAGTTGTTCTTTGATGGAGCTGCTAATATAAAAGGAGTGAGGATATGAGCAGTTCTTATTTCTGAATCAGGACAATATTATCCTATAACAGCCCAATTTTGATTCTACTGTACCAATAATATAGCAGAATACGAAGTTTGCATTCTGGGATTGAGAGTTGCCATTGACATGGGGGTCCAAGAACTATTGGTATTAGGAGATTCAGATTTATTAGTCCACCAAATCCAAAGAGATTGGGAGACTCGTGATTCAAAACTCTTACCATATAGAGGTTTTTTGCAAGATCTTTGTCAATGATTTGTATTAGTGAAGTTCAAACACATTCCCAGAGCTCATAATGAGATTGTTGATGCTTTGGCGACCTTATCTTCGATGCTTCAACATCCCGACAAAACTTATATTGATCCTTTGCATATACGGATTCATGATCAACATACATATTGTAATATGGTTGAGGAAGAACTTGATGGGGAGCCGTGGTTCCTTGATATCAAAGAGTATATTCAGACTTGAAAATATCCTATACATGTTGATGGTAACCAAAAGAGAACCATTCGACATTTTTCTAGTGGATTTTTCCTAAGTGGAGAAATCTTGTATAAGAGGACTCCTGATTTGGGACTTTTAAGGTGTGCAGATGCTAAAGAAGCTTCAAAAATCATGACTGAAGTACATTTTTGGATTTGTGGACCACACATGAGTGGGTATGTTTTGGCAAAGAAAATACTCCGAGCAGGTTATTATTGGCTCACCATGGAATGAGATTCCATTAATTTTGTTCGTAAATGTCATAAATGCCAGGTACACAAAGACTTGGTACATTCCCCTCTATCTGAGTTGCATATAATGACTGCTCTATGGCCTTTTGTGTCTTGGGAATGGACATAATTGGACCAATTAAACCAAAGGCCTTAAATAGACATAGGTTCATCTTGGTAGCCATTGATTATTTCACGAAGTGGGTGGAAGCAACAACCTTCAAGTCAGTGACCAAGAAAGCGGTGGTTGATTTTATTCACTCCAGCATCATTTGTCAGTTTGGCATTTCGCAGATAATTGTCACCGATAATGCTGCAAATCTCAACAGTCATTTGATGTAAGAAGTGTGCCAACAATTTAAGATTATGCATCTAAATTCTACTCCTTATCGCCCAAAGGCAAATGGGGTTGTAGAAGCTGCCAACAAGAACTTAAAGAAAATACTTCGTAAGATGGTGCAGGGTTCCCGATAAGGGCATGAAAAGTTACCTTTTGCTTTGTTGGATAATCGTACTATAGTTCAGACTTCAATTGGTGAAACTCCTTACTTGTTAGTGTATGGAACTGAAGCAGTTATACCTTCAGAGATTGAGATTCCATCTCTTCGAGTAGTCGTGGAAGCTAAAATTGATGAAAACCAATGGGTCAAGACTCGTTTGGAGTAATTAAGCTTGATTGATGAAAAAAGATTGACGTCAGTATGTCATGGACAACTATACCAGAAGAGAATGGCATGAGCATATAACAAAAAGGTGCGTCACAGACATTTTGAAGTTGGTCAGTTGGTACTAAGACGCATTCTACCTCATCAGATTGAAGCCAAAGGTAAATTTTCTCCTAATTGGCATGGGCCATTCATGGTGAAGAAAGTGTTACCTAATGGCGCGTTATATCTGACTGATGTAGAAGGAAAAATGGAAGGAATGCCGGTCAATGCTGATGCAGTTAAAAAATATTATGTATGATATTCATGTACAATTATGTTATGTATGTTTTGTACTTACATTTTTAAAGATTTGAAATGATGAAGGCATTTTGATCTATTATCCGAATAATATATCAACCTTTGTTACCTCTTTTTTGAGCTTTAGTGTTATTTTCTTTCGTACCCCTCTTTTAAATCAAAATAGAATTTGAAAAGTTGAAAAAAAAATATCAAGAAAAATGGAGTTAAAAAAAAAAGAAGAGAAAAAATCAATCAAAAATCCATAATTGAATGAGATGAAAAGAATTGATATTTTCCAAAATTTTTAGTGAGAAATTCATCGAAAATTCCAAAACGAGGGTAAACTTTGCTAAAATAATTCTTCTCACAGTGTATTACTGTTCCGGTGACGTGATTCAACCGGAAAACATCAAACCGGTCCCGCGCCGCTTCAATCTTCCTTTTTCTGTCACCCCCTTTTTTTTTTATGCCACCGGCCGGCGAAGTCAGCGCCGCTGTCGCCGCCATTCTCTTCTTCCCTTTCCCGCCGCCCTTCTCCTTTCCCCGCCGCCGCCAGCCACCACTGGCCCCAAAATACCCACGTCGGCGAACCAACTCACAGGAGTTGGCCTCTCTAACTGGCATCGCCATTTTCTTTTCTTCCGTTAACGTCCAACGAAAAATTCACAGATCTGGCCGTGTATTTATTTTTCCATTGGCATGATACAATTTTGGTTGATAACTTAGAAATATGAAATAATATCTTTATGCAATTATTTTAAGATAAAGAAGTAGTTTTGAAATATGACAATGACTCATATTTTTAAAGAATGTAATATATTAACATATTGTGATATAATGTCACGTTGTTAATTTTAGTATTTTCTTATCCTTTTCATAATCATGATATATTAATTAACTGTGTAATTCTTATGCATTATTAAATTAGTTTAACAATTTATAACAAGTGAAATTAATTGATTTAGGAGATATTATTTTCATTATTTATTTAGTTATTTATATGTCGTTAATAAATTTTGATAATTATTTATTAAATTAATTAATTACTTTTAATGATTATTGTTTTAGTTTAATGTTAAGGATAAATAATGTTTTCAATAAAAAAAAAGTTGTTACGAGTTTATAAAAGATAAATTAAAGTTTTTGATGTTAGGTAAATTAAGAATGCGGCATACACATCTTTTTGAGACTTTTTGAAAATTCAAGAGTGTAAAAATAAACCTTGGCAAATATTTTTTTTGCAACTTTTTTTTTAATTTTCATTAATTTATTTAATATAAAAGAATATACAAGTTTTAATATAATAAAAATGAGCGAATTTAGGCCTTAACATAATTTTTTCAAAATAGTTTTAGTTAAGATAAGTCAATAAAAGCGACCGTGCTAGAACCACGGGACTCGAGGGGTGCCTCACACCTTCCCCTCGGTCAACAAAATTCCTTACCCGGTCTTCCGTTTTCGCAGACCAACAAAGAGTCATTTCCTTTTGATTAGGGATTTAAAAAGGTGACTTGAAACACCATAACTCAATTCCAAGTGGCAACTCTGTAAATAAATTAATCACTATTCAATACCGTCACTTTAATTGGAAAAACTCTTCGACTTTCCTCGAACGACTCAATTAAGAATGCGGTGTACGTATCTTTCTTAGACACTTACAATTTAAGAATGTAATAATATACCTTGGTAAATATTTTTCTAAAAATTACTATAATAATTTTTTTTTACAAGAGTCTTATATAAATTTAGTATATTAAAATGAGCAATCTTAGGCCTTCACACAATTTATAAAATAATTTAAGTCAATATAAGTCAATAAAAGAAACCGTGCAAGAACCATTGGACTCGAGGGGTGCCTCACACCTTCCCCTCGGTCAACAAAATTCCTTACCCGGTCTTCTGTTTTCGCAGACCATAATAAAGATTCATTTTCTTTTGATTAGGGATTCAAAAAGGTGACTTGAAACACCAAAACTCAATTCCAAGTAGCGACTCTGTAATTAAAATAATCCCTATTCAATATCTTCACTTTAATTGGAAAAACCCTTCGACCTCGATCCCTTCGAGCGAAAAAGGGGTGTGACATCTCTGGCGACTCTGCTGGGGATTAACTAGAATTCGAGCTTTGGATATTGGCTTTTACTTTCTTTAATTATTTTGATATTGTGTTTGTTCGCCTTATGTGCTACTTGTTGCTCATTTACTGCTTTGATATTATCTGAACTGTATTATATATTGTCTTCTCTCGCGTACCCCTTCTGAGTCTCTGAAATAGGATAAAGGGAATGCAACATATGTATCCCACCTTCTTTTTGAGATAGCTGGAGTGTCGAGGCACCTGGTGAAGAACATAGTCACACATGTTAGGCGGGGTTCGGATCGGCAGCGAAGGCGGTGTTGCCCTACTACCGACCAAGTTGTTCCTCCTCGGCTCGAGTGTCCGCTCGGCAAGCCAGTCTAGACACCTATCCCTATTAGGTTTAAACTTAGAAGAACTGAAAACTCAGAATCTGATTATCCCTATTAGGTGCTTCTTTATTTGCATCATATGCATTTGACTTTGTGGGACTCGGCACAGGGGCCGGGTCTATCTAGGCTAGGTGACCTAATTTATAAAGACCAACATCTGCATCCTACGTGCTCTTTGACATTAATTTGGAAGACTTATTGTATTGTTGACCGGCTTTTTAGGCAACTTAATATTTTTGAAAAAAATAAAATAAGAAGAAGAATAAATGATTATTTTTATGAATATTATTATCTTTATTTTACTTTCCCTTTTTATTTTTCAAAATTAATTTTAACATAAAAATCATAATAGCCTGAACCTTTAGGGGTCGTGAGCTGAATTTTTATAAAGTAATAAAATAGGTAAACATATATTTTAACAGTCCTGAACTTTTAGGGGTCGTGAGACTGAAATTTTTATAAAACTTCATACATAAAACAATCATTCTATTTTTCTTTATTTCTGAGTCATTTTTCGTTCTCTTAAGGGTATTTAGGGGGTATTGTCTCCAATCATATAGTTAAAATTTTCTAGAGATCTGTTATTGCAAATTTTTTATTATAAGAGTCAACTTAAATAATTGTTTTTTCTAAATATATTATCAGTCATAGTTCTCAAGTCAAGTTAAAAAATTCTTTTCAAAAATTAATGAATTAATTTCAGCCTAAATCTAGACATTTATTAATTTCATGTCCTTGTCAATAGGTATAAAATGTCTCCCCCTGTTCGTGGGAAGCGTCCAAAGAGAAAGAGAGATGGGAGTGTACCGCTTCAGGTTATGGATTGTACCCCTTTCCAGCTTTAGTTGTGGTGGAACGAAATGTATAGATTAGATTATGACGAGATACATACGTATTTGGGTTTTTTGATGAGTATTATGACAATAAAGCCTAATAGGGAGGTGATTGATGCGTTACTAACCTTCTGGGACCCGAAGAACAATATGTTTCATTTTTCGGATTTTGAGTTGACTCCTACTGTAGAGGAGATAGCGGCCTATGTTGGATATGGGGATATACATCGGAAGAAACTTATAGACTCGAGACTCATTTCGATAAACAAATTTTTCAAACTCATGAACATAAGGAATTCAAAAGAAGAATCGATGATAAAAGGTTGGGTTTCCTTACAGTTTTTGTACGATAGATACGGAGGGCAAGAGGGGTTCATTGTAGCCTTTTTAGGCACTATGGTCTTCCCAAGGAGAGAACAAAAAATTAACATTCGTTTAGCAGGAGTGGTAAAGATACTGATTAAGAAAGATTATACTATGGTTCTAATGATCTAGCCAGATATCTACAGTGCTTTGACTGTTTGTTAGAAAGGAAAGAGTTTTTTCGAGGGATGTAATATCTTGTTACAGATGTGGATTGTGGAGCATCTCTACCGATGTCCTACAATGGCAATATTTAATCCAGAAAGATTCAATCGCATCAAAGATTTCGAAGAGAGGTTAGAGAAATATAAATGCCTAGAAGGAGTTAGAGATTGGGATAAGCTTTTTTGTTCTCTGACAGCAGATAAAATCACTTGGAATATCCCTTGGTTCCCTTGGAGGCAAGTCATACACAGTTTTGTCATTCGACTGTTCTTATTATTAATGGTTATTATTGGTGTTCAACCGTTTGTTCCATTGAGAGTTTTACGTCAGCTTGGAAGACGTCAAATAATTCTCATTACGGAAAATATGATCGAGTTCGTATTTGAGGTCAAACCAGAGATCCCACTTCCAAAGGAATTAACCCAGCAGATTTGGGATGGTTTCCGTATCATGGGTATTGAAATGATGGTCATAGAGCGTGAGAAAGGAGAAGTACAACCAGATTACCGTGAATGGTTTGAAGAACAGTCGAGTCCGCCAATTAGATCAGAAAGATTGGTTAGAGGACCTATAGATCAGGAAGATGGAATCAGGATAGGAATTGAGAGAGCCATGCGAGAAAATCATGAGGCCAACCAAGCTTTGAGAGAAAAATTAGAGCATGCCATGACAAAAATAGACGAACAACAAAGGGAATTTGCTGAAGAGAAAGCTAAATCAACAGATATTGAGGTTGAACTTCGGGGACAAATAAAATTGGCTACCACTAGAGGCTCACACATTGCAGAACTCGTTGCATCTCGCCGATAGAAAATGCAAGAAGTTGAAAAGAACATGCAAGAATAATTTGATTGAGTGAGATTTCAGTGGATCCGTGAAAGAGGAATATTGCGAGAACAGTTAGAGGTTGCTTCGGCTCGTGAACAACGTGAAATAGAGATGGTTGATTTCTGAGATTGATAGGCCCAGGAATGGGATCAAGCCTTCAGTTCCCTTCGAGGGAAGGTCCGCCGTGTCACACAAGATACTGCCAGAATGGGTTTGGATTATCAGCAGTTGGATCGTGAGGAATTTTTGGCATAAGTACCAAATTTTGCACAACGTCTCACTACTTTATAGGAGGAAATATATTTGAGTTTGGGAGGACATATTAAGCCGAAGTCTCATTGAATGGATAGTTGTTTTCTTTGTCATAGTTTTTCATTTTCAGTTTTAAAACTTCTTGTTTAGATATTATGTCTTTTAGTTTTCAGATGTCAGTTAGTAGGTTTTATTTTAGGAGTTGGACTAGTTATTTTGTCATATTTATATTATAGAATGTAATGAAGTTGACTGTTTATTTCTATATATATTACATATGTTTTACTTCACTTACTTTATTTATTTTCTTCAATAATAATAATAAAAAAGAAAAAACAATTTTGTTAAATTCCTCCCGAACTACGCAGGATCTGATTCATGTCTTGACATATAGATGCATGACATATAACTTGACATTATAATGTGTTAAAAATATAGCACTCACCTGTTTGCTACTTGGTTACAAAAAGATAATTAATTGGTGGTTGGTTTGTGGTTTAAACTGGCATCACATCCGTATAACACCAGATACAAGGGTAAAAGAAGAATGACCCACAGAGAAGGTATAGGGTTTGACAGTGAAGAAAAGCAGAATCAGTTGATTTCGTAGGAAGTAGCATCAATGGAAGAAATAAAGTCATTGAAACAACAGATGGAAGAGATGTACCAAGCTTGGTTGAATGGACAAGCCCCGCCTTCTTCAATCCCTGGACTTTCGACTTCGAATGTTCCAAATTCTGACCCAGCTCAAACTAGTGATCCATTTTACCCACCAGGATTTGGCCCATTTGCTAATATGTATGGAGTTGCTGGTACTTCTACCATGCACCCACCGAATCCATCTGTCGCAAATAACCCATTTTTTTATTCTGTAGCACCAGCCGCCGCGGGTACTCAACCGACAGTACCAAAGCAAATGGGGAAACCAAGTCATGATATGTTGTATCCACCTGAAATGACTTTCAAATCTCAAAATACACATTATCATGTTCATCAACGCGATACTCCTATCGTGATTGAGAAGATTGCCAAGAATGAGGAACAGGAGGAGATGGCTAGAAAAGTTAAAAGCTTGGAGCAGAGTATGAGAAATATGCAAGGATTAGGTGGACCAAAAAGTGTTTCATACAAGGATTTGTGTATGTTTCCTGATGTCTATTTGCCGATAGGATTCAAAATGCTAAAGTTTGACAAATATGAAGGACACGGTGATCCTGTAGCTCATTTGAAAAAGTTTTGAAATCAATTAAGGGGCGCAGGAGAAAAAGAGGAATTATTGATGGCTTACTTTGGATAAAGCCTAGAAGGAATAGCTTCTGAATGGTTCATTGATCAAGACATTTCCCATTGGCACGTATGGGATGACATGGCTCGGGATTTCATTTAACAATTTCAATATAACATTGAGATAGTTCCAGATCATACTACGCCTTCCAACATGAGAAAAAAGATGATCGAAAGTTTTCGAGAATATGTCGTCAGATGGAGAGAGCAGTCTTCAAGAGTCATACCATCGATAAAAGAATATGAAATGATTGATATTTTTCTGCAAGCACAAGAGCCTGTTTATTTCCATCATTTGCTCTCTACTATCGGAAGCACAGTTGTCGAAGTTATCAAAGTAGGAGAGATGGTATAAAATGGAATAAAATCAGGAAAAATCATCAATCAGGCCGCTTTGAAAGCAACAACACAAACAATTCAAAGTGGTACAGGAAGTTTCGGGGGAAAGAAAAGAAAAGAGGATATAGCAACTGTCGTGCCAAGTCCACGACAAAATTGGAGGGGTGCGCATCAACCATACACACAAAATCCATTATCTTTTGTTCGTTCACCTCAATATCCTATTTACAATGTACAACCATATGCTCGGGCTCCTTCTTACCTGCAATGGCGTGCACCAGCTATCCAAAATCATCTACCGGTCCCGCAAGTTCAAAGAGGCCCTCCCAGGTCTAATTTCTGGCCTAGAGCAGACTTCAAAAGGAATAACATGGTAAAAGATAATTTCACTCCTATTGGAATATCTTACACCAGTTTATTTCATAGGATGAGAAAAATGAATGTTCTAAACCTAATTGAGTGAAGAATCCTGAATCCTCCTCAAAGAACTTGGACTTTTCTAGAAGATGTGAATACTGTTCTGATGCCCGAGGGAACGACACAGAGAAATATTGGTATCTTAAAAAATCCATTCAAGAGTTTATTAATACCCAACAAATCATGGTAGAAAGTCCAGAGGCTCCAAATGTCAATCAAAATCCGCTGCTAGATCATAATGGAACAAACATGCTTGAAGTGATACTCAGTTGTGAAGATGCTACGATTTCCTTTAAGCCGATCATTAAAATTAAAACTGATTCGGAAAAATCAGCAAATGTTGTGGATTTGACAAAAGAAAAGCCTGCAGAAGCGGAGGTAGTGATAACAAAACCCGAATCATCGAATGCTCCCATGGTGGTGGGGAAACAGATTTCAGAAAATATTGGGTCAAGTCAAGTGAAGCCAAAACTCATTATTCCTGGAAAGTCCAATAAGCCTCTTTTAATCATAAAAAGAGATCCCATAGCTCCTATTGTTATTAAAACAGTGTCACAGTTGCCTATGGTTGATACCAAAACTATCCCTTGGAATTATGATCGGGTTATAGTGATGCACAAGGGGTAAGAAGTGACTGAAGATGTAGATGAAGTAGGGGGATTAATTCGATCTAGAAGATGTTATGCTCCAATAGAGTTAAGAAAGAATAAATAAGAATGAATGACAGTCAAGAATCCTGTCACTGCTGAAGAAGCTGAAGAATTCTTAAAAAAATAAAATTGCCAGAACATTCTGTTGTATAACAGTTGAAGAAGACATCAGCACAGATTTCTTTGTTGTCTTTATTGATACATTCAGAGGAACATCGTAAGGCTATAATGAAGATTTTTAATGAAGCATGTTTATCCAGTGAGATTAGAGTAAATCAACTGGAAAAAGTTATTGGAAGGATCCTTGAAGCAACTAAAATTACTTTCTCAGACAATGAATTGCCTATGGAAGGTACTGAGCATAACAAAGGTCTGTACATTTCTATGAAATGTGAACATTCCATCGTCACTCGAGTGTTAATTGATGGAGGATCAGGCGCTAACATTTTTCCTATGTCAACTTTTCAAAAGTTGAATGTTAATGTGGAAATAATCCGACCTAATAATGTATGCGTCAAAGGTTTTGACGGATAAAAAACTGATGCCATTGGTGAAATAGAGTTCATATTGACAATTAGACCTGTGGAGTTTACTATGGATTTCCAAGTGCTGAACATTGAAACTTCATATAATATGTTATTGGGAAGGCCATGGATTCATAGGTCTAAAGCAGTCACATCAACATTGCATCAAATGGTCAAATTTGAACACGACAAGAAAGAAATAATTGTTCATAGTGAAGGAGACTTATCCATATATAAAGACTACTTCGTTTCCTCCATCGGAGAAGATACTGCTGATAATGTGTTAATTCATCAAGCTTCTGAGGTAGTGGCTGTTGAGCATATCCTCAAGGGGAATCTCATCGCAAGACCACAATTGTACTATGCATCTGTTATGATAGTGAATGAAATGTTGAAGCATGGTTTTGAACCAGGAAAAGGTCTAGGGATGTTTTTGCAAGGCATAGTTTATTCGAAAAACCTCTATGAGAACGTTGGTACTTTTTGTTTGGGATACAAGCCTACTGCGGAAGATATAAAGAAGGCTAAAAAGTGTAGGAAAGAGTCATGGTCACTTACCAAGCCGATACCACCACTTCACAAGTCTTTCATCAATTTCAGTGTTGCTGGATCCTCCAAGTTACCTGCTGCAGAATCAATGAATGATGATACAGAGTTGATTGGCCTTTTTCAGAATATGTTCATTGAAACTGATATGGTTAAAATTAAAGAAGGTACCAGCAATGCAGATGTGAAGTTTGTCGGCCCTGATGTCCAGCTTCACAATTGGGAGGCCACTCCTCTCCCTATTATAAAGGAGTCTAGGTAGTTTGTTTGTGTTTCTTATAGTTGTAGTAGTTTGTTTGTTTTTACTCCTGTAATTTAAATCATTCTTGGATTGTAATTCAGAACTTTAAACTTTGTATTTTAGGTTAAAACTCTTTCTATCTATGTTTCTAATAAAGCGTAGTTTCCCTTTGTTTTATTTTGAGTTAGCTTTTTATTTATTTATTTTCTATCATACAGTTCTTTCTATGCCGATTCTAATGATATGACATGCATGAAGAATTGTCAACCAGATTTAAAAACCCAATCTAATTATGTAATAATCAATAAAGAAGTTGAATACGATGAAGGAGAAACATTTATGGATATAAGAAAAGATTTCAAACAGTTTGAGAATAAGACAAATCCCAATTTGGAAGAAACGGAGGCGATCAATTTAGGAGATCATGAAAATATTAGGGAGACTAAGATAAGTGTACATGTTCAACCACAACAAAAGAAAGCTGTAATTGATGCTTTGCATGAGTATAAAGACATCTTTGTGTGGTCTTATGATGATATGCCTAGTTTGAGCACTGATTTGGTAGTTCACAAGTTGCCAATTGATCCTGCTTTTCCTCCTGTTAAGCAAAAGCTAAGAAATCTCAAAACTAACATGCGTGTAAGAATCAAAGAGTAAATCACGAAGAAACTTGAGGCTAAAGTCATTCGAGTGTCCCAATATCCTACTTGGTTGGAAAATATTGTCCCTATTCCAAAGAAGGATGGCAAAGTTCGGATGTGTGTTGATTATCGTGATTTAAATAAAGCAAGTCCAAAAGATAATTTTCCACTTCCCAATATTCATATTTTGTTGGACAATTGTGCCAAACATGATCTTGCGTCTTTTGTGGATTGTTATGCGGGGTATCACCAGATCATTATGGATTCAGAAGATGCGGAAACGACATCATTCATTACGTCATGGGGGACATATTCTTATTGAGTCATGCCTTTTGGACTTAAAAATACTGGGGTAACTTACATGAGGGAAATGACCATAATGTTTCATGACATGATGCAAAAAGAGATTGAAGTTTTTGAGGACGACGTGATCAGTAAGTCGAGAGAGCAATCTGATCATGTCAAAGATTTGAGAAAATTCTTTGAAAGGCTTCGGAGGTATGATCTCTGACTTAACCCAGGAAAATGTGTACTTGGAGTTCCATCAGGAAAACTTTTGGATTTTATAGTCAGTCGACATGGCATTAAGTTAGATCCTTCAAAAATAAAAGCTATTCAAGATCTGTCTCCACCAAAAAATAAAACGGAGGTGATGAGCTTACTTGGAAGGTTGAATTATATCAGTAGATTCATTGCTCAACTTACGACAACCTGCGAGCCAATATTCAAATTATTAAAGAAGAATGCTGAAGTTGAATGGGCTGAAGAATGTCAAGAAGCATTTGACAGAATTAAGAGATACTTGTCGAATCCACCTATTTTGGTTCCTCCAGAGCTGGGCAGACCTTTGATATTGTACATGTCTGTGTTAGACAATTTTTTTGGCTGTGTATTAGGTCAACATAATGTTACAGGAAGAAAAGAATAAGTCATCTACTACCTCAACAAAAAGTTTACCACCTATGAGGATAAGTACACTCTTCTTGAGAAGACGTGCTGCGCCTTAACTTGGGTAGCCCAAAAGCTAAAACATTACTTGTCATCTTATACTACTTACCTCATCTCTCATATGGATCCTTTAAAGTACATTTTTCAGAAGCCTATGCCTACATACAAACTTATAAAATGGCAGATGTTGCTCACAGAGTTTGATATTGTTTATGTGACACGAACTGCAATGAAAGCTCAAGCTTTAGCAGATCATTTGGCTGAAAATCCTATAGATGAGGAGTATGAGCCATTGAAGACTTATTTTCCAGATGAAGACGTATTGTATGTTGATGAGTTTGTTTCTGAAGATTGCCATTCAGATTGGAAGTTGTTCTTTGATGGAGCTGCTAATATAAAAGAAGTGAGGATAGGAGCAGTTCTTATTTCTGAATCAGTACAATATTATCCTATAACAGCCCAGCTTCAATTCTACTGTACCAATAATATGGCAGAATACGATGCTTGCATTCTGGGATTAAGATTAGCCATTGACATGGGGGTCCAAGAACTGTTGGTATTAGGAGATTCAGATTTATTAGTCTACCAAATCCAAGGAGATTGGGAGACTCTTGATTTGAAACTCCTACCATATAGAGGTTGTTTGCAAGATATTTGTCAAAGATTTGTATTAGTGAAGTTCAAACACATTCCCAAAGCTCATAATGAGATTGTTGATGCTTTGGCAACCTTATCTTCGATGCTTCAACATCCCGATAAAACTTATATTGACCCTTTGCATATACAGATTCATGATCAACATGCATATTGCAATGTGGTTGAAGAAGAACTTAATGGGGATCCGTGGTTCTAGGATATCAAAGAATATATTCAGACTGGGAAATATACTGTACATGCTGATGGTAATCAAAAGAGAACCATTCGACGTTTTTCTAGTGGATTTTTCTTAAGTAGAGGAATCTTGTATAAGAGGACTCCTGATTTGGGACTTCTGAGGTATGTAGATGCTAAAGAGGCTTTAAAAATCATGACTGAAATACATTCTGGGATTTGTGGACCACACATGAGTGGTATGTTTTGGAAAAGAAAATACTCTAAGAAGCTTATTATTGGCTCACCATGGAGCGAGATTCCATCAATTTCATTCGTAAATGTCATGAATGCCAGGTACACAGAGACTTTATACATTCCCCTCCATCTGAGTTGCATATAATGACTGCTCTATGGCTTTTTGTGGTTTGGGGAATGGACATAATTGGACTAATTGAACCAAAGGCCTCGAATGAACATAGGTTTATCTTGGTAGCCATTGATCATTTCCCGAAGTGGGTGGAAGCATCGACTTTCAAGTCAGTGACCAAGAAAGTGGTGGTTGATTTTATTCACTCTAACATCATTTGTCGGTTCGACATTCCACAGATAATTATCACAAATAATGTTGCAAATATCAATAGCCATCTGATACAAGAAGTGTGCCAGAAATTTAAGATTATGCATCGTAATTCAACCCCTTATCGTCTAAAGATGAATGGAGCTGTAGACGCTGCCAACATGAACTTAAAGAAAATACTTCGCAAGATGGTGCAGGGTTCCCGACAATGGCATGAAAAGTTACCTTTTGCTTTGTTGGGTTTTCATACTACAGTTAGGTCTTCAATTGGTGTAACTCCTTACTTGTTAGTGTATGGAACTAAAACAGTTATACCTACAGAGATTGAGATTTCATCTCTTCGGGTAACTGTGGAAGTTGAAATTGATGAAGACCAATGGGTCAAGACTCGTTTAGAGCAATTAAGCTTGATTGATGAAAAAAGATTGACGTCAGTATATCATGGAAAACAATACCAGAAGAGAATGGTACTAGCATATAACAAAAAGGTGCATCACAGACATTTTGAAGTTGGTCAGTTAGTACTAAGACGAATCCTTCCTCATCAGATTGAAGCCAAAGGTAAATTTTCTCCTAATTGGCGTGGACCATTCATGGTGAAGAAAGTGTTACCTAATGGCGCATTATATCTGACTGATATAGAAGGAAAAATGGAAGGAATGTCGGTCAATGCTGATGCAGGTAAAAGATATTATGTATGATATTCATGTACAATTATATTATGTATGTTTTGTACTTGCATTTTTAAAGATTGAAATGATGAAGGAATTTTATTTTACTATCCGAATAATATATTAACCTTTGCTTACCCCTTTTGAGATTTTATCTTTCTTCATACCCCTCTTTTGGAATCAAATTAAAGTGAAAAAAAAAGTTGAAAAAAATAATAAAAAAAAATCAAATCAAAAATTCAAAATCAAGCAAATGAATTTAGATGCCTGAACTAAGTTTGACCTGATTCTTGCTATGACAAGATACGTAGGCAGCCCTACTCTGGGGTTCTGTCCAACCAAGAGAAAATTTAAATTACCTAGGATGAAAAAAAAACTGGGGCAAAAGTTTATTTTCTTAAAAGAATCGATTCCAAAAGTTGAATGTTTTACCCAGTGATTATGTAAATATTCGAAGCTTATGCCGCCCTTTCTTTCTAACCCCTTTCCAAAAGCAAAGTTACAACCAAAGAAAGACCTTCAGATAATCTTTGAGAATGTCAAGGATAAACATGTTATGAGTGCATGATATTTCATATTTTGGGTGTTATTTCCTGAAAAAAATGAAAATGAGAGAGTTTTATCGGTGAAAACCCTTTCGGGCACCATAAGACGACAATGAGTTGAGAAAGAGATGAAAATGAGATAGGCTCGATGGCAAAAACCCATTGAGGTGCCACAAGCCGAAGGAGGATAGTAATTTAGAGTGAATAAATTAAACAATGGCTTAGTTTCAAACTCAATATGTGGGCAAAAGTTGACAAATGATTGGCATGGGTAGATCTGGTAGTTTGATTCAAAATGCATGTCATAATCACCAGAATCGGTTTCCACATTCAAATAAGTTTCCTCTTTGTTTTGAAAAAGAGATGCCTATTGTCTTTTTATTTTTGTTTTATTTTTTATTTTTATTTTTTGTGTCCTTGTCATCAAACGAAATTTTTTTGTTGTCTTTTGAATCAAATTCACGTCAAGTCAAGTGAGAAAGGACTCCAAACTTGCTACCAACTCCTTTAAGGGTACAAAGCAAGACAAAGGGTCGATGCACAGAGATAATGTTTCAATATAAAAGTAAGGTACTCAAGATGATTGTGATTTGACCATTTTTAAGGGATGTATTGGAAGCTAAACTCAAAAGCATCATACAACAGAAATATGATTTGAGTTGAGGACTCAGTAGTCGAAACTCGGAGTCAGAAGTATGACAATTCAGTGAATATTTGTCAAAGATTAGAAAAGGAGTTAAGCATGGAAAGTGCAAGAACGGACACTTCAAAAGCCAAATGCCACAAACCAACCACCACATGTTCTTAAAAACTCATAATTTTTCTTTGTTTGAAACAGAGATGGGATATTCTTTTTCACATTAAAGTTTTCAGACAAAGGATACGATTTCACATTTCTGTCAACGTAATAAGCATGGTTACAACATTTGATGTTGGATATTGGTCATGGTAAACTTTACTCTTTGCAAGATATATTAAGATCCAGTGACACATAAATTTTTCCAATACAAACTGGGGCAAAAATTTTATGTGTGTTGTATGGGAATTTAATTTTTGCACGGGACTGTCATGAAAAACAAGAATTTATTTTATGCTCAGGACCCTCCTGAAGAATGGGGCAGGACCCTCCTGAAGAATGGGGCAGGACCCTTCTGAATAATGAAAATTTATTTTATGTTCAGGACCCTCCTAAAGAATGGGACAGGACCCTCCTGAAGAATGGGACAGGACCCTCCTGAAGAATGGGACAGGACCCTCCTGAAGAATGGGAATTTATTTTATGCTCAGGACCCCCTGAAGAATGGGACAAGACCCTCCTGAAGAATGAGAATTTATTTTATGCTCAGGACCCTCCTGAAAAATAGGACAGGACCCTCCTGAAGAATGGGAATTTATTTTTTATGCTCAGGACCCTCCTGAAGAATGGGAATTTATTTTATATCCAGGACCCTCCTGAAGAATGAGATGGTGTTTTTCTGTTTCACTATTTGCTTTGAGTCCAGAAGCCCGCTTGAAGAACAGGGTGAAGAAGTTGTAAGTACAGGAGCCCGCCTGAAGAACAGGGTGAAGAAATTATAAGTCCAGGAGCCCGCCTGAAGAACAGGGTGAAGAAATTATAAGTCCAGGAGCCCGCCTGAAGAACAGGGTGAAGAAATTAGAAATCCAAGAGCCCTCCTGAAGAACAGGGTGAAGAAATTATAAGTCCAGGAGCCCTCCTGAAGAACAGGGTGAAGAAATTATAAGTCCAGGAGCCCGCCTGAAGAACATGATGAAGAAATTATAAGTCCAAGAGTCTGCCTGAAGAACAGGGTGAAGAAGTTGTAAGTCCAGGAGCCCGTCTGAAGAACAGGGTGAAGAAATTGTAAGTCCAGGAGCCCTCCTGAAGAACAGGGTGAAGAGATTAGAAGTCCAGGAGCCCGCCTGAAGAATAGGGTGAATTTTTGAGTTCAAGTCATGAAGACTTGAATCAAGATTCTAAAGATTGCATTTTTCATTTGTATTTTTCATTTTTGATTTTGTTAGTCATTTGATGTAAAAAAAAAGTAGAAGTCGTCAACCGAAAACTCGACGGAATCTCACTTCACGTCTCACTCTTTCTCTCATCATGTTACCTTTGAACTACTCGTGACCTGATTCTCTTATAACCCGGGATAGGTAGGATGTCCAAAACAAGGAATCAGTCACATTTTTCCTTTTATTTAAATTTTAAGTTTATGTTATTCTTAGTTTTCAAATAATCGGAGGATTAAAAATCATATCTTGTCTACTTCTTTGTATGAAAACTCTCCGAGATTTCACACAAAGAGGGGCAAAAATGTAGACACGTGATTTTGGATCTTCCCTAAATTTTAGGTTGTTTGTCAATATTAAATATTTTATATTTATATATTTAATCATATATTACTTTGATTCTTATTTTTATTTTTATTTTAATAAATGTTTAGTTAAAAAGTAAATAACTAAATAAATTTAATTTTTAGATATTTTGTTTATATTTTTATTCTAATTTTAAAAATGATATAAAAATATATTATTTATTCTAAATTTTAACCAATAAATTATTAGTTTTAATACTATTTTGTTATATTTATTTTTGTCTATTTATAAATTGTTATTACGTTTTGATTAATATAAAATTAATTAATTATTATATTTATTGTTATTATTATTTTATTTATTTATTATTATTATCATATTTATTTATTATTATTATTATTGTCTTCAATTGAAAAATAAAAAAAATAAAAAAAATATTTTTCAAATTCATAAATCTTATCTATTAAAAACTATTCCCCCCATATTCCCCCCCCCCCAACAATCCCCTATTTAAAGGACTCTTCACCCAACCACGTACATTCTGACCAGATCATCACATCAGAAACCAGAAACTAAAAAATCATAGAAAAAGAGAGTGAAAAATTAGAGAAAAAGAGAGTGAAATATTAGAGAAAAAGAAAAACATAGAGAAAAAGATAAGGAAAACATCAGCGAAAGAAAAGAAAAGAAAAAGTTGAAGTGAATTTCTTATCGGAGTTTTCGGTGACGAAGTTTGAAGTTCGGCTTTAATTTATTAACAGGTTCTGTTCAATTATGTAGTATTTATTTTCATGAATTTTATTTTATAAAAGCATGAATGAAAAATGCTTAAATAATTTGATGATTTATGATTATGTGAGTATTTGTTACAGTTAACAATGAAAAGTATTTATTTTTATGTGTATGTTACAAAAACAGAGTAAAATTACTCGTACCCATTTACACACAGTTACATGAATCCACTTTTCATATGCATGTACACATACTAATTTCCCACTTATCATGCATCCTTATTTTCATTTTAGTCTCAAAACATACAACATCTATATTAATTGCCATTCACACACATATATTGTACATATAAAATAGTCACCATAATCACAACGAATATGTATGTATACAGTAAAAAAAAAAGTAGAGTAGGAGAGATCGATAAAAAGAAAGAAGATAACGAGAGGAAGAGAGGAAAGATCGAAAGTTGAACGGAGAAGAGAAAATCCATCGTTTTAAATTTTCCAACAAGTTTCTCACCGAATACCGATCAAACCATCATCATCGCCGGCGACGCCGTTAATGGCAAAGCCATGGCTGATGGTACATAGTCATTGTCATCGCCAACCCTTTCTTTCCCTTCCCGTCGCCGTAATTCTCCAAAAACCGGCCGGCCACCACTAGATCTGTTGCTGCCAGCCGCGCGAAAATCAGCTTAGATCCCGCTGGAATCAACTAACAACGTTGGAATTCCCCAAAGCCGCGTCGACCATCCCTTTTTCCTCTTTTCCCAGATCTAACCGAATTCATAATTTTTGGTGTCATTCCGGAGAAAGCCAAAGAAACGACGTTCTTATTACTGGCGCTCCATTGATTGTGTTAATCATATTTGTTTATTAATTTGAGTCCAAATTTGATTTGAAACCTTTTATATTTGATTTATTTTATTAAATTAAGAGTATAATATTAACCTTCAACTAAATATGGATAGCTTTATGCATTTAATTTATTTCTTATTTCTTTATTGTAATTAACATAATTTGCTAATATTATTTGTTAAATTAATTAACCGCTTTGATTAAATTTTTGTGCAAAGATTTTGTATTAAGAATAAATAGTGCTTAGAATAAATAAAAATTATTTCGAGTTTATAAAAGACAATTTAATACTTTTAACGTTAGATAGATTCTTACGTTTTAAAATATTTGTCTCAATTAAGAATGCGACATATGCATCTTTTCGAGATATTTGAAAATTTCAAAGATGCAATAATGCACCTTGACAAATATTTTTCTAAAATTAACTTTCATCGATTTAATATAAAATATATAGACAATTTTCAATATTAAAAAATGAGTGAATTTAGGCCTTAACATAATAGTTTAAGACAAGATAAGTCAATAAAAGCGATCGTGCTAGAACAACGGGATTCGAGGGGTGCCTCACACCTTCCCCTCGGTCAACAGAATTCCTTACCCGGTCTTCTGTTTTCGCAGACCATAATAAAGAGTCATTTCCTTTTGACTAGGGATTCAAAAAGGTGACTAGGAACACCAAAACTCAATTCCAAGTGGCGACTCTGTAAATAAAATAATCCCTATTCAATACCGTCACTTTAATTGGAAAAAACCTTCAACTCGATCCCTTCGAGCGAAAAAGGGGTGTGACATCTATGCCTAATAGGGATAACTAGATTCTGAGTTTTCAGTTCTTCTAAGTTTAAACCTAATAGGTATAGGTGTCTAGACTGGCTTGCCCGAGCGGACACTCGATCCGGGGAGGGAAAACTTGGTCGGTAGCAGGGAAACACCGCCTTCGTTGCCGATCCGAACCCCGCCTAACATGTGTGACTATATCCTTCACCAGGTGTCTTGACACTCCAGCTATCTCAAAAAGAAGGTGGGATTCATATGCTGCATTTCCTTTATCCTATTTCAGAGACTCAGAAGGGGCACACGAGAGAAGACAATATATAATACAGTTCAGATAATATCAAAGCAGTAAATGAGCAATAAGTAGCACATAAGGCCAATAAACACAATATCAAAATAATTAAAGCAAGTAAAAGCCAATATCCAAAGCTCGAATTCTAATTAATACCCAGCAGAGTCGCCAGAGATGTCACACCCCTTTTTCGCTCGAAGGGATCGAGGTCGAAGGATTTTTCCAATTAAAGTGACGATATTGAATATGGATTATTTTAATTACAGAGTCGCCACTTGGAATTGCGTTTTGGTGTTCCAAGTCACCTTTTTGAATCCCTAATCAAAAGAAAATAACTCTTTATTATGGTCGGCAAAATAGAAGACCGGGTAAGGAATTTTGTTAACCGAGGGGAAGGTGTGAGGCACCCCTCGAGTCCCGTGGTTCTAGCACGATCACTTTTATTGACTTATCTTGACTTAAATTATTTTATAAATTGCGTGAAGGCCTAAGATTGCTCATTTTAATATACTAAATTTATTTAAGACTCTTGTAAAAAAAAATGATTAAAGTAATTTTTAGAAAAATATTTACCAAGGTGTATTATTACATCCTTAAATTTTAAGTGTCTAAGAAAGATGCGTACACTGCATTCTTAATTGAGACGATTTTTTTTTTTTTTAAATGCTTGAAATTTTCTAGCAATAAACTAATCTAGTAAAACAATTATCAATCTTTGTTAATGATAATGAAATAACAATAAAATAAAATAAAAATAAAGTGGATAATAATAATAATAATAATAATAAAATAAAATTAAATACATACGAAATTAGTCATATAATATTTAATTTTATTATGATTCGTCATATTATATTTATCTAAAAAGGAAAAAAATCAGTTAATTAATACTTAAGAGATAAAGCAAAGATTCCTTTTTCCACTAAACATGCATAATGAACTTAATTTCCTCCTAACCAATTTCAACCAAATAATACAGTATAACTTTTATTTATTTATTAGTAAATCAAATATAAAATATCATAAAATTACAACTTTAACTATTGATAGAGAAAGATTAGTTAATTTAACGAAATAATTCTTAAAATTTATTAATGGTAATGAATAATTATAATGATAAACGTAATAAATAATAAAATATTCACAACTACTTATATATTATTTAGATTTTTATTATAATCCAAAAAATTATTATTTTTAAAATAAATTAGTTAATTAAAAATTATTTAAAAATTCATTCAAAAAATTGAAATAAAGAAAAACAGAAAACGTATTATATAGGAAATTCAAAGGACCATTAAATAATTAAATCAAAATATAAGTCAACCATTCTTTTACAGATAAAAAAAAATCAACAGAATATTCTATGAATTATACACAAGAGCATCTGTATGGTTATGGTGTTCGACTAAGCTTGCCCGTCGGTGATTAACTCCGGCGAGGCGCGGCAGTGATAGGGGGGGGTGCCGGCGTGGATATAATAAAAATAGAAGACAATAATAAAAATAATAATAATTATAATAGTAACATTTAATTAATTTTATGTTTAAGAAAAATATAATAAAATTTACAAATAGTTAAAATAAATAAAATAATACCAAAATTATTAATTTATTAAAATTTAGAAAACAAAAATATATATTTTATTTTATTATTAGTTTTAATATCTCAAAATTAACTTTACTTAATTATTCATTTTTAACTAAAAATTTATTAAAAATAAAAATATTAATCAAAAAATAATATATAATTAAATATTTAAAATTGAGGGAGGATCAAAAATCACGTGTCTACATTTTTGCTCCCTTTGTGTGGAATCTCTTAGAGTTTTCATACAAAGAAGTCGACAAGATATGATTTTTTACCCTCCAATTATTTGAAAGGTAAGGATAAAATGAAATTAAAATAAAAGAAAACAATGTGACCGAGTCCTATTTTTGGACAGCCTACCTATCCCGGGTTATAAGGAAAATCAGGTCACGAGTAGTTCAAAAGTAATTTGGTGAGAGAAAAAGTTAAAGTCGAGTGAGATTCCGTCGAGTTTTCGGTTGACAACTTTTGCCTTTACATTCAATTGACTAATAAAGATAAAAAATGAAAAATACAAAAAATTGCAATCTCTAGAATCTTGATTCAAGCCTTCGCGACTTGAATTTAAAAATTCACCATATTCTTCAGGCGGGCTCCTGGACTTAGAACTTCTTCACCCTATTCTTCAGGCGGGCTCCTGGATTTACAACTTCTTCACCTTGTTTTTCAGGCGGGCTTCTGGACTTTCAATTTCTTCACCTTGTTCTTTAGGCGGGCTCCTGACTTGAAACTTCTTCACCCCTGTTCTTCAGGCGGGCTCCTGGATTTCCAATTTCTTCACCCCGTTCTTCTGGCGGGCTACTGACTTGCAACTTCTTCACCCTGTTCTTCAGGCGGGCTCCTGGACTTCCAATTTCTTCACCCTGTTCTTCAGGCGGGCTCCTGGACTTACAACTTCTTCATCCTATTCTTCAGGCGGGCTCTTGAACTCAAAGAAAATAGTGAAACAGAAAAATAACATCCCATTCTTCAGGAGGGTTCTGAATATAAAATAAATTTCCATTCTTCAAGAGGGTCCTGAGCAAAAAATAAATTCTCATTCTTCAGGAGGGTCCTTAGCAAAAAATAAATTTCCATCCTTCAATAGGGTCCTGAGCAAAAAATAAATTCCCATTCCTCAGGAGGGTCCTGAGCAAAAAATAAATTCCATACAACACACATAAATTTTTTTCCCTAGTCTGTACTGGAAAAATTTATGTGTCACTTAATCTTAATATATCTCGCAAAGAATAAAGTTTACCATGACCGAGATCCAGTATCAGATATTGTTACCATGCTTCTTGCATTGAGAAGTGTGAAGTCACATCCTTTATCTGAAAACAATTATTTCATCTCTGTTCCAAACAAAGAAAAATTATGAGTTTTAAAATATGTGGTGGTTGGTTTGTGGCATTCAGCTTTTGAAGTGGCCGCTCTCGCACTTGCCATGCTCAACTCTTTTCTAATCCATGATAATATTCATTGAATTATCATACTTCTGACTCAGAATTCTAACTATTGAGATCCTCAACTCAAATCATATTTCTATTGTATGATGCTTCTGAGTTTAGCTTCCAATATATCCCTTAGATTTTCACGAGTTTAAAATGGTCAAATCATAATCATCTTGAGTATCTTACTTTTACTTTAAAAAGTTGTCTCTGTGCAACGACCCTTTGTATTTCTTTGTACCCTTAAAGGAGTTGGTAGCGAGTTTGGAGTCCTTTCTCACTCGACCTGACGTGAATTTGACTCAAAAGACAACAAAATTTTTTTGTTTGATGAAAAGGACACAAAAAATTAAAAATTAAAATAAAACAAAAAGAAAAAGACAATAGGCATCTCTTTTTTTTAAAACAAAGAGAAAACTTATCTGAATGTGAAAACTGATTCTGGTGATTATGGCATGCATTTTGAATCAAACAACCAGATCTACCCACACCAATCATTACAATTTTTGTCCACTTATTGAGCTTCAAATTAAGCCAATCTTGAACTTGTTCCTTCTTGATAACAACCTTTCTTCGGCTAGTGGCACTTCAATGGGTTTTTGCCAACGAGCCTATCTCTTTTTTATTTCTGTCTCAGTTCACAGTCGTCTTATGGTGCCCGAAAAGGTTTTCACCAATAAGACTCTCTCATTTTCATTTTTTCATTTTTTTATTTTTCTAAACAAACACCCAAAATATGAAATATCATGCACTCATAATGTGTTTAGCCTTGACATTCTCAAAGATTGATCCGAAGGTCTTTCTTTGGTTGTAACTTGGCTTTTGGATAGGGTTAGAAAGAAAGGTCGGCATGAGGCTAAAAAATTTATATAATATTGGGTGAAATATTCAACTTTTGGAATCGATTCTTTTAAGAAAATAATTTTTTGCGCCAGTTTTATTTCATTCTGGGTAATTTGAATTTTCTTCTGGTTAGACCAAACCCCAGAGTAGGGCTGCCTACGTATCTTGTCATAGCAAGAATCAGGTCAAACGAAGTTCAGGAAACATCATTCTTTTTCTTGATTTTAAATTTTTGATTGATTTCTTCTATTTTTTTTCAATTTATTATTATTATTAGTATTATTATTATTTTTTCACTTTAATTTGCTTCCAAAAGAGGGGTACGAAGAAAGATAAAAGCTTAAAAGGGATAAGCAAAGGTTGATATATTATTCGGATAGTAGAACAAAATGCCTTCATCATTTCAATCTTTTTAAAATGCAAGTACAAAACATACATAATGTAATTGTACATGAATAGCATATATAATATCTTTTAACTGCATCAGCATTGACCGGTATCCCCCCATTTTGCCTTCTACATCAGTTAGATATAACACGTCATTAGGTAACACTTTCTTCACCATGAATGGTCTATGCCAATTAGGATAAAATTTGCCATTAGCTTCAATCTGATGAGGAAGGATGCGTCTTAGTACTAACTGACCAACTTCAAAATGTCTGGGACGCACCTTTTTGTTATATGCTCATGCGATTCTCTTCTGGTATAGTTGTCCATGACATACTGGCGTCAATCTTTTTTCATCAATCAAGCTTAATTGCTCTAAACGAGTCTTGGCCCATTGGTCTTCATCAATTTTAGCTTTCACAATCACTCAAAGAGATGGAATCTCAATCCCTGCAGGTATAACTGCTTCAGTTCCATACACTAACAAGTAAGGAGTTGCACCAATTGAAGTCCAAACTATAGTACGATAACCCAACAAAGCAAAAGGTAACTTTTTATGCCATTGTCGGGAACCCTGCACCATCTTGCGAAGTATTTTCTTTAAGTTCTTGTTGGCAGCTTCTACAACTCCATTCGCCTTTGGAAGATAAGTGGTTGAATTCTGATGCATAATCTTAAATTTATGGCACCCTTCTTGCATCAGGTGGCTATTGAGATTCGCAGCATTGTTCATGACAATTATCTGTGGAATGTCGAACCGACAAATGATGTTGGAGTGAATAAAATCAACCATCACATTCTTGGTCACTAACTTGAAAGTCGTTGCTTCCACTCACTTCATGAAATAATCAATGGCTACCAAGATGAACCTATGTCCATTCGAGGCCTTTGGTTCAATTAGTCCAATTACATCCATTCCCCAAGCCACAAAAGGCCATGAAGCAGTCATTGTACGCAACTCAGATGGAGGGGAATGTATCAAGTCTCCGTGTACCTGGCATTCATGACATTTACGAACGAAATTGATGGAATCTCGCTCCATGGTGAGCCAATAATAAACTGCTCGGAGCATTTTCTTTGCCAAAACATACCTACTCATGTGTGGTCCACAAATCCCAGAATGTACTTCAGTCATAATTTTTGAAGCCTCTTTAGCATCTACATACCTCAGAAGTCCCAAATAATGAGTCCTCATATACAAGATTCCTCTACTTAAGAAAAATCCACTAGACAAACGTCGAATGGTTTTTTTTTGATTACCATCAGCAAATACAGGATATTTCCCAGTCTGAATATATTCTTTGATATCATAGAACCACGGCTCCCCATCAAGTTCTTCTTCAACCATATTGCAATATGCATGTTGATCATGAATTTGTATATGCAAAGGGTCAATATAAGTTTTGTCGGGATGTTAAAGCATCGAAGATAAGGTCGCCAAAGCATCAACAATCTCATTATGAGCTCTGGGAATGTGTTTGAACTTCACTAATACAAATCGTTGACAAAGATCTTGCAAAGAACCTCTATATGGTAGGAGTTTTGAATCACGAGTCTCCCAATCTCCTTGGATTTGGTGGACTAATAAATCTGAATCTTCTAATACCAACAGTTCTTGGACCCCCATGTCAATGGCTAATCTCAATCCCAGAATGCAAGCTTCGTATTCTTCCATATTATTGGTACAGTAGAATTGAAGTTGGGTTGTTATAGGATAATATTGTCCTGATTCAGAAATAAGAACTGCTCCTATCACCACTCCTTTTACATTAGCAATTCCATCAAAGAATAACTTCCAGCCTGAATGGCAATCTTCAGAAACAAACTCATCAATATACAATACCTCTTTATCTGGAAAATAAGTCTTCAATGGCTAATACTCCTCATCTATAGAATTTTCAGCCTAATGATCCGCTAAAGCTTGAGCTTTCATTGCAGTTCGTGTCACATAAACAATATCAAACTCTATGAGCAACATCTGCCATTTCTTGAGTCTTCCTGTAGACACAGGCTTCTGAAAATATACTTTAAAGGATCCATATGAGAGATGAGGTAAGTAGTATAAGATGAAAAGTAATGTTTTAACTTTTGGGCTACCCAAGTTAAGGCGCAGCACGTCTTCTCAAGAAGAGTGTACTTACCCTTATAGGTGGTAAACTTTTTGCTGAGGTAGTAGATGACTTGTTCTTTTCTGCCTGTAACATCATGTTGACCTAATACACATCCAAAAGAATTATCTAATATAGACATGTACAATATCAAAGGTCTGCCCGGCTTTGGAGGAACCAAAATAGGTGGATTCGACAAATATCTCTTAATTTTGTCAAATGCCTCTTATCATTCTTCAATCCATTCAACTTTAGCATTCTTCTTTAACAATTTGAATATTAGCTCGCAGGTTGTCGTAAGTTGAGCAATAAATATACTGATATAATTCAACCTTCCAAGTAAACTCATCAACTCCATTTTATTTTTGGTGGATGCAGATCTTGAATAGCTTTTATTTTTGAAGGATCTAACTCAATGCCACGTCCACTGACTATAAAACCCAAAAGTTTTCCTGATGGAACTCCAAATACACATTTTCCTGGGTTAAGTTTGAGATCATACCTCCGAAGCCTTTGAAAGAATTTTCTCAAATCTTTGACATGATCAGATTACTCTCTTGACTTAATGATCACATCGTCCACATAAACTTCAATCTCTTTGTGCATCATGTCATGAAACATTGTGCTCATTGCCCTCATGTAAGTTACCCCAGCATTTTTTAGTCCAAAAGGCATGACTCCATAACAATATGTCCGCTATGACGTAATAAATGATCTCTTTTCCGCATCTTTTGGATCCATAATGATCTGGTGATACCCCGCATAACAATCTACAAAAGACGCAAGATCATGTTTGGCACAATTTTCCAATAAAATATGGATATTGGGAAGTGGAAAATTATCTTTCAGACTTGCCTTATTTAGATCATGATAATCAACACATATCCGAACTTTGTCGTCCTTCTTTGGAACAGGGACAATATTTGCCAACCAAGTAGGATATTGGGCCACTCGAATGACTTTAGCCTCAAGTTGCTTCATGATTTCCTCTTTAATTTTTAGACTCATGTTAGTTTTGATCTTTCTTAGCTTTTGCTTGACAGGAGGAAAAGCAGGATCAATTGGCAACTTGTGAACTACCAAATCAGTGCTCAAACCGGGCATATCATCATAAGACCACGCAAATATGTCTTTATACTCATGCAAAAATTTAATTATAGCTTTCTTTTGTTGTGGTTGAGCGTGTACACTTATCTTAGTCTCCCTAATATTTTCATGATCTCCTAAATTGATCACCTCACTTTCTTCTAAATTGGGATTTGTCTTATTCTCAAATTGTTTGAAATCTTTGCTTATATCCTCAAATGCTTCTCCTTCATCGTATTCAACTTATTTATTCATTATTTCATAATTGGATTGGGTTTTTAAATCTGGTTGACAATTCTTCATGCATATCATATCATTAGAATCGGCATAGAAAGAACTGTATGATAGAAAATAAATAAATAAAAATCAGACTCAAAATAAAACGAAGGGAAACTACGCTTTATTAAAAACATAGATAGAAAGAGTTTTAACCTAAAATACCAAGTTTAAAGTTCTGAATTACAATCCTAGAATGATTTAAATTACAGGAGTAAAAACAAACAAACTACTAAGACTGTAAGAAAAACAAACAAACAAACTACCAAGACTCCTTTACAATAGGGAGAGGAGTGGCCTTCCAATTGTTAAGCTGGACATCAGGGCCGACAAACTGCACATTTTCATTGTTGGTTCCTTCCTCAATTTCAACCATATCAGCTTCAATGAACATATTCTGAAAAAGGTCAATCAACTCTGTATCATCATTCATTGATGATACAGGTAACTTGGAGGGTCCACCAACACTGAATTTGATGAAAAACTTGTGAAGTGGCGGTATCGGCTTGGTAAGTGACCATGACACTTTCGTACATTTTTTAGCCTTCTTTATATCTTTTACAGTAGGCTCGTATCCCAAACCAAAGGTACCAAAGTTCTCATAGAGGTTTACTGGATGAACTATGCCTTGCAAAAACATCCCTAGACCTTTTCCTAGTTCAAAACCATGCTTCAACATTTCATTCAATATCATAACATATACAGAGGACAATTGTGGTCTTGCGATGTTCTCCTCGAGTATATGCTCAACAGCCACTACCTCAGAAGCTTGATGAATTAACACATTATCTGCAGTATCTTCTTCGATAGAGGAAACTAAGTAGTCTTTATACATGGATAAATATCCTTCACCATGAACAACTATTTCTTGCCTTTCGTGTTCAAATTTGACCATTTGATGTAATGTTGATCCGACTGCTTTAGCCCTATGAATCCATGGCCTTCCCAATAACATATTATATGAACTTTCAATGTTCAGCACTTGGAAATCCATTGCAAGCTCCACAGGTCCAATTGTCAATATGATTTCTATTTCACTAATGGCATCAGTTTTTGATCCGTCAAAACCTTTGACGCATACATTATTAGGTCGGATCCTTTCCACATTAACATTCAACTTTTGAAAAGTTGACAAAGGAAAAATGTTAGCACCAGATCCTTCGTCAATTAACACTCGAGTGACGATGGAATGTTCACATTTCACAGAAATGTACAGACCTTTATTATGCTCAGTACCTTCCATAGGCAATTCATCGTCTAAGAAAGTAATTTTATTTGCTTCAAGAATCCTTCCAATAACTTTTTCCAGCTGATTTACTCTAATCTCACTGGGAACACATGCTTCATTAAGAATCTTCATTATAGCCTTGTGGTGTTCCTCTGCCTGTATCAATAAAGACAACAAAGAAATCTGTGCTGGTGTCTTCTTCAACTGTTCTACAATAGAATGTTCTGGAAATTTTATTTTTTTAAGAATTCTTCAGCTTCTTCATCAGTGACAGGCTTCTTAACTGTCATTCGTTCTTCACCGCCTTCTTTATTCTTTCTTAACTCTACTGGAGCATAACATCTTCCAGATCAAATTAATCCCTCTACTTCATCTACATCTTCAGTCACTTTTTTTCCCTTATGCATCACCATAACGCGATCATAATTCTAAGGGAAAGCCTTGGTATCAACAATAGGAAGCTGTGACACTGGTTTAATAACAATATAAGCTATGGGAGCTCCTTTTATGATTAAAAAAGGCTTATTGAACTTTCTAGGAATAATGAGTTTTGGCTTCACTTGACTTGATCCAATATTTTTTGAAATCTCTTTCCCCACCACCAAGGAAACATTCGATGATTCGGGTTTTGTTATGACTACCTCCGCTTCTGCAGGCTTTTCTTTTGTCAAATCCACAACATTTTCTGATTTTTCCGAATCAATTTTAATTTTAATGATCGGCTTAAAGAAAATCATAGCATCTTCACCACTTAGTATCACTTCGAGCATATTTGTTTCATTATGATCTAGCAACGGATTTTGATTGACATTTGGAGCGTCTGGACTTTCTACCATGATCTGTTGGGTATTGATCAACTCTTGAATGGCTCTTTTCAGATACCAACATTTCTTTGTGTCGTGCCCTGGGGCATCAGAAAAGTATTCACATCTTCTAGAATAGTCCAAGTTCTTCGGAGGAGGATTCAGGATCCTTCTCTCAATTGGGTTTAGAATATTCATTTATATCAGCCTATGAAATAAACTGGTGTAAGATATTCCAATAGGAGTGAAATTATCTTTTACCATGTTATCCCTTTTGAAGTCTACTCTAGGACAAAAATTAGACCTGGGAGGGCCTCTTTGAACTTATGGGACCGATAGATGATTTTGGATGGTGGTGCACGCCATTGTGGGTAAGAAGGGGCCCGAGCATATGGTTGTGTATTATAAACAGGATATTGGGGGGATGGAATGAAATATAGTGGATTTTGTGCATATGGTTGACGCGCACCTCTCCAATGTTGTCATGGACCTGGCATGACAATTGCTACATCCTCTTTTATTTTCTTTCCCCTGAAATTTCCTGTACCACTTTGAATTGCCTGTGTTGTTGCTTTCAAAGCGGCCTAGCTGATAATCTTTTCTTACTTGATTCCATTTTCTACCATCTCTCCAACTTTTATAACTTCGATAAATGTGTTTCTGATAGTAGAGAGAAAATAATGGAAATAATCAGGCTCTTGTACTTACAGAAAAATAGTAGAGAGCATATTCTCGAAAACTTTCGATCATCTTTTTTCTTATGTTGGCAAGCGTAGTGCGATCTGGCACTATCTCAATGTTATATTGAAATTGTTGAATGAAATCCCGAGCCATGTCATCCCATATGAGCCAACGGGAAATGTCTTGATCAATGAACCATTCAGAAGCTATTCCTTCTAGGCTTTCTCCAAAGTAAGCCATCAATAATTCCTCTTTTCCTCCTGCGCCCCTTAATTGATAACAGAACTTCTTCAAGTGAGCCACAGGATCTCCATGACCTTCATATTTATCAAGCTTTGGCATTTTGAATCCCAAAGGTAGATGGACGTCAGGAAACATACATAAATCCTTGTATGAAATACTTTTTGGTCCACCTAATCCTTGCATATTTCCATACTCTGCTCCAGGATTCTGACTTTTCTAGCCTTCTCCTCCTGTTCCTCATTCTTAGCAATTTTCTCAACCATGATAGGAGTATCGTGTTGATGAACATGATAATGTGGATTTTGGTATTTGAAAGTCATTTCAGGAGGATAAAACATATCATGACTTGGTTTTCCTATATTCTTCGGTAATGTCAGTTGAGTACCCATGGTAGCTGGTGCTACAGAAGTAAAAAGCACGTTATTTATGATAGAAGAATTTGGTGGGTACATGGTATAAGTACCAACAACTCTAGACATATTAGCAAATGGTCCAAATCCTGGTGGGTAAAATGGATCACTAGTTTGAGCTGGGTTAGAATTTGGATCATTTGAAGTCGAAAGCCTAGGGATTGAAGAAGGCGGGGCTTGTCCATTCAACCAAGCTTGGTACATCTCCGCCATCTGTTGTTTCAATGACTTTATTTCTTCCATTGATGCTACTTCCTATGAAATCAACTGATTCTGCTCTTCTTCACTGTCAGACCCTATACCTTCTTTGCGGGTCATTCTTCTTTTACCCTTGTATCTAGTGTTATATGGATGTGATGCCAGTTTAAACCACAAACCAACCACCAATTACTTTATCTTTCTGTTACCAAGTAGCAAACGGGTGAGTGTTCTATTTTTTAACACATTATAATGCCAAGTTATATGTCATGCTTTTATATGCATTTTCCAACCTATCATGGAAGGCTTTGTGTTTCATCCTGGCTTTTCTAGGCATATTTTTTCAAATGTTATGATCGAACTCTTTGGAGGGTTGCCTACGTATCATGCCAGGACATGGATCAGATCTTGCGTAGTTCGAGAGGAATTTAACAAAATTGTTTTGTCTGTTTTTTCTTTTTTTTTTAATTTAAGAAAATAAATAAAGTAAGTGAAGTAAAACATATGTAATATATATAGAAATAGACAATCAACTTCATTACATTCTATAATATAAATACAACAAAATAACTGACCCAACTCCTGAAATAAAACCTACTAACTGTCATCTGAAAACTAAAATACATAATATCTAAACAAGAAGTTTTAATACTGAAAATAAAAAACTATGACAAAGAAAACAACTAACCATCCAAGGAGTCTTCGACTTAATATGTCCTCCCAAACTCAAATAGATGTCCTCCAATGAAGTAGTGAGACGTTGTGCGAAAGCTTATACTTGTGCCAAAAAGTCCTCACGATCCAACTGCTGATAATCTAAACCCATTCTGGCAGTATCTTGTGCTACACGGCGGACCTTTCCTCGAAGAGAACTGAAGGCTTGATCCCATTCCTAGGCCTGTCGATCTCAGAAATCAAACATCTCTTTCGCACGCTGTTCACGAGCAAAAGCAATCTCCAACTGTTCTCATAATATTCCTCTTTCACGAATCCACTGAGATCACTCTCGATCCAATTCTTCTTGTATGTTCTTTTCAACTTCTTGCAGTTCTGTCGGCGAGATGCGGTAAGTTCTGTAATGTGTGACCCTCTAATGGTATCCAGTTTGATTTGTCCCCGAAGTGCAACCTCAATATCTGCTGATTTAGATTTCTCTTCAGCAAATTCCCTTTGTTGTTCGTCTATTTTTGCCCTGGCATGCTCTAATTCTTCTCGCAAAGCTTGGTTGGCCTCATGATGTTCTAGCATGGCTCTCTCAATTCCTATCCTGATTGCAGCTTCCTGATCTATACGTCTCCTAAATGATCTTTTTGGTCTGACTGGTGGACTCGACTGTTCTTCAAACCATTCATGGTAATCTGGGTGTACTTCTCATTTCTCACACTCTATGACCATCATTTCAATCCTCATGATATGACAACCTTCCCAAATCTGCTGGGCCAATTCCTCCGGACATGGGATCTCTGGTTTGACCTCAAATACAAACTCGGTCATATTTTCTGTAATGGGAATTATTTGACGTCTTCCAAGATGACGTAAAACTCTCAATGGAACATATGGTTGAACACCCCTAATACCCATTAATAATAAGAACGGCCGAATGATAGAACTGTGTATGACTTGCCTCCAAGGGAACCAAGGGAGATTCCAAGTGATTTTATCTGCTGTCAGAGAACGAAAAAGCTTATCCCAATCTCTAACTCCTTATGGGAATTTATATTTCTCTAACCTCTCTTCATAATCTTTGATGCGATTGAATCTTTCCAGATTAAATCTTGCCATTGTAGGACGTCAGTAGAAATGCTCCACAATCCACATCTATAACAAGATATTACTTCCCTCGAAAAAATTCTTTACTTTCTGACGAACATTCAAAGCACGGTAGATATCTGCCAGGATCATTGGCACCATAATGTAATCTTTCTTCATCAGTATCTTTACCACTCCTGCTAAACGAATGTTAATTTTTTGTTCTCTCCTTGGGAAGACCATAGTGCCTAAAAAGGATACCATGAATGCAAATCGTCTGTGAACCTTCCAGGCCTCAAAATTCCCCTTATTATAGAGATGATTACCGTATTTTTTAAACCCCTCTTGCCTTCCGTATCTATCGTACAAAAACTGTAAGGAAACCCAACCTTTTTTCATCGATTCTTCTTTTGAATTCCTTATGTTCATGAGTTTGTAGAATTTGTTTATCAAAATGAGTCTCGGGGCTATAAGTTTCTTCCGATGTATATCCCCATATCCAACATAAGCCGCTATCTCCTCTACAGTAGGAGTCAACTCAAAATCCGAAAAACGAAACACATTGTTCTTCGGGTCCCAGAAGGTTAGTAACACATCAATCACCTCCCTATTAGGCTTTATTGTCATAATACTCGTCAAAAAACCCAAATACTTATGTATCTCATCATAATAGAATGTATCCATTTCGTTCCGCCACAACCAAAGCTGCAAATGGGTACAATCCATAACCTGAAGCTGTACACTCCTATCTCTCTTTCTCTTTGGACACTTTCCTCGAACAGGGGGAGACATTTTATACCTATTAACAAGGACATGCAATTAATAAATGTCTAGATTTAGGCTGAAATTAATTCATTAATTTTTTAAAAGATATTTTTAACTTGACTTGAGAACTATGACTGATAATATATTTAGAAAAAACATTTATTTAAGTTGACTCTTATAAAAAAATTTGCAATAACAGACCTCTAGACTATTTTAACTATATATTTGGAGACAATACCTCCCTAAATACACTTAAGAGAACGAAAATAAAATAAAATGATTTAGAAAATAAAGAAAAATAGAATGATCGTTTCATGTATGAAGTTGTAGAAAATTTTAGTCTCTCGACCCCTAAAGGTTTAGGACTGTTAAAATATATGTTTACATATTTTATTACTTTACAAAAAATTCAGCTCACGACCCCTAAAGGTTCAGGCTATTATGATTTTTATGTTAAAATTAATTTTGAAAATAAGAATGAAAAGTAAAATAAAGATAATAACATTCATGAAAACAATCATTATTATTATTATTATTATTATTATTATTATTATTATTTTATTTTTCTAAAAATATCCTTCGATAAATCTGTGAATAAATATATTATTATTATTTTTCAAATAAATGGTCGTATCCTGGATAGGACTTCCTACGTATCTTACAAAAAGTGAGAATCAGACCCTCGTAGTTCATGAAAACTCTAAAAGTATATTATTCTATATTCGAGCGAACACTTGAGCCGGGGAGGGACAACTTGGTCGGTAGCAGGGCAACACCGCCTTCGTTGCCGATCCGAACCCTGCCTAACATGTGTGACTATATCCTTCACCAGTTGCCTTGACACTCCGGCTATCTCAAAAAGAAGGTGGGATGCATATGCTGCATTCCCTCTATCCTATTTCAGAGACTCAGAAGGGGTACGTGAGAGAAGATAATATATAATACAGTTCAAATAATATCAAAGCAGTAAATGAGCTACAAGTAACACATAAGGCCAACAAACACAATATCAAAATAATTAAAGAAAGTAAAATCCAATATCCAAAGCTCGAATTCTAGTTAATCCCCAGCAGAGTCTCCAGAGCTGTCACACCCTCTTTTTTACTCCAAAAGATTAGATTTAAGGTTTCGAAAGGGTTTTTATTATTGAGTGACAAAAGAAGAAAATTTGTTTCAAAAAGGACTTTTATATTCAAAACTCAGAGTCGCCACTTGGCATAAATCGGGTGTGCCAAGTCACCTTTCGAAATCCTTTTCAAAATGATTTTGACTCTAAAACTAATCCGCGAACAGAGATTCTGGCTCAGGAATTCTGTTGACCGATGCAAAGGTGTTAGGTACCCCTCGATCCCGTGGTTTGAACACGGTCGCTTGGTGGAGTATATCGGCTAATTTGACACTACGAATGTACAAACCACACAAAAACAAGTAAAACAATCAAACAAACAAACAAAAAAAACGAATCAAAAATATAGTGTCCAGTCCAATTATACAGTTCAAAAATAGAAAAATGCAAAAATTTAAATCCTATTCTAAGCTAATCCTAGAACTATGCTCCAATGTATTACCCTATGCCTCGGGCCTTGATCACGAGCCTCCTCTGCATACATGATACTTCGGGGCATTCCCCAGATAAATCAATACAAATCCCTCGGGGCATTCCCCAACCAAATGAGTACAATTTCATTTTTTGTGCGATAAAATAGGACGAATCATCCACACACATATTCAAACACTCAACAACTCATTATTCCTAAATTTGCCTGCCTAGTTCGATCTATCATGACATTATCACATTTAACGACATCGATGAATAAAAAAAATAGCCGATTTTAATTCTCAATCAGTGATTAACACATGCTTCGATTATCAATTCACTTTTCAAAGTTCAAAACCAACATAAACCAACACACAAAAAGGATTCAAACATACCAAACATCAAATCATTCATATCCACGTGAGAATTAAAGGGAGAGAAAATAGAATTGAACCTCAAATGTCGATTTCAATATATCAGAGATAAAACCGCAGCCGGACAACCTTGATTCGAACATCGATAATGAATCAAATCAACTCGGTACCGAAAATAGCCAACTCGTACAGATTTAAAACCCTCCAGAAATAAGAAATATCAAGCAAACGAGACTAAACCTCATTGGAACCAACCCGAATTTCCCCAAAATTAAACCAATAGAACTGATATAGCACTGATACGCCGTTTAATGGTGTTTTCGGCTGAAACAGTACTACAGTCGTCGGTTAAACATTTTTCTGGCCAAACTCGTTAGAACGAATGATTGAAGAATGCGATTTGATGGTAGATCTCGGCGGTATTGGTGGATTCAGGGTTCATACCGGTGGTTTGGGACTTTTTCCAGTGACAGTGAACGAGAAAGTGACTTCTATGCCTTTTTCGGTAGCGATTTCGGTAGGAGTTTCATCGAAAAACACCTACCTCACTATCTTCGTCGCTCTTTCAGTCTCTCTCTCCCTCACAGTTTTCTCTCTTTCTTTCGCTCACTGCTTATTTCTCTCTCTTTCTATCTATTTTTTACTCTCTCTTAAGCTCTCTCCTTTTTTTCTCTCAATTTCTCCCTTTCACTCTCTCTTCTATCTCATTTTTTCTTATGATCTGGTGTATGTGTGTGCGTGAATTTGAGAGTTTTTGTGAGTGTCTTGTGTGTCTGTTGTTGTGTTGTTTATTATTGGTCAAGGAAATAGAAAATGGAGAAGTCTCTGTGGAATTGTAAGGTGAAGACCGGTGATTCCTTTCACTATGGGCCCCCTATTTTATTTTGTCTTTTTTTTTTTGGAAAAGAACGTGGGAAAGGGGTTAAAGGTAGGGGTAGGGGGTGGTGAGGAAGTGGGGTAGGTAGTTAGGTGTCCTAATTTAATAGTCAAGGTTGTCAATTAGTTATCACAGGAATAATTGGGGATTGGGTTTGTTAGGGGTTTGTTTAGAGTTGTTATATTTTTGTATTTTTATGGAGGGGTTATCACGTAGATGAGGGTACACGATAGGATAAAGTAAAAATGGGTAAAAGATATCGAGGAGGGACGAAATTAGGTGTCTACATCATGCCCCCTTTGAATGTAAACACGGAGTGTTTTCAGACAAACCAGTAGACAACAAGACAGAATTTTATCCCAACCATTATTCAAAGGAAGAAACAGAAAGAAAAAGGGCAATCGAGTCCTGACTTAGGACAACCTACCTACCCAAGTTATGGAGGAATCAAGTCACGGGTATCTCATAGGATTAGAAAGAAATGGACTATACCAAATTGGAGAGTCGAGAGAGGTTCCATCGAGGTTCCGGTCCGCGGCTCTGTCATTACATCAAAAATGAAAATTACAAGTTAAAAAACATAAATGAAATTACAAAATCCTATCTACGCAGCTTCTTTTGGACTTTTTGACTTGAGTTTCATCACCCTATTCTTCAGGCGGGCTCCTGACTTGCTATTTCTTCAACTTGTTGCTTGCCTTTCAATTTTTACACCCTGTTCTCCAGGCGGGTTCCTAACTTGCTATTTCATCAACTTGTTACTATGCTTTCAATTTCTTCACCATGTTCTGCAGGCGGGCTCCAGACTTGTTATTTTTCAATCTGTTTAACTTTTAATTTCTTCACCTTGTTGCTTGGTTTTCCATTTATTTGCCCTGTGTTTCGGGCAGGCTCCTGAAATCACATCAAAACTGGAAAGAATATTATCCCAAGAAAAAATTATTATAAAGAGAAATTTTGTTTTCCAGAAAAGTAAAGTTCCAAAAACAAGAATTAAATTTTTCCCTAATTTATCATCGAAGGACTTTTGTGAAAGTCACATTATTATAGGAATTAAGGAGAATAACTGACTAAAAGGTACGTCTTATAGGAATCAAAGGGAATGACTCGACTAAAAGGTACGTCTTATAGGAATCAAAGGAGATGACTCGACTAAAAGGTACGTCTTATAGGAATCAAAGAGAATGACTCGACTAAAAGGTACGTCTTATAGGAATCAAAGAGAATGACTCGACTAAAAGGTACGTCTTATAGGAATCAAAGGGGATGACTCGACTAAAAGGTACGTCTAATAGGAATCAAAGGAAATGACTCGACTAAAAGGTACGTCTTCTAAGAGTCAAGGGGAATGACTCGACTAAAAGGTACGTCTTCTAGGAATCAAAGGGAATGACTCGACTAAAAGGTACGTCTTATAGGAATCAAAGGGTATGACTCGACTAAAAAGTACGTCTAATAGGAATCAAAGGGAATGACTTGACTAAAAGGTACGTCTTATAGGAATCAAAGGAAATGACTCAACTAAAAGGTACGTCTTCTAGGGGTCAAGGGGAATGAATCGACTAAAAGGTACGTCTTATAGGCATCAAAGGGAATGACTCAAATAAAAGGTACGTCTCCTAGGAATTAAGGGAAATGACTCGACTAAAAGGTACGTCTTCTAGGGGTCAAGGGGAATGACTCGACTAAAAGGTACGTCTTCTAGGAATCAAAGGGAATGACTCGACTAAAAGATACGCCTTATAGAAATCAAAGAGGATGACTCAACTAAAAGGTACGTCTAATAGGAATCAAAGAAAATGACTCAACTAAAAGGTACATCTTCTAGGGGTCAAGGGGAATGACTCGACTAAAAGGTACGTCTTGTAGGAATCAAAGGGAATGACTCGACTAAAAGGTATGTCTCCTAGGAATCAAGGGAAATGACTCGACTAAAAGGTATATATTCTAGGAGTCAAATGGAATGACTCGACTAGAAGGTACGTCTTCTAGGAGTAAAGGTTCAATTTAAGAAGTGTATCACCCAACAAATGAAAACTGAAATCTCTGGACAAGAAAGTGTGTCTCTGAGGGATATAAGATGATGAATTTTACCATGACTAGATTATCAAACCTGTGCAGCAGCATTGCCTCTTGCCTTTGTAGAAGTGAGAAATTATGGCCTTTGTTGTTTGGGATTAGAAACTCTTGATTTGAAGGTAACCTGTTCCTGTTTTATACAAAGAAAACTTCTGACTTTAAAACATGGTGGCTAATTTGTGGCTTTGGTTTTTGAGGCAATCGCTGTTGCCCTAATCACATTTAACCTTGCTTCTAACTATTAGCATATGTCATTGACTTGCTGCATCATTGACTCAAACTCAGGTCATTAAGAGTGACTGAAATGAACACAGTATCTCTGCTTTGCCATGCTTCTCAGATAGGCCTTTGAACCTTGGCATTTATATGAGTTCCCCTACTTCTCTGTTGGCAAAACTTTCTACATACCCTTTTTGGCTCACAATCATGTCTCTTTTATGTGCTAGCTTTTGTCTTGCTTTGTGCAATTAAAAAAGCTGGTAGATAATTTTGAAATCTTTTCTCACTTGTTTCGACATGGACTTGACTCAAATACTAGAGAAAAAATGACAAATGATTTTATTTGGATAACTGACTCAATAAAATAAAATAAAAAAAAAGAAAAAAAAGAAAAGACAATGAATGTCCCCATTTGAAACAAAGAAATGAAAAAATTTATCTAGAAATGGCAGTCAACTCTAATGATTATGCCATGCATTTTGGATTAAGCTGCCTGATCTTTCCATTCTAACTTTCTACGAATTGTTGTTGGGTTAACTGGGCTTGAAACTGAGTTGTCTGCTTAGGTCAATTGCCTTTAAGACCTCATTCGGCTAGTGACACCTTGAAGGGTTTTCACCAATAAGCCTCTCTCATTTTTTTTTCAGCTCACCAAAAATCCAAATTCGCCAGAGATGTCACACCCCCTTTTCGCCCGAAGGGTCAAAGTCGAAGGATTTTTCCAATTAAAGTGACAATATTGAGTAGGGATTATATTTATCATATTCGCCACTTGGAATTGAGTTACGGTGTTCCAAGTCACCTTTTGAATCCCTAGTCAAAAGGAAATGACTCTTTATCATGGTCTACGAAAATAGAAGACCGGGTAAGGAATTCTATTGACCGAGGAAAAGGTGTGAGGCACCCCTCGAGTCCCGTGGTTCAAGCACGGTCTCTTTATTAACTTATCTTGACTTTAACTATTTTGGATAAATTGTGTTAAGGCCTAAAATCGCTCATTTTTATTATACCGAAAACTTGTCTATTATCTTATATTTAAATAAATTGGTAAAAATTAATTTTAGAAAAATATTTGTTAAGGTGCATTATTGCATCCTTGAATTTTTAAATGTCTCAAAATATGCGTGCGCCGCATTCTTAATTCAGACGAATATTTTAATCGCCTGAAACCTTGCCTAGTATTAAAGGTGTTGGTTCGTCTATTATAAATTTGGAATGCTTTTAAATAATAAACTAAAGAAAAATTCATTTGAAATAATTAATTAATTTTATAAATAATTAACAAACTTTATTAATGATAATTATTAATATTAATAATAATAAAAAAATATATCAATTTTCTATATTATGCTATTTTAACATTATAGTCAAAACAAGAATATAGTCCATTTCAAGAAAATTGTATAGGTGTACCTTAAGAAATTAAAACTCATAAATTATTCTTAATTTTATGTGTGAAGAGAAAGTGTTGAAAGAAATGTGCTACTACTGACATTGAATCTTCAACTTCTTCCACTAGTATATTTATTGGTTTAATACGGAACCAGTGATTTAAATCAATTTGTGAAAATTTTGGTTTTGGAATAATTATAAGAGGACAGATTTCAAGAAAGAAAGGAAAAAGAAAAAAAAATTGTCCACAATTTTACATAAATACAGTAGGTAATGGATTGTGACGTGTCTGTGTGTGCGTATGAATATCAGTGTGGGCGTGAGTTTTTTTTTTTTTTGTGGAAATCAAATCACCATACATATACCTTAACAGAATATTTCAACCTTTAAGATTAAATTCAATAAATAATCAAGAAACGATAGCCACTGATTTGAATAATAGTATAAATAAAAACATGACACCACAATAACAACAAATATTACATAATCCATGAAATCATTGAAAACAACTTTATTCGTGATTTAATTTGCAATAAAACATATAGAATAAAAATATAGGATCGAATGAAACCTGAAATATGAATTAAGACGAGTAATGTAGCAAGATACCTTCAATTACTTGAACTGGATAATAATGCGAGAAACAATCATCACCAAAAACTTTAAACGGAACTCCAACTCCAACTTTCTTCTTTTCTTTTTTCTCTTTGCCTGATGTTTTTCTTCTGATGATTTCGAATGTTTTACTTACTCTTTTTTTTTACTCTGACTGGTTTTTGTTTTTGTTTTCTCAGTGTCTAGTTTGTAGAATGATGTACGTAGTTTTTCTTTGATGTTGTTCTGGTGTGGGAGAGTTCCTTAAGTACAAGACTTTTAGGGGGGGGGGGGAATTTGGGGGGAGTAGTTATTTATCATATAGGATAGGATTTAATTTTTGAATTTTGAATTTTTTTTTATTTAATGGAAGATAATAATAATATTAATAAAATAAAATAAAAAGTAAATAAATAAAATAATATAATAATAATAATAAATATAATAATAACTAATTAATTTATATATTTAATAAAATACAATAAAATCTACAAATATCCAAAATAAATATAATAAAGTAGTATTACAACTACAAATTTATTTTTAAAAAAAATTAGGAAAGGAAAATATTTTGAATTTTTGTATTATCTTTAAAATTAGAATAAAAATAAAAATAAAATATCTCAAAATTAATTTTATTTGGTTATTTATTTTTAAACTAAAAATTTGTTAAAAATAAAAATAAGAATCAAAATAATATCAGATTAAATATAAATATAAATATTTAATATCGATAAACAAATTAAAATTTAGGTAAGGTCAAAAATTACATGTCTACATTTTGCCCCTCTTTGTATGAAATCTCGAAGAGTTTTCATACAAAGAAGTAAACAAGATATGATTTTTGATCCTTCAATTATTCGAAAAATGAAGATAAAATAAAATAAAATAAAAGATGTGACCGAGTCCTGGTTTTGGACCGCCTATATATCCCGGGTTTTAAGGGAATCAGGTCACATGTAGTTCAAAGGTAACATGGTAAGAGAATGAGTTAGACGTCGAGTGAGATTCCGTTCGAGTTTCCGATTTCCGACTTTCTGCTTTTACATTGAAATGACTATCAAAAAATAAAATAAAGATACAAGTGAAAGATCCTATCTATGCTATTTTTTTGAAATCTTGACTTGAATCTTCATGACTTCTCAAATGGTGAGATAGTCATTATTCTGAGTTGAACTTGAAACACGAAATGTCCCTTCTCATTTGCTTTTGGCGTTAGAGAGGAACTTGATAATTGATTTATTCTTTGAACTTTTTTCTGACTTGAACTTGACAATCTTCAGGCAGGGCTTCTGGAATTACAATTTCTTCACCTTGTTCTTCAGGAGGGCTCCTGGACTTCCTTTTTTCTTCACCCTGTTCTTCAGGCGGACTCCTGGACTTCCTTTTTTCTTCATCTTGTTCTTCAGGCGGGCTCCTGGACTTACAATTTCTTCACCCTGTTCTTCAGGCGGACTCCTGGACTTTCAATTTCTTTACCCTGTTCTTCAGGCGGGCTCCTGGACTTACAATTTCTTCACCCTGTTCTTTAGACGGGCTCCTGGACTTCATTTTTCTTTACTCTGTTCTTCAGGCGGGCTCCTAGACTTTTTTTTTTTCTTTACCCTGTTCTTTAGGTGGACTCCTAGACTTTTTTTTTTCTTCACCATGTTCTTTAGGCGGGCTCCTGGACTTCTTTTTTTCTTCACCCTGTTCTTTAGGTGGGCACCTAGACTTTTTTTTTCTTCACCCTATTCTTTAGGCGGGCTCCTGGACTTTTTTTTTTCTTCACCCTGTTCTCCAGGCGGGCTCCTGGACTTTTTTTTTTCGTCACCCTGTTCTTTAAGTGGGCTCCTAGACTTTCTTTTTTCTTCACCATGTTCTTCAGGCGGGCTCCCGGACTTTCTTTTATCTTTACCCTGTTCTTCAGGCGGGCTCCTGGACTTCCTTTTTTCTTCACCCTGTTCTTCAGGCGGGCTCCTGGACTTACAATTCCTTGTAAATTCCCATGCAACACACATAAAACTTTCCTCACTTGCCCTAGTTTGTACCGAAAAAATTTGTACATATCACTAGATCATAACCGAGATCTAGCATCGAGTGTTGTAACCATGCTCCTTGATTGACAGAAGTGTAATATTGCATCTTTTATTTTAAAATTTAATGTGAAATAAACATCTCATCCCTGTTTCAAACAAAGAAAAATTTTGAGTTTTAAAACATGTGATGGTTGGTTTATGGCATTGGGCTTTTGAAGTGACCGTTCTTGTCCTCGTCACATTTAATCTTGCTTTCAACCATTTGCATCTGTTACTGACTTGCTGCATCGTTGAACCAAACTCAGATTATTAGAAGTGACTCTAAAACAAATACAGTATCTTTGTTTTGCCATCTTGGTATTTCCATGAGTTCCAGACTCGTCTGTTGACAAAAATTTTCTGCTCACAATCATGTCTCTTTCATGTGTTGGCTTTTTGTCTTGCTTAGTGCAATTGAAGAAGCTGGTATCTAGTTTTGAAATCTTTTCTTACTTGTTATGACGCGGACTCGACTCAGAGACACAAGAAAAATGACAATAATTTTTATTTGATGATAAAGATACCAAAAAATCAAAGATAGAAAAATAAAAGGAAAAAACAATAGGCATCCTTTTAAAAAAAATGACAGAAGAAAACTTATTTGGGTTTGGTAGCCGATTCCAGCAATCATGACATGCATTTTGAATTAAACAACTTGATCTACCCATACTAATTATTACAACTCTTGTCCACTTATTGAGTTTGAAATGAAATCAATCTTGAATATGCCCCCTTTAGATCACAATCCTCCTTCGGCTAGTGGCACCTCAATGGGTTTTTGCCAACACCTATCTCATTTTTATTTCTTTCTTAACTCATTGTCGCCTTATGGTGCCCAAAAGGGGTTTCACCAATAAGACTCTCTCATTTTTACTCATTCATTTTTTTTATTCATTTTTTATTTGAAAATAATGCCCAATATACGAAACATCATGCACCCATAACATGTTTAGCCTTGACATTCTCAAAGATCGATCTGAAGGTCTTTCTTTGGTTGTAACTTGGCTTTCGGAAAAGGTTAGAAAGAAAGGGAGGCATGAGGCTAAAAAATTTACATAATATTAGGTGAAACATACAACTTTTGGAATCGACTCTTTTAAAGAAATAAACTTTGCCCCAGTTTCATTTCATTCTGGGTAATTTGAATTTTCTTTTGGTTGGACTGAACCCCAGAGTAGGGCTGCCTACGTATCTTGTCATAGCAAGAATCAGGTCAAACGTAGTTCAGACAACTTGTTCTTTTGCTTGATTTTCTTTCCTTTTTTTTTTCTTTTTGTTGACTTTTCTCTCTTTTTCTTCTTTTTCTTCTTCTTCTTCTTCTTTTTTTTGAGAGAGAGAGAGAGAGATATTTTTTCCGACTCCATTTTTTCTTGATACTTTTCTGACTCTATTTTTTTTATTGACACTTTTTTGACTCTATTTTTTCTTGACACTTTTTTTTGCAGACTCTATTTTGATTCCAAAAGAGGGATATAAAAGAAATAAAACAAAATCTCAAAATGGATAACAAAGGAAGACACAACATTTGGATAGCAGAATGAAATGCCTTCGTCATATCAATCCTTAAAAACGCAAGTACATAACATGCAATCTAGGAATGGAACATGAAGATCATACACATCTTTTCAATATTGATCGTGAGTAAGTACATGCACGTGTGTCACTACTTTTAAACTTTTAAACCATATAGGACTACTTGTATTGTACTTTCCTCACAATAGATGACTCTTTTTTTTAGCTAACTTCCTTTTGCTTCTTCTGATAATAGAAACTATATATCCTCTGGTTGATCTCATTCAAAAATGTTTGAGTTGAACCTCCTCATTTAAGGTCAAGTCATTTTTTATTCGCAAAGTGATTGCCTCAAAACATTCAAGTGAGGTGTAACTAGGTCCTCAAAACATCTCAACATTTTACTTATTTTTCTTACATTTTTTTTCAACTCTAGGTTCTTGATCTAATGTTTCAACATTAGATTGGATTTTAAGATCTGGCTGAAAATTCAACATGCTTATCATATTACCAGAATCACTATATAAAGAGCTCTTTGAAGAAAAAAAAGACAATATATATTGAGAAATAAAAACAAAATGGACAAACATTTTGTTGACAGAAAGATAGAAGGGTTTGAACAAAAACGATAAGAAAATTAGACAAGATAGGTCCTAAACTACAACCCTAAAATAATTCGGGTAATAGAAAAGAAAAGAAAACAAACTACTAGACCTATTCCTAGTAGGGAGGGGGTGACTTCTCAATTGCTCAGCCTAACAACTTAGCCACTGATTTGCAAAGCAACATGACTAGAGCTTCCACCATGATTAGACACATTCCCTTCAACAAATAAGTTTTGGGTCCCTATACTTGACTCATTGTTTCCCACATATTGTGTAGTATCACGTACTGATGAAGAACTCTGTGGGGAGGTTTCAGTTCCAACGTTTTGCACCATGATCAATTTTTCTTAAATCATTTTCTCAATTTCTCTTTTCAAAATACGATAATCTTCAGCACTGTGACCTTGCATATTAGAATGATAAGCACATCATACATTAGGATCAAAATATTTTGAATGTGGATCGGGAATATACCCAGGGATGGGAGTAATCATGCCCCATTGCCTCAATGTCTGGAACAAACTGTTATATGACTCCCCAATTGGCATGAAATTATCCTTTGCTTTCCTCCTCATTGCAAACTCTAGCCTTGGATGAAACTTGGATTTAGAGGTTTCTTGGTAAATTTGCGAGGGTCGAGGATGACGTTGAGGGACCAGAGAACGCCATTATGTATAGGAAGATGGATGAGCATACGAGTGTGTATTGTTCAAAGGATATTGAAGAAGTGGAATGAAATTTCTTAGATTTTGGAGAAAGGAACCTTGTTGCATGTGGTTGTATGGATCTAATATGTAAGCTTGGGATTGAGGCTGACAGTATTGGTGGGTTGGACCTCTCAAACTCTTCTTTGGCCCCGGTATGACAATAAATGTGTTTTTCTTCTTCTTTCCTTTTTCAATTTCCCTTGATCGATTGCAGTATCGTCCCAAATGCTTCACAGAATCCTCATGTCCATCATGTTCCTTAAATTTCGATATCTCAAAACTTTGAAGAAGGTTGATACTTGAAGACATTCCCCAGTCTTTAATTTTGGGGAACGGAGGAGGAGGATGCCCACTGGCCCAAGCTCGATACATTTCCATCATTTGTTGCCTTAGTCTCAAATTCTCTTCCTTTAAACTCTCATTTTCATGACTCTTTGTTTGATCCATGAAGTCACTTTCTATATCTTTTTTGGACACAGTTAAACTATCTTTAGATTAAGTGTGATGTGGAGGACCAGCCAAAATACCACAGACCAACCACCTTAAACTAACTGTATATGAAATAACAAAGGCGTCAGAATGCAATATTTTTTCAAAAACTCTTTTTCTTTTATCTTCTTTTTTGAAGAGATCACCAAACCCCAGAAGGGTTGCCTACGTATCTCACTAAGATAAGAATCAGGTGTGCGTAGTTCTCGAAAATAGGAGATACAAAGAAATATACCTTTTTTTTTAATAATGAGAAATTTATTTATTTATTAACTAATATATTTTTCATTTTTGAAAACAACTTCCTTTTTTTTAGTTTAAAAGGAAAGACAACCATTTTTTAAAAGATCACCGAATCCATTGAGGACTGCCTACGTATCTCAATAAAATGAGAATCAGGTGTGCGTAGTTCTTGAAAATTATGTCGTACAATTTAGCCTCAAGACCCCTAAAGGTTCAGGGCTATTAATATTTATATCTTTTTGTAAAAACTTAGCCTCATGGTCCCTAAAGATTCAGGGCTATTAAGATTTATATATATTTTTTATTTTGTAAAATTTAGCCTCATGATCCCTAAAGATTCTGGGCTATTAAGATATATATTTTTTGTAAAAACTTAGCCTCATGATCCCTAAAGATTCAGGTCTATTAAGATTTATATATATTTTTTATTTTGTAAAACTTAGCCTCATGATCCCTAAAGATTCTGGGCTATTAAGATATATATATATATAAAAATTGAACTTGAGAATAAGAAAAATAATTGTGAAAGTAATCATATTTTCAAAACATTCCCCAATAAATCTATGAATAATTTTTCAAAAGATAGGGTAGTACCCCAGAAAAGGGCTTCCTACGTATCTCAATTAAGAATGAGAATCAGACCCTCGTAGTTCATGAAAACCGTAAAACTATGTTATTATAAAGTTAAAATTTTCCTTTCTTTTTATTTAGAAAAAAATAAAATTTTCCTTTGAAAAATAATTCACTAAATTTGAGGATAAGATAATCTCTTGCATTTTAAAGTTGCCTAAAAGCCGGTCAACAATCAGATAGTCTTCCAAACAAATGTCAAAGAGCACGTAGGATGCACATGTTGGTCTTTATAAAGTAGGTCACCTGCCCTAGACAGACCTGGCCCCTGTGCCGAGTCTCTCTAAGTCAAATGCATATGATGCAAATAAAGCGGCACCTAATAGGGATAAACAGATTCTGAGTTTTCAGTTCTTCTAAGTTTAAGCCTAATAGGGATAGGTGTCTAGACTGGCTTACCTGAGGGGAAACTCGAGCCGGGGAGGGACAACTTGATCGGTAGCAGGGCAACACCGCCTTCGTTGTCGATCCGAACCCCTCCTAATATGTGTGACTATAATCCTTCACCAGGTGCCTTAACACTCTGGCTATCTAAAAAAGAAAGTAGGATGCATGCGCTGCATTCCTTCTATCCTATTTCAGAGACTCAGAGGGGGTGCGCAAGAGAAGACAGTATATAATACAGTTCAATCAATATCAAAGCGGTAAATAAGCGACAAGTAGCACATAAAGCCAACAAACACAATATAAAAAATAATTAAAGCAAGTATAAGTCAATATAAAGCTCAAATTCTTATTTATTCCCCAGCAGAGTCGCCAGAGATGTCACACCCCTTTTTCGTTCGAGGAAAGTCGAAGGGTTTTTCCAATTAAAGTGACGATATTGAATAGGGATTAATTTATTTACAGAGTCGCCACATGGAATTGAGTTATGATGTTCCATGTCACTTTTTGAATCCCTAATCAAAAGGAAATGACTCTTTGTTGGTCTGCAAAAATGGAAGACCGGGTAAGAAATTCTGTTGACCGAGGAAAAGGTGTGAGGCACCCCTCGAGTCCCATGGTTCTAGCACGGTCACTTTTATTGACTTATCTTAACTAAAACTATTTTGAAAAAATTATGTTAAGGCCTAAGTTCGCTCATTTTTATTATATTAAAACTTGTATATTCTTTTACATTAAATAAATTAATGAAAATTAAAAAAAAAATTGCAAGAAAAATATTTTCCAAGGTTTATTTTTACACTCTTGAATTTTCAAAAAGTCTCAAAAAGATGTATATGCTGCATTCATAATTTACCTAACATCAAAAACTTTAATTTTTCTTTTATAAACTCGTAACAACTTTTTTTTTATTCAAAACATTATTTATCCTTAACATTAAACTAAAACAATAATCATTTAAAGTAATTAATTAATTTAATAAATAATTATCAAAATTTATTAACGACATATAAATAAATAAATAAATAAATAATGAAAATAATATCTCCTAAATCAATTAATTTCACTTGTTATAAATTTTTAAAATAATTTAATAATGCATAAGAATTACACAGTTAATTAATATATCATGATTATGAAAAGGATAAGAAAATACTAAAATTAATAACGTGAAAAGGATAAGAAAATACTAAAATTAATTAAATTTCTTTCTCTCTCTCTCTCTCTCTCTCTCTCTCTCTCTCTCTCTTTTTGTGTGTTTTATTTTATATAGAAAATAATAGTAATAATAATAAATAATCAAATAAAGTTAACTTCAAGATATTTTATTTTTATTCTAATTTTTAAAATAATATAAAAAATAATAAATAATTTTCTTTTTATAATTTTTTAATAGATTAATTAATAGTTTTAATACTATTTTATTATATTTATATTTTTAAATTTATAAATTTTTATTATATTTTGTTAAATATAAAATTAATTAATTATTATTATTATTGTTATTATTTTATTAATTTATTTTATTTATTATTATTACTATTATTTTCTATATAAAATAAAACACACACAAAAAAAGAGAAAGAAATCTAATTTTTGAATTTTAAATGCCTCACCCTCTTTATCTGACAAAAGTTACTGTTCCCCCTCCTTTTGTTGTCCCTCCAAAAGTCCTGTATTTATAGGACTCTCTCACCCCAGAACAGACTACGTACATTCAGAGAGATCAGAAAAAAAATATCAGAAGTCAGAGTAAAATAAAAAGAGTAGTTGAAATATTCAAATCATCAAGAGGAAAATATCAGGCAAAAATGAAAAAAGCATTAGATCTGAGTTCTGTATTTCTGTTCGAGTTTCGATTCCGGTGACGATTTTTTTTTTCGATACAGGTTCTATTCAATTACATATTATTTATTTTATAAATTGTACTGTGAATAAGTATGAATAAAAAATGTTTGACTGATTTCAATGTATTGCGTACCATATATATTTGATTTTATGAATCTTCTATTACTTTATGTTGTGTCATTAATTTTTCTAATAATTATATATTAGTTCCATAAAAATGCAGTAAAAAAAATGAATGTAGTAATATACACTGTTATGTATATGTATTCACTGATATAAATAAATACACATAGTTTCTTTGTTGTATTACTGATAGTCATACATGCAAGAAATATAGAATATGAAAAATAGGAAAACTAGTAGAAAACAATAAGAGAATGGAGAAACAAAAATCCATAATTGAACGAGATGAATAGAATTGATATTTTCCGATTTTTTCAGTGAGAAATTCATCGAAAATCCCAAAACGAGGGTAAACTTTGCTAAAATAATTCATCTCACAGTGTATTACTGTTCCGTTGACGTGATTCCACCGGAAAATTTCAAACCGGTCCCGCGCCGCTTCAATCTTCCTTTTTTTTGTCACCCCCTCTATTTTTTTTTTCATGCCACCAGCCGGCGAAGTCAGCGCCGACGAAGTCAGCGCCGCCGTTGCTGCCATTCTCTTCTTCCCTTTCCCGCCGCCATTCTCCTTTCCCCGCCGCCGCCAGCCACCACTGGCCCCAAAATACCCAGGCCGGCGAACCAACTCACTGGAGTTGGCCTCTATAATTGGCATCGCCATTTTCTTTTCTTCCGTTAACGTCCAACGAAAAATTCACAGATCTGGCCGTGTATTTATTTTTCCAGTGGCATGATACAATTTTGGTTGATAACTGAGAAATATGAAGTAATATCTTTATGCAATTATTTTAAGATAAAGAAGTAGTTTTGGAACATAACAATGACTCATATTTTTAAAGAATGTAATATATTAACATATTGTGATATAATGTCACGTTATTAATTTTAGTATTTTCTTATCCTTTTCATAATCATGATATATTAATTATTTTAAGATAAAGAAGTAGTTTTGGAATATAACAATGACTCATATTTTTAAAGAATGTAATATATTAACATATTGTGATATAATGTCACATTATTAATTTTAGTATTTTCTTATCCTTTTCATAATCATGATATATTAATTAACTGTGTAATTCTTATGCATTATTAAATTATTTTAAAAATTTATAACAAGTAAAATTAATTGATTTAGGAGATATTATTTTCATTATTTATTTATTTATTTATTTATTTATTTATTTATATGTCGTTAATAAATTTTGATAATTATTTATTAAATTAATTAATCACTTTAAATGATTATTGTTTTAGTTTAATGTTAAGGATAAATAATGTTTTGAATAAAAAAAAATTGTTACGAGTTTATAAAAGATAAACTAAAGTTTTTGATGTTAGGTAAATTAAGAATGCATCATACACATCTTTTTGAGACTTTTTGAAAATTCAAGAGTGAAAAAATAAACCTTCGCAAATTTTTTTCTTGCAATTTTCTTTTTAATTTTCATTAATTTATTTAATATAAAAGAATATACAAGTTTTAATATAATAAAAATGAGCGAACTTAGGCCTTAACATAATTTTTTCAAAATAGTTTTAGTTAAGATAAGTCAATAAAAGCGACCGTGCTAGAATCATGGGACTCGAGGGGTGCCTCACACCTTTCCCTCGGTCAACAGAATTCCTTACCCGGTCTTTCTTTTTCGCAGACCAACAAAGAGTCATTTCCTTTTTATTAGGGCTTCAAAAAGGTGACTTGGAACACCATAACTCAATTCCAAGTGGTGACTCTGTAAATAAATTAATCCCTATTCAATACCGTCACTTTAATTGGAAAAACTCTTCGACTTTCCTCGAACGAAAAAGGGGTGTGACATCTCTGGCGACTCCACTAGGGAATAATAAGAATTCGAGCTTTTGATATTGACTTTACCTGCTTTAATTATTATTGATATTGTGTTTGTTGGCCTTATGTGCTACTTGTTGCTCATTTACTGCTTTGATATTATTTGAACTGTATTATATATTATCTTCTCTCGCATACCCCCTCTGAGTCTCTGAAATAGGATAGAGGGAATGCAACATATGCATCCCACCTTCTTTTTGAGATAGCCGGAGTGTCAAGGCACCTGGTGAAGGATATAGTCACACATGTTAGGCAAGGTTTGGATCGACAACAAAGGCGGTGTTGCCCTGCTACCGACCAAGTTGTCCCTCCCCGGCTTGATTGTTCGCTCGGGCAAGCCAGTCTAGACACCTATCCCTATTAGGTTTAAACTTAGAAGAACTGAAAACTCAGAATATGGTTATCCCTATTAGGTGCCGCTTTATTTGCATCTTATGTATTTAATTTAGCGGGACTCGACACAGGGGCCGGGTCTGTCTAGGATAGGTGACCTAATTTATAAAGACCAACATGTGCATCCTACGTGCTCTTTGACATTAATTTGGAAGACATTGTATTGTTGACTGGCTTTTTAGGCAACTTAAAATGGAAAAGATTATATTATCCTCAAAATTATTGAATTATTTTTCAAAAGAAAATTTTATTTTTAAAATAAAAAGAAAGGAAAATTTTTAATATAGAATAATATACTTTTAGAGTTTTCATGAACTACGAGGGTTTGATTCTCACTTTTTGTGAGATACGTAGGAAGTCCTACCTAGGATACAACCATTTATTTGAAAATAATAATAATATATTTATTCACATATTTATCGAAGGATATTTTTAGAAAAATAATAAAAATAATCATAATAAGAAAAATGATTGTTTTCATGAATATTATTATCTTTATTTTACTTTTCATTCTTATTTTCAAAATTAATATTAACATAAAAATCATAACAGTCCTAAACCTTTAGGGGTCGTGAGACTGAAATTTTTATACAACTTCATACATAAAACGTTCATTCTATTTTTCTTTATTTTTGAGTCATTTTTCGTTCTCTTAAGGGTATTTAGGGGGTATTTTCTCCAAACATATAATTAAAATTGTCTAGAGGTCTGTTATTGCAATTTTTTTTATAAGAGTCAACTTAAATAAATGTTTTTTCTAAATATATTATCAGTCATAGTTCTCAAGTCAAGTTAAAAAATTCTTTTAAAAAATTAATGAATTAATTTCAGCCTAAATCTAGACATTTATTAATTTCATGTCCTTGTCAATAGGTATAAAATGTCTCCCCCGGTTCGTGAAAAGTGATAACGCTCAATCTACAGCTCTCGTAGGAGTGTAAAACGGTCGTTAGCAAATATAGAACCCAACCTGGGTTGGGTATCGATCCCACAGGGAATAGCTTGGTCAACAAGTAAGTAAAGATTACTAGACTTTTAGTGCAAGTCTTGTAAAAAAGGGGGGAGTCTTGTCGTGCAAGTAATGTAACCAAAATAAGAGAAAAACGGCAATAGCAAAAGAAAGAATGTTTAGTAGGTTGTGAAACAATGAGAATTGAGGAGTTGGGGTTATGTCCACCTTCTGAGTTATACGTCTCTATTGACTATGAGTGTGTTGAATTCAGACATGCATGTGCTTATAGAGAATTGTATTCGATGGTAAATCCAGGCGTCTTTCGACCTATTCGAGGATTATTTCACTTTAACTCTTTCGATCTTAAAGCGTGTCTAACGGTACGAATTCTCCAAGAGGTTAGTCCAGTTACGGCACTAGCTTTTTAGTAGGGAATTTTAGGGGGTGACCCTACTACCTTGACATTATCTCTTTTCCAGACAGATAACCTTTCTTTCGAACAAGTTAAATGTTATACTGGCGTATTCTTGCATTTGCAACCACAAAGAATTTAGATTAAGATGAAGAGAATAATGATATAAGCAGCATACGTGTCAACGAACTCACAAACTCACAACAATAGATAGTATCTCATACGGCTTCCATAACCCCAACAGAGAAGTTTAGTTACCCATGAATGCGAAGGAAATCACAATTGACATTGTTGTTTTCCCACAATTATGATGGCACGTTGATAATGGTGTGGTAGGCGTTTTAGGCGTGAATTCCTTAGCAAGGTAACGTTTCTCTTGTTGCGGAATTTAAGAATAGATGAATAGAAGAAAAATGTAATTAGAAGAAGAGTTGTAGTTGTGAAGTAAGATGAGATGTCCTAAAATCTCTAGCAAAATAGGGTATTTATAATACCCATATCCTATTCCTACTAAGCTAATGAAATGCTTAACCAAATCCTACTAAGCTAATGAAATACTTAACCCAATTGTACTAGGTTAATGTATCATTATCCTAATCCTAACAAGCTAATGTAATACTTAACCCAATTGTACTAGGTTAATGTATCATTATCCTAATCCTAATAAATTACTGCTAGTCCCCAAAGTCTTCAGAAATGCTGTTTTAGCCCGGGACAGATTTTCCATGCGCTATCTTTAGTCCTTGGCGTCCAAGATTGGATTTTCTCCTTTCGTGAAGCTTTCTTTGGCGTCAAGTTATCCATAAAATGCTGAATTCTGCATCATTTATACCTGAAACTTTGCTAATCATGTTCGTTAGCTCACTTATAGGAAAAAGGACTAAAAGTGCATGAAATATATAATTTGTTCTCAAAACTAGGCTAAAATATGGGCAAAATATAGTGCTATAGGCGTGTAAATTCGCCTATCATCAACACCCCACACTTTAAGCCTTGTTCGTCCTCGAACAAAATATCATGTCCCTCTAAACATCAACTTAGGGTTTCACAGCAACAACACAAAATATTCGTCAAGACAAGCACAACAATTATCAACAAAGAGTAGTTTTTCGATCATTAGTAGAAACAGTTTAACCTCTATCATAGACTCGTGATGGTGGTCAACTCATATTCAAAGGTTAAGGCACAAAGAATCATACGCGACTACCCAAAAACTCATCAACCATGTGTGTCTCACAATATATTACCCATAATCACTCACAAGTATAGCATATTTTTCAAACATGGGTATCAAAATATCCTTGCTCTCGCTCTCACAAAGAATTCATATGAAGCAACTGATGACCATAGGCTTGCCCTTAGTGTAATGCTCCACTAAATGTCAGAATGCCAAACTTAGGATCAACTAGGTCTTTTGATGGTTGTAATGTAGGCTAAGGGATAGGTAGGACTATTTTGGCCAGAAATAGTGACTATGTTCCTAAGCGCTTTAACACATCACATTGTGTCATTAACACTTTTCTTTCTAACAACCTTTCTTTCATTTATTCTACCACCCTTTTTCTCCTCTTTTGTTTTTCGATTTTAAACATGACTAACTTTTTCAGTTTTTTCTTCCTTTTTCTTTTCATAACATACCTCTTATGATAGCAATTCTTTTTCATAGCAATTTCAAGCACCAATGCATTCTAAAGCATCATAATCACCCAATTTCCTCTTATTTTGTCACATGACTTTTTCACTTTAAAGCACTTAGGAATTTGGATCAAATTATGGTTTTGAAAAAAAAATGGATTAGGCTTACATACGAGGTTTGTCAAAGAAAATAGGCTATAGTCTCAAAAGAGTTTAACTAGAATGATGTCCATGGGTAGGTAAAAAGAAGGTAAATAATCATAGGTTGCAAAAGAAATGCCTAAATCATCTCCTAGACTTGCACTCTTTATTTTCGCTTTACATACATACCAGGCAAGTTCTAGCATCAGCCACAAGCACAGAATATACTATTATATCACACACACAAGGCACATGGTCGACTTTATTGGGAGTAGTATAGACTCTTGACCCATCAGATGAAGGAATTAAACCAAACAATATCACATAGTGAGTCACAATTAGAGCCTAAACGTCTCAATAGTCATGATTTTAGCACAAACTCTTGTCATAATCTCATGCTGCCTATTAGAATAATTTCATGCGAAGCTAAGTTAAAAAAAATTTAACTACTGGAAAAAAAACAATTAACTACTAACAAAACAAACAAACATAAATAAATGCAAATGTGGATAGAGAAGTATAGCATGCAAATACCAGCACCCCATAGTTAGACGGGACACACTGTCCTCAGTGGAAAATAAATAAGAAGAACCTGGTTAGTCGGACTCATCCTCTATGTCTGGGGTCATACCCCTTGCATCGGAATCATCAACAGAGTCGTCATCCTCAGAAGTTCCTCATAAGTATCCCACTTAATTCCAAGAGTGAGTCGAGGTATTTGCAGCGAGGAGGGTTCTCCTTGCTCTTTTCGGCCTCTTTTCTTGCCTTTTTGTGAAGTGGTAGCCTTATCTTTGCCTTGTCTTACTTTGGGTACCATTGTACCTGAGACTTAAAATAATGTTCATGTTAGCATCATCTCGATGGATACAATCTATAAACAAGCAGTAGTGGCACCACCCCACACTTAGTTTGTTGGTACAGACTAGTGAAGTGAAAGTGGTCGATTACTCAGACTTCATCGACATACGTTTTAGGTTCTCTATTCCAACAATAAAATCAGTGCAGTCATACTTCTTGTAATCTTGACAATACTTGCATGTGTGAGATATCAAGACTACTACATAGAGATTGAATCAAGGTATAACATCTAGAAATAATCACAACCTCCTATGTCGGTAGGCAACTATAATTCTTATTCCGATGAACGGGACATTCTAACATGTAAGTATTCAAGTGACAAGAGTATGCAATGTTCATGACTGTAGCAATTCCACAAGTAGCAAAACAATGCATCAAAATGAAATTCAATTCGGAAACAAGTTAAGAGTATCCTAACGTTCATGTTCACTCACTTGGTTTTGTATCAACAATTCAAACACATTAACATCACCAATATTTCTTCAAGATGTAGCAATTCATAATAGACATAGAAACGTAGCACTTACGAAAAATAGATGAAGAACAAAAGAGTACTTACGTGATTGAAGCCTTTGGAGATGTTCTTGTGAAGTGGGAGAGCAAAAAGAAAAGTTTTGAGAGGATTTGGATAGTATGTGCGACGCCTAGGTCAAGTTTTCAATGTGTTTATGTTTTAGGACTAAGTCTCCTTTATATAGGAAAAGAATGGGTCGGGTTTTGACCCATTTAAAATCGGTTTTGGAGACAAAAAGTGACCATAGGCGGCACCTTTAGCTTTGCCTATGGTGACCATAGGCGGCGCCTAGTGCAATGCCTTTAGTGAGCATAGGCGGCGTCTAGTGCAATGCCTTTAGTGACCATAGGCGGCGCCTTTAGCATGGCATATGATATTCAGAGACCAAATTCTATAGCATAGGCGGCGCCTATGCTATGGCATACTTGAGCATGGGCGGCACCTATGCTATAGCACACTAGATTCCGAGACCTTAGGCTATAGTATAGGCCATGCCTTGTTCGTGGCCTAGTTTTACCTAGGCCTAGCCTTGCTCGATGCCTATTTTGTCATGAGCAATGCTCAATCCATAGCCTTATGCATCTTAATTCCTAACTTACCACCTTTACCATGCAATACTTCCAAATCGAACTTTGAAACCAATCACCTCGTTTTACACCTCTTGCACCTACATTTGCTCAAAAACACTAAAAACGATTAGAAAGATGGGTTGCCTCCCATCAAGTGCCTTAGTTTTGGTCGTGGCACGACTCTTATTTTTGGATTTTTATTTATCAAAAGCAAAACACATACTAGAACGAAATGAAAAATGAAAAATGATAAACGATGGGTTGCCTCCCATCTAGCGCTTGATTTATTGTCGCGACACGACATAGTTACCTCGAGTACTTAGACTTCGTCGAGATAAGTGATGGCCATGAAGTTTGTCGAATCAAGAGGACCGATATAAGGTTTCACACGTTGGCCATTCACTTTAAAGATAACACCATTATTATCTTCCAATTCAACTACTCCAGACGAGTAGACTTGGATAACTTTGTATGGACCACACCACTTGGATTTTAACTTACATGGGAAGAGCTTCAATCTGGAGTTGAAGAGAAGTACCATATCATCCTTTTGAAAGTTTTGACGAACAATCCGCTGATCATGATACTTTTTCATCCTCTCCTTGTAGAGGTCTGATCTTTCATAAGCATGTAGACGGAATTCATCCATCTCGTTCAGTTGCTCCATCCTCAGCTTCATTGCATCATCCCAATTCAGATTCAATCGCTTCAGCGCCCACAATGCCTTGTGCTCGAGCTCAATGGGTAAGTGACAAGCCTTCCCATAAACTAGTTGATAAGGGGACATGCCGATTGGTGTTTTGAATGCAGTCCTGTACGCCCATAGTGCATCGTCCAGCTTCCGAGACCAATCCTTCCTATTTGCATTTACCGTCTTCGCAAGTATTTGCTTGATCTCTCGATTGGAAACCTATATCTGTCCACTAGTTTGTGGGTGATAAGGCATGGCTACCTTGTGTTTCTTGACACCATATTTTGCCAACACGGACTTGAATAGCTTGTTGCAAAAGTGAGATCCTCCATCGCTTATGATAGTACGTGGTACTCCAAAGCGAGAGAAGATATTCCTCTTCAAGAACGCTACAACACGCTTTCCCTCATTGTCGGCCAACGCTATAGCTTCAACCCATTTCGAGACATAATCCACAGCAACTAAGATGTACTTCATGCCGCATGAATTTACGAATGGACCCATGAAATCAATACCCCATACGTCAAAGAGCTCTACTTCAAGGATTTTCGTCATGGGCATCTCATGGTGTTTTGAAATAGCACCTTGTCACTGACATTGGTCGCATCTTCTAACAAAGTAATGAGCATCTCTAAATATCGAAGGCCAATAGTATCCGCTTTGCAATACCTTTCTTGCTGTCCGATTACCTGCGTGATGTCCCCCAACTTGGGAAGTGTGGCATGCTTCCAATATATTTGGCACCTCTTCATGGGATATACATCGTCGGATAACACCATCCGTGCATCATCGAAACAAATATGACTCATCCCAAAAGTAGTGTTGTACATCATGCAAAAACTTCCTCTTTTGATGGTAAGATAAATTTGCAGGTATCATATTACTCACCACAAAGTTTGCAAAGTCGGCATACCATGGTAACTCTTCTATTATCGTGGCTAAGATCTCCTCATCAGGGAATGCATCGTCAATCTAGATTTCAGGTTACGCCACATGCTCATTCTCGAGTCTAGAGAGATGGTCGGCCACTTGGTTCTCGCAACCTCTTCTGTCTTTAACTTCGAAATCAAACTCTTGCAGCAGCAATACCCATCGAATTAGTCTTGGTTTTGCATCCTTCTTTGTCATTATCTACCTAAGAGATGCATGGTCTGTATGAACGATCACCTTAGTACCCAATAGGTAGGCACAAAACTTCTCAAACGCATACACAACCGCTAGGAGCTCTTGTTCAGTAACAGTGTAGTTCCTTTGGGCTTCATTTAGGACCTTACTTGCATAGTAGATAGGATGAAATATCTTCTCTTTTCTTTGACCAAGTACAACACCAACGGCTACACCACTAGCATCACACATGACTTCAAATGGGAGAGACCAATCTGGTGCTACCATGATAGGGGCTTTAATGAGTTTTCCTTTGAGGCATTCGAATGCCTTCAAGCAATCATCATTGAAGTCAAACTTCACATCCTTCTCCAAGAGTTTGCACAATGGACTAGCAATTTTGGAGAAGTCTTTGATGAACCGACGATAGAAGCCTGCATGGCCGAGAAAACTACGAATACCCTTCACCGAAATTGGAGGCGGTAGCTTCTCAATGACTTCAATTTTCTCTCTATCAACCTCAATTCCTCTTTCGGAGATTTTGTGCCCAAGAACAATACCTTCTTTTACCATGAAGTGGCACTTTTCCTAATTCAGCACTAGGTTGAATTCTACACATCTTTGCAACGCCATACTTAGGTTTGTCAAGCACGCTTCAAAAGTCTCTCCAACAACTGAAAAATCGTCCATGAATACCTCCAAAGTGTCTTCAACCATATCAGAAAAAATGGACATCATACAGCGTTGAAAGGTGGCTGGTGCGTTACATAGCCCGAATGGCATACGCTTGAAGGCAAACGTACCATATGGGCATGTAAAAGTTGTCTTCTCTTGGTCTTCGGGAGCAATACAAATCTGATTATAGCCTGAATAACCGTCTAAGAAACAAAACCATCCTTTCCCTGCTAATCGATCTAGTATTTAGTCCATAAATGGCATTGGAAAGTGATCTTTGAGCGTCCAAGAATTCAGCTTCCGGTAGTCCATGCATACCCTCCATCCAGTGATGGGTCTGAGTGGAATAAGTTTATTTTTCTCATTCGCGACCACCGTCATGCCTCCTTTCTTGGGAACACATTGTACCGGGCTTACCCATGTACTATCAGAGATTGGATACACAACCCCTGCGTCTAACCACTTGATAATTTCTTTCTTCACCACTTCTTGCATATGTGGGTTTAGACGTCTTTGATGCTCAATGGTTGGTTTGCAATTTTCTTCAAGATGAATCTTGTGAGTACAAATCCCAGGTGGAATACCAATAATATCCGCAATGGTCCATCCAATGGCGCTAATATACTTCCGTAGAATAGTAATAAGAGCTGTAACTTGTTGCTCACCCAACTCTGCTGCCACAATGACTGGAAGTGTGCTGCCGCTTCCTAAGAATGCATACTTTAAATGACTTGGCAGCTCCTTCAATTCTAACGTGGGTGGCTCTTCAATAGATGGCTTAGCTGGTGGTGTGGGTCGATTTTTGAGATCAAGGTCCAGCTTCGTGGGAGCATAACGATATGTCCCTAATCCTGATAGAGCACAAATAGCTTCTTTGCAATTTTCAGCATCCTTACTCTCTTCATTCATGAGCACAACCGCCAAAGGGTCAGCAATAATTTGCTCTTCTTTAAGTAATTCTTCCGGATCATCAAAGAAAACATCAGCCATCGAAAATACACTTGGATCTTTGGGTTGCTTCATTGATTTGCAAACATCAAAGAGAACCACTTCGTCATTTATTCGGAATGAAATCTCATTAGCTCTCAAATCAATGAGCACACTTCCTGTAGCAAGGAAAGGGCGTACCAAGATTATGGAAACCTCTGAGTCCGCTTCACAATTCAAAATAACAAAGTCTGCTGGAAAGATGAATGAAGAAACCTTTACCAAGACATCACATAGGATACCAACAGGTCGTTTTACCGACCTATCCGCCATGACGAGCCTCATATTGGTTGGAGTAGGATCACCCAACCCCAACTTTTTATAGATAGATAATGACATCAAATTGATTCTGGCTCCTAAATCACATAATGCTTTGGCAAAATTCAAAGATCCAACGGTGCAAGGAATAGTGAAAGCTCCGGGGTCAACCTTCTTCTGAGCTATTGATCGGGTAGCGATTGCGCTGCAGTGATGGGCATTATCATTCAGCTCATAACTTGCTGCCCGCTTCTTTGTCAAAAGATCCTTCATAAATTTCACATACCCAGGCATTTGTTCAAGTGCTTCCACCAATGGAACATTAATGGTCAGCTGCTTTAACATAGTCATGAATTTGCTGAACTTCGTATCATCCGCCACCTTCTTCAATCTTTGGGGAAAAGGTGGTGGTGGGTATGGAATTATTCTCTCTACGGCTTTCTTCTTCTCTTGCTTCCGTTTTTCAGCTTTTTCAGGTTGCAAATCGTGAGGGGTAACATTATGGACGTCAGGATCAGCTGCTGTGGCATCTTCCCCTTTCGTCGTATCATCAATGTCCACTACTTCATCAACCACTTGCTTTCCTTTTGCTGAAGTTTCCAGCACCTTACCACTTCTGGTAGTAATGGCCATGCATGACCCATCATTCCTTGGGTTTTGCACAGTATCGCTAGGTAAAGTGCCAGCCTTTCTTTGATTGAGTGTTGCTGAAAGTTGGCTCAATTGCTGCTCTATTTGCTTGATTGAAGTGGAATGAGAATCAACTAATTTCTTCATAGAGGACAAATCATAAATTACCTCCGTTACTCCCGCGCTCGTTGCTTCCACTCCTTTCAATAGTTTAGCCATCATGTCTTCCATACTTCCAGAATTAGATGTGGTGGTGTCACGTCTTCCAGGGGGAACATACACACCACTCTTTTCATTTTTTTTCTCCAACTACCTTGGTCCTTGTTTCCAGAATTATCATAATAGTTCCGACCTTGGTTTCCTTGGGCATTGCCTCGGAAACCCCCCTGATTATTCAAGTAGTTGGCTTCCTCTTCCAAATCAGATTCGTCTCTTCCTTTTGACGCAACAACTTTCACTTTTTCGGTCTTCCCTGATAATAAATGCTTTGTAAGGAGATCCATTTTTGTTTTCATGTGCGCCATATCTTGATCACGTTCTTCTTGCCTTCTTCTTTGGTCTGCAGTCATGCCAATAGATAAAGTGGGGCTTGCTACCTCAGAATCCCTGGTATGCCAAGCTCTACGTTGTTTCGTCATACGATCTAGCATATTGCTTGCTTGACCAAAGGTGAGATCCATAAATGATCCTCCAGCCGCATTATCCACCACTGGTTTAGTTATTGAATTCAAGGCTCTGTATAATATCTCCATTAGGTGAACATTAGTCATATGATGGTTTGGGCACCTCGCTAGCTTTATCTTGAACCTCTCCCATGTTTCATGAAGAGCTTCAGTGGGAAGCTGACGAAAGTTGCTGATTTCATCTCTTAATTGTACTCTTTTGGATGGCGGAAAGAATCTTTCTAGGAAAGCGTCTCTCAATTGCCTCCAATTTGTAATAGAATCAGGAGTCAGCCCATTCAACCATAGAGTTGCCTCCCCAGACAGAGACAATGGAAATAGACGTAATCGAATTATATTCTGACCAACACTAGGATTGTCAAATGACTTGCATGTAGAAATAAAGTTGATGAGATGCATATTCGGGTCATCGCCTGCTAGTCCACCAAATAATCGCTTGAGTTGCAATAGCTGAATCATGGTGGTTGTGATGTTGAACTTGGCTCCGAGCGCTAATGGTGGGGGAATAATAGCTCCTGTGGCTCCGGCTCCATCAAGATCATCATTATCCTCGTCGAAAACTGGTTGCATAGGTTGGCGTTCAGTCCTAAACCTAGCTTGACGATCTCTTCTGTTGGAAGGTGTTGCGATCTCAGCGGCAAGCCTAGGATTTAGTAGCTCGTCATCACCTAGATCTTCATCGTCAGGATTTGTTGCTCGCCCAGGGTTATCAATATTCTGTTGATGCACTTGAGCGGCGGCTAGCGCAGCTAGTCTCGCCTGTTCCTGTTGAGAAACCATCCTTTCAATTGCGTGTTGTGCCTCCATTCTGCGAATACGTTGTGGTTCAGGATTGATAGGTAATAACGGTTGACCAGAACTTTGGGTATGAGGCATGCACTGAATAAAAACCTGCAGTAAACAAAAACAAAAACTAAAAGTAAAAGTACGAGAATCTTTGACCAAAGGGTCTAGTAATTATCACGAACTTAATAGACACTTGTATTCCCCGGCAACGGCGCCAATTTTTGATAACGCTCAATCTACAGCTCTCGTAGGAGTGTAAAGCGGTCGTTAGCAAATATAGAACCCAACCTGGGTTGGGTATCGATCCCACAGGGAATAGCTTGGTCAACAAGTAAGTAAAGATTACTAGACTTTTAGTGCAAGTCTCGTAAAAAAGGGGGGAGTCTTGTCGTGCACGTAATGTAACCAAAATAAGAGAAAAACGGCAATAGCAAAAGAAAGAATGTTTAGTAGGTTGTGAAACAATGAGAATTGAGGAGTTGGGGTTATGTCCACCTTCTGAGTTATACGTCTCTATTGACTATGAGTGTGTTGAATTCAGACATGCATGTGCTTATAGAGAATTGTATTCGATGGTAAATCCAGGCGTCTTTCGACCTATTCGAGGATTATTTCACTTTAACTCTTTCGAGCTTAAAGCGTGTCTAACGGTACGAATTCTCCAAGAGGTTAGTCTAGTTACGGCACTAGCTTTTTAGTAGGGAATTTTAGGGGGTGACCCTACTACCTTGACATTATCTCTTTTCCAGACAGATAACCTTTCTTTCGAACAAGTTAAATGTTATACTGGAGTATTCTTGCGTTTGCAACCACAAAGAATTTAGATTAAGATGAAGAGAATAATGATATAAGCAGCATACGTGTCAACGAACTCACAAACTCACAACAATAGATAGTATCTCATACGGCTTCCATAACCCCAACAGAGAAGTTTAGTTACCCATGAATGCGAAGGAAATCACATTTGACATTGGTGTTTTCCCACAATTATGATGGCACGTTGATAATGGTGTGGTAGGCGTTTTAGGCGTGAATTCCTTAGCAAGGTAACGTTTCTCTTGTTGCGGAATTTAAGAATAGATGAATAGAAGAAAAATGGAATTAGAAGAAGAGTTGTAGTTGTGAAGTAAGATGAGATGTCCTAAAATCTCTAGCAAAATAGGGTATTTATAATACCCATATCCTATTCCTACTAAGCTAATGAAATTCTTAACCAAATCCTACTAAGCTAATGAAATACTTAACCCAATTGTACTAGGTTAATGTATCATTATCCTAATCCTAACAAGATAATGTAATACTTAACCCAATTGTACTAGGTTAATGTATCATTATCCTAATCCTAATAAATTACTGCTAGTCCCCAAAGTTTTCAGAAATGTTGTTTTAGCCCGGGACAGATTTTCCATGCGCCATCTTTAGTCCTTGGCGTCCAAGATTGGCTTTTCTCCTTTCGTGAAGCTTTCTTTGGCGTCAAGTTATCCATGAAATGCTGAATTCTGCATCATTTATACCTGAAACTTTGCTAATCATGTTCGTTAGCTCACTTATAGGAAAAGGGACTAAAAGTGCATGAAATATATAATTTGTTCTCAAAACTAGGCTAAAATATGGGCAAAATATAGTGCTATAGGCGTGTAAATTCGCCTATCATCAGAAAGCATCTAAAGAGAAAGAGAGATGGGAGTGTACCGCTTCAGGTTATGGATTGTACCCCTTTGCAGCTTTGGTTGTGATGGAATGAAATGGATACATTCGATTATGACGAGATACATAAGTATTTGGGTTTTTTGACGAGTATTATGACAATAAAACCTAATAGGGAGGTGATTGATGCGTTACTAACCTTCTGGGACCCGAAGAACAATGTGTTTCGTTTTTTGGATTTTGAGTTGACTCCTACTGTAGAGGAGATAGCGACCTATGTTGGATATGGGGATATACATCGGAAGAAACTTATAGCCCCGAGACTCATTTCGCTAAACAAATTCTGCAAACTCATAAACATAAGGAATTCAAAAGAAGAATCGATGAAAAAAGGTTGGGTTTACTTACAGTTTTTGTACGATAGATACGGAAGGCAAGAGGGGTTCAAAAAGTATGGTAAGCAGCTTTGTAATAAGGGGAATTTTGAGGCCTGGAAGGTTCACAGACGATTTGCATTCATGGTAGCCTTTTCAGGCACTATGGTCTTCCTAAGGAGAGAACAAAAAATTAACATTCGTTTAGCAGGAGTGGTAAAGATACTGATTAAGAAAGATTATACTATGGTGCCAATAATCCTGGTAGATATCTACCATGCTTTGACTGTTTGTCAGAAAGGAAAGAGTTTTTTCGAGGGATGTAATATCTTGTTACAGATGTGGATTGTGGAGCATCTCTACTGACGTCCTACAATGGCAAGATTTAATCTTAAAAGATTCAATCGCATCAAAGATTACGAAGAGAGGTTAGAGAAATATAAATGCCCAGAAGGAGTTAGAGATTGGGATAAGCTTTTTCGTTCTCTGACAACAGATAAAATCACTTGGAATTTCCCTTGGTTCACTTGGAGGCAAGTCATACACAATTCTATCATTCGGCCGTTCTTATTATTAATGGGTATTAGGGGTGTTCAACCATATGTTCCATTGAGAGTTTTATGTCAGCTTAGAAGACGTCAAATAATTCCCATTATGGAAAATATGATCGAGTTTATATTTGAGGTCAAACCAGAGATCCCACTTCCGGAGAAATTGAGCCACTAGATTTGGGAAGGTTACCATATCATGGGGATTGAAATAATGGTCATAGAGCATGAGAAAGTAGAAGTACACCTAGATTACCGTGAATGGTTTGAAGAATAGTCAAGTCCACCAGTCAGATCAGAAAGATCGGTTAGAGGACCTATAGATCAGGAAGCTGCAATCAGGATAGGAATTGAGAGAGACATGCGAGAACATCATGAGGCCAACCAAGTTTTGAGAGAAGAATTAGAGCATGCCACGGAAAAAATAGACGAACAACAAAGGGAATTTGCTGAAGAGAAAGCTAAATCAGCAGATATTGAGGTTGCACTTCGGGGATAAATCAAATTGGCTACCACTAGAGGGTCACACGTTATAGAACTCGTCGCATCTCGCCGACAGCAACTGCAAGAAGTTGAAAAGAACATGCAAGAGAAATTTGATCGAGAGAGATCTCAGTGGATCCATGAAAGAGGAATATTGCGAGAACAGTTGGAGGTTGTTTCTGCTCGTGAATAGCGTGCAAGGGAGATGGTTGATTTTTGAGATCGACAGGACCAGAAATGGGATGAGACCTTCAGTTCCCTTCGAGGGAAGGTCCGCCGTGTAGCATAAAATATTGCCAGAATAGGTTTGGATTATCAGCACTTGTATTGTGAGGACTTTTTGGCACAAGTACCAGCTTTTGCACAACGTCTCACTACTTCATTAGAGGACATATATTTGAGTTTGGGAGTACATATAGCCGAAGTCTCCTTGAATGGATAGTTTTTTTCTTTGTCATAGTTTTTCATTTTCAGTTTTAAAACTTCTTGTTTAGGTATTATGTATTTTAGTTTTCAGATGTCAGTTAGTAGGTTTTATTTTAGGAGTTGAATCAGTTATTTTGTCCTATTTATATTATAGAATGTAATGAAGTTGACTGTTTATTTCTATATATATTACATATGTTTTACTTCACTTACTTTAAATATTTTCTTCAATTAAAAAAAAAAGACAACAATTTTGTTAAATTCCTTCCAAACTACGCAAGATCTGATTCATGTCCTGGCATGATACGTAGGCAACCCTCCAAAGGGTTCGATCATAAATTTTGAAAAAATATGCCTAGAAAAGCTGGGATGAAACATAAAGCCTTCCATGATAGTTTCGAAAATGAATATAGAAGCAGGCCATATAACTTGATATTATAATGTGTTAAAAATATAGCACTCACCTGTTTGCTACTTCGATACAGAAAGATAAAGTAATTGGTGGTTGGTTTGTGGTTTAAACTATCATCATATCCATATAACACCAGATACAAGGGTAAAAGAAGAATGACCCGCAGAGAAGGTATAGGGTCTGACAGTGAAGAAGAGCAGAATCAGTTGATTTCTCAGGAAGTAGCATCAATGGAAGAAATAAGTCATTGAAACAACAGATAGCAGAGATGTACCAAGCTTGGTTGAATGGACAAGCCCTGCCTTCTTCAATCCCTGGACTTTCGACTTCAAATAATCCAAATTCTAACCCATCTCAAATAGTGATCCATTTTACCTACCAGAATTTGGCCCATTTGCTAATATGTCTGGAGTTGCTGGTACTTTTACCACGCACCCACCGAATCCGTCTGTTGCAAATAACCTATTTTTTACTTCTGTAGATGATAACACTCAAATTACACTCTTGAATGGGTGTAAGCGATCGTTGTTAATATAAAACCCAACTAGGTTGGGGTCTAATCCCACAGGGAATAAGGTGTGAACTTTAATTTGTTTATGAAATACTTTACTGGTAGTTTACTGTTTCCGAAGATGGGGGTTTAAATTTCAGAGAGATTCAATTGTCACTTTCAATATTTTAGTGTTGTAATCAATATAAATGAGAAACCAGAGTTATGTTCACCATGGGTATTGGGAGTTAACAAATACTAGGTAATGCTTGGGATTCTTGGAGTAAGTAGAAACAACAGAATATCCCTAACTATGATACTGTCTAACTTATCTCTCGACCTCACCAGACAATTTATTATCTAATTCTCTCGAACATAGATAACTTATCTATTTCCAATAGGATGTTATCTCAGGTAGATTAATCCAGTTACGACATCAATCATTAAACAGAAGGTTGGTAGCTTCCGAGTCCCTATTGATAATTCACGTCCTCTAGTCTATTTCTCCGTTAGAAGCAAATAATACCTAAGGCATAATCTAATGTTTGCAACCAATAGATTTCAGTCAAAACAACAAAATTTCAAGACGTCCTACTACTCTTTGAATCCGTTAAATGCCTAGTAACCTATCAGACCCTAATCCATGGATCCCATAACTCCGGCTAATGGAATTAGCCACTCATGATTTGATGAACGAAATAACAATTTGAATTCATCATAATAAGGATAAACTTACGAATGGATGAAAAACAACAAGTAGTTTCTTCAATTTACTCACGAGATAGAAACCCAAAAATAGTTGATAAGTGCTTTTTTAATGAAACAAGAAAAATATTTGATGGTAAAGATAAAGCAATGTTACGTGCTTCTCTTCAGAAGTTCTTCTCTGTTAATTAATGATCGATCCCTAAAAATGCCTAAACCAAGTCTTTAAATAGTCAACCCTAAATAAGGAAATAAAATTAAAGTTTCAATTTTCTCTACGGATTGGACGACGATGATCTTGACGGCGTGTCAGATATCTGACGACGTGTGCGAGATGTCATCAAAGGTTCTAGTGAATTGTTATCTTCTAACTCTTCAGACAACAAACCTGACCGCGTGTTAAAATTCTAGACGGTGCGTGACAATTGCCGTCACAACTTCACTGGAAATCAGTATTCTCTTCTTCTGGTTGACGGCGATTTTGATGCCATGTCACATATTTGACGGCCCGTCCTAAAAGTCGTCACATTTCATCTCAGTTTCTCAGGTTCTGTCTAAGCTTGACGACAACTTTGACAGCCTGTCCCATGTATGACGGCACTTCAGAATTGATGTCATCTATACTTTAGCTTATTTACACTTGATTTCCGCTGATTTATTCTTCTTTCCCTTGGTTTCCTCCCCGGCTACTTGTATCTGCATTAACACATTAAAAGCAATCAAAAACAACAAAAGTTGCTTAAGACCTTGCAATTATTCAGAGTTAAAAGCTTCAAATGTGTTAGCATCGGTTCACACATCAACACCCTCAACTTAAACAATTTGTTGTCCTCAAGTAACCAAAACATAACTAGGAGTATACAAAGTCCAATTCGGCAGCTAGCTACTCTCCTCAGGTCAGAATACATACACCATCTCCATGATCAATCAAAGTAAAATCAACTGTTTCTAATATTTGAAAACACCTATGTAACTCACATGTATCTAGATGTGGAAAAAATCTCAGTAATAACAGCCTAGCACATACCCAAATTACATTATCCGAACAAAGCAGTTAATAGCAATATACCTGGTGTGACCTCACAACAAAGAAATCGCTTTCTCACTCAGATTCACATGTATAGACATAGGGATGGACGTAAGACTTACTCTCAGAACGAAGTTCCAACATTGCGCATCAAATGCCATAGGCTTGCCCTTATAGTCAGTATCTAAGTCTTCAGACAAGTCAGTTAGGATCACTATAGGGCTTTTCTTAAGCTTGTAATGTAGGCTCAGGGCTGGTATGATATTCTTGGGTATTTCATAGTGACTACACCTCCTTGGCACTACATTAACTCACAGGGTTTCAACTTTTGACCTTCTTTGCTTCCCTCTTTTATTTGTCAAGCATTCTCAAGATGGGTGTTGTCTGTTCAAGCATTAGATTAACTTTTTCAGTTTTCTCTTTTTCTTTTTCACTACACCCAATTATTGTTCATTTTCCTTATTTTACCTCTCTTTATACTCATAATGCATTACACACCCCTATAGTAGCCACCCTCAACTTAGGTTATTTGCCTAAGTCGAGGTGCACAGTGTCCAAGAAGGACCAGGGACAAAATAGGTTCATTGTGATGTAATGGAAAGGTGAAAGATGTATAAGAAAGAACTGGGCTATTTAGGCGTAAAAAGGGATCAAGGGATATTATTCACATTTGGACGGTCATTTAAGCTAAAATGGGTTAACATGAAAAAACGACCTATGATCTTTTCCTAACGCCTATCCTATGACTATGGTACGACTAACTGGGAAAGTTCTAGATTCAACGCACAATGAGAACTGAGTAAGACCTTACACGCACATAGCACACAAGTATATATCACATCACTACTCATCCATTTCATGCATTTGTTTTCTACAGGTTATTTATTTGCCACACTAATGCCACAAACAGATACACAATGGTCATACTAGATGCAATTTACACAATTCATGATAGATTAGACCACTGGAGAGGTACTCAAAAATTACAAAACAAGCTAACTGCCTCAAGTACTTGTACTATTCCTAATTATTTACAGAACATGTTACAACAACAGTTTCCCTATACCCTCAACTTAAAATCAAAAATAAAATGCACTAAGGGTTAGGATATACCTAAAGACAGTCAAGCCTATGGATCCTGGATCTCCGACCCTGCTACAACATCATCTACTGTCTTCTCCCCATTCGTAGCATCTGCATTTGCAGTGGCTGGAGCTTGGCTCGATCAAGCACCTGCATCCCTAGCTCTGATAGCTGCTTCCCATTTTTCTGTGTTAACCAGGGACTCCAATCTTGCCCTTTTCAAATCTTCCTTCTCTGCTTTCTTCTTTGCTTTCTTTTTAGCTTTTCTCTCTTCTTCACTATCTGGCTTATCTCTCTTGTTCTTGCCTTTCTTTTCCCCTTTTTTCTTTTTTTTTTCTTCAGGGAATCCGTAGTGAGATCGAGTATAGGAATTTCTTCCTCTACATCGTGCATAGATGAACCTGTTGGCACCATGATTTGGTGTTGCTGCATCATCCCAACCTCATCTTTCACCTTATCCAACGCAGCCTTGAAAGTGGCAAGATCATCACCTGTCATCTCTCTTGCCCGGACATCAAATCTGTTCTCTAGATTTGCCATCCGCTCAGGAAAAGTCATGAAAGGTTCGAGTGCAGCTTTGATTCTTTTGTCCACAACGGTAGCAAACTATTTGGTGAAGGCCTGTAGTTGCACCTCACACCAATTTTCTTTCCTAGACACCTTCCTAATATCAATCGGCTGAAATACCAAACCTGTTGCTGTCGGAGTGACTGAAGTAGTCGGCTCACTTTGAGGCACTGATCCTTCCTGAGCTGAATATGTTGGTGGTGGTGGTACAACTTTGGAGATTTACACCCCCACATCTAGTGCTGACACAGTCTTAGTGACTGAAGGATCTGCTGCACCAACTGCATCTCGATCAAGTCGTAAGCCCGGCTGAATTTCATTTTTCCTGACAGGGTTGTGAGTTTTCTTGGCATGTATCTCAATATCAATACCTGAAATCTCAAGTACATTAGATGCTTCACATAACCTAGTGATCATACATGGGAATGGATATGCAGCATCGGGTCTTGCGAGCCGAATTTTGATCTCTTACGCTATCATTTTTCCAAAATCCAAGGGAGTTCTGTCTATCAAGATTGCAACAAATATTGCTTGATCATCCCCTAATATGTTGTCTCCCTTGGTGGGTATCAGATGAATCCATACTAAACTCCACCAAAATCTGGCCTTTGAATTTAAAGATGCTTTAGTAATCTTTTCTGCCGGATTATTCAGCCACTCAGGTTCCCCATCTGCTATGAGAGTTGCTAGCCATTTGAGTTGGTTTTCCCAATATTTCAACCAGGCATAGAACGTAGGTGAAGTGGCTCGTGGGAAAAAAGATGGCCCATGAAGAAACCTATTTATGGTGGCATCTGAAATATCCACCCTCACTCCACGTACTGGAACTTTGGTCAGCAGAGGCTTATCTGAAGTTCTATCTCCTTCTTTCCACATATTTTCCACCGTAGCCTGGTAGTTCGTGTAGAACTCCCAGACTAATGAAGGACAGTAAACACCGCTTCCCCTGGTAGTCCACTCCAAGCCATACTCCTTGATTTTTTGAATCACCTTAGGGTATCTGATCAACCCTGTAGTGATGATTTTCTTCTCCTCTAGAATTGGCCTTCTAGCACTTCATCGATCTATTCTGCGAAGTCCGTCCAAATAGATCGTTTTAGCCCCAGGGATTTGCCATCTCGCATTGTTCCTAACCTCGGGGTTTTTGTATTTCACCAAAGTTCCCCATATCGGAGAATCCTTATCACCTTGCTGCTCCAATGATGGTGATTCAGACTCAGTTTCTTCAGTTGCAGGCCTTTCAGAGTCTTCAGTTTCAACTTCTTGTTTAGTGCCCTCAGACTCTTGTTCAGTGTGTTCTGATCCTTGTTCCTCTGATGCTTGCTCAGATAAGGTTGTTACCTCAGTATCATCAGTATCCTCCACCTCAATAGGCTTAGGTGGAGGTGGTGCCTTTGGACCAGCCCTCTTTCTAGTCCATCTGAGCAAGGGTTTATCATCTTCATAATCAAATTCCTCGTTGACAAGCTGCCGAGGTACATTCTCTTTAGCTGATTTCTTTGGTGTGGTTGGATTCTTCTTCTTAGGTGCCATTATCAGTTCTGCAAAAACATAGAAATCCTTAATTAGTGTCCATAATCAAACAAGAGAAGAAGAAGGATCACCTCAGTTTAACATCATCACTGTTTTTAGTTCGCAGGTTTGACAGCCTTTCTGATTTGCCATCACAGGTGTGACGGCGCTTCAAAAGAATTGTTAACCTTATATAGAATCTACAAAGTTTCTCAGCTTTTGACGGTATTTTTGAATGGCCATCACACAGGTGCAAGGCCGTAAAAATTGCCGTTAGACAACATTACAATTTCTAACTTCTTTTTACTTGATTTTTCTTCTACTATTATTCTCAATTTCAACTTAGGTCATGGTTTTTACTGAGATTTCCACGAAATTATAATCCATACCCCTACAAACCCTAGTTTTCGAAGGGGCTTGAAGCATGTTAATGGGTTCAGCTCGCTCCTTTGAAACCAAGGTTTCTTGTAGTTCACAATTGATCCAAAGAAAGATAAAGTTGAAGTTTTTCTCATACCTGGATGTTGATAACGCTCAATCTACAACTCTCGTTTGAGTGTAAAGCGGTCGTTAGCAAATATAGAACCCAACCTGGGTTGGGTGTCGATCCCACAGGGAATATCTTGGCCAACAAGTAAGTAAAATTACTAAACTTTTGGTGCAAGTCTCGTAAAAAGGGGGGATTGTAATGTGTCACCAAAACAATTAAATAAAAGCTGAAAATAGCAACGTAAAAGAGAAAGATTGTTACGTAAGTTGTAAACAATGAGAATTGAGGCGTTGGGGTTATGTCCACCTTCTGAGGTATACGTCTCTATTGGCTATGAGTGTGTAGAATTCTGACATGCAATTGCTTATAGAGGATTGTAGTCGATGGTAAATCCAAGCGTCTCTCGACCTAAACAAGGACTATTTCACTTTAACTCTCTCGAGCTTAAAGCGTGTCTAACGGTACGAATTCTCCAAGAGGTTAGTCCAGTTACGGCACTAGCTTTTTAATAGGAAAGGGTGTCCTACTACCTTGACATTATCTCTTTTCCAGACAAATAACTTTTCTCTCGAACAAGTTAAATGTTAGACTGGCGTATTCTTGCGTTTGCAACCGCAAAGAATGTAGATTAAGATGAAGAGAATAATGATATAAGCAATATACGTGCCTTGAACTCACAAACTCACAGCAATAGATAGTAACTCATTCGGCTTCCATAACCCCAACAGAGAAGTTTAGTTACCCATGAATGCGAAGGAGATCACGATTGACATTGTTGTTATACCACAAGATTGAGTAATTTCGTGTAGCTTAGGTGGTAGGCGTGAGGCGTGAATTCCTAGGCAAAGTAACGATTCTCTTGTTGTGGAATTTAAGAATAGAAGAGTAGAAGAAGAAAAATAGAATTGAATTGTGAGATGTTGAGAGGGATGGAAGGAAGTATTGTGTTCTCCCTCCTCCCTCCTTATTCTCTAAAATCTCTAGCATGATAGGGTATTTATAATACCCATATCCTAATCCTACTAAGCTAATGAAATAAATAACCAAATCCTACTAGACTAATGAAATCCTTAACCCAAATGTACTAGGTTAAGGTAACATTATCATAATCCACATGAAATACATAACCTAATTGTACTAGGTTAATGTATCATTGTCAAAATCCAGCTTTGTGTCTGTAAGTCCCCAAAGTCTTCAGAATTGCTGTTTTAGCCCGGGACAGATTTTCCATGCAGCAGTTTTGGTCCCCCAAAGTCTTCAGAAATGCTGTTTTAGCCCGGGACAGATTTTCCATGCAGCAGTTTTGGTCCTTAGGCGTGTAAACTCCCTTCCCTTCCTTCGTGAGCTTTCTTTAGCGTCAAGTAAGCCATAAAATGCTGAATTATGCATCATTTATACCTGAAACTTTACTAATCATGTTCGTTAGCTCATTTACAGGAAAAAAGACTAAAAGTGCATGAAATATATAATTTGTTCTCAAAACTAGGCTAAAATATGGGCAAAATATATTGATATAGGCGCGTAAATTCGCCTATCATCAACACCCCACACTTAGAGCTTTGTTCGTCCTCGAACAACATATCATGTCCTTCTAAACATCAACTTAGGGTTTTTACAGCAACAACACAAAACATTCTTCAAGACAAGCACAACAATTATCAACAAAGAGTAGCTTTCCGATTATAAGTAGAAACAGTTTAACCTCTAGCATAGACTCGTGATGGTGATCGACTCGCATGCAAACGTTAAGGTGCATGGAATCATATACAACTATCCAAAACTCATCAACCATGTGTGTCTCACAATATAGTACCCATAATCACTCACAAATATAGCATATTTTTCAAACATGGGTATCAAAATGTCCTTGCTGTCACTCTCACAAAGAGTTCATATGTAGCAACTGATGACCATAGGCTTGCCCTTAATGTAGTACTCCACTAAATGTCGGAATGTTAAGATTAGGATCAAGTAGGTCTTTTGATGGTTGTAATGTAGGCTAAGGGACGGGTAGGACTATTTTGGCCAAGAATAGTGACTATGTTCCTAAGCGCTTTAATACATCACATTGTATCATTGACACTTTTTTCTTTCAACCTTTCTTCTTTCTTTTGTTATACCACCCTTGTTCTCCTCTTTTTTCAATTTTAAGCACAACTCACTTTTCGGCTTTCTTTTCCTTTTTCTTTTCACAACATACCTCTTATGATAGCATTTCTTTTTTTTTCTTTTTCATAACACATTCAAGAACCATTCCAATTTATAGCATTATACTCACCCAATTTCCTTTTATGTTGTCACATGACTTTTTCACTTTAAAGCACTTAGGGATTTTGGGATCAAATTACGGTCTTGAAAGAAATGGATTAGGCTTACATACAAGGTTGTCAAAGAAATAGGCTAAAGGCTCAAAAGGGTTAACTAGGATGATGTCCATGGGTAGGTAAAACTGAAGGTAAACATGTATAGGTTGCCAAAGAAATGCCTAAATCATATCCTAAACTTACACTCCTTATTTTCGCTTTGCATACATACCAGGCAAGTTCTAGCATCAGCCATATACATAGAATATACTATTATCTCACACACACAAGGCACATGGTCGACTTGATTGGAAGTAATATAGACTCTCGACCCAACAAGTGAAGAAATTGAATCACACAATATCACATATTGAGTCACAACTAGAGCCTAAACGTCTCAATAGTCACAATTGTAGCACATACTCTTGTTATAATCTCATGCTGCCTATCAAAATAATTTCATGCGAAGCTAGAAAAAATTTACTACTAAAAAAAACCGAAAGAAAAATGAAACAAAAGCAAACAAACATAGATGCGAATAGAGAAGTATAGCATGCAATACCACCAATTTACACCCCACACTTAGAGCTTTGTTCGTCCTCGAACAACATATCATGTCCTTCTAAACATCAACTTAGGGTTTTTACAGCAACAACACAAAACATTCTTCAAGACAAGCACAACAATTATCAACAAAGAGTAGCTTTCCGATTATAAGTAGAAACAGTTTAACCTCTAGCATAGACTCGTGATGGTGATCGACTCGCATGCAAACGTTAAGGTGCATGGAATCATATACAACTATCCAAAACTCATCAACCATGTGTGTCTCACAATATAGTACCCATAATCACTCACAAATATAGCATATTTTTCAAACATGGGTATCAAAATGTCCTTGCTGTCACTCTCACAAAGAGTTCATATGTAGCAACTGATGACCATAGGCTTGCCCTTAATGTAGTACTCCACTAAATGTCGGAATGTTAAGATTAGGATCAAGTAGGTCTTTTGATGGTTGTAATGTAGGCTAAGGGACGGGTAGGACTATTTTGGCCAAGAATAGTGACTATGTTCCTAAGCGCTTTAATACATCACATTGTATCATTGACACTTTTTTCTTTCAACCTTTCTTCTTTCTTTTGTTATACCACCCTTGTTCTCCTCTTTTTTCAATTTTAAGCACAACTCACTTTTCGGCTTTCTTTTACTTTTTCTTTTCACAACATACCTCTTATGATAGCATTTCTTTTTTTTTCTTTTTCATAACACATTCAAGAACCATTCCAATTTATAGCATTATACTCACCCAATTTCCTTTTATGTTGTCACATGACTTTTTCACTTTAAAGCACTTAGGGATTTTGGGATCAAATTACGGTCTTGAAAGAAATGGATTAGGCTTACATACAAGGTTGTCAAAGAAATAGGCTAAAGGCTCAAAAGGGTTAACTGGGATGATGTCCATGGGTAGGTAAAACTGAAGGTAAACATGTATAGGTTGCCAAAGAAATGCCTAAATCATATCCTAAACTTACACTCCTTATTTTCGCTTTGCATACATACCAGGCAAGTTCTAGCATCAGCCATATACATAGAATATACTATTATCTCACACACACAAGGCACATGGTCGACTTGATTGGAAGTAATATAGACTCTCGACCCAACAAGTGAAGAAATTGAATCACACAATATCACATATTGAGTCACAACTAGAGCCTAAACGTCTCAATAGTCACAATTGTAGCACATACTCTTGTTATAATCTCATGCTGCCTATCAAAATAATTTCATGCGAAGCTAGAAAAAATTTACTACTAAAAAAAACCGAAAGAAAAATGAAACAAAAGCAAACAAACATAGATGCGAATAGAGAAGTATAGCATGCAATACCACCACCCCACACTTAGTCGGGACACTGTCCTTAGTGGAAAATAAATACGAGGAACCTGGTTGGTCGGACTTATCCTCTATGTCTGGGGTCATACCCCTTGCATTGGAATCATCATCAGAGTCGTCATCCTCAGAAGTTCCTCATAAGTATCCCACTTAATTCCAAGCGTGAGTCGAGGTATTTGCAGCGAGGAGGGTTCTCCTTGGTCCTTGCGACTTCTCTTTTTGCCCTTTTGGGAGGTGGTAGCCTTCTCCTTGCCTCGCTTTAGGTGCCATTGTACCTGAGACTAGAAATAGTGTTAGTGGTAGCACAATATCAATGGATACAATCTATGCACAAGCAGTAGGGGTACCACCCCACACTTTGTTTTGTTGACACAAATCAGTGAAGTGAAAGTGGTCGATTACTCAGATTTCGTTGACATACGTTTTAGGAGTTGTATTCCGGCAAGAAAATCAGTGATGTATCACTACTTGCAGCTATTGCATTACTTTCATGTTAGGTATATCAAGACTTCTTCATAGGGATTACATCATGGTATAGTTTCTATCAATAATCACAATCTCCTATGTCGGTAGGCAACTATAAGTCTTATTCCGATGAGCGAGACATCCCAACATGTAAGTATTCAAGTGACAAGAGCATGCAATGTTCATGACTATAGCAATTCCGCAAGTAGTATAACAATGCATCAAAATCAATTTCTAGTTGGAAACAAGTTAAGAGTATCCTAACATTCATGTTCACTCACTTGGTTTTGTATCAACAATTCAAACACATTAACATCACCAATATTTCTTCAAGATGTAGCAATTCGTAATAGACATAGCAACGTAGTACTTACGAAAAATAGATGAAGAACAAAAGAGTACTTACGTGATTGAAGCCTTTGGAGATGTTCTTGTGAAGTGGGAGAGCAAAAAGAAAAGTTTTGAGATGATTTGGAGAGTATATGCGGCGCCTAGGTCAAGTTTTCAATGTGTTTGTGTTTCAAGACTAAGTCTCCTTTATATAGGTAGAGAATGGGTTGGGTTTTGACCCATTTACAATCGGTTTTGGAGACAAAAATGCTACATATGCGGCGCATAATGCTTGGCATAGTCATGGTATATGCGGCGCATTGTCTATGGCATAATGGGACATATGCGCTGCATAGTCTATGGCATTTGTAGACATATGCGCCGCATAGTCTATGGCATATGAGATACTGAGACCAAATGCCATAGCATAGGCGGCGCATAGTCAAAAGCATACCTAGGAATAGGCGGCGCATAGTGTATAGCACACTAGATTCCGAGACCTTAGGCTATAGGATAGGTTGTGCATCGTTCGTGGCCTAGTTTTACCTAGGCCTAGCCTTCCTCGATGCCTAGTTTGGCATGAGCAATGCTCAATCCATAGCCTTATGCATCACTATTCCTAACTTACCAACTTTACCATACAATGCGTCCAAATCGTCAATTGAAATCAATCTCCTCGTTGAATACCTCTTGCACCTACATTTGCTCAAAAACAATAAAAACGATTAGAACGATGGGTTGCCTCCCATCAAGCGCCTTAGTTATTGTCGTGGCACGACATGGTTACCTCGAGTACTCAGACTTCGTCGAGGTAAATGGTGGATCGTTTTCTGAATGGATTTAGACGACAATGAGGCTTACTTGTAGGAGGGGTACCAATTATATCATCAATAGTCCAACCCATAGCTCTCATGTATCTCTTCAGAGTAGAGATGAGGGCGTCTACGTGCTGTTTACTTAAATCATCCGCACTCACCGGAAGTATCTTTATACTTTCCAAGAACACATACCTTAGATAATTGGGGAGCTCTTTCGATTCTAGCATTGGTGGCTCTTCAAGGGAAATCTTCACTGTTGGTGACGGTTGATTCTTAAGATCACGGTCCGGTTGCTTAGGAGTATGGGAATAGGACTCTATTTCTGTTAGAGCACCCATAAGTTCTTCATAATCTTCATTATTCTCATGCTCAACTTTCAGTGGCGCAGCAGACAATGGATCAACAGTAGGCTGTTTCTCTATAGATAATGCTTTCATATCCTCATGATGAACATCAGCTACAGATAACTCATTCATATCGCTGGGCTGCTTCATGGCTTTGCATATATCAAATCGGACCACTTCGTCATTAATTCGAAACAAAAGCTCATTATCTTTCATGTCAATAAGAACACTTCCAGTTGCGAGGAAGGGGCGTCCCAAGATTATGGGAACGTCAGAATCCACCTCACAATCCAGAATAACGAAGTCTGCAGGAAAGATAAATGAAGATACTTTCACCAACACATCATTCAAGATACCCACAGGTCGTTTTACCGTCCTATCAGCCATCACGAGCCTCATATTGGTTGGTGTTGGATCTCCTAGCCCCAACTTCTTGTAGACGGATAGTGGCATCAAATTGATGCTAGCACCCAGATCGCACAATGCCTTGGCAAAATTCATAGATCCAACCGTGCAAGGAATAGTGAAGGCACCAGGGTCTGCCTTCTTCTGTACTAAGGACCTTGTGGCAATTGCACTGCAATGATGAATATTATCTGCCGGCTCATAGCTTACTGCCCTCTTCTTTGTCAACAGTTCCTTCATGAATTTAGCGTACCCAGGCATTTTTTCTAGCGCCTCTACCAACGGAACATTAATGGTCAGCTGCTTCAACATGGTCATGAATTTGCTGAACTTTGTATCATTCGCCACCTTCTTCAATCTTTGGGGAAAAGGTGGTGGTGGGTATGGCATTGTTCTCTCCACGGCTTTCTTCTCCTCTTGCTTCCGTTTTTCAGCTTTTCCAGGCTGCACGTCGTGAGGAGTAACGTTAAGGGCATTAGGATCGGCTGCTGCGGCATCTTCCCCTTTTGCCTTATCATCAATTTTCGCCTCTTCGTCAGCCACTTGCTTGCCTTTTTCTGAAGTTTCCAGCACCTTACCACTTCTGGTAGTAATGGCCATGCATGACCCATCATTCCTTGGGTTTTGCACGGTGTCGCTAGGTAAAGTGCCAGCCTTTCTTTGATTGAGTGCTGCTGAAAGTTGGCTCAATTGCTGCTCTATTTTCTTGATTGAAGTGGAATGTGAATCAACTAATTGCTTCATAGAGGACAAATCATTTATTACCTCCGTTACTCCCGCGCTATTTGCTTCTACTCCTTTCAGTAATTTAGCCATCATGTCTTCCATACATCCAGAACTAGATGTGGTGGTGTCACGTCTTCCAGGGGGAACATACACACCACTATTGTCATTCTTGTTCTTCCAACTACCTTGGTCCTTGTTTCCAGATTTCTCATAGTAGTTCCGACCTTGGTTTCCTTGGGCATTGCCTCGGAAACCCCCCTGATTGTTCAAGTAGTTGGCCTCCTCTTCCGAATCAGCTTCGTCTCTTCCTTTTAGCGCCACAGCTTTCACTTTTTCGGTCTTCCCTGATAATAAATGCTTTGTAAGAAGATCCATTTGTGTTTTCATGTGCGTCATATCTTGATCACGTTCTTCTTGTCTACGCCTCTGCTCTGTGGTCATGCCAATAGATAAAGTGGAGCTTGCTACCTCAGAATCCCTGGTATGCCAAGCTCTACTTTGTTTCGTCATGCGATCTAACATATTGCTTGCTTGACCAAAGGTGAGGTCCATAAATGATCCTCCAGCCGCATTATCCACCACTGGTTTAGTTATTGAATTCAAGGCTCTGTATAGTATCTCCATTAGGTGAACATTAGTCATATGATGGTTTGGACACCTCGCTAGCTTTGTCTTGAACCTCTCCCATGTTTCATGAAGAGCTTCAGTGGGAAGCTGACGAAAGTTGCTGATTTCATCTCTCAATTGTGCTCTTTTGGATGGCGGAAAGAATCTTTCTAGGAAAACGTCTCTCAATTGCCTCCAATTTGTAATAGAATCAGGAGTCAGCCCATTCAACCATAGTGTTGCCTCCCCAGACAGAGACAATGGAAATAGACGTAATCGAATTGCATTCTGACCAACACCAGGATTGTCAAAAGACTTGCATGTAGAAATAAAGTTGATGAGATGCATATTCGGATCATCGCCTGCTAGTCCACCAAATAATCCCTTGAGTTGCAATAACTGAATCATGGTGCTTGTGATGTTGAACTTGGCTCCGGGCGCTAATGGTGGTGGAATTATAGCTCCAGTGGCTCCGGCACCATCAAGATCATCATCATCATCGTCGAAAGCTGGTTGCATGGGTTGGCGATCATACCTAAACCGAGCTTGTCGATCTCTTCTCTGCATGGGTGCCGCCATCTCAGCAGTATGCCGTGGGTTTAGTAGCTCCTCATCGCCCAGGTCCTCCTCATCAAGATTTGTTGCACGCCCTGGGTTATCAATATTCTGCTGATGCGCTTGAGCATCCATCCTTTCAATTTCACGTTGTGCATCCATTGATGCACAGAACAAACCTGAATGAAACAAAAACAACTAAAAGTAAAAGTACGAGAATCTTTGACCAAAGGGTCTAGTAATTTTCACGAACTTGATTGACACTTGTATTCCCCGGCAACGGCGCCAATTTTTGATAACGCTCAATCTACAACTCTCGTTTGAGTGTAAAGCGGTCGTTAGCAAATATAGAACCCAACCTGGGTTGGGTGTCGATCCCACAGGGAATAGCTTGGCCAACAAGTAAGTAAAATTACTAAACTTTTGGTGCAAGTCTCGTAAAAAGGGGGGATTGTAATGTGTCACCAAAACAATTAAATAAAAGCTGAAAATAGCAACGTAAAAGAGAAAGATTGTTACGTAAGTTGTAAACAATGAGAATTGAGGCATTGGGGTTATGTCCACCTTCTGAGGTATACGTCTCTATTGGCTATGAGTGTGTAGAATTCTGACATGCAATTGCTTATAGAGGATTGTAGTCGATGGTAAATCCAAGCGTCTCTCGACCTAAACAAGGACTATTTCACTTTAACTCTCTCGAGCTTAAAGCGTGTCTAACGGTACGAATTCTCCAAGAGGTTAGTCCAGTTACGGCACTAGCTTTTTAATAGGAAAGGGTGTCCTACTACCTTGACATTATCTCTTTTCCAGACAAATAACTTTTCTCTCGAACAAGTTAAATGTTAGACTGGCGTATTCTTGCGTTTGCAACCGCAAAGAATGTAGATTAAGATGAAGAGAATAATGATATAAGCAATATACGTGCCTCGAACTCACAAACTCACAGCAATAGATAGTAACTCATTCGGCTTCCATAACCCCAACAGAGAAGTTTAGTTACCCATGAATGCGAAGGAGATCACGATTGACATTGTTGTTATACCACAAGATTGAGTAATTTCGTGTAGCTTAGGTGGTAGGCGTGAGGCGTGAATTCCTAGGCAAAGTAACGATTCTCTTGTTGTGGAATTTAAGAATAGAAGAGTAGAAGAAGAAAAATAGAATTGAATTGTGAGATGTTGAGAGGGATGGAAGGAAGTATTGTGTTCTCCCTCCTCCCTCCTTATTCTCTAAAATCTCTAGCATGATAGGGTATTTATAATACCCATATCCTAATCCTACTAAGCTAATGAAATAAATAACCAAATCCTACTAGACTAATGAAATCCTTAACCCAAATGTACTAGGTTAAGGTAACATTATCATAATCCACATGAAATACATAACCTAATTGTACTAGGTTAATGTATCATTGTCAAAATCCAGCTTTGTGTCTGTAAGTCCCCAAAGTCTTCAGAATTGCTGTTTTAGCCCGGGACAGATTTTCCATGCAGCAGTTTTGGTCCCCCAAAGTCTTCAGAAATGCTGTTTTAGCCCGGGACAGATTTTCCATGCAGCAGTTTTGGTCCTTAGGCGTGTAAACTCCCTTCCCTTCCTTCGTGAGCTTTCTTTAGCGTCAAGTAAGCCATAAAATGCTGAATTATGCATCATTTATACCTGAAACTTTACTAATCATGTTCGTTAGCTCATTTACAGGAAAAAAGACTAAAAGTGCATGAAATATATAATTTGTTCTCAAAACTAGGCTAAAATATGGGCAAAATATATTGATATAGGCGCGTAAATTCGCCTATCATCAGATGTCGACACTTAGCTGATGTACTCTGAGCACCTAGACTTATTAGTGAGAGAAGAATGAGATGAGAGAGGAAGAAGATTTCTTGACTTAACTCTCAGGCTTCAACAAGGAAAGTCTTAAAATTTTGCCTTAGAAGGGATTAAATTAGAAAAAGGAAGGGAAATAACTCTCTAACAAAGAAAACTAAAATTGGAAGAGAAATATCTAAAGTACCCAGGAATGTGAACAACTGTTGTTGGAACGGGTTAGCCCAAAATTTTTAAGCTGGGCTCAACTCATTTGACGGTATTTTTGATGGCGCGTCAGATACAGGACGGTGCTTCAAAATTGTTGCCAGACTTAATAGAATAAAGCTTTGACTTGATTATTTTGACGCCATTTCTCACGGCCTGTCATACTTGTGACAACCCGTCAAAATTGACGTCAACCTTCTCAAGTTGACTAAAACCAGTTCACCTCTTTTGTACAACTCTTAGCTATAAAAATTAAAAACACAAGTGCAATAAAATTAAAACATTGGGTTGCCTCCCAAACAACGCCTGATATAATGTCGCGGAATAACTTGATTATCTTGACTACTCAGACTTCGTCAAGATACCGTATCGATACCTCATTACCATTTTCCTGGAATACATCCACAACTGAGAAGATATTCATCTCCTCCAACTGCTTCATATTAGGGTGCATTTTGAATCTGACCTCCCTTTTTCCATACCTGAACTTTATCTCATTGAGCTCCATATCAACTAATACTCGTCTCGTGGCTAATTGTGGTCTACCTAAAATTATGGGTACCTCAAAATCAACATCACAATCTAATATCACAAAATCTGCAGGAAGAATAAAGCATCCACCTTTACCGGCACATCATGCAATATACCAACTGGTCGATTCACGAATCTGTCTGCCATCACAAGACGCATCGTTATGGGGGTAGGTTCCCTCAATCCAAGATTCTTGTAGATATCAAGTGGAATCAAATTAATACTTGCTCCTAAGTCACATAAATCTTTGGTAAACTTCATGGACCCAACTGTGCACGGTATGGTAAATGCTCCAGGATCAGGCTTTTTCTGCACTAAGGATTGTGAAAAAATAGCACTACAGTGGTGGATGTTGTCCACCGGCTCACATCTTACCTTCCGCTTCTTTGTTAACAGTTCCTTCATAAATTTAGCATAGTTCGGACTTTTCTCAAGTGCCTCCATCAATGACATATTCACCGTCAGTTGTTTCATTATTGCCATGAATTTGCTAAATTTTTCATTTTCTACTTTCTTCTTCAATCTCTGAGGAAAGGGAGGTGGTGGTCTTGGTATTTCTTTCAATACCCCTTCCCCTTTCTTTTTGTCTTCTTTCTCCAAAATATCAACAAAGCCATCCAGCTTCTCAGAATCTACTGGATTGCTTCCTTCTGACTCATCAACACTAACCTCTTTCTCTACAGCTTTGCCTATAGAAGGGACAGATAATATCTTTCCACTCCAAGTGGTAATCGCCAAACAAGAGCCATCAGTCTGCGGGTTCTGAACTGTATCTCTAGGTAAAGTACCAGCTTTTCTCTGGTTCAGAGTTGCCGAAAGTTGGCTCATCTGTTGCTCCAACTGCTTAATAGAAGCAGAGTGTGAGCTAACCAACTGATTGAGGGTAGAAAATTCATTTTTCATAGTAGTTACCCCCCGAGATGGTTGCTTCAACTCCCTTCAACAACTTTTCCATCATGTCCTCCATGGACATCGTGCCAGAACTAGTCATCGCAGCATCCCAACTTCCAGGAGGAATATACAAATCACTCCTATCATTATTGTTTCTCCAATGTCCCTGCTCACTATCTTTATAATCAGGCTTGTAATAGAAAGTCCGACATTGGTTACCTTGGTTATTGCCTCAGAAACCTCCCTGATTACTCACATAATTTGCCTCAGCATCAGCACCTCTAGACACAGTACCCTAAGATTCCACAGCCTTAACCATTTCAGTCTTGCCGGATAGCAAGTGCTTGGCTAGCAAGTCCATCTGCATTTTCAAATGGGCCATGTCCTGATCTCGCTTCTCATCTTTTCTATGCTGCTCCACAGTAATACCACCAGTAATAGTCAGGCTAGTGATAACGCTCAATCTACAGCTCTCGTAGGAGTGTAAAGAGGTCGTTAGCAAATATAGAACCCAACCTGGGTTGGGTGTCGATCCCACAGGGAATAGCTTGGCCAACAAGTAAGCAAAATTACTAAACTTTTGGTGCAAGTCTCGTAAAAAGGGGGGATTGTAATGTGTCACCAAAACAATTAAATAAAAGCTGAAAATAGCAACGTAAAAGAGAAATATTGTTACGTAAGTTGTAAACAATGAGAATTGAGGCGTTGGGGTTATGTCCACCTTTTGAGGTATACGTCTCTATTGGCTATGAGTGTGTAGAATTCTGACATGCAACTGCTTATAGAGAATTGTATTCGATGGTAAATCCAGGCGTCTTTCGACCTATTCGAGGATTATTTCACTTTAACTCTTTCGAGCTTAAAGCATGTCTAACGGTATGAATTCTCCAAGAGGTTAGTCCAGTTACGACACTAGCTTTTTAGTAGGGAATTTTAGGGGGTGACCCTACTACCTTGACATTATCTCTTTTCCAGACAAATAACCTTTCTTTCGAACAAGTTAAATCTTATACTGGCGTATTCTTGCGTTTGCAACCACAAAGAATGTAGACTAAGATGAAGAGAATAATGATATAAGCAGTATACGTGTTGCGAACTCACAAACTCACAACAATAGATAGTATCTCATACGGCTTCCATAACCCCAACAGAGAAGTTTAGTTACCCATGAATGCGAAGGAGATCACGATTGAAATTGTTGTTATACCACAAGATTGAGTAATTTCGTGTAGCTTAGGTGGTAGGCGTGAGGCGTGAATTCCTAGGCAAATTAACGATTCTCTTGTTGTGGAATTTAAGAATTGAAGAGTAGAAGAAGAAAAATAGAATTAATGGAAAGATTAGAAGAGTTGTAGAATTGTTTATAGTGGAAGATGAGAGGGATGGAAGAAAGTATTGTGGTCTCTCCTCCTCCCAAATTCCTTACAAATCTCTAGCATGATAGGGTATTTATAATACCCATATCCTAATCCTACTAGATAAATAAAATATCTAACCAAATTCTACTAGGCTAATGTAATACTTAACCCAATTATACTAGGTTAATGTAACATTATCATAATCCAAATAAACTAATGAAATACATAACTCAATTGTACTAGGTTAATGTATCATTGTCCAAATCCAACTAAGTTACTGCAAATCCCCAAAGTCTTCAGAAATGCTGTTTTAGCCCGGGATAGATTTTCCATGCAGCAGTTTTGGTCCTTAGGCGTGTAAACTCCCTTCCCTTCCTTCGTGAGCTTTCTTTTGCGTCAAGTAAGACATAAAATGCTGAATTATGCATCATTTATACCTGAAACTTTACTAATCATGTTTGTTAGCTCATTTACAGGAAAAAGGACTAAAAGTGCATGAAATATATACTTTGTTCTCAAAACTAGGCTAAAATATGGGCAAAATATATTGATATAGGCGTGTAAATTCGCCTATCATCAACACCCCACACTTAAAGCTTTGTTCGTCCTCGAACAAAATATCATGTCCCTCTAAACATCAACTTAGGGTTTCACAGCAACAACACCAAATATTCGTCAAGACAAGCACAACAATTATCAACAAAGAGTAGTTTTTCGATCATTAGTAGAAACAATTTAACTTCTAGCATAGACTCGTGATGGTGGTCAACTCATATTCAAAAGTTATGGCACAAAGAATCATACACAACTACCCAAAACTCATCAACCATGTGTGTCTCACACTATAGTACCCATAATCACTCACAAGTATAGCATATTTTTCAAACATGGGTATCAAAATGTCCTTGCTCTCACTCTCACAAAGAATTCATATGTAGCAACTGATGACCATAGTCTTGCCCTTAATGTAATACTCTACTAAATGTCAGAATGCTAAGCTTAGGATCAAGTAGGTCTTTTGATGGTTGTAATGTAGGCTAAGGGACGGGTAGGACTATTTTGGCCAGGAATAGTGACTAAGTTCCTAAGCGCTTTAATACATCACTTTGTATCATTGACACTTTTTTTTTTCTTTCAACCTTTCTTACTTTTATTCTACCACCCTTGTTCTCCTCTTTTGTTTTTCAATTTTAAGCACAACTCGCTTTTCAGCTTTCTTTTCCTTTTTCTTTTCACAACATACCTCTTATGATAGCACTTTCTTTTTCATAACACATTCAAGCACCATTACAATTTATAGCATCATACTCACCCAATTTCCTCTTATGTTGTCACATGACTTTTTTACTTTAAAGCACTTAGGAGTTTGGATCAAATTACGGTCTTGAAAAAAATGGATTAGGCTTACATACAAGGTTGTCAAAGAAAATAGGCTAAAGGCTCAAAAGGGTTTAACTAGGATGATGTCCATGGGTAGGTAAAACTGAAGGTAAACAAATATAGGTTGCCAAAGAAATGCCTAAATCATATCCTAAACTTACACTCCTTATTTTCGCTTTGCATACATACCAGGCAAGTTCTAGCATCAGCCACACACATAGAATATACGATTATCTCACACACACAAGGCACATGGTCGACTTGCTTGGAAGTAATATAGACTCTCGACCCAACAAGTGAAGGAGTTGAACCACACAATATCACATAGTGAGTCACAATTAGAGCCTAAACGTCTCAATAGTCATGATTTTAGCACAAACTCTTGTCATAATCTCATGCTGCCTATTAGAATAATTTCATGCGAAGCTAAGTTAAAAAAAATTTAACTACTGAAAAAAAACAATTAACTACTAACAAAACAAAAAAACATAAATAAATGCAAATGTGGATAGAGAAGTATAGCATGCAAATACCAGCACCCCACACTTAGACGGGACACACTGTCCTCAGTGGAAAATAAATAAGAAGAACCTGGTTAGTCGGACTCATCCTCTATGTCTGGGGTCATACCCCTTGCATCGGAATCATCAGTAGAGTCGTCATCCTTAGAAGTTCCTCATAAGTATCCCACATAATTCCAAGAGTGAGTCGAGGTATTTGCAGCGAGGAGGGTTCTCCTTGCTCTTTTCGGCCTCTTTTCTTTCCTTTTTGTGAAGTGGTAGCCTTATCTTTGTCTTGTCTTGCTTTGGGTGCCATTGTACCTGAGACTTGAAATAGAGTTCACGTTAGCACAATCTCAATGGATACAATCTATACATAAGCAGTAGGGGTACCACCCCACACTTAGTTTGTTGATACGAATTAGTGAATTGAAAGTGGTCGATTACTTAGACTTCATCGACATATGTTGTAGGAGATATATTCCAACAAGAAAATTAGAGATGTATCACTTCTTGCAACCTTTGAAATACTTTCATGTTAGGTATATCAAGACTTCTACATAGGGATTACATCATGGTATAGTTTCTATCAATAATCACAATCGCCTATGTTGGTGGGCAACTGTAAGTCTTATTCCGATGAACGGGACATTCTAACATGTAAGTATTCAAGTGACAAGAGTATGCGATGTTCATGACTGTAGCAATTCCGCAAGTAGCATAACAATGCATCAAAATGAAATTCAAGTCGGAAACAAGTTAAGAGTATCCTAACGTTCATGTTCACTCACTTGGTTTTGTATCAACAATTCAAACACATTAACATCACCAATATTTCTTCAAGATGTAGCAATTCATAATAGACATAGAAACGTAGCACTAACGAAAAATAGATAAAGAACAAAAGAGTACTTACGTGATTGAAGCCTTTGGAGATGTTCTTGTGAAGTGGGAGAGAAAAAAGAAAAGTTTTGAGATGATTTGGAGAGTATGTGCGGCGCCTAGGTCAAGTTTTCAATGTGTTTATGTTTCAAGACTAAGTTTCATTTATATAGGAAAAGAATGGATCGGGTTTTGACCCATTTACAATCGGTTTTGGAGACAAAAATGCTATATATGTGGCGCATAATGCTTGGCATAGTCATGGTATATGCGGCGCATAGTCTATGGCATTTAGGGACATATGCGCCGCATAGTCTATGGCATTTAGGGACATATGCGCCGCATAGTCTATGGCATATGAGATCCTGAGACCTAATGCTATAGCATAGGCGGCGCACAGTCAAAAGCACACTTAGGACTGGGCGGCGCATAGTGTATAGCACACTAGATTCCGAGACCTTAGGATATAGGATAGGTTGTGCATCGTTCGTGGCCTAGTTTTACCTAGGCCTAGCCTTCCTCGATGCCTAGTTTGGCATGAGCAATGCTCAATCCATAGCCGTATGCATCACTATTCCTAACTTACCAACTTTACCATACAATGCGTCCAAATCGTCAATTGAAATCAATCTCCTCGTTGAATACCTCTTGCACCTATTTTTGCTTAAAACCAAATGAAAACGATTAGTACGATGGGTTGCCTCCCACCAAGCGCCTTAGTTTTGGTCGTGGCACGACTCTTATTTTTGGATTTTTGTTTATCAAAAGCAAAACACATACTAAAACGAAATGAAAAATGAAAAACGATAAATGGTGGGTTGCCTCCCATCTAGCGCTTGATTTATTGTCGCGGCACGACATAGTTACCTCGAGTACTTAGACTTCGTCGAGATAGATGGTGGATCATTTTCTGAATGGATTCAGACGATAATGAGGCTTACTTGTAGGCATGTAATCTTCTTCGAGATGACCCTTGTGCATTCCTATCCCAGGAGGGATACCAATTATATCATCAATAGTCCAACCCATAGATCTCATGTATCTCTTCAGAGCAGAGATGAGAGCCTCTACGTGCTGTTCACTTAGATCATCCACAATTTCAACACTCACTGGAAGTGTAGTTCCACTTCCCAAGAACGCATACCTTAGATAATTGGGGAGCTTTTTCGATTCTAGCACTGGGGGTTCTTCAATGGAAGTCTTCGCTGTTGGTGACGGTTGATTCTTATGATCAAGGTCCGACTGCTTAGGAGTATGAGAATAGGACCCTATTTCTGTTAGAGCATATATAGTTTCTTCATAATCTTCATCGTCCTCATGCTCAACATTCAGTGGCGCAGCAGATAATGGCTCAACAGTAAGCTGTTTCTCTACAGATAATGCTTTCTTATCCTCATGATGAACATCAGCTACAGAGAACACATTCATATCGCTGGGCTGCTTCATTTCTTTGCATATATCAAAGCGGACCACTTTGTCATTCAACCGAAATAAAAGCTCATTAGCTCTCATGTCAATAAGAACACTTCCCGTTGCAAGAAAAGGACGTCCCAAGATTATGGGTACTTCAGAATCCACCTCGCAATCCAAAATCACAAAGTCTGCCGGAAAAATGAAGGTAGACACCTTCACCAACACATCATTCAAGATACCCACAGGTCATTTTACTGACCTATCCGCCATCACGAGCCGCATATTGGTTGGTGTAGGGTCGCCCAACCCCAACTTTCTGTAGACGGATAGTGGCATCAAATTGATGCTGGCTCCCAAATCACACAATGCTTTGGCAAAATTCATAGATCTAACCGTGCAAGGAATAGTGAAAGCACCAGGGTCTGCCTTCTTCTGTACTAAGGACCTTGTGGCAATTGCACTGCAATGATGAATATTATCTTCCGGCTCATAGCTTACTGCCCGCTTCTTTGTTAAAAGATCCTTCATAAACTTCGCATACCCAGGCATTTGTTCAAGTGCCTCCACCAATGGAACATTAATGGTCAGCTGCTTTAACATAGTCATGAATTTGCTGAAATTAGTGTCATCCGCCACCTTCTTCAATCTTTGGGGAAAAGGTGGTGGTGGGTATGGAATTGTTTTCTCCACGACTTTCTTCTCCTCTTGCTTTCGAATTTTGGTAGTTTCAGGCTACAACCTACTAGGGGTGACGTCATGGACGTCTTGGTCAGCTTCTATGGCGTCATCATCTTCCTTATTTTTGGCCACTTGCTTGCTTTGGGATGAATTTTCCAGCACCTTACCACTCCTGGTAGTAATAGCCATGCATGATCCGTCGTTCCTTGGATTTTGCACAGTGTTGCTAGGTAGAGTGCCAGCCTTTCTTTGATTGAGTGCTGCTAAAAGTTGGCTCAATTGCTGCTCTATTTGCTTGATTGAAGTGGAATATGAGTCAACTAATTGTTTCATAGAGGACAAATCATGTATTACCTCCGTTACTCCCGTGCTAGTTGCTTCCACTCCTTTCAGTAGTTTAGCCATCATGTCTTCCATACTTCCAGAACTAGATGTGGTGGCGTCACGTCTTCCAGGGGGAACATACAAACAACTTTTTTCATTCTTGTTCTTCCAACTACCTTGGTCCTTGTTTCCATATTTATCATAATAGTTCCGACATTGGTTTCCTTGGGTATTCCCACGGAAACCCCCCTGATTGTTTAAGTAGTTGGCCTCCTCTTCCGAATCAGATTCGTCTCTTCCTTTTAGCGCCACAGCTTTCACTTTTTCGGTCTTCCCTGATAATAAATGCTTTGTCAGAAGATCCACTTGTGTTTTTATGTGCGCTAAATCTTGATCACGTTCTTCTTGTCTTCTTCTTTGGTCTGCAGTCATGCCTATAGATAAAGTGGGGCTTGCTACCTCGGAATCCCTGGTATGCCAAGCTCTACTTTGTTTCGTCATGCGATCTAGCATATTGCTTGCTTGACCAAAGGTGAGATCCATAAAGGATCCTCCAGCTGCGTTATCCACCACTGGCTTAGTTATTGAATTCAAGGCTCTATACAATATCTCCATGAGGTGAGCATTAGTCATGTGATGGTTTGGGCATCTCGCTAGCTTTGTCTTGAACCTCTCCCATGTTTCATGAAGAGCTTCAGTGGGAAGCTGACGAAAGTTGTTGATTTCATCTCTCAATTGTGCCTTTTTGGAAGGCGGAAAGAATCTTTCTAGGAAAGTATCTCTCAATTGCCTCCAATTTGTAATTGAATCAGGAGTCAGCCCATTCAACCATAGTGTTGCCTCCCCAGACAGAGACAATGGAAATAGACATAATTGAATTGCATTCTGACCAACACCAGGATTGTCAAAAGACTTGCATGTAGAAATAAAGTTGATGAGATGCATATTCGGATCATCGCCTGCTAGTCCACCAAACAATCCCTTGAGTTGCAGTAACTGAATCATGGTGCTTGTGATGTTGAACTTGGCTCCGGGCGCTAATGGTGGTGGAATTATAGCTCCAGTGGCTCCGGCACCATCAAGATCATCATCATCATCGTCGAAAGCTGGCTGCATAGGTTGGCGATCATGTCTATACCGAGCTTGTCGACCTCTTCTGTTGGCAGGTGTTATGTTTTCAGCATCATGCCTTGGGTTTAGTAACTCGTCATCACCTAAATCCTCATCGTCAGGATTTGTTGCTCGTGCAGGGTTATCAAAGTTCTGCTGTTGAACCTGGGCTGCGGCAAGGGAAGCCAATCTTGCTTGTTCCTGTTGAGCATCCATCCTTGCGATTTCAGCTTGTGCTTCCATTCTACCAATGCGTTGTGGTTCAGGATTGATTGGTAATAACGGTTGACCAGAACTTCGAGTATGGGGCATGCACTAAAATAAAAACCTGCAGTAGACAAAAACAAAAACTAAAAGTAAAAGTACGAGAATCTTTGACCAAAGGGTCTAGTAATTATTACGAACTTAATTGACACTTGTATTCCCCGGCAGCGGCGCCAATTTTTGATAACGCTCAATCTACAGCTCTCGTAGGAGTGTAAAGCGGTCGTTAGCAAATATAGAACCCAACCTGGGTTGGGTGTCGATCCCACAGGGAATAGCTTGGCCAACAAGTAAGCAAAATTACTAAACTTTTGGTGCAAGTCTCGTAAAAAGGGGGGATTGTAATGTGTCACCAAAACAATTAAATAAAAGCTGAAAATAGCAAAGTAAAAGAGAAATATTGTTACGTAAGTTGTAAACAATGAGAATTGAGGCGTTGGGGTTATGTCCACCTTTTGAGGTATACGTCTCTATTGGCTATGAGTGTGTAGAATTCTGACATGCAACTGCTTATAGAGAATTGTATTCGATGGTAAATCCAGGCGTCTTTCGACCTATTCGAGGATTATTTCACTTTAACTCTTTCGAGCTTAAAGCGTGTCTAACGGTACGAATTCTCCAAGAGGTTAGTCCAGTTACGGCACTAGCTTTTTAGTAGGGAATTTTAGGGGGTGATCCTACTACCTTGACATTATCTCTTTTCCAGACAAATAACCTTTCTTTCGAACAAGTTAAATGTTATACTTACGTATTCTTGTGTTTGCAACCACAAAGAATGTAGACTAAGATGAAGAGAATAATGATATAAGCAGTATACGTGTTGCAAACTCACAAACTCACAGCAATAGATAGTATCTCATACGGCTTCCATAACCCCAACAGAGAAGTTTAGTTACCCATGAATGCGAAGGAGATCACGATTGACATTGTTGTTATACCACAAGATTGAGTAATTTCGTGTAGCTTAGGTGGTAGGCGTGAGGTGTGAATTCCTAGGCAAAGTAACAATTCTCTTGTTGTGGAATTTAAGAATTGAAGAGTAGAAGAAGAAAAATAGAATTAATGGAAAGATTAGAAGAGTTGTAGAATTGTTTGTAGTGGAAGATGAGAGGGATGGAAAAAAGTATTGTGGTCTCTCCTCCTCCCAAATTCCTTACAAATCTCTAGCATGATAGGGTATTTATAATACCCATATCCTAATCCTACTAGATAAATAAAATATCTAACCAAATTCTACTAGGCTAATGTAATACTTAACCCAATTATACTAGGTTAATGTAACATTATCATAATCCAAATAAACTAATGAAATACATAACCCAATTGTACTAGGTTAATGTATCATTGTCCAAATCCAACTAAGTTACTGCAAATCCCCAAAGTCTTCAGAAATGTTGTTTTAGCCCGGGACAGATTTTCCATGCAGCAGTTTTGGTCCTTAGGCGTGTAAACTCCCTTCCTTCATGAGCTTTCTTTTGCGTCAAGTAAGCCGTAAAATGCTGAATTCTGCATCATTTATACCTGAAACTTTACTAATCATGTTTGTTAGCTCATTTACAGGAAAAAGGACTAAAAGTGCATGAAATATATACTTTGTTCTCAAAACTAGGCTAAAATATGGGCAAAATATATTGATATAGGCGTGTAAATTCACCTATCATCAGCTAGCCACTACAAAATCCCTAGTATGCCAAGCCCGACTCTACTTGGTCATTCTATTCAGCATGTCAGAAGCATCTAGAAAAGAGAGGTCAATGAACGAACCACCTATAGCGTTGTTAACAATAGGCTTCATCACAGAGTTGAAAGATCTATACAAAGTATCCATTAAGTGCAGGTCCGTCATATTATGGTTAGGACATTGTGCAAGTTTCTTCTTAAATTTTTCCCAGGTTTCGTGTAGTGCTTCAGTCGGAAGCTGTCTGAAGTTGCTAATTTCGTCCCTCAATTGTAACCTTCTGGAGGGTGGAAAAAACCATTCTAAGAACACGTCTTTCAATTATATCCAGTTGTTAATAGAAACGGGCTCTAACTCATTCAACCACATTGTTGCCTCCCCAGACAGAGACAAAGGAAACAATCTCAACCTGATCATATTCTGGCTCACTCCCGGATTGTCAAAGGATTTGAAAATGGTGATGAAGTTCACCAAATGCATGTTAGGATCATCACCAGTCAAGCCTCCAAATAACCCCTTCAGATTCAAGAGTTGGATCATGGTACTTGTTATGCTGAATTTTGCACCTGGTGCCAACGGTGGAGGAATCATAGCACCCGTTACACCAGCTCCATCCATTCCTTCATCATCTTCATCAACCTTATATTGCATAGGCTGTTGTCCATATCTTCCTTGGACTGGATGATTTTTATTGACGTCTCGCTGCACTGGTGCAGCAACTTGCTCAACTCGCCTTGGGTCTTGAGGATTCAGAAATTCTTCATCACCTAAGTCTTCATCATCAGGGTTCTGGTGACGTGCTTATTGACCCAAATTTTGCACATTCACCTGAGTCCGCCCATAGCAGCTAGTCTTTCTGCTTCCTGTTGTTCAGTCATTCTTCCTATCAGTTGAGGTTCTAGATTGATTGGTAATAGTGGTTCTCTGAAACTTCTTGTGTTTGGCATAAACAACACAATACCTATAATAAACAAAAACAAAAAATAAACATAAATCAAGGAAACTTAACTATCAGCAAATTTTCGCGTACAAACTTTTAGTCTACAATCGTATTCCCCGGCAACGGCACCATTTTTTATAACGCTCAAATTACATTCTTGAATAGGTGTAAGAGATTGTTGTCAATATAAAACCCAACTAGGTTGGGTTCGAATCCCACAGGGAATAAGGTGTGAACTTCAATTTGTTTACGAAATACTTTACTGGCAGTTTACTGTTTCCGAAGATGGGGGTTTAAATTTCACAGAGAGTCAATTGTCACTTTAAATATTTTAGTGTTGTAATCAATATAAATGAGAAACCAGAGTTATGCTCACCATGGGTATTGGGAGTTAACAAATACTAGGTAATGCTTGGGATTCTTGGAGTAAGTAGAAATATCAGAATATCCTTGACTATGATACTGTCTGACTTATCTCTCAACCTCACCAGACAATTTATTATCTAATTCTCTCAAACTTAGATAACTTATCTATTTCTAATAGGATGTTATCTCAGGTAGATTAATCCAGTTACGACATCAATCATTAAACAGAAGGTTGGTAGCTCCCGAGTCCCTGTTGATAATTCACGTCCTCTAGTTTATTTCTCCGTTAGAAGCAAATAACACCTAAGGCATAATCTAATGTTTGCAACCAATACATTTCAATCAAAACAACAAAATTTCAAGACGTCCTACTACTCTTTGAATCCGTTAAATGCCTAGTAACCTATCAGACCCTAATCTTTGGATCCCATAACTACGGCTAATGAAATTAGCCGCTCATTATTTGATGAATGAAATAACAAGTTGAATTCATCATAATAAGGATAAACTTACGAATGGATGAAAAACAACAAGTAGTTTCTTCAATTTACTCACGAGATAGAACCCAAAAATAGTTGATAAGGGCTTTTTTAAAGAAATAAGAAAAATATTTGATGGTAAAGATGAAGCAATGTTACGTGCTTCTCTTCAGAAGTTCTTCTCTGATAATTAATGGTCGATCCCGAAAAATGCCTAAAACAAGTCTTTAAATAGTCAACCCTAAATAAGGAAATAAAATTAAAGTTTCAGTTTTCTCTTCGGATTGGACGACGACAATCTTGACGGTGTGTCAGATATCTGACGACGTGTGCGAGATGTCGTCAAAGGTTCCAGTGAATTATTATCTTCTGACTCTTTAGACGTCAAACCTGACCGCGTGTCAAAATTCTTGACGGCACGTGACAACTGCTGCCACAACTTCACTGAAAATCAGTATTCTCTACTTCTGGTTGATGACAATTTTGATGCTATGTCACATATTTGACGGCCTGTCCTAAACGTCGTCATATTTTATCTCAATTTCTCAGGTTCTGTCTAAGCTTGATGGTAACTTTGACAGCCTATCCCATGTATGACAGCGCTTCAGAATTGACATCAGCTATACTTCAGCTTATTTACACCAGATTTTAGCTAATTTATTCTTCTTTTCTTTGTTTTCCTCCCCGATCACTTGTATCTGCATTAACACATTAAAAGCAATCAAAAACAACCAAAGTTGCTTAAGACCTCACAATTGCTCAGAGTTAAAAGCTTCAAATGTGTTAGCATCGGCTCACACATCAGTAGTACCAGCCACCGTGGGTACTCAACCGATAGTACTGAAGAATATGGGGAAACCAAGTCATGATATGTTGTATCCTCCTGAAATGACTTTCGAATCTCAAAATCCACATTATCATGTTCATCAATGTGATACTCCTATCGTGATTGAGAATATTGTGAAGAATGAGGAACAGGAGGAGATGGCTAGAAAAGTTAGAAGCTTGGAGCAGAGTATGAGAAATATGCAAGGATTAGGTGGACCAAAAAGTGTTTCATACAAGGATTTGTGTATGTTTCCTCATGTCCATTTGCCGATAGGATTCAAAATGCCAAAGTTTGACAAATATGAAGGACACGACGATCCTGTAGCTCATTTGAAAAAGTTTTGCAATCAATTAAGGGGAACAGGAGGACAAGAAGAATTATTGAGGGCTTACTTTGGAGAAAGCCTTACAGGGATAGCTTATGAATGGTTCATTGAGGCCCTCCCTGGTCTAATTTTAGGCCTACAGCAGACTTCAAAAGGGATAACATGGTAAAAGATAATTTCACTCCTATTGGAATATCTTACACCAGTTTATTTTATAGGCTGAGAAAAATGAATGTTCTAAACCCAATTGAGAGAAGGATCCCAAATCCTCCTCCGAAGAACTTGGACTATTCTAGAAGATGTGAATATTGTTCTGATGCCCCAGGGCACGACATAGAGAAATGTTGGTATCTGAAAAGATCTATTCAAGAGTTGATTAATACCCAACAGATCATGGTAGAAAGTCCACATGCTCCAAATGTCAATCAAAATCCACTGCCAGATCATAATGAAATAAACATGCTCAAAGTGATACTCAGTGGTGAAGATGCTATGATTTACTTTAAACCAATCATTAAAATTAAAACTGATTCGGAAAAATCAGCAAATGCTGTGGATTTGATAAAAGAAAAGCCTGTAGAAGCGGAGGTGGTGCTAACAAAACCCAAATTATCGAATGTTCCTTTGGTGGTGGGGAAAGAGATTTCAGAAAATATTGGATCAAGTCAAATAAAGCCGAAACTCATTATTCCCGGAAGATCCAATAAGCCTTTTTTAATCATAAAAGGAGCTCCTATAGCTCATATTGTTATTAAACCAGTGTCACAGCTGCCTATGGTTGATACCAAGGCAGTCCCTTGGAATTATGATCGTGTTGTGGTGATGCACAAGGGGAAAGAAGTGACTGAAGATGTAGATAAAGTAGGGGGATTAACTCGATCTGGAAGATGTTATGCTCCAGTAGAGTTAAGAAAGAATAAAAAAGGCAATGAAGAACGAATGACGGTCAAGAAGCCTGTTACTGATGAAAAAACTGAAGAATTCTTAAAGAAAATGAAATTGCCAGAATATTCTGTTGTAGAACAGTTGAAGAAGACACCAGCACAAATTTATTTGTTGTCTTTATTGATGCATTCAGAAGAACACCGCAAGGCTATAATGAAGATTCTTAACGAAGCATGTGTTCCCAGTGAGATTAAAGCGAATCAACTAGAAAAATTTGTTGAAAGGATCCTTGAAGCAAATAAGATTACTTTCTCAGATGATGAATTGCCTGTGAAAGGTACTGGACATAATAACGGTCTCTACATTACTGTGAAATGTGAGCATTCCATCATCACTCGAGTTTTAATTGATGGAGGATCAAGCGCTAATATTTTTCCTATGTCAACTTTGCAAAAGTTGAATATTAATGTAGAAAGAATCCGACCTAACAATGTATGCGTCAAGGGTTTTGACGGATCAAAAACCGATGCCATTGGTGAAATAGAATTCTTATTGACAGTCGGGCCTGTTGATTTTGCTATGGATTTCCAAGTGCTGAACATTGATGCTTCATATAATATGTTATTGGGAAGGCCATGGATTCATAGGGCTAAAACAGTTGCATCAAATGGTCAAATTCGAATGTGATAGGCAAGAGATAGTCATTCATGGTGAAGGAGACTTATCCATGTATAAAGACTACTATGTTTCCTCCATCAAAGAAGATACTGCAAACGGAGTATTGATTCATCAAACTTCTGAAGTAGTGGCTGTTGAGCATATCCTCAAGGGGAATCTCATCGCAAGACCACAATTATCCTCTGCATCTGTTATGGTAGTGAATGAAATGTTGAAGCATGGTTTCAAACCAGGGAAAGGTCTAGGGATGTTTTTGCAAGGCATAGTTCATCCGGTAAACCTCTATGAGAACTTTGTTACTTTTGGTTTGGGATACGAGCCTACTGCTAAAGATATAAAGAAGGCTAAAAAGCATAAGAAAGAGTCATGGTCACTTACCAAGCCGATACCGCCACTTCACGAGTCTTTCATTCAATTTTGTGTTGTTGGATCCTCCAAGTTACCTGCTGTAGAATCGATGAATGATGATGATACAGAGTTGATTGGCCTTTTTTAGAACATGTTCATTGAAGCTGATATGGTTGAAATTGGGGAAGGTACCAGCAATGCAGATGTGCAGTTTGTCGGCCCTGATGTCCAGCTTAATAATTAGGAGGCCACTCCTCTCCCTATTATAAAGGAGTCTTGGTAGTTTTTTTGTTTTTCTTACAGTCTTAGTAGTTTGTTTATTTTTACTCCTCTAATTTGAATCATTCTAGGATTGTATTTCAGAATTTTCAACTTGATATTTTAGGTTAAAACTCTTTCTATCTATGTTTTTAATAAAATATAGTTTTCCTTCGTTTTATTTTGAGTCTGATTTTTATTTATTTATTTTCTATCATACAATTCTTTCTATACTGATTATAATGATATGACAGGCATGAAGAATTATCAACCAGATTTAAAAACCCAATCTAATTATGAAATAATGAATAAAGAAGTTGAATATGATAAAGGAGAAACATTTGAGGATATAATCAAAGATTTCAAACAGTTTGAGAATAAGACAAATCCCAATTTGGAAGAAACTGAGGCTATCAATTTAGGAGATCATGAAAATATTAGAGACTAAGATAAGTGTACATGTTCAACCACAACAATAAAAGCTATAATTGAAGCTTTGCATGAGTATAAAGACATCTTTGTGTGGTCTTATGATGATATGCCCGGTTTGAGCACTGATTTGGTAGTTCACAAGTTGCCAATTGATCCTGTTTTTCCTCCTGTCAAGCAAAAGCTAAGAAAGCTTAAAACTAACATGAGTGTAAAAATTAAAGAGGAAATCACGAAGCAACTTGAGGCTAAAGTCATTTGAGTGGCCCAGTATCCTACTTGGTTGGCAAATATTGTCCCTGTTCCAAAGAAGGATGGCAAAGTTTGGATGTGTGTTGATTATTGTGATCTAAATAAGGCTAGTCCGAAAGATAATTTCCCACTTCCCAATATCCATATTTTATTGGACAATTGTTCCAAAAATGATCTTGCATCTTTTGTGGATTGTTATGCGGGGTATCACCAGATCATTATGGATCCAAAATATGTGGAAAAGACATCATTTACTACTCCATGGGGGATATATTGTTATCGAGTCATGCCTTTTGGACTAAAGAATTATGAGGCAACTTACATGAGGGCAATGACCACTATGTTTCATGACATGATTCACAAAGAGATTGAAGTTTATGTGGACGACGTGATCATTAAATTGAGAGAGCAATCTGAGCATGTCAAAGATTTGAGAAAGTTCTTTGAAAGGCTTTGGAGGTATGATCTCAAACCTAACACAACAAAATGTGTATTTGGAGTTCCATCGGGAAAACTCTTGGGGTTTATAGTCAGTTGACGTGGCATTGAGTTAGATCCTTCAAAAATAAAAGCTATTCAAGATCTGCCTCCACCAAAAAATAAAACAGAGGTGATGAGCTTACTTGGAAGGTTGAATTATATCAGTAGATTCATTGCTCAGCTTACAACAACCTGTGAGCCAATATTTAGGTTATTGAAGAAGAATTCTAAAGTTGAATGGACTTAAGAATGTCAAGAGGCATTTGACAGAATTAAGAGATACTTGTTGAATCCGCCTATTTTGGTTCCTCCAGAGCCAGGCAGACCCTTGATATTGTATATGTCTGTGTTAGACAATTCTTTTGGCTGTGTATTGGGTCAACTTGACATTACAGGCAGAAAAGAATAGGCCATATACTACCTTAGAAATTTTTTTACCACTTATGAGGCTAAGTACACTCTTCTTGAGAAGACGTGTTGTGCCTTAACTTGGGTAGCCCAAAAGCTGAAACATTACTTGTCATCTTATACTACTTACCTCATCTCTCATATGGATCTTTTAAAGTATATTTTTCAGAAGCCTATGCCCACAGAAAGACTCGCAAAATGGCAGATGTTGCTCACAGAGTTTTATATTGTTTATGTGACACGAAATGCAATGAAAGCTCAAGCCTTGGCGGATCATTTGGATGAAAATCCTATTGATGGGGAGTATGAGCCATTGAAGACTTATTTTCCAGATAAAGAGATATTGTATGTTGATGAAGTTATTTTTGATGATTGTTATTCAAGCTGGAAGTTGTTCTTTGATGGAGCTATTAATGTAAAAGGAGTGGGGATAAGAGCAGTTCTTATTTCTGAATCAGGACAATATTATCCTATAACAGCCCAGCTTCGATTCTATTGTACCAATAATATGGTAGAATACGAAGCTTGCATTCAGGGATTGAGATTAGCCATTGACATGGGGATCCAAGAACTGTTAGTATTAGGAGATTCAGATTTATTAGTCCACCAAATCCAAGGATATTGGGAGACTCGTGATTCAAAACTCCTACCATATAGAGGTTGTTTGCAAGATCTTTGTCAATGATTTGTATCAATAAAGTTCAAACACATTCCCAGAGCTCATAATGAGATTGCTGATGCTTTGGCGACCTTATCTTCGATGCTTCAACATCCCAACAAAACTTATATTGATCCTTTGCATATACGGATTCATGATCAACATGCATATTGTAATATGGTTGAGTAAGAACTTAATGAGGAGTCGTGGTTCCATGATATCAAAGAATATATTCAGACTGGAAAATATCCTATACATGCCGATGGTAACCAAAAGCGAACCATTTGACGTTTGTCTAGTGGATTTTTCCTAAGTGGAGAAATCTTGTATAAGAGGACTCCTGATTTGGGACTTTTGAGGTGTGTAGATGCTAAAGAAGCTTCAAAAATCATGATTGAAGTATATTCTGGGATTTGTGGACCACATATGAGTGGGTATGTTTTGGCAAAGAAAATACTCCGAGCAGGTTATTATTGGCTCACCATGGAACGAGATTCCATTAATTTCGTTTATAAATGTCATGAATGCCAGGTACACGGAGACTTGATACATTCCCCTCCATCCGAGTTGCATACAATGACTGCTCCATGGCCTTTTGTGGCTTGGGGAATGGACGTAATTGGACCAATTGAACCGAATGCCTCAAATGTACATAGGTTCATCTTGGTAGCCATTGATTATTTCACAAAGTGGGTGGAATCAACGACTTTCAAATCAATGACCAAGAAAGCGGTAGTTGATTTTATTCACTCCAACATCATTTGTCGGTTTGGCATTTCGAAGATAATTATCCCCGATAATGCTGCAAATCTCAACAGTCATTTGATACAAGAACTGTGACAACAATTTAAGATTATGCATCGAAATTCTAATCCTTATCGCCCAAAGGAAAATGGGGTTGTAGAAGCTTCCAACAAGAACTTAAAGAAAATACTTCGCAAGATGGTGCAAGGTTCCCGACAATGGCATGAAAAGTTACCTTTTGCTTTGTTGGGTTATCTTACTATAGTTCAGACTTCAATTGGTGCAACTCCTTACTTGTTAGTGTATGGAACTGAAGCAGTTATACCTGCAGAGATTGAGATTCTATCTCTTCGAGTAGTTGTGGAAGTTGAAATTGATGAAGAACAATGGGTCAAGACTCGTTTGGAGCAATTAAGCTTGATTGATGAAAAAAGATTGACGTCAGTATGTCATGGAAAACTATACCAGAAGATAATGACACGAACATATAACAAAAAGATGTGTCACAGACATTTTGAAGTTGGTCAGTTGGTACTAAGACGTATTATACCTCATCAGATTGAAGCCAAAGGTAAATTTTCTCCTAATTGTCATGGGCCATTCATGGTGAAGAAAGTGTTACCTAATGGCGTGTTATATCTGACTGGTGAAAAAGGAAAAATGAAAGGAATGCCGGTCAATGCTGATGCAGTTAAAATATATTATGCATGATATTCATGTACAATTATTTATGTATGTTTTGTACTTACATTTTTAAAGATTTGAAATGATGAAGGCATATTGTTCTACTATCCGATTAATATATCAACCTTTGTAACCCCTTTTTTGAGCTTTAGTGTTATTTTCTTTCGTACCCCTCTTTTGGAATCAAAATAGAACTTGAAAAGTTGAAAAAAAATATCAAGAAAAATGGAGTAAAAAAAAAGAGTTGAAAAAAAAAAGAAAAAATCAATCAAAAATCCAAATTCGAGCAAAAGAAATTTCCTGAACTACGTTTGACCTGATTCTTGTTATGACAAGATACGTAGGCAGCCCTACTCTGGGGTTTGGTCTAACCAAAAGAAAATTCAAATTACCCAGAATGAAATGAAACTGGGGCAAAAATTTATTTTCTTAAAAGAATCGATTCCAAAAGTTGTATGTTTCACCTAATGTTATATAAATTTTTGAGCCTCATGCCGACCTTTATTTATAAACCTATCCAAAAGCCAAGTTACAACCAAAGAAACATCTTCGGATCAATCTTTGAGAATGTCAAGGCTAAACATGTTACGAGTGCATGATATTTCATATTTTGGGTGTTTATTTAAAAAAAATGAAAAAATGAAAATGAGAGAGTCTTATTGGTGAAAACCCTTTCGGGCACCATAAGACGACTGTGAGCTGAGACAGAAATGAAAATGAGATAGGCTCGTTGGCAAAAACCCACTGAGGTGTCACTAGCCAAATAAGAGTGGTTATCTAGAAGGAATAAGTTCAAGATTGGCTAAATTTCAAGCTCAATAAGTGGACAAAAGTTGTAATGATTGGTGTGGGTAGATCAGGTTGTTTGATTCAAGGTGCATGTCATAATCACAAGAATCGGTTTCCACATTCAGATAAGTTTTCTCTTTGTTTTGAAAAAGAGATACCTATTGTCTTTTTCTTTTTTGTTTTATTTTTATTTTTTATTTTTTGTGTCCTTGTCATCAAACAAAAAAATTTGTTTTCTTTTGAGTCAAATTCACATCAGGTCGAGTGAGAAAAGACTCCAAACTCGCTACCAACTCCTTTAAGGGTACAAAGCAAGACAAAGGGTCAATGCACAAAGATAACGTTTCAAAGTAAAAGTAAGGTAGTCAAGATGATTGTGATTTGACCATTTTAAAACTCGTGAAAATGTAAGGGATGTATTGAAAGCTAAACTCAGAAGCATCATACAACAGAAATATGATTTGAGTTGAGGATCTCAGTATTCAAAATTCGGAGTCAGAAGTATGACAATTCAATGAATATTATCATGGATTGGAAAAGAGTTAAGCATGGCAAGTGCGAGAGCGGCCACTTCAAAGGACAAATGCCACAAACCAACAACCACATGTTTTAAAACTCACAATTTTTCTTTGTTTGGAATAGAGATGAAATAATGGTTTTCAGATAAAGGATGCGATTTCACACTTCTCTCAATGTAAGAAGCATGGTTACAGTATCCGATGTTGGATCTCGGTCGTGGTAAACTTTATTCTTTGCGAGATATATTAAGATCCAGTGACACATAAATTTTTCCAGTACAAACTGGGACAAAAATTTTATGTGTATTGTATGGGAATTTATTTTTTGTTCAGGACCCTCCTGAAGAATGGGACAGGACCCTCCTAAAGAATGGAAATTTATTTTATGTTCAGGACCCTCCCTAAGAATGGGACAGGACTCTCCTGAAGAATGAGAATTTATTTTATGCTCAGGACCCTCCTAAAGAATGGGAATTTATTTTTATGCTCAGGACCCTCCTGAAGAATGAGAATTTATTTTATCCAGGACCCTCCTGAAGAATGGGATGTTATTTTTCTGTTTCACTATTTGCTTTGAGTCTAGGAGCTCACCTGAAGAACAGAGTGAAGAAATTATAAGTCCAGGATCCCGACTGAAGAACCGGGTGAAGAAATTGTAAGTCCAGGAGCCCGCATGAAGAATAGGGTGAGAAATTGTAAATACAGGAGCCCGCCTGAAGAACAGGGTGAAGAAATTGTAAGTCCAGGTGCCCTCCTGCAGAACAGGGTGAAGAAGTTGCAAGTCAGGAGCTCTCCTGAAGAACAGAGTGAAGAAATTGGAAGTCCAAGAGCCCGCCTGAAGAACAGGGTGAAGAAGTTGCAAGTCAGGAGCCCGCCTGAAGAACAGGGTAAAGAAATTGGAAGTCCAAGAGCTCGCCTGAAGAACAGGGTAAAGAAGTTGTAAATCCAGGAGCCCGCCTGAAGAACAGGCTGAAGAAGTTGTAAGTCCAAGAGCCCGCCTGAAGAATAGGGTGAATTTTCAAATTCAAGTCGCGAAGGCTTGAATCAAGATTCTAGAGATTACAATTTTTTGTATTTTTCATTTTTGATCTTTATTAGTCAATTGAATGTAAAGGCAAAAGTCGTCAACCGGAAACTCGACGGAGTCCCACTCGACTTTAAATTTTTCTCTCAGCAAATTACTTTTGAACTACTCGTGACCTGATTCCCTTATAACCCAGGATAAGTAGGTTGTCCAAAAACAGGACTCAGTCACATTATTTTCTTTTATTTTAATTTTATTTTATCCTTACCTTTCAAATAATTGGAGGGTCAAAAAGCATGTCTTGTCTACTTCTTTGTATGAAAACTCTTCGAGATTCCACACAAAGAGGGGCAAAAATATAAACACGTGATTTTTTATCCTCCCTCAATTTTAAATATTTAATCATATATTATTTTTTGAATATTATTTTTATTTTTAATAAATTTTTAGTTAAAAATAAATAATTAAGTAAAGTTAATTTTGAGATATTAAAACTAATAATAAAATAAAATATATATTTTTTTTTCTAAATTTTAATAAATTAATAATTTTGGTATTATTTTATTTATTTTAACTATTTGTAAATTTTATTATATTTTTCTTAAACATAAAATTAATTAAATGTTACTATTATAATTATTATTATTTTTATTATTGTCTTCTATTTTTTTTAAATAATAATAATAATAATAATAATAATAATAATTTATTTTAAAATTTAAAAACACATTCCTATCCTAAGTAACTATTCCCTCCTCCAATAATTTCCTATTTATAAGACTCTTGACCCACAAAGTACGGATTTTTTTTTTTGACATTCACCAGCAGAGGATTAGATAAAAAAAAAATAGAAAGAAAATTAATAGAGAGCAAATCATCAGTCCAAATAGAGAAAAGTTGAAGTGGAAATCTGTTTTCCGTTGAGTTTCCGGTGGCAATATTCTGTACTTACAATCATTTGAATTCATCAAATAGGTTTTTATCTGTTTTTGTATTGTTATTTTATAAATTATTGTTCAATGACTTCATGTATCATCTGATATGAAAAAGTTTGATTGTTGATATTAATATGATTATAAGTTATACTATATATCTGATTATGTAAATATTTGAAACCATGTACAATGGACTTGGACATGTTTTAACGGATATATTCACAGCACACACATATATTCACAGAATTCTACTTTTACACACACTGTATATTTATATGTAATTTATCAATTTGTATACTGCACATATCACACACAGTATAACAAACGACGGAAAGATCAATAATAAAAAAATTGAAAATAAAGGAGAAAAGCAGTTCAGAAATTTATTTATTTTTGGCACTTATCACCGGAAACCAACCATCAATCGCGCACGGACTTCCTTTTTCCTTGCCGGAAACTCATCTAAAATCCGGCCAAACAACTACCAAAACTCCCTCGGAAGCCGTTAAAAAAAACGACGACCAAACGGCCAGTAAGGCCACCTGCACCGCGCCGCTCCACTTTGCCGGACCACTACCAACCGGTGCGTCCATCAACACCCCCTTGTTCCCTTTCCCGTTGCACTATCACTCCCCTACCAGATCTGTCGCGCACCATCATCGCCGGCCAGCCGTCCCATCTTCCCCTTTATTTATTTTTCTTTCCCCGCCCCCCCCCCCCTTTATCACTGTCGCGCCTCACCGGAGTTAATCACCGGCGGGCAGGCTTAGTCGAACACCATAACCATACATATGCTCTTTTGTATAATTCATAGAATATTCTGTTGATTTTTTTTTATCTGTAAAAGAATGGTTGACTTATATTTTGATTTAATTATTTAATGGTCCTTGGAATTTCCTAAATAATACGTTTTTTGTTTTTCTTTATTTCAATTTTTTGAATGAATTTTTAATTGATTTTTAATTGACTAATTTATTTTAAAAAGAATAATTTTTAGGATTATAATAAAAATCAAAATAATATATAAGTAGTTGTGAATATTTTATTATTTATTATGTTTATCATTATAATTATTCGTTACAATTAATATATTTTAAGAATTATTTCGTTAAATTAACTAATCTTTCTCTATCAATAGTTAAAGTTGTAATTTTATGATATTTTATATTTGATTTACTAATAAATATAAAAAAGTTATACTGTATTATTTGGTTGAAATTGGTTAGGAGGAAATTAAGTTCATTATGCATGTTTAGTGGAAAAAGGAATCTTTGCTTTATCTCTTAAGTATTAATTAACTGATTTTTTTTCTTTTTCAGATAAATATAATATGAGGAATCATAATAAAATTAAATATTATATGACTAATTTCGTATGTATTTTATTTTATTTTATTATTATATTTATTTTATTATTATTATTATCCACTTTATTTTTATTTTATTTTATTGTTATTTCATTATCATTAACAAAGATTGATAATTGTTTTACTAGATTAGTTTATTGCTAGAAAATTTCAAGCATTTTAAAAAAATAAAAATAAAAAAATATTCGTCTCAATTAAGAATGCGGTGTACGCATCTTTCTTAGACACTTAAAATTTAAGGATGTAATAATACACCTTGGTAAATATTTTTCTAAAAATTACTTTAATCATTTTTTTTACAAGAGTCTTAAATAAATTTAGTATATTAAAATGAGCAATCTTAGGCCTTCACACAATTTATAAAATAATTTAAGTCAAGATAAATCAATAAAAGTGACCGTGCTAGAACCACGGGACTCGAGGGGTGCCTTACACCTTCTCCTCGGTCAACAAAATTCCTTACCCGATCTTCTATTTTCGCAGACCATAATAAAGAGTCATTTTCTTTTGATTAGGGATTCAAAAAGGTGACTTGAAACACCAAAACTCAATTTCAAGAGGCGACTCTGTAATTAAGATAATCCCTCGGAGGATTAAAAATCATATCTTGTCTACTTCTTTGTATGAAAACTCCCCGAGATTTCACACAAAGAGGGACAAAAATGTAGACACGTGATTTTTGATCTTCCCTAAATTTTAACTTGTTTGTCGATATTAAATATTTTATATTTATATATATAATCATATATTATATTAATTCTTATTTTTATTATTATTTTAATAAAATTTTAGTTAAAAAGTAAATAACTAAATAAAGTTAATTTTTAGATATTTTGTTTATATTTTTATTCTAATTTTAAAAATAATATAAAAATATATTATTTATTCTAAATTTTAACCAATAAATTAGTAGTTTTAATACTATTTTGTTATATTTATTTTTGTCTATTTATAAATTGTTATTACGTTTTGATTAATATAAAATCAATTAATTATTATTATATCTAATTTTATTATAATTTTATTTATTTATCATTATTATCATATTTATTTATTATTATTATTGTCTTCAATTCAAAAATAAATTTTAAAAAATAGTTTTCAAATTCAAAAATCTTATCTAGTAAAAACTATTCTCCCCATATTCCCCCCCCCCCAACAATCCTCTATTTAAAGAACTCTTCACCCAACTACGTACATTCTGACAGACCATCACATCAGAAACCAGAAACTAAAAAATCATAGAAAAAGATAGTGAAAAATTAGAGAAAAAGAGAGTGAAAAATTAGAGAAAATGAAAAAAAGAGAAGGAAAACATCAGCGAAAGAAAAGAAAAGAAAAAGTTGAAGTGAATTTCTTATCGGAGTTTTCGGTGACGATGTTTGAAGTTCTTCTTTAATTTATTAACAGGTTTTGTTCAATTATGTATTATTTATTTTCATAAATTTTATTTTATAAAAGCATGAATGAAAAATGCTTAAATAATTTGATGATTTATTATTATGTGAGTATTTGTTACTGTTAATTAGTTACTGTTAACAATGAAAAGTATTTATTTTTATCTGTATGTTACAAAAACAGAGTAAAATTACTCGTACCTATTTACACACAGTTACATGAATCCACTTTTCATATGAATGTACACATACTAATTTTCCACTGATCATGCACTCTTCTTTTTATTTGTCTCAAAACATACAACATCTATATAAATTGCCATTCACACACATATACTGTACATACAGAATAGTCACCGTAATCACAACGAATATGTATGTATACAGTAAAAAAAAAGTAGAGTAGGAGAGATCGACAAAAAGAAAAAAGATAACGAGATGAAAGATCAAAAGTTGAATGGAGAAGAGAAAATCCATCGCTTTAAATTTTCCAACAAGTTTCTCATAGAAAACCGATCAAACCATCATCATCGGCGGCGACGCCGTTAATGGCAAATCCATGGCCGATGGTACACAGTCATCGTCATAACCCTTTCTTTCCCTTCCCGTCGCCGTAATTTTCCAAAAACCAGCCGGCCACCACTGGATCTGCCGCTGCCAGCCGTGCAAAAATCGGGTTAGATCCCGCCGAAATCAACTAATGAAGTTGGAATTCCCCAAAGCCACGTCAACCATCCCTTTTTCCTCTTTCCCCAGATCTGACCGAATTCATAATTTTTGGTGTCATTCCGGAGAAAGCCAAAGAAACGACGTTCTTATTACTAGCGCTCCATTGATTGTGTTAATCATATTTGCTTATTAATTTGAGTCCAAATCTGATTTGAAACCTTTTATATTTGATTTATTTTATTAAATTAAGAATATAATATTAACCTTCAACCAAATATGGATAGCTTTATGCATTTAATGTATTTATTATTTCTTTATTGTAATTAACAGAATTTGCTAATATTATTTGTTAAATTAATTAACTGCTTTGATTAATTTTTTGCGCAAAGATTTTGTATGAAGAATAAATAGTGCTTCGAATAAATAAAAATTATTTCGAATTTATAAAAGACAATTTAATACTTTTAACGTTAGATAGATTCTTACGTTTTAAAATATTTGTCTCAATTAGAATGCGGCATACACATCTTTTCGAGACATTTTAAAATTACAAGATAAGTCAATAAAAGCGACCGTTCTAGAACAAGGGAATTCGAGGGGTGTCTCACACCTTCCCCGCGGTCAACAGAATTCCTTACCCGGTCTTCTGTTTTCGCATACCATAGTAAAGAGTCATTTCCTTTTGACTAGGGATTCAAAAAGGTGACTTGGAACACCAAAACTCAATTCCAAGTGGCGACTCTGTAAATAAAATAATCCCTATTCAATACCGTCACTTTAATTGGAAAAACCCTTCGACTCGATCCCTTCGAGCTGAAAAGGGGTGTGACATCTCTGGCAACTCTGCTGGGCCAATTCCTCCGGAAGTGGGATCTCTAGTTTGACCTCAAATACAAACTCGGTCATATTTTCCGTAATGGGAATTATTTGACGTCTTCCAAGATGATGTAAAACTCTCAATGGAACATATGGTTGAACACCCCTAATACCCATTAATAATAAGAATGGCCGAATGACAGAACTGTGTATGACTTTCCTCCAAGGGAACCAAGGGAGATTCCAAGTGATTTTATCTGCTGTCAGAGAACGAAAAAGCTTATCCCAATCCCTAACTCCTTCTGGGCATTTATATTTCTCTAACCTCTTTCGTAATCTTTGATGCGATTGAATCTTTTTGGATTAAATCTTGCCATTGTAGGACGTCAATAGAGATGCTCCACAATCCACATCTGTAACATGATATTACATCCCTCGAAAAAACTCTTTTCTTTCTAACAAACAGTCAAAGCACGGTAGATATCTGCCAGGATCATTGGCACCATAGTGTAATCTTTCGTAATCAGTATCTTTACCACTCCTGCTAAACGAATGTTAATTTTTTGTTCTCTCCTTAGGAAGACCATAGTGCCTAAAAAGGCTACCATGAATTCAAATCGTCTGTGAACCTTTCAGGCCTCAAAATTTCCCTTATTACAGAGCTACTTACCGTAATTTTTGAACCCCTCTTGCCTTCTGTATCTATCGAACAAAAACTGCAAGGAAACCCAACCTTTTTTCATCGATTCTTCTTTTGAATTCCTTATGTTCATGAGTTTGCATAATTTGTTTATCGAAATGAGTCTCGGGGCTATAAGTTTCTTCCGATGTATATCCCCATATCCAACATAGGCCGCTATCTCCTCTACAGTAGGAGTCTAACTCAAAATCCAAAAAACGAAACACATTGTTCTTCGGGTCCCAGAAGGTTAGTAACACATCAATCACCTCCCTATTAGGCTTTATTGTCATAATACTCGTCAAAAAATCCAAATACTTATGTATCTCATCATAATCGAATGTATCCATTTCGTTCCACCACAACCAAAGCTGCAAAGGGGTACAATCCATAACCTGAAGCGGTACACTCCCATCTCTCTTTCTCTTTGGACACTTTCCAAGAACAGGGGGAGACATTTTATACCTATTGACAAGGACATGAAATTAATAAATGTCTAGATTTAGGCTGAAATTAATTCATTAATTTTTGAAAAGAATTTTTTAATTTGACTTGAGAACTATGACTTATAATATATTTAGAAAATTTTTTTATTTAAGTTGACTCTTATAATTTTTTTTTGCAATAACAGACCTCTAGACAATTTTAACTATATATTTGGAGACAATACCTCCCTAAATACACTTAAGAGAACGAAAATAAAATAAAATGATTTAGAAAATAAAGAAAAATAGAATGATCGTTTCATGTATGAAGTCGTATAAAATTTTAGTCTCACGACCCCTAAAGGTTTAGGAATGTTAAAATATATGTATACATATTTTATTGCTTTACAAAAATTCAGCTCACGACCCCTAAAGGTTCAGGCTATTATGATTTTTATGTTAAAATTAATTTTAAAAATAAGAATGAAAAGTAAAATAAAGATAATAATATTCATGAAAACAATCATTTTTATTATTATTATTATTATTTTATTATTTTTCTAAAAATATCCTTCGATAAACCTGTGAATAAATATACTATTATTATTTTTCAAATAAATGGTCGTATCCTGGGTAGGACTTCCTACGTATCTCACAAAAAGTGAGAATCAGACCCTCGTAGTTCATGAAAACTCTAAAAGAATATTATTCTATATTCAAAATTTTCCTTTTTTTTTTTTTTGAATAAAATTTTCTTTTGAAAAATAATTCAATAATTTTGAGGATAATATAATCTTTTCCATTTTAAGTTGCCTAAAAAGCCGGTCAACAATACAATAAGTCTTCCAAATTAATGTCAAAGAGAACGTAGGATGCACATGTTGGTCTTTATAAATTAGGTCACCTGTCCTAGACAGACCCGACCCCTGTGCCGAGTCCCGCTAAATTAAATGAATATGATGCAAATAAAGCGGCACCTAATAGGGATAACCAGATTCTGAGTTTTCAGTTCTTCTAAGTTTAAACTTAATAGGGATTGGTGTCTAGACTGGCTTGCTTGAGCGGACACTCGAGCTGGGGAGGGACAACTTGGTCGGTAGCAGGGCAACACCGCCTTCGTTGTTGATCCGAACCTCGTCTAACATGTGTGACTATATCCTTCACCAGGTGTCTTGACGCTCCGGCTATCTCAAAAAGAAGGTGGGATGCATATGCTGCATTTCCTCTATCCTATTTCAAAGACTCAGAGGGGGTACGCGAGAGAAGACAATATATAATACAGTTAAAATAATATCAAAGCAGTAAATGAGCAACAAGTAGCACATAAGACCAACAAACACAATATCAACAATAATTAAAGCAGGTAAAGTCAATATCAAAAGCTTGAATTCTTATTATTCTCTAGTGGAGTCGCCAGAGATGTCACACCCCTTTTTCGTTCGAGGAAAGTCAAAGGGTTTTTCCAATTAAAGTGACGGTATTGAATAGCGATTAATTTATTTACAGAGTCGCCACTTGGAATTGAGTTATGGTGTTCCAAGTCACCTTTTTGAACCCCTAATCAAAAGGAAATGACTCTTTGTTGGTCTGCGAAAATGGAAGATTGGGTAAGGAATTCTGTTGATCGAGGAGAAGGTGTGAGGCACCCCTCGAGTCTCGTTGTTCTAGCACGGTCGCTTTTATTGACTTATCTTAACTAAAACTATTTTGAAAAAATTATGTTAAGGCCTAAGTTCACTCATTTTTATTATGCCACTGGAAAAATAAATACACGGCCAAATCTGTGAATTTTTTGTTGGACGTTAACGGAAGAAAAGAAATTGGCGATGCCAGTTAGAGAGGCCAACTCCAGTGAGTTGGTTAGCCAGCATGGGTATTTTGGGGCCAGTGGTGGCTGGCAGCGGCGGGGAAAGGAGAAGGACGGCGGGAAAGGGAAGAAGAGAATGGCCGCGATGGCGACGCTGACTTTGCCGGCCGGTAGCATGAAAAAAAAAAGAGGGGGTGACAGAAAAAGGAAGATTGAGGCGGCGCAGGATCGGTTTGAAGTTTTCCGGTGGAATCATGTCACCGAAATAGTAATACACTGTGAGATGAATTATTTTAGCAAAGTTTACCCTCATTTTGGGATTTTCGACGAATTTCTCACTGAAAAATTTGGAAAATACCAATTCTTTTCATCTCGTTCAATTATGGATTTTTGTTTCTCCATTCTCTTATTGTTTTCTACTAGTTTTCCTATTTTTCATATTCTATATTTCTTGCATGTATGACTATCAGTAATACAACAGAGAAACTATGTGTATTTATTTATATCAGTGAATACATATACATAACAATGTATATTACTACATTCATTTTTTTACTGCATTTTTATGGAACTAATATATAATTATTCGAAAAATTAATGACACAACATGAAGTAATAGAAGATTCATAAAATCAAACATATATGGTACGCAATACATTGAAATCAGTCAAAATTTTCTTATTGATACTTATTCGTAGTACAATTTATAAAATAAATAATATGTGATTGAATAGAACCTGTATCGAAACAAAAAATTGTCACCAGAATCAAAACTCGAACATAAATACAGAACTCAGATCTAATGCTTTTTCGTTTTTGCCTGATGTTTTTCTCTTGATGATTTGAATATTTCAACTACTCTTTTTTTTACTCTAACTTCTGATATTTTTTGTATGATCTCTCTGATGATGAATATACGTAGTTTGTTCTGGGGTGAGAGAGTCCTATAAATATAGGACTTTTGGAGGGAAAACAAAAAGAGGAAGAACAGTTATTTTTGTCAGATAAAGAGGGTGAGGTATTTAAAATTCAAAAATTAAATTTCTTTCTCTTTTTTTTGTGTGTTTTATTTTATATAGAAAATAATAGTAATAATAATAAATAAAATAAATAAATGAATAAAAAGAAATGAAAACTATTAATTTATTTATTTTATATAGAAAATAATAGTAATAATAATAAATAAAATAAATAAATGAAAACTATTAATTTATTTATTAAAAATTTATAAAAAGAAAATTATTTATTATTTTTTATATTATTTTAAAAATTAGAATAAAAATAAAATATCTTGAAGTTAACTTTATTTAATTATTTATTTTTATTAAAAATTTATTAAAAATAATAATCAAAATAATATATAAATATTTAAAATTGAGGGAAGATCAAAAATCACGTGTCTACATTTTTGCCCCTCTTTGTGTGAAATCTCGAAGAGTTTTCATACAAAGAAGTAGACAATATATGATTTTTGAACCTCCAATTATTTGAAAGGTAAAGATAAAAATAAAAATAAAAATAAAAGAAAAATGTGACTGAGTCCTATTTTTGGACGTCATACCTATCCCGGGTTATAAGGGAATCAGGTCACGAGTAGTTCAAATAAAATTTGGTGAGAGAAAAAAAATTTAAAGTCGAGTGAGATTCCGTCGAGTTTTCGGTTAACAACTTCTGCCTTTTACATTCAAATGACTAATAAAAAATGCAAAATTACAAATGAAAATTGCAATCTCTAGAATCTTGATTTGAATTTTCATGACTTGAACTTGAAAATTCACCATGTTCTTCAGGTGGGTCCTGACTTGTTATTTCTTCACCCTATTCTTCAGCGGGCTCCTGAACTTACAACTTCTTCACCTTGTTCTTCAGGCGGGCTCCTGGACTTCCTTTTTTCTTTACCCTGTTCTCCAGGCGGGCTCCTGGACTTCCTTTTTTCTTTACCCTGTTCTCCAGGCGGGCTCCTAGACTTATAATATCTTCACCCTGCTCTTCAGGCGGGCTCCTGGACTTCCTTTTCTTCACCCTGTTCTTCAGGTGGGCTCCTGGACCTATAATTTCTTCACCCTGTTCTTCAGGCGGGCTCCTGGACTTACAATTTCTTCACCCTATTCTTCAGGCGGGCTCCTGGACTTACAATTTCTTCACCTTGTTCTTCAGGCGGGCACCTGGACTCAAAATAAATGGTGAAACAGAAAAATAACATCCCTTTCTTTAAGAGAGTCCTGGATAAAAAAATTCCCATTCTTCAGGAGGATCCTGAGCATAAAAATAAATTCCCATTCTTCAGGAGGGTCCTGTCCCATTCTTCAGGAGGATCCTGAGCATAAAATAAATTTTCATTCTTCAGGAGAGTCCTGTCCCATTCTTCAGGAGGGTCCTGAACATAAAATAATTTTTTATTCTTCAGGAGGGTCCTGTCCCATTCTTCAGGAGGGTCCTGAATAAAAAATAAATTCCCATACAAAACACATAAATTTTTTTCCCAATTTGTACTGGAAAAATTTATGTGTCACTTGTCACACCCCTTTTCTTCGCTCGAGAGCTGAGTCGAAGGGTTTTTCCAATTAAACTGATGATATTGAATAGGGATTAAATTATTTACAGAGTCGCCACTTGGAATTGAGTTTTGGTGTTCCAAGTCACCTTTTTTGAATCCCTAATCAAAAAGAAATGACTCTTATTTGGTCTGCGAAAACAGAAAATGGGTAAGGAATTCTATTGATCGAGGGGAAGGTGTGAGGCACCCCTCGAGTCCTGTGGTTCTAGCACGGTCGCTTTTATTGACTTATCTTGACTTAAACGGTTTTGATAAATTCTGTTAAGATCTAAATTCGCTTATTTTTATTATATTAAAATTCTTCTATTATCTTATTTAAATAAATCAGTGAAAAGTTAATTTTAGAAAAATATTTATCCAAGTGCATTATTGCATCATTGAATTTTTAAAATGTCTCAAAAGATGCGTACGCCGCATTCTTAATTGAGACGAATATTTTAAACTCGCCTAAACTTGTCTAGCGTTAAAGCCGCTGGTTAGTCTTTTATAAATTCAAGACATCTAAACTTACTCTTTTCTTTTAAAATCGTAATAAGTTTGGATTAATCCGCAACTCGCCTCTCTTCCTTACGAAAATGAGTCTCGAATAAGTACGCAACCTATTTCCCTCAAATTTACAATAATTATTTAATTAATCCTCAAATGAATGCCTAGGACTAAATTTAATTATCGAGAGCTTATAATGATCAAATAGTCTACCACTCAAATTATTTTTACTACTCATACGAAACTATAAGGAATAATAGGATGACCAATTTTAACTGATAGTTGTAACATTTTAAACATCCAATTCATGGCATATGAAGAAATAAAGAATAGCTGTATTTAATAAAAGATGAATAAACATGCAAGTACTAATTTTAGTAGCACCTCATTTTAATTAATTATAAATTATCTCTTTCTAGCGTTTTTGGACTTAAAAGAAAACCATCAAAATGATCCCAAGGTTATTAGTCACTTTATTGATAATTGGTTGGGTTTTTTTTTCCAGTAACTATTGGTTTTCAAAACATGCCAAGATTTTTTTTTCTCATAAGCCAAATTCCTTCTTTAATAGCAAATAAACGAAAGTCATATCAAACTATTCAACTTTTATTCATCATCTTACTTAACAAAAGAATCTATTTGAAAAATAGGAAATAAAATAAGACAACATCCAGTAGACAACTACCAAACCAAATTAATAACTACTGCAACATCTCTTTTTTTTTATATAAGTTTGCACGCATGCATGGGCCAAATATTATGGTTTATCATGACTGTGTCATAATTACATGTTGAATGCAACTCTACATATTTTAACACTAATAACTCTAATAATTATCTCATTTAAAATTCAAAACCTATCTAATAAATATTATTTTGAATCAACAAACGAGCCATAAACAAAGACATAGAACACGAACTATATAAAATAATAAACTACACATGTTGGATAATGTAAGAAGCCATGAGAATAAATTTATTCATGCTTCAATCAACACTGAAACTTATAAAATGATACAAAATGGATAAAAACCTGAAAGATGAACTGATTAAAGAAAGTACGAACGACTTTCGAAAACTCGAATGGAAACCTCACAACTTCAACCCTTTTCTTTCCTCTTTTATTTTCGTCCCTCTTCTTTGTTTCAAATGTTGTACGCTGTCTTCGTTGTGTGTATGTATTGTGTTGTCTCCCTTTTTTCTTCTCCAAGTGTTTTTCTTCTTCTTCTTTTGTTTTTCCAGTATTGTTTCTCCTTTGTTGGTTTTACTATTCTTAATCTTTTTGTTGTCTGCAATCTCCTTTTTTTTTCTGTTTCTTTCCCGTGTATATGTTCATATAATGATGTGCATGTGTATGAGTTGAAAATGGGAGTTGAGAGAATAATGGGGGAGTTTGGGGAAAGTGTGTGTGTTTGTGGGGAACGTGGGGTTGGGTAGTTTTTCTTTTTTAGGACAAGATTCTTTTTTTTCTTTTTTTTGTATTATATTTTCTTTTAAATAGGAATAAAATAAAATAATATCCTAAAATTAATTTCATTTAATTATTTATTTTATATTAAAAATAAAATAATAGTCAAAATAATATATGATTAAATATAAATATAAATATTTAATAACGATAAACAAGTTAAAATTTAGGGAGGATCAAAAATCACGTGTCTACATTTTTGCCCCTCTTTGTGTGAAATCTCGAAGAGTTTTCATACAAAGAAGTAGACAAGATATGATTTTTGACTCTCCAATTATTTGAAAAATAAAAATAAAAAGAAAAATATGACTGAGTCCTGTTTTTGGACATCCTACCTATCCCGGGTTATAAGGGAATCAGGTCATGAGTAGTTCAAAAGGTAATTTGGTGAGAGAAAAAGTTAAAGTCGCGTGAGATTCCGTCGAGTTTCCGATTGACGACTTCTGCTTTTACATTCAACTGACTAATAAAAATCAAAAATGAAAAAATACAAGTAAAAATTGCAATCTCCAGAATCTTGATTCAAATCTTCATGACTTGAACTTGAAAATTTACCCTATTCTTCAGGCGGGCTCCTGAACTTTCTTTTTCTTCACCCTGTTCTTCAGGTGGGCTCCTGGTCTCACAATTTCTTCACCCCGTTCTTCAGGCGGGCTCCTGAATTTATAATTTCTTTACCCTGTTCTTCAGGCGGGCTCCTGAACTTTCTTTTTCTTCACCCTGTTCTTCAGGCGGGCTCCTGACTTGCAACTTCTTCACCCTATTCTTCAGGCGGGGCTCCTGGATTTGCAATTTCTGCACCCTGTTCTTCAGGCGGGCTCCTGAACTTTCTTTTTTCTTCACCCTGTTCTTCAGGCGGGCTCCTGGACTTACAATTCTTCACCCTGTTCTTCCGGCGGGCTCCTGACTTGCAACTTCTTCACCCTGTTCTTCAGGTGGGCTCCTGAACTTTCTTTTTTCTTCACCCTGTTCTTCAGGCGGGCTCCTGGACTTACAATTCTTTACCTTGTTCTTCAGGCGGGCTCCTGGACTTACAATTCTTCACCCTGTACTTCAGGCGGGCTCCTGACTTGCAACTTCTTCACCCTGTTCTTCAGGCGGGCTCCTGACTTGCAACTTTTTCATCCTGTTCTTCAGGCGGGCTCCTGACTTCTAATTTCTTCAAAAGGGTCCTGTCCCCGCAAAGAATAAAGTTTATCATGATTGAGATCCAGTATCGGATGTTGTAACCATGCTTCTTGCATTGAGAGAAGTGTGAAATTGCATCCTTTATCTGAAAATAATCATTTCTTCTCTGTTCCAAAAAAAGAAAAATTGTGAGTTTTAGAACATGTGCTGGTTGGTTTGTGGAATTTGGCTTTTGAAGTGGCCGCTCTCGCACTTGTCAGGCTTAACTCCTTTCCAATCCATGATAATATTCATTGAATTGTTATACCTCTAATCTCTGAATTCTGACTACTGAGATCCTCAACTCAAATCATATTTCTGTTGTATGATGCTTCTGAGTTTAGCTTCCAATACATCCCTTAGATTTTCACGAGTTTAAAATTGTCAAATCACAATCATCTTGAGTATCTTACTTTTACTTTGAAATGTTGTCTCTGTACATCGACTCTTTGTCTTGCTTTGTACCCTTATGTCTAGCTTTAGGCTGAAATTAATTCATTAATTTTTGAAAAGAATTTTTTAACTTGACTTGAGAACTATGACAGATAATATATTTAGAATTTTTTTTTCAATAACAGACCTCTAGACAATTTTAACTATATATTTGGAGACAATACCTCCCTAAATACACTTAAGAGAACGAAAATAAAATAAAATGATTTAGAAAATAAAGAAAAATAGAATGATCGTTTCATGTATGAAGTTGTATAAAATTTTAGTCTCACGACCCCTAAAGGTTTAGGACTGTTAAAATATATGTTTACATATTTTATTACTTTACAAAAAATCAGCTCACGACCTCTAAAGGTTCAGGCTTTTATGATTTTTATGTTAAAATTAATTTTGAAAATAAGAATGAAAAGTGGGTTTTTTAGTGGTAGAACTCGGTCGTGCCCCTTCGAAAAAGTGTGTTGGTAGTATTGAAAGCTATTTCAGTGAAGACTGTCCGGTTTTTCTATATGATACTTTCCGTAAAAGGGGCTATAAGATGTTGTCTGACTTTTTCGATCGTTAAGCTGTCGTAGTTGATGATAGGCGTATTTACACGCCTAAAGCACCATAATTCACCCATATTTTAGCTAAGTTTTAAGAACAAAATATATAATTCCTGCATTTTTAGTCCATTTTCCTGTAAGTAAGCTAACCAACGTGATTAGCATGTTTTCAGGTATTAATGATGAAGATTTCAGCACTTTGTGGACCTTTGGGCAGCAAAGAAAAACTTCACAGAAGAGGGAAGACAACTTTTGGAAGCTTATGGACTGAATGTGACGCATGGAGAAATTGTCCCGAGCAAAAGCAGTATTTTTAAATACTTAGGGGTGCAGCAGTAACTTAATAGGACTAGGACAAGGATGTTATAAAAACCCTATTTTGCTGAATTTTTCAGCATTCATGCAGTAATTCATTCGACACTTTGAGTATTATTCAGTTTACAGATTCTGTAAGTTTAGACAGAGAGGAAAAACGCTACATATTTGTGGAAAGCGGCTAAGAGGAAAACTTCATCCCTCTTTGACGTTAAAAGTATCCTCTCGCGTGAGATTGTTATCGTTTAGGTATGATGATGATGATGTCTTCGTTGTTTTCCTTTACAATCATGAGTAGCTAAACTTCTCTGTTAGGGTTATGGAAGCCTTTTGATATACTATCTATTACTATGAGTTTGTGAATTCTTGATGCATATGCTACTTATATCATTACTCTCTTCGTTTTAATTAAATTCTTGTGGTTGAAAATATATAGAATATGCCATTATAGCATTAACTTGTTCGAGAGAAAAGTTACATATTTGGAAAAGAGAGTGTGACAAGGAAATAGGGCTACCAACCCCTATTTACACGTTAGTGCCGTAACTGGGTTAACTTCTTGGAGAATTTGTACCTTTAGTTATACACTTTAAGCTCGAGAGAGTTAAAGTGAACCTTGATGGTTGAGAAACACTAGGATTTACCATTAGAATACGAATCTCTATAAGTGCATGCATGTCTGAATTCCGCATTACTCATAGTTAATAGATACGTAGAACTCATAAGGTGGACATAACCCTAACTTATTTTTCTCTGTGATTAAATCTTACTAAATCAAGCATTCTGTTGTTACTTCCATAGTATTAATTCACGCCAAACCCAATCCCCCCTTTTCCATGGAATTTTCAATCAACAGTCTATTAATAATTGCAACACTTAGTGACCAAGTATTCCCTGTGGGATTCGACACCCAACCCAGTTGGGTTCTACATTTGACAGCGACCGCTTACACTCTTACGAGAGCTGTAGTTTGGGCGTTATCAAATTTTGGTGCCATTGCCGGTGAATACAGTTGTCAACTAAGTTTGTGGTAGTTACTAGACCCTTTGGTCAAAGATTCTCGAATTTTACTTTTAGTTGTTGTTTTTGTTTTATTCAGGTTCTGTTGAGTGCATGCCAAATACTCGTAGTTCTGGTAAGCCATTATTACCCATAAATCCTGAACCTCATCTTATTGGCAGAATGGATGCACAACATGACATTGATAGAAGGGCGGCTTAACAGGAGCAGGCTAGATTAGCTGCACTGGCAGCTGCTCAAGTACATCAACAGAATATTGATAACCCAGGGAGAGCAACAAATCCTGATGATGAGGACCTGGGTGATGATGAGTTACTGAATCCTAGGCGTACTGATGAGGTGGCGGCACCTATGCACAGGAGAGATCGTCAAGCTAGAACGAGACCTGACCGCCGAGCTTTGAAGGCTCCTTTTGATGATGATGATGACGATCTGGATGGATCTAGTGCCACAGGGGCTATTATTCCTCCACCCTTGGCACCCGGAGCTAAGTTCAATATAACTAGCACCATGATTCAGTTATTGCAGCTCAAGGGGTTATTTGGTGGACTTGCAGGAGATGATATGAATATTCATCTGGTCAATTTTATTTCAATATGCAAGTCGTTTGACAATCCAAGAGTTGGGCAGAATGCAATTCGGCTGCGCTTATTTCCATTGTCTCTGTCTAGGGAGGCAACTCTATGGCTGAACGGGCTAACTCCTGATTCTATTACTAATTGGAGGCAACTGAAAGACGCTTTCCTAGAAAGATTCTTTCCGCCATCCAAGAGAGCCCAACTACGGGATGAGATCAACAATTTTCGACAGCTTCCAACTGAAACTCTCCACGAAACATGGGAGAGGTTCAAGAAGAAGCTTATGCGGTGCCCAAACCATCAGATGACGAATACCCACTTGATGGAAATATTATATAGGGCTTTGAAATCGGTGACAAAGCCAGTGGTTGATAATGCTGCAGGTGGGTCATTCATGGACCTTACTTTTCTTGAGGCAAGTGATATGCTAGATCGTATGACAAAGCAGAGTAGATCTTGGCATACCAGGGATTCTGAGGTAGCAAGATCTACCATATCTATTGGCTTGACTGCAGAGCAGAGGCGTAAACAAGAGGAACGTGACCAAGATATGGCTCACATGAAAACGCTGATGGATCTTCTTACCAAGAACTTATTATCAGGGAAGACCAAAAAGGTTAAGGCCGTTGTATCACAGGAAAGAGATGAATCCGACTCTGAGGAAGAAGCGAAATACTTGAATAATCAGGGGGGTTTCCTAGGCAATGCCCAAGGAAACCAAGGTCGGAACTATTATAATAAATCTAGATACAAGGACCGCGATCAAGGTGGTTGGAAGAATAAGACTGACAGGAGTGGTTTGTATGTTTCTCCTGGAAACCGTGAGGCTATGGCGTCTGGCTCTGGAAAGATGTCCATGGATGATATGATGGATAAGCTATTGAAAGGGGTGGAGGCAACCAATATAGGCGTTACTGAGGTAAAGAATGATTTGTCATCAATAAATCAATTGGTTGATTCACATTCTACCGCGATAAAATAGCTGGATCAACAATTGAGTCAACTATCAGCGACATTCAATTAAAGAAAGGCTGGCACCTTACCTAGCGACACTGTGCAAAACCCAAGAAATGATGGATCATGTATGGCTATTATTACCAGGAGTGGTAAAGCTTTGGAAAATCCATCCAAAGGCAAGCAGGTGGTTGATGATATAGCAGATAATGTTATTGATGCAGAATGTGAAGATGCCGTAGAAGCGGAAGATACTGTTCCTGACGTTACCCCTAGACGTCTGCAGCCTGAAAAGATCGACAATCGGAAGCAAAATAAAAAGGAAGTGGCGGAGAAAACTATTCCCCTTCCACCACCACCTTTTCCTCAGAGACTGAAGAAGAAAGACGATGACACCAGGTTTAGTAAATTCATGACTATGTTGAAGCAGCTGACTATTAATGTTCCTTTGGTGGAGGCGCTAGAGAAGATGACCGGATACGCTAAATTTATGAAGGACATTTTGACAAAGAAGCGGGCAGCAAGCTATGAGCTGGCAGATAATGTTCATCATTGCAGTGCAATCGCTACAAGATCTCTAGTTCAGAAAAAGACAGATCTTGGTGCTTTCACTATTCCTTGCATGGTTGAATCTTTGGATTTTGCTAAGGCATTGTTCGATTTGGGAGCTAGCATCAATTTGATGCCGCTATCTATTTACAGAAAGTTGGGGTTGGGTGATCCTACACCAACCAATATGCGGCTCGTGATGGCAGATAGGTCGGTAAAACAGCCTATTGGTATCTTATATGATGTGTTGGTGAAGGTTTCCACCTTCATCTTTCCTGCAGACTTTGTTATTTTGGATTGCGAGGTGGATTCTGAAGTTCCCATAATCTTGGGACGTCCTTTCCTTGCAACAGGAAGTGTGCTTATTCATCTAAGAGCTAATGAGTTTTTATTTCGGATGAATGACAAAGTGGTCCATTTTGATGTATGCAAATCAATGAAGAAGCCCAAAGATATGAATGTGTTCTCTGTAGCTGATTTTTATTATGATGATGAGAAAGAATTATCTGTGGAGAAGCAGCTTATTGTTGATCCATTGGCTGCTGTGCTTATGAATTTTGGGTGTGAGGATGTTGAAGAGTATGAAGAAACTATTTGTGCCCTAACAGGAATTGGCTCCTATTCTCATGCTCCTAAGAAACTGGATCTGGATCTTAAAAATTGCCCTTCACCACCAGCAAAGCCATCCATTGAAGAACCACCAGTGCTAGAATTGAAGGAGCTGCCCAGTCACCTGAAATATGCATTTTTGGGAAGTGGTGATACACTTTCGGTTATTGTTGCGGCTGATTTAGGTGAGCAGCAGGTTGCGGCTCTTATTTCTGTTCCGAGGAGATACAGGAGAGCCATCGGTTGGACTATTGCTGATATTATTGGTATCCCTCCTAGGATATGTATGCACAAGATTCAACTCGAGGAAAATTGTGTGCCCACCATTGAGCATCAACGACGTTTGAATCCACCCATGCAGGAGGTGGTGAAGAAAGAGATTATTAAGTGGTTAGATGCTGGGGTAGTATATCCAATCTTTGACAGTAAGTGGGTAAGTCCGGTACAGTGTGTGCCCAAGAAAGGGGACATGATGGTAGTTGCGAATGAAAAGAATGAGCTGATTCCACTCAGACCTGTCACAGGGTGGAGAGTGTGTATGGACTACCGGAAGATGAATTCATGGACGCTTAAGAATCACTTCCCAATGCCATTCATGGACCAAATGCTTGATCGATTGGCAGAGAAGGGATGGTTTTGTTTCTTAGATGGTTATTCCGGTTATAATCAGATTTGTATTGCTCCTGAGGATCAAGAGAAGACCACTTTTAGATGACCATATGGTACGTTTTCCTTCAAACGTATGCCATTTGGGTTATGTAACACACCTGCCACTTTTCAGCGTTGTATGATGTCCATTTTTTTTGATATGGTTAAAGACACCTTGGAGGTGTTCATGGATGATTTTTCAGTCGTGGGTGAATCGTTTGAATCGTGCTTGGCGAATCTGAGTATGGCGTTACAGAGATGTGTTGAGTTCAACTTGGTGCTAAACTGGGAGAAGTGCCATTTTATGGTTAAGGAAGGCATTGTTCTTGGACACAAAGTCTCCGAAAGAGGAATTGAAGTTGATCGAGCCAAAATTGAAGTTATCGAGAAACTACCACCTCCAATTTCTGTAAAGGGAGTTCGTAGTTTCCTCGGTCATGCAGTTTTTTATCGAAGGTTTATCAAAGACTTCTCCAAGATTTCTAGTCCGTTATGAAAACTCTTGGAGAAGGATGCGAAGTTCGACTTCAGTGAAGATTGCTTGAAGGCATTTGAATGCCTCAAAGGGAAGCTAGTTGAAGCTCCTATTATTGTAGCACCCGATTGATCTCTACCGTTTGAAGTGATGTGTGATGTAAGTGGGGTAGCTTTGGGTGATGTACTTGGTCAGAAAAGAGAAAGGCTATTTCATCCAATATACTATGCGAGCAAGTCCTTGAATGGAGCCCAGAAGAACTATACCGTCACGGAACAAGAGCTTCTAGAAGTTGTTTATGCTTTTGAAAAGTTCCGTGCTTACTTGTTGGGAACCAAAGTGGTGGTTCATACAGATCATGCGGCTCTGAGATATTTAATGGCAAAGAAGGATGCTAAGCCAAGGCTAATTTGTTGGGTGTTATTTCTTCAAGAATTTGATTTCGAGGTAAAGGATAGAAAAGGTTGCGAAAATCAAGTAGCTGATCATCTATCTAGACTTGAGAGTGCGCACATAGCGCAACCCGACCTGGAGATTGATGATGCATTTCCTGACGAAGAGATCCTAGCCGCTATGGTGGAAGACTTACCGTGGTATGCAGACTTTGCGAACTACGTGGTAAGTAAAGTGATGCCTGAGAATATCTCCTTTCATCAAAAGAGAAAGTTCATGCATAATGTGAAACACTACTTCTGGGATGAACCGTATCTTTTTCGATGATGTGCTGGTGGTGTTATTAGGCGATGCATCTCTGATGTGAAGGTGCCTAGCATCTTGGAAGTAAGTCATGCTTCCCAAGCTGGGGGTCACCATGTTGGTGATCGGACAGCCAGGAAGGTATTGCAAAGCGGCTATTATTGACCTTCATTATTCAAGGATGCTTACGATTTTGTGAGAAGATGTGATCAGTGTCAGAGGCAAGGCTCTATCTCAAAGCACCATGAGATGCCCATGTCTAAAATTCTTGAAGTGGAGCTATTTGATGTATGAGGTATTGATTTCATGGGCCCATTTGTGAGTTCGTTTGGGATGAAATATATCCTAGTTGCTGTGGATTATGTATCCAAATGGGTCGAAGCAATAACGCTGGCTGATAATGAAGGTAAGCGTGTTGTAGCATTCTTAAAGAGAAATATCTTCTCTCATTTTGGGGTACCACGTACCATCATAAGTGATGGAGGATCACACTTTTGCAATAAGATGTTCAGAGCCGTATTGGTGAAATATGGGGTCAAGAAACATAAGGTAGCTACGCCTTACCACCCACAAACTAGTGGGAAGGTAGAGGTTTCTAATCGGGAGATCAAGCTGATCCTTGCTAAGACTGTAAATGCTAGTAGGAAGGATTGGTCCCGCAAGATGGATGATGCCTTATGGGCTTATAGGACTGCATTCAAGACACCAGTTGGCATGTCCCCGTACCAACTAGTTTATGGGAAGGCTTGTCACTTGCCGATTGAGCTCGAACATAAAGCATTATGGGCGTTGAAGAGGCTTAACCTGACTTGGGATGATCCAATTAATCTGAGATTGGAGCATTTGAATGAGATGGATGAATTCCGTCTACATGCGTATGAAAGGGCAGACCTCTACAAAGAACGGATGAAAAGTACCATGATCAGAGGATTATCCAACGAAACTTTCAGAAGGGTGATATGGTACTTCTTTTCAACTCCAGACTAAAGCTATTTCCAGGTAAGTTAAAGTCTAAATGGTATGGTCCGTTCAGAATTAGCCAAGTCTACTCGTCTGGAGTAGTAGAGTTAGAAGGCATTGATGGTGGTGTCTTTAAAGTGAATGGTCAACGAGTGAAGCCATATATTGGTCCTCTTGACTCGATAAAATGCATGGACACCATCTATCTCGATGAAGTCTAAGTAATTGAGATAACTATGTCGTGCCACGACAATAAATCAAGTGCTAGATGGGAGGCAACCCATCGTTTTTAATCGTTTTGTTTTACTAAGAGTTTGTTTTTGTTAAATAAAAATCCAAAAAGAAGAGTCGAGCCACGACCAAAACTAAGGTGCTTGGTGGGAGGCAACCCATCGTTCTAATTGTTTTTGTTGTTTTTGAGTAAATGTAGGTGTAAGACTTATAAAGGAGGAGATCTAGCCCAAATTTTAATTTGGAATTGTGTCATGTTGAAGGTGGTAAGTTTGGTATGAAGAAACAAAGGCTATTGGTTAGGCATTGCCTATGCAAATCTAGGCAACGAACAAGGCAAGGCCTATGTAAATCTAGGCAACGAACAAGGCAAGGCCTATGCTATGGCCTAAGCTCTCTGAATCTACAATGCCATAGCATAGGTTCCGCCTATGCCATTGCCTTTGCTCTCTGAATCTACAATGCCATTGCCTTTTCTCTATGAATCTACAATGCCATAGCATAGGCGCTGCCTATGCCATTGCCTTTGCTCTATGAATCTACAATGCCATAGCATAGGCGCCGCCTATGCTCAACTAGGCTTTGCAAAAGGCGCCGCCTATCTAAGCATAGGCAAAGCATTAGGCGCCGCCTATGCTTACTTTTTGGTATCCTAATCCGATTTTAAATGGGTCAAACCCGACCCAAGCCTTGTCCTATAAATAAAACTTCAACATTAGAACAAAACACACTTGTTTGCTCAACCTAGGCGCTGCCTTTACTCTCCAAATCTCTCAAAAATTTTCTTTTCGCTCTTCTAACCTTGCAAGATCATCTTCCGAGGCCATCACCAAGTAAGTACTTCTTTTATATTCCGTAGTTATTACAATACTACACCTATAATGATTTGTTAAATCTTGAAGTAGTGTTGGTGATTTGAATGTAGTTGGTTTGTATTGATACATCTAGTTGAGTGAAAAAATACGTATGGGTGTTCTAAACTTTGTTCCAATTTGTATTTTGGTTGTTATACACTGTCATCTTTTTTCGGAATTGAAATGGTTAAGCTAATCACATAATCGTGTAGGTCGAACATTGGAATGTTTTGAAAGGCTCGTTCATCGAGATAAAAATCATGATTGAATACAAGCATGAGATGTTGTGATTATTTCTATGCCATAAACTTGATTCGATCTCTACGTAGTAGTCTTGTTCCAAAAGTGCATTAATCCAAACCATAAAGTATGGTCAAGTTTATATGAAATAGAGTTGAAAAGGATAGTGAAGATGACATGAAAAGTATGACTGCGCTAAATATATTGTTGGAACATAACACCTAAATGTATGGCGATGAAGTCTGAGTAATACACATCATTCACTTAATTAGTTTGTCACCACAAATTAAGTGTGGGGTGGTGCCACTACAGTTTGTTTGTCGATTGTATCTACCGAGATGACGCTAACATGACTTTATTTTAATCTCAGGCACAATGGCACCAAAAAGTCGACCAGGAAAAGAAAAAGCGTCCACCTCATAGAAAGGTCAGAAAAGGGGAAGAAAAGAGCAAGCTGAATCCTCCTCACTGCAAATACCTCGCCGCATGTTCGGGATAAAATGGGTCCTAGAGGAGGAGGGAAAGGAGTGGTGCAAGAACAACAAAGTGAAAAAATATGTTCACGTGGAGTTAATACAAAAAGAGAGCCTAGCAAAGAGAGAACCTCGCATGTTGGATAAAATAATGGCGCTACATCTTGATTTCATTTTCCGAGATATGGGAGAGTGCAATCTTGATCTAATGCGAGAATTCTGTGCCAATTGGTCCCCAAAGACTACAGGGAGTGAAGTAAAGATTCGGGGCCATGTCTTGCAACTAAATGCAGAGTTCTTCAACTCTTTTCTGGGTTTGCCATCTGTAGATCCATCACTGCTCAAGGAGATTTATAACAGACCTCCGTACAGGGAAATCAGACACACACTGTGCGGAACAAGATCAATGGCACGTTGGAGTCGTCACAAGGATACCGGTCGGCACAATACCTTCCCATATGCTTCTTTGAACAGAGAAGCTCGGATATGGTTGCGGATAGTCAACTCTTGCTTGATTCCAGGAACACAGTACACAAAGATCACACGTGATAGAGTGTGCTTGGTGTACTCTTTGATGACAAACATCCCCATCAACATTGGGGCAATTATTCGATCTTCAATGCGTAAGGCTAGGCTGCACAAGAGGTCCCACTTCAGCTTTGGCAATCTGTTGACTGCGATATTGAGGAAGGAGGACATTGAAGAGGAACCTGCAGATCATAAGCTTCCACATAACCCAAAGGAAGTTGACCTCACGAAGGTGAAAGATGCTGAATCTATGCATGGCGTCAACCTGACCACTGCAGAAAGATATGCTCGCGACGAAAGCTTCTTCCGCCATTGATATGGCATGACAAGGTTCACCATGATGAGCGGGGGTCGTGTTCCAACTGCTGCAGAGCTCCAACAGTTGGATTATGACTACCCAATGAATGAGCATGCAAGGGCTATGTGTGGAGTAGGTGTATATTTCGAGGAACCTCTTGATGATGACGTTCCAACCGATGACGATTGCCGAATGCCAGACTCAGACGTGGAGGAGAACTCAGACTCTGATTATGATTCCGATGCAAGGGGTATGACCCCAGACATAGAGGAGGAGTCGACTAATCAGGTTTTCCTTATTTATTTTCCACTGAGGGCAGTGTGTCCCGTCTAAGTGTGGGGTGCTGGTATTTGTATGCTACACTTCTTTGTCTACATTTGCATTTTTTCTAGTTCTTGTTTGTTTTAATTAGTCGTAATTAGTTAGTTTAAATCCTAGATTTTTTTTAGATTTTGCATGAAATTGTTCTGATAGACGGCATGGTAGTATAACAAGAGTTTGTGCTAAATCATTACTATTGAGACATTTAGGCTCTACGTGTGACTCACTGTGTGATAATTGTGTGGTTTAATTCATTCATCTGTTGGGTCAAGAGTCTATACTGCTCCCAATAAAGTTGACCTTGTGCCTTGTGTGTGTGAGGATATAGTATATTCTGTGTTGTGACTGATGCTAGAACTTGCTTGGTGTGTGTGTAAAGCGAAATAAAAAGTGTGAGTTTAGGAGATGATTTAGGCATTTCTTTGGCAGCCTGTGATTGTTTACCTTCTTTTTACCTACCCGTGGACATTATCCTAGTTAACCCCTTTTGAGCCTTTAGCTATTTTCTTTGACAGCCTCATATGTAGCCTAATCCATTTTTGTTCAAGACCATAATTTGATCCAAATTCCCAAGCGCTTTAAATTGTAGAGTCATGTGACAAAATAAGAGGAAAGTGGGTGAGAGTGATGCCTCAGAGTGTATTGGTACTTGAAATTATTGTGAAAAGGAGTGGCTATCATAGAGGTGTTTTATAAAAAAAAAGAGAAAAGAAAAGAAAAAAAAAAGAAAAAAAGAAAAGAAATAAAAAGAAATAGAAAAATAAAAAGATAGTTGTGTTTATAATTGAATAACAAAATAGGTGAGAAGGGGTGGTAGATGAAAGGAAAGTAGAGGGGTTGTTTAAAAGAGAGTGTTAATGACATAACGTAGTGTATTAAAGCGCTTAGGGAACATAGTCACAATTTCTGGCCAAAATAGTCCTACCTGTCCCTTAGCCTACATTACAACCTGTAAAGACCTATTTGATCCTAAGCTTAGCATTCTGATATTAGTAGAGAATTACACTAAGGGCAAGTCTATGGTCATCAGTTGCAACATAAGAATTCTTTGTGAGAGTGAGAGCAAGGAGAATCTTATACCCATGTTTCGAAAAATGCAAAACTTGTGAGTGATTATGAGTGATATCTTGTGTGAGACACACATGGTTGATGATTGTTGGGTAGTGTTATATGATTCTTTGTGACTTAACTTGTGGATACGAATTAACCATCATCACAAGTCTATGTTGGAGGTTGAATTTTTTCTAGTAGTGAACAAGAAAACTACTCTTTGTTAATAATTGCCGTGCCTGTCTTGTTGAAAATTTTATGTTGTTGCTGTGATATTCTAAGTAGATGATTGCATGGACGTAATATTTTATTCGAGGACGAACAAAGCTTTAAGTGTGGGGTGTTGATGATAGACGTATTTACACGCCTAAAGCACCATAATTCACCCATATTTTAGCTATGTTTTAAGAACAAAATCTATAATTCCTGCATTTTTAGTCCATTTTCCTGTAAGTAAGCTAACCAACGTGATTATCATGTTTTCAGGTATTAATGATGAAGATTTCAGCACTTTCTGGACCTTTGAGAAGCAAAGGAAAACTTCACAGAAGAGGGAAGGCAGCTTTTGGAAGCTTATTGACTGAATGTGACGCATGGAGAAATTGTCCTGGGCAAAAGAAGTATTTTTAAATACTTAGGGGTGCAGCAGTAACTTAATAGGACTAGGACAAGGTTTTTATAAAAACCCTATTTTGCTGAATTTTTCAGCAATCATACAGTAATTCATTCGACACTTTGAGTATTATTCAGTTTACAGATTCTGTAAGTTTAGACAGAGAGGAAAAACGCTACATATTTGTGGAAAGCGGCTAAGAGGAAAACGTCATCCCTCTTTGACGTTCAAAGCATCCTCTCGCGTGAGATTGTTATCATTTTGGCAGATGATGATGTCTTCGTTGTTTTCCTTTACAATCATGAGTAGCTAAACTTCTCTGTTAGGGTTATGGAAGCCTTTTGATATACTATCTATTACTATGAGTTTGTGAATTCTTGATGCATATGCTACTTATATCATTACTCTCTTCATTTTAATTAAATTCTTGTGGTTGCAAACATATAGAATACGCCATTATAGCATTAACTTGTTCAAGATAAAAGTTACATGTTTGGAAAAGAGAGTGTGACAAGGAAATAGGGCTACCAACCCCTATTTACACGTTAGTGCCGTAACTGGGTTAACTTCTTGGAGAATTTGTACCTTTAGTTATACACTTTAAGCTCGAGAGAGTTAAAGTGAAATAATCCTTGATGGTTGAGAAACACTAGGATTTACCATTAGAATACGAATCTCTATAAGTGCATGCATGTCTGAATTCCGCATTACTCATAGTTAATAGATACGTAGAACTCATAAGGTGGACATAACCCTAACTTATTTTTCTCTGTGATTAAATCTTACTAAATCAAGCATTCTTTTGTTACTTCCATAGTATTAATTCACGCCAAACCCAATCCCCCCTTTTCCGTGAACTTTTCGATCAACAGTCTATTAATAATTGCAACACTTAGTGACCAAGTATTCCCTGTGGGATTCGACACCCAACCCAGTTGGGTTCTATATTTGACAGCGACCGCTTACACTCTTACGAGAGCTGTGGTTTGGGCGTTATCAATAGTTCACAAGAATCCTTCCATTCATAAAATCTACTTCCACAACTTATCGCGATTTGATGGCTTTCCATTATTGAAATATGCTAGTTGTGATAAAAAATACAGCTTTAAACCTCTTGTGAGGGATCGCCATATATATGAGATAGTTATCCATCACTATAAGAAATTGATATTTCGTCTAAGAGATTCTCTCAAGCTTTTACCTGGTAAGCTCGATAACTTAGCAAAAAATCTATGTCCACAATTAGGAAGTAAGGGTAATGTACAATGAAGTTACTGAGTCCTAACTTATCCCTAGTAGGGAGTCCTTGTTAGAGTATATGAAACATGATATCCTTTTATTAGGTGGGGTTATGCATAGAGCTTAGGCTCTCTATTATTCTCTGTATTCTATTGATATAGTGAAAAAAAGAACCTTATCAGCCTTAGCTCTCGATATATTTTGGAGTCTCTATTACGATCAAAATCAATAGCCTATCTATATTCCTGGTAGGAATGAAGATACCTTCATTCGCCGTGGTTACTATTTAGGCCATAGCGATACATATATCCCTATAGGCAAAGAACTCTATTACTATGATGTGAATTCATTATACCCATATGTTATGAAACACTATCCTATGCCTGGTGGAGAGCCTGTCTGGCAGGGGAATTGTGAAGATATGGATTTAGACAACTTGTTTGGCTTTCTTGAGGCATATATTGTCGCCCCTCCTAATATGAAAAGACAATTCTTACCATATAGGACTTCGAAAAACACACTAATCTTCCCTACAGGTGAATTTGTCGGTGTTTATTGCAGCGAAGAGCTAAAATATGCTAAAAGCATAGGATATCAGGTAACCCCTCTTTACGGTTACATCTTTCAAAAGGTGGATCCCTCCAGCCCATTTAAGGACTTTGTTACCACCCTCTCTACAGAAAGGATAAAGGCTAAGAATGAGGGTAATGAGTCCCAGGCTTATGTCTACATGCTCCTTATGAATTCACTTTACGGGAGATTTGGTATTAACCCCCAAACCTCGCTGACAAAGATATGCAATTATCAAAGATATCTCGAATTAATTTGAACTTATGGCTTTGTTGATGCTGATAAGCTTAAAGATTTATACTATATTGTGAACTATAACACTAATATAGAGAGCACTCCTGATATAGAGTGGAAGCCTTCGAAGATAACAGTTGTTCAGCTGGCTGCGATAATCACTGCATGCGCTCGTATCCATATGTATCCTTACATTTTTAGGAAAAATTGTCACTACATTGATACTAACTCTATTCTTATTAAAGGACATCTTCCAGATGATGTTATCTCTTCCACGAAGTTAGGGAAGTTGAAACTGGAGTATGCATCCTATGATGCTATCTGTTTAGCTGCAAAGAATTATTGTCTCTATAAAGAGGGACAAGCTGATGTCATTAAACATAAAGGGTTAACTAAAGAATTGGTCACTCTTGACTGGTATAAAAAACAATACGCTAATCTCGATCATATTACACACACCACTATGACAACCCTATTCAATGTGAATTTGAAAACACTGGATATCGGTCAAAAACATATTCATATAAACTTAGGAACAACCACTAGTACCAAGAAAGAAGTTGTCTTTGATACGAATGGATTTTGGGTTAATACAAAAGCATTCGTAGTGAAAGACTACGCTGGACAAGATAAAAGAGAGCCTGCTTGATATTGATATTGAGATCGAGTAGTTTCCCTACCTGCAGAACTTTGTAGAGCGAAGACAGAGCCAGTGATAGCAGTATCTCTTACAGATCCAAAAGTCAAGTCAAATCGATATCCAATGTTAGATCCACCAAGGGAATAGATGAGAGTAGAGGAAGCGCCCAAGCCACATCACAGCCAATAGCATCCGAAGAATTTTTTCGCGGCTTTCTTACTTTACTTAAAGCACATCTTTTTACTCACCTTACTTAACTTGTAAGAATCACACACCTTCTGTAGTTACTATTGAACCTTATTTGCGTACCAAAATTACATACATATATATAAGTAATTCCAGGAATAGGAAAGAGTCATCAAAGTGAGAAGAAGACATGACTGGAGTGTGTTGTTTTGTGATCAAAGTAGATCTGCTTCACACATGCTAGTTTAAGTAGTTAATGAAATTGAAGAAGATAAATGATTGGATGAAGCTACATCAATGGCCACAAAAGCTCAATTCTATTCCTATCAGTCCGTTTAAATATCATGCCCAAACTCATCTAAATCTTCTTTCCATCTTGGGTTTATCCCTGAAGCTCCATTTTAGGAAGCTTCAATCCGATCGGATGTTTAGGCGAGACTTCTAGCCTCAAAGCGGATCCTACATGGGTTACCGCATTCATTTTTTCCCTAAAAAACTTAGGGTAACAGGTAGTCTTGAATAGGCCAAAGTGCCTTATAAGGTTATAATCCTTCGACGTCATCTCACACATATTTCTATTTGTATTGTACCGGGATGGCTCAAATCAAGATTCTATTTTTCGACTCATAACTTCACTCGTTCACTTTATCTGCCTTTCTTAATAGAAAAAGGAGTTTAGTCTCCGTACATAGAAAGTATGCAATCACTTAGTCATTGTTATAGGACCCGCCTACTCGGACATTTCTGGTTGCTGGTATCCGAAAAGAAACAAAACTCCTAGGCTTACGATCTCGACTTCTTGGAAGACAACAGAATCACCCATAAAAAAAAATAACAGAAGTAAAAAAGGAAAATAAAATTGAACAAATAAGCAGAGAATAAATATATAACTTGGAAGAGAGCATTCTTCAAAGTCATTTTCACACAAAGAAAAGTAAGATACTCAAACATTGGGTCCCTTTGTAAAGAATCACACATATAGGCTTTTATCTCTCATTTCTTCAAGGGATCTATACTAGAAATTCACCAAGATAGAGAATTTTAGCAGTAATATAGAAAAGAGTAGGTGATTATAGTATAATGATGCGTGCGAGCTTCCTTCTATCACGTGTGTTCGCCCCGAGGATAGGAAGGGCTGGGTTGTCAACTCTTATTTTCTTAGGTAACAGATGTCCTTATAGAGAATATATGATGATGCAATCTCTTGGGAAGTACTCCCTACTTTAGCTTTTAAAATTCACTTCTTAAACAAAGACATTTGAATGGCATAGTGATCCCCCATTTTTTCTCTTTACCTTATTCTCGATATTGCACTACAAGATAAAGACCTGTTTTTTAGGCGAACCCCTAGTCTGTACTTGTGTTGGTTATCCTAATGGGGCACCCTGCCATCCCTTGTTAAAACAAAGGGTTATACCTAAGTCTTGATAATTCATTAGCTATAGGTACCTAGGGTCCTTTGGAGGTTCCCTAGTGCTAAGGTTCATTCGATTCCTTTCTCAGTTAGATCTCTAGTCTGCATTCGAGGCTACTCTTTTGATCTCGCCAACTGCTTGGTTAGTATCATTGTTCTTAGAAACTATGGAATCGAGGAGGACTCTGACTTTTCTTTAAACGAAACCACCAAAAAAACCTAATTAAGCTTCACATAAGATAGCTAAAGTATGGTATCGACACGATTATTAATGATAAAAGACCTAAAACACAGAAAGAGCTAGAAAAGTCAGTAGAAACCCTCTCCCCTTAAGCTTACTAACTAAGTAGGAGTGTAAGAGAAGATTCCTATCCATCCCATCCCCGGACGAAATTAAACATGGTTTCCTAAGTTTGAAGCAGGACGTTCAGTCCTTAGAAAGTTAAATTCATGAAATAAAAGGATCCTCAGTCCCCAGTCTAACTTTTTTAGGTTAGGAGTGAGATCCTCGGCATCTGTCTCTTTAAAGTGAAAGCCGAATATGCTAAATAAGGTACACCGGGAAAACCACTTCGTACGAGAACAATAGGATTCAGAGCAGAACAAATGGATCAGATAGGATAAGATCTAGCTCAAGATGGCCTAGCTACCTAAGGCCTATCTAAAATGTCCTCATATCGAGTGGCTCGGCTTAAGGTCGAAGATCAATATTGGACAAGGTGAGGGAGAAGCAAAAGTCTGAGATCCGGTGACATAAAAATTTAGACAGACGGGAGATGATGATCAAAGTCAGACTTTAGTATAGAATGAGAACACGCTGATTTTTATAAGCATCAAATGAGATTGAAAGCACCATAGTAAGAGAACCTTGAATGGTGTTTGACCAACTGACTGGGAAGTAGAGCTTGGGAGACAGATGTAAAAGGAGGTGATGATGTGATTCCTCATGTACCTTTTTTGCGTCGCTTGATAAATAAGACAGAAGCACAGAGCAAGAATACTCAAAGAAGATGAATTCATTCCACTCAATTGAAAGCAATTCATCCTCTAAAAGTCTATTGACCCATCTCTATCTGTGTCTTATTCTAGGTCAGCTGACCTTGGTCTTTTTTAAGTTTATGAGATTCCCCGCTCGTGCCTCCCCTATCACGTATGGGGATCCCCTTCACTGTCTTTCATTTAGATACTCTTTAGTCTTTGACATTTTAATCTCAAAGGTCGGTCAACCACTATATTTATTGAATGGTCTCTACCTACATGACTCTTTATCTCTCTCTGTCTTTTCAAGGAAGTGAGTCTCAGACCCCTTTATGTTGTTCTCGATCATTTTTTATACAGTTCCTGACAGGTGCTTTTGTGGCTCTTCACTCCAGCCCTGAAGTCTTCTGTAATCTTTCATGAGTGCGCCTACTCCGACAACAAATTTGCACAGTTTTAGCAGCAAGCCTCCCTGGCATAGGCATTTGCTTACTTGCTTGCCAATGCCTTGGGATAGTTCCCTCCCCCTCACAATTATCCACCCTCTGACCTTAACTACCCCCTCAACATCGGTGGCCCCATTCTTATGATTGAAGACTCATTCTGGTTACTAATTATTTTTAACTCATGAATTAGGGGAGGGGCAACCCATTTGCGCGACGAAATTGTTCATCAGTAAAATGAGAGCAGAATTCCTGGTTAATTTAAGAATCTCTGCCGTTCTGGTTGAGTTTTTTAATAAAGTAAGTGAGATTTCCATCAAGTTAAGGTGATCGAGAAGACGGATGAAAGAGAGTTCTCCCCTAGAACTATAAGATTTTGCTGACTTTTGAATTCGTTGTTGGAGAAGGCAAAAAAGATTCCTTCTGGTTGTAACATCTTGTCACCCTGTCTTCTTTGGCTATCTGTTCGTAATACTTCCTTTTTTTCTTATATCTTCCCTTTTGGGCCAGGAGTGTTTCTAACCCGCTCACCTGTACCGCCTCCTCACTCCCTCTTTTGAAATAAATAAGCCCCGCGGGCCCCTCTTTGATAAGGAAAGAAATGAAATAATCTCAATTTTATGACAAATCTGGTCTGATGTCTGTTCTCCACTAACCACAAGGATATAGGGACTCTTTATTTCATCTTCGGTGCCATTGCTGGAGTGATGGGCACATGCTTCTCAGTACTAATTCGTATGGAATTAGCACGACCCGACGATCAAATTCTTGGTGGGAATCATCAACTTTACAATGTTTTAATAACGGCTCACGCTTTTTAATGATATTTTTATGGTTATGCCGGCGATGATAGGTGGATGTGGTAATTGGTCTATTCCGATTCTGATAGGTGTGCCTGACATGGTATTTCCACGATTAAATAATATTTCATTCTGGTTGTTGCCTCCAAGTCTCTTTCTCCTATTAAGCTCAGCCTTAGTAGAAGTGGGTAGCGGCACTGGGTGGACGGTCTATCCACCCTTAAGTGGTATTACCAGCCATTCTGGAGGAGCAGTTGATTTAGAAATTTCTAGTCTTCATCTATCTGGTATTTCATCCATTTTAGGTTCTATTAATTTTATAACAACTATCTTCAACATGCGTGGACCTGGAATGACTATGCATAGATCACCTCTATTTGTGTGGTCCGTTCTAGTGACAACATTCCTACTTTTATTATCACTTCTGGTACTGGCAGGGGAAATTACTATGTTATTAACCGATCGAAACTTTAATACAACCTTTTTGATCCCGCTGGAGGGGGAGACCCCATATTATACCAACATCTCTTTTGGTTCTTCGGTCATCCAGAGGTGTATATTCCTATTCTGCCTGGATCCGATATCATAAGTCATATCGTTTTGACTTTTTTGGGAAAACCGGTTTTCGAGTATCTAGGCATGGTTTATGCCATGATCAATATAGGTGTTCTTGGATTTCTTGTTTGGGCTCATCATATGTTTACTGTGGTCTTAGACGTTGATACCCGTGCCTACTTCACCGTAGCTACCATGATCATAGTTGTCCCTACTGGAATCAAAATCTTGGATCGCTACCATGTGGGCGGGTTTGATACAATACAAAACACCTATGTTATTTGCTGTAGGGTTCATCTTTTTATTCACCATAGGAGGACTCACTAGAATAGTTCTGGAAAATTCTGGGCTAGACATTGCTCTACATGATACTTATTATGTGGTTGCACATTTCTATTATGTACTTTCTATGGGAGCCATTTTTGCTTTATTCGTAGGATTTCACTATTGGGTAGGTAAAATCTTTGGTCGGACATACCCTGAAACTTTAGGTCAAATCCATTTTTGGATCACTTTTTTTGGGGTTAATATGACCTTCTTTCCTATGCATTTCTTAGGGCTTTCGAGTATGCCACGTTGCATTCCAGATTATCCAGATGCTTATGCTGGATGAAATGCCCTTAGCAGTTTTGGCTCTTATATATCTATAGTTGGGATTTGTCATTTCTTCGTGGTCGTAACAATCACTTCAAGCAATGGAAAGAACAAAAGATGTGCTCCAAGTCCTTGGGCTGTTGAACAAAATCCAACCACACCAGAATGGATGGTACAAAATCCTCCAACCTTTCATACATTTGGAGAACTTTTCCAAACGTGGGAAACCACTTGTGTAGGTTGGGGGTAAAAAAGCCCAAATAAGTGATTTTAGCCCTTATAAAAAGAAAATGGATTCTTGAACCCCTTTCATGCTCATGTCACATCGAGGTACTACAGAAAAAAAAAGAAAAATCCGATCCAATTTACCATAATCGATTAGTTAACATGTTTTGGTTAACCGTATTCTGAAACACGAAAAAAAAATCATTGGATTATCTTTCTATCGAATCGTGAAAAAGATTCAACTAAATACAAAAAGAAATCCACTACCCCTTTTACGTCAAGGAATATGTGGAGTAACTCCCGATATAATAGTAAAAGCAAGACGTGTAGGTGGATCGACTCATCAAGTTCCCATTGAAATAGGATCCACACAAGGAAAAGCACTTGCCATTCGTTTGTTATTAGCGACATCCCGAAAACGTCCGGGTCAAAATATGGCTTTCAAATTGAATTCTGAATTAGTAGATGCTGCCAAAGAGAGTATTGATGCCATACGCAAAAAGGAAGAGACTCATAGAATGGAAGAGGGAAATAGAGATTTTTCACATTTTCGTTAATCCATGAACATGATCTATACATCTCGATCGAAAAAGAATCAAGAGAAAAAGAAAGAATCAGAATTGATCGATAGATTTCTCGAAACAAACGAAAGGAAACGAAAGATGAAACATAAATCATGGACCAACTAAGCCCTCTTGGGGGCTTTCTTAAAGAGGAACCTCGTGTAAATACCATGGAATAAGGTTTGATCCTATTTATGGAGATTCCATAACTATTCCAAAAATGGAAAGTTCTACACAATTGGGATTTTTTTTAATTGGAAGCAGTTACTAATTCATGATCAGGCATGTACAAAATGAAAACTTCATTCTCGATTCTACGAGAATTTTGATGAAAGTCTTTCATTTGCTTCTTTTCGATGGAAGTTTGATTTTCCCAGAATGTATCCTAATTTTGGGCCTAATTCTTCTTCTGATGATCGATTCAACCTCTGATCAAAAAGATATACCTTGTTTATATTTCATCTCTTCAACAAGTTTAGTAATGAGCATAATGGCCCTATTGTTCCGATGGAGAGAAGAACCTATGATTAGCTTTTCAGGAAATTTCCAATTTCAATGAAATCTTTCAATTTCTTATTTTACTATGTTCAACTCTATGTATTCTTCTATCCATAGAGTACATTGAATGTACAAAAATGGATATAATAGATTTTCTCTTATTCGTATTAACTGCTACTCTAGGGGATTCTAATAGACTAGAAGTCCTTCCGGCCCCTTGTGACTGTGAATTGAATGAATAAATGGATGAAATCAAGAAATAATTCAACTAATAGTTCGAACCAAGAACAAGAAATGGGAGAACGAAATTCGTCTGGGTTCACAAAGACTCTGTGGCTAAAAAGTCAAAAAGATATATCGAAGTAGTTCTGATGATTCAATAATCTTATTACTTCAATCCGAAGTTCTTAGTTACTTCGACTGGATGAGTCCTAGCGAGGGAATAATTAATTCATAATTCATTTGTTTATTGTATCATTAACCATTTCTTTTTTTTTTGATTCGAAGAACGTCATCATGAATCCACTAATTTCTGCCGCTTCCCTTATTGTTGCTGGATTGGCCGTAGGGCTTGCTTCTATTGGACCTAGAGTTGGTCAAGGGACTACCGCGGGTCAAGATGTAGAGGGTATCGTGAGACAGCTTGAGGCAGAAGGAAAAATACGAGGTACGCTATTACTTACTCTAGCTTTTATGGAAGCTTTAACAATTTATGGACTGGCTGTAGCATTAGCACTTTTATTTGCAAATCCTTTTGTTTAATCTTAGCTTAGAAATATGAAAAAGAAATATATTTTTAATATTTTATTTCCTTCGACTTGTTGTTTTCTTTTTCAAATTCTATCAAGATTTCCCCCCTCCAATTCTTTATTCTTTGAGAAAAGAACCTATGGGAAGGGCCGATTTATGGATGAAGAATTAGCATACTGACTCGCTTTCACCCTTCCCGTTCATAGACCAAGGGAAAAAGTGTCAGTGTTCTAATAACCAATAAAAGGGCTAGTTCATTAGTTCATAATTTATTACTAACTCAAATATTTTTTATTTTTTTACTCAATTTCAGAAAAAATAAAAGAATAAATAAAAAGAGGGGCGAAGTGCTACAAAAAGAACTTTGTTCGATTTTTTAGTCTATCTATAAGAGGAGATCATATGAAAAACGTAAACGATTCTTTCGTTTCTTTGGGCCACTGGCCATTTGCCTGGAGTTTCGGGTTTAATACCGATATTTTAGCAACAAATCCAATAAATCTAAGTGTAGTGCTTGGTGTATTGATTTTTTTGGAAAGGGAGTGTGTGCGAGTTGTTTATTTCAAGAATAGGCTGGACCAACTGATGATAGGCGAATTTACACGCCTATAGCACTATATTTTGCCCATATTTTAGCCTAGTTTTGAGAACAAATTATATATTTCATGCACTTTTAGTCCTTTTTCCTATAAGTGAGCTAACGAACATGATTAGCAATTTTTCAGGTATAAATGATGCAGAATTCAGCATTTCATGGATAACTTGACGCCAAAGAAACCTTCACGAAAGGAGAAAAGCCAATCTTGGATGCCAAGGACTAAAGATGGCGCATGGAAATTCTGTCCCGGGCTAAAACAACATTTCTGAAGACTTTGGGGACTAGCAGTAATTTATTAGGATTAGGATAATGATACATTAACCTAGTACAATTGGGTTAAGTATTTCATAAGCTTATTAGGATTATGATAATGATACATTAACCTAGTACAATTGGGTTAAGTATTTCATTAGCTTAGTAGGAATAGGATATGGGTATTATAAATACCCTATCTTGAAAAACATCTTCTAAAATCTTCTTACATCTTCTTACATTCAATTCTATTCTATTCTACTTCTAAGACATTCTAGTTCTAAACAATCATTCTTCCATTAATTCTAATTTTCTTCTTCTATTCATCTATTCTTAAATTCCACAATAAGAGAAACGTTACTTTGCTAACGGATTCACGTCTAACGCCTACCACACCATTACAAATGTGAAATCTTTATTGTGGTATAACAACAATGTCAATTGTGATTTCCTTCGCACTCATGGGTAACTAAACTTCTCTGTTGGGGTTATGGAAGCCGAATGAGATACTATCTATTGCTGTGAGATTGAGAGTTCGTGACACGTATGTTGCTTATATCATTATTCTCTTCATCTTAATCTAAATTCTTTGTGGTTGCAAACGCAAGAATACGCCAGTATAACATTTAACTTGTTCGAAAGAAAGGTTATCTGTCTGGAAAAGAGATAATGTCAAGGTAGTAGGGTCCCATCCCCTATTTAAAAGTTAGTGCCGTAACTGGATTAACCTCTTGGAGAATTCGTACCGTTAGACACGCTTTAAGCTCGAAAGAGTTAAAGTGAAATAATCCTCGAATAGGTCGAAAGACGCCTGGATTTACCATCGAATACAATTCTCTATAAGCACATGCATGTCTGAATTCAACACACTCATTGTCAATAGAGACGTATAACTCAGAAGGTGGACATAACCCCAACTCCTCAATTCTCATTGTTTCACAACCTACTAAACATTCTTTCTTTTTACTTTGCTATTTTCAGTTTTTGCTTTAATAATTTGGTTACACATTACAAACACCCTTTTTACGAGACTTGCACTAAAAGTCTAGTAATCGTTGCTTACTTGTTGACCAAGCTATTCCCTGTGGGATCGATACCCAACCCAGGTTGGGTTCTATATTTGCTAACGACCGCTTTACACTCCTACGAGAGCTGTATATTTGCAACGACGCCAATTTTTGATAATGCTCAATCTATTCTTGCGTTTGCAACCACAAAGAATTTAGATTAAGATGAAGAGAATAATGATATAAGCAACATACGTGTCACGAACTCTCAAACTCACAACAATAGATAGTATCTCATTCAGCTTCCATAACCCCAACAGAGAAGTTTAGTTACCCATGAGTGCGAAGGAAATCACAATTGACATTGTTGTTATACCACAATAAAGATTTCACGTTTGTAATGGTGTGGTAGGCGTTATGCGTGAATCCGTTAGCAAAGTAACGTTTCTCTTGTTGTGGAATTTAATAATAGATGAATAGAAGAAGAAAAATAGAATTAATGGAAGAATGATTGTTTAGAACTAGAATGTCTTAGAAGTAGAATAGAATAGAATTGAATGTAAGAAGATGTAAGAAGATTTTAGAAGATGTTTTTCAAGATAGGGTATTTATAATACCCATATCCTATTCCTACTAAGCTAATGAAATACTTAACCCAATTGTACTAGGTTAATGTATCATTATCCTAATCCTAATAAGCTAATGAAATACTTAACCCAATTGTACTAGGTTAATGTATCATTATCCTAATCCTAATAAATTACTGCTAGTCCCCAAAGTCTTCAGAAATATTGTTTTAGCCCGGGACAGAATTTCTATGCGCCATCTTTAGTCCTTGGCGTCCAAGATTGGCTTTTCTCCTTTTGTGAAGGTTTCTTTGGCGTCAAGTTATCCATGAAATGCTGAATTCTACATCATTTATACCTGAAACTTTGCTAATCATGTTCGTTAGCTCACTTACAGGAAAAAGGACTAAAAGTGCATGAAATATATAATTTGTTCTCAAAACTAGGCTAAAATATGGGAAAAATATAGTGCTATATGCGTGTAAATTCGCCTATCATCAACACCCCACACTTAAAGCTTTGTTCTTCCTCGAACAAAATATCATGTCCCTCTAAACATCAACTTAGGGTTTCACAGCAACAACATAAAATATTCGTCAAGACAAGCACAACAATTATCGCCAAAGAGTAGTTTTTCGATCATTAGTAGAAACAGTTTAACCTCTAGCATAGACTCGTGATGGTGGTCAACTCATATTCAAAGGTTAAGGCACAAAGAATCATACACGACTACCCAACACTCATAAACCATGTGTGTCTCACAATATATTACCCATAATCACTCACAAGTATAGCATATTTTTCAAACATGGGTATCAAAATATCCTTGCTCTTGCTCTCACAAAGAATTCATATGAAGCAACTGATGACCATAGGCTTGCCCTTTGTGTAATGCTCTACTAAATGTCAGAATGCCAAGCTTAGGATCAACTAGGTCTTTTGATGGTTGTAATGTAGGCTAAGGGATAGGTAGGACTATTTTGGCCAGAAATAGTGACTATGTTCCTAAGCGCTTTAATACATCACATTGTATCATTAACACTTTTCTTTCAAACAACCTTTCTACTTTCTTTTATTCTACCACTCTTTTTCTCCTCTTTTGTTTTTCAATTTTAAACATAACTAACTTTTCAGTTTTTCTTTCCTTTTTCTTTTGATAACATACCTCTTATGATAGCACTTTCTTTTTCATAACTCATTCAAGCACCAATGCATTCTAAAGCATCATACTCACCCAATTTCCTCTTATTTTGTCACATGACTTTTTCACTTTAAAGAACTTAGGAATTTAGATCAAATTATGGTCTTGAAAAAAAATGGATTAGGCTTACATACGAGGTTTGTCAAAGAAAATAGGCTAAAGGCTCAAAAGGGTTTAACTAGGATGATGTCCATGGGTAGGTAAAAAGAAGGTAAATAATCATAGGTTGCCAAAGAAATGCCTAAATCATCTCCTAGACTTGCACTCTTTATTTTCGCTTTACGTACATACCAGGCAAGTTCTAGCATCAGCCACAAACACAAAATATACTATTATCTCACACACACACGGAACATGGTCGACTTAATTGGGAGTAGTATAGACTCTTGACCCAACAGATGAAGGAATTAGACCAAACAATATCACATAGTGAGTCACAATTAAAGCCTAAACGTCTCAATAGTCATGATTTTAGTACAAACTCTTGTCATAATCTCATGCTGCCTATTAGAATAATTTCATGTGAAGCTAAAAGAAAAATTTACTACTAAAAAAAACTTAAAAAAAATGAAAAAAAAAATGAAACAAAAACAAAGCAAACAAACATAGATGCGAGTAGAGAAGTATAGCATGCAATACCACCACCCCACACTTAGTCGGGACACTGTCCTCAGTGGAAAATAAATATGAAGAACCTGGTCAGTCGGACTCCTCCTCAATATCGGGGGTCATACCCCCTTCGTCGGAGTCGTCGTCATCAGAATTCTCCTCCATGTCGGAGTCTGGCATTCGTCGATCATCATCGGTTGGCACGTCGTCATCGAGAGGTTCCTCAAAGTATGTACCTACTCCACACATCTCCCGTGCATGAATATTCATTGGATAGTCATGGTCCAGCTGTTGGAGCTCTGCAGCAGTGGGAACACGACCTCCGCTCATCATTGTAAACCTCATCATGCCGTACATATGGCGGGAGAAACTCTCATCCCGAGCATGTCTCTCTGCCGTAGTAAGGTTGATGCCATGTGTTGATTCAGCATCTTTGACCTTTGTGAGGTCAACCTTCTTCGGATTGTGTGGGAGTTTATGATCAGCTGGTTCCTCTTCGATGTCTTCCTTCCTCAAGATTGCAGTCAACAGATTTCCGAAGCTGAAATAGGACTTCTTGTGTAGCCTAGCCTTCCGCATTGTAGATCGAATGATTATCCCAATGTTGATAGGGACATCCATCATTAATGCTATACCAAGCACACTCTATCTCTTGTTATTTTTGTGTATTGCATCCCTGGAATGAGGCAATAGTTGACCATGCGCAACCATATCCTTGCTTCCCTATTCAAAGAAGCATATGGGAAAGTGTTGTGTCAACCAGTGTCCTTGTGTCTACTCCAGCGTGCCATGGATCTTGTTCCACAGAGTGTGTGTCGAATTTCTCTATAAGGAGTTCTGCTGTACAACTCTTTGAATGGTGCTGGATCGACTGAAGGCAATCCAAGAAAGGAGTTGAAGAAATCCGCATTGAGTTGTAACACTTGTCCCCGAATCTTGACTTCGCTGCCTGTCGTTTTCGGTGACTAGTTGGCATAAAATTCTCTTGTCAAATCAAGATTACATTCTCCCATGTCGCGGAAGATGAAATCCAGATTTAATTCCATGATCTTCGCCATCATGCGCGGCTCCTTCTTCGCTAGGCTTTCCTTGTTTATCAAGTCGACATGAACATATTTTCTTTCCTTGTTGTTCCTATACCATTCCTTGGCTTCCTCCTCAAGAACCCATTTTATTCCAAACATACGGCGTGGTAATTGCATTGAGGATGATTCTCCTTGCGGCCTCTTTTCTTGCCCTTTTGGGAAGTGGTAGCCTTCTCCTTTCCTTGTCTCGCTTTGGGTGCCATTGTACCTGGGACTTGAAATAGAGTTCACGTTAGCACAATCTCAATGGATACAATCTATACATAAGCAGTAGGGGTACCACCCCACACTTAGTTTGTTGATACGAATTAGTGAAGTGAAAGTGGTCGATTACTTAGACTTCATCGGCATACGTTGTAGGAGCTATATTCCAACAAAAAAAATCAGAGATGTATCACTTCTTGCAACCTTTGCAATATTTTCATGTTAGATATATCAAGACTACTACATAGAGATTACATCATGGTATTGTTTCTATCAGTAATCACAACCTCCTATGTCGGTAGGCAACTATAAGTCTTATTCCGATGAACGGGACATTCTAACATGTAAGCATTCTAGTGACAAGATTATGCAATGTTCATGACTATAGCAATTCCGCAAGTATTATAACAATGTATCAAAATCAAATTCAAGTCGGAAACAAGTTAAGAGTATCCTAACGTACATGTTCACTCACTTGGTTTTGTATCAACAATTCAAACACATTAACATCCCCAATATTTCTTCAAGATGTAGCAATTCATAATAGACATAGCAACGTAGCACTTACGAAAAATAGATGAAGAACAAAAGAGTACTTACATGATTGAAGCCTTTGGAGATGTTCTTGTGAAGTGGGAGAGCAAAAAGAAAAGTTTTGAGATGATTTGGAGAGTATGTGCGGCGCCTAGGTCAAGTTTTCAATGTGTTTGTGTTTCAAGACTAAGTCTCCTTTATATAGGAAAAGAATGGGTCGGGTTTTGACCCATTTAAAATCGGTTTTGGAGACAAAAAGTGACCATAGGCGGCACCTTTAGCTTTGCCTATGGTGACCATAGGCGACGCCTAATGCAAATCCTATGGTGAGCATAGGCGGCGCCTAGTGCAATGCCTTTAGTGACCATAGGCGGCGCCTTTAGCATGGCATATGAGATTCAGATACCAAATGATTTAGCATAGGCGGCGCCTATGCTATGGAATACTTGAGCATGGGCGGCGCCTATGCTATAGCACACTAGATTCTGAGACCTTGGGCTATAGTATAGGCTTTGCCTTGTTCGTGGCCTAGTTTTACCTAGGCCTAGACTTGCTCGATGCCTATTTTGTCATGAGCAATGCTCAATCCATAGCCTTATGCATCTTCATGCCTAACTTACCACCTTTACCATGCAATACGTCCAAATTAAAATTTGAAACCGATCTCCTCGTTGAATACCTCTTGCACCTACATTTGCTCAAAACCAATAAAAACGATTAGTACGATGGGTTTCCTCCCACCAAGCGCCTTAGTTTTGGTCGTGGAACGACTCTTATTTTTGGATTTTTATTTATCAAAAACAAAACATGTACTAGAATGAGAGAAAGACAAAAAAATGAAAAACGATAAACGATAAACGATGGGTTGCCTCCCATCTAGCGCCTTATTTATTGTCGTGGCTCGACATAGTTACCTCGAGTACTTAGACTTCGTCGAGATAAGTGATGGCCATGAAGTTTATCGAATCAAGAGGACCGATATAAGGTTTCACACGTTGGCCATTCACTTTGAAGATAACATCATTATTATCTTCCAATTCAACTACTCCAAACGAGTAGACTTGGATATCTTTGTATGGACCAGACCACTTGGACTTTAACTTACCTGGGAAGAGCTTTAATCTGGAGTTGAAGAGAAGTACCATATCATTATTTTGAAAGTTTTGACGAACAATTCGCTGATCATGATACTTTTTCATCCGCTCCTTGTATAGGTCTGATCTTTCATAAGCATGCAGACGGAATTCATCCATCTCGTTCAGTTGCTCCATCCTCAACTTCATTGCATCATCCCAATTCAAATTCAATCGCTTCAGCGCCCACAATGCCTTGTGCTCGAGCTTAATGGGTAAGTGAAAAGCCTTCCCATAAACTAGTTGATAAGGGTACATGCCAATTGGCGTTTTGAATGCAGTCCTGTACGCCCATAGTGCATCGTCCAGCTTCCGAGACCAATCTTTCCTATTAGCATTTACCGTCTTCGCAAGGATTTGCTTGATCTCTCGATTGGAAACCTCTACCTGTCCACTAGTTTGTGGGTGCTTGACACCATATTTTGCCAACACGGACTTGAATAGCTTGTTGCAAAAGTGAGTTCCTCCATCGCTTATGATAGTACGTGGTACTCCAAAGCGAGAGAAGACATTCCTCTTCAAGAATGCTACAACACGCTTTCCCTCATTGTCGGACAATGCTACAGCTTCAACCCATTTCGAGACATAATCCACAGCAACTAAGATGTATTTCATTCCAAACGAATTCACGAATGGACCCATGAAATCAATGCCCCATACATCAAAGAGTTCTACCTCAAGAGTTTCGACATAGACATCTCATGGTGTTTTGAAATAGCACCTTGTCGCTGGCATTGGTCGCATATTCTAACAAAGTCATGAGCATCTCTAAATATGGAAGGCCAATAATATCCACTTTGCAATACTTTTCTTGCCGTCGGATTACCTGCGTGATGTCCCCCAACTTGGGAAGTGTGGCATGCTTCCAATATATTTGGCACCTCTTCATGGGATATACATCGTCGGATAACACCATCCGCGCATCGTCGAAACAAATATGGCTCATCCCAAAAGTAGTGCTGTACATCATGCATAAACTTCCTCTTTTGATAGTAAGATAAATTTGCAGGTATCACATTACTCACCACAAAGTTTGCAAAGTCGGCATACCATGGTAACTCTTCTATTATCATGGCTAAGATCTCCTCATCAGGGAATGCATCATCAATCTCGATTTCAGGTTGCGCCACATGCTCGTTCTCGAGTCTAGAGAGATGGTCGGCCACTTGGTTCTCGCAACCTCTTCTATCTTTAACTTCGAAATCAAACTCTTGCAGCAGCAATACCCATCGAATTAGTCTTGGTTTTGCATCCTTATTTGTCATTAGATACCTAAGAGCTGCATGGTCTGTATGAACGATCACCTTAGTACCCAATAGGTAGGCACGAAACTTCTCAAACGCATACACAACCGCTAGGAGCTCTTGTTCAGTAACAGTGTAGTTCCTTTGGGCTTCATTTAGGACCTTACTCGCATAGTAGATAGGATGAAATAGATTCTCCTTTCTCTAACCAAGTACAGCACCAACGGCTACACCACTAGCATCACACATGACTTCAAACGGGAGAGACCAATCTGGTGCTACCATGATAGGGGCTTCAATGAGTTTTCCTTTGAGGAATTCGAATGCCTTCAAGCAATCATCATTGAAGTCAAACTTCGCATCTTTCTCCAAGAGTTTGCACAATGGACTATCAATTTTGGAGAAGTCTTTGATGAACCGACGATAGAAACCTGCATGGCCGAAAAAACTACGAACACCCTTCAACAAAATTGGAGGCGGTAGCTTCTCAATGACTTCAATTTTCGCTCGATAAACCTCAATTCCTCTTTCGGAGATTTTGTGCCCAAGAATAATACCTTCTTTTACCATGAAATGGCACTTTTCCCAATTCAGCACTAGGTTGAATTCTACACATCTTTGCAACACCATACTTAGGTTTGTCAAGCACGCTTCAAAAGTCTCACCAACAACTGAAAAATCGTCCATGAATACCTCCAAAGTTTCTTCAACAATATCAGAAAAAATGGACATCATACAGCGTTGAAAGATGGCTGATGCGTTACATAGCCCGAATGGCATACGCTTGAAGGCAAACGTACCATATGGGCATGTAAACGTTGTCTTCTCTTGGTCTTTGGGAGCAATACAAATCTGATTGTAGCCTGAATAACCGTCTAAGAAACAAAACCATCCTTTCCCCGCTAATCGATCTAGCATTTGGTCCATAAATGGCATTGGAAAGTGATCTTTGAGCATCCAAGAATTCATCTTCCGGTAATCCATGCATACTCTCCATCCAGTGACGGGTTTGAGTGGAATAAGTTTATTTTTCTCATTTGCGACCCCGTCATGCCTCCTTTCTTGGGAACACATTGTACCGGGCTTACCCATGTACTATCAGAGATTGGATACACAACCCCTGCGTCTAACCACTTGATAATTTCTTTCTTTACCACTTCTTGCATAGGTGGGTTTAGACGTCTTTGATGCTCAATGGTTGGTTTGCAATTTTCTTCAAGCTGAATCTTGTGAGTACAAATCCCAGGTGGAATACCGATAATATACGCAATGGTCCATCCAATGGCTCTAATATACTTCCATAGAATAGCAATAAGAACTGCAACTTGTTGCTCACCCAAATCTGCCACCACAATGACTGGAAGTGTGCTTCCGCTTCCTAAGAATGCATACTTTAAATGACTTGGCAGCTCCTTTAATTCTAACGTGGGTGGATCTTCAATAGATGGCTTAGCTGGTGGTGTGGGTCGATTTTTGAGATTAAGGTCAAGGTTCTTGGGAGCATAGCTATATATCCCTAATCCTGATAGAGAACAAATAGCTTCTTTGCAATTTTCAGCATCCTTACTCTCTCCATTCATGAGCACAACCGCCAAAGGGTTAGCAATAATTTGCTCTTCTTTAAGTAATTCTTTCGGATCATCAAAGAAAACATCAGCCACCAAAAATACACTCGGATCTTTGGGTTGCTTTATTGATTTGCAAACATCAAAGTGAACCACTTCATCATTTATTCGGAATGAGAGCTCATTAGCTCTCAAATCAATGAGCACACTTCCTGTAGCAAGGAAAGAGCATCCCAAGATTATGGGAACCTCTGAGTCCGCTTCACAATCAAAATAACAAAGTTTGCTGTAAAGATGAATGAAGAAACCTTTACCAAGACAACACATAGGATACCAACAGGTCATTTTACCGACCTATCCGCCATGGCGAGCCTCATATTGGTTAGAGTAGGATCACCCAACCCCAACTTTTTATAGATAGATAATGGCATCAAATTGATGCTGGCTCCTAAATCACATAATGCTTTGGCAAAATTCAAAGAACCAACAGTGCAAGGAATAGTGAAAGCTCCGGGGTCAGCCTTCTTCTGAACTATTGATCGGGTAGCGATTGCGCTGCAGTGATGGACATCATCTTTCAACTCATAACTTGCTGCCCGCTTCTTTGTCAAAAGATCCTTCATAAATTTCGCATACCCAGGCATTTGTTCAAGTGCTTCCACCAATGGAACATTAATGGTCAGCTGCTTTAACATAGTCATGAATTTGCTGAACTTCGTATCATCCGCCACCTTCTTCAATCTTTGGGGAAAAGGTGGTGGTGGGTATGGAATTTTTCTCTCCACGGCTTTCTTCTCCTCTTGATTCCGTTTTTCAGCTTTTCCAGGATGCACGTCGTGATGAGTGACGTTAAGGACGTTAGGATCGGCTGCTGCAGCATCTTCCCCTTTTGCCTTATCATCAATTTCAGCTTCTTCGTCAACCACTTGCTTGCCTTTTTCTGAATTTTCCAGCACCTTACCACTTCGGGTGGTGATGTCCATGCATGACCCATCATTCCTTGGGTTTTGCACAGTATCGCTAGGTAAAGTACCAGCCTTTCTTTGATTGAGTGCTGCTGAAAGTTGGCTCAATTTCTGCTCTATTTGCTTGATTGAAGTGGAATGAGAATCAACTAATTGCTTCATAGAGGACAAATCATTTATTACCTCCGTTACTCCTGCGCTCGTTGCTTCCACTCCTTTCAGTAGTTTAGCCATCATGTCTTCCATACTTCCGGAACTAGATGTGGTGGCGTCACGTCTTCCAGGGGGAACATACAAACCACTACTGTCATTCTTGTTCTTCCAACTACCTTGGTTCATGTTTCCAGATTTACCATGATAGTTCTGACCTTGGCTTCCTTGGGCATTGCCTCGGAAACCCCCTGATTGTTCAAGTAGTTGGCTTCCTCTTCCGAATCAGATTCGTCTCTTCCTTTTGACGCAATAGCTTTCACTTTTTCGGTCTTCCCTGATAATAAATGCTTTGTAAGAAGATCCACTTGTGTTTTCATGTGCGCCATATCTTGATCACGTTTTTCTTCTCTTCTCCTTTGGTCTGCAGTCATGCCTATAGATAAAGTGGGGCTTGCTACCTCATAATCCCTGGTATGCCAAGCTCTACTTTGTTTCGTCATACAATCTAGAATATTGCTTGCTTGACCAAAGGTGAGATCCATAAAGGATCCTCCAACCGCATTATCCACCACTGATTTAGTTATTGAATTCAGCGCTCTATATAATATCTCCATTAGGTGAACATTAGTTATATGATGGTTTGGGAACCTCGCTAGCTTTGTCTTGAACCTCTCCCATGTTTCATGAAGAGCTTCAGTGGGAAGCTGACAAAAGTTGCTGATTTCATCTCTCAATCGTGCTCTTTTGGATGGCAGAAAGAATCTTTCTAGGAAAGCGTCTCTCAATTGCCTCCAATTTGTAATAGAATCAGGAGTCAGCCCATTCAACCATAGAGTTGCCTCCCCAGACAGAGACAATGGAAATAGACGTAATCGAATTGCATTCTGACCAACTCAAGGATTGTCAAACGACTTGCATGTAGAAATAAAGTTGATGAGATGCATATTCGGATCATCGCTTGCTAGTCTACCAAATAATCCCTTGAGTTTCAATAACTGAATCATGGTGCTTGTGATGTTGAACTTGGCTCCGGGTGCCAATGGTGGAGGAATAATGGCTCCTGTGGCTCCGGCTCCATCAAGATCATCATCATCATCATTGAAAGCTGGCTGCATAGCTTGGAGTTCAGGCCTAAACCTAGCTTGATGATCTCTTCTGTTGGCAGGTGTTACGATCTCAGCAGCATGCCTAGGGTTTAGTAGCTCGTCATCACCTAGATCTTCATCATCAGGATTTGTTGCTCGCCCAGGGCTATCAATATTCTGTTGATGCACTTGAGCGGCGGCTAGCGCAGCTAGCCTCGCCTGTTCCTGTTCAGCAACCATCCTTTCAATTGCGTGTTGTGCCTCCATTCTGCGAATATGTTCTGGTTCAGGATTGATAGTTAATAACGGTTGACCAGAACTTCGGGTATGGGGCATGCACTGAATAAAAACCTGCAGTAAACAAAAACAAAAACTAAAAGTAAAAGTACGAGAATCTTTGACCAAAGGGTCTAGTAATTATTACGAACTTAATTGACACTTGTATTCCCCGGCAGTGGCGCCAATTTTTGATAACGCTCAATCTACAGCTCTCGTAGGAGTGTAAAGCGGTCGTTAGCAAATATAGAACCCAACCTGGGTTGGGTATCGATCCCACAGGGAATAGCTTGGTCAACAAGTAAGCAACGATTACTAGACTTTTAGTGCAAGTCTCGTAAGAAGGGGGTTTGTAATGTGTAACCAAATTATTAAAGAAAAAACTGAAAATAGCAAAGTAAAAAGAAAGAATGTTTAGTAGGTTGTGAAACAATGAGAATTGAGGAGTTGGGGTTATGTCCACCTTCTGAGTTATACGTCTCTATTGACTATGAGTGTGTTGAATTCAGACATGCATGTGCTTATAGAGAATTGTATTGGATGGTAAATCCAGGCGTCTTTCGACCTATTCGAGGATTATTTCACTTTAACTCTTTCGAGCTTAAAGCGTGTCTAACGGTACGAATTCTCCAAGAGGTTAATCCAGTTACGACACTAACTTTTTAATAGGGGATGGGACCCTACTACCTTGACATTATCTCTTTTTCAGACAGATAACCTTTCTTTCGAACAAGTTAAATGTTATAATGGCGTAATCTTGCGTTTGCAACCACAAAGAATTTAGATTAAGATGAAGAGAATAATGATATAAGCAACATACGTGTCACAAACTCTCAAACTCACAGCAATAGATAGTATCTCATTCGTCTTCCATAACCCCAACAGAGAAGTTTAGTTACCCATGAGTGCGAAGGAAATCACAATTGACATTGTTGTTATACCACAATAAAGATTTCACGTTTGTAATGGTGTGGTAGGCATTAGGCATGAATCCGTTAGCAAAGTAACGTTTCTCTTGTTGTGGAATTTAAGAATAGATGAATAGAAGAAGAAAAATAGAATTAATGGAAGAATGATTGTTTAGAACTAGAATGTCTTAGAAGTAGAATAGAATAGAATTGAATGTAAGAAGATGTAAGAAGATTTTAGAAGATGTTTTTCAAGATAGGGTATTTATAATACCCATATCCTATTCCTACTAAGCTAATGAAATACTTAACCTAATTGTACTAAGTTAATGTATCATTATCCTAATCCTAATAAGCTAATGAAATACTTAACCCAATTGTACTAGGTTAATGTATCATTATCCTAATCCTAATAAATTACTGCTAGTCCCCAAAGTCTTCAGAAATATTGTTTTAGCCCGGGACAGAATTTCCATGCGCCATCTTTAGTCCTTGGCGTCCAAGATTGGCTTTTCTCCTTTTGTGAAGCTTTCTTTGGCGTCAAGTTATCCATGAAATGCTGAATTCTGCATCATTTATACCTGAAACTTTGCTAATCATGTTCGTTAGCTCACTTACAGGAAAAAGGACTAAAAGTGCATGAAATATATAATTTGTTCTCAAAACTAGGCTAAAATATGGGCAAAATATAGTGCTATAGGCGTGTAAATTCGCCTATCATCACCAACCAGCTGTACCCTTTTCCGTTATAAGTAGGAAAGAGAGGTGCATGATCTCGCGAATTACTTCTGTATAAATTCAGAAATTATATGTAAGAACCATAGCATTTCCCGATTCATTGGTAAATAGATTTTGATTCTCTATTAACCAATAATGTGGAACTATTAACATGGTTAAAAAAAACTATTTGAAGTCTAGACGCAGCATGGTACTCTTTCTACTACTATGTTAATATAGAGGTGGTTTCAAAATAAATATTTTATCGATATAGGGTACTCATATTGAGAAAATGATTTTCACCGCTTATTGTAAATTGTAAAAACGGGGATTTTACCCCCTTTATCTAATGTTGAATCGACGACCTATTCTAAGTAAGAAGGGCTTTTTGGATTTGAAAAAAAAAAGAAACAACTTTGCTGACAATTACATATTTTTTATTTTGTCAGAAGAGTCCTCGAATATTTTGGTCTTGCATTAGTTTCGATATCTTTTTGGAATATGAACAAAGAAGAGAAGATAGGATCATTACATTCATAAAAAAAGATATCAGAATCAAAACTTCAGGTGTGAAGTTGATCAAAGAAGGTTGGGTGTGAATGTCCCTTTGAAGTCTCGCACGCTCTATGCTTTTCATCAGCTTTCCCTCTAGTAAAAGATTAGCTCATACCCTCTTTCTGTGTCTAGGGATTCCTGGGGCATGAGTTAAGAATATAGTTGATTGCTCTTTCTTTCGATTGAGCGTCGTTTTGGAGTCTCTCTCTGTAGGCGTGCAAAAAAATAGAGCCACTGCTCTTCGGGGTGATGAGGTGGACAATTCCTTACTCCAGCTTCAAAGAAGCATCTTTGCATAAATCATTTCTAACTCCTCAGTCAGCTGACCCTCTATTTTGGAGATTAGAGCAGAAGAACTCCGTAAGGGAGGAGAGGTGGACCTTGGGCCACTTGACTCGTTGGAGAGGGGTTTCACCTCGAATCCAAATGATTTCTCTTCTTTTCTTAAGATATTTCTAGTTAGGACTTAATCGAGGGATCAATTGACTCCGAAACATAAAGTAACAAGACCATAACCCCGTGCCCCCAACCTTAAAGTATCCAAACTCATCATCCCCATCTCCAACTTATTCGTGGTTTTAAGGTGCTTTTTACTATTAGAAAAACTTATTTGAAGACCAAGGTGAGGGGTCATCTTCGGCAACCAACCGGGGTCATGGAGCCGGCCTCCCCCGCCGTCCCCCCTGCCCGCACCCTTCATAACGGAAGTATGAATAAACCTTGATCTATTTACTTCCTCCTTTAATAAGATCGATATGAGGAGTGACCTTTTACTGGACCTCGAGGATTAGCTTAAACTGCCTCAGAAGCAAAGAGAGGCAAAATAATCGAATTTATGGAGATCTTGGCCTTTGATGAAGATGAACTGATATACTGGCATTCTCTTCAAACTCCGTATCCTAACTCAGGGCAAACTATCTCTAGATAGAAAAGTGAAAAGTCGAATTGATCTGCACATCCCTCTATTCCAATAGAAAACGTTAGCCTTCATCCATGAGATCGGGGTATCACTACCAGTAGGGGCCTAAGCTTCACCCGCATAAGAATCATAAGAGGATCTACGTCATTATTCATTACCCATCCCGAGATGTCTAAGTAAACAGGCTTCCCTAAACTTGAAGCAAGAATAAATGAAGTCCATTAGAAACAAGACCTGATTATTCAAATCAAAGGATTAAAGACAAGGTCAATAGTAGTAGCCTCATCTTAGAGAAGAGGTGAGTATGAATATAAGAGACCTACCTTGGAAGACAGCTTGATGAGAGCCGGGTGGGAATCTAGCTCAACAAAGAGTCTTTCTCGTTGGACCCATATACCCATGAATGATTCCAGACTTTATCATACCTATTTTGGAGGATGGTCAATAGACTTGGGAAGTCACCTTCTTCTTTCTCATGCTATTACCGAAAGCTTTTTTCTTAGGAAGGATTATTCCAGTTTTTAGTCTTATGACTTGCGCTCTTTCACCGATGATGGTAAGTATACCGGTGCCATCATGAAATCACCTCTTGAAATACCACCATATATCCACCTATCGAATTGGATAACGGTATTAGGATCTAGAAACTACCTCGGTGTAGTCGATAAATCCCAACCGACTCCCATATCATAACACTTCCAGATCAGACCAAACTTGATTAAATCAAAAACTTTGTTCAATTTTTTCCAGGTCGTTCTATACATAGGAACATCCATCAACTCATCGATGGATACCTCCTCAGACAATGAAACCGTATAGTACCAGTGACACCACTTAAGCCACAGTTTTACCCAATTGAGTATCACTATATGCTCAAGAATATCACACTCCTTATCAAACACCGTCTCTTCTAGAAAGAGATGTATCTCTTTCGGTTTTAATTCCCTTCAAAGATAATCTACTATCTTTCCCTTCAAATAGGGATTGAGGTTTCCAAACCTTCCAATCCACCATTTAAGAGGTAGAGGATGTGACCGGTTTGGCTTGCAAAAGGTAGCCTTTAATTTTTCCTAATGTTTAGATTGAGTCAAGAAAAGACGCGAACAGACTTTAAATCCTGCTCCACCCAACCGCTGTAATGTAGAAACACTTACTGGGTATTTATTATGGATAGAACAGAGAACAATAGTCATCCTACAAGATAACAACAGACGAAGAGAGATTGGAGACAAGTCAATTTGCATTGACTTGACCCAAAATCTCTTGGCAAACTGGATGCAACCAGTTTCAGATATTATTGATTTGGCCTCCGAAATGGTCACACCGAGTTTATCCAGTAGTATCCTGTACTGTTTTGCCACAAGTGCATCAGTGATTAGGATATCATCAGCTAGCAAGGGATAGTTCTTAAAAGGGGTGGTTCTCTGCGGGTAAGCTCGTTTTGCTGCCAACCACACTACATAGTGGTGGGACAATGCAAAGACTGACCATGAGGAGTAGTAACCTAATGGCTGACCACAAAGAAAGGCAACCTCACTCATTCTTTTCACAATCGGTTTCCCGACTAGAAAGGTGTTGAGGCCCAAAGAGATGTTGACAATTGTAGATGCCAATGTTGGCCCAAACATACAAGACATAAGGGAAAACATGACACTCAATGGCCAATGATCCGTTGCTGACTTAAGATCAAAGGAATAATACTCATTCTTTTTTCCTTCTCTCAAAAGTGACAATGGAAACTCTTGGTTGAAAGTTCCATCCGTCCGGAGATAAGAAAGAACCTCCATTGACCATTTATGGACAGGAAAGAGCAACCTCTGCTTTATGTAATTACATATCGTAAAGATGTGCCTCTGATTATTCCAGTTTTCAGTTTAGTTTAATTTCACCAGGCAAAGAAAAAGGATTAGCAATCTCTCAGTCTGGGGAAGTTTTCTTTTTCTTTAAATAGAGAAAGTGGTGGCTAGACTCGCGTTCCCTTTCCAGACTATCAAGGATTTCAATGATCTTTCATACTGTGCCCAATCCCGATATTGTCTTGGGAATTATCAGTATATATAGTAGAGTACTAGACTTCATCTACATAAGTAGAGATCCGGATCTGTATTTACTCAATCAAAGACGAATCAAAACCTTTCTTTTCTTATGATGAGAGGGAAGGATCACTCCTAAAAGAAAGCTTTCTCTTATATACGATGCCATCAGACGTGCATTCTTTGGGATCAGAATGTTTTCTATCTTCATATTACCAAATTGGAGAATCACCAAGGCCATTCAGCGATTCAAAGCATCCCCCTACCTAAGCTAGATGCTTCACCTACTTGACCTAGAGAGAATAAAATGAGTCTCCCTAGCCTTAGTCTTACTAAGAAAGAGTTCCACCCTTATGTCTGATGGCCACAGGGGAGTGATCCCTTGCAAAATAAAAAGAAACCACTCCTCTAGAAGCTCGAGGATGGTCTAGCCCCGATGCCTCCACAAGGAATTCTGTCCCAAAAACACCAACACACATGTTTTATTTGAGGACAAGACCCTTTCAAGTCAACCAATCATCAACACAAACCAACTGTGGATCAGTTATTTCAATCTTCCAGGAACGGTTCACAACTGGAGCCTCAAAGAAATCTCAAACATTTCCAAGATGATCTTCACCTGCAAACATTTGAAGATCCGTCTCCCTTCGTAACCATTCTACCAAGGACCCTTTTAGGTCGGGTTGAGTGGTCTACCATGAATAAGCCACAATTCTAAGGGCATAGACCGTTTAGTGAACATCGCTAAGAGCCTCCAAATAAGAGGCGATTGTCGATGTGGTAGCGAATAAATAGTCCAAAAACTAACCGAAAGGATAGGTCATCGATATCAACATGGGAGTTTTTCAAGGGATAGAGATCAATGTCTGGTCGAATCAAGCTTCCCTTTCTCTCTCTTGCCCAGGAGCAGGTCAAGTTTATGTGACCAAGGCAAATAAGGAATGCTAACTGAATAGGGGTACTCGATTTCTATTGCGACAGAGGGAGGTAGAATTGTTGAAGAATAAGGAAAAGGTATGACCAGAAGAATTATGTGAAAGAAGTCAATTTATCTAGTTGAGGCATGATTCATTGATACAATAAAATTCTCGCCAGAAAGCTAAACTCCGTTAAGCCTGTAGGAGTAGTGAAGAATGTGAGTGAGTTGTGTGTTTTTTTGTTGACCAAGAAAGAAATAGGAGTGTTTGGGCGTACATTGCAGATCCACCGGTGGAGGTCCCGTACTAGATTGACTTTCTTCTCTGATGATCTTTGTATGTCATAAAGTTTTTGCGTCAAATGAATCAAACCGCTGGTTGGTGTCTCCATGCCCTGACTCATTATATGCTAAACTGGTTCATTCGCAAGTCAAGATCAACATCAGTTTAGATCGGTAAAGTGGAATGACTGCTAAAGCATGCTAATCGACTTCTTTATATACGAATTCTACAACTGACTTTTTATATCTAAAGGTGAGTTCAGAGCTCGCATTCCTCATAAAGTTGCCTAAGGGTTAGGCTGTGAGGAAGGGCTATTTTTTTTAACGATGATTGTATACCCTATACATAAATCGTCAAAGTCATTATCTATTTCAAAGCGGTTTCTCTCTCAGTAAACTGACCAACAAACTAATCAATCGGTTAAGCTGAAAGTGATTCAATCCACATCTTTGACAACCCTGCTAAAAGCACTCATTAGCTGTAGTGAGTCTTTTCCGTCTTGATAGACTTTCTCCTTTATTGCACGGGATTCCTGGTTTAGGTAGACAAAGAAAAGTCAAAATCGAAGGAGGAAGCCATGAATGGAGGCACTCCCAATCCACGTGTTGCTCACTTACTTTTGCTTCTCTCCTTCTATCGGGATATGTGAGGTTATCGAGGAAAGTCATGCAAAGATGATCGTCCTTTCCCTTTCAGGAATGAGATGGTTTATTTCATTCACATTAAAATGAAATAAGGATTTGTGAGTGAGGTCACATATATAAAGAAGGAGTCTTTCAAGCAGGACTCAAGTAGTGTGGAACTATCCAAAAGTATGTCGGCACTTGCCGCGTCCTCTCCACAACTTTATCATTTCGACAGGAAAAAAAGTCATTCTAGATTTAGTTCCTAAGAATGACCCTGACAGAAGTTCAGTACAGGAGGTTAGCTAGCTCTATTGTTCACCTGGGTGACGAGCGAAACATCGACCTCTCCACCTGGTTCCCCCCATAGGGAGAGACATGAATCCCGGTGGGTGGACAAGGAGAGTTGGCCGTCTAAAAGCTCTCTATTTGTAAGAATCTAATAAATTTGGGGCGAGGGAAACTGATTAGTTTAAAGTAAGGACAGATGCAATCCTATTTCAAACTCAACTAAAGGATTATACCTTTAACCACCCACGGGGAATGAAAGTGACTGTTCAGGAGGATATAATAAAGAGGGGAATAAAGAAGGTTAGAGTCACATTGTTATCCTCGTTCAAACAAGGTTCTTTCCCTCGGAAGGGAGAAAGGAAAGTGGCTAGGGCCGGCACACTAACTTTATCTTGCAAGACTAACCGAATCCAAATTTTACGATTAGAAGCATAGACACAACCAATCCGTAATGCGTATCCCCCAAGCATCGGAGAGTTTGTCCCCTTTCCTTAGATACCTGAAGGTCGCATGTGAGGTAGGCACTCGATACCAGCTTCAAATCAAGTAAGAAAGTATGGAGCTTACAACACCCTGCCATAATGAGTTTCCCCATTTTAGCCCGCAGAGAACACAATCAATCAATCCTTCCTTTTTAAGAAGAAAGACAGTTTCCTAATGCAAGGGTAAAGTTGGAGTGACAACACAGTGTTTGAGTTCTTTTGTTAGAGTCATACTCGAGAGCCTAACTTCTTTCTATACGTGACATCTCTTCCTTGGACTTCGATAAGTGTGGAGCAAATCCATATTATTTCGACCGATGGAATATCTCGCTACTGGGTGAGGGAAGAAGTACCGAGAGGTTCACTCTTTTTGCATGACTTTCTCTCCTCGAAAATAATGAAGAAAGTAGTCACAAAGGACTCTTAGCCTTAGAACAAAAAGATCAATTTGCATCATTTGATAAGAATCTCTCAGATTCTGTTCTTGAATCTTCCCCGGTCGTAGCCTAGGATTAAGAGCGACATCCTCGATGTCAAACCCCTAGAGGCACTCTACTCTCCAATAGACGTTTCCTCACCTAGTCCCGGAGATCTAACCTCAAGGATTATAAAGAATAAATATCGGGGAACCTGCTAGCGCAGAGAATCGATGAGCCAAAGCTATCTACGCTGACCGCGTCCATCTTATCTCCTACGGGGTAGGTAGAGAGGCTTTTGCTACATCCAATGGTTTTCGCCTTCGGTGACTTCTCTTGGAGGATGTTCAAGTAAAAGTATCCGCTCAACACTCTCGAGGGAGATAGCCTACGGTAATCACGCACCTCCAAAGAGGAATCAAGACTGACCCGTTGATGAAGCCCAGAGTAAAGAAACTTCTTACTCCTATTAGTGAGAGAGTGGTCACAGTTCGTCACCTTGGGGGCTTCTTTGAAAGACAAGGTAAGGATTAAGGCTAGGTTAGGTCTACTCCACAAGAGAAATCAAAAATAAAGGACAGAGAGTCCCCTGTGAAGATTTATAGGCCAGAGTAAAGATAGATCAAAATTCATGCTCGGGTGTGAATTGGTAGCTCACAATCTATAAATCACATCTCCAGAAGGCTTATAAAGGATAGACAATTCCTTGGGTGATCGGAGGGCTCTCGATAAGAGCATAAACTTTTGCCTCGATGAGGCTATTCTAGAGTGGAAGCTCTCCGAATAAAGTACTGACCGCAATCAGGGAGTTCCTACGCTTAACCAGATTATTAGTCTTGGAAAAACTCCTCGTATGCACCTCCCATAGATAATGCAACATCGGTCGAGGTCGGTGGGAACAATCAATTTCCTTGTACAGTGACTCATACATGCTTTATTAAATTGTAAATTTGGCGTTCGGGCTGCCCAGTTGGACTATGTCAGACAAGTCCTGAGAGTTCGGTGTTCCGAGTTGTGCACAAGAGGGCTGGGGATCATTCTCAACAATTGGAGGCTCTTGGATAAGGGGCACCCGACTCACTCATAACCTTATTAGCAGGATCAATTTGTTGACATTTTGCAGCAGGCTCACATGAGGGACCGTTTGACCTTGCTCGTTTCCTGAACAATGCCCGATGGCAAACATAATAAAAGGATAAGGATAAGGCAAGACAACAGACCAGAGCAGTAGACCCGGCATAACAAAGAAGGTTTTCCATTATTTAACTAGTTTAAACTAGGTACGACCAGCGCAGTTGTTCATCTTTCATTTTATTATTCCAAACCAAGACGACTGTAACGAATCTTCGATAAACTAGCATCTCCTTCACTATAATAATCCTGACTTCATCTACGAGAATCCAGAATAAAATCGCAGTGATGTCGCCATTTAAGGAAGCAAGTTTAGCCTATTTGAATGAAACATTCTCTTCTCGAGAAAGGAGCATTTATAAATGAGGTTCTATACGCAAAACCCCAAAAGTAGACAGGCAGAAGAGAAATAGGGGATTGTTCGAGACCCAAGCCCTCCGAAACTGAAAGACTGAAGAGTAGAATCCAACACAAGAGGACATGAATGAGCAGAAATCTTGACCATTAGTAAGGGCAGGAAATTGATTGACGAAGGTCTAAATCCGTAGCTTGATAATCTATTGGTATGCACGACAGTGTTCGAAAAGCTTTCTTCGGAAGAGGACAAGAAGGATAATGTAAGTGCCACGCTCGCTATCGCTAAGAGGCATAGTGGAAAGAAGTAGCAGAATCAGGCGACTTGTCACACACCAACCAGGAGTCATTCCTTTTGAGACGGATCTCACCCTTTTAAAAAAGTCCCATGTCTACTAGATCAGTTAAAAACAAGGTGTCGAAATAGACTGATAACTGATCGTCTATTGAATTGCCTCTTTAATTTAAAGGAAGGATACCGAGAATCGTGTCAACGCGAAGGCATGTATGGGACTTTAGTCAATATACAAGGCCTTTCATTTAAGATGCCTTCTGTATCACCGGTCTTGGCAAGAATACCTGATTATATCTCTATAATAAGCTGCGACAAAGCAAATCTCTCATCTGGAACCCTCGAACTCCCAACTTGATGGCTTGACTGCATTACCTTCCTTTGTCACCTTCTTAACTGCTGACAACATCATCCCGGATTTTGTTTGTCTTATGCAAAATGAATCTCAGTCCTCTCATTTTCTAACCGCATTCATATTATGGAAAGCAGCCAAGCGGGTCACGGGGGAAAGGCCATCAGGCCTGCCCTACTTGACCTATCTTGGTCTACGAAAGCCCAAGGTCGATCGTGTTGCTATAAGATCTCCTTACGGAGGGTTCATTTCCAGCATAGTGGTGAAACCATTTGAGTTTGAGACTGTGGACACCCTTTTAGGCTATTACTGTCTTTCTTTCTCTAGCTTCTTTAAACTCTTTCTATCGGGGAAGTCAAGTTCCCCCTTTCTTTGTGATGTAAAAGTAGTGTCTTATTTAGTTGACTTGTTTTCCCCCGATAACCATGGAGGTCAGAGAATTCCTATCTCGAGTGTGGGTCCTAGAAGCCTTATAAATGCTTGAATCCCTTTTTTGTTAGCAAAAATAACAGAGTACGATCTTTCTTTTTGCTCTTTCTCCCCTGTCTACTGCCCTGCTTTAAACCAAAATAGGTTTCAAAGAAATAAGTGGGGAGATAGTGGCTCTCGTTCCTTCACCTATACTAGAGTATCCACTCTGGTCGACTAAAGCTCACTACTAATGAAAGGGCGCGACTGGCCAATTCCCTCGAGTCTAGTGGGTTCACTTATTAACCTTCATTGCGAGAAGTGAAAGTAAAGGGATTAGAGAATCTATAGTTTATGGTTCTCTGTTCATGAATCGGGTAGCTCCATTCCCGACTCGATTTTGATACCTTCTATGAATCTAGAAAGCTAAGGGGATGGATACCACTGATAAGAAAGGTTGGTCACAATCAGTCTCTTCCAATTGCGTCAATCAGATAGATACCTGAATTGGACATATGAGATGAGCCCATCTCTCTTTGCGTTAAGACCAGATGCACTCTTAACTGCTTTTAAAGATGCCAAGTAAAATCCCTATTTGGGTTTTGAGTGCCTATTCTCTACTGCAAATAGAGTCAATTGTTCACGAAGAGGATTGTTTCATGGCGCAATCCATATTTTTACGGGTTCTTTCACTCCTCAATAATTTGATTGACTCTGACTACTTTCGGGGTACGACTAAGCCTAACTCTGGACAGCTTCTTGCATGCTCAGAGGAAGTCTAACTGATAAGACTTATTGGTATTTCACACTAGCACACTCACTTAAGCATCCGCCTTTGTATCTATCTCCACTGCTAGATTTAAAGAAAGGAAGTGATCTTAGATTGAAGAAGTTCATTATTCTGATTGTAGATCCTTTTTTTAGATTACCTTAAGAAACCCCCTCCCTACTCACATTTTCTGTCTTTCATATCCGCCTTGAAGGATACTGGATCCTCAGAGTAGGTCAGTCATCAGACATTTTTTACTCTATAGTGTTGAGCATATGGTGTGGGACAGGGGGTCCTCACTTTTGATAGCTGGCCTCTTTCAAGTCGATTCATTAGTTTGGACTCATTATTTGAGATTTTTGAGGATTCAAGATTGTATCACAAGGAAAGAGTTAAGAATGACTGACTGACCAAGTCAAGTCGTCACTTTCATCCATATCCACATATAGTTAAGTGTGCGATCGAGAAAGCAGTCTTCTTTCTATGTAGTCTATGTAGTACGATCAATTTAGTCTATCGCTGCGCTGATTGTGCGTCCGTTGATTGAACACATTTTGGGTTAATAGATAATAGAGATTGTCTTGGTCTTCAGTCTAACCTACTCTTTTGAGAAAGAATTCTTTTCATTCCAAGTGTGATGCCATACCATAGCTGTCAGAGTAAGAGAGAGTCTAAGAAACCACACTAGTACTATAGCCTTTTTCTAACTGCCTTGACGCCTTGGCAGGCTTGGGAGTTTACTGATGTAAGCTCAAAATTCGGAGTTTATATAAATTTCCCATCTTCAAAGTAAGCTGCTTACTTAAGGTATCCTTGATCTGAGGTTTAGCTAAAATTTCGTATGGTAAAGAGGAAAGGAAGAATTCATTGTAAAGGAAGAAGAAATTGACTATTTCCGCTGCCTGCCTAAAGGCTGATTGGTAGTTCTTAGGTTCTCTATAAGTAGAGTGATTGCAAAAACCTAGGTATGTTTATTTAACCTAATAATAATAGAATATTTGAGTTGTGATATACTATTCTCTGCAGCTGTAGCTACGTGGAAGCCAGTTGCTTAAAGACTAGCCCCCTAACCATTCCGCTATTCCTTCCCTGAAGAAATGGAATCTGCTCTGACCCACAACCCCTTGCCAGATTGACAGTGAATGAATCCTTGTCAGACAAGTGCTTTCCTCACTACGAACTGCGCGAACTTAATTGACTTGGAACTGAATATACTAAAACAACCAAGGCCCGACTCCTGTTGGTGCGCAAATACTACAACCATAAAAAAAAGAGATCCCCAGCTGCGACTGCTTTCTTTGCAGTGAGTTTAGCTAGTCCACTCTTCCCTGTTATTCCTCTGAAATCCCAATGAGCTTCGGGTGCCGTTATGAAATTAGAAGAGATCTTGATTGAGTGTCCTTTATTCCTGGGGGTTATGGAATTTCCTAGAAAGTGTGAAAGAAGAGTCAGTAGGAATCATTTGAACTAGATGAAATAAAGCCAGTGCCAGTTCATGAATGAATGGCAAACCGCTATGGGATGCGGTTACAGCATTGGCGGTTCGTGTTTCACGTCTTTCCAGTCCAATCAAATCTTTGTTGAATGGTCATTTTTTGAGGCTTTGGTTCAGTAATGGGATGACTTTACCATTGAGTTGATGAATAAAATCATGGGTTTTTAGCACATTGTTATGTCACTGCTGAATGCGATCGTCCTTTAACAAGACCAAGGTAGGATAAGGCACCAGTATCTAAGGACTCTATGCCTCTTCAATTCAAGAATCCACAACAATAGATGAGGATTTCTCCTGCCTTGGTGGAAGCTCTGGATGTTGGTAGAGCGACTTTTGAACTACGTCTACAAAAGACTGAGACGGTTCCTATGAACCGCGAACTCAGACTCCTAGACTGCCTAAGAAGTTTGAACTTGTCATATTGAAATAAAGAAAGAAGGTATTCCCTTTTCAGGAAGAAAGAGATTCAAACTACGCAGACGAGATTCCGACATCGGAGTTTAGTCTCTTTCTTATCTAATTTGCATTCACTCCTTAACTACCATACAATAAAGAAAAAGAAATGCAAAGTTATACAGAGTCTTCGAATCCATTCATTACCAATAGACAATGGGGCACCCACTCCAAATGAAAAATGGATCATTACTCACTCTTCACATCTGACCACCAGGCAAACAGACTTGACTCCCCACTCCCCGATTGGATAATGGTACTCGAATGAGACAAAACATCCCTTCCTTTTGCATTAAAGAAGTAGCAATGAATGAATCACATCCCTAGAGAGGCTTGAGATAGTCATTACTACTTCAAATTTCAACTAGAGCTTTGAACCTGTGATTCCTTCCTGTTTTGACCCATAAACAAAGGAATAATAATAAGATAGGGGGATCATAACCTTCCATCCCAGTAGCTTCCTTGCTGAACACTATACCTTCTCCCGAAAGCCTATCTACAGACCGATCAGTCCTCATACACAGATAGACAGGAAAGGTAGCAAAATAATGTTTGACTACAGATAGAACAAAGTCAATAGCCAAAGTAATACCTATAAGAAAAGCTGAGAAGGGAAAAAGAATCAGAGGCGGATTCCCTCGCCAATATGGCATCAACCATTTTCATGCTCTAAGGAAATGCTTCTGAAGAAAGAGAGATCAGGTGGTTAGAGTAACCAACCTCTTGCTTGCAGATCAGTGAGGAAGAAGGCAGAATGATCTACAAAAGATCCTTCAACCAAAGAAGAGGAAAGCCTCCATTGTATGGACAAAGAAGAGGCAAGCAAGGTGATGAAAGAGATGCATGAATGAGATTTTTATCCCCACTGACCTAATAATGGCCAAAAAGATTGCAAGGATACTCTTGGCCGACTCTTGATAAAGACTGCAAAAATTATGTCAAAAGAGGCTGCCAAGAGCATGGGAACGGAACCTCAGACATACCCCAGAAATGGATCTTCGTAATTTAACTGCGCCATGTCCATTTTAAACACTAGGGATAGATATCATCATTTATCCCAAGTCCTACAATGGCCACCAATCCATCTTAGTATCAGTGGATTCTTTCACCAAATGAGTTGAGGTAGCAATTGATGTTGGGCGTATTTATACGTCTAAGCACCATAACTTACCCATGTTTTAGCTAAGTTTTGAGGATAAAATACATAATTCTTGCACTTTTAGTCCATTTCTAGTTAAGTGAGCTGACCTATGTGATTAGCATGCTTTTCAGGTACTAATGAGGAAGATTTCAGCACTTTGGGGACCTGTGGACAGCAAAGGAAAACTTCACATAAAAAGGAAAGCAGCTCTTGGACTGAATGTGATGCATGGGAACTTTTTTCTGGGCAAACTCAGTATTTTTAAATAGTTAAGGATGCAGTAGCAATTTATTAGAGTAGGATGTTATTAAAAGCATTATTACTGAATTTTTAGGGACTATTATTCATAATTCAGATTCTGTAATATTGGGAAAAGCAGAAAATGGCTTAGCTTGAGTAACAGAGAGTGAGAAACACGTTCCTCTCTTATTGTCGCTAGTCATCTCCATCGCCGAGATTGTTCTAAGTTTTGGTATGATGATTATGTCTATTTTGATTTCTGTTGTATTCATGAGCAGCTAAACTTATCTGTTAGGGTTATGTAAACCTTGTAGTATACTCTCTATTGCTATGGGTTTGTGAATTTATGATGTGTAATGCACTTATATCATTACTCTCTTCATTATAATTGAATTCTCGTGGTTGCAAACATAGGGAATACGCCATTATAGCAATAACTTGTTCGATAGAAAAGTTGTTGTTTGGAAAAGAGAGTGTGACAAGAAATTAAGGTTTCCAATCTCTAGTTTACACGTTAATGCCCTAGCAGGATTAACTACTTGGAGAGTTCGTATAATTTGTTGTACACTTTAGGTTCGAGAGAACTAAGGTGAATAAATCCTTGATGGTTGAAAAACACTTGGATTTATAATTAGAATACGTCTCTCAATAAGTGCATGCATGTATAAAATTAGTATTACCCATAGTTAATATAGAAGTAGAAGCTACAAGGTGGACATAACCCTAACTTGTTATTCTCTGTGATAAAATATAACTATGCATATCATCTCATCGTTACACTAATAATATTATTGTGCACTTAAACCAAACCCCCCTTATCTTGGGATCTTCGACCAACAGTCTAATAATAATCGCAATACTTAGTGATCATAGTATTCCCTGTGGGATTCGACACCCAACCCAGTTGGGTTCTATATTTGACAGCGACCGCTTACACTTTCTAACGAGAGTTGTAATTTAGGCGTATCAAATTTTGGCGCCGTTGCTGGGGAATACGGTTGACAACTAAGTTTGTGATAGTTAATAGACCCTTTGGTCAAAGATTCTCAAATTTTACTTTTTGTTTGTTGTTTTTGTTTTGTTCAAGTTTAGTGGATTGCATGCCAAATACACGAAGATCTGCTCAGCCATTATTACCTATCAATCCTGAACCACATCTCATTGGCAGAATGGATGCTCAACGAGACCCTGAAAGGATAGTTGATCAACAGGAGCAGGCTAGATTAGCTGCATTGGCAGCTGTGCAAGTAAATCAACAGAATGTTGATAACCCAGGTCGGGTACCAAATCCTGATGATGAGGACCTGGGTGATGATGAGTTATTAAATCCAAGGCGTGCAGATGATGTGGCTGCACCAGTAAACAGAAATGTCAACAGAGATCGTCAAGCTAGAATGAGACCCGAACGCCGAGCGGTGCAAGTCTCTTTTGATGATGATGATGACGACTTGGACGGGGCTGGTGCCACAGAGGCTATTATTCCTCCGCCCTTGGCACCCGGAGCCAAGTTCAATATCACTAGCACCATGATCCAGCTATTGCAACTCAAAGGGTTATTTGGTGGACTTGCAGCCGACGATCTGAATATGCATCTGATTAATTTTATCTCAACATGTAAATCATTTGACAATCCAGGGGATGGACAGAATGCAATCCGGCTGTGCTTATTTCTACTGTCTCTATCTGGAGAGGCAACTTTATGGTTAAACGGGCTAACACCTGACTCTATTACCAATTGGAGGCAACTGAAAGATGATTTCCTAGAAAGATTCTTTCCTCCATCCAAGAGGGCATAATTGAGAGATGAGATAAGTAATTTCAGACAGTTTCCAAATGAAGCTCTCCAAGAGACTTGGGAGAGGTTCAAGAAGAAGATTATGCGGTGCCCAAACCATCAGATGACCAATGTCCACTTGATGGAAATATTATATTGGGCTTTAAACTCGGTGACTAAGCCAGTGGTAGATAATGCTGCGGGTGGGTCATTCATGGACCTTACTTTTCTTGAGGCATCTGAAATGCTGGATCGTATGACAAAGCAGAGTAGAGCTTGGCATACCAGGGATTCTGAGGTAGCAAGCTCTACTGTATCTATTGGCATGACGGCAGAACAGAGGCGAAGAGAAGAGGGACGTGACCAGGATATGGCTCACATGAAAACACAGATGGACCTTCTCACTAAGCATTTATTATCAGGAAAGATAGAGAAGGTTAAAGATCTAGCATCACAGGGAAGGGCTAACTCCGATCTTGAGGAAGAAGCCAATTACTTGAACAATCAGCTGGGTTTCCGAGGTGGTGGCCAAGGAAACCAAGGTTGGAACCATCAAGGAGATTGGAAGAATAAAAGTGATAGGAGTGGACTGTATGTACCTCCTGGAAGCCGTGATAATGCTACTACCAGTTTAGGAAAAATGTCTATGGAGTACATGATGGAGAAAGTATTAAAGGGAGTTGAGGCGAAAAATTCTGGGGTGACTACAATAAAGAGTGACGTATCTTCCATAAGTCAACTTGTAAATTCACACTCAGTTGCTATTAAATAATTGGAGCAGCAGATGAGCCAGTTATCCACAGCATTCAACCAAAGAAAGAATAGGACTCTACCAAGTGATACAGTTCAGAATTCGAGGACTGATAGATCGTGTATGGCCATTACCACTAGGAGCGGTAAGATGTTATCTAGTCCAGGTTTGGGAGCTTCCTCTTATACTGATGAGGTTGAAATGGATTGGGATATGGTTGATGAATCTCTAGTGGTGCCTGTGGAGTTGGGAGGTTTGAAAAAGAAAAGTGCAGAAGTTGAACAACCAACTAAGACGAAGCATGTTAGTAATGTGGAGCAAGGCATAAGAAAGGAGGTAAAAGTTTCTCCAACTGAAATTCCAAGGTCGCCACCTCCATTTCCCCAATGATTAATGAAGAAAAAATATGATGGAAAGTTTAGAAAATTCATGGCTATGTTGAAGCAGTTGACAGTGAATATGCCCTTAGTTGAAGCACTGGAACAGATGCCCGGATATGCTATGTTTATGAAAGACCTGTTGACAAAGAAAAAGACTGTGAGCTATGAAATGGTAGACAATCTTCATCATTGTAGTGCTATTGCTACAAGATCTATTGTCCAGAAGAAAGCTAATCTGGGAGCATTTACTGTTCCATGTACGATTGGATTTCTAAAGTTTGAAAAGGCCCTTTGTGATCTTGGGGAAAGTATCAATCTTATGCCATTGACGGTTTTCAAGAAATTAGGTTTGGGAGATCCTACGCCCACTAATATGCGGCTTCTAATGGCGGATAGATCAGTAAAAAGACCGATTGGGATTCTACATGATGTACTTGTAAAAGATGCTGATTTTATATTTCCTACCGATTTTGTTATTCTTGATTGTGAAGTGGACTTTGAAGTACCCATAATTTTGGGTAGGCCATTCTTAGCAACTGGAAGGGTGTTAGTTGACATGGAGCTGAATGAGCTGAAATTTAGTCTTAATGAGAAAGAAGTTAGCTTTGAAGTATGTCGGTCTATGAAACAACAAAAAGAGATGAGTGTCTTCTCGATAGTTGATGTATTCTATGAAGATAAGCGAGATGTACCAGTTAAGGATATGTCTTTTGTGGAGACCATAGCTGGTTTGGTTAAACTTGCAAGCAAGGATGTGAGTGACTTCAAAGTGGTTGGACTAAGAATAAAGCATTGTCTTGATCCAAAAAATGAGGTACAAATGGTATCATCGATGTATCTTGACGTAGTCTGAGTAGTAAAGATAATCAAGTCGTGCTACGACGTTAAATTAGGCACTGCATGGGAGGCAACCCATCTTTCTAATCATTTTTGTTGTTTTTGATTAAGTGTAAGTGTACGAAGTACTAAGGAGAATATTAGTACCAATTTTGATTTGGAAGCGAGACATGTCAATGGTGGTAAGTTTAGGAGTGATGGGAACATTACAGGTAAGTTGGAGTGGTCAAATGTGTAAGGCTCAAGTATGATTTGCGTTAGATTCGTGCCTTGAATTATGTTAATTAAACCCCAAAAGCTTCGCGGTGCGACTTTATTTTGTGACTTTCAATGAGTTATGTAGAGGTCTGCGGTGCAACTTTATTTTGTGGCTAGCTTTTGACTTATATGGCTCTTAGACTTAGCTCATAAAACAAGTGCGCCAAAAGTGATGGATGGTATCATATTCTCTTAAAAGATAGCCACGCCTACTTTTAGCTCGTAGTTTCACTCTTTCTTTTGCCTTACCTTCTATTATATTAGTAAAGGGTGAATGGGGGGAGTGTGCAATAGTTTTCCTTCTTTGTCTTAATCGCTTCAATTCCTATAATTTGAGAGATAAGAGGAAAGCTCTCTCTCGAATTCGAAGATGTAACAAAAATAATGACTCTCTTCGCCGGGATATCAGCGGGTTAAACAGCTCTAAGGTTTTTGATATTCAGTGGAAGGCAGGCTGAAACTCTGCCCCAACCAATTGAAACTAAGGTTCTAAAAGAGTTCACGATCTGATCTATGGGGCCCTCTGAGGACGACTAAGAATGTCCATTAAAAGAAGCGAACCGATGGGGTCATTTTTCAAGCACGAATAGAACGATCTAAAGGGGTTGTGCAACCTAGAGAGGGTGTCATATCTTTTTGATGAATGTGGTATCTAGGTTTGATTTATTTGGAAAAGAGGTCAATCTTAGGGGAGACCATTCGAATGGTTTAATTGATGACTTCGCTTCATCTCTTCGACTAAACCTAAAGGAGACTTCAATCATTCAACTTTAGCATCTGAAGGAGGAATCATGTCATTTGGAATTTCGGAAAGTGAATCCTCTCTTTCAGATCCTAGCCTTGGTAGAACTTTTCTTTGATTGGGATTTTGATTAAAAAATGTTAGGCCAGTTCCTCATGTGCCTAAGAAGCCGAGGCAATCTTGATTAAAGCCAATTCAATATTTTCCTACTCAATCTTATTTATAGAAATAACACTCGATCAAAGGGGAGCATAAGTAAGTTCAGTGGTAGAAACCTCTGTAATCAATGGGAACCTCAAAAGTTTTCTGGGGAAGGAGAAAACTCATATTAAGCACTTCCCCATCATCAACTGGTACAAGGAGGAGGCACGATAGCGAAGATCAATCCATCTCAATCTACAAAAAGCATTGCCTTGGGCATGTAACCCAAAAAGATACTAGATCGCTCAATCGAAGAAAACTCTTTAGAGACTGGTACCAGCCAATCCCCCTCTCCTTACAGTGGTTGAACACCCCCTCGACTCGACAACAAGAGTCGGTTATGGAAAAGCCTTTTAGTTGGCTTTCTCATTCTTAAGGACTTTCTGGCTGGCCGGTAGGCTTTATAGAGGACCAGCCTTGATGATAGCTAGGATATTACATCTATAGTTGCGCTTGCCTTCACTTAGAAACTCTTATCCAGGAGTGATCTCTTTTCGAACATAGGGGCATGCCTCTTTCATCCCTGTGTTAGCTTAGCAACGCAAATAAATAGGAAAGAGGCCGGGAGATGAGCTACCTCTATGAATATGGGAAATTTCTATTCGCTTTGACTCTTCCTACAAGCTTTAGTAGTTTGAACCTGATCTCTAAAAACAAAAACAAACAGAGAGGAAGCCAAAAATAAAATAAGTGCCTACTATCTATGACTGGCCAGCGGGTGATACTATATGTATAGAAAAAGGATAGGATAGAACAAGTGTATCTCATTTCTTCTTTCAACCCTAAGAAACATTAAGGCAGGATGTCAGTAGAGTCAGAAAGGGGTAGAAGAGAAATTGATTGTCTTTCTTTTTTCCCTGAAGCGTAAAGCCACTCGACTACCAGGAGTGGAGAGAACGGGTTCTAATCCATAGCATTGAGGTGAGGAAACGAAGTTCTCTTTTTTATTCGTTGAGGTGCCACCTTATTTATATCCTTGATTAGGCGAAAGAAACTAATTGATAGTATAAAGGCTTTTACTAGAACAGAACTGAGATTCTCTACTTTAACTTGACTTTGGGACTGAGAAGGGAGAACATGATCCTTTATAGAGGAAGTTACCCTGATGACTACGACTATAGGGATGATTCTCTGTTTGTCTTTGTTTCCAACAAAAGCTATGAAAGAAAGCTCAGCTTAGGCAAAAAAAACTCTCTTACCTGTCTCATATCCTCAAAACTCAACCCTTTTTTCATGAGCAGAGCAACTCAATTTCAAAGGTTAGGTGCACTAGCCACTCTCTCTTTTCTGGTCACCAATTAGAATAATTGAATTGCCACCTCGATTAAGATAAACAAATAAAAAATCACTGTGAAAAAGGACATATGGATTAGAAAGTCCTGATTTGGCTCTCTCCGTCCATGGCTCTTTTTTATGACTTTATATTTTTTTTTGTTTGGTGTTCAAGGGCTGGACTCTTACAACTTGTGGTCGGTCAGAACGTCTCTCTCAAGACGTAGATTAGCGCTCGACATTCCCTACAAAACTCCCTTGAACATCTAAACGTCTAAACCCGATGAAGGCGAACCTGATCTCCCTGCTGGTCACGTTTACCAGATCCATCTTCTCTACCGAATCTTCTGTGACTTCGTCTTCTCTTTTTGCTCATAAGTAAGTAAGCTCTTCTCCACAGAATATTTTCACTCTTATCTTTACTTCCTTTATTCAGTTTCTGATTCTTGGCTGAACCAGTAGGTCCTTCGACTCTCAAAGCAATACGGTATGCTACTTCTATGTTATCCGTCAAACACAAATGCAATTCGTGCTCAGAAAAAGTCAGCTCGAATATTTCCCTCTTGTCTCCCCTTTTAACTCTACATCGTAGAGACAGGAGGTCAAAAAACTCCTCTATGAACTCTCTCATAACCATTTCAAAAACAACCTTGTCTCAGATTCTTAAACTTATTAGTCCGTTACCTGGTAGAAATGAATCTTTAAACTGACTGATAACGCCCAAACTACAGCTCTCGTAAGAGTGTAAGCGGTCACTGACAAATATAGAACCCAACTGGGTTGGGTGTCGAATCCCACAGGGAATACTTGGTCACTAAGTGTTGCAACTATTAGTAGACTGTTGGTAAAAAATTCCACGGAAAATGGGGGATTGGATTGTGGCGTGAATTAATGCTATGGAAGTAACAATAGAATGCTTTGTTTAGTAAGATTTAATCACAGAGAAAAATAAGTTAGGGTTATGTCCACCTTATGAGTTCTACGTATCTATTAACTATGAGTAATGCGGAATTCAGACATACATGCACTTATAGAGATTCGTATTCTAATGGTAAATCCTAGTGTTTCTCAACAATCAAGGATTATTTCACTTTAACTCTCTCGAGCTTAAAGCATATAACTAATGGTACGAACTCTCCAAGAGGTTAGCCCAGTTACGGCACTAACGTGTAAATAGGGGTTGGTAGCCCTATTTCCTTGTCACACTCTCTTTTCCAAACATGTAACTTTTCTCTCGAACAAGTTAATGCTATAATGGCCTATTCTCTATGTTTGCAACCATGAGAATTAAATTAAAACGAAGAGAGTAATGATATAAGTAGCATACGCATCAAGAATTCACAAACTCATGGTAATAGATAGTATATCAAAAGGCTTCCATAACCCTAACAGAGAAGTTTAGCTACTCATGATTGTAAAGGAAAACAACGAAGACATCATCATCATCATACCAAAACTATAACAATCTCACGATGGGTATGTATTGGCGTCACTATGAGAACGACGTGATTTCCTCTCTAGCCGTTCTTGTAGCATTTTTTCTCTGTCTAAACTTACAGAATCTGTAAACTGAATAAAATAAAAAGTGATCGAATGAATCACTGCATGAATGAATGCATGAATGCTGAAAAATTCAGCAAATAGGGTTTTTATAACATCCTTGTCCTAGTCCTATTAAGTTACTGCTGCACCCCTAAGTATTTAAAAATACTGCTTTTGCCTTGGACAATTTCTCCATGCATCACATTCAGTCCATAAGCTTCCAAAAGCTGCCTTCCCTCTTCTGTGAAGTTTTCCTTTGCTGCCCAAAGGTCCACAAAGTGCTGAAATCTTCATCATTAATACCTGAAAACATGCTAATCACGTAGGTTAGCTCACTTACAGGAAAATGGACTAAAAGTGCAGGAATTATATATTTTATCCTCAAAACTTAGCTATAACATGGGTAAATTATGGTGTTTAGGCATGTAAATACACCCAACATCAACACCCCACACTTAAAGCTTTGTTCGTCCTCGAACAAAATATTACGTCCATGCAAACATCTAACTAGGAATTCGCAGCAGTAACATAAAATTTATCCTCAAGACATGCACGACAATTATTCACAAAGAGTAGGTTTCTTGATCACTACTAGAAACAATTCAACCTCCAACATAGACTCGTGATGGTGGCTAATTCGTATCCACAAGTTAAGGCACCAAGAATCATACAAAACTACCCAAAACTCATCAACCATGTTTGTCTCAAACAAGATATCACCCATAATCACTCACCAGTTTTGCATTATTTGAAGCATGGGTATAAGATTCTCCTTGCTCTCACTCTCACAAAGAATTCATATGTTGCAACTGCTGACCATAGGCTTGCCCTTAGTGTAATGCTCTACTAATATCAGAATGCTAAGCTTAGGATCAAATAGGTCTTTACAGGTTGTAATGTAGGCTAAGGGACATGTAGGACTATTTTGGCCAGAAATAGTGACTATGTTCCCTAAGCGCTTTAATACATCACATTATGCCATTAACACTCTCTTTTAAACAACCCTTCTACCTTTCTTTTCATCTAACACCCCTTTTCACCTATTTTGTTATTCAATTATAAACACAAAGATGAGAATATACAACTTATTTTTTTATTTTTCTATTTCTATTTTTTTTTTTTTTTTTTTTTTTTATAAAACACCTCTATGATAGCCACTCTTATTCACAACAATTTCAAGTACCAATACACTCTGAGGCATCACTCTCACCCACTTTCCTCTTATTTTGTCACATGACTCTACAATTTAAAGCGCTTAGGAATTTGGATCAAATTATGGTCTTGAAAAAAATGGATTAGGCTACATATGAGGCTGTCAAAGAAAATAGCTAAAGGCTCAAAGGGGGTTCACTAGGATAATGTACACAGGTAGGTAAAAAGAAGGTAAACAATTATAGGCCCCCAAAGAAATGCCTAAATCATCTCCTAAACTCACACTCTTTATTTCGCTTTACACACACACCAGGAAAGTTCTAGCATCAGTCACAACACAGAATATACTATAACCTCACACACACAAGGCACATGTTCAACTTTATTGGGAGCAGTATAGACTCTTGACCCAACAGATGAATGAATTAAACCGCACAATTATCACACAGTGAGTCACACGTAGAGCCTAAATGTCTCAATAGTAATGATTTAGCACAAACTCTTGTTATACTACCATGCCGTCTATCAGAACAATTTCATGCAAAATCTAAAAAAAATCTAGAATTTAAACTAACTAATTACGACTAATTAAAACAAACAAGAACTAGAATAAATGTAGGCAAAGCAGTACAAGAAGCATACAAATACCATCACCCCACACTTAGATGGGACACACTGCCCTCAATGGAAAATAAATAAGAAAAACCTGATTAGTCGGACTCCACTTCTATGTCTGGGGTCATACCCCCTACGTCGGAATCATCATCAGAGTCGTCATCCTCAGAGTTTCCTCAAAATTTACCCCACTTGATCCCAAAAGTGTGTTGAGGTATTTGTGGAGAGGAGGGCTCAGCTTGCTCCTTTCTTGACCTTTTCTGTCTTTTCTGTGAGGTGGATGCTTTTTCTTTTACTTGTTGTCCTTTTGGGGCCATTTTACCTGAGATTAAAATAGAGTCATGTTAGCTTCATCTTGGAAGATTCAATCGAAAAACAAACAGTAGTGGCACCACCCCACACTTTATTTGTTGGCACAGACTAATTAAGTGAGTGATGTCGATTACTCAGACTTCATCGACATACATTTAGGCGATATGTTCCAACAACATGTTCAGCACAGTCATGCGTTCATGTCATCTTAACTATCCTTTCAAATTCTATTTCATGTAATCTTGTCTATACTTTCATGTTTGGATGAATGCACTTTTTGAACAAAACTACCACATAAGGATCGTACCACAAATAGAAACAAGTTATTGGATAGTCATAATCACACCATCTTAAGCTTATGGTCAATCATAATCGGTATCTCGATGAACGAGTCATTCAAACATTCAAGCTTTCAACTTATAAGATTATGTATTAACTTCACAACTTCGACTTCATCAAACTATGACAGTGTATAACAATCAAATACAAGTCGGAACAAAGTCAAGAACACCCATACGTATTCTTTCACTCAACTAGATGTATCATAACAAACCACCCACATTCAAATCACCAACACCACTTCAAGATCTAACAAATCATTATAAACGTAGCATTTCAACAACTACGAAATATAAAAGAATGACTTACTTGGTGATGGATCCGGAAGATGAACTCACAAGACTAGATGAGCAAAAAGAATTTTTTTTGAAAGGATTTGGAAGCTTGGGCGGCGCCTATCTTGAGCAAACAATGAGATTTTGTCTTAAGGTTGAAGTTTTATTTATAGACCAAGGCTTGGGTCGGGTTTGACCCATGAAAAATCGGGTTAGGAGTCAAAAATAATAAGTAGGCGGCGCCTAATGCTTTGCCTATTCTTAGCATAGGTGGAGCCTATGGTATTGCCTAGTTGGGCATAGGCGGTGCCTATGCTATGGCCTAGTTGAAACAGTGAGCATAGGCAATGGCATAGGCGGCGCCTTTAGCTTTGACTAGTTGAACATAGGCGGCGCCTATGCTATGGCCTAGTTGGGCATAGGCGGTGCCTATGCTATAGCATTATCGATTCAGAGAGAAAAGGCAATAGCATAGGCCTTGCCTTGTCCGTTGCCTAGATTTACATAGGCCTTTCCTTGTCCATTGCCTAGATTTGTATAGGCAATGCCTAACCGAAAGCCTTTTGCTCCTTCATTACTCACTTACCACCTTTAACATTGCTCACTTTCAAATCAAAATTTGAGACCAAGCTCCTCCTTTATACGTCTTCCCCTACTTAATCAAAAACAATAAAAATGATTAGAAAGATGGGTTGCCTCCCACCAAGCGCCTTAGTTTTGGTCGTGGCTCGACTCTTCTTTTTGGATTTTTATTTAACAAAACAAACTCCTAGGAAAACAAAACGACTAAAAATGATGGGTTTCCTCCCATTTAGCGCTTGATTTATTATCGCGACACGACATAGTTACCTCAATTACTTAGACTTCGTCGAGATAGATGGTGCATTGTTTTCTGAATGGATTCAGACAACGCTGATGCTTACTTGTAGGCATGCAATCTTCTTCGAGATGACTCTTGTGCATACATATCCCAGGAGGGATACCAATTATATCATCAATAGTCCAACCCATATCTCTCTTGTACCTCTTCAGAGAAGAGATGAGAGCCTCTATGTGTTGTTCACCTAAATCAGCCGCAACACTCACCAGAAGTGTATTTCCACTTCCCAAGAACGCATACCTTAGGTGACTGGGGAGCTCTTTCGATTCTAGCACTGGTGGCTCTTCAATGGAAGTCTTCGCTGTTGGTAACAGTCGATTCTTAAGATCAAGGTCCAGCTTCTTAGGAGCATGAGAATAGGACCTTATTCCTGTTAGAGCACAAATGGTTTCTTCATATTCTTCAACCTCCTCACACTCAAAATTCAAATGCACAGCAGACAATGGCTCAACAGTAAGCTGCTTCTCTACAGATAATTCTTTCTCATCCTCATAATAAAAATCAGCTACAGAGAACACATCCATATCTCTAGGATGCTTCATCGATTTGCATACATAAAAATGGACTACTTCGTCATTCAGCCGAAATAAAAGCTCATTAGCTCTTAAATCAATCAGCACACTTCCAGTTGCAAGGAAAGGACGCCCCAAGATTATGGGAACTTCAGAATCCACCTCGCAATCCAAAATAACAAAGTCTGCAGGAAAGATGAAGGTGGAAACCTTCACCAAAACATCATATAAGATACCAACAGGCCGTTTTACCGACCTATCTGCCATCACGAGCCGCATATTGGTTGGTGTAGGATCGCCCAACCCCAATTTTCTGTAAACGGATAACGGCATCAAATTGATGCTAGCCCCCAGATCGCACAACGCCTTAGCAAAATCCAATGATCCAATCGTGCAAGGAATAGTGAAAGTACCAGGATCTGCCTTCTTCTGTACTAGCGACCTTGTAGCGATTGCACTGCAATGATGAATATTATCTGCCAGCTCATAACTTGCTGCCCGCTTCTTTGTCAACAGGTCCTTCATGAATTTAGCATACCCAGGCATCTGTTACAGCGACTCCACCAATGGAACATTAATAGTCAGCTGCTTCAACATGGTCATGAATTTACTGAACCTGGTGTCATCAGCTTTCTTCTTCAGTCTCTGCGGAAAAGGTGGTGGTGGAAGGGGAATCGTTTTCTCCACCACTTCCTCTTTATCTTGCTTCCGATTATCAAACTTTTCAGGAGTGTCATCAGCCTTCTTCTTCAGTCTCTGAGGAAAAGGTGGTGGTGGAAGAGGAATAATTTTCTCCACCACTTCCTTTTTATCTTGCTTCCGATTATCACTCTTTTCAGGCTGGTGACGTCTTGGTGTAACATCATGAGCACTCACTTCAGCTTCTACGGCATCTTCAAACTCTGCTTCATCAACATTCTCTGCTATATCATCAACCACCTGCTTGTCCTTGGATTGATTTTCCAACACTTTACCACTCCGGGTAGTAATAGCCATACATGATCCGTCGTTCCTTGGGTTTTGCACAGTGTCGCTAGGTAACGTTCCAGCCTTTCTTTGGTTGAATGCCACTGATAGTTGACTCAATTGTTGCTTCAGCTATTTTATTGTAGTAGAATGCGAGTCAACCAATTGGTTTATTGAAGACAAATCATTCTTCACCTCGGTTACACCCATGTTGGTTGCCTCCACTCCTTTCAATAGCTTAGCCATCATATCTTCCATGGACATCTTCCCAGAGCCAGACATCACAGCCTCACGATTTCCAGGAGGAACGTACAAACCACTCCTGTCGGTCTTATTCTTCCAACTACCTTGATCACGGTCCTTATATCCTGATTTATCTTAATAGTTCCGACCTTGGTTTCCTTGGGTATTGCCTCAAAACCCCCCTGATTATTCAAGTAGTTTGCTTCTTCCTCAGAGTCTGATTCATCTCTTCCCTGTGATACAATGGCCTTAACCTTTTTGGTCTTCCCTGATAGTAAGTGCTTGGTAAGAAGATCCATCTGCATTTTCATGTGAGCCATATCCTGGTCACGCTCCTCTTGTCTACGCCTATTCTCTGCAGTCATGCCAATGGCTATAGTAGAGCTTGCTACCTCAGAATTCCTGGTATGCCAAGCTATACTCTGATTTGTCATACGGTCCAGCATATCACTTGCCTCAATGAAAGTAAGGTCCATAACTGACCCTCCTGCAGCATTATCAACCACTGGCTTAGTCACCGAATTCAAATACCTGTATAATATCTCCATCAAGTGGATATTTGTCATATGATGATTTGGGCACCGCATAAGCTTCTTCTTGAACCTCTCCCATGTTTCGTGGAGAGCTTCATTTGGAAGCTGTCGAAAATTGCTTATCTCATCTCTTAATTGGGTTCTTTTGGATGGCGGAAAGAATCTTTCTAGGAAAGCGTCTTTCAATTGCCTCCAATTTGTAATAGAATCAGGAGTTAGACCGTTCATCCATAGAGTTGCCTCCCCAGAAAGAGACAATGGAAATAAGCGCAGCCGAATTGTATTCTGCCCAACTCCTGGATTGTCAAACGACTTGCATGTTGAAATAAAATTGACCAGATACATATTCGGATCATCTCCTGCAAGTCCACCAAATAACCCCTTGAGATGCAATAACTGAATCATGGTTCTAGTGATATTGAACTTAGCTCCGGGTGCCAAGGGTGGAGGAATAATAGCCCCTGTGGCACCAGCTCCATCCAGATCGTCATCATCATCATCAAAAGGAGCCTGCATAGCTCGGCGGTCAGGTCTCATTCTAGATTGACGATCTCTCCTGTGCATAGGTGTCGCCACCTCATCAGTACGCCTAGGATTCAGTAACTCATCATCACCCAGGTCCTCATCATCAGGATTTGTTGCCCGACCTGGGTTATCAATATTCTGTTGATGCACTTGAGCAGCTGCCAACGCAGCTAATCTAGCCTGCTCCTGTTGAGCAGCCCTTCTTTCAATGATACGTTGTGCATCCATTCTGCCAATAAGTTGAGGTTCAGGATTTATGGGTAATAACGGTTGACCTGAACTTCGAGTGTTTGGCATGCACTCAAACAAACCTGAATAAAACAAAAACAACAACTAAAAGTAAAATCTGAGAATTTTTGACCAAAGGGTCTAGTAACTATCACAAACTTAGTTGACTACTGTATTCCCCGACAACGGCGCCAAAATTTGATAACGCCCAAACTACAGCTCTCGTAAGAGTGTAAGCGTTCGCTATCAAATATAGAACCCAACTGGGTTGGGTGCCGAATCCCACAGGGAATACTTGGTCACTATGTGTTGCAACTATTAGTAGACTGTTGGTCTAAAATTCCACGGAAAAGGGGGGATTGGATTGTTGCGTGAATTAATTCTATGGAAGTAACAACAGAATGCTTTGTTTAGTAAGATTTAATCACAGAGAAAAATAAGTTAGGGTTATGTCCACCTTATGAGTTGTACGAATCTATTAACTATGAGTAATGCGGAATTCAGACAAGCATGCACTTATAGAGATTCGTATTCTAATGGTAAATCCTAGTGTTTCTCAACCATCAAGGATTATTTCACTTTAACTCTCTCGAGCTTAAAGCGTATAACTAATGGTACGAACTCTCCAAGAGGTTAGCCCAGTTACGGCACTAATGTGTAAATAGGGGTTGGTAGCCCTATTTCCTTGTCACAGTCTCTTTTCCAAACATGTAACTTTTCTCTCGAACAAGTTAATGCTATAATGGCCTATTCTCTATGTTTGCACCACGAGAATTAAATTAAAACGAAGAGAGTAATGATATAAGTAGCATACGCATCAAGAATTCACAAACTCATGGTAATAGATAGTATATCAAAAGGCTTCCATAACCCTAACAGAGAAGTTTAGCTACTCATAATTGTAAAGGAAAACAACGAAGAAATCATCATCATCATACCAAAACTATAACAATCTCACGATGGGTATGTATTGGCGTCACTATGAGAATGACGTGATTTCCTCTCTAGCCGTTCTTGTAGCATTTTTTCTCTGTCTAAACTTACAGAATCTGTAAACTGAATAAAATAAAAAGTGATCGAATGAATCACTGCATGAATGAATGCATGAATGCTTAAAAATTCAGCAAATAGGGTTTTTATAACATCCTTGTCCTAGTCCTATTAAGTTACTGCTGCACCCCTAAGTATTTAAAAATACTGCTTTTGGCTGGGACAATTTCTCCATGCGTCACATTCAGTCCATAAGCTTCCAAAAGCTGCCTTCCCTCTTCTGTGAAGTTTTCCTTTGCTACCCAAAGGTCCACAAAGTGCTGAAATCTTCATCATTAATACCTGAAAACATGCTAATCACGTAGGTTAGCTCACTTACAGGAAAATGGACTAAAAGTCCAGGAATTATATATTTTATCCTCAAAACTTAGCTATAACATGGGTAAATTATGGTGTTTAGGTGTGTAAATACACCCAACATCACAGATGAACTTCTTGTTCTTCATAACGCTTCTTCTCCTGCTCCCTCTTCTGTCGTACATGTGCTCACCATAACCCTGTCTTTTTGTTTTCCTTCAACTTTGTCATCGTGGTAGTGAAATGTAACCGCTCTGAGTCCATAATTTCTTCTAGTTTGAAATACTGGTCCATCGCGACTAACCAGTCTAAGACCACAGAGGGGTCTCAGCTTCCATAAAAGTTAGGGACCGCTACACAAGTCTTCACAATGACTCCACTTCCCTAAGTATCTGTGCTTCTCCTAAATCTTGCACCATATAAGGGTTGCCCCCACTACTGGAGCCCTCACTCTCTTCTCATTACGTCTTCTCCTTGGGGCATTTGGTCGCCCCCTATTAGTAAGCTTTGCTTCTGACTCACGCCTTCCGTCCTGGCCTCTCTTGCTACTACCTCTATGGGCAGTCCCATCCCAGTGCTTCACAAATAGCTCTCTGGGAAACTTCAACTGCATTTTCCCTGCTCGCTGTACAACACTAAAGCGATTTCCTAAAGGCCTAGTAGGCCTAGCGATGGGAGTAGTTGAATACCTTTTTATTTAAAAGACTAAAAGTCTTTGGCATACCATGCCCAATAATTATTAGACCACATATATATATGATAGTTGTATAACTTTATTTTATTAAGGTGACACATAAGCAAGACGAGCCCTATCATGAGTGGAAAAGTCAGAAAGTGCGAACGAAGATCCATACAGAAAATTCGAATGAGGAAGATACAATCCCATTTTCAGTTTTGAGAATTGTAATACCTGAACATAGTCATTCTTGCTCCATTACATTAGAACTAGAAAGAAGTTACTATCATTCTCGAGCTTTCCTTTGGTACGGACATCCCTTTTTAGACCACTCTTCAACAGCCCTTACCCTCTAGAAAAAACAATATCGTATCTGATTTAGATCTTCTTCTTTTTTTCTTTTATTTTATGCTTATTCATTTTTTTCTTAGCCTCATGCTGACACAGCCGTAGATCGGTCCCTGGAAGTCCTCTCTACGATTTCTTCTTTGGATTCTGTTATCTACGAAAGAATGTTCATTTTGAGGCTTTGCTTTCGAACATCTCTTTTCTTACTTTGAGTGAGGATTCTAGAATACTACTACTTACTACGAAGCCTCCTTGTTCCACTTTCTTCCGCAGGCATCTACACTCTAATAATAATTTATCCCTTTGAAGTAAACAACTCCTACCATTTCTTTCCCCTCTCTGATCGCTGTCTCCGCGCAATGAATGGAAATGATTGGAAAAAGAACCTTTGGTATCAGGCATAAGAGCTGGAATAGACTCTCGTATTCGGCAAATAAATGATCGGATCGGGGGGATCGCCCAATAATCAATAATCAAGACTAATACAAGGCTTCCTTCTCCCTTCGGTCGAAGAAAAAATAGAAAGAAAAAAAGTAGTATACTAACCTAACCTTATTGGACAAATGCAAGGTCTTAAGGCCGACCTCTTCGGTGTCTCTTGGCCTTGGAGGACCGTAAGAAGCCCTTGGGTAAAAGACGATCCGGAAAGGAAAGGGAAATGTGCACCCTTGGAAAGAGCTTCGCGGTCAGGTGAAACACATAATGCATATATGGAAACGAAATATCCCTCGAAACCAAGAGCCAAAGGCGACACTTAAAACTTCTTCCGATCTTTCCATGTCCTTTATTTTATTCGGTCCATCAGAGCTTGGAACATAAAGGAGAAATAATTTGTATCTTTTATAGGGACACCCTTCTTTGGAGTTCTCTTTCATCTTTGACTCCCTCTTTTTTCATTCCATCGGGCCATGGCATATATAGAGAATGGTACGATTGCTGTTATAAGGACACCTTCTCCAAACCTTCCCCATGGGTTGTTAATATTTAATATAATATGCAGAAACCCTGACTTCCTGTCTTCTCACAGCTCTTTATCCATCATGCTAGTGAAAAAAGTAAAAGTATGACGGGCTCCTCCATGAGAAAAGAGATTCCTTAGTTAATAGAATATGTCCTTTAACTTGGAAGATTGGTAAACCTTGGTCGTCCTTCGGACTTTAGTTAACATCGAGCCCTCTTTTTAGGAAGAATAGGAAAAGAGTTTCAATATTGAAATAGCATTGGATAAAGGAAGTTTTCATTCATTCAACGGCATTACCGACCGGTCTAGGCTCTTCGGGAGCAGATAATAGGATAGGCTTCTCGTAGGACTAGCTTGTTAGGATAGGTCAGGCAAATTCCTCTAGTGGAAGGAATATTCCCATAGAGAAAAAGCCAATTAGTAAGTAAGATCGAAAGAGTAGGGACAGACTTTTGCATCAATCCTAGCCAGGGAAATCCCCGAATCGAAGGAAGAGTAAGCGAAAGGCTTCACATTCATGCGTAGACTAAGCTATTATCGAAATAAGCGCAGTTCAGAGGGACTGATTGATCAAGGTCTTACAGAATCTTATTTCATAACCAGGATTTACCCATGTACAAACTGTTAGGAATAATGCTTTGACTAGGGGGAAAACGTCGAATAGTAAAGGCTATGCGCAATCAACAATAATCAAATTCTCGAACACCGCCTTTTGCACCTAATATTGTATTCCCCTTAACTCTTGGGCAAGAAGCCCATGGAGTGGTGAATCCCTCAGAGCTTGCATTCCTAGCTTCGGATTTCATTCCTTCAAACAATTCTATCACCCACGGCGAATCGAGTTCAAAGAACTCTTCCCACAGCTAGGGAAGCATGCATTGACAAACTATTCGACATAGGACGACCCTAGATGATTGATGTCATAAACAATCTTTCTTTTCTAAGAGAAGCCTCAAATCGGAAGTTCACACTCAACGTGAAGGAAAGTGCTTATACTCTCTCTGAGCCCTCCATATAATGGAACATCAATAGTGTTGCCTTAGTTCTCTTTTCAGCGCTGATGGAAGCATGCCAAGGCGAATTTGACGATCTCTTTAAACTTTTTCCGGATCTTTATCTTGCCCTATGAGCTTATGCAGTGAGTGCCAATGTGTGAGGATCCTTTAGTTCTGAGCAAGGGCGTCGACCCCTTGAGGAGGACATCTTCTTCTCCATATCTCTTCTAAGATCGAACATGATGGGAACCGTTTGTCTATGTTGTCGAAGAGATGGTCTTGGGACCCCAGTTCCCACAGTAGACATAAGAATTGGATTATTCCTATTAGATATGAGATAGCTCTTTATAACTTATATGGAAACTTCTCTTAAAAGCCTCAGTTGTCACCCCCCTAATCAAAAGACTTATCTTCAATTTCGTAAGGGAGACATCGGCACGATATTGTAGTAATATTAAACTATTGAATAAGAATTGTAGTAGGGCACGGGGTCGTTTTTCCTTTCTCTATCATACATACGAAACCTTAGCTTCACTGACTTTATAAGGTCTAACCTTCGCCACGACATTAGTGGCTTACCTCTTCGCGCTTCCCGCAGGCTTTAATTGATAGAGAGAGAGGAAGCACCGTAAAGATCAATTAGCGAGGTTTTGGGCCGATACAATAATAACTGTGTACTTATCTCATAATGTGAGATAAGAATTAGGAATTAACTTATGTAATAGAGTCGATCCACTAAAGTCTTGAGCAGCGGTGTAGGATCAGATCCCAAAGATAGTAAGTATTTTCTTTCTTACGATAGAAAGTCTTTTTCAAATATTCTATATAAATTTCTCTATGAAACTGAGATAGTTACCTTTCAGAAAACTCTAATAGTAGCATAGGCATTTTGTGTTTCTTGCTTTTCTATTATTCAAAGAAGTCTCTAGGTAGTCTGCAGATAGAAAGAAAAGTACGAACTTGTGATTTTAGACGGAAAGGCATTCTATAAACAAGGTATACATATGCTTGTACTTTTTTTCCTTAGCCTTGCTAATCTTTTCTTTTATTGTTTTCGGACTAGCCTGAGAATTAGAGCTTTTGGGTGGACATAGTAATCCTAGCCCAGGAGTAGAAACCACCCGACCCTAGGGATTTATCCCATCCATTTTCCATAGGGTCCTCGCCCTCTTGACTTGATATGTCAATCATACTAGGCCTATACTATGGTGAGGATCACACACTTTTGATTGTTTAGTTGCTGGGAGGGCTTCTTTAGTCTTCTTTAAGAGCTCGTCCCTAATAACCATTAGATACTTTGACTTCTAGTTAGCTTTAAGGTTAGTAAGAAGTTAGAAAAGACTATCAATGGAAGCATAAAAAGGTCAGTCATCAATCGGACTTCTCACCCGATCAGTCCTCTCTCTTCCTTCACACAATATTATCCATTTCAGTAATAGTTAGAGTCAAAGTTTCGACTTTATCCCATTAACAACCCTTTGTAGACCTACTGAATAACATAAAAGCAAGATCTAGCAAGTCAGCACCAACGCTAGCGTAGGCGATGACCTATAAAGGAACCTGTAATTAAGCCTTCGATGTATGAGAGGACCAGGGTGAAGACAGTAGAGAAGACTTTTTATTACATTATACAGAATGCGATGCCCCAAGGAAAGAAAGTAGCAATTGGCTTTCAATCCTATGATTTTACTCGAATAGCTAATGTCAGAGTAACAGATATGGTTTTTAGAGGAAGCTGCTTTCCCCGAATGCGGAATTGAATGAACTGTTCCTTTTTACTTATAAAATCCTCCTCATCAACTCTCTATCTTTCGAACCCACCTCACCGAGCTTAACACCCTAGAGTCACTCTTGAATCGAGTTAGTGAAGAGACCAAAAGCTATCTTTTTTTATAGTAAGAGATAGAAATGTGGCGAATCGAGAAAGAGCTTATTAGCTTATTTTAAATTCGAGTCTAAGTTATTGAAATATTTATATTCTTATCCCAAATTGGCATATCTATACTTTGCGCCTCTCTATATGTAATTTACCTAATTTAGAAATTGTGTATAATATAGAAATAACGATGATTCGCTTTTTTAAACTTTCTTTAGCCTTTCGTGGATAGCGAATCCTCTTGTCCTCTCAACTCATATTTCCTACGTAGTTCATCGGTTAAACCAATTATTCTCTTCTCAAAGTCAAAGAAATGAAAGAACCACCCCTTCCTGTTTTTTGAACTGTCAGATAGAAAGAAAATTAGACCCCCAAGAGTCCTTCTTTACCAAAACTACTCTGGCTTATACTTCTCTCGTGGACTATCTACCCTCTATTGCATTCCTGCATTTTGCATCTTATAGTCAGTGGCATAGGTACCTCTGCCTTTCTTCTCCTATTTGAAGACCCTTGGCTGAAAGAGAAATCGAGGATTAAGAAAGATATAAAGAACATGTCTCAACTCCACTACAAGAAGATTGGTTGCTCTCTACTTTCTTATTCTCATCCTCGGATTCATCCTATACCATTACTTGAGGTATTTAGGTTGAACTGACATTTTTCCCACGTAGTTAATCAAACTTCAAGGAAGATTAATCACAGCTGAGTCTGAGCACTTCTTCAATTTACTAAGATATCCAGTCTCAAATTCCAAGGTGTGGACCAGGAAATGCTCCCTGAATCATGAAGTTTGAGAGTTTGGGACCAATGCAGTGAATGGTGGTGGGTCTGGTTATTCTAGGGACAACTTTCTAGCCTTCTAGCTAAGTCATAGTCTTATCCCTTTATTTATTCCTTCCTTCAGGCCAGGTATGAAGTGACTGGTTCGATAGGACCAAGATAATTTTTTACCTCCCGACTTTGATTCCCCCTTGACCCAACATAATGGAGGACTCATTGACTTTTACTCAAAAGGTAAACTAAATAAGGGAAATAATTTATTCTATTAGAGCAATTGTAATTGGATTGGTTTGATCGACATCATTGAAAGCAACCCCAACTATATGGTTGAAAATTCTCAAGAGAACAGGATGTGCTCAGCTGTTGAAGGTCCAAAAGCTAGAGATTAACAGACTGGGAGGACGGAGACTAGAGAATAGGACTTTCTTTTCTCTCTGGATCAGTTCTAGGCCAGGCAGTGTTGTTACAAAAGTAAAGTCAACCATTAGCACTTTTGTTAGAGCCCGCTTACTTGTAAGCTAAGCTAATCCATTTCCAGTCTTTCTGCCCTCGAACCAGTGCATAATCCCATCAAGAAGTGGAAGAAAAGATAATTCCAAAATCGTCTAGGTAAAAAATTAAAGAGCTACATCTAATAACTTCTATGAATATACACTAGGTTGCACAAAAATATCATTTTTGGATCAATCCAAAGCCCAAAAAGGTTTTTAAAAGGTTAAAGGGTTCGTTAAGCGCCTCAAGGCTATGTCATAATAGATCTGAACACTTTCCCCGGATTGACTTCTAGATCATAATTGCTTTAGTAAATAACTAAATAAAATAGATAGATGGGAGATAGAAAAATAGAAGAGAAACGAACTAATTATAGAAATATCTCTCTATCTCTAAGGTTCACTAATTATTTGACTGTTGGTGGGTCTCTTTATATGTGTTGTCCGGAAAGAGGAGGACTCAATGATTATTCGTTCTCCGTAACCAGAAGTTCAAATTTTGGTAGATAGGGATCCCGTAAAAACTTCTTTCGAGGAATGGGCCAGACAAGGTCATTTCTCAAGAGCAATAGCTAAAGGTCCTGATACTACCACTTAGATCTGGAACCTATATGTTGATGCTCACGATTTCGATAGCCATACCAGTGATTTGGAGGAGATCTCTCGAAAAGTATTTAGTGCACATTTCGGTCAACTCTCCATCATCTTTCTTTGGCTGTGCGACATGTATTTCCACGGTGCTCGTTTTCTAATTATGAAGTGTCGCTAAGTGATCCAACTCACATTATGCCTAGTGCCCAGGTGGTTTGGCCAATAGTGGGCCAAGAAATATTAAATGGTGACGTAGGCGGGGGTTTCCGAGGAATACAAATAACCTCTATTTTTTTTAGATTTTGCGAGCATCTGGAATAACTAGAGAATTATAACTCTATTGTACAACAATTGGGGCATTGGTCTTTGCAGCGTTAATGCTTTTTTCTGGTTGGTTTCATTATCATAAAGCGGCACCAAAATTGGCTTGGTTTCAAGATGTAGAATCTATGCTGAATCACCATTTGACAGGGCTACTAGGACTTAGGTCTCTCTCTTGGGCGGGGCATCAAGTACACGTATCTTTACCGATTAATCAATTTCTAAACGCTGGAGTAGATCCTAAAGAGATAACACTTCCTCATGAATTTATCTTGAATCGAGATCTTTTGGCTCAACTTTATCCCAGTTTTGCCGAAGGAGCAACCCCATTTTTCACCTTGAATTGGTCAAAATATGCGGACTTTCTTACTTTTTGTGGAGGATTAGATCCAGTAACTGGGGGTCTGTGGATGACTGATATTGCCCATCACCATTTAGCTATTGTAATTCTTTTCCTGATAGCGGGTCACATGTATAAGACCAACTGGGGTATTGAGAACGCTCAAATTACACTCTTGAATGGGTGTAAGCGATCGTTGTCACTATAAAACCCAACTAGGTTGGGGTCTAATCCCACAGGGAATATGGTGTGAACTTCGATTTATTTACGAAATGCTTTATTGATAGTTTACTGTTTCTGAAAGATGGGGGTTTAAGTTTCACAGAAAGCCAAATGTCACTTTCAATACTTCAATGTTTGTAATCAATATAAATGAGAAACCAAAGTTATGTTCACCATGGGTATTAGGAGTTAACAAATACTAGGTAGTGCTTGGGATTCTTGGAGTAAGTAGAAACAACAGAATATCCTTGACTATGATACTTTCTGACTTATCTCTCAACCTCACCAGACCATTTATTATCTAATTCTCTTGAACTTAGATAATTTATCTATTTCCAATAGGATGTTATCTCAGGTAGATTAATCCAGTTATGGCATCAATTATTAAACAGAAGGTTGGTAGCTTCCGAGTCCCTGTTGATAATTCACGACCTCTAGTCCATTTCTCCGTTAGAAGCAAATAAAACCTAAGGTATAATCTAATGTTTGCAACCACTAGATTTCAGTTAAAACAACAGAATTTCAAGACGTTCTACTACTCTTTGAATCCGTTAAACACCTAGCATCATATCAAACCCTAATCCATGGATCCCATAACTCCGGCTAATGAAATTAGTTGCTCATGATTTGATGAACGAAATAACAAGTTGAATTAATGATGATAAGGATCAACTTACAAATGGATGAAAAACAACAAGTAGTTCATTCAATTTAATCACAAGGTGGAAGATCAAAAATAGTTGATAAGAAACAAGAAAAATATTTGATTGTAAAGATGAAGCAATGTTACGTACTTCTCTTCAGAAGTTCTTGTCTGATAATTAATGATCGATTCTCCTTAAAAACCCTAAAACAAGTCTTTAAATAGTCAACCCTAAATAAGGAAACAAAATTAAAGTTTTAGTTTTCTCTTCGAATTAGACGACCATGCTTTTGACGGTGCGTCAAACACCTAACGACGTGTGCGAGATGTCGTCAAAGATTCTAGTGAATTGTTATCTTCTGACTTTTCAGACGGAAATACTGACGGTGTGTCAAAAATATTGACGGCGCTTGCAAACTGGCGTCACAACTCCACAGGTAAACAACATATTCTGCCTCAAGTTGACGACAATTTTGATGAGATGTCACATATTTGACGGCCCCTTCGAATCACCGTCGTGGTTCATCTTAACTTCTCAGGTTCTGTCTAAGCTTAAAGGCAACTTTGATAGCCTGTCCTATGTATGACGGTGCTTCAGGATGATCTTCAGACACATTTCAGCTTATTTACACCAGATTTCAGCTATTTTATTATTCTTTCCTTTGGTTTTCTCCCCGATCACTTGTATCTGCATTAACACACAACAAACGATCAAAAACAATAAAAGTTGCTTAAGACTTCACAATTATTCTAGGTTAAAGGCCTTAGATGTGTTCGCAATTGCGCACACATCAACACCCTCAACTTAAGGCAATTTCTTATCCTTAAGCAACTTAATCTAACTACGAAAACACATACAACATGAATAGCTCAACACAAAGCTATCCTTTCAATGACAAACCAATGCGAATATCATTGAAACAACACTGTAACACAAAGGAATCAAGCTGCAGCATAAATCTTGGCCACAATAACCATTCACCTATCAATACCTAATTTTCTAAACAAACGAGTAGCTAGTAAAGATACCAGTGTGCCCTCACAACAAAGAAACCCCCCTCTCTTCATATGAGAATTCCAACCATACGAATTGGGGGTTATCAAAAAACTCTCACTCTCACAAGAAAGTTCTAGTCAATGTATTGCAAATACCATAGGCTTGCCCTTATTTTCGTTACCAGACCTCAGATAGGCCAGTCAAGATCACTATAGGACTTCTTTTAGGCTTGTAATGTGGTTTAGGGCTGGTATGACATCCAAGATTATTTAGAGTGACTATACCTCCTTGACACTATACTTCTTTCTTGGACTCAATAAGTATCCTCATCCGTTTCTCCTCTTCTCTTGATTATCCATATTCAAGTTGGGTGCTACCCATCTCCACTATTTTTCTCTTTTTTTTATTAGCATTGTTAGCACCCAACTTTAGTTCATTCTATTTTATCCCACCCTTCTTCATACCCTCATCTTACACCATGCACCTCTAAGATAGCTACCCTCAACTTAGGTTGTTTACCTAAATCAAGGTGTTCAGTGTCCAAGGAAGCCCAGGGGTAAATATGTTTATTATGGCATTAATGATAAGGTGAAAAGTGCCACACAAAAGAAATGGTCAAACTAGGCTCTAAACAGGGATCAAACTGGTGTTATGCATACAGGGAAGGATATTTAGGCTAAAAGTGAGTTAATAAACGATGGCCTATGATCCTGTCCTGACTGCTATCCCAAGATCATGGCAAGACTAACCAGGCAAGTTCTAGCTTTAGCATACAGAGGGAAGAAAGTAATAGCTCACACACACCTGGCACACAAATATATCATATATCACCACTTATCTAGTCCATGCTATTGTTTAGTAATGCTCGTCAAGCATCTATGATTAATGCCACAACAAGATTCACAATGGTCACAAGTAAATATAATCCATACAGATTATCGAGCAAGACATTGGAAAGATGGCTAACTGTTGAGCACAATGTCACTGCTTTTTGTGCCCCTTTTTTTTTTGAAAAACAACAACTTAAAACTAAAGAAGAAACTAGATTAAGAGTTAGAGTATACCTGGACTGAGTCATTCTCAAGGATCATGGGTTGCTTCCCATGCAGTGCTTGATTTAATGTCACGGCACGACATAGGTGTCTTGATTACCTCAGACTTCATTGAGACAGATAATGGTGGTTCTTTTCACTGATTCTTCCAGGCCAATGTAAAGCTTTACCCGTTGCCCATTTACCTTGAATGTACGACCATTTTCATTTTCGAGCTCCACTACCCCAGATGAGTGGACTTGATTTACCTTAAAAGGATCAGACCACTTAGATTTCAGCTTCCCTGGAAACAATTTGACTCTGGAATTGAACAGAAGCACCAAGTCCCCCTTTTTGAACTCTCATTTCTCTATTTTCTAGTCATGGTACCTTTTCATCTTTTCTTTATACAAATCTGCTCGTTCATACGCCCTGAGACGGAATTCATCTATCTCATTCAGTTGCCCTAGTCTCATCTCTGCTGATTCCTTCCAATTCAAATTCAACCTCTTGAGCGCCCATAAAGCCCTCTGTTCTAGCTCTATTGGCAAATGGCATGCTTTTCCATAGACCAGCTGAAATGGTGACATGCCAATAGGTGTCTTGAAAGTAGTTCGGTATGCCCACAAGGCATCATCAAGTTTTTGGGACCAGTCTTTTGGGCTAGTATTCACCGTCTTGGCTAGGATGGCCTTAACTTTATGATTTGACACCTCCACTTGCCTACTGGTTTGCGGGTGATATGGAGTAGCCATCCTGTGTTGTTTCACTCCATATTTTGCCAGAGTTGCTCAAAATAATTTTTTGCAAAAGTGAGATCCTCCATCGCTTATGATAGTGCACGATACTCCAAAGTGAGAGAAGATATTCTTCATTAGAAAAGCAACGACTCTCTTTTCCTCATTGTCAACCAGAGCAGCAGCTTCGACCCATTTAGAAATATAGTCAACAACAACCATAATATACTTCATTCCATAAGAACTTACAAACGGCCCCATGAAGTCAATGCCCCTGACATCAAATAATTCCACTTCAAGCATCTTAGTCAAGGGCATTTCATGCCTTTTAGATATTAACCCCTGCCTCTGGAATTGGTCATATTTTTGCACAAACTCGTGGGCATCTTTAAATAATGTTGGCCAATAATATCTAATCCACAACTCCTTCCTAGCCGTTCGGTAACCTGCATGGTGACCCCCAACTAGGGAAGCATGACATGCTTCCAGTATACATATTACATCTACTTCAGGCACACATCTCTGTATGATACTATCTGCACATCACCGAAAAATATAAGGCTCATCCTAGAAGTAATGTGTTACATCATGCAAGAACTTCTTCCTTTGGTGGAATGAAAGATATTTAGGGATGAGCTCACTCACAATGTAGTTTGCATAATCTGCGTACCAGGGCAGTGATTCCAAAGAAGTTACCAGGATCTCCTCTCAGGAAATGCATCATTTATATTTGTTTCATCATTAGCTTCCTGTTCACCTTCCATTCTAGATAAATGATCTTCAACCTAATTTTAACAACCTTTCCTATCTTTAACTTCGAAATCAAACTCTTGCAGTAGCAACACCAATCTAATAAGCCTTGGTTTAGCATCCTTCTTGGACACTAAATACCGCAATGCCGCATGGTCAATATGGACTACCACTTTAGTCCCAAGCAGATAAGATCTGAATTTCTCGAAAGCCTACATCACAGCTAGCAGCTCCTGTTCAGTTACTGTGTAATTCCTTTATGCTCCATTCAGTGCTTTGCTGGCATAATATATTGGGTAAAATAATTTATCCCTCTTTTGTCCCAATACAGCTCCCAGTGCGACACTACTTGCATCACATATTATTTCAAATGGTTTTGCCCAGTTAGGTGTAATAACAATAGGGTCCTCAATCAGCTTCTTTTTAAGGCACTCAAATGCCTTCAAGCATTCGTCGTTGAATAGGAATTTCACTTCCTTCTCCAACAGCTTGCAAAGTGGATTTGCAACTTTGGAGAAGTATTTTATGAATCTCCGATAGAACCCTGCATGACCAATAAAACTATGCACTTCCTTTACTAAAATAGGAGGTGATAATTTCTCGATAACTTCTACCTTTGCTTGATCAACTTAAATCCCTTTTTTGAAGATTTTGTGGCCCAACACGATACCCTCCTTTACCATAAAATGACATTTTTCCCAGTTGAGCACTAGATTAAATTTAACACATCTTTGCAAGGCGACATTCAGATTCTCCAGACACATTTCAAATGAATCACCTACCACAGAGAAATCATCCATGAATACCTCTATGGTGTCTTCCACCATGTCAGAGAAGATAGATATCATGCACTGTTGAAAAGTGGCCGGTGCATTGCATAGCCCAAACGACATCCTCTTAAATGAAAATATGCCATATGGGCATGTAAATGTCATTTTCTCTTGATCTTCCGGGGCAATGCAGATTTGGTTATATCCAGAATAACCATCCAAAAAGCAATACCACCCCCTACCAGCCAATCGATCAAGCATTTGGTCCATAAAGGGCATGGGGAAGAGGTCCTTTAGAGTCCAAGCGTTAAGCTTATGGTAATCCATGAAGACCCTCCACTCGGTTACTGGTCTGAGTGGAATCAACTCGTTATTTTCATTAGAAACCACCATTATACCCCCTTTCTTAGGCACGCATTGAACTGGACTTACCCATTTACTGTCAGAAATAGGGTAAACTACTCTTGCATCCAACCACTTAATAATATCCTTTTTAACCACCTCCTGCATTGGTGGATTCAGATGGCACTAATGCTTGATGGTAGGAGTACATTCTTCTTCTAGTTGGATTTTATGCGTACAGATGCCAGGGGGAATGCCAATAATATCTGCGATGGTCCATCTGATTACTCTCTTGTGCCTCTGAAGTACTAAAACAAGTGCATTTACTTGTTGTTCTTCCAAATCAGCTGCAATAATAATAGGTAGAGTACTTCCTTTCCCCACAAACACATACCGTAAGTGACCAGGCAGCTCCTTCAATTCTAACATCGATGGTTCTTCAATAGATGGCTTGGCTGGTGGTGTTGGTCGATTTGACAGATCAAGGTTGAGATTTTTAGGAGCAAAATAATACGAGCCCAGGAAAGTCAGGGCACAAACTGTCTCTTCATATTCCTCAATGCCTTCTCTATCATAGTTCATCACAACCACGGCTAAGGGATCAATAACCAGCTGTTCAGTTCTGACCACATCCTGTTCGTCCTCAAAATACACATCAACCACTAAGAACACACTTATTTCCTCATGATGCTTCATTGATTTTCCCATATCAAACTGTACCTCTTTATTATATACCCTGAATAAGAGCTCATTCTCTCTCAAATCGATCAACACACTTTCGGTTGCGAGGAAAGGTCGAACCAAGATTATGGGCACCTCGAAGTCCACCTCGTAGTCCAGAATGATGAAGTATGCAGGGAATATGAAATTTGAGACCTTCACCAACACATCATACAGAATGTCAACAGGTCACTTTACTAATCTGTCGGCCATCACCAGCCTCATGTTGGTAGGTGTGGGATTCCCAGGCCCAACTTTTTATAAATAGTCAATGGCATCAAGTTAACACTTGCCCACAGTAATTGTTCAGGGAATAGTGACTGCACCTGGGTCTGACTTTTTCTACATCAAGTTTATTGTGGGAATAACACTTCAAAGGTGGAGATCTGCTTCTAGTTCACAACTCACTGTTTGTTGTTTGGTAAATAGGTCTTTCATGAATTTTGCATATCCTGGCATTTGCTCAAGTTCTTCGATCAAAGGCACATTTATAGTCAATTGCTTGAGTATTGCTAGGAACTTACTGAATTTTGCATCATCCGCCTTCTTTCTCAGCCATTGAGGAAAGGGAGGTGGTGGCCTTGGGATGGGTTTCAACACCACTTCCTCTTCCTTCTCCTTGTTCGACATATCAATAGAACTATTTATCTTCTCAGACTCCTCTGGGTGTTGTTCTGCTGGTTTCTCTGCAACTTCCTCAGTATTCACAGATTTGCCCACAGAAGGGACAGATAACATCTTACTACTCCTAGTGACAATCGCCAGACATGAACTGTCTGTCTTCTGATCCTGACCCATTTGATTAAGTAAAGTACCACTTCTTCCCTGGTTTAGTGTTGATGAAAGTTGACTCATCTGTTGCTCTAACTGCTGGATCAAAATTGAATGTGACTTGACCAGCTGACTCATAGTGGAAAATTCACTCCTCATACTAGTCACTCCTGCATTGGTAGCCTCTACTCTTTTTAACAGTTCTTTTATCATATCCTCTATAGACCACTTTCCCGAGCTAGTTGCAGCAGCTTCTTAATTTCTAGCACGAGCATACAACCCATTTCTGTCATTGCTGCTTCTCTACTTCTCTTTCTCCTTGTCTCTGTGATTAGGATTATCATACCCGTTCCGACCTTGATTCCCTTGGCTAATGCCTCAAAAACCCCCTTGATTAGCAATATAGTTGACTTCTTCTTCAGGTTCCATATCAACACGGTCCTGAATGATTACAGCCTTTACCTTTTCCGTCCTTCCTGAGAATAAGTTCTTGGTGAGTAGGTCTATTTGAGTCTTTAATGGGCTATGTCTTGATCCTTCTTCTCATCTCTTCTGCATTGTTCATCATTCATTCTAATAGGAATAGTTGGACTTTCCACCAAAGCATCGCTGGTGTACCAAGCCCTACTTAGTTTGGTCATCCTATTCAACATATCAGCAGCATCTTGAAATGACAGAGCAATAAATGACCCACCAGTAGCATTATCTACCATTGGCTTTGTCATAGAGTTAAAGGCTTTGTACAAAATCTCTATTAAATGTATGTCCGTTATGTTATGGTTTAGACACTGTGTAAGCTTTTCTTGAACCTTTCCCAAGTTTCATGTAACACCTCATTCAGGAGCTGTGTAAAATTGTTGATCTCATCCCTCAACTGTACCCTCCTGGATGGCTGAAAGAAACTTTCTAGGAAAGCTCCTCTCAACTGCCTCCAGTTGGTTATAGAGTCAGGCGTTAACTTATTTAGACACAATGTTGCCTCTCCATACAGAGACAACGGGAATATCCTTAACCGGATCGTGCTCTGAATCTCCCTTGGGTTATTAAAGGATTTGCAAATGGTGACAAATTTCACCAGATGCAGGTTGGGGTCATCCCTAGGAAGGCCTCCAAATAACCCCTTCAGATTTAAGAGCTGTATCATCATGCTTGTAATATTGAATTTTGCTCAAGGTGCTAATGAAGGGGGAATGATCACACCCATTGCACCTGCTCCATCCACATCATCTTCATCATTATCCTCATACCGCAGCAGTTGTTCTGCCATTCTACTCATGCGGTGGGGATACAAACTGAGTAGTGATCGACGTAACCTATAGAGATCCTACAAATAAACAAAAACAACAACCGAACGTAACTCTGGAAAACTCAACTATCAAAAAATTTTTGCGCACAAACTTTTAGTCTACAACCGTATTCCCTGGCAATGGCGCCATTTTTTATAACGCTCAAATTACACTCTTGAATTGGTGTAAGTGATCGTTGTCAATATAAAACCCAACTAAGTTGGGGTCGAATCCCACAGGGAATAGGGTGTGAACTTTGATTTGTTTATGAAATGCTTTACTGATAGTTTACTGTTTCCGAAAGATGGGGGCTTAAGTTTCACAGAAAACCAAACGTCACTTTCAATACTTCAGTGTTTGTAATCAATATAAATGAGAAACCAGAGTTATGTTCACCATGGGTATTAGGAGTTAACAAATACTAGGTAATGCTTGGGATTCTTGGAGTAAGTAGAAACAGTAGAATATCCTTGACTATGATACTTTCTGACTTATCTCTCGACCTCACCAGACAATTTATTATCTAATTCTATCGAACTTAGATAGCTTATCTATTTCCAATAGGATGTTATCTCAGGTAGATTAATCCAGTTACGGCATCAATCATTAAACAGAAGGTTGGTAGCTACCGAGTCCCTATTGATAATTCACGACCTCTAGTCTATTTCTCCATTAGAAGCAAATAAAACCTAAGGAATAATCTAATGTTTAAAACCACTAGATTTCAGTTAAAACAACAGAATTTCAAGACGTTCTACTACTTTTTGAATCCGTTAAACACCTAGCATTATATCAAACCCTAATCCATGGATCCCATAACTCCGGCTAATGGAATTAGCCGCTCATGATTTGATGAACGAAATAACAAGTTGAATTCATGATGATAAGGATAAACTTATGAATGGCTGAAAAACAACAAGTAGTTCCTTCAATTTAATCACAAGGTGGAAGATCAAAAATAGTTGATAAGAAACAAAAAATATTTGATGGTAAAGATGAAGCAATGTTACGTGCTTCTCTTCAGAAGTTCTTGTATGATAATTAATGATCGATTCTCCTTAAAAACCCTAAAACAAGTCTTTAAATAGTCAACCCTAAATAAGGAAACAAAATTAAAGTTTCAGTTTTCTCTTTAAATTAGACGACGATGCTTTTGACGGCGCGTCAGACACCTGATGACGTGTGCGAGATGTTGTCAAAGATTCCAGTGAATTGTTATCTTCTGGCTCTTCAAACGGCAATCCTGATAGCGTGTCAAAAATCTTGACAGCACTTGCAAACTGGCGTCACAACTCCACTGATAAACAATATATTCTGCCTCAGGTTGACGGCGATTTTGATGAGATATCACATATTTGATGGCCCCTCCGAATCACCATCACAGTTTATCTCAACTTCTCAGGTTCTTTCTAAGCTTGACAATAACTTTGACAGCCTGTCCTATGTATGAAGGTGCTTCAGGGTGATCGTCAGACACATTTCAGCTTATTTACACCAGATTTCAGCTATTTTATTTTTCTTTCCTTTGATTTCCTCCCCGATCACTTGTATCTGCATTAACACACAACAAATGATAAAAACAACAAAAGTTGCTTAAGACTTCGCAATTATTCTAGGTTAAAGGCCTTAGATATGTTCTCGATTGCGCACACATCAGGCATTGGTCATAGACTAAAAGATATTTTAAAAGCCCATAAAGGTCCAATTACAGGTCAGGGACATAAAGGCCTATATGAGATACTAACAACGTCATGGCATGCTCAATTATCTCTTAACTTAGCTATGTTAGGCTCTTTAACCATTGTTGTAGATCATCATATATATTCCATGCCCCCTTATCCATATTTAGATATTGACTATGGTACACAATTGTCATTGTTCACACATCACATGTGGATTGGTGGATTTCTCATAGTTGGTACTGCTGCGCATGCAACCATTTTTATGGTAAGATATTATGATCCAACTACTCGGTACAATGATCTATTAGATCGTGTCCTTAGGCATCGTGATGCAATCATATCTCATCTCAACTGGGCATGTATATTACTAGGCTTTCACAGTTTTGGTTTGTATATTCATAATGATACCATGAGCTTTTTAGGGTGTCCTCAAGATATGTTTTCAGATACCGCCATACAATTACAACCCATTTTTTCTCAATGGATACAAAACACCCACGCTTTAGCACCTGGTGCAACGGCTCGTGGTGCAACAGCAAGCACCAGTTTAACTTGGGGGGAGGTGAGTTAGTAGAAGTGGTTGGCAAGGTGGCTTTGTTTCCTATTCCATTAGGAACTGCCGATTTCTTCGTACATCACATTCATGCATTTACAATTCATGTGACGGTATTGATACTCTTGAAAGGTGTTCTATTTGCTCACAGTTCTTGTTTGATACTGGATAAGGCAAATCTTGGTTTTCATTTTCCTTGTGATGGACCTGGAAGAGGGGGTACATGTCAAGTATCGGCTTGGGATCATGTCTTATTAGGACTATTCTAGATGTACAATTCAATTTCGGTAGTAATATTCCATTTCAGTTGGAAAATACAGTCAGATGTTTGGGGTAGTATAAGTGATCAAGGGGTACTAACTCATATCACGGGAGAAAACTTTACACAGAGTTCTATTAATATTAATGGGTGGCTCCGCAATTTCTTATAGGCATAAGCATCCCAGGTAATTCAGTCTTATGGTTCTTCATTATCTGCATATGGCCTTTTTTTCCTAGGCGTTCATTTTGTATGGGCTTTTAGTTTAATGTTTCTATTCAACGGATGTGGTTATTGGTAAGAACTTATTGAATCCATCGTTTGGGCTCATAATAAATTCAAAGTTGCTCCTGCTACTCAGCCGAGAGCCTTGAGCAATATACAAGGACATGCTGTAGGAGTAACCCATTACCTTCTGGGTGGATTGCCACAACATGGGCATTCTTCTTAGCAAGAATTATTGCAGTAGAACAGTCACTAGGAGGATTTGAAAATCATTATGGCATTACGATTTCCAAGGTTTAGCCAAGTCTTAGCTCAGGACCCCACTACTCATCATATTTTGGCTTGGTATTGCTACCGCACATGACTTCGAGAGTCATGATGATATTACTGAGGAACGTCTTTATCAGAATATTTTTGCTTCTCACTTCGTTTAATTAGCAATAATTTTTTTGTGGACTTTCGAAAATCTATTTCATGTAGCTTGGCAAGGAAATTTTGAGTCGTGGGTACAGTACCCTTTATATGTAAGACCTATTGCTCATGAAATTTGGGATCCTCATTTTGGTCAACCGGCCGTGGAAGCTTTTACTCGAGGGGGTGCTCTTGGCCCAGTGAATATCGCTTATTCTAGTGTTTATCAGTGGTGGTATACAATTGGTTTACGTACTAATCAAGATCTTTATACTGGCGCTCTATTTCTATTATTTCTTTCTGCCATATCCTTAATAGCAGGTTGGTTACACCTACAACCGAAATGGAAACCGAGCGTTTCCTGGTTCAAAAATACCAATTCTCGTTTGAATCATCATTTGTCAGGACTTTTTAGTGTAAGTTCCTTGGCTTGGACAGGGAATTTAGTCCATGTTGCTATTCCTGCATCCAGAGGGGAGTATGTTCGGTGGAATAATTTCTTAGATGTATTACCGCATCCCCAAGGGTTAGGCCTACTTTTTACAGGTCAATGGAATCTTTATGCTCAAAACCCCGATTCAATTAGTCATTTATTTGGTACCGCCCAAGGGGCGGGAACTGCCATTCTAACTCTTCTCGGGGGATTCCATTCACAAACACAAAGTTTATGGTTGACTGATATTGCCCATCACCATTTAGCTATTGTATTTATTTTTCTCGATTGCTGGTCATATGTATATAACCAATTTCAGGATTGAGCACAGAATGAAAGATCTTTTAGATGCACATATTCCTCCAGGGGGGCGATTGGGGCGTGGACATAAGGGTCTTTATGACACAATCAACAATTTGCTTCATTTTCAATTAGGCCTTGCTCTATCTTCTTTAGGGGTTATTACTTCTTTGGTAGATAAACACATGTACTCTTTACCTGCTTATGCATTCATAGCACAGGACTTCACTACTCAAGCTACGTTATATACCCACCACCAATATATCGCAGGATTCATCATGACAAGAGCTTTTGCTCATGGAGCTATATTTTTCATTAGAGATTACAAACCGGAGAAAAATGAACATAATGTATTGGAAAGAATGTTAGATCTTAAAGAAGCTATCATATCTCATTTAAGTTGGGTCAGCCTCTTTCTGGGATTCCATACCTTGGGACTTTATGTTCATAATGATGTCATACTTGCCTTTGGCACTCCGGAGAAGCAAATCTTGATTGAACCAATATTTGATCAATCGATACAAACCGCTCATGGTAAAACTTCATATGGGTTCGATGTACTTTTATCTTCAACAAGTGGCCCAGCATTCAATGTGGGTCGAAGCACCTGGTTGCCGGGTTGGTTAAATGTTGTTAATGAAAATAGTAATTCATTATTCTTAACAATAGGTCCTGGAGATTTTTTAGTTCATCATGCTATTGCTCTTAGTTTACTTACAACTACATTGATCTTAGTAAAAGGTGTTTTAGATGCACGTGGTTCCAAGTTAATGCTAGATAAAAAGGATTTCGGTTATAGTTTTCCGTGCGATGGCCCAGGATGAGGTGGTACTTGTGATATTTCGTCAATGGGACTTTAGCTCAAATAGAATTTGCTTACAATCAGTCCACTAGCCAAACTACTGGTTGTAGTCATTTTGAAGCTGTTTATGGCCAAAATCCCGAGAGTCCTCTGGACTTAGCTCCACTTCCATCTACTCACAACTTTAGTGGATATGCGAGTGAAGAAAATTAAGAAGTTGCATGGGAGATAAAATTTCTAAGAAAAATGAGAGGTATCAAGATTAAGCTAACAAGCATCGCAAGTTTTCTGAGTTCAAAGAAGGGGATCTGGTCTAGGTTCATCTTCGAAAGGAGCCTTTCCCGCAAGGACAATTTGTTAACCTCAAGCCTAGAGCTGATGGACCATTCAAAGTTCTCAAATGCATTGGTGAAAATTCCTACGATGATTGAACTACCAAATGAGTATGAGGTTTTAGAAAGGAATAAATCTTTCTGATCTTTCTCCTTATTATGGTCGACGAAAGCACTAACGACTCGGGGGCGAGTCTTTTTCAACGTCGACGAGGAGAACTCAAAATAAAGAAAGTTTTTTTGGCTGTAGTTTATCCAGGTTGGGTAAATTTCTTGTGAAATATCATCTAAGAGAGGGGCTTTCTTTCTTCAGAATACGAGGGAAATGCCCCCGGGTATCGAAGTTAGCGAATAGAGAGGGCGACGAGTGGTCACGTCAAAGTGTGCCAATCATGGTGATCAAACCTTCTTTTTGGTAGATCTCCTAGCCTTTCTAAGCTGACGAAACATGCCCTTCATCCTCCTTTCTTCCCTTTACCCTTCCTTCTCTTTTTCTCATCTGTCTTGGTCTGGTGGTTCGCCTAGTTGGAGGCTTTCAGCTCCATGCTGTAGGTCAGGGGTTGGTGCTACATTTTCCTAATGTTTCTGATGTTGTTGATTTTGCTTTCGTGTCAGTGTGAATCATACGCCGGATGTAATTAGATATATATCATACCAAAATCTATAGTCTAGTGGAGTATCCTCCGTGTAACATATACTAGGCGATTTAGTTCATTTGGGACACGTGGGCCAAGAAGCTCTAGGCAATTCTCATGATCACGGTCGATCATGGTTCAACTCCACGTCGTGAAAGTGAAACCAATTATTTCTTTATTTTTTGCTTTTATCTAGTTGTGATTCAGGAAAGGTTAAGACTCGAGTCAAAACGTGAGACAAGAATGACAACATAAGGAACAAAACACACTCCAAATCAGTCCATAATCTTAAGGATCCGAGGACCAAGATGGAGACCACTCTCGGATTCGCTATTGTAATACCCCGCATGTTTCTAAGCAAGGAAGTGAATAAGTATTCCTACGTATGAAATCTCCTATCCTGTGATTCATACTTGAGTACATGACTTAAAATGAATATCCTAGTGATAGGATAGCTTATGACGCATTAAGCATGTTCATATGAGTCACTTAAGGTAATACAAGCTAAGAGTTTTTGAATCCATCAATTTTTAGTGTTCGATTTTGCAAGGGTCATCTTTGAACGAGTATAACTCGATGTTAATGTGGTATTATGGCTGATTTAGACCCACCAAATTGTAGATAATTGAATTATCTTTCCAACGATACCAATTTAGCCTTAATCCAATACCCGAGGGAAAAGTTATGCCCATTTTCGTGAGAGACAGTAAGCATAGGCGATTGGTTAGGCGCCGCCCAACCCAAGCATAGGCGATTGGTTAGGCGCCGCCCAACCTAGATTAGGAAATCACTTGGGCGCCTCCTAAGTCAGTTCCAGGTGCCAAAAACACTCCATTTTGAGTTATTTTAAGGGTAATTAAGTCATTTAACACTCCTTACACGTCCCTAAACTTAACCCTACAAAATATATAGATTCTAAATATATTACAACCCTATTATAACCTCAAAGCTCATCATCCAAGAGCACTAAAAGAGAAAAAACAACTAGGGTTGCATAACTAAGCTTGAAGATCCGATTTCAAGGAAATTCCTCCGTCAATCTCCAAGAATCTTCCTTCTAAGGTATTGATGATAGGCGAATTTACACGCCCATATCAACATATTTTGCCCATATTTTAGCCTAGTTTTGAGAACAAAGTATATATTTCATGCACTTTTAGTTCTTTTTCCTGTAAATGAGCTAACAAACATGATTAGTAAAGTTTCAGGTATAAATGATGCAGAATTCAGCATTTTATGGCTTACTTGACGCAAAAGAAAGCTCACGAAGGAAGGGAAGGGAGTTTACACGCCTAAGGACCAAAACTGCTGCATGGAAAATCTGTCCCGGGCTAAAACAACATTTCTGAAGACTTTGGGGATTTGCAGTAACTTAGTTGGATTTGGACAATGATACATTAACCTAGTACAATTGGGTTATGTATTTCATTAGTTTATTTGGATTATGATAATGTTACATTAACCTAGTACAATTGGGTTATGTATTTCATTAGTTTATTTGGATTATGATAATGTTACATTAACCTAGTACAATTGGGTTATGTATTTCATTAGTTTATTTGGATTATGATAATGTTACATTAACCTAGTACAATTGGGTTAAGTATTACATTAGCCTAGTAGGATTTGGTTAGATATTTTATTTATCTAATAGGATTAGGATATGGGTATTATAAATACCCTATTTTGCTAGAGATTTTACAACTTTGAATTACAACTCTCATTCTACTTTTAACATCATCTTCTTACATCTTCTAATTCTTCCATTAATTCTATTTTTCTTCTTCAACTCTTCTATTCTTAAATTCCACAACTAGAGAATCGTTACTTTGCCTAGGAATTCACGCCTCACGCCTACTACCTAAGCTACACAAAATTACTCAATCTTTTGGTATAACAACAATGTCAATCGTGATCTCCTTCGTATTCATGGGTAACTAAACTTCTCTGTTGGGGTTATGGAAGCCGTATGAGATACTATCTATTGCTGTGAGGTTGTGAGTTCGCGACACGTATACTGCTTATATCATTATTCTCTTCATCTTAGTCTACATTCTTTGTGGTTGCAAACGCAAGAATACGCCAGTATAACATTTAACTTGTTCGAAAGAAAGGTTATTTGTCTGGAAAAGAGATAATGTCAAGGTAGTAGGGTCACCCCCTAAAATTCCCTACTAAAAAGCTAGTGCCGTAACTGGACTAACCTCTTGGAGAATTCGTACCGTTAGACACGCTTTAAGCTCGAAAGAGTTAAAGTGAAATAATCCTCGAATAGGTCGAAAGACGCCTGGATTTACCATCGAATACAATTCTCTATAAGCAGTTGCATGTCAGAATTCTACACACTCATAGCCAATAGAGACGTATACCTCAGAAGGTGGACATAACCCCAACGCCTCAATTCTCATTGTTTACAACTTACGTAACAATCTTTCTCTTTTACTTTGCTATTTTCAGCTTTTATTTAATTGTTTTGGTGACACATTACAATCCCCCCTTTTTACGAGACTTGTACTAAAAGTCTAGAAATCTTGCTTACTTGTTGGCCAAGCTATTCCCTGTGGGATCGACACCCAACCCAGGTTGGGTTCTATATTTGCTAACGACCGCTTTACACTCCTACAAGAGCTGTAGATTGAGCGTTATCAAAAATTGGCGCCGCTGCCGGGGAATACAAGTGTCAATCAAGTTCGTGATAATTACTAGACCCTTTGGTCAAGGATTCTCGTACTTTTACATTTAGTTTTTGTTTTTGTCTACTACAGGTTTTTATTTTAGTGCATGCCCCATACTCGAAGTTCTGGTCAACCGCTATTACCAATCAATCCTGAACCACAACGCATTGGTAGAATGGAAGCACAAGATGAAATCCCAAGGATGGCTGCTCAACAGGAACAAGCAAGATTGGCTGCCCTTGCCGCAGCCTAGGTTCAACAACAGAACATTGATAACCCTGCACGAGCAACAAATCCTGACGATGAGGATTTAGGTGATGACGAATTACTAAACCCAAGGCATGATGCTGAAATCACAACACCTGCCAACAGAAGAGGTCGACAAGCTCGGTTTAGGTATGATCACCAACCCATGCAACCAGCTTTCGACGATGATGATGATGATCTTGATGGAGTCAGGGCCACAGGAGCTATTATTCCCCCACCATTAGCGCCCGGAGCCAAGTTCAACATCACAAGAACCATGATTCAGTTATTGCAACTCAAGGGATTGTTTGGTGGACTAGCAGGCGATAATCCGAATATGCATCTCATCAACTTTATTTCTACATGCAAGTCTTTTGACAATCCTGGTGTTTGTCAGAATGCAATTCGATTACGTCTATTTCTATTGTCTCTGTTTGGGGAGGCAACACTATGGTTGAATGGGCTGACTCCTGATTCAATTACAAATTGGAGGCAATTGAGAGACGCTTTCCTAGAAAGATTCTTTCCGCCTTCCAAAAGGGCACAATTGAGAGATGAAATCAGCAACTTTCGTCAGCTTCCCACTGAAGCTCTTCATGAAACATGGGAGAGGTTCAAGACAAAGCTAGCGAGATGCCCAAACCATCACATGACTAATGTTCACCTCATGGAGATATTATATAGAGCCTTGAATTCAATAACTAAGCCAGTGGTGGATAATGCGGCTGGAGGATCATTTATGGATCTCACCTTTGGTCAAGCAAGCAATATGCTAGATCGCATGACGAAACAAAGTAGAGCTTGGCATACCAGGGATTCCGAGGTAGCAAGCCCTACTTTATCTATAGGCATGACTGCAGACCAAAGAAGAAGACAAGAAGAACGTGATCAAGATTTAGCGCACATGAAAACGCAAGTGGATCTTCTGACAAAGCATTTATTATTAGGGAAGACCGAAAAAGTGAAAGCTGTGGCGCTAAAAGGAAGAGACGAATCTGATTCGGAAGAGGAGGCCAACTACTTGAACAATCAGGGGGGTTTCCGTGGGAATACCCAAGGAAACCAAGGTCGGAACTATTATGATAAATCTGGAAGCAAAGACCAAGGTAGTTGGAAGAAAAATAATGAAAAGAGTGGTTTGTACGTTCCCCCTGGTAAACGTGATATCACCACATCTAATTCTGGAAGTATGGAAGACATGATGGCTAAACTACTGAAAGGAGTGGAAGCAATGAGCGCAGGAGTTACTGAGGTAATTAATGATTTGTCCTCCATGAAACAACTAATTGATTCTCATTCCACTTCAATCAAGCAAATAGAGTAGCAATTGAGCCAACTTTCAGCAACACTCAATCAAAGAAAGGCTGGCACTTTACCTAGCGATACTGTGCAAAACCCAAGGAATGATGGGTCATGCATGGCCATCACTACCATAAGTGGTAAGGTGCTGGAACCTTCAGCAAAAGGCAAGCAAGTGGCTGACGAAGTTGCGGACATGGATGATAACGCAAAAGGAGAAAATGCCGCAACAACCAGTCCTGACGTCAAGGACGTCACGCCCAGTGACGTGCAGCCTGAAAAAATGGAAAAACGGAAGCAAGAGGAGAAGAAAACTGTGGAGAGAACACTTCCATACCCACCACCACCTTTTCCCCAAAGACTGAAGAAGGTGGCGGATGACACCAAGTTCAACAAATTCATGACTATGTTAAAGCAGCTGACCATTAATGTTCCATTGGTGGAGGCACTTGAACAAATGCCTGGGTATGCGAAGTTCATGAAGGATCTTTTGACAAAGAATAGGGCAGCAAGTTATGAGCTGAAAGACGATGTGCATCATTGTAGTGCAATTGCTACCCGATCGATAGTTCAGAAGAAGGCCGACCCCAGAGCTTTCACTATTCCTTGCACCGTCGGATCTTTGAACTTTGCCAAAGCATTATGTGAATTAGGAGCCAACATCAATTTGATGCCATTATCGATCTACAAGAAGTTGGGGTTAGGAGATCCTACTCCAACCAATATGAGGCTCGTATGACAGATAGGTCGGTAAAACGACCTGTTGGTATTCTATGCGATGTCTTGGTAAAAGTTTCTTCATCTATCTTTCCAGCAGACTTTGTCATCTTGGATTGTGAAGCAGATTCTGAGGTTCCCATAATCTTGGGGTGCCCTTTCCTTGCTACAGGAAGTGTGCTCATTGATTTGAGAGCTAATGAACTTTCATTCTGAATAAATGACGAAGTGGTTCGTTTTGATGTTTGCAAAACAATGAAGCAACCCAAAGATCTTAGTGTATTTTCGGTGGCTGATGTTTTCTTTGATGATGAGAAAGAACTTCTTGAAGAAGAGCAAATTATTGATGATCCCTTGGAGGTTGTGCTCATGAATGGAGAGAGTGAAGATGTTGAAAATTCTGAAGAAGCCATTTGTGCTCTATCGGGATTAGGAACATATCGCTATACTCCCAAGAAGCTGGATCTTGATCTCAAGAATCGGTCTACACCACCAGCTAAGCCATCTATTGAAGAGCCACCCACGTTAGAATTGAAGGAGCTGCCAAGTCATTTGAAGTACGCATTCTTAGGAAGCGGAAACACTCTTCCAGTCATTGTGGCAGCTGATTTGGGTGAGCGACAAGTTGCAGCTCTTATTGCTATTCTACGCAAATATGTTAGAGGTATTGGATGGACCATTGCGGATATTATTGGTATTCCACCTGGGATTTGTACACATAAAATTCAGCTTCAAGAAAATTGCACACCCACCATTGAGCATCAAAGGCGTCTAAACCCACCTATGCAAGAAGTGGTGAAGAAAGAGATCATCAAGTGGTTAGACGCAGGAGTTGTGTATCATATTTCTGATAGTACATGGGTAAGCCCTGTACAATGTGTTCCCAAGAAAGGAGGTATGACGGTGGCTGCGAATGCAAAGAATGAACTTATTCCACTCAGGCCCGTCACTGGATGGAGAGTATGCATGGACTACCGCAAGCTAAATTCTTGGACACTCAAGGATCACTTCCCAATGCCATTTATGGACCAAATGCTAGATCGATTAGCGGGGAAAGGATGGTTTTGCTTCTTGGATGGTTATTCAGGCTATAATCAGATTTGTATTGCACCCGAAGACCAAGAGAAGGCAACGTTTACATACCCATATGGTACGTTTGCCTTCAAACGTATGCCATTTGGGTTATGTAATGCACCAGCCACCTTTCAACGTTGTATGATGTCTATTTTCTCTGATATGGTTGAAGACACTTTGGAGGTATTTATGGAAGACTTTTCAGTTGTTGGTGAGTCTTTTGAAGCATGCCTGGCAAACTTAAGCATGGCATTACAAAGATGTGTAGAGTTCAACCTTGTACTGAATTGGGAGAAGTGCCACTTCATGGTAAAATAAGGAATCGTTCTTGGTCACAAGATCTCTGAAAGAGGAATAGAGGTTGACCGAGAAAAAATTGAGGTTATTGAGAAGCTACCGCCTCCAATTTCGGTGAAAGGAGTTCGTAGTTTTTTTGGCCATGCTGGTTTCTATCGTAGGTTAATCAAAGATTTCTCCAAAATTGTGAGTCCATTGTGCAAACTATTGGAGAAAGATGCAAAGTTTGACTTCAATGACGATTGCTTAAAGGCATTCGAATGCCTTAAAAGAAAACTCATTGAAGCCCCTATTATGGTAGCACCAGATTGGACTCTCCCGTTTGAAGTCATGTGTGATGCTAGTGGTGTAGCTGTTGGTGCTGTACTTGGTCAGATAAAGGAGAAGCTATTTCATCCTATCTACTATGAGAGTAAGGTCCTAAATGAAGCCCAAAGGAACTACACGGTTACTGAACAAGAGCTCCTAGCGGTTGTGTATGCATTTGAGAAGTTTTGTGCCTATCTATTGGGTACTAAGGTGATCGTTCATACAGACCATGCAGCTCTTAGGTATCTAATGACAAAGAAGGATGCAAAACCAAGGTTGATTAGATGGGTATTGCTTCTGCAAGAGTTTGATTTCGAAGTCAAAGATAGACGAGGTTGCGAGAACCAAGTAACTGATCACCTATCTCGACTTGAGAATGAGCATGTGGCGCAACCTAAAATTCAGATTGATGATGCATTCCCGGACGAAGAGATATTAGCGACAACAATAGAGAAATTACCATGGTATGCCGACTTTGCAAATTTCGTGGTGAGTAATGTGATACCTGCCAATTCATCTTACCACCAAAGGAGGAAGTTTATGCATGACGTACAACACTACTATTGGGATGAGCCTTATTTGTTTCGACGATGTGCGGATGGTATCATTCGACGATGTATATCCCATGAAGAGGTGCCTAATATCTTGGAAGCATGCCACACTTCGCAAGTTGGAGGACATCACGCAGGCAATCGAACGGCCAGAAAAGTATTGCAAAGTGGTTATTATTGGCCTTCGATATTCAGAGATGCCTACGACTATGTTAGAAGGTGTGACCAATGCCAGCGTCAAGGTGCGATATCAAAACACCATGAAATGCCCATGACCAAAATTCTTGAGGTAGAACTCTTTGATGTCTGGGGTATTGATTTCATGGGTCCATTCATGAATTCGTTTGGAATGAAGTACATCTTGGTTGCTGTGGATTATGTTTCGAAATGGGTTAAAGCTGTAGCGTTGGCCGACAATGAGGGAAAGCGTGTTGTAGCGTTCTTGAAAAAGAATATCTTCTCTCGCTTTGGAGTACCACGTACTATCATAAGCGATGGAGGATCTCACTTTTGCAACAAGCTATTCAAGTCTGTGTTGGCAAAATATGGTGTCAAGCAACATAAGGTAGCCACACCTTATCACCCACAAACTAGCGGACAGGTAGAGGTTTCCAATCGAGAGATCAAGCAAATCCTTGCGAAGACGGTAAATGCTAATAGGAAGGATTGGTCTCGGAAGCTGGACGATGCACTATGGGCGTACAGGACTGCATTCAAAATGCCAATTGGCATGTCCCCTTATCAACTAGTTTATGGGAAGGCTTGTCACTTACCCATTGAGCTCGAACACAAGGCATTGTGGGCATTGAAGCAATTAAATTTGAATTGGGATGATGTGAAGAATCTGAGGTTGAAGCAGCTGAACGAACTAGATGAATTCCGTCTCCATGCATATGAAAGGTCAGACCTATACAAGGAGCGGATGAAAAATTATCATGATCAGCGGATTGTTCAATGAAACTTCCAAAGGGGTGATATGGTACTTCTCTTCAACTCCAGATTAAAGCTCTTCCCAGGTAAGTTAAAATCCAAGTGGTATGGCCCATACAAAGTTATCCAAGTCTACTCGTTTGGAGTAGTTGAATTGGAAAATAATAATGGTGTTGTCTTCAAGGTGAATGGCCAACGTGTTAATCCTTATATCGGTCCTCTTGACTCGATGAATTCTATGGCCATCATCTATCTCGACGAAGTCTAAGTACTCGAGGTAACTATGTCGAGCCACGAAAATAATAAAAGGCGCTTGGTGGGAGGCAACCCATCGTACTAATCGTTTTCATTTGGTTTTAAGCAAAAATAGGTGCAAGAGGTATTCAACGAGGAGATTGATTTCAATTGATGATTTGGACGCATTGTATGGTAAAGTTGGTAAGTTAGGAATAGTGATGCATAAGGCTATGGATTGAGCATTGCTCATGCCAAACTAGGCATCGAGGAAGGCTAGGCCTAGGTAAAACTAGGCCACGAACGATGCACAACCTATCCTATAGCCTAAGGTCTCGGAATCTAGTGTGCTATACACTATGCGCCGCCCAGTCCTAAGTGTGCTATTGACTATGCGCCGCCTATGCTATAGCATTAGGTCTCAGGATCTCATATGACATAGACTATGCGGCGCATATGTCCCTAAATTCCATAGACTATGCGGCGCATATGTTCCTAAATGCCATAGACTATGCGCCGCATATACCATGACTATTCCAAGCATTATGCGCCGCATATGTAGCATTTTTGTCTCCAAAACCGATTGTAAATGGGTCAAAACCCGACCCATTCTCTTCCTATATAAAGGGGACTTAGTCTTGAAACATAACCACACTAGAAATTAACCTAAAGGCGCCGCATTCCCTCTCCAAACCATCCCAAAATTCTTCTTTTTGCTCTTCCAATTCACAAAACCATCTCCAAAAGCTTCAAGCAAGTAAGTACTCTCTTATTCTTCATTTATTTCTCGTAAGTACTACGTTGCTATGTCTATTATAAATTGCTACATCGTATAAGATTGATTGGTGATGTTCATGTGTTTTGATCGTTGATACAAAATCATGTGAGTAAACATATACGTAGGAAAATCTTGACTTTTTTCCGACTTGAATTTGGTTTTAATAGCATTGTTATACGATTTGCGGAATTGCTATGGTGATGAACATTGACTATCATGTTATGATCTTGTTACTTGGATACTTACATGCTAGACTATCCCGTTCATCGAGATAAGCCTTATAGTTGCCTACCGACTTAGGAGGTTGCGATTGTTGAAAACATCCATACCATGTTACAACCCCTATGTAGTAGTGTTGTTATATCTAACATGAAAGTAGTGAAATGGCTGCAAGTAGTAATACATTACTGATTTTCTTGTCGGAATATAATCCTTAAACGTATGTCGACGAAATCTGAGTAATCGACTACTTTCACTTCACTGATTTGTGTCAACAAAACTAAGTGTGGGGTGGTACCCCTACTGCTTGTTTATAGATTGTATCAACTGAGATTGTGCTTCCATTAACACTATTTCTAGTCTCAGGTACAATGGCACCTAAAGTGAGACAAGGCAAGGAGAAGGCTACCACTTCCCAAAAGGGCAAGAAGAGAGGTAGAAAGGACCAAGGAGAATCATCCTCAACACAACTACCCCGCAGAATGTTTGGAATAAAATGGGTTCTTGAGAAGGAAGCCAAAGAATGGTACAGGAACAACAAGGAAAGAAGAAATGTTCATGTCGACCTGATCAACAAGGACACCTTAGCGAAGAAGGAGCCGCGTATGTTGGCGAAAATCATGGCATTGAAGCTGGATTTCATCTTCCGCTATATGTGAGAATGTAATCTTGATTTGACAAGAGAGTTTTACGCCAACTGGTCGCCGAAAACAACAGGCAACGAAGTCAAAATTCGGGGCCAAGTGTTACAGCTCAACGCGGACTGGATCAACTCTTTTCTTGGCTTACCTTCGGTCGACCCAGCACCATTCAAAGAGCTGTACAGCAGGCCTCTTTATAGAGCAATTAGACACACACTTTGTGGAAATAGATCGATGGCAAGGTGGGGCAGACATAAAGACACAGGACGACACAACACCTTCCCCTATGCTTCACTGAATAGGGAAGCAAGAATCTGGATGCGTATTGTCAACTCATGCCTTATTCCTGGGACTCAATACACAAAGATATCAAGAGATAAAGTGTGTTTGTTCTATGCTTTGATGACGAATATCCCTATCAACTTTGGGGCAATCATTCTCTCTACCATGAGGAAGGCCAGACTCCACAAAAGGTCCCACTTCACGTTTGGAAATCTGTTGACAGCAATCTTGCGGAAGGAGGATATCGAAAAGGAACCAGCTGACCACAAAATCCCACATAACCCAAAGAAGGTTGACCTTACTAAAGTCAAAGATGCTGAAACAACTCATGGTGTCAACCTTACTACTGCGGAAAGACATGCTCATGATGAGAGTTTCTTCCATCATCTTTATGGCATGACATGATTTACTATGATGAGTGGTGGACGTGTTCCAACTGCTGCAGAGCTCCAACAGCTGGACCACGACTATCCCATGAACATACATGCACGGGAGATGTGTGGAGTGGGCGTATACTTTGAGGAACCTCTAGATGATAATGTGCCGACTGATGACGATCGATGCTTGCCAAACTCTGACGAGGAGGAGAACTCTGACGACGACTCTTATGATGATTCTGACAAAGGGGGTATGACCCCCGACAATGAGGAAGAGTCCGACTAACCAGGTTCCTCGTATTTATTTTCCACTGAGGGCAGTGTCCCATTTAAGTGTGGGGTGGCGGTATCGTATGCTATACTTCTCTATCGCATCTATGTTTGTTTATTTTGTTTTTTTTTTTTGTTGATTTTTTTTTCGTGTTTTAGTTTTTTGTTTCTGTTGTTTTTTCTAGCTTCGCATGAAATTATTTTGATAGGCAACATGAGACTATAACAAGAGTATGTGCTACAATTGTGACCATTGAGACGTTTAGGCTCCAGTTATGACTCATTATGTGATATTGTGTGGTTAAATTCCTTCACTTGTTGGGTCGAGAGTCTATATTACTTCCAAGCAAGTCGACCATGTGCCTTGTGTGTGTGAGATAATCGTATGTTCTATGTGTGTGGTTGATGCTAGAACTTGCCTGGTATGTATGCAAAACGAAAATAAGGAGTGTAAGTTTAGGATATGATTTAGGCATTTCTTTGGCAACCTATATTTGTTTACCTTCAGTTTTACCTACCCATGGACATCATCCTAGTTAAACCCTTTTGAGCCTTTAGCCTATTTTCTTTGACAACCTTGTATGTAAGCCTAATCCATTTTTTCAAGACCGTAATTTGATCCAAACTCCTAAGTGCTTTAAAGTGAAAAAGTCATGTGACAACATAAGAGGAAATTGGGTGAGTATGATGCTATAAATTGTAATGGTGCTTGAATGTGTTATGAAAAAGAAAGTGCTATCATAAGAGGTATGTTGTGAAAAGAAAAAGGAAAAGAAAGTTGAAAAGCGAGTTGTGCTTAAAATTGAAAAACAAAAGAGGAGAACAAGGGTGGTAGAATAAAACAAAGAAAGGTTGAAAGAGAAAAAAAAAGTGTCAATGATACAAAGTGATGTATTAAAGCGCTTAGGAACTTAGTCACTATTCCTGGCAAAAAAAAAGTGACAATGATACAAAGTGATGTATTAAAGCGCTTAGGAACTTAGTCACTATTCCTGGCCGAAATAGTCCTACCAGTCCCTTAGCCTACATTACAACCATCAAAAGACCTACTTGATCCTAAGCATAGCATTCTGACATTTAGTAGAGTATTACATTAAGGGCAAGCCTATGGTCATCAGTTAATACATATGAATTCTTTATGAGAGTGAGAGCAAGGACATTTTTGATACCCATGTTTGAAAAATATGCTATACTTGTGAGTGATTATGGGTACTATAGTGTGAGACACACATGGTTGATGAGTTTTGGGTAGTTATATATGATTCCTTGTACCTTAACGTTTGCATGCGAGTTGATCACCATCACGAGTCTATGCTAGAGGTTAAATTGTTTCTACCTATAATCGAAAAGCTACTCTTTGTTGATAATTGTTGTGCTTGTATTGACAAATGTTTTGTGTTGTTGCTGTGAAGCCCTAAGTTGATGTTTAGAAGGACATGGTATTTCGTTTGAGGACGAAAAAAGCTTCAAGTGTGGGGTGTTGATGATAGGCGAATTTACATGCCCATATCAATATATTTTGCCCATATTTTAGCCTAGTTTTGAGAACAAAGTATATATTTCATGCACTTTTAGTCCTTTATCCTATAAATGAGCTAACGAACATGATTAGTAAAGTTTCAGGTATAAATGATGCAGAATTCAGCATTTTATGGCTTACTTGACGCAAAAGAAAGCTCACGAAGGAAGGGAAGGGAGTTTACACGCCTAAGGACCAAAACTGCTGCATGGAAAATCTGTCCCGGGCTAAAACAACATTTCTGAAGACTTTGGGGATTTGCAGTAACTTAGTTGGATTTGGACAATGATACATTAACCTAGTACAATTGGGTTATGTATTTCATTAGTTTATTTGGATTATGATAATGTTACATTAACCTAGTACAATTGGGTTATGTATTTCATTAGTTTATTTGGATTATGATAATGTTACATTAACCTAGTACAATTGGGTTATGTATTACATTAGCCTAGTAGGATTTGGTTAGATATTTTATTTATCTAATAGGATTAGGATATGGGTATTATAAATACCCTATTTTGCTAGAGATTTTACAACTTTGAATTACAACTCTCATTCTACTTTTAACATCATCTTCTTACATCTTCTAATTCTTCCATTAATTCTATTTTTCTTCTTCTACTCTTCTATTCTTAAATTCCACAACCAAAGAATTGTTACTTTGCCTAGGAATTAATGCCTCACGCCTACCACCTAAGCTACACGAAATTACTCAATCTTGTGGTATAACAACAATGTCAATCGTGATCTCCTTCGCATTCATGGGTAACTAAACTTCTCTGTTGGGGTTATGGAAGCCGTATGAGATACTATCTATTGCTGTGAGGTTGTGAGTTCGCGACACGTATACTGCTTATATCATTATTCTCTTCATCTTAGTCTACATTCTTTGTGGTTGCAAACGCAAGAATACGCCAGTATAACATTTAACTTGTTCGAAAGAAATGTTATTTGTCTGGAAAAGAGATAATGTCAAGGTAGTAGGGTCACCCCCTAAAATTCCCTACTAAAAAGCTAGTGCCGTAACTGGACTAACCTCTTGGAGAATTCGTACCGTTAGACACGCTTTAAGCTCGAAAGAGTTAAAGTGAAATAATCCTCGAATAGGTCGAAAGACGCCTGGATTTACCATCGAATACAATTCTCTATAAGCAGTTGCATGTCAGAATTCTACACACTCATAGCCAATAGAGACATATACCTCAGAAGGTGGAAATAACCCCAACGCCTCAATTCTCATTGTTTACAACTTACGTAACAATCTTTCTCTTTTACTTTGCTATTTTCAGCTTTTATTTAACTGTTTTGGTGACACATTACAATCCCCCCTTTTTACGAGACTTGTACTAAAAGTCTAGAAATCTTGCTTACTTGTTGGCCAAGCTATTCCCTGTGGGATCGACACCCAACCCAGGTTGGGTTCTATATTTGCTAACGACCGCTTTACACTCCTACGAGAGCTGTAGATTGAGCGTTATCAGGTATGCGTGAGTTGATTCATGGACTCCTTTCGTCCATGAAGCTCAAGAACTATCTTCTAAATTATGTAATATGATGTTTATGTTGTTGGTGGTTGATGTTTATGTAGTTGGAGTTTGATGATGCCTAAGATGGGATCTTTGTATGTTTTGTGTGAGGATATGGTGGTATTTAACGTATAAATATGTGAAATTGGTGGTTGAATATTTGAAATCTTGATGAATCCACCTATGCCTAAGATGTGCATATAAGGTGTTTGTGAAAATACCTTAGGGAATAGTAATCATGGTTTTATGACATAATAAGCCCTAAGTGACTATTCCATGTTCTAAGTTTATGCTCAATGTGATCCCTATTCTATTGTATTGAATTGAAGAAGTTGTATGAGATGCCCATGATATTGTTGTGCTATGGAATGACCATGTTATTGAAGCCATGCAAGTATATAGATGTTGTGTGCATTCCCGATCATGTGATAGTTTGTTGAAGATCATTCTTATTATGAAATCCTTACTTATGATATTGTGAATTGTGGACTCAAATCTTGTGATCAAGTCAGTCATGTGTGTCAGTTTCCTTCCATCGAGTCCTGGGGGTACTTGTACCTGAAAACTATAGTTGTATGCCTAGAGCTAGTGTCATGTTTCAAGACATCCTCAGTCAAGCTATGTTCCATAGATTGCAGTTAGTCATGTGACTCAGGAAAGACTCAGAAATCTTATGAAAACTCAGTACTCAGTAAGATCGGCAAATCTCATGACTTAGCTAGATATCAGATGTTAGTAGTGTTCCGTCAGTCCAAGGAACTCAGTAAAATCAGAATCAGTTTAGTTTAGTTAGTAAATTCAGCGCAGTTAATCTGTTCAGTGTCTTTCAGTTGGGAGTAGGGACTAGCACCGAGCAAGTGCAGGGATGGCGGTTTTCCTGTTATAAAGGCAGAGTTGTTAGCAGCAATCCTTGTACTCCAAAACTGTGTAGCCAGCGCAGGACAGGAGTCACCCTTTAGATTAAGGCTAAACTTGATTATTATATTGCCTTAGGCTTGATTTCCTATTTAGGGTCACCCGTTAGAGAGGCTTGACCATAGCAGAGGTCTCTACCCGTGGCATGGTATTGACACCCTTCCAGTCAGGAAAAAGATTGGACCCCACCAGTATAGTAGTGGGGCATGTCGGTTAGGTTACTACCTCCCACAGTTACAGTACTGTTACAGTTTTAGTATCATTCTTCAGAGTAGAAATCAAGAATTAGGACTGTCAGATACAGTCATCGATCTCAGTAAGGAACTCAGATAGTTCCATTGATTCCTAGACCATCCCTTTAGATAGGCTTGGTCCCATATTCAGATGCTTATTATTATATCTAGAGGTCACCCGGCAGACAAGCTTGATCTCAATCTCAGATTCAGTTGAGTATTCTCATTATCAGTTTCATAGATCACTCATTAGCTAGGACTGATCTCAGACTTAGATGTTCAGCTACAGTTTGGAACTCAGATAGTTTTCCTCAGAATTAGGACTGTTAAATGCAGTCATCCATGTCATCAGTAATTCAATATCTCAGTATCATGAAACTCACGTTGTCAGAGTTCAAACTCAAGTAGTCAATTTCTCCACGAGTTCTATAGCAGTTACGTATGTATGTATATATATATTCTCGTGTTCATATTAGTCAGCATGTTCATGCATATAAACCCCATACATTTAACCTACCCCCACATATACTCAGTACTTTAGTTGTACTGACGCATTCGCACTATGGTGCTTTCTTTTTATGTTACACCATAGGTTCTTGGCCGCAGTTTCCAGATCAGCAGTAGCAGTTCAGTAAGCAGTGAGTCCTCATCTTTCAAGGACATGATTGTTACATTTATTATTCCAGTATTTCAATTTATTCTCAGTTTAGGGAGTTAGTTGGAGACATGTTCCTTCAACTCCTTATTCAGACAGTTTAGAGGCATTCAGATGATTATAGAGTTTTTCAGATTTAGACTTTAATATTTTTAGTTTTGTTTTGGTACTGTGATACCACCTTATTTCATATATCTTATTATTCAAGATTGAACCTTACGTCCTCTTTGTTCATGTTTCCGCATTTTATATGAATATTATATAGTTACAGGTACAGATATCAGTCATGGGTTAGCTTATGGTCCTTCGAGGTCATGAGCTCCGTGTAGCATTCCGGTTCAGCGAATCAGGGTGTTACAGCTATCAATAAGAAGAATACAAGATACAATGTGTATTTTAACACAAAAACATCAACAACAACAAGAACAAGATGAACACAAGATGATAAAAAATAAGACACAAGATTCGGATTTAACAATAACAACAAGAGCACAAGATTACAACACAAACAATAAACAAGATTACAAGAAGGTACAAGGATAGATAGATAGACCACATGAAGGTATAATCTTAAGAACCCAAGAATGGAAAATCTTGGAACCTTAACGCTACACACAACAATAAACCTATCTCTTACAAAGACACAAGATTGGAATCCACCTCCCAAGCATCAATGTTTCCAAGTAAACAACAACAAAAGAGAATCCACTCTATTGTTGTATCCTAGTTTTGGTTTTGCCTCCAAATAGAAGAGAGGACTTGCGTTTTCCAATGTATTAAGACTTACAACAACATCAATGAACTAATTCTAAAAGCCTTACAATGTTCTATTTATACTAGGTTACAAATAAAATACAAAAAGACCAAAAGGCCCCTTAGAGACTTAGGTTCCCATCAACATGCACTCCATTAAGTCCATATCCATGATTATTCCCATATCATCCTCTCTATCTTAAGAGGAATTTTCCCACAAATTCATGGCTTCACCTCATTCAATCGGCCACTTTAAAATAAACCACTCAAAACAGCCCGCAAAACATTAACACAAGTCTCGGCCAACATCTTCATTTTGAATCTCAGCTTTCTCTCCATCTTGAGCCTTGACTTCAATCTCATCCAAAATAAGTCCCCTACCATCATACAAGCATCGACGTAGACTCCATATTTGTCATGTTCCTTTCTACCATTCTCCTTTACATGGACACGTCGTCTTTGGTGAAGTGGAGTTTCGGTTGAGAGGATTGATTTGGTAAAGTGGAGCTTCGGTTGTGGAGCTTGGACGAGAGATATTTGGCTTTCAAATCCTTTTTGTTGGACTTGAACGAATGAAGGAGGGATCGACCTATGTAGGTCTCGGGTTGGAGGACATTTGGTGGCTTGGATTATGTCTATGTAATTTTTGTGGTGGTCTTGGAGGATTGATTGCTTGAGGTAAAGCTTCAGAAGTAGAATCACGAGAATTTCTTCGACTCTCCACTCGATCCAACCTCTCAAGTATAGTAGACATATCCGAGCCCAATTTGTCAAGACCCACATTCGCCTTAGCTATTTCTCGGCCAATAGCATCATGATGTTGGGCGTATTTATACGTCTAAGCACCATAACTTACCCATGTTTTAGCTAAGTTTTGAGGATAAAATACATAATTCCTGCACTTTTAGTCTACTTTCAATTAAGTGAGCTGACCTATGTGATTAGCATGCTTTTCAGGTACTAATGCGGAAGATTTCAGCACTTTGGGGACCTGTGGACAGCAAAGGAAAACTTCACATAAAAGGGAAGGCAGCTTTTGGACTAAATGTGATGCATGAGAACTTTTTCCCGGGCAAATTCAATATTTTTAAATAGTTAAGGATGCAGTTGCAACTTAGTAGAGAAGGTTGTTATTAAAAACCTTATTGCTGAATTTTCAGCCATTATTCACATAATTCAGATTCTGTAATATTGGGAACGGAGAAAAACACAGCGTAGCTTGAGGAGAGAGAGAGAGAAACATGCTTCTCTCTTGATTTCGCTAGTCACCTTCATCACCATAATCATTCATTGTTTTGGTATGATGACTACTTCTATGTTGATTTTGGTTTTATTCATGAGTAGCTAAGCTCATCTGTTAGGGTTATGGAAACCCTGTAGAATACTCTCTATTGCTATGGGTTTTTGAATTATGATGTGTCATGCCATTTATATCATTACTCTCTTCATTTTGATTGAATTCTCGTGGTTGCAAACATAGGGAATACGCCATTATAGAAATAACTTGTTCAATAGAAAAGTTGTTGTTTGGAAAAGAGAGTGTGATAAGAAATTAGGGTTTCCAACCTCTAGCTTACACGTTAATGCCCTAGCAGGATTAACGTCTTGGAGAGTTCGTATAGTTTGTTGTACACTTTAGGTTCGAGAGAACTAAGGTGAATAAATCCTTGATGGTTGAAAAACACTTGGATTTAGAATTAGAATACGTCTCTCTATAAGTGCATGCATGTATAAAATCCGTATTACCCATAGTTAATATAGAAGTAGAAGCTACAAGGTGGACATAACCCTAACTTGTTATTCTCTGTGATCAAATATAACTACACATATCATCTCATCGTTACACTGATAATATTATTGTGCACTTAAACCAAACCCCCCTTATCTCGGAACCTTCGACCAACAGTCTAATAATAATCGCAATACTTAGTGATCATAGTATTCCCTGTGGGATTCGACACCCAACCCAGTTGGGTTCTATATTTGACAGCGACCGCTTACACTTTCTAACGAGAGTTGTAATTTGGGCATATCACATCAAGGTGGGCAAAAATGGTATCCATTGTGGCAAAGAAGTTACCTACAAAATAGAAAACACGTTAGTTATACAAAACATCCTCACTCTCTTTTTTATTTCTGGTCTCTCAGATCCCTCACACTCAATCTCACAAGTATTGAAAGCTTGATTGTACTCCGAGAGGTGTTGAGAGGTGAATCCAATGTTGAAAACGACTTCAAAGAGTAAGGAAAAAAACACAAGGACATTACAATGACTCAAATGATTAAGACACACAAAGGAAAGTTAACACGAAGAACGGTTTCAAAACTAACTTACAATGTAGTACTAGCTCGTAAGTTAGTAATGGAATCAATAAACTAAACTAAAGAGAAAACACAATGAAACTAAAAGATCAAAATTTGAGCTTAAAATTTTGTCATGTGAACAGTAAAACATGATGTGTCAGCTACGTATTGATTTGGTTTTATCAAGTTGTTAATTTCAAAATTTCAAGTCTTGGTCAATTTTCAATTTGGGACCTTTGGTGGAACTTGTTCAATGGAGGGAAATACAAACTAGTCTTTGGAGCTTCTTTTCAATTCAAAATTCAAGACTCAAATGTCTTTGACTAGACTTGTACTACCCTTAAAACATGGATTCTTGAATCATGGAAAGTTGATGAAAAGTGGTTGAGATACGATTGACTAGTTGATGAGTGGTGGTAAGTCTTTCAAGACAAACAAAGCTTTACCTTTTTCCCTTCACCATTATAGATCTAAGGTTAACTTTATTTTAAAAAGCTATAAAGGTTGTGAAGAACTCCATGAACAACATCAACAATCTCCAAGAACACAAATAATTTTCACACGGCCAACTTCCAATTTTCACAATACAATATCTTCAACCCTTGGCCAAGACAACTAAAACTTCAACAAGATGGTTCTTAGGCCACCAATGAGAAAAAATACCATGTGGCCAAGCTTAGAACAACAATAAGATGAAGACCACAAGGCCAAAACAGTCCACCACAATAATGCTTCAACAACAATTCGGCCAAGTCTTATGTTCACAACAACAACATCAATTTTTAAAGCTCAAATCTAGATATAGACTCAACGTGTAAGTGAGGAACAAAACTAACATTTATATATAACAAATACAAGTAAAAATATAGGCCAAGACACAACAAGAACACACTTTTAGGCCAAGAACACAACACGGATAGATTGCTATTTTTTCTGAAATTTTCAGTTTTGAACACTGTTTTTTATTTTTCCCCTAACAAGCCCAAGATTGATCTTGTGGGAACAAGATCAAGCCATTATCTAATACCAAATGATACAATAATGACAACGGAAGTCACAAAACACACTCCAAATCAGTCCACAATCTTAAGGATCCGAGGACCAAGATGGAGACCACTCTCGGATTTTCTATCAACAAGAAGAATACAAGATACAATGTGTATTTTAACACAAAAACAGCAACAACAACAAGAACAATATGAACACAAGATGATAAAAAAGAAGACACAAGATTCGGATTTAACAATAACAACAAGAGCACAAGATTACAACACAAACAATAAACAAGATTACAAGAAGGTAAAAGGATAGATAGATAGACCACATGAAGGTATAATCTTAAGAACCCAAGAATGGAAAATCTTGGACCCTTAACACTACACACAACAATAAACCTATATCTTACAAAAACACAAGATCAGAATCCACCTCCCAAGCATCAATTTTTCCAAGCAAACAACAATAAAAGAGAATCCACCCTATTGTTGTATCCTAGTTTCGGTTTTGCCTCCAAAGAAAAGAGAGGACTTGTGTTTTCCAATGTCTTATGACTTACAACATCATCAATAAACTAATTCTAAAAGCCCTACAATGTTCTATTTATACTAGGTTACAAATAAAATACAAAAAGACCAAAAGGCCTCTTAGAGACTTAGGTGCCCATCAAGTGTAATATGTTGGCTGAATTTTAGTGCACTTAGTTCCCTTTTGCACTTCATTGTACACACCAATTCTCGGACCCAAAATGCACTCCATTAAGTCCATATCCGTGATTATTCCCGTATCAAAACGAGAGAAAAGGAAGGTGTTACGGAAGTCCTACTCTGAAAGGAGTTTCAGGGCAGGGGAATTAAATAGGACTTGTTATTGTGATATTGTTTCTCAGGGAATGCAAAGTGAATACTTTATCCAAGTTATACAATTACTTGGAGGCTAATCTTTCTTTTTTTGATGTTTCCTGATGTACTAGAATTTTCACATTTGAATTTCTCAACCATTCCACGTTCCCGAAATGGATCCTATCAAATATTTCACATTTGCTATGATTATCTCTATTTCAGGTATTCGGGGAATCCTCCTTTAGTTTCACACTGGGCAGATCTCGACTCTTAGGAGAAGGGTGATGTGCTAGATTTCTGTAGCACATTTAAGACTTTTTAACTTGAAATAATTGTAAGTTCTTAAGTAATTATTGGTGGTTTTGATGTGATTTCTTAAGATTTTGTAGGAAATTCAAGATGCATGGAAATAAATAACAATGGAGAAGAAGAGCTGAAATCTGGTGTAAATAAGCTGAAGTGTAGTTGACGTCAATTCTGAAGCGCCTTCATACATGGGACAAACTGTCAAAGTTGTCGTCAAGCTTAGACAAAACCTGATAATCTGAGATAAAATGGGAAGACGTTTAGGATGGGCCGTAAAATATGTCACATGGAGTCAAAATCGCCGTCCTCCAGAGGCAGAGTATGTTGATTTTCAGTGAAGTTGTGACGACAGTTTTGACGCGCCGTCAAGTTTTTGACACGTCATCAAGTTTGCCGTCTGAAGAGTCAGAAGATAACAATTCACTAGAATCTTTGACGACATCTCATACACGTCATCAGGTATCTGACGCGCCGTCAAAAGCATCATCGTCTAATCCGAAGAGAAAACTAAAACTTTAATTTAATTTCCTTATTTAGGGTTGACTATGTAAAGACTTGTTTTAGGTTTTTTAAAAGAGGGATCATTGTCTATCAAAAAAAAAGGGACGCTGGGAAGAGAAGCACGTACATTGCTCTCTTTTACCAAATATTCTTCTTGTTTCTTATCAACTATTTTTGGGTTTCTACCTTGTGATTAAATTTAAAAAACTACTTGTTGTTTTCCATCCATTCGTAAGTTTATCCTTAGCATCATGAATTCAACTTGTTATTTCATTCATCAAATCATGAGCGGCTAATTCTATTAGCCGGAGTTATGGGATCCATGGAGTAGGGTTTTATGGTTTACTAGATATTTAACGGATTCAAAGAGTAGTAGAATGTCTTGAAATTCTGTTGTTTTAACTGAAATCTATTGGTTACAAACATTAGATTATGCCTTAGGTTTTATTTGCTTCAAATGGAGAAATAGACTAGAGGTCGTAAATTATCAATAAGAACTCGGAAGCTACCAACCTTCTGTTTAATGATTGATGTCGTAACTGGATTAATCTACCTGAGATAACATCCTATTGGAAATAGATAAGTTATCTAAGTTCGAGAGAATTAGATAATAAATTTTCTGGTGAGGTCGAGAGATAAGTCAGAAAGTATCATAGTCAAGGATAGTCTGCTATTTTACTTACTTCAAGAATCCCAAGCACTACCTAATACCTGTAAAGTCCCAAAAGCCATGGTGAACATAACTCTAGTTTCCCATTTATATTGATTACAAACATTAATATTGAAGTGACAACATTACTTGATACTTTCAAAACCCCCATCTTAATTTTATATTTTCGTACCATTTGTTTGAATTGAACTTGTAGCTATAGCTTCAAATTAGCTTAATCGCCACTCACATTGTTCCCTGTGGATTCGACCCCAACTCCAAAGTTGGGTAAATATATTGACGACAATCTCCTTACACTAATTTGAGGTGTAAGTTGAGAGTTATCAAAAAGGTGTTGTTTCCGGGGAACAATTTGGCGTATTGAGTTAGTTTGGAATTTTAGCTTACTTGTTTGAATTCAAACTTGTAAATATTTGTTTGTGATTTCCTTTGTTTCTTGTGTTAGGTAGATTTTCTTTATTTTTGTTTATTTCTTACTATGGCATCATGGAATGAATGTAAGTTTGATGGTTGGAAATCTTATTTGGATGATCCATGTCCATATTGTGATGGACCCCACTTTTGGCAAGATTGTAGATATGCTCCCCGGAGAGAGATGTGTGCACCATCTCCATCCTACTAGGAGTATAATTGTTCATTATGTAGTGGTCAAGATGTACATTGGAGTGATTGACCAAATGCCCCCTCCCCCTATTGCGCTAACCCAAGTTCTAGTTCTTCTTATGAGTATGACAGGTCTTATAGTTAAGAAAAGAAAGAACGCAGCACTGGAAAGAGTGACATTGAAGCTATGCTTCAAATAATGTTAGATCGTATAGACACAACGAATGATACCATATGTGACATACGTCAAGACATTAGGGCGTTTAACAAGGGAAGAGAAAGGATAGAAGAGATGGATATCGAGGTCAATCATCCAAAACACTTTTCTACATTATGTTTAGATGATATCTTGTCTGTGGAATCATTTAAAATAATGGAAGAATGTGATGATAAAGAGAAAGATTCCTATACTGATGATGAGCTTGATGTTGATCAACCCTTGGAGATTTTCCAACCAACCAAGCCAACCATAAGAGATGATGCCAAGATTGAGGAAATGGTGCAAGAGGCAAAAGAAGAAGCCAAGCCAATATCTTATGAAAACTCTAGCCCAATTCAAAGTAAAAATGTTGAGAAGATGAATAAAAGTGAGTGTGTAGAGGATAGTGTAAATTTTGAAGTAGGATTTGTTGGGCCACACTTGAAGCATTTTTCCACTTTATGTTTAAATGATATCTTGTCTGTGGAGTCATCTAAAATAGTGGAAGACTATGAAGATGAGGAACAAGAATCCTATATTCTTTATTTTACACTTGATAAGCAACACAAAAACACACCTCGCTTTAAAGCTGAGTTCTTTACCATGCATCATCCATTACTCAGCTTCTTAATCTTTGTACCACCTCCCTATGAGCGAGGCAATAATATGGACTCTAAGTTGGGGGTGAAGTTCATATCCTCAAGATGGAGGAAAAAACTGAGTTGGGTCGTACCGCGACACTAAATTAGGTGCTTCTTGGGAGGCAACCCAAGGTATTTTGTTGTTTGTCTTTGTATTGTGTGATTGACATCGGTTATTTACCCCCATGGTGCCACAGGTATGTTTCTAACTCTCTTGTTTTGGATTGGCACATTGTGGTGCCCGAAAGGGTTTTCACCAATAAAACTCTCTTATTTTCAAAAAAAAATTTTAGAAAATAACACCCAAAATATGAAATATCATGCACTCATAACATGTTTATCCTTGACATTCTCAAATATCGATCTGAAGGTCTTTCTTTGGTTGTAACTTGGCTTTTGGAAAGGGGTTAGAAAGAAAGGGCGGCATGAGGTTCAAAAATTTACATAATCATTGGGTAAAACATTCAACTTTTGGAATCGATTATTTTAAGAAAATAAACTTTTGCCCCAGTTTTCTTTCATCCTGGGTAATTTGAATTTTCTCTTGGTTGGACCGAACCCCGGAGTAGGGCTACCTACGTATCTTTTCATAGCAAGAATCAGGTCAAACGTAGTTCAGGCATCTAAATTCTTTTGCTTGATTTTGAATTTTTGATTAGATTTGATTTGATATTTTTTTTCAACTTTTTTTTTCACTTTAATTTGATTCCAAAAGAGGGGTACGAAGAAAGATAAAATCTCAAAAGGGGTAAGCAAAGGTTAATATATTATTCGGATAGTAGAATAAAATGTCTTCATCATTTCAATCTTTTAAAATGCAAGTACAAAATATACATAATATAATTGTACAAGAATATCATACATAATATCTTTTAACTGCATTAGCATTGACCGACATTCCTTCCATTTTGCCTTCTATATTATTCAGATATAATGCACCATTAGGTAACACTTTCTTCACCATGAATGGTCCATGCCAATTAGGAGAAAATTTTCCTTTGGCTTCAATCTGATGAGGAAGGATGCGTCTTAGTACTAACTGACCAACTTCAAAATGTCTCTGACACACCTTTGTGTTATATGCTCGTGCAATTCTCTTCTGGTATAGTTTTCCATGACATACTGACGTCAATCTTTTTTCATCAATCAAGCTTAATTTCTCTAAACGAGTCTTGACCCATTGGTCTTCATCAATTTCAGCTTCCATAATTACCCGAAGAGATGGAATCTCAATCTCTACTGGTATAACTGCTTCAACTCCATACACTAACAAGTAAGGAGTTGCACCAATTAAAGTCCAAACTGTAGTACGATAACCCAACAAATAAAAAGGTAACTTTTAATGCCATTGTTGGAAACCCTACACCATCTTGCGAAGTATTTTCTTTAAGTTCTTGTTGGCAGCTTCTACAGCTCCATTCTCCTTTGGACTATAAGAGGTGGAATTTCAATGCATAATCTTAAATTTCTAGCACACTTCATGCATCAGATGGCTATTGAGATTCACAGCATTATTCGTGACAATTATCTGTGGAATACCGAACTAACAAATGATATTGTAGTGAATAAAATAAACCACCACTTTCATGGTCACTGACTTGAAAGTCGTTGCTTCCACCCACTTCGTGAAATGATGAATGGATACCAAGATGAACCTATGTCCATTCGAGGCCTTTGGTTCAATTAGTCCAATTATGTTTATTCCCCAAGCCACAAAAGGCCATGGAGCAGTCATTGTATGCAACTTAGATGGAGGGGAATGTATCAAGTCTCCGTGTACCTGGCATTCATGACATTTATGAACGAAATTGATGGAATCTCGCTCCATGTTGAGCCAGTAATAACCTGCTCAGAGTATTTTCTTTGCCAAAACATACCCACTCATATGTGGTCCACAAATCCCAGAATGTACTTCAGCCATGATTTTTGAAGCCTCTTTAGCATCTACACACCTCAGAATCCCAAATCAGAAGTCCTCTAATACAAGATTCCTCCACTTAAGAAAAATCCACTAGAAAAATGTCAAATGGTTCTCTTTTGATTACCATCAACATGTACAGGATATTTCCCAGTCTGAATATATTTTTTGATATCATAGAACCACGGCTCCCCATCAAGTTCTTCTTCAACCACATTGCAATATGCATGTTGATCATGAATCTGTATATGCAAAGGGTCAATATATGTTTCTTCGAGATGTTGAAGCATCGAAGATAAGGTCGTTAAAGCATTAGCAATCTCATTATGAGCTCTGGGAATGTGTTTGAACTTCACTAATACAAATCGTTGACAAAAATTTTGCAAACAACATCTATATGGTAGGAGTTTCGAATCACGAGTCTCCCAATCTCCTTGGATTTGGTGGACTAATAAATCTGAATCTCCTAATACCAATAGTTCTTGGACCCCTATGTCAATGGATAATCTCAATCCCAAAATGCAAACTTCATATTCTGCTATATTATTAGTACAGTAGAATCGAAGTTGGGTTGTTATAGGATAATACTGTCCTAATTCAGTAATAAGAACTACTCTTATCCCCACTCCTTTTACACTATCAACTCCATCAAAGAACAACTTCCAGCCTGAATGGCAATCTTCAAAAACAAACTCATCAACATACAATACCTCTTCATCTGGAAAATAAGTCTTCAATGGCTCATACTCCTCATCTATAGGATTTTCATCCAAATGATCCGCTAAATCTTAAGCTTTTATTGCAGTTCGTGTCACATAAATAATATCAAACTCTGTGAGCAAGATCTGCCATTTTGCAAGTCTTCCTGTAGGCATAGGCTTCTGAAAAATATACTTTAAAGGATCCATACGAGACATGAGGTAAGTAGTATAAGATGACAAGTAATGTTTCAGCTTTTGGGATACCCAAGTTAAGGCACAGCACGTTTTCTTAAAAATAGTGTACTTAGCCTCATAGGTGGTAAAAATTTTGCTTAGGTAGTAGATGACTTGCTCTTGTCTGCCTGAAACATCATGTTAACCTAATACACATCCAAAAGAATTGTCTAACACAGACATTTACAATATCAAAGGTCTGCCCAGCTCTGGAGGAACCAAAATAGGTGGATTCGACAAGTATCTCTTAATTCTGTCAAATGCCTCTTAACATTCTTCAGTCCATTCAACTTTAGTAGTCTTCTTTAACAATTTGAATATTGGCTCGCAGGTTGTCGTAAGTTGAGCAATGAATCTACTGATATAATTCAACCTTCCAAGTAAGCTCATCACCTCCGTTTTATTTTTTGGTGGAGGTAGATCTTGAATAGCTTTTATTTTTGAAGGATCTAACTCAATATCACGTCGACTGACTATAAAACCCAAGAGTTTTCCTGATAGAACTCCAAATACACATTTTTCTGGGTTAAGTTTGAGATCATACCTCCAAAGCCTTTCAAAGAATTTTCTCAAATCTTTGACATAATCAGGTTGCTCTCTCAGCTTAATGATCACGTCGTCCTCATAAACTTCAATCTCTTTGTGCATCATGTCATGAAACATTATGGTCATTGCCCTCATGTAAGTTGCCCCAGTATTTTTTAGTCCAAAAGGCATGAGTCGATACCAATATGTCCCCCATGGCGTAATAAATGATGTCTTTTCCGCATCTTCTGGATCCATAATGATCTGGTGATACCCCACATAACAATCCATAAAAGAAACAAGATCATGTTTGTCACAATTGTCCAACAAAATATGGATATTGGGAAGTGAAAAATTATCTTTCGGACTCGCCTTATTTAGATCATGATAATCAACACACATCCGAACTTTGTCGTCCTTCTTTGGAATAGGGACAATATTTTCCAACCAAGTAGGATACTAGGCTACTCGAATGATTTTAGCCTCAAGTTGCTTCGTGATTTCCTCTTTAATTTTTACACTCATGTCAGTTTTGAGCTTTCTTAGCTTTTGCTTGATAGGAGGAAAAGCAGGATCAATTGGCAACTTATGAACTACCAAATCAGTGCTCAAACCGGGCATATCATTATATGACCACATAGGCAATAGGCTAGGCGCCGCCTATGCCTACATAGGAAATATGCTAGGCGCCGCCTATGCCAACATAGGGAATAGGTTAGGCGCTGCCTATGCCATTGCCTATGCTCACTGCCTCACATAGGCAGTAGGCTAGGCGCCGCCTATGCCAACATAGGCGATAGGCTAGGCGCCGCCTATGCCAACATAGGCAATAGGTTAGGCACCGCCTAATTATGCTTAGGCAATGCTATAGGTGCCTCCTACTTATGCTTAGGCAATGCTATAGGCGCCGCCTATCAACATAATTTTTGCCCACTAACCCGTTTGTGAATGGACCAACCCGACCCATGGCTCATCCTTTAAACATATTCTCTACTCTTAAATCCCACTCCATTTTTCTTTCACCTAAGCTCCTCCCAACCCCTCCTCTCTCAAAAACCTTCTCTTTGCTCTACTAATCTTACAAGCTCCTCAGCACTTTCAAAACCCAAGAACATCGACTCACTTTCTTCAATCCTGCATCTTCAAGGTAAGTGTTCTTTTCTTAATTCTTAGGTGTTTTGAATTTATGCTGTAGTTATTAATTGATCACTTGAGGATTATGAATTAAATTTTTTCCATGGCTATGTTGGGAAAGTGATGGTGTTTTGTATATCTTGATATGGTTGAAAGTGTAGGGTATGATTTTGATAAAAAAGTGTTTCATTGAAATAGACATGGGGAAATTGAAGTGATTGAATTGTATTGTGACTAACGTGGTGCACCATGTCAAAGTGTATGTCGGTGAAGTCCGAGTACCCAATAATAACATGAAATTAGTTGATACTAAAAAATTAAGTGTGGGGTGGTGACTTCACCACCCTCATATTAATTATAGTTAGTTTCATTATGTATGGATGACATGGATGACAGGATGAATACAGGAAAAATGGCTCCAATGATGATCTCCATGCAGGTGGCATGACTCCTAATGTGGATGAGAAGTACTACTATCCAGGTTCTTTATCTTGTTATTTACACTGGGGACAGTGCAGAGCTTAAGTGTGGGGTGGCTGGTTACTTTGCTACTTGTTTTGTAAGAAAATAGGACCTTCTCCTTAGTATACTTGTGGATAGGATTAGTTATTTTGTTCATTTTGTTAGTTATTTAGTCATAATTAGGTGTTTTTCTCAATGATGGATGGATGACGACCGTCTTAAGAGAAAAGTAGTCTTTCAATTACATGTAACTGCTCTTGTGGATCATATGACATTATAACCTAAGTATGTGATGGATCATTACGTTTAAAACACCTAGGCTCTAGTTGTGACTCTTGTTGTGATTGTTGGTTTTAATTGAATTCATGTAATTGTTCGGTCGAGAATCTATAATGCTCCTAATTGAGTTGACCATGTGCCATTAGTGTGTAAGACTGTTGTATATTCCTTATTGTAACTGATGCTAGAACTTTCCTGGTGTGTATGCAAAGCGAAATAAAGATTGTGAGTTTAGGAGATGATTTAGGCATTTCTTTGATAGCCATTGTTCATACCTTCTTTTGACCTACCTTTGTACATTATCTTAGATAGCCCCATCGAGACTTTACCTTGTTCTTTTGTTAGCCTCATATGTAGCCTAATCCGTTCTTTAATAGACCGTAATTTGATCCAAAAAGCTCCTAAGCGCTTTAATGTAAAATCAATGTGAGTTAAGAGTTTAAGAATAAGAGGAAAAAGGTGAAATTGATGCCCCAAAGTCTGGTTATTGGCGTGAGCAATTGATGTGGTTGGGAGTAGCTAAAATTTTTGAAACAGTTCAAAATTTTATCCCGGACATGTTACAATGAACTTTTTTTTGGCCCTGGTCCTTCTTGGACATTGTGCACCTCAACTAAGGCAAATTGTTTAAGTAGAGGGTGGCTATTATAGGGGTGCGTAACGTGAAAAGGGTGCCAAAAAAAATAAAAATAAATAAATAGAAATTGAAAGGGTTGCATACTCCCACCATAGTGTTATTAATTAAGCTTAACGAGTTGGGGTGAAAAGCAAATCTGTGAAGATAGAAGAAGTGGAAATTGGTTGTTTGAGATTGATCTTAATTGCATAATGTAGTGTATTAAAGCGCTTAGGGAAGATAGTCACTATTTCTGGCCAAAACAGTTCCCACCCATCCTTTAGCCTGCATTACAATCCGTAAAAGACCTATTTGATCCTAATCTTAGCATTCTGATATTAGTGGATTATTACACTAAGGGAAAGCATATGGTCATCAGTTGTAATTTGAGAATTCTTTGTAAGAGTGAGCGTAACTTGATTCTTGTGCCCATTTTGTTAGAAATTGCATAATTGTGAGTGATTATGGGTAACTCTCTTGTTGTGAGGGCACATGGTTGATGAAGGTTGGGTAATTTATATGATTTTCTTGAATGATATGCATGAAATTTCCAACTTAATGAGTCTATTCTTGAGGGTAGGTTGTATCTAGGAATAATTCCTGAAGCTACTTCTTGTTCATAATTGTTGTGTGAGCCTATTTGAGCATCTTGTCTTCCTTTGTGGGTGCTAAGGCTTGTGTAGTATGCATAAATAGATATGTTGTTCGAGGAAGAACAAAGCTTTAAGTGTGGGGTGGTGATGTTGGGCGTATTTATACGTCTAAGCACCATAACTTACCCATGTTTTAGCTATGTTTTAAGGATAAAATACATAATTCTTGCACTTTTAGTCCATTTCTAGTTAAGTGAGCTGACCTATGTGATTAGCACGCTTTTCAGGTACTAATGAGGAAGATTTTATCACTTTGGGGACCTGTGGACAGCAAAGGAAAACTTCACATAAAAAGGAAAGCAGCTCTTGGACTGAATGTGATGCATGAGAACTTTTTCCCGGGCAAACTCAGTATTTTTAAATAGTTAAGGATGCAGTAGCAATTTATTAGAGTAGGATGTTATTAAAAGCATTATTGCTGAAATTTTAGGGATTATTATTCATAATTCAGATTCTGTAATATTGGGAAAAGCAGAAAACGGCTTAGCTTGAGCAACGGAGAGAGAGAAACACATTCCTCTCTTATTGTCGCTAGTCATCTCCATCGCCGAGATTGTTCTAAGTTTTGGTATGATGATTATGTCTATATTGATTTCCGTTGTATTCATGAGTAGCTAAACTTATCTGTTAGGGTTATGAAAACCTTGTAGTATACTCTCTATTGCTATGGGTTTGTGAATTTATGATGTGTAATGCACTTATATCATTACTCTCTTCATTATAATTGAATTCTCGTGGTTGCAAACATAGGGAATACACCATTATAGTAATAACTTGTTCGATAGAAAAGTTGTTGTTTGGAGAAGAGAGGGTGACAAGAAATTAGGGTTTCCAACCTCTAGTTTACACGTTAATGTCCTAGCAGGATTAACTACTTGGAGAGTTCGTATAATTTGTTGTACACTTTAGGTTCGAGAGAACTAAGGTGAATAAATCCTCGATGGTTGAAAAACACTTGGATTTAGAATTAGAATACGTCTCTCTATAAGTGCATGCATGTATAAAATTCGTATTACCCATAGTTAATATAGAAGTAGAAGCTACAAGGTGGACATAACCCTAACTTGTTATTCTCTTTGATCAAATATAACTACGCATATCATCTCATCGTTACACTGATAATATTATTGTGCACTTAAACCAAACCCCCCTTATCTTGGAATCTTCGACCAACAGTCTAATAATAATCGCAATACTTAGTGATCATAGTATTCCCTGTGGGATTCGACACCCAACCCAGTTGGGTTCTATATTTGACAGCGACCGCTTACACTTTCTAACGAGAGTTGTAATTTGGGTGTATCAGCAATACATCAGACGACAACAAAAATCAGAATGAGAAGTGATGTAAGTCCATTATTCATTGCAGCAGAGGTCGCATCTTGATTATACAATAGTCAATGCCAATCATGTCATTTTTATCAAGGCCAATATCATGACGAGATTTTGTTTTGCATGCCCAATAAAATCCTCAGCGACATCAAGAGCAAGACAGCTGATATGCGACATCTACTTTCTCTTCAAGTTCAACCTAGACTAGAATATATACTCAAACAAGAAGGGAGAGAAGGTTAGGAATTCCCTTGCTTAAGAGGAATGATTGTGACATGAAAGGTTATGTACTGTCAGAACAAAGGGGGGAACGAATAAAATGAGATCTCCAAGCGACTACTACTAAGCTTCTTTTTTGAAGACAGACCAAAAACTATCACGGAGACCTATAGAGTTCTGTTCTCAGGTATGTTGTCTGTGAAAGGCTCTTTCGCCTACTCTCAGATGAAATCTAAAAAATAAGATGCACCTGGGATTAGATACATCTTCAATCCTTGAATGTCGGTTTTGCATTTGAGTCAGTCAATCGATTAGAGAAAAAGTGCTTGAGGAACCCGTAATGAAAGGTTCCGGTGAATAGGGATGCCAGGTCTTACCTAAAATGAGGTAATACTCTTTGATGATAGTGACCCTAGTCCATGGAACTTTCTTCTATGAGTCCATAGATGCTTCCGTTAGACTTGGTCTCCTCCATACCTCCTTTATTATTGATCATCCGAGCAATCGGGGTTTTCTCCTTTCAAGATATGTCAAACCAAAAAGTTGGGCCATTTTGGGATTGGGGGATATTCTTGATCCCGTCCATAGGTTCTACATCTATAAACTGGGACATATCAGCAAAAAAAATATCTTGATGAGCGGCGTTTACACTTCTTGGTGCTACGAGAGAAGAGCCTCTTCGGTTGCAGGAGAGAAGCGACCATATATTGGATTTATGACGACATGGGAGCTCCGATGGTGCTGAAAGAGATCATAAAGAAGAGCAAGTAAACTTAAAACATTAGGTCTCCTATTAGGGAAAACATCAATAGAAGCTCGACCTTATTAAGAAGATTAAGCCTGGTTGGGCCAAATGGTACATGAGAAGTAAACACTGTCATTGCACTGTCCAAAACAAGAAAAGAAGCAGGGTCAAAGTGAATTTCTTTACTTTGCTTCTCTTATTTTGAATGGAAAAATGACAAGTGACCAATAGGTAGCATATCCATAGCTTGCATTTGTATTCTTCTTATAGAGGTGTCTCAGCATTGTAAGGTCTAGGACAAACAAAAATCAAAGCAATCGAAGGAACGGGTATAACATGTTCTCTTTTCCAAATCATTCAAGATAAAAAGATAGGGTTTTTGGCTTTACTTCCTCTATGCGGTTGCATACTGCTTTGCTTGAGTAGCGAGTAGGCCATTACAGATAGGCTTGCTATTACTGAAACTATTCAAAAAAAAGACCTTTCCTTTATGATATTAAGCTTGATGAGATTAAGGATGTGTCCAATCATTAGATTGGGCCCTTTCATTCATGTATTATGGATCAAAGTCCATAGGCCTAACAGGGTCAGTAGCAGAATTTGACCTACCTTAGAGATTAAATAGTGTGTTCAGGCACTCGGGAGAGGAGGAATCGAATCCCTATTGAAGTCCCACCCCATAAAAGGGCTAACCTCCTCGTTAGCCTACCTATGAAGATGAGAATCTGACTGATGTTCAAGCACTCTTTTGGTCTAGTGAGTCACGTGCGTTCAAGTCAAACCAAAATAAGAGAAATCGACCTTAGGAAGAGGTTCTCAAACTATTCCGTTTGGAGTGCCATCATTCAGACGGACAAGACAGATGCCAAGGCAAGAAGACCCACAAATGCAATTCAAGAGGGAAGTGCGCCTTCCACCTTTTCTCATTCGAGTGTCTTGATATTACGGCCAGTTCCACGAGAGTTGAGTTAAGAAAGGCAATGAAGCAGAAAGGGACGTGTCCCATTGACAAATAAAAGAAGATGAGCTCAAACCCGCACTAGAACGAAAAGGATAAGTCGGAGCTCCCTAAACAAAAACTCGGTCGGTAGGTATAAGATGGTAGACTGAAATTCTGACCCATCCTTTTAAGATTGTTTGTTTAAACTATTGAGGGAAGCACAACGAGTGAACCAGATCGGCCTGAGAGGGAGTCCCAGGAAAGGGTAGAGAAAGAAGGTCTTCCATATGGGGATGGAGACATCGGTTTTAGAGTTGAGTTTCCAGACTCAGTTAGTGAAAATAATCTTGGAATAAAATCAAAAATTTATCTGAATCACATCACGGGGTGCATTCATCTCGTCTATTAGTCCCGAGTCTGATATAAATTGGTGGTAGCCACTACTTCAAGAGAAAATAGAAAGAAAGAGAAGATTTTACTCGATGAGTCGGAGCAAAGGAGTCAAAAACCTTCGACTGTGCCTTCTTTATTTAGTAGAAAGTCACACTTTACAGATCTCATTGATTTTGACCATGACCCCCTAACTTGACTGGTGGGAGAGACAGTCTCAGCGCTTACTCACTAGACGGACAATCGACCCTAGGGACCGGGAACTTCCTATAGTGGAAGGTCATTATGGGTTCTGCCGCACCTTATTCCCGATAAATGAGAAACCATCATATCAATGAAGGAATACAAGTGCCTTGCAGTTTTCACCAGATCTTCTTTCTGATTTTGACCTTGATCTATTTAAAACGAACTGCCCTACGTTCAAGAACAATTAGTCTGGCTATATCCATGCCGAATGGATAATGAGGGGCAAAGGCAGACCGCTTCTGGTAGACTTAATTGGGTAGCACACTATAGATCAGATCCTCAGTAGCTATAGGAAGAACCCTGGAAGACGGCCCTACCAGAGTAAGCGGGTAGGTTGAATCTCTGTCACGATTATAACGACCCAGCTAACCGTTGATTCAATGTCCTCTTAATAGGGGCACTAGTTTTTTTATTGTTCTCAACTAGTTTCCTCTCTTGGTTAAACATGAGTTTTGAAATGCTCATTCTATAGTCAATCTGTGCATGAGCTTCTAGGCTATGTCTCGCTTACCGTAGAGATCAACTGCTGATCTCATACTAGAATTCAGATCTGTTATCCAAGTCTCAGGCTTCTCATCCGTATAAGGGTTATCAACTACTTGTATTGTGGGGTAATATATCTTTGATATAGAAGGATGTCCCTCAGAAGGTTTAGCTACGTCCTATAAGAACTTTCTACAAGCCTGACTACCTACCTCTCTATCTATCTCTGAGAGATTTGGATTTTTCAAAACTCCATAGATATGTAGAAGAGAAATGCTATCACCACTCGGACCAAGACAGAAATTTTACTTGTTCAAATAACAATTAAGGTGAAGCAGGGCAAGAACGAAGAATCTCTTTATGATAAACAGATCTATTTTGCAAGTTCGTTATTACGGGTAGTTCCTACAAAGGATTGGACTAATGACGTATACAATACTTGAATTATCGATGTAGATGCTACATATTTGGTTCTCATCCTTCAGAGACTACGAGTGTAATAAGAGAATCCGTCGACAAAAGGATCTCCCTAAGATGATCATCTCGTGGCTATTGAGAACGAATTAAACCAGATGGTTCTATTTCTCAATCTTTCTGATTGCTCCTACGAAACCAAGGTAAAAAAGATTGCAAAAATCATTCATTCACAACCACTGATGAAGGATTCCTTAAAAAGTTAAGGATTAGTAATCCTTTTTAGAAATTGAATGGATTCGGTCTTATACATACGCGAGGAAGGTAATAAAAAAAAGAAAATGGGTTCTTCTTTCTTTTACCACTTAGGAGCCGTGTGAGATGAAAGTCTCATGCACGGTTTTGAATGAGAGAAAGAAGTGAGGAATCCTCTTTTTGACTCTGACTCTCCCACTCTAGTCGTTGCTTTTCTTTCTGTTACTTCGAAAGTAGCTACTTCAGCTTCAGCCACTCGAATTTTTGATATTCCTTTTTATTTCTCATCAAACGAATGACATCGTCTTCTCTCTAAGAAGAGCAATTAGTTCACTACCTGTCCTCTAGCAAGCAAGTAATCCAACTACCTTATCTCATTAGCAAAGATAAAGTACATGAGTAGACTGCTTTTCTTAGTTAGAGAATGGAATTGATAAAAAAACTTTCTGTGGGCTTTGCTGCTCTCCCCAGGAAAGATCAGAAGGTCAGAAGTAGATTCGCCCTGTGTGCTGCTCGTGCCGTCCCAATGGAAATTCCTTCTAAGGAAGGCATTATTTAATTGCATCATTTTGAATGAGATATCTTAGTTCGTATCCCGGATTCCATTCTCGTGAAAAGGCTTTTTCCTTGTTTGAGAGGAATTCATTCATTAGCAAAAAGCTAAGCACTCTCCCTTCCCTGAAAGACCCGAGGTTCATTAAAAACTACTGCAAAGGGTGGGCATCTCCTGTAGGTGTACGCTACCGATCTCCTTAAGTAAGGACTAGACTCTGTCCAAGTGTTAGAGATCCCATAGATAGGGGAAGGCAGAATATTAGCACATTGCACATAAAGATATCACTATCTCCATCTCTATATACGAACGAATCCCAGGGAATGTAAATGAAAATCTTAGTGGTTGAAAGACCTAGAATGAACAGGTCTGAGATCAAGAGTTAGAGGGTTCCCGAGATTCGGCCTATAAGACGATGGATAGTCTAGGTGAATAGAATTCAGCCTTGCAGATGAAACCATGGTCGATGGTAGAAGAAGAAGTTCCAACCGGTGAAGTCACAGCTTAAGCTCAACAGGAAATCGAAAGGCTCCTACAAGATAAGCAAAAAGAAAGGGTCGTGCTAGCGGACCGGTATAAGAAGAAAATAGACTTCCTAGAGGAAGAAATAGAAAGACTAACTGATCAGGGCACCAACGATCGACTAATAGAAAAGAAAAAAAGAGAAATTTTTGCACTAATAGATGACTATAATCGTAGAGTGGCACTACTCCTGAAATAATGAAGTAAACTGAAACAACAATTAGAACTAGTAGAAAGAGCACCTAATATATTGTTGCGGGCATTCTTGCTTTTAGCATCAGTCCTCGATCTCATTTTTCACATTATCATTCTACAAATGTAGTTTCGCTTTATAGTTTCGGCTTGTAACTTCCTTTTCTCATAGAGAAGAAAGGCAGGCTAGCAAGACAAAAACTACCATACCATAATTCGGCTGTCATTCCATACCTAAATTATATTCTTTATTAAATAAGTCTATTAGGGAGAATTCCCAAGGACGAAGAGAATTGCTTAGGATTGAACAATAGGTTTATTCACCGACTAGGCCATCTAGGAGCGTTGAGGCCAAATAGCGGGGAAAGAGTCCTCAAAATCGGGTAAGCATTAAACCTGCCCTGAATTCAGCTTCAGAAAAAAGAAGGTCAACTGCTCCAACAGAGTGAGAGTTGCTTTCCAAATCCAGCAGAAACTTAATCTATTAATCAGAAAACTGGCACTAACCTTCGAGCAACAACCGCTATTGGACTTAAAGGCGATTAGAACTTCTAGAATATGAGAAAAAGTTCCCTACACTGAAGATGTTGATTCTCCCTATCCTTCTCATGCCATATAGATGGCTTCCTCCATTGACATAATAGGTGTGTGGGAAGGGACCTATAAAATACCTAATAGGTAAGGAATTGTAAGACCATACCCTTCTGTCTTTCTAGTAGTTGTAACCCTCCGAATTCTTACTAGTGTTATAGCTCGCTAGCCCTTAGTTGAGTAAAGGAATGGGCAGTTTGATAAATGGATAGGCCCTGATCATTGACTCAGTATGATACTTATTCCTGAAGCCCTTAAAAGGAGTGTGAGTGGGTCAGTTTTTAGTTCATGGGAGGGTGGATTAATGAATAATTGATTTAGCTCTATCGACAGAGGAAATAGGTTCCTAAAGAAAGGAAAGCCACCCCCGATCGAGCTTTCTTATGCTTATGACTGGCATTCTCGGGTACACCTACAAAAAGGAGTCTACTGGGGGAGATCCATCCAGAAAGACTTATTGGATTGGTTATTCGCCCTCGAAAATAAGAAGTTCTGGTCCGAGAGGGATAATATCAACCACTTGACGCCCAGCCGACGCATCCATTAAGGTTATCTCATATCCCCCTTTGTCTTTTCGTATGATTTTTCTTACTTTACCTACTGTTGTAGCATTAGAAACTGTATTCTTACTCTTTCTGCCGTCGGGATAAATCTGGCCCCTTCCCCTGCTCCCGCCTACGTAGATAGGATATTTTAAGAAGTGAACATCCTTCTTAGTAGCAGGGTCCAGGTAAAGAATAGGGAAGGTTATTTCACTATATTTTTTACCAGGGACAGGGCCTACCACAAAAATCTTTTTTTTATTGGGGCGGTAGCTCTGAAAAGACAAATTGCCAATATTTTCTTTCATCTCGAGAGAGATACAATCGGGAGGAGCTAATTCAAACCCCTCTGGTAAAATAAGAACAAACCCCCACGTTCAACCCCCCTTTTTCCCTCTAAATCCCCTCACTCCACTCATTTTGAAACTTCTAATCAAACCTGGCTGAACTTGGAACGACATAGATCAAAGGGTCGTTCATTAGCCCTACTAGTCAAATACAGGAAAAAGAGGGATGGATTTAGACCTTGCTTTTTTAGGTCTCAAGCTAGCTTTTGACTTATATGGTTCTTAGACTTAGCTCATCAAACAAGTGCACCAAAAGTGAGGGATGGTATCATATTCTCTTAAAAGAGAGGCACGCCTGCTTTTAGCTCATAGTTTTACTCTTGCTTTTGCCTTGCCTTCTATTATATTAGTAAAGGGAGAATGGGGAGCGTGTGCAATAGTTTTCTTACTTTCTGTCGATCGCTTCAATGCCTATAATTTGAGAGATAACAAGAAAGCCCTCTCTCGAATTCAAAGATGTAACACAAATAATGACTCTCTTCACCGGGATGTCAGCAGGTTAGGTAGCTCTAAGGTTTTTGATATTAGGTGGAAGGCAGGATGAAACTCTGCCCCAACCAAGTAAAACTAAGGGTCTGAAAAAGTTCACGATCTGATCTATGGGGCCCTCGGAGGACGACTAAGAATGTCCATTAAAAGGAGCAGACCGATGGGGTCATTTTTCAAGCACGAATAAAATGATCTAAAGAGGTTGTGCAACCTAGAGAGATGGCCATATCTTTTTGATGAATGTGGTATCGAGGTTCGGTTTATTTGGAAAAGAGGTCAATCTTAGGGGAGACCATTTGAATGGTTTAATTGATGACTTCGCTTCAATCTCTTCGACTGAACCTAAAGGAGCCTTCGATCATTCAACTTTAGCTTCTGAAGGAGGAATCATGTCACTTGGAATTTTGGAAAGTGAATCCTCTCTTTCAGATCCTGGCCTTGGTAGAACTTGTTTTTGATTGGGATTTTGATTGAAAAGATGTTAGGCCGGTTCCTCATGTGCCTAAGAAGCCAAGGCAATCTCGATTGAAGCCAATTCAACATTTTCCTACTCAATCTTATTTATAGAAATAACACTCGATCAAAGGGGATCATAAGCAAGTTTAGTGGTAGAAACCTCTGTAATCGATGGGAATCTCGAAAGCTGTCTGGGGAAGGAGAAAACTCATATTAAGCACTACCCCAGCATCAACTAGTACAAGGAGGTGGCACGATAGCGAAGATTAATACAACTCAATCTACAAAAATCATTGCCTTGGGCATGCAACCTAAAAAGATAGAAAGACCGCTCGCTCGAAGAAAACTCTTTTAGAGCCTGGTACCAGCCAAGCCCCCTCTCCTTACAGTGGCTGAACATCCCCTCGACTCGGCAACAAGAGTCGGTTATGGAATAGCCTTTTAGTCGGCTTTGTCATTCTTAAGGACTTTCTGGCCGGCCGGTAGGCTTTATAGAGGACCTGCCTTGATGACAGCTAGGATATTACATATATAGTTGCGCTTGTCTTCACTTAGAAACTCTTAGCTAGGAGTGATCTCTTTTCAAACATAGGGGCATGCCTCTTTCAGCCCTGTATCAGCTTAGCAACGTAAATAAATAGGAAAGAGGCCAGGAGCTGAGCTACCTCTACTAATATGGAAAAGTCGTATTCGCTTTGACTCTTCCTATGAGCTTTAGTAGTTTGAACTTGATCTCTAAAAACAAAAACAAACAGAGAGGAAGCTAGAAATAAAATAAGTGCCTACTATCTATGACTGGCCAGCGGGCGCTACTATATGTATAGAAAAAGGATAGGAGAGAACAAGGGAATCTCATTTCTTCTTTCAAGCCTAAGAAACATTAAGGCGGGATGTCAGCAGAGTCAGGAAGGGATAGAAGAGAAATCGACTGTCTTTCTTTTTTCCCTAAAGCGTAAAGCCACTCGACTACTAGGAGTGGAGAGAACAGGTTCTAATCCATAGCATTGAGGTGAGGAAACTAAGTTCTCTTTTTATTCGTTGAGGTGCCACCTTATTTATATCCTTGATTAGGCGAAATGAAGGAATTGATAGTCTAAAGGCTTCACTATAACAGAACTAAGATTCTCTACTTTAACTTGACTTTGGGATAGAGAAGGGAGAACATGATCCTTTATAGAGGAGGTTACCCCGATGACTACGTCTATAAGGATGATTCTCAGTCTGTTTTTGTTTCGAGAAAAAGCTATGAAAGAAAGCCCAGCTTAGGCAAAAGAAACTCCCTTACTTGACTCATATCCTTAAAACTCAACCCTTTTTTCACGAGCAGAGAAGCTCAATTTTAAAGGTTAGTCACGTTAGCCACTCTCTCTTTTCTGGTCACCAGTTGGAACAATTGAATTGCCACCTCAATAAAGATAAACAAATAAAAAATCGTTGTGAAAAAGGACATATGGATTAGAAAGGCCTGACTTGACTCTCTCCATCCTTGGCTCTTTTTGATGACTTTATATATTTTTTTTGTTTGGTGTTCAAGGGCTGGACTCTTACCACTTATGGTCGGTCAGAACGTCTTTCTCAAGACTTAGATTAGCCTCAGCATTCCTTGCAAAACTCTCTTGAACAGCTGAACGTCCAAACCCGATAAAGGCGAACCTGATCTCCCTACTGGTCACCTTTACTAGCTCCATCTCCTCTACCGAATCTCTTTTGACTTCGTCTTCCCTTTTTTCTCATAAGTAAGTAAGCTCTTCTCCACGGCATATTTTCACTCTTATCTTTGCTTCCTTTATTCGGTTTCTGATTCTTGGCTGAACCAGTAGGTCCTTCGACCCTCAAAGCAATATGGTATGTTGGTTCTATGTTGTCCGTCAAACATAAATGCAATTTGTGCTCAGAAAAAGTCATCTCAAATATTGCTCTCTTGTCTCTCTTCTTCACTCTACATCGTAGAGATAGGAGGTCAAAAAACTCCTCTATGTACTCTGTCATAGCCATTTCAAAAACAACCTTGTCTCAAATTCTTAAACTTATTAGTCCATCACCTGGTAGAAGTGAATCTTTAAATTGACTTCGTAGCGCTTCTCCTCCTGCTCCCTCTTCTTTCGTACATGTGCTCACCATAAGCCTGCCTTTTTGTTTACCTTCAACTTTGTATTCATGGTAGTGAAATGTAACTGCTCCGAGTTCATAATTTCTTCTAGTTCGAAATACTAGTCCATCGCGACTAACCAGTCTAAGACCATAGAGGGGTCTCAGCTTCCATAAAAGTTAGGGACCGCTACACTAGTCTTCACAATGACTCCACTTCCCTAAGTATCTGTGCTTCTCCTACAGGTTGCGCCATATAAGGGATGCCCCCACTACTGGAGCCCTCACTCTCTTTGCATTACATCTTCTCCTTGGGGCATTTGGTCGCCCCCCTATTAGTAAGCTCTACTTCTGACTCACACCTTCCGGCCTGGCCTCTCTTGCTACTACCTCTATGGGCATTTCCATCCCAGCACTTCACTTATAGCTCTCTGGGCAACTTTGGTTGCATCTTCCCTGCTTGATGTACAACACTAAAGCAATTTCTTAAAGGCCTAGTAGGCCTAGCAATGGGAGTAGTTGAATACCTTTTTTTTTAAAAGGCTAAAAGTCTTTGGCAAACCATGCCCAATAATCATTAGACCATATATATATATATATGATAGTTGTATAACTTTATTTTATTGAGGTGACACATAAGCAAGACGAGCCCTGTCATGAGTGGAAAAGCCAGAAAGCGCGAACCAAGATCCATAAGAAAAAAATTCGAATGAGGAAGATACAATCCCATTTTCATTTTTAAGAATTGTAATACCTGAACTATCCATCCTTGCTCCATTACATTAGAACTAGAAAGAAGTTACTATCATTCTTGAGCTTTCCTTTGGGACGGACATCCCTTTTTGGACTACTCTTCAACAACCCTTACCCTCTAGAAAAAACAACATCGTGTTTGATTTAGATCTTTTTTTTTCTTTTATTTTATGTTTATTCACTTTTTTTTTGCCTCACGCTGACTGATAACGCTCAAACTACAGCTCTCGTAAGAGTGTAAGCGGTCGTCGTCAAATATAGAACCCAACTGGGTTGGGTGTCGAATCCCACAGGGAATACTTGGTCACTAAGTATGCAACGATTAGTAGATTGTTGATCAAAAATTCTACGAAAAAGGGGGGATTTAATTATAGCGTGAATTAAGAGTATCAAAGTAACAAAGAAAAAAGGAATGTTTAGTAGGTTTTAATTAATGAGAATTGTAAGTTAGGGTTATGTCCACCTTATGAGTTTTACGTATCTAGTGGCTATGAGTTATGCGGAATTCAGACATGCATGCGCTTATAGAGATTCGTATTCTATGGTAAATCCTAGTGTCTTTCGACCATCAAGGATTATATAACTTTAACTCTTTCGAGCTTAAAGCGTATACTAATGGTACGAATTCTCCAAGAGGTTAATCCAGTTACGGCACTAACTTTTAAACAGGGGTTGGTAGCCCTATTTCCTTGTCATTCTCTCTTTTCCAGACATGTAACTTTTCTTTCGAACAAGTTAATGCTATACTGGCGTATTCTATATGTTTGCAACCACAAGAATTCAATTAAGATGAAGAGAGTAATGATATAAGCAGCATACGTATCAAGAATTCACAAACTCATAGCAATAGATAGTATCTCATAAGGCTTCTATAACCCTAACAGAGAAGTTTAGCTACTCATGAGCGCAACGGAGATCACAATAAACATCATCATCATATCAAAACTAGAATGATCTCACGTTGGAGAGTAGTGTGGCGTCACAACAAGGTTGACGTTTTTCCTCTTGGTGTTTCCCACGAGTTAGCATTTTTTCTCTGTTAACAATTGTAACGTGAATTAGGAGAAAAAGTTGAATGAAAAAGAGTTGAATTAATGAATGAGTGAATAATAAAAAGCTTGCTGAAAAATTCAGCAAATAGGGTTTTTATAACATCCTTGTCCTAGTCCTACTGAAATAGGGTTTTTATCCTTGTCCTAGTCCTACTGGGTTACTGCATACTTGTCCTAATCCTACTAAGTTACTGCTGATCCCCCAAGTCTTTAGAAATGTTGTTTTGCTCGGGACAAGTTCTCCATGCATCACTTTCAGTCCACAAGCTTCCAGAAGTTTCCTTCCTTCTTACGTGAAGTTTCCTTTGGCGTCCAACAGTCCATAAAATGCTGAAATCTTCATCATTTATACACTTAAGTATATGGTGAAATCAATCTTCACCAACAGCGAAGACTTCCATTGAAGAAATACCAGCACCATTGAAGACTTCCATTGAAGAATATACTTAAGTGTATAAATGATGAAGATTTAAGCATATTATTGACTGTTGGACGCCAAAGGAAACTTCACGTAAGAAGGAAGGCAGCTTCTGGAAGCTTGTGGACTGAAAGTGATGCATGGAGAACTTGTCCCGGGCAAAAACAGCATTTCTAAAGACTTGGGGGATTAGCAGTAACTTACTAGGATTAGGACAAGTATGCAGTAACCTAGTAGAACTAGGACAAGGATAAAAACCCTATTTCAGTAGGACTAGGACAAGGATGTTATAAAAACCCTATTTGCTGAATTTTTCAGCAAGCTTTTTATTATTCACTCATTCATTAATTCAAGTCTTTTTCATTCGACTTTTGCTCCTAATTCACGTTACAATTGTTAACAGAGAAAAACGCTAACTCGTGGGAAACACCAAGAGGAAAATCGTCAACCTTGTTGTGATGCCACACTCCTCTCCAACGTGAGATCATTCAAGTTTTGATATGATGATGATGTTTATTGTGATCTCCATTGCGCTCATGAGTAGCTAAACTTCTCTGATAGGGTTATGGAAGCCTTATGAGATACTATCTATTGCTATGAGTTTGTGAATTCTTGATACGTATGCTGCTTATATCATTACTCTCTTCATCTTAATTGAATTCTTGTGGTTGCAAACATATAGAATACGCCAGTATAGCATTAACTTGTTCGAAAGAAAAGTTACATGTCTGGAAAAGAGAGAATGACAAGGAAATAGGGCTACCAACCCCTGTTTAAAAGTTAGTGCCGTAACTGGACTAACCTCTTGGAGAATTCGTACCATTAGTAGACGCTTTAAGCTCGAAAGAGTTAAAGTGATATAATCCTTGATGGTCGAAAGACACTAGGATTTACCATAGAATACGAATCTCTATAAGTGCATGCATGTCTGAATTCCGCATAACTCATAGCCGCTAGATACGTAAAACTCATAAGGTGGACATAACCCTAACTTACAATTCTCATTAATTAAAACCTACTAAACATTCCGTTTTTCTTTGTTACTTTGATACTCTTAATTCACGCTACAATTAAATCCCCCCTTTTTCGTAGAATTTTCGATCAACAGTCTACTAATCGTTGCATACTTAGTGACCAAGTATTCCCTGTGGGATTCGACACCCAACCCAGTTGGGTTCTATATTTGACGACGACCGCTTACACTCTTACGAGAGCTGTAGTTTGAGCGTTATCAAATTTTGGCATCGTTGCCGGGGAATACAGTTGTCAACTAAGTTTGTGATAGTTACTAGACCCTTTGGTCAAAAATTCTTAGATTTTACTTTTAGTTGTTGTTTTTGTTTATTCAGGTTTGTTTGAGTGCATGTCAAACACTCGAAGTTCAGGTCAACCGTTATTACCCATAAATCCTGAACCTCAACTTATTGGCAGAATGGATGCACAGCGTGACATCGACAGAAGGGCGGCTCAACAGGAGCAGGCTAGATTAGCTGCACTGGCAGCTGCTCAAGTACATCAACAAAATATTGATAACCCAGGGCGAGCAACAAATCCTTATGATAAGGACCTGGGTGATGATGAGTTACTGAATCCTAGGCGTACTGATGAGGTGGCGGCACCTATGCATAGGAGGGAACGTCAAGCTAGAATGAGACCTAACCGCCGAGTTGTGCAGGCTTAGAATTTTCGATCAACAGTCTACTAATCGTTGCATACTTAGTGACCAACTACTCCCTGTGGGATTCGACACCCAACCCAGTTGGGTTCTATATTTGACGACGACCACTTACACTCTTACTTGTCATTCTCTCTTTTCCATACATGTAACTTTTCTTTCGAACAAGTTAATGCTATACTGACGTATTCTATATGTTTGCAACCACAAGAATTCAATTAAAATGAAGAGAGTAATGATATAAGCAGCATACGTATCAAGAATTCACAAACTCATAGCAATAGATAGTATCTCATAAGGCTTCCATAACCCTAACAGAGAAGTTTAGATACTCATGAGTGCAACGTAAATCACAATAGATATAATCATCATACCACAACCTAGAATAATCTTGGCGATGGAAGTGATATGGCGTCAAAAGCTCTCAAACGTTTTGCCCTAGCCGTTCTTCTCAAAAGAGCCGAGTTCTCTGTGTTAGACTTTGTAACTTGAATTAGGAGCAAACGTCGAATGAAAAAGACTTGAATTAATGAATGAGTGAATAATAAAAAGCTTGCTGAAAAATTCAGCAAATAGGGTTTTTATAACATCCTTGTCCTAGTCCTACTGAAATAGGGTTTTTATCCTTGTCCTAGTCCTACTGGGTTACTGCATACTTGTCCTAATCCTACTAAGTTACTGCTGATCCCTCAAGTCTTTAGAAATGCTATTTTTTCCCGGGACAAGTTCTCCATGCATCACTTTTAGTCCACAAGCTTCCAGAAGATGCCTTCCTTCTTACGTGAAGTTTCCTTTGGCATCCAACAGTCCATAAAATGCTGAAATCTTCATCATTTATACCTGAAAACTTGCTAATCACAATGGTTAGCTCACTTACAGGAAAAAAGATTAAAAGTGTAGGAATTATATATTTTGTCCTCAAAACTTAGCTAAAATATGGGTACATTAAGGTGCTTTAGGCGTGTAAATATGCCTAACATCACTGACGCAGCCATAGATCGGGCCCTGGAAGTCCTCTTTGCAATTTATTCTTTTGATTCTGTTGTCTACGAAAGAATGTTCATTTTGAGTCTTTGCTTTCGAGCATCCCTTTTCTTGCTTTGAGTGAGGATTCTAGAATACTACTACTTACTACGAATCTTCCTTGTTCCTCTTTCTTCCGCAGGCGTCTACACAATAATAATGGTTTATCCTTTTGAAGTAAACAACTCCTACCCTTTCTTTCCCCTCTTTGATTGCTGCCTCCATGCAATGAATGGCAATGATTGGAAAAAAAAACTTTGGTCTCAGCTATTAGAACTGGACTGGACTCTCGTATTCGGCTAATGAATGATCGTATTGGGGGGCTCGCCCAATAATCAATAATCAAGACTAATACAAGGCTTCCTTCTCTCTTCGGTCGAAGAAAGGATAGAAATAAAAAAAGTAGTATACTAACCTAACCTTATTGGACAAATGCAAGGTCTTAAGTCCGACTCCTTCGGTGTCTCTTGGCCTTAGAGGAGCGTAAGAATCCCTTGGGAAAAAGATGGTTCGGAAAGGAAAGATAAAGGTGCACTCTTGGAAAGAGCTTCATGGTCGGGTGAAACACATAATGCATATACAGAAATAAAGTGTCCCTCGAGACCAAAAGTTGAAGGCGACACTTAACACTTCTTCCGATCTTTCCATGTCCTCTATGTTATTCGGTCCATCAGAACTTGGAACATAGAGGAGAAATCATCTGTATCTGTTATAGGGACACCCTTCTATGGAGTTCTCTTTCATCTTTGACTCCCTCTGTTTTCATTTCATTGGGCCATGGCACATATAGAGAATGGTACGATTCTTTTTATAAGGATACCTTCGCCAAACCTTCCTCATGGGTCATTAATATTTAATTTAATATGCATAAACCCTGACTTCCTATCTTCTCACAGCTCTTTATCCATCATGCTAGCGAAAAAAGTGAAAGTACGACGGGCTCCTCTATGAGAAAAGGGATTCCTTATTTAATAGGATATGTCCTTTAACTTGGAAGATTGGAAAACCTTGGTCGTCCTTTGGAATTTAGTTAGCATCGATCCCTCTTTTTAGTAAGAATAGGAAAAGAGTTTAAATAGTGAAACAACATTGGATAAAGAAAGTCTTCGTTCATTCAACGGCATTACCGACCGGTCTAGGCTCTTCGGGAGCAGAGAATAGGATAGGCTACTGGTATGACTGGCTTGTTGGGATAGGTCAGGAAAATTCCTCTAGTGGAAAGAATATGCCCATAGAGAAAAAGCCAATTAGTAAGTAAGATCGAAAGAGTAGGGATCCTAGCTAGGGAAATCCCCGAATCGAAGGAAGAGTAAGAGAAAGGCTGCACATTCATGCGTAGACTAAGTTGTTGTCGGAATAAGCGCAATTTAGAGGGACTGATTGATCAAGGTTTTACAGAATCTTATTTCATAACCAGGATTTACCCATGTGCAAACTGTTAGGAATGATGCTTTGACTAGGGGAAAATGTAGAATAGTAAAGTCTATGCGCAATCAACATAAATCGGATTCTCGAACACCGCCTTTCGCACCTAATATCGTATTCTCCTTAACTCTTGGAAAAGAAGACCACAGAGCGGTGAATCCTTCAGAGCTTGAATTCCTAGATTTGGATTCCATTTCTTCAAATAATTCTATCACACACGGCGAATCGAGTTCAAAGAAATCTCCCCACAGCTAGGGAAACATGAATTGACAAACTATTCGACATAGGACGAACCTAGTTGATTGATTTCATAAGCAATCTTCCTGGTCTAAGAGCAGCCTCAAATCGGAAGTTCACACTCAGCGTGAAGGAAAGTGCTTATACTCTCTTTAAGCCCTCCATACAGTGGCACATCAACACCCTTGCCTTAGTTCTCTTTTCAGCGCTGATGGAAGCATGCCAAGGCAAAGTTGACGATCTCTTTAACCTTTTTATGGATCTTCATCTTGCCCTATGAGTTTATGCACTGAATTTCGATTTGCGAGGATCCTTTAGTTCTGAGCGAGGGCGTCGAACCCTTGAGGAGGAAATCTTCTTCTCCATCTCTCTTCTCAGATCGAACATGATGGGAACCCTTTGTGTACGTTGTCGAAGAGATGGTCTTGGGACCCCATTTCCCACAGTAGACATAAGAATTAGATTATTCCTATTAGATATGAAATAACTCTTTATAACCTATATGGAAACTTCTCTTAAAAGCCTCGGTTGTCATCCCCCTAATCAAAAGACTTATCTTTAATTATCGGCATGACATTGTAGTAATATTAAACTATTGAATAAGAATTGTAGTGGGGCATGGGGTCGCTTTTCCTTTCTCTATCACATATACGAAAACTTAGCTTCGCTGACTTTATGAGGTCTAACCTTCACCACGACATTAGTAGCTTAGCTTTTCACGCTTCCCATAGACTTTAATTGATAGAGAGAGAGGAAGCACTGTAAATATCAATTAGCAAGGTTTCGGGCTGATACAATAATAACTATGTACTTATCTCATAATATGAGATAAGAATTAGGAATTAACTTATTTAATAGAGTCGATTCACTAAAGTCTTGAGCAGCGGTGTAGTATTAGATCCCAATGATAGTAAGTATTTTCTTTCTTATGAAATAAGGTTTTTTTCAAAGATTCTATATAAATTTCTCTATGAAACCGAGATAGTTACCTTTCAAAAATTTCTAACAGTAGCATAGGCATTTTGTGTTGCTTGCTTTTCTATTATTCAACGAGGTCTCTAGGCAGTCTGCAGATAGAAAGGAAAGTCCGAACTCGTGATTTTAGATGGAAAAGCATTCTATAAAAAAGGCATACATATGCTTGTACTTGTTTTCCTTAGCCTTGATAATCTTTTCTTTTATTGCTTTCGAACTAGCCTGAGAATTAGAGCTTTTGGGTGGACATAGTAGTCCTAGCCCAGGAGTAGCAACCGCCTGACCCTAGGGATTTATCCTATCCATTTTCCATAGGGTCCTCGCCCTCTTGACTTGATATGCCAATCATACTAGGCCTATACTATGGGGAGGATTGCACACTTTTGATTGTTTAGTTGTTGGGAGGGCTCCTTTAGTCTTCTTTAAGATCTCGTCCCTAATACCCATTAGATACTTCGCCTTCTAGTTAGCTTTAACGTTAGTAAGAAGTTAGAAAAGACTATCAATGGCAGCATAGAAAAAGGTCGGTCATCAATCAGACTTCTCACCCGACCAGTCCTCTCTCTTCCTTCATACAATCTTATCCATTTCAGTAATAGTTGGAGTCAAAGTTTTGACTTTATCCCATTAATAATATCCCATTAATAACCCTTTGTAGAACTACTAAAGAACCTTAAAGGAAGATCTAGCAAGTCAGTACCAGCACTAGCGTAGGGGCTGACCTATAAAGGAACCTGTAATTGAGCCCTCGGCGTATGAGAGGACCAAGGTAAAGACAGTAGAGAAAGAATTTTTTTTACGTTATCCATAATGCGATGCCCCAAGGTAAGAAAGTAGTAATCGGCTTTCAATCCTATGATTTTACTCGAATAGCTAATGTTATAGTAGAAGATATGGTTTTTAGCGGAAGCTACTTTCCCCGGATGCGGAATTGAAAGAACCATGCCTTTTTTCTTATAAAAGCCTTCTCATCAACTCTCTGTATTTCAAACCCACCTCATCGAGCTTAACACCCTGGAGCTGCTTTTGAATCGAGTTAGTGAAGATACCAAAAACTAGTCTTTTTTTTTATAGTAAGAGATAGAAATGCGGCGAATCAAGAAAGAGCTTATTATATTATTTCAAATTCAAGTCTAAGTTATTGAAATATTTATATTCTTATCCCAAATTGGCATATCTGTCCTTTGCGCCTCTCTATATGTAATTTTCCCTTATTTAGAAATTGCGTATAATATAGAAATAAAGATGATTCGCTTCTTTATATTTCTTTAGCCTTTCTTGGAGATCGAATCTTCTTGTCCTATCAACTCATATTTCCCATGTAGTTCATTAGTTAAACCAACGATTCTCTTCTCAAAATCAAAGAAATGAAAGAACCACCCCTTCCTATTTTTTGTACTGTCAGATAGAAAGAAAACTAGACCCCCAAGAGTCCTTCTTTACTAGAACTACTCTATATTATACTTCTCTCGTGGCCTATCTACCCTCTATTTCATTCCTGTATTTTGTATCTTCTAGTAAGTGGAATAGGGACCTCTGCCTTTCTTCTCCTATTCGAAGACCCTTGGCTGAAAGAGATATCGAGGATCAAGAAATATATAAAGAACAGGTCTCAACTCCACTACAAGAAGATTGGTTGCTCTCTACTTCCTCATTCTTATCCTCGGATTCTTCTTATACCATTATTTGAGGTATTGAGGTTGAACTAACATTTTTCCCACGTAGTTAATCAAACTTCAAGGAAGATTGATCACAACTGAGTCTGGCTCTTCTTCAATTTACTAAGATATCCAGTCTCAAATTCCAAGGTGTGGACCAGGAAATGCTCCCTGAATCATGAAGTTTGAGAGTTCGAGACCAATGCAGTGAATGGTGGTGGGTCTGGTTATTTCGGGGATAGCTTTCTGGTACAGCTATTGTCCTTCTAGATAAGTCACAGTCTTATCCCTTGATTCATTCCTTCCTTCAGGCCAGGTATGAAGTGACTGGTTCGATAGGACCAGGATAATTTTTTGACCTCTTGACTTTGATTCCCCCTTGACCCAACATAATTGAGGACTCATTGACTTTTACACAAAAGATAAACTAAACAAGGGAAAGAAGTCATTCTATTAGAGCAACTGTAATTGGATTAGTTGGATTGACATCATCGAAAGCAACCCCAACTATATGGTTGACAATTCTCAAGAAAACAAGATGTGCTCAGCTGTCGAAGGTCCAAAATCTAGAGATTAACAGACTGGGTGGATGGCGACTGGAAAATAGAACTTTTTTTCTCTCTGGATCAGTTCTAGGACAGGAAGTGTTGTTAGAAAAGTAAATCCAACCATTAGCACTTCTGTTAGAGCTCGCCTACTTGTAAGCTAAGCTAATCTATTTCCAGTCTTTTTGCCCTTAAACCAGTGCATAATCCCATCAAGTGGAAGGAAAGATAATTCCACAATCGTCTAGGTAAAAAATTAAAGAGCTCCATCTAATAACTTCTATGAATATACACTAGGTTGCACAAAAAAGTCATTTTTGGATCAATCCAAAGCCTAAAAAGGTTTTAAAAAAGTTAAAGGGTCCATTGAGCGCCTCAAGGCTATGTCATAATAGATCTGAACACTTTCCCCGGATCGACTTCTAGATCATAATTACTTTAGTAAATAACTAAATAAAATAGATAGATGGGAGATAGAAAAATAGAAGAGAAATAAACTAATTATAAAAATATCTCTCTATCTCTAAGGTTCACTAATTATTTGACTATTGGAGGGTCTCTTTGTATGTTGGCGGGTCTCTTTGTATGTGTTGTCCGGAAAGAGGAGGACTCAATGATTATTCATTTGCCGGAACCAGAATTTCAAATTATGGCAGATAGGGATCCCGTAAAAACTTCTTTCGAGGAATGGGCCAGATCGGGTCGTTTCTCAAGAACAATAGCTAAAGGGCCTGATACTACCACTTGGATATGGAACCTATATGCTGATGCTCACGATTTTGATAGCCATACCATTGATTTGGAGGAGATCTCTTGAAAAGTATTTAGTGCACATTTTGGTTAACTCTCCATCATCTTTCTTTGGCTGAGCGGCATGTATTTCCACGGTGCTCATTTTTCTAATTATGAAGTGTGGCTAAGTAATCCAACTCACATTAGGCATACTGCCCAGGTGCTTTGGCCAATAGTGGGCCAACAAATATTAAATGGTGACATAGGCGGGGGTTTCCGAGGAATACAAATAACCTCTGGTTTTATCAGATTTGGCGAGCATCTAGAATAACTAGTGAATTACAACTCTATTGTACAACAATTGGGGCATTGGTATTTGCAGCGCTAATGCTTTTTGCTGGTTGGTTTCATTATCATAAATAGGCACCAAAATTGGCTTGGTTTCAAGATGTAGAATCTATGCTGAATCACCATTTGGTAGGGCTACTAGGACTTGGGTCTCTCTCTTGGTCGGGGCATCAAGTACATATATCTTTACCGATTAACCAATTTATAAACGCTGGAGTAGATCCTAAAGAGATACCACTTCCTCATGAATTTATCTTGAATCGAGATCTTTTGGCTCAACTTTATCCCAGTTTTGCCGATGGAGCAACCCCATTTTTCACCTTGAATTGGTCAAAATATGTGAACTTTCTTACTTTTCATGGAGGATTAGATCCAGTAACTGGGGGTTTGTGGTTGACTGATATTGCCTATCACCATTTAGCTATTGCAATTCTTTTCCTGATAGTGAGTCACATGTATAAGACCAACTGGGGTATTGGTCATGGACTAAAAGATATTTTAGAAGCCTATAAAGGTCCATTTACAGGTCAGTTCCATAAAGGCCTATATGAGATCCTAACAACGTCATGGCATGCTCAATTATCCCTTAACTTATATATGTTAGGCTCTTTAACCATTATTGTAGCTCATCATATGTATTCCATGCCCTCTTATCCATATCTAGCTACTGACTATGGTACACAACTGTCATTGTTCACACATCACATGTGGATTGGTGGATTTCTCATAGTTGGTGCTTCCGCGTATGCAACCATTTTTATGGTAAGATATTATGATCTAACTACTCGGTACAACAATCTATTAGATCGTGTCCTTAGGCATCGTGATGCAATCATATCCCATCTCAACTGGGCATGTATATTTCTAGGCTTTCACAGTTTTGGTTTGTATATTCATAATGATACCATGAGTGCTTTAGGGCGTCCTCAAGATATGTTTTCAGATATCACTATACAATTACAACCCATTTTTTCTCAATGGATACAAAACACCCATGCTTTAGCACCTGGTGCAACGGCTCCCGGTGCAATAGCAAGCACCAGTTTAACTTGAGGGGGTGGTGATTTAGTGGCAGTGGGTCGCAAGGTGGCTTTGTTGCCTATTTCTTTAGGAACCGCCAATTTCTTGGTACATCACATTCATGCATTTATGATTCATGTGACGGTATTGATACTCTTGAAAGGTGTTCTATTTTCTCGCAGTTCTCGTTTGATACCGGATAAGGCAAATCTTGGTTTTCATTTTCCTTGTGATGGACCTGGAAGAGGGGGTACATGTCAAGTATCAGCCTGGGATCATATCTTCTTAGGACTATTCTGGATGTACAATTCAATTTAGGTAGTAATATTCCATTTCAGTTGGAAAATACAGTCAGATGTTTGGGGTAGTGTAAGTGATCAAGGGGTAGTAACTCATATCACGGGAGAAAACTTTGCGCAGAGTTCTATTACTATTAATGGGTGGCTCGGCAATTTCTTATGGGCACAGGCATCCTAGGTAATTCAGTCTTATGGTTCTTCATTATCTGTATATGGCCTTTTTTTCCTAGGCGCTCATTTTGTCTGGGATTTTAGTTTAATTTTTCTATTCAGCGGACGTGGTTTTTGGAAAGAACTTATTGAATCCATCGTTTGGGCTCATAATAAATTCAAAGTTGCTCCTGCTACTCAGCCGAGAGCCTTGAGCATTATACAAGGACGTGCTGTAGGAGTAACCCATTACCTTCTGGGTGGAATTGCCACAACATGGGCATTCTTCTTAGCAAGAACTATTGCAGTAGGATAATGTCTAGGAGGATTTGAAAAGCATTATGGCATTACGATTTCCAAGGTGTAGCCAAGGCTTAGCTCAGGACCCCATTACTCATCGTATTTGGCTTGGTATTGCTACCGCACATGACTTTGAGAGTCATGATGATATTACTGAGGAACGTCTTTATCAGAATATTTTTGCTTCTCACTTCGGTCAATTAGCAATAATTTTTCTGTGGACTTCCGGAAATCTATTTCATGTAGCTTGGCAAGGAAATTTTAAGTCATGGGTATAGGACCCTTTACATGTAAGAACTATTGCTCATGCAATTTAGGATCCTCATTTTGGTCAACCGGCTGTGGAAGCTTTTACTCGAGGGAGTGCTCATGGCCCAGTGAATATCGCTTATTCTGGTGTTTATCAGTGGTGGTATACAATCGGTTTACGCACTAATCAAGATCTTTATACTAGCGCTCTTTTTCTATTATTTGTTTCTGTCATATCCTTAATAGAAGGTTGGTTACACCTACAACCGAAATGGAAACCAAGCGTTTCCTGGTTCAAAAATGCTGAATCTCGTCTGAATCATCATTTGTCAGGACTTTTTGGCATAAGTTCCTTGGCTTGGTCAGGGCATTTAGTCCATGTTGCTATTCCTGCATCCAGAGGGGAGTATGTTCGGTGGAATAATTTCTTAGATGTATTACCGCATCCCCAAGGGTTAGGCCCACTTTTTACAGGTCAATAGAATCTTTATGCTCAAAACCTTGATTCAAGTAGTCATTTATTTGGTACCTCCCAAGGGGAGGGAACTGCCATTCTAACTCTTCTCGGGGGATTCCATCCACAAACATAAAGTATATGGTCGACTGATATTTCCTATCACCATTTATCTATTGCATTTATTTTTCTCGTTGTTGGTCATATATATAGAACCAATTTCAGAATTGGGAACAGTATGAAAGATCTTTTAGATGCACATATTCCTCTGGGGGGCGATTGGGGCGTGGACATAAGGGTCTTTATGACACAATCAACAATTCGCTTCATTTTCAATTAGGCCTTGCTCTAGCTTATTTAGGGGTTATTACTTGTTTGGTAGCTCAACACGTGTACTCTTTACCTGCTTATGCATTCATAGCATAGGACTTCACTACTCAAGCTGCATTATATACCCACCACCAATATATCGCAGGATTCATCATGACAGGAGCTTTTGCTAATGGATCTATATTTTTCATTAGAGATTACAATCTGTAGAAAAATGAACATAATGTATTGGAAAGAATGTTAGATCATAAAGAAGCTATCATATCTCATTTAAGTTGGGACAACCTCTTTCTAGGATTCCATACCCTGGGACTTTATGTTCATAATGATGTCATGCTTGCCTTTGGCACTCCGGGGCAGCAAATTTTGATTGAACCTATATTTGCTCAATGGATACAATCCGCTTATGGAAAAACTTCATATGGGTTCGATGTACTTTTATCTTCAATGAGTGGCCCAGCATTCAATGCGGGTCAAAGCATCTGGTTGCCGGGTTGGTTAAATGTTGTTAATGAAAATAGTAATTCATTATTCTTAACAATAGGTCCTGGAGACTTTTTAGTTCATCATGATATTTCTCTTGGTTTACATACAACTACATTGATGTTAGTAAAAGGTGCTTTAGATGCACGTGGTTCCAAGTTAATTCCTGATAAAAAGGATTTCGGTTATAGTTTTCCTTGCGATGGCCCAGGACGAGGTGGTACTTGTGATATTTTGGCAATGGGACTTTAGATCAAATAGAATTTGCTTACAATCAGTCCACTAGCCAAACTACTGGTTGTAGTCCTTTTGAATCTGTTTATGGCCAAAATCCCGAGAGTCCTCTGGACTTAGCTCCACTTCCAGCTACTCATAACTTTAGTGGAGATACGGGTGAAGAAAATTAAGAAGTTGCATGAGCGATAAAATTTCTAAGAAAAATTAGAAGTATCAATCTCAAGCTAACAAGCATCGCAAGTTTTCTGACGTCAAAGAAGGGGATCTGGTCTAGGTTCATCTTCGAAAGGAGCCTTTCTCGCAAGGACAATTTGTTAAGCTCAAGCCTAGAGCTGATGGACCATTCAAAGTTCTCAAATGCATTGGTGAAAATTCCTATGATGATTGAGCTACCATCTAAGTATGAGGTTTCATAAAGGTCAAAATCTTTCTGATCTTTCTCCTTATTATGGTCGACAAAAGCACTAACGACTCGAGGGAGAGTCTTCTTCAACATCAACGAGGACAACTCAAAATAAAGGAAGTTGTTTTGGTTGTAGTTTTTTCAGGTTGGGTAAATTTCTTGTGAAATGTCATATAAGAGAGGGGATTTCTTTCTTTAGCATATGAGGGAAATGCCCCCAGGTACCGAAGTTAGTGGATAGAGAGGGCGGCGGGTGGTCACATCAAAGTGTGCCAATCATGGTGATCAAACCCTCTTTTTGTTAGAGCTACCAGCCTTGCTAAGCAGATGAAAGATTCCCTTCATTCTCCTTTCTTCCCTTTACCCTTCCTTTTATCTTTCTTGTCTAGCTTGGTCTGGTGGTTCGCCTAGTAGGAAGCTTTCAGCTCCATGCCGTAGGTCTGGGGTCGGTGCTGCATTTTCCTGATGTTGTTGATTTTTTTTTCGCGTCAGTGTGAATCATACGCCGGATGTAATTAGATATATATCATACCAAAATCTATAGTCTAGTGGAGTAGCCTCTGTTCCACATATACTGGGCGATTTAGTTCGTTCGGGACAAGTAGGCCAAGAAGCTCTAGGCAATTCTCACGATCACGGTCGATCATGGTTCAACTCCATGTCGTGAAAGTGAAACCAATCATTTCTTTCTTTTTTTCTTTTAGCTAGTTGTGATTCAGGAAAGGTTAAGACTCGAGTCAAAATGTGATACAAGAATGACAACGGAAGGCACAAAACACACTCCAAATCAGTCCACAATCTTAAGGATCCGAGGACCAAGATAGAGACCACTCTCGGATTCGCTATCAACAAGAAGAATACAAGATACAATGTGTATTTTAATACAAAAACAGAAACAACAACAAGAACAATATGAACACAAGATGATAAAAAAGAAGACACAAGATTCAGATTTAACAATAACAACAAGAGCAGAAGATTACAACACAAACAATAAACAAGATTACAAGAAGGTAAAAGGATAGATAGATAGATCACATGAAGGTATAATCTTAAGAACCCAAAAATGTACAATATTTGACCCTTAACACTACACAAAACAATAAAACTATCTCTTACAAAGACACAAGATCGGAATCCACCTCCCAAGCATCAATATTTCCAAGCAAACAACAACAAAAGAGAATCCACCCTATTGTTGTATCCTAATTTCGGTTTTGCCTCCAAAGAGAAGAGAGGACTTGTTTTTTCCAAAGTATAAAGACTTATAACATCATCAATAAACTAAGTCTAAAATCTCTACAATGTTCTATTTATACTAGGCTACAAATAAAATACAAAAAGACCAAAAGGCCCCTTAGAGACTTAGGTGCCCATCAAGTGTAATATGTTGGCTGATTTTTAGTGCACTTAGTTCCCTTTTGCACTTCAATTGTACACACCAAGTATCGTACCCAACATGCACTCCATTAAGTCCATATCCGTGATTATTCCCGTATCAAAATGAGAGAAAAGGAAGGTATTACGGAATTCCTACTCCGAAAGGAGTTTCAGGGCAGGGGAATTAAATAGGACTTGTTATTGTGATCTTGTTTCTCAGGGAATGCAAAGTGAATACTTTATCCAAGTTATACAATTACTTGAGGCTAATCTTTCTTTTTCTGATGTTTCCTGATGTACTGGAGTTTTCACATTTGAATTTCTGAACCATTCCACGGTCTCGAAATGGATCCTATCAAATATTTCACATTTTCTATGATTATCTCTATTTCAGGTATTCGGGGAATCCTCCTTTAGTTTCACACTGGGGAGATCTCGACTCTTAGGAGAGGGGGGGGTTGCTTTGAAACTATCTTTTCTCTAAGAGAAAGGTGACTACCTGATAACGCTCAAACTACAGCTCTCGTAAGAGTGTAAGCGGTCGTTGTCAAATATATAACCCAACTGGGTTGGGTATCGATCCCACAGAGAATAGCCGGTCACTAAGTAAGCAAAGATTATTAGACTTTTGGTGCAAGTCTCGTAAAAGGGGGGATTTTGTAGCGTGCAATAATGTAACAAAATAGTAGAGTAAAAACGGAAAATAGCAAAGTAAAAAGGAAAGAATGTTCAGTAAGATGTTTAACCAATGAGAATTGAGAGTTGGGGTTATCTCCACCTTATGAATTATACGTCTCTATTGGCTATGAGTTATGCGGAATTCAGACATGCATGTGCTTATAGAGAATTGTATTCTATGGTAAATCCAGGCGTCTTTCGACCATCAAGGATTATTTCACTTTAACTCTTTCGAGCTTAAAGCGTGTCAAATAGTACAAATTCTCCAAGAGGTTAATCCAGTTACAGCACTAACTTTTTAACAGGGGTTGGTGCCCTATTACCTTGACATTATCTCTTTTCCAGACATATAACTTTTCTTTCGAACAAGTTAATGTTATACTGGCGTATTCTATGCGTTTACAACCACAAGAATTTGCATTAAGATGAAGAGAATAATGATATAAGAAGCATACGTGTCATGAATTCACAAACTCATAGCAATAGATAGTATCTCATAAGGCTTTCATAACCCCAACAGAGAAGTTTATCTATTCATGAGTGAAACAGAAATCACAATAGACTTTATCATTATACCAAAATAAAGATCTCACGTGTAGTAGGGTTTGGTATGGCGTTAGGTGTGAATTCCCTTTTAGAATAGCGGTTCTCTTGTTGTGGAAATTAAGAATTGAATAGATGAAGAGAAAGTAATTAATTGAAAGAGAATTGTTTTCGGAACTCAAGAATCCCTGAATGCCTCAAAATCTCTAGCAAAATAGGGTATTTATAACATCCATATCCTATTCCTACTAGGCTACTGCATTACTTAACCTACTCCTACTAGGTTAATGCATCATTATCCTAATCCTAATAAGTTATTGCTAATCCCCAAAGTCTTTGGAAATGCTGTGTTTGCTCGGGACAGATATTCCATGCGCCACTTTTGGTCCTTGGCGTCCAAACTTTCCCTTCCTTCTTTCGTGAAGATTCCTTGGGCGTCAAGTTATCCATAATATGCTGAAATCTGCATCATTTATACCTAAAAACTTGCTAATCACGTTTGTTAGCTCACTTACAGGAAAAAGGACTAAAAGTGCATGAATTATATATTTTGTCCTCAAAACTTAGCTAAAATATGGGTAAATTATAGTACTTTAGGCGTGTAAATACGCCTATCATCAACACCCCACACTTAAAGCTTTGTTCATCCTCGAACAGAATATCATGTCCATCTAAACATCTACTTAGGGTTTCACAGCAACAACACAAAATATTCGTCAAGACAGGCACGGCAATCATTAACAAAGAGTAGTTTTGTAATCACTTGTAGAAACAATTCAGCCTCCAACATAGACTCGTGATGATGGTTAATTCATATCCAAAAGTTAACGCACAAAGAATCATACAAGACTACCCAAAACTCATCAACCATGTGTGTCTCACATAAGATATTACTCATAATCACTCTCAAATATTGCATTTTTCAGAACATGGGTATAAGATTATCCTTGCTCTCACTCTCACAAAGAATTCATATGTTGCAACTGATGACCATAGGCTTGCCCTTAGTGTAATGCTCTACTAATATCAGAATGTTAAGCTTAGGATCAAATAGGTCTTTACAGGTTGTAATGTAGGCTAAGGGACGGGTAGGACTATTTTGGCCAGAAATAGTGACTATGTTCCTAAGCGCTTTAATACATCACATTATGCCATTAATACTCTCTTTTAATCAACCCTGCTACCTTTCTTTCATCTATCACCCCTTTTCACTTATTTTGTCATTCAAGCATAACTATCTTTTTATTTAATCATAAACACAATTTATCATTTTGTTTTTCTATTTCTTTTTCTTTTCTTTTCTTTTCTTTTCTTTTTTTTATAACACACCTCCATGATAGCCACTCTTTTTCATAACAAATTCAAGTACCAATACACTCTAAGGCATCACTCTCACCCAATTTCCTCTTATTTTGTCACATGACTTCACAATTTAAAGCACTTAGGAATTTGGATCAAATTATGGTCTTGAAAAAAATGGATTAGGCTTACATATGAGGCTGTCAAAGAAAATGGCTTAAAGGCTCAAAAGGGTTGACTAGGATAATGTCCACGGGTAGGTAAACAGAAGGTAAACAATCACAGGCTGCCAAAGAAATGCCTAAATCATCTCCTAAACTCACACTCTTTATTTCGCTTTACACACACACCAGGCAAGTTCTAGCATCAGTCACAACACAGAATATACTATATCCTCACACACACAAGGCACATGGTCAACTTTATTGGGAGTATTATAGACTCTTGACCCTAACAGATGAATGAATTAAACCACACAATTATCACACAGTGAGTCACACTTAGAGCCTAAGTGTCTCAATAGTAATGATTCTAGCACAAACTCTTGTCATAACACCATGCCGCCTATCAGAATAATTTCATGCATCAAAATCTAATAAATTTAAAATTTAAACTAACTAATTCCGACTAATTAAAACAAACAAGAACTAGAATAAATGCAAATGCAGACAAAGAAGTATAGCATACAAATACCATCACCCCACACTTAGACGGGACACACTGCCCTCAGTGGAAAATAAATAAGAAGAACCTGATTAGTTGGACTCATCCTCTATGTCTGGGGTCATACCCCCTGCATCGGAATCATCATCAGATTTCTCTTCCACGTCGGAGTCTGGCATTCGTTGATCATCATTGGTTGGCATGTCGTCATCAAGAGGTTCCTCAAATTATACACCTAATCCACACATCGCCCTCGCATGCTCATTCATTGGGTAGTCATAATCCAACTTTTGGAGCTCTGCAGCAGTTGGAACACGACCCCCGCTCATCATGGTAAACTTCATCATGCCATATAAATGGTGGGAGAATCTTTCATCGCGAGCATGTCTTTCTGCAGTGGTTAGGTTGACGCCATGCATGGATTCAGCATCTTTAACCTTTGTGAGGTCAACCTTCTTCGGGTTGTGTGGAAGTTTATGATCAGCCGGTTCCTCTTCGATGTCTTCCTTCCTCAATATTGCAGTCAACAGGTTGCCAAAGCTGAAGTGGGACCTCTTGTGTAGCCTATCATTCCGCATTGTAGATCGAATAATTTCCCCAATGTTGATAGGGACATTCGTCATCAATGCGTACACCAGGCACACTCTATCTCGTGTTATCTTTGTGTACTGTGTCCCTGGAATGAGGCAAGAGTTGACTATTCGCAGCCATATCCTAGCTTCTCTGTTCAAGGAGGCATATGGGAAGGTATTGTGCCGACCGGTATCCTTGTGACGACTCCACCGTGCCATTGATTTTGTTCTGCATAGTGTGTGTCTGATTTCCCTGTATGGAGGTCTGCGATAAAGCTCCTTGAATGGTGCGGGATTAACAGATGGCAAGCCTAGAAAGGAGCTGAAGAACTCCGCATTTAGTTACAGAACTTGGCCCCGAATCTTAACTTCACTCCCTGTAGTTTTCGGTGACCAGTTGGCATAGAATTCTCGTGTTAAATCGAGATTGCACTCTCCCATATCTTGGAAGATGAAATCAAGATGTAACGCCATTATCTTAGCCAACATGTGAGGTTCTTTCTTTGCTAGGCTCTCCTTGTGTATCAACTCCATGTGAACATATTTCTTCTCTTTATTGTTCCTATACCACTCCTTTCCTTTCTCCTCTAAGACCCATTTAATTCCGAACATGCGGCGAGGTATTTGCAGCGAGGAGGATTCGCCTTGCTCTTTTCGTCCCCTTTTCTGGCCTTTTTGTGAAGTGGTTGCTTTATCCTTTCCTTGTCTTGCTTTTGGTTCCATTGTACCTGAGATTAAAATAATATTCATGTTAGATTCATCTCGGTGGATACAATCAATGAACAATCAGTAGTGGCACTACCCCACACTTAGTTTGTTGGTACGGACTAGTGAAGTGAACGATGTCGATTACTCAGACTTCATCGATATACGTTTTAGGCGCTATATTCCAACAATATAATCACTGCAGTCATACTTCAAAAAAAAATCTTGGCAATACTTTCATGGTTGATACATCTTTTGATCAAGACTACTACATAGAGATTGAATCAAGTTATAACATCTAAAAATAATCACAACCTCACAAGTTGGTAGTTTAACCATGATTCTCGTCTCGATGAACAAGTCATTCCAACATGTAAGCTTTCTATTTACAAGATTATGCAATTTTCGTGCCCATGTCAATTCCGTAAAAGTATGACAGTGTATGAAAATCAAAGACAAGTTGGAAACAAGTTAAAATCATCCTTACGTATTCTTTCACTCACTTAGTAGTATCACAAAAAATCAACCACATTCAAATCACCAATACTACTTCAAGATCTAACAATTTATTGTAGGCGTAGTATTGTAGTACTTACGGAATATAAAAGAAGAACAAAGAAGTACTTACTTGGTTGATGCCTTTGGAAGATGTTCTTGTGAAGTAAAAGAGCAAAAGGAAAATTTTTGAGAGAATTTGGAGAGGTAGGCGGCGCTTTTCTTAGGTTTGCAATGTATTTTTGGTCTAAGACTAAGTTTCTTATTTATAGGGCAAGCGTGGGTCGGGTTTTGACCCATTTAAAATCGGATTTGGATACCAAAAGTGACCATAGGTGGCGCCTTTTGCTTTGCCTATGCTTGGCATAGGCGGCGCCTTTTGCAAAGCATTGTTGAGCATAGGCGGCGCCTATGCCATGGCATTGTTAGGCATAGGCAGCGCCTATGCCATGGAACATGAGATTCAGAGACAAAATGCTTTTGCATAGGCGGCGCCTATGCTATGGCACACTTAGGCATGGGCGGCGCCTATGTTATGGCACACTAGATTCCGAGAGCTTAGGCCATAGTATAGGCCTTGCCTTGTTTGTGGCCTAGATTTACATAGGCCTTGCCTTGTTCTTTGCCTATATTTTCATAGGCAATTCCCAACCCATAGCCTTTTGCTTCTTCAATCCTAACTTACCACCTTGAACATGCAATTCTTCCAAATCAAGAGTTGAACTCAATCTCCTCCTTTACATCTCTTGCACCTACACTTACTCAAAAGCAACAAAAACGATTAGAATGATGGGTTGCCTCCCATCAAGCGCCTTAGTTTTGGCCGTGGCACGACTCTTCTTTTTGGATTTTTATTTAACAAAAACAAACACTTAGTAGAACAAAAGAAAGAATGAAAAACGATGGGTTGCCTCCCATCTAGCGCTTGATTTATTGTCGCGGTACGACATAGTTACCTCGAGTACTTAGACTTCGTTGAGGTAGATGGTGGCCATATAGTTTATCATGTCAAGAGGACCGATATATGGTTTTACTCGTTGGCCATTCACCTTAAAGACAACACCATTATTGTCTTCTAGCTCAACTACTCCAGACGAGTAGACTTGGGTAACTTTGTACGGACTAGACCATTTGGACTTTAACTTACCTGGGAATAGCTTCAGTCTGGAATTGAAAAGAAGTACCATATCATCCTTTTGAAAGTTTCGTTGAACAATCCGCTGATCATGATACTTTTTCATCTGTTCCTTGTAGAGGTCTGCTCTTTCATATGCATGTAGACGGAATTCATCCATCTCATTCAGCTGCTCCAATCTCAGATTCATGGCATCATCCCAATTCAAATTAAGTTGCTTTAACGCCCACAATGCTTTATGCTCGAGCTCAATGGGCAAGTGACAAGCCTTCCCATAAACTAGTTGGTACGGGGACATGCCAATTGGCGTTTTGAATGCAGTCCTATAAGCCCATACTGCATCGTCCAGCTTCCGAGACCAATCCTTCCTATTAGAATTTACAGTCTTAGCAAGGATTTGCTTGATCTCTCAATTGGAAACCTCTACCTGTCCACTAGTTTGTGGGTGATAAGCTGTGGCTACCTTATGTTGCTTGACACCATATTTGGCCAATACGGATTTGAACAGCTTGTTGCAAAAGTGAGATCCTCCATCGCTTATGATAGTACGTGGTACTCTAAAGAGAGAGAAGATATTTCTCTTCAAGAATGCTACAACACGCTTTCCTTCATTGTCGGCCAATGCTACTTCTTCGACCTATTTTGAAACATAATCTACAGCGACTAGGATGTATTTCATTCCAAACGAATTTACGAATCGGCCCATGAAATCAATACCCCATACATCAAATAACTCAACTTCAAGAATTTTCGTCATGGGCATCTCATGGTGTTTCGAAATTGCGCCTTGTCTCTGACATTGGTCGTATCTTCTCACAAATTCGTAGGCATCTCTAAATATCGAAGGCCAATAGTATACACTTTGCAATACCTTCCTTGTTGTCCGATTACCTGCATGATGTCCCCCAACTTGGGAAGTATGACATGCTTCCAATAAATTCGGCACCTCTACATGGGATATGCATCGCCTGATAACACCATCCGCGCATCGTCGAAACAAATATGGCTCATCCCAAAAGTAGTGTTTTACATCATGCATGAACTTCCTCTTTTGATGGAAAGATAGATTTGCAGGCATCACATTACTCACCACAAAATTCGCAAAGTTTGCATACCATGGTAACTCTTCCATTATCGTGGATAAGATCTCTTCGTCAGGGAATGCATCATCAATCTCAAGATCAGGCTGCGCTATATGCTTATTCTCGAGTCTAGATAGATGATCAGCCACTTGGTTCTCGCAACCTCTTCTATCTTTTACCTCGAAATCAAATTCTTTCAATAATAATACCCATCGAATTAGCCATGGTTTCGCATCCTTCTTTGTCATTAGATATCTCAGAGCTGCATGATCAGTATGAACTACCACTTTGGTTCCCAACAAATAAGCACGGAACTTTTCAAAAGCATACACAACCGCTAGAAGCTCTTGTTCTGTGACAGTGTAGTTCTTCTGGGCTTTGTTCAGGACCTTGATTGTGTAGTAGATTGGGTGGAATAACTTTTCCCTTCTCTGGCCAAGTACAACACCCAAAGCTACCCCGCTAGCATCACACATGACTTCAAACGGTAGATACCAATCTGGTGCTATAATGATAGGAGCTTCAATTAGATTCCCTTTGAGGCATTTGAATGCCTTCAAACAGTCTTCATTGAAGTCAAACCTTGCATCTTTCTCCAAAAGTTTGCATAATGGACTAGCAATTTTGGAGAAGTGTTTGATAAACCGCCGATAGAAACCTGCGTGACCGAGGAAACTATGAACTCCCTTTACTAAAATTGGGGGTGGTAGCTTCTCGATAACTTCAATTTTAGCTCGATCAACCTCAATTCCTTTTTCGGATATTTTATGCCCAAGAACAATACCTTCTTTAACCATAAAGTGGTATTTCTCCCAGTTCAGCACTAGGTTGAATTCAACACATCTTTGTAACGCCATACTTAGGTTTGCCAAGCATGATTCAAACGACTCACCCACAACTGAAAAATTTTCCATCAACACCTCCAAGGTGTCTTCAACCATATCAGAAAAAATGGACATCATACAACGCTGAAAAGTGGCTGGTGCGTTACATAGCCCGAATGGCATGCGTTTGAAGGCAAACGTACCATATGGGCATGTGAACGCTGTCTTCTCTTGGTCTTCGGGGGCAATACAAATCTGATTATAGCCGGAATAACCATCTAAGAAACAGAACCATCCTTTCCCCGCTAATCGATCGAGCATTTGGTCCATGAATGGCATTGGGAAGTGATCCTTAAGCGTCCATGAATTTAGCTTTTGGTAGTCCATGCATACTCTCCATCCTGTAACAGGTCTGAGTGGAATAAGCTCATTCTTTTCATTCGCAACTACCGTCATGCCTCCTTTCTTGGGAACACATTATACCGGGCTCACCCATGTACTGTTAGATATTGGATACACAACCCCTGCATCTAACCACTTAATAATTTCTTTCTTCACCACTTCTTGCATCGGTGGATTGAGACGCCTTTGATGCTCAATAGTGGGTGTGCAATTTTCTTCAAGTTGAATCTTGTGTGTACAAATCCCAGGTGGAATACCAATGATGTCAGCGATGGTCCAACCAATGGCTCTTATATACTTTCGTAAAATAGCAATGAGAGCTGCAACTTGCTGCTCACCCAAATCTGTTACCACAATGACTGGGAGTGTGCTTCCGCTTCCTAAGAATGCATACTTTAAATGACTAGGCAACTCCTTCAACTCTAACGTGGGTGGCTCTTCAATAGATGGTTTAGCTGGTGGTGTGGGTCAATTTTTGAGATCAAGGTCCAGCTTCTTGGGAGAATAAGGATATGACCCAAATCCTGTTAGAGCACCAATAGTTTCTTCATAGTTTTCAGCATCCTTGTGCTCAAAATTCATGAGCACAACCGCCAATGGGTCGTCAATAATCTGTTCCTCTTCAGATAATTCTTTCTCATCATCAACATAAACATCAGCTACCGAGAATACGTTCAGCTCTTTGGGGTGCTTCATTGATTTGCACACATCAAAGCGAACTACTTCGTCATTTATTCGGAATAAAAGCTCATTAGCTGTTAAATCAATAAGCACACTTCCTGTTGCAAGGAAAGGGCGCCCCAAGATTATGGGAACTTCTGAGTCTGCCTCACAATCCAAAATAACGAAGTCTGCTGGAAAGATGAATGAAGAAACCTTCACCAATACATCGCATAGAATACCAACAGGTCATTTTACCGACCTATCCGCCATTACGAGCCTCATGTTGGTTGGAGTAGGATCACCCAACCCCAACTTTTTGTAAATAGATAATGGTATCAAATTGATGTTGGATCCTAAATCACATAATGCCTTGGCAAAATTCAAAGATCCAACGGTGCAAGGAATAGTGAAAGCACCGGGGTCGGCCTTCTTCTGAACTAGTGATCGGGTGGCAATTGCGCTGCAATGATGAACAGTATCTGTCAACTCATAGCTTTCTGCCCGCTTCTTTGTCAAAAGATCCTTCATGAATTTCGCATACCCAGGCATTTGTTCAAGTGCTTCCACCAACGGAACATTAATGGTCAGCTGTTTTAACATAGTCATGAATTTGCTGAACCTTGTATCATCCGCCTTATTCTTCAATCTTTGAGGAAAAGGTGGTGGTGGAAGGGGAATAGTTTTCTCCACCACTTTATTTTTATCTTGTTTTGGTTCAGTGATATTTTCAGACTGTGGATGTTGAGGAGTGACATCATGAACGTCTTGGTCAGCTTCTATGGCGTCATCATCTTCCTTATTTTCGGCCACTTGCTTGCTTTGGGATGAATTTTCCAGCACCTTACCACTCCTGGTAGTAATAGCCATGTATGATCCGTCGTTCCTTGTATTTTGCACAGTGTCACTAGGTAGAGTGCCTGCCTTTCTTTGATTGAGTGTTGCTGAAAGTTGGCTCAATTGTTGCTCTATTTGTTTTATTGAAGTGGAATGTGAGTCAACCAATTGCTTCACTGAGGACAAATCATTTATTACCTTTGTTACTCCCGCGCTGGTTGCTTCCACTCCTTTCAACAGTTTAGCCATCATCTCTTCCATATTTCCCGACCCAGATGCAGTGGTGTCACGTCTTTCTGGGGGAACATATAAACCACTATTGTCATTCTTGTTCTTCCAACTACCTTGGTCGCGGTCCTTGTATCCAGATTTATCATAATAGTTCCGACCTTGGTTTCCTTGGGCATTGCCTCGGAAACCCCCCTGATTATTCAAGTAGTTCGCTTCTTCCTCATAGTCGGATTCATCTCTTCCCTGTGATACAACGTCCTTAACCTTTTTGGTCTTCCCTGATAATAAGTGCTTGGTAAGAAGATCCATCTGCGTTTTTATGTGAGCCATATCTTGGTCACGTTCCTCTTGTCTACGCCTCTGCTCTGCAGTCATGCCAACAGATACGGTAGAGCTTGCTACCTCAGAATCCCTGGTATGCCAAGCTCTACTATGCTTTGTCATATGATCTAGAATATCACTTGCCTCGAGAAAAGTAAGGTCCATGAATGACCCGCCTGCAGCATTATCAACCACTGGCTTAGTCATTGAGTTCAAAGTCCTGTATAATATCTCCATCAAGTAGATGTTGGTCATCTGATGATTTGGGCACTGCATAAGCTTCTTCTTGAACCTCTCCCATGTTTCGTGGAGAGCTTCAGTTGGAAGCTGTTGAAAATTACTGATCTCATCCCTTAATTGGGCTCTCTTGGATGGAGGAAAGAATCTTTCTAGGAAAGCATCTTTTAGTTGCCTCCAATTAGTAATAGAATCAGGAGTTAGCCCGTTCAACCATAGAGTTGCCTCCCCAGACAGAGACAATGGAAATAAGCGCAGCCGAATTGCATTATGTCCAACGCCTGGATTGTCGAATGACTTGCATGTAGAGATGAAGTTGATCAGATGCATATTCGGATCATTGCCTGCAAGTCCACCAAATAATCCCTTGAGCTGCAATAGTTGAATCATGGTGCTAGTGATATTGAACTTGGCTCCGGGAGCCAAGGGTGGAGGAATAATAGGTCCTGTGGCACCAGCTCCATCCAGATCGTCATCATCATCATCAAAAGGAGCCTGCACAGCTCGACGGTCAGGTCTCATTCTAGCTTGATGATCTCTCTTATGCATAGGTGTCGCCACTTCATCAGTACACCTAGGATTCAGTAGCTCCTCATCACCCAGGTCCTCATCATTAGGATTTGTTGCACGACCTGGGTTATCAATATTCTGTTGATGCACTTGAGCAGCTGCTAGTGCAGCTAGTCTAGCCTGCTCCTGTTGAGCCGCCCTTCTGTCAATGTCACGTTGTGCATCCATTCTGCCAATAAGTTGCGGTTCAGGGTTTATGGGTAATAATGGTTGACTAGAACTTCGAGTATTTGGCATGCACTAAACAAAACCTGCAGAAAACAAAAACAACAACTAAAAGTAAAGTACGAGAATCTTTGACCAAAGGGTCTAGTAACTATCACAAACTTAGTTGACAACCGTATTCCCCGGCAGCGGTGCCAATTTTTGATAATGCTCAAACTACAGCTCTCGTAAGAGTGTAAGCGATCGTTGTCAAATATATAACCCAACTGGGTTGGGTATCGATCCCACAGAGAATAGCCGGTCACTAAGTAAGCAAAGATTATTAGACTTTTGGTGCAAGTCTCGTAAAAGGGGGGATTTTGTAGCATGCAATAATGTAACAAAATAGTAGAGTAAAAACAGAAAATAGCAAAGTAAAAAGGAAAGAATGTTCAGTAAGATGTTTAACCAATAAGAATTGAGAGTTGGGGTTATGTCCACCTTATGAGTTATACGTCTCTATTGGCTATGAATTATGCGGAATTCAGACATGCATGTGCTTATAGAGAATTGTGTTCTATGGTAAATCCAGGCGTCTTTTGACCATCAAGGATTATTTCACTTTAACTCTTTCGAGCTTAAAGCGTGTCTAACGGTACAAATTCTCCAAGAGGTTAATCCAGTTACGGCACTAACTTTTTAACAGGGGTTGGTGCCCTATTACCTTGACATTATCTCTTTTCCAGACATATAACTTTTCTTTCGAACAAGTTAATGCTATACTGGCGTATTCTATGCGTTTGCAACCACAAGAATTTGCATTAAGATGAAGAGAATAATGATATAAGCAGCATACGTGTCACGAATTCACAAACTCATAGCAATAGATAGTATCTCATAAGGCTTCCATAACCCCAACAGAGAAGTTTAGCTATTCATGAGTGCAACAGAAATCACAATAGACTTTATCATTATACCAAAATAAAGATCTCACGTGTAGTAGGGTTTGGTATGGCGTTAGGCGTGAATTCCCTTTTAGAATAGCGGTTCTCTTGTTGTGGAAATTAAGAATTGAATAGATGAAGAGAAAGTAATTAATTGAAAGAGAATTGTTTTCGAAACTCAAGAATCCCTGAATGCCTCAAAATCTCTAGCAAAATAGGGTATTTATAACACCCATATCCTATTCCTACTAGGCTACTGCATTACTTAACCTACTCCTACTAGGTTAATGCATCATTATCCTAATCCTAATAAGTTACTGCTAATCCCCAAAGTCTTTGGAAATGTTGTTTTTGCCCGGGACAGATATTCCATGCGTCACTTTTTGTCCTTGGCGTCCAAGCTTTCCCTTCCTTCTTTCGTGAAGCTTCCTTGAGCGTCAAGTTATGCATAATATGCTGAAATCTGCATCATTTATACCTAAAAACTTGCTAATCACGTTTGTTAGCTCACTTACAGGAAAAAGGACTAAAAGTGCATGAATTATATATTTTGTCCTCAAAACTTAGCTAAAATATGGGTAAATTATAGTACTTTAGGCTTGTAAATACGCCTATCATCACTACCCTAAGGGCTAATGACTTAAAAAAAAAAGAGGGGAGGGGCTAGTACGATACCACCATTGGTTACTACAATATTTTCGGTTTTTGAATCCTTAGCGTCTTTGCTTTTCAACTAGTTGTTGAAGGACGACATGACCAGTTCTTGAATCTATTTCCTCATCTCATAATATGTAGGGTTGGGTAAAGACAGTGATCCCACCCATGGTTGGAGTAAAGGCTCAAAAAGTGGGAGTTTGATCATCCTTTCCCTAGGCGGGATATCACTAATCATGCAAGCGCGAAGGTTTGGTGTGGGCAACCCTATCCCTTTCGAAGCAGTATGCTACTCTTCCTGGGATTACGAACTTTATATTTCTTAAAATTTCGGGGGGATTAGTCTTAATAATAGGCAAAGTAGGCAAAGGGTCTTCCATAACAGACCTTACTTAACGGTCGAGTACAGAGAGCTCCTCATCCCCAATTGAGTTGCAAAATCTAAGCTATCAACCATCTCTCCTCTTCGATCTTATTGGCCCCCTTGCATTCGACTACTTATGGCACTCTATGAGCTAGTTAGATTAGCTAGCCATTCTTTTCCTAGTCTTAGTTTCTATAAAGCAATATTAGATAGAGTACCTATGAAGATGTCTTATACTTACTAAGCATCTGTCGCACTTTCTATGGCACGTCAGGAGCACCTCAGAAAAAGTGTATTGGTGGGCATGTCTACGAGCAATCTTATTAAGGCGAATGCATGCGTCGGAAGGTCTATTCCTTAACTAATAATAAAAATAATAGACCAGAATGGATGTTTTCAAATTCTTCGTCAGAGAAGAATTGATCACCCACCTTTATGCGATGAATGGACAGTTTTTCCAATGGTGCAACTTTACCTGGCATTCTATTATATAATTAATAATTTTAGAAAAATATTTGTCAAGGTGCATTATTGCATCCTTGAAATTTTAAAATGTCTCGAAAAAATGTGTATGCCGCATTCTTAATTGAGACAAATATTTTAAAATGTAAGAATCTATCTAACGTTAAAAATATTAAATTGTCTTTTATAAACTCGAAATAATTTTTATTTATTCGAAGAACTATTTATTCTTAATGCAAAATCTTTGCGCAAAAATTTAATCAAAGCGGTTAATTAATTTAACAAATAATATTAGCAAATTTTGTTAATTACAATAAAGAAATAATAGATAAATTAAATGCATAAAGCTATCCATATTTGGTTGAAGGTTAATATTATATTCTTAATTTAATAAAATAAATCAAATATAAAAGGTTTCAAATCAGATTTGGACTCAAATTAATAAACAAATATGATTAGCACAATCAATGGAGCGCCAATAATAAGAACGTCGTTTCTTTGGCTTTCTTCGGAATGACACCAAAAATTACGAATTCGGTCAAATCTGGGGAAAGAGGAAAAGGGGATGGTCCACAAGGCTTTGGGGAATTCCAATGTCGTTAGTTGATTCCGGTGGGATCTAAGCCGATTTTCGCGAGGTTGGCAGCGGCAAATCCAGTGGTGGCCGGCCGGTTTTTGGAGAATTACGGCGACGGGAAGGGAAATAAAGGGTTGGCGATGACGATGACTGTGTACCATCGGCCATGGCTTTGCCATTAACGGCGTCACTGACGATGATGATGGTTTGATCGGTTTTCGGTGAGAAACTTGTTGGAAAATTTAAAACGATGGATTTTCTCTTCTCCGTTCAACTTTCGATCTTTCCTCTCTTCCTCTCGTTATCTTCTTTCTTTTTATCAATCTCTCCTACTCTACTTTGTTTTTTACTGTATACATACATATTCGTTGTGATTATGGTGACTATTCTGTATGTATAGTATATGTGTGTGAATGGCAATTTATATAGATGTTGTATGTTTTGAGACTAAAATAAAAATAAGAGTGCATGATCAGTGGGAAATTAGTATGTGTACATGCATATGAAAATGGGATTCATGTAACTGTGTGTAAATGGGTACGAGTAATTTTACTCTATTTTTGTAACATACAGATAAAAATAAATACTTTTCATTGTTAACAGTAACTAATTAACAGTAACAAATACTCACATAATAATAAATCATCAAATTATTTAAGCATTTTTCAGTCATGATTTTTATAAAATAAAATTTATGAAAATAAATAATACATAATTGAACAGAACCTGTTAATAAATTAAAGCAGAACTTCAAACTTCGTCACCGAAAACTCCGATAAGAAATTCACTTCAACTTTTTCTTTTCTTTTCTTTCACTGATGTTTTCCTTCTCTTTTTCTATAATTTTTCACTCTCTTTTTCTCTAAGTTTTCACTCTCTTTTTCTATGATTTTTTAGTTTCTGGTTTCTGATGTGATGGTCTGGTCAGAATGTACGTAGTTGAGTGAAGAGTCCTTTAAATAGGGGATTGTTGGGGGGGATATGGGGGGAATAGTTTTTACTAGATAAGATTTTTGAATTTGAAAAATATTTTTTTTTGTGAATTGAAGACAATAATAATAATAATAAATAAATATGATAATAATAATAAATAAATAAAATAGTAATAACAATAAATATAATAATAATTAATTAATTTTATATTAATCAAAACATAAGAACAATTTATAAATAGACAAAAATAAATATAACAAAATAGTATTAAAACTACTAATTTATTGGTTAAAATTTAGAATAAATAAAATATTTTTATATTATTTTTAAAATTAGAATAAAAATATAAACAAAATATCTAAAAATTAACTTTATTTAGTTATTTACTTTTTAACTAAAAAATTATTAAAATAAAAATAAAAATAAGAATCAAAATAATATATGATTAAATATATAAATATAAAATATTTAATATCAACAAACAAGTTAAAATTTAGGGAAGATCAAAAATCACATGTCTACATTTTTGCCTCTCTTTGTCTGAAATCTCAGAGAGTTTTCATACAAAGAAGTAGACAAGATATGATTTTTAATCCTCCGATTATTTGAAAAATAAGAATAAAATAAAGTTAAAATTGAAATAAAAGGAAAAATGTGACCGAGTCCTTGTTTTGGACATCCTACCTATCCCGTGTTATAAGGGAATCAGGTCACGAGTAGTTCAAAGGTAACATGATGAGAGAAAGAGTGAGACGTGAAGTGAGATTCCGTCGAGTTTTCGGTTGACGACTTCTGCTTTTTCTTACATCAAATGACTAACAAAATCAAAATGAAAAATACAAATGAAAAATGCAATCTTTAGAATCTTGATTCAAGTCTTCATGACTTGAACTCAAAAATTCACCCTATTCTTCAGGGGGGCTCCTGGACTTCTAATCTCTTCACCCTGTTCTTCAGGCAGGCTCCTGGACTTACAATTTCTTCACCATATTCTTCAGATGGGCTCCTGGACTTACAACTTCTTCACCCTGTTCTTCAGGCGGGCTCCTGGACTTATAATTTCTTCACCCTATTCTTCATGCGGGCTCCTGGACTTATAATTTCTTCACCCTGTTCTTCAGGTGGGCTCCTGGACTTATAATTTCTTCACCCTGTTCTTCAGGCGGGCTCTTGGACTTATAATTTCTTCACCCTGTTCTTTAGGCGGGCTCCTGGACTTATAATTTCTTCACCCTGTTCTTCAGGCGGGCTCCTGGACTTACAACTTCTTCACCCTGTTCTTCAGGCGGGCTTTTGGACTCAAAGAAAATAGTGAAACAGAAAAATACCATCCTATTCTTCAGGAGGGTCCTGGATATAAAATAAATTCCCATTCTTCAGGAGGGTCCTGAGCATAAAAAATAAATTCCCATTCTTCAGGAGGGTCCTGAGCATAAAAAATAAATTCCCATTCTTCAGGAGGGTCTTGTCCCATTCTTCAGGAGGGTTCTGAGCATAAAATAAATTCTCATTTTTCAGGAGGATCCTGTCCCATTCTTCAGGAGGGTCCTGAGCATAAAATAAATTTCCATTCTTTAGGAGGGTCCTGAGCATAAAATAAATTCCCATTATTCAGGAGGGTCCTATCCCATTCTTCAGGGGGGTCCTGAGCATAAAATAAATTTCCATTCTTCACGAGGGTCCTGTCCCATTCTTCACGAGGGACCTGAGCATAAAATAAATTCTCATTATTCAGGAGGGTCCTGTCCCATTCTTCAGGAGGATCCTAAGAATAAAATAATTCCTGTTTTTCATGAGAGTCCTGTGCAAAAATTAAATTCCCATACAACACACATAAATTTTTTGACCCAGTTTGCACTGGAAAAATTTATGTGTCACTAGATCTTAATATATCTTGCGAAGATTAAAGTTTACCATGACTAATATCCAACATCGAATATTGTAACCATGCTTATTGCGTTGACAAAAATGTGAAATCGCATCCTTTGTCTGAAAACTTTAGTGTGAAAAAGAATATCCCATCTCTGTTTCAAAAAAAGAAAAATTATGAGTTTTTAAGAACATGTGGTGATTGGTTTGTGGCATTTGTATTTTGAAGTGGCCACTGTTTCACTTGTCATGCTCAACTCCTTTTCCAATCTTTGACAAATATTCACTGAATTGTCATACTTCTGACTCCGAGATTCGACTACTGAGTCCTCAACTCAAATCATATTTCTGTTGTATGATGTTTCTGAGTTTAGCTTCCAATACATCCCTTACATTTTCATGAGTTTAAAATGGTCAAATCACAATCATATTGAGTACCTTACTTTTACTTTGAAACGTTATCTCTGTGCATCGACCCTTTGTCTTACTTTGTACCCTTAAAGGAGTTGGTAGCGAGTTTGGAGTCGTTTCTCACTTGACCTAGCGTGAATTTGATTCAAAAGACAACAAAAAAAATTCATTTGATGACAAGGACACAAAAAATAAAAAATTAAAATAAAACAAAAAGAAAAAGACAATAGGCATCTCTTTTTCAAAACAAAGAGGAAACTTATCTGAATGTGGAAACCGATTCTGGTGTTTATGACATGCATTTTGAATCAAACAACCAGATCAACCCATACCAATCATTTGTCAACTTTTGCCCACTTATTGAGTTTGAAACTGAGCCATTGTTGAATTTATTCACTCTAAATTACTATCTTCCTTCGGCTTGTGGCACCTCAATGGGTTTTTGCCATCGAGCCTATCTCATTTTCATCTCTTTCTCAACTCACTGTCGTCTTATGGTGCCCGAAAGGGTTTTCACCAATAAAACTCTCTCATTTTCATTTTTTTTTCAGAAAATAACAACCAAAATATGAAATATCATGCACTCATAAAATGTTTATCCTTGACATTCTCAAAGATCGATCTGAAGATCTTTCTTTAGTTGTAACTTGGATTTTAGAAAGGGGTTAAAAAGAAAGGGCGGCATGAGGTTTGAAAATTTACATAATCATTGGGTAAAACATTCAACTTTTGGAATTGATTCTTTTAAGAAAATAAACTTTTGCCCCAATTTTCTTTCATCCTGGGTAATTTGAATTTTCTCTTGGTTGGACCGAACCCCGGAGTAGGGTTGCCTACGTATCTTGTCATAGCAAGAATCAAGTCAAACATAGTTCAGGCATCTAAATTCTTTTGCTTAATTTTGAATTTTTTATTTGATTATTTTTTTTTTCAACTTTTTTTTTCACTTTAATTTGATTCCAAAAGAGGGGTACGAAGAAAGATAAAAGCTCAAAAGGGGTAAGCAAAAGTTAATATATTATTTGTATAGTATAATAAAATTCCTTCATCATTTCAATCTTTTAAAATGCAAGTACAAAACATACATAATATAATTGTACATGAATATCATACATAATATCTTTTAACTGCATCAGCATTGACCGGCATTCCTTCCATTTTGCCTTCTATATCAGTCAAATATAATGCGCCATTAGGTAACACTTTCTTCACCATGAATGGTCCATGCCAATTAGGAGAAAATTTTCCTTTGGCTTCAATCTGATGAGGAAGGATGCGTCTTAGTACTAACTGACCAACTTCAAAATGTCTGTGACGCACCTTTTTTTTATATGCTCGTGCAATTCTCTTTCGGTATAGTTCTCCATGACATACTGACGTCAATCTTTTTCCATCAATCAAGCTTAATTTCTCTAAACGAGTCTTGATCCATTGGTCTTCATCAATTTCAGCTTCCACAATTACCCGAAGAGATGGAATCTCAATCTCTGCAGGTATAACTGCTACAGTTTCATACACTAACAAGTAAGGAGTTGCACTATTTGAAGTCCGAACTGTAGTACGATAACCCAACAAAGCAAAAGGTAACTTTTCATGCCATTGTTCGAAACCCTACACCATCTTGCGAAGTATTTTCTTTAAGTTCTTGTTGACAGCTTCTACAGCTCCATTCGCCTTTGGACGATAAGGGGTTGAATTCCGATGCATAATCTTAAATTGCTGGAACACTTCTTGCATCAGATGGCTATTGAGATTCACAGCATTATTTGTGACAATTATCTGTGGAATGCCAAACCAACAAATGATGTTGGAGTGAATAAAATCAACCACCACTTTCTTGGTCACTGACTTGAAAGTCGCTGCTTCCACGCACTTCGTGAAATGATCAATGGCTACCAAGATGAACCTATGTCCATTCGAGGCCTTTGGTTCAATTAGTCCAATTACATCCATTCCCCAAGCCACAAAAGGCCATGGAACAGTCATTGTATGCAACTTAGATGGAGGGGAATGTATCAAGTCTCTGTGTACCTGGAATTCATGACATTTACGAACAAAATTGATGGAATCTCGCTCCATGGTGAGCCAATAATAACCTGCTCAGAGTATTTTCTTTTCCAAAACATACCCACTCATGTGTGGTCCACAAATCCCAGAATGTACTTCAGTCATGATTTTTGAAGCCTCTTTAGCATCTACACACCTCAGAAGTCCCAAATCAGGAGTCCTTTTATACAAGATTCCTCCACTTAAGAAAAATTCACTAGACAAACGTCGAATTATTCTCTTTTGATTACCATCAGCATGTACAGGCTATTTCCCAGTCTGAATATATTCTTTGATATCATAGAACCACGGCTCCCCATCAAGTTCTTCTTCAACCACATTGCACTATGCATGTTGATCATGAATCTTTTTATTCAAAGGGTCAATATAAGTTTTGTCGGGATGTTGAAGCATCGAAGATAAGGTTGCTAAAGCATCAGCAATCTCAGTATGAGCTCTGTGAATGTGTTTGAACTTCACTATTACAAATCGTTGACAAAGATATTGCAAGCAACCTCTATATGGTAGGATTTTCAAATCATGAGTCTCCCAATCTCCTTGGATTTGGTGGACTAATAAATCTGAATCTCCTAATACCAACAGTTTTTGGACCCCCATGTCAATGGCTAATCTCAATCCCAGAATGCAAGCTTCGTATTCTTCCATATTATTGGTACAGTAGAATCGAAGTTGGGTTGTTATAGGATAATATTGTCCTGATTCAAAAATAAGAACTGCTTCTATCCCCACTCATTTTATATTAACAGCTCCATCAAAGAACAACTTCCAGCCTGAATGACAATCTTTAGAAACAAACTCATCAACACACAATACCTTTTCATCTGGAAAATAAGTCTTCAATGGCTGATACTCCTCATCTATAGGATTTTCCACTAAATCTTGAGCTCTTAATGCAGTTCAGGTCACATAAATAATATCAAACTCTGTGAGCAACATCATCCATTTCGCGAATCTTCCTGTAGGCATAGGATTCAGAAAAATATACTTTAAAGGATCCATACGAGAGATGAGGTAAGTATTATAAGATGACAAGTAATGTTCCAGCTTTTGGGCTACCCAAGTTAAGGCGCAGCACGTCTTCTCAAGACGAGTGTGCTTAGCCTCATAGGTGGTAAAAATTTTGTTGAGGTAGTAGATGACTTGTTCTTTTCTGCCTGTAACATCATGTTGACCTAATACACAACCATATGAATTGTGTAACACAGACATGTACAATATCAAAGGTCTGCCCGGCTCTGGAGGAACCAAAATAGGTGGATTCGACAAGTATCTCTTAATTTTGTCAAATGCCTCTTGACATTCTTCAGTCCATTCAACTTTAGCATTCTTCTTTAACAATTTGAATATTGGCTCATAGGCTGTCGTAAGTTGAGTAATGAATCTACTGATATAATTCAACCTTCCAAGTAAGCTCATCACCTCCGTTTTATTTTTTGGTGGAGGAAGATCTTGAATAGCTTTTATTTTTGAAGGATCTAACTCAATTCCACGTCGACTTACTATAAAACCCAAGAGTTTTCCTGATGAAACTCCAAATACATATTTTGCTAGGTTAATTTTGAGTTCATACCTTCGAAGCCTTTCAAAGAATTTTCTCAAATCTTTGACATGATCATATTGCTCTCTCGACTTAGTGATCACGTCGTCCACATAAAATTCAATCTCTTTGTGCATCATGTCATGAAACATTATGGCCATTGCCCTCATGTAAGTTACCCCAGCATTTTTTAGTCCAAAAGGCATGACTCAATAACAATATGTCCCCTATGGCATAATAAATGATGTATTTTCCGCATCTTCTGGATCCATAATGATCTGGTGATACCCCGAATAACAATCCACAAAAGATGTAAGATCATGTTTGGCATAATTGTCCAACAAAATATGGATATTGGGAAGTTGAAAATTATCTTTCGGACTCGCTTTATTTAGATCACAATAATCAACACACATCCGAACTTTGCCGTCCTTCTTCAGAACAAGGGCAATATTTGCCAACCAAGTAGGATACTGGGTCACTCGAATGACTTTAGCCTCAAGTTGCTTCGATATTTCCTCTTTAATTTTTACACTCATGTCAGTTTTGATCTTTCTTAGGTTTTTCTTGGCAGGAGGAAAAGCAGGATCAATTGGAAACTTGTGAACTACCAAATCAGTGCTCAAACCGGGCATATCAACATAAGACCACGCAAAGATGTCTTTATACTCATGAAAAATTTCAATTATAGCTTTATTTTGTTGTGGTTAAGCATGTACACTTATCTTAGTCTCCCTAATATTTTCATGGTCTCCTAAATTGATCGCCTTAGTTTCTTCCAAATTGGGATTTGTCTTATACTCAAATTATTTGAAATCTTTACTTATATCCTCAAATGCTTCTCCTTCATCGTATTCAACTTCTTTATTCATTATTTCATAATTAGATTGGGTTTTTAAATCTGGTTGACAATTTTTCATGCATGTCATATCATTAGAATCGGCATAGAAAGAAATGTATGATAGAAAATAAATAAATAAAAATCAGACTCAAAATAAAATGAAGGGAAACTACGCTTTATTAGAAACATAGATAGAAAGAGTTTTAACCTAAAATACCAAGTTTAAAGATCTGAATTACAATCCTAGAATGATTTAAATTACAAGAGTAAAAACAAATAAACTACTAAGACTGTAAGAAAAACAAACTAACTACCAAGACTCCTTTATAATAGGGAGAGGAGTGGCCTCCCAATTATTAAGCTGGACATCAAGGCTGACAAGCTGCACATCTGCATTGCTGGTACCTTCCTCAATTTCAACCATATCAGCTTCAATGAACATATTCTGAAAAAGGCCAATCAACTCTGTATCATTATTCATTGATTCTGCAGCAGGTAACTTGGAGGATCCAACAACACTAAATTTGATGAAAGACTTGTGAAGTGGTGGTATCGGCTTTGTAAGTGACCATGACTCTTTCTTATGCTTTTAAGCCTTCTTTACATCTTCTGCAGTAGGCTCGTATCCCAAACCAAAAGTACCAAAGTTCTCATAGAGGTTTACCGGATGAACTATGCCTTGCAAAAACATCCCTTAACCTTTTCCTAGTTCGAAACCATGCTTCAACATTTCATTCATTATCATAACAGATGAAAAGGACAATTATGGTCTTGCGATGAGATTCTCCTCGAGGATATGCTCAACAGCCACTACCTTAGAAGCTTGATGAATTAACACATTATCTGCAGTATCTTCTTCGATGGAGGAAATGAAGTAGTCTTCATACATAGATAAATCTCCTTCACCATGAACAATTATTTCTTGCCTGTCGTACTCAAATTTGAACATTTGATGCAATGTTGATGCGACTACTTTAGCCCTATAAATCCATGGCCTTCCCAATAACATATTATATGACGTTTCAATGTTCAGCACTTGGAAATCCATAGAAAACTCCATAGGTCCAATTGTCAATATGAACTCTATTTCACCAATGGCATCAGTTTTTGATCCGTCAAAACCTTTGATGCATACATTATTAGGTCGGATCCTTTCCACATTAACATTCAACTTTTGAAAATTTGACATAGGACAAATGTTAGCGCCTGATCCTCTATCAATTAACACTCGAGTGATGATGGAATATTCACATTTCACAGAAATGTACAGACCTTTGTTATGCTCAGTACCTTCCATAGGCAATTCATCATCTGAGAAAGTAATTTTATTTTCTTTAAGGTTATTCCAACAACTTTTTCCAGCTGATTCACTCTAATCTCACTGTGAACACATGCTTCATTAAGAATCTTCATTATAGCCTTGCGGTGTTCCTCTGAATGTATCAATAAAGACAACAAAGAAATCTGTGCTGGTGTCTTCTTCAACTGTTCTACAACAGAATGTTCTGGCAATTTTATTTTCTTTAAGAATTCTTCAGCTTCTTCATCAGTGACAGGCTTCTTGGCTGTCGTTTTTTCTTCACCACCTTGTTTATTCTTTCTTAACTCTACTAGAGAATAACATCTTCCAGATCGAGTTAATCCTCTTACTTTATCTACATCTTCAGTCATTTCTTTCCCCTTGTGCATTACCACAACGCGATCATAATTCCAAGGGACTGCCTTAGTATCAACCATAGGAAGTGATGACACTGGTTTAATAACAATAGGAGCTATGGGAGATCCTTTTATGATTAAAAGAGGCTTATTGGATCTTCCGTGAATAATGAGATCCGGCTTTATTTGACTTAACCCAATATTTTCTGAAATGTCTTTCCCCACCACCAAGGGAACATTTGATGATTCGGGTTTTGTTATCACTACCTCCGCTTCTGCAGACTTTTTTTTTCTCAAATCCACAGTATTTGCTGATTTTTTCGAATCAGTTTTAATTTTAATGATCAACTTAAAGGAAATCGTAGCATCTTCACCGCTGAGTATCACTTCGAGTATGTTTGTTTCATTATGATCTGGCAGCAGATTTTGATTGACATTTGGAGTATTTGGACTTTCTACCATGATCAGTTGGGTATTAATCAACTCTTGAATGGCTCTTTTTAGATACCAACATTTCTCGGTGTCGTGCCCTAGGGCATCAGAACAGTATTCACATCTTCTAGAATAGTCTAAGTTCTTTGGAGGAGGATTCGGGATCCTTCGCTCAATTGGGTTTAGAACATTCATTTCTCTCAACCTATGAAATAAACTAGTGTAAGATATTCCAATAAGAGTGAAATTATATTTTACCATGTTATCCTTTTTGAAGTCTGCTCTAGGCTAGAAATTAGACCTGGGAGGGCCTCTTTGAAATTGTAGGACCGGTAGATGATTTTGGATGGCTGGTGCATGCCATTGCGGGTAAGAAGGATCCCGAGCATATGGTTTTGCATTGTAAATAGGATATTGAGGTGAAGAAACAAAATATAATGGATTTTGTACGTATGGTTGACGCGCACCCCTCCAATTTTGTTGTGGACTTGGCACGACAGTTGCTACATCCTCTTTTCTTTTCTTTCCCCCAAAACTTCCTGTACCACTTTTAATTGCCTATGTTGTTGCTTTCAAAGTGGCCTGACTAATGATTTTCCTGATTTTATTCCATTTTCTACTTTCTCTCCAACTTTGATAACTTTGGCAAATGTGCTTCCGATAGTAGAGAGAAAATGATAGAAATAATTAGGCTCTTGTGCTTGTAGAAAAATATCAATCATTTCAGATTCTTTTATCAATGGTTTGACTCTTGAAGCCTGCTCTCTCCATCTGACGGCATATTCTCGAAAACTTTTGGTCATCTTCTTTCTCATGTTGGCAAGCGTAGTGCGATCTGGAACTATCTCAATGTTATATTAAAATTATTGAACGAAATCCCAAGCCATGTCATCCCATACATGCCAACGGGAAATATCTTGATCAATGAACCATTCAGAAGCTATTCCTGCTAGGCTTTCTCCAAAGTAAGCCATCAATAATTCTTCTTTTCCTCTTGTTCCCCTTAATTGATTATAGAACTTCTTCAAGTGAGCCACAGGATCTCCATGACCTACACATTTATCAAACTTTGGCATTTGAACCCTATCGTCAAATGGACATCAGGAAATATACGCAAATCCTTGTATGAAACACTTTTTGGTCCACCTAATCCTTGCATATTTCTTATACTCTGCTCCAGGCTTCTGACTTTTCTAGCCATCTCCTCCTGTTCCTCATTCTTAGCAATATTATCAACCACGATAGGAGTATCGTGTTGATGAACATGATAATGTGGATTTTGTGATTTGAAAGTCATTTCAGGAGGATACAATATATCATGACTTGGTTTCCCCATATTCTTCGGTACTGTCGGTTGAATACCAGCAGTAGTTGGTGCTACAGAAGTAAAAAGCAGGTTATTTGTGATAGAAAAATTCAGTGGGTGCATGGTAGAAGTACCATCAACTCTAGACATATTAGCAAATGGGCCAAATCCTGGTGGGTAAAATGAATCACTAGTTTGAGCTGGATCAGAATTTGGATCATTCGAAGTTGAAAGTCCAGGGATTGAAGAAGGAGAGGCTTGTCCATTCAACCAAGATTGGTACATCTCTACCATCTGTTGTTTCAATGACTTTATTTCTTCCATTGATGCTACTTCCTGCGAAATCAACTGATTTTGCTTTTCTTCACTGTCAGACCCTATACCTTCTCTGTAGGTCATTTTTCTTTTACCCTTGTATCTGGTGTTATACGGATGTGATGCCAGTTTAAACCACAAACCAACCACCAATTACTTTATCTTTCTGTAACCAAGTAGCAAACAGGTGAGTGTTATATTTTTAACACATTATAATGCCAAGTTATATGTCATGCTTCTATATGCATTTTCCAACCTATCATGGAAGGCTTTGTGTTTCATCCCGGCTTTTTAGGCATATTTTTCAAAAGTTGTGATCAAACCCTTTGGAGGATTGCCTACGTATCATGTCAGGACATGAATCAGATCTTACGTAGTTCGGAAGGAATTTAACAAAATGATTGTTTTGTCTCTTTTCTTTATTTTTATTGAAGAAAATAAATAAAGTAAGTGAAGTAAAACATATGTAATATATATAGAAATAAACAATCAAAATAATCAATCCTGAATTAAAACCTACTAACTGACATCTGAAAACTAAAAGACATAATATCTAAACAAAAAGTTTTAATACTGAAAATGAAAAACAATGACAAAGAAAACAACTATCCATTCAAGGAGACTTTGGCTTAATATGTCCTCCCAAACTCAAATATATGTTCTCCAATGAAGTAGTAAGACGTTGTGCGAAAGCAGGTACTTGTACCAAAAAGTCCTCACGATCCAACTGCTGATAATCTAAACCCATTTTGGCAGTATCTTGTGCTACACTGCGGACCTTTTCTCGAAGAGAACTAAAGGCCTGATCCCATTCTTGGGCCTGTCGATCTCAGAAATCAACCATCTCTCTTGCACGCTGTTCACAAGCAGAAACAACCTCCAACTATTCTCGCAATATTCCTGTTTCATGGATCCACTGAGATCTCTCTCGATTAAATTATTCTTGCATATTCTTTTCAATTTCTTGCAGTTGCTGTCGGCGAGATGCGGTAAGTTCTGCAATGTATGACCCCCTAGTGGTAGCCAGTTTGATTTGTCCCTGAAGTGAAACCTCAATATCTGCTGATTTAGCTTTCTCTTCAGCAAATTCCGTTTATTGTTCATCTAATTTTGCCCTGGCATGCTCTAATTCTTCTCTCAAAGCTTGGTTGGGTTCATGATGTTCTCTCATGGCTCTCTCAATTCCTATCCTGGTTGCAGCTTCCTTATCTATAGGTCCCCTAACCAATCTTTCTGGTCTGACTGGCGGACTCGACTGTTCTTCAAACCATTCATGGTAATATGGGTACACTTCTCCTTTCTCACACTCTATGACCATCGTTTCAATCCTCATAATATGGCAACCCTCCCAAATCTGCTGGGCCAATTCCTCCGGAAGTGGAATCTCTAGTTTGACCTAAAATACAAACTCGGTCATATTTTCCGTAATGGGAATTATTTGACGTCTTCCAAGATGATATAAAACTCTCAATGGAACATATGGTTGAACATCCCTAATACCCATTAATAATAAGAACGGCTAAATGACAAAACTGTGTATGACTTGCCTCCAAGGGAACCAAGGGAGATTCCAAGTGATTTTATCTGCTGTCAGAGAACGAAAAAGCTTATCCCAATCTCTAACTCTTTCTGGGAATTTATATTTCTCTAACCTCTCTTCGTAATCTTTGATGTGATTGAATCTTTTCGGATTAAATCTTGCCATTGTAGGACGTCGGTAGAGATGCTCCACAATCCACATCTGTAACAAGATATTACATCCCTTGAAAAAACTCTTACCTTTCTGGCAAACAGTCAAATCACGGTAGATATCTGCCAGGATCATTGGCACCATAGTGTAATCTTTCTTAATCAGTATCTTTACCATTCGTGCTAAACGAATGTTAATTTTTTGTTCTCTCCTTGGGAAGACCATAGTGCCTAAAAAGGCTACCATGAATGCAAATCGTCTGTTAACCTTCCAGGCCTCAAAATTCCCCTTATTACAGAGTTGTTTACCGTACTTTTTGAACCCCTCTAGCCTTCCGTATCTATCGTACAAAAACTGCAAGAAAACCCAACCTTTTTTCATCGATTCTTCTTTTGAAATCCTTATGTTCATGAGTTTGCAAAATTTGTTTATCGAAATGAGTCTCGGGGCTGTAAGTTTCTTCCGATGTATATCCCCATATCCAACATAGGCCGCTATCTCCTCTACAGTAGGAGTCAACTCAAAATCCGAAAAATGAAACACATTGTTCTTCGGGTCCCAGAAGGTTAGTAACACATCAATCACCTCCCTATTAGGCTTTATTGTCATAATACTCGCCAAAAAACCCAAATACTTATGTATCTCATCATAATCGAATGTATCCATTTCGTTCCACCACAACCAAAGATGCAAAGGGTACAATCCATAACCTGAAGCGGTACACTCCCATCTCTCTTTCTCTTTAGACGCTTTCCACGAATAGGGGGAGACATTTTATACCTATCGACAAGGATATGAAATTAATAAATGTCTAGATTTAGGCTGAAATTAATTCATTAATTTTTGAAAAGAATTTTTTTACTTGACTTGAGAACTATGACTGATAATATATTTAGAAAAAACATTTATTTAAGTTGACTCTTATAAATTTTTTTTGCATTAACAGACCTCTAGAAAATTTTAACTATATATTTGGAGACAATACCTCCCTAAATACACTTAAGAGAACGAAAATAAAATAAAATGATTTAGAAAATAAAGAAAAATAGAACGATCGTTTCATGTATGAAGTTGTATAAAATTTTAGTCTCACGACCCCTAAAGGTTTAGGACTGTTAAAATATATGTTTACATATTTTATTACTTTACAAAAATTTAGCTCACGACCCCTAAAGGTTCAGGCTATTATGATTTTTATGTTAAAATTAATTTTGAAAATAAGAATGAAAAGTAAAATAAAGATAATAATATTCATGAAAACAATCATTTTTATTATTATTATTATTATTATTATTATTCTAAAAATATCCTTCGATAAATCTGTGAATAAATATATTATTATTCTTTTTCAAATAAATGGTCGTATCCTGGGTAGGACTTCCTACGTATCTCACAAAAAGTGAGAATTAGACCCTCGTAGTTCATGAAAACTCTAAAAGTATATTATTCTATATTCAAAATTTTCCTTTTTTTTTTTAAAATAAAATTTTCTTTTGAAAAATAATTCAATAATTTTGAGGATAATATAATCTTTTCCATTTTAAGTTGCCTAAAAGGCCAGTCAACAATACAATAAGTCTTCTAAATTAATGTCAAAGAGCACGTAGGATGCACATGTTGATCTTTATAAATTAGGTCACCAGTCCTAGACAGACCCGGTCCCTGTGCTGAGTCCCGCTAAATTAAATGCATATGATGTAAATAAAGAGGCACCTAATAGGGATAACCAGATTCTGAGTTTTCAGTTCTTCTAAGTTTAAACCTAATAGGGATATGTGTCTAGAATGGCTTGCCCGAGCGAACACTCGAGCCAGGGAGGGACAACTTGGTCGGTAGCAGGGCAACACCGCCTTCGTTGCCGATCCGAACCCCGCCTAACATGTGTGACTATATCCTTCACCAGGTGCCTTGACACTCCAGATATCTCAAAAAGAAGGTGGGATGCATATGCTGCATTCCCTCTATCCTATTTCAGAGAGTCAGAAGGGGTACGCGAGAGAAGACAATATTTAATACAGTTCAGATAATATCAAAGCAGTAAATGAGCAACAAGTAGCACATGAGGCCAACAAACACAATATCAAAATAATTAAAGCAAGTAAAAGCCAATATCCAAAGCTTGAATTCTAGTTAATCCCCAGCAGAGTCACCAGAGATGTCACACCCCTTTTCCGCTCGAAGGGATCGAGTCGAAGGGTTTTTCAAATTAAAGTGACGGTATTGAATAGGGATTATTTTATTTACAGAGTCTCCACTAGGAATTGAGTTTTGGTGTTCCAAGTCACCTTTATGAATCCCTAGTCAAAAGATAATGACTCTTTATTATGGTCTGCAAAAACAGAAGACCGGGTAAGAAATTCTGTTAACCGAGAGGAAGGTGTGAGGCACCCCTCGAATCCCGTGGTTCTAGCACGGTCGCTTTTATTGACTTATCTTGTCTTAAACTATTATGTTAAGGCCTAAATTCACTCATTTTTTAATATCGAAAATTGTCTATATATTTTATATAAAATCGATGGAAGTTAATTTTAGAAAAATATTTGTCAAGGTGCATTATTGCATCTTTGAAATTTTAAAATTATCTCAAAAAGATGCGTATGCCTCATTCTTAATTGAGACAAATATTTTAAAATGTAAGAATCTATCTAACGTTAAAAGTATTAAATTGTCTTTTATAAGCTCGAAATAATTTTTATTTATTTGAAGCACTATTTATTCTTAATACAAAATCTTTGCGCAAAAATTTAATCAAAGCAGTTAATTAATTTAACAAATAATATTAGCAAATTCTGTTAATTACAATAAAGAAATAATAAATAAATTAAATGCATAAAGCTATCCATATTTGGTTGAAGGTTAATATTATATTCTTAATTTAATAAAATAAATCAAATATAAAAGGTTTCAAATCAGATTTGGACTCAAATTAATAAACAAATACGATTAACACAATCAATGGAGCGCTAGTAATAAGAATGTTGTTTCTTTGGCTTTCTCCGAAATGACACCAAAAATTACGAATTCGGTCAGATCTGGGGAAATAGGAAAAAGGGATAGTCGACGCGGCTTTAGGGAATTCCAACATTATTAGTTGATTCCGGCGGGATCTAACCCGATTTTCGTGTGGCTGGCAGATGCAGATCTAGTGGTGGCCGGTCGATTTTTGGAGAATTACGGCGACGTGAAGGGAAAGAAAGGGTTTTTCTAATTAAAGTGACGATATTGAATAGGAATTATTTTAATTCAGAGTCGCCACTTGGAATTGAGTTTTGGTGTTCCAAGTCACCTTTTTGAATCCCTAATCAAAAGGAAATGACTCTTTATTATGGTCTGCAAAGACAGAAGACTGGGTAAGGAATTTTGTTAACCGAGGGGAAGGTGTGAGGCACCCCTCGAGTCCCGTGGTTCTAGCACGGTCACTTTTATTGACTTATCTTGACTTAAATTATTTTATAAATTGTGTGAAGGCCTAAGATTGCTCATTTTAATATACTAAATTTTTTTAAGACTCTTGTAAAAAAAATAATTAAAGTAATTTTTAGAAAAATATTTACCAAGGTGTATTATTACATCCTTAAATTTTAAGTGTCTAAGAAAGATGTGTACACCACATTCTTAATTTAGACGAATATTTTTTTTTTAAAAAAATGCTTGAAATTTTCTAGCAATAAACTAATCTAGTAAAACAATTATCAATCTTTGTTAATGATAATGAAATAACAATAAAATAAAATAAAATAAAGTGGATAATAATAATAATAAATATAATAATAAAATAAAATAAAATACATACGAAATTAGTCATATAATATTTAATTTTATTATGATTCCTCATATTATATTTATGTAAAAAAGAAAAAAAAATCAGTTAATTAATACTTAAGAGATAAAGCAAAGATTCCTTTTTCCACTAAACATGCATAATGAACTTAATTTCCTCCTAACTAATTTCAACCAAATAATACAGTATAACTTTTTATTTATTTATTAGTAAATCAAATATAAAATATCATAAAATTACAACTTTAACTATTGATAGAGAAAGATTAGTTAATTTAACGAAATAATTCTTAAAATTTATTAATGGTAATGAATAATTATAATGATAAACATAATAAATAATAAAATATTCACAAATACTTATATATTATTTTGATTTTTATTATAATCCTAAAAATTATTCTTTTTAAAATAAATTAGTTAATTAAAAATCAATTAAAAATTCATTCAAAAAATTGAAATAAAGAAAAACAGAAAACGTATTATATAGGAAATTCCACGGACCATTAAATAATTAAATCAAAATATAAGTCAACCATTCTTTTACAGATAAAAAATTTATCAACAGAATATTCTATGAATTATACAAAAGAGCTCTGTATGGTTATGGTGTTCGACTAAGCCTGCCCGCCAGTGATTAACTCCGGCGAGGCGCGGCAATGATAAAGGGGGGGAGGTGCCGACGTGGAAAGAAAAGAAAAAGGGAAGATGGGACGGCTGCCCGGCGATGATGGTGCACGGAAGATCTGGTAGGGGAGTGACAGCGCGACGGGTAAGGGAACAAGGTGGAGTCGATGGACGCACCGGTTGGTAGTGGTCTGGCAAAGTGGAGCGGCGCGGCTCGGGTGGCCTCACTGGCCGTTTGGTCGCCGTTTTTTTAACGGCTTCCGAGGGAGTTTTGGTGGTTGTTTGGCTAGATTTTAGATGAGTTTCCGGCGAGGAAAAAGGAAGTCCGTGCGCGATTGATGGTTGGTGTCTGGCGATAAGTGCCAAAAAAAATCAAATTTCTGAACTGCTTTTCTCCTTTATTTTCAATTTTTTTATTATTGATTTTTACGTCGTTTGTTATACTGTGTGTAATATGTGCAGTATACAAATTGATAAATTACATATATGTATGCAGTGTGTGTAAAAGTCGGATTCTATGAATATATGTGTGTGCTGTGAATATATCTGTTAAAACATGTCCAAGTCCGTTGCACATGGTTTCAAATATTTACATAATCAGATATATAGTATAACTTATAATCATATTAATATCAACAATCAAACTTTTGCATATCAGATAATACATGAAGTCATTGAACAATAATTTATAAAATAACAATACAAAAACAGAGTAAAACCTGTTTGATGAATTCAAACGATTGTAAGTACAGAATATTGCCACCGGAAACTCAATGAAAAACTGATTTCCACTTCAACTTTTCTCTATTTGGACTGATGATTTGCTCTACATGAACTTTCTCTCTATTTTTTTTATCTAATCCTCTGATGGTGAATGTCAAAAAAAAAATATTCGTACTCTGTGGGTCAAGAGTCCTATAAATAGGAAATTATTGGGGGGGAGGGGGGGGGGGGAATAGGGGAGGGAACAGTTACTTAGGATAGGAATGTGTTTTTAAATTTTGAAATAAATTATTATTATTATTATTTAAAAAAAAAATAGAAGACAATAATAAAAATAATAATAATTATAATAGTAACATTTAATTAATTTTATGTTTAATAAAAATATAATAAAATTTACAAATCGTTAAAATAAATAAAATAATACCAAAATTATTAATTTATTAAAATTTAGAAAACAAAAATATATATTTTATTTTATTATTAGTTTTAATATGTCAAAATTAACTTTACTTAATTATTTATTTTTAACTAAAAATTTATTAAAAATAAAAATAATAATTAAAAAATAATATATGATTAAATATTTAAAATTGAGGGAGGATCAAAAATCACGTGTCTACATTTTTGCCCCTCTTTATGTGGAATCTCGAAGAGTTTTCATACAAAGAAGTAGACAAGACATGATTTTTGACCCTCCAATTATTTGAAAGGTAAGGATAAAATAACATTAAAATAAAAGAAAACAATGTGACCGAGTCCTGTTTTTGGACAACCTACCTATCCCGGGTTATAAGGGAATCAGGTCACGAGTAGTTCAAAAGTAATTTGGTGAGAGAAAAAGTTAAAGTCAAGTGGGATTCCATTGAGTTTTCGGTTGACGAATTTTGCCTTTACATTCAATTGACTAACAAAGATCAAAAATGAAAAATACAAAATATTGCAATCTCTAGAATCTTGATTCAAGCCTTCACGACTTGAATTTGAAAATTCACCCTATTCTTCAGGCGGGCTCCTGGACTTACAACTTCTTCACCCTGTTCTTCAGGCGGGCTCCTGGACTTCCAATTTCTTCACCCTGTTCTTCAGGCGGGCTCCCAACTTGCAACTTCTTCACCCTGTTCTTCAGGCGGGCTCCTGGACTTCCAATTTCTTCACCCTGTTCTTCAGGCGGGCTCCTGACTTGCAACTTCTTCACCTTGTTCTTTAGGCAGTCTCCTGGACTTCCAATTTCTTCACCCTGTTCTTTAGGCGGGCTCCTAGACCTACAACTTCTTCACCCTGTTCTTCAGGCGGGCTCCTGGACTTACAACTTCTTCATCCTATTCTTCAGGCGGGCTCCTGAACTCAAAGAAAATAGTGAAACAGAAAAATAACATCCCATTCTTCAGGAGGGTCCTGGATATAAAATAAATTCTCATTCTTCAGGAGGGTCTTGAGCAAAAAATAAATTCCCATTCTTCAAGAGGGTCCTGAGCAAAAAATAAATTCTCATTCTTCAGGAGGGTCCTGAGCAAAAAATAAATTCTCATTCCTCAGGAGGGTCCTGAGCAAAAAATAAATTTCATACAACACACATAAAAAAATTTCCCCAGCTTGTACTGAAAAAATTTATGTGTCATTGAATCTTAATATATCTCGCAAAGAATAAAGTTTACTATGACCGAGATCCAGTATCGGATGCTGTAATCATGCTTCATCTCTATTCCACACAAAGAAAAATTATGAGTTTTAAAACATGTGGTGGTTGGTTTGTGGCATTCAGCTTTTGCAGTGGCCGCTCTCGCACTTGCCATGCTCAACTCTTTTCCAATCCATAATAATATTCATTGAATTATCATACTTCTGACTCATAATTCTAACTACTGAGATCCTCAAGTCAAATCATATTTCTATTGTATGATGCTTCTGAGTTTAGCTTCCAATACATCCCTTAGATTTTCACGAGTTTAAAATGGTCAAATCACAATCATCTTGAGTATCTTACTTTTACTTTGAAACATTGTCTCCGTGCATCGACCCTTTGTCTTGATTTGTACTCTTAAAGGAGTTGGTAGCGAGTTTGGAGTCCTTTCTCACTCGACCTGACGTGAATTTGACTCAAAAGACAACAAAAATTTTTCGTTTGATGACAAGGACACAAAAAATTAAAAATTAAAATAAAACAAAAAGAAAAAGACAATAGGCATCTCTTTTTTTAAAAACAAAGAGAAACTTATTTGAATGTGGAAACCAATTCTGGTGATTATGACATGCATTTTGAATCAAACAACCAGATCTACCTACATCAATCATTACAACTTTTATCCACTTATTGAGCTTGAAATTAAGCCAATCTTGAACTTATTCCTTCTTGATAATAACCTTTCTTCAGCTAGTGGCACCTCAATAGGTTTTTTCCAATGAGCCTATCTCCTTTTCATTTCTATCTCAGCTCACAGTCATTTTATGGTGCCCGAAAGGGTTTTCACTAATAAGACTCTCTCATTTTCATTTTTTCATTTTTTCATTTTTTCATTTTTTCATTTTTTCATTTTTTCATTTTTTCATTTTTTCATTTTTTCATTTTTTCATTTTTTCATTTTTTCATTTTAATTTTTAAACAAACACCCAAAATATGAAATATCATGCACTCATAACGTATTTAGCCTTGACATTCTCAAAGAATGATTCAAAGGTCTTTCTTTGGTTGTAACTTGGCTTTTGGATAGGGTTAGAAAGAAAGGTTGGCATGAGGCTCAAAAATTTATATAACATTGGGTGAAACATTCAACTTTTGGAATCGATTCTTTTAAGAAAATAATTTTTTGCCCCAGTTTCATTTCATTCTGGGTAATTTGAATTTTCTTCTGGTTAGACCAAACCTCGGAGTAGCGCTACCTACGTATCTTGTCATAGCAAGAATCAGGTCAAACGTAGTTCAGGAAACATCATTCTTTTGCTTGATTTTGAATTTTTGATTGATTTCTTCTTTTTTTTCAATTTATTATTATTATTATTATTATTATTATTTCGCTTTAATTTGATTCCAAAAGAGGGGTATGAAGAAAGATAAAAGCTCAAAAGGGGTAAGCAAAGGTGGATATATTATTCGGATAGTAGAACAAAATGCCTTCATCATTTCAATCATTTTAAAATGCAAGTACAAAACATACACAATGTAATTGTACATGAATATCATACATAATATCTTTTAACTACATCAGCATTGACCGGTATTCCCCCCATTTTGCCTTCTACATCAGTCAGATATAACGCGTCATTAGGTAACACTTTCTTCACCATGAATGGTCCATGCCAATTAGGAGAAAATTTGCCTTTAGCTTCAATCTGATGAGGAAGGATGCGTCTTACTACTAACTGACCAACTTTAAAATGTCTGTGACGCACCTTTTTGTTATATGATCGTCCCATTCTCTTCTGGTATAGTTGTCCATGACATACTGACGTCAATCTTTTTTCATCAATCAAGCTTAATTGCTCTAAACGAGTCTTGACCCATTGATCTTCATCAATTTCAGCTTTCACAATCTCAATCTCTGCAGGTATAACTGCTTCAGTTCCATACACTAACAAGTAAGGAGTTGCACCAATTGAAGTCCGAACTGTAGTACGATAACCCAACAAAGAAAAAGGTAACTTTTCATGCCATTGTCGGAAACCCTGCACCATCTTGCAATGAATTATCTTTAAGTTCTTGTTGGCAGCTACTACAACTCCATTCGCCTTTGAAAGATAAGGGGTTGAATTCTGATGCATAATCTTAAATTGTTAGCACACTTCTTGCATCAGATGGCTATTGAGATTCGCAGCATTATTCATGACAATTATCTGTGGAATGCCGAACTGACAAATGATGTTGGAGTGAATAAAATCAACCACCACTTTCTTGGCCACTGACTTGAAAGTCGCTGCTTCCACCCACTTCGTCCGATTACGTCCATTCCCCAAGACACAAAAAGCCATGAGGCAGTCATTGTATACAACTCAGATGGAGTGAAATGTATCAAGTCTCCATGTACCTGGCATTCATGACATTCACAAACGAAATTGATGGAATCTCGCTCCATGGTGAGCCTATAATAACCTTCTCGGAGTATTTTCTTTGCCAAAATATACCAACTCATGTGTGGTCTACAAATCCCAGAATGTACTTCAGTCATGATTTTTGAAGCCTCTTTAGCATCTACATACCTTAGAAGTCCCAAATCAGGAGTCCTCTTATACAAGATTCCTGCACTTAAGAAAAATCCACTAGAAAAACGTTGAATGGTTCTCTTTTGATTACCATCGACGTGTACATGATATTTCCCAGTCTTAATATATTCTTTGATATCATAGAACCACGGATCCCCATCAATTTCTTCTTCAACCACATTGCAATATGCATGTTGATCATGAATCTGTATATGCAAAGGGTCAATATAAATTTTGTCGGGATGTTGAAGCATAGAAGATAAGGTCGCCAAAGCAGCAGCAATCTCATTATGAGCTCTGGGAATGTGTTTGAACTTTACTTATGCAAATCGTTGACATAGATCTTGCAAACAACCTCGATATGGTAGGAGATTTAAATCACGAGTCTCCCCATCTCCTTGGATTTGATGGACTAATAAATCTAATTCTCCTAACACTAACAGTTCTTGGATTCCCATGTCAATAGCTAATCTCGAACCCAGAATGCAAGCTTCGTATTCTGCCATATTATTGGTACAATAGAATCGAAGTTGGGTTGTTATAGGATAATATTGTCCTGATTCAGAAATAAGAACTGCTCCTATCCCCACTCCTTTTACATTAGCAGCTCTATCAAAAACAACTTCCAGCCTGAATGACAATCATCAGAAATAACTTCATCAACATACAATACCTCTTCATCTGTAAAATAAGTCTTCAATGGCTCATACTCTTCATCAATAGGATTTTCAGCCAAATGATCCACCAAGGCTTGAGCTTTTATTGCAGTCCGTGTCACATAAACTATATCAAACTCTGTGAGCAATATCTATCATTTCGCGAGTCTTCCTGTGGGCATAGGCTTCTGAAAAATACACTTTAAAGGATCCATACGAGAGATGAGGTAAGTAGTATAAGATGACAAGTAATGTTTCAGCTTTTGGGCAACCCAAGTTAAGGCACAACACGTCTTCTCAAGAAGAGTGTACTTAGCCTCATAAGTGGTAAAAAAAATTCTGAGGTAGTAGATAGCTTGTTCTTTTCTGCCCGTTACATCATGTTGACCCAATACATAGCCAAAAGAATTGTCTAACACAGACATATACAATATCAAGGATCTGCCTGGCTCTGGAGGAATCAAAATAGGTGGATTCAACAAGTACCTCTTAATTCTATCAAATGCCTCTTGACATTCTTCAGTCCATTCAACTTTAGCATTCTTCTTCAATAACCTGAATATTGGCTCATAGGTTGTTGTAAGCTGAGCAATGAATCTACTGATATAATTTAACCTTCAAAGTAAGCTCACCACCTCTGTTTTATTTTTAGTGGAGGTAGATATTGAATAGCTTTTATTTTTGAATGATCTAACTCAATGCCACGCCGACTGACTATAAAACCCAAGAGTTTTCCTGATGGAACTCCAAATACACATTTTGCTGGGTTAAGTTTGAGATCATACCTCTGAAGCCTTTCAAAGAATTTTCTCAAATCTTTGACATGATCAGGTTGCTCTCTCTACTTAATGATCACGTCGTCAATATAAACTTCAATATATTTGTGCATCATGTCATGAAACATTATGGTCATTGCCCTCATGTAAGTTACCCCAGCATTCTTTAGTCCAAAAGGCATGGCTCGATAAGATTATGTCCCCCATGGCGTAGTAAATGATGTCTTTTCTGCATCTTCTGGATCCATAATGATCTGGTGATGCCCCGCATAACAATACACAAAAGATGCAAGATCATGTTTGGCACAATTGTCCAACAAAATATGAATATTGGGAAGTGGAAAATTATCTTTCGGACTTGATTTATTTAAATCACAATAATCAACACACATCCAAACTTTGCCATCCTTCTTTGGAACAGGGACAATATTTCCCAACCAAGTAGGATATTGGGACACTCGAATGACTTTAGCCTCAAGTTTCTTCGTGATTTCCTCTTTGATTTTTACACTCATGTCAGTTTTGAGCATTCTTAGATTTTGTTTAACAGGAGAAAAAGCAGGATCAATTAGCAACTTGTGAACTACCAAATCAGTGCTCAAACTGGGCATATCATCATAAGACCACGCAAAGATGTCTTTATACTCATGCAAAGTTTCAATTATACCTTTCTTTTGTTGTGGTGGAACATGTACACTTATCTTAGTCTCCCTAATATTTTCATGATCTCCTAAATTGATTGCCTTAGTTTCTTCCAAATTGGGATTTGTCTTATTCTCAAACTGTTTGAAATCTTTGCTTATATCCTCAAATGTTTCTCCTTCATCGTATTCAACTTATTTATTCATTATTTCATAATTAGATTGGGTTTTAAATCTGGTTGACAATTCTTCAGGCATATCATATCATTAGAATCGGCATAGAAAGAATTGTATGAAAGAAAATGAACAAATAAAAATCAGACTCAAAATAAAATGAAGGAAAACTACGCATTATTAAAAACATCGATAGAAAGAGTTTTAACCTAAAATACCAAGTTTAAAGTTCTGAATTACAATCCTAGAATGATTCAAATTACAGGAGTAAGAAAAACAAACAAACTACTAAGACTGTAAGAAAAACAAACAAACTACCAAGACTCCTTTATAATATGGAGAGGAGTGGTCTCCCAATTGTTAAGCTGGACATTAGGGCCAAAAAAATGCACATCTGCATTGCTGGTACCTTCCCCAATTTCAACCATATCATCTTCAATGAACATATTCTGAAAAAGGCCAATCAACTCTTTATCATCATCATTCATTGATTCTGCAGTAGGTAACTTGGAGGATCCAACAAAACTGAATTTGATGAAAGACTCGTGAAGTGGCGGTATCGGCATGGTAAGTGACCATGACTCTTTCTTACACTTTTTATCCTACTTTATATATCTTCAGCAGTAAGCTCGTATCCCTAACCCAAAGTACCAAAGTTCTCATAGAGGTTTATCGGATGGACTATGCCTTGCAAACACATCCCTTGACCTTTTCCTGGTTCGAAACCATGCTTCAACATTTCATTCACTACCATAACAAATACAGAGGAAAATTGTGGTCTTGCGATGAGATTCCCCTTGAGGATATGCTCAACAGCCACTACCTCAGAAGCTTGATGAATTAACACATTATCTTCAGTATCTTCTTCGATGGAGGAAACGAAGTAGTCTTTATACATGGATAAGTCTCCTTCACCATGAACAATTATTTCTTGCCTGTCGTGTTCAAATTTTACCATTTGATGCAATGTTGATGCCACTGCTTTAGCCCTATAAATCCATGGCCTTCCCAATAACATATTATATGAAGTTTCAATGTTCAGCACTTGGAAATCCATAGAAAACTCCACAGGTCCAATTGCCAATATGAACTCTATTTCACCAATGGCATCAGTTTTTGATCTGTCAAAGCCTCTGACGCATACATTATTAGGTCGGATCTTTTCCACATTAACATTCAACTTTTGAAAAGTTAACATAGGACAAATTTTAGCGCCTGATCCTCCGTCAATTAACACTCGAGTGATGATGGAATTTTCATATTTCACAGAAATGTACAGACCTTTGTTATGCTCAGTACCTTCCATAGGCAATTCATCGTCTGAGAAAGTAATTTTATTTTCTTCAAGGATCCTTCCAACAACTTTTTCCAGCTGATTCACTCTAATCTCACTGTGAACACATGCTTCATTAAGAATCTTCATTATAGCCTTGCGGTGTTCCTCTGAATATATCAATAAAGACAACAAAGAAATCTGTGTTATTGTCTTCTTCAACTATTCTACAACAGAATGTTTTGGCAATTTTATTTTTTTTAAGAATTCTTCATCTTCTTCATCGGTGACAGGCTTCTTGGCTGTCATTTGTTATTCACCACCTTGTTTATTCTTTCTTAACTCTACTGGAGCATAACATCTTCCAGATCGAGTTAATCCTCCTACTTTATCTACATCTTCAGTCACTTCTTTCCCCTTGTGCATCACCACAACACGATCATAATTCTAAGGGGCTTCCTTAGTATCAACCATAGGAAGCTGTGACACTGGTTTAATAACAATAGGAGTTATGGGAGCTCCTTTTATGATTAAAAGAGGCTTATTGGATCTTCAGGGAATAATAAGTTTCGGCTTTATTTGACTTGACCCAATATTTTCTGAAATCTCTTTCCCCACCACCAAGGGAACATTCGATGATTCAGTTTTTGTTATCACCACCTCCGCTTCTGCAGTCTTTTCTTTTGTCAAATCCACAACATTTGTTGATTTTTCCAAATCAGTTTTAATTTTAATGATCGGCTTGAAGGAAATCATAGCATCTTCACCGCTGAGTATTACTTTGAGCATATTTGTTTCATTATGATCTGGTAGCGGATTTTGATTAACATTTGGAACGTCTGGACTTTCTACCATGACCTGTTGGGTATTAATCAACTCTTGAATGGATCTTTTTAGATACCAACATTTCTCTGTGTCGTGCCTTGGGGCATCAGAACAGTATTCACATCTTCTAGAATAGTCCAAGTTCTTTGGAGGAGGATTTGGGATCCTTCTCTCAATTGGGTTTAGAACATTCATTTTTCTCAGCCTATGAAATAAACTGGTGTAAGATATTCCAATAGGAGTGAAATTATCTTTTACCATGTTATCTCTTTTGAATTCTGCTATAGGATGGAAATTAGACCTAGGAGGGCCTCTTTGAACTTGCGGGATCGGTAGATGATTTTGGATAGCTGGTGCATGCCATTGCGGGTAAGTAAGAGCCCGAGCATATGGTTGTGCATTGTAAATAGGATATTGAGGTGAAGGAACAAAACATAATGGATTTTCTATGTATGGTTGACGCGTACCCCTCCAATTTTGTCGTGGACTTGGCACGACAGTTGCTATATCCTCTTTTCTTTTCTTTTACTAGAAACATCTGTACCTCTTTGAATTGCCTGTGTTGTTGCTTTAAAAGTAGCCTGGCTAATGATTTTTCTTGATTTTAATCCATTTTCTACCATCTCTCCAACTTTGATAACTTCGGCAAATGTGTTTCCGATAGTAGAGAGAAAATGATGGAAATAATCAGGCTCTTATGCTTGTGATGTGCTAGATTTTTGTAGCATATTTAAGACTTTTTAACTTGAAATAATTGTAAGTTCTTAAGTAATTATTGGTTTTTTTGATGTTATTTCTTAATATTTTGTAGGAAATTCAAGATGCATGGAAATAAATAACAATGGAGCAAAAGAGTAAAATCTGGTACAAGTAAGCTGATATAAGTCTGACGGCATTTCTTGCAAGCCGTCAGAGATGTGGTAAGCTACCAGAAAAAGGCATCAGGACGAATAGTAAAAAAGAGTTACTGGATGAAGGTGACGATATTCTCAATATGTCGTCACAAGTGTGTTAAGCCGTCAGAAGATATCGTCAAGTGGGACAGAACATGGTAAAATAAGCTGACGGTATGACGACATTTACTACACGTCGTCACTCCTCTGGTAAGCCATCAGAGGACATCGTCAGAGTGAGCCAGAACAGATTAAGAAGGCACGACTTCTGACAACATATCTCAGTCGCCGTCAGAATCCTGACGATCAACACTAATATGCCTTCACCTAAATCCAATCCTAGCTTTGATTTTGTTATTTTATTACATTAATTAGGCTTTATTATAAATAGCATCTTTTAGGGTTTTTGATTGATTCATAATTCATCTATCAGACAATTAACCTAGGGAAGAGAGGTACGTAACATTGCTCTCTTACATCAATTATTCTTCTTGGTTTTATCAACTATTTTTGGGTTTCTACCTTGTGATTCAATCGAAGAAACTACTTTTTTTTCCATCTAATCGTAAGTTATCCTTATCATTATGAATTCAACTTGTGATTTCGTTCATCAAATCATGAGTGGCTAATTCCATTAGTCGGGGTTATGGGATCCATGGATTAGGGTTTGATATGATACTAGGTGTTTAACGGATTCAAAGAGTAGTGGAACATCTTGAAATTTTGTTGTTTTAACTAAAATCTAGTGGTTGCTAACATTAGGTTATGCCTTAGGTTTTATTTGCTTCTAATGGAGAAATAGACTAGAGGACGTGAATTATCAACAGGGACTCGAAAGCTACCAATCTTCTGTTTAATGATTAATGCCATAACTGGATTAATCTACCTGAGATAACATCCTATTGGAAATAGATAAGTTATCTAAGTTTGAGAGAATTAGATAATAAATTATCTGGTGAGGTCGAGAGATAAGTCAGATAGTATAATCGTCAGGGATATTTTGATGTTCTACTCATCCCGAGAATCTCTAGCATTACCTAGTATCTGTCAATTCCCGAAAACCTTGGTGAACATAGCTCTGGTTTTCCATTTATCTTGATTACAAACACTGAAGTATTGAAAGTGATAATTAACTCTCTGTAAACCTTAAATCCTCATTTTATCTTTTTATATTGATTGTTTGAATTTAACTTGTAGCTATAATTTCAAACTAGTTTAATTGTCACTCACATTGTTCCCTATGGATTCGACCCCTACTCTAAAGTTGGGAAAATATATTGACGACGACCGCCTTACACTAATTTGAGGTATAAGTTAAGCGTTATCAGCTTGCAGAAAAATATCAATCATTTTAGATTCTTTTATCGATGGTCTGACTCTTGAAGCCTGCTCTCTCTATCTGATGGCATATTCTCGAAAACTTTTGGTCATCTTTTTTCTAATGTTGGCAAGCGTAGTGCGATCTGGCACTATATCAATGTTATATTGAAATTTTTGAATGAAATCCCGAGCCATGTCATCCCATACTTTCCAACGGGAATGTCTTGATCAATGAACCATTCAGAAGTTATTCCTGCTAGGCTTTCTCCAAAGTAAGCTATCAATAATTCCTCTTTTCCTCATGCGCCCCTTAATTTATTATAGAACATCTTCAAGTGAGCCACAGGATCTCCATGACCTTTATATTTATCAAACTTTGTCATTTTGAACCCTATCGGCAAATGGACATCAAGAAACATACACAAATCCTTGTATGAAACACTTTTTGGTCCACCTAATCCTTGCATATATCTCATACTCTGCTCAAGACTTCTTACTTTTCTAGCCATCTCCTTCTGTTCCTCATTCATAGCAATCTTATAAACCACGATAGAAGTATTGTGTTGATGAACATCATAATGTAGATTTTGGGATTTGAAAGTCATTTTAGGAGGATACAAAATATCATGACTCGGTTTCCCCATATTCTTCGGTACTGTCGGTTGAGTACCAGCAGTAGCTTGTGCTATAGAAGTAAAAAGTGGGTTATTTGTAACAGATGGATTCAGTGGGTGCATGGTAGAAGTACCAGCAACTCCAGACATATTAGAAAATGGGCCAAATCCTGGTGGGTAAATTGGATCACTAGTTTGAACTGGGTCAGAATTTGGATCATTCAAAGTCGAAAGTCCAAGGATTGAAGAAGGCGGGGCTTGTCCATTCAACCAAGTTTGGTACATCTCTGCCATCTATTGTTTCAATGACTTTATTTCTTCCATTGATGCTACTTCCTGCGAAATCAACTAATTTTGCTTTCTTCACTGTCAGACCCTATACCTTCTCTGTGGGTCATTTTTCTTTTACCCTTGTATCCGGTGTTATACGGATGTGATGCCAGTTTAAACCACAAACCAACCACCAATTACTTTATCTTTCTGTAACCAAGTAGCAAACAGGTGAGTGTTGTATTTTTAACACATTATAATGCCAAGTTATATGTCATGCTTCTATATGCATTTTCCAACCTATCATGGAAGGCTTTGTGTTTCATCTAGACTTTTTAGGCATATTTTTTCAAAAGTTATGATCGAACCTTTTGGAGGGTTGCCTACGTATCATGCCAGGACATGAATCAGATCTTACGTAGTTCGAAAGGAATTTAACAAAATGATTGTTTTGTCTCTTTTCTTCTTCTTTTTTTATTGAAGAAAATAAATAAAGTAAGTGAATTAAAACATATGTAATATTTATATAAATAAACAATCAACTTCATTACATTCTATAATATAAATACGACTAAATAACTGACCCAACTCCTGAAATAAAACCTACTAACTGACATCTGAAAACTAAAAGAAATAATATCTAAACAAGAATTTTTAATACTGAAAATGAAAAACTATGATAAAGAAAACAACTATCCATTCAAGGAGACTTCGTCTTAATATGTCCTCCCAAACTCAAATATATGTCCTCCAATGAAGTAGTGAGACGCTGTGTGAAAGTTGGTACTTGTGCCAAAAATTCCTCATGATCTAACTGTTGATAATATAAATCCATTCTGGCAGTATCTTGTGCTACACAACGGGCCTTCCCTCGAAGAGAACTGAAGGCCTGATCCCATTCCTGAGCCTGTCGATCTCGAAAATCAAACATCTCTCCCGCAAGCCGTTCACGAGCAGAAGCAACCTCCAACTATTCTTGCAATATTCCTTTTTCACTGATCCACTGAGATCTCTCTCGATCAAATACTTCCTTCATATTCTTTTCAAATTCTCGTAGATACTGTCGGTGAGATGCGGAAAGTTCTGCAATGTGTGACCCTCTAGTGGTAGCCAGTTTGATTTGTCCCTGGAGTGCAACCTCAATATCTGTTGATTTAGCTTTCTCTTCAGCAAATTCCCTTTGTTGTTTGTCTATTTTTGCCCTGGCATGCTCTAATTCTTCTCTCAAAGCTTGGTTGGCCTCATGATGTTCTCGCATGGCTCTCTTAATTCCTATCCTAATTGTAGCTTCCTGATCTATAGGTCTCCTAACCGATCTTTCTGGTCTGACTAGCGGACTCGACTGTTCTTCAAACCATTCACGGTAATCTGGGTGTACTTCTCCTTTCTCACGCTCTATGACCATTGTTTCAATCCCCATGATACGGCAACCTTCCCAAATCTACTGGGCCAATTCCTCCGGAGGTGGGATCTCTAGTTTGACCTCAACTACAAACTCGGTCATATTTTCCGTAATGGGAATTATTTGATGTCTTCCAAGATGACGTAAAACTCTCAATGGAACATATGGTTGAACACCCTTAATACCCATTAATAATAAGAACGGCTGAATGACAAAACTTTGTATGACTTGCCTCCAAGGGAACCAAAGGAGATTCCAAGTGATTTTATCTGCTGTCAGAGAACGAAAAAGCTTATCCCAATCTCTAACTCCTTCTGGGCATTTATATTTCTCTAACCTCTCTTTGTAATCTTTGATGCGATTGAATCTTTTCGGATTAAATCTTGCCATTGTAGGACATCGCTAGAGATGATCCACAATCCACATCTGTAACAAGATATTACATCCCTCAAAAAAAGTCTTTTCTTTCTGACAAATAGTCAAAGCACGGTAGATATCTGCCAGGATCGTTGGAACCATAGTATAATCTTTCTTAATCAGTATCTTTACCACTCCTGCTAAATGAATGTTAATTTTTTGTTCTCTCCTTGGGAAGACCATAGTGCCTAATAAGGATACCACGAATGCAAATAGTCTGTGAACCTTCCAGGCCTCAAAATTCCCCTTATTAAAGAGCTGTTTACCGTACTTTTTGAACCCCTCTTGCCTTCCGTATCTATCGTACAAAATCTGCAAGGAAACCCAACCTTTCTTCATCGATTCTTCTTTTGAATTCCTTATGTTCATGAGTTTACAGAATTTGTTTATCGAAATAAGTCTCGGGGCTATAAGTTTCTTTTGATGTATATCCCCATATCCAACATAGGCCGCAATCTCCTCTACAGTAGAAGTCAACTCAAAATCCAAAAAATGAAACACATTGTTCTTCGGGTCCCAGAAGGTTAGTAACGCATCAATAACCTCCCTATTAGGCTTTATTGTCATAATACTCATCTAAAAACCCAAATATTTATTGATGGGTAAGCAGATGTTAACACATTTGAGGCTTTTAACTCTAAATAACTGTGAAGTCTTAAGCAACTTTTGGTTATTTTTGATCGTTTTCTTCTGATATTGTAGTTGTAGCAAGGATGGGAGGAAAACATATGAAAGGTGAACCAAATAAGTAAAATCTGGTATAAGTGAGCTGATATGAGTCTGACGGCATTTCTTGCAAGCTGTCAGAGATGTGGTAAGCTACCAGAAAAAGGCATCAGGAAGAACTGTGAAGAAGAGTTGTCGGATGAAGGTGACGACATTCTCAATATGTCGTCACAAGTGTGGTAAGCCATCAGAAGATGCCGTCAAGTAGGACAGAACATGGTGAAATAAGCTGAAGGTCTGACGACATTTGCTACACGCCGTCACTCCTCTGGTAAGCCGTCGGAGGACATCGTCAGAGTGATGCAGAACAGGTTAAGAAGGCACGACTTCTGACGACATATCTGAGACGTTGTCAGAAGCTTGACGATCAACACCAATATGCCGTCACCTAAATCCGAGCCCAACTGTGATTTTGTTATTTTATTACCTTAATTAGGCTTTAGTATAAATAGCATCTTTTAGGGTTTCATTCACAACTTCGGAAGCAGCTTTTGACATCTTGTAACTTAGTAAAGGGGAGTTCACTTGTTTTTGACTCTCTTAACTTAGAATTCAATTTTCCATCCTTTGATTTAGTTTTGGGAAATTCTTATTGTACTTGAAGGAGAAACAACTTTGAATTTCATCTTTTGTAAGTTCACTTGCTTTTAGTTATGAATTTAATCTTTGTTATCTCTTTCTATCTTATGAGCAACTAAAATCCACAACTAGGGTTGTGGGATCTATGATTATTATTTCATTAATTTAATAGTTGGATTAGGGTTTGAGTGATTGTGGGAACGTCTTGAAATTCTGTTGTTTTAACTTGAATCTATTGGTTGCAAACATTAGGTTATGCCTTAGGTTTTATTTGCTTCTAACGAAGAAATAGACTAGAGGTCGTGTATTATCAACAGGGACTCGGAAGCTACCAACCTTCTATTTAATGATTGATGCCATAACTGGATCAATCTACCTGAGATAACATCCGATTGGAAATAGATATGTTATCTATGTTCGAGAGAATTAGATAAGAAATTGTCTGGTAAGGTCGAGAGATAAGTCAGATGGTATCATCAGCAGGGATAATCTGTTGTTCCCACCTATCACGAGAATCATGAATAGTTATTATTCAATGGAGATTAATAGTCATAGTGATCACAACCCTAGTTTCTCTATATCATTGATTCGAAATATTGAAATCTAAGTTTTGAGTTCTAAAATAAGTTAAAACGTTAAAATTTGTTTGATTGATCAAAACCCCTATTTTGTCTTTTCTTATTATTTATTTGAATTTAACTTGTAGCTATAGTTTCGAACTAGTTTAATCGCCACTCACATTGTTCCTTGTGGATTCGACTCCGACTCCGAACTTGGGTAAATATATTGATGACGACCGCCTTGCACTTATTTGAGGTGTAAGTTGAGCGTTATCACTTATGTATCTCATCATAATCGAATGTATCCATTTCGTTCCCCCACAACCAAAGCTACAAAAGGGTACAATCCATAACCTGAAGCGGTACACTCCCATCTCTCTTTCTCTTTGGATGCTTTCCACGAACAGGGGGAGACATTTAATACCTATTGACAAGGACATGAAATTAATAAATGTCTAGATTTAGGCTGAAATTAATTCATTAATTTTTGAAAAGAATTTTTTAACTTGACTTGAGAACTATGACTGATAATATATTTAGAAAAAACATTTATTTAAGTTGACTCTTATAAAAAACTTTGTAATAACAGACCTCTAGACAATTTTAACTATATATTTGGAGACAATACCTCCCTAAATACACTTAAGAGAACGAAAATAAAATAAAATTATTTAGAAAATAAATAAAAATAGAATGATTGTTTCATGTATGAAGTTGTATAAAATTTTAGTCTCATGACCCCTAAAGGTTTAGGACTGTTAAAATATATGTTTACATATTTTATTACCTTACAAAAATTCAGCTCATGGCCCCTAAAGGTTCAGGCTATTATGATTTTTATGTTAAAATTAATTTTGAAAGTAAGAATGAAAAGTAAAATAAAGATAATAATATTCATGAAAACAATCATTTTTATTATTATTATTATTTTTATTATTTTTCTAAAAATATCCTTCGATAAATCTGTGAATAAATATATTATTATTATTTTAAAAAAAATGGTCGTATCATGGGTAGGACTTCCTACGTATCTCACAAAAAGTGTGAATCAGACCCTCGTAGTTCATGAAAACTCTAAAAGTATATTATTCTATATTCAAAATTTTCCTTTCTTTTTTTTAAATAAAATTTTCTTTTGAAATATAATTCAATAATTTTGAGGATAATATGTTCTTTTCCATCTTAAGTTGCCTAAAAAGCCGGTCAACAATACAATTAGTCTTCCAAATTAATGTCAAAGAGTATGTAGGATGCATATGTTGGTCTTTATAAATTAGGTCACCTGTCCTAGACAGACCCTGCCCCTGTGCTGAGTCACGCTAAGTCAAATGCATATGATGCAAATAAAACGGCACCTAATAGGGATAACCAGATTCTGAGTTTTCATTTTTTCTAAGTTTAAACCTAATAGGGATAGGTGTCTAAATTGGCTTGCCCGAGCGGATACTCGAGCTGAGGAGGGACAACTTGGTCGATAGCAGGGCAACACCGTCTTCGTTGCCGATCCGAACCCTGCCTAACATGTGTGACTATATCCTTCACCAAGTTCCTTGACACTCCGGCTATCTCAAAAAGAAGGTGGGATGCATATGTTGCATTTCCTCTATCCTATTTCAAAGACTCAGAAGGGGTATGTGAGAGAAGAAAATATATAATATAGCTCAGATAATATCCAAGCAGTAAATAAGCAAAAAGTAGAACATAAGGCCAAAAAACACAATATCAAAATAATGAAAGCAAGTAAAAGCCAATATCCAAAGCTTGAATTCTAGTTAATCCCCAGCAGAGTCGCCAGAGATGTCACACCCCTTTTTCGCTCGAAGGGATCGAGGTCGAAGGGTTTTTCCAATTAAAGTGATGATATTGAATAGGGATTATTTTAATTATAGAGTCGCCACTTACTTCAAAAGGGATAACATGGTAAAAGATAATTTCACTCCTATTGGAATATCTTACACCAGTTTATTTTATAGGCTGAGAAAAATGAATGTTCTAAACCCAATTGAGAGAAGGATCCCGAATCCTTCTCCAAAGAACATGGACTATTCTAGAAGATATGAATACTGTTCTGATACCCCATGGCACGACACAGAGAAATATTGGCATCTGAAAAGAGTCATTCAAGAGTTGATTAATACCCAACAGATCATGGTAGAAAGTCCAGACGCTCCAAATGTCAATCAAAATCCGCTGCCAGATCATAATGAAACAAACATTCTTGAAGTGATACTCAGCGGTGAATATTCTACGATTTCCTTTAAGCCAATCATTAAAATTAAAAATGATTCGGAAAAATCAGCAAATGCTATGGATTTGACAAAAGAAAAGCCTGCAGAAGCGGAGGTGGTGATAACAAAATCCGAATCATCAAATGTTCCCTTGGTGGTGGGGAAAGAGATTTCAGAAAATATTGGGTCAAATCAAATAAAGCCGAAACTCATTATTCTCGGAAGATCCAATAAGCCTCTTTTAATCATAAAAGGAGCTCCCATAGCTCCTATTGTTATTAAACTGGTGTCACGACTTTCTATGGTTGATACTAAGGCAGTCCCTTAGAATTATGATCGCGTTGTGGTGATGCACAAGGGGAAAGAAGCGACTAAAGATGTTGATGAAGTAGGAGGATTAACTCGATCTGGAAGATGTTATGCTCCAGTAGAGTTAAGAAAGAATAAACAAGGTGTTGAAGAACAAATGAAAGCCAAGAAGCCTATCACTGATGAAGAAGATGAAGAATTCTTAAAGAAAATGAAATTGCCAGAACATTCTGCTGTAGAAGAGTTGAAGAAGACACCAGCATAGATTTCTTTGTTGTCTTTATTGATACATTCAGAGGAACACCGCAAGACTATAATGAAAATTCTTAATGAAGCATGTTTTCCCAGTGAGATTAGAGTGAATTATCTGGAAAAAGTTGTTGGAAGGATCCTTGAAGCAAATAAAATTACTTTCTCATACGATGAATTGCCTATGGAAGGTACTGAGCATAACAAAGGTCTGTACATTTCTATGAAATATGAACATTCCATCGTCACTCGAGTGTTACTTGATGGAGGATCAGGCGCTAACATTTTTCCAATGTCACCTTTTCAAAAGTTGAATGTTAATGTGGAAAATATCCGACCTAATAATGTATGCGTCAAAGGTTTTGACGGATCAAAAACTGATGTCATTAGTGAAATAGAGTTCATATTGACAATTGGAACTGTGGAGTTTCCTATGGATTTCCAAGTGCTGAACATTGAAACTTTATATAATATGTTATTGGGAAGGCCATGGATTCATAGAGCTAAAGTAGTCGCATCAACATTGCATCAAATGGTCAAATTTGAACACGACAGGCAAGAAATAATTGTTCGTGGTGAAGGAGACTTATCCATGTATAAATACTACTTCGTTTCCTCCATCGAAGAAGATACTGCAAATAATGTGTTAATTCATCAAGCTTCTGAGGTAGTGGCTGTTGACCATATCCTCAAGGGGAATCTCATCGCAAGACCACAATTGTCCTTTGCATCTGTTATGGTAGTGAATGAAATGTTGAAGAATGATTTCGAACTAGGAAAAGGTCTAGGGATGTTTTTGCAAGGCATAGTTCATCTGGTAAACCTCTATGAGAACTTTGGTACTTTGATTTGGGATACGAGCCTACTGCTGAAGATATAAAGAAGGCTAAAAAGCATAAGAAAGAGTCATGGTCACTTACCAAACCGATACCGCCACTTCATGAGTTTTTCATCAAATTTAGTGTTATTAGATCCTCCAAGTTACCTGTTGCAGAATCAATGAATGATGATGATACAGTGTAGATTGGCCTTTTTCAGAATATGTTCATTGAAGCTGATATGGTTGAAATTAGGGAAGGTACTAGCAATGCAGATGTGCAGTTTGTCATCCCTGATGTCTAGCTTAACAATTGGTAGCCACTCATCTCCCTATTATAAATGAGTCTTGGTAGTTTGTTTGTTTTTCTTATAGTCTTAGTAGTTTGTTTATTTTTACTCCTGTAATTCGAATCATTCTAGGATTATAATTCAGAACTTTCAACTTAGTAATTTAGGTTAAAACTTTTTCTATCTATGTTTTTAATAAAGCGTAGTTTTCCTTCGTTTTATTTTTAGTCTAATTTTTATTTATTTATTTTCAATCATAGAATTCTTTGTATGCCGATTCTAATGATATGACATGTATGAAGAATTGTCAACCAGATTTAAAAACCCAATCTAATTATGAAATAAAGAATAAAGAAGTTGAATATGATGAAGGAGAAGTATTTGAGGATATAAGTAAAGATTTCAAACAGTTTGAGAATAAGACAAATCCCTATTTGGAAGAAACTGAGGCGATCAATTTAGGAGATCATGAAAATATTAGGGAGACTAAGATAAGTGTACATGTTCAACCACAACAAAATAAAGCTATAATTGAAGATTTTCATGAGTATAAAGACATCTTTACGTGGTCTTATGATGATATGCACGTTTGAGCACTGATTTGGTAATTCAGAAGTTTCCAATTGATCCTGTTTTTCCTCCTGTCAAGCAAAAGCTAAGAAAGCTCAAAACTGACATGAGTGTAAAAATTAAAGAGGTAATCATGAACAAACTTAAGGATAAAGTCATTCGAGTGGCCCAGTATCCTACTTGGTTGGCAAATATTGTCCTTGTTCCAAAGAAGGATGGAAAAGTTCGGATGCATGTTGATTATCGTGATCTAAATAAGGTGAGTCCGAAAGATAATTTCCACTTCCCAACATCCATATTTTGTTGGAAAATTATGCCAAACATGATCTTGTGTCTTTTGTGTATTGTTATGCGGGGTATCACCAGATCATTATGGATCCAGAAGATACGTAAAAGACATCATTTATTACGCCATGGGGGACATATTGATATTGAGTCATGCCTTTTGGACTAAAGAATGCTGGGGCAACTTACATGAGGGAAATGACCACAATGTTTCATGACATGATGCACAAAGATATTGAAGTTTATATGAAAGACGTGATCATTAAGTCGAGAGAGCGATCTGAGCATGTCAAAGATTTGAGAAAGTTCTTTGAAAGGCTTCGGAGGTATGATCTCAAACTTAACCCAGCAAAATGTGTATTTGGAGTTCCATCGGGAAAACTCTTGGGTTTTATAGTCAGTCGACGTGGCATTGAGTTAGATCCTTCAAAAATAAAAGCTATTCAAGATCTACCTCCACCAAGAAATGAAACAGAGGTGATGATCTTACTTGGAAGGTTGAATTATATCAGTAGATTTATTGCTCAGCTTACAACAACCTGTGAGCCAATATTCAGGTTAATGAAGAAGAATGCTAAAGTTGAATGGACTAAAGAATGTCAATAGGCATTTGACAGAATTAAGAGATACTTTTTGAATCCTCCTATTTTGGTTTCTCCAGAGCCAGGCAGACCCTTGATATTGTACATATCTGTGTTATAGAATTCTTTCGGCTGTGTATTGGGTCAACATGACGTTATAGGCAGAAAAGAACAGGCCATATACTACCTTAGCAAAAAGTATACCAATTATGAGGCTAAGTACACTCTTCTTGAGAAGACGTGCTGTGTCTTAACTTGGGTAGCCCAAAAGCTGAAACATTACTTGTCATCTTATACTACTTACCTCATCTCTCATATGGATCCTTTAAAGTACATTTTTTAGAAGCCTATGCCCATAGGCAGACTCGCGAAATGGAAGATATTGCTCACAGAGTTATATATTGTTTATGTGACACGAACAGCAATGAAAGCTCAAGCCTTGGTGGATCATTTGGCTGAAAATCCTATTGATGAGGAGTATGAGCCATTGAAGACTTATTTTACAGATGAAGAGGTATTGTATGTTGATGAAGTTATTTCTGATGATTTTCATTCAGGCTGGAAGTTGTTCTTTGATGGAGATGTTAATGTAAAAGGAGTGGGGATAAGAGCAGTTCATATTTCTGAATCAGGATAATATTATCCTTTAACATCCCAACTTCAATTTTATTATACCAATAATATGGCAGAATACGAAGCTTGCATTTTGGGATTGAGATTAGCCATTGACATGGGGATCCAAGAACTGTTGGTATTAGGAGATTCAGATTTATTAGTCCACCAAATCCAAGGAGATTGAAAGACTCGTGATTTGAAAATCCTACCATATAGAGGTTGTTTGCAAGATCATTGTCAATGATTTGTATCAATAAAGTTCAAACACATTGTCAGAGCTCATAATGAGATTGTTGATGCTTTGGCGACCTTATCTTCGATGCTTTAACATCCCGACAAAACTTATATTGATCCTTTGCATAAACGGATTCATGATCAACATGCATATTGTAATATGGTTGAGGAAGAACTTGATGGGGAGCCGTGGTTCCATGATATCAAAGAATATATTCAGACAGGAAAATATCATATACATGCCGATGGTAACTAAAAGAGAACCATTCGACGTTTGTCTAGTGGATTTTTTCTAAGTGGAGAAATCTTGTATAAGAGGACTCCTAATTTGGGACTTTTGAGGTGTGTAGATGCTAAAGAAGCTTCAAAAATCATGACTGAAGTACATTCTAGGATTTTTGGTCCACACATAAGTGGGTATGTTTTGGCAAAGAAAATACTCCGAGCAGGTTATTATTGGCTCACCATGGAATGAGATTCCGTCAATTTCATTCGTAAATGTCATGAATGCCAGGTACACGAAGACTTGATACATTCCCCTCCATCTGAGTTGCATACAATGACTGCTCCATGGCATTTTGTGGCTTGGGGAATGGACGTAATTGGACCAATTGAACTGAAGGCCGCAAATGGACATAGGTTCATCTTGGTAGCCATTGATTATTTCATGAAGTGGGTGGAAGCAACGACTTTCAAGTCAGTGACCAAGAAAGTTGTGGTTGATTTTATTCACTCCAACATCATTTGTCAGTTTGGCATTCCAAAGATAATTGTCACCGATAATGCTGCAAATCTCAATAGTCATTTGCTGCAAGAAGTGTGCCAACAATTTAAGATTATGCATCAAAATTCTACTCCTTATCGCCCAAAGGTAAATAGGGTTGTAGAAGCTGCCAACAAGAACTTAAAGAAAATACTTCGCAAGATGGTGCAGGGTTCCCGACAATGGCATGAAAAGTTACCTTTTGCTTTGTTGGGTTATCGTACTATAGTTCGGACTTCAATTGGTGCAACTCCTTACTTGTTAGTGTATGAAACTGAACCAGTTATACCTGCAGAAATTGAGATTCCATCTCTTTGAGTAGTTGTGGAAGATGAAATTGATGAAGATCAACGGGTCAAGACTCGTTTGGAGCAATTAAGCTTGATTGATGAAAAAATATTGACGTCAGTATGTCATGGAAAACTATACCAGAAGAGAATGGCATAAGCATATAACAAAAAGATGTGTCGCAGACATTTTGACGTTGGTCAGTTGGTACTAAGACGCATTCTACCTCATCAGATTGAAGCCAAAGGCAAATTTTCTCGTAATTGTCATGGGCCATTCATGGTGAAGAAAGTGTTACCTAATGGCGTGTTATATCTGACTGATGTAGAAGGAAAAATGGAAGAAATGTCGGTCAATGCTGATGCAGTTAAAAAATATTATGTATGATATTCATGTACAATTATGTTATGTATGTTTTGTACTTACGTTTTTAAAGATTTGAAATGATGAAGGAATCTTGTTCTACTATTCGAATAATATATCAACCTTTGTTACCCCTTTTTTGAACTTTAGTGTTATTTTCTTTTGTACCCCTCTTTTGGAATCAAAATAGAATTTGAAAAGTTGAAAAAAAATATCAAGAAAAATGGAGTAAAAAAAATGAGAAAAAATCAATCAAAAATCCATAATTGAACGAGATGAAAAGAATTGGTATTTTCTAAATTTTTCAGTGAGAAATTCGTCAAAAATCTCAAAACGAGGGTAAACTTTGCTAAAATAATTCATCTCATAGTGTATTACTGTTCCAGTGACGTGATTCCACCGAAAAACTTCAAACCGGTCCCGCGCCACTTCAATCTTCCTTTTTCTGTCACCCCCTCTTTTTTTTTCATGCCACCGGCCGGCGAAGTCAGCGCCGCTGTCGCCGCCATTCTCTTCTTCCCTTTCCTTCCGCCCTTCTCCTTTCCCCGCCACTGCCAGCCACCACTGGCCCCAAAATACCCACGCCGGCGAACCAACTCACTGGAGTTGGCCTCTCTAACAGGCATCGCCATTTTCTTTTCTTTCGTTAACGTCCAACGAAAAATTCAAAGATCTGGACGTGTATTTATTTTTCCAGTGGCACGATACAATTTTGGTTGATAACTGAGAAATATGAAATAATATCTTTATGCAATTATTTTAAGATAAAGAAGTTGTTTTGGAATGTAACAATGACTCATATTTTTAAAGAATGTAATATATTAACATATTGTGATATAATGTCACATTATTAATTTTAGTATTTTTTTATCCTTTTCATAATCATGATATATTAATTAACTGTGTAATTCTTATGCATTATTAAATTATTTTAAAAATTTATAACATTTGAAATTAATTGATTTAGGAGATATTATTTTCATTATTTAGTTATTTATTTATATGTCGTTAATAAATTTTGATAATTATTTATTAAATTAATTAATTACTTTAAATGATTATTGTTTTATTTTAATGTTAAGTATAAATAATGTTTTGAATAAAAAAAAGTTGTTACGAGTTTATAAAAGATCAATTAAAGTTTTTGATGTTAGGTAAATTAAGAATGCGGCATACACATCTTTTTGAGACTTTTTGAAAATTCAAGAGTGTAAAAATAAACCTTGGCAAATATTTTTCTTGCAATTTTTTTTTTAATTTTCATTAATTTATTTTAATATAAAAGAATATACAAGTTTTAATATAATAAAAATGAGCGAACTTAGGCCTTAACATAATTTTTTCAAAATAGTTTTAGTTAAGATAAGTCAATAAAAGTGACCGTGCTAGAACCACGGGACTCGAGGGGTGCCTTACACCTTCCCCTCGTTCAACAGAATTCTTTACTCGGTCTTTCATTTTCGCATACCAACAAAGAGTCATTTCCTTTTGATTAGTGATTCAAAAAGGTGACTTGGAACACCATAACTCAATTCCAAGTAGCGACTCTGTAAATAAATTAATCCCTAGTCAATACTGTCACTTTAATTGAAAAAACCCTTCGACTTTCCTTGAACGACTCAATTAAGAATGTGGTGTATGCATCTTTCTTAGACACTTAAAATTTTAGGATGTAATAATACACCTTGGTAAATATTTTTCAAACAATTACTTTAATCATTTTTTTTACAAGAGTCTTAAATAAATTTAGTATATTAAAATGAGCAATCTTAGGCCTTCACACAATTTATAAAATAATTTAAGTCAAGATAAGTCAAAAAAAGCGACCGTTCTAGAACCACGAGACTCGAGGGGTGCCTCACACCTTTCCCTCGGTCAACAAAATTCCTTACCCGGTCTTCTGTTTTTGCAGACCATAATAAAGAGTCATTTTCTTTTGATTAGGGATTCAAAAAGGTGACTTGGAATACCAAAACTCAATTCCAAGTGGCGAATCTGTAGTTAAAATAATCCCTATTCAATATCGTCACTTTAATTGGAAAAACCCTTCGACCTCGATCCCTTCGAGCGAAAAAGGGGTGTGGCATCTCTGGAAACTCTGTTGGGGATTAACTAGAATTCGAGCTTTGGATATTGGCTTTTACTTGCTTTAATTATTTTGATATTGTGTTTGTTGGCCTTTTTTTCTACTTGTTGCTCATTTACTGCTTTGATATTATCTGAACTGTATTATATATTGTCTTCTCTCGTTTACCCCTTCTGAGTCTCTAAAATAGGATAGAGGGAATGCAACATATGCATCCCACCTTCTTTTTGAGATAGTCGGAGTGTCGAGGCACCTGGTGAAGGATATAGTCACACATGTTAGGCGGGGTTCGAATCGACAACGAAGGCGGTGTTGCCCTACTACCGACCAAGTTGTCCCTCCCCGGCTCGAGTGTCCGCTCGGGCAAGCCAGTCTAGACACCTATTCCTATTAGGTTTAAACTTAGAAGAACTGAAAACTCAGAATCTGGTTATCCCTATTAGGTGCCGCTTTATTTGCATCATATGCATTTGACTTTGCGGGACTCGGCACAAGGGCCGGGTCTATCTAGGACAGGTGACCTAATTTATAAAGATCAATATGTGCATCCTACGTTCTCTTTGACATTAATTTGGAAGACTTATTGTATTGTTGACCGTCTTTTTAGGCAACTTAATATTTTTGAAAAAAAATAAGAAGAAGAAAAATGATTATTTTCATGAATATTATTATCTTTATTTTACTTTTCCTTTTTATTTTTCAAAATTAATTTTAACATAAAAATCATAATAGTCTGAACCTTTAGGGGTCGTGAGCTGAATTTTTATAAATTAATAAAATATGTAAACATATATTTTAACAGTCCTGAACCTTTAGGGGTCGTGAGACTGAAATTTTTATACAACTTCATACATAAAATGATCATTCTATTTTTCTTTATTTCTGAGTCATTTTTCGTTCTCTTAAGGGTATTTAGGGGGTATTGTCTCCAAATATATAGTTAAAATTATCTAGAGGTCTGTTTTTGCAAAAAAAATAAATTATAAGAGTCAACTTAAATAAATGTTTTTTCTAAATATATTATCAATCATAGTTCTCAAGTCAAGTTAAAAAATTCATTTAAAAAATTAATGAATTAATTTCAGCCTAAATCTAGACATTTATTAATTTCATGTCCTTGTCGACAGGTATAAAATGTCTCCCCCTGTTCGTGGAAAGCGTCCAAAGAGAAAGAGAGATGGGAGTGTACCGCTTCAGGTTATGGATTGTACCCCTTTGCAGCTTTGATTGTGGTGGAACGAAATGGATACATTAGATTATGACGAGATACATAAGTATTTAGTTTTTTTGACAAGTATTATGACAATAAAGCCTAATAGGGAGGTGATTGATGCGTTACTAACCTTCTGGGACCCGAAGAACAATGTGTTTCGTTTTTCGGATTTTGAGTTGACTCCTACTGTAAAGGAGATAGCGGCCTATGTTAGATATGGGGATATACATCGGAAGAAACTTATAACCCCGACACTCATTTCGATAAACAAATTTTACAAACTCATGAACATAAGGAATTCAAAAGAAGAATCAATGAAAAAAGGTTGGGTTTCCTTGCAGTTTTTGTACGATAGATACGGAAGGAAAGAGAGGTTCAAAAAGTATGGTAAGAAGCTCTGTAATAAGGGGAATTTTGAGGCCTGGAAGGTTCACAGACGATTTGGATTCATGGTAGCCTTTTTAGGCACTATGGTCTTTCCAAGGAAAGAACAAAAAATTAACATTCGTTTAGAAGGAGTGGTAAAGATACTGATTAACAAAGATTATACTACGGTGCCAATGATCCTGGCAGATATCTACTGTGCTTTGACTGTTTTTCAGAAAGGAAAGAGTTTTTTCGAGGGATGTAATATCTTGTTACAGATATGGATTGTGGAGCATCTCTACCGACGTCCTAAAATGGCAAGATTTAATCCTGAAAAATTCAATCGCATCAAAGATTACGAAGAGAGGTTAAAGAAATATAAATGCCCAGAAGGAGTTAGAGATTGGGATAAGCTTTTTTGTTCTCTGACAGCAGATAAAATCACTTGGAATATCCCTTGGTTCCCTTGGAGGCAAGTCATACACAGTTCTGTCATTCAGCCGTTCTTATTATTAATGGGTATTAGGGGTGTTCAACCGTATGTTCCATTGAGAGTTTTACGTCAGCTTGGAAGACGTCAAATAATTCCCATTATGGAAAATATGACCGAGTTTGTATTTGAGGTCAAACCAGAGATCCCACTTCCGAAGGAATTGACCCAACAGATTTGGGAAGGTTGCCGTATCATGGGGATTGAAACGATGGTCATAGAGCGTGAAAAAAAAGAAGTACAGCCAGATTATCGTGAATGGTTTGAAGAACAGTCTAGTCCTCCAATCAGATTAGAAAGATCAGTTAGGGGACCTATAGATCAGGAAGCTGCAATCAGGATAGGAATTGAGAGAGCCATGCGAGAACATCATGAGGCCAACCAAGCTTTGAGAGTAGTTTTAGAGCATGCCACAACAAAAATAGACGAAAAACAAAGGGAATTTGCTAAAGAAAAAGCTAAATCAGCAGATATTGAGGTTTGATAACGCCCAAACTACAACTCTCGTTAGAAAGTGTAAGCGGTCGCTGTCAAATATAGAACCCAACTGGGTTGGGTGTCGAATCCCACAGGGAATACTCTGGTCACTAAGTGTTGCAATTCTTAGTAGACTGTTGGTCAAAAATTCCAAGAACAAAAGAGGGGTTTTGATTTAGGCGTGAATCAATAATATCAACGAATGAATGACTTGTTTAGTAAAGGTTAATCACAGAGAATAATAATTTAGGGTTATGTCCACCTTGTAGTTTCTACTTCTCTATTAACTATGAGTAACGTGGAATTTAGACATGCATGCACTTATAGAGAATCGTATTCTAATTCTAAATCCAAGTGTTTCCCAACCATCAAGGATTTATTTCACTTTAGCTCTCCCGAGCCTAAAGTGTATAACGAATGGTACAAATTCTCCAAGAAGTTAATCCGGTTAAGGCATTAACGTGTAAATAGAGGTTAGAAGCCCTATTTCCTTGTCACACTCTCTTTTCCAAACATGTAACTTTTCTTCCGAACAAGCTAATGCTATAATGGCATGTTCTCTATGTTTGCAACCATGAGAATTTAATTAAAATGAAGAGATTAATGATATAAGTAGCATACACATCAAGAATTCACAAACTCATAGTAATAGATAGTATCTTACAAGGTTTCCATAACCCTAACAGAGAAGTTTAGCTACTCATGAGTACAACGGAAATCAAAGAAGACATCATCATCATACCAAAATTAGAATAATCTCACGATGGGGATGAAGTTGGCGTCAAACAAGAGGTTGACGTTTTTCTTCCCTTTAGCTGTTCGTGTAGCCTTAGCATTTTTCTCTGTCTTAGACTTACAGAATCTGTAAACTGAATAATCAAAAGTGATCGAATGAATGAATTAATGAATGCTGAAAAATTCAGCAAATAGGGTTTTTATAACATCCTAGTCCTACTAAGTTACTGCTGCATCCCTAAGTATTTAGAAATACTGATTTTTCCCGGGACAAGTTCTCCATGCATCACATTCAGTCCACAAGCTTCCAAAAGCTGCCTTCCCTCTTATGTGAAGTTTCCCTTTGCTGCCCAAAGGTCCACAAAGTGCTGAAATCTTCATCATTAATACCTGAAAAACATGTTAATCACATAGGTTAGCTCACTTAAAGGAAAATGGACTAAAAGTGCAGGAATTATATATTTTATCCTCAAAACTTAGCTAAAATATGGGTAAATTATGGTTCTTAGGGGGATAAATACGCCCAACATCACCACCCCACACTTAAAGCTTTGTTCGTCCTCGAACAAAATATTACGTCCATGCAAACATCTAACTAGAATTTCACAGTAGCAACACAAAATGTTCAACAAGACATGCACGACAATTATTAACAGAGAGTAGGTTTCTTGATCACTACTAGAAACAATTCAACCTCCAACATAGACTCGTGAGGATGGTTAATTCGTATCCACAAGTTAAGCCACAAAGAATCCTATAACACTACCAGAAAATCATCAACCATGTGTGTCTCACACAAGATATTACCCATGATCACTCACGGTTTTGCAATTTTCGAAACATGGGTATAAGACTCTCCTTGCTCTCACTTCTCACAATGAATTCTTATGTTGCAACTGATGACCATAGTCTTTCCCTTAGTGTAATGCTCTACTAATATCGGAATGCTAAACTTAAGATCAAATAGGTCTTTACAGGTCGTAATGTAGGCTAAGGGACAGGTAGGACTATTTTGGCCAAAAATAGTGACTATGTTCCCTAAGCGCTTTAATACACTACGTTATGTCATTAACACTTTCTTTTAAACAACCCCTCTACTTTCCTTTCATCTACCACCCTTTCTCACCTATTTTGTTATTCAATTATAAACACAACTATCTTATTATTTTTCTATTTCTTTTTTTTTCTTTTTTTTTCTCTTTTTTTTTCTTTTCTTTTCTCTTTTTTTTTATAAAACACCTCTATGATAGCCACTAATTTTCACAACAATTTCAAGTACCAATACACTCTGAGGCATCACTCTCACCCAATTTCCTCTTATTTTGTCACATGACTCTACAATTTAAAGCACTTAGGAATTTGGATCAAATTATGGTCTTGAAAAAAAATGGATTAGGCTACATATGAGGCTGTCAAAGAAAATAGCTAAAGGCTCAAAGGGGGTTAACTAGGATAATGTACAAAGGTAGGTGAAAAGAAGGTAAACAATTACAGGCTGCCAAAGAAATGCCTAAATCATATTCTAAACTCACACTCTTTATTTCGCTTTACACACACACCAGGAAAGTTCTAGCATCAGTCACAACACAGAATATACTATATCCTCACACACACAAGGCACATGGTCAACTTTATTGGGAGCAGTATAGACTCTTGACCCAACAGATGAATGAATTAAACCACACAATTATCACACAGTGAGTCACACTTAGAGCCTAAATGTCTCAATAGTAATGAATTAGCACAAACTCTTGTTATAATACCATGCCATCTATCAAAACAATTTCATGCAAAATAAAAAAAAATTCGAAAATTTAACTAACTAATTACGACTAATTAGCAAAAACAAGAATAAATGTAGGCAAAGAAGTACCATACAACATACAAATACCAGCACCCCACACTTAGACTGGACACACTGCCCTCAGTGGAAAATAAACAAGGAGAACCTGATTAGTCGGACTCTTCCTCTATGTCTGGGGTCATACCCCCTACGTCGGAATCATCATCAGAGTCGTTGTCATCAGAGTTGTCTTCCACGTCTGAGTCTGGCAGTCGGCGATTATCGTCAGTCGGCACGTCATCATCGAGAGGTTCCTCAAAATGTACCCCTACTCCACACATAGCCCGCGCATGCTCATTCATTGGGTAGTCATAATCCAACTGCTGAAGCTCTGCATCAGTCGAAACCCAACCCCCACTCATCATGGTAAACCGAGTCATGCCATATAGATGGCGAAAGAAACTTTCATCCCGAGCATGTCTTTCTGCAGTGGTAAGGTTGATGCCATGACCAGTTCCAGGCTCTTTAACTTTCATAAGATCAACCTTCTTCGAGTTGTGTGGAAGCTTATGATCTGCAGGTTCCTCTTCAATGTACTCCTTCCTTAAGATCACAGTCAACAAATTGCCAAAGATGAAATTGGACCTTTTGTGCAGCCTAGCCTTACGCATTGATGATCGTATAACCGCACCAATGTTGATGGGAATATTAGTCATCAGAGCGTACACCAAGCATACTCTATCACGTGTGATCTTTGTGTACTGTGTCCCAGGAATCAGGCAAGAGTTGACTATCCTCAACCATATACGAGTTTCTCTGTTCAAGGAAGCATACGGGAAGGTATTGTGCCGACCGTTATCCTTGTGATGAATCCATCGGTCCATGTACCTTGTTCCGCACAGTGTGTGTCTGATTGCCCTGTAGGGAGGTCTGTGATAAAGATCCTTGAGCAGTGATGGATCCACAGATGGAAGACCCAGAAAAGAGTTGAAAAACTCCGCATTCAGTTGCAAGACTTGGCCCCAAATCTTTACTTCACTTCCGGTAGTCTTTGGGGACCAATTGGCATAGAACACTCGCGTTAGATCAAGATTGCATTCCCCCATATGGGTTGCCTCCCACCAAGCGCCTTAGTTTTGGTCGTGGCTCGACTCTTCTTTTTGGATTTTAATTTAAAAAAAACAAACTCCTAGTAAAACAAAATGATTAAAATGATGGGTTGCCTCCCATGTAGCGCTTGATTTATTGTCGCGGCACGACATAGTCATCTCGATTTCTTTAGACTTCATCGAGATAGACGGTGGCTATACATTTTATCGAGTCAAGTGGACCGATATATGGCTTCACTCATTGGCCATTCACCTTAAAGACACCACCATCATTGTTTTCTAACTCTACTACTCCAGACGAGTAGACTTGGCTAATTTTAAATAGACCAGACCATTTAGACTTCAACTTACCTGGAAATAGCTTCAGTCTGGAGTTGAAAAGAAGTACAAAATCACCCTTCTGTAAGTTTCGTTGGATAATCCTCCGATCATGGTACTTTTTTATCCGTTCCTTGTAGAGGTCTGCTTTTTCATATGCGTGTAGACAGAATTCATCCATCTCATTCAGCTGTTCCAATCTCAGATTAATAGCATTATCCCAATTCAGGTTAAGCCGCTTCAATGCCCACATCGCTTTATGTTCGAGCTCGATTGGCAAGTGACAAGCCTTCCCATAAACTAGTTGGTAAGGTGACATACCAATTGGTGTCTTGAACGCAGTCCTATAAGCCCCTAAGGCATCATCCAGCTTTCGGGACCAATCCTTCCTACTAGCATTTACAGTCTTAGCAAGGATCAGCTTGATCTCCCGATTAGAAACCTCTACCTTCCCACTAGTTTGTGGGTGGTAAGGTGTAGCTACCTTATGTTGCTTGACCCCATATTTCACCAACACTGCTCTGAACAGCTTGTTGCAAAAGTGTGATCCTCCATCTCTTATGATGGCACGAGGTACCCCAAAACGAGAGAAGATATTTCTCTTTAAGAATGCTACAACACGCTTACCTTCATTATCAGCCAGCGCTACACTTCGACCCATTTGGATACATAATCCACAACAACTAGGATATATTTCATCCCAAATAAATTCATAAATGGGCCCATGAAATCAATACCCCATACATCAAATAGCTCTACTTCAATAATTTTAGACATGGGCATCTCATGGTTCTTTGAAATCGCGCCTTGCCTCTGAGACTGATCACATCTTCTCACAAAATCGTAGGCATCCTTGAATAATGAAGGCCAATAATAGTCGCTTTGCAATACCTTCCTGGCTGTCCGATCACCTGCATGGTGACCCCCAACTTGGGAGGCATGACTTGCTTCCAAGATGCTAGGCACCTCCACATCAGAGATGCATCACCTAATAACACCATCAGCACATCGTCGAAAAAGATACGGTTCATCCCAGAAGTAGTGTTTCACATCATGCATGAACTTTCTCTTTTGATGAAAGGAGAGATTCTCAGGTATCACTTTACTTACCACGTAGTTCGCAAAGTCTGCATACCACGGTAAGTCTTCCACCATAGTGGCTAGGATCTCTTCGTCGAGAAATGCATCATCAATCTCAAGGTCGGGTTGCGCTATGTGCTCACTCTCAAGTCTAGATAGATGATCAGCTACTTGGTTTTTGCAACCTTTTCTATCCTTTACCTCAAAATCAAATTCTTGAAGCAATAACACCCACCGAATTAGCCTTGGCTTAGCATCCTTATTTTCCATTAAATATCTCAGAGCCACATGATCTGTATGAACCACCACTTTAGTTCCCAACAAGTAAGCATGGAACTTTTCAAAAGCATAAACAACTGCTAGAAGCTCTTGTTCCGTGACGGTATAGTTCTTCTGGGCTCCATTCAAGGCCTTGCTCGCATAGTATATTGGATGAAATAGCCTTTATCTTTTTTGACCAAGTACAGCACCCAAAGCTACCCCACTTGCATCACACATCACTTCAAACGGTAGAGACCAATCGGGTGCTACAATAATAGGAGCTTCAACTAGCTTCCCTTTGAGGCATTCAAATGCCTTCAAGCAATCTTCACCGAAGTCGAACTTTGTATCCTACTCCAAAAGTTTGCATAATGGACTGGAAATCTTGGAGAATTCTTTAATAAACCTCCGATAAAAACCTGCATGATCGAGGAAACTACGAACTCCCTTTACAGAAATTGGAGGTGGTAGTTTCTCGATGACTTCAATCTTGGGTCTATCCACCTCAATTCCTCTTTCAGAGACTTTATGCCCAAGAACAATGCCTTCCTTCACCATAAAATGGCACTTCTCCCAGTTTAGCACCAAGTTGAATTCAATACATCTCTGCAACGCCATACTCAGATTTGCCAAGCATGATTCAAACGACTCACCTACTACTGAAAAATCGTCCATGAACACCTCCAAGGTGTCTTCAACCATATCAGAAAAAATGGACATCATACAACGCTAAAAAGTGGCAGGTGCGTTACATAGCCCAAATGGCATACGTTTGAAAGCAAACGTACCATACGGGCATGTAAAAGTTGTCTTCTCTTGATCTTCAGGAGCAATGCAGATCTGATTATAGCCGGAATAACCATCTAAGAAACAAAACCATCCCTTCCCAGCTAATCGATCAAGCATTTGGTCCATGAATGGCATTGGGAAGTGATCCTTTAGCATCCACAAATTCAGCTTCCGGTAGTCCATGCACACTCTCCACCCTGTGACAGGTCTGAGTGGAATTAGCTCATTCTTTTCGTTTGCGACTACCGTCATGCCCCCTTTCGTGGGCACACATTGTATCAGACTCACCCATTTACTGTCGGAGATTGGATACACCACCCCAGCATCTAACCATATAATAATTTCTTTCTTCACCACATCTTGCATAGGTGGATTCAAATGACGTTGATGCTCAATTGTGGGCATGCAATCTTCTTCGAGCTGAATCTTGTGCATACATATCCCAGGAGGGATACCAATTATATCAGCAATAGTCCAACCGATGGCTCTCTTGTATTTTTTTAGAACAGAGATGAGAGCCGCTACTTTTTGTTCACCTAAATCAGCCGCAACAATAACCGGAAGTGTATCACCACTTCCCAAAAATGCATACTTCAGGTGGCTGGGAAGCTCTTTCAATTCTAGCACTGGTGGTTCTTCAATGGATGGCTTTGCTGGTGGTGAAGGTCGATTCTTAAGATCAAGGTTCAGCTTCTTAGGAGCATGAGAATATGACCCTATTCCTGTTAGAGCACAAATAGTTTCTTCATACTCTTCAACATCCTCACGCTCAAAATTTATAAGCACAGCAGCCAATGGATCAACAATAAGCTGCTTCTCTAGAGATAATTCTTCCTCATCTTCATAATAAACATCAGCTACAGAGAACACATTCATATCTTTGGGCTGCTTCATTGATTTGCATACATCAAAATGGACCACTTCGTCATTCATCCAAAATAAAAGCTCATTAGCTCTTAAATCAATAAGCACACTTCCTGTTGCAAGGAAAAGATGCCCCAAGGTTATGGGAACTTCAGAATCCACCTCACAATCCAAAATAACAAAGTCTGCTGGAAAAATGAAGGTGGAAACCTTCACCAATACATCATATAAGATACCAACAGGTCATTTTACCGACCTATCTGCCATCACGAGCCGTATATTGGTTAGTGTAGGATCACCCAACCCCAACTTTCTGTAAATCGATAGCGGCATCAAATTGATGCTAGCTCCCAAATCGCACAATGCCTTAGCAAAATCCAAAGATCCAACCGTGCAAGGAATAGTGAAAGCACCAGGATCTGCCTTCTTCTGAACTAACGATCTTGTAGCGATTGCACTGCAATGATGAACATTATCTGCCAACTCATAGCTTGCTGCCCGCTTCTTTGTCAAAAGGTCCTTCATGAATTTAGCGTACCCAGGCATCTGTTCCAGCGCCTCCACCAAAGGAACATTAATAGTCAGTTGCTTCAACATAGTCATGAATTTACTGAATCTGGTGTCATCAGCTTTCTTCTTCAGTCTCTGAGGAAAAGGTGGTGGTGGAAGAGGAATAGTTTTCTCCACCACTTCCTTTTTATCTTGCTTCAAAGTATCAATCTTTTCAGGCTGGTAACGTCTAAGTGTAGTGTCATGAACGTTCTGACTTTCAGCTTCTACAGAATCATCACAATCTGCTTCAATCACATTCTCTTCTGTATTATCAACCACCTGCTTGCCTTTGGATGGATTTTCTAATACCTTACCACTCCTGGTAGTAATAGCCATACATCATCCATCATTCCTTGGATTTTGCACGGTGTCGCTAGGTAGGGTGCCAACTTTTCTTTGATTGAGTGCCGCTGATAGTTGACTCAATTGTTGTTCCAACTATTTTATTGAAGTGGAATGCGAATCAACCAATTGATTTATTGAGGACAAATCATTTTTTACCTCCGTTACTCCCGTGTTGGTTGCCTCCACTCCTTTCAACAGCTTAGCCATTATATCTTCCATGGACATCTTCCCAGAGCCAGATGCCGCGGCCTCACAATTTCCAAGAGGAACATACAAACCACTCCTGTCAGTCTTATTCTTGTATCCATATTTATCATAATAGTTCCGACCTTGGTTTCCTTGGGCATTGCCTCGGAAACCCCCCTGATTATTCAAATAATTTGCTTCCTCCTCAGAATCGGATTCATCTCTTGCCTGTGATACAACGGCCTTAACCTTTTTGGTCTTCCCTAATAATAAATGCTTGGTAAAAAGATCCATCTGCGTTTTCATGTGAGCCATATCCTGGTCACGTTCCTCTTCTCTTCTCCATTGTTCTTCCTTCAAGCCAATAGATACAGTAGAGCTTGCTACCTCAGAATCCCTGGTATGCTAAGCTTTACTCTGCTTTGTCATACGATCTAGCATATCACTTGCCTCAAGAAAAGTAAGGTCCATGAATGACCCACCTGCAGCATTATCAACCACTGGCTTAGTCACCGAATTCAAAGACCTGTATAATATCTCCATCAAGTGGATATTGGTCATATGATGGTTTGGACACCGCATAAGCTTCTTCTTGAACCTCTCCCATGTTTCGTGGAGAGCTTCAGTTGGAAGCTGTCGAAAATTGCTGATCTCATCTCTTAATTGTGCTCTTTTGGATGACGGAAAGAATCTTTCTAGGAAAGCGTCTTTCAGTTGCCTCTAATTAGTAATAGAATCAGGAGTTAGCCCGTTCAACCATAGAGTTGCCTCTCCAGATAGAGACAATGGAAATAAGCGCAGTCGAATTACATTTTGTCCAACTCCTGGATTGTCAAACGACTTGCATGTTGAGATAAAGTTGATCAGATGCATATTTAGATCATCGCCTGAATCATGGTGCTAGTGATATTGAACTTGGCTCCGGGTGCCAAGGGCGGAGGAATAATAGCCCCTGTGGCACTAGCCCCATCCAGATCATCATCATCATCATCAAAAGGAGCCTGCACAGCTCGGCATTCAGGTCTCATTCTAGCTTGACGATCTCTCCTGTTCACAGGTGCTGCCACCTCATCTGCACGCCGTGGATTAAGTAACTCATCATCACCCAGGTCCTCATCATCAGGATTTGTTGCTCGACCTGGGTTATCAATATTCTGTTGATGTACTTGAGCAGCTGCCAACGCAGCTAACCTAGCCTGCTCCTGTTGAGCAGCCCTTCTTTCAAAGTCACGTTGTGCATCCATTCTGCCAATAAGTTGTGGTTCAGGATTTATGGGTAATAATGGCTGACCATATCTTCGTGTATTTGGCATGCACTCTACCAAACCTGAACAAAACAAAAACAACAAACAAAAAGTAAAATTCGAGAATCTTTGACCAAAGGGTCTAGTAACTATCACAAACTTAGTTGACAACCGTATTCCCCGGCAACGGCGCCAAGATTTGATAACGCCCAAACTACAGCTCTCGTTAGAAAGTGTAAGCGGTCGCTGTCAAATATAGAACCCAACTGGGTTGGGTGTCGAATCCCACAGGGAATACTCTGGTCACTAAGTGTTGCAATTCTTAGTAGACTGTTGGTCGAAAATTCCAAGAACAAAAGGGGCATTTTGATTTAGGCGTGAATCAATAATATCAAAGTAACTAATGAATGACTTGTTTAGTAAAGGTTAATCATAGAGAATAATAAGTTAGGGTTATGTCCACCTTGTAGTTTCTACTTCCCTATTAACTATGAGTAACGCGGAATTTAGACATGCATGCACTTATAGAGAATCGTATTCTAATTCTAAATTCAAGTGTTTCCCAACCATCAAGGATTTATTTCACTTTAGCTCTCCCGAGCCTAAAGTGTATAACGAATGGTACAAATTCTCCAAGAAGTTAATCCGGTTAAGGCATTAACGTGTAAATAGAGGTTAGAAGCCCTATTTCCTTGTCACACTCTCTTTTCCAAACATGTAACTTTTCTTCCGAACAAGCTAATTCTATAATGGCATGTTCTCTATGTTTGCAACCATGAGAATTTAATTAAAACGAAGAGAGTAATGATATAAGTAGCATACACATCAAGAATTCACAAACTCATAGTAATAGATAGTATCTTACAAGGTGTCCATAACCCTAACAGAGATGTTTAGCTACTCATGAGTACAACGGAAATCAAAGAAGACATCATCATCATACCAAAATTAGAATAATCTCACGATGGGGATGAAGTTGGCGTCAAACAAGAGGTTGACGTTTTTCTTCCCTTTAGCCGTTCGTGTAGCCTTAGCGTTTTTCTCTGTCTTAGACTTACAGAATCTGTAAACTGAATAATCAAAAGTGATCGAATGAATGAATTAATGAATGCTGAAAAATTCAGCAAATAGGTTTTTTATAACATCCTAGTCCTACTAAATTACTGTTGCATCCCTAAGTATTTAGAAATATTGATTTTGCCCGGGACAAGTTCTCCATGCATCACATTCAGTCCACAAGCTTCCAAAAGCTTCCTTCCCTCTTATGTGAAGTTTCCCTTTGCTGCCCAAAGGTCCACAAAGTGCTGAAATCTTCATCATTAATACCTGAAAAACATGTTAATCACATAGGTTAGCTCACTTAAAGGAAAATGGACTAAAAGTGCAGGAATTATATATTTTATCCTCAAAACTTAGCTAAAATATGGGTAAATTATGGTTCTTAGGGGTATAAATACGCCCAACATCAAGGTTACACTTTGGGGACAAATCAAATTGGCTACCAGTAGAGGGTCACACATTGCATAACTCACCGCATCTCGCTGACAGCAACTGCAAGAAGTTGAAAAGAACATGCAAGAAGAATTTGATCGAGAGAGATCTCAATGGATCCGTGAAAGAGGAATATTGCGAGAACAGTTGGAGGTTGCTTTTGCTCGTGAAAAACGTGCAAGAGAGATGGTTGATTTCCGATATCGACAGGCCCAGGAATGAGATCAGGCCTTAAGTTCCCTTCGAAGAAAGGTCCGCCGTGTAGCACAAGATACTGCCAGAATGGGTTAGGATTATCAGCAGTTGGATTGTGAGGAATTTTTGGCACAAGTACCATCTTCTGCACAGCGTCTCACTTCTTCATTGGAGGACATATATTTGAGTTTGGGAGGACATATTAAGTCGAAGTCTCCTTGAATGGATAGTTGTTTCCTTTGTCATAGTTTTTCATTTTCAGTTTTAAAACTTCTTGTTTAGATATTATGTCTTTTAGTTTTCATATGTCAGTTAGTAGGTTTTATTTTAGGAGTTGGATCAATTATTTTGTCGTATTTATATTATAGAATGTAATGAAGTTGTCTGTTTATTTCTATATATATTACATATGTTTTACGTCACTTACTTTAAATATTTTTTTCAATAAAAAAAAAGACAACTATTTTGTTAAATTCCTCCCGAACTACGCAAAATCTGATTCATGTCCAGGCATGATACGTAGGCAACCCTCCAAAGGGTTCGATCATAAATTTTGAAAAAATATGCCTAGAAAAACCAGGATGAAACACAAAGCCTTCCATGATAGTTTCGAAAATGCATATAGAAACATGACATATAACTTGACATTATAATGTGTTAAAAATATAGCACTCACCTGTTTGCTACTTGGTTACAGAAAAATAAAGTAATTGGTGGTTGGTTTGCGGTTTAAACTGGCATCACATCTGTATAACACCAGATACAAAGGTAAAAGAAGAATGACCCACAGAGAAGGTATAGGGTCTGACAGTGAAGAAAAGTAGAATCAGTTGATTTTCCAGGAAGTAGAATCAATGGAAGAAATAAAGTCATTGAAACAATAGATGGCAGAGATGTACCAAGCTTGGTTGAATGGACAAGCCCCGCCTTCTTCAATCCCTGGACTTTTGACTTTAAATGATCCAAATTCTGACCCAGCTCAAACTAGTGATCCATTTTACCCACCTGGATTTGGCCCATTTGCTAATATGTCTGGAGTTGCTGGTACTTCTACCATGCACCCACCGAATCCGTCTATCGCAAATAACCCACTTTTTACTTCTGTAGCACCAGCTACCGCGGGTACTCAACCGACAGTACCAAAGAATATGGGGAAACTAAGTCATGATATGTTGTATCCTCCTGAAATGACTTTCAAATCTCAAAATCTACACTATCATATTCATCAACATGATACTTCTATCGTGATTAAGAAGATTGCCAAGAATGAGGAACAGAAGGAGATGACTAGAAAAGTAGAAGCTTGGAGCAGAGTATGAGAAATATGCAAGGATTAGGTGGACCAAAAAGTATTTCATACAAGGATTTGTGTATGTTTCCCTATGTCTATTTGCCGATAGGATTCAAAATGCCAAAGTTTGACAAATATGAAGGACACGATGATCCTGTAGCTCATTTGAAAAAGTTTTGCTATCAATTAAGGGGTGCAGGAGGAAAAGAGGAATTATTGATGGCTTACTTTGGAGAAAGCCTAGCAGGTATAGCTTCTAAATGGTTCATTGATCAAGACATTTCCCGTTGACACGTATGGGATGACATGGCTCAGGATTTCATTCAACAATTTCAATATAACATTGAGATAGTGCCAGATCGCACTACGCTTGCCAACATGAGAAAAAAAGATGACCGAAAGTTTTCAAGAATATGTTGTCAGATGGAGAGAGCAGGCTTCAAGAGTTAGACCATCGATAAAAGAATCTGAAATGATTGATATTTTTTTGCAAGCACAAGAGCCTGATTATTTCCATCATTTGCTATCTATTATCGAAAGCACATTTGCCAAAGTTATCAAAGTTGGAGAGATGGTATAAAATGGAATAAAATCAGGAAAATCATCAGTCAGGCCACTTTGAAAGAAAAAACACTGGCAATTCAAAGTGGTAGAGGAAGTTTCAGGGGAAAGAAATGAAAAGAGGATGTAGCAACTGCCGTACCAAGTCCACGACAAAATTGGAGGGGTGCGCGTCAACCATACGCATAAAATCTATTATGTTTTGTTCCTTCACCTCAATATCCTATTTACAATGCACAACCATATGCTCAGGCTCCTTCTTACCCGCAATGGCGTGCACCATCCATCTAAAATCATCTACCGGTAGGCCCTCCCAGGTCTAATTACTGGCCTAGAGCAGATTTCAAAAGTGATAACATGGTAAAATATAATTTCACTCCTATTGGAATATCTTACACCAGTTTATTTCATAGGCTGAGAAAAATGAATGGTCTAAACCCAATTGAGAGAAGGATCCTGAATCCTCCTCCAAAGAACTTGGACTATTCTAGAAGATGTGAATACTGTTCTGATGCCCCAGGGCATGACACAGAGAAATGTTGGTATCTGAAAAGAGTCATTCAAGAGTTGATTAATACCTAACAGATCATGGTAGAAAATCCAGACGGTCCAAATATCAATCAAAATCTTCTACCAAATCTTAATGAAACAAACATGCTCAAAGTGATACTCAGCGATGAAGATGCTACGATTTCCTTTAAGATGATCATTAAAATTAAAACTGATTCAAAAAAATCAGCAAATGTTATGGATTTGACAAAATAAAAGCCTGCAGAAGTGGAGGTAGTGATAATAAAACCCAAATTATCGAATTCTGCCTTGGTGGTGGGGAAAGAGATTTCAAAAAATATTGGGTCAAGTCAAGTGAAGCCAAAAATCATTATTCCTGGAAATACCAATAAGACTCTTTTAATCATAAAAGAAGCTCCTATAGCTCCTATTGTTATTAAAACAGTGTCACAACTGCCTATGGTTGATACCAAGGCTTTCCCTTAAAATTATGATTGTGTTATGGTGATGCACAAGGGGAAAGAAGTGATTGAAGATATAGATGAAGTAGGGGATTAATTCGATCTGGAAGATGTTATGCTCCAGTAGATTTAAGAAAGAATAAACAAGGCGGTGAAGAACGAATGACAGTCAAGAAGCCTGTCGTTGCTGAAGAAGCTAAAGAATTCTTAAAAAAAAAAATTGCCAGAACATTCTGTTGTAGAGCAGTTGAAGAAGACATCAGCACTGATTTCTTTGTTTTCTTTATTGATACATTCAGAGGAACACCGCAAGGCTATAATGAAGATTCTTAATGAAGCATGTGTTCCCAGTGAGATTAGAGTAAATCAGTTAGAAAAAGTATTTGGAACAATTCTTGAAGCAAATAAAATTACTTTCTCAGACGATGAATTGCCTATGGAAGGTACTGAGCATAACAAAGGTCTGTACATTTCTGTGAAATGTGAAAATTCCATCTTCACTCGAGTGTTAATTGATGGAGGATCAGGTGCTAACATTTTTCATATGTCAATTTTTCAAAAGTTGAATGTTAAAGTGGAAAGGATCCGACCTAATAATGTATGCGTCAAAGGTTTTGACGGATCAAAAACTGATGCCATTGGTGAAATAGAGTTCATATTAACAATTGTACCTATGGAGTTCGCTATGGATTTCTAAGTGCTGAATATTGAAACTTCATATAATATGTTATTGGGAAGGCCATGGATTCATAGGGATAAAGCAGTCGCATCAACATTGCATCAAATGGTCAAATTTGAACACGCCAGGCAAGAAATAATTGTTCATGGTGAAGGAGACTTATCCATGTATAAAGACAACTTCATTTCCTCCATCGAAGAAGATACTGCAGATAATGTGTTAATTTATCAAGTTTCTGAGGTAGTGGCTATTGAGCATATCCTCAAAAGGAATCTCCTCGCAAGACCACAATTGTCCTCTGCATCTGTTATGATAGTGACTGAAATGTTGAAGCATGGTTTCAAACCAGGAAAAGGTCTAGGGATGTTTTTGCAAGGCATACTTCATCTGATAAACCTCTATGAGAACTTTGGTACTTTTGGTTTGGGATACGAGCCTACTGCGGAAGATATAAACAAGTCTAAAAAGAGTAAGAAAGATTCATGGTCACTTACCAAGCCGATACCGCCACTTCACAAGTCTTTCATCAAATTCAGTGTTGTTGGATCCTCCCAGTTACCTACTGCAGAACTAATGAATGATGATACAGAGTTGATTGGCCTTTTTCAAAATATGTTCATTGAAGCTGATATGGTTGAAATTGAGGAAGGTACCAGCAATGCAGATGTGCAGTTTGTCGGCCCTGATATCCAACTTAACAATAGGGAGGCCACTCCTCTCCCTATTATAAATGAGTCTTGGTAGTTTGTTTGTTTTTCATACAGTCTTAGTAGTTTGTTTATTTTTACTCCTGTAATTTAAATCATTTTAGGATTATAATTCAAAACTTTAAACTTGGTATTTTAGGTTAAAACTTTTTCTATCTATGTTTCTAATAAAGCGTAGTTTCCCTTCGTTTTATTTTGAGTTTGATTTTTATTTATTTATTTTCTATCATACAGTTCTTTCTATGACGATTCAAATGATATGACATGCATGAAGAATTGTCAACCAGATTTAAAAACCCAATCTAATTATGAAATAATGAATAAAGAAGTTGAATACGATGAAGGAGAAGAATTTGAGGATATAAGAAAAGATTTCAAACAGTTTGAGAATAAGACAAATCCCAATTTGGAAGAAACTGAGGCGATCAATTTAGGAGATCATGAAAATATTAGGGAGACTAAGATAAGTGTACATGTTCAACCACAACAAAAGAAAGCTGTAATTGAAGCTTTGCATGAGTATAAAGACATCTTTGTGTGGTCTTTTGATGATATGCCCAGTTTGAGCACTGATTAAGTAGTTCTCAAGTTGCCAATTGATCCTTCTTTTACTTCTGTTAAGCAAAAGCTAAGAAAGCTCAAAATTGACATGAGTGTAAAAATCAAAGAGGAAATCACGAAGCAACTTGAGGCTAAAGTCATTCGAGTGTCCCAATATCCTACTTGGTTGGCAAATATTGTCCCTATTCCAAAGAAAGATGGCAAAGTTCAGATGTGGGTTGATTATCGTGATTTAAATAAAGCAAGTCCGCAAGATAATTTTCCACTTCCCAATATCCATATTTTGTTGGACAATTGTGCCAAACATGATCTTGTTTCTTTTGTGGATTGTTATGCGGGGTATCATCAGATCATTATGGATCCAGAATATGTGAAAAAGACATCATTTATTACACCATGGGGGACATATTATTATCGAGTCATGCCTTTTGGACTAAAAAATACTCGGGAAACTTACATGAGGGCAATGACCATAATGCTTCATGACATGATGCACAAAGAGATTGAAGTTTTTGTGGATGACGTGATCATTAAGTCGAGAGAGCAATCTGATCATGTCAAAGATTTAAGAAAATTCTTTGAAAGGTTTCGGAAGTATGATCTCAAACTTAACCCAGAAAAATGTATATTTGGAGTTCCATTAGGAAAACTCTTGGGTTTTATAGTCAGTTGACGTGGCATTGAGTTAGATCCTTAAAAATAAAAGCTATTCAAGATCTCCCTCTACCAAAAAATAAAACTGAGGTGATAAGCTTACTTGGAAGGTTGAATTATATCAGTAGACTCATTGCTCAACTTACGAAAACCTTCGAGCCAATATTCAAATTATTAAAGAAGAATGTTATAGTTTAATGGACTGAAGAATGTCAAGAGGCATTTGACAGAATTAAGAGATACTTGTTTAATCCACCTATTTTAGTTCCTCCAGAGCCGGGCAGACCTTTGATATTGTACATTTCTGTGTTAGATAATTCTTTTGGCTGTGTATTTGGTCAACATGATGTTACAGGTAGAAAAGACCAAGTCATCTACTACCTCAGCAAAAAGTTTACCACCTATGAGGCTAAGTACACTCTTCTTGAGAAGACGTGTTGTGCCTTAACTTAGGTAGCCCAAAAGCTGAAACATTATTTGTCATCTTATACTACTTACCTCATCTCTTGTATGGATCCTTTAAAGTACATTTTTCAGAAGCCTATGCCAACAGGCAGACTCACGAAATGGAAGATATTGCTCCAGATTTTGATATTATTTATGTGACATGAACTGCAATGAAAGCTCAAGCTTTAGCGGATCATTTGGCTGAAAATCCTATAGATGAGGAGTATGAGCCATTGAAGACTTATTTTCCAGATAAAGAGGTATTGTATGTCGATGAGTTTGTTTCTGAAGATTGCCATTCAGGCTGGAAGTTGTTCTTTGATGGAGCTGCTAATGTAAAAGGAGTAGGGATAGGAGGAGTTCTTATTTCTGAATTAGGACAATATTATCCTATAACAGCCCAACTTCGATTCTACTGTACCAATAATATGGCAGAATATGAAGCTTGCATTCTGGGATTGAGATTAGCCATTGACATAGGAGTTCAAGAACTGTTGGTATTTGGAGATTCAGATTTATTAGTCCGCCAAATCCTAGGAGATTGGGAGACTCGTGATTCGAAACTCCTACCATATAGAGGTTGTTTGCAAGATCTTTGTCAACAATTTGTATTAGTGAAGTTCAAACACATTCCCAGAGCTCATAATGAGATTGTCGAAGCTTTGGCGACCTTATCTTCGATGCTTTAATATCCCGACAAAACTTATATTGACCCTTTGCATATATAAATTCATGATCAACATGCATATTGCAATGTGGTTGAAGAAGAACTTGATGGGGAGCCGTGGTTCTATGAATATTCAGTCTGAATATATTCTTTGATATCATAAAACCACTGCTCCCCATCAAGTTCTTCTTCAACCACATTGCAATATGCATGTTGATCATGAATTTATATATGCAAAGGGTCAATATAAGTTTTGTCGGGATGTTAAAGCATTGAAGATAAGGTCGCCAAAGCATCGGCAATCTCATTATGAGCTCTGGGAATGTGTTTGAACTTCACTAATAAAAATCGTTGACAAAGATCTTGCAAACAACCTCTATATGGTAGGAGTTTCGAATCACGAGTCTCCCAATCTCCTTGGATTTGGTGGACTAATAAATCTGAATCTCCTAATACCAATAGTTCTTTGACCCCCATGTCAATGTCTAATCTCAATCCCAGAATGCAAGCTTCGTATTCTACTATATTATTGGTACAATAAAATCGAAGTTGGGCTGTTATAGGATAATATTGTCCTGATTCAGAAATAAGAATTGCTTCTATCCCCACTCCTTTTACATTAGCAGCTCCATCAAAGAACAACTTCCAGCCTGAATGGCAATCTTCAGAAACAAACTCATTAACATGCAATACCTCTTTATTTGGAAAATAAGTCTTCAATGGCTCATACTCCTCATCTATAGGATTTTCAGCCAAATGATCCGCTAAAGCTTGAGCTTTCATTGCAGTTCATGTCACATAAATAATATCAAACTCTGTGAGCAACATCTATCATTTTCCGAGTCTGCCTATAGGTATAGGCTTCTGAAAAATATACTTTAAAGGATCCATACGAGAGATGAGTTAAGTAGTATAAGATGACAAGTAATGTTTTAGTTTTTGGGCTAACCAAGTTAAGGCGCATCACGTCTTCTCAAGAAGAGTGTACTTAGCCTCATAGGTGGTAAAATTTTTGCTGAGGTAGTAGATGACTTGTTCTTTTCTTCCTGTAACATCATGTTGACCTAATACAAAGCCAAAATAATTTTCTAACACAGACATGTACAATATCAAAGGTCTGCCCGGCTCTGGAGGAACCAAAATAGGTGGATTCGAAAAGTATCTCTTAATTCTGTCAAATGTCTCTTGACATTCTTCAGTCCATTCAACATTAGCATTCTTCTTTAACAATTTGAATATTGGCTCGCAGGTTGTCGTAAGTTGATCTATGAATCTACTGATATAATTCAACCTTCCAAGTAAGCTCATCACCTTCGTTTTATTTTTTGGTGGAGGCAGATCTTAAATAACTTTTATTTTTGAAGGATCTAACTCAATGCCACGTCGACTGACTATAAAACCCAAGAGTTTTCCTGATGGAACTCCAAATACATATTTTGTTGGGTTAAGTTTGAGATCATACCTCCGAAGTCTTTCAAAGAATTTTCTCAAATCTTTGACATGATCAGATTGCTCTCTCGACTTAATGATCACCCCGTCCACATAAACTTCAATCTCTTTGTGCATCATGTCATGAAACATTGTGGTCATTGCCCTCATGTAAGTTTCCCCAGCATTTTTTAGTCCAAAAGGCATGACTCGATAACAATATGTCCCCCATGACGTAATAAATGATGTCTTTTCCGCATCTTCTGGATCCATAATGATCTGGTGATACCCCGTATAACAATCCACAAAAGTTGCAAGATCATGTTTGGCATAATTGTCTAATAAAATATGGATATTGGGAAGTGGAAAATTATCTTTCGGACTCGCCTTATTTAGATCATAATAATCAACACACATCCGAACTTTGGCGTCCTTCTTTGGAACAGGGACAATATTTGCCAATCAAGTACGATACTGGGCCACTTGAATGACTTTAGCCTCAAGTTTCTTCGTGATTTTCTCTTTAATTTTTAGACTCACATCAGTTTTGAGCTTTCTTAGTTTTTGCTTGACAGGAGGAAAAGCTGGATCAATTGGCAACTTGTGAACTACCAAATCAGTGCTCAAACCAGGCATATCATCATAAGACCACGCAAATATGTCTTTATAGTCATGCAAAGTTTCAATTATAGCTTTCTTTTGTTGTGTTTGAGCATGTACACTTATCTTAGTCTCCCTAATATTTTCATGATCTCCTAAATTGATCGCCTAAGTTTTTTCCAAATTGGGATTTGTCTTATTCTCAAATTGTTTGAAATCTTTTCTTATATCCTCAAATGCTTCTCCTTCATCGTATTCAACTTCTTTATTCATTATTTCATAATTAGATTGGGTTTTTAAATCTGGTTGACAATTCTTCATGCATGTCATATCATTAGAATCAGCATAGAAAGAACTGTATGATAGAAAATAGATAAATAAAAATCAGACTCAAAATAAAATGGAAGGAAACTATGCTTTATTAGAAACATAGATAGAAAGAGTTTTAACCTAAAATACCAAGTTTAAAGTTCTGAATTACAATTCTAGAATGATTTAAATTACAAGAGTAAAAACAAACAAACTACTAAGACTGTAAGAAAAACAAACAAACTACCAAGACTCCTTTATAATAGGGAGAGGAGTGGCCTCCCAATTGTTAAGCTGGACATCAGGGCCGACAAACTGCACATCTGCATTGCTGGTACCTTCCTTAATTTTAACCATATCAGCTTCAATGACCATATTTTAAAAAAGGCCAATAAACTCTGTATCATCATTCATTGATTCTACAGCAGGTAACTTGGAGGATCCAACAACACTGAATTTTATGAAAGACTTGTGAAGTGGAGGTATCGGCTTGGTAAGTGACCATGACTCTTTCTTACACTTTTTAGGCTTCTTTATATCTTCTGAAGTAGGCTCGTATCCAAACCAAAAGTACCAAAGTTCTCATAGAGGTTTACTGGATGAACTATTCCTTGCAAAAACATCCCTAGACCTTTTCTTGGTTCGAAACCATTCTTCAACATTTCATTCACTATCATAACAGATGTAGAGGACAATTGTGGTCTTGCGATGAGATTCCCCTAGAGGATATGCTCAATAGCCACTACCTCAGAAGCTTGATGAATTAACATATTATCTGCAGTATCTTCTTCAATGGAGGAAATGAAGTAGTCTTTATACATGGATAAATATCCTTCACCATGAATAATTATTTCTTTCTTATCGTGTTCAAATTTGACCATTTGATGCAATGTTGATGCGTCTGCTTTATCCCTATGAATCCATGGCCTTCCCAATAACATATTATATGAAGTTTCAATGTTCAGCACTTGGAAATCCATAGCAAACTCCACAGGTCCAATTGTCAATAGGAACTCTATTTCACCAATGGCATCAGTTTTTTATCTGTCAAAACTTTTGACGCATACATTATTAGGTCGGATCCTTTCCACATTAACATTCAATTTTTGAAAAGTTGACATAGGAAAAATATTAGCGTCTGATCCTCCGTCAATTAACACTTGAGTGATGATGGAATGTTCACATTTCACAGAAATGTACAGACCTTTGTTATGCTCAGTACCTTCCATAGGCAATTCATCTTCTGAGAAAGTAATTTTATTTGCTTCAAGGATCCTTCCAATAACTTTTTCCAGCTGATTTACTCTAATCTCATTGGGATCACATATTTCATTAAGAATCATCATTATAGCCTTGCGGTGTTCCTCTGAATGTATCAATAAAGACAACAAAGAAATCTGTGTTGGTATCTTCTTCAACTGTTCTACAACAGAATGTTCTGGCAATTTCATGTTTTTTAAGAATTCTTCAGCTTCTTCATCAGTGACAGGCTTTTTGACTGTCATTCGTTCTTCACCGCCTTGTTTATTCTTTCTTAACTCTACTAGAGCATAACATCTTCCAGATCGAATTAATCCCCCTACTTCATCTACATCTTCAGTCACTTCTTTCCCCTTGGGCATCACCAGAACATGATCATAATTCCAAGGGACATCCTTGGTATCAACCATAGGCACCTATGACACTGGTTTAATAACAATAGGATCTATGGGAACCCATTTTATGATTAAAATAGGCTTATTGGACTTTCCAGGAATAATGAGTTTTGGCTTCACTTGACTTGACCCAATATTTTCTGAAATCTCTTTCCCCACCACCAAGGGAGCATTCGATGATTCGAGTTTTGTTATCACTACCTCCTCTTCTGCAGGCTTTTCTTTTGTTAAATCGACAATATTTGCTGATTTTTCCGAATCAGTTTTAATTTTAATGATCGGCTTAAAGAAAATCGTAGCATCTTCACCAATGAGTATCACTTCGAGCATGTTTGTTTCATTATGATCTGGCAGTGGATTTTGATTGACAATTTGAGCGTCTGGACTTTCTACCATGATCTGTTGGGTATTGATCAACTCTTGAATGACTCTTTTCAGATTCCAACATTTCTCTGTGTCATGCCCTGGGGCATCAGAATAGTATTCACATCTTCTAGAATATTCCAAGTTGTTAGGAGGAGTATTTGGCATCCTTCTCTCAATTGGGTTTAGAACATTCATTTTTCTCAGCCTATGAAATAAACTGGTGTAAGATATTTCAATAGGAGTGAAATTATCTTTTACCATGTTATCCCTTTTGAAGTCTGCTCTAGGCTAGAAATTAGACCTGGGAGGTCCTCTTTGAACTTGTGGGATCGGTAGATGATTTTGGATGGATGGTGCACGCCATTGCGGGTAAGAATGGGCCCGAATATAAGGTTGTACATTATAAATAGGATATTAGGGGGATGTAATGAAATATAATGGATTTTGTGCATATGGTTGACGTGCACCTCTCTAATGTTGTCGTGGACCTGGCAAGACAGTTGCTACGTCCTCTTTTCTTTTCTTTCCACCAAAATTTTATGTACCACTTTGAATTGTCTGTGTTGTGTCTTTCAAAGCGGCCTGGCTGATAATCTTTCCTGACTTGATTCCATTTTCTACCATCTCTCCAACTTTGATAACTTCGGTAATTGTGCTTTCGATAGTAGAGAGAAAATGATGGAAATAATCAGGATCTTGTGCTTGCAAAAAAATATTAATTATTTCAGATTCTTTTATCGATGGTCTGACTCTTGAAGCCTGCTCTCTCCATCTGACAGCATATTCTCGAAAACTTTCGGTCCACTTTTTTCTCATGTTGGCAAGCGTAGTGCGATCTGGCACTATCTCAATGTTCTATTGAAATGGTTGAATGAAATCCCGAGCCATGTCATCCCATACGTGCCAACGGGAAATGTCTTGATCAATGAACCATTCAGAAGCTATTCCTGCTATATCCAAAGTAAGCCATCAATAATTCCTCTTTTCCCTCTGTGCCCCTTAATTGATTACAGAACTTCTTCAAGTGAGCCACAGGATCTCCATGACCTTCATATTTATCAAACTTTGGCATTTTGAATCCCAAAGGTAGATGGACGTCAGGAAACATACATAAATCCTTGTATGAAATACTTTTTGGTTCACCTAATTCCTGTATATTTCTCATACTCTGCTCCAGGCTTCTAACTTTTTTATCCATCTCCTCCTATTCCTCATTCTTAGCAATATTCTCAAACACGATAGGAGTATCGTGTTGATAAACATGATAATATGGATTTTGGGATTCGAAAGTCATTTCAGAAGGATACAACATAACATGACTTGGTTTCCCCATAATTTTCCGTACTATCGGTTGAGTACCCACGGTAGATGGTGCTACAGAAGTAAAAAGTGCGTTATTTGTGACAGACAAATTCGGTGGGTGCATGGTAGAAGTACCAGCAACTCCAGACAAATTAGCAAATGGGCCAAATCCTGGTGGGTAAAATGGATCACTAGTTTGAGCTGGGTCAGAATTTGGATCATTTGAAGTCGAAAGTCCAGGGATTGAAAAAGGCGGGGCTTGTCCATTCAACCAAGCTTGGTACATCTCTACTATCTATTGTTTCAATGACTTTATTTCTTCCATTGATGCTACTTCCTGCGAAATCAACTGATTCTGCTCTTCTTCACTGTCAGACCCTATACCTTCTCTGTGGGTCATTCTTCTTTTACCCTTGTATCTGGTGTCATACGGATATGATGCCAGTTTAAATCACAAACCAACCACCAATTAGTTTATCTTTCTGTTACCAAGTAGCAAATGGGTGAGTTTTATATTTTTAACACATTATAATGCCAAGTTAAATATCATGCTTCTACATGCATTTTCCAACCTATCATGAAGGCTTTGTGTTTCATCCCGGATTTCCTAGGCATATTTTTTCAAAAGTTATGATCTAACCCTTTGGAGGGTTGTCTACGTATCATGCCAGGACATGAATCAGATCGTGCGTAGTTCAGGAGGAATTTAACAAAATTGTTTTATCTTTTTTTTTCTTTTTTTTATTGAAGAAAATAAATAAAGTAAGTGAAGTAAAAAATATGTAATATATATAGCAATAAACAATCAACTTCATTACATTCTATAATATAAATACGACAAAATAACTGACCCAACTCCTGAAATAAAACCTACTAACTGTCATCTGAAAACTAAAAGACATAATATCTAAACAAGAAGTTTTAATACTGAAAATGAAAAACTACGACAAAGAAAACAACTATCCATTCAAGGATACTTCGGCTTAATATGTCCTCCCAAACTCAAATATATGTCCTTCAATGAAGTAGTGAGACGTTCTACGAAAGTTGGTACTTGTGCCAAAAAGTCCTCACGATCCAACTGCAGATAATCTAAACCCATTCTGGCAATATATTGTGCTACACGGTGGACCTTCACTCGAAGAGAACTGAAGGCCTGATCCCATTCCTGGGCCTGTCGATCTCGGAAATCAACCATCTCTCCCGCACACTGTTCATGAGCAGAAGCAACCTCCAACTGTTCTCGTAATATTCCTCTTTCACAGATCCACTGAGATCTCTCTTGATCAAATTCTTCTTGCATGTTCTTTTCAACTTCTTGCAGTTGTTATCGGCGAGATGCAGCAAGTTTTGCAATGTATGACCCTCTAGTGGTAGCCAGTTTGATTTGTCCTCAAAGTATAACCTCAATATCTGTTGATTTAGCTTTCTCTTCAGCAAATTTACTTTGTTGTTTGTCTATTTTTTTCCCTGGCATGCTCTAATTATGCTCTCAAATCTTGGTTGGCCTCATGATGTTCTCGCATGGCTCTCTCAATTTCTATCTTTATTGCAGCTCTCTGATCTATAGGTCTCCTAACCGATCTTTCTGGTCTGACTGGCGGATTCGACTGTTCTTCAAACCATTCACGATAATCTGGGTGTACTTCTCCTTTCTCAAACTCTATGACCATCGTTTCAATCCCCATGATACGACAACCTTCCCAAATCTTCTGGGCTAATTCCCTCAAAAGTGGGATCTCTGGTTTGACCTCAAATACAAACTCGATCATATTTTCTGTAATGGGAATTATTTGACGTCTTCCAAGATGACGTAAAACTCTCAATGGAACATATGGTTGAACACTCCTAATACACATTAATAATAAGAACGGCCGAATGATAGAACCGTGTATGACTTGCCTCTAAGGGAACCAAGGGAGATTTCAAGTGATTTTATCTGCTGTCAGAGAACGAAAAAGCTTATCCCAATCTCTAACTCCTTCTGGGCATTTATATTTCTCTAACCTCTCTTTTTTATCTTTGATGCGATTGAATCTTTCTGGATTAAATCTTGCCATTGTAGGACGTCGGTAGAGATGCTCCACAATCCATATCTGTAACAAGATATTACATCCCTCGAAAAAACTCTTTCCTTTCTGACAAACAGTCAAAGCATGGTAGATATCTGCCAGGATCATTGGCACCATAATGTTATCTTTCTTAATCAGTATCTTTACCACTCCTGCTAAACAAATGTTAATTTTTTGTTCTCTCCTTGGGAAGACCATAGTGCCTAAAAAGGCTACCATGAATGCAAATCGTCAGTGAACCTTCTAGGCCTCAAAATTCCCCTTATTACAGAGCTTCTTACCGTACTTTTTGAACCCCTCTTGACTTTTGTATCTATCGTACAAAAACTGCAAGGAAACCCAACCTTTTTTCATCGATTCTTCTTTTGAATTCCTTATGTTCATAAGTTTGCAGAATTTGTTTATCGAAATTAGTCTCGGGGCTATACGTTTCTTCCGATGTATATCCTCATATCCAACATAGGCCGTTATCTCCTCTACAGTAGGAGTTAACTCAAAATCCAAAAAATGAAACACATTGTTCTTCGGGTCCCATAAGGTTAGTAACGCATCAATCACCTCCCTATTAGGCTTTATTGTCATAATACTCGTCAAAAAACCCAAATACTTATGTATCTCATCATAATCGAATGTATCCATTTCGTTCCACCACAACCAAAGCTGCAAAGGGGTACAATCCATAACCTGAAGCGGTACACTCCTATCTCTCTTTCTCTTTGGATGCCTTTCACGAACAGGGGGAGACATTTTATACGTATTAACAAGGACATGAAATTAATAAATATCTAGATTTTGGCAGAAATTAATTCATTAATTTTTGAAAAGAAATTTTTAACTTGACTTGAGAACTATGACTGATAATATATTTAGAAAAAACATTTATTTAACTTGACTCTTATAAAAAAAAAATTCAATAACAGACCTCTAGACAATTTTAACTATATATTTGGAGACAATACCTCCCTAAATACACTTAAGAGAACGAAAATAAAATGATTTAGAAAATAAAGAAAAATAGAATGATCGTTTCATGTATGAAGTTGTATAAAATTTTAGTCTCACGACCCCTAAAGGTTTAGGATTGTTAAAATATATGTTTACATATTTTATTGCTTTACAAAAATTCAGCTCACGGCCCCTAAAGGTTCAGGCTAGTATGATTTTTATGTTAAAATTCATTTTGAAAATAAGAATGAAAAGTAAAATAAAGATAATAATATTCATGAAAACAATCATTTTTATTATTTTTATTATTTTATTATTTTTCTAAAAATATCCTTCGATAAATCTGTGAATAAATATATTATTATTATTTTTCAATTAAATGGTCGTATCCTGGGTAGGACTTCCTACGTATCTCACAAAAAGTGAGAATCAGACCCTCGTAGTTCATGAAAACTCTAAAAGTATATTATTCTATATTCAAAATTTTCTTTTCTTTTCTTTTTTTAAATAAAATTTTCTTTTGAAAAATAATTCAATAATTTTGAGGATAATATAATCTTTTCCATTTTAAGTTGCCTAAAAAGCCGGTCAACAATACAATAAGTCTTCCAAATTAATGTCAAAGAGCACGTAGGATGCACATGTTGGTCTTTATAAATTAGGTCACCTGTCCTAGATAGACCCGGCCCCTGTGCCGAGTCCCGCTAAATTAAATGCATATGATGAAAATAAAGCGGCACCTAATAGGGATAACCAGATTCTGAGTTTTCAGTTCTTCTAAGTTTGAACCTAATAGAGATAGGTGTCTAGACTGGCTTTCCTGAGCGGACACTCGAGGCGGGGAGGGACAACTTGGTCGGTAGCAGGGCAACACCGCCTTCGTTGCCAATCCGAACCCCGCCTAACATGTGTGACTATATCCTTCACTAGGTGCCTTGACACTCCGACTATCTCAAAAAGAAGGTGGGATGCATATGCTGCATTTCCTCTATCCTATTTCAGTGACTCGGAAGGGGTACACGAGAGAATACAATATATAATACAGTTCAGATAATATCAAAGCAGTAAATAAGCTACAAGTAGCACATAAGGCCGACAAACACAATATCAAAATAATTAAAGAAAGTAAAAGCCAATATCCAATGCTCGAATTCTAGTTAATCCCCAGCCGAGTCTCCAGAGCTGTCACACCCTCTTTTTTACTCCAAAAGATTAGATTTAAGGTTTTGAAAGGGTTTTTATTATTGAGTGACAAAAGAAGAAAATTTGTTTCGAAAAGAACTTTTATATTCAAAACTCAGAGTTGCCACTTGGTATAAATTGGGTGTGCCACGTCACCTTTGGAAATCCTTTTCAAAAAGATTTTGACTCTAAAACTAATCCGCGAACAAAGATTCCGACTAAGGAATTCTGTTGACCGAGGGAAAGGTGTTAGGCACCCCTCGATCCCGTGGTTCAACCATGGTCTCTTGGTGGAGTATATCGGCTAATTTGACACTACGAATGGACAAACCACAAAGAAACACGTAAAACAATCAAACAAACAAACAAAATAAAACAAATCAAAAATATAGTGTCCAGTCCAATTATACAGTCCAAAAATAGAAAAATGCAAAAATATAAATCCTATTCTAAGCTAATCCTAGAACTACGCTCCAATGTCTTACCCTATTCCTCGGGCCTTGATCACGAGCCTCCTCTATGTACATTATACTTTGGGGAATTCCCCGGATAAATCAATACAAATCCCTCGGCGCATTCCTCGGCCAAATGAGTACAATTTCAATTTTTGTACGATAAAATAGGACGAATCATCCACACACATATTCAAACACTCAACAACTCATTATTCCTAAATTTGCCTGCCTAGTCCGAACTATCATGACATTATCACATTCAACGACATAAATGAATCAAAAAAAATAATGCTTGCTTTCTATCAACTTTCATTTTTTGCCCCTCAATAGCCGATTTTAATTCTCAATCAGTGATTAACGCATGCTTTGATTATCAATTCACTTTTCAAAGTTCGAAACCAACATCAACCAACACACAAAAAGGATTCAAATATACCAAACATCAAATCATTCATATCCACGTGAGAATCAAAGGGAGAGAAGATAGAATTGAACCTCAAATGTCGATTTCAATATATCAGAGATAAAACCGCAGCCGGAGAACCTCGATTCGAACCTCAATAATGAATCAAACCAACTCGGTACCAAAAATATCCAACTCGTACTGATTTAAAAGCCCCTAGAAAGAAGAAATATCAAGAAAATTGAGACCAAACCTCGCTGGAACCAACCCGAATTTCACCGGAATTAAACCAATAGAACTGATATAGCACTGATACACCGTTTAATGGTGTTTTCGGCTGAAATAGTACAATAGTCACTGGCTAAACATTTTTCCGGCCAAACTCTTTAGAACGAATGATCGAAGAACGCGATTCGATGGTAGATCTCGGCGGTATTGGTGGATTCAGGGTTCATACCAGTGGTTTGGGACTTTTTCCAGTGATAGTGAACGAGAAAGTGACTGCTATGACTTTTCCGGCAGCAATTCCGGTAGGAGTTTTGCCGGAAAATACCTACCTCACTGTCTTCGTCGCTCTTTCAGTCTCTCTCTCCCTCTCGGTTGTCTCTCTTTCTCTCACTGCTTCTCTCTCTCTCTCTTACTCTCACTTTTTTATTCTCTCTCAAGCTCTCTCCCTCTTTTCTCTCGATTTCTCCCTTTCATTATCTCTTCTATCCCATTTTTCCTTCCGATCTGTTATATGTGTGCGTGAATTTAAGAGTTTTTGTGAGTGTCTTTTGCGTCTTTTGCTGTGTTGTTTATTGTTGGTCAAGGAAATAGAAAATGGAGAAGTCTCTGTGGAATTGTAAGGTGAAGACCAATGATTCCTTTCACTATGGGCCCCCCCATTTTATTTTGTCTTCTTTTTTTTAGAAAGGAACGTGGGAGGGGAGTTAAAGGTAGGGGTAGGGGGTGGTGAGGTAGTGGGGTAGGTGGTTAGGTTTCCTAATTTAATAGGCAGGGTTGTTAATTAGTTATCACAAGAATAATTGGGGATTGGGTTTGTTAGGGGTTTGTTTAGAGTTGTTATTTTTTTGTATTTTTATGGAGGGGTTATCACGTAGATGAGGGTACACGATAGGATAAAGTAAAAATGGGTAAAATATATCGGGTAGGGACGAAATTAGGTGTCTAAATCATGCCCCCTTTAAATGTAAACACGGAGTATTTTCAGACAAAGAAGTAGACAACAAGATAGAATTTTGTCCCGACCATTATTCAAAAGAAGAAACAGAAAAAAAGGACAACCGAGTCCTGACTTAGGACAACCTACCTACCCAAGTTATGGAGGAATCAAGTCACGGGTATCTCATAGGATTGGAAAGAAATGGACTATACCGAGTTGGAGAGTCGAGTGAGGTTCCATCAAGGTTCCGGTTCGCGGCTCTGTCATTACATCAAAAATGAAAATTACAAATTAAAAAACATAAATGAAATTACAAAATCCTATCTATGCAGCTTCTTTTGGACTTTTTGACTTGAGTTTCATCATCCTATTCTTCGGGCGGGCTCCTGACTTGCAATTTCTTCAACTTGTTGCTTGTCTTTCAATTTCTACACCCTGTTTTTCAGGCGGGTTCCTAACTTGCTATTTCATCAACTTATTGCTATGCTTTCAATTTCTTCACCATGTTCTACAGGCGGGCTCCTGACTTTCTATTTTTCAATCTGTTTAACTTTTAATTTCTTCACCTTATTGCTTGGTTTTCCATTTATTCGCCCTGTGTTTCGGGCAGGCTCCTGAAATCACATCAAAACTGGAAAGAAGATTATCCCAAGCAAAAATTATTATAAAGGGAAATTTCATTTGCTAGAAAAGTAAAGTTCCAAAAACAAGAATTAAATTTTGCCCCAATTTATCATCAAAGGACTTTTGTGAAAGTCACATTATTATAGGAATTAAGGAGAATGACTCGACTAAAAGGTACGTCTTATAGGAATCAAAGGAGATAACTCGACTAAAAGGTACGTCTTATAGGAATCAAAGGGAATGACTGAACTAAAAGGTACGTCTTATAGGAATCAAAGGGGAATAGACTAAAAGGTACGTCTAATAGGAATCAAAGGAAATAACTCAACTAAAAGGTACATCTTCTAAGACTCAAGGGGAATGACTCGACTAAAAGGTACGTCTTCTAGGAATCAAAGGGAATGAATCGACTAAAAGTTACGTCTTATAGGAATCAAAGAGGATGACTCGACTAAAAGATACGTCTAATAGGAATCAAAGGGAATGACTCGACTAAAAGGTACGTCTTATAGGAATCAAAGGAAATTACTCGACTAAAAGGTACGTCTTCTAGGGGTCAAGGGGAATGACTCGACTAAAAGGTATGTCTTATAGGCATCAAAGGGAATGACTCAACTAAAAGGTATGTCTCCTAGGAATCAAGGGAAATGACTCATCTAAAAGGTACATCTTCTAGGGGTCGAGGGGAATGACTTGACTAAAAGGTACGTCTTCTAGGAATCAAAGGGAATGACTCGACAAAAAGGTACGTCTTATAGGAATCAAAAGGGATGACTCGACTAAAAGGTACATCTAATAGGAATCAAAGAAAATGACTCGACTAAAAGGTACGTCTTCTAGGGGTCAAGGGGAATGACTCGACTAAAAGGTACGTCATATAGGAATCAAAGAGAATAACTCAACTAAAAGGTACGTCTCCTAGGAATCAAGGGAAATGACTCGACTAAAAGGTACGTCTTCTAGGAGTCAAATGGAATGAATCAACTAGAAGGTACGTCTTCTAGGAGTGAAAGTTAAATTGAAGAAGTGTATCACCCAGCAAATGAAAACCGAAATCCCTGGACAAGAAACTGTGTCTCCGAGGCATATAAGATGATGAATTTTACCATGACTAGATTATCAAACCTGTGCAGCAACATTGCCTCTTGCCTTTGTAGAAGTGAGAAATTATGGCCTTTGTTGTTTGGGATTAGAAATCCTTGATTTGAAGGTAACCTGTTCCTGTTTTATACAAAGAAAACTTCTGAGTTTAAAACATGGTGGCTTGTTTGTGGATTTGGATTTCGAGGAAATAGCTCTTGCCCCAATCACATTTAACCTTGCTTCCAACCATTAGCATCTGTCATTGACTTACTGCATCATTGACTCAAACTCAGGTCATTAAGAGTGACTGAAACAAACACAGTATCTCTGCTTTTCCATGCTTCTCAAATAGGCCTTTGAACCTTAGAATTTACATGAGTTCCCCTACTTTTCTATTGGCAAAACTTTCTACATACCCTTTTTGGCTCACAATCATATCTCTTTTATGTGCTAGCTTTTGTCTTGCTTTATGTAATTAAAGAAGCTGGTAGATAATTTTGAAATCTTTTTTCACTTGTTTCAACATGGACTTGACTCAAATACTAGAGAAAAATGACAATGTTTTTATTTGGATAATTGACTCAATAAAATAAAATAAAAAATAAAGAAAAGAAAGAAAAGACAATGAATATCCCCATTTGAAACAAAGAAACGAGAAATTTATCTAGAAATGACAGTCAACTCTAATGATTATGCCATGCATTTTGGATTAAGCTGCCTGTTCTTTCCATTCAAACTTTCTACCAATTGTTGTTGAGTTAACTGGGCTTGAAACTGAGTTGTCTCCTTAGGTCAATTGCCTTTAAGACCTCATTCGGCTAGTGACACCTTGAAGAGTTTTCACCAATAAGCCTCTCTCATTTTTTTTCAGCTCACCAAAAGTCCAAATTCGCCAGAGATGTCACACTCATTTTTCGCCCGAAGGGTCGAAGTCGATGGGTTTTTCCAATTAAAGTGACAATATTGTGTAGGGATTATATTTATCAGTTTCGCCACTTGGAATTGAGTTATGGTGTTCCAAGTCACCTTTTGAATCCCTAGTCAAAAGAAAATGACTCTTTATCATGGTCTGCGAAAACAGAAGACCGAGTAAGGAATTCTGTTGACGGAGGGAAAGGTGTGAGGCACCTCTCGAGTCCTGTGGTTCAAGCACTGTCTCTTTATTAACTTATATTGACTTAAACTATTTTGGATAAATTGTGTTAAGGCCTAAAATCGCTCATTTTTTTATACCGAAAACTTGTCTATTATCTTATATTTAAATAAATTGGTAAAAATTAATTTTAGAAAAATATTTGTTAAGGTGCATTATTGCATCCTTGAATTTTTAAATGTCTCAAAAGATGCGTGCGCCGCATTCTTAATTGAGACGAATATTTTAATCGCCTGAAACCTTGCCTAGTATTAAAGGTGTTGGTTCGTCTATTATAAATTCGGAATGCTTTTAAATAATAAACTAAAGCAAAATTAATTTGAAGTAATTAATTAATTTTATAAATAATTAACAAACTTTATTAATGATAATTATTAATAATAATAAAAAAAATATATATCAATTTTTTATATTATGCTATTTTAACTTTATAGTTGAAACAAGAATATAGTCCATTTCAAGAAAATTGTATAGGTGTACCTTAAGAAATTAAAACTCATAAATTATTGCTTAATTTTATGTGTGAAGAGAAAGTGTTGAAAGAAATGTGCTACTACTGACATTGAATCTTCAACTTCTTCCACTAGTATATATATTGGTTTAATACGGAACCAGTGATTTAAATCAATTTGTGAAAATTTTGGTTTTGGAATAAATTCTAAGAGGACAGATTTCAAGAAAGAAAGGAAAAAGGAAAAAAAAATTGTGCACAATTTTACATAAATACAGTAGGTAATGGATTGTGAAGTGTCTATGTGTTCATATGCATATCAGTGTGGGCGTGAGTTTTTTTTTTTTGTGGAAATCAAATCACCATACATATACCTTAACAGAATATTTCAACCTTTAAGATTAAATTCAATGAATAATCAAGTAACGATAGCCACTGATTCGAATAATAGTATAAATAAAAACATGACACCACAATAACAACATATATTACATAATCCATGAAATCATTGAAAACAACTTTATTCATGATTTAATTCGCAATAAAACATATAGAATAAAAATATAGGATCAAATGAAACCTGAAATATGAATTAAGACAAGTAATGTAGCAAGAAACCTTCAATTACTTGAACTGGATAATAATGCGAGAAACAATCATCACCAAAAACTTTTAACAGAACTCCAACTTCAACTTTCTTCTTTTCTTTTTTCTCTTTGCCTGATGTTTTTATTCTGATGATTTCGAATGTTTCACTCACTCTTTTTTTTTTACTCTAACTGGCTTTTGTTTTTCTTTTCTCAGTGTCTAGTTTGTAGAATGATGTACGTAGTTTTTCTCTGATGTTGTTCTGGTGTGGGAGAGTTCCTTAAGTATAGGACTGGGGGGGGGAGGGGATTTGGGGCGAGTAGTTATTTATTATATAGGATAGGATTTAATTTTTTAATTTCAATTTTTTTAATTTAATGGAAGATAATAATAATATTAATAAAATAAAATAAAAAGTAAATAAATAAAATAATATAATAATGATAATAATAATAAATATAATAATAACTAATTAATTTATATATTTAATAAATTACAATAAAATCTACAAATATCCAAAATAAATATAATAAAATAGTATTAAAACTACTAATTTATTTAAAAAAAATTAGGAAAGGAAAATATTTTTAATTTTTGTATTATCTTTAAAATTAGAATAAAAATAAAAATAAAATATCTCAAAATTAATTTTATTTGGTTATTTATTTTTAAACTAAAAATTTGTTAAAACTAAAAATAAGAATCAAAATAATATCAGATTAAATATAAATATAAATATTTTATATCGATAAACAAATTAAAATTTAGGTAAGGTAAAAAATTACATGTCTACATTTTGCCCCTCTTTGTGTGAAATCTCGAAGAGTTTTCATACAAAGAAGTAGACAAGATATGATTTTTTATCCTTCGATTATTCGAAAAATGAAGATAAAATAAAATAAAATAAAATAAAAGATGTGACCAAGTCCTAGTTTTGGACCGCCTACATATCCCGGGTTTTAAGAGAATCAGGTCACATGTAGTTTAAAGGTAACATGGTAAGAGAATGAGCTAGACGTCGAGTGAGATTTCGTTCGAGTTTCTGATTTCCGACTTTCTGCTTTTACATTGAAATGAATAACAAAAAATAAAATAAAGATACAAGTGAAAGATCCTATCTATGCTGCTTTTCTGGAATCTTGACTTGAATCTTCATGACTTCTCAAATGGTGAGATAGTCGTTATTCTGAGTTGAACTTGAAACACGAAATGTTCCTTCTAGTTTGCTCTTGGCGTTAGAGAGGAACTTGATAATTGATTTATTCTTCGAACTTTCCTCTTACTTGAACTTGACAATCTTTACCCTATTCTTCAGGCGGGTTCTTGATCTGTTTTTTTCTTCACCCTGTTCTTCAGGCAGGCTCCTGGACTTACAATTTCTTCACCCTGTTCTTCAGGCGGGCTCCTGGACATCCTTTTTTCTTCACCTTATTCTTCAGGCGGGCTCCTGGACTTTCTTTTTTCTTCACCCTGTTTGTCAGGAAAGGCTTCTGGACTTATAATTTGTTCACCCTGTTCTTCAGGCGGGCTCCTGGACTTTCTTTTTTCTCCACCCTGTTCTTCAGGCGGACTCCTGGACTTCCTTTTTTATTCATCCTGTTCTTTAGATGGGCTCCTGGACTTACAATTTCTTCACCCTGTTCTTCAGGCGGGCTCCTGGACTTTTAATTTCTTCACCCTTTTCTTCAGGAGGGCTGCTGGACTTACAATTTCTTCACCCTGTTCTTTAGGTGGGCTCCTGGACTTCATTTCTTCACCCTGTTCTTCAGGCGGGCTCCTAGACTATCTTTTTTCTTCACCCTGTTCTTTAGGTGGGCTCCTAGACTTTCTTTTTTCTTCACCCTGGTCTTCAGGCGAGCTCCTGGACTTCTTTTTTTCTTCACCCTATTTTTTAGGCGGGCACCTAGACGTTTTTTTTTTCTTCACCCTGTTCTTTAGGCGGGAACCTAGACTTTCTTTTTTCTTCACCCTATTCTTCAGGCGAGCTCCTGGACTTTCTTTTTTCTTCACCCTGTTCTTTAGGCGGGCTCCTAGACTTTCTTTTTTCTTCACCCTGTTCTTCAGGCGGGCTCCTGGACTTCCTTTTTTCTTCACCCAGTTCTTAAGGAGTGCTCCTGGACATACAATTCCTTCACCCTGTTCTTTAGGCGGGCTCCTAGACTTTCTTTTTTCTTCACCCTGTTCTTTAGGCAGGCTCCTATACTTTCTTTTTTCTTTATCCTGTTCTTTAGGCGGGCTCCTAGACTTTCATTTTTCTTCACCCTGTTCTTCAGGCAGGATCCTGGACTTCCTTTTTCTTCACCCTGTTCTTCAGGCGGGATCCTGGACTTCCTTTTTTCTTCACCCTGTTCTTCAGGCGGGCTCCTGGACTTACAATTCCTTATAAATTCCCATGCAACACACATAAAACTTTTCTCACTTGCCCCAGTTTGTACCGGAAATATTTGTACATATCACTAGATCATAATCGAGATCTAGCATCGGGTGTTGTAACCATGCTCCTTGATTGACAAAAGTGTAATATTGCATCTTTTATTTGAAAATTTAATATGAAATAAACATCTCATCCCTGTTTCAAACCAATAAAAATTGTGAGTTTTAAAACATGTGATGGTTGGTTTGTGGCATTGGACTTTTGAAGTAACCGCTCTTGTCCTCATCACATTTAATCTTGCTTTCAACCATTAGCATCTGTCACTGACTTGCTGCATCGTTGACCCAAACTCAGATTATTAGAAGTGACTCTGAAATAAATACAGTATCTTTGTTTTGCCATGCTCCTCAAATAAACCCTTTAAACCTTGGTATTTCCACGAGTTCCATACTCGTCTGTTGACAAAACTTTTTTGCATGCCTTATTTCGGCTCACAATCATGTCTCTTTCATGTGTTGGCTTTTTGTCTTGCTTTGTGCAATTGAAGAAGTTGGTAGCCAATTTTGAAATCTTTTCCTACTTGTTATGACATGGACTTGACTTAGAGACACAAGAAAAATGACAATAATTTTTATTTGATGATAAAGATACCAAAAGATCAAAGATAGAAAAATAAAAGGAAAAAACAATAGGCATCCCTTTTTAAAAAAAATGGCAAAAGAAAACTTATTTGGGTTTGGTAGACAATTCCAGCAATCATGATATCTATTTTGAATTAAACAACTTGATCTACCCATACTAGTTATTACAACTCTTGTCCACTTATTTAGTTTGAAATGAAATCAATATTGAATATGCTCCCTCTAGATCACAATCCTCCTTCGGCTAGTAGCACCTCAATGGGTTTTTGCCAATGCATATCTCATTTTTATTTCTTTCTTAACTCGTTGTTGCCTTATGGTTCCCAAAAGGGTTTTCACCAATAAGACTCTCTCATTTTTACTCATTCATTTTTATTTTTTATATTTTATTTGAAAATAATGTACAATATATGAAACATCATGCACCCATAACATGTTTAGCCTTGACATTCTCAAAGATCGATCTGAAGGTCTTTCTTTGGTTGTAACTTGGCTTTCGGAAAAGGTTAGAAAGAAAGGGAGGCATGAGGCTCAAAAATTTACATAATATTGGGTGAAACATACAACTTTTGGAATCGTCTCTTTTAAAGGAATAAACTTTGCCCCAGTTTCATTTCATTCTGGTAATTTGAATTTTCCTTTGGTTGGACCAAACCCCAGAGTAGGACTGCCTACGTATCTTGACATAGAAAGAATCAGGTCAAATGTAGTTCAGACAACTTGTTTTTTTACTTGATTTTCTTTCCTTTTTTTTTCTTTTTCTTGACTTTTCTCTCTTTTTTCTTCTTCTTCTTCTTTTTTTTTGAGAGAGAGAGAGATTTTTTCCAACTCCATTTTTTCTTGATACTTTTCTGACTCTATTCTTTTTTTATTGACACTTTTCTGACTCTATTTTTTCTTGACACTTTTTTTTTGGAGACTCTATTTTGATTCCAAAAGAGAGATATAAAAGAAATAAAACAAAAGCTCAAAATGGATAACAAAGGATGACACAACATTTGGATAGCAGAATAAAATGCCTTCGTCATATCAATCCTTAAAAACGCAAGTACATAACATGCAATCTAGGAATGGAACATGAAGATCATACACATCTTTTCAATATTGATCGTGACTAAGCACATGCACGTGTGTCACTTCTTTTAAACTTGTAAACCATATAGGTCTATTTGTATTGTACTTTCCTCACAACAGATGACTCTTTTTTATTTTTAGATAACTTTCTTTTGCTTCTTCTGACAATAGAAACTATATATCCCCTGCTTGATCTCATTCAAAAATGCTTGAGTTGAACCTCCTCATTGAAGATCAAGTCACTTTTTATTCGCAAAGTGATTGCCTCAAAACAATCAAGTGAGTATGTAACTAGGTCCCCAAAACATCTCAACACTTTACTTATTTTTCTTACATTTTTTTTTCAACTCTAGGTTCTTGATCTAATGTTTCAACATTAGATTGGGTTTTAAGATCTGGCTGAAAATTCAACATGCTTATCATATTACCAGAATCACCATAGAAAGAGTTCTTTGAAGGAAAAAAAGAAAGACAATATATATTGAGAAATAAAAATAAAATAGACAAATATTTTGTTGACAGAAAGATAGAAGGGTTTGAACAAAAACGATAAGAAAATCAGACAAGATAGGTCCTAAACTACAACCCTAAAATAATTCGGGTAATAGAAAAGAAAAGAAAACAAACTACTAGACCTCTTCCTAGTAGGGAGAGGGGTGACTTCTCAATTGCTCAGCCTGACAACTTAGCCACTGATTTGCATATCACCATGACTAGAGCTTTCACCACGATTAGACACATTCCCTTCAATAAATAAGTTTTGGGTCCCCATACTGGACTCATTATTTCCCACATATTGGGTAGTATCACGTGCTGACGAAGAACTCTGTGGGGCAGTTGTGGTGACAACGTTTTGCACCACAATCAATTTTTCTTGAATCATTTTCTTAATTTCTCTTTTCAAAATATGACAATCTTCAGCACTGTGACCTTGCATATTAGAATGATAAGCACATCGTACATTTGAATGTGGATCGGGAATATACCTAGGGATGGGAGCAATCATGACATATTGCCTCAATGTCTGGAACAAACTGGTATAGGACTCCCCAATTGGCATGAAATTATCCTTTGCTTTTCTCCTCATTGCAAACTCTGGCCTCGAATGAAACTTGGATTTAGAGGTTTCTTGGTAAATTTGTGAGGGTCGAGGACGACGTTGAGGGACCAGAGAATGCAATTGTGGATAGGAAGATGGATGAGCATAAGACTGTGTATTGTTCAAAGGATATTGAGGAAGTGGAATGGAATTTCTTGGATTTTGGAGAAAGGAACCTTGATGCATGTGGTTGTATGGATCTAATATGTAATCTTGGGATTAAGGCTGACAGTATTGGTAGGTTGGACCTCTCAAACTCTGCTTTTGCCTTGGTATGACAATAAATGTGTTTTCCTTCTTCTTTCCTTTTTCAATTTCCCTTGATCATTTGCAGTATCGTCCCAAATGCTTCACAGAATCCTCATGTCCATCATGTTCCTTAAATTTCTATATCTCAAAGCTTTGAAGAAGGTTGACACTTGAAGACATTCCCCAGTCTTTAATAGTGGGGAACAGAGGAGGAGGATGCCCACTGGCCCAAGCTCGATACATTTTCATCATTTGTTGTCTTAGTCTCAAATTCTCTTCCTTTAAACTCTCACTTTCATGACTCTTTGTTTGATCATGAAGTTACTTTCTATATCTTTGTTGGACACAGTTAAACTATCTTTAGATTTAGTGTGATGTGGAGGACCATCCAAAATACCACAAACCAACCACCTTAAACTAACTGTATATGAAATAACAAAGGTGTCAGAATGCAATATTTTTTCAAAAACTCTTTTTCTTTTATCTTTTTTTTTAAGAGATCACCAAACCCCAGAAGGGTTGCCTACATATCTCACTAAGATGAGAATCAGGTGTGCGTAGTTCTTGAAAATTGGAGATACAAAGAAATATACCTTTTTTTTAATAATGAGAAATTTATTTATTTATTAACTAATATATTTTTAATTTTTGAAAACAACTTCCTTTTTTTTTAGAAGGAAAGACAATCATTTTTTAAAAGATCACCGAATCCATTGAGGACTGCCTACGTATCTCAATAAAATGAGAATCAGGTGTGTGTAGTTCTTGAAAATTATGTCGTACAATTTAGCCTCAAGACCCCTAAAGGTTCAGGGCTATTAAGATTTATATTTTTTGTAAAAACTTAGTCTCATGATCCCTAAAGATTCAGGGCTATTAAGATTTATATATATTTTTTATTTTGTAAAACTTAGCCTCATGATCCCTAAAGATTCTGGGCTATTAAGATATATATTTTTTGTAAATACTTAGCCTCATGATCCCTAAAGATTCAGGGCTATTAAGATTTATATATATTTTTTATTTTGTAAAACTTAGCCTCATGATCCCTAAAGATTCTGGGCTATTAAGATATATATATATAAAAAAAAAAAAAAATTGAACTTGAGAATAAGAAAACTAATTGTGAAAGTAATCATATTTTCAAAACATTCCCCAATAAATCTATGAATAATTTTTCAAAAGATAGGGTCGTACCCTAAAAAGGGGATTCCTACGTATCTCAATTAAGAGTGAGAATCAGACCCTCGTAGTTCATGAAAACCGTAAAACTATGTTATTATAAATTTAAAATTTTCTTTTTTTTTAGAAAAAAATAAAATTTTCCTTTGAAAAATAATTCACTAAATTTGAGGATAAGATAATTTGTTGCATTTTAAAGTTGCCTAAAAGCCGGTCAACAATCAGATAGTCTTCCAAACAAATGTCAAAGAGCACGTAGGATGCACATGTTGGTCTTTATAAAGTAGGTCACCTGTCCTAGACAAGACCCGGCCCCTGTACCGAGTCCTGCTAAGTCAAATACATATGATGCAAATAAAGCGGCACCTAATAGGGATAACCAGATTTTGAGTTTTCAGTTCTTCTAAGTTTAAGCCTAATAGGGATAGGTGTCTAGACTAGCTTACCCGAGGGGATACTCGAGCCGGGGAGGGACAACTTATCGGTAGTAGGGAAACACCGCCTTCGTTGTCGATCCGAATTTCGCCTAACATATGTGACTATAATTCTTCACCAGGTGCCTTGACACTCCGGCTATCTCAAAAAGAAAGTAGGATGCATGCGCTGCATTCCATCTATCCTATTTCAGAGACTCAGAGGGGGTGCGCAAGAGAAGAAAGTATATAATACAGTTCAATCAATAGCAAAGCGGTAAATAAGCCACAAGTAGCACATAAGGCCAACAAACACAATACAAAAATAATTAAGGCAAGTATAAGTCAATATAAAGCTCGAATTCTTATTTATTCCCAAGCAAAGTCGCCAGAGATGTCACACCCATTTTTCGTTCGAGGAAAGTTGAAGGGTTTTTCCAATTAAAGTGATGGTATTGAATAGGGATTAATTTATTTACAGAGTCGCCACTTGGAATTGAGTTATGGTATTCAAGGTCACCTTTTTGAATCCCTAATCAAAAGGAAATGACTCTTTGTTGGTCTGCGAAAACGGAAGACCGGGTAAAGAATTTTGTTGACCGAGGGGAAGGTGTGAGGCACCCCTCGAGTCCCGTGGTTCTAGCACGGTCGCTTTTATTGACTTATCTTAACTAAAACTATTTTGAAAAAATTATGTTAAGGCCTAAGTTCGTTCATTTTTATTATATTAAAACTTGTATATTCTTTTATATTAAATAAATTAATGAAAATTAAAAAAAATGCAAGAAAAATATTTGCCAAGGTTTATTTTTACACTCTTGAATTTTCAAAAAGTCTCAAAAGATGTGCATGCCGCATTCTTAATTTACCTAACATCAAAAACTTTAATTTATCTTTTATAAACTCGTAACAACTTTTTTTTTATTCAAAACATTATTTATCCTTAACATTAAACTAAAACAATAATCATTTAAAGTAATTAATTAATTTAATAAATAATTATCAAAATTTATTAACGACATATAAATAAACAAATAAATAATGAAAATAATATCTCCTAAATCAATTAATTTCACTTGATGTAATTTTTAAAATAATTTAATAATGCATAAGAATTACACAGTTAATTAATATATCATGATTATGAAAAGGATAAGAAAATACTAAAATTAATAACGTGAAAAGGATAAGAAAATAATAAAATTAATTAAATTTCTTTCTCTCTCTTTTTTTGTGTGTATTTTATTTTATATAGAAAATAATAGTAATAATAATAAATAATTAAATAAAGTTAACTTCAAGATATTTTATTTTTATTCTAATTTTTAAAATAATATAAAAAGTAATAAATAATTTTCTTTTTATAAGTTTTTAATAAATAAATTAATAGTTTTAATACTATTTTATTATATTTATCTTTTTCAATTCATAAATTGTTATTATATTTTGTTAAATATAAAATTAATTATTATTATTATTATTGTTATTATTTAATTTATTTATTTTATTTATTATTTTTACTATTATTTTCTATATAAAATAAAACACACAAAAAAAATTTGAATTTTAAATACCTCTCTTTATCTGACAAAAATAACTGTTCCCCCTCTTTTTGTTTTCCCTCCAAAAGTCCTGTATTTATAGGACTTTCTCACCCCAGAACAGACTACGTACATTCATCATCAGAGAGATCAGACAAAGAAATATCAGAAGTCAGAGTAAAATAAAAAGAGTAGTTGAAATATTCAAATCATCAAGAGGAAACCATCAGGCAAAAACGAAAAAGCATTAGATCTGAGTTCTGTATTTATGTTCGAGTTTCGATTCCGGTGACTATTTTTTGTTTCGATACAAGTTCTATTCAATCACATATTATTTATTTTATAAATTGTACTATGAATAAGTATGAATAAAAAATGTTTGACTGATTTCAATGTATTGTGTACCATATATGTTTGATTTTATGAATCTTCTATTACTTCATGTTGTGTCATTAATTTTTCGAATAATTATATATTAGTTCCATAAAAATGCAGCAAAAAAAATGAATGTAGTAATATACACTGTTATGTATATGTATTCACTAATATAAATAAATACACATAGTTTCTCTGTTGTATTACTAATAGTCATACATGCAAGAAATATAGAATATGAAAAATAGGAAAACTAGTAGAAAACAATAAGAGAATGGAGAAACAAAAATACATAATTGAACGAGATGAAAAGAATTGGTATTATACGAATTTTTCAGCGAGAAATTAGTCGAAAATCCTAAAACGAGGGTAAAATTTGCTAAAATAATTCATCTCACAGTGTATTACTGCTCCGGTGAAGTGATTCCACCGGAAAACTTAAAACTGGTCCCGCGCCGCTGCAATCTTCCTTTTTCTGTCACCCCCTCTTTTTTTTTCATGCCACCAGCCGGCGAAGTCAGCACCGCCGTCGCCGCCATTCTCTTCTTCCCTTTCCCACCGCCCTTCTTCTTTCCCCGCCGCCGCCAGCCACCACTGGCCCCAAAATACCAAGCCGGCGAAAAAACTCACTGGAGTTGGCCTCTCTAACTGGCATCACCATTTTCTTTTCTTCCATTAACGTCCAACGGAAAATTCACAGATTTGGCCGTGTATTTATTTTTCCAGTGGCATGATACAATTTTTGTTGATAACTGAGAAATATGAAATAATATCTTTATGCAATTATTTTAAGATAAAGAAGCAGTTTTTGAATATAACAATGACTCATATTTTTAAAGAATGTAATATATTAACATATTGTGATATAATGTCACGTTATTAATTTTAGAATTTTCTTATCCTTTTCATAATCATGATATATTAATTAACTGTGTAATTCTTATGCATTATTAAATTATTTTAAAAATTTATAACAAGTGAAATTAATTGATTTAGGAGACATTATTTTCATTATTTATTTATTTATATTTCATTAATAAATTTTGATAATTATTTATTAAATTAATTAATTAGTTTAAATGATTATTGTTTTAGTTTAATGTTAAGGATGAATAATGTTTTGAATAAAAAAAAAGTTGTTACGAGTTTATAAAAGATAAATTAAAGTTTTTGATGTTAGGTAAATTAAGAATGCGGCATACACATCTTTTTGAGACATTTTAAAAATTCAAGAGTGTAAAAATAAACCTTGGCAAATATTTTTCTTGCAATTTATTTTTTAATTTTCATTAATTAATTTAATATAAAAGAATATACAAGTTTTAACATAATAAAAATGAGCGAACTTAGGCCTTAACATAATTTTTTCAAAATAGTTTTAGTTAAGATAAGTCAATAAAAGCGACTATGCTAGAACCACGGGACTTGAGGGGTGCCTCACACCTTCCCCTCGGTCAACAGAATTCCTTACCCGGTCTTCCATTTTCGCAGACCAACAAAGAGTCATTTTCTTTTGATTAAGGATTCTAAAAGGTGACTTGGAACACCATAACTCAATTCCAAGTGGCGACTCTGTAAATAAATTAATCCCTATTCAATACCGTCACTTTAATTGGAAAAACCCTTCGACTTTCCTCGAACGAAAAAGGGGTGTGACATCTCTGGCGACTCCACTGGGGAATAATAAGAATTCGAGCTTTTGATATTGACTTTACCTGCTTTAATTATTGTTGATATTGTGTTTGTTGGCCTTATGTGCTACTTGTTGCTCATTTACTGCTTTGATATTATTTGAACTATATTATATATTATCTTCTCTCGCGTACCCCCTCTGACTCTCTGAAATAGGATAGAGGGAATGCAACATATGCATCCCACCTTCTTTTTGAGATAGCCGAAGTGTCAAGGCACCTGGTGAAGGATATAGTCACACATGTTAGGCAGGGTTCGGATCGGCAACGAAGGCGGTGTTGCCCTACTACCGACCAAGTTGTCCCTCCCCAGCTCGGGCAAGCCAGTCTAGACACCTATCCCTATTAGGTTTAAACTTAGAAGAACTGAAAACTCAGAATCTGGTTATCCCTATTAGGTGCCGCTTTATTTGCATCATATGCATTTAATTTAGCGGGACTCGGCACAGGGGTCGGGTCTGTCTAGGACAGGTGACCTAATTTATAAAGACCAACAAGTGCATCCTATGTGCTCTTTGACATTAATTTGGAAGACTTATTGTATTGTTGACCGGCTTTTTAGGCAACTTAAAATGGAAAAGATTATATTATCCTCAAAATTATTGAATTATTTTTCAAAAGAAAATTTTATTTTAACAAAAAAGAAAGGAAAATTTTGAATATAGAATAATATGCTTTTAGAGTTTTCACAAACTACGAGGGTCTGATTCTCACTTTTTGTGAGATACATAGGAAGTCCTACCCAGGATACGACCATTTATTTGAAAATAATAATAATATATTTATTCACAGATTTTTCGAAGGATATTTTTAGAAAAATAATAATAAGAAGAAAAATGATTGTTTTCATGAATATTATTATCTTTATTTTACTTTTCATTCTTATTTTCAAAATTAATTTTAACATAAAAATCATAATAACCTGAACCTTTAGGGATCGTGAGCTGAATTTTTTAAAGTAATAAAATATGTAAACATATATTTTAACAATCCTGAACCTTTAGGGGTCGTGAGACTGAAATTTTTATACAACTTCATACATAAAATGATCATTCTATTTTTCTTTATTTCTGAGTCATTTTTCGTTCTCTTAAGGGTATTTAGGGGGTATTGTCTCCAAACATATAGTTAAAATTGTCTAGAGGTCTGTTATTGCAATTTTTTTTAATAAGAGTCAACTTAAATAAATGTTTTTTCTAAATATATTATCAGTCATAGTTCTCAAGTAAAGTTAAAAAATTCTTTTCAAAAATTAATGAATTAATTTCAGCCTAAATCTAGACATTTATTAATTTCATGTCATTGTCAGTAGGTATAAAATGTCTCCCCCTGTTCGTGGAAAGCGTCCAAAGAGAAAGAAAGATGGGAGTATACCTCTTCAGGTTATGGATTGTACCCCTTTGTAGCTTTGATTGTGATGGAACGAAATGGATACATTCGATTATGAGGAGATACATAAGTATTTGGGGTTTTTTACGAGTATTATGACAATAAAACCTAATAGGGAGATGATTGGTGTGTTACTAACGTTCTGGGACTCGAAGAACACTGTGTTTCATTTTTTGAATTTTGAGTTGACTCCTACTGTAGAGGAGATAGCGGCCTATGTTGGATATGGGGATATATATCAGAAGAAAATTATAGCCCCGAGACTCATTTCGCTAAACAAATTTTGCAAACTCATGAACATAAGGAATTCAAAAGAAGAATCGATGAAAAAAGGTTGGGTTTCCTTGCAGTTTTTGTATGATAGATATGGAAGGCAAGAGGGGTTCAAAAAGTATGGTAAGCATCTCTGTAATAAGGGGAATTTTGAGGCCTAGAAGGTTCACAGACGATTTGCATTCATGGTAGCCTTTTTAGGCACTATGGTTTTCCCAAGGAGAGATCAAAAAATTAACATTCGTTTAGCAAGAGTGGTAAAGATACTGATTAAGAAAGATTATACTATAGTGCCAATGATCCTGGCAGATATCTACCGTGCTTTGACTATTTGTCAAAAAGGAAAGAGTTTTTTCGAGGGATGTAATATCTTGTTACAGATGTGGATTGTGGAGCATCTCTACCGACGTCCTACAATGTCAAGATTTAATCCGAAAAGATTCAATCGCATCAAAGATTACGAAGAGAGGTTAGAGAAATATAAATTCCCAGAAGGAGTTAGAGATTGGGATAAGCTTTTTCATTCTCTAACAGCAGATAAAATCACTTGGAATCTCCCTTGGTTCCCTTGGAGGCAAGTAATACACAGTTCTATCATTCGGTCGTTCTTATTATTAATGGGTATTAGGGGTGTTCAACCGTATGTTCCATTGAGAGTTTTACATCAACTTGGAAGACGTTAAATAATTCCCGTTATGGAAAATATGACCGAGTTTGTATTTGTGGTCAAACCAGAGATCCCACTTCCGGAGGAATTGACCCAGCAAATTTGGGAAGGTTGTCGTATCATAGGGATTGAAACGATGGTCATAAAGCATGAGATAGGAGAAGTACACCCAGATCACCTTGAATGGTTTGAAGAACAATCGAGTTCTCCAGTCAAATCAGAAAGATCGGTTAGGGGACCTATAGATCAGGAAGCTGCAATCAGGATAGGAATTGAGAGAGCTATACGAGAACATCATGAGGCCAACCAAGCTTTGAGAGTAGAATTAGAGCATGCCACGATAAAAATAGACGAACAACAAAGGGAATTTGACAAAGAGAATGCTAAATCAGCAGATATTGAGGTTGCACTTCGGGGACAAATCAAATTAGCTACCACTAGAGGTTCACATGTTGCAGAACTCATCGCATCTCGCCGACAGCAACTGCAAGAAGTTGAAAAGAACATGCCAGAAGAATTTGATCGAGAGAGATCTCAGTGGATCCATGAAAGAGGAATACTGCGAGAACAGTTGGAGGTTGCTTCTGCTCGTGAACAGCGTACAAGAGAGATGGTTGATTTCCAAGATCGACAGACCCAGGAATGGGATCAGGCCTTCAGTTCCCTTCGAGGAAAGGTCCATCGTTTAGCACAAAATACTGCCAAAATGGGTTTGGATTATTAGCAGTTGGATCGTGAGGACTTTTTGGCACAAGTACCAGCTTTCGCATAGAGTCTAACTACTTCATTGGAGGACATATATTTGAGTTTGGGAGGACACATAGCCGAAGTCTCCTTGAATGGATAGTTGTTTTCTTTGTCATAGTTTTTCATTTTCAATTTTAAAACTTCTTGTTTAGATATTATGTCTTTTAGTTTTCATATGTCAGTTAGTAGGTTTTATTTTAGGAGTTGGATTAGTTATTTTGTCGTATTTATATTATAGAATGTAATGAAGTTGACTGTTTATTTCTATATAAATTACATATGTGTTACTTCCCTTACTTTAAATATTTTCTTCAATAAAAAAAAAGACAAAACAATTTTGTTAAATTCCTCCCGAACTACGCAAGATCTGATTCATGTCTTGGAATGATACGTAGGCAACCCTCCAAAGGTTTCGATCATAAATTTTGAAAAAATATGCCTAGAAAAGCTAGGATGAAACACAAAGCCTTCCATCATAGTTTCAAAAATGCATATAGAAACATGACATATAACTTGACATTATAATGTGTTAAAAATATAGCACTCACCTGTTTTCTACTTCGATACAGAAAGATAAAGTAATTGGTGGTTGGTTTGTAGTTTAAACTGGCATCATATCCGTATAACACCAGCTATAAGGGTAAAAGAAGAATGACCCGCAGAGAAGGTATAGGGTCTGACAGTGAAGAAGAGCAGAATCAGTTGATTTCTCAGGAAGTAGTATCAATGGAAGAAATAAAGTCATTGAAACAACAGATGGCAGAGATGTACCAAGATTGGTTGAATGGACAAGCCCCGCCTTCTTCAATCCCTGGACTTTCGACTTCAAATGATCCAAATTCTGACCCAGCTCAAACTAGTGATCAATTTTACCTACCAGGATTTGGCCCATTTGCTAATATGTCTGGAGTTGCTGGTACTTCTACCATGCACCCACCGAATCCGTCTATCGTAAATAACCCGTTTTTTACTTCTGTAGCACCAGCCACCGCGGGTACTCAATCGACAGTACCGAAGAATATGGGGAAACCAAGTCATGATATATTGTATCCTCCTGAAATGACTTTCAAATCTCAAAATCCACATTATCATGTTCATCAACGCGATACTCTTATCGTGATTGAGAAGATTGCTAAGAATGAGGAACAGGAGGAGATGGATAGAAAAGTTAGAAGCTTGGAGCAGAGTATGAGAAATATACAAGGATTAGGTGGACCAAAAAGTGTTTCATACAAGGATTTGTGTATGATTCATAATGTCCATTTGCCGATAGGATTCAAAATACCAAAGTTTCACAAATATGATGGACATGGCGATCCTGTAGCTCATTTGAAAAAGTTTTGCAATCAATTAAGGGGAGCAGGAGGAAAAGAAGAATTATTGATGGATTACTTTGGAGAAAGACTTACAGGGATAGCTTCTGAATGGTTCATTGACCAAGACATTTCCCATTGGCACATATGGGATGACATGGCTAGGGATTTCGTTCAACAATTTCAATATAACATTGAGATAGTGCCAGATCGCACTACGCTTTCTAACATAAGAAAAAAAATGACCAAAAGTTTTCGAGAATATGCCGTCAGATGGAGAGAGCAGGATTCAAGAGTCAGACCATCGATAAAAGAATCTGAAATGATTGATATTTTTCTGCAAGCACAAGAGCCTGATTATTTCCATTATTTTCTCTCTACTATCGGAAGCACATTTGCTGAAGTTATCAAAGTTAGAGAGATGGTAGAAAACGGAATCAAGTCAGGAAAGATTATCATCCATGCCTCTTTCAAAGCAACAACACAGGCAATTCAAAGTGGTACAGGAAATTTCGGGGGAAAGAAAAGAAAAGAGGATGTAGCAACTGTTGTGCCAAGTCCACGACAAAATTGGAAGGGTGCACGTCAACCATACGCACAAAATCCATTATGTTTTGTTCTTTCACCTCAATATCCTATTTACAATGTATAACCATATGTTCGGGCTCCTTCTTACCCGCAATGGCGTGCACCAGCCATCCATAATCATCTACCGGTCCCGCAAGTTCAAAGAGGCCCTCCCAAGTCTAATTTTTGGCCTAGAACAAACTTCAAAAGGGATAACATGGTAAAAGATAATTTCACTCCTATTGGAATATCTTACACCAGTTTATTTCATAGGCTGAGAAAAATGAATATTCTAAACCCAATTGAGAGAAGGATCCCAAATCCTCCTCCGAAGAACTTGGACTATTCTAAAAGATGTGAATATTGTTCTGATGCCCCAGGGCACGACATAGAGAAATGTTGGTATCTGAAAAGAGCCATTCAAGAGTTGATTAATACCCACAAGATCATCGTAGAAAGTCCACATGCTCAAATTATCAATCAAAATCCGCTGCCAGATCATAATGAAACAAACATGCTCGAAGTGATACTCAGTGGTGAAGATTCTATGATTTCCTTCAAGACGATCATTAAACTTAAAACTAATTTGGAAAATCAACAAATGATGTGGATTTGACAAAAGAAAAGCCTGCAGAAGCGAAGGTGGTGATAACAAAACCCGAATCATCGAATGTTCCCTTGGTGGTGGGGAAAGAGATTTCAGAAAATATTGGGTCAAGTCAAATAAAGCCGAAACTCATTATTCCCGGAAGATCCAATAAGCCTTTTTAATCATAAAAGGAGCTCTTATAGCTCCTATTGTTATTAAACTAGTGTCACAGCTACCTATGGTTGATACCAAGGAAGTCCCTTGGAATTATTATCGCATTATGGTGATGTACAAGGGGAAAGAAGTGACTGAAGATGTAGACGAAGTAGGGGATTAACTTGATCTGGAAGATGTTATGCTCCAGTAGAGTTAAGAAAGAATAAACAAGGCAATGAAGAACGAATGACGGTCAAGAAGCCTGTTACTAAAGAAGAAGCTAAAGAATTCTTAAAAAAAATAAAATTCCCAGAATATTCTGTTGTAGAACAGTTGAAGAAGACACCAACACAGAAGAACACCGCAAGTCTATAATGAAGATTCTTAACGAAGAATGTGTTCCCAGTGAGATTAAAGTGAATCAACTGGAAAAAGTTTTTGAAAGGATCCTTGAAGCTAATAAGATTACTTTCTCAGACGATGAATTGCCTGTGGAAGGTACTGGACATAATAAGGGTCTCTACATTACTGTGAAATGTGAGCATTCCATCATCACTCGAGTGTTAATTGATGGAGGATCAGGCGCTAAAATTTGTCCTATGTAAACTTTGCAAAAGTTGAATATTAATGTAGAAAGAATCCGACCTAACAATGTATGCATCAAGGGTTTTGACGGATCAAAAACCAATGCCATTGGTGAAATAAAATTCATATTGACAATCGGGCTTGTAGATTTTGCTATGAATTTCCAAGTGCTGAACATTGATGCTTCATATAATATGTTATTGGGAAGGTCATGGATTCATAGAGCTAAAGTAGTTCCATCAACGTTGCATCAAATGGTCAAATTCGAATGTGACAGGAAAGAGATAGTCGTTCATGGTGAAGGAGACTTATCCATGTATAAGGACTACTCTGTTTCTTCCATCGAAGCAGATGCTGGAAACGGAGTAGTGATTCATCAAACTTCTGAAGTAGTGACTGTTGAGCAAATTCTCGAGGGGAATCTCATCGCAAGACCACAATTATCCTCTGCATCTATTATGGTAGTGAATGAAATGTTGAAGCATGGTTTCAAACCAGGGAAAGGTCTAGGGATGTTTTTACAAGGCATAGTTCTTCCGGTAAACCTCTATGAGAACTTTGGAACTTTTGGTTTGGGATACGAGCCTACTGCTGAAGATATAAAGAAGGTTAAAAAGCGTAAAAAAGAGTCATGGTCACTTACCAAGATGATACCGCCACTTCATGAGTCTTTCATCATATTCAGTGTGGTTGGATCCTCCAAGTTACCTGCTGCAGAATCAATGAATGATGATGATAAGGAATTGATTGGCCTTTTTCAGAATATGTTCATTGAAGCTGATATGGTTGAATTGGAGAAGGTACCAGCAATGCAGATGTGTAGTTTGTTGGCCCTGATGTCCATTTTAACAATTAGGAGGCCATTCCTCTCCCTATTATAAAGAAGTCTTGGTAGTTTGTTTGTTTTTCTTACAGTCTTAGTAGTTTGTTTATTTTTACTCCTGTAATTTGAATCATTCTAGGATTGTAATTCAGAACTTTCAACTTGGTATTTTAGGTTAAAACTCTTTTTATCTATGTTTTTAATAAAGCGTAGTTTTCCTTCATTTTATTTTGAGTCTGATTTTTATTTATTTATTTTCTATCATACAGTTCTTTCTATGCTGATTCTAATGATATGACATGCATGAAGAATTGTCAACCAGATTTAAAAACCCAATCTAATTATGAAATAATGAATAAAGAAGTTGAATGTGATGAAGGAGAAGCATTTGAGGATATAAGCAAAGATTTCAAACAGTTTGAGAATAAGAAAAATCCCAATTTGGAAGAAACTGAGGTGATCAATTTAGGAGATCATGAAAATATTAGGGAGACTAAGATAAGTGTACATGTTTAACCACAACAAAACAAAGCTATAATGGAAGCTTTGTATGAGTATAAAGACATCTTTGCGTGGTCTTATGATGATATGCCCGGTTTGAGCACTGATTTGGTAGTTCAGAAGTTGCCAATTGATCCTACTTTTCCTCCTGTCAAGCAAAAGCTAAGAAAGCTCAAAACTGACATGAGTGTAAAAATTAAAGAGGAAATCACGAAGCAACTTGAGGCTAAAGTCATTCGAGTGGCCCAATATCCTACTTGTTTGGCAAATATTGTTCGAGTTCCAAAGAAGGACGACAAAGTTTGGATGTGTGTTGATTATCGTGATCTAAATAAGGCGAGTTCGAAAGATAATTTTTCACTTCCCAATATCCATATTTTATTGAACAATTGTGTCAAACATGATCTTGCGTCTTTTGTGGATTGTTATGCGGGGTATCACCAGATCATTATGGATCCAGAAGATGTGGAAAAAACATCATTTATTATGCCATGGGGGACATATTGTTATCGAGTCATGCCTTTTGGACTAAAGAATGCTGGGGAAACTTACATAAGGGCAATGACCACAATGTTTCATGACATGATGCACAAAGAGATTGAAGTTTATGTGGACGACATGATCATTAAGTCGAGAGAGCAATCTGAGCATGTCAAAGATTTGAGAAAATTCTTTGAAAGGCTTCAGAGGTATGATCTCAAACTTAACCCAGCAAAATGTGTATTTGGAGTTCCATCGGGAAAACTCTTGGGATTTATAGTCAGTCGACGTGGCATTGAGTTAGATCCTTCAAAAATAAAAGCTATTCAAGATCCGCCTCCACTAAAAAATAAAATAGAGGTGATGAGCTTACTTGGAAGGTTGAATTATATCAGTAGATTCATTTCTCAGCTTACAACAACCTCCGAGCCAATATTTAGGTTATTGAAGAAGAATGCTAAAGTTGAATAGACTGAAGAATGTCAAGAGGCATTTGACAGAATTAAGAGATACTTGTCGAATCCGCCTATTTTGGTTCCTCTAGTGCCAGGCAGACCCTTGATATTGTACATGTCTGTGTTAGACAATTCTTTCAGCTGTGTATTGGGTCAACATGACGTTACAGGCAGAAAAGAACAGGCCATATACTACCTTAGCAAAAATTTTACCACTTATGAGGCTAAGTACACTCTTCTTGAGAAGACGTGTTGTGCCTTAACTTGGGTAGCCCAAAAGCTGAAACATTACTTGTCATCTTATACTACTTACCTCATCTCTCGTATGGATCCTTTAAAGTACATTTTTCAGAAGCCTATGCCCACAGGCAGTCTCGCGAAATGGTAGATGTTGCTCACAAAGTTTGATATTGTTTATATGACACGAACTGCAATGAAAGCTCAAGCCTTGGTAGATCATTTGGCTGAAAATCCTATTGATGAGGAGTATGAGCCATTGAAGACTTATTTTCCAGATAAAGAGGTATTGTATGTTGATGAAGTTATTTCTGATGATTTTTATTCAGGATGGAAGTTGTTCTTTGATGGAGCTGTTAATGTAAAAGGAGTAAGGATAGGAGCAGTTCTTATTTCTGAATCAGGATAATATTATCCTATAACAGCCCAACTTCGATTCTATTGTACCAATAATATGGCAGAATACGAAGCTTGCATTCTGGGATTGAGATTAGCCATTGAAATGGGGATCCAAGAACTGTTGGTGTTAGGAGATTCAGATTTATTAGTCCACCAAATCCAAGGAGATTGGGAGACTCATGCTTTGGCGACCTTATCTTCGATGCTTCAACATCCCGACAAAACTTATATTGATCCTTTGCATATATAGATTCATGATCAACATGCATATTGTAATATGGTTGAGGAAGAACTTGATGGGGAGCCGTTGTTCCATGATATCAAAGAATATATTCAGACTAGAAAATATCTTATACATTTCGATGGTAACCAAAAGAGAACCATTCGACGTTTGTCTAGTGGATTTTTTCTAAGTGGAGAAATTTTGTATAAGAGGACTCCTGATTTGGGACTTTTAGGTGTGTAGATACTAAAGAAGCTTCAAAAATCATGACTGAAGTACATTTTGGGATTTGTGGACCACACATGAGTGGGTATGTTTTGGCAAAGAAAATACTCCGAGCAGGTTATTATTGGCTCACCATGGAACGAGATTCCATCAATTTCGTTTGTAAATGTCATGAATGCCAGGTACACGGAGACTTGATGCATTCCCCTCCATATGAGTTGCATACAATTACTGCTCTATGGCCTTTTGTGGCTTGGGGAATGGACGTAATTGGACCAATTGAACCGAAGGACTCAAATAGATATAGGTTCATCTTGGTAGCCAATGATTATTTCACAAAGTGGGTGGAATCAATGAATTTCAAGTCAGTGACCAAGAAAGCGGTGGTTGATTTTATTCACTCCAACATCATTTGTCGGTTTGGCATTCTGAAGATAATTGTCACTGATAATGTTGCAAATCTCAAGTCATTTGATGCAAGAAGTATTCCAACAATTTAAGATTTTGCATCGAAATTCTACTCCTTATTGTCCAAAGGCAAATAGGGTTGTAGAAGCTGCCAACAAGAACTTAAAGAAAATACTTTGCAAGATGGTGCAGGGTTCCCGGGTTCTCGGGTTCCCAACAATGGCATAAAAAGTTACCTTTTGCTTTGTTGGGTTATCGTACTACAGTTCGGACTTCAATTGGTGAAACTCCTTACTTGTTAGTGTATGGAACTGAAGCTGTTATACCTACAGAGATTGAGATTTCATCTCTTAGAGTAGTTGTGGAAGCTGAAATTGATGAAGACCAATGGGTCAAGACTCGTTTGGAGCAATTAAGCTTGATTGATGAAAAATATTAACGTCAGTATGTCATGGACAACTATACCAGAAGAGAATGGCACGATCATATAACAAAAAGGTGCGTCACAGACATTTTGAAGTTGGTCAGTTGGTACTAAGACGCATTCTACCTCATCAGATTGAAGCCAAAGGCAAATTTTCTCCTAATTGGCATAGGTCATTCATGGTGAAGAAAGTGTTACCTAATGGCGCGTTATATCTGACTGATGTAGAAGGAAAAATGGAAGGAATGCCGGTCAATGCTGATGCAGTTAAAAAATATTATGTATGATATTCATGTACAATTATTTATGTATGTTTTGTAATTATATTTTTAAAGATTTGAAATGATGAAGGCATTTTGTTCTACTAACCGAATAATATATCAACCTTTGTTACCCCTTTTTTGAGTTTTAGTGTTATTTTCTTTCGTACCCTTCTTTTGGAATCAAAATAGAATTTGAAAAGTTGAAAAAAAAAATATCAAGAAAAATGGAGTAAAAAAAAAGAGTTGAAAAAAAAGAGAAAAAATCAATCAAAAATCCAAATTCGAGCAAAAGAAATTTCCTGAACTATGTTTGACCTGATTCTTGTTATGACAAGATACATAGGCAGCCCTACTCTGGGGTTCGGTCTAACCAAAAGAAAATTCAAATTACCCAGAATGAAATGAAACTGGGGCAAAAATTTATTTTCTTAAAAGAATCGATTCCAAAAGTTGTATGTTTCACCCAATGTTATATAAATTTTTGAGCATCATGCCGACCTTTCTTTCTAACCCAATCCAAAAGCCAAGTTACAACCAAAGAAAGACCTTCGGATCAATCTTTGAGAATGTCAAGGCTAAACATGTTATGAGTGCATGATATTTCATATTTTGGGTGTTTATTTAAAAAAAATGAAAAATTAAAAATGAGAGAGTCTTATTGGTGGAAGTTTTTTCGGGCACCATAAGATGATTGTAAGCTGAGGCAGAAATGAAAATGAGATAGACTCGTTGTCAAAAACCCACTGAGGTGTCACTAGACGAAGGAGAGTGGTTATACAGAAGGAATAAGTTCAAAATTGGATAAATTTCAAGCTCAATAAGTGGACAAAAGTTGTAATGATTGGTGTGGGTAGATCTGGTTGTTTGATTCAAAATGCATGTCATAATCACTAAAATTGGTTTCCACATTCAGATAATTTTTCTGTTTGTTTTGAAAAAGAGATACCTATTGTCTTTTTCTTTTTTGTTTTATTTTAATTTTTGATTTTTTGGGTCCTTGTCATCAAACAAAAAATTTTGTTGTCTTTTGAGTCAAATTCACATCAGGTCGAGTGAGAAAATACTCCAAACTTGCTACCAACTCCTTTAAGGGTACAAAGCAAGACAAAGGGTCAATGCACAGAGATAACGTTTCAAAGTAAAAGTAAGGTACTCAAGATGATTGTGATTTGACCATTTTAAAACTCGTGAAAATCTAAGGGATGTATTGAAAGCTAAACTCAGAAGCATCACACAACAGAAATATGATTTGAGTTGAGGATCTCAGTATTCAGAATTCTGAGTCAGAAGTATGACAATTCAATGAATATTATCATGGATTGGAAAAGAGTTGATCATGGCAAGTACGAGAGCGGCCACTTCAAAAGCCAAATGCCACAAACCAACCACCACATGTTTTAAAACTCACAATTTTTCTTTGTTTGGAACAGAGATGAAATAATTGTTTTCAGATAAAGGATGCGATTTCACACTTCTCTCAATGCAAGAAGCATGGTTACAGTATCCGATTCTGGATCTCGGTCGTGGTAAACTTTATTCTTTGCGAGATATATTAAGATCCAGTGACACATAAATTTTTCCAGTACAAACTGGGACAAAAATTTATATGTATTGTATGGGAATTTATTTTTTGTTCAGGACCCTCCTAAAGAATGGGACAGGACCCTCCTGAAGAATGGAAATTTATTTTATGTTCAGGACCCTCCTGAAGAATGGTAATTTATTTTATGTTTAGGACCCTCCCAAAGAATGGGATAGGACTCTCCTGAAGAATGGGAATTTATTTTATGCTCAAGACCCTCCTGAATAATGGGACAGGACCCTCCTGAAGAATGGGAATTTATTTTTATGCTCAGGACCCTCCTGAAGAATGGGGATTTATTTTATCCAGAACCCTCCTGAAGAATGGGGTGTTATTTTTCTGTTTCACTATTTTCTTTGAGTCCAGGAGCCCGCCTGAAGAACAGGGTGAAGAAATTGTAAGTCCAGGATCCCGCCTGAAGAACAGGGGGAAGAAATTATAAGTCCAGGAGCCCGCCTGAGGAATAGGGTGAAGAAATTGTAAATCCAGGAGCCCGCCTGAAGAACAGGGTAAATAAATTGTAAGTCCAGGATCCCGCCTGAAGAACAGGGTGAAGAAGTTGCAAGTCAGGAGCTCGCCTGAAGAACAGGGTGAAGAAATTGGAAGTCCAGGAGCCCGCCTGAAGAACAAGGTGAAGAAGTTGCAAGTCAGGAGCCTGCCTGAAGAACAGGGTGAAGAAATTGGAAGTCCAGGAGCCCGCCTGAAGAACAGGGTGAAGATGTTGTAAATCCAGGAGCCCAGCTGAAGAACAAGTTGAAGAAGTTGTAAGTCCAAGAGCCCTCCTAAAGAATAGGGTGAATTTTTAAATTCAAGTCGTGAAGGCTTGAATCAAGATTCTAGAGATTGCAATTTTTTGTATTTTTCATTTTTGATCTTTATTAGTCAATTGAATGTAAAGGCAAAAGTCGTCAACCGAAAACTCGACGGAATCCCACTCGACTTTAACTTTTTCTCTCACCAAATTACTTTTGAACTACTCGTGACCTGATTCCCTTATAACCCGGGATAGGTAGGTTGTTCAAAAACAGGACTCGATCACATTGTTTTCTTTTCTTTTAATTTTATTTTATCCTTACTTTTCAAATAATTGGAGGGTCAAAAATCATGTCTTGTCTACTTCTTTGTATTAAGAATCTTCGAGATTCCACACAAAGAGGGGCAAAAATGTAGACACGTGATTTTTGATCCTCCCTCAATTTTAAATATTTAATCATATATTATTTTTTGATTATTATTTTTATTTATAATAAATTTTTAGTTAAAAATAAATAATTAAGTAAAGTTAATTTTGAGATATTAAAACTAATAATAAAATAAAATATATATTTTTGTTTTCTAAATTTTAATAAATTAATAATTTTGGTATTATTTTATTTATTTTAACTATTTGTAAATTTTATTATATTTTTCTTAAACATAAAATTAATTAAATGTTACTATTATAATTATTATTATTTTTATTATTGTCTTTTATTTTTTAAAATAATAATAATAATAATAATTTATTTCAAAATTTAAAAACACATTCCTATCCTAAGTATATGTTCCCTCCCCTATTTTTCTCCCCAATAATTTTCTATTTATAGGACTCTTGACCCACAGAGTACGGATTTTTTTTTGACATTCACCATCAGAGGATTAGATTAAAAAAATAGAGAGAAAATTAGCAGAGAGCAAATCATCAGTCCAAATAGAGAAAAGTTGAAGTGGAAATTTGTTTTCCGTTGAGTTTCCGGTGGCAATATTCTGTACTTACAATCGTTTGAATTCATCAAACAGGTTTTTATCTGTTTTTGTATTGTTATTTTATAAATTATTGTTCAATGACTTCATGTATCATCTGATATGCAAAAGTTTGATTGTTGATATTAATATGATTATAAGTTATACTATATATCTGATTATGTAAATATTTGAAACCATGTACAACAGACTTGGACATGTTTTAGCGGATATATTCACAGCACACACATATATTCACAGAATTCGACTTTTACACACATTGTATACTTATATGTAATTATCAATTTGTATACTGCACATATCACACACAGTATAACAAACGACGTAAAAATCAATAATAAAAAAAATTGAAAATAAAGGGGAAAAACAGTTCAGAATTTATTTTTTTTGGGCACTTATCGTCGGAAACCAACCATCAATCGCGCACGGACTTCCTTTTTCCTCGCCGGAAACTCATCTAAAATTCGGCCAAACAACCACCAAAACTCCCTCGGAAGCCGTTAAAAAGAACGGCCAGTAAGGCCACCCACTCCGCGCCGCTCCACTTTGCCGGACCACTACCAATCGAAGCATCCATCGATACCCCTTGATCCCTTTCCCGTCGCGCTATCACTCCCCTACCAGATCTGTCGTGCACCATCATCGCCGGCCAGTCATCCCATCTACCCCTTTCTTTTTTTTTTATTTCCAAGCCGCCCCCCCCCCCCCCCCCCCTTATCACTTCCGCACCTCGCCGTAGTTAATCACCGGCGGGCAGGCTTAGTCGAACACCATAACCATACAGATGCTCTTTTGTAGAATTCATAGAATATTCTGTTGATTTTTTTTTATCTATAAAAGAATGGTTGACTTATATTTTGATTTAATTATTTAATGGTCCTTGGAATTTCCTATATAATACGTTTTCTGTTTTTCTTTATTTCAATTTTTTAATGAATTTTTAATTGATTTTTAATTAACTAATTTATTTTAAAAAGAATAATTTTTAGGATTATAATAAAAATTAAAATAATATATAAGTAGTTGTGAATATTTTATTATTTATTATGTTTATCATTATAATTATTCATTACCATTAATAAATTTTAAGAATTATTTCGTTAAATTAACTAATCTTTCTCTATCAATAGTTAAAGTTGTAATTTTATGATATTGTATATTTGATTTACTAATAAATAAATAAAAAGTTATACTGTATTATTTGGTTGAAATTGGTTAGGAGGAAATTAAGTTCATTATGCATGTTCAGTGGAAAAAGGAATTTTTGCTTTATCTCTTAAGTATTAATTAACTGATTTTTTTTTCTTTTTTAGATAAATATAATATGAGGAATCATAATAAAATTAAATATTATATGACTAATTTCGTATGTATTTAATTTTATTTTACTATTATATTTATTATTATTATTATTATTGTCCACTTTATTTTTATTTTATTTTATTGTTATTTCATTATCATTAACAAAGATTGATAATTGTTTTACTAGATTAGTTTATTGCTAGAAAATTTTAAGCATTTAAAAAATAATAAAAAAAAATATTTGTCTCAATTAAGAATGTGGTGTACTCATCTTTCTTAGACACTTAAAATTTAAGGGTGTAATAATACACCTTGGTAAATATTTTTCAAAAATTTACTTTAATCATTTTTTTACAAGAGTCTTAAATAAATTTAGTATATTAAAATGAGCAATCTTAGGCCTTCACACAATTTATAAAATAATTTAAGTCAAGATAAGTCAATAAAAGCGACCGTGCTAGAACCACGGGACTCGAGGGGTGCCTCACACCTTCCCCTCGGTCAACACAATTCCTTACCCGGTCTTCTGTTTTCGCAGACCATAATAAAGAGTCATTTTCTTTTTATTAGGGATTCAAAAAGGTAACTTGGAACACCAAAACTCAATTCCAAGTGGCGACTCTGTAATTAAAATAATCCCTCGGAGGATTAAAAATCATATCTTGTCTACTTCTTTGTATGAAAACTCTCCGAGATTCCACACAAAGAGGGGCAAAAATGTAGACACGTGATTTTTGATCTTTCCTAAATTTTAACTTGTTTATCGATATTAAATATTTTATATTTATATATTTAATCATATATTATTTTGATTCTTATTTTTATTTTTATTTTAATAAATTTTTAGTTAAAAAGTAAATAACTAAATAAAGTTAATTTTTAGATATTTTGTTTATATTTTTATTCTAATTTTAAAAATAATATAAAAATATATTATTTATTCTAAATTTTAACCAATAAATTAGAAGTTTTAATACTATTTTGTTATATTTATTTTTGTCTATTTATAAATTTTTATTACGTTTTGATTAATATAAAATTAATTAATTATTATTATTATTTTATTTATTTATTATTATTATCACATTTATTTATTATTATTATTATTGTCTTCAATTCAAAAAAAATAGTTTTCAAATTCAAAAATTATATCTAGTAAAAACTATTCCCCCCATATTCCCCCCCCCCAACAATCCCCTATTTAAAGGATTCTTCACCCAACTACGTACATTCTGACCAGACCATCACATCAGAAACCAGAAATTAAAAAATCATTGAAAAAGAGAGTGAAAAAATTGAGAAAAAAAGAGTGAAAAATTAGAGAAAATGAAAAACATAGAGAAAAAGAGAAGAAAAACATCAGCGAAAGAAAAGAAAAGAAAAAGTTGAAGTGAATTTCTTATCGGAGTTTTCGGTAACGAAGTTTGAAGTTCTACTTTAATTTATTAACAGGTTCTGTTCAATTATGTATTATTTATTTTCATAAATTTTATTTTATAAAAGCATGAATGAAAAATGCTTAAATAATTTGATGATTTATTATTATGTGAGTATTTGTTACTGTTAATTAGTTACTGTTAACAATGAGAAATATTTATTTTTATCTGTATGTTACAAAAACAGAGTAAAATTACTCGTACCCATTTACACACAGTTACATGAATCCACTTTTCATATGCATGTACACATACTAATTTCCCACTGATCATGCACTCTTATTTTTATTTTAGTCTCAAAACATACAACATCTATATAAATTGTCATTCACACACATATACTGTACATACAAAATAGTCACCATAATCACAACGAATATGTATGTATACAGTAAAAAAAAAAGTAGAGTAGGAGAGATTGATAAAAGGAAAGAAGATAACGAGAGGAAAGATCGAAAGTTGAACGGAGAAGAGAAAATCCATTGTTTTAAGTTTTCCAACAAGTTTCTCATCGAAAACCGATCAAACCATCATCATCTTTGGTGACGCCGTTAATGGCAAAGCCATGGCTAATGGTACACAGTCATCGTCATCGCCAACCCTTTCTTTCCCTTCCCGTCGCCGTAATTCTCCAAAAACCGGCTGACCACCACTGGATCTGCTGCTGCCAGCCATGCAAAAATTTACTTAGATTCTGTCGGAATCAACTAATGACGTTGGAATTCCCCAATGCCACATCGACCATCCCGTTTTCCTCTTTCCCCAGATCTGACCGAATTCGTAATTTTTGGTGTCATTTTGGAGAAAGCCAAAGAAACAACGTTCTTATTACTGGCGCTCCATTGATTGTGTTAATCATATTTGTTTATTAATTTGAGTCCAAATCTGATTTGAAACCTTTTATATTTGATTTATTTTATTAAATTAAGAATATAATATTAACCTTCAACCAAATATGGATAGCTTTATGCACTTAATTTATTTATTATTTCTTTATTGTAATTAACTGAATTTGCTAATATTATTTGTTAAATTAATTAACCGCTTTGATTATATTTTTGCGCAAAGATTTTGTATTAAGAATAAATAGTGCTTCGAATAAATAAAAATTATTTCGAGTTTATAAAAAACAATTTAATACTTTTAACGTTAGATAGATTCTTACGTTTTAAAATATTTGTCTCAATTAAGAATGCGGCATACGCATCTTTTCGAGACATTTTGAAATTTTAAGGATGCAATAATGCACCTTGACAAATATTTTTCTAAAATTAACTTTCATCAATTTAATATAAAATATATAGACAATTTTTTATATTAAAAAAATGAGTGAATTTAGGCCTTAACATAATAGTTTAAGACAAGATAAGTCAATAAAAGCGACCGTGCTCGAACCACGGGATTCGAGGGGTGCCTCACACCTTCCCCGCGGTCAACAGAATTCCTTACCCGGTCTTCTGTTTTCGCAGACTATAATAAAGAGTCATTTTCTTTTGACTAGGGATTCAAAAAGGTGACTTGGAACACCAAAACTCAATTCCAAGTGGCGACTCTGTAAATAAAATAATCCCTATTCAATACCGTCACTTTAATTGGAAAAACTCTTCGACTCGATCCCTTCGAGCGAAAAAGGGGTGTGACATCACTGGAGACTCTGCTGGGCCAATTCCTCCGGAAGTGGGATCTCTAGTTTGACCACAAATACAAACTCAGTCATATTTTCCGTATTGGGAATTATTTGACGTCTTCCAAGCTGACGTAAAACTCTCAATGGAACATATGGTTGAACGCCTCTAATACCCATTAATAATAAGAACGGTCGAATGACAGAACTGTGTATGACTTGCCTCCAAGGGAACCAAGGGAGATTCCAAGTGATTTTATGTGCTGTCAGAGAATGAAAAAGCTTATCCCAATCTCTAACTCCTTCTGGGCATTTATATTTCTCTAACCTCTCTTCGTAATCTTTGATGCGATTGAATCTTTCCGGATTAAATCTTGCCATTGTAGGACGTCGGTAGAGATGCTCCACAATCCACATCTGTAACAAGATATTACATCCCTCGAAAAAACTCTTTCCTTTCTAACAAACAGTCAAAGCACGGTAGATATCTTCCAGGATCATTGGCACCATAGTGTAATCTTTCTTAATTAGTATCTTTACCACTCCTGCTAAACGAATGTTAATTTTTTATTCTCTCCTTGGGAAGACCATAGTGCTTAAAAAGGCTACCATGAATGCAAATCGTCTGTGAACCTTCCAGGCCTCAAAATTCCCCTTATTACAGAGCTGCTTACCGTACTTTTTGAACCCCTCTTCCCTTCCGTATCTATCGAACAAAAACTGTAAGGAAACCCAACCTTTTTTCATCGATTCTTCTTTTGAATTTCTTATGTTCATGAGTTTGCAGAATTTGTTTATCAAAATGAGTCTCGGGGCAATAATTTTCTTCTGATATATATCCCCATATCCAACATAGGCCGCTATCTCCTCTACAGTAGGAGTCAACTCAAAATTCGAAAAACGAAACACATTGTTCTTCGGGTCCCAGAACGTTAGTAACGCATCAATCACCTCCCTATTAGGCTTTATTGTCATAATACTCGTCAAAAAACCCAAATACTAATGTATCTCGTCATAATCGAATGTATCCATTTCGTTCCACCACAACCAAAGCTGCAAAGGGGTACAATCCATAACCTGAAGAGGTACACTCCCATCTCTCTTTCTCTTTGGACGCTTTCCACGAATAGGGGGAGACATTTTATACCTATTGACAAGGACATGAAATTAATAAATGTCTAGATTTAGGCTGAAATTAGTTCATTAATTTTTGAAAAGAATTTTTTAATTTGACTTGAGAACTATGACTGATAATATATTTAGAAAAAATATTTATTTAAGTTGACTCTTATAATTGTTTTTTGCAATAACAGACATCTAGACAATTTCAACTATATATTTGGAGACAATACCTCCCTAAATACACTTAAAAGAACGAAAATAAAATAAAATGATTTAGAAAATAAAGAAAAATAGAATGATCGTTTCATGTATGAAGTTGTATAAAATTTTAGTCTCATGACCCCTAAAGGTTTAAGACTGTTAAAATATATGTTTACATAGTTTATTACTTTACAAAAATTCAGCTCACGACTCCTAAAGGTTCAGGCTATTATGATTTTTATGTTAAAATTAATTTTGAAAATAAGAATGAAAAGTAAAATAAAAATAATAATATTCATGAAAACAATCATTTTTATTATTATTATTATTATTATTATTTTATTATTTTTCTAAAAATATCCTTCGATAAATCTGTGAATAAATATATTATTATTTTTCAAATAAATGGTCGTATCCTGGGTAGGACTTCCTACGTATCTCACAAAAAGTGCGAATCAGACCCTCGTAGTTCATGAAAACTCTAAAAGTATATTATTCTATATTAAAAATTTTCCTTTGTTTTTTTTTAAAATAAAATTTTCTTTTGAAAAATAATTCAATGATTTTGAGGATAATATAATCTTTTCCATTTTAAGTTGCCTAAAAAGCCAGTCAACAATACAATAAGTATTCCAAATTAATGTCAAAGAGCACATAGGATGCACATGTTGGTCTTTATAAATTAGGTCACCTGTCCTAGACAGACCCGACCCCTGTGTCAAGTCCCGCTAAATTAAATGCATATGATGCAAATAAAGCGACACCTAATAGGGATAACCAGATTCTGAGTTTTCATTTCTTCTAAGTTTAAACCTAATAGAGATAGGTGTCTCAACTGGCTTGCCCGAGTGGACACTCGAGCCGGGGAGGGACAACTTCGTTGGTAGCAGGGAAACACCGCCTTCGTTGCCGATCCGAACCCCGCCTAACATGTGTGACTATATCCTTCACCAGGTGCCTTGACACTCCGGCTATCTCATAAAGAAGGTGGGATGCATATGCTGCATTCCCTCTATCCTATTTCAGAGACTCAGAGGGGGTACGCGAGAGAAGATAATATATAATACAGTTCAAATAATATCAAAGCAGTAAATGAGCAATAAGTAGAACACAAGGCCAACAAACACAATATCAACAATAATTAAAGCAGGTAAAGTCAATATCAAAAGCTCGAATTCTTATTATTCCCCAGTGGACTCGCCAGAGATGTCACACCCCTTTTTCGTTCGAGGAAAGTCGAAGGGTTTTTCCAATTAAAGTGATGGTATTGAATAGGGATTAATTTATTTACAGAGTCTCCACTTGGAATTGAGTTATGGTGTTCCAAGTCACCTTTTTGAATCTCTAATCAAAAGGAAATGACTTTTTGTTGGTCTGCAAAAACGGAAGACCGGGTAAGGAATTTTGTTGACCGAGGGGAAGGTGTGAGGCACCCCTCGAGTCCCGTGGTTCTAGCACGGTCGCTTTTATTGACTTATCTTAACTAAAACTATTTTGAAAAAATTATGTTAAGGCCTAAGTTCGCTCATTTTTATTATATTAAAACTTGTATATTCTTTTATATTAAATAAATTAATGAAAATTAAAAAATAAATTTGCAAGAAAACTATTTTCCAAGGTTATTTTTACACTCTTGAATTTTCAAAAAGTCTCAAAAAGATGTTTATGCCGCATTTTTAATTTACCTAACATCAAAAACTTTAATTTATCTTTTATAAACTCGTAACAACTTTTTTTTTATTCAAAAAATTATTTATCCTTAACATTAAACTAAAACAATAATCATTTAAAGTAATTAATTAATTTAATAAATAATTATCAAAATTTATTAACGACATATAAATAAATAAATAAATAAATAATGAAAATAATATCTCCTAAATCAATTAATTTCACTTGTTATAAATTTTTAAAATAATTTAATAATGCATACGAATTACACAGTTAATTAATATATCATGCTTATGAAAAGGATAAGAAAACACAAAAATTAATAACGTGACATTATATCACAATATGTTAATATATTACATTCTTTAAAAATATGAGTCATTGTTATATTCCAAAACTACTTCTTTATCTTAAAATAATTGCATAAAGATATTATTTCATATTTCTCAGTTATCAACCAAAATTGTATCATGCCACTAGAAAAATAAATACACGGCCAGTTCTGTGAATTTTTCGTTGGACGTTAACGGAAGAAAAGAAAATGGCGATGCCAGTTAGAGAGGCAAACTCCAGTGAGTTGGTTCGCCGGAGTGGGTATTTTGGGGCCAGTGGTTGCTGGCGGCGGGGGGGGGGGGGGGGAGGAGAAGGGCGGCGGGAAAGGGAAGAAGAGAATGGCAGCGACGGCGGCGTTGACTTCGCCGGCCGGTGGCATGAAAAAAAAGAGGGGGTGACAGAAAAAGAAAGATTGAAGCGGCGCGGGGCCGGTTTGAAGTTTTCCGATGGAATCACGTCACTGGAACAGTAATACAGTGTGAGATGAATTATTTTAGCAAATTTTACCCTCGTTTTGGGATTTTCGACGAATTTCTCACTGAAAAATTCGGGAAATACCAATTCTTTTCATCTAGTTCAATTATGGATTTTTGTTTCTCCATTCTCTTATTGTTTTCTACTAGTTTTCCTATTTTTCATATTGTATATTTCTTGCATGTATTACTATCAGTAATACAACAGAGAAACTATGTGTATTTATTTATATCAGAGAATACATATACATAACAGTGTATATTACTACATTCATTTTTTTTTGCTGCATTTTTATGGAACTAATATATAATTATTCAAAAAATTAATGACACAACATGAAGTAATAGAAGATTCATAAAATCAAACATATATGGTACGCAATACATTGAAATCAGTCAAACATTTTTTATTCAAACTTATTCATAGTACAATTTATAAAATAACTAATATGTGATTGAATAGAACCTGTATCGAAACAAAAAATCGTCACTGGAATCAAAACTTGAACAGAAATACAGAACTCAGATTTAATGCCTTTTCATTTTTGCCTGATGTTTTCCTCTTGATGATTTGAATATTTCAACTACTCTTTTTTTTTTATTCTGACTTCTTATATTTTTTGTCTGATCTCTCTGATGATGAATGTACGTAGTTTGTTCTGAGGTGAGAGAGTCCTATAAATACAGGACTTTTGGAGGGAAAACAAAAAGAGGGGGAACAATTATTTTTGTCAGATCAAGAGGGTGAGGTATTTAAAATTCAAAAATTAAATTTCTTTCTCTTTTTTTTTTGTGTTTTATTTTATATAGAAAATAATAGTAATAATAATAAATAAAATAAATAAATGAAATAATAACAATAATAATAATAATAATAATTAATTTTATATTTAACAAAATATAATAACAATTTATAAATTGAAAAATATAAATATAATAAAATAGTATTAAAACTATTAATTAATTTATTAAAAATTTATAAAAAGAAAATTATTTATTATTTTTTATATTATTTTAAAAATTAAAATTAAAATAAAATATCCTGAAGTTAACTTTATTTAATTATTTATTTTTATTAAAAATATATTAAAAATGAAAATAATAATAAAAATAATATATAAATATTTAAAATTGAGGGAAGATCAAAAATCACGTGTCTACATTTTTGTCCCTCTTTGTGTGATGTCTCGAAGAGTTTTTATACAAAGAAGTAGACAAGATATGATTTTTGAACCTCCAATTATTTGAAAGGTAAAGATAAAAATAAAAATAAAAATAAAAATAAAAGATAAATGTGATCGAGTCCTGTTTTTGGACATCCTACCTATCCCGATTTATAAGGGAATCAGGTCACGAGTAGTTCAAAGATAATTTAGTGAGAGAAAAAAAAGTTAAAGTCGAGTGAGATTCCGTCGAGTTTCTGGTTAACAACTTCTTCCTTTTATATTCCAATGACTAATAAAAAATGCAAAATTACAAATGAAAATTGCAATCTCTAGAATCTTGATTTGAATTTTCATGACTTGAACTTGAAAATTCACCATGTTTTTCAGGCGGGTCCTGACTTGTTATTTCTTCACCTTATTCTTCGGGCGGGCTCCTGAACTTACAACTTCTTCACCCTATTCTACAGGCGGGCTCCTGGACTTATAATTTCTTTACCCTGTTCTTCAGGCGGGATCCTGGACTTTTTTTTCTTCACCCTATTCTTCAGGCGGGCTCCTGGACTTATAATTTCTTCACCCTGTTCTTTAGGCGGGCTCCTGGACTTCCTTTTCTTCACCCTGTTCTTCAGGTGGGCTCCTGGATTTACAATTTCTTCACCCCGTTCTTCAGGCGGGCTCTTGGACTTACAATTTCTTCACCCTGTTCTTCAGGCGGGCTCCTGGATTTTCTTTTCTTCACCCTGTTCTTCAGGCGGGCTCCTGGACTTATAATTTCTTCACCCTGTTCTTCAGGAGGGCTCCTGGACTTATAATTTCTTCACCCTGTTCTTCAGGCGGGCTCTTGGACTCAAAGCAAATAGTGAAATAGAAAAATAACATCCCATTCTTCAGGAGTGTCCTAGATAAAATAAATTCCCATTCTTCAGGAGGGTCCTGAGCATAAAAATAAATTCCCATTCTTCAAGAGGGTCCTGTCCCATTCTTCAGGAGGGTCCTGAGCATAAAATAAATTCCTATTCTTCAGGAGAGTCATGTCCTATTCTTCAGGAGGGTACTGAACATAAAATAAATTCCCATTCTTTAGGAAGGTCCTGCACATAAAATAAATTTTTATTCTTCAAGAGGTTCCTGTCCCATTCTTCAGGAGGGTCCTGAACAAAAAATAAATTTCCATACAATACACATAAAATTTTTGTCCCAGTTTGTACTGGAAAAAATTTATATGTCACTGGATCTTAATATATCTCGCAAAGAATAAAGTTTACCACGACCGAGATCCAGCATCGGATGCTGCAACCATGCTTCTTGAATTGAGAGAAGTGTGAAATCACATCCTTTATCTAAAAATAATTATTTCATCTCTGTTCCAAACAAAGAAAAATTGTGAATTTTAAAACATGTGGTGGTTGGTTTTTGGCATTTTGCTTTTGAAGTGGCCGCTCTTGCACTTGCTATGCTCAACTCTTTTCCAATCCATGATAATATTCATTGAATTGTCATACTTCTGACTCAGAATTTTGACTACTGAGATCCTCAACTCAAATCATATTTCTGTTGTTGATGCTTCTGAGTTTAGCTTTCAATACATCCCTTAGATTTTCACGAGTTTTAAAATGGTCAAATCACAATCATCTTGAGTACCTTACTTTTACTTTGAAATGTTATCTCTGTGCATTGACCCTTTGTCTTGCTTTGTACCCTTAAAGGAGTTGGTAGCGAGTTTGGAGTCTTTTCTCACTCGACCTGACGTGAATTTGACTCAAAAGACAACAAAATTTTTCATTTGATGACAAGGACACAAAAAATAAAAAATTAAAATAAAACAAAAAAGAAAAAGACAATAGGTATCTCTTTTTCAAAACAAAGAGAAAACTTATCTGAATGTGGAAACCGATTCTGGTTATTATGACATGCATTTTGAATCAAACAACCAGATCTACCCACACCAATCATTACAACTTTTGTCCACTTATTGAGCTTGAAATTTAGCCAATCTTGAACTTATTTATTTTGGATAACCACTCTCCTTCGGCTAATGACACCTTAGTGGGTTTTGTCCAACGAGCCTATCTTATTTTCATTTCTGTCTCAGCTCACAGTTGACTTATGGTGCCCGAAAGGGTTTTCACCAATAAGACTCTCTCATTTTCATTTTTCATTTTTTTAAAATAAACACCCAAAATATGAAATACCATGCACTCATAACATGTTTAGCCTTGACATTCTCAAAGATTGATCCGAAGGTCTTTCTTTGGTTGTAACTTGGCTTTTGGATAGGGTTAGAAAGAAAGGTCGGCATGAGGCTCAAAAATTTATATAACATTGGGTGAAACATACAACTTTTGGAATCGATTCTTTTAAGAAAATAAATTTTTGCCCTAGTTTCATTTCATACTGGGTAATTTGAATTTTCTTTTGGTTAGACCAAACCCCGAAATAGGGCTGCCTACGTATCTTGTCATAACAAGAATCGGGTCAAACGTAGTTCAGAAAATTTCTTTTGCTCGAATTTGGATTTTTGATTGATTTTTTCTCTTTTTTCAACTCTTTTTTTTTACTCCATTTTTCTTTATATTTTTTTTTCAACTTTTCAAATTCTATTTTGATTTCAAAAGAGGGGTACGAAAGAAAATAACACTAAAGCTCAAAAAAGGGGTAACAAAGGTTGATATATTATTCGGATAGTAGAACAAAATGCCTTCATCATTTCAAATCTTTAAAAATGTAAGTACAAAACATACATAACATAATTGTACATGAAAATCATACATAATATTTTTTAACTGCATCAACATTGACCGGAATTCCTTCTATTTTTTCTTCTACATCAGTCATAGATAACGCGCCATTAGGTAATACTTTCTTCACCATGAATGACCCATGCCAATTAGGAGAAAATTGGCCTTTTGCTTCAATCTGATGAGGTAGAATGTGTCTTAGTACCAACTAACCAACTTCAAAATGTCTGTGACGCACCATTTTGTTATATGCTCATGCCATTCTCTTCTGGTATAGTTGTCCATGACATACTGATGTCAATCTTTTTTCATCAATCAAGATTAATTGCTCCAAACGAGTCTTGACCCATTGGTCTTCATCAATTTCAGCTTCCACAACTACTCGAAGAGATGGAATCTCAATCTCTGTAGGTATAAATGCTTCAGTTCCATACACTAAAAAGTAATGAGTTGCACCAATTGAAGTCCGAACTGTAGTACGATAACCCAACAAAGAAAAAGGTAACTTTTCATGCCTTTGTCGGGAACCCTGCACCATCTTGCGAAGTATTTTCTTTAAGTTCTTGTTGGCAGCTTCTACATCCCCATTTGCCTTTGGGCGATAAGGAGTAGAATTTCGATGCATAATCTTAAATTGTTGGCACACTTCTTGCATCAAATGACTGTTGAGATTTGCAGCATTATCGGTGACAATTATCTTCAGAATGCCAAACCGACAAATGATGTTGAAGTGAATAAAATCAACCACCTCTTTCTTGGTCACTGACTTGAAAGTCATTTCTTCCACCCATTTCATTAAATAATCAATGGCTACCAAGATGAACCTATGTCCATTTGAGGCCTTTAGTTCAATTGGTCTAATTACGTCCATTCCCCAAGCCACAAAAGGCCATGGAGCAGTCACTGTATGCAACTCAGATGGAGGGGAATGTATCAAGTCTCCGTGTACCTGACATTTATGATATTTACGAACGAAATTAATGGAATCTCGTTCCATGGTGAGCCAATAATAACCTGCTCGGAGTATTTTCTTTGCCAAAACATACCCACTCATTTGTGGTCCACAAATCCCAGAATGTACTTCATTCATGATTTTTGAAGCTTCTTTAGCATCTACATACCTCAAAAGTCCCAAATCAGGAGTCCTCTTATACAAGATTTCTCCACTTAGGAAAAATCTACTAGAAAAACGTCGAATGGTTCCTTTTTGGTTACCATCGGCATGTATAGGATATTTTTCAGTCTGAATATATTCTTTGATATCATGGAACCACGGCTCCCCATCAACTTCTTCCTCAACCATATTACAATATACATATTGATCACGAATCCGTATATGCAAAGGATCAATATAAGTTTTATCGGGATGTTGAAGCATCGAAGATAAGGTCGCCAAAGCATCAGCAATCTCATTAAGATCTCTGGGAATGTGTTTGAAATTTATTGATACAAATCACTGACAAAGATCTTGGAAACAACCTCTATATGGTAGGAGTTTCGAATCAAGAGTCTCTCAATCTCCTTGGATTTGGTGGACTAATAAATCTGAATCTCTTAATACCAACAGTTCTTGGATCCCTATGTCAATGGCTAATCTCAATCCCAGAATGCAAGCTTCGTATTCTGCCATATTATGGGTACAATAGAATCAAAGTTGGGTTGTTATAGGATAATATTGTCCTGATTCAGAAATAAGAAATGCTCCTATCCCCACTCCTTTTACATTAATAGCTCTATCAAAGAACAACTTCCAGCCTGAATGACAATCATTAGAAATAGCTTCATCAACATACAATACCTCTTCATCTGGAAAATAAGTCTTCAATGGCTCATACTCCTCATCAATAGGATTTTCAGCCAAATGATCCGCCAAGTCTTGAGCTTTCATTGCAGTTCGTGTCACATAAATAATATCAAACTCTGTGAGCAACATCTGCCATTTCGCAAGTCTGCCTGTGGGCTTAGGCTTCTAAAAAATATACTTTAAAGGATCCATACGAGAGATGAGGTAAGTAGTATAAGATGGCAAGTAATGTTTCATCTTTTGGGCTACCAAGTTAAGGCACAACACGTCTTCTCAAGAAAAGTGTACTTAGTCTCATAAGTGGTAAACTTTTTGCTAAGGTAGTATATGGCCTGTTCTTTTCTGCCTGTAACTTCATGTTGACCCAATACACAGCCGAAAGAATTGTCTAACACAGACATGTACAATTTCAAGGGTCTGCCTAGCTCTGGAGGAACCAAAATAGGCGGATTCAACAAGTATCTCTTAATTCTGTCAAATGCCTCTTGACATTCTTCAGTCCATTCAACTTTAGCATTCTTCTTCAATAACCTGAAAATTGGCTCACAGGTTGTTGTAAGCTGAGCAATGAATCTACTGATATAATTCAACCTTCCAAGTAAGCTCATCACCTCTATTTTATTTTTTGGTGGAGGCAGATCTTGAATAGCTTTTATTTTTGAAGGATCTAACTCAATGCCACGTCGACTGACTATAAACCCCAAGAGTTATCCCGATGGAACTCTAAATACACATTTTGCTGGGTTAAGTTTGAGATCATACTTCCGAAGCCTTTCAAAGAACTTTCTTAAATCTTTGACATGCTCAGATTGTTCTCTCGAGTTAATGATTACATTGTCCACATAAAATTCAATCTCTTTGTGTATCATGTCATGAAACATTGTGGTCATTGCCCTCATGTAAGTTGCCCCAACATTCTTTAGTCCAAAAGGCATGACTCAAAAATAATATGTCCCCCATGGCGTAATAAAACATGTCTTTTCCACATCTTCTGGATCCATAATTGTAACACCCCGTATTCAAGTACGTATATTGGCGTATTCAAGTACGTGTATTGGTCTTATTTATATGGAATTAATTTTTTATTTTATTTATACCGGAATTTGGCCGTCGATGGTTCCATGCGAAGGTTATTGAATAAGATTTCCAACGATATAAATATTTCCAAAAACGGATAGGTTTCGGATAGATATAATCGAGCACGTTCGAAACTATAAAATGGTGGCCGGGATATTTGGGAATAGTAAATGTGCAGGAAAATTTCCTGCACACAAACTACTGAGGCCAGCCGAATTTTTGGGTCAACTTCGAACGATTATAACTCCCTTAATATAATGAACTGGGAGAGCTTCGAACTATGAAAATAAATATCTTTGAGTCTTATTTCCAATGAAATTGGTTTCATCCAAATCCAACGTCTGAGTAAGGAGTTATACCCGTTTTACTTCAGACTATCAAAAAAGATTTTTAGGGTCAAATTAAAACGACCATAACTCCCTGTACAGGAAGAAATGGGTGGCCTACTTTATATGAAATGAAATACCTTTCAATTATCTTTCCAACGATACCAATTTCACCTAAATCCGATATTGGAGGAAAGAGTTATGGTCGATCTACTTTAGCTTATCAAAACAATCCACCAAAGGACAGATTTGACATTATTTAAATTTTAAAGGCATTTTGGTCATTTCTTATTATATTATGGACGGGAATATGTGTATATATACATATATATGAGTTCAAAAAATCATTTTCCTCATCAATCATTGAGAAAGAACAAACCCTAGACAAATTTGGCCTTTAAATTACTTTTGATTCAACCGTAGATATTCCAAAGTAATCCGATAATTGCGTTTGTCATCTCGAGAGCTTCGAACGACACCTATTATTTGTGAAAATAGGATTGCATAATCAAGAGGTGAATTCTAAGGTATGAATATTTTTTTCCTTTGTTCTTTTCCATATGTATATGTGTGATAGAGGATTATATGTATTGGTTGTTATTGAAAGGTGATGGAAATAGGGTTATGGACTATTTTGCATGGTTTGAATTGTGGAAGGTGGATATGGTAATTGAGTTATGGAAGGTGGATATGGTGATATACTATTGAATTGATGATTATTTATGTCTATGGCTCAATTTGGTTTAATGGATTGGTTGGAAGGATAAATAAATCCAAACTTGATATTGGAGGATGTTGTATGAATATGCATGGTATGTTAATGTAATTGGAGTATAAGAGGGTTAAAGTGACACCCTTTATGGTGTAATTAAGTCTTACTACTTAACCACTAGTTTGGTGAATTCAAATAATTGAATTGTGATGTTTGGTTGCTAATACTAGATTGCTATATATGTTCATTGTAGATAAGTAATCCTAAAAGACGGAAAGTCCATTTGGGACTAGTATTGAAGGTTGACAGTTAGGTATGTAAAGCATACTCTATACCATATCTTTGGCATGAAAGTGAACAATTGTTCTATTAAGAAAGTTTCCAAAGATATTCAATAACATGTGATCCATAATGGTTTTGTATGATGTCCTACGTTACCAATGAACTTGTTTCCACCCTACAAGATGTCAAGACATTCCAATACTTACTTGTTTTCCAAATCTTACATGTTTATTGCACTAATGAATGTCAGAAGGTATCCGGTTACTCAAACAAGATCCATGTGCTATTAATGACTCCAAAACGTTTCATTGATATACCAATAAGTTCGTACTTCATTGTTATGGCATTGATGACTCCAAAACACTTCATTGATGTGCCAATGAGTTCTTACTTCATTGTTATTGCCTTTATGGTCTATTTATATGTCTCTTATTGATGTATCATTGTTTCAAAGTATCAAAAATGCGGTGGCGACCGAAATAACAATCTGAAAGATTAATTGAACTAAGTGATGGAAGTTCTCTCTTATCGGGTGGTATCCCAGGGGCATAAGCCTATGATGGGTCGATCCCTATTTATGTGTTTATGGGTGGTATCCCAGGGGCAAAAGCCTATCATGGGTCGATCCCAGTTGATATGTACTGGAGGCAGACTAATGGTCACAGTACAGTACATTAATGATTACAAAGATGATAAGAACAAAGGTAAAGTGATTGAATAAATACAATGTGCAGGTTGTCACAAGTTCTAGTAAGTGTGGTCCACTCCTATTACGATTTATTCACTTGTTTCTGATTTCTATTGAGCTCCTATATCATATGTGTTATCTACAACTTAACATACTCAGTGCATATTTTGTACTGACCTCCCCCAAGGGGGACCTGCATTTCATGCTGCAGGCACAAGTACCTCAGCTCATACACCGCACAAGTAGGAGCCAGGATATCCAGCTGCTTTTGGTGAGCTCCAGTTTTCTTTGGGGCTTTCCGTGTCATATCCAGTCACTTTTGGTATTGTATAGAAATTAGTTATATGGCGGGGTGTATCCCGACCTTATTTAAACTCTATGTATTATCTAGAGGCTTTGTAGAACTAATTTATAGTCAAGGTGGTGTTTTGTTAATAGACGTGATGGCTCCAACGGCCAAGTATTGTATATACATATATATGTGTGCACGAGATTATACAGGTGATTATTTCCTTTTATATGCAACATGATGCTGTATGAATTTTGTGTTGTCATAGAGGTATGCATGGGAAGTATAAGGTTATGAGATGGTTCTCCCGAGCCTCCTCAGTTACGGGTGCCAGTCCGCCCCAATAGGATTTTAGGTGTGACAAAAGTGGTATCAGAGAAGTTCGTCCTAGTGAGTCTACAAAGCCATGTGTACGTAGAGTCTTATTTATCGGTGTGTCATGCACCGCATCTATAAACAGGAGGCTATGGACATTTAGGAATTGTCTCTTTTCTTAATGTCTTAGATCGTGCGATAGAGCCTATAGTGTATATGAAGTCATAGTTGACCACTGAATCCGTTTGTTTCTCTTATTATAGTAATGATGCCGGTTACCAAAAGCAAGAATACCGATAAGCAAGTAGATGTGGCTGCCGGAGAGGGGACTAGTAAGTCACCCACTATACCAGCTAATCAAAGTGAGGCTCCAGCTGAGCATGCATCAGAAACTTCTTCCACTCCGGAAGAAATAAGGGGGAGGATAACTATATCCCCAGAGCCACCTATTAATGCTGTTGATCAAGATCTTAGAAATGTAGTGCAACTTTTGACTCGTATAGTTGCTGGGAAAGATCAAAGGCAAGCCATTCCTACCACGGGTCTTAGTGGTACAGATAGGGCGGCTAGCCTTCGAACACAGGATTTTCTTAAGATGGATCCTCCCACTTTTACTGGATCAGATCTTAACGAGGACCCACAGGACTTTATTGATCAAATTCAAAGGGCCTTAGATGTTATGCATGTAACGGGTAGAGAGACAGTAGAGTTAGCGGCGTATAGATTCAAAGGGGAGGCTATTTCTTGGTACAAGGACTGTAAATGATCTAGGGGTATTGATGCACCCCCAACTACTTGGAAAGAGTTCAAAGAGGCATTTCTTGATCATTATTTTCCATTTGAGATTCGTCAGGCCCGTGCAGATCAGTTTTTAAATCTCCGTCAGGGTAATATGAGCGTGAGGGAGTACAGTCTCTGATTTAATTCCTTGTCGAGATATGCTCCTAATGTTGTAGATACTATGGATGACAGAGTTCATCAATATGTGGATAGACTGGATCCATATCTAGTTAGAGATTATACTATTGCCTCTTTGAACAAAGATATGGACATAGTGAGGATCCAAGCTTTTGCACAAAAAATGGAAGATTAGAGGCAGATAAGAAGAACACAGGAATTAGAAAGAGGATATTCCAAGAGGGCCAGATCTACAGGGCAGTTCATGGCATCCCAAGGAGGGTTCAGACCATAGTTTTTTGCTAGACCACCTAGGCCATTATGTTCTTATTCTGCAGCTAGTGCCCCACCACAGTTCCAAGGGTCCGAAGGAAATCAATTTGGGCACAGAAGTGAGAGTCAGAGTTCGCGGACAGTGGGGTACCAAGGGCAAGGGAATATGAGCCAATCGAGACCTCCTCGAGAGCCATGCAATAAATGTGGAAGGTATCATTTGGGCGCATGTCGGCTGGGGACCAATGTTTGCTTTTGGTGCGGTATGTCGGGGCATATGATGAGAGAATGCCCACGAAGGGGCATAAGGGGTATGGCATGACATACGGGGTCATTTGTTGCATCATCATCATCGATGCCTTATTCAGGAAGGGGTGCACTACCAATGGGTCGTGTATAGGTGATAGAGGAGCCACGAGTTCTAGCGGGGCTCAAAAGCGTACGTATGCTCTAGCAGATCGACAGAATTTAGAGGCTTCCCCAGATGTGGTTACGGGTACGTTGTCTATCTTTTTATTCGATGTATATGCCTATATTGATCCCGGTTCTACATTATCTTATGTTACTCCATTGGTTGCTGGAAAGTTCAAAAGAATACCCGAATTATTAGTTAAGCCATTTGAAGTGTCCACACTGGTTGGGAACTATTATAGCTAGAAAGGTTTACCGAAACTGCATAGTAACTATTTGTGGTCGTGATACGATGACTGATCTTGTGGAGTTAGAAATGGTAGATTTTGATGTTATAATGGGTATGGACTGGTTGGCGTCTTGTTATGACACAATTGATTGCTGCACGAAAAAGGTATATTTCCATTTTCTAAATGAATCAGTCCTTGAATGGAAAGGTGAAATTGGCAGGCCAAGAGGTAGATTTATTTCTTATTTTAAGGAAAGAAGAATGATTTCCAAGGGATAGATATATCATTTAGTTAGAGTAAGGGATACAGAAGCGGAGCCACCAACTCTTCACGCTGTTCTGGTGGTAAATGAATTTTCGGATGTATTTCCTGAAGATCTTCCAGGTTTGCCTCCTTAACTAGAAGTAGAGTTTGGTATTGATGTAATACCAGGTACCCAACCAATCTCCATTTCTCTATATAGAATGGCCCCAGCAGAATTATGAGAATTGAAAGAGTAATTGAAAGATTTGCTAGAGAAGGGATTCATAAGGCCTAGTATGTCCCATTGGGGAGCACCAGTGTTATTTGTACGCTAAAAGGATGGCTCGCTGAGGATGTGTATTGATTATCGGCAATTGAATAAGGTGAATATTAAGAATAAATATCCTCTCCCAAGAATTGATGATTTATTTGATTAGTTACAGGGCGCCAAGTGCTTTTCTAAGATTGATTTGAGGTCAGGTTACCACCAAGTGAGGCTCAAAGAGAAGGATATACCCAAGACAGCTTTCCGAACACGGTATGGTCATTATGAGTTTCTAGTTATGTCATTTGGGCTAACAAATACACCCGCAAATTTTGTGGATTTGATGAATAAGGTGTTTAAGCCATTCCTAGATGTATTTGTGATAGTTTTTATAGATGATATTCTAGTTTTTTCTAGATCAGAAGAGGACCATGCCAATCACTTACGACAGGCATTGCAGACTCTTCGTGATTGTAAGCTTTATGCAAAGTTCTCTAAATGTGAGTTTTGGTTAAAGTCGGTGGCATTTTTGGGTCATATTGTATCTAGTGAAGGGATAAAGGTTGATGCTCAAAAGATAGAAGCTGTGAAGAACTGGACAAGGCCCACAACGCCTACGGAGATTCGTAGTTTTCTCGGGTTGGCCGGTTATTAAAGAAGGTTTGTGGAAGGATTTTCTTCCATTTCAGCACCCTTAACCAAGCTAACCCATAAAGCATCCAAATTCCAATGGAATTATGCCTGTGAGAAGAGTTTTCAAGATTTAAAGAACAAGTTGATTTCTACACCCGTATTGGTACTTCCAGAAGGCATCGAAGGGTATACAGTGTATTGTGATGCTTCCAGAATTGTTTTAGGATGTGTATTGATGCAGCATGGTAAGGTAGTAGCATATGCTCCTATAAAATTGCGGTCACATGAGAAAAATTATCCTACACACGATCTTGAGCTGGCAGCAGTTATTTTTGCTTTAAAGATATGGCGCCACTACATATATGGGGTTCAGGTTGATATATATACTGACCATAAGAACTTGCAATATATTTTTAATCAGAAGGATCTAAATTTAAGGCAGCGGAGATGGCTTGAACTATTAAAGGACTACGATGTTCATAACTTGTACCATCCAGGGAAAGCAAATGTGGTAGCTGATGTGTTAATTCATAAGTCAATGATGGTTCCTATAGAAAGGCAAGGGATGATTAAAGATCTTCACCAGTTATCTAGTTTGGGAGTTTGCCTTTTTGAAACTCCGGATAAAGAGCTTATCGTACATAATGCTGCGGAATCTTCATTAGTAGCTGAAGTGAAAAAGAAGCAATATGCAGATCCTATTTTATTACAGCTTAAGGAGAACGTTCAGAGTGGTGTGACCAAGGCATTTGAGCTTACACAAGAAGGAGTACTTCAGTGCCAAAACCAATTGTGTGTGCCAGATGTAGACGGGATAAGAAAGAAGATTATGATAGAGACACATTATTCAAGGTATTCCGTTCATCCAGGGTCAACCAAAATGTATCAAGATTTGAAAGATATGTATTGGAGGAATGACATGAAGAAGAGCATTGCAGAATTTGTAGTTGAATATCCAAATTGTCAAAGAGTTAAAGTTGAGCACCAAAAACCCGGAGGTTATATGCAATGCATTGATCTTCCAAGCTGGAAGTGGGACATGATCAACATGGATTTTTTTATTGGTTTGCCTCGTACATCACGGAAGTTTGATTCTATATGGGTGATTGTTGATAGGCTTACCAAATCCGCACATTTCCTAACAGTTAGGACCACTTACACAATTGAAGAGTATGCGACGCTGTACATTAAATAGATAGTCCGATTACATGGAGTGCCAATCGCTATTATATCAGATCGAGGAACCCAATTTACCGCAAACTTTTGGAAGTCTTTTCTGAGGTGTTTGGGAAGACAAGTGAAGTTGAGTACAACTTTTCACCCTCAAACAGATGGACAAGCAGAATGTACCATCCAAACACTTGAAGATATGCTACGAGCTTGTGTAATAGATTTTAAGGGTAACTGGGATGATCATTTACCTCTTATTGAGTTTTGCCTACAATAATAGCTATCATTCAAGTATCAAAATGACACCATATGAAGCTTTATATGGAAGGAAGTGTAGATCACCAATAGGATGGTTCGAAGTGGGTAAAACTCTTTTGTTCGGACTGGATCTTGTTTATCAAGCCATAGAGAAGGTTAAAGTATTTCAACAACGACTGAAAATAGCCTAAAGTCGACACAAATCATATGGTGATTGTAGAAGGAGAGGGCTAGATTTTTCTATAGGTGATTGGGTATTTTTGAAGGTATCACCAATGAAAGGGGTAGTGATATTTGGCAAGAAAGGGAAGTTGATTCCACGTTATATAGGCCCGTATAATATCACTCGAAGGTTTGGACAAGTTGCATATGAATTAGTGCTACCCCAATAGCTCTCATCAGTACATCTGATATTTCATGTGTGAATGCTTCGAAAGTGCATCGGAGATCCATCACATATCACTTCTACTGAGGATGTGCAAGTTGCGGAAGATCTTACCTATGAGGAAGTGCCTATTGCTATTCTAGATCGCCATGTTAAGAAGATGAGAAATAAAGAGATAGCATCTATGAAAGTACATTGGAGAAATCATCAAAGGGAAGAGATTACCTGGGAAGCTGAGGAAGCAATGAAATCTAAGTACCCTCATTTGTTCAAATATGAAGAGGAAGTTCAAGAAACGGAGTTAGAACATTAACAAGTAAGTTTTTTTTATATATGCATAGTATTTATGTGATGATGTGAATATTAATGATGGACTTGAACTTGTTTCGGTTGAATAACTACGCTAACATTCGAGGACGAATGACTCCAAAACATTTCATTGATATACCAATAAGTTCGTACTTCATTGTTATGGCATTGATGACTCCAAAACACTTCATTGATGTGCCAATGAGTTCTTACTTCATTATTATTGCATTGATGGTCTATTTATATGTCTCTTATTGATGTATCATTGTTTCAAAGTATCAAAAATGCAGTGGCGACCGAAATAACAATCTCAAAGATTAATTGAACTAAGTGATGGAAGTTCTCTCTTATCGGGTGGTATCCCAGGGGTATAAGCCTATCATGGGTCGATCCCTATTTATGTGTTTATGAGTGGTATCCCAGGGGCATAAGCCTATCATGGGTCGATCCCAGTTGATATGTACTGGAGGCAGCCTAATGGTCACAGTACAGTACAGTAATGATTACAAAGATGATAAGAACGAAGGTAAAGTGATTGAATAAATACAATGTGTAGGTTGTGACAAGTTCTAGTAAGTGTGGTCCACTACTATTACGATTTATTCACTTGTTTCTGATTTCTATTGAGCTCCTATATCATATGTGATTATCTACAACTTTACATACTGATGTTGGGCGTATTTATACCCCTAAGAACCATAATTTACCCATATTTTAGCTAAGTTTTGAGGATAAAATATATAATTCCTGCACTTTTAGTCCATTTTCCTTTAAGTGAGCTAACCTATGTGATTAGCATGTTTTCAGGTATTAATGATGAAGATTTCAGCACTTTGTGGACCTTTGGGCAGCAAAGGAAAACATCATATAAGAGGGAAGGCAACTTTTGGAAGCTTGTGGACTGAATGTGATGCATGGAGAACTTGTCCCGGGCAAAATCAGTATTTCTAAATACTTAGGGATGCAACAGTAACTTAGTAGGACAAGGATGTTATAAAAACTTTATTTGCTGAATTTTTCAGCATTCATTCATTCGATCATTAGTCATTACTCAGTTTACAAATTCTGTAAGTTTAAGAGAGAGAAAAATGCTAAGGCTACACGAACGGCTAAAGGGAAGAAAACCGTCAACCTCTTGTTTGACGCCAAACTCATCCCCATCGTGAGATTATTCTAACTTTGGTATGATGATGATTTCTTCTTTGATTTCCGTCGTATCCATGAGTAGCTAAACTTCTCTGTTAGGGTTATGGAAACCTTGTAAGATACTATTTGTTGCTATGAGTTTGTGAATTCTTGATGTGTATGCTACTTATATCATTGCTCTCTTCGTATTAATTAAATTCTCTTGGTTGCAAACATAGAGAACATGCCATTATAGCATTAACTTGTTCGGGAGAAAAGTTACATGTTTGGAAACGAGAGTGTGACAAGAAAATAGGGCTTCTAACCTCTATTTACACGTTAATGCCTTAACCGGATTAACTTCTTGGAGAATTTGTACCATTTGTTATACACTTTAGGCTCGGGAGAGCTAAAGTGAAATAAATCCTTGATGGTTGGGAAACACTTGGATTTAGAATTAGAATACGATTTTCTAGAAGTGCATGCATGTCTAAATTCCGCGTTACTCATAGTTAATAGAGAAGTAGAAACTACAAGGTGGACATAACCCTAACTTATTATTCTCTGTGATTAACCTTTACTAAGCAAATCATTCATTCGTTACTTTGATATTATTAATTCACGCCTAAATCAAAACCCCCCTTTTCCATGGAATTTTCGACCAACAGTCTACTAACAATTGTAACACTTAGTGACCAAGTATTTCCTGTGGGATTCGACACCCAACCTAGTTGGGTTCTATATTTGACAGCGACCGCTTACACTTTCTAACGAGATCTGTAATTTGGGCGTCATCAAATTTTGGCGCCGTTGCCGGGGAATACGGTTGTCAACTATGTTTATGATAGTTACTAGACCCTTTGGTCAAAGATTCTCGAATTTTTCTTTTTGTTTGTTGTTTTTGTTTTGTTCAGGTTTGGTAGAGTGCATGCCAAATACACGAAGATCTGGTCAGCCATTATTACCCATAAATCCTGAACCATAACTTATTGGCAGAATGGATGCACAACGTGACTTTGAAAGAAGGGCTGCTCAACTGGAGCAGGCTAGGTTAGCTGTGTTGGCAGCTGCTCAAGTGCATCAACAGAATATTGATAACCCAGGTCGGGCAACAAATCCTGATGATGAGGACCTGGGTGATGATGAGTTACTTAATCCACGGCGTGCAGATGAGGTGGCAGCACCTATGAACAGGAGAGATCGTCAAGCTAGAATGAGACCTGAACGCCGAGCTGTGCAGGATCCTTTAGATGATGATGATGACGATCTGGATGGGGATGGTGCCACAGGGGCTATTATTCCTCCGCCCTTGGCACCCGGAGCCAAGTTCAATATCACTAGCACCATGATACAGCTATTACAACTCAAAGGGTTATTTGGTGGACTTGCAGGCGATGATCCGAATATGCATCTGATCAACTTTATCTCAACATGCAAGTCGTTTGATAATCCAGGAGTTGGACAGAATGCAATTCGACTGCGCTTATTTCCATTGTCTCTATCTGGAGAGGCAACTCTATGGTTGAACGGGCTAACTCCTGATTCTATTACTAATTGGAGGCAACTAAAATACGCTTTCCTAGAAAAATTCTTTCCGCCATCCAAAAGAGCACAATTAAGAGATGAGATCAGCAATTTTCGACAGCTTCCAACTGAATCTCTTCACGAAACATGGGAGAGGTTCAAGAAGAAGCTTATGCGATGCCCAAACCATCAGATGACCAATATCCACTTGATGGAGATATTATACAGGTCTTTAAATTCGGTGACTAAGCCAGTGGTTGATAATGCTGCAGGTGGGTCATTCATGGACCTTACTTTTATTGAGGCAAGTGATATGCTAGATCGTATGAAAAAAAGAGTAGAGCTTGGCATACCAGGGATTCTGAGGTAGCAAGCTCTACTATATCTATTGGCTTGACGGCAGAACAAAGGCGAAGAGAAGAGGAACGTGACCAGGATATGGCTCACATGAAAATGCAGATGGATCTTCTTACTAAGCATTTATTATCAAGGAAGACCGAAAAGGTTAAGGCCATTGTATCACAGGGAAGAGATGAATCCAATTCTGAGGAGGAAGCAAATTATTTGAATAATCAGAGGGGTTTCCGAGGCAATGCCCAAGGAAACCAAGGTCGGAACTATTATGATAAATATGGATACAAGAATAATACTGACAGGAGTGGTTTGTATGTTCCTCCTGGAAATTGTGAGGCCGCGACATCTGGCTCTGGGAAGATGTCCATGGAAGATATGATGGCTAAGCTGTTGAAAGGAGTGGAGGCAACCAACACGGGAGTAACGGAGGTAAAAAATGACTTGTCCTCAATAAATCAATTGGTTGATTCGCATTCCACTTCAATAAAACAGTTGGAACAACAATTGAGTCAACTATCAGCGGCACTCAATCAAAGAAAAGCTGGCACCCTACCTAGCGACACCGTGCAAAATCCAAGGAATGATGGATCATGTATGGCTATTACTACCAGGAGTGGTAAGGTGTTGGAAAATCCATCCAAAGGAAAGCAGGTGGTTGATAATACAGAAGAGAATGTGATTAAAATAGATTGTGATAATTCTGTAGAAGCTGAAAGTCAGAACGTTCATGACACTACACTTAGATGTCACCAGCCTAAAAAGATTGATAATCTGAAGCAAGATAAAAAGGAAGTGGTGGAGAAAACTATTCCCCTTCCACCACCACCTTTTCCTCAGAGACTGAAGAAGAAAGATGATGACACCAGGTTCAGTAAATTCATGACTATGTTGAAGCAACTGACTATTAATGTTCCTTTGGTGGAGGCGCTGGAACAGATGCCTGGGTACACTAAATTCATGAAGGACCTTTTGACAAAGAAGCGGGCAGCAAGCTATGAGTTGGCAGATAATGTTCATCATTGCAGTGCAATTGCTACAAGATCGTTAGTTCAGAAGAAGGCAGATCCTGGTGCTTTCACTATTCCTTGCACGGTTGGATATTTCGATTTTTGCTAAGGCATTGTGCAATTTGGGAGCTAGCATCAATTTGATGCCGCTATCTATTTACAGAAAGTTGGGGTTGGGTGATCCTACACCAACCAATATACGGCTCGTGATGGCAGATAGGTCGGTAAAACGACCTGTTGGTATCTTATATGATGTATTGGTGAAGATTTCCACCTTCATTTTTCCTACAGACTTTGTTATTTTAGATTGTAAGGTGGATTCTGAAGTTCCCATAATCTTGGGGCGTCCTTTCCTTGCAACAGGAAGTGTGCTTATTGATTTAAGAGCTAATGAGATTTTATTTCGGATGAATGACGAAGTGGTCCGTTTTGATATATGCAAATCAATGAAGCAGCCCAAAGATATGAATGTGTTCTCTGTAGCTGATGTTTATTATGAAGATGAGAAAGAATTATCTGTAGAGAAGTAGCTTAATGTTGATCCATTGGCTGCCGTGCTTATAAATTTTGAGCGTGAGGATGTTGAAGAGTATGAAGAAACTATTTGTGCTCTAACAGGAATAGGGTCATATTCTCATGCTCCTAAGAAGCTGGAACTTGATCTTAAGAATCGACCTTCACCACCAGCACAACCATCCATTGAAGAACCACCAGTGCTAGAATTGAAAGAGCTGCCCAACCACCTGAAGTATGCATTTTTGGGAAGTGGTGATACTCTTCCGATTATTGTTGCGGCTGATTTAGGTGAACAACAAGTAGCGACTCTTATCTCTGTTCTAAAAAAAATACAAGAGAGACATTGGTTGGACTATTGCTGATATCATTGGTATCCCTCCTGGGATATGTATGCATAAGATTCAGCTCGAAGAAGATTGCGTGCCCATAATTGAGCATCAACGTCATTTGAATCCACCTGTGCAAGAGGTGGTGAAGAAAGAAATTATTAAGTGGTTAGATGCTGGGGTGGTGTATCTAATCTCCGACAGTAAATGGGTGAGTCCGGTACAATGTGTGCCCAAGAAAGAGGGCATGACGGTAGTCACAAATGAAAAGAATAAACTAATTCCACTCAGACCTTTCATAGGGTGGAGAGTGTGCATGGACTACCAGAAGCTGAATTCGTGGACGCTAAAGGATCACTTCCCAATGCCATTCATGGACCAAATGCTTGATCGATTGGCAGGGAAGGGATGGTTTTGTTTCTTAGATGGTTATTCCGGATATAATCAGATCTGCATTGCTCCTGAATATCAAGAGAAGACAACTTTTACATGCCCGTATGGTACGTTTGCTTTCAAACGTATGCCATTTGGGTTATGTAACTCACCTGCCACTTTTCAGCATTGTATGATGTCCATTTTTTCTGATATGGTTGAAGACACCTTGGAGGTGTTCATGGATGATTTTTCAGTAGTAGGTGAGTCGTTTGAATCATGCTTGGCAAATTTGAGTATGGCATTGCAGAGATGTGTTGAATTCAACTTGGTGTAAAACTGGGAGAAATGCTATTTTATGGTGAAGGAAGGCATTGTTCTTGGTCATAAAGTCTCTGAAAGAGGAATTGAGGTGGATCGAGCCAAGATTGAAGTTATCGAGAAACTACCACCTCTAATTTCTGTAAAGGGAGTTCGTAGTTTCCTCGGTCATGCAGGTTTTTATCGGAGGTTTATTAAAGACTTCTCCAAGATTGCTAGTCCATTATGCAAACTTTTGGAGAAGGATGCAAAGTTCGACTTTGGTGAAGATTGCTTGAAGGCATTTGAATGCCTCAAAGGGAAGCTAGTTGAATCTCCTATTGTTGTAGCACCCGATTGGTCTCTACCATTTGAAGTGATGTGTGATGCAAGTGGGGTAGCTTTGGGTGCTGTAATTGGTCAGAAAAGAGAAAGGCTATTTCATCCAATACACTATGCGAGAAAGGCCTTGAATGGAGCCCAGAAGAACTATACCGTCACAGAACAAGAGCTTCTAGCAGTTGTTTATGCTTTGGAAAAGTTCCGTGCTTACTTGTTGGGAACCAGAGTGGTGGTTCATACAGATCATGTGGCTCTGATATATTTAATGGCAAAGAAGGATGCTAAGCCAAGGCTAATTCGGTGGGTGTTATTGCTTCAAGAAGTTGATTTCGAGGTAAAGGATAGAAAAGGTTGCGAAAACCAAGTAGCTGATCATCTATCTAGACTTGAGAGTGAGCACATAGCGCAACCCGACCTTGAGATTGATGATGCATTTCCCGACGAAGAGATCCTAGCCACTATGGTGGAAGACTTACCGTGGTATGCAGACTTTGCGAACTACGTGGTAAGTAAAGTGATGCCTGAGAATCTCTCCTTTCATCAAAAGAGAAAGTTCATGCATGATGTGAAACACTACTTCTAGGATGAACCATATCTTTTTCGATGATGTGCTGATGGTGTTATTAGGCGATGCATCTCTGATGTGGAGGTGCCTAGCATCTTGGAAGCAAGTCATGCTTCCCAAGTTGGGGGTCACCATGCAGGTGATCGAACAACCATGATGGTATTGCAAAGCGTCTATTATTGGCCTTTATTATTCAAGGATGCCTATGATTTTGTGAGAAGATGTGATCAGTGTCAGAGGCAAGGCGCGATTTCAAAGCACCATGAGATGCCCATGTCTAAAATTCTTGAAGTGGAGCTATTTGATGTATGGGGTATTGATTTCATGGGCCCATTTGTGAATTCGTTTGGGATGACATATATCCTAGTTGCTGGGGATTATGTATCCAAATGGGTCGAAGCGGTAGCACTGGCTGATAATGAAGGTAAGCATGTTGTAGCATTCTTAAAGAGGAATATCTTCTCTCGTTTTGGGGTACCACGCACCATCATAAGCGATGAAGGATCACACTTTTGCAACAAACTGTTCAGAGCCGTGTTGGTGAAATATGGGGTCAAGCAGCATAAGGTAGCTACACCTTACCACCCGCAAACTAGTGGGGAGGTAGAGGTTTCTAATCGGGAGATCAAGCTGATCCTTGCTAAGACTGTAAATGCTAGTAGGAAGGATTGGTCCCGAAAGCTGGATGATGCCTTATAGGCTTATAGGACTGCGTTCAAGACACCAATTGGTATGTCACCTTACCAACTAGTTTATGGGAAGGCTTGTCACTTGCCAATCGAGCTCGAACATAAAGCGCTGTGGGCGTTGAAGCGACTTAACCTGAATTGGGATGATGCTATTAATCTGAGATTGGAACAACTGAATGAGATGGATGAATTCCGTCTACATGCGTATGAAAGAGTAGACCTCTACAAGGAACAGATGAAAAAGTACCATGATCGGAGGATTATCCAACGAAACTTACAAAAGGGTGATTTGGTACTTCTTTTCAACTCCATACTAAAGCTATTTCTAGGTAAGTTGAAGTCTAGATGGTCTGGTCCATTTAAAATTAGCCAAGTCTACTCGTCTGGAGTAGTAGAGTTAGAAAACAATGATGGTGGTGTCTTTAAGGTGAATGGCCAACGAGTGAAGCCATATATCGGTCCACTTGACTCGATAAAATGTATAGCCACCATCTATCTCGATGAAGTCTAAAGTAATCGAGATAACTATGTCGTGCCGCGATAATAAATCAAGAGCTACATGGGAGGCAACCCATGGTTTTTAATAGTTTTGTTTTACTAGGAGTTTGTTTTTGTTAAATAAAAATCCAAAAATAAGAGTCGAGCCACGACCAAAACTAAGGCGCTTGGTGGGAGGAAACCCATACGTCTAATCATTTTTTGTTGTTTTGATTAAGTGTAGGTGAAAGATGTATAAATAAGGAGATTGGTCCTAAATTTTGAGTTGAAAGTGAGCCATGCTAAAGGTGGTAAAGTAGGAATGATGGAGCAAATGCTATCAGCTAGGCATTGCCTATGCTAATCTAGGCAATAGACAAGGCAATGCCTATACTAATCTAGGAAATGGACAAGGCAAGGCCTATGAAAATCTAGGAAATGGAAAAGGCAAGGCATATACCATTGCCTATGCTTACTGCCTCACATAGGCAACGGACAAGGCATTGCCTATGCAAATCTAGGCAATACCATAGGCGCCGCCTATGCCATTGCCTATGCTCACTGTTTCAACAAGGCATTGGCAAAGGTGCCGCCTATGCCCAACAAGGCATTGACAAAGGCACCGCCTATGTCCAACTAGGCATTGACAAAAGCGCCTCCTATGCTAAGCATAGGCAAAGCATTAGGCGCCGCCTACTTATGCCTTTTTGTCTCCTAACCTGATTTTACATGGATCAAACCCGGACCATGGCTTAGGCTATAAATAGATCTTCACCCTTAGAACAAAAAGCAATTGTTTTCTCCATATAGGCGCCGCCCAAGCTTCCCCATTCTCTCAAAATTTTTCTTTTTGCTCATCTAATCTTGCAAGCTCATCTTCCAAATCCATCATCACGTAAGTTATTCTTTTATATTCCATAGTTGTTGAAATGCTACATTTATAATGATTTATTAGATTTTGAAGTGGTGTGGTGATTAGAATGTGGTTGGTTTGTTATGATACATCTAGTTGAGTAAAACAATACGTGTGGGTGTTCTTGACTTTGTTCCGACTTGTATTTGATTGTTATACACTGTCATAGTTTTATGAAGTCAAAATTGTGAAGTTAATACATAATCTTGTAAGTTGAAAGCTTGAATGTTTGAATGACTCGTTCGTCGAGATAAAGATCATGATTGACCACAAGCATGAGACGTGGTGATTATTTCTATGCATTAACTTGATACAATCTCTATGTGGTAGTCTTGTTCAAAAAGTGCATTAATCCAATGAAATAACATTGGAAAGGATAGTCAAGATTACATGAGAATATGACTGTGCTAAACATGTTGTTGGAACATATCGCCTAAATGTATGTCGATGAAGTCTGAGTAATCGACATCACTCACTTAATTAGTCTTGGCAAACAAATTAAGTGTGGGGTGGTGCCATTACTGTTTGTCTTTCGATTGAATCTTCTGAGATGAAGCTAACATGAATCTATTTTGATCTCAGGTAGAATGGCTCCAAAAGAACGACAAGGAAAAGAAAAAGTGTCCACCTCACAGAAAGGTCAGAAACGGTCAAGAAAAGAGCAAGCTGAGTCCTCCTCTTTGCAAGTGCCTCGACGCACTTTTGGGATAAAATGGGTCCTAGAGGAGGAAGGAAAGGAGTAGTACAAGAACAACAAAGTAAAAAAATATGTTCACATGGATTTGATGCAGAAGGAGAGTCTAGCAAAGAGAGAGCCCCGCATTTTGGCTAAAATAATGGCACTAAATCTTGATTTCATTTTCCGAGATATGGGGGAATGCAATCTTGATCTAATGCGAGATTTTTATGCCAATTGGTCCCCAAAGACTACCAGAAGTGAAGTAAAGATTCGGGGCCAAGTCTTGCAACTGAATGCGGAGTTCTTCAACTCTTTTATGGGCCTTCCATCTGTGGATCCATCACCGCTCAAGGAGCTTTATCACAGACCGCCCTACAGGGAAATCAGACACACACTGTGTGGAACAAGGTCCATGTCCCGGTGGATTCGTCACAAGGATAACGGTCGGCACAATACCTTCCCGTATGCTTCGTTGAACAGAGAAACTCGTATATGGTTGAGGATAGTCAACTCTTGCCTGATTCCTGGGACACAGTACACAAAGATCACACGTGATAGAGTATGCTTGGTGTACGCTCTGATGACTAATATTCCCATCAACATTGGTGCGGTTATACGATCGTCAATGCGTAAGGATAGGCTACACAAAAGGTCCCATTTTAGCTTTGGCAATTTGTTGACTGCGATCTTAAGAAAGGAGAACATTGAAGAGGAACCTGCAGATCATAAACTTCCACACAACCCGAAGAAGGTTGATCTTACGAAAGTTAAAGAGCCTGAAACTGGTCATGGCATCCACCTTACCACTGCAGAAAGACATGCTCGGGATAAAAGTTTCTTTCGCCATCTATATGGCATGACTCAGTTTACCATGATGAGTGGGGGTCGGGTTCCGACTGATGCAGAGCTTCAACAGTTGGATTATGACTACCCGATGAATGAGCATGCGCGGGCTATGTGTGGAGTAGGGGTACATTTTGAGGAACCTCTCGATGATGACGTGCCGACTGACGATAATCGCCGACTGCCAGACTCAGACGTGGAGGAAAACTCTGATGACGACGACTCTGATGATGATTCCAACGCAGGGGGTATGACCCCAGACATAGAGGAAGAGTCTGACTAATCAGGTTCTCCTTATTTATTTTCCACTGAGGGCAGTGTGTCCAGTATAAGTGTGGGGTACTGGTATTTGTATGCTGTATGGTACTTCTTTGCCTACATTTATTCTTGTTTTTCCTAATTAGTCGTAATTAGTTAATTAAATTTTCGATTTTTTTTATATTTTGCATGAAATTGTTCTGATAGACGGCATGGTATTATAACAAGAGTTTGTGCTAATTCATTACTATTAAGACATTTAGGCTCTAAGTGTGACTCACTGTGTGATAATTGTGTGGTTTAATTCATTCATCTGTTGGGTCAAGAGTCTATACTGCTCCCAATAAAGTTGACCATGTGCCTTGTGTGTGTGAGGTTGTAGTATATTCTGTGTTGTGACTGATGCTAGAACTTGTCTGGTGTGTGTGTAAAGCGAAATAAAGAGTGTAAGTTTAGGAGATGATTTAGGCATTTCTTTGGTAGCCTGTAATTGTTTACCTTTTTTTTTACCTACCTTTGTACATTATCCTAGTTAACCCCCTTTGAGCCTTTAGCTATTTTCTTTGACAACTTCATATGTAGCCTAATCCATTTTTTTTTCAAGACCATAATTTGATCCAAATTCCTAAGCGCTTTAAATTGTAGAGTCATATGACAAAATAAGAGGAAATTGGGTGAGAGTGATGCCTCAGAGTGTATTGGTAATTGAAATTGTTGTGAAAAAGAGTGTCTATCATAGAGGTGTTTTATAAAAAAAAAGAAAAGAAAAAAAAGAAAAGAAAAAGAAATAGAAAAATAAAAAGATAGTTGTGTTTATAATTGAATAACAAAATAGGTGAAAAGGGGTGGTAGATGAAAGGAAAGTAGAGGGGTTGTTTAAAAGAGAGTGTTAATGACATAACGTAGTGTATTAAAGCGCTTAGGGAACATAGTCACTATTTCTGGCCAAAATAGTCCTACCTATCCCTTAGCCTACATTACAACCTGTAAAGACCTATTTGATCCTAAGCTTAGCATTCCGATATTAGTAGAGCATTACACTAAGGGCAAGCCTATGGTCATCAGTTGCAACATAAGAATTCTTTGTGAGAGTGAGAGCAAGGAGAGTCTTATACCCATGTTTCGAATAATGCAAAACTTTTAAGTGATTATGGGCGATATCTTATGTGAGACACACTTGGTTGATGATATTTGGGTAGTGTTATATGATTCTTTGTGGTTTAACTTGTGGATACGAATTAACCATCCTCACGAGTCTATGTTGGAGGTTGAATTGTTTCTACGAATGATCAAGAAACCTACTCTTTGTTAATGATTGCCATGCATGTCTTGTTGAACATTTTGTGTTGCTACTGTGAAATTCTAGTTAGATGTTTGCATGGACGTAATATTTTGTTCAAGGACGAACAAAGCTTTAAGTGTGGGGTGGTGATGTTGGGCATATTTATACCCCTAAGAACCATAATTTACCCATATTTTAGCTAAGTTTTAAGGATAAAATATATAATTCCTGGACTTTTAGTCCATTTTCCTTTAAGTGAGCTAACCTATGTGATTAGCATGCTTTCAGGTATTAATGATGAAGATTTCAGCACTTTGTGGACCTTTGGGCAGCAAAGGAAAACTTAATATAAGAGGGAAGGTAGCTTTTGGAAGCTTGTGGACTGAATGTGATGCATGGAGAACTTGTCCCGGGCAAAATCAGTATTTCTAAATACTTAGGGATGCAACAGTAACTTAGTAGGACAAGGATGTTATAAAAACCTTATTTGCTGAATTTTTCAGCATTCATTCATTCGATCATTAGTCATTACTCAGTTTACAGATTCTGTAAGTTTAAGAGAGATAAAAATGCTAAGGCTACACGAACGGCTAAAGGGAAGAAAAACGTCAACCTCTTGTTTGACGCCAAACTCATCCCCATCGTGAGATTATTCTAACTTTGGTATGATGATGATGTATTCTTTGATTTCCGTCGTATCCATGAGTAGCTAAACTTCTCTGTTAGGGTTATGGAAACCTTGTAAGATACTATTTGTTGCTATGAGTTTGTGAATTCTTGATGTGTATGCTACTTATATCATTACTCTCTTCATTTTAATTAAATTCTCATGGTTGCAAACATAGAGAACATGCCATTATAGCATTAACTTGTTCGGGAGAAAAGTTACATGTTTGGAAAAGAGAGTGTGACAAGGAAATAGGGCTTCTAACCTCTATTTACACGTTAATGCCTTAACCGGATTAACTTCTTGGAGAATTTGTACCGTTTGTTATACACTTTAGGCTCGGGAGAGCTAAAGTGAAATAAATCCTTGATGGTTGGGAAACACTTGGATTTAGAATTAGAATACGATTTTTTATAAGTGCACGCATGTCTAAATTCTGCGTTACTCATAGTTAATAGAGAAGTAGAAACTACAAGGTGGACATAACCCTAACTTATTATTCTCTGTGATTAACCTTTACTAAACAAATCATTCATTCGTTACTGTGATATTATTAATTCACGCCTAAATCAAAACCCCCCTTTTCCGTGGAATTTTCGACCAACAGTCTACTAACAATTGCAACACTTAATGACCAAGTATTCCCTGTGGGATTCGACACCCAACCCAGTTGGGTTCTATATTTGACAGCGACCGCTTACACTTTCTAACGAGAGATGTAATTTTGGCGTTATCACATACTCAGTACATATTTTATACTGACGTCCCCCACGGGGAACCTACATTTCATGTTGCAGGCACAGGTACCTCAGCTCATATACTGCACAAGTAGGAGCCAGGATATCCAGCTGCTTTTGGTGAGCTCCAGTTTGCTTCGGGGCTTTCCGTGTCATATCCAGTCACTTTTGGTATTGTATAGAAATTAGTTATATGGCGGGGTGTGTCCTGACCTTAGTTAAACTCTATGTATTGTCTAGAGGCTTTGTAGACCTAATGTACAGTCAAGGTGGTATTTTGTTAATAGACGTGATGGCTCCAACGACCAAGTATTGTATATACATATATATGTGTGCTCGAGCTTATACAGGTGATTATTTCCTTTTATATGCGACATGATACTTTCCTAATTTCGGGTTGTCATAGAGGTATGCATGAGAAGTATAAGGTTATGAGCTGGTTCTCCCAGGCCTCCTCGGTTACAGGTGCCAGTTCGCCCCAATAAGATTTGAGGCATGACAAAAGTGGTATCAGAGAAGTTCGTCCTAGTGAGTCCTCAAAGCCGTGTCTACGTAGAGTCTTGTTTATCGGTGTGTCATGCACCGCATCTATAAACAGGAGGCTATGAATATTTAGGAATTGTCTCTTTTCTTCATGTCTTAGATCGTGCAATAGAGCCTATATTGTATATGAAGTCATAGTTGACCACTGAATCCGTTTGTTTCTCTTATTATAGTAATGATGCCGGTTACCAGAAGTAAGAATACCGGTAAGCAAGTAGATGTGGCTGCCGGAGAGAGGACTAGTAATTCACCCACTATACCATCTAATCAAAGTAAGGCTCCAGCTGAGCATGCATTAGAAACTTCTTCCACTCCGGAAGAAATAAGGGGGAAGAGAACTATATCCCCAGAGCCACCTATTAATGTTGCTGATCAAGATCTTAGAAATGCAGTGCAACTTTTGACTTGTATAGTTGCTGGGCAAGCTCAAGGGAAAGCCATTCCTACCACGGGTCCTAGTGGTACAGATAGGGTAGCTAGCCTTCGAACATAGGATTTTCTTAAGATGGATCCTCCCACTTTTACTGGATCAGATCTTAACGAAGATCCACAGGACTTTATTGATCAAATTCAAAGGGCCTTAGATGTTATGCATGTAACGTGTAGAGAGACAGTGAAGTTAGCAGCGTATAGATTCAAAGGGGAGGCTATATATTGGTACGAGGACTGGAAATGATCTAGGGGTATTGATGCACCCCCAGCTACTTGGAAAGAGTTCAAAGAGGCATTTCTTGATCATTATCTTCCATTCGAGATTCGCCGGTACCGTGCAGATCAGTTTTTAAATCTTTGTTAGGGGAATATGAGCGTGAGGGAGTACAGTCTCCAATTTAATTCCTTGTCGAGATATGCTCCTAATGTTGTAGCTACTATGGATGACAGAGTTCATCAATATGTGGATAGACTGGATCCATATCTGGTTAGAGATTGTACTATTGCCGCTTTGAACAAAGATAAGGACATAGCGAGGATCCAAGCTTTTTCACAGAAAATAGAAGATCAGAGGCAGAGGAGAAGAACATAGGAATTAGAAAGAGGATATTCCAAGAGGGCCAGATCTACAGGGTAGTTCATGGCATCCCAAGAAGGGTTCAGACCACAGTTTTCTGCTAGACCACCTAGGCCATTATCTTCTTATTCTGAAGCTAGTGCCCCACCATAGTTCTAAGGGTCCAGGGGAAATCAATTTAGACACATAAGTGAGAGTCAAAGTTCGTGGACAGTGGGGTACCAAAGGCAAAGGAATATGAGCCAATCGAGACCTCCTCGAGAGCCATACAATAAATGTGGAAGGTATTATTTGGGAGCATGTTGGATGGGAACCAATGTTTGCTTTTGGTGCGGTATGTCGGGGCATATGATGAGAGAATACCCACAAAGGGGCATAGGGGGTATGGCACGACCTACGGGGTTATTTGTTGCATCATCATCATCGATGCCTTATTCAAAAAGGGGTGCACAACCAATGGGTCATGTTAGAGGTGATAGAGGATCCACGAGTTCTAGCGGGGCTCAAAATCGTACGTATGCTCTAGCGGATTGATAGAATTTAGAGGCTTCCCTAGATGTGGTTACGGGTATGATTTCTATCTTTTCATTCGATGTATATGCCTTAATTGATCCCAGTTCTACATTATCTTATGTTACTCCATTGGTTGCTGGAAAGTTTGAAAGAATACCCAAATTATTAGTTAAGCCATTTGAAGTGTCCACACCAGTTGGGGAATCTATTATAGCTAGAAGGGTTTACCGAAACTGCATAGTAACTATTTGTGGTCGTGATACGATCGCTGGTTTTGTGGAGTTAGAAATGGTAGATTTTGATGTTATAATGGGTATGGACTGGTTGGCGTTTTGTTATGCCACAATTGATTGCTGCATGAAAAAGGTATATTTCCATTTTCTAAATGAATCAGTCCTTGAATGGAAAGGTAAAATTAGTGCGCCAAGAGGTAGATTTATTTCTTATTTTAAGGAAAGAAGAATGATTTCCAAGGGATGCATATATCATTTAGTTAGAGCAAGGGATACAGAAGCGGAGCCACCAACTCTTCACGCTGTTCCGGTGGTAAATGAATTTTCTGATGTATTTCCTGAAGATCTTCCAGGTTTGCCTCCTGAACGAGAAGTAGAGTTTGGTATAGATGTAATACCATACACCCAACCAATCTCCATTCCTCCGTATAGAATGTCCCCAGAAGAATTACAAGAATTCAAAGAGCAATTGAAAGATTTGCTAGAGAAGGGATTCATAAGGCCTAGTATGCCCCCCTGGGGAGCACCGTGTTATTTGTACGCAAAAAGGATGGCTCGCTGAGGATGTGTATTGATTATCAGCAATTGAATAAGGTGATTATTAAGAATAAATATCCTCTCCCAAGAATTGATGATTTATTTGATCAGTAACATGGCGCCAAGTGCTTTTCTAAGATTGATTTGAGGTCAGGTTACCACCAAGTGAGGGTCAAAGAGAAGGATATACCCAAGACAACTTTCTGAACACGGTATGGTCATTATGAGTTTCTAGTTATGTCATTTGGGCTAACAAATACACCCATAGTTTTTATGGATTTGATGAATAGGGTGTTTAAGCCATTCCTGGATGTATTTGTGATAGTTCATAAAGATGATATTCTTGTTTATTTTAGATCAGAAGAGGTCCATGCCAATCACTTACGACAGGCATTGCAGACTCTTCGTGATTGTAAGCTTTATGAAAAGTTCCCTAAATGTGAGTTTTGGTTAAAGTCGGTGGCATTTTTGGGTCATATTGTATCTAGTGAAGGGAAAAAGGTTGATGCTCAAAAGATATAAGCTGTGAAGAACTAGACAAGGCCCACAACGCCTATGGAGATTCATAGTTTTCTTGGGTTGGCTGGTTATTATAGAAGGTTTGTTGAAGGCTTTTCTTCCATTTCAGCACCCTTAACCAAGCTAACCCATAAAGTATCCAAATTCCAATGGAATGATGCCTGTGCGAAGAGTTTTCAAGATTTAAAGAACAAGATGATTTCTACACCCGTGTTGGTACTTCCAGAAGGCACCGAAGGGTATATAGTGTATTGTGATGCTTCCATAATTGGTTTAGGATGTGTATTGATTCAACATGGTAAGGTAATAGCATATGCTTCTAGACAATTGCGGCCACATGAGAAAAATTATCCTACACACGATCTTGAGCTGGCAACAATTATTTTTGCTTTAAAGATATGGTGCCACTACTTATATGGGGTTCATGTTGATATATATACTGACCATAAGAGCTTGCAATATATTTTTAATCAGAAGGATCTAAATTTAAGGTAGCGGAGATGGCTTGAACTATTAAAGGACTACGATGTTGATATCTTGTACCATCCAGGGAAAGAAAATGTGGTAGATGATACATTAATTCGTAAGGCTATGATGGAGCCTATATAAAGGCAAGGGATGATTAAAGATCTTCACCAGTTAGCTAGTTTGGGAGTTCGCCTTCTTGAAACTCCAGATAAAGAGATTATCGTACATAATGCTGCGGAATCTTCATTAGTAGCTGAACTGAAAGAGAAGAAATATGCAGATCCTATTTTATTATAGCTTAAGGAGAACGTTCAGAGTGGTGCGACCAAGGCATTTGATCTTACGCGAGAAGGAGTACTTCAGTGCCAAAACCAATTGTGTGTGCCGGATGTAGACGGGCTAAGAAAGAAGATTATGACAGAGGCACATTGTTCAAGGTATTCTGTTCATCCAGGATCAACCAAAATATATCAAGATTTGAAAGATATGTATTGGTGGAATGACATGAAGAAGAGCATTGCAAAATTTGTAGCTGAATGTCCAAATTGTCAAAGAGTTAAAGTTGAGCACCAAAAACCCAGAGGTTATATGCAATGCATTGATCTTCCAAGCTGGAAGTGGGACATGATCAACATGGATTTTGTTATTGGTTTGCCTCGTACATCCCGGAAGTTTGATTCTATATGGGTGATTTTTGATAGGCTTACCAAATCCGCATATTTCCTACCAGTTAGGACCACTTACACAGTTGAAGAGTATGCGAAGCTGTACATTAAAGAGATAGTCCGATTACATGGAGTGCCAATCTCTATTATATCAGATCGGGGAACCCAATTTACCGCAAACTTTTGGAAGTCTTTTCAGAGGTGTTTGGGAACATAAGTGAAGTTGAGTACAACTTTTCACCCTCAAACAGATGGACAAGAAGAACGTACCATCCAAACACTTGAAGATATGCTACGAGCTTGTGTAATAGATTTTAAGGGAAACTGGGATGATCATTTACCTCTTATTGAGTTTTCCTACAATAATAGCTATCATTCAAGTATCAAAATGGCACTATATGAATCTTTATATGGAAGGAAGTGTAGATCACCAATAGGATGGTTCGAAGTGGGTGAAACTCTTTTGTTCGGACCGGATCTTTTTTATCAAGCCATAGAGAAGGTTAAAGTAATTTAGCAACGACTGAAAATAGCCCAAAGTCAACACAAGTCATATGCGGATAGTAGAAGGAGAGGGCTAGAGTTTTCTATAGGTGATTGGGTATTTTTGAAGGTATCACCAATGAAAGGGGTAATGAGATTTGGCAAGAAAGGGAAGTTGAGTCCACGTTATATAGGCCCGTATAAGATCACTCGAAGGTTTGGACAAGTTTCATATGAATTAGAGCTACCCTAAGAGCTCTCATCATTACATCCGTTATTTCATGTGTCAATGCTTCGAAAGTGCATCAGAGATCCATAACATCTCTTCTATTGAGGATGTACAAGTTGCGGAATATCTTACCTATGAGGAAGTGCCTATTGCTATTCTAGAACGCCAAGTTAAGAAGATGAGAAATAAAGAGATAGCATCTATGAAAGTATGTTGGAGAAATCGTCAAAGGGAAGAGATTACATGGGAAGCTGAGGAAGCAATGAAATCTAAGTACGCTCATTTGTTCAAATATGAAGAGGAAGTTTAAGAAACAGAGTTAGAACATTAACAGGTAATTTTTTTTATATATGCATAGTATTTATGTGATGATGTGAATATTAATGATGGACTTGAACTTGTTTCGGTTGAATAACTACGCTAACATTCGAGGACGAATGTCCTAAAGGGGGGAAGGATGTAACACCCCGTATTCAAGTACGTGCATTGGCGTATTCAAGTACGTGTATTGGTCTAATTAATTTTTTATTTTATTTATACCAGAATTTGCCCGTCGATGGTTCCATGCGAAGGTTATTGAATAAGATTTCCAACGATATAAAGATTTCCAAAAACGGATAGGTTTCGGATATAATCGATCACGTTCGAAACTATAAAATGGTGGCCGGGATATTTGGGAATAGTAAATGTGCAAGAAAATTTCCTGCACACAAACTACTGAGGCCAGCCGAATTTTTGGGTCAACTTCGAACGATCATAACTCCCTTAATATAATGAACTGGGAGAGCTGCAACCTAAGAAAAGAAATATATTTTAGTCTTATTTCCAATTCAATTGGTTTCATCCAAATCCAACGTCTGAGTAAGGAGTTATACCCATTTTACTTCTGCCTATCAAAACAGATTTTTAGGGTAAACTTCAAACGACCATAACTCCTTGTACAGGACTAACTGGATGACCTACTTTATATGAAATGAAATACATTTGAATTATATTTCCAACGATACCAATTTCATTCAAATCCGATATCAGAGCAAAGAGTTATGGTCGATCTACTTTAGCTTATCAAAACAGTCCACCGAAGGACAGATTTGACATTATTTAAATTTTAAAGGCATTTTGGTCATTTCCTATTATATTATGGATGGGAATATGTGTATATATACATGTACATGAGTTCAAAAACTCATTTTCATCATCAATCATTGAGAAAGAACAAACCCTAGCCAAATTTGACCTTTAAATTACTTTTGATTCAACCGTAGAAATTCCAAAGTAATCTGATAACTGCGTTTGTCATCTCGAGAGCTTCGAATGACACCTATTATTTGTGCAAACAAGATTGCATAATCAAGAGGTGAATTCTAAGGTATGAATATTGTTTACCTTTGTTCTTTTCCATATGTATATGTGTGATAGAGGATTATATGTATTGGTTGTTATTGAAAGGTGATGGAAATAGGGTTATGGACTATTTTTCATGGTTTGGTTGTATTTAATTGTGGAAGTTGGATATGGTAATTGAGTTATGGAATGTCGATATGGTGATATACTATTGAATTGATGATTATTTATGTCTATGGCTCAATTTGGTTTAATGGATTGGTTGGAAGTGTGGTCCACTCCTATTACGATTTATTCACTTGTTTCTGATTTCTATTGAGCTCCTATATCATATGTGATTATCTACAGCTTCACATACTCAGTACTTATTTTGTACTGATGTCCCCCACGTGGGACCTGTATTTCATGCTACAGGCATAGGTACCTCAGCTCATACACCGCACAAGTAGGAGCTAGGATATCCAGCTGTTTTTGGTGAGCTCCAGTTTGCTTCGGGGCTTTCCGTGTCATATCCAATCACTTTTGGTATTGTATAGATGTTAGTTATATGGCGGGGTGTGCCACGACCTTAGTTAAACTCTGTGTATTATCTAGAGGCTTTGTAGACCTAATGTACAGTCAAGGTGGTGTTTTGTTAATAGACGTGATGATTCCAACGACCAAGTATTGTATATACATATATATGTGTGCTCGAGCTTATACAGGTGATTATTTCCTTTTATATGCGACATGATGCTGTCCGAATTTCGGGTTGTCATAGAGGTATGCATGGGAAGTATAAGGTTATGAGCTGGTTCTCCCGGGCCTCCTCGGTTACGGGTGCCAGTACGCCCCAATAGGATTTGAGGCGTGACAATAATGATCTGGTGATACCCCGCATAACAATCCACAAAAGAAGCAAGATCATGTTTAGCACAATTGTCCAACAAAATATGGATATTAGGAAGTGAAAAATTATCTTTCGGACTTGCTTTATTTAAATCACTATAATCAACACACATTCGCACTTTGCCATCCTTATTTGGAATAGGGACAATATTTGCCAACATGTAGGATATTGGGACACTCGAATGACTTTAGCCTCAAGTTGCTTCGTGATTTCCTCTTTGATTTTTACACTCATGTCAGTTTTGAGCTTTCTTAGATTTTGCTTAACAGAAGGAAAAATAGGATCAATTGGCAACTTGTGAACGACCAAATCAGTGCTCAAACCTAGCATATCATCATAAGACCACTCAAAGAGGTCTTTATACTCATGCAAAGCTTCAATTATAGCTTTCTTTTGTTGTGGTTGAACATGTACACTTTTCTTAGTCTCCCTCATATTTCATGATCTCCTAAATTGATCACCTTAGTTTCTTCCAAACTAGGATTTGTCTTATTCTCAAACTGTTTGAAATCTTTACTTATATCCTCAAATGCTTCTCCTTCATCGTATTCAACTTCTTTATTCATTATTTCATAATTAGATTGGGTTTTTAAATCTGGTTTACAATTCTTCATGCATGTCATGTCATTAGAATAGGCATAGAAAAAACTGTATAATAGAAAATGAATAAATAAAAATCAGACTCAAAATAAAATTAAGGGAAACTACGCTTTATTAAAAAAATATATAGAAAGAGTTTTAACCTAAAATACCAAGTTTAAAGTTCTGAATTACAATCCTAGAATGATTCAAATTACAGGAGTAAAAACAAATAAACTACTAAGACTGTAAGATAAACAAAAAAACTACCAAAACTCCTTTATAATAGGGAGAGGAGTGGCCTCCTAATTGTTAAGATGGCATCAGGGCCGACAAACTGCACATCTGTATTACTGGTACCTTCCCTAATTTCAACCATATCAGCTTCAATGAACATATTCTGAAAAAGGCCAATCAACTCTGTATCATCATCATTCATTGATTCTGCAGTAGGTAACTTGGACGATCCAACAACACTGAATTTGATGAAAGACTCGTGAAGTGGAGGTATCAGCTTGGTAAGTGACCATGAATCTTTCTTGCACTTTTTAGCCTTCTTTATATCTTTAGCAGTAAGCTCGTATCCCAAATAAAAAGTACCAAAGTTCTCATAGAGGTTTACCGGATGAACTATGCCTTGCAAAAACATCCTTAGACCTTTTCCTGGTTTGAAACCATGCTTCAACATTTCATTCACTACCATAACAGATGCAGAGGACAATTGTGGTCTTGCGATGAGATTTCCCTTGAGGATATGCTCAACAACCACTACCTCAGAAGCTTGATGAATTAACACATTATCTGCAGTATCTTCTTCGATGGAGGAAACAAAGTAGTCTTTATACATGGATAAGTCTTCTTCACCATGAACAATTATTTCTTGCCTATCGTGTTCAAATTTGACCATTTAATGCAATGTTGATGCGACTGCTTTAGCCCTATGAATCCATGGCCTTCCCAATAACATATTATATGAAGTTTCAATGTTCAGCACTTGGAAATCCATAGAAAACTCCACAGGTCCAATTGTTAATATGAACTCTATTCCACCAATGGCATCAGTTTTTTATCCGTCAAAACCTTTGACGCATACATTATTAGGTCGGATCTTTTCCACATTAACATTAAACATTTGAAAAGTTGACATAGGACAAATGATAGAGACTGATCCTCCATCAATTAACACTCGAGTGACGATGGAATGTTAACATTTCACAAAAATGTACAGACCTTTGTTATGCTCAGTTCCTTCCATAGGCAATTCATCGTCTGAGAAAGTAATTTTATTTGCTTCAAGTATCCTTCCAACAACTTTTTCCAGCTGATTAACTCTAATCTCACTGGGAACACATGCTTCATTAAGAATCTTCATTATAACCTTGCGGTGTTCCTCTGAATGTATCAATAAAGACAACAATGAAATCTGTGCTGGTGTCTTCTTCAACTGTTCTACAACAGAATGTTCTAACAATTTTATTTTCTTTAAGAATTCTTCAGCTTCTTCATCAGTGACAAGTTTCTTGACCGTCATTCGTTCTTTATTGCCTTGTTTATTCTTTCTTAACTCTACTGGAGCATAATATCTTCCAGATCGAGTTAATCCTCCTACTTTATCTACATCTTCAGTCACTTCTTTCCCCTTGTACATCACCACAATGCAATCATAATTCCAAGGGACTACCTTAGCATCAACCATAGGAAGCTGTGACACTGGTTTAATAACAATAGGAGCTGTGGGAGCTCCTTTTATGATTAAAAGAGGCTTATTGGATCTTTTGGGAATAATGAGTTTCGACTTTATTTGACTTGACCCAATATTTTCTGAAATCTCTTTCACCACCACCAAGGGAACATTCGATGATTCGGGTTTTATTATCACCACCTCCGCTTCTGCAGGCTTTTCTTTTGTCAAATCCACAACATTTGCTGATTTTTCTAAATTAGTTTTAATTTTAATGATCAGCTTAAAGGAAATTGTAGCATCTTCAACGCTGAGTATCACTTCGAGCATGTTTGTTTCATTATGATCTGGCAACGGATTTTGATTGACATTTGGAGCGTCTGAACTTTCTACCTTGATCTGTTGGGTATTAATCAACTCTTGAATGACTCTTTTCAGATACCAACATTTCTCTGTGTTGTTCCCTGGTGCATCAGAACAGTATCCACATCTTCTAGAATAGTCCAAGTTCTTTGGAGGAGGATTCAGGATCCTTTTCTTAATTGGGTTTAGAACATTCATTTTTCTTAGTCTATGAATAAACTAGTGTAGGATATTCCTATAGGAGTGAAATTATCCTTTACCATGTTATCCCTTTTGAATTCTGCTCTAGGCCAAAAATTAGACCTGGGAGGGCCTCTTTGAACTTGCGGGACCGGTAGATGATTTTGGATGGCTGGTGCACGCCATTGCGGGTAAAAAGGAGCCCGAGCATATGGTTGTACATTGTAAATCGGATATTGAGGTGAAGGAACAAAACATAATGGATTTTGTGCGTATGGTTGAGGCGCACCCCTCTAATTTTGTCGTGGACTTGGCACAACAGTTGCTACATCCTCTTTTCTTTCCTTTCCCCCAAAAATTCCTGTACCACTTTGAATTGCCTGTGTTGTTGCTTTCAAAGTGGCTTGACTGATGATTTTTCCTGATTTTATTCAATTTTCTACCATCTCTCAAACTTTTATAACTTCGGCGAATATGCTTCCGATAGTAGAGAGAAAATGATGGAAATAATCTGGCTCTTGTGTTTGCAGAAAAATATCAACCATTTCAGATTCTTTTATCGATGGTCTGACTCTTGAAGCCTGCTCTCTCCATCTGACGGCATATTCTCAAAAACTTTCGGTCATTTTTTTTCTCATGTTGGCAAAGATAGTGCGATCTGGCACTATCTTAATGTTATATTGAAATTGTTGAACAAAATCCCAAGCCATGTCATCCCATATATGCCAACGGGAAATATCTTGATCAATGAACCATTCAGAAGCTATTCCTGCTAGGCTTTCTCCAAAGTAAGCCATCAATAATTCCTCTTTTCCTCCTGCACCCCTTAATTGATTACAGAACTTCTTCAAGTGAGCCACAGGATCTCCATGACCTTCATATTTATCAAACTTTGACATTTGAACCCTATCGGCAAATGGACATTAGGAAACATACACAAATCCTTGTATTAAACACTTTTTAGTCCACCTAATCCTTGCATATTTCTCATACTCTGCTCCAGGCTTCTGACTTTTCTAGCCATCTCCTCCTGTTCCTTATTCTTAGCAATATTATAAACCACGATAGGAGTATCGTATTGATGAACATGATAACGTGGATTTTGGGATTTGAAAGTCATTTCAGGAGGATACAACATATCATGACTTGGTTTCCCCATATTCTTCGGTACTGTCGGTTGAGTACCAGCAGTAGTTGTAGATACAGAAGTAAACACTGGGTTATTTACGACAGAAGGATTTGGTGAGTGCATGGTAGAAGTACCAGAAACTCCAGGCATATTAGCCAATGGGCCAAATCCTGGTGGGTAAAATGGATCACTAGTTTGAGTTGGGTCAGAATTTGGATCATTCAAAGTCGAAAGTCCCGGGATTGAAGAAGGCGGGGCTTGTCCATTCAACCAAGCTTGGTACATCTCTTCCATCTGTTGTTTCAATGACTTTATTTCTTCCATTGATGCTACTTCCTGCGAAATCAACTGATTTTGCTCTTCTTCACAGTCAGACCCTATACCTTCTCTGTGGGTCATTTTTATTTTACCCTTGTATCTGGTGTTATACGGATGTGATGCCAGTTTAAACCACAAACCAACCACTAATTACTTTATCTTTCTGTAACCAAGTAGCAAACAGGTGAGTGTTATATTTTTAACACATTATAATACCAAGTTATATGTCATACTTCTATATGCATTTTCCAACCTATCATGGAAGGCTTTGTGTTTCATCCCAGCTTTTTAGGCATATTTTTTCAAAAGTTATGATCGAACCCTTTGGAGAGTTGCCTACGTATCATGCCAGGACATGAATTAGATCTTACGTAGTTCGGAAGGAATTTAACAAAATGATTGTTTTGTCTCTTTTCTTCTTTTTTTTATTAAAGAAAATAAATAAAGTAAGTGAAGTAAAACATATGTAATATATATAGAAATAAACAATCAACTTCATTACATTCTATAATATAAATACGACAAAATAACTGACCCAACTCCTGAAATAAAACCTACTAACTGACATCTAAAAACTAAAATACATAATATCTAAACAAGAATTTTTAATACTGAAAATGAAAAACTATGAAAAAGAAAACAACTATATATTCAAGGAGACTTCATCATAATATGTCCTCCCAAACTCAAATATATGTCCTCCAATGAAGTAGTGAGACGCTGTACGAAAGCTGGTACTTGTGCTAAAAAGTCCTCACGATCCAACTGCTGATAATCTAAACCCATTCTGGCAGTATCTTGTGCTACACGATGGACCTTCCCTCGAAGAGAACTGAAGGCCTGATCCCACTCCTGGGCCTTTCGATCTCATAAATCAACCATCTCTCGCACGCTATTTACGAGCAGAAGAAACCTCCAACTGTTCTCGCAATATTCCTCTTTCACGGATCCACTGAGATCTCTCTTGATCAAATTCTTATTAAATGTTCTTTTCAAATTCTTGCAGTTGCTGTCGGGGAGATTCAACAAGTTCTACAACATGTGACCCTCTAGTGGTAGCCAGTTTGATTTATGCCCGAAATGCAACCCCAATATCTGCTGATTTAGCTTTCTGTTCAGCAAATTTCCTTTGTTGTTCATCTATTTTTTCCCTGGCATGCTCTAATTCTGCTCTCAAAGCTTGGTTGGCCTCATGATGTTCTTGCATGGATCTCTCAATTCCTATCCTAATTGCAGCTTCCTGATCTATAGGTCTCCTAATCAATCTTTTTGGTATGACAGGCGGACTCGACTGTTCTTCAAACCATTCACGGTAATCTGGGTGTACTTCTCCTTTCTCACGCTCTATGACCATCATTTCAATCCCCATGATACGACAACTTTCCCAAATCTGCTGGGTCAATTCCTCCGTTAGTGGGATCTCTAGTTTGACCTCAAATACAAACTCGGTCATATTTTCCGTAATGGGAATTATTTGATGTCTTCCAAGCTGACGTAAAACTATCAATGGAACATACAGTTGAACACCCCTAATACCCATTAATAATAAGAACGGTCGAATGACAGAACTGTGCATGACATTCCTCCAAGGGAACCAAGGGATATTCCAAGTGATTTTATCTGCTTCCAGAGAACGAAAAAGCTTAACCCAATCTCTAACTCCTTCTGGGCATTTATATTTCTCTAACCTCTCTTCGTAATCTTTGATGTGATTTTATATTTCCAGATTAAATCTTGCCATTGTAGGACGTCGGTAGAGATGCTCCACAATCCACATCTGTAATAAGATATTACATCCCTCGAAAAACTCTTTCCTTTCTAACAAATAGTCAAAGCACGATAGATATCTGCCAGGATCATTGGCACCATAGTATAATCTTTCTTAATCAGTATCTTTACCACTCCTACTAAACGAATGTTAATTTTTTGTTCTCTCCTTGGGAAGACCATAGTGCCTAAAAAGGCGACCATGAATGCAAATCGTCAGTGAACCTTCCAGGCCTCAAAATTCCCCTTATTACAGAGCTACTTACCATACTTTTTGAACCCCTCTTGACTTTTGTATCTATCATACAAAAACTGCAAGGAAACCCAACCTTTTTTCATTGATTCTTCTTTTGAATTCCTTATGTTCATGAGTTTACAAAATTTGTTTATCGAAATGAGTCTCGGGGATATAAGTTTCTTCCAATGTATATCCCTATATCCAACATAGTCCGCTATCTCCTCTACAGTAGGAGTTAACTCAAAATCCAAAAAATGAAACACATTGTTCTTTGGGTCCCAGAAGGTTAGTAACGAATCAATCACCTCCCTATTAGGCTTTATTGTCATAATACTCGTCAAAAAACCCAAATACTTATGTATCCATTTCGTTCCACCACAACCAAAGCTGCAAAGGGGTACAATCCATAACCTGAAGCAGTACACTCCCATCTCTCTTTCTCTTTGGACGCTTTCCACGAATAGGGGAGACATTTTATAGATATTGACAAGGACATGAAATTAATAAATGTCTAGATTTAGGCTGAAATTAATTCATTAATTTTTGAAAAGAATTTTTTAACTTGACTTGAGAACTATGACTGATAATATATTTAGAAAAACATTTATTTAAGTTGACTCTTATAAATTTTTTTTGCAATAACAGACCTCTAGACAATTTTAACTATATATTTGGAGACAATACCCCCCTAAATATACTTAAGAGAACGAAAATAAAATAAAATATTTTAGAAAATAAAGAAAAATAGAATGATCGTTTCATGTATGAAGTTGTATAAAATTTTTGTCTCACGACCCCTAAAGGTTTAGGACTGTTAAAATATATGTTTACATATTTTATTACTTTACAGATAAGCAGAGAATAAATATATAACTTGGAAGAGAGCATTCTTCAGAGTCATTGTCACACAGAGAAAAGTAAGAGACTCAAACATTGGGTCCCTCTGTAAAGAATCACAGATATAGGCTTTTATCTCTCATTTATTCAAGGGCGCTATACTAGAAATTCACCAAGATAGAGAATTTCAGCAATAACATTGAAAAGAGTAGGTGATTACAGTATAGTGATGCGTGCAAGATTCCTTCTATCATGAATGTTCGCCCCGGGGATAGGAAGGGATGGGATGTCAGCTCTTGTTTTCCTAGGTAGAGGATGTCCTTATAGAGCATATATGATGATTCAAGCTCTTGGGCAGTACTCCCCACTTTAGCTTTAAAAACTCACTTCTTAAATAAAGATATTTGAATGGCATAGCGATCCCCGCTGATGATTTTTACCTCATTCTTGATATTGCACTACAAGACAAAGACCTGTTTTTAGGCGAACCCCTAGTATGTACTTGTGTTGTTTATCCTAATGGGGAACCCTGCTATCCCTTGTTCAAACAAAGGGTTATACCTATAGCTCGATAATTCATTATCTATAGGTACCTAGGGTCCTTTGGGGGTGCCCTAGTGCTAAGGTTCATTCGATTCCCTTCTCAGCCAGATCTCTAGTCTGCATTCGAGGCTACTCTTTTGATCTCGTCAATTGCTTGGTTAGTCTCATTGTGCTTAGCAGATATGGACTCCAGGAGGACTCTGACTTCTCTTTAAATGAGACCACCAAAAAAACCTAATTAAGCTTCACGTAAGATAGATAAAGTATGGTATCGACACGATTATTAATGATAGAAGATCCGAAACACAGAAAGAGCTAGAAAAGTCAGTAGCAACCCTCTCTCCATAAAATTACTAACAAAGTAGGAGAGGAAGAGAAGATTCCTATCCATCCCATCCCCGGATGAAAGTAAGCATGGTTCCTAAGTTTGAAGAAGGATGTTCAGGCCTTAGAAAGTCAAATGCTTAAAATAGAAGGATCCTCAGTCCCCAGTCAAACTTTTTTGGGTTAGGAGTGATATCCTCGGCTTATCTATCTTTAAAATGAAAGACGAAGACATTGAATAAGGTACACCGGGAAAACCACTTCGTACAAGAACAATAGCATTCACAGCGGAACAAACGGATCGGATAGGATAAGATCTAGCTCAAGCTAGCCTAGCTGCCTAAAGCCTATCTAAAATGGCCTCGTCTTGAGTGTCTCGGCTTAAGTTCAAAGATCAAGCTTGGAAAAAGTGAGGGAGAAGCAAAAGTATGAGGTCCGGTGACATAAAAATTTGGACAGACGGGAGACAATGATAGAAGTCAGACTTTAGTATGGGATGAGAACTCACTGATTTTGATAAGCATCAAATGAGACTGAAAGCACCATAGTAAGAGAACCTTGAGTGGTGTTTGACCAACTGACTGGGAAGCGGATCTTGGGAGACAGATGCAAAAGGAGGTGATGATGTGATTCCTCATGTACCTTTTTTGCGTCACTTAACAAATAAGACAGAAGTAAAGAGCAAGAAGAATCAAAGAAGATGAATTCAATCCACTCAATTGAAAGCAATTCAGCCTCTGAAAGTCTGTTGACCCATCTCTATTTGTGTGTTAATATAGGTCGGATGACCCTGGTCTTCTTTGAGTTTATGAGATTCCCCGCTCGTGCCTCCTCTGTCACGTATGGGGATCCCCTTCACTGCCTTTCATTTAACTACTCTTCAGTCTTTGACATTTTTACCTCAAAGATTGGTCAACCACTACATTTATTGAATGGTCGCTGCCTACATGACTCTTTATCCCTCTCCCTCTTTTCAAGAAAGTGAGTCTCAGACCTTTTTATGTAGTTCTCAGTCATTTTTTATACAGTTCCTAACAGGTGCTTTTGTGTCTCTTCACTCCATCCCTGAATTCTTCTATAAGATGTCATGAGTACGCTTACTCCGATAGCAAATTGACGCAGTTTTGGCAGCCAGCCTCCCTGGAATAGGCATTTTCTTACTTGCTCGCCAATGCCTTAGGCTAGTTCCCTCCCCTTCACAATTATCCACCCTCTGACCTTAACTACCCCCTCGACATTGGTGGACCCATTCTTATGATTGAAGACTCATTCTGGTTACTGATCATTCTTATCTCATGAATTAGGGGAGGGGCAACCCATTTGCACGATGGAATTGTTCGTCAGTAAAATGAGAGCGGAATTCCTGGTCAATTTAAGAATCTCTGCCATTCTGGTTGAGTTTTTTTAATAAAGTAAGTAAGATTTCCATCAAGTTCAGGTGATCGAGAATACGGATGAAAGAGAGTTCTCCCCTAGGCCTATAATATTTTGCGGACTTTCGAATTCATTGTTAGAGAAAGCGAAAAGGATTCCTTCTAGTTATCACATCTTGTCACCCTGTCTGCTTTAGCTATCTGTTCGTAATGCTTCCTTATTTTCTTATATCTTCCCTTTTAGGCCAGAAGTCTTTCTAACCCACTCACCTATACCGCCTTCTCACTCCTCCTTTTGAAATAAATAAACGTCGCGGGCCCTTCTGTGATAAGGAAGGAAATGAAGCAATCTCAATTTTATGACAAATCTAGTCCGATGGTTGTTCTCCACTAACCACAAGGATATAGGGACTCTTTATTTCATCTTCGGTGCCATTGCTGGAGTGATGGGCACATGCTTCTCTGTACTGATTCGTATGGAATTAGCATGACCCGGCGATCAAATTCTTGGTGGGAATCATCAACTTTATAATGTTTTAATAACGGCTCACACTTTTTTAATGATCTTTTTTATGGTTATACCGGCAATGATAGGTGGATCTGGTAATTGACATTTCCATGATTAAATAATATTTTATTCTGGTTGTTGCCTCCAAGTCTCTTGCTTCTATTAAGCTGAGCCTTAGTAGAAGTGGGTAGCGGCACTGGGTGGATGGTCTATCCTCCCTTAAGTGGTATTACCATCCATTCGGGAGGAGTAGTTGATTTAGCAATTTCTAGTCTTCATCTATCTGGTGTTTCATCTATTTTAGGTTCTATTAATTTTATAACAACTATCTTCAACATGCGTGGACCTGGAATGACTATGCATAGATAACCTCTATTTGTATGGTCCATTCTAGTGACAACATTCCCACTTTTATTATCACTTCCGATACTGGAAGAAGCAATTACCATGTTATTAACCGATCGAAACTTTAATACAACCTTTTCTGATCCGGCTGGAAGGGGAGACCCCATATTATACCAGCATCTCTTTTGGTTCTTTGGTCATCCAAAGGTGTATATTCCCATTCTACCTGGATTCGGTATCATAAGTCATATCGTTTTGACTTTTTTGGGAAAACCAGTTTTTGGGTATCTAGGCATGGTTTATTCCATGATCAGTATAGGTGTTCTTGGATTTCTTGTTTGGGGTCATCATATGTTTACTGTGGGCTTAGACGTTGATACCCGTGCCTACTTCACCACAGCTACCATGATCATAGTTGTCCCCACTTGAATCAAAATCTTTAGTTGGATTGCTACCATGTGGGGGGGTTCGATACAATATAAAACACCTATGTTATTTGTTGTAGGGTTCATCTTTTTATTCACCATAGGAGGACTCACTGGAATAGTTTTGGCAAATTCTGGGCTAGACATTGCTCTACATGATACTTATTATGTGGTTTCACATATCCATTATGTACTTTCTATGGGAGCCATTTTTTCTTTATTTGCAGGATTTCACTATTGGGTAGGTAAAATCTTTGGTCGGACATACCCTGAAACTTTAGGTCAAATCCATTTTTGGATCATTTTTTTCGGGGTTAATATGACCTTCTTTCCTATGCATTTCTTAGGGCTTTCGGGTATGCCACGTCGCATTCCAGATTATCCAGATGCTTATGCTGGATGGAATGCCCTTAGCAGTTTTGGATCTTATATATTTGTAGTTGAGATTTATCGTTTCTTCGTGGTCGTAACAATCACTTCAAGCAGTGGAAAGAACAAAAGATGTGCTCCAAGTCCTTGGGCTGTTGAACAAAATCCAACCACACCAGAATGGATGGTACAAAGTCCTCCAACCTTTCATACATTTGGAGAACTTCGAGCTATCAAGGAGACGAAAAGCTATGTGAAGTAAAAGAAGAAAGGGTTGCCGATTGCTACTAAGAACCTAACAGAACTTTTCCAAATGTGGGAAACCACTTGTGTAGGTCGGGGGTTAAAAATCCCAAATAAGTGATTTTAGCCCTTATAAAAAGAAAACGGATTCTTGAACCCCTTTCACGCTCATGTCACGTCGAGGTACTAGAGAAAAAAAAGAGAAAAATCCGATCTAATTTATCATAATCGATTAGTTAACATTCTTTGGTTAACCGTATTCTGAAACACGAAAAAAAAATCATTGGCTTATCTTTCTATCCAGCAGTGAAAAAGATTCAACAAAGGACAGAAAGAAATCCACTATCCCTTTTACGTCAAGGAATACGTGGAGTCACTCCCGATATAACAGTAAAAGCAAGACGTGTAGGTGGATCGACTCATCAAGTTCCCGTTGAAATAGAATCCACACAAGGAAAAGAACTTTCCATTCGTTGGTTATTAGCGGCATCCCGAAAACATCCGGGTCGAAATATAGCTTTCAAATTGAGTTTCGAATTAGTGGATACTACCAAAGGGAGTGACGATGCCATATGCAAAAAGGAAGAGACTCATAGAATGGCAGAGGGAAATAGAGCTTTTGCACATTTTCTTTAATCCATGAACATGATCTATACATCTCAATCGAAAAAGAATCAAGAGAAAAAAAAGAATCGAAATTGATCGATAGTTTTCTCGAAACAAACAATATGGAAACGAAAGATGAAACATAAATCATGGACCAACTAAGCCCTCTCGGGGGATTTCTTAAAGAGGAACCTCATGTAAATACCATGGAATAAGGTTTGATCCTATTCATGGAGATTCCATAACTATTCCAAAAATGAAAATTCGACACAATTGGGATTTTTTTTAATTGGAAGCAGTTACTAATTCATGATCTGGCATGTACAGAATGAAAACATCATTCTCGATTCTAAGAGAATTTGGATGAAAGCCTTTCATTTGCTTCTCTTCGATGGAAGTTTACTTTTCCCAGAATGTATCCTAATTTTGGGCCTAATTCTTCTTCTGATGATCTATTTAACCTCTGATTAAAAAGATATACCTTGTTTATATTTCATCTCTTCAACAAGTTTAGTAATGAGCATAACGGCCCTATTGTTTCGATGGAGAGAAGAACCTATGATTAGATTTTCAGAAAATTTCCAATTTCAATGAAATCCTTCAATTTCTTATTTTACTATGTTCAACTCTATGTATTCCTCTATACGTAGAGTACATTGAATGTCCAGAAATGGCTATAATAGAGTTCTTATTCATATTAACTGCTACTTTAGGGGATTCTAATAGACTAGAAGTCCTTCCGTCCCCTTGTGACTGTGAATTGAATGAATAAATGGATGAAATCAAGAAATAATTCAACTAATAGTTCGAACCAAGAACAAGAAATCGGAGAACGAAAGTCGTCTGGGTTCACAAAGACTCTGTGGCTAAAATGTCAAAAAGATATATCGAAGTAGTTCTGATGATTCAATAATCTTATTACTTCAATTCGAAGTTCTTAGTTACTTCGACTGGATGAGTCCTAGCGAGGGAATAATTAAGTCATAATTCATTTGTTGATTGTATCATTAACCATTTCTTTTTTTTGGTTCGAGGAACGTCATCATGAATCCACTGATTTTTGCCGCTTCCCTTATTGCTGATGGATTGGCCGTAGGGATTGCTTCCATTAGACCTGGAGTTGGTCAAGGGACTGCCACGGGTCAAGATGTAGAGGGTATCATGAGACAGCCTGAGGCAGAGGGAAAAATATGAGGTACGCTATTACTTAGTCTAGCTTTTATGGAAGCTTTAACAATTTATGGACTGGCTGTAGCATTAGCACTTTTATTTGCAAATCCTTTTGTTTAATCTTAGCTTAGAAATATGAAAAAGAAATATATTTTTCATATTTTATTTCCTTGAACTTGTCGTTTGCTTTTTCAAATTCTATTAAGATTTCCCTCCTCCAATTATTTATTCTTTGAGAAAAGAACCTATGGGAAGGGCCGATTTACGGATGAGGAATTAGCATACTGCCTCGCTTTCACCCTTCCCCTTCATAGACCAAGGGAAAAAGTGTTAGTGTTCTAATAACCAATAAAAGGGCTAGTTCATTAGTTCATAATTTATAACTAACTCAAATATTTTTTATTTTTTTACTCAATTTCAGATAAAATAAAAGAATAAATAAAAAGAGGGGCGGAGTGTTACAAAAAGAACTCTGCTATAAGAGGAGATCATATGAAAAATGTAACCGATTCTTTCGTTTCTTTGGGCCACTGGCCATCTGCCGGGAGTTTCGGGTTTAATATCGATATTTTAGCAACAAATTCAATAAATCTAAGTGTAGTGCTTGGTGTATTGATTTTTTTTGGAAAGGGAGTGTGTGCGAGTTGTTTATTTCAAGAATAGGCTGGACCAACCAGCTGTACCTTTTTCCATTATAAGTAGGAAAGAGAGGTGCATGATCTCGCAAATTATTTCTGTATAAATTCAAAAATTATATGTAAGAACCATAGCATTTCGCGATTCATTGGTAAATCGATTTTGATTCTCTATTAACCAATAATGTGGAACTATTAACATGGTTAAAACAAACTGTTTGAAGTCTAGACGCAGCATGGTACTCTTTCTACCACTATGTTAATATAGAGGTGGTTTCAAAATAAATATTTTATCGATATAGGATACTCATATTGAGAAAATGATATTCACCACTTATTGTAAATTGTAAAAATGGGGATTTTACCCCCTTTATCTGATGCTGAATCGATGACCTATTCTAAGTAAGAAGGTCTTTTTGGATTTGAAAAAAAAAAGAAACAACTTTGCTGACAATTACATATTTTTTATTTTGTTAGAAGAGTCCTCCGAATATTTTGGTCTTACATTAGTTTCGATATATTTTTGGAATATGAACAAAGAAGAGCAGATAGGCTCATTACATTCATAAAAAAAGATATGAGAATCAAAACGTCAGGTGTGAAGTTGATCAAAGAAGGTTGGGTGTGAATGTACCTTCAAAGTCTCGCACGCTCTATGCTTTTCACCAGCTTTCCCTCTAGTAAATGATTAGCTCGTACCCTTTCTCTATGTCTAGGGATTCCTGGGGCATGAGTTAAGCATATAATTGATTGCTCTTTCTTTTGATTGAGTGTAGTTTTGGAGTCTCTCTCTGTAGGAGTGCAAAACAATAGAGCCACTGCTCTTCGGGGTGATGAGGTGGACAATTCCTTACTCCAGCTTCAAAGGAGCATCTTTGCATGAATCAATACTAACTCCTCAGTCAGCTGACCCTCTATTTCGGAGATTAGAGCAGAAGAACTCCGTAAGGGCGGGGAGGTGGCCCTTGGGTCACTTGACTCGTTGGAGAGGGGTTATGCCTCGAATCCAAATGATTTCTCTTCTTCTCTTAAGATATTTCTAGTTAGGACTTGATCGAGGGATTAATTGACTCCGAAACCTAAAGTAACAAGACCATAACCCCATGCCCCCAGCCTTAAAGGATCCCAACTCATCATCCTCATCTCCAACTTATTTGTGGTTTTAAGGTGCTTTTTACTATTAGAAAAACTTATTTGAAGACCAAGGAGAGGGGTCATCTTTGGCAACCAATCGGTGTCATGGAGACGACCTCCCCTACCGTCCCCCCTGCCCGCACCCTCCATAACAGAAGTACGTAGAAACCTTGATCTGTTTACTTCCTCCTTTAATAAGATCGGGATGAGGAGTGACCTTTTACTGACCTCGAGGATCGACTTAAACTGCCTCAGAAGTAAAGAGAGGCAAAATAATTGAAATTATAGAGATCTTGGCCTTTGATAAAGATGAACTGATATACTGGCATTCTCTTCTAACTCCTTATCCTAACTCAGGGCAAACTATCTCTAGATGGAAAAGTGAAAAGTTGAATTGATCTGCACATCCCTCTATTCCAATAGAAAACGTTAGCCTTCATCCATGAGATCGGGGTATCACTACCAGTAGGGTCCCAAGATTCACCCGCATAAGACTCATAAGATGATCTACATCATTATTCATTCCCCATCCCGAGATATCTAAGTAAATAGGCTTCCCTAAGCTTGAAGCAAGAATAAATAAAGTCCATCAGAAATAAGACCTGATTATTCAAATCAAAGGCTTAAAGATAGGGTCAATAGTAGTAGCCTCATCTTAGAGAAGAGGTGAGTATGAATATAAGAGACCTACCTTGGAAGACATCTTGATGAGAGCCGGGTGGGAATCTAGCTCAATAAAGAGTATTTCTTTTCGGACCCATATACCCATGAATGATTTCAGACTTTATCACATCTATTTTGGAGGATGGTCAATAGACTTGGGAAGTCAACTTTTTCTTTCTCATGCTATTACCGAAAGCTCTTTTCTTAGGAAGGATTATTCCAGTTTTCAGTCTTATGACCTACGCCCTTTCACCGGTGATGGTAAGTCTACCGGTGCCAACATGAAATCACCTTCTGAAATACCACCATATATCCACCTATCGAATTGGATAATGGTATTAGGATCTAGCAACCACCTTGGTGTAGTCGATAAATCCCAACCGCCTCCCATATCATAACACTTCCAGATCAGACCAAACTTGATTAAATCAAAATCTTTGTTCGATCTTTTCCAGGTCGTGCTACACATAGGAAGATCCATCATCTCATCGATGGATACCTCCTCAGACAATGCAACCGTATAGTACCAGTGACACCACTTCAGCCACAGTATTACCCAATTGAGTATCACTAGATGCTCAAGAATATCACGTTCCTTATCAAACACCATCTCTTCTGGGAAGAGATGTATCTCTTTCGGTTTTAATTCCCTTCAAAGATAATCCACTATCTTTCCCTTCAAATAGGGATTAAGGTTTCCAAACCATTCAATCCACCATTTAAGAGGTAGATAATGTGACCGGTTTGGCTTGCAACAGACAACCTTTAATCTTTCCCAACATTTAGATTGAGTCAAGAAAAGACGTGAACGTACACTAAATCCCACTCCACCCAACCGTTGTAATGTAGAAACACTTACAGGATATTTATTACGGATAGAACAGATACCAATAGTCATCCTACAAGATAACAACAACCGAAGAGAGACTGGAGACAGGTCAATTCCAGAAACTCTTTGCAAACTCGATGCAACCAATTTCAGATATTATTGATTTGGCCTCCGAAATGGTCACACCGAGTTTATCCAGTAGTATCCTCTACTGTTGTGCCACAAGTGCATCAGTGATTAGAATATCATCACCTACCAAGGCATAGTCCTTAAAAGAGGTGGTTCTCTGCGGGTAAGCTCGTTTTGCTGCCAACCACACTACATAGTGGTGGGACAATGCAAAGAGTGACCATGAGGAGTAGTAACCTAACGTCTGACCACAAAGAAAGGCAACCTCACTCATCCTTTTCACAATCGGTTTCCCAACTAGAAAGGTATTGAGGCCCACAGAGCTGTTGACAATTGAAGATGCCAATATTGGCCTAAACATACAAGAAATAAGGGCAAACATAACAATCATTGGCCAACGATCTGTTGCCGACTTAAGATCAAAGGAATACCACTCATTCTTCTTTCCTTCTCTCAAAAGTGACAATGGAAACTCTTGGTTGAAAGTTTTATCCGTCCGGAGATGAGAAAGAACCTCCATTGACCATTTGTGGACAGGAAAGAGCAACCTCTGCTTTATGTAATTACATATCGCAAAGATGCGCCTCTGATTATTCCAGTTTTTAGTTTAGTTTAATTTCTCCAGGTGAAGAAAAAGGATTAGCAATCTCTCATTTTGGGGAAGTTTTTTTTCTTTAAATAGAGAAAGTGGTGGCTAGATTCGTACTTCCTTTCTAGACTATCAAGGATTTCAAAGATCTTTCATACTGTGCCTAATCCCGATATTGCCTTGGGAATTATTAGTATATATTAGCATACTGGACTCCATCTACATAAGTAGAGATCCGACTCCGTATTTACTCAAGCAAAGACGAATCATAATCTTTCTTTTCTTATGATGAGAGGGAAGGATCACTCCTAAAAGCAAGCTTTCTCTTATATACGATACCATCAGACGCATATTCCTTCGGATCAGAAGGTTTTATATCTTCATATTACCAAATTGGAGAATCACTAAGGCCTTTCAGCAATTCAACGCGTCCCCCTACCTAATCTAGATGCTTCACCTACCTGACCTCAGAGAGAATAGAATGAGTCGCCCTAGCCCTAGTCTTACTAAGAAAGAGTTCCACCCTTATGTCTGATGGCCATAGGGGAGTGATCCCTTGCAAAATAAAAAGAAACCACTCTTCTGGAAGATCGAGGCTGGTCTAGCCCCGATGCCTCCACAAGGAATTCTATCCTGGAAACACCAACACACATGTTCTATTTCAGTAAAAAAACCTTTCAAGTCAACCAATCATCAACACAAACCAACTGTGGATCAGTTGTTTCAGTCTTCCAGGAACGGTTCACAACTGGAGCCTCAAAGAAATCTCAAACATTTCCAAGACGAGCTTCCCCTGGAAACATTTGATGATCTGTCTCCCTTCATAACCATTCTACCAAGGACCCTTTCAGGTATGAGTTGAGTGGTCTACCACAACTAAGACACAATTCTAAGGGCATAGACCATTTAGTGAACATCACTAAGAGCCTCCGAATGTGAGGCAATTTTTGATATGGTAGTGAATAAATAGTCTAAAAACCGACTAAAAGGATAGGTCATCTAGATCGACATCAACATGGGAGTTTTTTAAGGGATGAAGATCAATGTTTGGTCGAACCAAGCTTCTTTCTCTCTCTCTTTCCCAGGAGCAGGTCAAGTCTATGTGACCAAGGCAAGCAAAGAATGCTAACAGAATATGGGTACTCGATTTCTATTATGACAAAGAGAGGTAGAATTTTTGAAGAATGAGGAAAAGGCATGACCAGAAGAATTGTGTAAAAGAAGTCAATTTATCTAGTTAAGGCATGATTCATTGAGACAATCGAATTCCCTCCAGAAAGCTGAACTCCCTCAAGCCTATAGGAGTAGTGAAGAATGTGAGTGAGTTGTGTGGTTTTTTGTTGACCAAGAAATAAATTGGAGTGTTTGGACATACATTGCAGATCCACCAGTGGAGGTCCCATACCAGATTGACCTTCTTATCTGACGATCTTTGTGTGTCACAAAGTTTTCGCATTAAATGAATCAGACCGCTGGTTGGTGTCTCCATGCCTTAACTCATTATACGCTAAACTAGTTCATTCGCAAGTCAAGATCAACATCAGTTTAGATCGGTAAAGTAGAATGACTGCTGACGCGTGCTAATCGACTTCTTTATACATGAATTCTACAACTGACCTTTTATAGCTAAAGGTGAGTTCAGAGCTTGCATTCCTCATGCAGTTGCCTAAGGGTTAGGCTGTGAGAAAGTGTTGTTTTTTTTAATGATGATTGTATGCCCTGTACATAAATCATCAAAGTCATTAGCTATTTTAGAGCGGTTTCGCTCTCAGTAAACTGACCAACAAACTCATCAATCGGTTAAGATAAAAGCTATTCAATCCACATCTGTGAAAACCCTGCTAAAAGCACTCATTAGTTGTAGTGAGGCTTTTCCGTCTTGATAGCCTTTCTCCTTTATTGCATGAGATTCCTAGTTTATGTAGACAAAGAAAATTCAAAATCGAAGAAGGAAGCCATGAATGGAGGCACTCCCAATCCACGTGTTGCTCGCTTTCTTTCGTTTCTCTCCTTCAATTGGGCTATGTGAGGTTATCAAGGAAAGTCATGCGAAGAATGATCATCCTTTCCCTTTCAAGAATGAGATGGTTTATTTCGTTCACATCAAAATAAAATAAGGTTTTGTGAGTGAGGTCACATATACAAAGAAGGAGTCTTTCGAGCAGGACTCAAGTAGTGTGGAACTATCCAACGCTATGTCGGCACTTATCGCATCCTCTCCATAGCTTTATCATTTAGACAGGACAAAAAGTCATTCTAGATTTAGTTCCTAAGCATGACCCTGACAGAAGTTCAGTATAGGAGGTCGGCTAGCTCCGTTGTTCCCCTGGGTGATGAGCGAAACATCGACCTCTCTACCTAGTTCCCACCATAAGGAGAGACATGAATCCCGGTGGATGGACAAGGAGAGTTGGCCATCTAAAAGCTCTCTATTTGCAAGAATCTAATAAATTTGGGGTGAGGGAAATTGATCAGTTTAAATTAAGGAAAGCTGCGATCCTATTTCAAACTCACCTAAAGGATTATACCTTTAACCACCCACAGGGAAGAGGGGGGATAAAGAAGGTTAGAGTCACGCTGTTATCCTTATTCAAACAAGGTTATTACCCTCAGAAGGGAGAAAGAAAATTGTCTAGGGCCATCACACTCCCTTCATCTTGCAAGAGTAACCGAATCCAAATTTTGCGATTAGAAGCATAGACGCAACCAATCCACAACGCGTATCCCCCGAGAATGGGGAGCCTGCCCTATTTTCTTAGAGACTTGAAGGTCGTATGTGAGGCAGGAACTTGATGCCAGCTTCAAATCAAGTAAGACAGTATAGAACAGACAACACCCTGCCATAATGAGTTTCCCCATTTTAGCCTGCGGGGAACACAGTCAATCAATCCTTCCCTTTATAAGAAGAAAGACAGTTTCCTAACGCAAGGGTAAAGTCAAAATGATAGCATAGTATTTGAGTGCCTTTTCTAGAGTCACACTCAAGAGCCTAACTTCTTTCTATATGTGACATATCTTCCTTGGACTTCTATACGTGTGGAACAAATCCACATTATTTTGACCGATGTAAGAACTCACTACCGGGTGAGGGAAGAAGTACCGAGAGGTTCACTTTTTTTTCATGACTTTCTTTCCTCGACAATAATGAATAAAGTAGTCACAAAGGACTCTAAGACTTAGAAAAAAAAGATCAATTCACGTCCTTTGATAAGAATCTCTTAGATTCTGTTCTTGAATCTTCCCTGGCCGTAGCCTAGGATTAAGAGCGACATCCGCGATGTCAAACCCCTGGAGGCACTCTACTCTCCAATAGAAGTTTCCTCACCTAGTCCCGGATACCTAACCTTAAATCTTAGAAAGAATAAAGATCAGGGAAACTGCTAGCGCATAGAATCAATGCGCCAAAGCTATCGGCGCTGACCGCGTCCATCTTATCTTCTACGGGGTAGGTAGAGAGGCTTTTGCTACAGCCGATGGTCTTCGCCTTCGGTGACTTCTCCTGGAGGATGGTCAAGTAAAAGTAGACACTCAACACTCACGAAGGAGATAGCCTACGCTAATCACGCACCTCCAAAGAGGCATCGAGACTGACCCATTGATGAAGCCCAGAATAAAGAGACTTCTCACTCCTGTTAGTGAGAGAGTGGTCACAGTTCGTTACCTCAGGGGATTATCTGAAAGAGAGGGTAAAGACTAAGGATAGGTTAGGTCTACTCCATAAGAGCAATCAGAAATAAAGGATAGAGAGTCCCTTGTGAAGATTTATAGGCCAGGGTAAAGATAGATCGAAATTCGTGCTCGGGTGTGAATTGGTAGATCACAATCTATGAATTCACATTGCCAGATGGATTATAAAGGATAGACGATTCCTTGGGTGATGGGGGGTCTCGATAAGAGAACAACCTTTCGCCTCGACGAGGCTAGGCCAGAGTGGAAGCTCTTCAGATAAAGTACTAGCTGCAATCAGGGAGTTTCTACGCTTAACCAGATTATTAGTCTTAGAAAAACTCCACGTCTGCACCTCCCATAGATAATACGACATCGGTCAAGGTCGGTGGGAACAATCAATTTCCTTGCATAGTGACTCATACATGCTTTATTATATTGTAAATTTGGCGTCCGGGATGCCCAGTTGGACTATGTCAGACAAGTCCTGAGAGTCTGGTGTTCCGAGTTGTGCACAAAAGGGCTGGGGATCATTCTCAACAATCGGCGACTCTTGGAGAAGGGGCACCCGACTCACTCATAACCTCATTAGCAGGATTGATTTGTTGATATTTTGCAGCAGGCTCACATGAGGGACCGTCTAACCTTGCTCGTTTCCTAAACAATGCACAATGGTAAACACAATAAAAGGATAAGGATAAGGCAAGACAACAGACTAGAGCAGTAGAAGGCATAAGAAAGAAGGTTTTCCATTATTTAAATAGTTTAAACTAGGTATGACTAGCGCAGTTATTCATATTTCATTTTATTATTCAAAACCAAGCCGACTGTAATGACACTTCGATAAACTAGGATCTCATTCACTATAACAACCCTGACTTCATCTACGAGAATTGAGAATAAAATCCCAGTGATGCCGCTATTTAAGGAAGCAAGTTTAGCCTATTTGAATGACACATTCTCTCCTTGGGAAAGAAGCATTTATAAACGAGGTTCTATATGCAAAGCCCAAAAAGTAGGTAGGTAGAAGAGCAGTAGGGGCTTGTTCGAGACTCAAGCTCTCTGAAACTGAAAGACTGAAGAGCAGAATCCAATACAAGAGGACATAAATGAGCAGAAATCTTGCCCATTAGTAAGGACAGAAAATTGATTGACCAAGGTCTAAATCTGCAGCCTGATAAGCTGTTGGTACACACGATAGTGTTCAAAAAGGTTTCTCCAGAGGAGGACAAGAAGGATAATGAAAGTTCCACGCTAGCTATCGCTAAGAGGCGTAGCGGAAAGAAGTAGCAGAATCAGGCGACTTGCCACACAACAACCAGGAGTCATTCCTTATGATACAGATCTCACTCTTTTAAAAAAGGCCCATGTCTACTAGTTCAGTTGAAAACAAGGTGTCGAACTAGACTGATAACTGATCGTCTATCGAATTGCCTCTTTAATTTAAAGGCAGGATATCGAGAATCATGTCGATGCGAAGAAATGTGTGGGACTTTAGTCAATCTTCAATACATTTCATTTAATATGCCTTCTGTATCATCGGTCTTGGCAAGAATACCTGATTATATCTCGATAATAAGCTGCGATGAAGTGAATCTCTCGTCTAGAACCCTCGAACTCCCAGCTTAACGGCTTGACTGCATTACCTTTCTTCATCACCTTCTTAACTACTGACAACATCATCCCAAATTTTATCTGTCTCATGCAAAACGAATCTCAGTCCTCTAATTTTCTAATTGCATTCATATTATGGAAAGCAGCCAAGCGGGTTGTGGGGAAAGGGCCATCAGCCCTGCCCTACATGACCTATCCTGGTCTACGAAAGCCTAAGGTCGATCGTGTCGCTATAAGATCTCCTTCCAGAGGGTTCATTTCCAGCATATTGGTGAAACCATTTGAGTTTGAGACTGTGGACACCCTTTTAGGCTATTACTATCTTTCTTTCTCTTGCTTCTTTAAACTCTTTCTATCGGGGCAGTCAAGTTCCCCCTTCTTTGTGATGTCAAAGCAGTGTCTTCTTTAGTTGAATTATCTTCCCCTGGTAACCATAGAGGTCGGAGAAGTCCTATCTCGAGTGTGGGGCCTAGAATCCTTATAAACGCTTGAATCCCTTTCCTATTAGCAGAACTGACAGAGTGCGATCTTGTTTTTTGCTCTTTCTCCCCTGTTTGCTTCCCTTCTTTAAGACAAAATCGGTTTCAAAGAAAGAAGTGAGGAGATAGTGGATCTCGTTTCTTCACCTATGCCTGAGTAGCCTCTCTTGTTGACTAAATCTCACTACTAATGGAAGGGCACAACTGGCTGATTCCCTCTAGTCTAGTGGGTTCACTCATTAACCTTCATTGCAAAAACTGAAAGTAAAGGGATTGGAGAATCTATAGTTTATGGTTCCCTATTCATGAATCGGGTAGCTCCGTTCCCGAATCAATTTTGATACCTCCTATGAATCTAGAAAGCTAAGGGGATGGATATCACCGATAAGAAAGGCTGGTCACAATCAATCTCTTCCAATTGCGTCAATCAGATAGATGCCTGAATCAGACATATGAGATGAGCCTGTCTCTCTTTGCGTAAAGACTAGATGCACTTTTAACTTCCTTTAAAAATGCCAAGTAAAATCCCTATTTGGGTTTTGAGTGCCCATTCTCTACTGCAAATAATGTCAGTTGTTCATGAAGAGGATTGATTCATGGCGCAATCCATCTTTTTCTGGGTTCTTTCACTTCTCAATAATTTGATTGACTCTGACTACTCTTCGGGGTACGACTAAGCCTAACTCTGGACAACTTCTTGCATGCTCAGAGGAAGTCTAACTGACAAGCCTTATTGGTCTTGCACACTAGCACACTCACTTAAGCATCCGCCTTTGTATCTATCTCCACTGCTGGATTTAAAGAAAGGAAGTGATCTTAGATTGAAGAAGTTCATTATTCTGATTTCAAATCCTTTTTTTAGATTACCTTAAGAAACCCCCTCCCAACTCACCTTATCTGTCTTTCATATCTGCCTCGAAGGATACTGGATCCCCGGAGTAGGTCGGTCATCAGACATTTTCGACTCTATAGTGTTAAGAATATGGCTTGGCACGGGGGGTCTTCACTCTTAACAGTTGGCCGCTTTCAAGTCGATTCATTAGTTTGGACTCATTATTTGAGATTTTTGAGGATTTAAGATTGTATACAAGGAAAGAGTTAAGAATGACTGACTGACAAAGTCAAGTCATCACTTTCATACATATCCACATATAGTTAAGTGTGCGACTGAGAAAGCAGTCTTCTTTCTATGAGTCTATGTAGTACGATTAATTTAGTCTATCGCTGCACTGCGCTGATTGCGCGTCTGTTGATTGAACATATTTTGGGTTAATATATAATAAAGATTGGCTTGGTCTTCAGTCTAACCTACTCTTTTGATAAAAAATGCTTTGCATTCCAAGTGTGATGCCATACCATAGCTATCAGAGTAAGAGAGAGTCTAAACAACCACACTAGTACTATAGCCTTTTTCTAACTGCCTTAACGCCTTGGTAGGCTTGGGAGTTTACTGATGTAAGCTCAAACTTTGGAGTTTATATAAATTCCCCATCTTCAAAGTAAGTTGCTTACTTAAGGTATCCATGATACGAGGTTTAGCTAGAATTTTGTATGGTGAAGAGGAAAGGAAGAAGTCATTGTAAAGGAAGAAGAAATTGACCATTTCCGCTGCCTGCCTAAAGGGTGATTGGTAGTTCTTAGGTTTTATGTAAGTAGAGTGATTGAAAAAACCTAGGTATGTTTATTTAACCTAATAATAATAGAAGGTTTGAGTGATGATATACTATGCTCTGCAGCTGTAGCTGTGTGGAAGCCAGCTGCTTAAAGACTAGCCCTCTAACCATTCTGCTATTCCTGCCCTAAAGCAATGGAATCTTCTCTGACCCACAACCCCTTGCAAGATTGACAGTGACTGAATCCTTGTCAGACAAGTGCTTTCCTTGCTACGAACTACGTGAACTTAATTGACTTGGAACTGAATGTACTAAAACAACCAAGGGCCGACTCCTGTTGGTGCGCAAACACTACATCCAGCAAAAAAAAAGAGATCCCCAGCTGCGAATGCTTTCTTTGCAGTGAGTGTAGCTGGTCCGCTCTTCCCTGTTATGCCTCTGAAATCCCAATGAGCTTCGGATGCTGTTATGAAATTAGAAGAGATCTTTATTGAGTATCCTTTATTCCTAGGGGTTATGGAATTTCCTGGATAGTGTAAAAGAAAAGTCAGTAGGAATCATTTGAACTAGATGAAATAAAGACAGTGCCAGTTCATGAATGAATGGCAAACCTCTATGGGATGCAGTTACAATATTGGCAGTTCGTGTTTTACGTCTTTCCAGTCCAATCAAATCTTTATTGAATGACCATTTTTCGAGGCTTTGGTTCAGTAATGGGATGACTTTACCGTTGAGTTGATGAATAAAATCATGGGTTTTTAGCACATTGTTATGTCACTGTTGAATGCGATTGGCCTTTAACAAGACCAAGGTAGGATAAGGCACCAGTATCTAAGGACTCTATGCCTTTCGATTCAAGAATCCATAGCAATAGATGAGGATTTTGCCTGCCTTGGTGGAAGCTTTGGATATCGGTAGAGCGACTTCCGAACAACGTCCACAAAAGACTGAGACGGTTCCCATAAATTGCGAACTCAAACTCCTAGACTGCCTAAGAAGTTTGAACTTGTCAGATTGAAATAGAGAAAGAAGGTATTCCCTTTTTTTAGAAGAAAGATTCAAACTATGCAGACGAGATTCCGACATCGGAGTTTAGTCTCTTTCTTATCTGATTTGTATTCACTCTTTTACTAACAGACAATAAAGAAAAAGGAATACAGAGATATACAGAGTCTTCGAATCTGTTCATTACCCATAGACAACGGGGCACCCACTCCTAACGAAAAATGGCTCATTACTCACTCCTTCACATCCAACCACCGGGCAGACAGACTTGACTCCCCACTCCCCGATTGGACAGTGGTACATGAATGAGACCAAACATCCCTTCCTTTTTCATGAAGGAAGTATCAATGAATGAATCATATCTGTGGAGAGGCTTGATATAGTCATTACTGCTTCATACTTCAACTAGAGCTTTGGACCTGTGATTCCTTCCTGCTTTGACCCATAAAAAAGGAAGAATAACGAGATAGGGGGCTCATAACCTTCCAGCCCAGTAGCTTCCTTGCTAAACACTATACCTGCTCCCAAAATCCCAACTACATACTGGTCAGTCCTCATACAAAGAAAGACAGGGAAGACAGCAAAATAATGTCTGACTACAGATAGAACAGAGTCAATAGCCAAAGTCAGACCTACAAGAAAAGCCGATAAAGGAAAAAGAATCGGAGGCAGATTCCCTCTCCAATCTGGCATCAACTATTTTCAAACTCTAAGGAAACACTTTCAGATAAAGAGAGATCAGGTGGTTAGTGTAACCAGCCTCTTGCTTATAGATCAGTGAAGAAGAAGGCAGAATGATCTATAGAAGATCCTTCAACCAAAGAAGAGGAAAGCCTCCATTGTACAGATAAAGAATAGGCAAGCAAGGTGATGGAAGAGATGCATGAATGAGATTTTTATCCCTACTGACCTAATGATGGCCAAAAATATTGCAAGGGTACTCTTGGCCAACTCTCGATAAAGACTGCAAAAATTATGTCAAAAGAGGCTGCCAAGAGCACGGGAACCGAACCTCAGACACACCTCAGAAATGGATCTTCGCAATTTAACTACGCCATGGCTATTTTAAACATTAGGGATCGACATCATTGTTTCTCCCAAGTCCTACAATGGCCACCAGTCTATCTTGGTAGCACTGGATTCTTTCACTAAATGAGTTGAGGTAGCAATACATCAGACGACAACAAAAATCAGAATGATAAGTGATGTCGGTCCATTATTCATTGCAGCAGAGGTCGCGTCTTGATTATACAACAATCAATGCCAATCATGTCATTTTTATCAAGGCCAATATCATGAAGAGATTTTGTTTTGCATGACCAATGAAATCCTCAATGATATTAAGAGCAAGACAGCTAATATGTGACATCCACTTTGTCTTCAAGTTTAAGCTAGACTAAAATATATACTCAGACAAGAAGGGAGAGAAGGTTAGGAATGCCCTTGCTTAAGAGAAATGATTGTGACAGGAGAGGTTATGTATTGTTAGAACGAAAGGGGGAATGAATGAAATGAGCTCTCCAAGAGACTACTACTAAGCTTCTTTTTTAAAGATAGACCAAAAACTATCACGAAAACCTATAGAGTTCTATTCTCAGGTATGTTTTCTGTGAAAGGATCTCTCGCCTACTCTTAGATGAAATCTGAAAAATAAGATACACCTGGGATCAGAAACATCTTCAATCCTTGAATGTCGGTTTTGCCTTTGAGTCAGTCAATTGATTAGCAAAAAAGTTCTTGAGGAACCCGTAACGAAAGATTCCGGTGAATAGAGCTGCCAGGGATTACCTAAATTGAGGCACTACTCTTTGTTGATAGTGACCCTAGGCCATGGAACTTTCTTCTCTGAGTCCGCAGATGCTTTCGTCAGACTTGGTATCCTCTATGCCTCCTTTATTCTTCATCATCCGAGCGATCGGAGTTTTCTCTTTTCAAGATATGTCAAACCAAAAATTTAGGCCAGTCGAGGATTGGGGGACATTCTTGATCCCGTCCATAGTTTCTATGTCTATAACCTGGGACATATCAGCAAAAAAATCTCCCGATGAGAGGCGTTTGTACTTCTCGGTGCGACGAGATAGGAGCCTCTTTGGTTGCAGGAGAAAAGCGACCACAAATTGGATTTATGATGACATGGGAGCTCCGATGGTGCTGAAAGAGATCATAAAGAAGTGCAAGAAAACTCAAAGCATTAGGTCTCCCATTAGGGAAAACATCAACAACATCTCGAACTTATTAAGAAAAATAAGACTGATAGAGACAAATGGTACATGAGAAGTAAATACTGTCATCGCACTGTCCAAAAGAAGAAAAGAAGCAGGGTCAAAATGAATTTTGTTACTTTGCTTCTCTTGTTTTGAATGGAAAAATGAGAAGTGACCAATAGGCAGCATAGCCATAGATTGTATTTGTATTATTCTTATAGAGGTGTCTCGACATTATAAGTTCCAGGCTAAACAAAAATGAAAGCAATTAAAGGAACGGGTATACATGTTCTCTTTTTCGAATCTTTCAAGATGAAAAGATAGGGTTTTTGTCTTCACTTCCTCTATGCGGTTGCATACTGCTTTGCTTGAGTAACGAGTAGGCCATTACAGATAGGCTTTGTATTACTAAAGTTTTTTAGACAAATGACCTTTCCTTTATGATATTAAGCTTGATGAGATTAAGGATTTGTCCAATCATTAGATTTGGTCCTTTCATTCATGTCTTATGGATCAACGTCCATAGGCCTAACAGGGTCAGTAGTGGAATTTGACCTACTTGAGAGTTAAATAGCGCGTTCAGGCACTCGGAAGAGGAGAAATAGAATCCCTATTGGAGTTCCACCCCATATAAAGGTCTAACCTCCTCGTTATCCTGCCTATGAAGACGAGAATCTGAGTGATGTTCAAGCACTCTTTTGGTCGAGTGAGTCACGTGTGTTCAAGTCAAACCAAAACAAGAGAAATCAACCTTAGGTAGAGGTTTTCAAACCATTCCATTTGGAGTCCCATCATTTAGACGGACAAGACAGATTCCAAGGCAAGAAGCCCCGCAAATGCAATTCAAGAGGGAAGTGTGCCTTCCACCTTTTCTCATTTGAGGGTCTTGATGTTACTACCAGTGCCATGAGAGTTGAGTTGAGAAAGGCGATGAAGCGGAAAGGGATGTGTCCTATTGAGAAAGGAAAGAAGATAAGCTCAAACCCGCACTAAAATAAAAAGGATAAGTCGGAGCTCCCTAAACAAAAATTGGGTCGATAGGTATAAGCTGGTAGACTGAAATTCTGACCCATCCTTTAAAGATTGTTTGTTTAAACTATTAGGGGAAGCACAATGAGTTAACCATATTGTCCTGAGAGAAATTCCCAGGAAAGGGTAGACGAAAGAAGGTCTCTTATACGGGGATAGAGACATCGGTTTAAGCACTGAGTTTCAAGACTTAGTTAGTGAAAATAATGTTGGACTAAGATCAGAAGTTTATCTGAATCACATCACGGGGCGCATTCGTCTCGTCTATTGGTCCTGAGTCTGATATAAATTGGTGGTAGCCACTATGTCAAGAGCAAATAGAATAGAAAGAGAAGATTTTACTCGATGAGTCAAAGCAAAGGAGTCAAAAACCTTCAACCGTACCTTCTTTATTTAGTAGCAAGTCTCACTTTACATAGCTCATTAATTTTTACCATGACCCCCTGACTTGATTGGTGGGAGAGACAGTCTCAGCGCTCACTCACTAGACGGACAATCGACCCTAGGGACCGGTAACTTCCTATAGTGGCAGGTCATTATGGGTTCTGCCGTACCTTATTCTCCATAAATGAGAAACCATCACATCAATGAAGGAATGCAAGTGCCTTACAGTTTTCACTAGATCTCCTTTCTGATTTTGACCTTGATCTATTTGAAACGAACTGACCTACGTTCAAGAACAATCAGTCTGGTTGTAGCCATGCCGAATGGATAATGAGGGGCAAGGGCAGACCACTGATGGTAGCCTTACTTGGGTGGCGCGCTATATATCGGATCCTCAGTAGCTAAACCCTGGAAGACGGACCTACTGGAGTAAGCGGGTAGGTTGAATCTCTATCATGATTATAACGACCTAGCTAACCATTGATTCAATGTCCTCTTAATAGGGGCACCGGTATTTTTATTGTTCTCAACTAGTTTCCCCTCTTGGTTAAACATGAGTTTTGAAATGCTCATTCTGTAGTCAATTTGTGCATAAGCTTCTGGGCTATGTCTCGCTTACCGTAGAGATCAATTGCTGATCTCATACTGGAATTCAGATCTGTTATCCAAGCCTCAGGCTTCTCATCCGTGTAAGGTTTATCAACTACTCGCATTGTGGTGTAATCTGTCTTTGACATAGAAGGATGTCCCTCGGAAGGTTTAGCTACGTCCTGTAAGAACTTGCTACAAGCCTGACTACCTACCTCGCTATCTATCTCTGAGATGTTTGGATTTTTCAAAACTCCATGGACATGCAGAAGAGAAATGCTATCCCTATTCAGACCAAGACAGAACTTTTACTTGCTCAAATAACAATTATGGTGAAGCAGGGTCAAGAACGACGAATCTCTTTATGATAAACAGATCTATTTTGCAAGTTCGTTATTACAGGTAGTTCCTACAAAGGATCGGACTAATGACGTATACAATACTTGAATTCTCGATGTAGATTCTACATAGTTGGTTCTTATCCTTCAGAGACTACAAGTGTAATAAGAGCATCCGTCGACAAAAGGATCACCCTAAGATGATCATCTCATGGCTATTGAGAACGAATTAAATTAGATGGTTCTATTTCTCAATCTTTCTGACTTGCTTCTACGAAACCAAGGTCAAAAAGATTGAAAAAATTAGTCATTCACAACCACTAATTAAGGATTCCTTGAAAAGTTAAGGATTAGTAATCCTTTTTAGAAATCGAATGGATTTGGTCTTATACATATGCGAGGAAGGTAATCAAAAATGAAAGAAAATGGGTTCTTCTTTCTTTTATCACTTAGGAGCCATGCGAGATGAAAGTCTCATGCATGGTTTTGAATGAGATAAAGAAGTGAGGAATCTTTTTTTCGAATCTGACTCTCCCACTCCAGTCGTTGCTTTTCTTCCTGTTACTTCGAAAGTAGCTGTTTCAGCTTCAACCACTCAAAATTTTTATATTCCTTTTTATTTCTCATCAAACGAATGACATCTTCTTCTCTCTAAGAAGAGTAATTAGTTCACTACCTGTCCTCTAACAAGCAAGTAAGCCAACTACCTTATCTCATTAGCGATGCTAAAGTACATGAGTAGACTGCTTTTCTTAGTTAGAGAATGGAATTGATAAAAAAACTTTCTGTGGGCTTTGCTGCTCTCCCCAGGAAAGATCAAAAGGTCAGAAGTGGATTTGCCCTGTGTGCTGCTCGCGACGCCCCTTTGGAAATTCCTTCTAAGGAAGGTACTATTGAATAACATCATTTTGAACGAGATATCTTAGTTTGTATCCCGAATTCCATTCTCGTGAAAAAGCCTTTTCCACATTTGAGAGGAATTCATTGATTAGAAAAAAGCTAAGCACGCTCCATCCCCTGCGAGACCCGAGGTTCGTTACAAACTACTGCAAAGGGCGGGTATCTCGTGCAGGTGTACACTACCGATCTCCTTAAGTAAGGACTAGACTCTGTCCGAGTGTTAGAGATCCCATAAATAGGGAAGGCAGAATGTTAGTACGCTGCACCTAAAGATATCACTGTCTCCATCGCTATATCCAAACGAATCCCAGGGAATGTAAGTGAAAATCTTAGTGGTCGAAAGACCTAGCAAGCACAGGTCCGAGATCAAGAGTTAGGGGGTTCCCGAGATACGGCCTATAAGACGATTGATTGTCTAGGTGAACAGAATACAGCCTTGCAGATAAAGCCATAGTCGATAGTAGAAGAAGAACTACCAGCCGGTGAAGTCGCAACTCAAGCTCAACAGGAAATCGAAAGGCTCCTACAAGATAACCAAAAAGAAAGGGTCTTGCTAGCGGACCGGTATAAGAAGAAAATAGACTTTCTAGAGGAAGATATAGAAAGACTAACTGATCGGGGCGCCAACGATCTACTAATAGAAAAGAAAGAAAGAAAGAAAGAAAGAGAATTTTTTGTACTAATAGCTGACTATAATCGTAGAGTGACACCACTTCTCAAACGATGAAGTGAACTGAAACAACAATTAGAACTAGTAGAAAGAGCGCCTAATATGTTGTTGCGGGAATTCTTGATTTTAGCATCCGTCCTCGGTCTCATTTTTTACATTATTGTTCTACAAATGTAGTTTCACATTATAGTTTCGGCTTATAACTTCCTTTTCTCATAGAGAAGAAAGGCAGGCTAGCAAGACAAAAGCTACCATATCATAATTCGACTGTCATTCCATACCTGAATTATATTCTTTATTAAATAAGTCTGTTAGGATGAATGCCCAAGGATGAAGAGGATTTCTCAGGCTTGAACAATAGGTTTATTCACCGACTAGGCCAGCTAGGAGTGCTGAGGCCAAATAGAGGGGAAAGGGTCCTCAAAATCAAGCAAGCATTGAACCTGCCCTGAATTCAGCTTCAGAAAAAAGAAGGTCAACAACTCCAATAGAGTGAGAGTTGCTTTCCAAACCCAGCAGAAACTTAGTCTATTAATTAGAAAACTGGTACTATCCGTCTAGCAACAACCGCTATTGGACTTAGAGGCGATTAGAACTTCTAGAATATAAGAAAAAGTTCCCTATGCTGAAGATATTGATTCTTTCTCTCCTTCTCCTACCATATAGATGGATTCCTCCATTGACATAATAGGTGTATGGGAAGGGACCCATAAAGACTTAATAGGTAATGCACCCTAAGCCCATACCCATCTGTCTTTTTAGTAGCTGCAACCCTCTGAATCCTTACAAGTGTTATAGCTCGCTCACTCTTAGTTGAGTAAAGGAATTGGTAGTTTGATAAATGGATAGGCCCTGATCATTGACTCAGTATGATACTTATTCCCGAAGTCCTCAAAAGGAGTGTGAGTGGGTCAGTTTTCAGTTCATGGGAGGGTGGATTAATGAATAACTGCTTTAGCTCTATCGACAGAGGAAATGGGTTCCTAAAGAAAGAAAATCCACCCCCGATTGAGATTTCTTATGCTTATGACTAGCATTCTCGGGGACACCTACAAAAAGGAGTCTATTGGGGGAGATCCATCCAGAAAGACTTATTGGATTGGTTATTCGCCCTCGGAAATAAGAAGTTCTGGTCCGGGAGGGATAAAATCAACCACTTGACACCCATCCGATGCATCCATTATGATTATCTCATATCCCTCTTTGTCTTTTCATATGATTTTTCTTACTATACCTGCTGCTGTAGCATTAGAAACTGTATTCTTACTCTTGCTGCCATCGGGATAAATCTGACCCCTTCCCCTGTTCCTGCCTACGAATATAGGATATTTTAAGAAGTGAACATCCTTCTTAGTAGCAGGGTCTGGGGAAAGATTAGGGAAGGTTATTTTACTATATGTTTTACCAAGTACAGGGCCTACCATAAGAATCTTTTTTTTATTAGGGCGATAGCTCTGAAAAGACAAATTGCCAATCTTTTCTTTTATCTCAGGAGAGATATGATCGGGAGGAGCTAATTCAAACCCCTCCGGTAAAATAAGAACAAAACCCCATGTTCAACCACCCTTTTTTCCCTCTAAAGCCCCTCGCTCCACTTATTTTGAAACTTCTAATCAGACCTGGCTGAATATGGAATGACATAGATCAAAGGGTTGTTCATTAGCCCTACTAGTCAAATACAAGAAAAAGAGGGATGGATTTCGACCTTGCTTTTTTAGGTCTCAGGCTAGATTTTGACTTATATGGATCTTAGACTTAGCTCATAAAACAAGTGTGCCAAAAGTGAGGGATGGTATCATATTTTCTTAAAAGAGAGCCACGCCTATTTTTAGCTCGTAGTTTCACTCTTTCTTTTGCCTTACCTTCTATTATATTAGTAAAGGGTGAATGAGGGGCGTGTGCAATAGTTTTCTTACTTTCTCTTAATCATTTCAATGCCTATAATTTGAGAGATAAGAGGAAAGCTGTCTCTCGAATTCAAAGATGTAACACAAATAATGAATCTCTTCGCCGAGATATCAGCAGGTTAGGTAGCTCTAAGTTTTTTGATATTCGGTGGAAGGCAGGCTGAAACTCTTCCCCAACCAAGTGAAACTAAGGGTCTGAAATAGTTTACGATCTAATCTATGGGGTCCTCGGAGGACGACTAAGAATGTCCATTAAAAGGAGAGAACCGATGGGGTCATTTTTCAAGCACTAATAGAACAATCTAAAGGGGTTGTGCAACCTAGAGAGATGGCCATATCTTTGTGATGAATGTGGAATCGAGGTTTGGTTTATTTGGAAAAGAGGTCAATCTTAGGGGAGACCATTCGAATGTTTTAATTGATGACTTCGCTTCGATATCTTCGACTAAACCTAAATGAGACTTCGATCATTCAACTTTAGATTCTGAAGGAGGAATCATGTCACTTGGAATTTCGGAAAGTGAATCCTCTCTTTCAGATCCTGTCCTTGGTAGAACTTTTCTTTGATTAGGATTTCGATTGAAAAGATGTTAGGCCAGTTCCTCATGTTCCTAAGAAGCCTAGGCAATATCGATTGAAGCTAATGCAACATTTTCCTACTCAATCTTATTTATAGAAATAGCACTCGATCAAAAGGGAGCATAAGTAAGTTCAGTGGTAGAAACCTCTGTAATCGATGGGAACCTCGAAAGTTATCTAGGGCAGGAGAAAACTCATATTAAGCACTGACCCATCATCAACTGGTACAAGGAGGAGGCACGATAGCGAAGATCAATCCATATCAATCTATAAAAAACATTGCCTTGGGCATGTAACCCAAAAAGATAGAAAGATCGCTCGCTTGAAGAAAACTCTTTAGAGACTGGTACCATCCAATCCCCCTCTCTTTACAGTGCCTGAACGCCCCCTCGACTCGGCAATAAGATTCGGTTATGGAATAGCCTTTTAGTTGTCTTTCTCATTCTTAAGGACTTTCTGGCCAGCTGGTAGGCTTTATAGCGGACCTGCCTTGATGATAGTTAGGATATTACATATATAGTTGCACTTGCCTTCACTTAGAAACTCTTAGCCAGGAGTGATCTTTTTTTGAACATAGGGGCATACCTCTTTCAGCCCTGTGTTAGCTTAGCAACGCAAATAAATAGGAAAGAGACCAGGAGATGAGCTACCTCTACAAATATGGGAAAGTTCTATTTTCTTTGACTCTTCCTACGAGCTTTAGTAGTTTGAACCTGATCTCTAAACACAAAAACAAACAGATAGAAAGCCAGAAATAAAATAAGTTCCTACTATCTATGACTGGCCAGCGGGCACTACTATATGTATAGAAAAAGGATAGGAGAGAACAAGTGCATCTCATTTCTTCTTTCAACCCTAAGAAACATTAAGGCAGGATGTCAGCAGAGTCAGAAAGGGATAGAAGAGAAATTAATTGTCTTTGTTTTTTCCCTGAAGCATAAAGCCACTCGACTACCAGGAGTGGAGAGAACGGGTTCTAATCCATAGCATTGAGGTGAGGAAACAAAGTTCTCTTTTTTATTCGTTGAGGTGCCACCTTATTTATATCCTTGATTAGGCGAAAGAAAGGAATTGATAGTATAAAGGCTTCCACTAGAATAGAACTGAGATTCTCTACTTTAACTTGACTTTGGGACTGAGAAGGGAGAACATGATCCTTTATAGAGGAAGTTACCCCGATGACCACGACTATAGGGATGATTCTCAGTCTGTCTTTGTTTCCAACAAAATCTATGAAAGAAAGCTCAGCTTAGGCAAAAGAAACTCTCTTACCTAACTCATATCCTCGAAACTCAACCCTTTTTTCATGAGCAGAGCAGCTCAATTTTTAAGGTTAGGCGCTCTAGCCACTCTCTCTTTTCTGGTTACCAGTTGGAACAATTGAATTTCCACCTCGATAAAGATAAACAAATAAAAAATCACTGTGAAAAAGGACATATGATTAGAAAGTCCTGATTTGACTCTCTCCGTCCATGGCTCTTTCTTATGACTTTATATTTTTTTTTTGTTTGGTGTTCAAGGGATGGACTCTTACAACTTGTGGTCGGTCAGAACATCTCTCTAAAGATGTAGATTAGCGCTCAGCATTCCCTAAAAAACTCCCTTGAACAGCTAAACGTCCAAACCCAATGAAGGTAAACCTGATCTCCCTGCTGGTCACATTTACCAGATCCATCTCCTCTACCGAATCTTCTGTGACTTCGTCTTCCCTTTTTGCTCATAAGTAAGTAAGCTCTTCTCCACAGAATATTTTCACTCTTATCTTTGCTTCCTTTATTCAGTTTCTGATTCTTGGCTGAACTAGTAGGTCCTTCGACCCTCAAAGCAATATGGTATGCTGCTTCTATGTTGTCCGTCAAACACAAATGTAATTCGTGCTCAAAAAAAGTCAGCTCGAATATTGCCCTCTTGTCTCCCTTCTTCACTCTACATCGTAGAGATAGGAGGTCAAAAAACTCCTCTATGTACTCTCTCATAGCCATTTCAAAAACAACCTTGTCTCAAATTCTTAAACTTATTAGTCCGTTACCTGGAAGAAATGAATCTTTAAACTGACGAACTTCTTGTTCTTCGTAGCGCTTCTCCTCCTGCTCCCTCTTCTGTCGTACATGTACTCACCATAAGCCTGCATTTTTATTTTCCTTAAACTTTGTCTTTGTGTTAGTGAAATGTAACCGCTCTGAGTCCATAATTTCTTCTAGTTTGAAATACTGGTCCATCCTGACTAACCAGTCTAAGACCACAGAGGGGTCTCAGCTTCCATAAAAGTTAGGGACCGCTACACTAGTCTTCACAATAACTCTACTTCTCTAAGTATCTGTGCTTCTCCTACATCTTGTACCATATAAAGGCTTCCCCCACTAATGAAGCCCTCACTCTCTTCGCATTACGTCTTCTCCTTGGGGCATTTGGTCTTCCCCCTATTAGTAAGCTGTGCTTCTGACTCATGCCTTTCGTCCTGGCCTCTATTTCTACTACCTCTATAGGCATTCCCATCCCAGCGCTTCACTTATAGCTCTCTGGGCAACTTCGGCTGTATCTTCCCTGCTCACTGCACAACACTAAATCGATTTCCTAAAGGCCTAGTAGGCCTAGCGATGGGAGTAGTTGAATACCTTTTTTTTTTCAAAAGACTAAAAGTCTTTGGCAAACCATGCCCAATAATCATTAGACCACATATATATATATATATATATGATAGTTGTATAACTTATTTTATTGAGGCAACACATAAGCAAGATGAGCCCTGTCATGAGTGGAAAAGCCGGAAAGTGCGAACCAAGATCCATAAAAAAAAATCGAATGAGGAAGATACAATCCCATTTTCAGTTTTGAGAATTGTAATACCTGAACGTAGCCATCCTTGCTCCATTACATTAGAACTAGAAAGAAGTTACTATCATTCTTGAGCTTTCCTTTGGTAGGGACATCTCTTTTTGGACCACTCTTCAACAACCCTTACCGTCTAGAAAAAACAACATCGTGTCTGATTTAGATCTTCTTCTTTTTTTCTTTTATTTTATGCTTATTCACTTTTTTTTGGACTCACGGTGACGCATCCGTAGATCAGGACCTGGAAGTCCTCTCTGCAATTTTTTCTTTTGATTCTGTTGTCTGCGAAAGAATGTTTATTTTGAGGCTTTGCTTTCGAGTATCCCTTTTATTGCTTTGAGTGAGGATTCTAGAATACTACTACTTACTATGAATATTCCTTGTTCCTCTTTTTTTCGTAGGCGTCTACACTCTAATAATGGTTTATCCCTTTGAAGTAAACAACTCCTACCCTTTCTTTCCCCTCTCTGATCGCTGTCTCCGCGGAATGAATGGCAATGATTGGAAAAAAAACCTTTGGTCTCAGGCATAAGATCTGGACTGGACTCTCGTATTTGGCTAATGAATGATCGGATCGGGGGCTCGCCCAATAATCAATAATCAAGACTAATACAAGGCTTTCTTCTCCCTTCGGTCGAAGAAAAGATAGAAAGAAAAAAAGTAGTATACAAACCTAACCTTATTGGACAAATCCAAGGTCTTAAGGCTGAACCCTTCGGTGTCTCTTGGCCTTGGAGGACCGTAATAAGCCCTTGGGTAAAAGACGGTCCGAAAAGGAAAGGGAAAGGTGCACTCTTGGAAAGAGCTTCGCGGTCAGGTGAAACACATAATGCATATATGGAAATGAAATGTCCCTTGAGACCAAGAGCAGAAGGTGACACTTAAAACTTCTTTCGATCTTTCCATGTCCTCTATTTTATTTGGTCCAATGGAGCTTGGAACATAAAGGAGAAATCATTTATATCTTTTATAGGGATACCCTTCTTTGGAGATCTCTTTCGTCTTCGACTCTCTCTATTTTCATTCCATCGGGCCATGGAACATATAGAGAATGGTACGATTCCTATTATAAGGGCACTTTCTCCAAACCTTCCCCATGGGTCGTTAATATTTAATATAATATGCAGAAACCCTGACTTCCTGTCTTCTCACAGCTTGATGATAGGCGTATTTACACGCCTAAAGAGCCATAATTTACCCATATTTTAGCTAAGTTTTAAGGACAAAATATATAATTCCTGCATTTTTAGTCCATTTTCCTGTAAGTGAGCTAACCAACATAATTAGCATGTTTTCAGGTATTAATGATGAAGATTTCAGCACTTTGTGGACCTTTTGGTAGCAAGGGAAACTTCACATAAGAGGGAAGGCAGCTTTTGGAAGCTTATGGACTGAAAGTGATGCATAGAGAACTTGTCCCGGGCAAAAATAGTATTTCTAAAGACTTGGGGATCAGCAGTAACTTAGTAGGAATAGGATAAGGATGTTATAAAAACCCTATTTTGCTGAATTTTTCAGCATTCATGCTTTTCATTATTCATGAATTGATAGATACTTTCATTATTCATACGACTTTCTAGTATTATTCAGTTTACAGATTCTGTAAGTTTTAATAGAGAAAAAAACACTAACTTGGGGGAAACGTCTAGAGGGCAAAAACGTCAACCTAGTTTGACGCCACACCCATCTTCAACGGGAGATTCTTTGAGCTTTGGTACGATGATGATGTTTATTGTGATCTCCGTTGTAATCATGAGTAGCTAAACTTCTCTGTTAGGGTTATGGAAGCCTTATGATATACTATCTATTACTATGAATTTGTGAATTCTTGATACTTATGCTACTTATATCATTACTCTCTTCATCTTAATTACATTCTTGTGGTTGCAAACATATAGAATACGCCATTATAGCATTAACTTGTTTGATAGAAAAGTTACATGTTTGGAAAAGAGAGTGTGACAAGGAAATAGGGCTACCAACCCCTATTTACACGTTAGTGCCGTAATTGGATTAACTCTTGGAGAGTTCGTACCATTAGTTATACGCTTTAAGCTCGAGAGAGTTAAAGTGAGATAATCCTTGATGGTCGAGAGACACTAGGATTTACCAGTAGAATACGAATCTCTACAAGTGCATGCATGTCTGAATCCTGCATTACTTATAGTTAATAGATACGTAGAATTCATAAGGTGGACATAACCCTAACTTACAATTCTCATTGATTAAAATCTTACTAAACAAAGCATTCCGCTTTTACTTTGCTATTTTGATACGTTTAATTCACGCCTAAACCATCCCCCCTTTCTGTAGAATTTTTGACCAACAGTCTGCTCACAATTGCAACACTTAGTGACCAAGTATTCCCTGTGGGATTCGACACCCAACCCAGTTGGGTTCTATATTTGACAGAGACCGCTTACACTCTTACGAGAGCTGTAGTTTGGGCGTTATCAAATTTTGGCGTCATTGCCGGGGAGTACGATTGTCAACTAAGTTTGTGATAGTTACTAGACCCTTTGGTCAAAAATTCTCATATTTTACTTTTAGTTGTTGTTTTTGTTTTATTCAGGTTTGTTTGAGTGCATGCCAAACACTCGAAGTTCAGGTCAACCGTTATTACCCATAAATCCTGAACCTCAACTTATTGGCAGAATGGATGCATAACGTGACATTGAAAGAAGGGTTGCTCAACAGGAGCAGGCTAGATTAGCTGCGTTGGCAGCTGCTCAAGTGCATCAACAGAATATTGATAACCCAGGTCGAGCAACAAATCCTAATGATGAGGACCTGGGTGATGATGAGTTACTGAATCCTAGGCGTACTGATGATGTGGCGGCACCTATGCACAGGAGAGATCGTCAAGCTAGAATGAGACCTGACCGCCGAGCTGTGCAGGCTCCTTTTGATGATGATGATGACGATCTGGATGGAGCTGGGGCCACAGGGGCTATTATTCCTCCACCCTTGGCACCCGGAGCTAAGTTCAATATCACTAGAACCATGATTCAGTTATTGCAGCTCAAGGGGTTATTTGGTGGACTCGCAGGCGATGATCCGAATATGCATCTGATCAACTTTATTTCAACATGCATGTCATTTGACAATCCAGGAGTTGGGCAGAATGCAATTCGGCTGCGCTTATTTCCATTGTCTCTGTCTAGGGAGGAAACTCTATGGTTGAACGGGCTAACTCCTGATTCTATTACTAATTGGAGGCAACTGAAAGACGCTTTCCTGGAAAGATTCTTTCCGCCATCCAAGAGAGCCCAATTACGAGATGAGATCAGCAATTTTCGACAGCTTCCAACTGAAGCTTATGCGGTGCCCAAACCATCAGATGATGAATATCCACTTGATGGAAATATTATATAGGGCTTTGAACTCGGTGACAAAGCCAGTGGTTGATAATGCTGTAGGAGGGTCATTCATGGACCTTACTTTTATTGAGGCGAGTGATATACTGGATCGTATGACAAAGCAGAGTAGAGCTTGGCATACCAGGGATTCTGAGGTAGTGAGCTCTACTGTATCTATTGGCATGACTGCCGAGCAGAGACGAAGACAAGAGGAACGTGACCAGGATATGACTCACATGAAAATGAAGATGGATCTTCTTACCAAGCATTTATTATTAGGGAAGACCGAAAAAGTCAAAGCTGTGGTGTCACAGGGAAGAGATGAATCAGATTCTGAGGAGGAAGAAAATTATTTGAATAATCAGGGGGGTTTCCGAGGCAATGCCCAAGGAAACCAAGGTCGGAACTATTATGATAAATCTGGATACAAGGACCGCGATCAAGGTGGTTGGAAGAATAAGACTGACAGGAGTGGTTTGTATGTTCCTCCTGGAAATCGTGAGGCTGTGGCATCTGGCTCTGGAAAGATATCCATGGATGATATGATGGCTAAGCTGTTGAAAGGGGTGGAGGCAACCAATATAGGTGTTACTGAGGTAAATAATGATTTGTCATCAATAAATCAATTGGTTGATTCGCATTCTACCGCGATAAAACAGTTGGAGCAACAATTGAGTCAACTATCAGCGACATTCAATCAAAGAAAGGCTAGCACCTTACCTAGCGACACAGTGCAAAACCCAAGGAATGATGGATCATGTATGGCTATTACTACCAGAAGTGGTAAAGCGTTGGAAAATCCATCCAAAGGCAAGCAGGTGGTTGATGATATAACAGATAATGTTATTGATGCAAAATTTGAAGATGTCGTAGAAGCTGAAGATAGTGTTCCTGACGTTACCCCTAGACGTCTGCAGCCTGAAAAGATAGACAATCGTAAGCAAGATAAAAAGGAAGTGGCGGAGAAAACTATTCCCCTTCCACCACCACCTTTTCCTCAGAGACTGAAGAAGAAAGCCGATGACACCAGGTTCAGTAAATTCATGACTATGTTGAAGTAGCTGACTATTAATGTTCCTTTGGTGGAGGCGCTAGAGCAGATGCCCGGATACGCTAAATTCATGAAGGACATTTTGACAAAGAAGCGGGAAGCAAGCTATGAGCTGGCAGATAATGTTCATCATTGCAGTGCAATCGCTATAAGATCGCTAGTTCAGAAGAAGGCAGATCCTAGTGCTTTCACTATTCCTTGCACGGTTGGATCTTTGGATTTTGCTAAGGCATTGTGCGATTTGGGAGCTAGCATCAATTTGATGTTGCTATCTATTTACAGAAAGTTGGGGTTGGGTGATCCTACACCAACCAATATGCGGCTCGTGATGGCAGATAGGTCGGTAAAATGACCTATTGGTATCTTATATGATGTATTGGTGAAGGTTTCCACCTTCATCTTTCCTGCAGACTTTGTTATTTTGGATTGCGAGGTGGATTCTGAAGCTCCCATAATCTTGGGACGTCCTTTCCTTGCAACAGGAAGTGTGCTTATTGATCTAAGAGCTAATGAGCTTTTATTTCGGATGAATGACGAAGTGGTCCATTTTGATGTATGCAAATCAATGAAGCAGCCCAAAGATATGAATGTGTTCTCTGTAGCTGATGTTTATTATGATGATGAGAAAGAATTATCTGTAGAGAAGCAGCTTATTGTTGATCCATTAGCTACTGTGCTTATAAATTTTGGGTGTGGGGATGTTGAAGAGTATGAAGAAACTATTTGTGCTCTAACAGGAATTGGCTCCTATTCTCATGCTCCTATGAAGCTGGATCTGGATCTTAAAAATCGCCCTTCACCACCAGCAAAGCCATCCATTGAAGAACCACCAGTGCTAGAATTGAAGGAGCTGCCCAGTCACCTGAAATATGCGTTTTTGGGAAGTGGTGACACACTTTCGATTATTGTTGCGGCTGATTTAGGTGAGCAGCAGGTTGTGGCTCTTATTTCTGTTCTGAGGAGATACAAGAGAGCCATCGGTTAGACTATTGATGATATAATTGGTATCCCTCCTGGAATATGTGTGCACAAGAGTCATCTCGAAGAAGATTGCATGCCTACAAGTAAGCATCAGCATCGTCTGAATCCATTCAAAAAATGATGCACCATCTATCTCGACGAAGTCTAAGTAATCGAGGTAACTATGTCGTGCCGCGACAATAAATCAAGTGCTACATGGGAGGCAACCCATCGTTTTTAGTCGTTTTGTTTTCCTAGGAGTTTGTTTTGTTAAATAAAAATCCAAAAAGAAGAGTCGAGCCACGACCAAAACTAAGACGCTTGGTGGGAGGCAACCCATCTTTCTAATCATTTTTGTTGTTTTTGATTAAGTGTAGGGGAAGACGTATAAAGGAAGAGCTTGGTCTTAAATTCTGATTTGAAAGTGAGCAATGTTAAAGGTGGTAAGTGAGTAATGAAGGAGAAAAAGGATTTCGGTTAGGCATTGCCTATATAAATCTAGGAAATGGACAAGGCAAGGCCTATGTAAATCTAGGAAACGGACAAGGCAAGGCCTATGCTATTGCCTTTGCTCTCTGAATCGACAATTCTATAGCATAGGCGCCGCCTATGCTCAACTAGGCAAAGCTAAAGGCGCCGCCTATGCCATTGCCTTTGCTCTCTGAATCTACAATGCCATAGCATAGGCGCCGCCTATCCTCAACTAGGCCATAGCATAGGCGCCGCCTATGTTCAACTAGGAAAAGCTAAAGGCGCCACCTATGCCATTGCCTATGCTCACTGTTTCAACTAGGCCATAGCATAGGCGCCGCCTATGCCCAACTAGGCTTTGCTAAAGGCGCTGCCTATAATAAGCATATGAAAAGCATTAGGCACCGCCTACTTATGCTTTTTGGTCTCCTAACCTAATTTTTCATGGGTCAAACCCGACCCAAGCCTTGGTCTATAAATAGAACCTCAATCTTAGAACAAAATCTCATTGTTTGCTCAAGATAGGTGACGCCCAAGCTTCCAAATCCTCTCAAAAATTTTCTTTTTGCCCATCTAACCTTGAAAGATCATCTTTCAAGTCCATCACCAAGTAAGTTCTTCTTTTATATTCCGTAGTTATTACAATACTACACCTATAATGATTTGTTAAAGCTTGAAGTGGTGTTGGTGATTTGAATGAGGTTGGTTTGCTATGATACAACTAGTTGAGTGAAAGAATACGTATGGGTGTTCTTGACTTTGTTCCGATTTGTATTTGATTGTTATACACTGTCATCTTTTTGCGAAATCAAAATGGTAAAGTTAATTACATAATCTTGTAAGTTAAAAGTTGGAATGTTTGAATGACTCGTTCATCGAGATAAAGATCATGACTGAATACAAGCATGAGATGTTGTGATTATTTCTATGCCATAACTTGATTCGATCTCTACGTAGTAGTCTTGTTCAAAAAATGCATTAATCCAAACCATAAAGTATGGTCAAGATTACATGACATAGAGATGAAAGGATAGTTAAGGTTCCATGAAAGTATGACTGTGCTGAACATATTATTGGAACATATCGCCTATATGTATGTCGATGAAATCTGAGTAATCGATATTATCCACTTAATTAGTTGGTGCCAACAAATTAAGTGTGGGGTGGTGCCATTATTATTTGTTTGTCGATCAAATCTTCCGAGATAAGCTAACATGACTTTATTTTAATCTCGGGTAAAATGGCACCAAAAGGTCGACCAGGAAAAGAAAAAGCGTCCACCTCACAGAAAGATCAGAAAAGGGGAAGAAAAGAGCAAGCTGAATCCTCCTCGCTGCAAATACCTTGCCGCATGTTCAGGATAAAATGGGTTCTAGAGGAGGAAGGAAAGGAGTGGTACAAGAACAACAAAGTGAAAAAATATGTTCACATGGAGTTGATACAAAAGGAGAGTCTAGCGAAGAGAGAACCTCGCATTTTGGCTAAAATGATAGCGCTACATCTTGATTTCATTTTCCAAGATATGGGAGAATGCAATCTTGATCTAACGCGAGAATTCTATGCCAATTGGTCCCCAAAGACTACCGGAAGTGAAGTGAAGATTCGGGGCCAAGTCTTGCAACTGAATGCGGAGTTCTTCAACTCTTTTCTGGGTCTTCCATCTGTGGATCCATCACCGCTCAAGGAGATTTATCACAGACCTCCATACAGGTCAATCAGACACACATTGTGCGGAACAAGATCAATGGCATGTTGGAGTCGTCACAAGGATACCGGTCGGCACAATACCTTCCCGTATGCTTCCTTGAACAGAGAAGCTCGGATATGGTTGCGGATAGTCAACTCTTGCCTGATTCCAGGGACACAGTACACAAAGATCACACGTGATAGAGTATGCTTGGTGTATGCTCTGATGACTAATATTCCCATCCACATTGGTGCGGTTATACGGTCGTCAATGCGTAAGGCTAGGCTGCACAAGAGGTCCCATTTCATCTTTGGCAATTTGTTGACCGCAATGTTGAGGAAGGAGGACATTGAAGAGGAACCTGCAGATCAAAAACTTCCACACAACCCGAAGAAGGTTGATCTTACGAAGGTTAAAGATCCTAAAACTATGCATGGCATCAACCTGACCACTGATGCAGAGCTCCAGCAGTTGGATTATGACTACCCGATGAATGAGCATACACGGGCTATGTGTGGAGTAGGTGTAAATTTTGAGGAACCTCTTGATGATAACATATCGACTGACGATGATCACCGACAGCCAACCTCAGACGTGGAGGATAACTCTGATGACGACGACTCTGATGATGATTCCGATGCAGGGGGCATGACCCCAGACATAGAGGAAGAGTCCGACTAATCAGGTTTTCCTTATTTATTTTCCACTGAGGACAGTGTGTCCCGTCTAAGTGTGGGGTGCTGGTATTTGTATGCTGTATTGTACTTCTTTGCCTACATTTATTCTCATTTTTAGTTAAATTTTTAAATTTGTAGTTTAATTTTAGTTTCTTTTTAGATTTTGCATGAAATTGTTCTGATAGGCGGCATATATTATGACAAGAGTTTGTGCCAAAATCATTACTATTGAGACATTTAGGCTCTAAGTGTGACTCACTGTGTGATAATTGTGTTGTTTAATTCATTCACCTGTTGGGTCAAGAGTCTATACTGCTCCCAATTAAGTTGACCATGTGCCTTGTGTGTGTGAGGTTATAGTATATTCTGTGTTGTGACTGATGCTAGAACTTGCCTGGTGAGTGTGTAAAGCGAAATAAAGAATGTGAGTTTAGGAGATGATTTAGGCATTTCTTTGGCAGCCTGTGATTGTTTACCTTCTTTTTACCTACCCGTGGACATTATCCTAGTTAACCCCCTTTGAGCCTTTAGCTATTTTCTTTGACAGCCTCATATGTAGCCTAATCCATTTTTTTCAAGACCATAATTTGATCCAAATTCCTATGCGCTTTAAGTTGTAGAGTCATGTGACAAAATAAGAGGAAAGTGGGTGAGAGTGATGCCTAAGAGTGTATTGGTACTTGAAATTGTTGTGAATAAGAGTGGCTATCATAGAGGTATTTTATAAAAAAAAAAAAAAGAAAAAAAAACAGAAATAGAAAAATAAAAAAAAATAAGTTGTATATTCTCATCTTTGTGTTTATAATTGAATAACAAAATAGGTGAAAATGGGTGTTAGATGAAAAGAAAGGTAGAAGGGTTGTTTAAAAGAAAGTGTTAATGGCATAATGTGATGTATTAAAGCGCTTAGGGAACATAGTCACTATTTCTGGCCAACATAGTCCTACCTGTCCCTTAGCCTACATTACAACCTGCAAAGACCTACTTGATCCTAAGCTTAGCATTCTGATATTAGTGGAGCATTACACTAAGGGCAAGCCTATGGTCATCAGTTGCAACATATGAATTCTTTGTGAGAGTGAGAGCAAGGAGAATCTTGTACCCATGTTTCAAAAAATGCAAAACATATGAGTGATTATGGGTGATATCTTGTGTGAGACACACATGGTTGATGATTGTTGGGTAGTGTTATATGATTCTTTGTGACTTAACTTGTGGATACGAATTAACCATCATCACAAGTCTATGTTGGAGGTTGAATTGTTTCTAGTAGTGAACAAGAAAACTACTCTTTGTTAATAATTGTCGTGCCTGTCTTGTTGAACATTTCATGTTGTCGCTGTGATATTCTAAGTAGATGATTGCATGGACGTAATATTTTGTTCGAGGACGAACAAAGCTTTAAGTGTGGGGTGTTGATGATAGGCGTATTTACACGCCTAAAGCACCATAATTTACCCATATTTTAGCTAAGTTTTAAGGACAAAATATATAATTCCAACATTTTTAGTCCATTTTCCTGTAAGTGAGCTAACCAACGTGATTAGCATGTTTTCAGGTATTAATGATGAAGATTTCAGCACTTTCTGGACCTTTTGGTAGCAAGGGAAACTTCACATAAGAGGGAAGGCAGCTTTTGGAAGCTTATGGACTGAAAGTGATGCATGGAGAACTTGTCCTGGGCAAAAATAGTATTTCTAATGACTTGGGGATCAGCAGTAACTTAGTAGGAATAGGACAAGGATGTTATAAAAACCCTATTTTGCTGAATTTATCAGCATTCATGCTTTTCATTATTCACGAATTGATAGATACTTTCATTATTCATTCGACTTTCTAGTATTATTCAGTTTACAGATTCTGTAAGTTTTAACAGAGAAAAAATGCTAACGTGGGGGAAACTTCTAGAGGGCAAAAACGTCAACCTAGTTTGATGCCACACCCATCTTCAACGGGAGATTCTTTGAGCTTTGGTACGATGATGATGTTTATTGTGATCTCCGTTGTAATCATGAGTAGCTAAACTTCTATGTTAGGGTTATGGAAGCCTTATGATATACTATCTATTACTATGAGTTTGTGAATTCTTGATACTTATGCTACTTATATCATTATCTCTTCATCTTAATTACATTCTTGTGGTTGCAAACATATAGAATACGCCATTATAGCATTAACTTGTTCGAGAGAAAAGTTACATGTTTGGAAAAGAGAGTGTGACAAGGAAATAGGGCTACCAACCCCTATTTACACGTTAGTGCCGTAACTGGATTAACTCTTGGAGAGTTCGTACCATTAGTTATACGCTTTAAGCTCGAGAGAGTTAAAGTGAGATAATCCTTGATGGTCGAGAGACACTAGGATTTATCAGTAGAATACGAATCTCTATAAGTGCATGCATGTCTGAATCCTGCATTACTCATAGTTAATAGATACGTAGAATTCATAAGGTGGACATAACCTTAACTTACAATTCTCATTGATTAAAATCTTACTAAACAAATCATTCCGCTTTTACTTTGCTATTTTGATACTTTTAATTCACGCCTAAACTATCCCCCCTTTCTGTAGAATTTTCGACCAACAGTCTGCTAACAATTGCAACACATAGTGACCAAGTATTCCCTGTGGGATTCGACACCCAACCCAGTTGGGTTCTATATTTGACAGAGACCGCTTACACTCTTACGAGAGCTATAGTTTCGGCGTTATCACAGCTCTTTATCCATCATGCTAGCGAAAAAAGTGAAAGTACGATGGGCTCCTCCATGAGAAAAGGGATTCCTTAGTTAATAGAATATGTCCTTTAACATGGAAGATTTGTAAAACTTGGTCGTCCTTCGTACTTTAGTTAGCATCGAGCCCTCTTTTTAGGAAGAATGGGAAAAGAGTTTCAATATTGAAATAGCATTGGATAAAGGAAGTCTTCGTTCATTCAATGGCATTACCGACCGGTCTAGGCTCTTTGGGAGCAGAGAATAGGATAGGATGCTAGTAGGAATGGCTTGTTAGGATAGGTCAGGCAAATTCCTCTAGTGGAAGGAATATTCCCATAGAGAAGATGCCAATTAGTAAGTAAGATCGAAAGAGTAGGGACAGACTTTTGCATCAATCCTAGCTAGGGAAATCCCCGAATCAAAGGAAGAGTAAGCGAAAGGCTGCATATTCATACGTAGACTAAGCTATTGTCAAAATAAGCGCAGTTCAGAGGGACTGATTGATCAAGGTCTTACAGAATCTTATTTCATAACCAGGATTAACCCATGTACAAACTGTTAGAAATAATGCTTTGACTAGGGGGAAAATGTCAAATAGTAAAGGCTATGCGCAATCAACACAAATCGGATTCTCGAACACCGTCTTTCGCACCTAATATTGTATTCTCCTTAACTCTTGGGCAAGAAGCCCACGAAGCGGTGAATACCTTAGAGCTTGCATTCCTAGCTTCGAATTTCATTCCTTCAAACAATTCTATTACCCACGACGAATCAAGTTCAAAGAACTCTCCCCACAGCTAGGGAAGCATGCATTGAAAAACTATTCGACATAGGACGGACCTAGATGATTGATGTCATAAGCAATCTTCCTTGTCTAAGAGAATCCTCAAATCGGAAGTTCACACTCAGCGAGAAGGAAAGTTCTTATACTCTCTCTGAGCCCTTCATACAGTGGCACATCAATAGCGTTGCCTTAGTTCTCTTTTCAGCGTTGATGGAAGTATGCCAAGGCGAAGTTGACGATCTCTTTAACCTTTTTACGGATCTTTATCTTTCCCTATGAGCTTATGTAGTGAGTGCCAATGTGTGAGAATCCTTTAGTTCTGAGTAAGGGCGTCGACCCCTTGAGGAGGACATCTTCTTCTCCATCTCTCTTCTCAGATCGAACATGATGGGAACCGTTTGTCTACGTTGTCGAAGAGATGGTCTTGGGACCCATTTCCCATAGTAGACATAAGAATTAGATTATTCCTATTAGATATGAGATATCTCTTTATAAGTTATATGGAAACTTCTCTTAAAAGCCTCGGTTGTCACCCCCACCTAATCAAAAGACTTATCTTCAATTTCGTAATGGAGACATCGGCACGATATTATAGTAATATTAACCTATTGAATAAGAATTGTAGTAGGGCACGGGGTCTCTTTTCCTTTCTCTATCACACATACGAAACCTTAGCTTCGCTGACTTTATGAGGTCTAAACTTCGCCACGACATTAGTGGCATATCTCTTCACGCTTCCCGCAGGTTTTAATTGATAGAGAGAGAGAAAGCACCGTAAAGATCAATTAGCGAGGTTTTTGGCCGATACAATAATAACTGCGTACTTATCTCATAATGTGAGATAAGAATTAGGAATTAACTTATATAATAGAGTCGATCTACTAATGTCTTGAGCAGCGGTGTAGGATCAGATCCCAAAGATAGTAAGTATTTTCTTTCTTATGAAAGAAAGTCTTTTTCAAAGATTCTATATAAATTTCTCTATGAAACCGAGATAGTTACCTTTCTAAAAATTCTAACAGTAGCATAGGCATTTTGTGCTGCTTCCTTTTCTATTATTCAAAGAAGTCTCTAGGCAGTCTGCAGATAGAAAGGAAAGTACGAACTCGTGATTTTAGATGGAAAGGCATTCTATAAACAAGGTATACATATGTTTGTACTTGTTTTCCTTAGCCTTGCTAATCTTTTCTTTTATTGCTTTCGGACTAGCCTGAGAATTAGAGCTTTTGGGTGGACATAGTAGTCCTAGCCTAGGAGTAGCAACCACCCGACCCTAGCGATTTATCCCATCCATTTGCCATAGGGTCCTCGCCCTCTTGACTTGATGTGTCAATCATACTAGGCCTATACTATGGGGAGGATCGCACACTTTTGATTGTTTAGTTGCTGGGAGGGCTCCTTTAGTCTTCTTTAAGAGCTCGTCCTTAATACCCATTAGATACTTCGCCTTCTAGTTAGCTTTAAGGTTAGTAAGAAATTAGAAAAGACTATCAATGGAAGCATAGAAAGGTCAGTCATCAATCAGACTTCTCACCTTATCAGTTCTCTCTCTTCCTTCATACAATCTTATCCATTTCAGTAATAGTTGGAGTCAAAGTTTTGACTTTATCCCATTAATAACCCTTTGTAGAACTACTGAAGAACCTGAAAGCAAGATCTAGCAAGTCAGCACCAGCACTACCGTAGGGGTTGACCTATAAAGGAACCTGTAATTGAGCCCTCGATGTATGAGAGGACCAGGGTGAAGACAGTAGAGAAGACTTTTTATTACGTTATCTAGAATGCGATTCCCCAAGGAAAGAAAGTAGCAATCTTCTTTCAATCCTATGATTTTACTCGAATAGCTAATGTCAGAGTAGAAGATATGGTTTTTAGAGGAAGCTGCTTTCCCCGGATGCGGAATTGAAAGAAACATTCCTTTTTTCTTATAAAAGCCTCCTCATCAACTCTCTATCTTTTTAACCCACCTCACCAAGCTTAACGCCCTGGAGTCGCTCTTGAATCGAGTTAGTGAAGAGACCAAAAGCTAGTCTTCTTTTTTATAGTAAAAGATAGAAATACGGCGAATCGAGAAAGAGCTTATTAGCTTATTTTAAATTCAAGTCTAAGTTATTGAAATATTTATCTTCTTATCCCAAATTAACATATCTGTCCTTTGTGCCTCTCTATATGTAATTTCCCTAATTTAGAAATTGAGTATAATATAGAAATAAAGATGATTCGCTTTTTTTAACTTTCTTTAGCCTTTCGTGGATATCGAATCCTCTTGTCCTCTCAACTCATATTTCCCACGTATTTCATTGGTTAAACCAAGTATTCTCTTCTCAAATTCAAAGCAATGAAAGAACCACCCCTTCCTATTTTTTGTACTATCAGATAGAAAGCAAATTAGACCCCTAAGAGTCCTTCTTTACCAGAACTACTCTGGCTTATACTTCTCTCGTGGACTATCTGCCCTCTATTGCATTCCTGCATTTTGCATCTTCTAGTCAGTGGAATAGGGACCTCTTCTTTTCTTCTTCTATTCTAAGACCCTTAGTTGAAAGAGAAATCGAGGATCAAGAAAGATATAAAGAACAGGTCTCAAATCCACTACAAGAAGATTGGTTGCTCTCTACTTTCTCATTCTCATCCTCGGATTCTTCCTATACCATTACTTGAGGTATTGAGTTTGAACTGACATTTTTTCCACGTAGTTGATCGAACTTCTAGAAAGATTAATCACAGCTGAGCCTGAGCACTTCTTCAATTTACTATGATATCAGTCTCAAATTCCAAGGTGTGGACCAGGAAATGCTCCCTGAATCATGAAGTTTGAGAGTTTGGGACCAATGCAGTGAATGGTGGTGGGTCTGGTTATTGTGGGGACAACTTTCTGGTACGGCTATTGGCCTTCTATCTAAGTCACAGTCTTATCCCTTGATTCATTCCTTCCTTCAGGCCAGGTATGAAGTGACTGGTTCGATAGGACCAGGATAATTTTTTTACCTCCCGACTTTAATTCCCCCTTGACCCAACATAATGGAGGAATCATTGACTTTTACACAAAAGCTAAACTAAACAAGGGAAAGAAGTTATTCTATTAGAGCAATTGCAATTAGATTGGTTGGATCAACATCATCGAAAGCAACCCCAACTATATGGTTGACAATTCTCAAGAGAACAGGATGTGCTCAGCTGTCGTAGGTCCAAAAGCTAGAGATTAACAGACTGGGAGGACGGCTACTGGAGAATAGGACTTTCTTTTCTCTCTGGATTAGTTCCAGTCCAGACAGTGTTGTTAGAAAAGTAAAGCCAACCATTAGCACTTCTTTTAGAGCCCGCTTACTTGTAAGCTTAGCTAATCCATTTCCAGTCTTTCTGCCCTCGAACCAGTGCATAATCCCATCAAGACGTCGAAGGAAATATAATTCCACAATCTTCTAGGTAAAAAATTAAAGAGCTCCATCTAATAACTTCTATGAATATACACTAGGTTGCACAAAAAGTCATTTTTGGATCAATCCAAAGCCCAAAAAGGTTTTAAAAAGGTTAAAGGGTTCGTTGAGCGCCTCAAGGCTATGTCATAATAGATCTGAACACTTTCCCTAAATCGACTTCTAGATCATAATTGCTCTAGTAAATAACTAAAGAAAATAGATAGATGGGAGATAGAAAAATAGAAGAGAAACGAACTAATTATAGAAATATCTCTCTATCTCTAAGGTTCAATAATTATTTGACTGTTGGCGGGTCTCTTTGTATATGTTGTCCGGAAAGAGGAGGACTCAATCATTATTCGTTCGCCGGAACCAGAAGTTCAAATTTTGGTAGATAGGGATCCCGTAAAAACTTCTTTCGAGGAATGGGCCAGACAAGGTCATTTCTCAAGAACAATAGCTAAAGGGCCTGATACTACCACTTGGATCTGGAACCTATATGTTGATGCTCACGATTTTGATAGCCATACCAGTGATTTGGAGGAGATCTCTCGAAAAGTATTTAGTGCATATTTCGGTCAACTCTCCATCATCTTTCTTTGGCTGAGCGGCATGTATTTACATGGTGCTCGTTTTCTAATTATGAAGCGTGGATAAGTGATCCAACTCACATTGGTCCAAGTGCCCAGGTGGTTTTTCCAATAGTGGGCCAAGAAATATTAAATGGTGACGTAGGCGGGGGTTTTCAAGGAATACAAATAACCTCTATTTTTTTTCAGATTTGGCAAGCATCTGGAATAACTAGTGAAAAACAACTCTATTGTACAACAATTGGGGCATTGGTCTTTGCAGCGTTAATGCTTTTTTCTGGTTGGTTTCACTATCATAAAGCGGCGCCAAAATTGGCTTGGTTTCAAGATGTAGAATCTATGCTAAATCACCATTTGGCAGGGCTACTAGGACTTGGGTCTCTCTCTTGGGCGGGGCATCAAGTACACGTATCTTTACCGAGTAACCAATTTCTAAACGATGGAGTACATCCTAAAGAGATACCACTTCCTCATGAATTTATCTTAAATCGAAATCTTTTGGCTCAACTTTATCCCAATTTTTCCGAAGGAGCAACTCCATTTTTCACCTTGAATTGGTCAAAATATGCGGACTTTCTTACTTTTCGTGGAGGATTAGATCCAGTAACTGGGGGTCTGTGGCTGACTGATATTGACCATCACTATTTAGCTATTGCAATTCTTTTCCGAATATCGGGTCACATGTATAAGACCAACTGGGGTATTGATAACGCTCAAATTACACTCTTGAATGGGTGTAGTCAATATAAAACCCAACTAGGTTGGGGTCTAATCCCACAGGGAATAGGGTGTGAACTTCAATTTGTTTACGAAATGCTTTACTGATAGTTTACTGTTTCTAGAAGATGGGGGTTTAAGTTTCACAGAAAGACAAATGTCACTTTCAATAATTCAATGTTTGTAATCAATATAAATGAGAAACCAGAGTTATGTTCACCATGGGTATTAGGAGTTAACAAATACTAGGTAATGCTTGGGATTCTTGTAGTAAGTAGAAACAGCAGAATATCCTTGACTATGATACTTTTTGACTTATCTCTCAACCTCACCAGACAATTTATTATCTAATTCTCTCAAACTTAGCTAATTTATCTATTTCCAATAGGATGTTATCTCAGGTAGATTAATCCAGTTACGGCATCAATTATTAAACAGAAGGTTGGTAGCTTCCGAGTCCCTGTTGATAATTCACGACCTCTAGTCTATTTCTCCGTTAGAAGAAAATAAAACCTAAGGTTTAATCTAATGTTTGCAACCACTAGATTTCAGTTAAAACAATAGAATTTCAAGATGTTCTACTACTCTTTGAATCCGTTAAACACCTAGCATCATATCAAACCCTAATCCATGGATCCCATAACTCCGGCTAATGGAATTAGCTGCTCATAATTTGATGAACTAAATAACAAGTTGAATTCATGATGATAAGGATCAACTTATTAATGGATGAAAAACAACAAGTAGTTCCTTCAATTTAATCACAAGGTGGAAGATAAAAAATAGCTGATAAGAAATAAGAAAAATATTTGATGGTAAAGATGAAGCAATGTTACGTGCTTCTCTTCAGAAGTTCTTGTATAATAATTAATGATTGATTCTCCTTAAAAACCCTAAAACAAGTCTTTAAATAGTCAACCCTAAATAAGGAAACAAAATTAAAGTTTTAGTTTTCTCTTCGGATTAGACGACGATGCTTTTGACGGCGCGTCAGACACCTGGCGACGTGTGCGAGATGTCGTCAAAGATTCCAGTGAATTGTTATCTTCTGACTTTTCAAACGGAAATCCTAACGATGTGTCAAAAATCTTGACGGTGCTTGCAAACTGGAGTCACAACTCCACTGGTAAACAACATATTCGGCCTTAGGTTGACAACGATTTTGACGAGATGTCACATATTTGATGGCCCCTTCGAATCACCGTCGCAGTTCATCTTAACTTCTTAGGTTCTGTCTAATCTTAACGGCAACTTTGATAGCCTGTCCCATGTATGACGGCGCTTCAGGATGATCGTCAGACACATTTCAGCTTAATTACACCAGATTTCAGCTATTTTATTATTCTCTCCTTTGGTTTTCTCCCCGATCACTTATATCTGTATTAACACACAACAAACGATCAAAAACAATAAAAGTTGCATAAGACTTCTCAATTATTCTAGGTTAAAGTCCTTAGATGTGTTCGCGATTGCGCACACATCAACACCCTCAACTTAAAGCAATTGCTTGTCCTCAAGCAACTTAATCTAACTACGAAAACATATACAATATGCATAGCTCAACACAAAGTTATCCTTTCAATGCCAAACCAATGCGAATATCATTGAAACAACACTGTAACACAAAGGAATCAAGTTGCAGCATAAATCTTGGCCACAATAACCATTCACATATCAATACCTCATTTTCTAAACAAGCGAGTAGCTAGTGACGATACTAGTGTGCCCCCACAAAAAAGAAACCCCTCTTTCTTCATACGAGAAGTTCAACCATACGAATTGGGGTTTATCACAAAACTCTCACTCCCACAAGAAAGTTCCAGTCAATGTATGCCAAGTACCATAGGCTTGCCCTTATTTTCATTACCAGACCTCAGATAGGACAGTCATGATCACTATAGGACTTCTTTTAGGCTTTTAATGTGGTTTGGGGTTGGTATGACATCCAAGATTATTTAGAGTGACTATACCTCCTTGATACTATACTTCTTTCTTGGACTCAATAAGTATCCTCATTCGTTTCTCCTCTTCTCTTGATTATCCATATTCAAGTTGGGTGCTACCCATCTCCACTATTTTTCTCTTTTTTTTTTTATTAGCATTGTTACCACCCATCTTTAATTCATTCTCTTTTATCCCACCCTTCTTCATACTCCTCATCTTACACTATGCACCTCTAAGATAGCTACCCTCAACTTATGTTGTTTACCTAAATCAAGGTACTCAGTGTCCAAGGAAGCCCAGGGGTAAATATATTTATTATGGCATTAATGATAAGGTGAAAGGTGCCACACAAAAGAAATGGTCAAACTAGGCTCTAAACAGGGATCAAACTGGTGTTATGCATACAGGGAAGGATATTTAAGCTAAAAGTGAGTTAATCAATGATGGCCTATGATCCTGTCCTGACTGCTATCCCGAGATCATGGCAAGACTAACCAGGCAAGTTCTATCTTTAGCATACAGAGGGAAGAAAGTAATAGCTCACACACACCTGGCACACAAATATATCACATATCACCACTTATCTAGTCCATGCTATTGTTCAGTAATGCTCGTCAAACAGCTATGATTAATGCCACAACAAGATTCACAATGGTCACAAGTAAATGTAATCCATACATGGTTAACTGTTGAGCACAATGTCACTGCCTTTTGTGCCCCTTTTTTCTGAAAAACAACAACTTAAAACTAAAGCAGAAACTAGATTAAGAGTTAGAGTATACCTAGACTGAGTCATTCTCGGGGATCATGGGTTTCTTCCCATGCAACGCTTGATTTAATGTCGCGGCACGACACAGGTGTCTTGATTACCTCAGACTTCATTGAGATAGATAATGGTGGTGCTTTTCACTGATTCTTCCGGGCCAATGTAAAGCTTTACCCATTACCCATTTACCTTGAATGTATGGACATATTCATTTTCGAACACCACTACCCCAAATGAGTGAACTTGATTTACCTTAAAAGGACTAGACCACTTAGATTTCAGCTTCCCTGGAAACAATTTGAGTCTGGAATTGAACAGAAGCACCAAGTCCCCTTTTTTGAACTCTCATTTCTCTATTTTCTAGTCATGGTACCTTTTCATCTTTTCTTTATACAAATTTGCTCGTTCATACGCCCTGAGACGGAATTCATCTATCTCATTCAGTTTTCCTAGTCTCATCTCTGCTGCTTCCTTCCAATTCAAATTCAACCTCTTGAGCGCCCATGAAGCCTTGTGTTCCAGTTCTATTGGCAAATAACATGCTTTTCCATAGACCAGCCGAAATGGTGACATGCCAATAGGTGTCTTGAAAGCAGTTCGGTATTCCCACAAGGCATCATCAAGTTTTTGGGACCAGTCTTTTGGGCTAGTATTCACCGTCTTGGCTAGGATGGCCTTACTTCATGATTCGACACCTCCACTTGCCCACTGGTTTGTGCGTGATATGGAGTAGCCACCCTGTGTTATTTCACTCCATATTTTACCAGAGCTGCTTAAAATAATTTTTTGCAAAAGTGAGATCCTCCATCGCTTATTATACTGCACGGTACTCCAAAGTGAGAGAAGATATTCTTCTTGAGAAAAGCAACGACTCTCTTTCCCTTATTGTCATCCAGAGCAACAGCTTCGACCCATTTAGAAACATAGTCAACAGCAACCAGAATATACTTCATTCCATAAGAACTTACAAATGGCCCCATGAAGTCAATGCCCCAGACATCAAATAATTCCACTTCAAGCATCTTAGTCAAGGGCATTTCATGCCTTTTAGATAATGAACCCTGCCTCTGGCATTGGTCATATTTCTGCACAAACTCGTGGGCATCTTTAAATAATGTTGGCCAATAATATCCACTCCGCAACACCTTTCTGGCCGTTCGGTAACCTGCATGGTGACCCCCAACTGGGGAAGCATGACATGCTTCCAGTATACACAGTACATCTACTTCAGGCACACATCTCTGTATGATACTGTCTTCATATCGCTGAAAAAGATAAGGCTCATCCCAGAAGTAATGTGTTACATCATGCAAGAACTTCTTCCTTTGGTGGAACGAAAGATATTTTGGAATAAGCTCACTCCCAACATAGTTTGCATAATCAGCGTACCAGGGAAGTGATTCCAAAGCAGTTACCAGGATAGCCTCATCAATAAATGTATCATTTATCTTTGTTTACGATTTAGCTTCCTGTTCACCTTCCATTCTAGATAAATGATCTGCAACCTGATTTTCACAACCTTTCCTATCTTTGACTTCAAAATCAAACTCTTGCAGTAGCAACACCCATCTAATAAGCCTTCGTTTAGCATCCTTCTTGGCCACTAAATACCGCAATGTCCTATGGTCAGTATGGACTACCACTTTAGTCCCAAGCAGATAAGATCTGAATTTCTCAAAAGCATACACCACAACTAGCAGCTCCTGTTCAGTTACTGTGTAATTCCTTTATGCTTCATTCAGTGTTTTGCTGGCATAATATATTGGGTGAAACAATTTATCCCTCTTTTGTCCCAATACATCTCCCAGCGCGACACTACTTGCATCACACATTATTTCAAACGGTTTTGCCCAGTCAGGTGCAATAACAATAGGGGCCTCAATCAGCTTCTTTTTAAGGCACTCAAATGCCTTCAAGCATTCGTCATTGAATAGGAATTTCACTTCCTTCTCCAATAGCTTGCAAAGTGGATTTGCAACTTTGGAGAAGTCTTTTATGAATCTCCGATAGAACCCTGCATGACCAATAAAACTACGCACTTCCTTTACTGAAATGAGAGGTGATAATTTCTCGATAACTTCTACCTTAGCTCAATCAACTTCAATCTCTTTTTCAAAGATTTTGTAGCCCAGCACAATACCCTCCTTTACCATAAAATGACATTTTTCCCAGTTGAGCAATAGATTAAATTCAACACATCTTTGCAAGACGGCATTCAGATTCTCCAGACACATTTCGAATGAATCACCTACCACAGAGAAATCATCCATGAATAACTCTATAGTGTCTTCCACCATGTCATAGAAGATAGACATCATGCACCGTTGAAAAGTGGCCGGTGCATTGCATAGCCCAAACGACATCCTCTTAAATGCAAATGTGCCATATGGGCATGTAAATGTCATTTACTCTTGATATTCCGGGGCAATGCAGATTTGGTTATATCCAGAATAGCTATCCAAAAAGCAATACCACCCCCTACCAGCCAATCGATCAAGCATTTGGTCCATAAAGGGCATGGGGAAGTGGTCTTTTAGAGTCCAAGAGTTAAGCTTGTGGTAATCCATGCAGACCCTCCACTTGGTTACTGGTCTGAATGGAATTAGCTCATTCTTTTCATTAGCAACCACCATCATACCTCCTTTCTTGGGCACGCATTGAACTGGACTTACCCATTTGCTGTCAGAAATAGGGTAAACTACTCCTGCATCCAACCACTAAATAATCTCCATTTTAACCACCTCCTGCATTGGTGGATTCACACAGCACTGATACTCGATGGTAGGAGTACAATCTTTTTTTAGTTGGATTTTATGCGTATAGATACTAGGGGGAATGCTAATAATATCTGCGATGGTCCATTCGATTGCTCTCTTGTGCCTCTGAAGTACTGAAATAAGTGCATTTACCTGTTGTTCTTCTAAATCAGCTGCAATAATAATAGGTAGCGTACTTCCTTTCCCCATAAACACATACCGTAAATGACCAGGCAGCTCCTTCAATTCTAACACCGATGGTTCTTCAATAGATGGCTTGGCTGGTGGTGTTGGTCGATTTGCCAAATCAAGGTCGAGCTTTTTAGGAGCATAATAATACGATCCCAGGCCAGTCAGGGCACAAACTGTCTCTTCATACTCCTCAATTCCTTCTCTATCATAGTTCATCACAACCGCGGCTAAGGGCTCAATAACCAGCTGTTCAGTTCTGACGACATCCTGTTCGTCCTCACAATACACATCAACCACTGAGAACACACTCATTTCCTCATGTTTATTCATTTATTTTCCCACATCAAACTGTACCTCTTCATCATTTACCCTGAATAAGAGCTCATTCGCTCTCAAATTGGTCAAGACACTTTCGGTTGCGAGGAAAGGTCAACCCAAGATTATGGGCACCTCAAAGTCCACATCATAGTCCAGAATGACGAAGTCTGTAGGGAATATGAAATTTGATACCTTCACCAACACATCATACAGAATGCCAACAGGTCGCTTTATTGATCTGTCGGCCATCACCATCCTCATGTTGGTAGGTGTGGGATTCCCCAGGCCCAACTTTTTATAAATAGTCAACGGCATCAAGTTAACACTTGCCCCCAGATCACATAGTGCTTTAGTGAATTCCATGGTTCTAGTTGTGCAGGGAATAGTGACTGCACCTGGGTCTGACTTGTACTGCGTCAAGTTCCTTATGGAAATAACACTTCAAAGGTGGAGATCTTCTTCTAGTTTGCAACTCACTATTTATTTTTTGGTAAATAGGTCTTTCATGAATTTTGCATATCCTGGCATTTTCTCAAGTTCTTCGATCAAAGGCACATTTATAGTCAATTGCTTGAGCATTGCTAGGAAATTGCTAAATTATACATCATCCGCCTTCTTTCTCACCCATTGAGGAAAGGGAGGTGGTGGCCTTGGGATGGGTTTCAAAACCACTTCCTCTTCCTTCTCCTTGTTCGACATATCAATAGAACTATTTGTCTTCTCAGTCTCCTCTGGGTATTGTTCTGCTGGTTCCTTTGCAACTTCCTCAGTATTCACAGATTTGCCCACAGAAGGGCCAGATAACATCTTACCACTCCTAGTGACAATCGCCAGACATGAACTGTCTGTCTTCTGATCCTGACCCATTTGATTAAGTAAAGTACCACTTCTTCCCTGGTTTAGTGTTGATGAAAGTTGACTTATCTGTTGCTCTAACTGCTGGATCGAAATTGAATGTGACTTGACCAGCTGACTTATAGTGGAAAATTCACTCCTCATATTAGTCACTCCTGTGTTGGTAGCCTCTACTCTTTTTAACAGTTCTTTTATCATATCCTCCACAGACCACTTTCCCGAGCTAGTTGCAGCAACTTCTTAATTTCCAGCACGAGCATACAACCCATTTTTGTCATTGCTGCTTCTTTATTTCTCTTGCTCCCTGTCTCTGTTATTAGGATTATCATACCCGTTCCGACCTTGATTCCTTTGGCTAATGCCTCAAAAACCCCCCTGATTAGCAGTATAGTTGACTTCTTCTTCAGGTTCCGTATCAACACGGTCCCGAATCATTGCAGCCTTTACCTTTTCCGTCCTTCCTGATAATAAGTGCTTAGTGAGCAGGTCCATTTGAGTCTTTAATGGGCTATGTCTTGATCCTTATCCTCGTCTCTTCTGCACTGTTCATCATTCATTCTAATAGGAATAGTTGGACTTTCCACCAAAGCATCGCTGGTGTACCAAGACCTACTTAGTTTGGTTATCCTATTCAGCATATCAGCAACATCTTGAAATGACAGAGCAATAAATGACCCACCAACAGCGTTATCTACCATTTTCTTTGTCTAGAGTTAAAGACTCTATTCAAAATCTCTATCAAATATATGTCCGTTATGTTATGGTTCGGACACTGTGTCATCTTCTTCTTGAACCTTTCCCAAGTTTCATGTAACACCTTATTCGGGAGCTGTCTAAAAGTGTTGATCTCATCCCTCAACTGTACACTCCTGGATGACGGAAAAAACCTTTCTAGGAAAGCTCCTCCCAACTGCCTCCAGTTGGTTATAGAGACAGGCGTTAATGAATTTAGAAACAATGTTGCCTCTCCATACAGAGACAACGGGAACAACCTCAACCGGATCGCGCTCTGGCTCACCCCCGGATAATCAAAGGATTTGCAAATAGTGACAAATTTCACCAGATGCAGGTTGGGGTCATCCCTAGGAAGGCCTCCAAACAACCCCTTCAGATTTAAGAGCTAGATCATCATGCTTAAAATATTGAATTTCGCTCCAGGTTCTAACGGAAAGGGAATGATCGCACCCGTTACACCTGCTCCATCCACAATATCTTCATCATTAGCCTCATACCGCAGTGGTTGTTCTTCCATTCTGCTCATGTGGTGGGGATAATGACTGAGTAGTTCTCGACGTAACCTATAGATATCCTACAAATAAACAAAAATAACAACCAAACATAACTCTGGAAAACTCAACTATCAGTAAATTTTCGCGCACAAACTTTTAGTCTACAACCGTATTCCTTTGCAACGGCGCTATTTTTGATAACGCTCAAATTACACTCTTAAATGGGTGTAAGCGATTATTGTCAATATAAAACCCAACTAGGTTGGGGTCGAATCCCACAGGGAATAGGGTGTGAGCTTCGATTTTTTTATGAAATGCTTTACTGATAGTTTGCTATTTTCGAAAGATGGGGGTTTAAGTTTCACAGAAAGACAAATGTCAGTTTCAATACTTCAGTGTTTGTAATCAATATAAATGAGAAACCAGAGTTATGTTCACCATGGGTATTAGGAGTTAACAAATACTAGGTAATGCTTGGGATTCTTAGAGTAAGTAGAAACAGCAGAATATCCTTGACTATAATACTTTCTGACTTATCTCTCGACCTCGCCAAAAAATTTATTATCTAATTCTATCGAACTTAGATAGCTTATCTATTTCCAATAGGATGTTATCTCAGGTATATTAATCCAGTTATGGCATCAATCATTAAATAGAAGGTTGGTAGCTTCCGAGTCCCTGTTGATAATTCACGACCTCTAGTCTATTTCTCCGTTGGAAGCAAATAAAACTTAAGGCATAATCTAATGTTTGCAACCACTAGATTTCAGTTAAAACAACAGAATTTCAAGACGTTCTACTACTTTTTGAATCCGTTAAACACCTAGCATCATATCAAACCCTAATCCATGGATCCCATAACTCCGGCTAATGGAATTAGCCACTCATGATTTGATGAACGAAATAACAAGTTGAATTCATGATGATAAGGATAAACTTACGAATGGATGAAAAACAACAAGTAGTTCCTTCAATTTAATCACAAGGTGGAAGATAAAAAATAGTTGATAAGAAACAAGAAAAATATTTGATGGTAAACATGAAGCAATGTTACGTGCTTCTCTTCAGAAGTTCTTGTCTGATAATTAATGATTGATTCTCCTTAAAAACCCTAAAACAAGTCTTTAAATAGTCAACCCTAAATAAGGAAACAAAATTAAAGTTTTAGTTTTCTCTTCGGATTAGACAATGATGCTTTTGACGGCGTGTCAGACACCTGGCGATGTGTGCGAGGTATCATCAAAGATTCCAGTGAATTGTTATCTTCTAACTTTTCAGACGGCAATCCTGACGGTGTGTCAAAAATCTTGACGGTGCTTGCAAACTGGCGTCACAACTTCACTGATAAACAACATATTCTGCCTCAGGTTGACGGCGATTTTGATGAGATGTAACATATTTGAAGGCCCCTTCGAATCACCATCACAGTTCATCTCAACTTCTCAGGTCCTGTCTAAACTTGACAACAACTTTGACAGCCTGTCCCATGTATGACGGTGCTTCAGAATGATCGTCAGACACATTTCAGCTTATTTACACCAGATTTCAGATATTTTATTCTTCTTTCCTTTGATTTCCTCCCCGATCACTTGTATCTGCATTATTACACAACAGACGATAAAAAACAACAAAAGTTTCTTAAGACTTCGCAATTATTCTAGGTTAAGGGACTTATATGTGTTTACGATTGCGCACATATCAGGTATTGGTGATGGACTAAAAGATATTTTAAAAGCCCATAAAGGTCCATTTATAGGTCCGGGCCATAAAGGCCTATATGAGATCCTAACAACGTCATGGCATGCTCAATTATCTCTTAACTTAGCTATGTTAGGATATTTAACCATTTTTGTAGCTCATCATATGTATTCCATGCCCCCTTATCAATATTTAGATACTAACTATGGTACACAGTTGTCATTGTTCACACATCACATGTGGATTGGTGGATTTCTCATAGTTGGTGCTGTCGCGCATGCAGCCATTTTTATGGTAAGAGATTATGATCCAACTACTTGGTACAATAATCTATTAGATCATGTCCTTAGGCATCGTGATGCAATCATATCCCATCTAAACTGGGCATGTATATTTCTAGGTTTTCACAGTTTTGGTTTGTATATTCATAATAATACCATGAGTGTTTTAGGGCATTCTCAAGATATGTTTTCAGATACCGCTATACAATTACAACCCATTTTTGCTCAATGGATACAAAACACCCATGCTTTATCACCTGGTGCAACGTCTCCTGGTGCAACAGCAAGCACCGGTTTAACTTGGGGGGGGGTGAGTTAGTGGAAGTGGTTAGAAAGGTGGCTTTGTTGCCTATTCCATTAGGAACTGCCGATTTCTTGGTACATCACATTCATACATTTATGATTCATGTGACGGTATTGATACTCTTGGAAGGTGTTTTATTTGCTCGCAGTTCTCGTTTGATACCGGATAAGGCAAATCTTAGTTTTCATTTTCCTTGTGATGGACCTGGAAGAGGGGGTACATGTTAAGTATCGGCCTGGGATCATGTCTTCTTAGGACTATTCTGGATGTACAATTCAATTTTTGTAGTAATATTCCATTTCAGTTGGAAAATACTCTCAGATGTTTGGGGTAGTGTAAGTGATCAAGGGGTAGTAACTCATATCACGGGAGAAAACTTTGCGCAAGGTTCTATTACTATTAATGGGTGGCTCCGCAATTTCTTATGGGCATAGGCATCCCAGGTAATTCAGTCTTATGGTTCTTCATTATCTGCATATGGCCTTTTTTTCTTAGGCGCTCATTTTATATGGGCTTTTAGTTTAATGTTTCTATTCAGCGGATGTGGTTATTGGCAAGAACTTATTGAATCCATCGTTTGGGCTCATAATAAATTCAAAGTTGCTCCTGCTACTCAGTCGAGAGCCTTGAGAATTATACAAGGACATGCTGTAGGAGTAACCCATTACCTTCTGGGTGGAATTGCCACAACATAGGCATTCTTCTTATCAAGAATTATTGCAGTATGATAATGGCTAGGAGGATTTGAAAAGCATTATGGCATTACGATTTCCAAGGTTTAGCCAAGTCTTAGCTCAGGACCCCACTACTCGTCGTATTTTGGCTTGGTATTGCTACCGCACATGACTTTGAGAGTCATGATGTTATTACTGAGGAACGTCTTTATCAGAATATTTTTGCTTCTCACTTTGGTCAATTAGCAATAATTTTTTTGTGGACTTTCGAAAATCTGTTTCATGTAGCTTGGCAAGGAAATTTTGAGCCGTGGGTACAGGACCCTTTACATGTAAGACCAATTGCTCATGCAATTTGGGATCCTCATTTTGGTCAATCGGTCGTGGAAGCTTTTACTCGAGGGGATGCTCTTGGCCCAGTGAATATCGCTTATTCTAGTGTTTATCAGTGGTGGTATACAATTGGTTTACGCAATAATCAAGATCTTTATACTGGCGCTCTTTTTCTATTACTTCTTTCTTCCATATCCTTAATAGCAGGTTGGTTACACCTACAACCGAAATGGAAACCGACCGTTTCCTGGTTCAAAAATGCCAAATCTCGTCTGAATCATCATTTGTCAGGACTTTTTGGTGTAAGTTCCTTGGCTTGGACAGGGCATTTAGTCCATGTTGCTATTCCTGCATCCAGAGAGGAGTATGTTCGGTGGAATAATTTCTTAGATGTATTACCGCATCCCCAAGGGTTAGGCCTACTTTTTACAGGTCAATGGAATCTTTATGCTCAAAACCCCGATTCAAGTAGTCATTTATTTGGTCCCACCCAAGGGGAGGGAACTGCCATTCTAACTCTTCTCGGGGGATTCCATCCACAAATACAAAGTTTATGGTTGACTGATATTGTCCATCACCATTTAGCTATTGCATTTATTTGTCTCGTTGTTGGCCATATGTATAGAACCAATTTCAGGATTGGGCACAGTATGAAAGAACTTTTAGATGCACATATTTCTCTGGGGGGCGATTGGGGCGTGGACATAAGGGTCTTTATGACACAATCAACAATTCGCTTCATTTTCAATTATGCCTTGCTCTAGCTTCTTTAGGGGTTATTACTTCTTTGGTAGCTCAACACATGTACTCTTTACCTTCTTATGCATTCATAGCACAGGACTTTACTACTCAAGCTGCATTATATACCCACCACCAATATATCGCAGGATTCATCATGACAAGATCTTTTGCTCATGGAGCTATATTTTTAATTAGAGATTACAATCTGAAGAAAAATGAACATAATGTATTAGAAAGAATGTTAGATCATAAAAAATCTATCATATCTCATTTAAGTTGGGCCAGCCTCTTTCTGGGATTCCATACCCTGGGACTTTATGTTCATAATGATGTCGTGCTTGCCTTTGGCACTTCGGAGAAGAAAATCTTGATTGAACCTATATTTGATCAATGGATACAATCTGCTCATGGTAAAACTTCATATGGGTTCGATGTACTTTTATCTTCAACAAGTGGCCCAGCATTCAATGTGGGTCGAAGCATCTGGTTGCCGGGTTGGTTAAATGTTATTAATGAAAATAGTAATTCATTATTCTTAACAATAGGTCCTGGGGACTTTTTAGTTCATCATGCTATTGCTCTTGGTTTACTTACAACTACATTGATCTTAGTAAAAGGTGTTTTAGATGCACGTGGTTCCAAGTTAATGTCAGATAAATAGGATTTTGGTTATAGTTTTCCGTGCGATGGCCCAAGATAAGGTGGTACTTGTGATATTTCGTCAATGGGACTTAAGCTCAAATTGAATTTGCTTACAATCAGTCCACTAGCCAAACTACTTGTTGTAGTCCTTTTGAAACTGTTTATGGCCAAAATCCCGAGAGTCATCTGGACTTAGCTCCACTTCCAGCTACTCACAACTTTAGTGGAGATGCGGGTGAAGAAAATTAAGAAGTTGCATGAGAGATAAAATTTCTAAGCAAAATGAGAAGTATCAAGTTCAAGCTAACAAGCATCGCAAGTTTTCTGAGTTCAAAGAAGGGGATCTGGTCTAGGTTCATCTTCGGAAGGAGCCTTTCTCGAAAGGACAATTTGTTAACCTCAAGCCTAGAGCTGATGGACCATTCAAAGTTCTCAAATGCATTGGTGAAAATGCCTACGACGATTGAACTACCAGATGAGTATGAGGTTTCAGAAAGGAATAAATCTTTTTGATCTTTCTCCTTATTATGGTCGACGAAAGCACTAACAACTCAGGGGCGAGTCTTCTTCAACGTCGACGAGGAGAACTCAAAATAAAGGAAGTTGTTTTGGCTATAGTTTTTCTAGATTGGGGAAATTTCTTGTGAAATGTCATATAATAGAGGGGCTTTCTTTCTTCAGCATATGAGGGAAATGCCCCCGGGTACCGAAGTTAGCGGATAGAAAGGGCGGCGAGTGGTCACGTTAAAGTGTGCCAATCATGGTGATCAAACCCTCTTTTTGTTAGAGCTCCCATCCTTGCTAAGCTGATGAAAGATGCCCTTCATCCTCCTTTCTTCCCTTTACCCTTCCTTCTCTCTTTCTTATTTGGCTTGGTCTGGTGGTTCGCCTAGTTTGAGGCTTTTAGCTCCATGCTGTAGGTCAGGGGTCGGTGCTGCATTTTCCTGATGTTTCTGATATTGTTGATTTTGCTTTCGTGTCAGTATGAATCATACGCCGAATGTAATTAGATATATATCATACCAAAATATATAGTCTAGTGGAGTAGCCTCCGCGCAACATATACTGGGTGATTTAGTTCATTTGGGACACGTGGGCCAAGAAACTCTTGGCAATTCTCACGATCACGGTCGATCATGGTTCAACTCCATGCCGTGAAAGTGAAACCAATCATTTATTTATTTTTTGCTTTTATATAGTTGTGATTCAGGAAAGGTTAAGACTCGAGTCAAAACGTGAGACAAGAATGACAACGGAAGGAACAAAACACACTCCAAATCAGTCCACAATCTTAAGGATCCGAGGACCAAGATGGAGACCACTCTGGGATTCGCTATCAACAAGAAGAATACAAGATACAATGTGTATTTAAACACAAAAACAGCAACAACAACAAGAACAAGATGAACACAAGATGATAAAAAAGAAGACACAAGATTCGGATTTAACAATAACAACAAGAGCACAAGATTACAACACAAACAATAAACAAGATTACAAGAAGGTAAAAGGATAGATAGATAGAACACATGAAGGTATAATATTAAGAACCCAAGAATGGACAATCTTGGACCCTTAACACTACACACAACAATAAACCTATCTCTTACAAAGACACAAGATTTGAATCCACCTCCCAAGCATCAATGTTTCTAAGCAAACAACAACAAAAGAGAATCCACCCTATTGTTGTATCCTAGTTTTGGTTTTGCCTCCAAAGAGAAGAGAGGACTTGTGTTTTCCAATGTATTAAGACTTACAACAACATCAATAAACTAAGTCTAAAAGCCTTACGATGTTCTATTTATACTAGGTTACAAATAAAATACAAAAGGACCAAAAGGCCCCTTAGAGACTTAGGTGCCCATCAAGTGTAATATGTTGGCTGATTTTTAGTGCACTTAGTTCCCTTTTGCACTTCAATTGTACACACCAAGTTTCAGACCCAACATGCACTCCATTAAGTCCATATCCGTGATTATTCCCGTATCATCCTCTCTATCTTAAGAGGAATTTGCCCACAAATTCACGACTTCACCTCATTCAATCGGCCACTTTAAAATAAACCACTCAAAACAGCCCGCAAAACATTAACACAAGTCTCGGCCAACTTCTTCATTTTGAATCTCGGCTTCCTCTCCATCTTGAGCCTTTTCTTCAATCTCATCCGAAATAAGTCTCCTACCATCATACAAGCATCGTCGTAGACTCCATATTCATCATGTTCCTTTCTACCATTCTCTTTTACATGGACATGTCATCTTTGGTAAAGTGGAGTTTAGGTTGAGAGGATTGATTTGGTAAAGTGGATCTTCGGTTGTGGAGCTTGGACGGGAGAGATTTCGCTTCCAAATCCTTTTTGTTGGACTTGAACGAATGGAGGAGGGATCGACCTATATAGGTCTCGGGTTGGAGGACATTTGGTGGCTTGGATTATGTCTGTCATTTTGTGGTGGTCTTGGAGGATTGATTTCTTGAGGTAAAGCTTCGGAAGTAGAATCACGAGAATTTCTTCGACTCTCCACTCGATCCAACCTCTCAAGTATAGTAGACATATCCGAGCCCAATTTGTCAAGACCCGCATTCTCCTTAGCTATTTCTCGGGCAATACCATCAAGGTGGGTGAAAATGGTATCCATTGTGGAGAAGAAGTTACCTACAAAATAGAAAACACGTTAGTTATACAAAACATCCTCACTCTCTCTTTTATTTCGGGTCTCTCGGATCCCTCACACTCAATCTCACAAGTATTGAAAGCTTGATTGTACTTCGAGAGGTGTTGAGAGGTGAATCCAATGTTGAAAACGACTCCAAAGAGTAAGTAAAAAAACACAAGGACATTACAATGACTCGCCGTCAAAAGCATCATCGTCTAATCCGAAGAGAAAACTGAAACTTTAATTTAATTTCCTTATTTAGGGTTGACTATGTAAAGACTTGTTTTAGGGTTTTTAAAAGGGGGATCATTGTCCATAAAAAAAAGGGACGCTGGGAAGAGAAGCACGTACATTGCTCTCTTTCACTAAATATTTTTCTTGTTTCTTATCAACTATTTTTGGGTTTCTACCTTGTGATTAAATTGAAGAAACTACTTGTTGTTTTCCATCCATACGTAAGTTTATCCTTAGCATCATGAATTCAACTTGTTATTTCGTTCATCAAATCATGAGCGGATAATTCTATTAGCTAGAGTTCTAGGATCCATGGAGTAGGGTTTGATGGGTTACTAGATATTTAACGGATTCAAAGAGTAGTAGAACGTCTTGAAATTCTGTTGTTTTAACTGAAATCTATTGGTTGCAAACATTAGATTATGCCTTAGGTTTTATTTTCTTCAAACGGAGAAATAGACTAGAGGTCGTGAATTGTCAACAAGAACTCGGAAGCTACCAACCTTCTGTTTAATGATTGATGTCGTAACTGGATTAATCTACCTGAGATAACATCCTATTGGAAATAGATAAGTTATCTAAGTTCGAGAGAATTAGATAAGTTATCTAAGTTCGAGAGAATTAGATAATAAATTATCTGGTGAGGTTGAGAGATAAGTCAGAAAGTATCATGGTAAAGGATAGTCTGCTGTTTTACTTACTTCAAGAATCCCAAGCACTACCTAGTACCTGTAAAGTCCCAAAATCCATGGTGAACATAACTCTGGTTTCCCATTTATATTGATTATAAACATTAATATTGAAGTGACAACATTACTTGATACTTTCAAAACCCCCATCTTAATTTTATATTGTCGTACCATTTGTTTGAATTGAACTTGTAGCTATAGCTTCAAATTAGCTTAATCGTCACTCACATTGTTCCCTGTGGATTCGACCCCGACTCCAAAGTTGGGTAAATATATTGACGATGACCGCCTTACACTAATTTGAGGTGTAAGTTGAGCGTTATAAAAAATGGCGCCGTTTCCAAGGAACAATTTGGCATATTGAGTTAGTTTGGAATTTTAGCTTACTTGCTTGAATTCAAACTTGTAAATATTTGTTTGTGATTTCCTTTGTTTCCTGTGTTAGGTAGATTTTCTTTATTTTTGTTTATTTCTTACTATGGCATCATGGAATGAATGTAAGTTTGATGGTTGGAAATCTTATCTGGATGATCCATGTCCATATTCTGATGGACCCCACTTTTGGCAAGATTGTAGATATGCTCCCCGGAGAGAGATGTGTGCACCATCTCCATCCTATCGGGAGTATAATTGTTCTTTATGTTGTGGTCAAGATGTACATTGGAGTGATTGCCCAAATGCCCCCTCCCCCTATTGCGCTAACCCAAGTTCTAGTTCTTCTTATGAGTATGACAGGTCTTATGGTTAAGAAAAGGAAGAATGCAGCACTGAAAAGAGTGACATTGAAGCTATGCTTCAAATAATGTTAGATCGTATAGACACAACAAATAATACCATATGTGACATACGTCAAGACATTAGGGTGTTTAACAAGGGAAGAGAAAGAATAGAAGAGATGGATATCGAGGTCAATCATCCAAAACACTTTTCTACATTATGTTTAGATGATATCTTGTCTGTGGAATCATTTAAAATAATGGAAGAGTGTGACGATAAAGAGAAAGATTCCTATACTGATGATGAGCTTGATGTTCATCAACCCTTAGAGATTTCCCAACCAACCAAGCCAACCATGAGGGATGATACCAAGATTGAGGAAATGGTGCTAGAGGCAAAAGAAGAAGCCAAGCCAATCTCTTATGAAAACTCTAGCCCAATTCAAAGTAAAAATGTTGAGAAGATAAATAAAAGTGAGTGTGTAGAGGATAGTGTAAATTTTGAAGTAGGATTTGTTGGTCCACACTCGAAGCATTTTTCCACATTATGTTTAGATGATATCTTGTCTATGGAATCATCTAAAATAGTGGAAGACTGTGAAGATGAGGAACAAGAATCCTATATTCTTTATTTTACACTTGATAAGCAACAAAAAAACACACCTCGCTTTAAAGCTGAGTTGTTTACCATGCATCATCCATTACTCAGCTTCTTAATCTTTGTACCACCTCTCAATGAGCGAGGTAAGAAGATGGACTCTAAGTTGGGGGTGAAGTTTATATCCTCAAGATGAAGGAAAAAAACTGAGTTGGGTTGTACCGCGACACTAAATTTGGCGCTTCTTGGGAGGAAACCCAAGGTATTTTGTTGTTTGTCTTTGTATTATGTGATTGACATCAGATCTTTACACCCATGGTTCCACAGGTATGTTTCTAACTCTCTTGTTTTGGATTGACGCATTGGGAACACTACATGATATTAAGTTGAGGGTGAGGATACTTGTGGGTGTGATATCCTCCTGGGGGTTTTGTTGTCGTGCCTTTTTTCCCTGGAGTCTTGTTCCTAGTAGAGCCGACATGTTTAGGCATGTTATGTTTGTTTTGTGATGTATTGTTGTTAACTGGAGAAAAATAAGTATCTAGAGTAGTTGACATATTTTTATTGATTTTTAAGACTGATAAACACCTCTCCGTTGGTCTGTTTTATAACTATGTGACATGCATTTATATGTGGCTACTGTGAATCTTTTTATGGCATTAGTACTAGGGACATGATAATCACTGCTAACAATTGCATGAACCGAATGGGTAGTAGCTTGTGATATACCATTGTGCCATATGTGTGTGAGGTCTTACTCAATTCCCTGTGTGTGCTGAATCTAGAACTTGCCCGGTTAGTCTTACCTTGGTTGAAAGATAGGGGTTAGGAAAGGATCATAGGCCGTTTTGATTTTTAAGTCATATTTTTTCCTAAATGACCTTCCCTATATGCATGATATATCTTGATCCCTATTTTGAGCCTGAATTGACCATTTCTTTCTATGACACCTATCACCTTCCCGTTTAGATCATAATGAACCTGTTTTGGCCCTGGTCCTCCTTGGAAACTGTGCACCTTGACTTAGGTAAACAACCTAAGTTGAGGGTGGCTATCATAGGGGTGCGTGATGTAAATTGGGTATGATGAAAGGTAGAATAAAAGGAAAAGAATAAGTGAAAAAGAATAAAAAGTTGGGTGGTGTAAAAGAAGAATAAGAAAAGAAAAAGAGTGAAAAAGAAAAGCCACATCCATCCTGAATAATGTGTGATCAAGAAAAGGAGAAAAAGAAGAAAAAGGTTAATAAGTGAACCCCAAAAAGTTAAGGTAGTAACAAGGAGTCTTAGTCACTTTAAATGTCATTGAATATCATACCAGCCCTTAGCCTACCTTACAAGCCGAAGAAAAGACCTATAGTGATCCTAACTTACCTGTCTGGACACCTTGGTAATGAAAATAAGGGCAATCATATGGTATTTGACATGCATTGATTGGAATTTCTTTCTGAGAGTGAGTGTCTCTTAACCGTCCCCGCATTGACATGCTTGAGTTCATATATGAGTGAGGAGGGACTTTTTTATTGTAAGGGCACATCGGTTGCATTGCTAGTTGTTTACTTTTTTGGGTAGTGTAACTTGTACATATGCATGGTTATTGTTGCTAAATTGATGCCATATCTTGATTCCTTTGGGTCACATTGTTAATCTTCATTGATATGCACAATTGGATTTATAAGTAATTGAACGTGGAGAGTGGCATGAGTTTTGAGCTAAACTTGATAATCAACTGTGATAGGTATCTTATGTGTCTCTTGGTTAAGCATCGTAGTATGGTGTTATGTAGTTGTTTGAGGACAAGAAATTATTTTAAGTTGAGGGTGTTGATGTGCTAGATTTTTGTAGCACATTTAAGACTTTTTAACTTGAAATAATTGTAAGTTCTTAAGTAATTATTGGTGTTTTTGATGTTATTTCTTAAGATTTTGTAGGAAAGTCAAGATGCATGAAAATAAATAACAATGGAGCAGAAGAGCTAAAATCTGGTGTAAATAAGCTGAAGTATAGCTGACGTCAATTTTGAAGCACCGTCATACATGGGACAGACTATCAAAGTTGTCGTCAAGCTTAGACATAACCTGAGAAGCTATGATGACATGGGACGATGTTTAGGATGGGCCGTCAAATATGTCACATGGCGTCAAAATCGCCATCATCCAGAGGCAGAGTATGTTGATTTTCAGTGAAGTTGTGACGGCAGTTTTGACGCGCCGTCAAGTTTTTGAAATGCCATCAGGTTTGTCGTCTGAAGAGTCAAAGATAACAATTCACTGGAATCTTTGACGACATCTCGCACACGTCGTCAGGTTTCTAATGCGCCGTCAAAAGCATCGTCGTCTAATCCGAAGAGAAAACTGAAACTTTAATTTTATTTCCTTATTTAGGGTTGAGTATGTAAAGACTTGTTTTAGAGTTTTTAAAAGGGGTATCATTGTCTATCAAAAAAAAAAGGGACGCTGGGAAGAGAAGCACATACATTGCTCTCTTCCACCAAATATTCTTCTTGTTTCTTATCAACTATTTTTGGGTTTCTACCTTGTGATTAAATTGAAGAAACTACTTGTTGTTTTCCATCCATACGTAAGTTTATCCTTAGCATCATGAATTCAACTTGTTATTTTGTTCATCAAATCATGAGCGTCTAATTCAATTAGCCGGAGTTATGGGATCCATGGAGTAGGTTTTGATGGGTTACTAGGTATTTAACTGATTCAAAGAGTAGTAGAACATCTTGAAATTCTGTTGTTTTAACTGAAATCTATTGGTTGAAAACATTAGATTATGCCTTAGGTTTTATTTGCTTCTAACAGAGAAATAGACTAGAGGTCGTGAATTATCAACAGGGATTCAGAAGCTACCAACCTTCTGTGTAATGATTGATGTCATAACTGGACTAATCTACTTGAGATAACATCCTATTGGAAATAGATAAGTTATCTAAGTTCAAGAAAATTAGATAATAAATTGCTAGTGAGGTTGAGAGATAAGTCAGAAAGTATCATAGTCAAGGATAGTCTGCTGTTTTACTTACTTCAAGAATCCGAAGCACTACCTAGTACCTGTAAAGTCCCAAAAGCCATGGTGAACATAACTCTGGTTTCCCATTTTTATTGATTACAAACATTAATATTGAAGTGACAACATTACTTGATATTTTCAAAAACCCCATCTTAATTTTATATTTTTGTACCATTTGTTTGAATTGAATTTGTAGCTATAGCTTCAAATTAGCTTAATCGTCACTCACATTGTTCCCTGTGGATTCGACCCCGACTCCAAAGTTGGGTAAATATATTGACGACGACCGCCTTACACTAATTTGAGGTGTAAGTTGAGCGTTATCAAGGGGGGTTGCTTTGAACCTATCTTTTCTCTAAGAAAAAGGTGACTGCCCTAAGGGATAATGACTTAAAAAAGGAAAGAGGGGAGGGGCTAGTACGATAGCACCATTGGTTACTACAACATTTTCGGTTTTTGAATCCTTAGCTTCCTTGCTTTTTAGCTAGTGGTTGAACGACGGCATGACCAGTTCTTAAATCTATTTCCTCATATCGTAATAGGTAGGATTGGGTAAAGGAAGTGATCCCACCCATGGTTGGAGTAAAGGCTCGAAAAGTGGGAGTTTGATCATCCTTTCCCTAGGTGGGATATCACCAACCGTGCAAGCGCGAAGGTTTGGTGTGGGCAACCCTATCCCTCTCGAAGCAGTATGCTACACGTCCTGGGATTACGAACTTTATATTTCAAGAAATTTTGGGGGGAGTAGTCTTAATAATAGGCAAAGTAGGCAAAGGTTCTTCCATAACAGACCTTACTTAACGGCCGAGTACCGAGAGTTCCTCATCCCCAATTGAGTTGCAAAATCTAAGCTATCAACCATCTCTCCTCTTCGATCTTATTGGCCCCCTTGCATTCGACTTCTTATGGCTCTCTATCAGCTAGTTAGGTTAGCTAGCCATTCTTTTCCTAGCCTTAGTTTCTATAAAGCAATATTGGATAGAGTACCTATGAAGATGTCTTATACTTATAAAGCCTCTCTCGCAATTTCTATGGCACGTTAGGAGCACCTCAGAAAAAGTATATTGGTGGGCATGTCTACGAACAATCTTATTAAGGCGAATGCATGCGGCGGAAGGTCTATTCCTTAACTAATAATAAAAATAATAGACCAGAATGGATGTTTTCAAATTCTTCGTCGGAAGAGAATTGATCGCCCACCTTTATGCCAGGAATGGACAGTTTTTCCAATGGTGCAGCTTTACCTGGCATTGTATTATATAATTAATAATTTTAGAAAAATATTTGTCAAGGTGCATTATTGCATCCTTGAAATTTTAAAATGTCTCGAAAAGATGCGTATGCTGCATTCTTCATTGAGACAAATATTTTAAAACGTAAGAATCTATCTAACATTAAAAGTATTAAATTGTATTTTATAACCTCAAAATAATTTTTATTTATTCGAAGCACTATTTATTCTTAATACAAAATCTTTGCGCAAAAATTTAATCAAAGCGGTTAATTAATTTAACAAATAATATTAGCAAATTCTGTTAATTACAATAAAGAAATAACAAATAAATTAAATGCATAAAGCTATCCATATTTGGTTGAAGGTTAATATTATATTCTTAATTTAATAAAATAAATCAAATATAAAAGGTTTCAAATCAGATTTGGACTCAAATTAATAAACAAATACGATTAACACAATCAATGGAGCGCCGATAATAAGAACGTCGTTTCTTTGGTTGTCTCCGAAATGACACCAAAAATTACGAATTTGGTCAGATCTGGGGAAAGAGGAAAAAGGGATGGTCGACACGGCTTTGAGGAATTCCAACGTCGTTAGTTGATACCGGCGGGATCTAAGCCGATTTTCGCGTGGCTGGCAGCGGCAGATCCAGTGGTGGCCGGCCGGTTTTTGGAGAATTACGGCGATGGGAAGGGAAAGAAAGGGTTGGCGATGACGATGACTGTGTACCATCGGCCATGGCTTTTCCATTAACGGCGTCGCCGACGATGATGATGGTTTGATCGATTTTCGGTGAGAAACTTGTTGGAAAATTTAAAACGATGGATTTTCTCTTCTCCGTCCAACTTTCGATCTTTCCTCTCTTCCTCTTGTTATCTTCTTTCTTTTTATCGATCTCTCCTACTCTACTTTTTTTTTACTGTATACATACATAGTCGTTGTGATTATGGTGACTATTTTGTATGTACAGTATATGTGAGTGAATGGCAATTTATATAGATGTTGTATGTTTTGAGACTAAAATAAAAATAAGAGTGCATGATCAGTGGGAAATTAGTATGTGTACATGCATATGAAAAGTGAATTCATGTAACTGTGTGTAAATGGGTACGAGTAATTTTACTCTGTTTTTGTAACATACAGATAAAAATAAATACTTTCATTGTTAACAGTAACTAATTAACAGTAACAAATACTCACATAATAATAAATCATCAAATCATTTAAGCATTTTTCATTCATGATTTTATAAAATAAAATTTATGAAAATAAATAATACATAATTGAACAGAACCTGTTAATAAATTAAAGCAGAACTTCAAACTTCGTCACCGAAGACTCCGATAAGAAATTCACTTCAACTTTTTCTTTTCTTTTCTTTTCTTTCGCTGATGTTTTCCTTCACTTTTTCTCTATGTTTTTATTTTTCTCTAATTTTTCACTCTCTTTTTCTCTAATTTTTCACTCTCTTTTTCTATGATTTTTTAGTTTCTGGTTTCTGATGTGATGGTCTGGTCAGAATGTACGTAGTTAGGCGAAGAGTCCTTTAAATAGGGGATTGTTGGGGGGGGGGTGAATATGGGGGGAATAGTTTTTACTAGATAAGATTTTTGAATTTGAAAAATATTTTTTTTAATTGAAGACAATAATAATAATAATAATAAATAAATATGATAATAATAATAAATAAATAAAATAATAATATCAATAAATATAATAATAATTAATTAATTTTATATTAATCAAAACGTAATAACAATTTATAAATAGACAAAAATAAATATAACTAAATAGTATTAAAACTACTAATTTATTAGTTAAAATTTAGAATAAATAATATATTTTTATATTATTTTTAAAATTAGAGTAAAAATATAAACAAAATATCTAAAAATTAACTTTATTTAGTTATTTACTTTTTAACTAAAAAATTATCAAAATAAAAATAAAAATAAGAATCAAAATAATATATGATTAAATATATAAATATAAAATATTTAATATCGACAAACAAGTTAAAATTTAGGGAAGATCAAAAAACACGTGTCTACATTTTTGCCCCTTTTTGTGAAATCTCGGAGAGTTTTCATACAAAGAAGTAGACAAAATATGATTTTTAATCCTTCGATTATTTGAAAACTAAGAATAAAATAAACTTAAAATTGAAATAAAAGGAAAAATGTGACCGAGTCCTTGTTTTGGACATCCTACCTATCCCGGGTTATAAGGAAATCAGGTCACGAGTAGTTCAAAAGTAACATGATGAGAGAAAGAGTGAGACGTGAAGTGAGATTCCGTCGAGTTTCCAGTTGACGACTTCTGCTTTTTTTTTACATCAAATGACTAACAAAATCAAAAATGAAAAATATAAATAAAAAATGCAATCTTTAGAATCTTGATTCAAATCTTCATGACTTGAACTAAAAAATTCACCCTATTCTTCAGGCAGGCTCCTGGACTTCTAATCTCTCCACCCTGTTCTTCATGCGGGCTTCTGGACTTACAATTTCTTCACCCTGATCTTCAGACGGGCTCCTGGACTTACAACTTCTTCACCTTGTTCTTCAGGCGGGCTCCTGGACTTATAATTTCTTCACCCTGTTCTTCAGGCGGGCTCCTGGACTTATAATTTCTTCACCCTGTTCTTCAGGCGAGCTCCTGGACTTATAATTTCTTCACCCTATTCTTCAGGAGGGCTCCTGGACTTACAACTTCTCCACCCTGTTCTTCAGGCGGGCTTCTAGACTCAAAGCAAATAGTGAAATAGAAAAATACCATCCCATTCTTCAGGAGGGTCCTGGATATAAAATAAATTTCCATTCTCCAGGAGGTTCCTGTCCCATTCTTCAGGAGGGTCCTGTCCCATTCTTCAGGAGGGTACTGAGCATAAAATAAATTCCCATTCTTTAGGAGGGTCCTGTCCCATTCTTCAGGAGGGTCCTGAGCATAAAATAAATTCCTATTCTTCAGGAGGGTCCTGAGCATAAAATAAATTCCCATTCTTCAGGAGGGTCCTGTCCCATTCTTCAGGGGGGTCCTGAGCATAAAATAAATTCCTATTCTTCAGGAGGGTCCTGTCCCATTCTTCAGGAGGGTTCTGAGCATAAAATAAATTCCCATTATTCGGGAGGGTCCTGTCCCATTCTTCAGGAGGGTCCTGAGCATAAAATAAATTCCCGTTTTTCATAAGGGTCCTGTGCAAAAATTAAATTCCCTTACAACACACATAAATTTTTACCTCAGTTTGTATTGGAAAAATTTATGTGTCATTGGATCTTAATATATCTTGCAAAGAGTAAGGTTTACCATGACCAATATCCAACATCGAATGTTGTAACCATACTTATTTCATTGATAGAAATGTGAAATCACATCCTTTGTCTGAAAACTTTAGTGTGAAAAAGAATATCCCATATCTGTTTCAAACAAAGAAAAATTATGAGTTTTTAAGAACATGTGGTGGTTGCTTTGTGACATTTGGCTTTTGAAGTGGACGCTCTTGCACTTGCCATGCTCAACTCTTTTTCCAATCTTTGACAAATATTCACTGAATTGTCATACTTCTGACTCCAAGTTTCGACTACTGAGTCCTCAACTCAAATCATATTTCTGTTGTATGATGCTTCTGAGTTTAGCTTCCAATGCATCCCTTACATTTTCACGAGTTTAAAATGGTCAAATCACAATCATCTTGAGTACCTTACTTTTACTTTGAAATTTTATCTCTGTGCATCGACCCTGTGTCTTGCTTTGTACCCTTAAAGGAGTTGGTAGCGAGTTTGGAGTCGTTTCTCACTTGACCTGATGTGAATTTGATTCAAAAGACAACAAAAAATTTTGATTTGATGACAAGGACACAAAAAATCAAAAATTAAAATAAAAGAAAAAGAAAAAGAAAATAGGCATCTCTTTTTCAAAACAAAGAGGAAACTTATCTGAATGTGGAAACTGATTCTGGTGATTATGACATGCATTTTGAATCAAAAAACCAGATCTACCCATACCAATCATTTGTCAACTTTTGCCCACTTATTAAGTTTGAAACTGATCCATTGTTGAATTTATTCACTCAAAATTACTATCCTCCTTCGGCTTGTGGCACCTCAATGGGTTTTTGCCATTGAGCCTATCTCATTTTTATCTCTTTCTCAACTCATTGTCGTCTTATGGTGTCCGAAAGGGTTTTCACCAATAAAACTCTCTCATTTTTTATTTTTTTTCCAGAAAATAACACCCAAAATATGAAATATCATGCACTCATAACATGTTTATCCTTGACATTCTCAAAGATCGATATGAAGGTCTTTCTTTTGTTGTAACTTGGCTTTTGGAAAGGGGTTAGAAAGAAAGGGCGGCATGAGGTTCAAAAATTTACATAATCATTGGGTAAAACATTCAACTTTTAGAATTGATTCTTTTAAGAAAATAAACTTTTGCCCTAGTTTTCTTTCATCCTGGGTAATTTGAATTTTCTCTTGGTTGGACCCAACCCCGGAGTAGGGCTACCTACGTATCTTGTCATAGCAAGAATCAGGTCACACGTAGTTCAGGCATCTAAATTCTTTTGCTTGATTTTGAATTTTTGATTTGATTTGATTTGAAAAAAAAAATTCAACTTTTTTTTTCACTTTAATTTGATTCCAAAAGAGGGGTACGAGGAAAGTTAAAAGCTCAAAAGGGGTAAGCAAAGGTTAATATATTATTCGGATAGTAGAATAAAATGTCTTCATCATTTCAATCTTTTAAAATGCAAGTACAAAACATACATAATATAATTGTACATGAATATCATACATAATATCTTCTAACTACATCAGCATTGACCGACATTCCTTCCATTTTGCCTTCTATATCAGTCAGATATAATACGTCATTAGGTAAAACTTTCTTCACCATAAATGGTCCATGCCAATTAGGAGAAAATTTGCCTTTGGCTTCAATCTGATGAGGAAGGATGCGTCTTAGTACTAACTGACCAACTTCAAAATATCTCTGACGCACCTTTTTGTTATATGCTCGTGCAATTCTCTTCTGGTATAGTTGTCCATGACATACTGACGTTAAACTTTTTTCATCAATCAAGATTAATTGCTCTAAACGAGTCTTGACCCATTGGTCTTCATCAATTTCAGCTTCCACAATTACCCAAAGAGATGGAATCTCAATCTATGTAGGTATAACTACTTCAGTTCCATACACTAACATGTAAGGAGTTGCACTAATTAAAGTCCGAACTATAGTACGATAACCCAACAAAGCAAAAGGTAACTTTTCATTCCATTGTCGAAAACCCTACACCATCTAGCGAAGTATTTTCTTTAAGTTCTTGTTGGCAGCTTCTACATCTCCATTCGCCTTTAGACGATAAGGGGTTGAATTCCGATGCATAATCTTAAATTGCTGGCACACTTCTTGCATCAGATGGCTATTGATATTTGTAGCATTATTCGTGACAATTATCTGTGGAATATCGAACCGACAAATGATGTTGGAGTGAATAAAATCAACCACCACTTTCATGGTCACTGACTTGAAAGTCGCTGCTTCCACCCACTTCGTGAAATGATCAATGGCTACCAAGATGAACCTATGTCCATTCGAGGCCTTTGGTTTAATTAGTCTAATTACGTTCATTCCCAAGCCACAAAAGGCCATGGAGCAGTAATTGTATGCAACTCAGATGGAGGGGAATGTATCAAGTCTTCGTGTACCTGGCATTCATGACATTTACAAATGAAATTAATGTAATCTCGCTCCATGGTGAGCCAGTAATAACCTGCTCGGAGTATTTTCTTTACCAAAATATACCCACTCATGTGTGGTCCACAAATCCTAGAATGTACTTAAGTCATGATTTTTGAAGCCTCTTTAGCATCTACACACCTCAGAAGTCCCAAATCAGGAGTCCTCTAATACAAGATTCCTCCACTTAAGAAAAATCCACTAGACAAACGTCGAAAGGTTCTCTTTTGATTACCATCAGTATGTATAGGATATTTCCCAGTCTGAATATATTCTTTGATATCATAGAACCACGGCTCCCCATCAAGTTTTTCTTCAACCACATTGCAATATGCATGTTGATCATGAATCTGTATATGCAAAGGGTCAATATAAGTTTTGTCAGGTTGTTAAAGCATCGAATATAAGGTCGTTAAAGCATCAACAATCTCATTATGGGCTCTGGTAATGTGTTTGAACTTCACTAATACAAATCGTTGACAAAGATCTTGCAAACAACCTCTATATGGTAGGAGTTTTGAATCACGAGTCTCCCAATCTCCTTGGATTTGGTGGACTAATAAATCTGAATCTCCTAATACCAACAGTTCTTGGACCCCCATATCAATGGCTAATCTCAATTCTAGAATGCAAACTTTGTATTCTGCCATATTATTAGTACAGTAGAATCAAAGTTGGGCTGTTATAGGATAATATTTTCCTGATTCAGTAATAAGAACTACTCCTATCCCCACTCCTTTTACATTAGCACCTCCATCAAAGAACAACTTCCAGCCTGAATGGCAATCTTCAGAAACAAACTCATCAACATACAATACCTCTTCATCTGGAAAATAAGTCTTCAATGGCTCATACTCTTCATCTATAGGATTTTTATCCAAATGATCCGCTAAATCTTATGCTTTCATTGCAGTTCATTTCACATAAACAATATCAAACTCTGTGAGCAATATCTGCCATTTTGCAAGTCTGCCTGTAGGCATAGGCTTCTGAAAAATGTACTTTAAATGCTTCATATGAGAGATGAGGTAAGTTGTATAAGATGAAAAGTAATGTTTCAGCTTTTGGGCTACCCAAGTTAAGGCGCAACACGTCTTCTCAAGAATAGTGTACTTAGCCTCGTAGGTGGTAAACTTTTTGCTTAGGTAGTAGATGACTTGCTCTTGTCTGCCAAAAACATCATGTTGACCTAATATACATCCAAAAGAATTGTCTAACACAGACATGTACAATATCAAAGGTCTGCCCAACTCTAGAGGAACGAAAATAGGTGGATTCGACAAGTATCTCTTAATTCTGTCAAATGCCTCTTGACATTCTTTAGTCCATTCAACTTTACCATTCTTCTTTAACAATTTGAATATTGGATCGTAGGTTGTCGTAAGTTGAGCAATGAATCTACTGATATAATTCAACCTTCCAAGTAAGCTCATCACATCCATTTTATTTTTTGGTGGAGGCAGATCTTGAATAGCTTTTATTTTTGAAGGATCTAACTCAATGCCACGTCGACTGACTATAAAACCCAAGAGTTTTCCTGATGGAACTCCAAATACACATTTTGCTGGGTTAAGTTTTAGATCATACCTCTGAAGCCTTTTAAAGAATTTTCGCAAATCTTTTACATGATCAGATTTCTCTCTCGACTTAATAATCACGTCGTCCACATAAACTTCAATCTCTTTGTGCATCATGTCATGAAACATTATGGTCATTGCCCTCATGTAAGTTGCCCCAGCATTTTTTTAGTCCAAAAGGCATGACTCGATAACAATATGTCCCCCATGGCATAATAAATGATGTTTTTTCCGCATCTTCTGGATCCATAATGATCTGGTGATACCCCGCATAACAATCCACAAAATAAAAAAGATCATGTTTGGCACAATTGTTCAACAAAATATGGATATTGGGAAGTGGAAAATTATCTTTCAGACTCGCCTTATTTATATCACGATAATCAACACGCATCCGAACTTTGCTGTCCTTCTTCGGAATAGGAACAATATTTGCCAACCAAGTAGGATACTGGGCTACTCGAATGATTTTAGCCTCAAGTTGCTTCATAATTTCCTCTTTAATTTTTACACTTATGTCAGTTTTAAGCTTTCTTAGCTTTTGCTTGACAGGAGGAAAAGCAGGATCAATTGGCAACTTGTGAACTACCAAATCGGTGCTCAAACCGGGCATATCATCATAAGACCACGCAAAGATGTCTATATATTCATGCAAAACTTCAATTATAGCTTTCTTTTGTTGTGGTTGAGCATGTACACTTATCTTAGTCTCCCTAATATTTTCATGATCTCCTAAATTGATCGCCTCAGTTTCTTCCGAATTGGGATTTGTCTTATTCTCAAATTGTTTGAAATATTTGCTTATATCCTCAAATGCTTCTGCTTCATCGTATTCAACTTCTTTATTCATTATTTCATAATTATATTGGGTTTTTAAATCTGGTTGACAATTCTTCATGCATGTCGTATCATTAGAATCGGTATAGAAAGAACTGTATGATAGAAAATAAATAAATAAAAATCAGACTCAAAATAAAACGAAGGGAAACTATGCTTTATTAGAAACATAGATAGAAAGAGCTTTAACCTAAAATACCAAGTTTAAAGTTCTGAATTACAATCCTAGAATGATTTAAATTACAGGAGTAAAAACAAACAAACTACTAAGACTATAAGAAAAAAAAACTACCAAGACTCTTTTATAATAGGGAGAGGAGTGGCCTCCCAATTGTTAAGCTGGACATCAGGGCCGACAAACCGCACATCTGCATTGCTGGTACCTTCCTCAATTTCAACCATATCAGCTTCAATGAACATATTCTAAAAAAGGCCAATCAACTTTGTATCATTATTCATTGATTCTACAACAGGTAACTTGGAGGATGCAACAACACTGAATTTGATGAAAGACTTGTGAAGTGGAGGTATCGGCTTGGTAAGTGACCATGACTCTTTATTACACTTTTTAGCCTTCTTTATATCTTCTGTAGTATTCTCGTATCCCAAACCAAAAGTACCAAAGTTCTCATAGAGGTTTACTGGATGAACTATGCTTTGCAAAAACATCTCTTGATCTTTTCCTGGTTCAAAACCATGCTTCAACATTTCATTCACTATCATAACAGATGCAGAGGACAATTGTGGTCTTGCGATGAGATTCCCCTCAAGGATATGCTCAACAACCACTACCTTAGAAGCTTGATGAATTAACACATTATCTGCAGTATCTTTTTCAATGGAGGAAACAAAGTAGTCTTCATACATGGATAAATCTCCTTCACCATGAACAATTATTTCTTGCCTGTCGTGTTCAAATTTGACCATTTGATGCAATGTTGATGCGACTGCTTTAGCCCTATGAATCCATGGCCTTCCCAATAACATATTATATGAAGTTTCAATGTTCAGCACTTGGAAATCCATAGCAAACTCCACAGGTCCAATTGTCAATATGAACTCTATTTCACCAATGGCATCAATTTTTGATCTGTTAAAACCTTTGACGCATACATTATTAGGTCGGATCCTTTCCACATTAACATTCAACTTTTGAAAAGTTGACATAGAACAAATATTAGCGCCTGATCCTCCATCAATTAACACTCGAGTGACGATGGACCGTACATATTTCACAGAAATGTACATAACTTTGTTATGCTCAGTACCTTCCATAGGCAATTCATCGTCTGAGAAAGTAATTTTATTTGCTTCAAGGATCCTTCCAACAACTTTTTCCAGATAATTCACTCTAATCTCACTGGGAACACATGCTTCATTAATAATATTCATTATAGCCTTGCGGTGTTCCTCTGAATGTATCAATAAAGACAACAAAGAAATCTTTGCCGGTGTCTTCTTCAACTGTTCTACAACAGAATGTTCTGGAAATTTTATTTTCTTTAAGAATTCTTCAGTTTCTTCATCAGTGACAGGATTCTTGACTGTCATTTGTTCTTCACCACCTTGTTTATTCTTTCTTAACTCTATTGGAGCATAACATCTTCCAGATCGAGTTAATCATCCTACTTCATCTACATCTTCAGTCATTTATTTCCCCTTGTGCATCGCCACAATGCGATCATAATTCCAAGGGACTGTCTTAGTATCAACCATAGAAATCTGTGACACTGGTTTAATAACAATAGGAGTTATAGAAGCTCCTTTTATGATTAAAAGAGGCTTATTGGATCTTCCGGGAATAATGAATTTTGGCTTTATTTGACTTGACCAAATATTTTTTGAAATCTCTTTCCCCACCACCAAGGGAGCATTCTATAATTCAGGTTTTGTTATCACCACCTCCGCTTCTACAGGCTTTTCTTTTGTCAAATCTATAGCATTTGCTGATTTTTTTGAATCAGTTTTAATTTTAATGATTGACTTAAAGGAAATCGTAGCATATTCACCGCTGAGTATCACTTTGAGCATGTTTGTTTCATTATGATCTGGCAGGGGATTTTGATTGACATTTGGAGTGTCTGGACTTTCTACCATGATCTGTTGGGTATTAATCAACTCTTGAATGGCTCTTTTTAGATACCAACATTTCTTTATGTCGTGCCCTGGAGCATCAGAACAGTATTCACATCATCTAGAATAGTCCAAGTTCTTTGGAGGAGGATTCGGGATCCTTCTCTCAATTGGGTTAAGAACATTTATTTTTCTCAGCCTATGAAATAAACTGGTGTAAGATATTCCAATAGGAGTTAAATTATATTTTACCATGTTATCCCTTTTGAAGTCTTCTCTAGGCCAAAAATTAGACCTGGGAGGGCCTCTTTGAACTTACGGGATTGGTAGATGATTTTGGATGGCTGGTGCACGCCATTGCGGGTAAGAAGGAGCCCGAGCATATGGTTGTGCATTGTAAATAGGATATTGAGGTGAAGGAACAAAACATAATGGATTTTATGCGTATGATTGATGCGCACCCCTCCAATTTTGTTGTTTACTTGGTACGACAGTTGCTACATCCTCATTTCTTTTCTTTCCCCCAAAACTTCCTGTACCACTTTGAATTGCCTGTGTTGTTTCTTTCAAAGTGGCCTGACTGATGATTTTTCTTGATTTTATTCCATTTTCTACCATCTCTCCAACTTTGATAACTTCAGAAAATGTGCTTCGGATAGTAGAGAGAAAATAATGGAAATAATCAGGCTCTTGTGCTTGCAGAAAAATATCAATCATTTCAGATTCTTTTATCGATGGTCTGACTCTTGAAGCCTGCTCTCTCCATCTGACGGCATATTCTCAAAAACTTTCGGTCATCTTTTTCTCATGTTGGCAAGCGTAGTGCGATCTGGCTTTATCTCAATGTTATATTGAAATTGTTGAACGAAATCCCAAGCCATGTCATCCCATACGTGCCAACGGGAAATGTCTTGATCAATGAACCATTCAGAAGCTATTCCTTCTAGGCTTTCTCCAAACTAAGCCATCAATAATTCCTCTTTTCATCCTACGCCCCTTAATTAATTACGAGCCACAGGATCTCCATGACCTTCATATTTATCAAACTTTGGCATTTTGAACAATATCGACAAATGGACATCAGGAAACATACACAAATCCTTGTATGAAACACTTTTTGGTCCACCTAATCTTTGCATATTTCTCATACTCTGCTCCAGGCTTCTGAATTTTCTAGCCATCTCCTCCTGTTCCTCATTCTTAGCAATCTTATCAACCACGATAGGAGTATCGTGTTGATGAACATGATAATGTGGATTTTGGTATTTGAAAGTCATTTTAGGAGGATACAACATATCATGACTTGGTTTCCCCATATTCTTCGGTACTGTCGGTTGAGTACCAGCAGTAGCTGGTGCTACAGAAGTAAAAAGTGGGTTATTTGCGACAGACGGATTCGGTGGGTGCATGGTAGAAGTACCAGCAACTCCAGACATATTAGCAAATGGTCCAAATCCTGGTGGGTAAAATGGATCACTAGTTTGAGCTGGGTCAGAATTTGAATCATTCGAAGTCGAAAGTCCTGGGATTGAAGAAGGCGGGGCTTGTCCATTCAACTTAGCTTGGTATATCTCTGTTATCGGTTGTTTTAATGACTTTATTTCTTCCATTGATGCTACTTCCTGCGGAATCAACTGATTTTGCTCTTCTTCACTGTCAGACCCTATACCTTCTCTCTGTGGGTTATTTTTCTTTTACCTTATATCTGGTGTTATATGGATGTGATGCTAGTTTAAATTACAAACCAACCACCAATTACTTTATCTTTCTGTAACCAAGTTGCAAACAGGTTAGTGTTATATTTTTAACACATTATAATGCCAAGTTATATGTCATACTTCTATATGTATTTTCCAACCTATCATGGAAGGCTTTGTGTTTCATCCCGGCTTTTTAGGCATATTTTTTCAAAAGTTATGATCGAACCCTTTGGAGGATTGCCTACGTATCATGCGAGGACATGAATCAGATCTTACGTAGTTCGGAAGGAATTTAACAAAATGATTGTTTTGTCTCTTTTCTTTTTTCTTATTGAAGAAAATAAATAAAGTAAGTGAAGTAAAACATATGTAATATATATAGAAATAAAAAATCAACTTCATTACATTCTATAATATAAATACGACAAAATAACAGACCCAACTCCTGAAATAAAACCTACAAATTGACATCTAAAAACTAAAAGACATAATATCTAAACAAGAAGTTTTAATACTGAAAATGAAAAACTATGACAAAGAAAACAACTATCCATTCAAGGAGACTTCGGCTTAATATGTCCTCCCAAACTCAACTATATGTCCTCCAATGTAGTAGTGAAACGTTATGCGAAAGTTGGTACTGGTGCCAAAAGTCCTCACGATCCAACTGTTGATAATCTAAACCCATTCTGGCAGTATCTTGTGCTACACGGCAGAACTTTCCTCGAAGAGAACTGAAGGCTTGATCTCATTCGTGGGCCTGTCGATCTCAGAAATCAACCATCTCTCTTGCACGCTGTTCACGAGCAGAAGCAACCTCCAACTGTTCTCGCAATATTCCTATTTCACGGATCCACTAAGATCTCTCTTGTTCAAATTCTTCTTGCATATTCTTTTCAACTTATCGTAGTTGCTGTCGGCGAGATGCTGCAAGTTCTGCAATGTGTGACCCCCTAGTGGTAGCCAGTTTGATTTGTCCCCGAAGTGCAACCTCAATATCTACTAATTTAGCTTTCTTTTCAGAAAATTCCCTTTGTTGTTCATCTATTTTTGTCCCTGGCATGCTCTAATTCTACTCTCAAAGCTTGGTTTCCCTCATGATGTTCTCTCATGGCTCTCTTAATTCCTATCCTGATTGCAGCTTCCTGATCTATAGGTCCCCTAACCGATCTTTCTGGTCTGACCAGAGGACTCGACTGTTCTTCAAACCATTCATGGTAATCTGGGTGCACTTCTCCTTTCTCACGCTCTATGACCATTGTTTCAATCCCCATAATGCGGTAACCCTCCCAAATCTGTTGGGCCAATTCCTCCGAAAGTGGGATCTATGGTTTGACCTCAAAGACAAACTCGGTCATATTTTCTGTAATAGGAATTATTTGATGTCTTCCAAGCTGACGTAAAACTCTCAGTGGAACATATGGTTGAACACCCCTAATACCCAATCTCTAACTCCTTCTGGGCATTTATATTTCTCTAACCTCTCTTCGTAATCTTTGATGCGATTGAATCTTTCCGGATTAAATCTTACCATTGTAGGACGTCGGTAGAGATGCTCCACAATCCACATCTGTAACAAGATATTACATCACTAAAAAAAAATCTATCTTTTCTAACAAATAGTCAAAGCAAGGTAGATATCTACCAGGATCATTGCCACCATAGTGTTAATCTTTCTTAATCAGTATCTTTACCACTCCTGCTAAACGAATGTTAATTTTTTGTTCTCTCATTGGGAAGAACATAGTGCCTAAAAAGGCTACCATGAATGCAAATTGTTTGTGAACCTTCCAGGCCTCAAAATTCCCCTTATTACAAAGCTGCTTACCGTACTTTTTGAGCCCCTCTAGCCTTCCGTATCTATCGTACAAAAATTGCAAGAAAACCCAACCTTTTTTCATCGATTCTTCTTTTGAATTCCATATGTTCATGAGTATGCAAATTTGTTTATCAAAATGAGTCTCGGGGCTATAAGTTTCTTCCGATGTATATCCCCATATCCAACATAGGTCGCTATCTCCTCTACAGTAGGAGTCAACTCAAAATCCAAAAAACAAAACACATTGTTCTTCGGGTCCCAGAAGGTTATTAACACACCAATCACCTCCCTATTAGGCTTTATTGTCATAATACTCGTCAAAAAACCCAAATACTTATGTATCTCGTCACAATCGAATGTATCCATTTCGTTCCACCACAACCAAAGCTGCAAAGAGGTACAATCCATAACCTGAAGCGGTACACTCCCATCTCTCTTTCTCTTTGGACGTTTTTCACGAACAGGGGGAGACATTTTATACCTATTGACAAGGACATGAAATTAATAAATGTCTAGATTTAGGCTGAAATTAATTCATTAATTTTTTAAAAGAATTTTTTAACTTGACTTGAGAACTATGACTGATAATATATTTAGAAAAAAACATTTAATTAAGTTGACTCTTATAAAAAAAATTTGCAATAACAGACCTCTAGACAATTTTAACTATATATTTGGAGACAATACCTCCCCAAATACACTTAAGAGAATGAAAATAAAATAAAATGATTTAGAAATAAAGAAAAATAGAATGATCGTTTCATGTATGAAGTTGTATAAAATTTTAGTCTCACGGCCCATAAAGGTTTAGGACTGTTAAAATATATGTTTACATATTTTATTACTTTACAAAAATTCAGCTCACGACCCCTAAAGGTTCAGGCTATTATGATTTTTATGTTAAAATTAATTTTGAAAATAAGAATGAAAAGTAAAATAAAGATAATAATATTCATGAAAACAATCATTTTTATTATTATAATTTTAATTATTTTTCTAAAAATATCCTTCGATAAATCTGTGAATAAATATATTATTATTATTTTTCAAATAAATGGTCGTATCCTGGGTAGGACTTCCTACGTATCTCACAAAAAGTGAGAATCAGACCCTCGTAGTTCATGAAAACTCTAAAAGTATATTATTCTATATTCAAAATTTTCCTCTCTTTTTTTTTTAAATAAAATTTTCTTTTGAAAAATAATTCAATAATTTTGAGGATAATATAATCTTTTCCAGTTTAAGTTGCCTAAAAAGACGGTCAACAATACAATAAATCTTCTAAATTAATGTCAAAGAGCACGTAGGATGCACATGTTGGTCTTTATAAATTAGGTCACCTATCCTAGACAGACCCAGCCCCTGTGCCGAGTCCCGCTAAATTAAATACATATGATGCAAATAAAGCGGCACCTAGTAGGGATAACATGATTCTAAATTTTCATTTCTTCTAAGTTTAAACCTAATAGGGATAGGTGTCTAGACTGGTTTGTCCGAGCGGACACTCAAGTCGGGGAGGGACAACTTGGTCGGTAGCAGGGAAACACCGCCTTCGTTACCGATCCGAACCCCGCCTAACATGTGTGACTATATCCTTCACCAGGTGCCTTAACACTCCGGCTATCTCAAAAAGAAGGTGGGATGTATATGTTGCATTCCCTCTATCCTATTTCAGAGACTCAGAAGGGGTACGCGAGAGAAGATAATATATAATATAGTTCAAATAATATCAAAGCAGTAAATGAGCAACAAGTAGCACATAAGGCCAACAAACACAATATCAAAATAATTAAAGCATGTAAAAGCCCATACCCAAAGCTCGAATTCTAGTTAATCCCCAGCAGAGTCGCCAGAGATGTCACACCCCTTTTTCTCTCGAAAGGATCGAGTCGAAGGGTTTTTCCAATTGAAGTGACGGTATTGAATAGGAATTATTTTATTTACAGAGTCGTCACTTGGAATTGAGTTTTGGTGTTCCAAGTCACCGTTTTGAATCCCTAGTCAAAAGAAAATGACTCTTTATTATGGTCTGCAAAAACAGAAGACCGGGTAAGGAATTCTATTGACCGAGAGGAAGGTGTGAGGCACTCCTCAAATCCCGTGGTTCTAGCATGGTCGCTTTTGTTGACTTATCTTGTCTTAAACTATTATGTTAAGGCCTAAATTCACTCATTTTTTAATATCAAAAATTGTCTATACACTTTATATTAAATCGATGAAAGTTAATTTTAGAAAAATATATGTCGAGGTACATTATTTCATCCTTGAAATTTAAAAATGTCTCGAAAAGATGCATATGCCGTATTCTTAATTGAGACAAATATTTTAAAACTTAAGAATCTATCTAACGTTAAAAGTATTAAATTGTCTTTTATAAACTCGAAATAATTTTTATTTATTCGAAGCACTATTTATTCTTAATACAAAATCTTTGCGCAAATATTTAATCAAAGCGGTTAATTAGTTTAACAAATAATTTTGGCAAATTCTATTAATTACAATAAAGAAATAATAAATAAATTAAATGCATAAAGTTATCCATATTTAGTTGAAGGTTATTATTATATTCTTAATTTAATAAAATAAATCAAATATAAAAGGTTTCAAATCAGATTTGGACTCAAATTAATAAACAAATATGATGAACACAATCAATGGAGCGCCAGTAATAAGAACGTCGTTTCTTTGGTTTTCTACGGAATGACACCAAAAATTACGAATTCGGTCAGATCTGGGGAAAGAGGAAAAAGGGATGGTCGACGCGGCTTTGGGGAATTCCAACGTCGTTAGTTGATTCCGGCGGGATCTAACCTGATTTTCGCGCGGCTGGCAGCGGCAGATCTAGTGGTGGCCGGTCGGTTTTTGGAGAATTACGGCGACGGGAAGGGAAAGAAAGGGTTGGCGATAACGTTGATTGTGTACCATCGGCCATGGCCTTTCCATTAACGGCGTCACCAACGATGATGATGGTTTGATCGATTTTCAGTGAGAAACTTGTTGGAAAATTTAAAACGATGGATTTTCTCTTCTCTGTTCAACTTTCAATCTTACCTCTCTTCCTCCTGTTATCTTCTTTATTTTTATCGATCTCTCCTACTCTACTTTTTTTAACTGTATGCATACAGATTCGTTGTTATTATGGTGACTATTCTGTATGTACAGTATATGTGTATGAATGGCAATTTATATAGATGTTGTATGTTTTGAGACTAAGATAAAATAAGAGTACATGATCAGTGGGAAATTAGTATGTGTACATGCATATGAAAAGTGGATTCATGTAACTGTGTGTAAATGGGTATGAGTAATTCTACTTTGTTTTTGTAACATACAGATAAAAATAAATATTTTTCATTGTTAACAGTAACTCATTAACAGTAACAAATACTCACATAATAATAAATCATCAAATTATTTAAGCATTTTTCATTCATGCTTTTATAAAATAAAATTTATGAAAATAAATAATACATAATTGAACAGAGCCTGTTAATAAATTAAAGCAGAACTTTAAACTTCGTCACCGAAAACTCCGATAAGAAATTCACTTCAACTTTTTCTTTTCTTTTCTTTCGTTGATGTTTTCCTTCTCTTTTTCTCTATGTTTTTATTTTTCTCTAATTTTTCACTCTCTTTTTCTATGATTTTTTAGTTTCTGGTTTCTGATGTAATGGTCTGGTCAGAATGTACGTAGTTGGGTGAAGAGTCCTTTAAATAGGGGATTGTTGGGGGGGGGGGGTATGGGAGGAATAGTTTTTACTAGATAAGATTTTTGAATTTGAAATTTTTTTTTTGAGATGTCACACCCGTTTTTCGTTCGAAGGGATCGAGGTTGAAGGGTTTTTCCAATTAAAGTGACGATATTGAATAGGGATTATTTTAATTACAGAGTCGCCACTTGGAATTGAGTTTTGGTGTTCCAAGTCACCTTTTTGAATCACTAATCAAAAGCAAATGACTCTTTATTATGGTCTGCGAAAACAGAAGACCGGGTAAGGAATTTTGTTGACCGAGGGGAAGGTGTGAGGCACTCCTCGAGTCCCGTGGTTCTAGCTCGGTCGCTTTTATTTACTTATCTTGACTTAAATTATTTTATAAATTGTGTGAAGGCATAAGATTGCTCATTTTAATATACTAAATTTATTTAAGACTCTTGTAAAAAAAATGATTAAAATAATTTTTAGAAAAATATTTACCAAGGTGTATTATTACATCCTTAAATTTTAAGTGTCTAAGAAAGATGCGTACACCTCATTCTTAATTGAGATGAATATTTTTTTTATTTTTATTTTTAAAAAAAAATGCTTGAAATTTTGTAGCAATAAACTAATCTAGTAAAACAATTATCAATCTTTGTTAATGATAATGAAATAACAATAAAATAAAATAAAAATAAAGTGGATAATAATAATAATAATAATAAATATAATAATAAAATAAAATAAAATACATACGAAATTAGTCATATAATATTTAGTTTTATTATGATTCCTCATATTATATTTATCTTAATAAGAAAAAAAATCAGTTAATTAATACTTAAGAGATAAAGCAAAGATTCCTTTTTCCACTAAACATGCATAATGAACTTAATTTCCTCCTAACCAATTTCAACCAAATAATACAGTATAATTTTTTATTTATTTATTAGTAAATCAAATATTTTATCATAAAATTACAACTTTAACTATTGATAGAGAAAGATTAGTTAATTTAATGAAATAATTCTTAAAATTTATTAATGGTAATGAATAATTATAATGATAAACATAATAAATAATAAAATATTCACAACTACTTATATATTATTTTGATTTTTATTATAATCTCAAAAATTATTCTTTTTAAAATAAATTAGTTAATTAAAAAATAATTAAAAATTTATTCAAAAAATTGAAATAAAGAAAAACAGGAAACGTATTATATAGGAAATTCCAAGGACCATTAAATAATTAAATCAAAATACAAGTCAACCATTCTTTTACAGATAAAAAAAATCAACAGAATATTCTATGAATTATACAAAAGAGCATCTGTATGGTTATGGTGTTCGACTAAGCCTGTCCGCCGGTGATTAACTCTGGCGAGGCGCGGCAGTGATACAGGGGGGGCCGGCGTGGAAAGAAAAAAAAAAGGAAGATGGGACGGCTGGCCGGCGTGATAGTGCGCGGCAGATCTAGTAGGGGAGTGACAGCGCGACGGGAAAGGGAACAAGGGGGTCTCGATGGACACGCCGGTTGGTAGTGGTCCGGCAAAGTGGAGCGGCGCGGCGCGGCGAGGGTGGCCTCACTGGCCATTTGGTCGCCGTTCCTTTTTAACGGCTTCTGAGGGAGTTTTGGTGGTTATTTGGATGGATTTTAGATGAGTTCCCGGCGAGGAAAAAGGAAGTCCGTGCGCGATTGATGGTTGGTTTCCAGCGATAAGTGCCAAAAAAAATCAAATTTCTGAACTGTTTTTCTCCTTTATTTTTAATTTTTTTTATTATTGATTTTTCCGTCGTTTGTTATACTTTGTGTGATATGTGCAGTATACAAATTGATAAATTACATATAAGTATACAGTGTGTGTAAAAGTCAGATTCTATGAATATATGTGTGTGCTGTGAATATATCCGTTAAAACATGTCCAAGTCCGTTGTACATGGTTTCAAATATTTACATAATCAGATATATAGTATAACTTATAATCATATTAATATCAACAATCAAACTTTTGCATATCAGATGATACATGAAGTCATTGAACAATAATTTATAAAATAACAATACAAAAACAGATAAAAACATGTTTGATGAATTCAAACGATTGTAAGTATAGAATATTTCCACCGGAAACTCAACGGAAAACTGATTTCCACTTCAACTTTTCTCTATTTGGACTGATGATTTGCTCTCTGTTAATTTTCTCTTTATTTTTTTTTATCTAATCCTCTGATGGTGAATGTCAAAAAAAAAATATTTGTACTCTGTGGGTCAAGAGTCCTATAAATATGAAATTATTGGGGGGGGGGATAGGGGAGGGAATAGTTACTTGAGAAAATTGAAGAATAGGTGTCTTTTAAGTCTTGAATGAAGGATTGGTAACATTGACCAACAGATAGAGTCAAACATTATTAGGAAACTTGATCAATTAATTGTGGACTTGATTAATATTTTCAAAACTTTCTAATCTTTTCAAAAATATAAATCAACCCAACCCACACCCTCTTCAATCCAAATCAACCACTCTCTCCTCTCTCTCGACAGCTTCTCTCAACTCTCTCCCAACCAATAGTTCTGCAAAATTTCTCCCTTCAACCCCCGACGACAAATAGTTGGGCTTCGAGTTCCCCTCTTTAATTCAATTAACCTGTCTCTCATCCCTCTCTAGACAACTTCTCTCAACTCTCTCCCAACATACTGTTCTGCAAATTTCTTATTTCAATCCTTGGAGACTTCAACATCCGACTACAAATAGTTGGGATTCCAGTTCCTTTTCGACTTCAATCGGCGTGATAGTCTTGCTCTCCGGCCACAACAACTTCGAATTCTTCATCGGTCCTTTTCTTCTTTCACAGGTAAAAATTTATGGCCTTTTTAGTTTTGAAGAAAACGAGGAACTTGAACCAACTTCTCTTATAGTATTGGTTAATAATTTCAATATTTGTTGCACTAATTTGAAATGCGGTCTGAATAAAACCCTAATTTCTGGTATTTCTTCTTTTCTCTTCTATTCTCTTTTCGAAGTGATTTATGATATTTTGTTGTTTGTTGCATTTTTTTAAAGTTTGATTTTTATTGTTTGTGTTTATAAAAACAAAAGGACAATTTGGTTTGATTTGTTTTGTTCTTATTCTTGGTAAAAATGGTGAAATTGCTATTTTTTATTTAACAAAATCGTGCTACTGTTTTCTCCGACAGATTACCCATCTGGTGCAACATATTAACCATCTGATGCAACAGATTCATCATATGATGCAACAGATCAACCATCTGATGCACCAGAGGAACCATCAGATTATAATCCTGATGCAATAGATTAATAATCTAATGCAACAGCTTTACCATATGTTGCAACAGATTAAGCTTCGAATAAAAAATTTGATGCAACTAATTAACCATCTGGTGCAATGGAAGAACCATCAAATTAATGATCTGATGCAACAGATGAACCTCCTGTTGGATAAAATCCTACCAACTCTTCCTACAGAAAATGTCCAAGAGTTGATTTTTCCAACTGATCATTCATCTGCCGCGATAGACGACCCTATGTTGGAAGAAATCTAAACAGTATTGACCGTTGATAACTGTTCCAACAGATCACTCATATGTTGCAACAGATGTATGACCTGTTGCACAGATCATTCATCTTTCTCAATAGATGAGTGATATATTTTGCATTGTCGCAATAGATTACTCAGCTGTTGCTATGAATTATTTAACTGTTCTAACAGATCACTCATATGTTACAACAGATGATGTTATAACAGTTGTGTGATCTGTTGAATAGGCCATTCATCTGTCTTAAAAGATGAGTGGTATATTTTGTATTATTGCAACAAATTACTCATCCGCTGCAACAGTTTGGTTATATGCTGCAATAGATATACTACCTGGTGCAACAGATCGGTGATCTGTTGCAATTGTTATTTTACTGTTTTGCTTGTTTGATTTACGGTTATCCTTTTTAACGATGCATTAATCAACAATAATATATTATTTTATGTTCCTGTTAATTTTAGATAATATGGTTCCTAAAAGAACAAAAACTGAATCAAGTCCAAGTAAAGAAACAAGTAAAGCAGCTAGGTTACATCCACCACTCTATGAGTTTGTTGTACAAGCGTTATCTCAATCGGGAGCAGAATATGATGAACACGGGGAAGAGGAATGTTTCAAAAGAGATGATGCAGATGCTAACAGACCTTCCACCAAAGAGCTGGTCAAAGCCTTCAGCATTAATCGTTATCCTGTGTGAATGCAGTGCGATGGTGCCGCAGATTTAACGGGTGATTCATGGTTAAGTCATCCATGGAAAAATCTTTCGACGCCTTCAGAAAAATCCTTCGAGAATAAAAATTGGATGCTTATTTTAGGGACAGCTGCTTTGGGGAATATCTTGATTTGCCGGAGGACAACAATGCTCGTTTCCAAATGAAAATGGTATATGAACTTCTCACGCGTAGGTTTATGTATGAAAACAATGATAAGATGGATGAGGTGTGGATAAATTACTGTGGCATGCCTGTTTATTTTGGTTGGAAGGAGTTTGTCATAGTTACTGGACTAAAATGTTATCCTCCTTCTCAAGTTATACCTATTCTAACCCAAAAAAAGCACCCCGCACACCCACAAAAGGCAAAGGCAAGTCGTGTGATCATGATGACCTGGTGTCCATTGTTGGTCCAAGCTTCAAAAACAAAAATTTGATAGAAACGTTGAAAGGTAAAGGACTTTCAAAGAAGCACAAGCACTCATTGTGCTTGGTTTGGTTTGTACATAATATTCTTTGGGCGAGAGACGTTAACAACAACATAAGCCTCGATTTAATAAAGCTCTCCGAGGATCTTGAGGCATTTAACAACTATCCATGGGGGTATGAAAGCTTCAAAATGAATGTCAAATATTTGTTGACTTCGTTAGCACCAAAGACAGTCAACTTATATGGATTCCCATGGGATTTCATGGTAAATGTTTCTTCTTTCTTCATTCATTTTTTTCGCTAAATAATGGTTTTGATTTATTAGCGTTATTTTATAGGCTTGGGCGTTTGAAGCCATTCCTTATTTGAGACAACAAGTGAACTACCAGGAAGGAGTTTCCTGTCCAAGAATCTTGAGATGGTTGTCGGCCAAAACTCATAAAAATGCAAAATTTCTTGATCTCTTCAACCCCCCGAAGGATGCAATAAGTATAATTATAATTAATTTTTTTCTTTTAATTAATGTTTTTTAATGATCTAATCATCATTCTAATATATGTAATGATTTATGTTAGAATGTGCATCCATCGCTAGTTTTGACCAATGAGAGTTGAAGATGCCATTTTTTCTTACTTTACGGTCTGTGCAAACTTTATCGGACCCTAAGGTCATCGACAGAATAAAAATAGAATTGTTTGGAGCAACAACCATTACAAGAAAAATAATTTTGGAGGGTGGGCTTGTTGTTGTTGATGAAGCTGTTGGTGGTGGTAGTGGTGCTGTTATTGGTGCTAATGATGCTCCTCTTACAGTATTTAAAGAAAACCAATATGAGTATGATCATACTGGTTATACAGATTTTGCCTCTCCCAGCGAATGTTCTGCATGCAAATATCAAGACCGCAGGGCAAAACATGATGTAGTGATTAATGCTATTAATGCATTAACTGCTTCTGTAAAGGAATTGACATCTAAGAGGGGTCTCATTCCATCAAAAAATATTTTATTTCCATCCGCTCCATTAGATATTAGGGCTAATAGAAGAAGGAGAGTGATTTCCAGGGCATTATCAGGCATCCGAAAAAGAAAAATTGCAACTCCTCTGTCTGCGTGTTGCACTGAGCAACGTACAATGTCCAAAGGAGAGCAGCACGAGATGAAGAAGGTGAATATATTATATGTCTTCTAACTGACAAAACAAACAGACACATATCTGTTTCAAAAGATGGCACATCTGCTGAAAATTATCAAACAGATATATACATCTGTTGCAACAGTTGACTAACCTGTTGCACCAGATACTTTATTTGGTGCAACATATGTCTCGTCTGTTTTAGAAAATGAAATATCTCTTCGTACAGCTTTTATTTGTACCAACAGACGACCTATCTATTGCAACAGATGATTCATATGTTGAAACAGATGGATCCATTGGAAATTATCACACAGGGTCTTCCTCATGTAGAAATTTGTCCCAACATTTGATTCATTGTTGCAACATAAATATAATATGTTTGGGACAATTTAAAATGAGAGGAAGACCTATTTGATTTGCTAGAAGAGATGAGTTATCCTTTTCCGTTTTGTTGTATCTCCGTGATTAGCATTGACCAATTCTGGCTTTCCAGGTGGATGTAGAAGAAGCTACTATTGAACAACATTGACAATATGCTACTCTTTTTATGGAAATACGGAGAACAGAAAGTGCAGAAATTGTACGCAAGCAATAATGAAGATCCACGACGATCAAAGCCGAATTCCATAGCACCGGATGAAGAACAACTTGTCCATACTGAGTAGATCTTTATAGCTTAAGCCTGTCAAAGCAATCCTTGGAAGTATACTTAAACTGTTGTTGATGTATTTGTTGATATCTGTACCCATAACAATTTTTTTACATTTCATTTATTCATTATAAAAATTCAACTTTTGTTGGACATAAAAAATTATCACTATGTTTAAAAAGGTTAAAGTGAATTGAAATAAAAAAAGGCGCAACCCATCGATGGTGTTCAGTTCAAACACCTAAAATAAAATAGGCATCAAGTACACATGTTCATTTTAAAGACGTAAAATAAAATAGGCATCAAATGTGTTAGTGTCAGTCCTGGCACATTTCGCTGACTTGCCGTCACTTGACCCCCAATGGTCATTTTTTTCCCCCATTGTCTTATATATTCATCTTCCTCCTAAAATTTAACCCTAAATTCCCAAACCTTCATCTTCATCATCATCTTCTTTTATCTATCCAAATTCTTCAAATTATTACTTTCATTTGTTCCAACTGACCTTGACAATGTCGAGTGCATCTTACACTGTTTTTTGTGATAAAGATTTTTGATATTGTAAGTGTGGTCATAAAGCTCTGTTAAAGACTTCTTGGACTCAACAAAATTTGGGTCGTAGGTTTTTTACTTGTAAGATTTCAAAGGTAATATTTTTTTTATTTAATTAATTAATTAATTATTGACTTGTAATTATTTTGTAATTGTGTTCTCTTTTTTATAGAAATTGGGTGGATTCGATTACTTTGATTGGTATGAAGAACGACACCCTTCACAAGCAAATCGTGTAATCTGGGGTTTGTTGAACAAATTCAAGGCTTCTGAAGAGAAACAAAATTGAGCAAGAAGATACTACATTGTTGCCGTTATTGCTACTGGTTTGGTGTTGTTGGACACATGGATATTGAAGTCTAATTGCTGAAATTTTTATGGTGGTGTGTGTATTTGCTACTGGTTTGTTGTCGACGAGCACATGGATATTCAAGCGTAACTGTTGGAAAATATCAAAAAGATTTAGGCATATGTTGTAAAATTTAGGTCATCTGTGGAAATTATCAAACTGGTCTTCCCACTGTTGCAACAGATTAGACTTAGATTATTAGATTATTAATAAAAATTATCAAACAGGCCTTCCCACTATTGCAACAGATTAGACTTATATTATTAGATTATTCAAACAGGTCTTCCCACTGTTGCAACAGATTGATAATCTAATCTATTGCATTATAAAAAACTCAACTTTCATCATAAAAAAATTATTGCCACTACATGTACATGTAATAAAGTGAAGGGTGACTTGAAAAGGCTCTTCTATAGACACAGGCTTCAAGCGTCCAGTTAGTACCCCATAAGCCCAGACCTCTTGCAGGTTTTCCACAACGTTGTCGCACAAAAAAGTCGTTGGCTCGGCCATTTCTGTGCTGGTCAGCAAACATTCGATATGTGCAAGAGCGTGCGATCCGCTCGCTTTAGCAGCATCATCTTTTGGAAGGATCATTCCCCTTTTTGACCTTCAAAATCTCATTATTTCTTCATCAATACTTCCTTTGGCAAATGATTCATCAGTTTACTCTCCCTCAACAAGATGGGCAACAACACCATCACTGGCTCCACGAGGAGAAAAAAATCAAAATTGTCGATGAGAGGTACGTTGGAGTCATAAACATTGATCTTTCCCTCCTCGAGTAGTATCTCAATAGCCTGATAATGCATGTCGTTCATGCTAATGACTGCAAGAATCCTTAAGCAATTGCGAAGTCTTAAGCAACTTTTGGTTTTTTTTTATCATTTTTTTGTTATATTGTAGTTGTATCAAGGATGGGAGGAAAACATAGAAAAGATGAACAAAATAAGTAAAATCTGGTACAAGTGAGCTGATATGATTTTGACGGCATTTCTTGCAAGCCGTCAGAGATGTGGTAAGCTACCAGAAAAAGGTGTCAGGAAGAACAGTGAAGAAGAGTTGCTGGATGAAGGTGACGACATTCTCAATATGTCATCACAAGTGTGGTAAGCCATCAGAAGATGCCGTCAAGTGGGACAGAACATGGTGAAATAAGCTGAAGGTCTGACGACATTTGCTACACGCCGTTACTCGTCTGGTAAGCTGTCGGAGGACATCGTCAGAGTGGGGCAGAACAGGTTAAGAAGGCACGACTTCTGACGACATATCTGAGATGCAGTCAGAAACTTGACGATCAACACCAATATGCCGTCACCTAAATTCGAGCCTAACTGTGATTTTGTTATTTTATTACCTTAATTAGGCTTTAGTATAAATAGCATCTTTTAGGGTTTCATTCACAACTTCGGAAACAGCTTTTGACATCTTGTAACTTAGTAAAAGGGAGTTCACTTGTTTTTGACTCTCTTAACTTAGAATTCAATTTTCCATCCTTTGATTTAGTTTTGGGAAATTCTTATTGTACTTGAAGGAGAAACAACTTTGAATTTCATCTTTTGTAAGTTCACTTGCTTTAAGTTATGAATTTAATCTTTGTTATCTCTATCTATCTTATGAGCAACTAAATCCCACAACTAGGGTTGTGGGATCTATGATTATTATTTCATTGATTTAATAGTTGGAATAGGGTTTAAGTGATTATGGGAACGTCTTGAAATTCTGTTGTTTTAACTTGAATCTATTGGTTGCAAACATTAGGTTATGCCTTAGGTTTTATTTGCTTCTAACGGAGAAATAGACTAGAGGTCGTGAATTATCAACAGGGACTCGTAAGATACCAACCTTCTATTTAATGATTGATGCCGTAACTGGATCAATCTACCTGAGATAACATCCGGTTGGAAATAGATATGTTATCTAAGTTCGAGAGAATTAGATAATAAATTGTCTGGCGAGGTCGAGAGATAAGTCAGATAGTATCATCGGCAGGGATAATCCGTTGTTCCCACCTATCACGAGAATCATGAATAGTTATTATTCAATGGAGATTAATAGTCATAGTGATCACAACCCTAGTTTCTCTTCATTGATTCAAAATATTGAAATCTAAGTTTTGAGTTCTAAAATAAGTTGAAACGTTAAAATTTGTTTGATTGATCAAAACCCCTATTTTGTCTTTTCTTATTATTTATTTGAATTTAACTTGTAGCTATAGTTTGGAACTAGTTTAATCGCCACTCACATTGTTCCCTGTGGATTCGACCCCAACTCCGAAGTTGGGTAAATATATTGACGACGACCGCCTTGCACTTATTTGAGGTGTAAGTTGAGCGTTATCACTTATGTATATCGTCATAATCGAATGTATCCATTTCGTTCCACCACAACCAAAGCTGCAAAAGGTGTACAATCCATAACCTGAAGCGGTACACTCCCATGTCTCTTTCTCTTTGGATGCTTTCCACGAACAGAGGGAGACATTTTATACCTATTGACAAGGACATGAGATTAATAAATGTCTAGATTTAGGCTGAAATTAATTCATTAATTTTTTAAAAGAATTTTTTAACTTGACTTGAGAACTATGACTGATAATATATTTAGAAAAAACATTTATTTAAGTTGACTCTTATAAAAAAAAATTGCAATAACAGACCTCTAGACAATTTTAACTATATATTTGGAGACAATACCTCCCTAAATACACTTAAGAGAACGAAAAAAAAATAAAATGATTTAGAAAATAAAGAAAAATAGAATGATTGTTTCATGTATGAAGTTGTATAAAATTTTAGTCTCACGACCCCTAAAGGTTTAGGACTGTTAAAATATATGTTTACATATTTTATTACTTTACAAAAATTCTGCTCACGGACCCTAAAGGTTCAGGCTATTATGATTTTTATGTTAAAATTAATTTTGAAAATAAGAATGAAAAGTAAAATAAAGATAATAATATTCATGAAAACAATCATTTTTATTATTATTAGTTTTTTTATTATTTTTCTAAAGATATCCTTCGATAAATCTGTGAATAAATATATTATTATTATTTTTCAAAAAAATGGTCGTATCCTGGGTAGGACTTCCCACGTATCTCACAAAAGTGAGAATCAGACCCTCGTAGTTCATGAAAACTCTAAAAGTATATTATTCTATTTTCAAAATTTTCTTTCTGTTTTTTTTTAAATAAAATTTTCTTTTGAAATATAATTCAATAATTTTGAGGATAATATGATCTTTTCCATCTTAAGTTGCCTAAAAAGGCGGTCAACAATACAATAAGTCTTCCAAATTAATGTCAAAGAGCATGTAGGATGCATATGTTGGTCTTTATAAATTAGGTCACCAGTCCTAGACAGACCCTGCCCCTGTGTCGAGTCCCGCTAAGTCAAATGCATATGATGCAAATAAAGCGGCACCTAATAAGGATAACCAGATTCTGAGATTTCAGTTCTTCTAAGTTTAAACCTAATAGGGATAGGTGTCTAAACTGGCTTGCCCGAGCGGACACTCAAGCCGGGGAGGGACAACTTTGTCGGTAGCAGGGAAACACCGCCTTCGTTGCCGATCCGAACCCTACCTAACATGTGTGACTATATCCTTCACCAAGTGCCTTGACACTCTGGCTATCTCAAAAAGAAGGTGGGATGCATATGCTGCATTCCCTCTATCCTATTTCAGAGACTCAGAAGGGGTACAAGAGAGAAGACAATATATAATACAGTTCAGATAATATCCAAGCAGTAAATAAGCAACAAGTAGCACATAAGGCCAACAAACACAATATCAAAATAATTAAAGCAAGTAAAAGCCAATATCCAAAACTTGAATTCTAGTTAATCCCTAGCAGAGTCGCCAGAGATGTCACACCCCTTTTTCGCTCGAAGGGATCGAGGTCGAAGGGTTTTTCCAATTAAAGTGATGATATTGAATAGGGATTATTTTAATTACAGAGTCGCCACTTGGAATTGAGTTTTGGTGATCCAAGTCACCTTTTTGAATCCCTAATCAAAAGGAAATGACTCTTTATTATGGTCTGCAAAAACAGAAGACCGGGTAAGGAATTTTGTTAACCGAGGAGAAGGTGTGAGGCACCCCTGCAGTCCCGTGGTTCTAGCACGGTCGCTTTTATTGACTTATCTTGACTTAAATTATTTTTTAAATTGTGTGAAGGCCTAAGATTGCTCATTTTAATATACTAAATTTATTTAAGCCTCTTGTTAAAAAAAATGATTAAAGTAATTTTTAGAAAAATATTTACCAAGGTGTATTATTACATCCTTAAATTTTAAGTGTCTAAGAAAGATGCGTACACCATATTCTTAATTGAGACGAATATTTTTTTATTTTTTTAGAAAAAAATGCTTGAAATTTTCTAGCAATAAACTAATCTAGTAAAACAATTATCAATCTTTGTTAATGATAATGAAATAACAATAAAACAAAATAAAAATAAAGTGGATAATAATAATAATAATAATAAATATAATAATAAAATAAAATAAAATACATACGAAATTAGTCATATAATATTTAGTTTTATTATGATTCCTCATATTATATTTATCTTAATAAGAAAAAAAATCAGTTAATTAATACTTAAGAGATAAAGCAAAGATTCCTTTTTCCACTAAACATGCATAATGAACTTAATTTCCTCCTTACCAATTTCAACCAAATAATACAGTATAACTTTTAAATCAAATATAAAATATCATAAAATTACAACTTTAACTATTGATAGAGAAAGATTAGTAAATTTAACGAAATAATTCTTAAAATTTATTAATGGTAATGAATAATTATAATGATAAACATAATAAATAATAAAATATTCACAACTAATTATATCTTATTTTGATTTTTATTATAATCTCAAAAATTATTCTTTTTAAAATAAATTAGTTAATTAAAAATCAATTAAACATTCATTCAAAAAATTGAAATAAAGAAAAACAAAAAACGTATTATATAGGAAATTCCAAGGACCATTAAATAATTAAATCAAAATATAAGTCAACCATTCTTTTACAGATAAAAAAAATCAATAGAATAGTCAATGAATTATACAAAAGAGCATCTGTATGGTTTTGGTGTTCGACTAAGCCAGCCCGCTGGTGATTAACTCCGGCGAGGCGCGACAATGATAAAGGGGGGGGCGGTGCCGGCGTGAAAAGAAAAAAAAGGGAAAGATGGGATGGTTGGCCGGCGATGATGGTGCGCAGCGGATCTGGTAGGGGAGTGACAGCGCGACGAGAAAGGAAACAAGGGGGTGTCGATGGACGCGCCGGTTGGTAGTGGTCCAACAAAGTGGAGAGGAGCGGCGCGGGTGCCCTCACTGGCCGATTGGTCGCCGTTTTTTTTTTACAGCTTTCGAGGGAGTTTTGGTGGTTGTTTGGCCGGATTTTAGATGAGTTTCCGGCAAGGAAAAAGGAAGTCTATGCGCGATTGATGGTTGGTTTCCGGTGATAAGTGCCAAAAAAATCAAATTTCTAAACTGCTTTTCTCCTTTATTTTCATTATTATTGATTTTTCCGTCGTTTGTTATACTGTGTGTGAGATGTGCAGTATACAAATTGATAAATTACATATAAGTATACAGTGTGTGTAAAATTCGAATTCTGTGAATATATGTGTGTGCTGTGAATATATCCGTTAAAACATGTCCAAGTTCGTTGTACATGGTTTCAAATATTTACATAATCAGATATATAGTATAACTTATAATCATATGATTTTTTATCTTCCCTAAATTTTAACTTGTTTGTCGATATTAATTATTTTATATTTATATATTTAATCATATATTATTTTGATTCTTATTTTTATTTTTATTTTTATTTTAATAAATTTTTAGTTAAAAAGTAAATAACTAAATAAATTTAATTTTTAGATATTTTGTTTATATTTTTATTCTAATTTTAAAAATAATATAAAAATATATTATTTATTCTAAATTTTAACCAATAAATTAGTAGTTTCAATACTATTATGTTATATTTATTTTTTTCTATTTATAAATTGTTAGTACATTTTGATTAATATAAAATTAATTAATTATTATTATATTTATTGTTATTATTATTTTATTTATTTATTATTATTATTATCATATTTATTTATTATTATTATTATTATTGTCTTCAATTCAAAAATAAAAAAAATAAAAAAATATTTTTCAAATTCAAAAATCTTATCTAGTAAAAACTATTCCCCCCATATTCACCCCCCCCCCCAACAATCCCCTATTTAAAGGACTCTTCGCCCAACTACGTACATTCTGACCAGACCATCACATCAGAAACCAGAAACTAAAAAATCATAGAAAAAGAGAGAGAAAAATTAGAGAAAAAGAGAGTTAAAAATTAGAGAAAAAGAAAAATATAGAGAAAAGGAGAAGGAAAACATCAACGAAACAAAAGAAAAGAAAAAGTTGAAGTGAATTTCTTATCGGAGTTTTCGGTGACGAAGTTTGAAGTTATTCTTTAATTTATTAACAGAAAGATAAAGTAATTGGTGGTTGGTTTGGGGTTTAAACTGGCATCACATCCATATAACACCAGATACAAGGGTAAAAGAAGATTGACTCGCAGAGAAGGTATAAGGTCTGACAGTGAAGAAGAGCAGAATCAGTTGATTTCACAGGAAGTAGCATCAATGGAAGAAATAAAGTCATTGAAACAACAGATGGAAGAGATGTACCAAGCTTGGTTGAATGGACAAGCCCTGCCTTCTTCAATCTCTGGACTTTTGACTTCGAATGATCCAAATTCTGACCCAACTCAAACTAGTGATCCATTTTACCCACCAGGATTTGGCCCATTTGCTAATATGTATTGAGTTGCTGGTACTTCTACCATGCACCCACTCAATCCGTCTGTCGCAAGTAACCTGTTTTTTACTTCTGTAGCACTAACTACTGCTGGTACTCAACCGACAGTACCGAAGAATATGGGGAAACCAAGTCATGATATGTTGTATCCTCCTGAAATGACTTTCAAATCCCAAAATCCACATTATCATGTTCATCAACACGATAATCTTATCGGGGTTTATAAGATTGCTAAGAATGAGGAACAGAAGGAAATGGCTAGAAAAGTCAGAAGCCTGGAGCAGAGTATGAGAAATATACAAGGATTAGGTGGACCAAAAAGTGTTTCATAGAAGGATTTATGTATGTTTCCCGATGTCCCTTTGCCGATAGGGTAATGCCAAAGTTTGATAAATATGAAGGTCATGGAGATCCTGTGGCTCACTTGAAGAAGTTCTGTAATCAAGTAAGGAGTGCAGGAGAAAATGAGGAATTATTGATAGCTTACTTTGGAGAAAGCCTAGCAGGAATAACTTCTGAATGGTTCATTGATCAAGACATTTCCTGTTGGCACGTATGGGATGACATGGCTCGGGATTTCGTTCAACAATTTCAATATAACATTGAGATAGTGCCAGATCGCATTACGCTTGCCAACATGAGAAAAAAGATGACCGAAAGTTTTTGAGAATATGCCGTCAGATGGAGAGAGCAGGCTTCAAGAGTCAGACCATCGATAAAAGAATCTGAAATGATTGATATTTTTCTGCAAGAACAAGAGCCTGATTATTTCCATTATTTGCTCTCTACTATCGAAAACACATTTGCCGAAGTTATCAAAGTTGGAGAGATGGTAGAAAATGGAATAAAATCAGGAAAAATCATCAGTCAGGCTTCTTTGAAAGCAACAACACAGGCAATTAAAAGTGGTACAGGAAGTTTCGGGGGAAAGAAAAGAAAAAAGGATGTAGCAACTGTCGTGCCAAGTCCACGACAAAATTGGAGGGGTGCGCGTCAACCATATGCACAAAATCCATTATGTTTTGTTATTTCACCTCAATCTCCTATTTGCAATGCACAACCATATGCTCGGGCTCCTTCTTACCCGCAATGGCGTGCACCAGCCATCCCAAATCATCTACCGGTCCTGCAAGTTCAAAGAGCCCCTCCCAGGTCTAATTTTCGGCCTAGAGCAGACTTCAAAAGGGATAACATGGTAAAAGATAATTTCACTTCTATTGGAATATCTTACACCAATTTATTTCATAGGCTGAGAAAAATGAATGTTCTAAACCCAATTGAGAGAAGGATCCCGAATCCTCCTTAGAAGAACATGGACTATTCTAGAAGATGTGAATACTGTTTTGATGCCCCAGGGCACGACACAGAGAAATGTTGGTATCAGAAAAGAGCCATTCAAGAGTTGATTAATACCCAACAGATCATGGTAGAAAGTCCAGATGCTCCAAATGTCAATCAAAATCCGTTGCCAGATCATAATGAAACAAACATGCTTGAAGTGATACTCAGCGATGAAGATGCTACGATTTCCTTTAAGCCGATCATTAAAATTAAAACTAATTTAGAAAAATCAGCAAATGCTGTGGACTTGACAAAAGAAAAGCCTGCAGAAGCGGAGGTGGTGATAACAAGGCGGTGAAGAACGAATGACAGTCAAGAAGCCTGTCATTGCTGAAGAAGCTGAAGAATTCTTAAAAAAATGAAATTGCTAGAACATTCTGTTGTAGAATAGCTGAAGAAGACACCGGCACTGATTTTTTTGTTGTCTTTATTGATACATTCAGAGGAACACCACAAGGCTATAATGAAGATTCTTAATGAAGCATGTGTTCCCAGTGAGATTAGAGTAAATCAGCTGGAAAAAGTAATTGGAACGATTCTTGAAGCAAATAAAATTACTTTCTCAGACGATGAATTGCCTATGGAAGGTACTTAGCATAACAAAGGTCTGTACATTTCTGTGAAATGTGAACATTCCATCGTCACTCGAGTGTTAATTGATGGAGGATCAGGCGCTAACATTTTTCCTATGTCAATTTTTCAAAAGTTGAATGTTAATGTGGAAAGGATCCGACCTAATAATGTATGCGTCAAAGGTTTTGACCAATCAAAAACTGATGCCATTGGTGAAATAGAGTTCATATTGACAATTGGACCTATGGAGTTTGCTATGGATTTCCAAGTGCTGAATATTGAAACTTCATATAATATGATATTGGGAAGGCCATGGATTCATAGGAATAAAGCAATCGCATCAACATTGCATCAAATGGTCAAATTTGAACACGACAGACAAGAAATAATTGTTCATGGTGAAGGAGACTTATCCATATATAAATACTACTTCATTTCCTCCATCGAAGAAGATACTGTAGATAATGTGTTAATTTATCAAGCTTCTGAGGTAGTGGCTGTTGAGCATATCCTCAAGGGGAATCTCATCGCAAGACCACAATTGTCCTCTGCATCTGTTATGATAGTGAATGAAATGTTGAAGCATGGTTTCAAACCAGGAAAAGGTCTAGGGATATTTTTGCAAGGCATAGTTCATCTGATAAACCTCTATGAGAACTTTGGTACTTTTGGTTTGGGATAGGAGCCTACTACGGAAGATATAAAGAAGTCTAAAAAGAGTAAAAAAGAGTCATGGTCACTTACCAAGCCGATACCATCACTTCACAAGTCTTTCATCTAATTCAGTGTTGTTGGATCCTCCAAGTTACCTACTGCAGAATCAATGAATGATGATACCATCACTTCAGTCTGAATATATTCTTTGATATCATAGAACCACGGCTCCCCATCAAGTTCTTCTTCAACCACATTGCAATATGCATGTTGATCATGAATCTATATATGCAAAGGGTCAATATAAGTTTTACCGGGATGTTGAAGCATCGAAGATAAAGTCGCCAAAGCATCAACAATCTCATTATAATCTCTGGGATTGTGTTTGAACTTCACTAATACAAATCGTTGACAAAGATCTTGCAAACAACCTCAATATGGTAGGAGTTTTGAATCACGAGTCTCCCAATCTCCTTGGATTTGGTGGACTAATAAATCTGAATCTCCTAATACCAACAGTTCTTGGACCCCCATGTCAATGTCTAATCTCAATCCCAGAATGCAAGATTCGTATTCTGCTATATTATTGGTACAGTAGAATCGAAGTTGGGCTGTTATAGGATAATATTGTCCTGATTCAGAAATAAGAACTTCTCCTATCCCCACTTCTTTTACATTAGCAGCTCCATCAAAGAACAACTTCCAGCCTGAATGGCAATCTTTAGAAACAAACTCATCAACATACAATACCTCTTCATCTGGAAAATAAGTCTTCAATGGATCATACTCCTCATCTATAGGATTTTCAGCCAAATGATCCGCTAAAGCTTGAGCTTTCATTGCAGTTCATGTCACATAAACAATATCAAACTCTGTGAGCAACATCTGCCATTTTGCGAGTCTTCCTGTAGGCATAGGATTCTGAAAATGTACATTAAAGGATCCATACGAGAGATGAGGTAAGTAGTATAAGATGACAAGTAATGTTTCAGTTTTTGGGCTACCCAAGTTAAGGCGTAGCACGTCTTCTCAAGAAGAGTGTACTTGGCCTCATAGGTGGTAAAAAATTTCCTTAGGTAGTAGATGACTTGTTCTTTTTTGCCTGTAACATCATGTTGACCTAATACACAGCCAAAAGAATTTTCTAACACAGACATGTACAATATCAAAGGTCTGCCCGGCTCTGGAGGAACCAAAATAGGTGGATTCGACAAGTATCTCTTAATTCTGTCAAATGTTTCTTGACATTCTTCAGTCCATTAAACTTTAGCATTCTTCTTTAACAATTTGAATATTGGCTCGCAGGTTGTCGTAAGTTGAGCAATGAATCTACTGATATAATTCAACCTTCCAAGTAAGCTCATCACCTCCGTTTTATTTTTTGGTGGAGGCAGATCTTAAATAACTTTTATTTTTGAAGCATCTAACTCAATGCCACGTCGACTGACTATAAAACCCAAAAGTTTTCCTGATGGAACTCCAAATACATATTTTGTTGGGTTAAGTTTGAAATCATACCTCCGAAGCCTTTCAATGAATTTTCTCAAATCTTTGACATGATCAGATTTCTCTCTCGACATAATGATCACGCCGTCCACATAAACTTCAATCTCTTTGTGCATCATGTCATGAAACATTGTGGTCATTGCCCTCATGTAAGTTGCCCCAGCATTTTTTAGTCCAAAAGGCATGACTCGATAACAATATGTCCCCCATGACGTAATAAATAATGTTTTTTCCACATTTTCTAGATCCATAATGATCTGGTGATACCCCGTCTAACAATCCACAAAGGACGCAAGATCATTTTTGGCACAATCATCCAATAAAATATGGATATTGGGAAGTGGAAAATTATCTTTCGGACTCGCCTTATTTAGATCACAATAATCAACACACATCCGAACTTTGCCGTCCTTCTTCAGAACAGGGACAATATTTGCCAACCAAGTACGATACTGGGCCACTTGAATGACTTTAGCCTCAAGTTGCTTCGTGATTTCCTTTTTAATTTTTAGACTCACGTCAGTTTTGAGATTTCTTAGCTTTTGCTTGATAGAAGGAAAAGCAGGATCAATTGGAAACTTATGAACTACCAAATCAGTGCTCAAACCGGGCATATCATCATAAGATCACGCAAAGATGTCTTTATAGTCATGCAAAACTTCAATTATAGCTTTCTTTTGTTGTGGTTGAGCATGTACACTTATCTTAGTCTCCCTAATATTTTCATGATCTCCTAAATTGGTCGCCTCAGTTTCTTCCAAATTGGGATTTGTCTTATTCTCAAATTGTTTGAAATCTTTGCTTATATCCTCAAATGCTTCTCCTTCATCGTATTCAACTTCTTTATTCATTATTTCATAATTATATTGAGTTTTTAAATTTGGTTGACAATTCTTCATGCATGTCATATCATTAGAATCGGCATAGAAAGAACTGTATGATAGAAAATAAATAAATAAAAATCAGACTTAAAATAAAACAGAAGGAAACTATGCTTTATTAGAAACATAGATAGAAAGAGTTTTAACCTAAAATACCAAGTTTAAAGTTCTGAATTACAATCTTAGAATGATTTAAATTATAGGAGTAAAAACAAATAAACTACTAAGACTATAAGAAAAACGAACAAACTACTAAGACTCCTTTATAATAGGGAGAGGAGTGGCCTCCCAATTGTTAAGCTGGTCATCAGGGCCGACAAACTGCACATCTGCATTGTTGGTACCTTCCTCAATTTTAACCATATCAGCTTCAATGAACATATTCTAAAAAAGGCCAATAAACTCTATATCATCATTCATTGATTCTGCAGCAGGTAACATGGAGGATCCAACAACGCTGAATTTTATGAAAGACTTATAAAGAGGAGGTATCGGCTTGTAAGTGACCATGACTCTTTCTTAATCTTTTTAGCATTCTTTATATCTTCCGCAGTAGGCTCGTATCCAAACCAAAAGTACCAAAGTTCTCATAGAGGTTTACTGGATGAACTATGCCTTGCAAAAACATCCCTAGACCTTTTCTTGGTTCGAAACCATGCTTCAAAATTTCATTCACTATCATAACAGATGCAGAGGACAATTTTGGTCTTGCGATGAGATTCCTCTCGAGGATATGCTCAACAGCCACTACCTCAGAAACTTGATGAATTAACACATTATCTGCAGTATCTTCTTCGATAGAGAAAACGAAGTAGTCTTTATACATGGATAAATATCCTTCACCATGAACAATTATTTCTTGCCTATCGTGGTCAAATTTGACCATTTGATGCAATGTTGATGCGACTGCTTTAGCCCTATGAATCCATGGCCTTCCTAATAACATATTATATGAAGTTTCAATGTTCAGCACTTGGAAATCCATAGAAAACTCCACAGGTCCAATTGTCAATAGGAACTTTATTTCACCAATGGCATCAGTTTTTGATCCGTCAAAACCTTTGACGCATACATTATTAGGTTGGATCCTTTCCACATTAACATTCAATTTTTGAAAAATTGACATAGGAAAAATATTAGCGCCTAATCCTCTGTCAATTAACACTTGAGTGACGATGGAATGTTCACATTTCATAGAAATGTACAGACCTTTGTTATGCTAAGTACCTTCCATAGGCAATTCATCGTCTGAGAAAGTAATTTTATTTGCTTCAAGGATCCTTCCAATAACTTTTTCCAGCTGATTTACTCTAATATCACTGGGATCACATGTTTCATTAAGAATCTTCATTATAGCCTTGCGGTGTTCATCTGAATGTATCAATAAAGACAACAAAGAAATCTGTGCTGGTGCCTTCTTCAACTGTTCTACAACAGAATGTTCTGGCAATTTCATGTTTTTTAAGAATTCTTCAGCTTCTTCATCAGTGATAGGCTTTTTGACTGTCATTCATTCTTCACCGCCTTGTTTATTCTTTCTTAACTCTACTGGAGCATAACATCTTCCAGATCGAATTAATCCCCCTACTTCATATACATCTTCAGTCATTTCTTTCCCCTTGTGCATCACCATAACGCGATCTTAATTCCAAGGGATAGCCTTGGTATCAACCATAGGCAGCTATGACACTGGTTTAATAACAATAGGATCTATGGGAGCTCCTTTTATGATTAAAATAGGCTTATTGGACTTTCCAGGAATAATGGGTTTTGGCTTCACTTGACTTGACCCAATATTTTCTGAAATCTCTTTCCCTACCACCAAGGAAGCATTCGATGATTCGAGTTTTGTTATCACTACCTCCACTTCTTCAGGCTTTTCTTTTGTCAAATCCACAACAATTGCTGATTTTTCCGAATCAGTTTTAATTTTAATGATCAGCTTAAAGGAAATCGTAGTATCTTCACCACTGAGTACCATGATTTGTTGGGTATTGATCAACTCTTAAAGGCTCTTGTGCTTGCAGTAAAATATTAATCATGTCAGATTCTTTTATCGATGGTATGACTCTTAAAGCCTGCTCTCTCTATCTGACGACATATTCTCAAAAACTTTCGATCAGTTTTTTTCTCATGTTGGCAAGCATATTATGATCTGGCACTATCTCATTGTTCTATTGAAATGGTAGAACGAAATCCTTAGCCATGTCATCCCATACATGCCAACAGGAAATGTCTTGATCAATGAACCATTTAGAAGCTATTCCTTCTAGGCTTTCTCCAAAGTAAGCTATCAATAATTCCTCTTTTCCTCCTGTGCCTCTTAATTGATTATAGAACTTCTTCAAGTGAGCCACAGGATCTCCATGACCTTCATATTTATCAAACTTTGGCATTTTGAATCCCAAAGGTAGATGGACGTCAGGAAACATACATAAATCCTTGTATGAAACACTTTTGGTCCACCTAATCCTTGCATATTTCTCATACTCTGCTCCAGGCTTCTAACTTTTCTATCCATCTCCTCTTGTTCCTCATTCTTAGCAATATTCTCAACCACGATAGGAGTATCGTGTTGATAAACATGATAATGTGGATTTTGGGATTTGAAAATCATTTCAGAAGGATACAACATAACATGACTTGGTTTCCCCATATTCTTTCGTACTGTCAGTTGAGTACCCACGGTAGATAGTGCTACAGAAATAAAAAGCGCGTTATTTGCGACAGACTAATTCGGTGGGTGCATGGTAGAAGTACCATCAACTCCAGACATATTAGTAAATGAGCCAAATCCTGGTGGGTAAAATGGATCACTAGTTTGAGTTGGGTCAGAATTTGGATCATTTGAAGTCGAAAGTCTAGGGATTGAAGAAGGCGGGGCTTGTCCATTCAACCAAGCTTGGTACATCTCTACAATCTATTGTTTCAATGACTTTATTTCTTCCATTGATGCTACTTCCTACGAAATCAACTAATTCTGCTCTTCTTCACTGTCAGATCCTATACCTTCTCTGCGGGTCATTCTTCTTTTACCCTTGTATCTGGTGTCATACAGATATAATGCCAGTTTAAACCACAAACCAACCACCAATTACTTTATCTTTTTGTTACCAAGTAGCAAACGGGTGAGTTTTATATTTTTAACACATTATAATGCCAAGTTATATGTCATGCTTCTACATGCTTTTTCCAACCTATCATGGAAGGCTTTGTGTTTCATCCCAGATTTCCTAGGCATATTTTTTCAAAAGGTATGATCGAACCCTTTGGGGGGTTGCCTACGTATCATGCCAGGACATGAATCAGATCTTACGTAGTTCGGGAGGAATTTAACAAAATTGTTTTGTCTTTTTTTTCTTTTTTTATTGAAGATAATAAATAAAGTAAGTGAAGTAAAAAATATGTAATATATATATAAATAAAAAATCAACTTCATTACATTCTATAATATAAATACGACAAAATAACTGACCCAACTCCTGAAATAAAACCTACTAACTATCATCTGAAAACTAAAAGACATAATATCTAAACAAGAAGTTTTAATACTGAAAATGAAAAACTACGACAAAGAAAACAACTATCCATTCAAGGAGACTTCGGCTTAATATGTCCTCTCAAACTCAAATATATGTCCTCCAATGAAGTAGTGAGACGCTGTGCGAAAGTTGGTACTTGTACCAAAAATTCCTCACGATCCAACTGCTGATAATCTAAACCCATTCTAGAAATATCTTGTGCTACACGGCGGACCCTCACTCGAAGAAAACTGAAGGCCTGATCCCATTTCTAGGCCTATCGATCTCAAAAATCAACCATCTCTCTCGAACGTTGTTCACGAGTAGAAGCAACCTCCAACTGTTCTCGCAATATTCCTCTTTCACGGATCTACTGAGATCTCTCTCGATCAAATTCTTCTTTCATGTTCTTTTCAACTTATTGCAGTTGCTGTCGGCGAGATGCGGCAAGTTTTGCAATGTGTGACCCTCTAGTGGTAGCCAGTTTGATTTGTCCCCGCAGTATAACCTCAATATCTACTGATTTAGCTTTCTCTTCAGCAAATTCACTTTGTTGTTCGTCTATTTTTTCCCTGGCATGCTCTAATTCTGATCTCAAAGCTTGGTTGGCCTCATGATGTTATCGCATGGCTCTCTCAATTCCAATCCTGATTGCAGCTCTCTGATCTATAGGTCTCCTAACCGATCTTTCTGGTCTGACTGGCGGATTCGATTATTCATTAAACCATTCACGGTAATCTGGATGTACTTATCCTTTTTCATACTCTATGACCATCGTTTCAATCCCCATGATACGACAACCTTCCCAAATCTGCTGGGCCAATTCCTCAGAAAGTGGGATCTCTGGTTTAACCTCAAATACAAACTCGATCTTATATTCCGTAATGGGAATTATTTGACATTTTCCAAGATGACGTAAAACTCTCAATAGAACATATGGTTGAACACTCCTAATACCCATTAATAATAAGAATGACCAAATGACAGAACTGTGTATGACTTGCCTCCAAGGGAACCAAGGGAGATTCCAAGTGATTTTATCTGCTGTCAGAGAACGAAAAAGCTTATCCCAATCACTAACTCCTTATGGGCATTTATATTTCTCTAGCCTCTCTTCTTAATCTTTGATACGATTGAATCTTTCCAGATTAAATCTTGCCATTGTAGGACGTCGGTAGAGATACTCCACAATCCACATCTGTAACAAGATATTACATCCCTCGAAAAAACTCTTTCCTTTCTGACAAACAGTCAAAGCACGGTAGATATCTGCCAGGATCATTGGCACCATAATGTAATCTTTCTTAATCAGTATCTTTACCACTCCTGCTAAACAAATGTTAATTTTTTATTCTCTCCTTGGGAAGACCATAGTGCCTAAAAAGGCTCCCATGAATGCAAATTGTCTGTGAACCTTCCAGGCCTCAAAATTCCCCTTATTACAGAGCTGCTTACCATACTTTTTGAACTCCTCTTGACTTTCGTATCTATCGTACAAAAACTGCAAGAAAACCCAACCTTTTTTCATCGATTCTTCTTTTGAATTCCTTATGTTCATAAGTTTGCAGAGTTTGTTTATCAAAATGAGTCTCGGGGCTATATGTTTCTTCCGATTTATATCTCTATATCCAACATAGGCCGTTATCTCCTCTACAGTAGGAGTCAACTCAAAATCAAAAAAATGAAACACATTGTTCTTCGGGTCCCAGAGGGTTAGTAAAACATCAATCACCTCCCTAATAGGCTTTATTGTCATAATACTCGTCAAAAAATCCAAATACTTATTTATCTCATCATAATCAAATGTATCCATTTCGTTCCATCACAACCAAAATTGCAAAGGGGTACAATTCATAACCTGAAGCGGTACACTCCTATCTCTCTTTCTCTTTGGATGCCTTTAACGAACAGGGGGAGACATTTTATACCTATTAACATGGACATGAAATTAATAAATGTCTAGATTTTGGCTGAAATTAATTCATTAACTTTTTGAAAAGAAATTTTTAACTTAACTTGAGAACTATGACTGATAATATATTTAGAAAAAATATTTATTTAAGTTGACTCTTATTAAAAAAATTTGCAATAACAGACCTCTAGACAATTTTAACTATATATTTGGAGACAATAACTCCCTAAATACACTTAAGAGAACGAAAATAAAATGATTTAGAAAATAAAAAAAAATAGAATGATCGTTTCATGTATGAAGTTGTATAAAATTTTAGTCTCACGACCCCTAAAGGTTTAGGATTGTTAAAATATATGATTACATATTTTATTGCTTTACAAAAATTCAACTCACGGCCCCTAAAGGTTCAGGATAGTATGATTTTTTTGTTAAAATTAATTTTGAAAATAAGAATGAAAAGTAAAATAAAGATAATAATATTCATGAAAACAATCATTTTTATTATTATTATTATTTTATTATTTTTCTAAAAATATCCTTCGATAAATCTGTGAATAAATATATTATTATTATTTTTCAAATAAATGGTTGTATCCTGGGTAGAACTTCCTACGTATCTCACAAAAAGTGAGAATCAGACCCTCGTAGTTCATGAAAACTCTAAAAGTATATTATTCTATATTCAAAATTTTCCTTTCTTTTTTTTTTTTAAAAATAAAATTTTCTTTTGAAAAATAATTCAATAATTTTGAGGATAATATAATCTTTTCCATTTTAAGTTGCCTAAAAAGCCGGTTAACAATACAATAAGTCTTCCAAATTAATGTCAAAGAGCACGTAGGATGCACATGTTGGTCTTTATAAATTAGGTCACCTGTTCTAGACAGACCCGACCCCTGTGCCGAGTCCCACTAAATTAAATGCATATGATGAAAATAAAGCGGTACCTAATAGGGATAACCAGATTCTGAGTTTTCAGTACTTCTAAGTTTGAACCTAATAGAGATAGGTATCTAGATTGGCTTGCCTGAGCGGACACTCGAGGCGGGGAGGGATAACTTGGTCGGTAGCAGGGCAACACCGCCTTCGTTTCCAATCCGAACCCCGCCTAACATGTGTGACTATATCCTTCACCAGGTGCCTTGACACTCCGGCTATCTCAAAAAGAAGGTAGGATGCATATGCTGCATTCCCTCTATCCTATTTCAGAGACTCAAAATGTGTACATGAGAGAATACAATATATAATACAGTTCAGATAATATCAAAGCAGTAAATGAGCTACAAGTAGCACATAAGGCCAACAAACACAATATCAAAATAATTAAAGAAAGTAAAAGCCAATATCCAAAGCTCGAATTCTAGTTAATCTCCAGCAGAGTCGCCAGAGCTGTCACACCCTCTTTTTTACTCCAAAAGATTAGATTTAAGGTTTTGAAAGGGTTTTTATTATTGAGTGACAAAAGAAGAAAATTTGTTTCGAAAAGGACTTTAATATTCAAAACTCAGAGTTGCCACTTGGCATAAATCGGGTGTGCCAAGTCACCTTTGGAAATCCTTTTCAAAATGATTTTGACTCTAAAACTAATCCACAAACAGAGATTCCGGCTAAGGAATTCTGTTGACCAAGGGAAAGGTGTTAGGCACCCCTCGATCCCGTGGTTCAACCATGGTCGCTTGGTGGAGTATATCGGCTAATTTGACACTATGAATGTACAAACCACAGAAAAACATGTAAAACAATCAAAAAAACAAACAAAATAAAATGAATCAAAAATATAGTGTCCAGTCCAATTATACAGTCCAAAAATAGAAAAATGCAAAAATATAAATCCTATTCTAAGCTAATCCTAGAACTACGCTCCAATGTCTTACCCTATTCCTCGAGCCTTGATCACGAGCCTCCTCTACATACATGATACTTTGGGGCATTCCCCGGATAAATTAATACAAATCCCTCAGGGCATTCCCCGGCCAAATGAGTACAATTTCAATTTTTATGCGATAAAATAGGACGAATCATCCACACACATATTCAAACACTCAACAACTCGTTATTCCTAAATTTGTCTGCCTAGTACAAACTATAATGACATTATCACATTCAACGACATCAATGAATCAAAGAAAATAACGCTTGTTTTCTATCAACTTTCATTTTTTGCCCCTCAATAGCCGATTTTAATTCTCAATCAGTGATTAATGCATGCTTTCATTATCAATTCACTTTTCAAAGTTCGAAACCAACATCAACTAACACACAAAAAGGATTCAAACATACCAAACATCAAATCATTCATATCCACGTGAGAATTAAAGGAAGAGAAGATAGAATTGAACCTCAAATGTCGATTTCAATATATCAGAGATAAAACTGCAGCCGGAGAACCTCGATTCAAACCTCGATAATGAATCAAACCAACTCGGTACCAAAAATAGCCAACTTGTACAGATTTAAAACCCCCCAGAAAGAAGAAATATCAAGCAATTCGAGACCAAACTTCGTCGGAACCAACTCAAATTTCACCGAAATTAAACCAATAGAACTGATATAGCACTGATACGCCATTTAATGGTGTTTTCGGCTGAAACAGTACAACAATTGCTGGCTAAACATTTTTCCGGCCAAACTCGTTAGAACGAATGATCGAAGAATGCAATTCGACGGTAGATCTCAGCGGTATTGGTGGATTCAGGGTTCATACCGGTGGTTTGGAACTTTTTCCAGTGATAGTGAACGAGAAAGTAACTGCTATGACTTTTCCAGTAGCGATTTTGGTAGGAGTTTCACCGGAAAACACCTACCTTACTAACTTCGTCGCTCTTTCATGCTCTCTCTCCCTCGCGGTTCTCTGTCTCTCTCTCTTTCTCTCACTGCTTCTCTCTCTCTCTTAATCTTGCTTTATTATTCTCTCTCAAGCTCTCTCCCTCTTTTCTCTTGATTTCTCCCTTTCATTCTCTCTTTTATCCCATTTTTCCTTCCGATTTGGTGTATGTGTGTGCGTCAATTTGAGAGTTTTTGTGAGTGTCTTGTGCGTCTTTTGCTGTGTTGTTTATTGTTGGTCAAGGAAATAGAAAATGGAGAAGTCTCTGCGGAATTGTAAGGTGAAGACCAATGATTCCTTTCACTATGGGCCCCCTATTTTATTTTATCTTCTTTTTTTTGGAAAGGAACGTGGGAGGGGGGTTAAAGGTAGGGGTAGGGGTGGTGAGGTAGTGGGGTAGGTGGTTAGGTGTCCTAATTTAATAGGTAGGGTTTTTAATTAGTTATCACAAGAATAATTGGGGATTGGGTTTGTTAGGGGTTTGTTTAGAGTTGTTATTTTTTTGTATTTTTATGGAGGGGTTATCACGTAGATGAGGGTACACGATAGGATAAAGTAAAAATGGGTAAAAGATATCGGGTAGGGATGAAATTAGGTGTCTACATCATGCCCCCTTTAAATGTAAACACGGAGTGTTTTCAGACAAAGCAGTAGACAACAAGACAGAATTTTGTCCCGACCATTATTCAAAAAAAGAAACAGAAAAAAAAGGACAACCGAGTCCTGACTTAGGGCAACCTACCTACCCAAGTTATGGAGGAATCAAGTCATGAGTATCTCATAGGATTGGAAAGAAATGGATTATACCGAGTTGGAGAGTCGAGTGAGGTTCCATCGAGGTTCTGGTTCGCGGTTCTGTCATTACATCAAAAATGAAAATTACAAGTTAAAAAACATAAATAAAATTACAAAATCCTATCTATGCAGCTTCTTTTGGACTTTTTGACTTGAGTTTCATCACCCTATTCTTCGGGCGGGCTCCTGACTTGCAATTTCTTCAACTTGTTACTTGCCTTTCAATTTCTACACTCTGTTTTCCAGGCGGATTCCTGACTTGCTATTTCATCAACTTATTGCTATGCTTTAAATTTCTCACCATGTTCTGCAGGCGGGATCCTGACTTGCTATTTTTCAATCTTTTTAACTTTTAATTTCTTCACCATATTGCTTGGTTTTCTATTTATTCGCCCTGTGTTTCGGGTAGGCTCCTGAAATCACATCAAAACTGGAAAGAAGATTATCCCAAGCAAAAATTATTATAAAGGGAAATTTCATTTGCCAGAAAAGTAAAGTTCCAAAAACAAGAATTAAATTTTGCCCCAATTTATCATCAAAGGACTTTTGTGAAAGTCACATTATTATAGGAATTAAGGAGAATGACTCGACTAAAAGGTACGTCTTATAGGAATCAAAGAGAATGACTCGACTAAAAGGTACGTCTTATAGGAATCAAAGGAGATGACTCGACTAAAAGGTATGTCTTATAGGAATCAAAGGGAATGACTCGACTAAAAGGTATGTCTTATAGGAATCAAAGAAAATAACTCGACTAAAAGGTACGTCTTATAGGAATCAAAGGGGATGAGTCGACTAAAAGGTACGTCTAATAAGAATCAAAGGAAATGACTCAACGAAAAGGTACGTCTTCTAAGAGTCAAGGGGAATGACTCGACTAAAAGGTACGTCTTCTAGAAATCAAAGGGAATGAATCGACTAAAAGGTACGTCTTATAGGAATCAAAGAGGATGACTCGACTAAAAGGTACGTTTAATAGGAATCAAAGGGAATGACTAGACTAAAAGGTACGTCTTATAGGAATCAAAGAAAATGACTCGACTAAAAGGTACGTCTTCTAGGGGTCAAGGGGAATGACTTGACTAAAAGGTACGTCTTATAGGCATCAAAGGGAATGACTCAACTAAAAGGTATGTCTCCTAGGAATCAAGGGAAATGACTCGACTTAAAGGTACGTCTTCTAGGGGTCAAGGGGAATGAATCAACTAAAAGGTACGTCTTCTAGGAATCAAAGGGAATGACTCGACTAAAAGGTACGTCTTATAGGAATCAAAGGGGATGACTCGACTAAAAGGTACATCTAATAGGAATCAAAGAAAATGACTCGACTAAAAGGTACGTCTTCTAGGGGTCAAGGGGAATGACTCGACTAAAAGGTACGTCTTATAGGAATCAAAGTGAATGACTCAACTAAAAGGTACGTCTCCTAGGAATCAAGGGAAATGACTCAACCAAAAGGTACGTCTTCTAGGAGTCAAATGGAATGAATCAACTAGAAGGTACGTATTCTAGGAGTAAAGGTTAAATTTAAGAAGTGTATCACCCAGCAAATTAAAACCGAAATCCCTGGACAAGAAACTGTGTCTCCGAGGGATATAAGATGATGAATTTTACCATGACTAGATTATCAAACCTGTGCAGCAACATTGCCTCTTGCCTTTGTAGAAGTGAGAAATTATGGCCTTTGTTGTTTGGGATTAGAAATCCTTGATTTGAAGGTAACCTGTTCCTGTTTTATACAAAGAAAACCTCTGAGTTTAAAACATGGTGGCTGGTTTGTGGCTTTGGCTTTCGAGGCAATCGCTCTTGACCCAATCACATTTAACCTTGCTTCCAACCATTAGCATATGTCATTGACTTGCTGCATCATTGACTCAAACTCAGGTCATTAAGAGTGACTGAAACGAACACAATATCTCTTCTTTGCCATGCTTCTCAGATAGGACTTTAAATCTTGGCATTTACATGAGTTCCCCTACTTCTCTGTTGGCAAAACTTTCTACATACCCTTTTTGGCTCACAATCATATCTCTTTTATGTGCTAGTTTTTGTCTTGCTTTATGCAATTAAAGAAGCTGGTAGATAATTTTGAAATCTTTTCTCACTTGTTTCGACATGGACTTGACTCAAATACTAGAGAAAAAATGACAATGATTTTATTTGGATAACTGACTCAATAAAATAAAATAAAAAATAAATAAAAGAAAAAAAAGACAATGAATATCCCCATTTGAAACAAAGAAACGAAAAATTTATCTAGAAATGACAGTCAACTCTAATGATTATGCCATGTATTTTGGATTAAGCTGCCTGATCTTTCCATTCAAACTTTCTACCAATTGTTGTTGAGTTAACTGGGCTTGAAACTGAGTTGTCTCCTTAGGTCAATTGCCTTTAAGACCTCATTCGGCTAGTGACACCTTGAAGGGTTTTCGCCAATAAGCCTCTCTCATTTTTTTTTCAGCTCACCAAAAATCCAAATTCGCCAGAGATGTCACACCCCTTTTTCTCTCGAAGGGTCGAAGTCGATGGGTTTTTCCAATTAAAGTGACAATATTGTGTAGGGATTATATTTATCAGTTTCGCCACTTGGAATTGAGTTATGGTGTTCCAAGTCACCTTTTGAATCCCTAGTCAAAAGGAAATGACTCTTTATCATGGTCTGCGAAAACAGAAGACCGAGTAAGGAATTCTGTTGACGGAGGGAAAGGTGTGAGGCACCTCTCGAGTCCTGTGGTTCAAGCACTGTCTCTTTATTAACTTATATTGACTTAAACTATTTTGGATAAATTGTGTTAAGGCCTAAAATCGCTCATTTTTTTATACCGAAAACTTGTCTATTATCTTATATTTAAATAAATTGGTAAAAATTAATTTTAGAAAAATATTTGTTAAGGTGCATTATTGCATCCTTGAATTTTTAAATGTCTCAAAAGATGCGTGCGCCGCATTCTTAATTGAGACGAATATTTTAATCGCCTGAAACCTTGCCTAGTATTAAAGGTGTTCGTTCGTCTATTATAAATTCGGAATGCTTTTAAATAATAAACTAAAGAAAAATTCATTTGAAGTAATTAATTAATTTTATAAATAATTAAAAACTTTATTAATGATTATTATTAATAATAATAAAAAAAATATATATATATTAATTTTTTATATTATGCTATTTTAACATTATAGTCAAAACAAGAATATAGTCCATTTCAAGAAAATTGTATAGGTGTACCTTAAGAAATTAAAACTCATAAATTATTGCTTAATTTTATGTGTGAAGAGAAAGTGTTGAAAGAAATGTGCTACTACTGACATTGAATCTTCAACTTCTTCCACTAGTATATATATTGGTTTAATACGGAACCAGTGATTTAAATCAATTTGTGAAAATTTTGGTTTTGGAATAATTCTAAGAGGACAGATTTCAAGAAAGAAAGGAAAAAGAAAAAAAAATTTTGCACAATTTTACATAAATACAGTAGGTAATGGATTGTGAAGTATCTGTGTGTGCGTATGAATATCAGTGTGGGCGTGAGTTTTTTTTTTGTGGAAATCAAATCACCATACATATACCTTAACAGAATATTTCAACCTTTAAGATTAAATTCAATGAATAATCAAGAAACGTTAGTCACTGATTCGAATAATAGTATAAATAAAAACATGACACCACAATAACAACATATATTACATAATCCATGAAATCATTGAAATCAACTTTATTCATGATTTAATTCGCAATAAAACATATAGAATAAAAATATAGGATCGAATGAAACCTGAAATATGAATTAAGACGAGTAATGTAGCATGAAACCTTCAATTACTTGAACTGGATAATAATGCGAGAAACAATCATCACCAAAAACTTTGAACAGAACTCCAACTTCAACTTTCTTCTTTTCTTTTTTCTCTTTGCCTGATGTTTTTATTCTGATGATTTCGAATGTTTCACTCACTCTCTTTTTTTACTCTGACTGGCTTTTGTTTTTCTTTTCTCAGTGTCTAGTTTGTAGAATGATGTACGTAATTTTTCTCTGATGTTGTTCTGGTGTGGGAGAGTTCCTTAAGTACAGGACTTGTGGGGGGGGGGGGGGGGGAATTTGGGGGTGTAGTTATTTATCATATAGGATAGGATTTAATTTTTGAATTTCAATTTTTTTTATTTAATGGAAGATAATAATAATATTAATAAAATAAAATAAAAAGTAAATAAATAAAATAATAATATAATAATAATAATAATAAATATAATAATAACTAATTAATTTATATATTTAATAAAATACAATAAAATCTACAAATATCCAAAATAAATATAATAAAATAGTATTAAAACTACTAATTTATTTTAAAAAAAAATAGGAAAGGAAAATATTTTTAATTTTTGTATTATCTTTAAAATTAGAATAAAAATAAAAATAAAATATCTCAAAATTAATTTTTAAACTAAAAACTTGTTAAAACTAAAAATAAGAATCAAAATAATATCAGATTAAATATAAATATAAATATTTAATATCGATAAATAAATTAAAATTTAGGTTAGGTCAAAAATTACATGTCTACATTTTGCCCCTCTTTGTGTGAAATCTCGAAGAGTTTTCATACAGAGACGTAGACAAGATATGATTTTTTATCCTTCGATTATTCAAAAAATGAAGATAAAATAAAATAAAATAAAAGATGTGATCGAATCCTGGTTTTGGACCGCCTACATATCCCGGGTTTTAAGGGAATCAGGTCACATGTAGTTCAAAGGTAACATGGTAAGAGAATGAGTCAGACGTCGAATGAGATTCCGTTCGAGTTTCCCATTTCCGACTTTCTGCTTTTACATTGAAATGAATAATAAAAAATAAAATAAAGATACAAGTGAAAGATCATATCTATGCTGCTTTTCTGGAATCTTGACTTGAATCTTCATGACTTCTCAAATGGTGAGATAGTCGTTATTCTGAGTTGAACTTGAAACACAAAATTTTCCTTCTCATTTGCTTTTGGTGTTAGAGAGGAACTTGATAATTGACTTATTCTTCGAACTTTCCTCTTACTTGAACTTGACAATCTTTACCCTATTCTTCAGGTGGGTTCTTGATCTGTTTTTTTCTTCACCCTGTTTTTCAGGCGGGCTCCTGGACTTATAATTTCTTCACCCTGTTCTTCAGGTGGGCTCCTGGACATCCTTTTTTCTTCACCCTATTCTTCAGGCAGGCTCCTGGACTTTCTTTTTTCTTCACCCTATTCTTCAGGTGGGCTCCTAGACTTTCTTTTTTCTTCACCCTGTTCGTCAGGCAGGGCTTATGTACTTACAATTTCTTCACCCTGTTCTTCAGGTGGGTTCCTGGACTTTCTTTTTTCTTCACCCTGTTCTTCAGGTGGGCTCCTGGACTTCTTTTTTTCTTCATCCTGTTCTTTAGGTGGGCTCCTGGACTTACAATTTCTTCACCCAGTTCTTCATGCGGGCTCCTGGACTTTTAATTTCTTCATCCTGTTCTTCAGGAGGGATCCTGGACTTACAATTTCTTCACCCTGTTCTTCATGCGGGCTCCTGGACTTTTAATTTCTTCATCCTGTTCTTCAGGAGGGATCCTGGACTTACAATTTCTTCACCCTGTTCTTTAGGTGGGCTCCTGGACTTCATTTTTCTTCACCCTGTTCTTCAGGAGGGCTCCTAGACTTTCTTTTTTCTTCACCCTGTTCTTTAGGTGGGCTCCTAGACTTTCTTTTTTCTTCACCCTGTTCTTCAGGTGGGCTCCTGGACTTCCTTTTTTCTTCACCCTATTTTTTAGGCGGGCACCTAGACTTTCTTTTTTCTTCACCTTGTTCTTTAGGCGGGCTCCTAGACTTTCTTTTTTCTTCACCCTATTCTTCAGGTGGGCTCCTGGACTTTCTTTTTTCTTCACCCTATTCTTTAGGCGGGCTCCTAGAATTTCTTTTTTCTTCACCTTGTTCTTCAGGCGGGCTCCTGGACTTCCTTTTTTCTTCACCTTGTTCTTAAGGAGGGCTCCTGGACTTACAATTCCTTTGCCTTGTTCTTTAGGTGGGCTCCTAGACTTTCTTTTTTCTTCACCCTGTTCTTTAGGCGGGCTCCTAGACTTTCTTTTTTCTTTATCCTATTCTTTAGGCGGGCTCCTAGACTTTCATTTTTCTTCACCCTGTTCTTCAGGCGGGCTCCTGGACTTCCTTTTTCTTCACCCTATTCTTCAGGTGGGCTCTTGGACTTCTTTTTTTCTTCACCCTATTCTTCAGGCGGGCTCCTGGACTTACAATTCCTTGTAAATTCCCATACAACACACATAAAACTTTCCTCACTTGCCCCAGTTTGTACCGGAAATATTTGTACATATCACTAGATCATAATCGAGATCTAGCATCGGGTGTTGTAACCATGATCCTTGATTGATAGAAGTGTAATATTACATCTTTTATTTGAAAATTTAATATGAAATCAACATCTCATTCCTGTTTCAAACAAAGAAAAATTGTGAGTTTTAAAATATGTGATGGTTGGTTTGTGGCATTGGGCTTTTGAAGTGACCGCTCTTGTCCTCGTCACATTTAATCTTGCTTTCAACCATTAGCATCTGTCAATGACTTGCTGCATTGTTGACCCAAACTCAAATTATTAGAAGTGACTCTGAAACAAATACAGTATCTTTGTTTTTCCATGCTCCTCAAATAAACCCTTTAAACCTTGGTATTTCCACGAGTTCCAGACTCGTCTGTTGACAAAACTTTTCTGCATGCCTTATTTCAGCTCACAATCATGTCTCTTTCATGTATGTGTTGGCTTTTTGTCTTGCTTTGTGCAATTGAAGAAGCTGCTAGCCAGTTTTGAAATCTTTTCTTACTTGTTATGACACGGACTCGACTCAGAGACACAAGAAAAATGGCAATAACTTTTATTTGATGATAAAGATACCAAAAGATCAAAGATAGAAAAATAAAAGGAAAAAACAATAGGCATCCTTTTTTAAAAAAAAATGACAAAAGAAAACTTATTTGGGTTTGGTAGACGATTCCAGCAATCATGACATGCATTTTGAATTAAACAACTTGATCTACCCATACTAATTATTACAACTCTTGTCCACTTATTGAGTTTGAAATGAAATCAATATTGAATATGCTCCCTCTAGATCACAATCCTCATTCGGCTAGTGGCACCTCAATGGGTTTTTGCCAATGCCTATCTCATTTTCATTTCTTTGCCTATCTCATTTTCATTTCTTTCTTAACTCGTTGTTGCCTTATGGTGCCCAAAAGGGTTTTCACCAATAAGACTCTCTCATTTTTACTCATTCATTTTTTTTATTCATTTTTTATTTGAAAATAATGTCTAATATACGAAACATCATGCACCCATAACATATTTAGCCTTGACATTCTCAAAGATCGATCTGAAGGTCTTTCTTTGGTTGTAACTTGACTTTCGAAAAAGGTTAGAAAGAAAGGGAGGCATGAGGCTCAAAAGTTTACATAATATTGGGTGAAACATACAACTTTTGGAATCGACTCTTTTAAAGAAATAAACTTTGCCCCAGTTTCATTTCATTCTGGGTAATTTGAATTTTCTTTTGGTTTGACCAAACCCCAGAGTAGGACTTCCTACGTATCTTGTCATAGAAAGAATCAGGTCAAACGTAGTTCAGACAACTTGTTCTTTTGCTTGACTTTCTTTCCTTATTTTTTCTTTTTCTTGACTTTTCTCTCTTTTTCTTCTTCTTCTTCTTCTTCTTCTTTTTTTAGAGAGAGAGAGAGAGAGAGATTTTTTCCAACTCCATTTTTTCTTGATACTTTTCTTACTCTATTCTTTTTTTATTGACACTTTTCTGACTCAATTTTTTCTTGACACTTTTTTTTTGGAGACTCTATTTTGATTCCAAAAGAGGGATATAAAGGAAAAAAAAATAAAAGCTCAAAATGGATAACAAAGGATGACACAACATTTGGATAGCAGAATGAAATGCCTTCGTCATATCAATCCTTAAAAACGCAAGTACATAACATGCAATCTAGGAATGGAACATGAAGATCATACATATCTTTTCAATATTGATCATGACTAAGCACATGCACGTGTGTCACTTCTTTTAAACTTGTAAATCATATAGGTCTACTTGTATTGTACTTTCCTTACAACAGATGACTCTTTTTTTATTTTTAGCTAACTTCCTTTTGCTTCTTCTGACAATAGAAACTATATATCCCCTGGTTGATCTCATTCAAAAATGCTTAAGTTGAACCTCCTCATTGAAGATCAAGTCATTATTTATTCGCAAAGTGATTGCCTCAAAACATTCAAGTGAGTATGTAACTATGTCCTCAAAACATCTCAACACTTTACTTATTTTTCTTACATTTTTTTTTCAACTCTAGGTTCTTGATCTAATGCTTCAACATTAGATTGGGTTTTAAGATTTGGCTGAAAATTCAACATGCTTATCATATTACCAGAATCACCATAGAAAGAGTTCTTTGAAGGAAAAAAAGAAAGACAATATATATTGAGAAATAAAAACAAAATGGACAAACATTTTGTTGACAGAAAGATAGAAGGGTTTGAACAAAAACGATAAGAAAATCAGACAAGATAGGTCCTAAACTACAACCCTAAAATAATTAAGGTAATAGAAAAGAAAAGAAAACAAACTACTAGACCTCTTCCTAGTAGGGAGAGGGGTGACTTCTCAATTGCTCGGCCTAACAACTTAGCCACTGATTTGCATATCAACATGACTAGAGCTTCCACCACGATTAGACACATTCCTTTCAATAAATAAGCTTTGGGTCCCCATACTTGACTCATTGTTTCCCATATATTGTGTAGTATCACGTGCTGACGAAGAACTCTGTGGGGCGGTTGCGGTGCCAATGTTTTGCACCACAATCAATTTTTCTTGAATCATTTTCTCAATTTCTCTTTCAAAATACGACAATCTTTGGCACTGTGACCTTGCATATTAGAATGATAAGCACATCGTACATTAGGATCAAAATATTTTAAATGTGGATCGGGAATATACCCAGGGATGGGAGTAATCATGCCCTATTGCCTCAATGTCTGGAACAAACTGGTATAGGACTCCCTAATTGGCGTGAAATTATCCTTTGCTTTTCTCCTCATTGCAAACTCTGGCCTCGAATGAAACTTAGATTTAGAGGTTTCTTGGTAAATTTGTGAGGGTCGAGGACGACATTGAGGGACCAGAGAATGCCATTGTGGATAGGAAGATGGATGAGCATAAGACTGTGTATTGTTCAAAGGATATTGAGGAAGTGGAATGGAATTTCTTGGATTTGGGAGAAAAGAACCTTGTTGCATGTAGTTGTATGGATCTAATATGTAAGCTTGGGATTGAGGCTGACAGTATTGGTGGGTTGGACCTCTCAAACTCTACTTTGGCCTTGGTATGACAATAAATGTGTTTTCCTTCTTCTTTCCTTTTTCAATGTCCCTCGATCAATTGCAGTATCGTCCCAAATGCTTCACAGAATCCTCATGTCCATCATGTTCCTTAAATTTTGATATCTTAAAGCTTTGAAGAAGGTTGACACTTGAAGACATGCCCCAGTCTTTAATAGTGGGGAATGGAGGAGGAGGATGCCCACTGGGCCATGCTCGATACATTTCCATCATTTGTTGCCTTAGTCTCAAATTCTCTTCCTTTAAACTCTCATTTTCATGACTCTTTGTTTGATCCATGAAGTTACTTTCTATATCTTTGTTGGACACAGTTAAACTATCTTTAGATTTAGTGTGATGTGGAGGACCATCCAAAATACCACATACCATCCACCTTAAACTAATTGTATATGAAATAACAAAGGCGTCAGAATGCAATATTTTTTCAAAAACTCTTTTTCTTTTATCTTCTTTTTTTAAGAGATCACCAAACCTCAGAAGGGTTGCCTACGTATCTCACTAAGATGAGAATCGGGTGTGCGTAGTTCTTGAAAATTGGAGATACAAAGAAATATACCTTCTTTTTTTTAATAATGAGAAATTTATTTATTTATTAACTAATATATTTTTAATTTTTGAAAACAACTTCCTTTTTTATAGTTTAAAAGGAAAGATAACCATTTTTTAAAAGATCACCGAATCTATTGAGGACTGCCTACGTATCTCAATAAAATGAGAATCAGGTGTGTGTAGTTCTTGAAAATTATGTCGTTCAATTTAGCCTCAAGACCCCTAAAGGTTCAGGGCTATTAAGATTTATATTTTTTGTAAAAACTTAGCCTCATGATCCCTAAAGATTCAGGGCTACTAAGATTTATATATATTTTTTATTTTGTAAAACTTAGCCTCATGATCCCTAAAGATTTTGGGCTATTAGGATATATATATATATATATATAAATTGAACTTGAGAATAAGAAAAATAATTATGAAAGTAATCATATTTTCAAAACATTCCCCAATAAATCTATGAATAATTTTTCAAAAGATAGGGTCGTACCCCAAAAAAGGGCTTCCTACGTATCTCAATTAAAAGTGAGAATCAGACCCTCGTAGTTCATGAAAACCGTAAAACTATGTTATTATAAATTTAAAATTTTCTTTTTTTTTTAGAAAAAAATAAAATTTTCCTTTGAAAAATAATTCACTAAATTTGAGGATAAGATAATCTGTTGCATTTTAAAGTTGCCTAAAAGCCGGTCAACAATCAGATAGTCTTCCAAACAAATGTCAAAGAGCACGTAGGATGCACATGTTGGTCTTTATAAAGTAGGTCACCTGTCCTAGACAGACCCGACCCCTGTGCCGAGTCCCGCTAAGTCAAATGCATATGATGCAAATAAAGCGGCACCTAATAGGGATAACCAGATTTTGAGTTTTCAGTTCTTCTAAGTTTAAGCCTAATAGGGATAGGTGTCTAGACTGGCTTACCCGAGGGGATACTCGAGCCGGGGAGGGACAACTTATCGGTAGCAGGGAAACACCGCCTTCGTTGTCTATCCGAACCCCGCCTAACATATGTGACTATAATCCTTCACCAGGTGCCAGGTGACTATTTTCTTATCCTTTTCACGTTATTAATTTTAGTATTTTCTTATCCTTTTCATCATCATGATATATTAATTAACTGTGTAACTCTTATGCATTATTAAATTATTTTAAAAATTTATAACAAGTGAAATTAATTGATTTAGGAGATATTATTTTCATTATTTATTTGTTTATTTATATGTTGTTAATAAATTTTGATAATTATTTATTAAATTAATTAATTACTTTAAATGATTATTTGAGATAGCCGGAGTGTCATGGCACCTGGTGAAGGATATAGTCACACATGTTAGGCAGGGTTTGGATCAGCAACGAAGGCGGTATTGCCCTGCTACCGACCAAGTTGTCCCTCCCCAGCTCAAGTGTCCGCTCGGGCAAGCCAGTTTAGACACCTATCTCTATTAGGTTTAAACTTAGAAGAACTGAAAACTCAAAATCTGGTTATCCCTATTAGGTGCCGCTTTATTTGCATCATATGCATTTAATTTAGCGGGACTCGACATAGGGGTCGGGTCTGTCTAGGACAGGTGACCTAATTTATAAAGACCAACATGTGCATCCTACGTGCTCTTTGACATTAATTTGGAAGACTTATTGAATTGTTGACCGGCTTTTTAGGCAACTTAAAATGGAAAAGAGTATATTATCCTCAAAATTATTGAATTATTTTTCAAAAGAAAATTTTATTTAAAAAAAAGAAAGGAAAATTTTGAATATAGACTAATATGCTTTTAGAGTTTTCATGAACTACGAGGGTCTGATTCTCACTTTTTGTGAGATACATAGGAAGTCCTACCCAGGATACGACCATTTATTTGAAAATAATAATAATATATTTATTCACAGATTTATCGAAAGATATTTTTAGAAAAATAATAAAAATAAGAAAAATGATTGTTTTCATGAATATTATTATCTTTATTTTACTTTTCATTCTTATTTTCAAAATTACTTTTAACATAAAAATCATAATAGCCTGAACCTTTAGGGGTCGTGAGCTAAATTTTTGTAAAGTAATAAAATATGTAAACATATATTTTAACAATCCTGAACCTTTAGGAGTCGTGAGTCTGAAATTTTTATACAACTTCATACATAAAACGATCATTCTATTTTTCTTTATTTCTGAGTCATTTTTCGTTCTCTTAAGGGTATTTAGGGGGTATTGTCTCCAAACATATAGTTAAAATTGTCTAGAGGTCTGTTATTGCAATTTTTTTTATAAGAGTCAACTTAAATAAATGTTTTTTTCTAAATATATTATCAGTCATAGTTCTCAAGTCAAGTTAAAAAATTCTTTTCAAAAATTAATGAATTAATTTTAGCCTAAATCTAGACATTTATTAATTTCATGTCCTTGTCAGTAGGTATAAAATGTCTCTCCCTGTTCGTGGAAAGTGTCCAAAGAGAAAGAAAGATGGGAGTGTACCGCTTCAGGTTATGGATTGTACCCCTTTGCAGCTTTGGTTGTGGTGGAACGAAATGGATACATTCGATTATGAGGAGATACATAAGTATTTGGGTTTTTTGACGAGTATTATGACAATAAAACCTAATAGGGAGGTGATTGGTGCATAACTAACCTTCTGGGACCCGAAGAACAATGTGTTTCATTTTTCTAATTTTGAGTTGACTCCTACTGTAGAGGAGATAGCAGCCTATGTTGGATATGGGGCTATACATCGGAAGAAATTATAGCCCCGAGACTCATTTCGCTAAACAAATTCTGCAAACTCATGAACATAAGGAATTCAAAAGAAGAATCGATGAAAAAAGGTTGGGTTTCCTTGCAGTTTTTGTATGATAGATACGGAAGACAAGAGGGGTTCAAAAAGTACGGTAAGCATCTCTGTAATAAGGGGAATTTTAAGGCCTGGAAGGTTCACAGACGATTTGCATTCATGGTAGCCTTTTTAGGTACTATGGTCTTCCTAAGGAGAGAACAAAAAATTAACATTCCTTTAGCAGGAGTGGTAAAGATACTGATTAAGAAAGATTATACTATGGTGCCAATGATCCTGGTAGATATTTATCATGCTTTGACTATTTGTCAAAAAGGAAAGAGTTTTTTTTAGGGATGTAATATCTTGTTACAGATGTGGATTGTGGAGCATATATACCGACGTCCTACAATGGCAAGATTTAATCCGAAAAGATTCAATCGCATCAAAGATTACAAAGAGAGGTTAGAGAAATATAAATGCCCAGAAGGAGTTAGAGATTGGGATAAGCTTTTTCATTCTCTAACAGCAGATAAAATCACTTGGAATCTCCCTTGGTTCCCTTGGAGGCAAGTCATACACAGTTCTATCATTCGGCCGTTCTTATTATTAATAGTTATTAGGGGTGTTCAACCATATGTTCCATTGAGAGTTTTACGTCAACTTGGAAGACGTCAAATAATTATCGTTACAAAAAATATGACCAAGTTTGTATTTGTGGTCAAACCAGAGATCCCACTTCCAGAGGAATTGACCCATCAAATTTGGGAAGGTTGTCGTATCATGGGGATTGAAATGATGGTCATAGACCGTGAGAAAGGAGAAGTACACCCTGATTACTGTGAATGGTTTGAAGAACAGTCGAGTCCGGCAGTCAAATCAGAAAGATCGGATAGGGGACCTATAGATCAGGAAGCTGCAATCAGGATAGGAATTGATAGAGACATGCGAGAACATCATGAGGCCAACCAAGCTTTGAGAGAAGAATTAGAGCATTCCACGATAAAAATAGACGAACAACAAAGGGAATTTTCCAAAGAGAATGCTAAATCAGCAGAACTGCAAGAAGTTGAAAAAAACATGCAAGAAGAATTTGATCGAGAGAGATCTTAGTGGATCCATGAAAGAGGAATATTGCGAGAACAGATGGAGGTTGCTTCTGCTTGTGAACAGCGTACAAGAGAGATGGTTGATTTCCGATATCGACAGGCCCAGGAATAGGATTAGGCCTTCAGTTCCCTTAGAGGGAAGGTCCGTCGTGTAGTACAAAATACTGCCAAAATGGGTTTGGATTAGTAGCAATTGGATCGTGAGGACTTTTTGGCAGAAGTACCAGCTTTCGCATAGAATCTCACTACTTCATTGGTGGACATATATTTGAGTTTGGGAGGATACATAGCCGAAGTCTCCTTGAATAGATTGTTGTTTTTTTTGTTATAGTTTTTCATTTTCAGTTTTACAACTTCTTGTTTAGATATTATGTCTTTTAGTTTTCAGATGTCAGTTAGTAGGTTTTATTTTAGGAGTTAGATCAGTTATTTTGTCGTAGTTATATTATAGAATGTAATGAAGTTGACTGTTTATTTCTATATAAATTACATATGTTTTACTTCCCTTACTTTAAATATTTTCTTCAATAAAAAAAAAGACAAAACAATTTTGTTAAATTCCTCCCGAACTACGCAAGATCTGATTCATGTCCTGGCATGATACGTAGGAAACCCTCCAAAGGTTTCGATCATAAATTTTGAAAACATATGACTAGAAAAGATAGGATGAAACACAAAGCCTTCCATGATAGTTTCGAAAATACATATAGAAGCATGACATATAACTTGACATTATAATGTGTTAAAAATATAGCATTCACCTATTTGCTACTTCGATACAGAAATACAAAGTAATTGGTGGTTGGTTTGTGGTTTAAACTAGCATCATATCCGTATAACACCAGATACAAGGGTAAAAGTAGAATGACCCACAGAGAAGGTATAGGGTCTGACAGTGAAGAAGAGCAGAATCAGTTGATTTCTCAGGAAGTAGCATCAACGGAAGAAATAAAGTCATTGAAACAACAGATGACAGATATGTACCAAGATTGGTTGAATGGACAAGCCCCGCCTTCTTCAATACCTGGACTTTCGACTTCAAATGATCCAAATTCTCACCCAGCTCAAACTAGTGATCCATTTTACCTACCAGGATTTGGCCCATTTTCTAATATGTCTGGAGTTGCTGGTACTTCTACCATGCACCCACCGAATCCGTCTGTCGCAAATAACCCGCTTTTTACTTCTGTAGCACCAGCCACCGCGGGTACTCAATTGACAGTACCGAAGAATATGGGGAAACCAAGTCATGATATATTTTGTATCCTCCTGAAATGACTTTCAAATCTCAAAATCCACATTATCATGTTCATCAACGCGATACTCCTATCGTGATTGAGAAGATTGCTAAGAATGAGGAACAGAAGGAGATAGCTAGAAAAGTTAGAAGCTTGGAGCAGAGTATGAGAAATATACAAGGATTAGGTGGACCAAAAAGTGTTTCATACAAGGATTTGTGTATGTTTCCTGATGTCCATTTGCCGATAGGATTCAAAATACCAAAGTTTGACAAATATGAAGGACATGGCGATCCTATAGCTTATTTGAAAAAGTTTTGTAATCAATTAAGGGGAGCAGGAGAAAAAGAAGAATTATTGATCGCTTACTTTGGAGAAATCCTTACAGGGATAGCTTCTGAATGGTTCACTGACCAAGATATTTCCCGTTGGCACGTATGGGATGACATGGCTAGGGATTTCGTTCAACAATTTCAATATAACATTGAGATAGTGCCAGATCGCACTATGCTTTCTAACAAGAGAAAAAAAATGACCAAAAGTTTTCGAGAATATGCCATCAGATGGAGAGAATAGGCTTCAAGAGTCAGACCATCGATAAAAGAATCTGAAATGATTGATATTTTTCTGCAAGCACAAGAGCCTGATTATTTCCATTTTTTTCTCTCTACTATCGGAAGCACATTTGCTGAAGTTATCAAAGTTAGAGAGATGGTAAAAAATGGAATCAAGTCAGGAAATATTATCATCCAGGACTCTTTCAAATCAACAACACAAGCAATTCAAAGTGGTACAGGAAGTTTCGGGGGAAAGAAAAGAAAAGAGAATGTAGCAACTGTCGTGCTAAGTCCATGACAAAATTGGAAGGGTGCACATCAACCATACACACAAAATCCATTATGTTTTGTTCCTTCACCTCAATATACTATTTATAATGTACAACCATATGCTCGGGCTCCTTCTTACCCGCAATGGCGTGCACCAGCCATCCAAAATCGTCTACTGGTCCCGCAAGTTCAAAGAGGCCCTCCTAGGTCTAATTTCTAGCCTTGAACAAACTTCAAAAGGGATAACATGGTAAAACATAATTTCACTCCTATTGGAATATCTTACACCACTTTATTTCATAGGCTGAGAAAAATGAATATTCTAAACCCAATTAAGAGAAGGATCCCAAATCCTCCTCCGAAGAACTTGGACTATTCTAGAAGATGTAAATATTGTTCTGATGCCCCATGCCACGACACAGAGAAATGTTGGTATCTGAAAAGAGCCATTCAAGAGTTGATTAATACCCACAAGATCATGGTAGAAAGTCCACATGCTCCAAATATCAATCAAAATCCGTTGCCAGATCATAATGAAACAAACATGCTCTAAGTGATACTCAGTGGTGAAGATTCTATGATTTTCTTCAAGCCGATCATTAAAATTAAAACTGATTCGGAAAATCAGCAAATGCTGTGGATTTGACAAAAGAAAAGTCTGCAGAAGCAGAGGTGGTGATAACAAAACCCGAATCATCGAATGTTCCCTTGGTGGTGGGGAAAGAGATTTCAGAAAATATTGGGTCAAGTCAAATAAAGATGAAACTCATTATTCCCGGAAGATCCAATAAGCCTTTTTTAATCATAAAAGGAGCTCCCATAGATCCTATTGTTATTAAACCAGTGTCATAGCTGCCTATGGTTGATACCAAGGAAGTCCCTTGGAATTATAATCGCATTATGGTGATGCACAAAGGGAAAGAAGTGACTGAAGATGTAGATGAAGTAGGGGGATTAACTCAATCTGGAAGATGTTATGCTCCAGTAGAGTTAAGAAAGAATAAACAAGGCAATGAAGAATGAATGACGGTCAAGAGGCCTGTTACTGATGAAGAAGATGACGAATTCTTAAAGAAAATGAAATTCCCAGAATATTCTGTTATAGAACAGTTGAAAAAGACACCATCACAGAAGAACACCGCTAGTCTATAATGAAGATTCTTAACGAAGAATGTGTTCCCAGTGAGATTAAAGTGAATCAACTGGAAAAAGTTGTTGAAAGAATCCTTGAAGAAAATAAGATTACTTTCTCAGATGATGAATTGTCTGTGGAAGGTACAGGACATAATAAGGGTCTCTACATTACTGTGAAATATGAGCATTCCATCATCACTCGAGTGTTAATTGATGGAGGATCAGGCGCTAACATTTGTCCTATGTCAACTTTGCAAAAGTTGAATATTAATGTAGAAAGAATCCAACATAACAATGTATGCGTCAAGGGTTTTGACGGATCAAAAACCGATGCCATTGGTGAAATAAAATTCATATTGACAATTGGTCCTGTGGATTTTTCTATGAATTTCCAAGTGCTGAACATTGATGTTTCATATAATATGTTATTGGGAAGGCCATGGATTCATAGAGCTAAAGAAGTTGCATCAACGTTGCATCAAATGGTCAAATTCGAATGTGACAGGAAAGAGATAGTCGTTCATGGTGAAGGATACTTATCCATGTATAAGGACTACTCTGTTTCCTCCATCAAAGTAGATGCTGTAAACGGAGTATTGATTCATCAAACTTCTGAAGTAGTGGCTATTGAGTAAATCCTCGAGGGGAATCTCATCGCAAGACCACGATTATCCTCTGCATCTGTTATGGTAGTGAATGAAATGTTGAAGCATGGTTTCAAACCAGGGAAAGGTCTAGGGATGTTTTTGCAAGGAATAGTTCATCCGGTAAACCTCTATGAGAACTTTGGTACTTTTGGTTTGGGATACGAGCCTACTGCTGAAGATATAAAGAAGGCTAAAAAGTGTAAGAAAGAGTCATGGTCACTTACCAAGCTGATACCGCCACTTCATGAGTCTTTCATCAAATTCGGTGTTGTTGGATCCTCTAAGTTACGTGCTGCAGAATCAATGAATGATGACGATACAGAGTTGATTGGCCTTTTTCAGAATATGTTCATTGAAGCTAATATGGTTGAATTGGGGAAGGTACCAGCAATCCAGATGTGCAGTTTGTCGGCCCTGATGTCCAGCTTAACAATTGGGAGGCCACTCCTCTCCCTATTATAAAGGAGTCTTGGTAGTTTGTTTATTTTTCTTACTGTCTTAGTAGTTTGTTTATTTTTACTCCTGTAATTTGAATTATTTTAGGATTGTAATTCAGAACTTTCAACTTGGTATTTTAGGTTAAAACTCTTTTTATCTATGTTTTTAATAAAGCGTAGTTTTCCTTCATTTTACTTTGAGTCTGATTTTTATTTATTTATTTTCTATCATACAGTTCTTTCTATGCCGATTCTAATGATATGACATGCATGAAGAATTGTCAACCAGATTTAAAAACCCAATCTAATTATGAAATAATGAATAAAGAAGTTGAATATGATGAAGGAGAAGCATTTGAGGATATAAGCAAAGATTTCAAACAGTTTGAGAATAAGAAAAATCCCAATTTGGAAGAAACTGAGGCGATCAATTTAGGAGTTCATGAAAATATTAGGGAGACTAAGATAAGTGTACATGTTCAACCACAACAAAAGTGTAATACCCCGGGAAATTTTTCGTTGAAATTTTGTGCGTAAACATGTTGGGTTCTATCTTCTAGAATGAATTATAAATTTTCCATATGGATTGTCTTAGATTATGACCTACCATTGAGTATATTATCGAATAAGCTTTCCAACGATATGTGGATCATCCAAAACGGATACCCGAGCGACGAGTTATGAACATTCCGATCGAACCGTGAATAGTAGTGAACAGTAAAACGTGCAGGGAAAAAAAAGTACTGAGGCCTGGCGTATTTTTTCTCCCACTTTAAACGATCATAACTCCTTGTACATAATGATCTGGGTGATCTACTATATATATCAACGAAAATCTATGTGAGTCCTCTTTCCGATGAAATTGGTTTCATCCAATTTTTCTATCGGGGAAAAATGTTATGGTCGATCTACTTCAGCCTATCAAAAGTGAATTTTTGGGTCAACTTCAAACGATCATAAATCCTCGTACACAATGATCTGGTTGAGATACTATATATCAATGGAAATATATGAGAGTCCTATTTCTAATGAAATTGGTTTCATCCAATTTGGAAATCGGAGTAAAACGTTATGGTTGATCTACTTCAGACTATCAAAACAGTCCACCAAATGATAGATTCGAGAATTATTTGATTTTTAGGGGAGTTTTGGTCATCCCTCCTCACCCAAAATCCATCCAAACCCTATATTAAAGCCTATTAGAAGCATTATATGTTATATTTCATCAAATTCCCTCAAAAAGAAAACCCTAAGCTCCTACATCCAACTTCAAGAACCTCCAAAGTTCACCATTAATTCTGCAAATTTATTCAAGATTCCAAGCTCCTAGTTCAAGAACTTCAAGAACCTCCAAAGTTCACCATAAATTCTGTAAATTTATTCAAGATTCCAAGTTCTTAGTTCAAGAACTCCAAGAACCATCATTCAAAGCCACGATTAACATCTCAAAAATAAGTATCGATCTAAAGTTCATCATTCAAGGTATGTGGGTTTTTTCAACAAGAACTCTCTTTCGTTCTTGTGCCCAAAAGTAATTTTCTTTACAAAGGCATAATTTTTATTTGATTTTTATGAATTTGAAGTATTAACCCATATCTTATGATGATTATTATGAAATCTTGATGTTTATGATTTTGAAAGATGAATTTACATGTGTGGTGATATAAAGCATGAATCTCAAACGATATTTATCATGATTTTGATATTTGGGTCGTGAATCCCCATTGGAAATTGTGTTTTTTTTAGAAAGTGTGTGTTATAAGCACGTTGATGTTGAATATTTGAGATATTTTAAATGATTTGACCTTTTGGTCGTGAATGAGTTATTTTGAACTCGACTGTGAAAGAAATCCACGTTTTTATTGATTATGATAAAGGGGTAGCAAATTGGCTCCCGATGAAAATTGTTGAAGTGTTTATTGTGGATTTTCTTTAATGTGAGCCTGAGGCTGATTTAAATTTCTGAGCTAAGTCTGGGAGTAATCTTTAGCACCAAGTGGGAGGTATAAAGTGACCTTACTTTCCTAGAACTATGTGCCCCCGTAGGATGTGAGCCTGAGGCTGATTTATATAGTGATCACTAGTGTTTTTGAATTGATACTGGAAGTCCTACTCCGATGGCAAGGATAGGACGGCTCTCCCGAACGTGGGTTGTACGTTGGACTCCATGTAGCTCACATGGTTTATGTCGGTTATAGGATCTCCCGATGTGTGTGTGTACTCTTCTATCTGAGATGAAAACATATTTGCTTAAAAGGCTGAGTTTGAGAAAGTCATTATTCATAAAAGATTTAAGAAATATATTCTAATGAGAATTGACATGAGATTTGATTGTTGTGATGATTTGAAATTGAGATGAAAGTGAATTGAGAACGTATTGTAATGACTCACTTGTTTTACTTTACATGTATTATTCATCCATGATTTTGATAATTTAATTCGAGCTAAGTGAGTCATCTATATCAGCATGCATAATTTTATAAACTGTGATGATAGTAAGATATTATTTTATATATGTATTGCACCCCCATATGCTCAGTATCTTTCCATGGTACTGACCCACATATTCGTATGTGGGCTACATTTTCTCAGAATATAGGTACAAGGTATAGTTGCACCTTTGGATCCAGTCAGTTCGTGCTATCCAGTCAGTAGGTGATGAGTCCTTTTGATTCAAGGGCTTGGGTTAGTTATGCAGAGTTATAGTGTTGTATTTTCTTTATTCGGTCGTATTGATTTGGGGTAGTCGGGATTCATGACCCGGCTACCTATAGTCAGTACTAGTAGAGGCTTCATGGACAATCAGTAGAAGTTGATGTATTTTGTTTCAATTTTGGTTGTAAAGGCAGAATTGTAATCCTGTAAAATTCCATTTTTGTATCGACCAGATTCAGAAAAGAGTTAATTTCTGCTGATTTGTATGAATTTGTATTTTTATTCAATTGCTTATGAGTTATGCCAGTAGAAGGGTTAGCTTGGGGTCACTTGTGACCCTAAGCACCGTGTGACGTCTCGGGACCCGATTTTGGGGCGTTACAAATTTGGTATCAAAGCACAGAGTTCAAGTGTCCTAGGGTGTCTATGAAGTCGTGTCTAGTAGATTCTTGCGGAACGGTACGGAGACGTCTGTACTTTTCTTCGAGAGGCTACAGGGCATTTAGGAAATGTTTCCCTTCTTTCAAGTCTAAGATCGTGCTATAAAAAGGTTCTCCAAAAAGCTTATATAGATTCTCATCTTACTCTATTCTAGACAACTCTGCCTCATTTTCACGGTATCAGAAACAGTTAATCTTAATTCTCCGTAGATAGTTATGGGATTGTTAGAGAGCTAGAAAGTATCCTGTCAGTGCTTTTGAGTTCTAAATATTGAAGTACTTTATTCATGTTCATAAAAGTCGTGAACTAAGCCTAGGTTAGATGTGCTTTCAGATTCCTCCTCAGAATCTACAATGTTAATCTATAATTCTCCCTATATGTATTATTTTTGAGATAACATCATTCGCAAGCTCCATTTCTTCCCAGGTAATGCTTCTATATTTTCTAGAAGAAATTTCAAAAGTTACATAAAAGGCTTGAGAGGAGCTCTCTAGTGTGTTAAGTTCCTTAAGTTGAAAGTTATGCCCTCATTCTTATGAGTTATTTAATTAAGACAGAGTAAGGTGTATTCTTAGATCGTTGAATGTTGTGTGTCAAGTTTCTATCTCTTGTATTATGTAATCTTGTTATCATTATGTTTGTGAAAAATCAAAGTCTAGTGAAGCCGTGTGGGGCTCTTTCGATTCACTAGCATAGCTTCTTTGTTATTCATCTCATTTTCTTGTTCAAAATACAAACCAAAGTCTAGTGAAGCCCTGTGGGGCCTATTTCACTTCACTAGCATAGTTACTTTGTTATTCATGTAACTTTCTTGATCAAAACACAAAACCAAAGTCTAGTGAAGCCGTGTGAGGCTTATTTCGATCCACTAGCAACTTGTAGTTCATTTTGTTCCTTGTGCTGGCTGAAAATGTGGGATGTGGAGGTGTAGTAGTATGAAGGATGGTAAGTGTGATTTGTTGAGCATAAGTATAGCGAAATCCCTTTTTGCATACAATTGGGTTAATAGGAAGTGATATAGTTTGTTCGAGGTATGAAACGGGTGTTGACGGTATTTGTATGACAGAGAGTATAGGTTAGTGATGGAAGTACTCGGTGGGTAAGTGTTGTTAATCTAGGCGCTCTCCAAATTTCAAGAGAAAGTTAAGTTAAGACGTAGAGAGCTATGAACTATGTTAAGTTGTGTATGAACGATAGATAGTAGTGACGGCTGAAAGAAGGATGTGTTAATGGATTGTGAATAAGATAGGCTATATGATTAGGACCAATTATTATTGTTATGAAGTTTAAGTGGGCTAGTGTTAATGGATGTGTTGTTTTATAATCTTCACGTGGGAGTTATGCGTGAGATGGAGTTGTAAATTATGTGAAGTTTGAGACCTTAAGTTTGAACGATTGGTGATCATGAAGCCGAATGTGACGGTTTCCGAATTAATGGTCTTAGTTGCCGAAAGTGACCTAATAGGCTTGAACAGTGCACACAAGAGTTTAAGTGTAGTTGACTTATAATTAAGTTTAATATTTTATTATGATGAGAAAGTTCACCCAAGATATTATGGGACTGCTTTAATTTCAAGGATTAGTGTATGTGGTGTAGTGAGTCGTGCCATGGGATTGTTAGATGGATAAATACTAGTTAGACGATGGATGATGTTTTGATGGCTAAGTTAAGGCGAGGCGTATGATTGGAAATGTTGAGCCTCTTAAGTGTGATTTTGATTCTTATGGGTTAGAAACATAAGTTCATAGGCATGGTATTAGAGGGAGAAGACAGAAGTAGCATGGTCTATCAAAAGGTTAGAAAGTATTCAAGTTGAGCTAATAGAAATAAGAGGTGAAGCACTAGATGGTGTACATTCCGGCGATAGAGATGTTCGTGGAGATTCGAAATTAGTAAGCATTTGAGAATTTGAGTGGTGGCTTAAAGCTAAGGGGGAGATGATAGAACAAGTAGTCAAGTCAAGCTTTTACATTTTAGTAGAAGTACCAGTAAGTTGTAAATTTGTTGTGAGAAAGATCGGTGCTTGACCCAATGTTATTTCAGTATTTTCAGCTGTCCCAAAACCTACTCATGCTTTACATTTCAGTTCCATGATCTTAATTCATGTTCATACACGTGATGGAGAATTACATACTCTTCTAGTTTCCAAAAATGAGAAATTCCAATTCTTCTAGCAGTTGGAATCACATTTCATAAGTTATGAGCTCTAAATTCAGGGCATGCCGCCCATGACTCATATACTCAAGTTTTAGAGTATGTTCAGTTCTAGTACTTAGGCAATACTCTTATTGACCAGTGAGATTCAGTTTCCGTTATGAGTGTCTTCAGTTTTGATACCTTAATGAACCCATTGTATTTGATATTTTATTCCTAAGGCCTCAATAGAGAAAGTCAAGTTATTTACATTATCCCTTCATGTTTCAGGTCTTCATGTTTTAAAATTTTGTGACCTTTTCATTAAGTCAAGCTAATGGTGTTGAGCAGTTATCTAGAAGGGAGAGAAGATACTTCCTTATCTATGATAGAAGGTGGTGTGCTCACGGCGGTGAAGTGAAGTTATATTGAGGCTAAGTCCTTGATATATGTTGTGGTTAGTTGAAGTTTTAAATGTTTATTTGGAAAGATTATTGTGCGTTGGTTTTATGCACTTCTATGAGGTTGTAGGAATAGTAATACAGAGTTTTTGTGTATAGTTCAATTGGTTGAGAAAATGTTATGTGTACCGTTTAAAGAATTGACCAGTATGTGTGAATGATGTAGTGGATGGAATCTTAGAAAAAGCGAGGAAGATGCTTTATGAGTGTTCGTTTAGAGGTGCATGTGCGAAGTGCATATGTGGTTATGAGTATAGGCTTGAATGATATGGTTGTATATCTAAAAGAATGCACCGCAAGTTAGCGGATCCCTAGTATAAGATTGTATGTGGTTGTTGGAGTAGCAATAAGAGTTATGTTTGAAGTGAGGAGTTGTGAGGCTCAGTGTGTATTGAGGTTCATGATATAGATTAATATTATAGTGTTATGTGGTGTATCTCATGAGTACTTGGAGTTAGTCTTGAACATAGTCGAGGGAGTAGTTGGGAAGTGTTGCTAAGTTTGGAAGCAAGGAGTTATGTTTCCCAAGACCTAGAAATTCCTATCTTAATTTATGCCATATGGGTCCTTGTTCCCATACGATAGGATTGTATCAAATTATGGTTCATTTTCTCCCCGAACAATGTCATTTGAATCTTTTGGAGGGAGTGTTGAGGGACGTTTCATTTGGGTGCAAGTGGTCCTTCTTTTGACGAGATACCCTTCGAGACCTTTAATTCTCAGTCTCTGAATAAACCAAAGATATCGATTCCTTAAAATCAGTCTCCTTTGTTTAAGATCCAACTATGTGACCATTCTCATTATGAATCGCATGTTCTATGAAGTATTCAAAAGTTTGGAGTGAAGTAAGTGGATTGACTTCGTTATCCCAGCCTTTTGTCCTCATTTCCATGGTATTCTATACTTATTCATCGACATTCGAGGATGAATGTTTCCAAGGGGGAGATGATGTAATACCCCGGGAAATTTTTCGTTGAAATTTTGTGCGTAAACATGTTGGGTTCTATCTTCTAGAATGAATTATAAACTTTTCATGTGGAATTTCTTAGATTATGACCCACCATTGCGTAGATTATCGAATAATCTTTCCAACGATATGTGGATCATCCAAAACGAACACCCGAGCGACGAGTTATGAACTTTTCGATCGAACTGTGAATAGTAGTGAACAGTAAAACGTGCAGGAAAAAAAAGTACTGAGGCCTGGCGTATTTTTTCTCCAAGTTTAAACGACCATAACTCCTTGTACATATTGATCTAGGTGATCTACTATATATCAATGGAAAGCTCTGCGAGTCCTCTTTCCGATGAAATTGGATTCATCCAATTTGTCTATCGGAGAAAAAAGTTATGGTCGATCTACTTCAGCCAAACAAAAGTGAATTTTTGGATCAACTTCAAACGATCATAACTCCTCGTACATAATGATCTGGTTGAGATACTATATATCAACGGAAATATATGAGAGTCCTCTTTCTAATGAAATTAGTTTCATCCAATTTGGATATCGTAGTAAAATGTTATGGTTGATCTACTTCAGACTATCAAAACAGTCCACCAAAGGACAGATTCGAGAATTGTTTGATTTTTAGGGGCGTTTTGGTCATCCCCCCTCACCCAAAATCCGTCCAAACCCTATATTAAAGCCTATTAGAAGCATTATATGTTATATTTCATCAAATTCCCTCAAAAAGAAAACCCTAAGCTCCTACATCCAACTTCAAGAACCTCCAAAGTTCACCATTAATTCTGCAAATTTATTCAAGATTCCAAGTTCCTAGTTCAAGAACTCCAAGAACCATCATTCAAAGGCACGATTAACATCTCAAAAATGAGTATCGATCTAAAGTTCATCATTCAAGGTATGTGGGGGTTTTCAACAAGAACTCTCTTTCGTTCTTGTGCCCAAAAATAATTTTCTTTACAAAGGCATGATTTTTATATGATTTTTATGAATTTGAAGTATGAACCCATATCTTATGATGATTATTATGAAATCATGATGTTTATGATTTTGAAAGATGAATTTACATGTGTGGTGATATAAAGCATGAATCTCAAACGATATTTATCATGATTTTGATATTTGGGTCGTGAATCCCCATTGGAAATTGTGTTTTTTTTTAGAAAGTGTGTGTTATAAGCACGTTGATGTTGAATATTGGAGATATTTTGAATGATTTGACCTTTTGGTCGTGAATGAGTTATTTTGAACTCGACTGTGAAAGAAATCCACGTTTTTATTGATTATGATAAAGGGGTAGCAAATTGGCTCCCGATGAAAATTGTTGAAGTGTTTATTGTGGATTTTCTTTAATGTGAGCCTGAGGCTGATTTAAATTTTTGAGCTAAGTCCGGGAGTAATCTTTAGCACCGAGTGGGAGGTATAAAGTGACCTTACTTCCCTAGAACTACGTGCCCCCGTAGGATGTGAGCCTGAGACTGATTTATATAGTGATCACTAGTGTTTTTGAATTGATACTGGAAGTCCTACTCCGATGGCAAGGATAGGACGGATCTCCCCAACGTGGGTTATACGTTGGACTCCATGTAGCTCACATGGTTTATGTAGGTTATGGGATCTCCCAATGTGTGTGTGTACTCTTCTATCTGAGATGAAAACATATTTGCTTAAAAGGCTGAGTTTGAGAAAGTCATTATTCTTAAAAGATTTAAGGAATATATTCTAATGAGAATTGACATGAGATTTGATTGTTGTGATGATTTGAAATTGAGACGAAAGTGAATTGAGAACGTATTGTAATGACTCACTTGTTTTACTTTACATGTATTATTCATCCATGATTTTGATGATTTAATTCGAGCTAAGTGAGTCATCTATATCAGCATGCATAATTTTATAAACTGTGATGATATTAAGATATTATTTTATATATGTATTGCACCCCCATATGCTCGGTATCTTTCCATGGTACTGACCCACATATTCGTATGTGGGCTATATTTTCTCAAAATGTAGGTACAAGGTATAGTTGCACCTTCGGATCCAGTCAGTTCGTGGTATCCAGATAGCAGGTGATGAGTCCTTTTGATTCAAGGGCTTGGGTTAGTTATGCAGAGTTATAGTGTTGTATTTTCTTTATTCAGTCGTATTGATTTGGGGTAGTCGGGATTCATGACCCGGCTACCTACAGTCAGTACTAGTAGAGGCTTCATAGACAGTCAGTAGAAGTTGATGTATTTTGTTTCAATTTTGGTTGTAAAGGCATAATTGTAATCCTGTGAAATTCCATTTTTGTATCGATCAGATTCAGAAAAGAGTTAATTTCTGCTGATTTGTATGGATTTGTATTTTTATTCAATTGCTTATGAGTTATGCCAGTAGAGGGGTTAGCTTGGGGTCACTTGTGATCCTAAGCACCGTGTGACGTCTCGGGACCCAATTTCGGGGCGTTACAAAAAGAAAGCTATAATTGAAGCTTTGTATGAGTATAAAGACATCTTTGCGTGGTCTTATGATGATGTGCCCAGTTTGAGCACTGATTTGGTAGTTCACAAGAAAGCGGTGGTTGATTTTATTCACCCCAATATCATTTGTCGGTTTGGCATTCCAAAGATAATTGTCACCGATAATGTTGCAAATCTCAACAGTCATTTGATGCAAGAAGTGTTCCAACAATTTAAGATTATGCATCGAAATTCTACTCCTTATCGTCCAAAGGCAAATAGAGCTATAGAAGCTGCCAACAAGAACTTAAAGAAAATACTTCGCAAGATGGTGCAGGGTTCCCGGGTTCCCAACAATGGCATGAAAAGTTACCTTTTGCTTTGTTGGGTTATCGTACTACAGTTCGGACTTCAATTGGTGCAACCCCTTACTTGTTAGTGTATGGAACTGAAGCTGTTATACCTGCAAAGATTGAGATTCCATCTCTTCGAGTAGTTGTGGAAGCTGAAATTGATGAGGATCAATGGGTCAAGACTCGTTTGGAGAAATTAAGCTTGATTGATGAAAAAAATTGACGTCAGTATGTCATGGACAACTATACCAGAAGAGAATGGCACGAGCATATAACAAAAAGGTGCGTCACAGACATTTTGAAGTTGGTCAGTTGGTACTAAGACGCATTCTACCTCATCAGATTGAAGCCAAAGGCAAATTTTCTCCTAATTGGCATGGGCCATTCATGGTGAAGAAAGTGTTACCTAATGGCGTGTTATATCTGACTGATGTAGAAGGAAAAATGGAAGGAATGTCGGTCAATGCTGATGCAGTTAAAAAATATTATGTATGATATTCATGTACAATTATTTATGTATGTTTTGTAATTACATTTTTAAAGATTTGAAATGATGAAGGAATTTTGTTCTACTAACCAAATAATATATCAACCTTTGTTACCCCTTTTTTGAGCTTTAGTGTTATTTTCTTTCGTACCCTTCTTTTGAAATCAAAATAGAATTTGAAAAGTTGAAAAAAAAAATATCAAGAAAAATGGAGTAAAAAAAAAGAGTTGAAAAAAAAAGAAAAAATCAATCAAAAATCCAAATTCGAGCGAAAGAAATTTCCTGAACTACGTTTGACCTGATTCTTGTTATGACAAGATACATAGGCAGCCCTACTCTGGGGTTCGGTCTAACCAAAAGAAAATTCAAATTACCCAGAATTAAATGAAACTGGGGCAAAAATTTATTTTCTTAAAAGAATCGATTCCAAAAGTTGTATGTTTCACCCAATGTTATATAAATTTTTGAACCTCATGCCGACCTTTCTTTCTAACCCTATCCAAAAGCCAAGTTACAACCAAAGAAAGACCTTCGGATCAATCTTTGAGAATGTCAAGGCTAAACATGTTATGAGTGCATGATATTTCATATTTTGGGTGTTTATTTAAAAAAAAATGAAAAAATAAAAATGAGAGAGTCTTATTAGTGAAAACCCTTTCGGGCACCATAAGACGACTGTGAGTTGAGACAGAAATGAAAATGAGATAGGCTCGTTGGCAAAAACCCACTGAGGTGTCACTAGCCGAAGGAGAGTGGTTATCCAGAAGGAATAAGTTCAAAATTGGCTAAATTTCAAGCTGAATAAGTGGACAAAAGTTGTAATGATTAGTGTGGGTAGATCTGGTTGTTTGATTCAAAATGCATGTCATAATCACTAGAATCGATTTCCACATTCAGATAAGTTTGTTGTTTGTTTTGAAAAAGAGATACCTATTGTCTTTTTCTTTTTTTTTTCTTTTTTTTTTATTTTTTGTGTCCTTGTCATCAAACAAAAAAATTTGTTGTCCTTTGAGTCAAATTCACGTCAGGTCGAGTGAGAAAAGACTCCAAACTCGCTACCAACTCCTTTAAGGGTACAAAGCAAGACAAAGGGTCAATGCACAGAGATAATGTTTCAAAGTAAAAGTAAGGTACTCAAGATGATTGTGATTTGACCATTTTAAAACTCGTGAAAATCTAAGGGATGTATTGAAAGCTAAACTCAGAAGCATCATACAACAGAAATATGATTTGAGTTGAGGATCTCAGTAGTCAGAATTTTGAGTCAGAAGTATGACAATTCAATGAATATTATCATGGATTGAAAAAGAGTTGAGCATGGAAAGTACGAGAGAGGCCACTTCAAAAGACAAATGCCACAAACCAACCACCACATGTTTTAAAACTCACAGTTTTTCTTTGTTTGGAACAGAAATGAAATAATTGTTTTCAGATAAAGGATGCGATTTCATACTTCTCTCAATGTAAGAAGCATAGTTATAGTATCCGATGCTGGATCTCGGTCGTGGTAAACTTTATTCTTTGCTAGATATATTAAGATCCAGTGACACATAAATTTTTCCAGTACAAACTGGGACAAAAATTTTATGTGTATTGTATGGGAATTTATTTTTTGTTCAGGACCCTCCTAAAGAATGGAAATTTATTTTATGTTCAGGACCCTCCTAAAGAATGTAAATTTATTTTATGTTCAGGACCCTCCTAAAGAATGGGACAGGACTCTCCCGGAGAATGGGAATTTATTTTATGCTCAGGACCCTCCTGAATAATGGGGCAGGACTCTCCTGAAGAATGGGAATTTATTTCTATGCTCAGGACCCTCCTGAAGAATGAGAATTTATTTTATCCAGGCCCCTCCTGAAGAATGGGATGTTATTTTTCTGTTTCATTATTTGCTTTGAGTCCAGGAGCCCTCCTGAAGAACAGGGTGAAGAAATTGTAAGTCTAGGATCCCACCTGAAGAACAGGGTGAAGAAATTATAAGTCCAGGAGCCCACCTGAAGAATAGGGTGAAGAAATTGTAAATCCAGGAGCCCGCCTGAAGAACAGGGTAAAGAAATTGTAAGTCCAGGATCCCGCCTGAAGAACAGGGTGAAGAAGTTGCAAGTCAGGAGCTCGCCTGAAGAATAGGGTAAAGAAGTTGCAAGTCAGGAGCCCGCCTGAAGAACAGGGTGAAGAAATTGGAAGTCCAGGAGTCCGCCTGAAGAACAAGGTGAACAAGTTGTAAATCCAGGAGCCCGCCTGAAGAACAGGGTAAAGAAGTTGTAAGTCCAGGAGCCCTCCTGAAGAATAGGGTGAATTTTTAAATTCAAGTCGCGAAGGCTTGAATCAAGATTCTAGAGATTGCAATTTTTTGTATTTTTCATTTTTGATCTTTATTAGTCAATTGAATGAAAAGGCAAAAGTCGTCAACCGGAAACTCGACGGAATCCCACTCGACTTTAACTTTTTTTCTCACCAAATTACTTTTGAACTACTCGTGACCTGATTTCCTTATAACCCGGGATAGGTAGGCTGTCCAAAAACAGGACTCGGTTACATTGTTTTCTTTTATTTTAATTTTATTTTATCCTTACCTTTCAAATAATTGGAGGGTCAAAAATCATGTCTTGTCTACTTCTTTGTATGAAAACTCTTCGAGATTCCACACAAAGAGGGGCAAAAATGTAGACACGTGATTTTTGATCCTCCCTCAATTTTAAATATTTAATTGTATATTATTTCTTGATTATTATTTTTATTTTTAATAAATTTTTAGTTAAAAATAAATAATTAAGTAAATTTAATTTTGAGATATTAAAACTAATAATAAAATAAAATATATATTTATTTTTTCTAAATTTTAATAAATTAATAATTTTGGTATTATTTTATTTATTTTAACTATTTGTAAATTTTATTATATTTTTCTTAAACATAAAATAAATTAAATGTTACTATTATAATTATTATTATTTTTATTATTGTCTTCTATTTTTTAAAATAATAATAATAATAATAATAATTTATTTCAAAATTTAAAAACGCATTCCTATACTAAGTAATTGTTTCCTCCCCTATTTTTCTCCCCAATAATTTTCTATTTATAGGACTCTTGACCCACAGAGTACGAATTTTTTTTCTTGACATTCACCATCAGAGGACTAGATAAAAAAAAATAGAGAGAAAATTAGCAGAGAGCAAATCATCAGTCCAAATAGAGAAAAGTTGAAGTGGAAATCTGTTTTCCGTTGAGTTTCTGGTGGCAATATTCTGTACTTACAATCGTTTGAATTCATCAAACAGGTTTTTATCTGTTTTTGTATTGTTATTTTATAAATTATTGTTCAATGACTTCATGTATCATCTGATATGCAAAAGTTTGATTGTTGATATTAATATGATTATAAGTTATACTATATATCTGATTATGTAAATATTTGAAACCATGTACAATGGACTTGGACATGTTTTAACGTATATGGTCACAACACACACATATATTCACAGAATTCGACTTTTACACACACTGTATACTTATATGTAATTATCAATTTGTATACTGCACATATCACACACAGTATAACAAACGACGGAAAAATTAATAATAAAAAAATTGAAAATAAAAGAGAAAAGCAGTTCAGAAATTTAATTTTTTTGGCACTTACCGTCGGAAACCAACCATCAATCGCGCACGAACTTCCTTTTTCCTCGCCAAAAACTCATCTAAAATTCGGCCAAACAACCACCAAAACTCCCTCGGAAGCCGTTAAAAAAAACGGCGACCAAACGGCCAGTAAGGCCACCCGCTCCGCGCCGCTCCACTTTGCCGGACCACTACCAATCGGAGCGTCCATCGACACCCCCTTGTTCCCTTTCCCGTCGCGTTGTCACTCCCCTACCAGATCTGTCGTGCACCATCATCGCCGGCCAGCCGGCCCATCTTCCCCTTTCTTTTTTTTATTTCCACGCCGGCACCGCCCGCCCCTCCCCCCCCCCCCCCTTATCACTTCCGCGCCTCGCCGTAGTTAATCACCGGCGGGCAGGCTTAGTCGAACACCATAACCATACAGATGCTCTTTTGTAGAACTCATAGAATATTCTGTTGACTTTTTTTATCTGTAAAAGAATGGTTGACTTATATTTTGATTTAATTATTTAATGGTCCTTGGAATTTCCTATATAATACGTTTTCTGTTTTTCTTTATTTCAATTTTTGAATGAATTTTTAATTGACTTTTAATTAACTAATTTATTTTAAAAAGAATAATTTTTAGGATTATAATAAAAATCAAAATAATATATAAGTAGTTGTGAATATTTTATTATTTATTATGTTTATCATTATAATTATTCATTACCATTAATAAATTTTAAGAATTATTTAGTTAAATTAACTAATCTTTCTCTATCAATAGTTAAAGTTGTAATTTTATGATATTGTATATTTGATTTACTAATAAATAAATAAAAAGTTATACTGTATTATTTGGTTGAAATTGGTTAGGAGGAAATTAAGTTCATTATGCATGTTCAGTGGAAAAAGGAATTTTTGCTTTATCTCTTAAGTATTAATTAACTGATTTTTTTTCCTTTTTTAGATAAATATAATATGAGGAATCATAATAAAATTAAATATTATATGACTAATTTCGTATGTATTTAATTTTATTTTATTATTATATTTATTATTATTATTATTATTATCCACTTTATTTTTATTTTATTTTATTTTTATTTCATTATCATTAACAAAGATTGATAATTGTTTTACTAGATTAGTTTATTGCTAGAAAATTTTAAGCATTTAAAAAATAAAAATAAAAAATATTCGTCTCAATTAAGAATGTGGTGTGCGCATCTTTCTTAGACACTTAAAATTTAAGGATGTAAAAATACACCTTGGTAAATATTTTTCAAAAAATTACTTTAATCATTTTTTTTACAAGAGTCTTAAATAAATTTAGTATATTAAAATGAGCAATCTTAGGCCTTCACATAATTTATAAAATAATTTAAGTCAAGATAAGTCAATAAAGGCGACCGTGCTAGAACCACGGGACTCGAGGGGTGCCTCACACCTTCCCCTCGGTCAACAAAATTCCTTACCCGGTCTTCTGTTTTCGCAGACCATAATAAAGAGTCATTTTCTTTTGATTAGGGATTCAAAAAGGTGACTTGAAACACCAAAACTCAATTTCAAGTGCGACTCTGTAATTAAAATAATCCCTCGGAGGATTAAAAATCATATCTTGTCTACTTCTTGGTATGAAAACTCTCCGAGATTTCACACAAAGAGGGGCAAAAATGTAGACACGTGATTTTTGATCTTCCCTAAATTTTAACTGGTTTATCGATATTAAATATTTTATATTTATATATTTAATCATCTATTATTTTGATTCATATTTTTATTTTTATTTTTATTTTAATAAATTTTTAGTTAAAAATTAAATAACTAAATAAAGTTAATTTTTAGATATTTTGTTTATATTTTTATTTTAATTTTAAAAATAATATAAAAATATATTATTTATTCTAAATTTTAACCAATAAATTAGTAGTTTTAATACTATTTTGTTATATTTATTTTGTCTATTTATAAATTATTATTACGTTTTGATTAATATAAAATTAATTAATTATTATATTTATTGTTATTATTATTTTATTTATTTATTATTATTATTATTGTCTTCAATTCAAAAAAAAAAATAGTTTTCAAATTCAAAAATTATATCTAGTAAAAACTATTTCCCCCCATATTCCCCCCCCCCCCCCCAGCAATCCCCTGTTTAAAGGACTCTTCACCCAACTACGTACATTCTGACCAGACCATCACATCAGAAACCAGAAACTAAAAAATCATTGAAAAAGAGAGTGAAAAACTAGAGAAAATGAAAAACATAGAGAAAAAAAGAAGAAAAACATCAGCGAAAGAAAAGAAAAGAAAAAGTTGAAGTGAATTTCTTATCGTAGTTTTCGGTGACGAAGTTTGAAGTTCTTCTTTAATTTATTAACAAGCTCTGTTCAATTATGTATTATTTATTTTCATAAATTTTATTTTATAAAAGCATGAATGAAAAATGCTTAAATAATTTGATGATTTATTATTATGTGAGTATTTGTTACTGCTAATTAGTTACTGTTAACAATGAGAAATATTTTTTTTTATCTGTATGTTACAAAAACAGAGTAAAATTACTCGTACCCATTTACACACAGTTACATGAATCCACTTTTCATATGCATGTACACATACTAATTTCCCACTGATCATGTACTCTTATTTTTATTTTAGTCTCAAAACATACAACATCTATATAAATTGTCATTCACACACATATACTGTACATACAGAATAGTCACCATAATCACAATGAATATGTATGTATACAGTAAAAAAAAAGTAGAGTAGGAGAGATCGATAAAAAGAAAGAAGATAACGAGAGGAAAGATCGAAAGTTGAACGGAGAAGAGAAAATCCATCGTTTTAAATTTTCCAACAAGTTTCTCATCGAAAACCGATCAAACCATCATCATCGTTTGTGACGCCGTTAATGGAAAAGCCATGGCTGATGGTACACAGTCATCGTCATCGCCAACCCTTTCTTTCCCTTCCCGACGCTGTAATTCTCCAAAAACCGGCCGGCCACCACTGGATCTGCCGCTGCTAGCCGTGCGAAAATCGACTTAGATTCCGCCGGAATCAACTAACGACGTTGGAATTCCCCAAAGCCACGTCGACCATCCCTTTTTCCTCTTTCCCCAGATCTGATCGAATTCGTAATTTTTGGTGTCATTCCGGAGAAAGCCAAAGAAATGACGTTCTTATTACTGACGCTCCATTGATTGTGTTAATCATATTTGTTTATTAATTTGAGTCCAAATCTGATTTGAAACCTTTTATATTTGATTTATTTTATTAAATTAAGAATATAATATTAACCTTCAACCAAATATGGATAGCTTTATGCATTTAATTTATTTATTATTTCTTTATTGTAATTAACTGAATTTGCTAATATTATTTGTTAAATTAATTAACCGCTTTGATTATATTTTTGCGCAAAGATTTTGTATTAAGAATAAATAGTGCTTCGAATAAATAAAAATTATTTCGAGTTTATAAAAGACAATTTAATACTTTTAATGTTAGATAGATTCTTACGTTTTAAAATATTTTTCTCAATTAAGAATGCGGCATACGCATCTTTTCGAGACATTTTAAAATTTCAAGGATGCAATAATGCACCTTGAAAAATATTTTTCTAAAATTAACTTTCATCGATTTAATATAAAATATATAGACAATTTTCGATATTAAAAAATGAGTGAATTTAGGCCTTAACATAATAGTTTAAGACAAGATAAGTCAATAAAAATGACCGTGCTAGAACCACGGGATTCAAGGGGTGCCTCACACCTTCCCCGCGGTCAACAGAATTCCTTACCCGGTCTTCTATTTTTGCAGACTATAATAAAGAGTCATTTTCTTTTGACTAGGGATTCAAAAAGGTGACTTGGAACACCAAAACTCAATTCCAAGTGGCGACTTTGTAAATAAAATAATCCCTATTCAATACCGTCACTTTAATTGGAAAAACTCTTCGACTCGATCCCTTCGAGCGGAAAAGGGGTGTGACATCTCTGGAGACTCTGCTGGGCCAATTCCTCCGGAAGTGGGATCTCTGGTTTGACCTCAAATACAAACTCGGTCATATTTTCCGTAATGGGAATTATTTGACGTCTTCCAAGCTGACGTAAAACTCTCAATGGAACATATGGTTGAATACCCCTAATACCCATTAATAATAAGAACGGTCAAATGACAGAACTGTGTATGACTTGCCTCCAAGGGAACCAAGGGAGATTCCAAGTGATTTTATCTGCAGTCAGAGAATGAAAAATCTTATCCCAATCTCTAACTCCTTTTGGGCATTTATATTTCTCTAACCTCTCTTCGTAATCTTTGATGCGATTGAATCTTTCCAGATTAAATCTTGCCATTGTAGGACGTCGGTCGAGATGCTCCACAATCCACATCTGTAACAAGATATTACATCCCTAAAAAAAACTCTTTCCTTTCTGACAAACAGTCAAAGCACGGTAGATATCTGCTAGGATCATTAGCACCATAGTGTAATCTTTCTTAATCAGTATCTTTACCACTCCTGCTAAACGGATGTTAATTTTTTGTTCTCTCCTTGGGAAGACCATAGTGCCTAAAAAGCCGACCATGAATGCAAATCGTCTGTAAACCTTCTAGGCCTCAAAATTCCCCTTATTACAGAGCTGCTTACCGTACTTTTTGAACCCCTCTTGCCTTCTATATCTATCGAACAAAAACTGCAAGGAAACCCAACCTTTTTTCATCGATTCTTCTTTTGAATTTCTTATGTTCATGAGTTTGCAGAATTTGTTTATCAAAATGAGTCTCGGGGCTATAAGTTTCTTCCGATATATATCCCCATATCCAACATAGGATGCTATCTCCTCTACAGTAGGAGTCAACTCAAAATTCAAAAAATTAAACACATTGTTCTTCGGTTCCCAGAAGGTTAGTAACGCATCAATCACCTCCCTATTAGGCTTTATTGTCATAATACTCGTCAAAAAACCCAAATACTAATGTATCTCGTCATAATCGAATGTATCCATTTCATTCCACCACAACCAAACCTGCAAAGGGGTACAATCCATAACCTGAAGAGGTACACTCTCATCCCTCTTTCTCTTTGGACGCTTTCCACGAATAGGGGGAGACATTTTATACCTATTGACAACGGCATGAAATTAATAAATGTCTAGATTTAGGCTGAAATTAGTTCATTAATTTTTGAAAAGAATTTTTTAATTTGACTTAAGAACTATGACTGATAATATATTTAGAAAAAACATTTATTTAAGTTGACTCTTATAATTTTTTTTTGCAATAACAGACCTCTAGACAATTTTAACTATATATTTGGAGACAATACCTCCCTAAATACACTTAAGAGAATGAAAATAAAATAAAATAAAATGATTTAGAAAATAAAGAAAAATCGAATGATCGTTTCATGTATGAAGTTGAATAAAATTTTAGTCTCATGACCTCTAAAGGTTTAGGACTGTTAAAATATATGTTTACATATTTTATTACTTTACAAAAATTCAACTCACGACCCCTAAAGGTTCAGGCTATTATGATTTTTATGTTAAAATTAATTTTGAAAATAAGAATGAAAAGTAAAATAAAAATAATAATATTCATGAAAACAATCATTTTTATTATTATTATTATTATTATTATTTTATTATTTTTCTAAAAATATCCTTCGATAAATCTGTGAATAAATATATTATTATTATTTTTCAAATAAATGGTCGTATACTGGGTAGGACTTCCTACGTATCTCACAAAAAGTGAGAATCAGCCCCTCGTAGTTCATGAAAACTCTAAAAGTATATTATTCTATATTCAAAATTTTCCTTTGTTTTTTTTAAAAATAAAATTTTCTTTTGAAAAATAATTCAATAATTTTGAGGATAATATAATCTTTTCCATTTTAAGTTGCCTAAAAAGCCAGTCAACAATTCAATAAGTCTTCCAAATTAATGTCAAAGAGCACGTAGGATGCACATGTTGGTCTTTATAAATTAGGTCACCTGTCCTAGACAGACCCGACCCCTGTGCCGAGTCTCGCTAAATTAAATGCATATGATGCAAATAAAGCGACACCTAATAGGGATAACCAGATTCTGAGTTTTCAGTTCTTCTAAGTTTAAACCTAATAGGGATAGGTGTCTAAACTGGCTTGCCCAAGCGGACACTCGAGCCGGGGAGGGACAACTTGATCGGTAGCAGGGCAACACCGCCTTCGTTGCCGATCCGAATCCCGCCTAACATGTGTGACTATATCCTTCACCGGGTGCCTTGACACTCCGGCTATCTTAAAAAGAAGGTGGGATGCATATGCTGCATTCCCTCTATCCTATTTCAGAGACTCAGAGAGGGTACGCGAGAGAAAATAATATATAATACAGTTCAAATAATATCAAAGCAGTAAATGAGCAACAAGTAGCACATAAGGCCAACAAATACAATATCAAAAATAATTTAAGCAGGTAAAGTCAATATCAAAAGCTCGAATTCTTATTATTCCCAGTGGAGTCGCCAGAGATGTCACACCCCTTTTTCGTTCGAGGAAAGTCGAAGGATTTTTTCAATTAAAGTGACGGTATTGAATAGGGATTAATTTATTTACAGAGTCGCCACTTGAAATTGAGTTTTGGTGTTCCAAGTCACCTTTTTGAATCCCTAATCAAAAGGAAATGACTCTTTGTTGGTCTGCGAAAACAGAAGACCGGGTAAGGAATTCTGTTGATCGAGGGGAAGGTGTGAGGCCCCCCTCGAGTCCCGTGGTTCTAGCACGGTCGCTTTTATTGACTTATCTTAACTAAAACTATTTTGAAAAAATTATGTTAAGGCCTAAGTTCGCTCATTTTTATTATATTAAAACTTGTATATTCTTTTATATTAAATAAATTAATGAAAATTAAAAAAAAAATTGCAAGAAAACTATTTGCCAAGGTTTATTTTTACACTCTTGAATTTTCAAAAAGTCTCAAAAAGATGTTTATGCCGCATTCTTAATTTACCTAACATCAAAAACTTTAATTTATCTTTTATAAACTCGTAACAACTTTTTTTTTTTATTCAAAACATTATTTATCCTTAACATTAAACTAAAACAATAATCATTTAAAGTAATTAATTAATTTAATAAATAATTATCAAAATTTATTAACGACATATAAATAAATAAATAAATAAATAAATAATGAAAATAATATCTCCTAAATCAATTAATTTCACTTGTTATAAATTTTTAAAATAATTTAATAATGCATACGAATTACACAGTTAATTAATATATCATGATTATGAAAAGGATAAGAAAATACTAAAATTAATAACGTGACATTATATCACAATATGTTAATATATTGCATTCTTTTAAAATATGAGTCATTGTTATATTCCAAAACTACTTCTTTATATTAAAATAATTGCATAAAGATATTATTTCATATTTCTCAATTATCAACCAAAATTGTATCATGCCACTGGAAAAATAAATACACGGCCAGTTCTGTGAATTTTCCATTGGACGTTAACGGAAGAAAAGAAAATGGTGATGCCAGTTAGAGAGGCAAACTTCAGTGAGTTGGTTCGTCGGCATGGGTATTTTGGGGTCAGTGGTGGATGGCGGCGTGGGGGGGGGGGGAAGGACAAGGACAGCAGGAAAGGGAAGAAGAGAATGGCGGCGACGGCGACGCTGACTTCGCCAGCCGGTGACATGAAAAAAAAAAGGGTGACGGAAAAAGGAAGATTGAAGCGGCGCGGGGCCGATTTGAAGTTTTTCGGTGGAGTCACGTCACCGGAACAGTAATACACTGTGAGATGAATTATTTTAGCAAAGTTTACCCTCGTTTTGGGATTTTCGACGAATTTCTCACTGAAAAATTCGGAAAATACCAATTCTTTTCATCTCGTTCAATTATGGATTTTTGTTTCTCCATTCTCTTATTGTTTTCTACTAGTTTTCCTATTTTTCATATTCTATATTTCTTGCATGTATGACTATCAATAATACAACAGAGAAACTATGTGTATTTATTTATATCAGTGAATACATATACATAACAGTGTATATTACTACATTCATTTTTTTTGCTGCATTTTTATGGAACTAATATATAATTATTCGAAAAATTAATGACACAACATGAAGTAATAGAAGATTCATAAAATCAAACATATATGGTACGCAATACATTGAAATCAGTCAAACATTTTTTATTCATACTTATTCATAGTACAATTTATAAAATAACTACTATGTGATTGAATAGAACCTTTATCGAAACAAAAAATCCTCACCGGAATCGAAACTTGAACAGAAATACAGAACTCAGATCTAATGCTTTTTCGTTTTTGCCTGATGTTTTCCTCTTGATGATTTGAATATTTCAACTACTCTTTTTTTTACTCTGACTTCTGATATTTTTTGTCTGATCTCTCTGATGATGAATGTACGTAGTTTGTTCTGGGGTGAGAGAGTCCTATAAATACAGGACTTTTGGAGGGAAAACAAAAAGAGGGGGAACAGTTATTTTTGTCAGATAAAGAGGGTGAGGTATTTAAAATTCAAAAATTAAATTTTTTTTTTTTTTTTTGTGTTTTATTTTATATAGATAATAATAGTAATAATAATAAATAAAATAAATAAATGAAATAATAACAATAATAATAATTAATTTTATATTTAACAAAGTATAATAAAAATTTATAAATTGAAAAATATAAATATAATAAAATAGTATTAAAACTGTTAATTTATTTATTAAAAATTTATAAAAAGAAAAGTATTTATTATTTTTTATATTATTTTAAAAATTAAAATAAAAATAAAATATCTTGAAGTTAACTTTATTTAATTATTTATTTTTTTAAAAAAATTTATTAAAAATAAAAATAATAATCAAAATAATATATAAATATTTAAAATTGAGGAAAGATAAAAAATCACGTGTCTACATTTTTGCCCCTCTTTGTGTGAAGTCTCGAAGAGTTTTCATACAAAGAAGTAGACAAGATATGATTTTTGAACATCCAAATATTTGAAAGGTAAAGATAAAAATAAAAATAAAAATAAAAGAAAAATGTGGCCGAGTCCTGTTTTTGGACGTCCTACCTATCCCGATTTATAAGGGAATCAGGTCATGAGTAGTTCAAAGATAATTTGGTGAGAGAAAAAAAAGTTAAAGTCGAGTGAGATTCCGTCGAGTTTCTGGTTAACAACTTCTTCATTTTATATTCAAATGACTAATAAAAAATGCAAAATTACAAATGAAAATTGCAATCTCTAGAATCTTGATTTGAATTTTCATGACTTGAACTTGAAAATTCACCATGTTCTTCAACCGGGTCCTGACTTGTTATTTCTTCACCTTATTCTTCGGGCGGGATCCTGAACTTACAACTTCTTCACCCCATTCTTCAGGCGGGCTCCTGGACTTCCTTTTTTCTTCACACTGTTCTTCAGGCGGGCTCTTGGACTTTCTTTTCTTCACCCTGTTCTTCAGGAGGGCTCCTGGACTTCCTTTTCTTCACCCTGTTCTTCAGGCGGTCTCCTGGACTTACAATTTCTTCACCCTGTTCTTCAGGCGGGCTCTTGGACTTACAATTTCTTCACCCTATTCTTCAGGCAGGCTCCTAGATTTCCTTTGCTTCACCCTGTTCTTCAGGCGAGCTCCTGGACTTATAATTTCTTTACCCTGTTCTTCAGGCGGGCTCCTGGACTTATAATTTCTTCACCCTGTTCTTCAAGCAGGCTCCTGGACTCAAAGCAAATAGTGAAACAGAAAAATAACATCCTATTCTTCAGGAGGGTCCTAGATAAAATAAATTTCCATTCTTCAGGAGGGTCCTGAGCATAAAAATAAATTTCCATTCTTCAGGAGGCTCCTGTCCCATTCTTCAGGAGGGTCCTGAGCATAAAATAAATTCCCATTCTTCAGGAGAGTCCTGTCCCATTCTTCAGAAGGGTACTGAACATAAAATAAATTCCCATTCTTCAGGAGGGTCCTGAACATAAAATAAATTTTTATTCTTCAGGAGGGTCCTGAAAAAAAAATTCCCATACAATACACATAAAATTTTTGTCCCAGTTTGTACTGGAAAAATTTATGTGTCACTGGATCTTAATATATCTCGCAAAGAATAAAGTTTACCACGACCGAGATCCAGCATCGGATGCTGTAACCATGCTTCTTTCATTGAGAGAAGTGTGAAATCACATCCTTTATCTGAAAACAGTTATTTCATCTCTGTTCCAAACAAAGAAAAATTGTGAGTTTTAAAACATGTGGTGGTTGGTTTTTGGCATTTGGCTTTTGAAGTGGCCGCTCTCGCACTTTCCATGCTCAACTCTTTTCCAGTCCATGATAATATTCATTGAATTGTCGTACTTCCGACTCAAAATTCTGACTACTGAGATCCTCAACTCAAATCATATTTATGTTGTAGATGCTTCTGAGTTTAGCTTTCAATACATCCCTTAGATTTTCACGAGTTTTAGAATGGTCAAATCACAATCATCTTGAGTACCTTACTTTTACTTTGAAACGTTATCTCTGTGCATTGACCCTTTGTCTTGCTTTGTACCCTTAAAGGAGTTGGTAGTGAGTTTGGAGTCTTTTCTCACTCGACCTGACGTGAATTTTACTCAAAAGACAACAAAATTTTTAGTTTGATGACAAGGACACAAAGAATCAAAAATTAAAATAAAACAAAAAAAAAGGCAATAGGTAGCTCTTTTTCAAAACAAAGAGAAAACTTATCTGAATGTGGAAACCGATTCTGGTGATTATGACGTGCATTTTGAATCAAACAACCAGATCTACCCACATCAATCATTACAAATTTTGTCCACTTATTGAGCTTAAACTTTAGCCAATCTTGAACTTATTCCTTTTGGATAACCACTCTCCTTCGGCTAATGACACCTCAGTGGATTTTTGCCACGAGCCTATCTTATTTTCATTTCTATCTCAGCTCATAGTTGTCTTATGGTGCCCGAAAGGGTTTTCACCAATAAGACTCTCTCATTTTCATTTTTTCATTTTTTCATTTTTTTTAAATAAACACCCAAAATATGAAATCTCATGCACTCATAACATGTTTAGCCTTGACATTCTCAAAGATCGATCCGAAGGTCTTTCTTTGGTTGTAACTTGGCTTTTGGATAGGGTTAGAAAGAAAGGTCGGCATGAGGCTCAAAAATTTATATAACATTGGGTGAAACATACAACTTTTGGAATCGATTCTTTTAAGAAAATTTTTTTTTGCCCCAGTTTCATTTAATTCTGGGTAATTTGAATTTTCTTTTGGTTAGACCGAACCCCAGAGTAGGGCTGCCTACGTATCTTGTCATAACAAGAATCAGGTCAAACGTAGTTCAGGAAATTTCTTTCGCTTGAATTTGGATTTTTGATTGATTTTTTCTTTTTTTTTCAACTCTTTTTTTTTACTCCATTTTTCTTGATATTTTTTTATCAACTTTTCAAATTCTATTTTGATTCCAAAAGAAGGGTACGAAAGAAAATAACACTAAAGCTCAAAAAAGGGGTAACAAAGGTTGATATATTATTTGGTTAGTAGAACAAAATTCCTTCATCATTTCAAATCTTTAAAAATGTAATTACAAAACATACATAAATAATTGTACATGAATATCATACATAATATTTTTTAACTGCATCAGCATTGACTGACATTCCTTCCATTTTTCCTTCTACATCAGTCAGATATAACACGCCATTAGGTAACACTTTCTTCACCATGAATGGCCCATGCCAATTAGGAGAAAATTTGCCTTTGGCTTCAATCTGATGAGGTAGAATGCGTCTTAGTACCAACTGACCAACTTCAAAATGTCTGTGACGCACCTTTTTGTTATATGCTCTTGCCATTCTCTTCTGGTATAGTTGTCCATGACATACTGACGTCAATTTTTTTTCATCAATCAAGCTTAATTGCTCCAAACGAGTCTTGACCCATTGATCTTCATCAATTTCAGCTTCCACAACTACTCGAAGAGATGGAGTCTCAATCTTTGCAGGTATAACAACTTCAGTTTCATACACTAACAAGTAAGGGGTTGCACCAATTGAAGTTCGAACTGTAGTACGATAACCTAACAAAGCAAAAGGTAACTTTTCATGCCATTGTCGGGAACCCTACACCATCTTGCGAAGTATTTTCTTTAAGTTCTTGTTGGCAGCTTCTTCAGCCCCATTTTCCTTTGGGTGACAAGGAGTAAAATTTTGATCCATAATCTTAAATTATTGGCACACTTCTTGCATCAAATGACTGTTGAGATTTGCATCATTATCGGTGACAATTATCTTTGGAATGCCAAACCGAAAAATGATGTTGGAGTGAATAAAATCAACCACCTCTTTCTTGGTCACTGACTTGAAATTCGTTGCTTCCACCCATTTCGTTAAATAATCAATGGCTACCAAGATGAACCTATGTCCATTTGAGGCCTTCAGTTCAATTGGTCTAATTACGTCCATTCCCCAAGCCACAAAAGGCCATGGAGAAGTCATTGTATGCAACTCAGATGGAGGGGATTGTATCGAGTCTCCGTGTACCTAACATTCATGACATTTATGAATGAAATTAATGGAATCTCTTTCCATGGTGAGCCAATAATAACCTACTCGGAGTATTTTCTTTGCCAAAACATACCCACTTATGTGTGGTCCACAAATCCCAGAATGTACTTCAGTCATGATTTTTGAAGCTTCTTTAGCATCTACACACCTCAAAAGTCCCAAATCAGGAGTCCTCTTATACAAGATTTCTCCACTTAGGAAAAATCCACTAGACAAACGTCGAACGGTTCTTTTTTGGTTACCATCGACTTGTATAGGATATTTTCCAGTCTGAATATATTCTTTGATATCATGGAACCACGGCTCCCCATCAAGTTCTTCCTCAACCATATTACAATATACATGTTGATCACGAATCCGTATATGCAAAGGATCAATATAAGTTTTGTCGGGATGTTGAAGCATCGAAGATAAGGTCGCCAAAGCATCAACAATCTCATTATGAGATCTGGGAATGTGTTTGAAATTTATTGATACAAATCATTGACAAAGATCTTGCAAACAACCTCTACATGGTAGGAGTTTCGAATCACTAGTCTCCCAATCTCCTTGGATTTGGTGGACTAATAAATCTGAATCTCCTAATATCAACAGTTCTTGGATCCCCATGTCAATGGCTAATCTCAATCCCAGAATGCAAGATTCGTATTCTGCCATATTATGGGTATAATAGAATCATAGTTGGGCTGTTATAGGATAATATTGTCCTGATTCAGAAATAAGAACTGCTCCTATCCCCACTCCTTTTACATTAATAGCTCTATCAAAGAACAACTTCCAGCCTGAATGAAAATCATCAAAAATAGCTAAATCAACATACAATACCTCTTCATCTGGAAAATAAGTCTTCAATGGCTCATAATCCTCATCAATAGGATTTTCAGCCAAATGATCCGCCAAGTCTTAAGATTTCATTGCAGTTCGTGTCACATAAACAATATCAAACTCTATGTGCAACATCTGCCATTTCGCAAATCTACCTGTGGGCATAGGCTTCTGAAAAATGTACTTTAAAGGATCCATACGAGAGATAAGGTAAGTAGTATAAGATAACAAGTAATGTTTCATCATTTGGGCTACCAAGTTAAGGCATAACACGTCTTCTCAAGAAGAGTGTACTTAGCCTCATAAGTGGTAAACTTTTTGCTAAGGTAGTATATGGCCTATTCTTTTCTGCCTGTAACGTCATGTTGACCCAATACACAGCCGAAAAAATTGTCTAACACAGACATGTACAATATCAAGGGTCTGCCTAGCTCTGGAGGAACCAAAATAGGCAGATTCAACAAGTATCTCTTAATTCTGTCAAATGCCTCTTGACATTTTTCAGTCCATTCAACTTTAGTATTCTTCTTCAATAACCTGAAAATTGGCTCACAGGTTGTTGTAAGCTGAGCAATGAATCTACTGATATAATTCAACCTTCCAAGTAAGCTCATCACCTCTATTTTATTTTTTGGTGGAGGCAAATCTCGAATAGCTTTTATTTTTGAAGGATCTAACTCAATTCCACGTCGACTGACTATAAACACCAAGAGTTATCCCAATGGAACTCCAAATACACATTTTGCTGGGTTAAGTTTGAGATCATACCTCCAAAGACTTTCAAAGAACTTTCTTAAATCTTTGACATGCTTAGATTGCTCTCTCGAGTTAATGATCACGTTGTCCACATAAAATTCAATCTCTTTGTGCATCATGTCATGAAACACTGTGGTCATTGCCCTCATGTAAGTTGCCCCAGCATTCTTTAGTCCAAAAGGCATGACTCGAAAACAATATGTCCCCCATGGCGTAATAAATAATGTTTTTTCCGTATTTTCTAGATCCATAACGATCTGGTGATACCTCGCATAACTATCCACAAAAAAACAAGATCATGTTTGGCACAATTGTCCAACAAAATATGGATATTAGGAAGTGGAAAATTATCTTTCGAACTTGCTTTATTTAAATCACGATAATCAACACACATTCAAACTTTGCCATCCTTCTTTGGAATAGGGACAATATTTGCCAACCAAGTAGGATATTGGGACACTCGAATGACTTTAGCCTCAAGTTGCTTCATGATTTCCTCTTTGATTTTTACACTCATGTCAGTTTTGAGCTTTCTTAGCTTTTGCTTAACAGGAGGAAAAACAGGATTAATTGGCAACTTGTGAACAACCAAATTAGTGCTTAAACTGGGCATATCATCATAAGACCACGCAAAGAGGTCTTTATACTCATGCAAAGATTCAATTATAGCTTTGTTTTATTGTGGTTGAACATGTACACTTATCTTAGTCTCCCTCATATTTTCATGATCTCCTAAATTGATCACCTCAGTTTCTTCCAAACTGGGATTTGTCTTATTTTCAAACTGTTTGAAATCTTTACTTATATCCTCAAATGCTTCTCCTTCATCGTATTCATCTTCTTTATTAATTATTTCATAATTAGATTGGGTTTTTAAATCTAGTTTACAATTTTTCATGCATGTCATATCATTAGAATAGGCATAGAAAGAACTGCATAATAGAAAATGAATAAATAAAAATCAGACTCAAAATAAAACGAAGGGAAACTACACTTTATTAGAAACATAGATAGAAAGAGCTTTAACCTAAAATACCAAGTTTAAATTTCTGAATTACAATCCTAGAATGATTTAAATTACAGGAGTAAAAACAAACAAACTACTAAGACTGTAAGAAAAAAAAACTACCAAGACTCCTTTATAATAGGGAGAGGAGTGGCCTCCCAATTGTTAAACTGGACATCAGGGTCGACAAACTGCACATCTGCATTGCTGGTACCTTCCTCAATTTCAACCATATCACCTTCAATGAACATATTCTAAAAAAGGCCAATCAACTCTGTATCATCATTCATTGATTCTACAACAGGTAACTTGGAGGATCCAACAACACTGAATTTGATGAAAGACTTGTGAAGTGGAGGTATCGGCTTGGTAAGTGACCATGACTCTTTATTACACTTTTCATCCTTCTTTATATCTTCTGCAGTATGCTCGTATCCCAAACTAAAAGTACCAAAGTTCTCATAGAGGTTTACTGGATGAACTATGCTTTGCAAAAACATCCCTTGATCTTTTCCTGGTTCGAAACCATGCTTCAACATTTCATTCACTATCATAACAGATGCATAGGACAATTGTGGTCTTGCGATGAGATTCCCCTTGAGGATATGCTCAACAGCCACTACCTCAGAAGCTTGATGAATTAACACATTATCTGCAGTATTTTCTTTGATGGAGGAAACAAAGTAGTCTTTATATATGGATAAGTCTTCTTCACCATGAATAATTATTTCTTGCCTGTCGTGTTCAAATTTGACCATTTAATACAATGTTAATGCGACTGCTTTAGCCCTATGAATCCATGGCCTTCCCAATAACATATTATATGAAGTTTCAATGTTCCGCACTTGGAAATCCACAGGTCCAATTGTCAATATGAACTCTATTTCACCAATGGCATCAGTTTTTTATCCGTTAAAACCTTTGACGCATACATTATTAGGTCGGATCTTTTTCACATTAACATTCAACATTTGAAAAGTTGACATAGGACAAATGATAGTGCCTTATCCTCCATCAATTAACACTCGAGTGACGATGGAATGTTAATATTTCATAGAAATGTACAAACCTTTGTTATAATCAGTTCCTTCCATAGGCAATTCATCATCTGAGAAAGTAATTTTATTTGCTTCAAGGATCCTTCCAACAATTTTTTCCAGCTGATTCACTCTAATATCACTGTGAACACGTGCTTCATTAAGAATCTTCATTATAGCCTTGCGGTGTTCCTCTGAATGTATCAATAAAGACAACAAAGAAATCTGTGATGGTGTCTTCTTCAACTATTCTACAACAGAATATTCTGGCAATTTCATTTTCTTTAAGAATTCTTCAGCTTCTTCATCAGTGACAGGCTTCTTGGATGTCATTTATTCTTCACCACCTTGTTTATTCTTTCATAACTCTACTGGATCATAACATTTTCTAGATCGAGTTAATCCTCCTAGTTCATCTACATCTTCAGTCACTTCTTTTCCCTTGTACATCACCACAACGCGATCATAATTCCAAGGGACTGCCTTAGCATCAACCATAGGAAGTTGTGACACTGGTTTAATAACAATAGGAGCTATGGGAGCTCCTTTTATGATTAAAAGAGGCTTATTGGATCATCCAGGAATAATGAGTTTTGGATTTATTTAACTTGACCCAATATTTTCTAAAATCTCTTTCGCCACCACCAAGGGAACATTCGATGATTCGGGTTTTGTTATCACCACCTCTGCTTCTGCAGGCTTTTCTTTTGTCAAATCCACAACATTTGCTAATTATTCTGAATCAGTTTTAATTTAAATGATCATCTTAAAGGAAATTGTAGCATCTTCACCGCTGAGTATCACTTCGAGCATGTTTGTTTCATTATGATCTGGCAGCAGATTTTTATTGACATTTGGAGCGTCTGGACTTTCTACCATGATCTGTTGGGTATTAATCAACTCTTGAATGACTCTTTTTAGATACCAACATTTCTCTGTGTCTTGCCCTAGTGCATCAAAACAGTATTCACATCTTCTAGAATAGTCCAAGTTCTTTGGAGGAGGATTCGGGATCCTTCTCTCAATTGGGTTTAGAACATTTATTTTTCTCAGCCTATAAAATAAACTAGTGTAAGATATTCTAATAGGAGTGAAATTATCTTTTACCAGTTCATCCCTTTTAAAGTCTGCTCTAGGCCATAAATTAGACCTGGGAGGGCCTTTTTGAACTTGCGGGACCGGTAGATGATTTTGGATGGCAGGTGCACGCCATTGCGGGTAAGAAGGAGCCCGAGTATATGGTTGTGAATTGTAAATCGGATATTGAGGTGAAGGAACAAAACATAATGGATTTTGTGCGTATGGTTGAGGCGCACCCCTCTAATTTTGTCGTGGACTTGGCACAACAGTTGCTACATCCTCTTTTCTTTCCTTTCCACCAAAACTTCCTTTACCACTTTGAATTGCCTGTGTTGTTGCTTTCAAAGAGGCCTGATTGATGATTTTTCCTGATTTTATTCCATTTTTTACCATCTCTTTAACTTTTATAACTTTGGCAAATTTGCTTCCGATAGTAGAGAGAAAATGATGGAAATAATCAGGCTCTTGTGCTTGCAGAAAAATATCAACCATTTCAGATTCTTTTATTGATGGTCTGACTCTTGAAGCCTGCTTTCTCCATCTGATGGCATATTCTCGAAAACTTTTGGTCATCTTTTTTCTCATGTTGGCAAACGTAGTGCGATCTGGCACTATCTTAATGTTATATTAAAATTGTTGAACGAAATCCTGAGCCATGTCTTCCCATACGTGCCAACGGGAAATGTCTTGATCAATGAACCATTCAGAAGCTATTCCTGCTAAGCTTTCTCCAAAGTAAGCCATCAATAATTCCTCTTTTCCTTCTGCACCCCTTAATTGATTACAGAACTTCTTCAAGTGAGCCATAGGATCTCCATGACCTTCATATTTATCAAACTTTGGTATTTTGAACCCTATCGGCAAATGGACATTAGGAAACATACACAAATCCTTGTATTAAACACTTTTTAGTCCACCTAATCCTTGCATATTTCTCATACTCTGCTCCAGGCTTCTGACTTTTCTAGCCATCTCCTCCTGTTCCTCATTCTTAGCAATATTATCAACCATGATAGGAGTATCGTATTGATAAACATGATAACGTGGATTTTGGGATTTGAAAGTCATTTCAGGAGGATACAACATATCATGACTTGGTTTCCCCATATTCTTCGGTACTGTCGGTTGAGTACCAGGAGTAGCTGCTGGTATAGAAGTAAAAACTGGGTTATTTGCGACAGACGAATTTGGTGGGTGCATGGTAGAAGTACCAGCAACTCCAGACATATTAGAAAATGGGCCAAATCCAGGTGGGTAAAATGGATCACTAGTTTGAGCTGGGTCAGAATTTGGATCATTCAAAGTCAAAAGTCCTGGGATTGAAGAAGGCGGGGCTTGTCCATTCAACCAATCATGGTACATCTCTTCCATCTGTTGTTTCAATGACTTCATTTCTTCCATTGATACTACTTTTTGCGAAATCAACTGATTTTGCTCTTCTTCACTGTCAGACCCTATACCTTCTTTGTGGGTCATTTTTCTTTTACCCTTGTATCTGGTGTTATACGAATGTGATTCCAGTTTAAACCACAAAACAACCACCAATTACTTTATCTTTCTGTAACCAAGTAGCAAACAGGTGAGTGTTATATTTTTTACACATTATAATGCCAAGTTATATGTCATACTTCTATATGCATTTTCCAACCTATCATGGAAGGATTTGTGTTTCATCCCGGATTTTTAGGCATATATTTTCAAAATTTATGATCGAACCCTTTGGAGGGTTGCCTACGTATCATGTCAGGACATGAATAAGATCTTACGTAGTTCGGAAGGAATTTAACAAAATGATTGTTTTGTCTTTTTTTTATTGAAGAAAATAAATAAAGTAAGTGAAGTAAAACATATGTAATATATATAGAAATAAACAATCAACTTTATTAAATTCTATAATATAAATACGATTAAATAACTGACCCAACTCCTGAAATAAAACCTACTAACTGACATCTGAAAACTAAAAGACATAATATCTAAACAATAAGTTTTAATATTGAAAATGAAAAACTATGACAAAGAAAACAACTATCCATTCAAGGAGACTTCGTCTTAATATGTCCTCCCAAACTCAAATATATGTCCTCCAATGAAGTAGTGAGAATCTGTGCGAAAGCTGGTACTTGTGCCAAAAAGTCCTCACGATCCAACTGCTGATAATCTAAACCCATTCTGCCAATATCTTGTGCTACACGATGGACCTTACCTCGAAGAGAACTGAAGGCCTGATCCCACTCTTGGGCCTTTCGATCTCAAAAATCAACCATCTCTCTCGCACGCTGTTCACGAAAAGAAGAAACCTCCAACTGTTCTCGCAATATTCCTCTTTCACGGATCCACTGAGATCTTTCTCGATCAAATTCTTATTGCATGTTCTTTTCAAATTCTTGCAGTTGCTGTCGGAGAGATGCGGCAAGTTCTGCAACGTGTGACCCTCTAGTGGTAGCCAGTTTGATTTGTGCCTGAAGTACAACCCCAATATCTACTGATTTAGCTTTCTCTTCAGAAAATTCCCTTTGTTGTTTGTCTATTTTTGCCTTGGCATGCTCTAATTCTGCTCTCAAATCTTGGTTGGCCTCATGATGTTCTTGCATGGCTCTCTCAATTCCTATCCTAATTGTAGCTTCCTGATCTATAGGTCTCCTAATCGATCTTTCTGGTCTGACAGGCGGACTCGACTGTTCTTCAAACCATTCATGGTAATCTGGGTGTACTTCTCCTTTCTCACGCTCTATGACCATCGTTTCAATCCCCATGATATGGAAACTTTCCCAAATCTGCTGGGTCAATTCCTCCGTTAGTAGGATCTCTAGTTTGACCTCAAATACAAACTCGGTCATATTTTCCGTAATGGGAATTATTTGATGTCTTCCAAGATGACGTAAAACTCTCAATGGAACATACAGTTGAACACCCCTAATACCCATTAATAATAAGAACGGTCGAATGATAGAACTGTGCATGACTTTCCTCCAAGGGAACCAAGGGAGATTCCAAGTGATTTTATCTGTTTTCAGAGAACGAAAAATCTTATCCCATTCTCTAACTCCTTCTGGGAATTTATATTTATCTAACCTCTCTTCGTAATCTTTGATGCGATTTTATATTTCCGGATTAAATCTTGACATTGTAGGATGTCGGTAGACATGCTCCACAATCCACATCTGTAACAAGATATTACATCCCTCGAAAAAACTCTTTCCTTTCTAACAAACAGTCAAAGCACGATAGATATCTTCTAGGATTATTAGCACCATAATATAATCTTTCTTAATCAGTATCCTTACCACTCCTGCTAAACGAATGTTAATTTTTTGTTCTCTCCTTGGGAAGACCATAGTGCCTAAAAAGGCGACCATGAATACAAATCGTCTGTGAACCTTCCAGGCCTTAAAATTCCCCTTATTACAGAGCTGCTTACCATACCTTTTGAACCCCTCTTGCCTTCTGTATCTATCGTACAAAAACTGCAAGGAAACCCAACCGTTTTTCATTGATTCTTCTTTTGAATTCCTTATGTTCATGAGTTTGCAAAATTTGTTTATCGAAATGAGTCTCGGGGCTATAAGTTTCTTCCGATGTATATCCCCATATCCAACATAGGCCGCTATCTCCTCTATAGTAGGAGTCAACTCAAAATCCAAAAAATGAAACACATTGTTCTTAGGGTCCTAGAAGGTTAGTAACGCATCAATCACCTCCCTATTAGGCTTTATTGTCATAATACTCATCAATAAACCCAAATACTTATGTATCTCATCATAATCAAATGTATCCATTTCGTTCCACCAGCACCAAAGCTGCAAAGGGGTACAATCCATAACCTGAAGCGGTACACTCCCATCTCTCTTTCTCTTTGGACGCTTTCCACGAATAGGGGAGACATTTTATACCTATTGACAAGGACATGAAATTAATAAATGTCTAGATTTAGGCTGAAATTAATTCATTAATTTTTTAAAAGAATTTTTTAACTTGACTTGAGAACTATGACTGATAATATATTTAGAAAAAACATTTATTTAAGTTGACTCTTATAAATTTTTTTTGCAATAACAGACATCTAGACAATTTTAACTATATATTTGGAGACAATACCTCCCTAAATATACTTAAGAGAACGAAAATAAAATAAAATGATTTAGAAAATAAAGAAAAATAGAATGATCGTTTCATGTATGAAGTTGTATAAAATTTTAGTCTCACGACCCCTAAAGGTTTAGGCTATTATGATTTTTATGTTAAAATTAATTTTGAAAATAAGAATGAAAAGTGAGTTTTTTAGTGGTAGAACCCGGTCGTGCCCCTTCGAAAAAGTGTGTTGGTAGTATTGAAAGCTATTTCAGTGAAGACTATCCGGTTTTTCTATATGATACTTTCCGTAAAAGGATCTATAATATGTTGTCTGACTTTTTCGATCGTTTAGCTGTCGTAGTTCGCAAGAATCCTTCCATTCATACAATCTACTTCCACAACTTATCGCGATTTGATGGCTTTCTATTATTGAAATATATAGCTAGTTGTGATAAAAAATACATCTTTAAAAGTCTTGTGAGGGATCGCCATATATATTAGATAGTTATCTATCGTGATAAGAAATTGCTATTTTGTTTAAGAGATTCTCTCAAGATTTTACCTGGTAAGCTCGATAACTTAGCGAAAAATCTATGTCCACAATTAGGAAGTAAGGGTAATATACCCTATAATGAAGTTACTGAGTCCTATCTTATCCCTAATAGGGAGTCTTTGTTAGAGTATATGAAACAGGATATCCTTTTATTAGGTGGGGTTATGCATAGAGCTCAGGCTCTCTATTATTCTCTGTATTCTATTGATATAGTGAAAAAAAGAACCTTATCATCCTTAGCTCTCGATATATTTCAGAGTGTCTATTATGATCAAAATCAATGGCCTATCTATATTCCTGGTAGGAATGAAGATACCTTCATTCGCCGTGGTTACTATGGAGGCCATAGCGATACATATATCCCTATAGGCAAAGAACTCTATTACTGTGATGTGAATTCATTATACCCATATGTTATGAAACACTATCCTATGCCTGGTGGAGAGCCTGTCTGGTAGGATAATTGTGAAGATATGGATTTAGACAACTTGTTTGGCTTTCTTGAGGCATATATTATCGCGCCTCCTGATATGAAAAGGCCATTCTTACCATATAGGACTTCGAAAAACACACTAATCTTCCCTACAGGTGAATTTTTCGGTGTTTATTACAGCGAAGAGATAAAATATGCTAAAAGTATAGGATATCAGGTAACCCCTCTTTGTGGCTACATCTTTCAAAAGATGGATCCCTCCAGCCCATTTAAGGACTTTGTTACCACCCTCTCTACAGAAAGGATAAAGACTAAGAATAAGGGTAATGAGTCCCAGGATTATGTCTACAATCTCCTTATGAATTCACTCTACGGGAGATTTGGTATTAACCCCCAAACCTCGCTGATAGAGATCTGCAATTATCAAAGATATCTCGAATTAATTCGAACTTATGGCATTGTCAATGCGGATAAGCTTAACGATTCATACTATATTGTGAACTATAAGACTAATACAGAGAGCACTCTTGATATTGAGTAGAAACCTCCAAAGATAGCAGATGTTCAGCTGGATGCGGCAATCACTATATGCTCTCATATCCATATGTATCCTTACATTTATAGGGAAGATTGTCACTACACCGATACCGACTCCATTCTTATTAAAGGACTTCTTCCAGATGATGTTATCTCTTCCACGGAGTTAGGGAAGTTGAAATTAGAGTATGCATCCTATGATACTATTTGTTTAGCTGCTAAGAATTATTGTCTCTTTAAAGAGGGACACACTGATGTCATTAAACATAAAGGGTTAACTAAAGCATTGGTCTCTCTTGACTGGTATAAAAAATAATACGCTAATCTCGATCATATTACACACACCACTATGACAACGCTATTCAATGTGAATTTGAAAACACTGGATATCGGTCAAAAGCATATTCATATAAACTTAGGAACAACCACTAGTACCAAGAGAGAAGATGTATTTGATAAGGATGGAGTTTGTGTTGATAAAAAAACATTCGTAGTGAAATACTACGCTGGACAAGATAAAAGAGAGACTACTTGATATTGATATTGAGATCGAGCAGTTTCCCTACCTGTAGAACTTTGTAGAGCGAAGACAGAGCCAGTGCTAGCAGCATCTCTTACAAATCCAAAAGTCAAGTCAAATCGACATCCAGTGTCTGATCCACCAAGGGCATAGACAAGAGTAGAGGAAACGCCCAAGACACATCACAACCAACAACATCAGAAGACTTTTTTTCGTGAATCCCTTACTTTACTTAAAGTATATCTTTTTACTCACCTTACTTAACTTGTAAGAATCACACACCTTCTGTAGTTACTATTGAACCTTATTTGCGTACAAAAATTACATACATATATATAAGTCATTCCAGGAATAGGAAAGAGTCATCAAAGTGCGAAGAAGACATGACTGGAGTGTGTTGTTTTTTTATCAAAGTACATCTACTTCACACATGCTAGTTTAACTAGTTAATGAAATCAAAGAAGATAAACGATTGGCTGAAGCTATATCAATGACCACAAAAGCTCAATTCCATTCCTGTCAGTCCGTTTAAATATCATGCCCAAACTCATCTAAATCTTCTTTCCGTCTTGGGTTTATCCCTGAATCTCCATTTCAGGAAGCTTCAATCCGATCAGATGTTTAGGTGAGACTTTTAGCCTCAAAGCGGATCCTATATGGGTTACCACATTCTTCTTTTCCCTAAAAAACTTAGGGTAACAGGTAGTCTTGAATAGGCCAAAGTGCCTTATAAGGTTATAATCCTTCGACGTCATCGCACACATATTTCTCTTTGTATTGTACCGGGATAGCTCAAATCAAGATTCTATTTTTTGACTTATACCTTCACTCATTCACTTTATCTGCCTTTCTTGATAGAAGAAGGAGTTTAGTCTCCAAAAATAGAAAGTAAGAAATCACTTAGTCATTGTTATAGGACCCACCTACTCGGACATTGCTGGTTGCTGGCATCTCAAAAGAAACAAAACTCCTAGGCTTAAAATCTCAACTCCTTGGAAGACAACAAAATCACCCATAAAAAAAAGAACAGAAGTAAAAAAGGAAAATAAAATTGAACAAATAAGCAGAGATTAAATATATAACTTGGAAGAGAGCATTCTTCAGAGTTATTGTCACACAAAGAAAAGTAAGAGACTCAAACATTGGGTCCCTCTGTAAAGAAGCACAGATATAGGCTTTTATTTCTTATTTCTTCAAGGGCGCTATACTAGAAATTCACCAAGATAGAGAATTTCAGCAGTAACATAGAAAAGAGTAGGTGATTACAGTATAGTGATACGTGCGAGCTTCCTTCTATCATGAATATTTTCCCTGGGGATAGGAAGAGATGGGCTGTCAGCTCTTGTTTTCCTAGGTAGCGGATGTCCTTATAGATCATATATGATGATGCAAGCTCTTGGGAAGTACTCCCCACTTTAGCTTTTAAAACTCACTTCTTAAACAAAGACATTTGAATGGCATAGCGATCCCCACTGATGATTTTTACCTCATTCTCGATATTGCACTACAATACAAAGACCTATTTTTTAGGCAAACCCCTAGTATGTACTTATGTTGGTTATCCTAATGGGGTACCCTGCCATCCCTTGTTCAAACAAAGGGTTATCCCTATGGCTTGATAATTCATTAGCTATAAGTACCTAGGGTCCTTTGGGGGTGCCCTAGTGCTAAGGTTTATTCGATTCCTTTCTCAGTTAGATATCTAGTCTGCATTCGAGGCTACTCTTTTAATCTCGCCAACTGCTTGGTTAGTCTCATTGTGCTTATCAACTATGGACTCCAGGAGGACTCTGACTTCTCTTTAAATGAGACCACCAAAAAAACCTAATTAAGCTTCACGTAAGATAGATAAAGTATGGTATCAACACGATTATTAATGATAGAAGACCCGAAACACATAAAGAGCTAGTAAAGTCAGTAGCAACCCTCTCCCCATAAAATTACTAACGAAGTAGGAGTAGAAGAGAAACTTCCTATCCATCCTATCCCCGGATGAAAGTAAGCATGGTTTCTTAAGTTTGAAGCAGGATGTTCAGGCCTTAGAAAGTCAAATGCTTGAAATAGAAGGATCCTTTGTCCCCAGTCTAACTTTTTTGGGTTAGGAGTGATATCCTCGACTTATCTCTCTTTAAAGTGAAATATGAAAACGTTTAAGAAGGTACGCTGGGAAAACCACTTTATACGAGAACAATAGCATTCACAGTAGAACAAACGGATCGGATAGGATAAGATCTAGCTCAAGCTAGCCTAGCCGCCTAAGGCCTATCTAAAATAGCCTCGTCTCGAGTGGCTCGGCTTAAGGTCAAAGATCAAGCATGGACAAGGTGAGGGAGAAGCAAAAGTATGAGGTTCGGTGACATAAAAATTTTGACAGACGAGAGATGATGATCGAAGTCAGACTTTAGTATGGGATGAGAACTCGCTGATTTTGATAAGCATCAAATGAGACTGAAAGCACCATAGTAAGAGAACCTTGAGTGGTGTTTGACCAACTGACTGGGAAGCGGAGCTTGGGAGACAGATCCAAAAGGAGGTGATGATGTGATTCCTCATGTACCTTTTTTGCATCACTTGACAAATAAGACAGAAGAACAGAGCAAGAAGACTCAAAGAAGATGAATTCAATCCACTTAATTGAAAGCAATTCATCCTCTGAAAGTCTGTTGACCCATCTCTATCTGTGTCTTATTATAGGTCGGATGACCCTGGTCTTCTTTGAGTTTATGAGATTCCCCGCTCGTACCTCCCCTGTCACGTATGGGGATCCCCTTCACTGCCTTTCATTTAAGTACTCTTTAGTCTTTGACATTTTAACCTCAAAGGTCGGTTAACCACTACATTTATTGAATGGTCGTTGCCTACATGACTCTTTATCCCTCTCCCTCTTTTCAAGGAAGTGAGTCTCAGACCTTTTTATGTAGTTTTCGATCATTTTTTATACAGTTCCTGACAGGTGATTTTGTGGCTCTTCACTCCAGCCCTGACGTGCTCTGTAAGATGTCATGAGTACGCCTACTCCGACAGCAAATTGGAACAGTTTTGGTAGCCAACCTCCCTGGCATAGGCATTTGCTTACTTGCTCACCCATGCCTTGGGCTAGTTCCCTCCCCCTCACAATTATCCAACCTCTGAACTTAACTACCCCCTCGACATTGGTGGACCCATTCTTATGATTGAAGACTCATTCTGGTTACTGATCATTCTTATCTCATGAATTAGGGGAGGGGCAACCCATTTGCGCGATGGAATTGTTCGTCAGTAAAATGAGAGCGGAATTCCTGGTCAATTTAAGAATCTCTACCGTTCTGGTTGAGTTTTTTAATAAAGTAAGTAAGATTTCCATCAAGTTAAGGTGATTGAGAAGACGTATGAAAGATAGTTCTCCCCTAGGCCTATAAGATTTTGCTGACTTTCGAATTCGTTATTGGAGAAAGCAAAAAGAATTCCTTCTGGTTGTCATATCTTATCACCCTATCTGCTTTGGCTATCTGTTCGTAACATTTTCTCATTTTTTAATATCTTCCCTTTCGGTCCAGGAGTCTTTATAACCCACTCACCTGTACCGCCTCATCACTCCCCCTTTTAAAATAAATAAGCCCCGCGGGCTACCCCTCTGTGGTAAGGAAGGAAATGAAGCAATCTCAATTTTATGACAAATCTAGTCTGATGGTTGTTCTCCACTATCCACAAGGATATAGGGACTCTTTATTTCATCTTCGGTGCCATTGCTGGAGTGATGGGCACATGCTTCTCAATACTGATTCGTATTGAATTAGCATGACCTGGAGATCAAATTCTTAGTGAAAATCATCAACTTTATAATGTTTTAATAACGGCTCACACTTTTTTAATGATCTTTTTTATGGTTATACCGGTGATGATAGGTGGATCTGGTAATTGACATTTCCACGATTAAATAATATTTTAATCTGGTTATTGCCTCCAAGTCTCTTGCTCCTATTAAGCTCAGCCTTAGTAGAAGTTGGTAGCGGCACTGGATGGACGATATATCCGCCCTTAAGTAGTATTACCATCTATTCTGGAGGAGTAGTTCATTTAGCAATTTCTAGTCTTCATCTATCTGGTGTTTCATCTATTTTAGGTTCTATTAATTTTATAACAACTATCTTCAACATACGTGGACCTGGAATGACTATGTGATAACGCTCTAACTACAGCTCTCGTAAGAGTGTAAGCGGTCGTTATCAAATATAGAACCCAACTGGGTTGGGTGTCGAATCCCACAGGGAATACTTGGTCACTAAGTATGCAACGATTAGTAGACTGTTGATCAAAAATTCTACGAAAAAGGGGGGATTTAATTGTAGCGTGAATTAAGAGTATCAAAGTAACAAAGAAAAATGGAATGTTTAGTAGGTTTTAATCAATGAGAATTGTAAGTTAGGGTTATGTCCACCTTATGAGTTTTACGTATCTATTGGCTATGAGTTATGCGGAATTCAGACATGCATGCGCTTATAGAGATTCGTATTCTATGGTAAATCCTAGTGTCTTTCGACCATCAAGGATTATATCACTTTAACTCTTTCGAGCTTAAAGCGTATACTAATGGTATGAATTCTCCAAGAGGTTAATCCAGTTACGACACTAACTTTTAAACAGGGGTTGGTAGCCCTATTTCCTTGTCATTCTCTCTTTTCCAGACATGTAACTTTTCTTTCGAACAAGTTAATGCTATACTGGCGTATTCTATATGTTTGCAACCACAAGAATTCAATTAAGATGAAGAGAGTAATGATATAAGTAGCATACGTATCAAGAATTCACAAACTCATAGCAATAGATAGTATCTCATAAGGCTTTCATAACCCTAACAGAGAAGTTTAGCTACTCATGAGCGCAACGGAGATCACAATAAACATCATCATCATATCAAAACTAGAATGATTTCACGTTGGGGAGGAGTGTGGCGTCACAACAAGGTTGACGTTTTTCCTCTTGGTGTTTCCCACGAGTTAGCGTTTTTCTCTGTTAACAATTGTAACGTGAATTAGGAGAGGAAGTTGAATGAAAAAGAATTGAATTAATGAATGAGTGAATAATAAAAAGCTTGCTGAAAAATTCAGCAAATAGGGTTTTTATAACATCCTTGTCCTAGTCCTACTGAAATAGGGTTTTTATCCTTGTCCTAGTCCTACTGGGTTACTGCATACTTGTCCTAATCCTACTAAGTTACTTCTGATCCCCCAAGTCTTTAGAAATATTGTTTTTGCCCGGGACAAGTTCTCCATGCATCACTTTCAGTCCACAAGCTTCCAGAAGCTGCCTTCCTTCTTACGTGAAGTTTCCTTTGGCGTCCAACAGTCCATAAAATGCTGAAATCTTCATCATTTATTCCTGAAAACTTGCTAATCATGTTGGTTAGATCACTTACAGGAAAAAGGACTAAAAGTGCAGGAATTATATACTTTGTTCTTTAAAACTTAGCTAAAATATGGATAAATTAAGGTGCTTTAGGCGTGTAAATACGCCTAACATCAACACCCCACACTTAAAGCTTTGTTCATCCTCGGACAATATATCATGTCCATATAAACATCTACTTAGGGTTTCACAGTAACAACACAAAATATTCATCAAGACAGGCACAACAATTATTAACAAAGAGTAGTTTTCTAATCACTTCTAGAAACAATTCAACCTCCAACATAGACTCGTGATGATGGTTAATTCGTATTCAAAAGTTAAGGCACAAAGAATCATACAAGACTACCCAAAACTCATCAACCATGTGTGTCTCACAATATATTACCCATAATTACTCACAAGTATTTCATTTTTCAAAACATGGGTATAAGATTATCCTTGCTCTCACTCTCACAAAGAATTCATATGTTGCAACTGATGACCATAGGCTTGCCCTTAGTGTAATGCTCCACTAATATCAGAATGCTAAGTTAAGGATCAAATAGGTCTTTTACAGGTTGTAATGTAGGCTAAGGGACGGGTAGGACTATTTTGGCCAGAAATAGTGACTATGTTCCTAAGCGCTTTAATACATCACATTATGTCATTAACACTCTTTTTTAATCAACCCTTCTACCTTTCTTTCATCTATCACCCCTTTTCACCTATTTTGCCATTCAAGCATAACTATCTTTTTATTTAATCATAAACACAATTTATCTTTTTGTTTTTCTATTTTTCTTTTATTTTTTTTATAACACACCTCTATGATAACCACTCTTTTTCATAACAAATTCAAGTACCAATACACTCTAAGACATCACTCTCACCCAATTTCCTCTTATTTTGTCACATGACTTCACAATTTAAAGCACTTAGGAATTTGGATCAAATTATGGTCTTGAAAAAAAATGGATTAGGCTTACATATGAGGCTGTCAAAGAAAATGGCTAAAGGCTCAAAGGAGGTTAACTAAGATAATGTCCACGGGTAGGTAAAAAGAAGGTAAACAATCACCGGCTGCCAAAGAAATGCGTAAATCATCTCCTAAACTCACACTCTTTATTTCGCTTTACACACACACCAGGAAAGTTCTAGCATCAGTCACAACACAGAATATACTATAACCTCACACACACAAGGCACATGGTTAACTTTATTGGGAGCAGTATAGACTCTTGACCCAACAAATGAATGAATTAAACCACACAAATATCACACAGTGAGTCACACTTGGAGCCTAAACATCTCAATAGCAATGATTTTAGCACAAACTCTTGTCATAATACCATGCCGCCTATCAGAACAATTTCATGCAAAATCTAAAAAATTTAACTACAAACGAGAATAAATGCAGGCAAAGAAGTACACTACAGCATACAAATACCCTCACCCCACACTTAGACGGAACACACTGCCCTCAGTGGAAATAAGTAAGGAAAACCTGATTAGTCGGACTCCTTTTCTATGTCTGGGGTCAAACCCCCTGCGTCGGAATCATCATCAAAGTCGTCATTACCAGTGTTGTTCTTCACATCTTCATTTGAGGTATTTGCAGAGAGGAGGATTCATCTTGCTCTTTTCTTCCCCTTTTCTGACCTTTCTGTGAGGTGGACGCTTTTTCTTTTCCTGGTCGACCTTTTGGTGCCATTTTACCTGAGACTAAAATAAATCCATGCTAGCTCATCTCGGAAGATTTAATCGACAACCAGACAATAGTGGCACCACTCCACACTTAATTTGTTGACACAAACTAATTAAGTAAATGATGTCGATTACTCAGACTTTATCGACATACATTTAGGTGATATGTTCCAACAATATGTTTAGCGCAGTCATACTTTCATGTCATCTTACTATCCTTTCCAACTCTATTTCATGTAATCTTGACTATACTTTCATGTGTGGATTAATGCACCTTTTGAACAAGACTACTACATAGAGATCGTATCAAGTTATGGCATAGAAATAATCACAACATCTCATGCTTGTATTCAATCATGATCTTTATCTCGATAAACAAGTCATTCAAACATCCAAGCATTCAACTTTGAAGAGTATGCAATTAACTTCACTATTTTCGATTTCACAAAAGTATGACAGTGTATCAAAATCAACTACAAGACGGAACCAAGTCAAGAACACCCACACGTATTCTCTGACTCAACTAGATGTATCATAACAAATCTACTACGTTCAAATCACCAACACCACTTTAAGATCTAAATTACCATTATAAGCGTAAGATTGTAACAACTTCGGAATATAAACGAAGGACTTACTTGGTATTGAACTCGGAAGATGATCTTGCAAGGTTAGATGAGCAAAAAGAAAAGTTTTGAGATATTTGGGAGGCAAAGGCGGCGCCTATGCTATGGCATTGTTAGGCATAGGCGGAGCCTATGCCATGGCATTCTAGATTCAGAGACAAAAGGCTTTTGCATAGGCGGCACCTATGCTATGGCATTGTTAGGCATAGGCGGCGCCTATGCCATGGCATTCTAGATTCAGAGACAAAAGGTTTGTGCATAGGCGTCGCCTATGCTATGGCATTTTTAGGCATAGGCGGCGCCTATGCTATGGCATTGTAGATTCAGAGAACAAAGGCCATAGCATAGGCCTTGACTTGTCCGTTGCCTAGATTTACATAGGCCTTGCCTTGTCCATTGCCTAGATTTGTATAGGCAATGCCTAACCGAAAGCCTTTTGCTTCTTCATTACTCACTTACCACATTTAACATTGCTCACTTTCAAATCAAAATTTTAGACCAAGTTCCTCCTTTATACGTCTTGCATCTACACTTACTCAAAAACAACAAAAACAATTAAAAATGATGGGTTGCCTCCCACCAAGCGCTTGATTTATTATCGCGGCATGACATAGTTATCTCGATTACTTAGACTTCATCGAGATATTTGGTGCATCATTTTTTGAATGGATTCAGACGACGCTGATGCTTAATTGTGGGCATGCAATCTTCTTCGAGATGCATCTTGTGCATACATATCCCAGGTGGGATACCAATTATATCATCAATAGACCAACCAATGGCTCTCTTGTACCTCTTCAGAGAAGAGATGAGAGCCTCCACGTGCTGTTCACCTAAATCAGCCGCAACACTCACCGGAAGTGTATTTCCACTTCCCCAAAATGCATACCTTAGGTGACTGGGGAGCTATTTCGATTCTAGCACTGGTGGCTCTTCAATGGAAGTCTTCGCTGTTGGTGATGGTCTATTCTTAAGATCAAGGTCCAGCTTCTTAGGATCATGAGAATAGGACTTTATTCCTGTTAGAGCACAAATGGTTTCTTCATATTCTTCAACCTCCTCACGCTCAAAATTCAACAGCACAACAGACAATGGCTCAACAGTAAGCTGCTTCTCTACAGATAATTCTTTCTCATCCTCATAATAAACATCAGCTACAGAGAACACATCCATATCTTTAGGCTGCTTCATCGATTTACATACATCAAAATGGACCACTTCGTCATTCAGCCGAAATAAAAGCTCATTAGCTCTTAAATCAATCAGCACACTTCCAGTTGCGAAGAAAGGACGCCCCAAGATTATGGGAACTTCAGAATCCACCTCGCAATCTAAAATAACAAAGTCTGCAGGAAAGATGAAGGTGGAAACCTTCACCAACACATCATTCAAGATACCCACAGGTCGTTTTACTGACCTATCTGCCATCACGAGCCGCATATTGGTTGGTGTTGGGTCACCCAACCCCAACTTTCTGTACACGGATAGCAGCATCAAATTGATGCTAGCTCCCAAATCGCACAATGCCTTAGCAAAATCCAAAGATCCAATCGTGCAAGGAATAGTGAAAGCACTAGGATCTGCCTTCTTCTGTACTAAAGACCTCATGGCAATTGCACTGCAATGATGAACATTATCTGCCAGCTCATAGCTTACTGCCCGCTTCTTTGTCAAAAGGTCCTTCATGAATTTAGCATACCCAGGCATCTGTTCTAGCACCTCCACCAACGGAACATTAATAGTCAGCTGCTTCAACATGGTCATGAATTTACTGAACCTGGTGTCATCATTTTTTTTCTTCAGTCTCTGCGGAAAAGGTGGTGGTGGAAGGGGAATCGTTTTCTCCACCACTTCCTCTTTATCTTGCTTTAGTTCGGCGATCTTTTCAGGTTGTGGACGTTGAGAGGTGACGTCACGAACAACCTCATCAGTTTCTTCGGCATCTTTTGGTTCTGCAATGATCTCATTATCTTCTATATCATCAACCACCTACTTGCCTTTGGATGGATTTTCCAACACTTTACCACTTCGGGTGGTGATATCCATACACGATTCATCATTTCTTGGATTTTGCACTGTGTCGCTAGGTAGTGTTCCAGCTTTTCTTTGATTTAATGCCGCTGAAAGTTGACTCAATTTCTGCTCTTGTTGCTTTATTGCAGTAGAATGCGAGTCAACCAATTGATTTATTAAAGACAAATCATTCTTTACCTCATTCACTCCCGTATTAGTTGCCTCAACTCCCTTCAACAGCTTCGCCATCATATCTTCCATCGACATCTCCCCGGCAGCGGCGCCAAAATTTGATAATGCTCAAACTACAGCTCACGTAAGAGTGTAAGTGGTCGTTGTCAAATATAGAACCCAACTAGGTTGGGTGTCGAATCCCACAGGGAATACTTGGTCACAAGTATGCAACGATTAGTAGACTGTTGATCGAAAATTCTACGAAAAGGGGGGGATTTAATTGTAGCGTGAATTAAGAGTATCAAAGTAACAAAGAAAAATGGAATGTTTAGTAGGTTTTAATCAATGAGAATTGTAAGTTAGGGTTATGTCCACCTTATGAGTTTTACGTATCTATTGGCTATGAGTTATGTGGAATTTAGACATGCATGCGCTTATAGAGATTCGTATTCTATGGTAAATCCTAGTGTCTTTCGACCATCAAGGATTATATCACTTTAACTCTTTCGAGTTTAAAGCATATACTAATGGTACGAATTCTCCAAGAGGTTAATCCAGTTACAGCACTAACTTTAAAACAAGGGTTGGTAGCCCTATTTCCTTGTCATTCTCTCTTTTCCAGACATGTAACTTTTCTTTCGAACAAGTTAATGCTATACTGGCGTATTCTATATGTTTGCAACCACAAGAATTCAATTAAGATGAAGAGAGTAATGATATAAGCAGCATATGTATCAAGAATTCACAAACTCATAGCAATATATAGTATCTCATAAGGCTTCCATAACCCTAACAGAGAAGTTTAGCTACTCATGAGCGCAACGGAGATCACAATAAACATCATCATCATATCAAAACTAGAATGATTTTACGTTGGGGAGGAGTGTGGCGTCACAACAAGGTTGACGTTTTTCCTCTTGGTGTTTCCCACGAGTTAGCATTTTTCTCTGTTAACAATTGTAACGTGAATTAGGAGCGGAAGTTGAATGAAAAAAAATTGAATTAATGAATGAGTGAATAATAAAAAGCTTGCTGAAAAATTCAGCAAATAGGGTTTTTATAACATCCTTGTCCTAGTCCTACTGAAATAGGGTTTTTATCCTTGTCCTAGTCCTACTGGGTTACTGCATAGTTGTCCTAATCCTACTAAGTTACTGCTGATCCCCCAAATCTTTAGAAATGTTGTTTTTGCCCGGGACAAGTTCTCCATGCATCACTTTCAGTCCACAAGCTTCCAGAAGCTGCCTTCCTTCTTACGTGAAGTTTCCTTTGGCATCCAACAGTCCATAAAATGCTGAAATCTTCATCATTTATTCCTGAAAACTTGCTAATCACGTTGGTTAGCTCACTTACAGGAAAAAGAACTAAAAGTGCAGGAATTATATACTTTGTCCTTTAAAACTTAGCTAAAATATGGGTAAATTAAGGTGTTTTAGGCGTGTAAATACGCCTCACATCACTATGCATAGATCACCTCTATTTGTGTGGTCCGTTCTAGTGACAACATTCCCACTTTTATTATCACTTTTGGTATTGGAAGAGGCAATTACCATGTTATTAACTGATCAAAACTTTAATACAACCTTTTCTAATCCCGATGGAAGGGGAGACCCCATATTATACCAGTATCCCTTTTGGTTCTTCATTTATCCAGAGGTGTATATTTCCATTCTGCCTGGATCCGGTATCATAAGTCATATCGTTTTGAATTTTTTAGGAAAACCAATTTTCGGGTATCTAGGCATAGTTTATGCCATGATCAATATAGGTGTTCTTGGATTTCTTGTTTGGGCTAATCATATGTTTACTGTGGGCTTAGACATTGATACCCGTTCCTACTTCACCACAGCTACCATGGTCATAGCTGTCCCCACTAGAATCAAAATCTTTAGTTGGATCGCTACCATGTAGGGGGTTCGATACAATACAAAACACCCATGTTCTTTGCTGTAGGGTTCATCTTTTTATTCACCATAGGAGGACTCACTGGAATAGTTCTGGAAAATTCTGGGCTAGACATTGCTCTACATGATACTTATTATGTGGTCTCACATTTCCATTATGTACTTTCTATGGGAGCCATTTTTTCTTTATTTGTAGGATTTCACTATTGGGTAGGTAAAATCTTTGGTCGGATATACCCTGAAACTTTAGGTCAAATCCATTTTTGGATCACTTTTTTCGAGGTTAATATGACCTTCTTTCCTATGTATTTCTTAGGGCTTTCGGGTATGCCACGTCGCATTCCAGATTATCCAGATGCTTACGATGGATGGAATTCCCTTAGCAGTTTTGGCTCTTATATATCTGTAGTTGGGATTTGTCGTTTCTTCATGGTTGTAACAATCACTTCAAGCAGTGGAAAGAACAAAAGATGTGCTCCAAGTCCTTGGGCTGTAGAACAGAATCCAACCACACCAGAATGGATGGTACAAAGTCCTCCAGCCTTTCATACATTTGGAGAACTTCTAGCTATAAAGGAGACGAAAAGCTATGTGAAGTAAAAGAAGAAAGGGTTGCCGATTGCTACTAAGAACCTAACAGAACTTTTCCAAATATGGGAAACCACTTGTGTAGGTCGGGGGTTAAAAAGCCCAAATAAGTGATTTTAGCCCTTATAAAAAGAAAATGGATTCTTGAACCCCTTTCACGCTCATGTCATGTCGAGGTACTAGAGAAATAAAAGAGAAAAATCCGATCCAATTTATCGTAATCGATTAGTTAACATGTTGATAACGCCCAAACTATAGCTCTCGTTAGAAAGTGTAAGCGGTCGCTGTCAAATATAGAACCCAACTGGGTTGGGTGTCGAATCCCACAGGGAATACTTGGTCACTAAGTGTTGCAATTGTTAGTAGACTGTTGGTCGAAAATTCCACGGAAAAGAGGGTTTTTGATTTAGGCGTGAATTAATAATATCAAAGTAACGAATGAATGATTTGTTTAGTAAAGGTTAATCACAGAGAATAATAAGTTAGGGTTATGTCCACCTTGTAGTTTCTACTTCTATATTAACTATGAGTAACGCGGAATTTAGACATGTATGCACTTATAGAGAATCGTATTCTAATTCTAAATCCAAGTGTTTCCCAACCATCAAGGATTTATTTCACTTTAGCTCTCCCGAGCCTAAAGTGTATAACGAATGGTACAAATTCTCCAAGAAGTTAATCCGGTTAAGGTATTAATGTGTAAATAGAGGTTAGAAGCCCTATTTCCTTGTCACACTCTCTTTTCCAAACATATAACTTTTCTCCCGAACAAGTTAATGCTATAATGGCATGTTCTCTATGTTTGCAACCATGAGAATTTAATTAAAACGAAGAGAGTAATGATATAAGTAGCATAACACATCAAGAATTCACAAACTCATAGTAATAGATAGTATCTTACAAGGTTTCCATAACCCTAACAGAGAAGTTTAGCTACTCAAGAGTACAACGGAAATCAAAGAAGACATCATCATCATACCAATGTTAGAATAATCTCACGATGGGGATGAAGTTGGCGTCAAACAAGAGGTTGACATTTTTCTTCCCTTTAGCCGTTCGTGTAGCCTTAGCGTTTTTCTCTGTCTTAGACTTACAGAATCTGTAAACTGAATAATGAAAAGTGCTCCAATGAATGAATTCAAGAGAATGCTGAAAAATTCAGCAAATAGGGTTTTTTATAACATCCTTGTCCTACTAAGTTACTGCTGCATCCCTAAGTATTTAGAAATACTGATTTTTCCCGGGACAAGTTCTCCATGCATCACATTCAGTACACAAGATTCCAAAAGCTGCCTTCCCACTTATATGAAGTTTTCCTTTGCTTCCCAAAGGTCCACAAAGTGCTGAAATCTTCATCATTAATACCTGAAAACATGCTAATCACATAGGTTAGCTCACTTAAAGGAAAATGGACTAAAAGTGCAGGAATTATATATTTTATCCTCAAAACTTAGCTAAAATATGGGTAAATTATGGTTCTTAGGGGTATAAATACACCCAACATCACCACCCCACACTTAAAGCTTTGTTCGTCCTCGAACAAAATATTCCGTCCATGCAAACATCTAACTAGAATTTCACAGTAGCAACACAAAATGTTCAACAAGACATGCACGACAATCATTAACAAAGAGTAGATTTCTTGATCACTCCTAGAAACAATTCAACCTCCAACATAGACTCGTGAGGATGGTTAATTCGTATCCAAAAGTTAAGCCACAAAGAATCATATAACACTACCCAAATATCATCAACCATGTGTGTCTCACACAAGATATCACCCATCATCACTCAAAAGTTTTGCATTACTCGAAACATGGGTCTAAGACTCTCCTTGCTCTCACTCTCACAAAGAATTCTTATACTGCAACTGATGACCATATGCTTTCCCTTAGTGTAATGCTCTACTAATATCAGAATGCTAAGCTTAGGATCAAATAGGTCTTTACAGGTTGTAATGTAGGCTAAGGGATGGGTAGAACTATTTTGGCCAGAAATAGTGACTATGTTTCCTAAGCGCTTTAATACACTATGTTATGTCATTAACACTCTTTTTTAAACAACCCCTCTACTTTCCTTTCATCTACCACCCCTTTTCACCTATTTTGTTATTCAATTATAAACACAACTATCTTTTTATTTTTCTATTTCTTTTTCTTTTCATTTTTTTCTCTTTTTTTTCTTTTCTTTTCTCTTTTTTTTTTATATAAAACACCTCTATGATAGCCACTCCTTTTCACAACAATCTCAAGTACCAATACACTTTGAGGCATCACTCTCACCCAATTTCCTCTTATTTAGTCACATGACTCTACAATTTAAAGCGCTTAGGAATTTGGATCAAATTATGGTCTTGAAAAAAAATGGATTAGGCTACATATGAGGCTGTTAAAGAAAATAGCTAAAGGCTCAAAGGGGGTTAACTAGGATAATCAACAAAGGTAGGTGAAAAGAAGGTAAACAATTACAGGTTGCCAAAGAAATGCCTAAATCATCTCCTAAACTCACACTCTTTATTTCGCTTTACACACACACCAGGCAAGTTCTAGCATCAGTTACAACACAGAATATACTATATCCTCACACACACAAGGCACATGGTCAACTTTATTGGGAGCAGTATAGACTCTTGACCCAACAGATGAATGAATTAAACCACACAATTATCACACAGTGAGTCACACTTAGAGCCTAAATGTCTCAATAGTAATTAATTAGCACAAACTCTTGTTATAATACCATGTCGTCTATCAGAACAATTTCATGCAAAATAAAAAAAATCAAAAATTTAACTAACTAATTACGACTAATTAGCAATAACAAGAATAAATGTAGGCAAAGAAGCACCATACATCATAAAAATACCAGCACCCCACACTTAGACTGGACACACTGCCCTCAGTAGAAAATAAATAAGGAGAACCTGATTAGTCGGACTCTTCTTCAATGTCTGGGGTCATACCCCCTGCGTTGAAATCATTATTAGAGTCGTCGTCATCAGAGTTGTCCTCCACGTCTGAGTCTGGCAGTCGGCGATTATCGTCAGTCGGCACGTCATCATCGAGAGGTTCCTCAAAATGTACCCCTACTCCACACATAGCCCGTGCATGCTCATTCATCGGGTAGTCATAATCCAACTGCTGAAGCTCTGCATCAGTCGGAACCCGACCCCCACTCATCATGGTAAACCGAGTCATGCCATATAGATGGCGAAAGAAACTTTCATCCCGAGCATGTCTTTCTGCAGTGGTAAGGTTGATGCCATGACCAGTTTCAGGCTCTTTAACTTTCGTAAGATCAACCTTCTTTGGGTTGTGTGGAAGCTTATGATCTGCAGGTTCCTCTTCAATGTGCTCCTTCCTTAAGATCGCAGTCAACAAATTTCCAAAGCTGAAATGGGACCTTTTGTGCAGCCTAGCCTAACACATTGACGATCGTATAACCGCACCAATGTTGATGGGAATATTAGTCATCAGAGCGTACACCAAGCATACTCTATCACGTGTGATCTTTGTGTACTGTGTCCCAGGAATCAGGCAAGAGTTGACTATCCTCAACCATATACGAGCTTTTGTGTTCAAGGAAGCATACGGGAAGGTATTGTGCCGACTGTTATCCTTGTGATGAATCCACCGGGCCATGGACCTTGTTCCGCACAGTGTGTGTCTGATTGTCCTGTAGGGAGGTCTGTGATAAAGCTCCTTGAGCAGTGATGGATCCACAGATGGAAGACCCAGAAAAGAGTTGAAAAACTCCGCATTCAGTTGCAAGACTTGGCCCCGAATCTTCACTTCACTTCCGGTAGTCTTTGGGGACCAATTGGCATAGAACTCTTGCGTTAGATCAAGATTGCATTCCCCCATATCTCGGAAAATAAAATCAAGATTTAGTGCCATGATTTTCGCCAAAATGCGGGGCTCTCTCTTTGCTAGATTCTCCTTCTGCATCAAATCCACGTGAACATATTTTTTTACTTTGTTGTTCTTGTGCCACTCCTTTCTTTCCTCCTCTAGGACCCACTCTATCCCAAAAGTGTGTTGAAGTATTTGTAGAGAGGAGGACTCAGCTTGATCTTTTCTTCCCCTTTTCTGACATTTCTGCGAGATGGACACTTTTTCTTTTCCTTGTCGTCCTTTTGGGGACATTCTACTTGAGATTAAAATAGAGTCATGTTAGCTTCATCTCAGAAGATTCAATCGAAAGACAAACAGTAATGGCACCACCCCACACTTAATTTGTTTTCCAAGACTAATTAAGTGAGTGATGTCGATTACTCAGACTTCATCGACATACATTTAGGCGATATGTTCCAACAACATATTTAGCACAGTCATATTCTCATGTAATCTTGACTATCCTTTCCAACGTTATTTCATTGGATTAACGCACATTTTGAACAAGACTACCACATAGAGATTGTATCAAGTTAATGCACAGAAATAATCACCACGTCTCATGCTTGTGGTCAATCATGATCTTTATCTCGACGAACGAGTCATTCAAACATTCAAGCTTTCAACTTACAAGATTATGTATTAACTTCACAATTTTGACTTCATAAAACTATGACAGTGTATAACAATCAAATACAAGTCGGAATAAAGTCAAGAACACCCACACGTATTCTTTCACTCAACTAGATGTATCATAACAAACCAACCACGTTCTAATCACCACACCACTTCAAAATCTAATAAATCATTATAAACGTAGCATTTCAACAACTACAGAATATAAAAGAATAACTTACGTAATGATGGATTCGGAAGATGAGCTTGCAAGATTAGATGAGCAAAAGGAAAAATTTTGAGAGAATAGGGAAGCTTGGGCAGCGCCTATATGAAGCAAACAATTGCATTTTGTTCTAAGGGTGAAGATCTATTTATAGACTAAGCCATGGGTCGAGTTTGATCCATGTAAAATCGGGTTAGGAGATAAAAAGGTATAAGTAGGCGGCGCCTAATGCTTTGCCTATGCTTAGCATAGGCGGCTCCTTTGTCAATGCCTAGTTGGGCATAGGTGGCGCCTTTGTCAATGCCTAGTTGAAACAATGAGCATAGGCAATGGCATAGGCGGCGCCTATGGTATTGCCTAGATTTGCATAGGCGGCGCCTATGGTATTGCCTAGATTTGCATAGGCAATGCCTTGTCCATTGCCTATGTGAGGCAGTGAGAATAGGCAATGGTATAGGCCTTGCCTTGTCCATTGCCTAGATTAGCATAGGCCTTGCCTTGTCCATTGCCTAGATTAGCATAAGCAATGCCTAACCAATAGCATTTGCTCCATCATTCCTAGCTTACCACCCTTAGCATGGATCACTTTCAAATCAAAACTTTAGGACTAATCCCCTCCTTTGTACGTCTTGCACCTACACTTAATCAAAAACAACAAACACAATTAGAAGGATGGGTTGCCTCCCACCAAGCGCCTTAGTTTTGGTCGTGGCTCGACTCTTCTTTTTGGATTTTAATTAAACAAAAACAAACTCCTAGTAAAACAAAACGATTAAAACGATGGGTTGCCTCCCATGTAGTGCTTGATTAATTGTCGCGGCACGACATAGTCATTTTGATTACTTAGACTTCATCGAGATATATGGTGCATCATTTTCTGAATGGATTCAGATGACGCTGATGCTTAATTGTGGGCACGCAATCTTCTTCGAGATGAATCTTGTGCATACATATCCCAGGAGGGATACCAATTATATCATCAATAGTCCAATCAATAGCTCTCTTGTACCTCTTCAGAACAGAAATGAGAGCCTCTACTTGTTGTTCACCTAAATCATCCGCAACAATAACCGGAAGTGTATCACCACTTCCCAAAAATGTATACTTTAGGTGACTGGGTAGATCTTCCAATTCTAGCACTAGTGGCTCTTCAATGGATGGTTTTGCTGGTGGTGAGGATCGATTCTTAAGATCAAGGTCCAGCTTCTTAGGAGCATGAGAATAGGACCCTATTCCTGTTAAAGAACAAATAGTTTCTTCATAATCTTCTACATCCTCACGCTCAAAATTCAAACGCTCAACCGACAATGGTTCAATAGTAGGCTGCTTTTCTAGCGTTAGTTCCTTCGCATCCTCATGATAAACATTAGCTATAGAAAACACCTTCATATCATTTGGCTTCTTCATTGATTTGCATATATCAAAACGAACCACTTCGTCATTCATTCAAAATAAAAGCTCATTGGCTCGTAAATCAATAAGCACACTTTCTGTTGCAAGGAAAGGAAGACCCAAGATTATGGGTACTTCAGAATCCGCCTCGCAATCCAAAATAACAAAGTCTGCAGGAAAAATGAAGGTAGAAACCTTCACCAATACATCATATAAGATACCAACAGGTTATTTTACCGACCTATCAGCCATCACGAGCCACATATTGGTTGGTGAAGGATCGCCCAACCCCAAATTTCTCTAAATAGATAGCGGCATCAAATTGATGCTAGCACCCAAATCACACAACGCCTTAGCAAAATCCAAAGATCCAACCGTGTAAGGAATAGTGAAAGCACCAGGATCTGCCTTCTTCTGAACTAACGATCTTGTAGCGAGTGCACTGCAATGATGAACATTATCTGCCAGCTCATAGCTTGCTGCCCGCTTCTTTGTCAAAAGGTCCTTCATGAATTTAGCGTACCCAGGCATCTGTTCCAGTGCCTCCACCAAAGGAACATTAATAGTCAGCTGCTTCAACATAGTCATGAATTTACTGAACCTGGTGTCATCAAATTTCTTCTTCAGTCTCTGAGGAAAAGGTGGTGGTGGAAGGGGAAGAGTTTTCTCCACCACTTCCTTTTTATCTTTCTTCTGATTATCAATCTTTTCAGGCTGGTGACGTCTAGGTGTAGTGTCATGAACTTTCTTATTCTTATTTTTAGCTTCTACAGAATCATCACTATCTGCTTCAATCACATTCTCTTCTATATTATCAACCACCTGCTTACCTTTGGATGGATTTTCCAACACCTTACCACTCCTGGTAGTAATAGCCATACATGATCCATCATTCCTTAGATTTTGCACGGTGTCACTAGGTAGGGTGCCAGCTTTTCTTTGATTGAGTGTCGCTGATAGTTGACTCAATTGTTGTTCCAACTGTTTTATTGAAGTGGAATGAAAATCAACCAATTGATTTATTGAGGACAAATCATTTTTTACCTCCGTTACTCCCGTGTTGGTTGCCTCCACTCCTTTCAACAGCTTAGCCATCATATCTTCCATGGATATCTTCCCAGAGCCAGATGCCCCGGCCTCACGATTTCCAGGAGGAATATACAAACCACTCCTGTCAGTCTTATTCTTGTATCCGTATTTATCATAATAGTTCCGACCTTGGTTTCCTTGGGCATTGCCTCGGAAACCCCCCTGATTATTCAAATAATTTACTTCCTCCTCAGAATCGGATTCATCTCTTCCCTGTGATACAACGACCTTAACCTTTTCGGTCTTCCCTGATAATAAATGCTTGGTAAGAAGATCCATCTGTGTTTTCATGTGAGCCATATCCTGGTCATGTTCCTCTTCTCTTCGCCTTTGTTCTGCCGTCAAGAAAATAGATACAGTAGAGCTTGCTACCTCAGAATACCTGGTATGCCAAGCTCTACTCTGCTTTGTCATACGATCTAGCATATCACTTGCCTCGATAAAAGTAAGGTCCATGAATGGCCCACCTGTAGCATTATCAACCACTGGCTTAGTCACCGAATTCAAAGACCTGTATAATATCTCCATCAAGTGGATATTGGTCATCTGATGGTTTGGGCACCGCATAAGCTTCTTCTTGAACCTCTCCCATGTTTCGTGGAGAGCTTCAGTTGGAAGCTGTCGAAAATTGCTGATCTCATCTCTTAATTGTGCTCTTTTGGATGGCGGAAAGAATCTTTCTAGGAAAGCGTCTTTCAGTTGCCTCCAATTAGTAATAGAATCAGGAGTTAGCCCGTTCAACCATAGAGTTTCCTCTCCAGATAGAGACAATGGGAATAAGCGCAGTCGAATTGCATTCTGTCCAACTCTTGGATTGTCAAACGACTTGCATGTTGAGATAAAGTTGATCAGATGCATATTCGGATCATCGCCTGCAAGTCCACCAAATAACCCCTTAAGTTGCAATAGCTGGATCATGGTGCTAGTGATATTGAACTTGGCTCCGGGTGCCAAGGGCGGAGGAATAATAGCCCCTGTGGCACCAGCCCCTTCCAAGTCGTCATCATCATCATCAAAAATGATTTGCACAGCTCGGAGTTTAGGTCTCATTCTCGCTTGACGATCTCTGTTGACATTTGTGTTCACTGGTTCAGCCACATCATCTGCACGCCGTGGATTTAATAACTCATCATCACCCAGGTCATCTTCATCAAGATTTGTTGCCCGATCTGGGTTATCAATATTCTGTTGATGCACTTGAGCAGCTGCCAACGCAGCTAACCTAGCCTGCTCCTGTTGAACAGCCCTTCTTTCAATGTCACATTGTGCATCCATTCTTCCAATAAGTTATGGTTCAGGATTTATGGGTAATAATGGCTGACCAGATCTTCATGTATTTGGCATGCACTCTACCAAACCTGAACAAAACAAAAACAACAAACAAAAAGTAAAATTCGAGAATCTTTGACCAAAGGGTCTACTAACTATCACAAACTTAGTTGACAACCGTATTCCCCGGCAACGGCGCCAAAATTTGATAACGCCCAAACTACAACTCTCGTTAGAAAGTGTAAGCGGTCGCTGTCAAATATAGAACCCAACTGGGTTGGGTGTCGAATCCCACAAGGAATACTTGGTCATTAAGTGTTGCAATTGTTAGTAGACTGTTGGTCGAAAATTCCACGGAAAAGGGGGGTTTTGATTTAGGCGTGAATTAATAATATCAAAGTAACGAATGAATGATTTGTTTAGTAAAGGTTAATCACAGAGAATAATAAGTTAGGGTTATGTCCACCTTGTAGTTTCTACTTCTCTATTAACTATGAGTAACGCGGAATTTAGACATGCATGCACTTATAGAGAATCGTATTCTAATTCTAAATCCAAGTGTTTCCCAACCATCAAGGATTTATTTCACTTTAGCTCTCCCGAGCCTAAAGTGTATAACGAATGGTACAAATTCTCCAAGAAGTAAATCCGGTTAAGGCATTAACGTGTAAATAGAGGTTAGAAGCCCCATTTCCTTGTCACACTCTCTTTTCCAAACATATAACTTTTCTCCCGAACAAGTTAATGCTATAATGGCATGTTCTCTATGTTTGCAACCATGAGAATTTAATTAAAACAAAGAGAGTAATGATATAAGTAGCATAACACATCAAGAATTCACAAACTCATAGTAATAGATAGTATCTTACAAGGTTTCCATAACCCTAACAGAGAAGTTTAGCTACTCATGAGTACAACGGAAATCAAAGAATACATCATCATCATACCAAAGTTAGAATAATCTCACGATGGGGATGAAGTTGGCGTCAAACAAGAGGTTGACATTTTTCTTCCCTTTAGCCGTTCGTGTAGCCTTAGCGTTTTTCTCTGTCTTAGACTTACAGAATCTGTAAACTGAATAATGAAAAGTGCTCGAATGAATGAATTCAAGAGAATGCTGAAAAATTCAGCAAATAGGGTTTTTTTATAACATCCTTGTCCTACTAAGTTACAGTTGTATCCCTAAGTATTTAAAAATACTGATTTTCCCCGGGACAAGTTCTCCATGCATTACATTCAGTCCACAAGCTTCCAAAAGTTGCCTTCCCTCTTATATGACGTTTTCCTTTGCTGCCCAAAGGTCCACAAAGTGCTGAAATCTTCATCATTAATACCTGAAAACATGCTAATCACATAGGTTAGCTCACTTAAAGGAAAATGGACTAAAAGTGCAGGAATTATATATTTTATCCTCAAAACTTAGCTAAAATATGGGTAAATTATGGTTCTTAGGGGTATAAATACGCCCAAAATCACCACCCCACACTTAAATCTTTGTTCGTCCTCGAACAAAATATTACGTCCATGCAAACATCTAACTAGAATTTCACAGTAGCAACAGAAAATGTTCAACAAGACATGCACGACAATCATTAACAAAGAGTAGGTTTCTTGATCACTCCTAGAAACAATTCAACCTCCAACATAGACTCGTGAGGATGGTTAATTCGTATCCAAAAGTTAAGCCATAAAGAATCATATAAAACTACCCAAATATCATCAACCATGTGTGTCTCACACAAGATATCACCCATCATCACTCAAAAGTTTTGCATTACTCGAAACATGGGTATAAGACTCTCCTTGCTCTCACTCTAACAAAGAATTCTTATATTGCAACTGATGACCATATGCTTTCCCTTAGTGTAATGCTCTACTAATATCATAATGCTAAGCTTAGGATCAAATAGGTCTTTACAGGTTGTAATGTAAGCTAAGGGACAGGTAGGACTATTTTGGCCAGAAATAGTGACTATGTTTCCTAAGCGCTTTAATACACTACGTTATTTCATTAACACTCTCTTTTAAAAAACCCCTCTACTTTCCTTTCATCTACCACCCCTTTTCACCTATTTTGTTATTCAATTATAAACACAACTATCTTTTTATTTTTCTATTTCTTTTTCTTTTCTTTTTTTTCTTTTCTTTTCTTTTTTTTTTATATAAAACACCTCTATGATAGACACTCCTTTTCACAACAATTTCAAGTACCAATACACTCTGAGGCATCACTCTCACCCAATTTCCTCTTATTTTGTCACATGACTCTACAATTTAATGCGCTTAGGAATTTGGATCAAATTATGGTCTTGAAAAAAAATGGATTAGGGTACATATGAGGCTGTCAAAGAAAATAGCTAAAGGCTCAAAAGGGGTTAACTAGGATAATGTACAAAGGTAGGTGAAAAGTAGGTAAACAATTACAGGCTGCCAAAGAAATGCCAAAATCATCTCCTAAACTCACACTCTTTATTTCGCTTTACACACACACCAGGCAAGTTCTAACATCGGTCACAACACAGAATATACTATATCCTCACACACACAAGGCACATGGTCAACTTTATTGGGAGCAGTATAGACTCTTGACCCAACAGATGAATGAATTAAACCACACAATTATCACACAGTGAGTCACACTTAGAGCCTAAATGTCTCAATAGTAATTAATTAGCGCAAACTCTTGTTATAATACCATGCCGTCTATCAGAATAATTTCATGCATAATAAAAAAAATTCGAAAATTTAACTAACTAATTACGACTAATTAGCAAAAACAAGAATAAATGTAGGCAAAGAAGTACCATACAGCATAAAAATACCAGCACCCCACACTTAGACTGGACACACTTCCCTCAGTGGAAAATAAATAAGGAGAACCTGATTAGTCGGACTCTTCCTCTATGTTTGGGGTCATACCCCCTGCGTCGGAATCATCATCAGAGTCGTCGTCATCAAAGTTGTCCTCCACGTCTGAGTCTGGCAGTCGGCGATTATCGTCAGTCGGCACGTCATCATTGAGAGGTTCCTCAAAATGTAACCTTACTCCACACATAGCCCGCGCATACTCATTCATCGGGTAGTCATAATCCAACTACTGAAGCTCTGCATCAGTCGGAACCTGACCCCCACTCATCATGGTAAACTGAGTCATGCCATATAGATGGCGAAAGAAACTTTCATCCCGAGCATGTCTTTCTGCAGTGGTAAGGTTGATGCCATGACCAGTTTCAGGCTCTTTAACTTTCGTAAGATCAACCTTCTTTGGGTTGTGTGGAAGATTATGATCTGCAGGTTCCTCTTCAATGTGCTCCTTCCTTAAGATCGCAGTCAACAAATTGCCAAAGCTGAAATAGGACCTTTTGTGCAGCCTAGCCTTACGCATTGACGATCGTATAACCGCACCAATGTTGATGGGAATATTAGTCATCAGAGCGTACACCAAGAATACTCTATCACGTGTGATCTTTGTGTACTGTGTCCCAGGAATCAGGCAAGAGTTGACTATCCTCAACCATATACGAGCTTCTATGTTCAAGGAAGCATACGGGAAGGTATTGTGCCGACCGTTATCCTTGTGATGAATACACCGGGCCATGGACCTTGTTCCACACAGTGTGTGTCTGATTGTCCTGTATTGAGGTCTATGATAAAGCTCCTTGAGAGGTGATGGATCCACAGATGGAAGACCCAGAAAAGAGTTGAAAAACTCCGCATTCAGTTGCAAGACTTGGCCCCGAATCTTCACTTCACTTCCGGTAGTCTTTGGGGACCAATTGGTATAGAACTCTCGCGTTAGATCAAGATTGCATTCCCCCATATCTCGGAAAATGAAATCAAGATTTAGTGCTATGATTTTCGCCAAAATGCGGGGCTCTCTCTAATCCATGGCAGAGGGAAATAGAGCTTTTGCACATTTTCTCTAATCCATGAACAGGATCTATACATCTCGATCGAAAAAGAATCAAGAGAAAAAGAAAGAATCGGAATTGATCAATAGATTTATCGAAACAAACGAAAAGGAAACGAAAGATGAAACATAAATCATGGACCAACTAATCCCTCTCGGGGGATTTCTTAAAGAGGAACCTCATGTAAATACCATGGAATAAGGTTTGATCCTATTCATGGAGATTCCATAACTATTCCAAAAATAGAAAGTTCGACACAATTGGGTTTTTTTTAATTGGAAGCAGTTACTAATTCATGATCTGGCATTACAGAATGAAAACTTCATTCTCGATTCTAAGAGAATTTTGATGAAAGCCTTTCATTTGCTTCTCTTCAATGGAAGTTTGATTTTCCCAGAATGTATCCTAATTTTGGGCCTAATTCTTCTTCTGATGATCGATTCAACCTCTGATTAAAAACATATACCTAGTTTATATTTCATCTCTTCAACAAGTTTAGTAATGAGCATAACGGCCCAATTGTTCCGATGGAGAGAAGAACCTATGATTAGATTTTCAGGAAATTTCCAATTTCAATAAAATCTTTCAATTTCTTATTTTAGTATGTTCAACTCTATGTATTCCTCTATCCGTAGAGTACATTGAATGTCCAGAAATGGCTATAACAGAGTTTCTCTTATTCATATTAACTGCTACTCTAGGGGATTCTAATAGACTAGAAGTCCTTCCGTCCCCTTGTGACTGTGAATTGAATGAATAAACGGATGAAATCAAGAAATAATTCAACTAATAGTTCAAACCAAGAACAAGAAATGGGAGAACGAAAGTCGTCTGGGTTCACAAAGACTTTGTGGCTAAAAAGTCAAAAAGATATATCGAAGTAGTTCTGATGATTCAATAATCTTATTACTTCAATCCGAAGTTCTTAGTTACTTCGACTGGATGAGTCCTAGCGAGGGAATAATTAAGTCATAATTCATTTGTTGATTGTATCATTAACCATTTTTTTTTTGGTTTGAGGAACGTCATCATGAATCCACTGATTTCTGCCGCTTCCTTTATTGCTGCTAGATTGGCCGTAGGGCTTGCTTCTATTAGACCTGGAGTTGGTCAAGGGACTGCCACAGGTCAAGCTGTAGAGGGTATCACGAGACAGCCTCAGGCAGATGGAAAAATATGAGGTACGCTATTACTTAGTCTAGCTTTCATGAAAGCTTTAACAATTTATGGACTGGCTGTAGCATTAGCACTTTTATTTGCAAATCCTTTTGTTTAATATTATCTTAGAAATATGAAAAAGAAATATATTTTTCATATTTTATTGCCTTCAACTTGTCGTTTGCTTTTTCAAATTCGATCAAGATTTCCCTCCTCCAATTCTTTATTCTTTGAGAAAAGAACCAACGGGAAGGGACGATTTACGGATGAGGAATTAGCATACTGCCTCGCTTTCACCCTTCCCGTTCATAGAACAAGGGAAAAAGTGTTAGTGTTCTAATAACCAATAAAAGGGCTAGTTCATTAGTTCATAATTTATAACTAACTCGAATATTTTTTATTTTTTTACTCAATTTTAGAAAAAATAAAAGAATAAATAAAAAGAGGGGTGAAGTGCTACAAAAAGAACTCTGTTCGATTTTTTTAGTCAATCTATAAGAGGAGATCATATGAAAAATGTAACCGATTCTTTCGTTTCTTTGAGACACTGGCCATCTGCCGGGAGTTTCGGGTTTAATATCGATATTTTAGCAACAAATTCAATAAATCTAAGTGTAGTGTTTGGTGTATTGATTTTTTTTTTGGAAAGGGAGTGTGTGCGAGTTGTTTATTTCAAGAATAGGCTGGACCAACCAGCTGTACCTTTTTTCATTATAAGTAGGAAAGAGAGGTGCAGGATCTCGTGAATTACTTCTGTATAAATTCAGAAATTATATGTAAGAACCATAGCATTTCGTGATTCATTGGTAAATCGATTTTGATTCTCTATTAACCAATAATGTGGAACTATTAACATGATTAAAACAAATTTTTGAAGTCTAGACGCAACATGGTACTCTTTCTACCAATATGTTAATATAGAGGTGGTTTCAAAATAAATATTTTATCGATATAGGATACTCATATTGAGAAATTGATATTCACCACTTATTGTAAATTGTAAAAATGGCGATTTTACCCCCTTTATCTAATGTTGAATCGATGACCTATTCTAAGTAAGAAGGTCTTTTTGGATTTGAAAAAAAAACAACAACTTTGCTGACAATTACATATTTTTTATTTTGTTAGAAGAGTCCTCCGAATATTTTTGTCTTACATTAGTTTCGATATCCTTTTGGAATATGAACAAAGAAGAGAAGACAGGCTCATTACATTCATAAAAAAGATATGAGAATCAAAACGTCGGGTGTGAAGTTGATCAAAGAAGGTTGGGTGTGAATGTACCTTCAAAGTCTCACACGCTCTATGCTTTTCGCCAGATTTCCCTCTAGTAAAAGATTAGCTCGTACCCTTTCTCTGTGTCTAGGGATTCCTGGGGCATGAATTAAGTATATAGTTGATTGCTCTTACTTTCGATTGAGTGTTGTTTTGGAGTCTCTCTCTGTAGGCGTGCAAAACAACAGAGCCACTGCTCTTCGGGGTGATGAGGTGGACAATTCCTTACTCCTGCTTCAAAGGAGCATCTTTGCATGAATCAATACTAACTCCTCAGTTAGCTGACCCTCTATTTCAGAAATTAGAGCAGAAAAACTCTGTAAGGGCGGAGAGGTGGCCCTTGGGTCACTTGACTCGTTGGAGAGGGGTTTCGCCTCAAATCCAAATGATTTCTTTTCTTCTCTTAAGATATTTCTAGTTAGGACTTGATCGAGGGATTAATTGACTCCGAAACATAAAGTAACAAGACCATAACCCCGTGCCCCCAGCCTTAAAGGATCCCAACTCATCATCCTCATCTCCAACTTATTTGTGGTTTTAAGGTGCTTTTTACTATTAGAAAAACTTATTTGAAGACCAAGGAGAGGGGTCATCTTCAGCAACCAACCGGGGTTATGGAGCCGGCCTTCCCCGCCGTCCCCCTGCCCACACCCTCCATAACAGAAGTACATAGAAACCTTGATCTGTTTACTTCCTCCTTTAATAAGATCGAGATGAGGAGTGAACTTTTACTGGACCTCAAGGATCGACTTAAACTGCCTCAGAAGTAAAGAGAGGAAAAATAATCGAATTTATGGAGATCTTGGCCTTTTATAAAGATAAACTGATATACTGGCATTCTCTTCTAACTCCTTATCCTAACTCAGGGAAAACTATCTCTAGATGGAAAAGTGAAAAGTTGAATTTATCTGCACATCCCTCTATTCCAATAGAAAATGTTAGCCTTCATCCATGAGATCGGGGTATCACTACCAGTAGGGGCCCAAGATTCACCCGCATAAGACTCATAAGATGATCTACGTCATTATTCATTCCCCATCTCGAGATGTATAAGTAAATAGGCTTCCCTAAGCTTGAAGCAAGAATAAATGAAGTTCATCAGAAACAAGACCTGATTATTCAAATCAAAGGCTTAAAGACAGGGTCAATAGTAGTAGCCTCATCTTAGAGAAGAGGTGAGTATGAATATAAGAGACCTACCTTGAAAGACATCTTGATGAGAGCCGGGTGGGAATCTATCTCAACAAAGAGTCTTTCTCGTCGGACCCATATACCCATGATTGATTTCAGACTTTATCACACCTATTTTGGAGGATGGTCAATAGACTTGGGAAGTCACCTTTTTCTTTCTCATGCTATTACCGAAAGCTCTTTTCTTAGGAAGGATTATTCCAGTTTTCAGTCTTATGATATGCGCCCTTTCACCGGCGATGGTAAGTCTACCGGTGCCATCATGAAATCACCTCCTGAAATACAACCATATATCCACCTATCAAATTTGATAACGGTATTAGGATCTAGCAACCACCTTGGTGTAGTCGATAAATCCCAACCGACTCCCATATCATAACACTTCTAGCTCAGACTAAACTTGATTAAATCTAAATCTTTGTTCGATCTTTTCCAGGTCGTGCTACACATAGGAACATCCATCATCTCATTGATAGATACCTCCTCAGACAATACAACCATATAGTACCAGTGACACCACTTAAGCCACAGTTTTACCCAATCGAGTATCATTGTATGCTCAAGAATATCACATTCCTAATCAAACACCATCTCTTCTGGGAAGAGATGTATCTCTTTCGGTTTTAATTCCCTTCGAAGATAATCCACTATCTTTCCCATCAAATAGGGATTGAGGTTTCCAAACCTTCCAATCTACCATTTAAAAGGTAGATGATATTACCGGATTGGCTTGCAACAGGCAACCTTTAATCTTTCCCAACTTTAGATTGAGTCGAGAAAAGATGCGAACGTACTCTAAATCCCGCTCCACCCAACCGCTGTAATGAAGAAACACTTACAGGGTATTTATTATAGATAGAATAGAGACCAATAGTCATCCTACAAGATAACAACAGCCGAAGAGAGACTGGAGACAGGTCAATTTGCATTGACTTGACCCAAAATCTCTTGGCAAACTCGATGCAACAAGTTTTAGATATTATTGATTTGGCCTCCGAAATGGTCACACCGAGTTTATCCTGTAGTATCCTTTATTGTTGTGCCACAAGTGCATCAGTGATTAGGATATCATCACCTAGAAAGGCATAGTCCTTAAAAGGGGTGGTTCTTTGCGGGTAAGCTCCTTTTGCTATCAACCACACTACATAGTGGTGGGACAATGCAAAGAGTGACCATGAGGAGTAGTAACCTAACGTCTGACCACAAAGAAAGGCAACCTCACTCCTCCTTTTCACAATTGGTTTCCCGGCTAGAAAGGTATTGATGCCCAAAGAGCTGTTGATAATTGAAGACGCCAATGTTGGCCCAAACATACAAGACACAAGGGAAAACATAACACTCATTGGACAACGATCCGTTGCCGACTTAAGATCAAAGGAATAACACTCATTCTTCTTTTCTTCTCTCAAAAGTGACAATGGAAACTCTTCGTTGAAAGTTCCATCCGTCCTAAGATGAGAAAGAACCTCCATTGACCATTTGTGGACAGGAAAGAGCAACCTCTGCTTTATGTAATTACATATCGCAAAGATGCGCCTCTGATTATTCCAGTTTTTAGTTTAGATTAATTTCACCAAGCGAAGAAAACGGATTAGCAATCTCTAATTCTGGGGAAGTTTTTTTTCTTTAAATAGAGAAAGTGAAGGCTAGATTTGCGCTCCCTTTCCATACTATCAAGGATTCAAAGATCTTTCATACTGTGCCCAATCCCGATATTGTATTAGGAATTATCAGTATATATAGTAGCGTACTGGACTCCATCTACATAAGTAGAGATCCGGCTCCTAATTTACTCAAGGAAAGACGAATCAAAACCTTTCTTTTCTTATGATGAGAGGGAAGGATCACTCCTAAAAGCAAGATTTCTCTTATATACGATACCATCAGACGCACATTCCTTCAGATCAGAAGGTTTTATATCTTCATATTACCAAATTGGAGAATCACCAAGGCCTTTCAGCGATTCAATGTGTCCCCCTACCTAATCTAGATGCTTCACCTACCTGACCTCAGAGAGAATAAAATGAGTCTCCCTAGCCCTAGTCTTACTAAGAAAGAGTTTCACCCTTATGTCTGATGGCCATAGGGGAGTGATCCTTTGCAAAATAAAAAGAAACCACTCCTCTGAAAGCTCGAGGCTGGTCTATCCCCGATGCATCCACAAGGAATTCTATCCTAAAACACCAACACACATGTTCTATTTGAGGAAAAGACCCTTGCAAGTCAACCAATCATCAACACGAACCAACTGTGGATCAGTTGTTTCAGTCTTCCAGGAACGTTTCACAACTGGAGCCTCAAAGAGATCTCAAGCATTTCAAAGACGAGCTTCCCATGGAAATATTTGAAGATCCGTCTCCCTTCATAAACATTCTACCAAGGACCCTTTCAGGTACGGGTTGAGTGGTCTACCACGGACAAGACACAATTCTAAGGGCATAGACCATTTAGTGAACATCACTAAGAGCCTCCGAATGAGAGGCGATTGTTGATGTGGTAGAAAATAAATAGTCTAAAAACCGACTGAAAGGATAGGTCATATGGATCGACATCAACATGGGAGTATTTTTAGGGATGAAGATCAATGTTTGGTCGAACCAAGCTTCCTTCTCTCTATCTCTTTCCCAGGAGAAGGTCAAGTCTATGTGACCAAGGCAAGCAAGGAATTCTAACAGAATATGGGTACTCGATTTCTATTACGACAGAGGGAGGTAGAATTGTTGAAGAATGAGGAAAAGGCATGACCAGAAGAATTGTGTGAAAGAAGTCAATTTATCTAGTTGAGGCATGATTCATTGAGACAGTCAAATTCCCTCCACAAAGCTGAACTCCGTCAAGCCTATAGGAGTAGTGAAGAATGTGAGTGAGTTGTGTGGTTTTTTGTTGACCAAGAAAGAAATTTGAGTGTTTGGACGTACATTGCAGATCCACCAGTGGAGGTCCCGTACTAGATTGACTTTCTTCTCTGACGATCTTTGTGTGTCACAAAGTTTTCGCGTTAAATGAATCAGACCGCTAGTTGGTGTCTCCATGCCCTGACTCATTATATGCTAAACTAGTTCATTTGCAAGTCAAGATCAACATCAGTTTAGATCGGTAAAGTTAAAAGACATAATATCTAAACAAGAAGTTTTAATACTGAAAATGAAAAACTATGACAAAGAAAACAACTATCCATTCAAGGAGACTTCGGCTTAATATGTCCTCCCAAACTCAAATATATGTCCTCCAATGAAGTAGTGAAATATTGTGCGAAAGCTGGTACTTGTGCCAAAAAGTCCTCACAATCAAACTGCTGATAATCTAAACCCATTCTGGCAGTATCTTGTGCTACACGACAGACCTTTCCTCGAAGAGAACTGAAGGCCTATTCCCATTCGTGGGCCTATCGATCTCAGAAATCAACCATCTCTCTTCCATGTTGTTCACGAGCAGAAGCAACCTCCAACTGTTCTCGCAATATTCCTATTTCACGGATCCACTGAGATCTCTCTTGTTCAAATTATTCTTGCATATTCTTTTCAACTTCTCGCAGTTGCTGTCGGTGAGATGCTGCAAATTCTACAACTTGTGACCCCCTAGTGGTAGCCAATTTGATTTGTCCCCAAAGTGCAACCTCAATATCTGCTAATTTAGTTTTCTCTTCAGCAAATTCCCTTTGTTGTTCGTCTATTTTTGCCCTGGCATGCTCTAATTCTACTCTCAAAGCTTGGTTGGCCTCATGATGTTCTCGCATGGCTCTCTCAATTCCTATCCTGATTGCAGTTTCCTGATCTATAGGTCCCCTAACCGATCTTTCTGGTCTGACCGGAGGACTCGACTGTTCTTCAAACCATTCATGGTAATCTGGGTGAACTTCTCCTTTCTCACACTCTATGACCATTGTTTCAATCTCCATAATACGGCAACCCTCCCAAATCTGCTGGGCCAATTCCTCCAAAAGTGGGATCTCTGGTTTGACCTCAAATACAAACTCGGTCATATTTTCCGTAATAGGAATTATTTGACGTCTTCCAAGCTGACGTAAAACTCTCAGTGGAACATATGGTTGAACACCCCTAATACCCAATCTCTAACTCCTTCTGGGAATTTATATTTCTCTAACCTCTCTTCATAATCTTTGATGCGATTGAATCTTTCCGGATTAAATCTTGCCATTGTAGGACGTCAGTAGAGATGCTCCACAATCCACATCTGTAACAAGATATTATATCCCTCAAAAAAAATCTATCCTTTCTGACAAACAGTCAAAGCACGGTAGATATCTACCAGGATCATTGCCACCATTGTGTAATCTTTCTTAATCAGTATATTTACCACTCCTGCTAAAGGAATGTTATTTTTTTTGTTCTCTCGTTGGGAAGACCATAGTGCCTAAAAAGGCTATCATGAATGCAAATCATTTGTGAACCTTCCAGGCCTCAAAATTCCCCTTATTACAGAGCTGTTTACCGTACTTTTTGAACCCCTCTAGCCTTCCGTATCTATCGTACAAAAACTGCAAGGAAACCCAACCTTTTTTAATCGATTCTTCTTTTGAATTCCTTATGTTCATGAGTTTGCAAATTTGTTTATCAAAATGAGTCTCGGGGCTATAAGTTTCTTTCGATGTATATCCCCATATCCAACATAGGTCGCTATCTCCTCTACAGTAGGAGTCAACTCAAAATCCGAAAAATGAAACACATTGTTCTTCGGGTCCCAGAAGGTTATTAACGCATCAATCACCTCCCTATTAGGCTTTATTGTCATAATACTCGTCAAAAAACCCAAATACTTATGTATCTCTTCATAATCGAATGTATTCATTTTGTTCCACCACAACCAAAGCTGCAAAGAGGTACAATCCATAACCTGAAGCGGTACACTCCCATCTCTCTTTCTCTTTGGACGCTTTTCACGAACAGGGGGAGACATTTTATACCTATTGACAAGGACATGAAATTAATAAATGTCTAGATTTAGGCTGAAATTAATTCATTAATTTTTTAAAAGAATTTTTTAACTTGACTTGACACTATGACTGATAATATATTTAGAAAAAAACGTTTAATTAAGTTGACTCTTATAAAAAAAAATTGCAATAACAGATAATAATATTCATGAAAACAATCATTTTTATTATTATTATTATTTTTATTATTTTTCTAAAAATATCCTTCGATTAATCTGTGAATAAATATATTATTATTATTTTTTAAATAAATGATCGTATCCTGGGTAGGACTTCCTATGTATCTCACAAAAAGTGAGAATCAGACCCTCGTAGTTTGTGAAAACTCTAAAAGCATATTATTCTATATTCAAAATTTTCCTTTCTTTTTTTTTTTAAAATAAAATTTTCTTTTGAAAAATAATTCAATAATTTTGAGGATAATATAATCTTTTCCATTTTAAGTTGTCTAAAAAACCGGTCAACAATACAATAAGTCTTCCAAATTAATGTCAAAGAGCACGTAGGATGCACATGTTGATCTTTATAAATTAGGTCACCTATCCTAGACAGACCCGGCCCCTGTGCCGAGTCCCGCTAAATTAAATGCATATGATGCAAATAAAGCGGCACCTAACATGTGTGACTATATCCTTCACCAGGTGCCTTGACACTCCGGATATCTCAAAAAGAAGGTGGGATGCATATGATGCATTCCCTCTATCCTATTTCAGAGACTCAGAAGGGGTACACGAGAGAAGATAATATATAATACAGTTCAGATAATATCAAAGCAGTAAATGAGCAACAAGTAGAACATAAGGCCAACAAACACAATATCAAAATAATTAAAGCAAGTAAAAGCCAATATCCAAAGCTCGAATTCTAGTTAATCCCCAGCAGAGTCGCCAGAGATGTCACACCCTTTTTCCTCTCGAAGGGATCGAGTCGAAGGGTTTTTCTAATTAAAGTGATGGTATTAAATAGGGATTATTTTATTTACAGAGTCGCCACTTGGAATTGAGTTTTGGTGTTCCAAGTCACCGTTTTGAATTCCTAGTCAAAAGGAAATGACTCTTTATTATGGTCTGCGAAAACAGAAGACCGGTTAAGAAATTCTATTGACCGAGAGGAAGGTGTGAGGCACCCCTCGAATCCCGTGGTTCTAGAACGGTCACTTTTGTTGACTTATCTTGTATTAAACTATTATGGTAAGGCCTAAATTCACTCATTTTTTAATATCGAAAATTGTCTATACATTTTATATTAAATCAATGAAAGTTAATTTTAGAAAAATATTTGTCAAGGTGCATTATTGCATCCTTGAAATTTTAAAATGTCTCGAAAAGATGTGTATGCCGTATTCTTAGTTGAGACAAATATTTTAAAACTTAAGAATCTATCTAACGTTCGAAGTATTAAATTGTCTTTTATAAACGCGAAATAATTTTTATTTATTTGAAGCACTATTTATTCTTAATACAAAATCTTTACGCAAAAATTTAATCAAAGCGGTTAATTAATTTAACAAATAATATTAGCAAATTCTATTAATTACAATAAATAAATTAAATGCATAAAGCTATCCATATTTAGTTGAAGGTTATTATTATATTCTTAATTTAATAAAATAAATCAAATATAAAAGGTTTCAAATCAGATTTGGACTCAAATTAATAAACAAATATGATTAACACAATCAATGGAGCTCCAGTAATAAGAATGTCGTTTCTTTGGCTTTCTACGGAATGACACCAAAAATTACGAATTCGGTCAGATCTGGGGAAAGAGGAAAAAGGGATGGTCGACGCGGCTTTGGGGAATTCCAACGTCGTTAGTTGATTCCGGTGGGATCTAACCCGATTTTCGCGCGGCTGGCAGTGGCAGATCCAGTGGTGGCCGGTCGGTTTTTGGAGAATTACGGCGACGGGAAGGGAAAGAAAGGGTTGGCGATAACGATGACTGTGTACCATCGGCCATGGCTTTGCCATTAATGGCGTCGCCGACGATGATGATGGTTTGATCAGTTTTCGGTGAGAAACTTGTTGGAAAATTTAAAACGATGGATTTTCTCTTCTCTGTTCAACTTTCAATCTTTCCTCTCTTCCTCCCGTTATCTTCTTTCTTTTTATCGATCTCACCTACTCTAATTTTTTTTAACTGTATACATACAGATTCGTTGTTATTATGGTGACTATTCTGTATGTACAGTATATGTGTGTGAATGGCAATTTATATAGATGTTGTATGTTTTGAGACTAAAATAAAAATAAGAGTACATGATCAGTGGGAAATTAGTATGTGTGCATGCATATAAAAAGTGGATTCATGTAACTGTGTGTAAATGGGTATGAGTAATTTTACTCTGTTTTTGTAACATACAGATAAAAATAAATACTTTTCATTGTTAGCAGTAACTAATTAGCAGTAACAAATACTCACATAATAATAAATCATCAAATTATTTAAGCATTTTTCATTCATGCTTTTATAAAATTAAATTTATGAAAATAAATAATACATAATTGAACAGAGCCTGCTAATAAATTAAAGAAGAACTTCAAACTTCGTCACCGAAAACTCCGATAAGAAATTCACTTCAACTTTTTCTTTTCTTTTCTTTCGCTGATGTTTTCCTTCTCTTTTTCTCTATGTTTTTATTTTTCACTAATTTTTCACTCTTTTTTTCTATGATTTTTTAGTTTCTTGTTTCTGATGTGATGGTCTGGTCAGAATGTACGTAGTTGGGTGAAGAGTCCTTTAAATAGGGGATTGTTGGGGGGGGGGGGTATGGGAGGAATAGTTTTTACTAGATAAGATTTTTGAATTCGAAAAAAAAAATTGAGATGTCACACCCTTTTTTCGCTCGAAGGGATCGAGGTCGACGGGTTTTTCCAATTAAAGTGACGATATTGAATAGGGATTATTTTAATTACAGAGTCGCCACTTGGAATTGAGTTTTGGTGTTCCAAGTCACCTTTTTGAATCACTAATCAAAAGCAAATGACTCTTTATTATGGTCTGCGAAAACAGAAGACCGGGTAAGGAATTTTATTGACCGAGGAGAAGGTGTGAGGCATTCCTCGAGTCCCGTGGTTCTAGCACGGTCGCTTTTATTGACATATTTTGACTTAAATTATTTTATAAATTATGTGAAGGCATAAGATAGCTCATTTTAATATACTAAATTTATTTAAGACTTGTAAAAAAAATGATTAAAGTAATTTTTAGAAAAATATTTACCAAGGTGTATTATTACATCCTTAAATTTTAAGTGTCTAAGAAAGATGTGTACACCGCATTCTTAATTGAGACGAATATTTTTTTTAAAAAAAAAATGCTTGAAATTTTCTAGCAATAAACTAATCTAGTAAAACAATTATCAATCTTTGTTAATGATAATGAAATAACAATAAAATAAAATAAAATAAAAATAAAGTGGATAATAATAATAATAATAATAATAAATATAATAATAAAATAAAATTAAATACATACGAAATTAGTTATATAATATTTAATTTTATTATGATTCCTCATATTATATTTATCTAAAAATAAAAAAAATCAGTTAATTAATACTTAAGAGATGAAGCAAAGATTCCTTTTTCCACTGAACATGCATAATGAACTTAATTTCCTCCTAACAAATTTCAACCAAATAATACAGTATAAATTTTTTTTTATTTATTAGTAAATCAAATATAAAATATCATAAAATTACAACTTTAACTATTGATAGAGAAAGATTAGTTAATTTATCGAAATAATTCTTAAAATTTATTAATGGTAATGAATAATTCTAATGATAAACATAATAAATAATAAAATATTCACAACTACTTATATATTATTTTGATTTTTATTATAATTCTAAAAATTATTCTTTTTAAAATAAATTAGTTAATTAAAAATCAATTAAAAATTCATTCAAAAAATTGAAATAAAGAAAAACAGAAAACGTATTATATAGGAAATTCCAAGGACCATTAAATAATTAGATCAAAATACAAGTCAACCATTCTTTTACAGATAAAAAAAATCAACAGAATATTCTATGAATTATACAAAAGAGCATCTGTATGGTTATGGTGTTCGACTAAGTCTGCCCGCCGATGATTAACTCCAGCAAGGCGCGGCAGTGATAAAAGGGGTGGGTGGGTGGGTGGGGGGGGGGGGGGGGGGAGGCCGGCGTGGAGAGAAAAAAAAAGGGGGGAAGATGGGACGGCTGGCCGGCGTGATGGTGCGCGGCAGATCTGGTAGGGGAGTCACAGCGCGACGGGAAAGGGAACAAGGGGGTCTCGATGGACGCGCCGGTTGGTAGTGGTCCGGCAAAGTGGAGCGGCGCGGCGCGGGTGGCCTCACTGGCCGTTTGGTCGCCATTTTTTTAACGACTTCCGAGGGAGTTTTGGTGGTTATTTGGCTGTATTTTAGATGAGTTTCCGGCGAGGAAAAAGGAAGTCCGGGCGCGATTGATGGTTGGTTTCCAGCAATAAGTGCCAAAAAAAATCAAATTTCTGAACTATTTTTCTCCTTTATTTTTAATTTTTTTTATTATTGATTTTTTCGTCGTTTGTTATACTGTGTGTGATATGTGCAGTATACAAATTGATAAATTACATATAAGTATACAGTGTGTGTAAAAGTCGGATTCTATAAATATATGTGTGTGCTGTGAATATATCCGTTAAAACATGTCCAAGTCCGTTGTACATGGTTTCAAATATTTACATAATCAGATATATAGTATAACTTATAATCATATTAATATCAACAATCAAACTTTTGCATATCAGATGATACATGAAGTCATTGAACAATAATTTATAAAATAACAATACAAAAACAGATAAAAACCTGTTTGATGAATTCAAACGATTGTAAGTACAGAATATTGCCACCGGAAACTCAACGGAAAACTGATTTCCACTTCAACTTTTCTTTATTTGGACTGATGATTTGCTCTCTGTTAATTTTCTCTTTATTTTTTTTATCTAATCCTCTGATGGTGAATGGCAAAAAAAAAATATCCGTACTCTGTGGGTCAAGAGTCCTATAAATAGGAAATTATTGGGGGGGGGGGATAGGGGAGGGAACAGTTACTTGAGAAAATTGAAGAATAGGTGTCTTTTAAGTCTTAAATGAAGGATTAGTGACATTGACCAACAGATAGAGTCAAACATTATTAGGAAACTTTATCAATTAATTGTGGACTTGATTAATATTTTTAAAACTTTCTAATCTTTTCAAAAATATAAATCAACCCAACCCACACACTCTTCAATCCAAATCAACCACTCTCTCCCCTCTCTCGACAGTTTCTCTCAACTCTCTCCCAACCAACAGTTCTGCAAAATTTATCCCTTCAACCCCTGACGACAAATAGTTGGGCTTCGAGTTCCCCTCTTCAATTTAATCAACATGTCTCTCATCCCTCTCTCGACAGCTCCTCTCAACTATCTCCCAACCAACTGTTCTGCAAATTTCTTATTTCAATCCTTGGAGACTTCAACATCCGACTATAAATAGTTGGGATTCCATTCCGGCCACAACAGCTTCAAATTCTTCATCGGTCCTTTTCTTCTTTCACAGGTAAAAATTTATGGCCTTTTCAGTTTTGAAGAAAACGAGGAACTTTAGCCAACTTCTCTTATAGTATTGGTTAACAATTTCAATATTTGTTGCACTAATTTGAAATGCGGTCTGAATAAAACCCTAATTTCTGGTATTTCTTCTCTTCTATTCTATTCTCTTTTCGAAGTGATTTATGATATTTTGTTGTTTGTTGCATTTTTTTTAAGTTTGATTTTTATTGTTTGTGTTTATAAAAACAAAAGGACAATTTGGTTTGATTTGTTCTGTTCTTATTCTTGATAAAAATGGTAAAATTGTTGTTTTTTATTTAACGAAATCGTGTTACTGTTTCCTCCGACAGATTACCCATCTGGTGCAACATATTAACCATCTGATGCAATAAATTCATCATATGATGCAATAGATCAACCATCTGATACACCAGAGGAACCATCAGATTATAATTCTGATGCAACAGATTAATAATCTGATGCAACAGCTTTACCATATGTTGCAACAGATTAAGCTTCGGATAAAAAATCTGATGCAACTAATTAACCATCTGGTGCAATGGAAGAACCATCAGATTAATGATCTAATGCAACAGATGAACCTCCTGTTGGATAAAATCCTACCAACTCTTCCTACAGAAAAAGTCCAAGACTTGATTTTTCCAACTGATCATTCATCTTCCGCGATAGACGGCCCTATGTTGGAAGAAATCTAAACAATATTGACAGTTGATAATTGTTTCAACAGATCATTCATATGTTGCAACAGATGTGTGACCTGTTGCACAGACCATTCATCTTTCTCAACAGATAAGTGATATGTTTTGTATAGTCGCAATAGATTACTCAGTCATTGCTATGGATTATTTAACTGTTCCAACTGATCACTCATATGTTACAACAGATGATGTTACAACAGTTGTGTGATCTGTTGAACAGACCATTCATCTGTCATAAAAGATGAGTGGTATGTTTTGTATTATTGCAACAGATTACTCATCCGCTGCAACAGTTTGGTTATATGATGCAATAGATATACTACCTGGTGCAACAAATCGATGATCTGTTGCACTTGTTATTTTACTGTTGTTCTTGTTTGATTTACTGTTATCCTTTTTTAACGATGCATTAATCAACAATAATATATTATTTTATGTTCTTATTAATTTTAGATAATATGGTTCCTAAAAGAACAGAAACTGAATCAAGTCCAAGTAAAGGAACAAGTAAAGCAGCTAGGCTACATCCACCACTCTATGAGTTTGCTGTACAAGCGTTATCTCAATCGGCAGCTGAATATGATGAACACGGGGAAGAGGAATATTTCAAAAGAGATGATATAGATGCTAATAGCCCTTCCACCAAAGAGCTGGTCAAAGCCTTCATCATTGATTGTTATCCTGTGTGAATGCAGTGCGATGGTGCCGCAAATTTAATGGGTGATTTCGTGGTTAAGTAAGCCATGGGAAAATCTTTCGACGCCTTCAGAAAAATACTTCGAGAACAAAAACTGGATGCTTATCTTAGGGACAGCTGCTTTGGGGAATATCTTGATTTGCCGGAGGACAACAATGCTCGTTTTCAAATGAAAATGGTATATGAACTTCTCAAGCGTAGGTTTATATATGAAAACAAAGATAAGATGGATGAGATGTGGATAAATTACTGTAGCATGTCTGTTTATTTTGGTTGGAAGGAGTTTGTCATAGTTACTGGACTAAAATATTATCCTCCTTCTCAAGTTATACCTATTCTAACCCAAAAAAAAACACCCCGCACAAAAAAAAAGGCAAAGGCAAGTCGTGTGATCGTGATGACCTGGTGTCCATTGTTGTTCCAAGCTTCAAAAACAAAAATTTGATAGAAGCATTGAAAGGTAAAGGACTTTCAAAGAAGCACAAGCACTCATTGTGTTTGGTTTGGTTTGTACATAATATTCTTTGGGCGAGATACGTTAACAACAACATAAGCCTCAATTTAATAAATCTCTCCGAGGATCTTGAGGCATTTAACAGCTATCCATGGGGGTATGAAAGCTTCAAAATAACTGTCAAATATTTATTGACTCCGTTAGCACCAAAGACAGTCAACTTATATGGATTCCCATGGGCTTTCATGGTAAATGTTTCTTTCTTATATTATGATATCATTCATTTTTTTCGCTAAATAATGGTTTTGATTTATTGGCGTTATTTTATAGGCTTGGGCGTTTGAAGCCATTCCTTATTTGAGACAACAAGTGAACTACCAGGAAGGAGTTTCCTGTCCAAGAATCTTGAGATGGTTGTCGGACAAAACTCATAAAAATGCAAAATTTCTTGATCTCTTCAACCCCTCGAAGGATGCAGTAAGTATAATTATAATTAATTTTTTCTTTTAATTAATATTTTTTTAATGATCTAATCATCATTCTAATATATGTAATGATTTATGTTAGAATGTGCATCCATCGCTAGTTCCGACCAATGAGAGTTGAAGATGCCATTTTTTCTTACTTTACGGTCTGTGCAAACTTTAGCGGACCCTAAGGTCATCGATAGAATAAAAATAGAATTGTTTGGAGCAACAACCATTACAAGAAAAATAATTTTGGAGGGTGGGCTTGTTGTTGTTGATGGAGCTGTTGGTGGTGGTAGTGGTGCTGCTGTTGGTGTTAATGATGCTCCTCTTACAGTATTTAAAGCAAACCATTATGATTATGATCATACTGGTTATACAGATTTTGCCTCTCCTAGCGAATGTTCTGCATGCAAATATCAAGACTGCAGGGCGAAACATGATGTAGTGATTAATGCTATTAATGCATTAACTATTTCTGTAAAGGAATTGACATGTAAGAGGGGTCTTATTCCATCAAAGAGGATTTTATTTCCATCCACTCCATTAGATATTAGGGCTAAGAGGAGAAGGAGAGTGATTTCCAGGGCATTATCAGGCATCCAAAAAAGCAAAATTGCAACTCCTCTGTCTGCGTGTTGCACTGAGCAACGTATAATGTCCAAAGGAGAGAAGCACGAGCTGAAGAAGGTGAATATATTATATGTCTTCTAACTGACAAAACAAACAGACATATATCTGTTTCAACAGATGACACATCTGCTGAAAATTAGCAAACAGATATATACATTTGTTGCAACAGTTGACTAACCTGTTGCACCAGATACTTTATCTGGTGCAATATATGTCTCATCTGTTTTAGCAAATCAAACAGCTCTTCGTACAGCTTTTATTTGTGCCAACAGATGACCTATCTGCTGCAACAGATGATTCATATGTTGAAATGGATGGATCCATTGGAAATTATCACACAGGGTCTTCCTCATGTAGAAATTTGTCCCAACATTAGATTCATTGTTGCAACAGAAATATAATATGTTTGGGACAATTTAAAATGAGAGAAAGACCTGTTTGATTTACTAGAAGAGATGAGTTATCCTTTTCCATTTTGTTGTATCTCTGTGATTAGCATTGACCAATTCTGGATTTCCAGGTGGATGTAGAAGAAGGTACTGCTGAACAGCATTGACAATATGCTACTCTTTTTATGGAAATACGGAAAACAGAAAGTGCAGAAACCGTACACAAGCGATAATGAAGATCCACGATGAGTAAAGCCGAATTCCATAGCACCGGATGAAGAACAACTTGTCCATACTGAGTAGATCTTTATAGCTTGAGCCTTTCAAAACAATCCTTGGCAGTATACTTAAACTGTTGTTGATGTATTTGTTAAGATCTGTACCCATAATAATTTTTTTACATTTCATTTATTCGTTGACTTATTTCAGCTAATTTATGAAGGCTTCGATTTATTTTATTTTGTCTACGAATTTTATTTATTCCTTAGATTTGAACTTATTAATTCAAAAGGAATACTAGATTCAAATATTGCAACAGATAATGTATCTGTTGCAACAGACGATACATCTATTGGAAAATTCGAACAAATTTAGACATATATTGCAACAGGTAGGTGATCTATTGGAATTTATCAAACAGGTCTTCCCACTGTTGCAACAGATGGACTTTAGATAAAAACATCAAGATAATGCAACAGATGACACATATATTGGGAAAAAAAGAACAGATTTAGACATATGTTGCAATAGATGGACTTTATCTGTTGCAACAGATGACACATCTATTGGAATAATCGAACAGATTTATACATATATTGCAACAGGTAGGTCATCTGTTGGAATTTATCAAACATGTCTTTCCACTGTTGCAACAGATGGATTTTAGATAAAAACATCGAGATAATGCAATAGATGACCAACCTATTGCAACAGATAAACTATATGTCAGAACAGGTAGGATAACTATTACAACGGATAGAGAATCTATTGCATTATAAAAATTCAACTTTTGTTGGACATAAAAAATTGTCACTACGTTTAAAAAGCTTAAAGTGAATTGAAATAAAAAAGGCGAAACCCATCGACGGTGTTCAGTTCAAACACCTAAAAGAAAATAGGCATCAAGTAGACATGTTCATTCTAAAGATGTAAAATAAAATAGGCATCAAATGTGTTAGTGTCAGTCCTGGCACATTTCGCTGACTTGCCGTCACTTGGCCCCCAATGGTCATTTTTTTTCCCCATTGTCTTATATATTCATCTTCCTCCTAAAATTTAACCCTAAATTCCCAAATCTTCATCTTCATCGTCATCTTCTTTTATCTACCCAAATTCTTCAAATTATTACTTTCATTTTTTTCAACTGACCTTGACAATGTCGAGCGCATCTTCCACTGTTTTTTGTGATAAAGATTTTTGATATTGTAAGTGTGGTCATGAAGCTCTGTTAAAGACGTCTTGGACTCAACAAAATCCGGGTCGTAGGTTTTTTACTTGTAAGATTTCAAAGGTAATATTTTTTTTATTTAATTAATTAGTTAATTATTGACTTGTAATTGTTTTTAATTGTGTTCTCTTTTTTATAGAAATTGGGTGGATGCGATTACTTTGGTTGGTATGAAGAACGACACCTTTCACAAGTAAATCGTGTAATCTGGGGTTTGCTGAACAAAGTCAAGGCTTCTGAAGAGAAACAAAATCGAGCAAGAAGATACTACATTATTGTCGTTATTGCTACTGGTTTGGTGTTGTTGGGCACATGGATATTGAAGCCTAATTGCTGAAATTTTCATGGTGGTGTGTGTATTTGCTACTGGTTTGTTTTCGACGAGCACATGGATATTCAAGCGTAACTGTTGGAAAATGTCAAAAAGATTTAGGCATATGTTGTAAAATTTAGGTCATCTGTGGAAATTATCAAACAGGTCTTCCCACTGTTGCAACATATTAGACTTAGATTGTTAGATTATTCATAGAAATTATCAAACAGGTCTTCCCACTATTGCAACATATTAGACTTATATTATTAGATTATTAGATTATTCAAACAGGTCTTCCCACTGTTGCAAAAGATTGACAATCTAATCTATTGCATTACAAAAAACTCAACTTTCATCAGAAAAATATTATTGCCACTACATGTACATGTAATAAAGTGAAGGGTGACTTGAAATTAAAAATTTCTATTTCACAGGCTCTTCTATATACACAGGCTTCAAGCGTCCAGTTAGTACCCCATAAGCCCAAACCTCTTGCAGGTTTTCCACAGAGTTGTCGCACAGAAAAGTCATTGGCTCGACCATTTCTGTGCTGGTCAGCAAACATTCGATGTGTGCAAGAGCGTGCGAGCCGCTCGCTTTAGAGGCATCATCTTTTGGAAGGATCATTCCCCCTTTTGACCTTTAAAATCCCATGATTTCTTCATCAATACTTACTTTGGCAAATGATTCATCAGTTTACTCTCCCTCAACAAGATGGGAAATAGCACCATCACTGGCTCCACGAGGAGAAAAATATCAGAATCGTCGATGAGAGGTACGTTGGAGTCATAAACATTGATCTTTCCCTCCTCGAGTAGTATCTCAATAGCCCGATAATGCATGTCGTTCATGCTAATGACTGCAAGAATCCTTTCTGCCTCGGTCCATCTCTTGCCGTCTGGATTTGGCCTGTCCCCTCTAACATATCTTAACATTTCTTCTTCATCCAAGACCAACGTAGAAACTAGGAAATCAAGTCCCACGCCAAGGGTTGGCGCCTTTCCATTGAGTTGATCGTACCTATCCTTGAGCTTCTTGCAGAAGTCGAGGTCCATTATTCTATCGGCAGCATCATAAGCTTCCCGGTACGTTAATTGCCTTTTCTTTATGAGGTAGAGAATTATGTCAACATGCTATGAGATAAGAAGTCAATTTTTAAAGAAGTCAATTTTTAAATAGGTTAGTAATTGTAAAGATGCTACGAATAGTCTATCTGTTGCATAGGGTTCTCTGAATCAATAATCCAATGCAACTTATGCAACAGATGGATAATAAGTTGCAACAGAACCACAACCAGTTGCACCAGTATACCCAGCTGTTGCAACAGATATGAAATCTGTTGCGTAGATTCTTCTTCATGGGGTAGATTAGAAGGGCTAGGTTAGGAAAAGTAAACTTTCCTTGTCCTCGTATGGCATACGCATATCAGTCATAGTCTAGAAGTCTTGGGGGCAAAAGGAGGCCTGGGGTAATCTGGTGTGCCTAGCTTGGCATTCTTGGCCTGTTGCAGATCCCATTTATTTTCGGTGCCAAGTTCCACATATATGTCTACCTTCTTGACTGGCCCCTGAACTTCAATAGCTTTTGGAGAGGGAGGAATTGTAATTTCTTTTGATTTCCGAGTGGAGAGTACGTCTCTAATTGCTCTTTTCTTTCTCCTAACCAACGTTGTAGGAGTGTGTGGCTCCCTTACCTTCTTGGATGGTATGACACACCTCTTGGATTTGAATTCCTCGATAGATTTAGAGATAGCCTCTACTTTTTTAAAGAGTTTATCCTATCTTTCCTTGCACTCATTGCATTCGCAACGATAACACGAGGGTGAAGAGAGGTGAGAGGAACCTGTGTAAGGGCGAAAAGGGGTGTTTTCAAACATATTTATTCTTAGGTAGTAGCATCAGCATGCCTTCCACCAATACCAACAACTCCACCAGAAGAAGCACCCGGATTTTCCTTAGTAAAAGGTTGGTCATGAAGAGCCTCAACATTAGGCTGACCTTGCCTAACTGCTCTTCTTATGGCTGTTGCTCCAGCCAATTCCTTCTTTATTAACTCCACCGTTGGGTCTACAATAGTATCAACATGACTAAAAGTAATATAAAAAGTCATCACCGACTCCTCCTCAGTAGGCACGATCCATGGATGCACAACCTATAAAAAAGAAAAAACAGACAAATGCATTTAAATCATATAATATAATAATTTTCACAGTTGGGCTATATTTTAAAAAAAAAAGATCCATCTGTTGCATAGTTTGCAGTATATGGTTAAAATCTATTTGAGTCTAGTTCAGAGAAACAGAGCAACACATGGATAATCTGATGTAAAATATCAATCATCTGTTGCAACAGCTGCACAAGATGGGTAATTTGTTATGCAATAGATAATTTGTACGTCACAATAGATGAACGATATGTTATCAGATTAAACATCTGTTGCATAATTTTCAGTAGATGGTTAATCTCTTAGGAGTTGGGTTCAGATAACCAAAGCCACAGATGGGTAATCTGATACAAGATATACCCCGTCGCAATAGATGTCCCATCTGGTGCATCAAATATAACATCTCATGCACCAGATATAACATCTGTTCAATATCTTTCTTATCTTTGAGTAGAATTATTTTACTTAAAGAAGACGTACTGCATCATCCGAAAGGTTAAAGAGATCAGCCTCCTTAATATTGGTGTTGCTCTTTGCAGCCAACCACCTAAACATCCTTGGATGAGAAACCTCATCCGGGTAATCTATTAACTGCTTTCGGAGGGGAGGAATGGCTTCAAATGCCCAAGCCTAAAAAGTGTAAACAGGAAGCAAGAAAAAAAAATCATAATAACTATATTCAATATAAACTAATGGATGAGCAAAATTAGTGATTAATTTTACCATGAAAGCCCAAGGAAAGCCGTATAATGTGGTCCTCTTTCTCTTTCTGACTCTCTAATTCCTTCTCTTTCTCACTTTTATTTTCTTCATCACTATCTACGGACCCTTGTCCACCTCCCTCAATGTTGTTTTCACATCTCTCCTCAGCTTCACTTTTCCCTGACTGAGATTGTTCAGGAAGGTCCTCCGAATCCCTCTGTACTGTAGCCTTTTTTTTTAGCGGTCAGACATTGATCCACTTTCACTTTCTTTTCTTTTGGGAGACATGTTTTACCTACAGAAAAAGAAAAACAAAAATTACATTACAGTTGATGTATGCATAGATTTTAAAAAATACATTACAAACACCACGAATACCTACACACCAACAACCACCACCACAAACACCACCAACCAATGCCAACAAATAAACAAACACCACGAATACCGACACCACCACAAACACCACCAACCAATGCCACCACCGGTGCCACCATGACGACCACCAACACTACCATCACCACCACCACCAACACCATCCAACTATACCACGACAGTCAACAGAACACTGCGACGGAAACTAGGGATTTCTCGAGTTCTTCCTACAATTTTACCATCAAAACTCAAAATTGTAAACCCATTATCGAAGATAATACAACTAAAAGTTTTATTTTTCATCATTAAATTAAAAGCCCTTATTTTTTAGAAAAAAAAATATAGAGCTCTTCTCAAACTCTGTTGCCTACGAAGACAAAGAAAACGACTGATACAAGCAAGAATGATGTCAAAAATAACAACCATGTGGTCGTAAATGAGAAGAAAAGCGATCTGTTGTGGAGGGTTGAGAAAATTTGTTGAGTAGTTGTTGTCTGTACTGTATTGTTGAGTGAGAATGAGAGAGAAAGATCCAGATCTTGAGATTTGAAATGATGAAACATTTTGTATGGGTTGATTTGTATTTTGGAAAAGAATGACTAGTAGTTTCTAAAATGTTAATTTGGTCCAATATGATCTTAATTATTTTTAAAATCATAAAATATATGCGTAATTTTTAAAATCATATAAAAACAATTGAAGTTGTAGTTGACCGAGTACTCTAGGAGGTGACCCTGTGAAAACTCATCCCTGGTCCTAGATTAATCAAATTAGGAGTCTAACATATGAACTCAATTGAAATTGTAAAAAACAAATATTCATCATGTTGCGTCAGATTTCTCATCTGTTGTAAATTATCAATCAAATTAGGTAACAACAGATTACGAATCTAATGTAAATTATCAAACAAATTAAGTCATCTGTTGCGACAGATTACCCATCTGTTGTAAATTATCAAATGGATTGTTATATGTTGCAATAGATTACCTATATGTTGTAAATTATCACATAGGCGTTGCCATCTGTTGTGGCTGACCCTATGAGAACTCACCCCTAGTCCTAGATTAATCGATAGTTTACCCTATGAGAACTCACCCCTAGTCCCAGATTATTCAATCAAGGTATTAGTACCCTAGTCCTAGATTAATCAATTAAGGTATTAGTCTAACATATGAGGTAGTAAGAATCAGTTTGGCTCAAATTGATCGATCGCCGACTCTGGTCGGGAGGAACGCAGTACCGTTTTATCATGCAATTGACAAAAGACTCAATTGAAGTTGTAGTTGACCCTATGAGAACTCACATTCAATTAAGGTATTAGTCTAATATATGAACTCAATTGAATTATATATAAACAAATGCTCAACCTGTTGCAACAGATGTCTTTTCTGTTGGATCAAATCAAACAGATTATGTAATCTGTTGCAATATATTACACATCTGTTGTAAACTATCAAATAGATTAAGTCATCTTTTGCAACAGATTACCCATCTGTTGTAAATTATCAAATGGATTGAGTCATATGTTGCAATAGATTACCCATCTATTGTAAATTATCAAATTGGCGTTGTCATCTATTATAGTTGACATTATGAGAACTCACCCCTAGTCCTAGATTAATCAATTAAGGTATTAGTTGGATATATGAGGTAGTAAGAATTAGTTTGGCTCAGAGTGATCGATCGACGACTCTTGTCGGGAGGAACGCAGTCCCGTCTCATCATTCATTTACCAAAAGACTTAATTGAAGTTGTAGTTGACCCTATGAGAACTCACCCCTAGTACCAGATTATTCAATTAAGGTATTAGTTGAACATACAAGATAGTAAGAATTGGTTCGTCTCAGAGTGATCGATCGATGACTCTTGTCAGGAGGAATGCAGTACCGTCTCATCATACAATTGCCAAAAAACTTAATTAAAGTTATAGTTGACCCTTTGTGCTCATTCATCCATCCCTAATTCCACCTAGATCAATGTAGGTACTATTATTAATCTTAACATTAAGTTAATGAGAACACATTTTAACTCAGAGTGATCGATCTACGACTCGGGTCGGGATGAACGCAATACTAACACCATGCAAATGCAACGACTCAATTGGATTTGTAATTGACCCTGTGAGCTCATTCATTTATCCCTCGTTACACCTAGATCGATGTAGGTACTATTATTAATCTTAACATTAAGTTAATGAGGAGCTTATTCTTTCATCCCTAGTCCATCCTAAATCAATTGCAATGAAATCCATTGCAACAAACAACTGAGTTGTTGGAGAATTTCAAACAGATAAAAATATATGTTGCAATAGATGACATTTATTATTTAATTATCAAATAGACATTTGCATCTGTTATGACGGATGACTGAGGTATTGAAAATTTTCAAACAGATATTGATATCTGTTGTAACAGATGACATTTTTAATTTAGTTATCAAATGACATTTCCATCTGTTGTCACAGATGACTGAGCTATTAGGATTTCTCAAACAGATATCTAAATCTGTTACAATAGATGACATATCTGTTTGAAAATCTTTTTGTTTTCTTTTAATTTTAAATCAAGCTACTGCCCGAGTAGATAAAGTAGTAGTACTACTAAAGGTGGTAAAAAATATTTCTTGGATAACTCAAAAATCTCATTGAGTTGTCTTGTCCTGTCTTTTCAATGTCACCCATTTTCTTCCTCGTGCCCCTCAAATTATTAATGAATATTGAAACCCCTAATACTTCTTCCTTTTCATATTGACTTGGAACTCCCATCAAGAAAATATTAATTAGGGGTTTATTTTACTTCCAAATTAGCCTTATTAATTATGCTTTGTAAATATAAATTTGAATAAATACACTTTGTTTAGTCATTTAATATTAAGGGTAGTGCATCTAGAAATTAGAATTATCTCATCTCTTCCCTCCTCTCCTTCAGCCCTAAATCTCTCATCTTTTTTCTTTCTATCCTCTTTAGGGTTATCAAAGCCTTTTTTTTCTCTCCTCTTTCTCAAAATTTTCATTCGGATCTAAACCGATCGATATCCATATCGTATATTCCTCGACTAAAATTGTTGTTTTGACCCCCTTTTGACATTGTATGATATGATTCACTATTGCTCTTTCATTCTCGTCTTCTTATTGCAACTTTATTTACATTTTTTTATTTATTTCATTACCATTTTCCCATATCATATTTATTTAAAAATTTGAAGGAACTTTTAATTGTTGAACAAACATACTGAGAATTTTTTTTATAAGATGGGAAAAAAAGTCATCTGTTGGGAGAAGCTTAAAAGCCTTGTTGGAAGTATCTTTTTTTTTATGTATTTTGTTTGTTTCTTTGTTATTGATGTTGTTATTGATGTTGTTGGTGGGGCTGGCATTGTTGGAACTTGTGGTGTGGTGGTGTTGGTGGGTTTGGCATTGTTGGAACTTGTGGTGTGGTGTGGTTTAGACGGTGGGTGCTTCTTAGCTTAAAAATAGTGGAGTCCGAACAATCAACACAAGGAGTAAGGGAGAAAAAAATAAAAAGTTTAAAGTGAATAAGAAGAGAAGAGTTGGTTACCAAAATTTAAAAAATATGTGCTGAGTGGGAATTGAACTCAAGACCAAAAAAAATAAATATCCTTAACCACCCATAAACAACAACTAGGCTAACCAAACAACTCTTACTATGGGTGCTCACTGATTAGATTATATACGTTTTTTTCTTTATTTCCACATACATATATAAAGTTCGATACGAGTTCAGTCTGTGCTCGCGCATCCGGGGGACTCCATGTGGGTCCGTCCCTTGTTGTTGACGGTGTTGGAACATAGGATGTATGCTTCTTTGTAGTTGATGGTGTTGTTGGAACAAATGTTGTTTTTTTCTTTGTTGTTGATATTTTTTATTTGTTGTTTATAGTTTATACTGTTGTTGATGTTGTAACAGACGGAGGAACTGATGTAATAAATCAAACCACAAGCAAGGCTGTTATGTATTCCAACAGACTCCATATCTGTTGCATCAGACTCCATATCTGACGCAACAAACTCCACATCTGACGCAAACTATCCGGGATCTATGTGTTGTGTGTGTCACTTAAATAAAACTGGTGACTTTATTAATATGTAAATTAAAAAAAACGAATCTAAATACAACATTTTATCTTTTTGTTGTATTTCCGAAAGAAACAGATTGGTAATCTGTTGCAAAATCTATTTTCCTATCAGATAACTTACAATATATGGACAATCTTTTGCAACAGATTTATATATCAGTTTGCTATTCCATCAGCTGTGGCATCTGTTGCAACTTGCTAATCATCTGTTTATTCAATTTCATCGAGAGCAATAGATTTTTCTTAACACTTCTTGGCCAAACTCAATTTTTGCTCTTGGACTGCTTCTCTTTTTTTCTTTGCATCCTTCAAGCTGGCCTCTAAATTCAATTTTTGTCCTCAATCCAATAGCAAATATTTAGTTTGGTTGAAGGATGCAAAGAAAAAAAGAGAAGCAATCCAAGAGAAAAAATTGAATTTGGCCAAGAAGTGTTTAGAAAAATCGATTGCTCTCGATGAAATTGAATAAACAGATGACTAGCAAGTTGCAACAGACGCCACAGCTAAAGGAAAAGCAAACTGATATATCCATCTGTTGCAACAGATTGTCCATATGTTGTAAGTTATCTGACAGGTGGAATATATTTTGCAACAGACTACCAATCTTTATCTTTCGGAAATACAACAAAAAGATAAAATATTGTGTTTAGATCCATTTTTTTCTAATTTACTTATTAATAAAGTCACCAGTATTATTTAAGTAACACACACAACACATAAATCCTGGATAGTTTCAGCATTATTGCATTAAATCCCGGATAGTTTGCTAATTACATTTTATCCCGGAATTTCGAATTATGATACATATGTTAAGCAGTGATACATATAGCATATGTATCACTAGTAAATATGAATCCGGGATTTTATGTAATTTTTTAAAACATTAAGGGATATTGTGTAATATGGTGTCTTAAATATGGGATTTGTGTAATTTTTCCTTTTAAGGAATGTGAACAGTCGTGGCTTTTTTTTACTAAGTCCAGTCCCTTCCAACTCTCAATCATTTTATAAATAGATCCCCCCGGCCTACTCACTCACTCTCACTCACTCTCGTTCATTCTACTATACTTACAATACTAATATGTCAAATACAAATTCATACAAGAAGGTTCATATCGAGTCCTTGTAGGAATTTCAAAGGCAGTTTGATGAACTCTAAAGGGATTTGGCCGACTTCCGAGCAAGGCTGAGGAGGGCCCTGCTACTGCCGGATAAAAATTGTCAGGTTGACAATAATAATAATAATAATTAGGTTATATTTTTTCTTTCTTTTAGCGTATGTATTTCCCTTTTTTATATCCGATCTACCTATAAGGGATTTAAAAAAATCCATGTATATGTTTGGTTTGGTTTGGTCGATTTTGAATTTTTAATTCTTATTCAATATTTAATTATCATTCTATTTATTCCCTATTCAAAACATGTCGGCGGTTGGAGTTAGGGATGCGGTCATGATGAGAAATTCTCCTAAAAATGGTTTGTTAATAAATAATAAGGAACTAAATGATATTATAATCGTAAAACAAAGATTATTTAATTTTAAAAAAGTCACAACATTGGATTAATTTAATTAAGATATATATATATGATGATATGATTTTTTAAAAAAAAAAAAGTTAATGAATAGTCGTGACTGTGACTTTTGTCTAAACACATTCAACAAACAAACAAAAATAAAAAACGTTTCTGATGCATCAAATTCCTCATCTGTTGCGACTTATGAATCAGTTAGAGAAATCAAAAAAGCTCCTTAAACAGATGGTCGATTTATAGCAACAGATGGTATATCTGTTGAAATAGATGGGTTATCTGATGCAAAAGATATACAATTTGTTTCCATAACTCAATTAATAAAAATGATTTTTAAAGAAACAGAAAGATTAAGTCACCACCAGCTTGATTTAATTAAGTCATTTCTTTTCACAGAAAGGAATAAGGAAATAAATGATAAACACAATTTAAACTGTAAAAAACTCACCAGAAATATTCTTGTTTTTAAATCTTCTTTATTAATTTATATAAAGAAGAATATTAATTAAAAAGTCAGAAAATTTGGATGTCATGAAGATAAAAAAAAAATTAAAAGATATATATATTATATGTTGCAACAGATATATTATCTGATGCAACAGTTGAACAATTTGTTGCAACGGATGATATATCTATTGTAATAGATGATTTATCTGATGCAATAGATATATAATCTATTGTGCAACTCAGTGTAAAAAATAAACGGTTACTGGAAAAACTAATTATTTTAATAATTATAAAGCTAAGCTTCAAGCTGAAAAGTCATGACCTATCATAATATTGATTAATTTAATTAAGTCATAACTTTTTACAGTAATCAAGAATGTCATTAATAAATGGAGGTGAACAGTTGTGCCATTAAATATGCTTTATTAATTTATATAATTAAAAAGTCAGAAAATTTGGATGTCATGAAGATAATATATTTTTTTAAAAATATATATATATTATATGTTGCAACAGATATATTATCTGATGCAACAGGTTATCTATTTATTGCAAATCATGATATATATGTTGTAAAAGATGATTTATCTAATGCAACAGATATATTATATGTTGTCCAAGTCGGTGTGAAAAAAAACGGTTCCTGGAAAGAACTAATTATTAATAATAATAAAGCTAAAAAGTCATGACCTATCATAATATTGATTAATTTAATTAAGTCATAACTTTTTACAGTAATCAAGAATGTCATTAATAAATGGAGGTGAACAGTTGTGCCTATAAATCTGCTTTATTAATTTATATAATTAAAAAGTCAGAAAATTTGGATGTCATGAAGATAATATATGTTTTTAAAAATATATATATATTATATGTTGCAACAGATATATTATCTGATGCAGCAGGTTATCTATTTGTTGCAAATCATGATATATCTGTTGTAACAGATGATTTATCTGATGCAACAGATATATTATATGTTGTCCAAAATAATGTAAAAAAAACGGTTCCTGAAAAGAACTAATTATTAATAATAATAAAGCTGAAAAGTCATGACTTATCATAATATTGATTAATTTAATTAAGTCATAACTTTTTACAGTAATCAAGATTGTCATTAATAAATGGAGGTGAACAGTTGCGATTTTTTGCCTAACTCATTCAAGTTCAATCCTCTATAAATAGGTCCCTCCTTACTCAATCGCTCGTTCTACTACACACTATTTATTCCTCGCTCTTGTTACACCTTCAACTACTTTCTCTTAAAAGACTTGATAGCTTTTTCCTGTCTCTGGTAAGTTTTTTTCTTGATTTTTGTGTAAATATACGTTGTATTACCTTACATTACATTCGAATTCTTTCTTTTCTTTACTTTTGTATTTACGTATGTGTTTTGTCAACTTATGCGTTTTTTAGATATGGCTGATCCTGTGTGGGATGTTGCTATTTTACGAGACGCCATGAGAGAACTGCAGAAGGAGGTTCATGACCTGCATTGGGAGTTGGCCGCCGTCAGAGTAAGGATGTTGCGGGAGATCTGCAAGCTGCGGAGGGCGCTGCTGCAGCCCTTTGAAGATTGGTCGGCTGGCCATACAAATAATAATGATGTTAATAATGTTGATAATAATAATTAAGCTTTTTTGTTGTTATCTATGTATTTTATTTTTTTTGTTTTATAAAAAATTATGTTTGATGCACTTGACTTTTTATTTCTTATTTAATTTTCGTGTTGTCTATTTCTACTTCTTAACAAATGACATGTCTACAATTAAGGAATAATTTGATTCCAGTATCAATAGCAAGAACATATGAGTTATCTGTTAGGTTTTGTGTGTGACAGGAGCTGTATTTTGTTGTTCGAAACATATTAGTAATCTGATGAAACAGATTATTTATCTGTTGAAACAGATTACTAATCTGGTGCAACAGAATACCCATCTATTCGATTCATAATCATATTACGGGCACCTAGAACCCTTAAACATGAATCCAAAATGAGTCTACTGTTACAACAGAACATTTATCTGGTGCCGCAGATAATAGATCTGTTTAAACAGATTGCTCTTGTATTGCATTCATGTTCGCGTGCAAACTATTATTGAAAAAATAACACACTAGCAGTTACCCAGATTCAACAAAAAAGCATAATCTGACTTACCAAAGTCTTCTCTCAAGTAAATTCCAAAGTTGAAAGTGATTTACGAAACAAAATTTGACATAAGAATTTGGTCAAAGAGCAGCAGTTGGGGTAACAACAACAACAAAAACAATGGTCAACAAGAAGAATATGAAGTTGATAATAAAGTATAAGATGATGATAATGAATCAAAAGATGATGAATAAAGCAGCAGCAACAATGAACAACAAATATCGCGAAGAGAGAGAAAATAACAACGGATGAGGAGAGAGAAAAAGATGCCTTTTTTCCCTTCGTTCTCCGTTATATATTAACTAACATTTGAATCAAAGTGTAAATTTAAAAACTTGTGGTTTATTTTGAAATTTTCCAAACTTTCTTAAACCATAATGAAGTAATTGTCACCTCTACTCAATTATTAAGACTTGTGTCACCTACACATCATTTTAAAACTCTTTTGTCACCTGTGGCCCAAACCCCCCAGTTACTTAGGATAGGAATGTGTTTTTAAATTTTGAAATAAATTATTATTATTATTATTATTATTATTATTATTTAAAAAAATAGAAGACAATAATAAAAATAATAATAATTATAATAGTAACATTTAATTAATTTTATGTTTAAGAAAAATATAATAAAATTTACAAATAGTTAAAATAAATAAAATAATACCAAAATTATTAATTTATTAAAATTTAGAAAACAAAAATATATATTTTATATTATTATTAGTTTTAATATCTCAAAATTAACTTTACTTAATTATTTATTTTTAACTAAAAATTTATTAAAAATAAAAATAATCATCAAAAAATAATAAATGATTAAATATTAAAAATTGAGGGAGGATCAAAAATCACGTGTCTACATTTTTGCCCCTCTTTGTGTGTAATCTCGAAGAGTTTTCATACAAAGAAGTAGACAAGACATGATTTTTGACCCTCTAATTATTTGAAAGGTAAGGATAAAATAAAATTAAAATAAAAGAAAACAATGTGACCGAGTCCTATTTTTGGACAACCTACCTATCCCGGGTTATAAGGGAATCAGGTCACGAGTAGTTAAAAAGTAATTTGGTGAGATAGAAATTTAAAGTCGAGTGGGATTCTGTAGAGTTTCCGGTTGACGACTTTTGCCTTTACATTCAATTGACTAATAAAGATCAAAAATGAAAAATACAAAAAATTACAATCTCTAGAATCGTGATTCAAGCCTTCGCGACTTGAATTTGAAAATTCACCCTATTCTTCAGGTGGGATCCTGGACTTACAACTTCTTCACCCTGTTCTTCAGGACGGGCTCCTGGATTTACAACTTCTTTACCCTGTTCTTCAAGCGGGCTCCTGGACTTCCAATTTCCCCACCCTGTTATTCAGGCGGGCTCCTGACTTGCAACTTCTTCACCCTATTCTTCAGGCGGGCTCCTGGACCTCCAATTTCTTCACCTTGTTCTTCAAGCGGGCTCCTAGACTTATAGCTTCTTCACCCTGTTCTTCAGGCGGGCTCCTGTACTTACAACTTCTTCATCCTGTTCTTTAGGAGGGCTCCTGAACTTAAAGCAAATAGTGAAATAGAAAAATAACATCCCATTCTTCAGGAGGGTCCTGGTTAGAAAATAAATTCACATTCTTCAGGAGGGTCCTGAGCAAAAAATAAATTCTCATTCTTCAGGAGAGTCCTGAGAAAAAAATAAATTCTCATTCCTCAGGAGGGTCCAGAGCAAAAAATAAATTCCATACAACACATAAAATTTTTGCCCCAGTTTGTACTGGAAAAATTTATGTGTCACTGAATCTTAACATATCTCGCAAAGAATAAAGTTTACCATGACCGAGATCCAGTATCGAATGATGTAACCATGCTTCTTGCATTGAGAAGTGTGAAATCGCATCCTTTATCTGAAAACAATTATTTCATCTTTGTTCCAAACAAAGAAAAATTGTGAGTTTTAAAACGCGTGGTGGTTGGTTTGTGGCATTCATCTTTTGAAAAGGCCGCTCTCGCACTTGCCATGATCAACTCTTTTCCAATCCATAATAATATTCATTGAATTGTCATACTTCTGACTCAGAATTCTAACTACTGAGATCCTCAACTCAAATCATATTTCTATTGTATGATGCTTCTGAGTTTAGCTTCCAATACATCCCTTAGATTTTCACGAGTTTAAAATGGTCAAATCACAATCATCTTGAGTATCGTACTTTTACATTGAAACATTGTCTATGTGCATCGACCCTTTGTCTTGCTTTGTACTCTTAAAGGAGTTGGTAGCGAGTTTGCAGTCCTTTCTCACTCGACCTGACGTGATTTTAACTCAAAAGACAACAAAAAAATTTCGTTTGATGACAAGGACACAAAAAATTAAAAAATAAAATAAAACAAAAAGAAAAAGACAATAGGCATCTCTTTTTTAAAAAACAAAGAGAAAACTTATCTGAATGTGGAAACCGATTCTGGTGATTATGACATGCATTTTGAATCAAACAACCAGATCTATCCACACCAATCATTACAACTTTTGTCCACTTATTGAGCTTGAAATTAAGTCAATCTTGAACTTGTTTCTTCTTGATAACAACCTTTCTTCGGCTAGTGGCACCTCAATGGGTTTTTTCCAACGAATACATCTCTTTTTCATTTCTGTCTCCACTCAGAGTCGTCTTATGGTGCCCGAAAGGGTTTTCACCAATAAGATTTTTTCATTTTTTCATTTTTTCATTTTTTCATTTTTTCATTTTTTCATTTTTTCATTTTTTTATTTTTTCATTTTTTTTTAAACAAACACCCAAAATATGAAATATCAGGCACTCATAACGTGTTTAGCCTTGACATTCTCAAAGATTGATCCGAAGGTCTTTCTTTGGAAGATAAGGGGTTGAATTCCGATGCATAATCTTAAATTGCTGGCACACTTCTTGCATCAAATGGCTATTGAGATTTGCAGCATTATTCAAGACAATTATATGTGGAATGCCGAACCGACAAATAATGTTGGAATGAAGAAAATCAACCATCACTTTCTTGGTCACTGACTTGAAAGTCGTTGCTTTCACCTACTTCGTGAAATGATCAATGGCTATCAAGATGAACCTATGTCCATTCGAGATCTTTGGTTCAATTGGTCCAATTACGTCCATTCCCCAAGACACAAAAGGCCATGGAGCAGTCATTGTATGCAACTCAGATGGAGGGGAATGTATCAAGTCTCCGTGTACCTAGCATTCATGACATTTACGAACGAAATTGATGGAATCTCGCTCCATGGTGAGCCAACAATAACCTGCTCAGAGTATTTTCTTTGCCAAAACATACCCTCTCATGTGTGGTCCACAAATCCTAGAATGTACTTCAGTCATGATTTTTTAAGCCTCTTTAGCATCTACACACCTCATAAGTCCCAAATCAAAAGTCCTCTTATACAAGAATCCAACACTTAAGAAAAATCCACTCGACAAACGTCGAATGGTTCTTTTTTTATAACTATCGACATGTACAGGATATTTCCCAGTCTGAATATATTCTTTGATATCATAGAACCACGGCTCCCCATCAAGTTATTCTTCAACCACATTGAAATATGCATGTTGATCATGAATCTATATATGCAAAGGGTCAATATAAGTTTTGTCAGGATGTTGAAGCATCGAAGATAAGGTCGCCAAAGCATCAGCAATCTCATTATGAGCTCTGGGAATGTGTTTGAACTTTACTAATACAAATCGTTGACATAGATCTTGCAAACAACCTTGATATGGTAGGAGCTTTGAATCACGAGTCTCCCAATCTCCTTGGATTTGATGGACTAACAAATCTGAGTCTCCTAACACTAACAGTTCTTAGATTCCCATGCCAATAACTAATCCCAAATCCAGAATGCAAGCTTCGTATTCTGCCATATTATTGGTATAATAGAATCGAAGTTGGGCTGTTATAGGATAATATTGTCCTGATTCAGAAATAAGAACTGCTCTTATCCCCACTCTATTTACATTAGCAGCTCCATCAAAAACAACTTCCAGCCTGAATGATAATCATCAGAAATAACTTTATCAACATACAATACCTCATCATCTGGAAAATAAGTCTTCAATGGCTCATACTCCTCATCAATAGGATTTTCAGCCAAATGATCCGCCAAGGCTTCAGATTTCATTATAGTTCATGTCAGATAAATAATATCAAACTCTGTGAGCAACATCTGCCATTTTGCGAGTCTGCTTGTGGGCATAGGCTTCTGAAAAATGTACTTTAAAGGATCCATACGAGAGATGAGGTAAGTAGTATAAGATGACAAGTAATGTTTTAGCTTTTGGGCTACCCAAGTTAAGGCACAGCACGTCTTCTCAAGAAGAGTGTACTTAGCCTCATAAGTGGTAAACTTTTTGCTGAGGTAGTAGATGAATTATTCTTTTCTGCCCGTGACATCATGTTGACCCAATACACAGCCAAAAGAATTGTCTAACACAGACATATACAATATCAAGGGTCTGCCTGGCTTTGGAGGAATCAAAATAGGCGGATTCAACAAGTACCTCTTAATTCTATCAAATGCTTCTTGACATTCTTCAGTCCAGTCAACTTTAGCATTCTTCTTTAATAACCTGAATATTGGCTCACAGGTTATTGTAAGATTAGCAATGAATCTACTGATATAATTCAACCTTCCAAGTAAGCTCACCACCTCTGTTTTATTTTTTGGTGGAGGCAGATCTTGAATAGCTTTTATTTTTGAACGATCTAACTCAATGCCACGTCGACTGACTATAAAACCCAAGAGTTTTCTTGATGGAACTCCACATACACATTTTTCTGGGTTAAGTTTGAGATCATACCTCCGAAGCCTTTCAAAGAATTTTCTCAAATCTTTGACATGATCAGATTGCTCTCTCGACTTAATGATCACGTCGTCCACATAAACTTCAATCTCTTTGTGCATCATGTCATGAAACATTGTGGTCATTGCCCTCATGTAAGTTACCCCATCATTTTTAAGTCTAAAAGGCATGAATCGATAACAATATGTCCCCCATGGCGTAATAAATGATGTCTTTTCCACATCTTCTGGATCCATAATGATATGGTGATACCCCGCATAACAATCCACAAAAGACGCAAGATCATGTTTGGCACAATTGTCCAACAAAATATGAATATTGGGAAGTGAAAAATTATCTTTTGGACTTGCTTTATTTAAATCATGATAATCAACACACATCCGAACTTTTCCATCCTTCTTTGAAACAGGGATAATATTTGCCAACCAAGTAGGATATTGGGACACTCGAATGACTTTAGCCTCAAGTTGCTTTGTGATTTCCTCTTTGATTTTAAACTCATGTTATTTTTTATCTTTCTTAGATTTTGCTTAACAGGAGGAAAAGCAGGATCAATTGGCAACTTGTGAACTACCAAATCAGTGCTTAAACCAGGAATATCATTATAAGACCACGCAAAGATGTCTTTATACTCACGCAAATCTTTAATTATATCTTTCTTTTATTGTGGTTGAGCATGTACACTTATATTAGTCTCCCTAATATTTTCATGATCTCCTAAATTGATCGCCTCAGTTTCTTCCAAATTGGGATTTGTCTTATTCTCAAACTGTTTGAAATATTTGCTTATATCCTCAAATGATTCTCCTTCATCGTATTCAACTTCTTTATTCATTATTTCAATATTAGATTTGGGTTTTTAAATCTCGTTGACAATCCTTCATACATGTCATATCATTAGAATCGGCATAGAAAGAATTGTATAATAGAAAATGAATAAATAAAAATCAGACTCAAAATAAAACGAAGGGAAACTACGCTTTATTAAAAACATAGATAGAAAGAGTTTTAACCTAAAATACCAAGTTTAAAGTTCTGAATTACAACACTAGAATGATTCAAATTACAAGAGTAAAAACAAACAAACTACTAAGATTGTAAGAAAAACAAACAATCTACCAAGACTCCTTTATAATAGGGAGAAGAGTGGCCTCTCAGTTGTTAAGCTGGACATCAGGGCCGACAAACTGAACATCTGCATTGTTGGTACCTTCCCTAATTTCAACCATATCAGCTTCAATGAACATATTTTGAAAAAGGCCAATCAAATTTGTATCATCATCATTCATTGATTCTGCAGCAGGTAACTTGGAGGATCCAACAACACTAAATTTGATGAAAGACTCGTGAAGTGGTGGTATCGGCTTGGTAAGTGACCATGACTCTTTCTTACACTTTTTAACCTTCTTTATATCTTTAGCAGTAGGCTCTTATACCAAACCAAAAGTACCAAAGTTCTCATAGAGGTTTACCGGATGAACTATGCCTTTCCAAAGTATCCCTTGACCTTTTCCTGGTTCGAAACCATGTTTCAACATTTCATTCACTACCATAACAGATGCAGAGGACAATTGTGGTCTTGCGATGAGATTCCCCTTGAGGATATGCTCAACAGCCACTACCTCAGAAGCTTGATGAATTAACACATTATCTGCAGTATCTTCTTCGATGGAGAAAACAAAGTAGTCTTTATAAATGGATAAGTCTCCTTCACCATGAACAATTATTTCTTGCCTGTCGTGTTCAAATTTGACCAGTTGATGCAATGTTGACGCGACTGCTTTAGCCCTATGAATCCATGGCCTTCCCAATAACATATTATATAAAGTTCCAATGTTTAGCACTTGGAAATCCATAGTAAACTCCACAGGTCCAATTGTCAATATGATCTCTATTTCACTAATGGCATCAGTTTTTTATCCGTCAAAACCTTTGACGCATACATTATTAGGTCGGATCTTTTCCAGATTAACATTCAACTTTTGAAAAGTTGACATAGGATAAATGTTCGCACCTGATCCTCCATCAATTAACACTCGAGTGATGATGGAATGATCACATTTCACAAAAATGTACAGACCTTTGTTATGCTCAGTACCTTCCATATGCAATTCATCGTCTGAGAAAGTAATTTTATTTGCTTCAAGGATCCTTCCAAGAACTTTTTCCAGATGATTCACTCTAATCTCACTGGGAACACATGCTTCATTAAGAATCTTCATTATAGACTTGTGGTGTTCCTCTGAATGTATCAATAAAGACAACAAAGAAATCTGTGTTGGTGTCTTCTTCAACTGTTCTACAACAGAATATTCTGGAAATTTCATTTTCTTTAAGAATTCTTCAGCTTCTTCATCAGTGACAGGCTTCTTGGTTGTCATTTGTTCTTCACCACCTTGTTTATTCTTTCTTAACTCTACTGGAGCATAACATCTTTCAGATCGAGTTAATCATCCTACTTTATCTACATCTTCAGTCACTTCTTTCCCCTTTTGCATCACCACAACACAATTATAATTCCAAGGGACTGCCTTAGTATCAACCATAGGAAGCTGTGACACTGGTTTAATAACAATAGGAGCTATGGGAGCTCCTTTTATGATTAAAAGAGGCTAATTGGATCTTTCGGGAATAATGAGTTTCGTCTTTATTTAACTTGACCCAATATTTTCTGAAATCTCTTTCCCCACAACCAAGGAAACATTCGATGATTCGGGTTTTGTTATCACCACCTCCGCTTCTGCAGGCTTTTCTTTTGTCAAATCCACAGCATTTGCTGATTTTTTCGAATCAGTTTAATTGTAATGATCGGCTTAAAGGAAATCATAGCATCTTCACCGCTGAGTATCACTTCGAGCATGTTTGTTTCATTATGATCTGGCAGTGGATTTTGATTGACATTTTGAGCATCTGGACTTTCTATCATGATCTGTTGGGTATTAATCAACTCTTGAATGAATCTTTTTAGATACCAACATTTCTTTGTGTCATACCATGGGGCATCAGAATAGTATTCACATCTTCTAGAATAGTCTAAGTGCTTTGGAGGAGGATTTGAGTTCCTTCTCTCAATTGGGTTTAGAACATTACTTTTTCTCAGCCTATGAAATAAAATGGTGTAAGATATTCCAATAGGAGTGAAATTATATTTTACTATGTTATCCCCTTTAAGGTCTGCTCTAGGCCGGAAATTAGACCTGGGAGGGCCTCTTTGAACTTGCGGGACCGGTAGATGATTTTGGGTGGCTGGTTCACGCCATTCTTCTTACCCGTAATGGTGTGCACCAGCCATTCAAAATCATCTACCGGTCCCATAAGTTCAAAGAGGCCCTCCCAGGTCTAATTTTTGCCCTAGAGAAGACTTTAAATGGGATAACACAGTAAAAGATAATTTTACTCCTATTGGAATATCTTATACCATTTTATTTCATAGGCTGAGAAAAAGGAATGTTCTAAACCCAATTGAGAGAAGGAACTCAAATCCTCCTCCAAAGCACTTAGACTATTCTAGAAGATGTGAATACTATTCTGATGCCCCAGGGCACGACACAGAGAAATAATTGTATCTGAAAAGAGTCATTCAAGAGTTGATTAATACCCAACAAATCATGGTAGAAAGTCCAGACGCTCCAAATGTCAATCAAAATCCGCTGCCAGATCATAATGAAACAAACATGCTCGAAGTGATACTCAGCGGTGAAGATGCTATGATTTCCTTTAAGCCGATCATTAAAATTAAAACTGATTTGGAAAAATCAGCAAATGTTGTGGATTTAACAAATGAAAAACCTGCAGAAGCGGAGGTGGTGATAACAAAACCCGAATCATCGAATGTTTCCTTAGTGGTGGGGAAAGAGATTTCAGAAAATATTAGGTCAAGTCAAATAAAGCTGAAACTCATTATTCCCGGAAGATCCAATAAGCCTCTTTTAATCATAAAAGGAGCTCCCATAGCTCCTATTTTTAATAAACCAGTGTCACAGCTTCCTATGGTTGATACTAAGGCAGTCCCTTAGAATTATGATGGCGTTGTGGTGATGCACAAGGGGAAAGAACTGACTGAAGATGTAGATGAAGTAGGAAGATTAACTCAATATGGAAGATGTTATGCTCCAGTAGAGTTAAGAAAGAATAAACAAGGTGGTGAAGAACAAATGAAAGCCAAGAAGTCTATCACATATGAAGAAGTTGAAGAATTCTTAAAGAAAATGAAATTGCCAGAACATTCTGTTGTAGAACAGTTGAAGAAGACACCAGAACAGATTTCTTTATTTTCTTTATTGATACATTCAGAGGAACACTGCAAGGCTATAATGAAGATTCTTCATGAAGCATATGTTCCCAGTGAGATTAGAGTGAATCAGATGGAAAAAGTTGTTGGAAGGATCCTTGAAGCAAATAAAATTACTTTCTAAGACGATGAATTGCCTATGGAAGGTACTAAGCATAACAAATGTTTGTACATTTTTGTGAAATATGAACATTTCATCGTCACTCGAGTGTTAATTGATGGAGGATTAGGCGCTAATATTTGTCCTATGTCAACTTTTCAAAAGTTGAATGTTAATGTGGAAAAGATCCGACCTAATAATATATGTGTCAAAGGTTTTGACGAATCAAAAACTGATGCCATTGGTGAAATAGAGTTCATATTGACAATTGAACCTGTGGAGTTTGCTATGGATTTCCAAGTGCTAAACATTTAAACTTCATATAATATGTTATTAGGAATGCCATAGATTCATAGGGTTAAAGCAGTCGCATCAACATTTCATCAAATGGTCAAATTTGAACACGATAGGCAAGAAATAATTGTTCATGGTGAAGGAGACTTATTCATGTATAAAGACTACTTCATTTCATCCATCAAAGAAGATACTGCAGATAATGTGTTAATTCATCAACCTTCTGAGGTAGTGGATGTTGAGCATATCCTAAAGGGAAATCTTATCTCAAGACCACAATTGTCCTCTGCATCTGTTATGGTAGTGAATGAAATGTTGAAGCATGGTTTTGAACCAGTAAAATGTCTAGGGATGTTTTTACAAGGCATAGTTCATCCGGTAAACCTCTATGAGAACTTTGGTACTTTTGGTTTGGGATACGAGCCTACTGCTGAAGATATAAAGAAGGATAAAAAGTGTAAGAAAGAGTCATGGTCACTTACCAAGCTGATACCTCCACTTCATGAGTATTTCATCAAATTCAGTGTTGTTGGATCCTCCAAGTTACCTGCTGCAGAATCAATGAATGATGATGATTGATAACGCTCAATCTACAGCTCTCGTAGGAGTGTAAAGCGGTCGTTTGTCAAATATAGAACCCAACTGGGTTGGGTATCGATCCGACAGGGAATAACTTGGTCAACAAGTAAGCAAAGATTACTAGACTTTTAGTGCAAGTCTCATAAAAAGGGGGGAATTGTATTGTGATAGTAATGTAACCAAAATAAGAGAGTAAAGCAGAAAATAGCAAAGTAAAAGAACGAATGTTTTGTAATATGTAAACAATGAGAATTGAGGAGTTGGGGTTATGTCCACCTTCTGAGTTATACGTCTCTATTGACTATGAGTGTGTTGAATTCAGACATGCATGTGCTTATAGAGAATTGTATTCGATGATAAATCCAGGCGTCTTTCGACCTATTCGAGGATTATTTCACTTTAACTCTTTCGAGCTTAAAGCGTGTCTAACGGTACGAATTCTCCAAGAGGTTAATCCAGTTACGGCACTAACTTTTTAATAGGGGATGGGACCCTACTACCTTGACATTATCTCTTTTCCAGACAGATAACCTTTCTTTCGAACAAGTTCAATGTTATACTGGCGTATTCTTGCGTTTGCAACCACAAAGAATTTAGATTAAGATGAAGAGAATAATGATATAAGCAACATACGTGTCATGAACTCACAAACTCACAGCAATAGATAGTATCTCATACGGCTTCCATAACCCCAACAGAGAAGTTTAGTTACCCATGAATGCGAAGGAAATCACAATTGACATTGTTGTTATACCACAATAAAGATTTCACGTTTGTAATGGTGTGGTAGGCGTTAGGCGTGAATCCCTTAGCAAAGTAACGTTTCTCTTGTTGTGGAATTTAAGAATAGATGAATAGAAGAAGAAAAATAGAATTAATGGAAGAATGATTGTTTAGAACTAGAATGTCTTAGAAGTAGAATAGAATAGAATTGAATGTAAGAAGATGTCTTAAAATCTCTAGAAAGATAGGGTATTTATAATACCCATATCCTATTCCTACTAAGCTAATGAAATGCTTAACCAAATCCTACTAAGCTAATGAAATACTTAACCCAATTGTACTAGGTTAATGTATCATTATCCTAATCCTAACAAGCTAATGTAATACTTAACCCAATTGTACTAGGTTAATGTATCATTATCCTAATCCTAATAAGTTACTGCTAGTCCCCAAAGTCTTCAGAAATATTGTTTTAGCCCGGGACAGAATTTCCATGCGCCATCTTTAGTCCTTGGCATCCAAGATTGGCTTTTCTCCTTTCGTGAAGCTTTCTTTGGCGTCAAGTTATCCATGAAATGCTGAATTCTGCATCATTTATACCTGAAACTTTGCTAATCATGTTTGTTAGCTCACTTACAGGAAAATGGACTAAAAGTGCATGAAATATATACTTTGTTCTCAAAACTAGGCTAAAATATGGGCAAAATATAGTGCTATAGGCGTGTAAATTCTCCTATCATCAACACCCCACACTTAAAGCTTTGTTCGTCCTCGAACAAAATATCATGTCCCTCTAAACATCAACTTAGGGTTTCACAGCAACAACATAAAATATTCGTCAAGACAAGCACAACAATTATCAACAAAGAGTAGTTTTCCGATCATTAGTAGAGACCATTTAGCCTCCAACATAGACTCGTGATGGTGGTCAACTCATATTTAAAAGTTAAGGCACAAAGAATCATACACAACTACCCAAAACTCATCAACCATGTGTCTCTCACAATATATTACCCATAATCACTCACAAGTATAGCATATTTTTCAAACATGGGTATCAAAATATCCTTGCTCTTACTCTCAGAAAGAATTCATATGCAGCAACTGATGACCATAGGCTTGCCCTTAGTGTAATGCTCCACTAAATGTCAGAATGCTAAGCTTAGAATCAAATAGGTCTTTTGATGGTTGTAATGTAGGCTAAGGGACAGGTAGGACTATTTTGGCCAGAAATAGTGACTATGTTCCTAAGCGCTTTAATACATCACATTGTGTCATTAACACTTTTCTTTCTAACAACCTTTCTTTCATTTATTCTACCACCCTTTTTCTCCTCTTTTGTTTTTCGATTTTAAACATGACTAACTTTTCAGTTTTTTCTTCCTTTTTCTTTTCATAACATACCTCTTATGATAGCACTTCTTTTTCATAGCAATTTCAAGCACCAATGCATTCTAAAGCATCATACTCACCCAATTTCCTCTTATTTTGTCACACGACTTTACACTTTAAAGCACTTAGGAATTTGGATCAAATTATGGTCTTGAAAAAAATGGATTAGGCTTTCATATGAGGTTGTCAAAGAAAATAGGCTAAAGTCTCAAAAGGGTTTGACTAGAATAATGTCCATGGGTAGGTAAAAAGAAGGTAAATAATCATAGGTTGACAAAGAAATGCCTTCCATGGGTAGGTAAAAAGAAGGTAAATAATCATAGGTTGCCAAAGAAATGCCTAAATCATCTCCTAGACTTGCACTCTTTATTTTCGCTTTACATACATACCAGGCAAGTTCTAGCATCAGCCACAAGCACAGAATATACTATTATCTCACACACACAAGGCACATGGTCGACTTTATTGGGAGTAGTATAGACTCTTGACCCAACAGATGAAGGAATTAAACCAAACAATATCACATAGTGAGTCACAATTAGAGCCTAAACGTCTCAATAGTCATGATTTTAGTACAAACTCTTGTCATAATCTCATGCTGCCTATTAGAATCATTTCATGCGATGCTAAAAAAAAAAAATTAACTACTGAAAAAAAAACAATTAACTACTAACAAAACACACAAACATAAATAAATGCAAATGTGGATAAAGAAGTATAGCATGCAAATACCAGCACCCCACACTTAGACGGGACACACTGCCCTCAGTGAAAAATAAATAAGAAGAACCTGATTAGTCGGACTCATCCTCTATGTCTGGGGTCATACCCCCTGCATCGGAATCGTCATCAGAGTCATCGTCATTAGAGTTCTTTTCCACGTCGGAGTCTGGCATTCGTCGATCATCATCGGTTGGCATGTCGTCATTAAGAGGTTCCTCAAAATATACACCTTCTCCACACATCGCCCTCGCATTGTCATTCATTGGGTAGTCATAATCCAACTGTTGGAGCTCTGCAGCAGTTGGAACACGACCCCCGCTCATCATGGTAAATGTCATCATGCCATATAAATGGCAGGAGAAGCTTTCATCGCGAGCATGCCTTTCTGAAGTGGTAAGGTTGACTCCATGAGTGGTTTCAGCATCTTTAACCTTCGTGAGTTCAACCTTCTTTGTGTTGTGTGGGAGTTTGTGATCAGCCGGTTCCTCTTCGATGTCTTCTTTCCTTAGTATTGCAGTCAACAGGTTGCCAAAATTGAAGTGGGACCTCTTGTGTAGCCTAGCTTTCCGCATTGTGGAACGAATAATTGCCCCGACGTTGATACGGACATTCGTCATCAATGCGTATACCAAGCACACTCTATCTTTTGTTATCTTGGTGTACTGAGTCCCTGGTATGAGGAAAGAGTTGACAATACGCAACCATATCCTTGCTTCCCTATTCAAAGGAGCATAGGGAAAGGTGTTGTGTCACCCGGTGTCTTTATGTCTGCTCCACCTTGCCATGGATCTACTTCCACAAAGTGTGTGTCGAATTGCTCTATATGGAGGTCTACTGTACAGCTCTTTGAATGGTGTTGGATCGACTGAAGGCAAGCCAAGAAAGGAGTTGAAGAAATCCGCATTGAGTTGTAAAACTTGGCCCCGAATCTTGACCTCGCTTCCTGTGGTTTTCGGTGACTAGTTGGCATAGAATTCTCTTGTTAAATCGAGATTGCATTCTCCCATGTCTCGGAAGATGAAATCCAGATGAAATGCCATGATCTTGGCCAACATGCGCGGCTCCTTCTTCGCTAGGTTTTCCTTGTTGATCAGGTCTACATGAACATATTTTCTTTCTTTGTTGTTCCTATACCATTCCTTCGCTTCCTCCTCAATAACCCATTTTATTCCAAACGTGCGGCGTGGTAATTGCATTGAGGATGATTCTCCTTGCTCCTTGCGACTTCTTTTCTTGCTCTTTTGGGAAGTGGTAGCCTTATCTTTGCCTTGTCTTGCTTTGGGTGCCATTGTACCTGAGACTTGAAATAGAGTTCACGTTAGCACAATCTCAATGGATACAATCTATACATAAGCAGTAGGGGTACCACCCCACACTTAGTTTGTTGATACGAATTAGTGAAGTGAAAGTGGTCGATTACTTAGACTTCATCGACATAAGTTGTAGGAGCTATATTCCAACAAGAAAATCAGAGATGTATCACTTCTTGCAACCTTTGCAATATTTTCATGTTATATATATCAAGACTACTACATAGGGATTACATCATGGTATTGTTTCTATCAATAATCACAACCTCCTATGTCGGTAGGCAACTATAAATCTTATTCCGATGAACGGGACATTCTAACATGTAAGCATTCTAGTGACAAGATTATGCAATGTTCATGACTATAGCAATTCCGAAAGTAGTATAACAATGCATCAAAATCAAATTCAAGTCGGAAACAAGTTAAGAGTATCCTAACGTACATGTTCACTCACTTGGTTTTGTATCAACAATTCAAACACATTAACATCACCAATATTTCTTCAAGATGTAGCAATTCATAATAGACATAGCAACGTAGCACTTACGAAAAATAGATGAAGAACAAAAGAGTACTTACGTGATTGAAGCCTTTGGAGATGTTCTTGTGAAGTGGGAGAGCAAAAAGAAAAGTTTTGAGATGATTTGGAGAGTATGTGCGGCGCCTAGGTCAAGTTTTCAATGTGTTTGTGTTTCAAGACTAAGTCTCCTTTATATAGGAAAAGAATGGGTCGGGTTTTGACCTATTTAAAATCGGTTTTGGAGACAAAAAGTGACCATAGGCGGCGCCTTTAGCTTTGCCTAAGCTTGTTATAGGCGGCGCCTAATGCAGAGCATTTGCTAGCATAGGCGGCGCCTAGTTCAATGCCTTTAGTGACCATAGGCGGCGCCTTTAGCCTGGCATATGAGATTTAGAGACCAAATACTTTAGCATAGGCGGCGCCTATGCTATGGCATACTTGAGCATGGGCGGCGCCTATGCTATAGCACACTAGATTCCGAGACCTTGGGCTATAGTATAGGCCATGCCTTGTTCGTGGCTTAGTTTTACCTAGGCCTAGCCTTGCTCGATGCCTATTTTGTCATGAGAAATGCTCAATACATAGCCTTATGCATCTTCATTCCTAACTCACCACCTTTACCATGCAATACGTCCAAATCATCATTTGAAATCAATCTCCTCGTTTTATACCTCTTGCACCTCCAAATCGTCATTTGAAATCAATCTCCTCGTTTTATACCTCTTGCACCTACATTTTCTCAAACCAATGAAAACAATTAGTACAATGGGTTTCCTCCCATCAAGCGCCTTAGTTTTAGTCGGTGCACGACTCTTATTTTTGGAATTTTTTATTTATCAAAAACAAAACACGTAATAGAACGAAAGAAAAATGAAAAACGATAAACGATGGGTTGCCTCCCATCTAGCGCTTGATTTATTGTCGCGGCATGACATAGTTACCTCGAGTACTTAGACTTCGTCGAGATAGATGGTGGATCATTTTCTGAATGGATTCAGACGATAATGAGGCTTACTTGTAGGCATGCAATCTTCTTCGAGATGACCCTTGTGCATGCCTATCCCAGGAGGGATACCAATTATATCATCAATAGTCCAACCCATAGCTCTGATGTATCTCTTCAGAGCAGAGACGAGAGCCTCTACGTGCTGTTTACTTAAATCATCCGCACTCACCGGAAGTATATTTATACTTTCCAAGAACACATACCTTAGATAATCGGGGAGCTCTTTCGATTCTAGCATTGGTGGCTCTTCAAGGGAAGTCTTCACTGTTGGTGACGGTTGATTCTTAAGATCACGGTCCGGTTGCTTAGGAGTATGGGAATAGGACTCTATTTCTGTTAGAGGACCCATAATTTCTTCATAATCTTCATCGTCCTCATGCTCAACATTCAGTGGCACAGCATACAATGGCTCAACAGTAAGCTATTTCTCTACAGATAATGCTTTCTTATCCTCATGATGAACATCAGCTATAGAGAACACATTCATATCGCTGGGTTTCTTCATTGCTTTGCATATATCAAAGTGGACCACTTCGTTATTCAACCGAAATAAAAGCTCATTAGCTCTCATGTCAATAAGCACACTTCCTGTTGCAAGGAAAGGACGTCCCAAGATTATGGGAAACTTCAGAATCCACCTCGCAATCCAAAATCACAAAGTCTGCAGGAAAAATGAAGGTAGACACCTTCACCAACGAATCATTCAAGATACCCACAGGTCGTTTTACCGACCTATCTGCCATCGCAAGCCGCATATTAGTTGGAGTAGGGTCGCCCAACCCCAACTTTCAAGTAGTTGGCTTCCTCTTCTGAATCAGATTCGTCTCTTCCTTTTGACGTAATAGCTTTCACTTTTTTGGTCTTCCCTGATAATAAATACTTTGTAAGAAGATCCACTTGCGTTTTCATGTGCGCCATATCTTGATCACGTTCTTCTTGTCTTCTACTTTGGTCTGCAGTTATGCCAATAGATAAAGTGGGGCTTGCTACCTCAGAATCCCTGGTATGCCAAGATCTACTTTGTTTCGTCATACGATCTAGCATATTGCTTTCTTGACCAAAGGTGAGATCCATAAAGAATCCTCCGGCCGCATTATCCACCACTGGTTTAGTTATTGAATTCAAGGCTCTATATAGTATCTCCATTAGGTGAACATTAGTCATGTGATGGTTTGGGCACCTCATTAGCTTCGTCTTGAACCTCTCCCATGTTTTATGAAGAGCTTCAGTGGGAAGCTGACGAAAGTTGCTGATTTCATCTCTCAATTGTGCTCTTTTGGATGGCGGAAAGAATCTTTCTAGGAAAGCGTCTCTCAATTGCCTCCAATTTGTAATAGAATCAGGAGTCAGCCCATTCAACCATAGAGTTGCCTCCCCAGACAGAGACAATAGAAATAGACGTAATCGAATTGCATTCTGACCAACACCAGGATTGTCAAATGACTTGCATGTAGAAATAAAGTTGATGAGATGCATATTCGGATCATCGTCTGCTAGTCCACCAAATAATCCCTTGAGTTGCAATAACTGAATCATGGTGCTTGTGATGTTGAACTTGGCTCCGGGCGCTAATGGTGGAGGAATAATGGCTCCTATGGATCTGGCTCCATCAAGATCATCATCATCATCGTTGAAAGTTGGCTGCATAGCTTGGCGTTCAGGCCTAAACCTAGCTTGACGATCTCTTCTGTTGGCAGGTGTTGCGATCTCAGCGGCATGCCTAGGGTTTAGTAGCTCGTCATCACCTAGATCTTCATCGTCAGGATTTGTTGCTCACCCAGGGTTATCAATATTCTGTTGATGCACTTGAGCGGCGGCTAGCGCAGCTAGTCTCGCCTGTTCCAGTTGAGCAGCCATCCTTTCAATTGCGTGTTGTGCCTCCATTTTGCGAATACGTTGTGGTTCAGGATTGATAGGTAATAATGGTTGACCAGAACTTCGGGTATGGGGCATGCACTGAATAAAAACCTGCAGTAAACAAAAACAAAAACTAAAAGTAAAAGTACGAGAATCTTTGACCAAAGGGTCTAGTAATTATTACGAACTTAATTGACACTTGTAGTCCCCGGCAACGGCGCCAATTTTTGATAACGCTCAATCTACAACTCTCGTAGGAGTGTAAAGCGGTCGTTTGTCAAATATAGAACCCAACTGGGTTGGGTATCAATCCCACAGGGAATAGCTTGGTCAACAAGTAAGCAAAGATTACTAGACTTTTAGTGCAAGTCTCGTAAAAAAGGGGGGAATTGTATTGTGATAGTAATGTAACCAAAATAAGAGAGTAAAGCAGAAAATAGCAAAGTAAAAGAACGAATGTTTTGTAATATGTAAACAATGAGAATTGAGGAGTTGGGGTTATGTCCACCTTCTGAGTTATACGTCTCTATTGACTATGAGTGTGTTGAATTCAGACATGCATGTGCTTATAGAGAATTGTATTCGATGATAAATCCAGGCGTCTTTCGACCTATTCGAGGATTATTTCACTTTAACTCTTTCGAGCTTAAAGCGTGTCTAACGGTACGAATTCTCCAAGAGGTTAATCCAGTTACGGCACTAACTTTTTAATAGGGGATGGGACCCTACTACCTTGACATTATCTCTTTTCCAGACAGATAACCTTTCTTTCGAACAAGTTCAATGTTATACTGGCGTATTCTTGCATTTGCAACCACAAAGAATTTAGATTAAGATGAAGAGAATAATGATATAAGCAACATACGTGTCATGAACTCACAAACTCACAGCAATAGATAGTATCTCATACGGCTTCCATAACCCCAACAGAGAAGTTTAGTTACCCATGAATGCGAAGGAAATCACAATTGACATTGTTTTTATACCACAATAAAGATTTCACGTTTGTAATGGTGTGGTAGGCGTTAGGCGTGAATCCCTTAGCAAAGTAACGTTTCTCTTGTTGTGGAATTTAAGAATAGATGAATAGAAGAAGAAAAATAGAATTAATGGAAGAATGATTGTTTAGAACTAGAATGTCTTAGAAGTAGAATATAATTGAATTGAATGTAAGAAGATGTCTTAAAATCGCTAGCAAGATAGGGTATTTATAATACCCATATCCTATTCCTACTAAGCTAATGAAATGCTTAACCAAATCCTACTAAGCTAATGAAATACTTAACCCAATTGTACTAGGTTAATGTATCATTATCCTAATCCTAACAAGCTAATGTAATACTTAACCCAATTGTACTAGGTTAATGTATCATTATCCTAATCCTAATAAGTTACCGCTAGTCCCCAAAGTCTTCAGAAATGTTGTTTTACCCCGGGACAGAATTTTCATGCGCCATCTTTAGTCCTTGGCGTCCAAGATTGGCTTTTCTCCTTTCTTGAAGCTTTCTTTGGCGTCAAATTATCCATGAAATGCTGAATTCTGCATCATTTACACCTGAAACTTTGTTAATCATGTTCGTTAGCTCACTTACAGGAAAATGGACTAAAAGTGCATGAAATATATAATTTGTTCTCAAAACTAGGCTAAAATATGGGGAAAATATAGTGCTATAGGCGTGTAAATTCGCCTATCATCAATGATACAGAGTTGATTAGCCTTTTTCAGAATATGTTCATTGTAGCTTATATGGTTGAAATTGGGGAAGGTACCAGCAATGCAGATGTGCAGTTTGTCGGCCCTGATGTACAGCTTAACAATTGGGAGGCCACTCCTCTCCCTATTATAAAGGAGTCTTGGTAGTTTGTTTCTTTTTATTACAGTCTTAGTAGTTTGTTTGTTTTTACTCCTGTAACTTGAATCATTCTAGGATTGTAATTCAGAACTTTAAACTTGGTATTTTAGGTTAAAACTCTATCTATCTATGTTTTTAATAAAGCGTAGTTTCCCTTCGTTTTATTTTGAGTCTGATTTTTATTTTCATTTTCTATCATACAGTTCTTTCTATGCTGATTCTAATGACATGACATGCATGAAGAATTGTCAACCAGATTTAAAAGCCCAATCTAATTATGAAATAATGAATAAAGAAGTTGAATACGATGAAGGATAAGCATTTGAGGATATAAGCAAAGATTTCAAACAGTTTGAGAATAAGACAAATCCCAATTTTGAAGAAACGTCGGCGATCAATTTAGGGGATCATGAAAATATTAGGGATACTAAGATAAGTGTACATGTTCAACCACAACAAAAGAAAGCTATAATTGAAGCTTTGCGTGAGTATAAAGAAATATTTGCGTGGTTTTATGATGTTATTCCTAGTTTGAGCACTGATTTGGTAGTTCACAAGTTGCCAATTGATCCTGCTTTTCCTCCTGTTAAGCAAAAGCTAAGAAATCTCAAAACTGACATGAGTGTAAAAATCAAAGAGGAAATCAAGAAGCAACTTGAGGCTAAAGTTATTTGAGTGTCCCAATATCCTACTTGGTTGGCAAATATTATCCCTGTTCCAAAGAAGGATGGCAAAGTTTGGATGTGTGTTGATTATCATGATTTAAATAAAGCAAGTCCGAAAGATAATTTTCTACTTCCCAATATACATATTTTGTTGGACAATTGTGCCAAACATGATCTTGCGTCTTTTGTGGATTGTTATGCGGGGTATCACCAGATCATTATGGATCCAGAAGATACGGATAAGACATCATTTATTACGCCATGGGGGACATATTGTTATCGAGTCATGCCTTTTGGACTAAAGAATGCAGGGGTAACTTACATGAGGGCAATGACCACAATGTTTCATGACATGATGCACAAAGAGATTGATGTTTATATGGACGACTTGATCATTAAGTCGAGAGAGCAATCTGATCATGTCAAAGATTTGAGAAAATTCTTTAAAAGGTTTCAGAGGTATGATCTCAAACTTAACCCAGAAAAATGTGTATTTGGAGTTCCATCAGGAAAACTCTTGGGTTTTATAGTCAATCGACGTGGCATTGAGTTAGATTCTTCAAAAATAAAAGCTATTCAAGATCTGCCTCCACCAAAAAATAAAACAGAGGTGATGAACTTACTTGGAAGGTTGAATTATATCAGTAGATTCATTGCTCAACTTACAACAACCTGTGAGTCAATATTCAGGTTATTGAAGAAAAATGTTAAAGTTGAATGGACTAAAGAATGTCAAGAGGCATTTGATAGAATTAAGAGGTACTTGTTGAATCCGCCTATTTTGATTTCTCCAAAGCCAGGAAGACCCTTGATATTGTACATGTCTGTGTTAGACAATTATTTTGGCTGTGTATTGGGTCAACATGATGTCACGGGCAGATAAGAACAAGCCATCCACTACCTCAGCAAAAAGTTTACCACTTATGAGGCTATGTACACTCTTCTTGAGAAGACGTGCTGTGCCTTAACTTGGGTAGCCCAAAAGTTGAAACATTATTTGTCATCTTATACTACTTACCTCATCTCTCGTATGGATCCTTTAAAGTATATTTTTCAGAAGCCTATGCCCACAGACAGACTCGCGAAATGGCAAATGTTGCTCATAGAGTTTGATATTATTTATGTGACACGAACTACAATGAAAGCTCAAACCTTGGTGGATCATTTGGATGAAAATACTATTGATGAGTAGTATGAGCCATTGAAGACTTATTTTCCAGATGAAGAGGTATTGTATGTTGATGAATTTATTTTTGAAGATTATCATTCAGGATGGAGGTTGTTCTTTGATGGAGCTGCTAATGTAAAAGGAATGGGGATAGGAGCAGTTCTTATTTCTGAATCAGGACAATATTATCCTATAACAGCCCAACTTTGATTCTATTGTACCATTATATGGCAGAATACGAAGCTTGCATTCTGGGTTTGAGATTAGCTATTGACATGGGAATCCAAGAACTGTTAGTGTTAGGAGACTCAGATTTGTTAGTCCATCAAATCCAAGGAGATTGGGAGACTTGTGATTCAAAGCTCCTACCATATCGAGGTTGTTTGCAATATCTACGTCAATGATTTATATCAGAAAAGTTCAAACACATTCCCAGAGATCATAATAAGATTGCTGATGCTTTGGTGACCTTATCCTCGATGCTTCAACATTCCTACAAAATTTATATTGACCCTTTGCATATACGGATTCATGATCAACATGCACATTGCAATGTGATTGAAGAAGAACTTGATGGGGAGCCGTGGTTCTATGATATCAAAGAATATATTCAGACTGGTAAATATCCTATACATGTCGATGGTAATTAAAAGAGAACCATTCGACATTTGTCTAGTGGAATTTTCTTAAGTGCAGGAATCTTGTTTAAGAGAACTCCTGATTTGGGACTTCTGAGGTGTGTAGATGCTAAAGAGGCTTCAAAAATCATGACTGAAGTACATTATGGGATTTGTGGACCACACATGAGTGGGTATGTTTTGGCAAAGAAAATACTCCAAGCAGGTTATTATTGGCTCACCATGAAGCGAGATTCCATCAATTTCGTTCGTAAATGTTATGAATGCCAGGTACATGGAGACTTGATACATTCCCCTCCATCTGAGTTGCATACAATGACTGCTCCATGGACTTTTTTGGCTTAGAGAATGGACGTAATTGGACCAATTGAGCCAAAGGCCTCGAATGGACATAGGTTCATCTTGGTAGCCAATGATCATTTCACGAAGTGGGTGGAAGTAGAGACTTTCAAGTCAGTGACCAAGAAAGTGGTGGTTGTTTTATTCACTCCAACGTCATTTGTCGATTCGGCATTCCACAGATAATTGTCACAAATAATGTTGCGAATCTCAATAGCCATCTGACGCAAGAAGTGTGCCAATAATTTAAGATTATGCATCGAAATTCTACTCTGTATCGCCCAAAGGCAAATGGGGTTGTAGAAGTTGCCAATAAGAAATTAAAGAAAATACTTCGCAAGATGGTGCAGGGTTCCCGAAAATGGCATGAAAAGTTACCTTTTGCTTTGTTGGGTTATCGTACTGCAGTTCGGACTTCAATTGGTGCAACTCCTTACTTGTTAGTGTATGGAACTGAAGCAGTTATACCTGCAGATATTGAGATTCCATCTCTACGGATAATTGTGGAAGCTAAAATTGATGAAGACCAATGGGTCAAGACTCGTTTAGAGCAATTAAGCTTGATTGATGAAAAAAATTGACGTCGGTATGTCATGGACAACTATACCAAAAGAGAATGGTACGAGCATATAACAAAAAGGTGCGCCACAGACATTTTGAAGTTGGTCAGTTAGTACTAAGACGCATCCTTCCTCATCAGATTGAAGCTAAAGGCAAATTTTCTCCTAATTGGCATGGACCATTCATGGTGAAGAAAGTGTTACCTAATGGCGCTTTATATCTTGTTGATGTAGATGGGAAAATGGGGGGAATACCGGTCAATGTTGATGCAGTTAAAAGATATTATGTATGATATTCATGTACAATTACATTATGTATGTTTTGTACTTGCATTTTAAAAAGATTGAAATGATGAAGGCATTTTGTTCTACTATCTGAATAATATATCAACCTTTTCTTACCCCTTTTGAGCTTTTATCTTTCTTCGTACCACTCTTTTGGAATCAAATTAAAGTGAAATAATAATAATAATAATAATAAATTGAAAAAAAAAAATCAATCAAAAATTCAAAATTAAGCAAAAGAATGATGTTTCCTGAACTACGTTTGACCTGATTCTTGCTATGACAAGATACGTAGGCAGCGCTACTCCGGAGTTCGGTTTAACCATAAGAAAATTCAAATTACCCAAAATGAAATAAAACTGGGGGGGGGGGGGATTATTTTCTTAAAAGAATCGATTCCAAAAGTTGAATGTTTCACCCAATGTTATATAAATTTTTTAGCCTCATGCCGACCTTTCTTTCTAACCCTATCCAAAAGCCAAGTTACAACCAAAGAAAGAGCTTCGGATCAATCTTTGAGAATATCAAGGCTAAACACGTTATGAGTGCATGATATTGTTTAAAAAAATAAAAAAAATAAAAAATGAAAAAAAGAAAATGAGAGTCCTATTGGTGAAAACCCTTTCCGGCACCATAAGACGACTGTGAGCTCAGACAGAAATGAAAAGGAGATAGGCTCGGGTGAAAAAACCCATTGAGGTGCCACTAGCCGAAGAAAGGTTGTTATCAAGAAGGAACAAGTTCAAGATTGGCTTAATTTCAAGCTCAATAAGTGGACAAAAGTTGTAATGATTGGTGTGGGTAGATCTAGTTGTTTGATTCAAAATGCATGTCATAATCACCAGAATCGGTTTCCACATTTAGATAAGTTTTCTCTTTTTTAAAAAAAAAAGAGATGCCTATTGTCTTTTTCTTTTTGTTTTATTTTAATTTTTAATTTTTTGTGTCCTTGTCATCAAATGAAAAATTTTTGTTGTCTTTTGAGTCATATTCACGTCAAGTCGAGTGAGAAAGGTCTCCAAACTCGCTACCAACTCCTTTAAGAGTACAAAGCAAGACAAAGGGTCGATGCACAGAGACAACATTTCAAAGTAAAAGTAAGATACTCAAGATGATTGTGATTTGACCATTTTAAACTCGTGAAAATCTAAGGGATGTATTGGAAGCTAAACTCAGAAGCATCATACAAAAAAAATATGATTTGAGTTGAGGATCTCAGTAGTTAGAATTCTAAGTCAGAAGTATGACAATTCAATGAATATTATCATGGATTGGAAAAGAGTTGAGCATGGAAAGTGCGAGAGCGGCCACTTCAAAAGCTGAATGCCACAAACCAACCACCACATGTTTTAAAACTCACAATTTTTCTTTGTTAGGAACAGAGATGAAATAATTATTTTCAGATAAAGGATGCGATTTCACACTTCTCAATGCAAGAAGCATGGTTACAGCATCCGATACTGGATCTCGGTCAAGGTAAACTTTATTCTTTGTGAGATATATTAAGACTCAGTGACACATAAATTTTTCTAGTACAAGCTGGGGCAAAAATTTTATGCGTGTTGTATGAAATTTATTTTTTGCTCAGGACCCTCCTGAGGAATAAGAATTAATTTTTTGCTCAAGACCCTCCTGAAGAATGGGAATTTATTTTTTTTCTCGGGACCTTCCTGAAGAATGGGAATTTATTTTTTACTCAGGACCCTCTTGAAGAATGGGAATTTATTTTATATCCAGGACCCTCCTGAAGAATGGGATGTTATTTTTCTGTTTCACTATTTGCTTTAAGTTCAGGAGCCCACCTGAAGAACAGGATGAAGAAGTTGTAAGTCCAGGAGCCCGCCTGAAGAATAGGGTGAAGAAGTTGTAAGTCTAGGAGCCCTCCTGAAGAACAGGGTGAAGAAATTGGAAGTCCATGAGCCTGCCTGGAGAACAGGTTGAAGAAATTGTAAGTCGGGAGCCTGCCTGAAGAACAGGGTGAAGAAATTGGAAGTCCAGGAACCCGCCTGAAGAACAGGGTGAAGAAGTTGCAAGTCAGAAGCCCGCCTGAAGAATAGGGTGAAGAAATTGGAAGTCCAAGAGCCCGCCTGAAGAACAGGGTGAAGAAGTTGTAAATTCAGGAGCCCGCCTGAAGAACAGGGTGAAGAAGTTGTAAGTCAAGGAGCCCGCCTGAAGAATAGGGTGAATTTTCAAATTCAAGTCGCCAAGGCTTGAATCAAGATTCTAGAGATTGCAATTTTTTGTATTTTTCATTTTTGATCTTTATTAGTCAATTGAATGTAAAGGAAAAAGTCGTCAACCGAAAACTCGACGGAATCCCACTCGACTTTAACTTTTTCTCTCACCAAATTACGTTTGAACTACTCATGACCTGATTCCCTTATAACCCGGGATAGGTAGGTTGTCCAAAAACATGACTCGGTCACATTGTTTTCTTTTATTTTAATTTTATTTTATCCTTACCTTTCAAATAATTGGAGGGTCAAAAATCATGTCTTGTCTACTTCTTTGTATGAAAACTCTTTGAGATTCCACACAAAGAGGGGCAAAATGTAGACACGTGATTTTTGATCCTCCCTCAATTTTAAATATTTAATCATATATTATTTTTTGATTATTATTTTTATTTTTAATAAATTTTTAGTTAAAAATAAATAATTAAGTAAAGTTAATTTTGAGATATTAAAACTAATAATAAAATAAAATATATATTTTTGGTTTCTAAATTTTAATAAATTAATAATTTTGGTATTATTTTATTTATTTTAACTATTTGTAAATTTTATTATATTTTCCTTAAACATAAAATTAATTAAATGTTACTATTATAATTATTATTATTATTATTATTGTCTTCTATTTTTTTTAAATAATAATAATAATAATTTATTTCAAAATTTATAAACACATTCCTATCCTAAGTAACTGTTCCCTCCCCTATTTTTTCCCCCAATAAATTCCTATTTATAGGACTCTTGACCCACAGAGTACGGATTTTTATTTTTATTTTTACATTCACCATCAGAGGATTAGATAAAAAAAAATAGAGAGAAAATTAACAGAGAGCAAATCATCAGTCTAAATAGAGAAAAGTTGAAGTGGAAATCAGTTTTCCGTTGAGTTTTCGGTGGCAATATTCTGTACTTACAATCGTTTGAATTCATCAAACAGCTTTTTATCTGTTTTTGCATTGTTATTTTATAAATTATTGTTCAATGACTTCATGTATCATCTGATATGCAAAAGTTTTATTGTTCATATTAATATGATTATAAGTTATACTATATATCTGATTATGTAAATATTTGAAACCATGTACAACGGACTTGGACATATTTTAACGGATATATTCACAGCACACACATATATTCACAGAATCCGACTTTTACACACACTGTATACTTATATGTAATTTATCAATTTGTATACTACACATATCACACACAGTATAACAAACGACGGAAAAATCAATAATAAAAAAAATTGAAAATAAAGGAGAAAAGCAGTTCAGAAATTTGATTTTTTTTGGCACTTATCGCCGGAAACCAACCATCAATCGCGCACGGACTTCCTTTTTCCTCGCCGGAAACTCATCTAAAATCCGGCCAAACAAACACCAAAACTCCCTCGGAAGCCGTTAAAAAAAACGGCGACCAAACGGCCAGTGAGGCCACCCGCGCTGCGCCGCTCCACTTTGCCAGACCACTACCAGCCGGTGCGTTCATCGACACCACCTTGTTCCCTTTCCCGTCGCGTCGTCACTCCCCTACCAGATCTGTCGTGCACCATCTTCGCCAGCCAGCCGTCCCATCTTCCCCTTTCTTTTTTTTTTCTTTTTTTTTCTTTCCATGCCGGTACCCCCCCCCCCCCCCCCCCACACACACACACACACACACCCCTTTATCACTGTCGCGCCTCGCCGGAGTTAATCACCGGCGGGTAGGCCTAGTCGACCACCATAACCATATAGATGCTCTTTTGTATAATTCGTAGAATATTCAGTTGATTTTTTTTTATCTGTAAAAGAATGGTTGACTTATATTTTGATTTAATTATTTAATGGTCCTTGGAATTTCCTATATAATACGTTTTCTGTTTTTCTTTATTTCAATTTTTTGAATGAATTTTTAATTGATTTTTAATTAACTAATTTATTTTAAAAAGAATAATTTTTAGGATTATAATAAAATCAAAATAATACATAAGTAGTTGTGAATATTTTATTATTTATTATGTTTATCATTAGAATTATTCATTACCATTAATAAATTTTAAGAATTATTTCGTTAAATTAACTAATCTTTCTCTATCAATAGTTAAAGTTGTAATTTTATGATATTTTATATTTGATTTACCAATAAATAAAAATAAAGTTATACTGTATTATTTGGTTGAAATTGGTTAGGAGGAAATTAAGTTCATTATGCAAGTTTAGTGGGAAAAGGAATCTTTGCTTTATCTCTTAAGTATTAATTGAATGATTTTTTTTTCTTTTTTAGATAAATATAATATGAGGAATCATAATAAAATAAAATATTATATGACTAATTTCGTATGTATTTAATTTTATTTTATTATTATATTTATTATTATTATCCACTTTATTTTTATTTTATTTTATTGTTATTTCATTATCATTAACAAAGATTGATAATTGTTTTACTAGATTAGTTTATTGCTAGAAAATTTCAAGCATTTTTTTTTAAGAAAAAAAAATATTCTTCTCAATTAAGAATGCGGTGTACGCATCTTTCTTAGACACTTAAAATTTAAGGATGTAATAATACACCTTGATAAATATTTTTCTAAAAATTACTTTAATCATTTTTTTTACAAGAGTCTTAAATAAATTTAGTATATTAAAATGAGCAATCTTAGGCCTTCACACAATTTATAAAATAATTTAAGTCAAGATAAGTCAATAAAAGCGACCGTGCTAGAACCACGGGACTCGAGGGGTGCCTCACACCTTCCCCTCGGTCAACAAAATTTCTTACCCGGTCTTCTATTTTCGCAGACCATAATAAAGAGTTATTTCCTTTTGATTAGGGATTCAAAAAGGTGACTTGGAACACCAAAATTCAATTCCAAGTGTCGACTCTGTAATTAAAATAATCCCTATTCAATAGCGTCACTTTAATTGGAAAAACCCTTCGACCTCGATCCCTTCGAGCGAAAAAGGGGTGTGACATAAGGATCGAGTTGAAGGGTTTTTCCAATTAAAGTGACGGTATTGAATAGGGATTATTTTATTTACAGAGTCGACACTTGGAATTGAGTTTTGGTGTTCCAAGTCACCTTTTTGAATCTCTAGTCAAAAGGAAATGACTCTTTATTATGGTCTGCAAAAACAGAAGACCGGGTAAGGAATTCTGTTGACCGAGGGGCAGGTGTGAGGCACCCCTCGAATCCCGTGTTTCTAGCACGGCCGCTTTTATTGACTTATCTTGTCTTAAACTATTATGTTAAGGCCTAAATTCACTCATTTTTTAATATCGAAAATTGTCTTTATATTTTATATTAAATCAATGAAAGTTAATATTAGAAAAATATTTGTCAAGGTGCATTATTGAATCCTTGAAACTTTAAAATGTCTCGAAAAGATGCGTATGCCGCATTCTTAATTGAGACAAATATTTTAAAACGTAAGAATCTATCTAACGTTAAAAGTATTAAATTGTCTTTTATAAACTCGAAATAATTGTTATTTATTCGAAGCACTATTTATTCTTAATACAAAATCTTTGCGCAAAAATTTAATCAAAGCGGTTAAGTAATTTAACAAATAATATTAGCAAATTCTGTTAATTACAATAAAGAAATAATAAATAAATTAAATGCATAAGGCTATCCATATTTGGTTGAAGGTTAATATTATATTCTTAATTTAATAAAATAAATCAAATATAAAAGGTTTCAAATCAGATTTGGACTCAAATTAATAAACAAATATGATTAACACAATCAATGGAACGCCAGTAATAAGAACATCGTTTCTTCGGCTTTCTCCGGAATGACACCAAAAATTACGAATTTGGTCAGATCTGGGGAAAGAGGAAAAAGGGATGGTCGACGCGGCTTTGGGGAATTCCAACGTCGTTAGTTGATTCCGGCGGGATCTAAGCCGATTTTCGCGCAGCTGGCAGCGGCAGATCCAATGGTGGCCAGCCGGTTTTTGGAGAATTATGGCAACGGGAAGGGAAAGAAAGGGTTGGCGATGACGATGACTGTGTACCATCGGCCATGGCTTTGCCATTAATGGCGTCGCCGGCGATGATGATGGTTTGATCGGTTTTCGGTGAGAAACTTGTTGGAAAATTTAAAACGATGGATTTTCTCTTCTCCGTTCAACTTTCGAGCTTTCCTCTCTTCCTCTCGTTATCTTCTTTCTTTTTATCGATCTCTTCTACTCTACTTTTTTTTTACTGTATACATACATATTCGTTGTGATTATGGTGACTATTCTGTATGTACAGTATATGTGTGTGAATGGCAATTTATACAGAAGTTATATGTTTTGAGACTAAAATAAAAATAAGAGTGCATGATCAGTGTGGGAAATTAGTATGTGTACATGCATATGAAAAGTGGATTCATGTAACTGTGTGTAAATGGGTACGAGTAATTTTACTCTGCTTTTGTAACATACAGATAAAAATAAATACTTTTCATTGTTAACAGTAACTAATTAACAGTAACAAATACTCACATAATAATAAATCATCAAATTATTTAAGCATTTTTCATTCATGCTTTTGTAAAATAAAATTTATGAAAATAAATAATACATAATTGAACAGAACTTGTTAATAAATTAAAGCAGAACTTCAAACTTCGTCACCGAAAACTCCGATAAGAAATTCACTTCAACTTTTTCTTTTCTTTTATTTTCTTTCGCTGATCTTTTCCTTCTCTTTTTCTCTATGTTTTTCTTTTTCTCTAATTTTTCACTCTCTTTTTCCCTAATTTTTCACTCTCTTTTTCTCTGATTTTTTAGTTTTTGGTTTCTGATGTGATGGTCTGGTCAGAATGTACGTAGTTGGTTGAAGAGTCCTTTAAATAGGGAATTGTTGGGGGGGAGGGGAATAGCTTTTACTAGATAAGATTTTTGAATTTGAAAAATATTTTTTTTTAATTGAAGACAATAATAATAATAAATAAATATGATAATAATAATAAATAAATAAAATAATAATAACAATAAATATAATAATAATTAATTAATTTTATATTAATCAAAATGTAATAACAATTTATAAATAAACAAAAATAAATATAACAAAATAGTATTAAAACTACTAATTTATTGGTTAAAATTTAGAATAAATAATATATTTTTATATTATTTTTACAATTAGAATAAAAATATAAACAAAATATCTAAAAATTAACTTTATTTAGTTATTTACTTTTTAACTAAAAATTTATTAAAATAAAAATAAAAATAAGAATCAAAATAATATATGATTAAATATATAAATATAAAATATTTAATATCGACAAACAAGTTAAAATTTAGGGAAGATCAAAAATCACGTGTCTATATTTTTTCCCCTCTTTGTGTGAAATCTCGGAGAGTTTTCATACAAAGAAGTAGACAAGATATGATTTTTAATCCTCCGATTATCTGAAAACTAAGAATAAAATAAACTTAAAATTGAAATAAAAGGAAAAATGTGACTGAGTCCTTGTTTTGGACATTCTACCTATCCCGGGTTATAAGGGAATCAGCTCACGAGTAGTTCAGAGGTAACATGATGAGAGAAAGAGTGAGACGTGAAGAGAGATTCCATCGAGTTTTCGGTTGACGACTTCTGTTTTTTTTACATCAAACGACTAACAAAATCAAAAATGAAAAATACAAATGAAAAATGCAATCTTTAGAATCTTGATTCAAGACTTCATGACTTGAACTCAAAAATTCACCATATTCTTCAGGCGGGCTCCTAAACTTCTAATCTCTTCACCCTGTTCTTCAGGCGGGTTCCTGGACTTACAATTTCTTTACCCTGTTCTTCAGACGGACTCTTGGACTTACAACTTCTTCACCCTGTTCTTCAGGTGAGCTCCTGGACTTACAATTTCTTTACCCTGCTCTTCAGACGGGCTCCTAGACTTACAACTTCTTCACCCTGTTCTTCAGGCGGGCTCCTGGACTTATAATTTCTTCACCCTGTTCTTCAGGCGTGCTCCTGGACTTATAATTTCTTCACCCTGTATTCAGGCGGGCTCCTGGACTTATAATTTCTTCACCCTGTTCTTCAGGCGGGCTCCTGGACTTATAATTTCTTCACCCTGTTCTTCAGGCGGGCTCCTGGACTTTCAACTTCTTCACCTTATTCTTCAGGAGGGCTTCTGGACTCAAAGCAAATAGTGAAACAGAAAAATATCGTCCCGTTCTTCAGGAGGGTCCTGGATATAAAATAAATTCTCATTCTTCAGGAGGGTCGTGAGCATAAAAAATAAATTCCCATTCTTCATGAGGGTCCTGTCCCATTCTTTAAGAGGGTCTTGAGCATAAAATAAATTCTCATTCTTCAGGAGGGTCCTATCCCATTCTTCAGGAGTGTCCTGAGCATAAAATAATTTCTCATTCTTCAGGAGGGTCCTGAGCATAAAATAAATTCTCAGTCTTCAGAAGGGTCCTGTCCCATTCTTCAGGGGGGTCCTGAGCATAAAATAAATTCCTATTATTCAGGAAGGTCCTTTCCCATTCTTCAGGAGGGTCCTGAGCATAAAATAAATTCCCATTATTCAGGAGGGTCTTGTCCCATTCTTCAGGAGGGTCTTGAGCATAAAATAAATTCTCATTTTTCATGAGGGTCCTATGCAAAAATTAAATTCCCATACAACACACATAAAATTTTTGCCCCAGTTTGTACTGGAAAAATTTATATGTCACTGGATCTTAATATGTCTTGCAAAGAGTAAAGTTTACCATGACCATATCCAGCATCGAATGTTGTAACAATGCTTATTGCATTGACAGAAATGGGAAATCGCATCCTTTGTCTGAAAACTTTAGTGTGAAAAAGAATATCCCATCTCTGTTTCAAACAAAGAAAAATTATGAGTTTTTAAGAACATGTGGTGGTTGGTTTGTGGCATTTGGCTTTTGAAGTGGCCGTTCTTGCACTTGCCATGCTCAACTCCTTTTCCAATCTTTGACAAATATTAACTGAATTGTCATACTTCTGACTTTGAGTTTAAACTACTGAGTCCTCAACTCAAATCATATTTCTGTTGTATAATGCTTCTGAGTTTAGCTTCCAATACATCCCTTACATTTTCACGAGTTTAAAATGGTCAAATCACAATCATCTTGAGTACCTTACTTTTACTTTGAAACGTTATCTTTGTGCATCGACCCTTTGTCTTTCTTTGTACCTTTAAAGGAGTTGGTAGCGAGTTTGGAGTCCTTTCTCACTTGACCTGACATGAATTTGACTCAAAAGACAACAAAAAAAATTTGTTTGATGACAAGGACACAAAAAATTAAAATAAAACAAAAAGAAAAAGACAATAGGCATCTCTTTTTCAAAACAAAGAGGAAACTTATCTGAATGTGGAAACCGATTCTGGTGATTATGACATGCATTTTGAATCAAACAACCAGATCTACCCATACCAATCATTTGCCAACTTTTACCCACTTATTGAGTTTGAAACTGAGCCATTGTTGAATTTATTCACTCTAAATTACTATCCTCCTTCGGCTTGTGGCACCTCAATGGGTTTTTGCCATCGAGCCTATCTCATTTTCATCTCTTTCTCAACTCACTGTCGTCTTATGGTGCCCGAAAGGGTTTTCACCAATAAAACTCTCATTTTCATTATTTTTTTTTCTGAAAATAACACCCAAAATATGAAATATCATGCACTCATAACATGTTTATCCTTGACATTCTCAAAGATCGATCTGAAGGTCTTTCTTTGGTTGTAACTTGGCTTTTGAAAAGGGGTTAGAAAGAAAGGGTGGCATGAGGTTCGAAAATTTACAAAATCATTGGGTTAAACATTCAACTTTTGGAATCGATTCTTTTAAGAAAATAAAATTTTTCCCCAGTTTTCTTTCATACTGGGTAATTTGAATTTTCTCTTGGTTGGACCGAACCCCAGAGTAGGGTTTCCTACGTATCTTGTCATAGCAAGAATCAGGTCAAACGTAGTTCAGACATCTAAATTCTTTTGCTTGATTTTGAATTTTTGATTTGATTTGATTTGATTTTTTTCTTTCAACTCTTTTTTTTTCACTTTAATTTGATTCCCAAAGAGAGGTACGAAGAAAGATAAAAGCTCAAAAGGGGTAAGTAAAGGTTAATAAATTATTCGGATAGTAGAATAAAATGTGTTCATCATTTCAATCTTTTAAAATGCAAGTACAAAACATACATAATATAATTGTACATGAATATCATACATAATATCTTTTAACTGCATCAGCATTGACCGGCATTCCTTCCATTTTTCCATCTATATATGTCAGATATAATGCGCCATTAGGTAACACTTTCTTCACCATGAATGTTCCATGCCAATTAGGAGAAAATTTGTCTTTGGCTTCAATCTGATGAGGAAGGATGTGTCTTAGTACTAACTGACCAACTTCAAAATGTCTGTGTTGCAACTTTTTGTTATATGCTCGTACCATTCTCTTTTGGTATAGTTGTCCATGACATACTGACGTCAATTTTTTTCATCAATCAAGCTTAATTGCTCTAAACGAGTCTTGACCCATTGGTCTTCATCAATTTTAGCTTCCACAATTATCCGTAGAGATAGAATCTCAATATCTGCAGGTATAACTGCTTCAGTTCCATACACTAACAAGTAAGGAGTTGCACCAATTGAAGTCCGAACTGTAGTACGATAACCCAACAAAGCAAAAGGTAACTTTTCATGCCATTTTCGGGAACCCTGCACCATCTTGCGAAGTATTTTCTTTAATTTCTTATTGGCAACTTCTACAGCCCCATTTGCCTTTGGGCAATAAGGAGTAGAATTTCGATGCATAATCTTAAATTATTGGCACACTTCTTGCATCAAATGACTGTTGAGATGTGTAACATTATCGGTGACAATTATCTTCGGAATGCCAAACCGACAAATGATATTGGAGTGAATAAAATCAATCACTACTTTCTTGGTCACTGACTTAAAAGTCACTTCTTCCACCCACTTAGTAAAATAATCAATGGCTACCAAGATGAACCTATGTCCATTCGAGGCCTTTGGTTCAATTGGTCCAATTACATCCATTCCCCAAGCCACAAAAGGCCATGGAGCAGTCATTGTATGCAACTCAAATGGAGGGGAATGTATCAAGTATCCATGTACCTGGAATTCATGACATTTACGAATGAAATTGATGGAATCTCGCTCCATGGTGAGCCAATAATAACCTGCTTGGAGTATTTTCTTTGCCAAAACATACCAACTCATGTGTGGTCCACAAATCCCAGAATGTACTTTAGTAATGATTTTTGAAACCTCTTTAGCATCTACACACCTTAGAAGTCCCAAATCAGGAGTTCTCTTATACAAGATTCCTCCACTTAAGAAAAATTCACTAGACAAACGTCGAATGGTTCTCTTTTGATTACCATCAGCATGTACAGGATATTTCCCAATCTGAATATATTCTTTGATATCATAGAACCACGGCTCCCCATCAAGTTCTTCTTCAACCACATTGCAATATGCATGTTGATCATGAATCTGTATATGCAAAGGGTCAATATAAGTTTTGTTGGGATGTTGAAGCATCGAAGATAAGGTCGTCAAAGCATCAGCAATCTCATTATGAGCTCTGGGAATATGTTTAAACTTCAATAATACAAATCGTTGACAAAGATCTTGCAAACAACCTCTATATGGTAGGAGTTTCGAATCACGAGTCTCCCAATCTTCTTAGATTTGGTGGACTAATAAATCTGAATCTCCTAATACCAATAGTTCTAGGGACCCCATGCCAATGGCTAATCTCAATCCCAGAATGGGAGCTTCACATTCTGCCATATTATTGGTATAGTAGAATCGAAGTTGGGGTTTTATAGGATAATATTATCCTGATTCAAAAATAACAACTGCTTTTATCCCCACTCCTTTTAGATTAGCAGCTCCATAAAAAAACAACTTCCAGCCTGAATGGCAATCTTCAGAAACAAACTCATCAACATACAATACCTCTTCATTTGGAAAATAAGTCTTCAATGGCTCATACTCCTCATCTATAGGATTTTAAGCCAAATGGTCCGCTAAAGCTTGAGCTTACATTGCAGTTCGTGTCACATAAACAATATCAAACTCTGTGAGGAACATCTGTCATTTCGCGAGTCTGCCTGTAGGTATAGGCTTCTGAAAAATATACTTTAAAGGATCCATACGAGAGAAGAGGTAAGTATTATAAGATGACAAGTAATGTTTCAGCTTTTGGGCTACCCAAGTTAAGGCGCAGCACGTCTTCTCAAGAAGAGTGTACTTAGCCTCATAGGTGGTAAACTTTTTGCTGAGGTAGTAGATGAATTATTCTTTTTTGCCTGTAACATCATGTTGACCTAATACACAGCCAAAAGAATTGTCTAACACGTATATGTACAATATCAAAGGTCTGCCCAGTTCTAAAGGAACCAAAATAGGTGGATTCAAAAAGAATCTCTTAATTCTATCAAATGACTCTTGACATTCTTCAGTCCATTCAACTTTAGCATTCTTCTTTAACAATTTGAATATTGGCTCGCAGGTTGTCGTAAGTTGAGCAATGAATCTACTAATATAATTCAACCTTCCAAGTAAGCTCATCACCTCCGTTTTATTTTTTGGTGGAGGCAGCTCTTGAATAGCTTTTATTTTTTAAGGATCTAACTCAATACCACGTCGACTGACTATAAAACCCAAGAGTTTTTCTTATGGAACTCCAAATACAGATTTTGCTGGGATAAGTTTGAGATCATACCTCCCAAGCCTTTCAAAGAATTTTCACAAATCTTTGACATGATCAGATTGCTCTCTCGACTTAATGATCACGTCGTCCACATAAACTTCAATCTCTTTATGCATCATGTCATAAAACATTGTGGTCATTGCCCTCATGTAAGTTACCCCAGCATTTTTTAGTCCAAAAGGCATGACTCGATAACAATATGTCCCCCAGGGCGTAATAAATGATGTCTTTCCCGCATCTTCTGGATCCATAATAATCTGGTGATAGCCCGCATAACAATCCACAAAATACGCAAGATCATGTTTGGCATAATGGTCCAATAAAATATGGATATTGGGAAGTGGAAAATTATCTTTTGAACTCGCTTTATTTAGATCACGATAATCAACACACATCCGAACTTTGTTGTCCTTCTTCGGAACAGGGACAATATTTGCCAACCAAGTAGGATACTGGGCCACTCGAATGACTTTAGCCTCAAGTTGCTTCATGATTTCCTCTTTAATTTTTACAACCATGTCAATTTTGAGATTTCTTAGTTTTTGCTTGACAGGAGGAAAAGCAGGATCAATTGGCAACTTGTGAACTACCAAATCAATGCTCAAACTGGGCATATCATCATAAAACCACGCAAAGATGTCTTTATACTCATTCAAAGCTTCAATTATAGATTTATTTTATTGTGGTTAAGCATGTACACTTATCTTAGTCTCCCTAATATTTTCATGATCTCCTAAATTGATCGCATCAGTTTCTTCCAAATTAGGATTTGTCTTATTCTGAAATTGTTTGAAATTTTTGCTTATATCCTCAAATGTTTCTCCTTGATCGTATTCAACTTCTTTATTCATTATTTCATAATTAGATTGGGTTTTTAAATCTGGTTGACAATTCTTCATGCATGTCATATCATTAGAATCGGCATAGAAAGAATTGTATGATAGAAAATAAATAAATAAAAATCAGACTCAAAATTAAACGAAGGGAAACTACGCTTTATTAGAAACATAGATAGAAAGAGTTTTAACCTAAAATACAAGGTTTAAAGTTTTGAATTACAATCCTAGAATGATTTAAATTACAAGAGTAAAAACAAACAAACTACTAACACTGTAAGAAAAACAAACAAACTACCAAGACTCTTTTATAATAGGGAGAGGAGTGGCCTCCCAATTGTAAAGCTGGACATCAAGGTCGACAAACTGCACATCTGCACTGCTGGTACCTTCCTCAATTTCAACCATATCAGTTTCAATGAACATATTTTGAAAAAGGCCAATCAACTATGTATCCTCATTCATTGATTCTGCAGCAGGTAACTTGGAGGATCCAACAACACTGAATCTGATGAAAGACTTGTGAAGTGGCGGTATCGGCTTGGTAAGTGACCATGACTCTTTCTTACGCTTTATGGACTTCTTTATATCTTCTGCAGTAGGCTCGTATCCCAAAACAAAAGTACCAAAGTTCTCATAAAGGTTTACCGGATGATTTATGTCTTGTAAAAACATTCCTAGACCTTTTCCTGGTTCGAAACCATGCTTCAACATTTCATTCACTACCATAACAGATGCAGAGGAAAATTGTGGTCTTGCGATGAGATTCTCCTCGAGGATATGCCTAACAGCCACTACCTCAGAAGCTTAATGAATTAACACATTATCTGAAGTATCTTCTTCGATGGAGGAAACGAAGTAATCTTTATACATGGATAAATCTCATTCACCATGAAAAATTATTTCTTGCCTGTCGTGTTCAAATTTGACCATTTGATGCGACTGCTTTAGCCCTATGAATCCATGGCCTTCCAGATAACATATTATATGAAGTTTCAATGTTCAGCACTTGGAATCCATAGGAAACTCCACAGGTCCAATTGTCAATATGAACTTTATTTCACCAATGGCATCAGTTTTTGATCCGTTAAAACCTTTGACGCATACATTATTAGGTCAGATCTGTTCCACATTAATAGTCAACATTTGAAAAGTTGACATAGGACAAATGTTAGCGCCTAATCCTCCATCAATTAACACTCGAGTGACGATGGAATGTTCACATTTCACAGAAATGTACAGACCTTTGTTATGCTCAGTACCTTCCATAGGCAATTCATCGTCTGACAAAGTAATTTTATTTGCTTCAAGGATCCTTCCAACAACTTTTTCCAGCTGATTTACTCTAATCTCACTGGGAACACATGCTTCATTAAGAATCTTCATTATAGCCTTGTGGTGTTCCTCTGAATGTATCAATAAAGACAACAATAAAATCTGTGCTGGTGTTTTCTTCAACTGTTCTACAATAGAATGTTCTGGCAATTTCATTTTCTGTAAGAATTCTTCAGCTTATTCATCAGTGGCAGGCTTCTTAACTGTCATTCATTCTTCACTGCCTTATTTATTCTTTCTTAACTCTACTAGAGCATAACATCTTCCAGATCGAGTTAATCCCCCTACTTCATCTACATCTTCAGTCACTTCTTTCCCCTTGTTCATCACCACAACGTGATCATAATTCCAAGGGACTACCTTAGTATCAACAATAGGCAGCTGTGACACTGGTTTAATAATAATAGGAGTTATGGGAGATCCTTTTATGATTAAAAGAAGCTTATTGGATCTTCCAGGAATAATGAATTTCGGTTTTATTTGACTTGACCCAATATTTTCTAAAATATCTTTCCCCACCACCAAGGGAGCATTCGATGATTCATGTTTTGTTATCACCACCTCCGCTTATGCAGGCTTCTCTTTTGTCAAATCCATAGTATTTGCTGATTTTTCTGAATCAGTTTTAATTTTAATGATCGGCTTAAAGGAAATCGTAGCATATTCACCACTGAGTATCACTTCTAGCATGTTTATTTCATTATGATCTGGCAGCAGATTTTAATTGACATTTGGAGCATCTGGACTTTCTACCACGATCTGTTGGGTATTAATCAACTCTTGAATGGATCTTTTCAGATACCAACATTTCTCTGTGTCATGCCCTGGGGCATTAGAAAAGTATTCACATCTTCTAGAATAGTCCAAGTTCTTCGAATGAGGATTCGGGATCCTTCTCTCAATTGGGTTTAAAATATTTATTTTTCTCAGCCTATGAAATAAAATGGTGTCAGATATTCCAATAGGAGTGAAATTATCTTTTACATGTTATCCCTTTTGAAGTCTTCTCTTGGCCGGAAATTAGACTTGGGAGGGCCTCTTTGAACTTGTGAGATCGGTAGACGATTTTGGATGGCTGGTGCACGCCATTGCGGGTAAGAAGGAGCCCGAGCATATGGTTGTGCATTGTAAATAGGATATTGAGGTGAAGGAACAAAATATAATGGATTTTGTGTGTATGGTTAACGAGCACCCTTCAATTTTGTCGTGGACTAGGCACGACAGTTGTTACGTCCTCTTTTCTTTCCCCCGAAACTTCCTGTACCACTTTGAATTGCCTGTGTTGTTGCTTTCAAAGCGACCTGGCTGATAATCTTTCCTGACTTGATTCCGTTTTCTACCATCTCTCCAACTTTGATAACTTTAGCAAATGTGCTTCTGATGGTGGAGAGCAAATGATGGAAATAATCAGGTTCTTGTGCTTGCAGAAAAATATCAATCATTTCAGATTCTTTTATCGATGGTCTAACTCTTGAAGCCTGCTCTCTCCATCTGACGGCATATTCTCGAAAACTTTTGGTCATTTTTTTTCTCATGTTAGCAAGCGTAGTGCGATCTGGCACTATCTCAATGTTATATTGAAATTGTTGAATGAAATCCCGAGCCATGTCATCCCATACGTGCCAACGGGAAATGTCTTGATCAATGAACTATTCAGAAGTTATTCTTTCTAGGCTTTCTCCAAAGTAAGCCATCAATAATTCCTCTTTTCCTCCTGCACCCCTTAATTGATTACAGAACTTCTTCAAGTGAGCCGCAGGATCTCCATGACCTTCGTATTTATCAAACTTTGGCATTTTGAATCCCAAAGGTAGATGGACGTTAGGAAACATACATAAATCCTTGTATGAAACACTCTTTGGTCCGCCTAATCCTTGCATATTTCTCATACTCTGCTCCAAGCTTCTAACTTTTTTGGCCATCTCCTCCTGTTCTTCATTCTTAGCAATCTTCTCAATCACGATAGGAGTATCGCGTTGATGAACATGATAATGTGGATTTTGAGATTTGAAATTCATTTCAGGAGGATACAATATATCATGACTTAGTTTCCCCATATTCTTCGGTACTGTCGGTTGAGTACCCGCGGTAGCTGGTGCTACAGAAGTAAAAAGTGGGTTATTTGCGACAGAAGGATTCGGTGGGTGCATGGTAGAAGTACCAGCAACTCCAGACATATTAGCAAATGGGCCAAATCCTTGTGGGTAAAATGGATCACTAGTTTGAACTGGGTCAGAATTTGGATCATTTGAAGTCGAAAGTCCAGGGATTGAAGAAGGCGGGGCTTGTCCATTCAACCAAGCTTGGTACATCTCTGTCATTTGTTGTTTCAATGACTTTATTTCTTCCATTGATGCTACTTCCTGCGAAATCAACTGATTTTGCTCTTCTTTACTGTCAGACCCTATACTTTCTCTGCGGGTCATTATTCTTTTACCCTTGTATCTGGTGTTATACGGATGTGATGCGAGTTTAAACCACAAACCAACAACCAATTACTTTAGCTTTCTGTAATTGATTCAAATGGAATACTGCAGCAGAGAAATAGTTGTCACCGGAAACTTCAATCGAAAAACTCTTCTTTGATTTTTCACTTTCACTTTCTTTTCAGATAAGTTTCTTTTTCTCCCTTTTCTAATAAATTTTACTATCAGTGTTTTTCTGATGGTCTCTGTATTCTGATAATCAATATCCATTTTTTTTATCTGAAAGGGGGAAAGTCCTTTTATAATGGGACTCTTGGGAGGGAACAGTTAAAATTATCAAGTAAGCGAGGGGAAAATTTAAATTTAAAATTAAATTAATTAATAATAATATTTAAAAAAAATGATAGTAATAATAAAGATAATAAAAATAAAAATAAGTAAATAAAAATAATAAAATAATAATAATAATTAATTAACTTTATATTTAATAAAACATAAGAACAATTTATAAATAAACAAATATAAATATAATAAAATAGTACTAAAACTACTAATTTATTTATTAAAATTTAGAAAAGAAAAACATATATTTTTAATTTTTAAAATATTTTTAAAATTAGAAAAGAGATAAAAAAATAATACTAATATATGATTAAATATAAATATATATATATAATATTGATAGATAAGTTAAAATTTAGGGAGGATCAAAATCACGTGTCTATATTTTTTCCCTTCTTTGTGTGAAATCTCGAAGAGTTTTGAATAGGGATTATTTTTCTCAGCAGAGTCGCTAGAGATGTCACACCCCTTTTTCGCTCGAATGGATCGAGGTCGAAGGGTTTTTTCAATTAAAGTGACGATATCGAATAGGGATTATTTTAATTACAGAATCGTCACTTGGAATTGAGTTTTTGTGTTCCAAGTCACCTTTTTGAATCCCTGATCAAAAGGAAATGACTCTTTATTATGGTCTGCAAAAATAGAAGACCGGGTAAGGAATTTTATTGACTGAAGGGTAGGTGTGAGGCACCCCTCGAATCCCGTGGTTCTAGCACGGTCGCTTTTATTGACTTATCTTGACTTAAATTATTTTATAAATTGTGTGAAAGCCTAAGATTGCTCATTTTAATATACTAAATCTATTTAAGACTCTTGTAAAAAAAAATGATTAGAGTAATTTTTAGAAAAATATTTACCAAGGTGTATTATTACATCCTTAAATTTTAAGTGTCTAAGAAAGATGCGTACACCGCATTCTTAATTGAGACTAATATTTAAAAAAAAAAAAATGCTTGAAATTTTCTAGCAATAAGCTAATCTAGTAAAACAATTATCAATCTTTGTTAATGATAATGAAATAACAATAAAAAAAATAAAAAAAAAAGTGAATAATAATAATAAATATAATAATAAAATTAAATTAAATACATACGAAATTAGTCATATAATATTTAATTTTATTATGATTCCTCATATTATATTTATCTAAAAAAGGAAAAAAAAAACAGTTAGTTAATACTTAAGAGATAAAGCAAAGATTCCTTTTTCCACTAAACATGCATAATGAACTTAATTTCCTCCTAACCAATTTCAACCAAATAATACAGTATAACTTTTTTTTTATTTATTAGTAAATCAAATATAAAATATCATAAAATTACAACTTTAACTATTGATAGAGAAAGATTAGTTAATTTAACGAAAAAATCTTAAAATTTATTAATGGTAATGAATAATTATAATGATAAACATAATAAATAATAAAATATTCACAGCTACTTATATATTATTTTGATTTTTATTATAATCCTAAAAATTATTCTTTTTAAAATAAATTAGTTAATTAAAAATCAATTAAAAATTCATTCAAAAAATTGATATAAAGAAAAACAGAAAACGTACTATATAGGAAATTTCAAGGACCATTAAATAATTAAATCAAAATATAAGTCAACCATTCTTTTACAGATAAAAAAAATCAACAGAATATTCTATGAATTATACAAAAGAGCATTTGTATGGTTATGGTGTTCGACTAAGCCTGCCCGCCGGTGATTAACTCTGGCTAGGCTAGGCAGTGGTAAAAGGGGGGGGAGGGGGGGCCGGCGTGGAAAGAAAAAAAAAAGGGGGTAGATAGGACGGCTGGCCGGCGATGATGGTGCGCGGCAGATCTGGTAGGGGAGTGATAGCGTGACGGGAAAGGGAACAAGGGGTTATCGATGGACGCACCGGTTGGTAGTGGTCCAGTAAAGTGGAGCAGCGCGGCGCGGGTGGCCTCACTGGCCGTTTGATCGCTGTTTTTTTTAATGGCTTTCGAGGGAGTTTTGGTGGTTGTTTGGCCGGATTTTAGATGAGTTTCCGGCGAGAAAAAAGGAAGTCCGTGTGCGATTGATGGTTGGTTTCCGGCGATAAGTGCCAAAAAAAATCAAATTTTTGAACTGCTTTTCTCCTTTATTTTCAATTTTTTTATTATTGATTTTTTCGTCGTTTGTTATACTATGTGTGATATGTGCAGTATACAAATTGATAAATTACATATAAGTATACAGTGTGTGTAAAAGTCGGATTCTATGAATATATGTGTGTGTTGTGAATATATCCGTTAAAACATGTCCAAGTCCGTTGTACATGGTTTCAAATATTTACATAATCAACTATATAGTTTAACTTATAATCATATTAATATCAACAATAAAACTTTTGCATATCAGATAATACATGAAGTCATTGAACAATAATTTATAAAATAACAATGCAAAAACAGATAAAAACCTGTTTGATGAATTCAAACGATTGTAAGTACAGAATATTGCCACCGAAAACTCAACGGAAAACTGATTTCCACTTCAATTTTTCTCTATTTGGACTGATGATTTGCTCTCTGTTAATTTTCTCTCTATTTTTTTTATCTAATCCTCTGATGGTGAATGTCAAAAAAAAAAATATCCGTACTCTGTGGGTCAAGAGTCCTATAAATAGAAAATTATTGGGGCGAAAAAATAGGGGAGGGAACAGTTACTTAGGATAGGAATGTGTTTATAAATTTTGAAATAAATTATTATTATTATTATTTAAAAAAAATAGAAGACAATAATAAACTAACAATGATTATAATAGTAACATTTAATAAATTTTATGTTTAAGAAAAATATAATAAAATTTACAAATAGTTAAAATAAATAAAATAATACCAAAATTATTAATTTATTAAAATTTAGAAAACAAAAATATATATTTTATTTTATTATTAGTTTTAATATCTGAAAATTAACTTTACTTAATTATTTAGTTTTAACTAAAAATTTATTAAAAATAATAATCAAAAAATAATATATGATTAAATATTTAAAATTGAGGGAGGATAAAAATCACGTGTCTACATTTTTGCCCCTCTTTGTGTGGAATCTCGAAGAGTTTTCATACAAATAAGTAGTCAAGACATGATTTTGGACCCTCTAATTATTTGAAAGGTAAGGATAAAATAAAATTATAATAAAAGAAAACAATGTGACCGAGTCCTGTTTTTGGATAGCCTACTTATCCTGGGTTATAAGGGGATCAGGTCACGAGTATTTCAAAAGTAATTTGGTGAGAGAAAAAGTTAAAGTCGAGTGGGATTCCGTCGAGTTTCCGGTTGACGACTTTTGCCTTTACATTCAATTGACTAATAAAGATCAAAAATGAAAAATACAAAAAATTGCAATCTCTAGAATCTTGATTCAAGCCTTCGCGACTTGAATTTGAAAATTCACCCTATTCTTCAGACGGGCTCCTGGACTTACAACTTCTTCACTCTGTTCTTCAGGCAGGCTCCTAGATTTACAACTTCTACACCCTGTTCTTTAGGCAGGCTCCTGGACTTCCAATTTCTTCACCCTGTTCTTCAGGCGGACTCCTGACTTGCAAATTCTTCACCCTGTTCTTCAGGCGGGCTCCTGGACTTCCAATTTCTTCACCCTATTCTTTAGGCATGCTCCTGACTTGCAACTTCTTCACTCTATTCTTCAGGCGGGCTCCTGAACTTCAAATTTCTTCACCCTGTTCTTCAGGCGGGCTCCTGACTTGCAACTTCTTTACCCTGTTCTTCAGACGGGCTCCTGGACTTCCAAATTCTTCACCCTGTTCTTCAGGCGGGCTCCCAGACTTACAACTTCTTCACCCTGTTCTTCCGGCAGGCTCCTAGACATACAACTTCTTCATCCGGAAAATAAGTCTTAAATGGCTCATACTCTTCATCAATAGGATTTTCAGCAAAATAATTCGCTAAAGCTTGAGCTTTCATTGCAGTTCGTGTCACATAGATAATATCAAACTCTGTGAGCAACATCTTCCATTTTGCGAGTCTTCCTGTGGGCATGGGCTTCTGAAAAATGTATTTTAAAGGATCCATACGAGAGATGAGGTAAGTAGTATAAGATGACAAGTAATGCTTCAGCTTTTGTGCAACCCAAGTTAAGGCGCAGCACGTCTTCTCAAGAAGTACTTAGCCTCATAAGTGGTAAACTTTTTGCTGAGGTTGTAGATGGCTTGTTCTTTTCTGCCCGTGACATCATGTTGACCCAATACACAGCTAAAAGAATTGTCTAACACAGACCTGTATAATATCAAGGATATGCCTGGCTCTGGAGGAATCAAAATAAGCGGACTTAATAAATACCTCTTGATTCTGTCAAATGTTTCTTGACATTCCTCAATCCATTCAACTTTAGCATTCTTCTTTAATAACTTGAATATCGGTTCGCAGGTTGTCGTAAGCTGAGCAATGAATCTACTGATATAATTCAGCCTTCCAAGTAAACTCATCACCTCCATTTTGTTCTTTGGTGGAGGTAAATCTTGGATAGCTTTTATTTTTGAAGGATCTAACTCAATGCCACATCGATAACTATAAAACCCAAAAGTTTTCCTAATGGAACTCCGAATACACATTTTGCTGGGTTAAGTTTGAGATCATACCTTCAAAGCTTTTCAAAGAATTTTCTCAGATCTTTGACATGGTCAGCCTGCTCTCTTGACTTAATGATCACGTCATCCACATAAACTTTAATCTCTTTGTGCATCATGTCATGAAACATCGTGGTCATTGCCCTCATGAAATAATGAATAGTCCAAAAGGCATGACTCGATAACAATATGTCCCTCATGGAGTAATAAATGATGTCTTTTCTGCATCTTCTGGATCCATAATGATCTGGTCATACCCCGCATAACAATCCACAAAAGAAGCAAGATCATGTTTAGCAGAATTATCCAACAAAATATGGATATTGGAAAATGGGAAATTATCTTACGGACTTGCTTTATTTAGATCACGATAATCAACACACATCCAAACCTTGCCATCCTTGTTTGGAGCAGGGATAATATTTGCCAACCAAGTAGGATACTGGGCCACTCGAATGACTTTAGCCTCAATTTGCTTTGTGATTTCCTCTTTGATTTTTACACTCATGTCGGTTTTGAGATTTCTTAGCTTTTGCTTGACAGGAGGAAAAGCAGGATCAATTGGCAACTTGTGAACTACAAAATCGGTGCTGAAACCAGGCATATCATCATAAGATCACGCAAAGATGTCTTTATACTCATGGAAATCATCAATTATAGCTTTCTTTTGTTGCGGTTGAGCATGTATACTTATCTTAGTCTCCCTAATATTTTCATGATCTACTAAATTGATTGCCTCGGTTTCATCCAAATTGAGATTTGACTTATTCTCAAATTGTTTGAAATCTTTACTTATTTCCTCAAATGTTTCTCCTTCATCGTATTCAACTTCTTTATTCATTATTTCATAATTAGATTGGGTTTTTAAATCTGGTTGACAATTCTTCATGCATGTCATATCATTAGAATCGGCATAGAAAGAACTATATGATAGAAAATAAATAAATAAAAATCAGACTCAAAATAAAATGAAGGGAAACTACGCTTTATTAGAAACATAGATAGAAAGAGTTTTAACCTAAAATACCAAGTTTAAAGTTATAAATTACAATCCTAGAATGATTCAAATTACAGGAGTAAAAACAAACAAACTACTAAGACTGTAAGAAAAACAAACAAACTACCAAGACTCCTTTATAATAGGGAGAGGAGTGGCCTCCCAATTGTTAAGCTGGACATCAGGGCCGACAAACTGCACATCTGCATTGCTGGTACTTTCCCCAATTTCAACCATATCATCTTCAATGAACATATTCTGAAAAATGCCAATCAACTCTGTATCATTATCATTCATTGATTATGCAGCAGGTAACTTGGAGGATCCAACAACACTGAAATTGATGAAAGACTCGTGAAGTGGCGGTATCGTCTTGGTAAGTGACCATGACTCTTTATTACGCTTTTTAGCCTTCTTTATATCTTCAGCAGTAGGCTCGTATCCCAAACCAAAAGTGCCAAAGTTCTCATAGAGGTTTACCGGATGAACTATGCCTTGCAAAAACATCCCTAAACCTTTTCCCGGTTCAAAACCATGCTTCAACATTTCATTCACTACCATGACAGATGTACAGGACAATTGTGGTCTTGCGATGAGATTCCCCTCGAGGATATGCTCAACAGCCACTACCTCAAAAGCTTGATGAATTATCACATTATCTGCAGTATCTTCTTCGATGGAGGAAACTAAGTAGTCTTTATACATGGATAAATCTCCTTCACCATGAACAATTATTTCTTGCCTGTTGTGTTCAAATTTAACCATTTGATATAATGTTGATGCGACTGCTTTAGCCCTATGAATCCATGGCCTTCCCAGTAACATATTATATGAAGTTTCAATGTTCAACACTTGGAAATCCATAGAAAACTCCACAGTTCCAATTGTCAATATGAACTCTATTTCACCAATGGCATCAGTTTTTTATCCATCAAAACCTTTGACGCATACATTATTAGGTCGGATCCTTTTAAAATTAACATTCAACTTTGGAAAAGTTGACATAGGACAAATGATGGCACCTCATCCTCCATCAATTAACACTCGAGTGACGATGGAATGTTCACATTTCACAGAAATGTAAAGACCTTTGTTATGCTCAGTACCTTCCATAGGCAATTCATCGTCTGAGAAAGTAATTTTATTTGCTTCAAGGATCCTTCCAACAACTTTTTCCAGCTGATTTACTCTAATCTCACTGGGAACACATGCTTCATTAATAGTCCAAGTTCCTCTGTGTAGTGCCATGGGGCATCAGAACAGTATTCACATCTTCTAGAATAGTCCAAGTTCTTCGGAGGAGGATTTGGGATCCTTCTCTCAATTGGGTTTAGAACATTCATTTTTCTCAGCCTATGAAATAAATTGGTGTAAGATATTCCAATAGGAGTGAAATTATCTTTTACCATGTTATCCCTTTTGAATTCTGCTCTAGGCCGAAAATTAGACATAGGAGGGCCTCTTTGAATTTGTGGGCCATTGGATGATTTTGGATTGCTGGTGCACGCCACTGTGGGTAAGAAGGATCCCGAGCATGTGGTTGTGCATTGTAAATAGGATATTAGGGGGATGGAATGAAATATAATAGATTTTGTGCGTATGGTTAATGCGCACCCCTCCAATTTTGTCGTGGACTTGGCACGACAGTTGCTACATCCTCTTTTCTTTTCTTTCCCCCGAAACTTCCTTTACCACTTTGAATTTCCTCAATCCGCTTTGAAAGCAACAACACAGGCAATTCAAAGTGGTACAGGAAATTTTGGGGGAAATAAAAGAAAAGAGGACGTAGCAACTGTCTTGCCAGGTCCACGACAACATTGGAGAGGTGCGTGTCAACCATATGTACAAAATCCATTATATTTCATTCCATCTCCCCAATATCCTATTTACAATGCACAACCATATGCTCGGGCCCCTTCTTACCCGCAATGGTGTGCACCAGCCATCCAAAATCATCTACCGGTCCCGTAAGTTCAAAGAGGCCCTCCCAGGTCTAATCTCCAACCTAGAGCAGACTTCAAAAGGGATAACATGGTAAAGATAATTTCACTCCTATTGGAATATCTTACACCAGTTTATTTCATAGGCTGAGAAAAATGAATGTTCTAAACCCAATTGAGAGAAGGATCTTAAATCCTCCTCCGAAGAACTTGGACTATTCTAGAAGATGTGAATACTGTTCTGATGCCCCAGAGCACGACACAGAGAAATATTGGTATCTGAAAAGAGTCATTCAAGAGTTGATCAATACCCAACAGATTATGGTAGAAAGTCCAGACGCTCCAAATGTCAATCAAAATCCGCTGCCAGATCATAATGAAACAAACAAGCTCGAAGTGTTACTCAGTGGTAAAGATGCTATGATTTCCTTTAAGTCGATCATTAAAATTAAAACTGATTCGGAAAAATTAGAAAATATTGTGGATTTGACAAAAGAAAAGCCTGCAGAAGCGGAGGTAGTGATAACAAAACCCGAATCATCGAATGCTCTCTTGGTGGTAGGGAAAGAGATTTCAGAAAATATTGGGTCAAGTCAAGTGAAGCCAAAACTCATTATTCCTGGAAAGTCCAATAAGCTTCTTTTAATCATAAAAAGAGCTCCCATAGCTCCTATTGTTATTAAGCCAGTGTCACAGCTGCCTATGGCTGATACCAAGGTTATTCCTTGGAATTATGATCCCATTATGGTGATGCACAAGGGGAAAAAAGTGACTGGAGATGTAGATGAAGTAGGGGAATTAATTCGATCTTGAAGATGTTATGCTCCAGTAGAGTTATGAAAGAAGAAACAAGGCGGTGAAGAACGAATGTCAGTCAAGAAGCTTGTCACTGATGAAGAAGCTGAAGAATTCTTTAAAAAAATGAAATTACCAGAACATTCTGTTGTAGAATAGTTGAAGAAGACGCCAACACAGATTTCTTTATTGTCTTTATTGATACATACAGAGGAACACCGCAAGGCTATAATGAAGATTCTTAATGAAGCATGTGTTCATAGTGAGATTAGTGTAAATCAGCTGGAAAAAGTTATTGGAAGGATCCTTGAAGCAAATAAAATTACTTTCTTAGACGATGAATTGCCTATGGAAGATACTGAGCATAACAATGGTCTGTACATTTCTGTGAAATATGAACATTCCATCATCACTCGAGTGTTAATTGATAGAGGATCAGGCACTAACATTTTTCCTATGTCAACTTTTCAAAAGTTGAATGTTAATGTGGAAAGGATCCGACCTAATAATGTATGCGTCAAAGGTTTTGACGGATCAAAAACTGATGTCATTGGTGAAATAGAGTTCATATTAACAATTGGACCTGTGGAGTTTGTTATGGATTTCCAAGTGCTGAACATTAAAACTTCATATAATATATTATTGGGAAGGCCATGGATTCATAGGGCTAAAGCAGTCGCATCAACATTGCATCAAATGGTCAAATTTGAACACGATAGGCAAGAAATAATTGTTCATGGTGAAGGAGATTTATCCATGTATAAAGACTACTTTGTTTCCTCCATCGAAGAAGATACTGCAGATAATGTGTTAATTCATCAAGCTTTTGAGGTAGTGGCTGTTGAGCATATCCTCGAGGGGAATCTTATCGCAAGACCACAATTGTCCTCTGCATCTGTTATAATAGTGAATGAAATGGTGAAGCATGGTTTCGAACCAGGAAAAGGTCTAGGGATGTTTTTGCAAGGCATAGTTCATCTGGTAAACCTCTATGAGAACTTTGGTACTTTTGGTTTGGGATACGAGCCTACTGCGGAAGATATAAAGAAGGCTAAAAAGCATATAAAAGAGTCATGGTCACTTACCAAACCGATACCACCACTTCACAAGTCTTTCATCAAATTCAGTGTTGTTGGATCCTCAAAGTTACCTGCTGCAAAATCAATGAATGATGATGCAGAGTTGATTGGCCTTTTTCAGAATATGTTCATTGAAGCTGATATGGTTAAAATTGAGGAAGGTACCAGCAATGCAGATGTGCAGTTTGTCGGCCCTAATGTCCAGCTTAACAATTGGGAGGCCACTTCTCTCCCTATTATAAAGGAGTCTTGGTAGTTTGTTTTTCTTACAGTCTTAGTAGTTTATTTGTTTTTACTTCTGTAATTTAAATCATTCTAGGATTGTAATTCAGAACTTTAAACTTGGTATTTTAGGTTAAAACTCTTTCTATCTATGTTTCTAATAAAGCGTAGTTTCCCTTCATTTTATTTTGAGTCTGATTTTTATTTATTTATTTTCTATCATACCGTTCTTTCTATGTCGATTCTAATGATATGACATGCATAAAGAATTGTCAACCAGATTTAAAAACCCAATCTAATTATGAAATAATGAATAAAGAAGTTGAATATGATCAAGGAGAAGTATTTGAGGATATAAGCAAAGATTTCAACAAATTTGAGAATAAGACAAATCCCAATTTGGAAGAAACTGAGGCGATCAATTTAGGAGATCATGAAAATATTAGGGAGACTAAGATAAGCGTACATGTTCAACCACAACAAAAGAAACTATAATTGAAGCTTTGCATGAGTATAAAGACATCTTTGCGTGGTCTTATGATGATATGCCCGGTTTGAGCACTGATTTGATAGTTCACAAGTTGCCAATTGATCCTGTTTTTCCTCCTATCAAGCAAAAGCTAAGAAAACTCAAAACTAACATGAGTGTAAAAATTAAAGAGAAAATCACGAAGCAACTTGAGGATTAAGTCATTCGAGTGGCCCAGTATCCTACTTGGTTGGCAAATATTGTCCCTATTCCGAAGGACGACAAAGTTCGGATGTGTGTTGATTATCGTGATCTAAATAAGGCGAGTCCAAAAGATAATTTTCCACTTTCCAATATCCATATTTTGTTGGACAACTGTGCCAAACATGATCTTGCGTATTTTGTGGATTGTTATGCGGGGTATCACCAGATCATTATGGATCCAGAAGATGCGGGAAAGACATCATTTATTACGCCATGGGGGACATATTGTTATCGAGTCATGCCTTTTAGACTAAAAAATACTGGGGAAACTTATATGAGGGCAATGACCACAATGTTTCATGACATGATGCACAAAGAGATTGAAGTTTATGTGGACGACGTGATCATTAAGTCGAGAGACCAATCTGATCATCTCAAAGATTTGTGAAAATTCTTTGAAAGGCTTCGGAGGAATGATCTCAAACTTAACCCAGCAAAATGTGTATTTGGAGTTCCATCAGAAAAACTCTTGGGTTTTATAGTCAGTCGACGTGGTATTGAGTTAGATCCTTCAAAAATAAAAGTTATTCAAGATCTGGCTCCACCAAAAAATAAAACGGAGGTGATGAGCTTACTTGGAAGGTTGAATTATATCAGTAGATTCATTGATCAGCTTACAACAACCTGTGAGCCAATATTCACGTTATTAAAGAAGAATGCTAAAGTTGAATGGACTGAAGAATGTCAAGAGGCATTTGACAGAATTAAGAGGTACTTGTTGAATCCGCCTATTTTGATTCCTCTAGAGCCGGGCAGACCTTTGATATTGTACATGTCTGTGTTAGACAATTCTTTTGGCTGTGTATTAGGTCAACATGATGTTACAGGCAGAAAAGAATAAGTCATCTACTACCTCAGCAAAAAGTTTACCACCTATGAGGCTAAGTACACTCTTCTTGAGAAGACGTGTTGTGCCTTAACTTGGGTAGCCCAAAAGCTGAATCATTACATATCATCTTATACTACTTACCTCATCTCTCGTATGGATCCTTTTAAGTATATTTTTCAGAAGCCTATGCCTACAGGCAGACTCGCGAAATGGCAGATATTGCTCACAGAGTTTGATATTGTTTATGTGACACGAACTGCAATGAAAGCTCAAGCTTTAGCGGATCATTTGACTTAAAATCATATAGATGAGGAGTATGAGCCATTGAAGACTTATTTTCCAGATGAAGAGGTATTGTATGTTGATGAGTTTGTTTCTGAAGATTGCCATTTAGGCTGGAAGTTGTTCTTTGATGGAGCTGCTAATGTAAAAGGAGTGGGGATAGAAGCAGTTCTTATTTCTGAATCAGGACAATATTATCTTATAACAGCCCAACTTCGATTCTATTGTACCAATAATATGGCAGAATACGAAGCTTGCATTTTAGGTTTGAGATTAGTTATTAACATGGGAATCCAAGAACTGTTAGTATTAGGAGACTCAGATTTATTAGTCCATTAAATCCAAGGAGATTGGGAGACTCGTGATTCAAAGCTTCTTCTATATCGAGGTTATTTGCAAGATCTATGTCAACGATTTGTATCAGTAAAGTTCAAACACATTCCCAGAGCTCATAATGAGATTGTTGATGCTTTGACGACCTTATCTTCGATGCTTCAACATCCCGACAAAACTTATATTGACCCTTTGCATATACAGATTCATGATCAACATGCATATTGCAATGTGGTTGAAGAAGAACTTGATGGGGAGCTGTGGTTCTATGATATCAAAGAATATATTCAGACTGGGAAATATCATGTACATGTCGATGGTAATCAAAAGAGAACCATTCGACGTTTGTCTAGTGGATTTTTCTCAAGTGCAGGAATCTTGTATAAGAGGACTCCTGATTTAGGATTTCTGAGGTGTGTAGATGCTAAAGAGGCTTCAAAAATCATGGCTGAAGTACATTCTGGGATTTGTGGATCACACATGAGTAGGTATGTTTTGGCAAAGAAAATACTCCGAGCAGGCTATTATTGGCTCACCATGGAGCAAGATTTCATCAATTTCGTTCGTAAATGTCATGAATGCCAGGTACACGGAGACTTGATACATTCCCCTCCATCTGAGTTGCATACAATGACTGCTCCATGGTCTTTTGTGGCTTGGGGAATGGACGTAATTGAACCAATTGAACCAAAGGTCTCGAATGGACATAGGTTAATCTTGGTAGCCATTGATCATTTCACGAAGTGGGTGGAAGCAGCGACTTTCAAGTCAGTGACCAAGAAAGTGGTGGTTGATTTTATTCACTCCAACATTATTTATCGGTTCGGCATTCCACAGATAATTTTCATGAATAATGTTGCGAAGCTCAATAGCCATCTGATGCAAGAAGTGTGCCAGCAATTTAAGATTATGCATCGGAATTCAACCCCTCATCGTCCAAAGGCAAATGGAGTTGTAGAAGCTGCCAACAAAAACTTAAAGAAAATACTTTGCAAGATGGTGCAGGGTTCCCGACAATGGCATGAAAAGTTACCTTTTGCTTTGTTGTGTTATCGTACTACAGTTCGAACTTCAATTGGTGCAACTCCTTACTTATTAGTGTATGGAACTGAAGCAGTTATACCTGCAGAGATTGAGATTTCATCTCTTCGAGTAATTGTGGAAGCTGAAATTGATGAAGACCAATAGGTCAAGACTCGTTTAGAGCAATTACGCTTGATTGATGAAAAAAGACTAACGTCAGTATGTCATGGACAACTATACCAGAAGAGAATGGCACGAGCATATAACAAAAAGGTGTGTCACAGACAATTTGAAGTTGGTCAGTTAGTACTAAGACGCATCTTTCCTCATCAGATTGAAGCTAAAGGCAAATTTTCTCCTAATTGGCATAGACCATTCATGGTGAAGAAAGTGTTACCTAATGGCGCGTTATATCTGACTGATGTAGAGGCAAAATGGGGGGAATACCGGTCAATGCTGATGCAGTTAAAAGATATTATGTATGATATTCATGTACAATTACATTATGTATGTTTTGTACTTGCATTTTAAAAAGATTGAAATGATGAAGGCATTTTGTTCTACTATCTGTCACACCCTTTTTCGCCCGAAAGGTCGAAGTCGAAGGATTTTTCCAATTAAACTGACAATATTGAGTAGGGATTATATTTATTAGAGTCGTCACTTGGAATTGAGTTATGGTGTTCCAAGTCACCTTTTGAATCCCTAGTCAAAAGGAAATGACTCTTTATCATGGTCTGCGAAAACAGAAGACCAGGTAAGGAATTCTGTTGACCGAGGGAAAGGTGTGAGGCACCCCTCGAGTCCCGTGGTTCAAGCACGGTTGCTTTATTAACTTATCTTGACTTAAACTATTTTGGATAAATTGTGTTAAGGCCTAAAATCGCTCATTTTTATTATACCGAAAACTTATCTACTATCTTATATTTAAATAAATTGGTAAAAATTAATTTAAGAAAAATATTTGTTAAGGTGCATTATTGCATTCTTGAATTTTTAAATGTCTCAAAAGATGTGTGCGTCGCATTCTTAATTGAGATGAATATTTTAATCGCCTGAAACTTTGCCTAGTATTAAAGGCGTTGGTTCGTCTATTATAAATTCGAAATGCTTTTAAATAATAAACTAAAGCAAAATTCATTTGAAGTAATTAATTAATTTTATAAATAATTAACAAACTTTATTAATGATAATTATTAATAATAAATATATATATATATATATATATATATCAATTTTCTATATTATGCTATTTTAACATTATAGTCAAAACAAGAATATAGTCCATTTCAAGAAAATTGTATAGATGTACCTTAAGAAATTAAAACTCATAAATTATTGCTTAATTTTATGTGTGAAGAGAAAGTGTTGAAAGAAATGTGCTACTACTGACACTGAATCTTCAACTTCTTCCACCAGTATATATATCGGTTTAATACGGAACCAGTGATTTAAATCAATTTGTGAAAATTTTGGTTTTGGAATAATTCTAAGAGGACAGATTTCAAGAAAGAAAGGAAAAAGAAAAAAAATTGTGCACAATTTTACAATTTTACATAAATACAGTAGGTAATGGATTGTGAAGTGTCTGTGTGTGCGTATGAATATCAGTGTGGGCGTGAGTTTTTTTTTTTTTTTTTTGGGAAATCAAATCACCATACATATACCTTAACAGAATATTTCAACCTTTAAGATTAAATTCAATGAATAATCAAGAAACGATAGCCACTGATTCGAATAATAGTATAAATAAAAACATGACACCACAATAACAACATATATTACATAATCCATGAAATCATTGAAAACAACTTTATTCGTGATTTAATTCGCAATAAAACATATAGAATAAAAATATAGGATTGAATGAAACCTGAAATATGAATTAAGACGAGTAATGTAGCAAGAAATCTTCAATTACTTGAACTGGATAATAATGCGAGAAACAATGGTCACTAAAAACTTTGAACAGAACTCCAACTTCAACTTTCTTCTTTTCTTTTTTCTCTTTGCCTGATGTTTTTCTTCTGATGATTTCGAATGTTTCACTCACTCTCTTTTTTTACTCTGACTGGTTTTTGTTTTTCTTTTCTCAGTATCTAGTTTGTAGAATGATGTACGTAGTTTTTCTCTGATTTTTTAGTTTCTGGTTTCTGATGTGATGGTCTGGTGAGAATGTACGTAGTTGGGTGAAGAGTCCTTTAAATAGGGAATTGTTGGGGGAGGGGGGGATATGGGGGAGTAGTTTTTACTAGATAAGATTTTTGAATTTGAAAAATATTTTTTTTTTTAATTGAAGACAATAATAATAGTAATAATAAATAAATATGATAACAATAATAAATAAATAAAATAATGATAACAATAAATATAATAATAATTAATTAATTTTATATTAATCAAAACGTAATAACAATTTATAAATAGACAAAAATAAATATAACAAAATAGTATTAAAACTACTAATTTATTGGTTAAAATTTAGAATAAATAATATATTTTTATATTATTTTTAAAATTAGAATAAAAATATAAACAAAATATCTAAAAATTAACTTTATTTAGTTATTTACTTTTTAACTAAAAATTTATTAAAATAAAAATAAAAATAAGAATCAAAATAATATATGATTAAATATATAAATATAAAATATTTAATATCGACAAACAAGTTAAAATTTAGCGAAGATCAAAAATCACGTGTCTACAAAGTCTAAACGGGCTTGTACCCACAGCACAAGTGGAAAACATTTTGCAGTTCATCCCGAAGTGTTGGGAGGTGCAAGACTCCAACCTAATCAATATAGGACTTATTTGTACAAAAGATGGACATAAACCTTAACCACTTGAGCCTATACAAAAGTATGATGTAGGAGGAATCTTACGGGCAAAAATCACAATTAAGTAGTAATAGTTTTAATCCTCCTCCAGCATTAAATTTAACTAGTAAAAAGTTTGATTTTTCATACTGGATCCTTATAGAATCTGGCAATGACTTTTTATCCATAATGTAGGGACCCTTTGCATTTTTTGGCATCTGATAAAAGTCAGTGTACATGATCTCTCTCTCAATCTTAGTAACAACATTTGACAAGTTGATCAGCTACCTGGTTTCCTTCTCTGTTTTCGAAATTAATGAATAATACTCTATGACCATCTCCATTAGGTTCAGAATGTCCTCTACGTCTCTTCTGAGTTTCTTCTTGTAGGAAGCCTTCTGTTTAATCAAGTTCTGGACTATCAGTCTATCACACTCATGTTGCTTGTCGTTGCCCCCGATCAATTTGCTAACGCTTAATGGAACTATGCTTTTCTGTTTAACGTACTCCTCATGTGCTTCTTTAATGTAGTAACTTTGTTTTCATTTATTAGTAATTGTTAACTATTACCCTGTCCAGTGTTATTATTTACTTGCCCGAGCACACGGTCCTTACATCAAAGGAATAAATACCAGACGTGTCTTTCCTCACTTAAATTTTTAGTCTAAGGTCTGCAGTGGCGGATGTAGAATAGAATTCACACCCGCTACCGTAAGGCTTAAAATTACATAGAAAAATCATCAAAAGTTATAAATATTAATAGGTGGGAACCCATAACTAAACCAAGGGATAACTTAGTAGTAGGAAAGGAACACTTGAGAACCCACAAGTTTGAAATTCTGGATCCGCCTCTAAAGGTCTGATCTCTAGAAAACAGTGGTGAAATTCAAATAGATCATGACTAGAAGGAACCATAATCAGTTGTCTCAAACATCCTCTGATACGATACCCATGTAGAAAAAAGTTGTGGTCATGGTATCTAGACTTATGACCAACTTGTACGATGCTTGACAATGCACTTGCAAGGAGCTGCCATAGACTAGGTTCAAGAGGTCCTTCATCTTGACTAGGGACACAATTACTGGGGTCAACCTCGCAACAAAGGGGAAGCATCACTTGCACGAGGTGGATAAAAATTGAGAAAAATCATCGTTTCCACCCAAACTATACACGAAAAGTCTAGGTCACACCTAAACTATAGTAGTGACCTATTACACACCTAAACTGTAAAAAAGTGAAACTATTACCTCCCCGCGACACCCATGCCCAAGTTCAATGAGTGGAGTGTACTCCACTCGCTTCATGTCACTTTCCAGATCACTTTCCACGTCAAAAATAATTTTAAACAAAAAATTTCAAGTCATCTTCCTTACACCATTCATCTCTCCCATCACCTCTAAAAGGGAGCTTCACCAACAAACGAATATAGTAGCAGAGCATCAAGCAAATCAAGATTCAAAGGCTTCTCAATAAGGATGAGTCGTGAGATAGATAGCGGCAAAGAAAAAAGTGAAGGTCGCCGGAATTTTATTTTTCGACGAAAGTAAAAGTTTTCAATCGATACTTTTAGATCTTGGGATGAAATTACAAGGAGAAAGATTTGAGGAAGCTGTTTTTCTATGTGCTTTGGAGGTCGAAGAAATTTCGTTAGTACCATGAACTTTCTAATAGAATTTTCCTGCAAAAATGCGATGAGTGTGGAGTGTATGAAGTCCACCATTCATGGGAAGGAATTTAACACACTTAAATCTCCATATAGTCGACCGTAAATTCAATTTACACCAGATCTTCATAAGCTCATTCTTATTTATCACTTTTCTTCCTTCCAAATTACTTCAAATTTCCCAATATTGACTAATCATTAATATTTCAATATCCACCGACAATTACTAATATCTTCATTGAATTTGTGAAGATTAATCAATCTGATTTTCTTCAAATAAAAAATAAATGATCTTTTTAGTTAATTGAAAAAATAAAAAAAATTCTTCAAACAAATGATCTTCAATTTCGATTTTGAAACACAAATATGAGAATTAGGGTTCTTAGTTTGGAGCCCCAAATTAGTTTAAATAGGAATTAGGGTTCAATAGATCCATTGAAAATTAAAAGTGTTGTAGTTTTAATGTTTTAGCCGTTTATTTTTGTTATTCAAAAGGTTGGACGCGCCTAAAACGTGTGTAAGAAACGCACCTTAGAATGGGCGTCGCAGGGAGGTAATAGTTCCACTTTTTTATAGTTTAGGTATGTAATAGGTCACTGCTATAGTTTAGGTGTGACCTAGACTTTTCGTGTATAATTTGGGATGGAAGCGATGACTTTTCCCGATAAAAATTTAAACTTTATGGGTTCGGAATGCCACTGATCACTAACCATTTAGCCAGGAATAACATCAAAGAATGCTACCATTTGACTAACGTAGGAAGCTTCCCTAACAGGGAATGAGAGCGACTTCTATCACCTCTTTGCTCTTCTTATATACTACCTTTTAACTAGAGAGCTGCAGGTTTGGGTTGAGAACTCAAAGAAGCATTTTGAGCTATTTGAAAGCTACATCTATAGAACTTCAATCATGTGGCAGAACACACATGTAGTCCTTGTTCTTGATCTCTGACAACACTGCATTATGTCTGGCCATGTTATCACTATTGATGGAGACTCCCTACACTGGATCCATCAATTAAGACAAATTGTCATAAAGAAGAAACTTGGTTATTACTTGCATGTAAATTTGCCAGCGACTTATTGTGTGATTGCTACTGACCTTTAAGAAAATTATGTGGGACATATCACTAAAGTTATACCCTGTATTTGCTCTACATATACTCTGCATAATTTAAGTATTAAAGTTATATCATTATAGCTTACCTGTTCTAGAATTAAAAATCTTATCAGAAAGTCAAAGCACATTTAAGTTGCAACTTGTATATGAACTGTCTGTGGCATCAACAAGTTCGTTTTCTTGGTCGGCCATTTTGAAACTTGGGGATAATGATAAGAAGGTGCTTTGCAGCTAAGGTGGCATTGGATGCTTTGAGAAGAAAACGAGATTACTTCAAAACACAGCTGCTATTGCTTATTTAAATTACATATGGCAGATAGGATCTTGAAAAAATAGGAACATCTACCTTGTGAAGTGCAGATTCCTATAACATGTGAGCCAAATTTTTTTCTATGGCCTTAGTGCCGGGTCAACTTGTGCGCACCTCAACTAATTCCACAGGACACCTGCCATCTCCCACCAGGTAAATCTACTCACCATGCCGATGAGACAAAACCACCCAGTGTTTTTGTCATTGCTTGAATTTGAACTTGATACTTCACGAGTATCATGCGATTCATTGATCACTGGGCCACACTACTAAGTGCATGTGAGCCAAAGTATTTTCCACCTTAATGGGCGGGTTATGCTGGATTATAACAAGAAAATGAAATATCATTAAGTTTAGACCCCTAGCTAGCTCCCATGGTCCCCAGGCCAGGGTGGCTGGCTACAATAAGCTCTTGGGATCTGCTTTCTCGCTGATTCCAATATACGAACTGACAAATTTGAGGGTCGTTATACTCATTAAATAACTCCCTAAATTCAACTGATGTTGGACTTTACCTAATCATAATCATTACTTTTAGCATAAACAATTTGTTTTTGTCTAATATCTAATATACATGTGCAAGTTGCTGATCGTCTTATTACGTTATGTATAAATAGCACACCAGTACCAAACTGTTGCCTTCAAATTGCCTCCAATAAAGAAAATGGAAAACCCAATTCCACTAACCAACAAAAAATTGGAGGGCAAAATTGCCATCATCACCGGAGGAGCAAGCGGCATCGGCGAAGCCACGGCAAAACTCTTTGCTCAACATGGCGCTAAGGTGGTAATTGCTGACATACAAGAAGCAAAAGGTCGATCATTAGCTAAATCAATCGGGTCAACTCACTGCACTTTCATCAAATGCGATGTCACAGACGAGCAACAGGTTCAATCATTGGTACAATCAACTGTTGATCTCCACGGTCAGGTCGACATCATGTTCAGCAACGCTGGAATTTCCAGCACCAACGATCACGAACAAGACATCCTAGGATTCAACCTAGATGCTTTCGACAACTTATTCGCTATCAATGTTCGTGGATCAGTGGCATGCGTGAAACACGCAGCGAAAGCCATGGTGGATGGTGGCATAAAAGGGAAAATAATATGCACAACGAGCGTGACAGCGACTATGGGAGTAACAAAGCAGATTGACTACGCAATGTCGAAACATGCAGTACTAGGATTGGTGAAAAGTGCAAGTAAAGGACTAGGTAAGTATGGTATACGCGTAAATTGTGTATCTCCGGCAGCTGTTGCAACGCCTATGTTAGAGAAATCGATGAAAATGAGTGTAGATGAGATAGAGAAATTGTTTGAGTCGATGAATTGCTTGAAAAATGGAGTGCTAAGAGCTTCGCATGTTGCTGATGCTGTGTTGTTTTTGGCTTCCGATGATTCTCAGTTTGTCACCGGACATAATTTGGTCGTCGATGGAGGTTTTCATCCTCCTGTCTGAATGTTGTTTGGGCTACAGTGGACTGTTAACTTTGGGTTTTGTTTGGGCTTGTATCTTTGTTGGGCTCATGGGATTGGGTTTCAAGATCTGTTTATATTTCAAAAATAAGGCCTCATTTGGCACTTACTAGAAAATTTCTTTTAATTATTTAGATCTCAGTAATTAAGTTCGTTTCTTTTTTTTTTGTCTGAATCTTAATCGTTAAATGTGTTTATTATTTTATGTCTCGATTTATACTAGTATCTGAATAGATTTGAATTATTAAGATCTAGGTGAGAGTTTCAATGTCATTAAAATGTTTGTTTAAAAAAAATAATATAAATATTGAAGATGGTAGCTAGCCAATTTATCACTGTTTTTGTCATCATAAATATGTTGTCGCCAATCAGCAGTATCAACTATCACTATTCACCACTCAATACCACCACCATCAATCTTCACCTCAATCAACCACCATTACGATCATTATTTCTAGCCAACAACTAATCAATATCGATGATCACCATATTAGTCATTATTATAGATCGTTGAACACTGTCAGCCATCGTTCATCATCATCATTAACTATCATTATCATGCACCACAACTATTAGCCGTTGTCACCAATAACCGTCGTCAATCATTACTGTCATTCATCATCACCACTAACGACTATAAAAATGTTCGCTTAACAGAAGCCTGCGACACTCTCTTGGAAATACTTTAGAGTATCTTCTCTTCTTCTCTTAATTTCTCAAGTTCTTGTGAAAGAATTAGATTGAAGACTCTTCTTTGAAATTAAATAACAATGTGAGTATTTTCAATGTAATTCGTGTTTATTAAAAATATAATTGTACTATTAGACTAATAAAACGAATTCAGTGGACCTAAAAATTATTTGTTTGTTTTTATTCTTCAACTATCATATAAGACTCCCCCAAATATTATCATGAAATCATCATTTTAAAGTACTTTATTAAAGCAGTGGCAATTAAAAAAGAGATCATTTTTTGCGTAACGGTGCATGTCCAAATCCAAACACATAAAACGTTGGTATTTTTTGGCAGCGGCGATATGTCCAATCCAAGTAATCGACGAATGATAAACTACCTTTTCATTTCATTTTTTTTTTTTTTGAACTTTGGGTATAAGAATAATAAAAAAAAATCTGATATATTCTTACTGGTGTTTTCATAAATGACTTTTGATGGTTTGATTCGCATAGTGGTAAAATAATTGAATTCATATGAGTTACATGTGATTAATACTATTATGAGGATTAACACATTAATTGTCTACTCTAACCATATTTTTATCTTTTGATATTCAAATATTATTAATACATTAGTACATTACTCATATTCTATGTTTTTTCTTGTACATAAAATAATAACTATTTTGAAATTATGCAAATATTAATAATAATGAGTTAGTACACGGTATAAAGCATTAAACACTAATAATGCAAATATTAGTAATGAAAATCTTGGGTTGGGTTAGGTATCTCTATTCATTGGCAAATTAAGGCATTGTATGCTAATAGGTGGTCCACGTCAAAGCTTCAGTTAATGATAAAGCTTGTCAAACATAGAACAAAATAATAACAAGAATAAATTAAAGAAAAATTTTATTAGCTTTGTGGCATAAATGAAAAAATTATAATAGAAATAACATTACATAAGTTATATTTATAAATATTAGTCAATACTCAATACTCAAAATACTTAATAAAAAAATATACTCAAAATACATCTACTTTGAAATCGAAATAACTTAATAAACTATTTTTTTAACAGATGTGAATTTTTCTTTAATAAAGTGAGCTTAAAAAAAAAATTTAAAATTTTTCTTCATTAAAAAATGTACTTCTACCATCTTTAATAAAGTGACACCTTATAAGTGGGATCAATAAGAGTAAAATGAAATTATGTCTTTAAATAATTATCAAATGTGAAAAAATAATATTTTTATAGTACAATAAAAAAGAAAATAACAATACGTAAATTGAGATAAAGAAAATATTTTTTAACAGACGTGAAAAAAAATAAAAAACAGTTACATTGAAAGGGAGGGAATATAAAATGAGGCAAACTCTTACTGAAAATGATGGACCCTTGTACTATGTCGGTTTTGTAAGTTGAACACTTCTACTTACATGTTTGTCATCTGTACCCCTGAACCAACTAAAAAACAACATTTTAAACCCTTTTTGGGTGAGTGTAACACACTCTCCCTCACGTTAGCTGTCATGTCAGCTGTCATGCCTGTCACGCCTGACACGTCATTTAAAAAAAAATTACATTAAATTTCAAGTCATTTTTAAAATGCTACATAATAAATTAAATATTAAAATTAATTTAATTAAATAAGAAAAATTTATAAATTGTAAAAAAAATTGAATAATCATGTTTTTAGTTTTTCTCACAAATTAAACATCAAATCCATTCCAAATAATTAAAATTCTTATCCAACTAATTTAAATTTTTAACTACAAATTCATATATACAAACATAATAAATTTTTTATTTTTAAATTTGAATATTTTTAAGAAATTCACAAAAAGTTTAATTTTTTTCAAGCGAAATTCACTAATTTTTTTCAATATTCACTATCACTCACTTTCAATTTAAATTTAAATTTTAATCTCCAAAAAAATAAAAAGATTTCAAATTTAAATTTTAATTAAAAAAAATGAAAATAATTGAATTGAAAGGGAAAATTAAAATAAAAAATAAAAAGTAAGCGTGGGGGAGGGGGCTGGAAGAGTGTTGGGGTGGGGAGTGGGGGCTGGGGTGGGGTGGGGATGGGAGGGGTATGGGGGCTGGGGGTGGGGTGGGAAGGGGCTGGACGGGGCTGGTGAGGTGTGAGGAGGTGGGGACGGGGCTGGGTGGGTGGAGAGGCTGGGGGTGGAATGGGGCTGGGTAGGATGTAGGGGTGGGGACGGGCTGGGGTGGGGGTAGGAAAGGGCTGGACGGGTGTTGGAGTGGGGTGGGGAGGCTGGGGGTGGGGTGGGACGGGGCTGGGTGGGGAGTGGGGGTGGGGAGGGAAAAATATATTTTTATATTTAAAAATATTTTTAAATTTTTTTAAAAAAATTTAAATTAAAAAAGATGGAGGGAAAAAAAGGACCCTTTTTTATTTTTTTAAAAAATATTTTTAAATTATTTTTAAAATTTAAAAATATTTTTAAATTTTTAAAAATATTTTTAAATTATTTTTAAATTTAAAAAGATGGAGAGAAAAAAAGACCCTTTTTAATTATTATTTTTAAAATTTTAATATTTTTTTATTTTTTTTAATTATTTTAATGTAAAATTGGCCAAAAATTGACCCTCACTCGCACCCCAGACGAGTGGCTACACTCTCTTTGTCCTAGTCACCATGACCTTGCCACATAGGCAAGGTCAACGGTCAAAGGGTGCAAAATATTGCTTTTTGATGGGTTCAAGGGTCCAGATGACAAACATGTAAGTAGAAGTGTCCAACTTACAAAACTGACATAGTGCAGGGGTCCAGAAGGTCACTACTATATTTTGATTAATTAGTATATATGGCCATAGTAAATATATATCTATATCTATAATATATATCTATATCTATAATATATTAAAAGTGTGAAGGCCCTTAGAAAAGTGATTTGAACTTTTTGTCCTTCATTAAAACATTTTACAATAGACAAAATCATCTTTTTATTTTTTTTCTTCAATTATTATTTAATTATATAGATAATTTTGAATCCTAGAATATATGGGTTAGGATTTTAAAACATGGTAATGGATTAGGATTTTAAAATATGGTAAGTTTCTTTTCTTAAATTAGGACTAGGTTTAATTTTCAACATATTTTTATTTTAATATATATTGTCCCATCCCACGCTTGTATTTTGTGTTTTCTTCAACCATTTTAATTGTCATCCGCTAGGTTAGTATGTTATTCTCTCTCTTTCTTTTGAGTTGTTTTTCCTTTTCTATTGATTGTCGTGACTTATTATTTTTTCTTTAGCTTAGAGAGTGATTTTAAGTTTAACACACCATGCATTATTACATTTGTTTTTGTTCGTGAATTTTGATTTCTAGATTTGATATTCTCGTATGTTCGAATCTAATAATGTAATTATTTTTCTCATATATATATGTGCTTACGATAAAATATCTATTTTAAACTTTTTGTATTTCATTAAAAATTTCATGATAGATAAAATTATTTAATTTTAAATAATCAAAAATTACACGTGCCTTGCACGTACAGCTAAACTTGTTATATCAAAAGTGTAAAACATTCTTGGGTAAGTATAATTAAGGAAACATTCCTAGGTAGGCTGAACCGGAAAAGACGGCGCCTTTTCTGATAAGAGCATGGCCAGCCATAATCCTTTACATAATGCATAAATTTAAGATTAATGATATGTTACCACTACTTATCTTTTTCCCAAACTCGAAGGTCCTTTTCCAGCTCAAATACTTTTAAACAAATACTAGTATAACAACAATATCAGAAATATTTTTTTATAACTACTGTCAATTTTAAACAATCATTATTTTTAACAATGACTTTGTATGTATTGTATTTTCTCATATCACCTTGATATATATACGTTATATTAAGTGAAGGTTGATTGAAAATAGTTTATCCATCTTCACAAATTAGGAATAAGTTAATGCATACTACATTCATCTAGACTCCGCACTAGGTGCATTGTTGTTGTTGACAATTTTAAACGAAAAAATTAATACTTAGAGCTTTTATACCTTATTTATAGTTTATTACATGCTCATTCTGTTTTATTCTACTTGATCTTTATATTAAAAATAACAAATTATTTTTTTCTCCTCATATTATCCTCTATTAAATAACTATATAATAGTAGTAATTAAATTTAGAGATTTAGTACATTAATAATAAGATTAATTTAATAAAAAAAATTAGTTAAAATTTTCTTTAAAAAGTGTATTTGCAAGATCCAACTTTGTGAAATTATATTGAGTAGGTTGTTATCATGGGTTTAGTTTAGAAAAACTAAGATGTGGTGAAAATAATATACTCCGTCTGTTCTACTTGTCACATTTTAAATTGATAAATCTATTAAAAAAATAATTAATCATAATGCTTACATTGTATTTTTAAATTAATTTGGGAAAAAAATAATTAATATTAAGAGTAAAATAGGGGAAAAATGTTATTTTGTCTTGATATGTAAAAAATGAAAAGCAAAAATAAAAATTGAATTAAAAAATTAGTGATAAGTAAAAGTGAACGGAGGGAATAGTATAGTAAAAATTACATATATAACGACATGTTTATTAGTATTCCCTCCATCCCATTTTACCCGTCCCAAATTGGGATGACACAACTATTAAGAAAACAATGATTGCTAATGTAACTTTACCATTTTGCCCCTCTTAATTGTGTCTTGTTGTTAGTTCCAATATTGATGGATGGCTAATACTAAAACACCATTTATATTCTTAATGGTGTACTCTTAATGATACTCCTCTTTGCAACACTTTTCAAGAATGCTAATAATAATGAGTAATCAATTACACTAAGGGTATAATCGAAAAAAAAATTGTCTTGTCTTGATAAGTAATAAAGGACAAGTAAAATAGGATAACAAATTAGAAAATTTGGGACGAGTAAAATGGGACAGAGGGAGTATTTACTAAAAATTCCAACTATTTTAAAAATCTCATAAAATCCTAACTTTTGACCCTTGATGATACATGTTTATTAACTTAGATACATACTACGGATACATATTTTAATTAAACTAACTAGCACTTCTTAAGAGAAGTGACAGATAATGTAGCATTAAAACAACAATTAAGCTAACTAATTATGGTAAAAATCAAAACAAAATTCCATGATTTATGATAATTAGTTTGTTATTCCACCATTCTAAACTAAGGGTGTGTTTGATATGATGGAAAATATTTTCCATGGAAAATGTTTTCCTGGAAAAAGTTTTTCTGGAAAATAAGTTAGTTTTCTACTTATTTTCTCATATATGGTTGGCGAAGGAAAAATATTTTTCGAAAAATATTTTATGGTGTTTGGTTGGTGAGTAGAAAATATTTTTTAGAAAAATATTTTCTAGTGTTTGATTGGTGAGTGAAAAAATATTTTATAGAAAATATTACTAACTGTTAACTAGTATATCAGTGCCTCTAGCAACTCAACAATTTATAAGAACTAATTTAAGCATATCAAATAATATCAATATAGAATACTAAAATATTACATTCACTAAATTTAATCAGCTACTAATTAGCAAATATAGGGGACATTTTTCAACATTTTGTTAGGACAATCTCAAGATACTACAATCAATAGAAATACAACGGAACGACAAGCTTATTCAACCTTGTGAAACAAGCTACATCGATGACAAAATAAAATATGCAATTAGCAAAAGTAACATAGGTAAGTCTTCCTCTTTGCATATGGAAATAACAATACATTCAACGAACATTGGAAAAGAAAAAAATTCAGGCTTCACTATTTTTTATTTCAAGCAGTAAAAATTGAAGCAAAGCACAGTGAAAAATATTTTCGAGTAATGTAAATTTTTTAAGAAATGTGAATATGAGTGTTGTTGGGGTGGGAAAGAGGGGTGGGGTGGGAGCATAAGTCACATTTGTCATTTTCCAGAAAATGACTTTCCTTAGCCCATGAGGAAAATCATTTTCCCTCAAATGAAGGAAAATGAATTGTTATGGAAAATATTTTTCCAACATTTAACTATAACCAAACAAAGGAAAATAAGAAAACATTTTTCAGGAAATATTTTCCATCGTACCTGATACAAGAAAACGGGGTGGGGGCATAAGTCACATTTGTCATTTTTCAGAAAATGACTTTCCTTAGCTCATGAGGAAAATCATTTTCCCTCAAATGAAGGAAAATCATTTTCCCTCAAATGAAGGAAAATGAGTTGTTATGGAAAATATTTTTTCAACATTTAAATATAACCAAATAAGGAAAAATAAGAAAACATTTTTCAGAAAATATTTTCCATCATACCTGATACAAGAAAACCAAGGAACACACGGAATTGGCTCAAAACAATCCAAACACACTCCAAAAATAGTCCACTAATTCAAAGAATCGAGGACCCTTTTGAAGACCACTCTCGAATTCAAAAATGAAATACAAGAAGGACAATATAACTAGGTGTTTGACACCTTTTGCAGCCAATAACAAACTAAGTTAACAACACGAGATGAAACAACAATGAGAGGAAAAAGAACAACAACAAAAACGGCTTCACAATACAAGATACAAAATGGATACAAGATTACAAAAGAAAAAGGATAGATAGATAGACCAGATGAAGGTATAATGTTAAGAATCCAATAATGGTAACTCTTGGACCCTTAACACTACACACAACAATAAACCTATCTCTTACAAAGACACAAGATTGGAATCCACCTCCCAAGCATCAATGTTTCCAAGCAAATGCAAACACAAATGATTCTACACTTGTCTAAGCCCTAATTTCGATTTTGGGTGCCTCAAGGAAAGAGGACTTGTGTTTCTTTGTCTTGTAAGACTTACAATTTCATTCATAAACTAAGTAAATAAAACCCTACATGTTCCTTATATATTAAAAAATAAATAGAAGTTAAAATGACCAAAAAGGCCCTTCAAGAATGGGTTGCCCCTCTAGTGTATGGAGTGGGTTATTTTGATGTGTATTTGGGACTTTAATTACACTTCTCTTGCACATACACTTGGTTGCTTTCAATGCACACCCACATAAGTTTATTTCCGTGATTATTCTCGTATCATCCTCTCCATCTTGAGAAGAATTTGCCCACAAATTCACGGCTTCATTTCGTTCAATTGGCCACTTCAAAAACAAGCACTCAAAACAATCCGCAAAACATAAAGAACCCGAGAGCTCAATATGAACAAGTCTCGGTCAACATCTTCATTTTGAACCTTGGCTTCCTCTCCATCATGAGACTTGGCTTCAATCTTATCCAACTCAAGTCTCCTTCCATCATATAAGCATCATCGTAGACTCCATATACTTCATGTCCCTTTCTTCCATACTCCTCTATATGGACATATCGGTTTTGTGGAAGTGGAGTTTCAGTTGAGGAGACTATTTTGGTAATGTGGAGCTTCAATTGTAGAGCTTGGATGGGAGGGAATGGGCCTCCAAGTCCTTCTTGTGGGACTTGATCAACTTGCGGGTGAGGTGATCTACCTTGTTCTTGATTTTGAAGGTAATTAGTAACTTGGCTCATGGTATTTTGTGGTGAACTTGAAGGGTTGACTTTTGTATGCAAAGTCTCGGGGTAAATGGTGATGGAAGGGTTTTGGTCATGACTACTTGAGGAAACATGGAGTCGAGGAGTAGAAGAACGAGAATTCCTTCGACTCTCCATTCGATCCAACCTCTCATTCATAGTAGACATCTCTCCTCGGATTGAGGACATAGCCGTGAGCATACTTTCCATTCCTCGGTTGATAGTTTCAAGTATTTCCAAGATAGCACCAAGAGCATTGTTGTCCATTGTAGCCAAGAAGTTACCTACAAAACAATAAACAAGTTAGTTGTTCAAAGAATGGTCCTCACTCTCTCTCTCTAATCCTTTGTCCCTCGGATTTTCTCATTTTTTATCTCACAATTATTGTAAGTTTGTTTGTAATCCATGAGACATTGAGAGGTGAACCGAGTGTGTACAATGACTCAAAAGAATAAAAACATGCAAAGAAACGTAAACACGAAAAAAATGGTTTCAAAACCAACTCACAATCTAGTAAATTGTCACTAGTTTGTAAGTTAGTATTGGAATCAACAAACGAAACTAATGAGACAACAAAATGAAACTAAAAGATCACAATTTGAGCTTAAAATTTTTGTGTGAACAGTAACTTGGGTGACATGACATCACACCATTGGTCACGGTCCCACAATTAGTTACTAGTTGAAGTTTACAAACTTTAGTTACTATGTAATGGAAACAATTGGTTTTGGAGGGAAAGTATATGTCTTGAATCTCCTGTAAGTCTAATCTTCAAAAGGCAAGACTTGACTTTGTACAATTCTCACAAAACAAGGTCCCTTGAAACAAGGAAAAATGGTTGAAAAGTAGACGTCAACTCAAGTGATGACTCAAATCTTCTCACAAACAACTTTACAACTTGTAGGTTCACTTTTTTAAATCTATATTACACTTTTAGTTGTCTTAAGTTGTAAGATGAGATTAAGAATAAGATGAACACCACAACAATCCTTCAAGAACAACAATAATATTCACGAATTCAAGACCCAACCGGCCACAAGTCATAAATTCTCACCCTAGGTCCTTGTTCACAACACAACTTTAACAAGTTCAAGCTCAAATATAGATCTAGACACCTTTTAGTGTTAGTGAATCACGAAACTAACACAAGAAACAATAATACACACCAAAGGACTACTAGATCTAGACGCTACAAGCAACCTCGACCAAGATGAACAACAAGAACAACACTTTCAAGGCCAAGAACACCAAATTTGTTTTTTGTTTTTTTTCTTAGCAAGAAAGCCCAAGATTGGTATTGTAAGAACAACACCAAATATGGCTTTGATACCAAATGATACAAGAAAACCAAGGAACACACAAAATTGGCTCAAAACAGTTCAAACATACTCCAAAAACAGTCCACTAATTCAAAGAATCGAGGACCCTTTTGAAGACCACTCTCGGATTCAAACATGAAACACAAGAAGGACAATATAACTAGGTGTTTGATACCTTTTACAGCCAATAACAAACTAAGTTAACAACGCAAGATGAAACAACAATGATAGGAAGAAGAACAACAACAAAAAAGGCTTCACAATACAAGATACAAAACGGATACAAGATTACAAAAGAAAAAGGATAGATAGATAGACCACATGAAGGTATAATGTTAAGAACTCAATAATGGTAACTCTTGGACCCTTAACACTACACACAACAATAAACCTATCTCTTACAAAGACACAAGATCGGAATCCACCTCCCAAGCATCAATGTTTTTAAGCAAATGCAAAAACAAGTGATTCTACACTTGTCTAAGCCCTAATTTCGGTTTTGGGTGCCTCAAGGAAAGAGGACTTGTGTTTCTTTGTCTTGTAAGACTTACAATTTCATTCATAAAATAAGTAAATAAAACCCTACATGTTCCTTATATATTAAAAAACAAATAGAAGTTAAAATGACTAAAAAGGCCCTTCAAGAATGGGATGCCCCTCTAGTGTATGGAGTGGGCTGTTTTGGTGTGTATTTGGGCCTTAAATTACACTTCTCTTGCACATACACTTGGTTGCTTTCAATGCACACCCACATAAGTTTATTTCCGTGATTATTCTCGTATCAATACCAAACACATCCTAAAACTTTTCCATAATTTGTTTTGAAGTTTCAAAAACTTCATACGGCTTCTTTAAAATAATCAATCGATCATTTTTTTATTTGTTAATTTTATTTGTGTATTCGAAATAAATTTTCAATGTTGTTACATTATTTCGGTGTTTGGGTTAACGAAATCAACTATGTTGGCTATAAGAGTGATGGAATCGTGATCAACGAACATGTAACTTACGATTAATTTCGATAATTACTGAAGAACTGGAAATCGACGAAATCCAAAAAAAATTGAGGCCCGTTACAATTTCTAGGCCAAAAAATCGTACAAGAAAAGGTATGATATATTTTTTATTTATCAGGTGTTATTAATTATCTCTACGTTAATTCAATTTTGTATCTAACGTTTGGTTCATCATTATTTTACAGTAATTTTTTGTCCTTATGTTAATAAGGTCGAGATACATTTTTAATGCTAATGATATATTTTGCTCATCTTGTATCTGAGTTTATATAGTTCTGATTAATTATGTATCTCATTTTGTTTTAGTTTTATCTATAACAATATACGAAACAAACATAAAAGTTTTGTTTTAGATACATGTTATACATGTTTGTGTAGTTAATGTATCTAGTAATCTATTTTTTGGCAGTAATTGAAGAAAAATACGTTGAAGTTTTATTTTCATTGATTCAGTTATGTCCTACGATGCCGTTTGGAGGATTGTGTTTGGACTAAAGAAAAACAGGCTCACGAAATCAAGTGAAACAATGACATCGAGCAATAATTATTGCGGAAGATGTGGCTTTGAAGGTCACAACAGGCGTACTTGTAACTTCTTTTCAAAAGAGGAGTGACAATGTAGTTGACTGATGAATAATGTTGAATAATTTCTCTACTTGTTGCTGAATTTTTTTAACTCTTTGATTCGATATTTTAATTGATGATATTGTTGTTTTTTTATGAATTTTAAGAAAAACAGTTATCGAAATAAATTATTATCTCCGTACCTTTGTTAATTAGTTATATATGTTTTCATGAGCTCATTATCGTGACACATCATATAGAAATTAAGATACATTGAACTGATAATGTTATTAAATTGTATATTAGTAGTTCTGCCATTGTAAATGATTGAAAAGAGAAACATTTTTGTAGGATGTATCTCTCATAAATTTATAGATACAAGTTTACAAAATTTGTATCTAATGTAAAATATAATTTGTCAATATTATTAAGATTTGGTATTATAAGTTCTTATACTTTTTGTTATGCAGGTTAGAGACAAACATGTATTCGGATTAACAAAAAACTGTTACAAATACATAATAATGCAACGTTATGTTGCTTACTATCATTATATAGTAAAATATGTTTTCTTATACTAGATACATATAATTTAGCAATATGTATCTCATATAAATTTTTAGATACAAGCTTAAATAATTTGTATCACTTGTAAAATCTAATATGTTAATAGTTTTAAGAGTTAGATCTATTAAGTTATGCTATAATTTGTTATGCACTTTAGAGACAACATGTCTTAGTAGGAACAAAAAACGATTACAGATACATGATAATGCAATGTTGTGTTGCTTTCTACCATTATATTGTATTATATGTTTCATTCTTCTAGAAACATACAATTGTAAAATATTGTAAAATATGTATCTAATACAATGTCTTTATAAAGTGTAAGAAAAACGTATATCAAAATATAATTGTATCTTTAAATGCTTCAGTATTGCGTTAAAATGGGTGACAAAGTAGAATTTCTTAATCATTAAAGAAACATAATGTACATTTATCTAGATATTACGAACATCATCAAAGTTTATAACATCATCAATGATTTTAATATCCAACTAGCAAACAAATAAACAACTACTGAATATGCAAAACACGGTCTGTTTGTTTTGGTGCGAACTTACTACTTGGCCTTGGTGGATCGTCATTCTCACTAAAGTAGTCATTCTCTGTTTTTTCAGATTCATACTTGCACAAAAGACTAGCATATCTCAGCCGATGGTATTGAGCATCAATACCAGAAGATAGAATGTCTATCCCTTGCTCAGATACTCAGCATAGACAGCTACAAATACACCGCAATCCGTGCATAGCAATCACTAATTTAGTTAAAAACACCTATATACTCATATATCGAAACATAATTATATCTTTAAATGTTCCACCATTCTTGAGTTGCAAGTTCCTTACCAACGTCAGCATTATAGTAATTCACATAAGCCTTATCGATGTATACTTTGAAAAAATAATCGGTGGTAGTGTATCTGTTGGTTGGAAAATTCTTGTTCTTGTACTTCTTCCTCAAGCAGGCAACTGTAATGATTATTACTTAGATAAAAATTAAATTATTTTTGTATCTAATGTGATTAAAGGAAAGATGCAGGGAACTGAAAGAGCAACAAATGAAAAAGATACATATTAATATAGAACGATACATGTTTTGTTATTATGTATCTAAAACAAATTACATTGAGCTAAAAACATCTCAAAGTTCTTTCCTTGCAGCAAATCACCAAATTAAATTTGACATAAACAAGTTTCTTTTTGCATGATCTTTGGGTTAAAACAATTCTTCTAACTCGTGCAGTTAAAGTAACAATCTCATGTTATAGATTTTAATGCATCATCATAGATATCACACAATCAGTAATGCATATACTAATGGAAATCCACTTTAACAATGTTTAAAGAAAAAAATGAAGGAAATTGAAAGATCAACAATTATATAAGAAACATATTAATATATGACGATACATCTTTTGTTGTTATTTATCTAATACAATATAAGAACAAAATAAAAGATCCAACATTTGTACTGCAACATATAATCAAAATTGACAGAAACAAGTTGCTTTGCATGTTTTTTTAATGAAAAATAAAATAAACAATGAATTTCTAAATGTATCATACAAGCCAAAATATGTATCTCGGCCTAACATTCAACAGATCTGAACATGCAATTACCTTGGAAAGTTCATCTCTGGAAATTGCTTCAACAACTCTTCTTCTCTTGGCGGGAGCTTTACTTGCAGAACTGTTGGATCCCCTTTTCTTAGAACCACTTTCTTTTTTCTTGTCCTTCTTAGCATGCTTTTGCCGCAACTTCTTCATAATTTGGGAATCATTTCCATGCTTTGATCTATTTTCATCAAAGCCAACAAATTCGTAGTCAAAACTTTCGGGAATGAAGTTTACAACTTCTTGAGATTCTTTGATACTTTTAAGAAAACCCAAGACTAAAAGAAGGTCACAAATCTCTATTCATAATGGTAATTCAAACAGCAAAGCCTACAAAACGAATAATCGAATAAATTGCTCACCCAAAATAATGAAATTTCACTTTGTAAACGCAGACGCAAAATATTTAAAAAAAAAAAACGTAAAAAGGATTAGAAGAAATTGAAACTGGTTTTAGGGAGGAAAATTACCTTACTTCAAAGTTTTGAATTAGATGGAGAAATTAGATAGAAACCGCACTAGAAATTGTGACGTACAGAGAGGAGAAGTGGGTTATTTTTGATAAAGAATCGACTTCTTAATTATAGATTTTAACTTGTATCTCAGCTTTACTAAAAAGTATGAAATGTTGGGATTCAAGTAATTTTTTTAGAAGTGGAGAATTTTTTAAAAGTTTAGAAATTTATGTTGTTTATTTAAGTAATTTTTTCAATAGAATATTATTCGAGTTCAATTGACCCTTAAAACCATACTATTGGACGGTCGAATAAAAAAACAAGAGAATTGGACAAAATAGGCGGAGCTGGAAACCCCACCACTACTACTAATTGGGGGTCCCTATTCTTCATGTGCCCTTTCAATACATTGAAGAGTCTCGTCCGTGGCACTTGTCCCAATTTCAACTTCCAACCAGAGGGGTATCTTTGTTGTCAGTTGAATCCTCCTCCAAAATTGTTCATTTTGCCTTTGTTGATCTTTTTTCATATGTTGTCACTGCTATAGAACCCGAAAAAGCAAATCTTTGAAGAGAAAAGAATGAGTGCGCAGGTCCATCTCCGTGCTGGTCATGTCCCTAATCAATGCATTTTGTTGCCATCGACATCCTTGCAGCACACATTTTGTGTATTGAATTCTTCAAGAGAAAACAGAGTCGTCTTAGGCCTGGGGAGATCTTTCTTGGGTTTGAATGAAAGAATATTAGAAAACCAAAGAAGGACAGCGATTAACAAAAGAAAGGCAGGTCCTCTGGCCATAAGAGCATCAGCAGGAGGTGCAGTATGGGATGGTTGGTTGCCCGATAAGACATCGAAAGCTCCTCCACTAAGTGACATTTTTTGGCCTTCTGCAGGTTGGGTTCAGTAATTCTACAGTAAGCTTTTAACATGTGGTTAAAATAATAGGAGTAATAATACTAGTCGTTTCCATTATGGTCATGGGAGGAGCATCAATTCTAATAATGTGAATGAATGCATTTAATTGTATAGGAGCATTTGCGGCAATGGCAATGCTAGGGAAGATGGACCAAATATTGGCACCCAAAGGAATATCAATGACTATAGCTCCACTAGGAGCTGTTTGTGCTGTCCTCTTTGCCACCCCTTCTACTCCTGGTGCTAGGGTACTCTCTCCAATTTCTATCTTTCATATTTACTCTTATTATGTGTCAATTCATGTGATTTTCTTTTAATTTTAAATAGATTAATCCTCAAAGCTAAATTGAGTTGAATCATAAACTAAACGAAACACATCATGTGATAAAAGAAATATTTTAATACAATCAAAGACTATGACATGTATAATTATAGGGAGTATATTCTTTTGCTGGAAGAGCATATCTTGTGGAGTGCTATTGTTTTATTTTTTGGTGGGATGGGAGTGGGTGAATGGGGAAGGATACTGGCTATTCTATAGCCCCATAATCTTATTTTATCTGGCTCATATACATGGGATAAATATGATCATATATTAGTTTATGGTATCCACTTGCAAGCTACAATTTTTATGCTAGAGAATTGAACCGAGGTGGGTTTATTTATTATGAAACGCAACAATCCCTCCAAAAATAATTTCCAATATTTTGGGGGGGTTTAATAGTGTTTTTGATGATTTTGCTTTAATTTGAAAGATTGACATTAATATTTAAGTTTAGTTGGAGCAAAAAATTTGACGATAAAAGGAAGCTACATAATTATAATATTCAAGAATTGTGATCAAATATTCAAATGGTAAATGAAATGAAAGGAAAATCATGAACTTTTCGAAAGTCAAATCCTAACAGAGACAAAAAAATATTATAGATTATCTGTCATGGAGGATAAATTACCCTATAATATTTTTGGTGTAAGGCATTAACTATCAAATGTCAAATTGACCTCGACAAGATCATCTTAAAAAATTACTAAAATAATTGTAAGGTCACTTCCTCTAATAAGCGATGGAAGTCAAATTTTTCTCTTTTGATGGCACTGTCGTTTCCTTGAAAATTATTTTTGGTAACTAAACATCTGAAAATAATCACTTCCATCGTATCAAGTGCATCAAACTGTTAGTTGCAAATAATCAATTGTAATCACTTGTATTTTCTAATATTATACTAAAGTCAACACCCAAAGGCAATATTATAAGCCTTTGTAATTTGTACTCATAATTAACACTAAACAATTTCAGTTTTCAATTAAGTCAATATCAATTTTGAAATGAAAGGAGTAATAATTGAACTGATGAGTTTCGAAGCTAGTTCATTTTAAGAAATAAGGATTAACTCAATTGTATGACCTAATTGATACGTCCGATTAACAAATTTGTAAATGTTGTTCAACAACAACAACAACAAAAAAGGCAGCCCGGTGCACTAAAGCTACCGATATGCGCGGTGTCCGAGGAAGGGCCCCACCATAAGGGTGTATCGTACGCAGCCTTACCTTGCATTTCTGCCAGAGGCTGTTTCCAAGGTTGTTTCCAGTATTTTTTGTAAATGTTGTTCAACAAAAAATGCTAATATTTTCAAAAGTTTCTTCTTTAAATACTGTTGATAAAGACTTGAGTAGCGTTGCTAAAGTACTTAGTTTTTTTTTTTTGGATAAAACGTACTTCCCTCTTTTTGATAAAGTTTATTTGAGCAGTTTTTTTAGCTAAGGATCTATCGAAAATAGTCTCTCTATCCTCAAAGTTAGGAATAAAGTACATGCACATTTTACTTTCTTCAAACTTCATTTGTGGGATTGGACTCTATATTATGTTGTCATTTGAGTAGCCTTACTTAAGTACTCTCTCCCATTGGAGTACTATCTAAGGTAGTGACTTGGCCCTGTCTCCTTCTGTAACTACACTCTCCCTCCCATTTTTATTTTAATTAATTCTTTTAAAAATAATAATGCATTTCTATAATTTTCTTATTTAAATATTCAATGGTCACACAAATGTTATACTATAATTAAAATCACACCTTTCAAAAGTCTTATAGCTATAATGACATATTTAAAATCACAAGCAAATGACAGACCCAAAATTTTCAAATCAGGGATGGTCGAAGCTTTTAGTTCAAAATTGTTACCTTCTCACATTGGATGCTCAATCAAAATCCTTGTATATTATTTACAAGTTTCTAATGCAAATACATCATATATAGTGTTTGAATAAAATAAAAAACGTGCTTGAGCATCGAGTGGTCAGAGTATAGGTCTCCCAAAGACTATGCATTTTTAAGTTCTTTCCTTCTTAAACTTTTTATTGAAAGAAATTATGTCAAATAAAAGGAGTAATTTGTATGATTGGATCTTCATCCACATTTGCCTATGAGGGAACAGGATCAAATCAGATTTGAATAAACAAATGAGAACTCTTTGGGAAACAGCCACTAGAACATGAACAATCTTTGAATCATTGAGCAACAAAAAGTGAAAACATCCACTACTTTCTCATCTTCCCAAAAAAGGAAAGTGTTTAAAGATAGCAAAACAGTACAATGCCCTTATGTACCAGTATCAACTAATCAAATACTAGTACATATATAAGTACCTTTTGAATTTTTAAATTTTTTGTCTTGCTAGTGTTGATTGGGTTATCCTTTTTAAAAGCTTTGGCTCAGTCTGTCTAGGATCCTTCGGTGCCTTTCTCGTGGCTTGTGCATTTTCTGTTATATAAATTGTACCTACTAGATATGATCCACATTGCTCAACTCTGTTTGGTTGGTTGATATGCCAAAAGAAGAAAGAAAAGATAACTGCCTGCCAAAATTTGTCCACAAGTGAACATGTTGGAATTGTATCATTGGTCAAGGAGTGTAACCACTTCTCTTTAGTATCAATTAAAAGTCTTGATTGTGCTTATCATGACTCAATTTCATATCCTTATCCCGAACAAAATTAGTAGATAATTGGCATGGTTACTTAGGGGCCTGTTTGGCTGGCCTATAGAAAGAACTAGTCACTGTATAATACAACAAATCAAATATCCCACAATAAATAATCTCTGCATTACAATTTTATTTTATTAATTTGTGCATTACTACTTCATGAACTACAATCCCAACATTACAAGCTAGTCTCTGATGATACAATACTTATGTAACTAATCCTTATGAAATTTGTATTTGGAACCAAAAGATCCTTTAGTGCTGATTTGCTTTCAAGTACAAGAAGTGATAATACCTGCAAAAAGTTCAGCATGAGCAATAGAATCTTTGTTTAGATTCTTATACTAACGTCAACCTTACTTGTACGTGTTATTCTTTTGTTATGTTTGTTGGTATAAAATGTAAAATAAGAATATAGAGATTAGTATTACATGGATCCAGGAGGTCACGGATTCAAGCCTTGGAAACAGCCTCTGGCAGAAATGCAGGATAAGGCAGCGTACGATACACCTTGTGGTGGGGCCCTTCCCCGGACACCGCGCATAACGGTAGCTTTAGTTCACTGGACTGCCCTTTTTAGTATTACATGGATTAAAGCAATTAAAATCACTAAATGACCTTAATGTTTTAACAATCCTTTTCTAAGAAAAGAACACACATTTTAAATATAGACTGCACAATAAACGGTACCTGAATAATAAGGACGGTTACAATTCTTGGATTACAATTTCGGCACTATTAGTTTCTACATTATTAATCTTGCATAACATGTCTCTAACCAAAGGATCCCTTGGCGTGTCTCAACCACCGGATCAATAAAAAAAGAGGAATCTTTATCAGTATTCAGAGGCGGAGCCAGCCTTTGTAACGGGTGTTCATCGAACCCCCTTCAGAGAAAAACATACTATTTATACATCACTAAAAGTCGTATATTTTATGTATATATAATAGATGTCAAACCCCCTTCAATAAGTTTTCTTCAAATTCTGAACCTCCTTCGTGGAAATCCTGACTCTACCTCTAACAGTATTAGTGCTGGGAGAATGAGTGCATTAGTAGAAAGGAACTTTTACACATTAAAATGATTAGTACTATACAAAAAGTACAACATAATACTATAATACCTATACTTTTAGAAATAATAAAGAGCTAGGGAGGGCATATTCTCCAAGTTAGTGACAGTCAATGTGAATTTACCCGCCAATTCAAACAGAAAAATTTTCAATAAGCTGTAATCACTGCAGTGCTGTATTTGAACCTACTGCTTGTAGCAGCAAAATAATCAACAATTCAGGTTCTATTAATAAAACTCACCATGAAATATTGTTTGTGTATGCTGTGAGTTGAGCAGAAGTACAATATGTTCATGGCACAAATCGGTTGTGCAGCGATTGGTGTTTTGGCATTCACAATATTGGGGCCTGGTTGGTTAGCTCGAAGCGCAGCTCTTTCTGCTGCCATGGCTTTCATGATTTACACGCGTTCTGTTCATCCTCCTGGTAAATTTGTTGACGAGTTATCTCTTTTTCCCTCTCGCTCGCGATAATGTAATCAAAGTTGACGTGCTAAATTTGTGTAAATGTGTGATAGCTGCAAGTTTGCCGTTACTATTCATTGATGGAGTTAAGTTGCATCACCTCAACTATTGGTATGCTCTCTTCCCTGGAGCTGCTGGATGCATTCTTCTCTGTTTAATAGTAAGTTCTGCTTCCTCTCTCGACCAAACCACATAAGTACCGGTTTTAAAAATTTAAAACCAAACCAAACCAAACCTAACCAAATGTCGGTTTTTTTAATCAGTTTGGTTTGGTTCGCGGTTCATTTGATTTTTAACCAAACCATGAACACCCCTAGGCCTGGCCATATTGACGGCTCTAAATATTATGCCTCTATTTTATTAGTGTCCACGTGCACTCGAGGTTTAATATTCGATGTGCAGTGCGTGTTAAGTGCATGACTCTTTTTTTTTTTTTTGGTTTCCCATCCGGTCTCCGGTACCCGCATTGGAGCCCGACTAATTCGGATTCGCGTCGAGTAGGGCCCCATTCGGGGATAGCGCTCCCAACAAAATTTTCTCCATGCCTAGGGTCGATCGTTAAGTGCATGACTCATATTGATTCAAAGAATGAATTGTTGTCTCCTTAATTAATAGTATGATTTTGATCAATCCTTACTTCTAAGCTAATTTTTCTGTTGCACTAGGTTGAATGTCTATTTTTTTTTTTTTGAGTTTGGTAAAAAAACAAAAGAATCAAATTTGATGTATACGTACATCTAAAAAGTCTATTCTAATCTTTTAAAGCACGTTCAATAATAATTTAAAACAAATTCAAATGACATGTTTGTTGGAAACGGCCTCTCTACCTATGAGATAGTGGTAAGGTCTACATACACTCATCCGTTTCTAGATCTCAATTTGTGAGACTAAACTGGATATGTTATTGCTGTTATTCGTCAAAATGACATGTTTATCATCAGTTATTCTATAGCTTCTTCACCATTTAGCTAGCTAGTGTCTCAAGATGCAGTTGGGTAAAACCAGTAATATCTAGTTTAGTGAGTACAATACACTTTTTGTTTCTTGAATCCAATTGTTTATTAATTCTCTTACTTTCCAAATCATTGCAGCAAGAGATTGTGTGCTACCTAAAAGAGAATGTCAAATTCTGATGTAAAATGATATGAGATGTAGCTGTATTTAAATTCCTTTTCATGGTTAAAATTGAAGAGGGAATTCACCATTTTGCAAGAAAGCAGTCACGGATTCGACCATAAGTGAATATATGTGAAACGTAGAGCGCAAAATTTCGATTTATATTTGTGAATAAGATATGATTTTCATTCAACCCAGAAATTGTATTTGTGAATAACATGTATATCATTCTGGAAATTGTTGTTATGGAGCTCTGCTTCTTTTACTATATATTTAGAAAATATTACTGAATTGTGATCATAAGCTATATATTACTATGATCACAAATTACTAATATTGTTTCAGTCTGGATTGGGATTGGTTGATGACTGAAAATCTTTGTGCCACCTGTTCCAATCTGGATTAGTAGAGGAGGACTCAGGCCATAACATACTTGACAAATCTGAAATGTAATTCCACAGGTAAAAGTTATTTGAATGGAGATTAGTTGTGCCCAAAAGGTTCTGAATTGATTTACAAGTTCAGTATCAATGTCTTGATTTCTAGTGGGAATACATTGCAGTCTCAATAGATATCATGTGTTAATACATGACCTATTGGTTGTTGCGATTATGTGTTGTTGTCGGGACAATAATAGTAGTATCTTGTATCTAAATCGGTGGCTCGCTTTTTTAAGACGGATGTGACATAATTTATAGCAGTTTAAAAGAAACTTTTTTGCCAAATAGATCAACTAAGACAATTTATAGCGGTTTATCAGTAAATTTTTTGCCAAATACATCAACTAATTATTATTAGCAGTTTCAATACCTTTATTTAAACACATAATTACTTATTTGTAAATCAATTTCATCACTTAAAAGTGTCTCTTTTTTTTTTTGTTTCCCACCCTGTACCAGCTTGAGCCCAACGAAATCCATTTTCGCGCCGGGAAGTTTCACATTAGAGGGATAGGTGTCTCCTAACAAAGACAATTTCATATTTCGGGGGACTCAAATTCAAGACCTCTGGATAAGGACGAAGTGATACTTACCACTCAACCACAACCCTTGTTGATCCTTAAAAATATCTTTCTTAGCTTACTTAAAATTTTTGAGTTATTTACAATATAATCTCCTTTGACTTTCTGTTGCTTCGGAAGGGGGATAGGGTGCTTTGTAAGGATTGTAAAGTCATCCCGAGTGAGCATCTTTCGACTCAGCACAGACTTCTGATTATGGACTTGTTTATCAAGAAGAGCAAGAAGAGTAGGGTCGGAGAGGGTCGACCCAGTATTAAGTGGGGTGGCTTGACGCCAGTTAGTGCGCTGGAGATAGGGGAGAAGGTAGCGGAAATGCGATGTGGGAGTGTAGGGGGGACGTGGATGTTATGTGGGACAAGGCGGCCAGCTGCATCAGGGAGGCGGTATGGACTGCGTACATTTTACCCTCCCCAGACCTCACTTTGTAGGAATACACTGAGGTTGTTGTTGTTGTACAATATAATCTCCTTGTTCAAGCATACTCTAAATCTCTTATTGTGAACCTGATGGAATATATATAGTGATGTTGAAAGAAAGTCACAAGATGGGTTACAAACTTATGCATGATAAATTACTCCATAATGCACGTTGCTCTCTTTGTCTAAAGAGAGTATAACTTTTGAACCAATGATTGATACCGAATATAATACTCAAAAGATGTTTTATTTGTTCTTTAAACACAAATAATTTTAATTTTACATGTACAATATGAATTTTCCGTCAAACAAAATTCAGATGAAAATCCCTTACTCCCAAGTAATGCCCCCCCCCCCCCCCCCCCGCCCCGCACCCAAAAAAAATCTTGGCCAGGAGCAGCCAAGTGGAAAATGGGGTTGCAGCAAAAGAAAAATTAAAAGTGAAAGATTTGGTGTTGCTTTTTTGCTTTTATAGACGAGTGTGTTGAATGCATGTGAAGCAAGAGCCATTACTTAAATTAATATAAATAATAAAATTGAAAGTTTTATAATATAGGACTATGACAAAGAGAACTCAAATCAAGATTATTAATTTAAGTTGAGAACTTTGCGTCTTTATGCATGAACTTAAGCTCAAAAGCTAGAAGGGCTAAATAGTGGTTTGCTTTTTTTATTTCGATAGTAGGTACTTATTTCTTTTTACTATGATTTTTTATTAGGTAAGGGATCGTTTGGTTTTAGGCTAGAACTATACAAAATATGTATATATTTTAAACTTAGTTATTATATATTATTATTTTTTTATCTTAGATCATACATAAAAGTAATATATGAATTAATTCATGACTTATAAATTTATGTTTGAAAAGCCAATAAACATTAACATTCAAAGCAATTCTAGTTTCTATATGTGGGAGCTTAATAATGGAAAGTTTGGAAATTCTATATAAAAATTAAAATGTTCACATCAATTTTTTTATTTTATTTTTAGAAAATTGGATTTCATCATCAAAAAAACAAAGTAGAAGAAATTTTCGTGTGTAGGGCCAGTGGACTTTTGGACCGTACAAGTATAAGCATAATCTTTTAGATTAGTGCCAATTGCCACATAAAAGGCATAAATACAAATTAGAGTGGGACCATATTAGTGTATATTGGAGTTTCTTTGCCTGATGGGGTTGTCATGATAGTTGATTGATGTAGTGGTTTAGTGCTAAGCACGGTTTTAATTACGATCATCTTGACAACGACCTCTTTTTTTTTTCTTTTTTTTTTTTAAAGTATAGTATGGCTTTCTCGTGTCAAGTAGCTGACTAATTCAGATTTACGTGATAGAAGATCTATTAAAGAAAAAAAAAAGATTACTTATCAAAGGTTTTTTTTATTTTTGAAATTTATTTAAAGTATTTAATTAAAGGTGGAGAATTTTGTTCGATCTTAATAACACTTGTTGATGGCAAAAAAGGACGTTGGTGCCTTGTTCTTACACGCGTTGCCTTTGGAATCAGCAACTTTATTATTTTTTTCTTATGTTCTTTGGTGCAAAATAGAAAGACATTTGTGGATATTAATAAGAGTACTTTCGGCTAATTTATTTTGAAAAAAGTTTTCGAAAAAGATTTACTTTTGAAAAGAAAAAAGACTGTTCAGATAATTAATTTGGGGTGGGTGGGGAGCTTTACATGATTTGAAATTTTAATTTAAAAATAATAATTTCTTTTTCTGCGAGAACATCATTAAATGGACAATTTTCCCAAAAACATAATTTCTCTTTTCTACTTAAGTTTTTTAAAAAACTGAATTATAAAAAATCTGCCATCTTATTATTTTAAAAACATTTCTAGTTCAAAAGGGACCTTAAAAGCTTTTTCAACGTTCAAAAGTAAAGGATTATTTCTTTTTCTTGGCGTTGTTGAGTTTAATATGAGTGCCCTTTCTGCCTGAGGAAAGCAAAATAGAAATATTTTATTAATTAATAAAAGCTTCACCCTTTTTGCTCAACCCAACTATGGTAAGTGCTTATTAGCCACTAATTTATTTAATTCATAAGTGATAATCAGTTTACGTAGTTTAACTTGTGGTGATATCCTACTCATGAAACAATATTTAAGTAGTTTAATTCTCCTTCATTACTTGGTAGAGTATTTGTCATAGTTGGTTAGCTTATCATTCTTTTAAAAGTGCTTGTAATTTTTTAGAGTCAGCATTATCAATTTTTATTTCAAATTCTTTTAAACAAGTCTAATATTTTTCGTTGGTTAATCAGTAGGAATAGGTCTACTATTGATGTCGTTTGAGATGTACAAATTTTATTAGTACTATTATTAGACAAAACAACTGAAGTGAATGGTGGATTCATGATTTGAATTTTATAGATTTTCATAATATTCTCTATTTAATATACATACAAAGTCTAGACAAAAGCTATTAAATTCATGTACATCCTATAAGATCCACTTCCGACGTACTTGTGACTCTCCACAAGAGATGTTTTTAGACTTCGCATTTAAAAAATCTTCCTCTTTATTGTTTGTTGGTGAAATAGTTTTTGTCTTTTCGACCAGGTATAGAGCAATTCTGACCCCCAAAACGTCTTTTTATTTTGTTTACCCTTGTATCGAATATATGTCCAAAGAAGAATGTCAATTTTGTTGAATAAATAAGGTTAAAGCTAGGTATATTAATGTGCTGAGATCCAAAAGATAATGATCCTTTTTTTTTTATTTCATGAACCAATTAAGGACCCTACAAGTTACTGTTTGACAAGTTCAACTTTGATTAGTCCTCTATTACCAGTAATATCCACCCAACTGCTGTTGTTGCTCCTTCTTTCATTGCACTTGCTCCTTTTTATGACTTATCATGTCACGTCAACTCTTTCAAGTTTCAACGTCTTGGTTCCATAAACTTGAAAAGTATATATCTATCATTTTCTGGTAAAGTTGTTGTCATGTGATCAGAAGGTTACGAATTCAAGTCATCGAAATAATCATTTCCAGAAATGGAGGATAAAACTGCATATCATAGACTCTTGTGACTTCAAATTCTAAATTCGTCTTTGAGAATAGGTGGATGATGAACGAGAAATGTATTAGATTAAAGAAGAAGATAGAAGCGTGATCGTTAACAGGTGATTATAGGTGGAGGCAATATCTGGAGTGGTAAGTTGTGACTTGTGGCGTCAAATGAGTTTAAGTGGAAGAAGCAATATGCAGTAAATGAGTGAATTCTTTGTGTAATCCATTTTGTTGAAGAAAAAAGTTAAAAACTTTTTAATCCAAAAGGCCAAATCCGAACCTTTTTCCTTATATAATATTGGTCCGTAAGTGAGCAAAGGGCAATTTCGAGCCAAAATTATTAACAAACACATGAATGAACCAAACCTAATGGAGGACAACGATAACCATATTCGCAAAATCCAAGGGCTCGTATGGACCTTTAACCTTATGCAATTGATCATGATATAATTGAATTCGCGAACACTCTTTTCGTTAAAACAGTGACTCCAATAGCGGAGTTTCAGCAAAAATATGATCTCCTAGTTGACAAAGAAAAGTCAGATTTCACAACATAAAGCACCAGCTACATAAGAGGTTTGCAAAACCACAATAGCCATAGTTCCCAACTGTTTTGGTGACCAGAACTCATCACTTCATTTGGGTTCTGGATCCATACATAGGACTTTATTTATTACAGATATATGCTCTATACATTGTCTCCAAATATATGACACATTACTAGACACATAAAATAGTATTCCGCATTACTACTAAACATAATCATGAACTTAGTAAGTCCAGAAGCCAAAACCTTGATCGTCACTTGGAAATCCAAAGTAGTTCATATTTGAGGATGTCGCGGGATAATCATCATCCTCGACTTTGCCAAGCAGGTTGGCAGTAGAAAGCATAGCCTTTCCGAAATTTTCATCATCATCCTGAGATAAATCTGACTGCTCAGTTTCAAATACACGAGCAGAATCACCCTGATCTATGAAAGTGGAATGCCTCTTATCAGTGTAATGTGGGCTCTCTGAGTCGAAGACATCGCTCTTAGCAGAGCTTAAATCTTCCTGCTTCTGCTGTTTAAGAATTCGAGATGGCACATTGGACAGTTCTACCCTCGAAATTGGATCAGCCACAGTTTCTTCTACCGATGCATTGGACTGTTTTTGTATATCGCACAAAGTCAATTGCCCATTTCCTTTCTCTTGGACAAGCAGTTTATCGGTGAGCTGGAAAACCTGAATAAGGATTGAACCATCACATAGAGCATAGTCCACGAGAAAATTATCGCAAATAAAATATAACTATACAATAATATAAAATGTAAAGCTCCTTACTTCAACTCTAAGATTTTCTTTTTCCTTGAGAAGAGTATTGTAATTTGATTTCAGATCGTCATATCTATTCCTGAGTTCCTCATACTCTTTCTCTAGCTGCTTAGTCTTCCATCGTGCACGACGATTCTGAAACCAAATTGCAATTTGGCGAGGCTGCAGACCTAGTTCTTTAGCAAGCTGGACTTTTCTTTCAGGTTCAAGTTTGTTCTCCTCCCCAAAACACTTCTCAAGAAACTGGACTTGGTTGTCCGTAAGTCTCCTCTTCTTCTCTGCTTGATGAAAATACTCCCCCAATTCATCAGCTTCATTGTCTTCCTGATCGAATGAATCGAAGAATGACCGCTTCCCTCCATTTACATCGCGGAAACTGACCATAGAACTGGATCCTGAAAGATAAAAATATCAACAAAACATATTACCAAGGTATCAATTTTGACAAAATCTAGTATACTTCACTCAAGATATTATTTCAATCTAGTATGCTTCACACTCTATACATATTCAATTTCATCAATCAAATGGACAACACATGATCAATCACCAAATATCATATCTATCCCAACAGAGTTCAGTTCTTTATATATAGAAGGGAGTGGCGGAGGCAAGATTAGGATTCAAACTATGAAGAAATAAACACAAAAGAAGCTGAAGGGGGTCGATTTCCACTACATATACATAAAAAAAATAATTAATTTTAACCATTTATAAACAGTGTAATTTTCTACTATGGTTGGATGAATCCCCTCGATCCTACCTATCTCTGCCCCTGATTGCAAGCAATCATCACAAATTCAAGGAACTAAGACTCATACTTGTACCAACATTAACCATATACAGAAAATTCATTACATGTGGAAGAGAAACAAAAGGGACTACTTTGTAGAAACTAATCATGCAGGAATTCGATTTACTGATAAGCTTAATTGTCAATATGTGATCATGATACTACCTAAATCCAAATATAGAGGAGAAAACAAAGTCAACGCTATCAAAATAGGAGTAAAAGATAAGAGTATGTACCGAAGAAAGAAGAGCAGTCAGGGCCAAAAAGAGAACCAAGATGCTCTTTAGCAGTAGAAAAATACATATCTCTCTGTTTCTGATCGAAATTAGAACCACCACCGTAGAGCATCCCCCGAGCCATCATAGCTTCAAAATTCCACAGATGTTTTTTTTATATATATAAAGCCAAGCTTGATCCTTTTCAAGAAACACCCATAGCCCCCTGTTTCTTTTATGTTAATCAAGAATTTGGAGCTCTTGATAAGTACCCCTTTTTAATCTTTTGTTGTATAAGAAGTATATATATGTGGAAAATACTAAGGATCTACAGCTTGTGGCGAAAGAAGCTTGTGATTATAATTTCAGTGATGTGGGAAGTATGAGAGCACCTGCTGCCGATCACCATGAACATCATCACCCTTGCTTAATAACTCAAAAACAAGGATATGATATAGTTAAACAAACAAACAAGGATGACCAAGATCAATAGAAACAGAAGACTATTTTTTAGTGTGTGTGTGTGTGTGTGTGTTTGGGAATAAAGCAGAGCAAAGTAGTGTGTTGGAGCAGAAGAGAGATGTGACTAAAGTTTTTGATTTGTTCCTCTTGGCAACAGGACTTGCTACTTATAACCAAAGATGAAAAGGTTCACCAAGTGAATAATTTTTTAGAAAATATATACATAGGAGCGGTGATGAATGTACATGTATTTCAGGGTTTCATTCGAATTTCCTTTGTCGGAAAATTATACTATTTTTTACAAGGTAAATTTTTTTTTTTATGTATAAATAATAGAGGCTGAACCCCTTCAACTAGTCCATATATGCACTACTGAATCCCTCACTGAAAATTCTGGATCCACTCCTGCATATGAGGAGTATCATATTTTTGAACAAGTCTTTACCGTTTATTATAAATAAAATTCATATAGAAAATTTTAATTTAATTTATGCAATACCTATGTGTGTTTCGTATGGACATTTTTTTAAAGTCAAAAAGAGTTTCAAAATATTTTTCTAAAATAAGAAAGACTCCTCTATTAAAAATAAAAAGATAAGTTTTAAAAGTTGTATTTCAATATTTTATATTGACGGTGTGCTACCAACCCTCCAACACACCACATCTTCATTTCCGTCCGAAGTTCCTATCCTTGCATCTTGACTTTTGCTTTGATCGTTTTACATGTTGATGGACGTTTTAACTCAGATTTTATGAATTGAAGGGCCTTTAGTCTTATGAAAAATATCGGGGTCGCGAGAGAGCAAATCATATTGCCTTGTCATACTTACGAGTTGTCGGTATACTTAACAAGGTAGAAGCTTTCAAAAAGAGAAAAAAAAAATCGTCCCGTGAATTGGTCGTACCAAAACCGATAGAGGTGAACCTTCTTTTCCTAATACAAACCTTACATCAAAGCCTTTCTGACTCAACCTGGCTCGATTTCAAAAGCAAAACATCCTATCTTAAATCGTATAATGTTTATCTAAATTATATGCGAATTCTTTTGAGATAATATTTTTGTTTACTTACGAAATATTAGAGAAAGCCACTTAGTTTTTCAATACCAAGCATACCCTACACTTCAGAGTAAAATACCTGATTTTGACAAAATACGTACACTCGCGAGTACAACACTAGTTACAAATGAATTTAACCCATTTATTTTACCTATAACTTGAGTAAAGCCGAAGAGTGCCACAAATTCGGAAAAGAGACAAATATATCTTCAAATTATGATAAATGGTACGTATATATTCTCTGTCATATTTTGAGTGCACATATAACTCTACCGTTAATGAAATGATACATATATGCCCTCACACAGGGACGGACCTACATTCATTTGTGTGGTGCTCCGGCACCCACTAAACTCAACTTGGAATAGATAAAATTACACAAAAAATATACGAAAATAGATATATAATATGTAAAAGCACCCACTAAATGAAAAGTTGGTTGGATGCATTGATATTTAGGTTAACTTTAAGATTTTTAAGCACCCACTATCCTTAAATTCTGATTCCGCCACTGCCCTCACAGTATGCCCCTTCAACCAATCTTTTATTTATGTATTGTTTGAGACGATAAGGTTAATAGAAAGGAAATGAGAATAAAGAGAGAAAAAATGAGAACTTGTAATGACAAACATTTGTACTTAGCAGAAGTTTATCATTCAAAATTTTCTAAAAATATATCTTCCTATTTAGGGAAAGTAGTTTTCTTAGTAGTAGTAGTACTAGTTTCTTTTCATTTATTCGAATTCAGTTAAAAAGGCGTGGGGAGAACTGATAAATATATATAATACTAGACATCGAGGGTTCGTGCTAGCACCGGCTTTATATATATGTTATTTTTTTGTTTCAATTTATGTGACATAAATAGAATTTAGATAATCAATTATATTTTAAATATATTTGTAAATATTTTAAGTTATTAACTATTGTAATTTATAATATTTTTTATGTATTTTTAAATCTAAATTTTTGTGGCATTGATAGTCAACAACAACAACAAACCCAGTATATATCCACAAAGTGGGGTTTGGAGAGGATAGAATGTACGCAGTCTATACCGCTACCTCCAAAGAAGTAGAGAGATTGTTTCCGATAGATCCCCGACTCAAGATAGAAGTGGCATTGATAGTCAAATATATTTTAAAAATAATTTAAATTTTTAATTTTTGAGATTTATAATAATTTTTCTTCTTTTCTAATTTAAGTGATAGTGATATAATTTCGATAATCAACCAAATATTTTGTATCTTTTAATTTTTTTAAGTCTTTAATTATTGTGGTTTATAGTATTTTTTATAAATATATAACAAATTAATTCTTTTTGATGTTTAAGTTGTTAACTATTATAATTTATAATATTTTTTCTGTAATTTTAATTAATATATGTTACTCTATTTGTCTAAACTTTTATGGCATTGACAGTCAATTATATTTTTAAAATAATTTACATTTTAATTTATGATGATTTATAATACTTTTTCTTCTATTCCAATTTAGCTGCTACTGATTTAATTTTGAGAGTCCGACAAATATTTTATATCTTTTAAAATTTTTAAGTTGTTAATTATTATGATTTATACTATTTTTTACGTATGTTTTTTGTCTCAATTAATGTGACACAAATAAACTTTAAATAATTAATTTTTTTAATATATTTTTAGATATTTTAAGTTGTTAGCTATTGCGATTTATAATACTTTTTTGGCACTGTAATTTATCATTTTAAGTCGTTAGCTATTGTAATTTATAACACTTTCCTTGTCTAAACTTTTATTGCATTGATAGTCAAATATATTGTAAAAATAATCTAAGGTTTCGATTATTATAATTTATAATACTTTTTCTTTTATTTCAATTTAAGTGACACTGATATAATTTCGAGAATCAATCAAATATCACGATTGAAGTAACGAAGAAGACATATCTTAAATGACTCATAATAACTAATTAGAAGTGATATAACAAAATTGCTATAAAAAATACTTGAGAAAAAAAATTAAGTAGACATCATATAAAATTACAAGTTACTTTAAAACATCAAAAGTTAATTTATCATTTTATGTCTCTTTTATATTTTTATATTATTAGAAATAATTTACTAACCTTTTTTTTATTCTTAATGAAAGTATTTATAGTAATACAAATATCTAGTAATAATTTTAAATTTCAAATTTTAAAAATCTGAAATATCATATTAAGTCAAAGGTGAACGGACTAAGGAAGCAATAAAAATGTAAATTCGCTTTAGGTGCGCTACCTCCAAATAAACTCTGCAACATGCAATTTCAATTAGCCGTGTTCTAATACGGGTATTAAACACCCAACAGGGCATAAAAACAAAGTCCCAATCAGTCGGTGGGGTGACGTATACTGTTTTTCTTTCTCTTTGCCCCCTTTGGGACCTTTTTGTATTTTCAAATCAAATAAAATAAGAAGTCCCCTACTAATCTTTATAAAATTTGAAAAGCCAGGTTACATAAACATAACTGTTATTCACTTCACTCCTCTTTACTTGCCACGTACGATTCTGAGCATTACAAAATTAGATGTTGGTACGACAACGGCGATGTAACTATAGCATCTCACTCCATCCACTTGTCATTTGGGGATTTGCAAGTTTTAGTTACTCTCACGATATTTCTTTTTAATTGATTTAAAAAATGCAACCTCATCCATTTAAATAAGAATAACTTAATGTGATTTGACACAATATTTTAAAAATTATTTTTTTTAATCCTATGATTTTAAATTAAAATTATATTAAATGTATCTAAATATTCTTTAATTTTGTGATTTTAAATATGTCATGTGAAAAGTTAAAATTAAAGTATTGCTTAAAAAAAAAGAGATCATTCTTTTTAAAACGAATTAAAAAGGAAAATGAGTTATTCTTTTTGAAACGGAAGACGTATATTATTAAAAATCGAGTAAGTAGAAATAATATTGATTCTCGTCGAATGGAATTAAGCGGAGGAAAAGTGATATGTGTATGTGAAGTAAAGCGAGATCTGAATTGTAATGGAATGAATATGATTTCCTTATTTTTTATCATATGTCTCGAGTTCAACTTCTCAATTTAAAATAAATCCTTTTGGAAAAATATTTTTCTTCGTAAACAGATTATATATACACAATACAATTCAAATGAACTAGAACTTCAATAAATATATCAAGCATCGAATGGAAGAAATAAAACAAACAATTTTTTGGGCATTCGGTCAGTTCGGTCTGATTGTTTAATATCGGTTCGATTTATCAATTTTCGGATTGACAAAAATGACATCCATAATTAAATCGAAATAAATTCGGTTTGGTTTGATTTTTACAAATTCGGTTCGGTTATTTCGAATTTTTATTTCGGTTGGAATTATTAAAGTAGTTAGACTCCCTTTTTCATAACTGGGCATTTAAAATTGATGAATTTTTTTAGAAAAAATATTTTTTTCAAACCTGTTTTTCATTCCTAAATATAAATAATTAGAAATAACTCAACATGGATGAAACGAAATGAAATAATCATAAGCTTAACATAATACATAACGTCATTAATCATTGCATATAATATAACCTTGCATAAATAGTCTACAAAACAACATAAAACTCGTAAAAATAATCCATGAAACAACATACTTTCTGCATAAATAATCCAAAAAACAGTCCAAAGTCACCAAAATAGTCCATAAAATATTTGAGTCACTAAAACAATCCATAAACAGCCTGCGGCGTATGCGAATTTGTTGTTAAATGTTAATTGTGAATGTGAATTACTAAATATTATATATATATATATATATTATTTATTTATTTATAAAATTTCGGTTTTTCGGTTTAAACAATTATTTTTTTTAAATCGAAATCGAACCGAAAAATCGAAATTCTAAAATTACAAATCGAATCCGATCCGAAAAATCAAAAAATCGAAACCAAAATTAAATTTTGATTTAATTTTTTTAGTTTTTTTGGTTTAAATCAAAATATGCCCACCCCTACATGTAATAGTTAAAATTATGTTGAAATCAAAGGTAATAGAAACTAGAAAAAAGCTTGATGAAACATCTGGCATATATATATATATATATGAATATGGATAATAGAATGGAAGTCGATCGAGAGTTGACTTTTGTGAGTAGGTATCGTCCATTTATTGTGCTTATCTAGCCGGCCCAGATAAATAAATGGAAAACAAGAAAAGAGAGAAAATGTAGTAGAGGTGTTTACGGTATATTTATATTTAGTGTAATTTTATAAATAAATTTTGGGGAAGTTGATGGGTACGAAAAAGTTATCACACGAATCTCTTTTTCTCTTGTCATTATTTTTTCTTTTCGTTAAGATAATGCAAGAGATTGAAAATTTGGTTGTTACTGAAGATGACAAGAGCTTTTATTTACGTGAAATATATGAAATCAAAAATATTAATGGTGTTAGAACTATGACATCTGATGGTTAAATGTCTATCGTGGATATGTATTTGAAAGCTCCGATGGAGAGAATAGATTCCACAAGGACTATTTCAACCACTTTAGTATAAATCAGAAGGGGTGAAGTTGTTGGATGTTGCTCAATCTTGTCCTATCTTGTAAAGAAAAATTGGAGGTGTTTACACAAGCCAATAAAACTATACTCACATAGTTTAACAAACACTTGATGTATATAGGCTTTTTACTGAAAAGGGAGAGAAGAAATATATATGTGATGAACGCAGGAGGAACTCAAGGGTGAGATTAGTAAAAATTTTATTTTATTCAAAATTTCAAGGCCTCAAATTATTTTAATTATTAATTTTATAATTTTATTTTCTTTTTGACAATATCAAATAAAGTAAATAAAACTATCATCATTCAATAGAAATATTTTGAAACTTTAAATTAAGCTACTCAAATTTTCATAATAATAAATAATATATTTACAATAACATACAAGGTAATGTATTGAAAACGCATGGTTAATATCTTATTAATTTGAATTAATTTCTACTATTATAAATAATAATATTACTATGTGAAATATAATACTACAGTAAAAAACAATTATAAAAAAAATAAGAAAAAATAACATTAGTTTGTCATTTATTATTTATATGTATATTTTTAAGAAGTCAAATTAAAATATAATTTTAAGCCACTAATTTTATTGAGACGTCATTGAATAAACGTAATGAGATACGTTATTGTAAATACTAAACACTCTGTTTCTTTTTCATTTTTGCAATACTAAAAAGTTTGATGATAAATTTTTTCATTATGTTTTCCTTTTCTCTGAAAAAATGCTTACAATGGTAATACACCCGATTGACAAATGCAAGATTTGATGCTTCTTAGGTGATTGTCCTTCATTCAGCGTTAAGTTCTCACTTAACCACTTGAGTTTAGTTGTCTAAAATTATCTTTGAGGGAATTGAAAATTAACCACTAACGTTGAATGATTTTTTTAGGAAACTATAAACGCCATCTGCATAAAAGGTCAAGCAATTCTACTAGTTTATTTACGGTTATTAAATTGATAGCCATCACAAGTCTCTAAATCATACATATTTGTGAGAATACAAAAGTCCTTGAGACCTCTGATTTCTTCATATTTCAGCCATAAATAGAATTCACTGATGGATTTTCTAAGAAACTTAGCAAAATGTGGTTGTAAGAAACTGTGTTCATCAAATATATATATGTGAATGAGCGAAATTTTGACTGTGTAAAATACTGCAAGTATATCTTTCTGATCATCGTCCCAAAATATTTCAGTGAAATGCATTCCTTCATAACCACTAGGATCAGTGACAGCTACAGGCAACCTTGACCAAAACATTATTGGACTCTTCTTTTGTCAGTAGTCACAGAGATAGCTGGACTTCAGTCGAGTCAATTGTCTTGCGTGGGTAATGCATCAATCTGCAAGAAGCTTTTCAGTTGCAGTACAGAGACCCTTGAATTGGCTAAAAATAGGCCCTAACTTGCAATGGCATGGGTTGGGGTTTATGTGCATGCCTGACATAAAAGCATCGCATATCAGGTATGGAAGTACAGCCTGCAGTTCCGCTAGTAAATATTTCTGACACATTGTGCATTTGTGATTCAATTTTTAAACTGTGAAGGTTAATATCAATTGTGATTTTCCATATTGAACACTTAGCTCATGCCTATAATAATTGCCAAGTTCCCGAACTTTGGAACCCATGCGACAACTAAAAGCATATACTATTGCACAGTAGCAATTTATTCTTTGTTCAAAGCAGCAATAGAAGTGGAAGTATTTCTTTCTCGCAAGCGCAACAACAATGTTTCTTATGTTCATGAAATGTAAGTTTGACTATCTTGAACTTCTCCACAAATGGACTTGCATGTAATGTTATGTAGTTTAAGTGTTAAGCTTATCGATTTCTGGCTCATTCAGTTTTTATGTTCTCCTTTGATCATATTCATTCTGGAACTCACATCATGAACTCTTATATGTTTGTGTGTTTCTATATGTGGAGAAGGGACTGTATATCACCGTTTGTAATCTCTGTCATTTTTTTTGTATTTTCATGTTCTTCTCCTTCTTGCTTTACATCAGCCTATCCCCAATCATCCGACTTTCTTGGAGAGCGCATAAAAAATCAGTTGAATTTGAGGAGGTGCAATGGTTTAATTAGAACACCAGAGCTGCCACGGATTGCTGAAATGTTCATTCCCCTATTCAAGAAATGGTCTGTGGATTATGCAGCAAGCGGTATGTCCTTAACGACCATTGCTTTGTTATCAGGTTATTTTAGCCGTCTTGTGTTGCAAGCAAATCTCTTGAACAGTAATCTGATGATTATTATTGCACGTATTCTTTATACATCAGTTGATAAAACATATAATACAGAATTATTCAGGGTGTTGCAGGAAATATCTTGGCAATAAGATGTTGCACAACGGTGAGGAAATTAGGTTCAGGACGAGTTTCGTGTCCTATATTTTCAGCTTCAGTTGAAGATGCACTAGTAGAGCTAACATATTTAATCCATTTGTAATGAGTGATTTCAATTTTAAAGGGGCAATTTTGATATGAATGTGAAAACTGTTAAGTTGAAGGGTACATTTGACAAGTTTTCTAACAGTGAGAGTATAAATAGCCCCATAGTATAACAAAGGAAAAAATTAGTCAATTAATGAAAGTAGAGGGATATATTTGATCGATATGTTTCATTTAATCTGTAAGGTAAATATTTTAGAACTGTTTAAGCAGTGACTTAATCTATTAAAAATTAATATACATAATGAATAAAAAGAATTTACAAGGAACAAAAGACATATATTAAATACTAGTTTAGGCGTACGTGCCTTGCGCGTGTGCCTCACTTTAATAAGTTCAAACATTACACTAAATAGGATATTTATTTAAATAATAAAGATGAATATAATAATTAAATTTAATATCTTTTGCGTATGTAAAGATGGAGAATTTATTTATTAAACCTAACTTTTACCAAAAATATTTTTAAAAGATGATCGACATTCATCTACCGCCTGTAAATTGCAACAAAATAATATAATGATAGAGACATCAAAATAATACAATTAAATCTAATTTTTACACACAAAAAAATTCTCAAAGTCGTCCGACATCAAAATAATACAATTAAATCTAATCTTTACACACAAATTTTTTCTCAAAGTCGTCCGACAGTCATCTACCACCTGTAAACAATAACAAAATAATACGATATCAAAACAATATAACTAAACTTCATCTACGAACTGTAATACCACAAAATAACAAACTAATAGAGATATTACGATAATACAATTAAACCTAACCTTTATCTAAAAAAAAATTCAAAGTCGACCCACATTCATCTAACATCTGTAAATTAAAATAAAACAATAAGATAATAAATATATCAAAACAATACAATTAAACCTAACCTTTACACAAGAAATTCTTCAAAGCCAACCGACATTCATCTCCGACCTGTAAACTATAGTAAAATAATATAATAATGATCACAAAGCTATGATTTTGATCCAACTAATTCTTGTCTAAGCGAAAATTTTGACCTAAAGAATGATTTTGAATGAAAACAAAGAAGATATATATATATATATATGTACATGTTGAATTCTATTATGCTGACAAAAACAGTGAAGAAGTTGAGGATTAGAAAATCAAGCATCCATCAATCTAGACATGCAATCGAATCAAGTTAGATGAACATCAATTATATTCTCCCAATAGACAAACCTGTTTGTTTTCTATTTTAACGTACATTTTAATATTTATAAAAGTATTTCTTTAATAGAGTCCTATTTTAGGAGTATTCTTCTAATTGAACCGTAGAAAGAAAAATATTAATTAATTTTTCTACCATATAATTTAGGAGTCCATATATTTTAGGAAGTCTAGTAGAAATAAAAATATTAATTAATTCTCCTACCATATATTTTAGGAAGTCTAGTAGAAATGAAAATATTAATTAATTCTCATATCATATATTTTAGGAGTCCAATATATTTTAGGAAGTAAATATAATAAAAAATAACTAAATAATAAATTAAGAAAATAGTGAAAAGACAGTTTTGTGTAAAGAAGAGTCTTTAAATTAAGGGTAAAAAGTTCGAATCACTTTTCTAAGGTGTTCACACTTTTAATATATTATAGATATAAATATAGATTATAGATATAGATTATAGATTATAAATTATAGATAAAGCAAGATAAAAAGCTATGGTAGAATATAAAAGATTAATGATTCTGGAATTAATATCTGATACACCTTTATTACAATCTTTTTTTTAAGGTTACATTGAATCAAGAAAGTGAGAGTAAGGTCCTCACTTTTTTTTATGTGCCCACACAAGAAGCTAGAAGGTAATAGGAAAATTGTTCTCCTTATATATGATTTAGACCATATTTAAGTAGTGTTCGAGTCAAGATTTTCAAAAAAATCTAAATTAAAAAGATAACATATGAATTTTTTTTTTTAAAAAAATTAATATCTAATACAAGGAGATAAAAGCTAAAATAAAATAAAATTAAACCATGAGAGAGTGGGGAGTAGGGAATCTTTTTCTTTTTTGGGCCTTTGGGCTTAAAAATGTTGCTTTTTAATTTTGTTTTAATTACATATCATGTGGTTGTATCAAAGGCTAGGAGTTTACCTTCCCATGAAGTCTTGATCTTCTGCTAAGTAACGACCAAGTAGCCAAATGAAGTTGATTTTTTTTGTAATAAAATGAGAATTTAATAGTTTGAACTTACTTACATTAAAGTTGTTCTTTTTTCTATGGTTGTAATTGTAAGACGTAAAAAGTGCACGGGGTAGTCACTTTACTGATTTTTTAAGACAAACTAGTTAGTGTTTGAAAATTCACTAGAAGTAGGTATTTTAATTGGAAAACAGCATGACAGCATCATGAATTTCAACTAAAGCAAGTGAAAAATTCATGATACTGTCATGGAATTTGAAAGTTGTCCAAAATACTGTGGAGCTTCTCCTGAATGATCTTTTTTAAAAAGAATTATTTTAATGACTCTCTGGTCATTCACAATTACAAATCTTGAAAAAGGATATTTTCAGTTTCAGATCTTAACCTTGTAAGCCGCATTGATTTCATAATATGATTACGATGGTGTGGATATATAATTTGAATCTTTACATAAATAGCCGGTCGAATTCACTATTTGCTTTTTCAATCCTAACAAGTATACATTAATAATTATATACTGATTATAAACAATCATACATATATTAGACATGAATTAATATATATTATACATTTATCATCAATTTTTTATTTAAACAGTTGTAAACGGCTATTTAGGTTAAGGAAAAATTACAGAAATAGCAATTATAGAGCCTTAATTGTAGTTTTTATAGCAATAGTTTCATAATTACGAAAAATAGCAAATTGTATTTAAGTAAACTGTTGCTATACAAATACATATACAACAAGATTTACTGTCCTTGTTTTACTCAAATTAGTTGAGTTAAATAAGTAATAATTATCTCATCTAATTAAATTCTCATAAATTACTCTTATTTAAATTAGTAGATTCCTTTGCCAAATCAAACTCAAATATGAAGATTACTATTTCCATGATCTTCATAATTTCAAAATATCATTCTCTTATATCTCTAACTATTTTTTCTTGTTAGTTTTTTCATTTTTATAATCTTTTTTTAATTTTAATTTCTTTTTCTGTTTTTTCTTTCCACTTTATTTTCTTTCTTCTACTTCTCTTCTGTTTTTTTCCTTTTTCATTTATTTATTCTTTTTTTGTTTTCTTCATCTTCTTTTTATTTATTTTTTCGCTTTTGTTTTTACACTTCTATTTTTAGTTTCTATTTACACTTCTATTTCTAGTTTCTATTTCTCTTTCTTTTCTTTTTTCCTCTTTCACTTTTTTTTTGAATTTTTATTTTTTGTTTTTCTATTTTTTTTTTTACTCTTCTAGCTCTATCTTTTACTTTTAAAAGACAAATATCTATATCATAGATACATATTCAAAAAATATACAAAATAAATAGGCATACAAATCTGCATATGTATTTACGGTAAAAAACATCGATATATATATATATGTATATGTATTTACAGAAATACATATCTGACTCACATGTATATATAAACATATAAGACACAAAATCTGAATAACAAAAATGAAAATTATATACATATACATGTAGGTAATAAAAAAATACATGATACATATCTTAAATAGTAAAAGAAAACAAATAAGTACATATGTTACCCTCTAAAATGACATAGTATGTACAGTTCAAAGACAAATTCACATCGTATAAAATACATATAGCTCTGCATATGTATTCACAGAATACATACTTGATCCATATGTATATTCTTATTTTATATGAGTCACCTTTGTATTTCGCAAATAATATGAAAATATATAGTATAGTTATGTTTGTTACTGTTTAATATGAATATGATAAGTATTTCATAAATACATATGTATGTTTTGTACTGTAAATACATATTCAGATTTGTATGGCTATGTATTTTTTATGTTTTTTGAATATGTGCATGTGATATACATATTTGTCTTTTCAAAATAAAAGTTAGAAATAGAAGTAGTCTGGGCATATTTTGGTTTAAACCGAAAAAACTGAAAAACCAAACCGAAATTTTAATTTCGATTTGGTTTTTAAGTTTTTTCGAATTGGTTTTGGTTTTCAATTTTTGAAATTCGATTAAACGGTTTTTTTTTTTCAAAAAAATAATTCGGATAAATCGATTAACCGAAATTCTATAAATAATTAATAATATATATATTTTATTATCTATATATATAATATTTAATATATAATAATAATATAATATAATATAATATAAATATATAATAACAACCCTAATAACTAATAAGTAATAGCACGCCACATACAACTAACAACATACATCAGTCCAATAGTCGAACAATCGATCGAACCGTAGACCGCTGACAAGATTGTCGTCTGTACAGCACCAGAGCCGGCGACCAGACAACCATTATGGGCTGCAGCCCACAGTGCCTACTGTGGTCTTTCCGGCAATGACCATTCATCCGAGTTCTGACTGTTTATGCAAACTTATGCATAATGAAGTTATATATTATGTTAAACTCATGGTTATATCATTTAGTTTCATCCATATTGAGTTATTTATATCTGAAAAATGAAAAATAGATTTGAATTTTTTATTTTTAAAACCATTAATTTTAAATGTCCAGTCATAACAAAGAGAAGTTCATTACTTTAATCTTCAAAACCAAAATAAAAAATCCGATATAACTGAACCGAATTTATAGAAACCGAGACGAACCGAATTTATTTTGGTTTGGTTACGGTTGTCATTTTTATTAATTCGAAAATCAAAAAACTGCACCGATATTATACTATCAAACCGAATAAACCGAATGTCCAGCCCTAGATAGAAGAGTAAAAAAACAAAAAAAAAACAAAAATATAAAAACAAAAAAAACAAAAAAAAGAGAATTGAAAAAGGAAAAAAAGGAAGAAAGAGAAATAGAAGTGTAAAAATAAAAGAAAAAAAGAAACAAAATAAAATAGAAAAAAGAAGAAGAAAAAGAAGAAAAAAGATAGGACAAAGGAAAAAAAAAACGAAAAGGGAAAAAAAAGAGAAATAGAAGAGAGAAAATAAAGTGGAAAGAAAAAAATGAAAAAGAAAAAGAAATCACAATAAAAAAATAAATGATAAAAAAATAAGATGAAAAAAAACTAACAAGAAAAAAAAGGTAGAGATATAAGAGAGTGAAAGATATTAATGATGTTTTATTTTAAAATCTTGAAGATCGTGGATATAATTATCTTCAAATATGAAAAAGAAACAAAAAACTAAAAAGGAAAAAAAAAAACGAAAAAGGAAAAAAAAGAAGAGAGAAAATAAAGTGGAAATAAAAAAATTAAAATAAAATAAAATCAAAAATAAAATGATAAAAAAAATAAGATGAATAAAAGGGGGTAAAAGATATGACTATATTTGAGGGAGGTGAAATAGTGGAGTGAAAATAGAAAAATGTAAAGTAGTGAGAGTAAAACATGCATTTGCCTAGTTAATAAATAAAATAATGCCACTCTTGCTATAAACTGTAATTTTAGTAAAATGTTGCTATTTATTGTAATTATAGTTTTAAATATGCTACTCTTTGTAATTTTTCCTTAGGTTAATGGTTCTAGGAAAAACTACATATAGTAGTATATTTAAGTATTAAACTACAAAAAATAGTAATACTTTATCCTAATTACATTATGTAGCATCTGTAGCATTATTTTAAGTGGTCCCCTACTTTTTGCCCCCTAAGAAAGTTACTGTGCTAAAATCCCCTTTTTCACGCCATTCTTATTTCTCTTTCCTTAATTTAAATTTTTTATTCCTTTTCTTTCGCCATTAACGATCTCTCCCACTTCAAATTTTGTTCCTTTTGCACGATTCTAGCACGATCTGTGATAATGATTTACTTCCTCTATTTCAGGTAACTATTAATCGCATATTACATGTTAGCGGTTCTTTTTTTTTCTACTGTAATTCAATTGAAAATCAGATTTTAAGGGTTTTATGTTTTAATGGATGAACATACAACAAAAACACCAACAAATAGCGGTATACGGAATATGAATGTAGAGTTTGATTATGCACAATCTTTTAGTTTTGGGTTAACTCAAGAAGATTTAGTTAAAGTTGTTGCAAATCCTATACAGTTGAAGAAATCTGGGAGATCGAAGGAGATTAGGTCGAAGTTTCGCAACGACCCGAGAAGATCAGTGAAATTTTGAAAAAAAAAAGGGTTGAAGAAGGAGCAAATTTTTTTAAAATGGTACGAAAAGAAAAGGAAAGTTGAAGAAATTGAAGACGATGTTCAGTAATCTTATGCTGATGATTCTGAAGAAGATAGTGAGGATGGGGTATTTTTTTTATTTGTAAATGTATTTTTTTGACTGTTAAGTATTGTGTTGTTCTAAATAGGGCAATAAAGATATTAACAAAGTTGCGAGTTAAAGATATAGGGCAATAAGTACTGTTAAGTATTGTGTTAACTACTCATGAACTGTCTATTGACTATATGTATTTTTAGTATAATTGATATATATTTTTCAGTATTGGTTGCATTTTTTGTCTGCTTAAAATACATATGCTTGTTTATATGAATTTTTTTCTTATCTGGTTGTTCTTGCTCAGATCAAGAAATTAGCTGAGATTATCCCTTTGTGTCTCCAAGCTTGTGATTTCTACATTAAGAAAGGAATTGATCTTCAAAATCATTCAAGATACAAAGATAAAGATTACTCAGATCTGTTTGATGTGATATTTGAAGAGAATTTGCCTCAACAACCGAGTGGAAGCTTGTAAGTTTTTAATTTACATATATCAAAATTGAATGTTTGTACAAAATATATTTTACTTATAAATAAATATTTTTTTTCCTGTTTTTGTAGGGATTGTGGTCTCTTTATGGTTACATATGCAGAGTGTCTTTCTTATGGTCACAAAATTATTGCAATTGAGTTCGACCCCAACGCACTCCGTACAAGATATGCTGCACTTTTGTGGGACTATGAGATCCGAAAACAAGAAGCAAATGCTCATAGTGATGTCGAAGCATCCTTGAGGTCTGCAAGGCAAAGTAGAATAATTAGTGTTACTGAAGTTTTTGATGTATGATGATTGATGGATTTATTACTTTGTATAGTTAGAGAAACTGGTGTATGGATGTAGGTTCTGATTGTACAAACTAATTTTTATGTTTTGAAGTGGTTCTAATTGTATGTTATAATAGTACTTATTTTTTAACAGAATGAAATTAATTCTGATTTGAATTGGGTCTAATTTTGGTTTGAATTAAAGTTTAATTTGAGTATTTTATGCAGTTATATATTTTACTGTGAGATTTAGTTAAAAAAATACATATGTAGTGTTCATATTATGCTTAAAAATACGTATGCAGTATCAATCAAAAGTTTTTATCCTAAAAATACATATGCAGTGGTAAGATTAAGCATTTTCAAAAATACATCTGGACCATCTCTAATATATTTTTTAATATGTTTTCATTTATTATCAATATAAATGCGAATTTGAATTAAATATAAACTTGTGTTTTTAATGAAATTCTACTTTGTATTGTGAAATTTTAGTTATAAAATACATATGCAGTATTGATATTTTGCTTAAAAATACATATGCATTATACATCAAATGTATTTAGCCTAAAAATACATATACAGTGTTAAAATTAAGCATTTAAAAAATACACCTTGATCATAACTAATATATATTTTAATATGTGTTCATTTATTATCACTATAAACGAGAATTTGAATTAAAGACAAATTTGAATTTTTTATGCAGTTCTACTTTTTATTGTGAGATTTTAGTTACAAAAGATACATATGTAGTGTTGATATTTTGCTTAAAAAATACATATGGATTATACATTAAAATATTTTTTAGCATAAAAATACATATACAGTGTTGATATTTTGCTTAAAAATACATATGCATTATACATCAAATGTATTTACCCTAAAAATACATATGCAGTGTTGATATTTTGCTTAAAAATACATATGCATTATACATCAAATGTATTTACCCTAAAAATACATATACAGTATTAAGCATTTCAAAAATACACCTTGATCATAACTAATATATATTTTAATATGTGTTCATTTACTATCATTATAAATGAGAATTTGAATTACAGATAAATTTGAATTACAGTTGAAGTTGTGATGTGGATCAGAGATAATCATCTCAACCGTATCCATCTCAAATACATCTAATGCTGTAGTTTCCTTAGAAACTACCAAAGCTCCTTTGTTTTATGCACTTAATACTGTTTGAACGTTGTTACAGCAGGCTCTTCTTTCAGCAACACACACAGATGAACTTGCAAAGTTGCTTCCTACAACTTTCTCCAAAATGCTTACATATAAAGGAAGATAATTCATGTCTTGTATATCTTTTTTCTGCAACATAAAAATCTTTAAACCCATATCATTGTGTATTTGTATTTGCCCTTTATTACCAGTGATTTGATACTCCATTAGAATACGTTTATTGGTTAAGTCCACATTTAAATGTGATGCCAAAACATCATGCAGCTTAATGAATGATGATGTTGTGCTCAAAAGTATAGCATCCGTGACGTAATCTTCGCAGTTTTTTTCATACGTCCACTTACCAGAGTGCTTCACAAGAACTGGTATGCTTCCCATTTCTACATGATTTAACCAAAAATAAACAAATACACATATTTATCAGATGTCACTTGTTTCATCATACACTTATGATGATAGGCGAATTTACGCGCCTATATCAATATATTTTGCCCATATTTTAGCCTAGTTTTGAGAACAAATTATATATTTCATGCACTTTTAGTCCTTTTTCCTGTAAATGAGCTAACGAACATGATTAGTAAAGTTTCAGGTATAAATGATGCATAATTCAGCATTTTATGGCTTACTTGACGCTAAAGAAAGCTTACGAAGGAAGGGAAGGGAGTTTACACGCCTAAGGACCAAAACTGCTGCATGGAAAATCTGTCCCGGGCTAAAACAGCATTTCTGAAGACTTTGGGGGACCAAAACTGCTGCATGGAAAATCTGTCCCGGGCTAAAACAGCAATTCTGAAGACTTTGGGGACTTACAGACACAAAGCTGGATTTTGACAATGATACATTAACCTAGTACAATTAGGTTATGTATTTCATTATTTTATGAGGATTATGATAATGTTACCTTAACCTAGTACATTTGGGTTAAGGATTTCATTAGTCTAGTAGGATTTGGTTATTTATTTCATTAGCTTAGTAGGATTAGGATATGGGTATTATAAATACCCTATCATGCTAGAGATTTTAGAGACAAGGAGGGAGGAAGGAGGGAGAACACAATACCTTCTTCCATCCCTCTCATCTGCTACTCCTCTATTATTCTACACTACAAACAATTCTACAACTCTTCTAATCTTTCCATCAATTCTATTTTCGTCTATTCTTCTATTCTTAAATTCCGCAACAAGAGAATCGTTACTTTGCTAAGGAATTCTCGCCTCACGCCTACCACTTACGCTACACGAAATTAATCAATCTTGTGGTATAACAACAATGTCAAGCGTGATCTCCTTCGCATTCATGGGTAACTAAACTTCTCTGTTGGGGTTATGGAAGCCGAATGAGTTACTATCTATTGCTGTGAGTTTGTGAGTTCGAGGCACGTATATTGCTTATATCATTATTCTCTTCATCTTAATCTACATTCTTTGCGGTTGCAAACGCAAGAATACGCCAGTCTAACATTTAACTTGTTCGAGAGAAAAGTTATTTGTCTGGAAAAGAGATAATGTCAAGGTAGTAGGACACCCTTTCCTATTAAAAAGCTAGTGCCGTAACTGGACTAACCTCTTGGAGAATTCGTACCGTTAGACACGCTTTAAGCTCGAGAGAGTTAAAGTGAAATAGTCCTTGTTTAGGTCGAGAGACGCTTGGATTTACCATCGACTACAATCCTCTATAAGCAATTGCATGTCAGAATTCTACACACTCATAGCCAATAGAGACGTATACCTCAGAAGGTGGACATAACCCCAACTTCTCAATTCTCATTGTTTACATCTCACTAAAACATTCTTTCTCTTTTTACTTTGCTATTGCCGTTTTTAGATCTTATTTTGGTTACATTACTTGCACGACAAGACTCCCCCCTTTTTTACGAGACTTGCACTAAAAGTCTAGTAATCTTTACTTACTTGTTGACCAAGCTATTCCCTGTGGGATCGATACCCAACCCAGTTGGGTTCTATATTTGCTAACGACCGCTTTACACTCCTACGAGAGCTGTAGATTGAGCGTTATCAAAAATTGGCGCCGCTGCCGGGGAATACAAGTGTCAATTAAGTTCGTAATAATTACTAGACCCTTTGGTCAAAGATTCTCGTACTTTTACTTTTAGTTTTTGTTTTTGTCTACTGCAGGTTTTTATTTTAGTGCATGCCCCATACTCGAAGTTCTGGTCAACCGTTATTACCAATCAATCCTGAACCACAACGCATTGGTAGAATGGAAGCACAAGCTGAAATCGCAAGGATGGCTGCTCAACAGGAACAAGCAAGATTGGCTGCCCTTGCCGCAGCCCAGGTTCAACAGCAGAACATTGATAACCCTGCACGAGCACCAAATCCTGACGATGAGGATTTAGGTGATGACGAGTTACTAAACCCTAGGCGTGATGCTGAAATCGTAACACCTGCCAACAGAAGAGGTCGACAAGCTCGGTATAGATATGATCACCAACCTATGCAGCCAGCTTTCGACGATGATGATGATGATCTTGATGGTGCCGGAGCCACTGGAGCTATCATTCCACCACCATTAGCGCCCGGAGCCAAGTTCAACATCACAAGCACCATGATTCAGTTATTGCAACTCAAGGGATTGTTTGGTGGACTAGCAGGCGATGATCCGAATATGCATCTCATCAACTTTATTTCTACATGCAAGTCTTTTGACAATCCTGGTGTTGGTCAGAATGCAATTCGATTACGTCTATTTCCATTGTCTCTGTCTGGGGAAGCAACACTATGGTTGAATGGGCTGACTCCTGATTCAATTACAAATTGGAGGCAATTGAGAGACGCTTTCCTAGAAAGATTCTTTCCGCCTTCCAAAAGGGCACAATTGAGAGATGAAATCAGCAACTTTCGTCAGCTTCCCACTGAAGCTCTTCATGAAACATGGGAGAGGTTCAAGACAAAGCTAGCAAGATGCCCAAACCATCACATGACTAATGTTCACCTCATGGAGATATTGTATAGAGCCTTGAATTCAATAACTAAGCCAGTGGTGGATAACGCAGCTGGAGGATCTTTTATGGACCTCACATTTGGTCAAGCAAGCAATATGCTAGATCGCATGACGAAACAAAGTAGAGCTTGGCATACCAGGGATTCTGAGGTAGTAAGCCCTACTTATTCTATAGGCATGACTGCAGACCAAAGAAGAAGACAAGAAGAACGTGATCAAGATATGGCGCACATGAAAACACAAATGGATCTTCTTACAAAGCATTTATTATCAGGGAAGACCGAAAAAGTGAAAGCTGTGGCGCTAAAAGGAAGAGACGAATCTGATTCAGAAGAAGAAGCCAACTACTTGAACAATCAGGGGGGTTTCCGAGGGAATGCCCAAGGAAACCAAGGTCGGAACTATTATGATAATTCTGGAAACAAGGACCAAGGTAGTTGGAGAAAAAACAATGAAAAGAGTGGTGTTTATGTTCCCCCTGGTAGACGTGATACCACCACATCTAATTCTGGAAGTATGGAAGACATGATGGCTAAATTATTGAAAGGAGTGGAAACAACAAGCGCGGGAGTTACTGAGGTAATCAATGATTTGTCTTCTATGAAACAACTAGTTGATTCTCATTCCACTTCAATCAAGCAAATAGAGCAGCAACTAAGCCAACTTTCAGCAGCACTCAATCAAAGAAAGGCTGGCACTTTACCTAGCGATACTGTGCAAAACCCAAGGAAAGATGGGTCATGCATGGCCATCACTACCAGAAGTGGTAAGGTGCTGGAACCTTCAGCAAAAGGCAAGCAAGTGGTTGAAGAAGTTGCGGACATGGATGATAACGCAAAAGGAGAAGATGCCGCAACAACCAGTCCTGACGTCAAGGACGTCATGCCCAGTGACGTGCAGCCTGAAAAAATAGAACAGCGGAAGCAAGAGGAGAAGAAAGCCATGGAGAGAACACTTCCATACCCACCACCACCTTTTCCTCAAAGATTGAAGAAGGTGGCTGAGGACACGAAGTTCAGCAAATTCATGACTATGTTAAAGCAGCTGACCATTAATGTTCCATTGGTGGAGGCACTTGAACAAATGCCTGGGTATGCGAAGTTTATGAAAGATCTTTTGACTAAGAAGAGGGCAGCAAGTTATGAGCTGAAGGATGATGTGCATCATTGTAGTGCAATTGCTACCCGATCGATAGTTCAGAAGAAGGCCGACCCCGGAGCTTTCACTATTCCTTGCACTGTCGGATCTTTGAACTTTGCCAAAGCATTATGTGACTTAGGAGCCAGCATCAACTTGATGCCATTATCGATCTACAAGAAGTTGGGGTTAGGAGATCCTACGCCAACTAACATGAGGCTGGTTATGGCAGATAGGTCGGTAAAACTACCAGTTGGTATTCTATGTGATGTCTTGGTAAAGGTTTCTTCATTTATCTTTCCAGCAGACTTTGTCATCTTGGATTGTGAAGCAGATTCAGAGGTTCCCATAATCTTGGGACGCCCTTTCCTTGCTACAGGAAGTGTGCTCATTGATTTGAGAGCTAATGAACTTTCATTCAGAATAAATGACGAAGTGGTTCGATTTGATGTTTGCAAATCAATGAAGCAACCCAAAGATTTGAGTGTATTTTCTGTGGCTGATGTTGTCTTTGACGATGAGAAAGGATGCCGTGAAGAAGAGCAAATTCTTGATGATCCTTTGGAGGTTTTGCTCATGAAAGGAGAGAACGAGGATGCTGAAATTTCTGAAGAAGCTGTTTGTGCGCTATCGGGATTAGGGACATATCGCTATACTCCCAAGAAGCTGGATCTTGATCTCAAGAATCGACCCACACCACCAGCCAAGCCATCTATTGAAGAACCACCCACACTAGAATTGAAGGAGCTGCCAAGTCATCTGAAGTACGCATTCTTAGGAAGCGGAAACACACTTCCAGTCATAGTGGCAACCGATTTGGGTGAGCAACAAGTTGCAGCTCTTATTTCGATCTTACAAAAATATATTAGAGCCATTGGATGGACCATTGCGGATATTATTGGTATTCCACCTGGGATTTGCTCACATAAAATTCAGCTTCAAGAAAAGTGCACACCCACCATTGAACATCAAAGGCGTTTAAACCCACCTATGCAAGAAGTGGTGAAGAAGGAGATTATAAAGTGGTTAGACGCAGGAGTTGTATATCCTATCTCTGATAGTACGTGGGTAAGTCCTGTACAATGTGTTCCCAAGAAAGGAGGAATGACGGTAGTCGCAAATGCAAAGAATGAACTGATTCCACTCAGGCCCGTTACTGGATGGAGAGTATGCATGGACTACCGCAAGCTGAATTCGTGGACACTCAAGGATCACTTCCCCATGCCATTTATGGACCAAATGCTAGATCGATTAGCGGGGAAAGGATGGTTTTGCTTCTTGGATGGTTATTCAGGTTATAATCAGATTTGTATTGCTCCCGAAGATCAAGAGAAGACAACGTTCACATGCCCATATGGTACGTTTGCCTTCAAACGCATGCCATTCGGGTTGTGCAATGCACCAGCCACCTTTCAACGGTGTATGATGTCTATTTTCTCTGATATGGTTGAAGACACTTTGGAGGTATTTATGGACGACTTTTCAGTTGTCGGTGAGTCTTTTGAAGCATGTTTGGCAAACTTGAGCATGGCATTGCAAAGATGTGTAGAGTTCAACCTTGTGCTGAATTGGGAGAAGTGCCACTTCATGGTAAAAGAAGGAATCGTTCTTGGGCACAAGATCTCTGAAAAAGGAATAGAGGTTGATCGAGCAAAAATAGAGGTAATTGAGAAGCTACCGCCTCCAATTTCGGTGAAGGGAGTCCGTAGTTTTCTTGGCCATGCTGGTTTCTATCGTAGATTCATCAAAGACTTTTCCAAAATCTCTAGTCCATTGTGCAAACTACTGGAGAAAGATGCGAAGTTCGACTTCAATGACAATTGCTTAAAGGCATTCGAATGTCTTAAAGGAAAACTTATTGAAGCCCCTATCATGGTATCACCAGATTGGACGCTCCCGTTTGAAGTCATGTGCGATGCTAGTGGTGTAGCCGTTGGTGCTGTTCTTGGACAAAGAAAGGAGAAACTATTTCATCCTATCTACTATGCGAGTAAGGTCCTAAATGAAGCCCAAAGGAACTACACTGTTACTGAACAAGAGCTCCTAGCGGTTGTATATGCGTTTGAGAAGTTTCGTGCCTATCTATTGGGTACCAATGTGATCGTCCATACAGACCATGCAGCCCTTAAGTATCTAATGACGAAGAAGGATGCCAAACCAAGGTTAATTCGATGGGTACTGCTGCTGCAAGAGTTTGATTTCGAAGTCAAAGATAGAAGAGGTTGCGAGAACCAAGTGGCTGATCACCTATCTAGACTTGAGAATGAACATGTGGCGCAACCTAAAATTCAGATTGATGATGCATTCCCTGACGAGGAGATATTGGCGACAAAAATGGAGAAAGTACCATGGTATGCCGACTTTGCAAATTTCGTAGAGAGTAATGTGATACCTGCCAACTTATCTTACCACCAAAGGAGGAAGTTTATGCATGACGTTCAGCACTACTATTGGGATGAACCTTATTTGTTTCGAAGATGCGCGGATGGGATCATTCGACGATGTATATCCCATGAAGAAGTACCTGCTATATTGGAAGCATGCCACACTTCGCAAGTTGGAGGACATCATGCAGGAAATCGAACGGCAAGAAAAGTATTGCAAAGTGGTTATTATTGGCCTTCGATATTCAGAGATGCATACGACTATGTGAGAAGGTGTGACCAATGCCAACGTCAAGGTGCTATTTCAAAACACCATGAAATGCCCATGTCCAAAATTATGGAGGTAGAACTTTTTGATGTGTGGGGTATTGATTTCATGGGTCCATTCGTGAATTCGTTTGGAATGAAGTACATCTTGGTTGCTGTGGATTATGTTTCGAAATGGGTTGAAGCTGTAGCATTGGCCGACAACGAAGGAAAGCGTGTTGTAGCGTTCTTAAAGAAGAATATCTTCTCTCGCTTTGGGGTACCTCGTACTATCATAAGTGATGGAGGATCTCACTTTTGCAACAAGCTATTCAAATCTGTATTGGCCAAGTATGGTGTCAAGCAACACAAGGTAGCTACGCCTTATCATCCCCAAACTAGTGGACAAGTAGAGGTTTCCAATCGCGAGATTAAGCAAATCCTTGCAAAGACGGTTAATGCAAATAGGAAGGATTGGTCTCGAAAACTAGATGATGCACTATGGGCATATAGGACTGCATTCAAGACACCCATTGGCATGTCTCCTTATCAACTAGTTTATGGGAAGGCTTGTCATCTACCCATCGAGCTTGAATACAAGGCATTGTGGGCATTGAAGCACTTGAATCTGAATTGGAATGATGTGAAGAATCTGAGGTTGGAGCAGCTGAACGAATTAGATGAGTTCCGTCTCCATGCATATGAAAGATCGGATTTATACAAGGAGCGGATGAAGAAGTATCATGATCAGCGGATTGTTCGACGAAACTTCCAAAAGGGTGATATGGTACTACTCTTCAACTCCAGATTTAAGCTCTTCCCAGGTAAGTTAAAATCTAAGTGGTCTGGTCCATTTAAAGTTATCCAAGTCTACTCGTCTGGAGTAGTCGAATTGGAAGACAATAAGGGTGTTGTCTTCAAAGTGAATGGCCAACGTGTTAAGCCGTATATCGGTCCTCTTGACTCGATGAATGACATGGCCATCACTTATCTCGACGAAGTCTAAGTACTCGAGATTACTACGTCGAGCCACGACAATAAATAAGGCGCTAGATGGGAGGCAACCCATCGTTTATCGTTTATCGTTTATCGTTTATCATTTTTCATTTCAGTATGTGTTTTGCTTTTGATAAATAAAAATCCAAAAATAAGAGTCGTGCCACGACCAAAACTAAGGCGCTTGGTGGGAGGCAACCCATCGTACTAATCGTTTTCATTTGTTTGAGCGAATATAGGTGCAAGAAGTTTTCAACGAGGAGATTGATTTCAATTGACGATTTGGACGCATTGTATGGTAAAGTTGGTAAATTAGGAAGGGTGATGCATAAGGCTATGGATTGAGCCTTTCCCACGCCAAAATAGGCTTCGAGGAAGGCTAGGCCTTGGTAAAACTAGGCCACAAACGATGCACAACCTATCCTATAGCCTAAGGTCTCGGAATCTAGTGTGCTATACACTATGCGCCGCCTATTCCTAAGTATGCTTTTGACTATGCGCCGCCTATGCTATGGCATTTGGTCTCAGTATCTCATATGCCATAGACTATGCGGCGCATATGTCCCATTATGCCATAGACAATGCGCCGCAAATGTCTACAAATGCCATAGACTATGCGGCGCATATGTCCCATTATGCCATAGACAATGCGCCGCATATGTAGGAATTTTGTCTCCAAAACCGATTGTAAATGGGTCATAACCCGACCCATACTCTTCCTATATAAAGAGGACTTAGTCTTATAAACACAACCACAATAGAAACTACCCTAAAGGCGCCGCATACTCTCCCAAATCCTCTAAAATTTTTCTTCTTTTGCTCTTCCAATTCACAAAACCATCTCCACAAGCTTCAAGCAAGTAAGTGCTCTCTTATTCTTCATTTATTTCTCGTAAGTACTACGTTGCTATGGCTATTATTAACTGCTAAATTATATAAGATTGTTGGTGATGTTCATGTGTTTGGATTGTTGTTACAAAATCATGTGAGTGAACATATACGTAGGTAAATCTTGACTTGTTTCCGACTTGAATTTGGTTTCAATAGCATTATTATGATATTTGCGGAATTGCTATGGCTATGAATATTGCTTAAGATTGTTGTTTGGATACTGACATGTTAGACTATCCCGGCCATCGGGATAAGACTTATAGTGCCTACCGACTTAGGAGGTTGTGATTGTTGTAAGAATAACGATAACCCCCATGTAGTAGTGTTGCTATATTTACCATGAAAGTAGCCCAATGGCTGCAAGTAAGTGATGCATTACTGATTTTCTTGCCGGAATGCAATCCTTAAACGTATGTCAACAAAATCTGAGTAAATCAACTACTTTCACCTCACTGATTTGTGATAACAAAACTAAGTGTGGGGTGGTACCCCTAATGCTTGCTTATAGATTGTATCAAGCGAAACTGTGCTGCAACTAACACTATTTCTAGTCTCAGGTACAATGGCACCTAAAGCGAGGCAAGGCAAGGAGAAGGCGACCACTTCCCAAAAGGGCAAGAAGAGAAGTCGAAAAGACCAAGGAGAATCATCCTCAGCACAACCACCACGCAGAATGTTCGGAATAAAATGGGTTCTTGAGGAAGAAGCCAAAGCATGGTACAGCAGCAACAAAGAAAGAAAATATGTGCACGTCGACTTGATCAACAAGGATACCTTAGCAAAGAAGGAGCCGCGTATGTTGGCAAAAATAATGGCTTTGAAGTTGGATTTCATCTTCCGCGACATGGGAGAGTGCAATCTGGATCTAACAAGAGAGTTTTATGCCAACTGGTCGCCAAACACAACAGGCAATGAAGTCAAAATTCGGGGCCAGGTGTTACAGCTCACCGCGGACTGGATCAACTCTTTTCTTGGCTTACCTTCAATCGACGCAGCACCATTCAAAGAGCTGTGCAGCAGACCTCCTTATAGAGCAATACGACACACGCTTTGTGGAAGCAGATCAATGGCAAGGTGGGGCAGACATAAAGAAACAGGCCGACACAACACCTTTCCCTATGCTCCACTAAATAGGGAAGCAAGAATCTGGATGCGCATTGTCAACTCATGTCTTATTCCTGGGACTCAATACACCAAGATATCAAGAGATAGAGTGTGTTTGGTCTATGCTTTGATGACGAATGTCCCAATCAACTTTGGGGCAATCATTCGATCCACCATGAGGAAGGCCAGACTACACAAAAGGTCCCATTTCACATTTGGCAATTTGTTGACAGCAATATTGCGGAAGGAGGATATCGAAGAGGAACCAGCTGATCATAAACTCCCACACAATCCGAAGAAGGTTGACCTCACAAAGGTCAAAGATGCTGAATCAACACATGGCATAAACCTTACTACGGCAGAGAGACATGCTCGGGATGAGAGTTTCTCCCGCCATATGTACGGCATGATGAGGTTTACAATGATGAGCGGAGGTCGTATTCCAACTGCTGCAGAGCTCCAACAGCTGGACCACGATTATCCCATGAACATGCATGCACGGGAGATGTGTGGAGTGGGCGTATACTTTGAGGAACCTCTAGATGATGATGTGCCGACTGATGACGATCGACGCTTACCAGACTCTGACGAGGAGGAGAACTCTGACGACGACTCTTATGATGATTCCGACGAAGGGGGTATGACCCCCGACAATGAGGAAGAGTCCGACTAACCAGGTTCCTCGTATTTATTTCCACTGAGGGCAGTGTCCCGTTTAAGTGTGGGGTGGTGGTATTGCATGCTATACTTCTCTATTCGCATCTATGTTTGTTTGCTTTTGTTTCATTTTTGTTTCGGTTTTTTTTTTTTAGTAGTAAATTTTTTCTAGCTTCGCATGAAATTATTTTGATAGGCAGCATGAGATTATAACAAGAGTATGTGCTACAATTGTGACTATTGAGACGTTTAGGCTCTAGTTGTGACTCAATATGTGATATTGTGTGATTCAATTCCTTCACTTGTTGGGTCGAGAGTCTATATTACTTCCAATCAAGTCGACCATGTGCCTTGTGTGTGTGAGATAATAGTATATTCTATGTATGTGGCTGATGCTAGAACTTGCCTGGTATGTATGCAAAGCGAAAATAAGGAGTGTAAGTTTAGGATATGATTTAGGCATTTCTTTGGCAACCTATACATGTTTACCTTCAGTTTTACCTACCCATGGACATCATCCTAGTTAACCCTTTTGAGCCTTTAGCCTATTTCTTTGACAACCTTGTATGTAAGCCTAATCCATTTCTTTCAAGACCGTAATTTGATCCCAAAATCCCTAAGTGCTTTAAAGTGAAAAAGTCATGTGACAACATAAAAGGAAATTGGGAGAGTATAATGCTATAAATTGGAATGGTTCTTGAATGTGTTATGAAAAAAAAAAAGAAAAATGCTATCATAAGAGGTATGTTGTGAAAAGAAAAAGGAAAAGAAAGCTGAAAAGCGAGTTGTGCTTAAAATTGAAAAACAAAAGAGGAGAACAAGGGTGGTATAACAAAAGAAAGAAGAAAGGTTGAAAGAAAAAAGTGTCAATGATACAAAGTGATGTATTAAAGCGCTTAGGAACTTAGTCACTATTCCTGGCCAAAATAGTCCTACCTGTCCCTTAGCCTACATTACAACCATCAAAAGACCTACTTGATCCTAATCTTAACATTCCAACATTTAGTAGAGTATTACATTAAGGGCAAGCCTATGGTCATCAGTTGCTACATATGAATTCTTTGTGAGAGTGAGAGCAAGGACATTTTGATACCCATGTTTGAAAAATATGCTATATTTGTGAGTGATTATGGGTACTATATGGTGAGACACACATGGTTGATGAGTTTTGGATAGTTGTATATGATTCTATGCACTTTAACGTTTGCATGCGAGTTGATCACCATCACGAGTCTACGCTAGAGGTTAAACTGTTTCTACTTATAATCGGAAAGCTACTCTTTGTTGATAATTGTTGTGCTTGTCTTGAAGAATGTTTTGTGTTGTTTCTGTAAAAACCTTAAGTTGATGCTTAGAAGGACATGATATGTTGTTCGAGGACGAACAAAGCTCTAAGTGTGGGGTGTTGATGATAGGCGAATTTACGCGCCTATATCAATATATTTTGCCCATATTTTAGCCTAGTTTTGAGAACAAATTATATATTTCATGCACTTTTAGTCCTTTTTCCTGTAAATGAGCTAACGAACATGATTAGTAAAGTTTCAGGTATAAATGATGCATAATTCAGCATTTTATGGCTTACTTGACGCTAAAGAAAGCTCACGAAGGAAGGGAAGGGAGTTTACACGCCTAAGGACCAAAACTGCTGCATGGAAAATCTGTCCCGGGCTAAAACAGCATTTCTGAAGACTTTGGGGGACCAAAACTGCTGCATGGAAAATCTGTCCCGGGCTAAAACAACAATTCTGAAGACTTTGGGGACTTACAGACACAAAGCTGGATTTTGACAATGATACATTAACCTAGTACAATTAGGTTATGTATTTCATGTGGATTATGATAATGTTACCTTAACCTAGTACATTTGGGTTAAGGATTTCATTAGTCTAGTAGGATTTGGTTATTTATTTCATTAGCTTAGTAGGATTAGGATATGGGTATTATAAATACCCTATCATGCTAGAGATTTTAGAGACAAGGAGGGAGGAAGGAGGGAGAACACAATACCTTCTTCCATCCCTCTCATCTGCTACTCCTCTATTATTCTACACTACAAACAATTCTACAACTCTTCTAATCTTTCCATCAATTCTATTTTCGTCTATTCTTCTATTCTTAAATTCCGCAACAAGAGAATCGTTACTTTGCTAAGGAATTCACGCCTCACGCCTACCACTTACGCTACACGAAATTAATCAATCTTGTGGTATAACAACAATGTCAAGCGTGATCTCCTTCGCATTCATGGGTAACTAAACTTCTCTGTTGGGGTTATGGAAGCCGAATGAGTTACTATCTATTGCTGTGAGTTTGTGAGTTCGAGGCACGTATATTGCTTATATCATTATTCTCTTCATCTTAATCTACATTCTTTGCGGTTGCAAACGCAAGAATACGCCAGTCTAACATTTAACTTGTTCGAGAGAAAAGTTATTTATCTGGAAAAGAGATAATGTCAAGGTAGTAGGACACCCTTTCCTATTAAAAAGCTAGTGCCGTAACTGGACTAACCTCTTGGAGAATTCGTACCGTTAGACACGCTTTAAGCTCGAGAGAGTTAAAGTGAAATAGTCCTTGTTTAGGTCGAGAGACGCTTGGATTTACCATCGACTACAATCCTCTATAAGCAATTGCATGTCAGAATTCTACACACTCATAGCCAATAGAGACGTATACCTCAGAAGGTGGACATAACCCCAACTTCTCAATTCTCATTGTTTACATCTCACTAAAACATTCTTTCTCTTTTTACTTTGCTATTGCCGTTTTTAGATCTTATTTTGGTTACATTACTTGCACGACAAGACTCCCCCCTTTTTTACGAGACTTGCACTAAAAGTCTAGTAATCTTTACTTACTTGTTGACCAAGCTATTCCCTGTGGGATCGATACCCAACCCAGTTGGGTTCTATATTTGCTAACGACCGCTTTACACTCCTACGAGAGCTGTAGATTGAGCGTTATCAACTTATCAGCTTTAAGTGCAAACAAGTTTACATAGCCAACATCTCCATTACAAACATAGCAAAAGTTTGCAACCAAATACAGAAACTACTGAATCGAACACAAGTAAAATAGATATAAAAGATATTTCCATATACACTTTTCAGCTTTAAGTGCAAACAAAGTTCCACAACATATGTATTTTTAGGCTAAAAATATATTTAAACAACATTTGTTTAAAGTAAAATACAAACACAAAAAGTTTCTAACCAAATACATAAACTTCTGAATCGAACACAAGTAAAACAGATATAAAAGATCTTTTCATATACATTTTTCGTCTTTAGGTGCAAACAAAGTTCCACAACATATGTATTTTTAGGCTAAAAATATATGTAAACAACATTTATTTAAAGTAAAATACAAACACAGGAAAAGTTTCCAACCAAATACATAAACTACTGAATCGGACACAAGTAAAACAGATATAAAAGATCTTTTCATATACACTTTTCAGTTTTAAGTGCAAACAAAGTTACACATCATATGTATTTTTAGGCTTTAAATACATTTAAACAACATTTGTTTAAAGTAAAATCCAAACATAGGAAATGTTTCCAACCAAATACAGAAACTACTGAATCGAACACAAGTAAAACAGATATAAAAGATCGTTTCATATATACAGTTATACTTTTAAATTCCGACAAGCAAAATAAAAAAAAATAGAATTTCATCACATTGAAAAACTAATATTCGATCATTCATTGATCTAGGAGTTTCAAAAATAATTGAATAAACTTCAAATCTAAATTTGTTTATAATATATTCATAATCGATTATACAACAAATTGAAAAAATTCTACAAAGCTTCACAATTTGTTCAATTGTTAAAACGATCAAAATAACAACAAGCGATCCCCAAAACAATAGTTGAATTTCGAAGTTTTAATATCTGAAACAACTGTTAAGATGAAATTTGCAACAGATACTTGAATTTTGAAGTTTTTTGTTCAATATGTTGAATTTACTGCTGCATTGCTTCTAACTCGAAATTTATTTACAATTTTTTCAAAAATAAATTAACGACGACAACAGAAACTAGATAGGCACATCAGTAATGGTTAATAAAAAAATCAAACCGAAAAACAATAATGATTATGTACCTTAAACAATAGTAATGGTTGAATTTCAACTGATTGTTGAATTCGAACAAATTGAACTGAGGAATCTACAATTGAATTTGATTCAAAGAAATTAATGCATTATTTTGAAACTGATGTTGATTTCGAAGAAGATTCAGTCGAATTTAATTCAACAACGACAATGGTTGAATTTCAGAAACACGGTTGGATTAGAACAAATTGCTCGAAAAAAGATTCAGCAGATTTTGATATTGCTTTTTTTTTTCCGATGAACTTGTTAATGAAAAAAAATTGAAATTTGAATTGTGTTTAGTGATGTCAACATATAACGAAAATCACGTTTTGTAAGAAGTTTAAATGGAAAAGGAATCTATAAATTTAATTGATTGGTAATTATACCATATTTAGCTCAACCAGTTTCAGTTAATTAAGGGCAATAAATTTGTTGTATATGTATTTTTATAGCAACAGTTTTTAAAAATACAAAATACAAGTTGCTACAAAATGTAATTATGACACTGTTGCTATAAAACTAATAATTAGGATCTTAAGTTTGCTATTTCTGAATTTTGCCCATGGTTCTATGACATGACAATTTCTATGATTTGGACACTTCCAAGTCCAACTCAAATTTATCCAAGAGAACAAAATAGGAAAACAAGGCCTGTTAATAGACTTTCTTCTTGTTTCTCCTCCAAGAGCCCAAGTTTACCAACCTTATTTATTCACTTTCTTAAAAAGCAAATTTGACTAATTATAGAAAACAAAAGTATAAACAAGATAAATCTCATCCTAAATGAAACTAATTACATAAGATTTCGGATTGACTTTCTCTCTCCCAGATTTGGAAAAATACATATCCATGTCAATGTACCTCATACGTAACTCCAATGTATGAGGAAACTGTTTCTCCTTAAATTATAGAAATAAAATCAAATCCAATTATTCTCTTACCTTAATAACGATAGTAATTAATGTTCTGATTTTGTGGATGCTTAAAAATAGTAACTGTAATTCAAATTCAAAAAATATCCTCAAACATCTCTCTTCATCTCCCTAAAAAAAACCTACGTCGTCGCCGCTGGTTTACGGCTGTCACCGCCATTCACCACGTCATTCCTCTTCCTCATGCCGGTGAACAAGTAAGGGCGACCAGCCGCCAAAGATCGACGTCGTTTCTCATTCCTCTCTCACTGTCGCCACCAACGGCGCCATCACGAATAGTCAACGGCGTCTTCACTGCTCCACTTCTCTTTCTCACGCCGGTGAACACGCAAGGGAGACCAGCCGCCAAGATCGACATCGTTTCTCGTTCCTCTCCCACTGTCACCACCATCGGCGCTATCACAAACAGCCAACAGCGCCTCCGTCCCCTCTTAGTGTATTTGTTTTTTTAGCTATAAGTAAAAACTTGCACAGTATTGTATGAGTAATTACAATACATTACCTAGTTTGAATGATATTTTGACATTGTTTATGAAATTTACATGTATTACACATTTTTTTCTATGTATGATGCCAGTGTTATATGTATGATTTACACTCCAACAACAACATGTTCTATATATATGTATAATGCAAATGTTTTTGATTTTATATTTGAGTAAAAACATTTCACATTATATGTATGATAACGTATAATACTTTACTTTCTATGTATGATGCCAGTGTTATATGTATGATTTACACTCCAACAACCGCATGTGTTAAATGTATGAGAATGTATTATACTTTACTTTCTATGTATGATGCAAGTGTATTTGTTTTTATTATACTTTACTTTTTATGTATGACATTGCAAAAGCAGATAATTTGATAAAATCATACATGCAACTAAAAAAGAGAAATAATTTGGATGTTATAGTTCAAATCAACTTTCAAGTCGTTGACTATAGAAATAATTGAATTTAATTTTATTTCCATAATAATTTGTAATGCATATTATAGTTCAAATTAAGGTATAGAAGAAATAATAGATCTCTCTTCTATAATATAGAACAAATTTGAACGACTTAAAATAAAATGCATTATTTGATTTTATGAAAATTTATTATGAAATAAATTATTTTCATAATAATTTGAAATAATAGACCAACTAATTATTATGAAATAAATTATTTCTATAATAATTTGAAATAATAGACCTTATTTGAACAAATTTGAAACCCCCAAATTATGTAGCTTGAAAGTAGACATAAAATAAGGAGTGTAATAATGGAGCAAAAATCGGACTAGAAATAGAGTAAAAAACGGATGTTTGAGATGTATGAGGCAAAAGAGAGAGAAAGTCTAAAAGGAAGGGATTCTATGTAATTAATATGAGATTTTTTTAATTACTTTTCAAATTAGGAATTTTATGTAATAAGTAATACTTACCTTGTGTATATATGCAATTTTTTCAAATGACATGGATCACTAAAACTTACATGCACCTGGACCTGGTGTATACGTCAAATCAGTATATGTATGTCATGTGATTGAATGTACAATTCATGTTATTTACTCATGATTAATTAACATGTATTTTACTTAATTTAATTACTTAATCATGGTAAAAAATATTAATTTGATGTATCGCGTAAGTTTTTTATCTTTTATATGTGAAAAAAAGTAAAAAAGAAAAAGTCGTGTTTACTTTCGCTGACTTAAAAAAGATGTATAAGCTCAAAATTATTGAATAAACCTCAAATCATTGGCCCTTAAAACGTTTATCAGCTCATCAAATTATTTCCAAACCACCTTAATTATTTATGCTAAAGTTGATAACCAAAACAATATGTTAAAGAACTAAAAAAGGCCCGAAAGAAGTTGATCGACAATGCTGAGTTTATATTTGCATTCAGCTGTTTTGTTCTTCGAAAAAAAAAAAAACCTAAAACAACAAGAAACTAGTTCGAAACTAAGCGGAGGAATGAGAGCCCAACAATATCTTTTGCATCATGCGATGAAATGCTAGGAGTAAATTCCCTAAATAATCAACCATGTTTGGAAATTTCCCTAAACTTTTGTTTTTTTAGGACCACAATATCACCCAACTATTTCTATTTTCTTCAAAATATATTTGACACAATACCAACATTCTTCTCTCTCCTAATAGAATGCTATGTCACATTTTTTTTTTTTTTAACAATACATAAAAGAGTGTTTATGTCTCTATAAGCATCAACTTCTTTTACATATTCAATCAAAACATTTGCCTAATTTTTGAATAAACAACTTCTTTTACATATTCAATCAAAGCATTTACCTAATTTTTGAAGATTTCGAAGCTGCAACGATGAATAAGTGTACATGTTGTTATACTTTCAGTAGTTCAATAGATTATTTTCTGTACGAGAATCTAGTTACTTCAATTTCATAGAGAAAATCTTTATTCTCTATTTCATTCATGAGTATTTGTATGAACGTCAACTTCTCTTCATATAAAAAATTAGTCTTTCTCTTATCAAAAGGAAAAATTAAATTAGTTCCTTGGAGCTAATCAGAAGACAAAACTTAATAACAATTTTTCTTCACTGCCTTACCAAACTATTTGCAGAAACAAATTTGGCTTTCAAAATAACAAATTATAGCATCAATACTTTAAAAAAGTGTCATAACTTGCTATAATTTACAGCTAAATAATGTTTTATAGGCAAGTGGCAACATCACACTGTACCACGCCATAATATGACCATAGAGGTTTTAGCAAAAGAAGACACATAATGTGTCTAAATAAGTGTTTCACATAACTAACAAAAAAAACTAATGCATAATCCCTATATTTTACTAAAGCTTCTCTTCTTCTTCAACAAAACTACATAATTCTTCATGACTTCTCTTTCAAAATGACTTCCTTTCTTTGCTGTAAAAGAAGGTCAATCAACAGATTCAACATGCACACCTCCCTGAGCCAACAACAGATGAAAAAAAATACAATTAAGCAATGAAACTAATGGAAAAAAAATCATAACTTTGCAATAAATTAACTGGAAAAAAACAAATCAAGAATTCATTACGTGAGTTCTAGTTGACTGCTTTGTTAAGTTCAATTCCATTTGTGAATCTACCCAAATTTCTGGATGATAAAATTTAGAATAATCCCACAAATCATCATTTTCAGCTTGTTCTTTGACTGATCTGGAGATTGATTTGAAGAAGCGTCAACATCCTTTTTGTGCACATAGAGATGCAAGAAATTTATAAACATTAGAGGTATAAGGTGCAATAGTTTTGGGATAAAATGCAGGATTACTTATCCTACGTTTGGATGAAGGTATTACTTAGTCCCGAAATTATTTAAGTGATGGAATTAGTTATCACCTATGGTGGAATAACTAATCGTTGGATTAGTTATCCCGGAATAACGTATTCTAGTTATTCTCAACCAAATAACCCCTTAAGAGTAGATGTCTCCCATGTTCTACACAGACTATAGACACAAACACATAACACAGATTCAAACAACAGAATATCCCATTCAAAAACAAGCAAAAAAAATTCTAAATTTTAAGAAAATTACTCCAATACCACATTGAGTATTCAAATTATTTCACAATTTAAACTTCAAAGATTGAAAAAAAAGATTGAATTTTACCTCGTGACGATCTCTTTGGTCGACATCAAAGGTATACAGAGGCTAGGGATATAATATATTCTGCAAATTCATTAATTTATTCGTTGAAGAACCCACAATTTCCTCAAAGAACCAGAGGATTCCATGTTAGAAGTTGCCTCAGAACCCTAGAAAACTTTTTCGAGCAGAAAAATATGCCTCTTTGTAATCTTCTTCTCGGGTAAAAGATCGGTGGTTTAAAAAGTTAAAAAATTTATTATTAAAAAAGAAAAATGTGACATGACATATTTGACATGACATCCTATTAGAAGAAAAAATGATGTTGATATTATATCAGGTATATTTTGAGAAAAATAGAAATAGTTGGGTGATATTATGGTTCTAAAAGAAACAAAAATAATATTATTAGGCAATGACTAATTAGAAAATTTACTCAAATGCTAGAGAACACGTGTGAGTGTCATTCAAAGCCAGATTTTTGACAAAAGACTAAATTGACCAAAGAGTATCATCATCAGCTCTCTGATTAGATAGACTTCCTATTATGGCTTATAGACATGGGCGAAACCACTTCTATCAAAGGGTGGTTAGGTGCACATCCTTCATCGAAAAATTATATTATGTATATAGATGAAATATTAATTACTGTATTGTAAGTGTGTATTTAATTTTGAACACACTTAACGCAATTAAAAAAAATAAAATTGCATTCTTCATCAAATTTTTAGCTACTCCAATGTTAATAGAGATCATCCTATTTTAGTTGTGTGGCGTCAAATAATGCAGTAAATATGCACAATCTTTTTCTTATTTTGATTATTTGCAGTCTGCACCCTTGTAGAATTAGACATTACAGCTGGTGCTCCATTATATGATCTTTGTTTTTTGTTTCATCAATTATCCACAGCCAAGTGAGAGCTCAGCCACTGTTCTACATCCCAAATGCATTAGTGTGTTAGTTTCAGATTATGATTTTTAAATTTATCCACTATAACAATAAAGTCACAATTATTTATTTATTGCATCAAAGTATAACAGTAAATTCATAATTTTTTAATTTTTTTTTTATCATACTATAATTACCAAACTATGCTTGGATAGCTTTAAAATTAAACATGACCAAAAAATTATTATTTTTTAGCGTCAGCATAAATTTACTTGTCATTCTAGCACTTACCGCTCTAATAAATTTTAGGTGAAAAACAATTTTTTTTTTATTGGAAAAGCCTGCAGTTTGATGTGGACGCTGGGTAATTGGATGGTAGACACCTAACAAGAAGCTTATTCAAGCAAGCGCGGAGATAATTTATGTCATGTGGGTCTGACAAAACAAAGTAGCTTTGATCCAAATTCTATCTGACAAAACAAAATAGCTTTGATTCAAATTCTGTGTTTTTTTACCACGAAGGAAAAAATAATCTAGAATCGATAATGGTTTACAATTGATATAGACAAATAGTTTGGCAGGAATATGCAAAACGTGTATAGTTAAGAACTCATGAGTTAGCATGACATAATTATTAAGTAGCTTATAAGACAGCCTACTTTGTCTATATTTGCTTTATTCATAACTTTGGAAGGCTCATTTGTTTGATTGCAACACTAATCTAAATTGTTCCAAAGACCTTTTTAGGATGGATTACGTATACCAAACTAAAAGAAGAAATATTAAAACACAAATTAGTTAAAACTGTACTACTCTATATGTAGGTAGTGCTATTAGTTTGTGGTTAATGAGGCCACCAAATATGTTGGTACAATCATTGTCGGTAGGAGTAATTAGCACTTTGCGTTTCATTAAGGTAAATGAATATCCCCTGGAGATACTTTTAGTAAAGATATGTACTATCCAAATTGCTAAATTTGGTGTCTTTTCAACTTCAATAAACAGAGTGCGTATACAACAATAATCCCTGATTTGAACATATTCCTACCAACATTCTGAAGAAAGTGCGAGGTGTCTTTTCTTTGTTTTCTAGCCGGTATCCGATAGCCGCATTGGAATCTCAATTAATTCAAATTTGCACCGTGTAACTCTCGTAAAAGTAGGAAGTGCTTAGGATTTTTCTATATCTAAGGTTCGAACTAGAGACTCTGATTAAGTGCAGATGAATCCTATCTATTTCAGCATAACCCTTGATGGTAGAGTAAAACAGTCAATGTCAACCAAATGTGAATTTGTACTACCTACGTCATTAACTATGATGGTGCACTCAAACTCTGCCTAGTACTTTCATGTCTTAAAAGAATTGGACGGTTTCCTAATCTATGCCTAAACAACTTTCAAGAAAGTTCTCCAACATGTCTTAAGAGACCAAAATGAAAGAGACTTTTAAAACGTTCAATTCCAGTCTACTCCCTGTGGTAATCTCCCTCAAACTCATCTTACAAAACGGGATAAAAACATACGTATCAGACTGGCTCTTCCAAAATGCTAAATTTTTAATTCCTCAAATGATGAATTAGATTAGGGAAAAGATTCAAAAATGTCATCGAGCTATTAAAAATAACCCATTTATGTCATCTGTTATAAACTTGATTCATCTATGATATTGTCTTAAAAAGTTTGGCCTATCCACTGTCGTTTCAAAAAAGTTCATTTGTGTCGTTATTTTGCAACGGTAATTTTGTAAAACTATTTTTGTCATATGACCTCTTATTAGAAGTCCATGTCACCAAATCTAAATCAACCAGTATTACTTAAATCAAAACAAAAAATCATACCCATTAAAATAAAACCCGACACAATTAATGGATTTGATTCTAATTTTTAGTTAGTCAGATTTTTTTACTTTTAATAAGTCTAATTTTTATTTTAACTGTGGTTCAAATTTTATTTTAATAGGTCCGATTTTTAATTTTTAATTTTAAGTAATATTGGTTGATTTGGATTTAGTAATGTGAACCTCTAATAGGAAACTTATAACGGATGACATAAACGAGCCAATTCTAATAATTCAATAACATATTTGAGTCTTTTTCCATTAGATTAAGAAAGCTTAGGAACTTTCACTCAATAATTTTTCAAGAAATGAACTTCCTTTTTAACTACTCTTAGTTAAACCAAAGTAGACTAAAAGGACAATGAAACTTATAGAAAGCTCAGCAAATAGATATCCAACAAGGGTAGGAATAAACAGGTTGATTGATAACTTGTCTCGAGGAGTCAAGTTAACTCGTATGTTTATAATAGTCAACTAGCTATTTTACCAAAATAATAGTGACCAGTAAAAAAGAATGATCAGAATTGAGCTAACAACATCAAACTTATTCATGCTAGGCATATCAATTCCTAACACATTTTTTCCTTGAAAGTTGAAACCATATTTAGAATGTAAGAACAAATTTTACTGAATATTTTAACGAATCATTTTGTAGACACTTGCACCAACCAAGCTCCTAATGTTTTAGATTGTGGTGTACTAGCTATAAACTGATTTAATTTTGTTCTAGAAAATGTATCTGACATCTTCCAGATAAGACATTGAAATGGTCGACTTAGAATTAAGGATAGCACAACTAAAGTTCCCTCTTTCACAAGGAAAAGGGCACATGTGCTGACACCAAGCAACCAATCAGGTAAGCCCTTTCCTCTCTATGTCCTTTTCATTCAAACATTTCCCATCTCTTGTCATAAAATAGCATACTTGCATTTATTTCACATCACTCCAATTCCCAGCTTTCTATACAAGACACAGTCAAAAATGATAGGCACACGACGGTAGTGTTAAAAACTATGTGGTTACAGGTTACTAGTTCTTTGTCTTGAAATGTCCCAAGATAATGAAGTAAACAAACAAGGAAACCCAAAAAAAAAAAAAAAGGAGTTAATCCATGCAAAAAGCTCAAGTTTAAACAAAGGAACAAAGATGCTCTTCCCGCCAGTTAGTATAGAAAAATCGGTAACAGGAACAGACTCAAAACTCTGTGAACCACAGAATTAGACCAAATACACAAAGTCTTTGACTAGATCTCCATGCCACAATGAGAGCTTTCAGAATTGATCACATCTTACTCAAGTAAGGTCCCAATAGGAATAGCAATAGCCATCAAACATTTTTATTTTTCTAATTATCTTATGGGCCTAAGGTTAGTTGCAGTACGATCAGTTTACCACAACCTGGGACTATGGATGAGAATACAGATTCCAGATGCTTCAAAGATGCATTGTCAACTTGGCATAACCAGACGTGCCATAAATGAAGGCTTTCCAACTCCTTTACTTGAGCATAAGAAGGATGTTGAACATCCGAAGTCGACTAAACGAAAGGGATGATGGATGAGCATAGGCAAAAAGTATTGAAGTCTTGCATGATACAGCGCTAACCGACTTCAGATAATGATGAACTTGCACACATGTTATAGGGTGGTTATTACGAGAAAGCAGATGGAAAAAAAAGACCAAGGAATAACAGAGGATTCCCACAAAGCAAGATAGGGAAACACAGTTATGAAACGTAACAGTAGTTTCACAAATTCCAACTTTCTAGACGTCTCAATCCACGTCAGGAAACTCGAACCTAATCACAAAACTTTCAATTTGATGGCCAAAATTTTAACACCGCCTCCATCAAATCATTACCTGTCTACTATCAAACTTCTGTTGTGGTAATGCAAAAAACATTCAGATGTACTGAAGTTATGAAGTTCTTACAGGTCTGATTTAGAAAAGGGCACCAGTGCAAAGGCTGCTTACAGGTTACTGCTCAAGTTTGTGACACTAAGTTACTGCAATAGAAAAACTCAAGCAAAGTTTAAACGCTTCTAATAACTGCTTCGTGACATAATTAAATTTAGCAAGAAATAAGATCATAGAATGACCTGACAAAGTACGTAACTTCATATTTTTGGAACTTCCACTGTCACATTTGGAAATGTCTGAGACATATCTGGTACTGTTTCCTGCACCATTCCCTTCTTGATCTAAAAAGTAAAAAAAGAACCATCCTGAAAGTGGATAAGAATAAATCATTCGAGAATCATGAATAAAATTCAAAGGAGTCAGGATGTGTCTTGGTATTTCATCATTGCTTGCAACATATATGCAAATCTAAGATGGATTTCATTCTGATGTCCAATCATATTAAATAAAATATCCTAGACAATTGTGGTATCTGGGCTAGCCTTCGCGCACCTCAACTAAATCTACGGGATACCTGTCACCTCCCACCAGCAATAACTATTAGGTAACTCTGTCCATGAATTTTAGAAACTATTTGATCAACAAAGTTCAGTTAATTTATCTTATCTAGGCCTATTCACTCCTCTGAGATATGTAAATAAAGCTGCTAAAACATAAACTTCGGAATAAAAAATGGAATATCTATATTTATTTCAGAAAAAAAAATCTTAAATCACATGGTACATGATTTGGAGAAGCTAATTTGGTGTGAGGACTATAAAATGTTACCGACACAAGAATTTCAAAAGTTCCATTTTCGGGGACCTTTGGAAAAGAATTTTCAAAATCTCATGATTGATCTGAAGCATACATCTATAATTATTTAAGGAACCATAAAATTACAATCTGTCTGCCTCTTTGTTATTGAAAAGGCTAGTCACTTCAACTTGATACCAATTGCATGAGTAAAACTAGAAAACAAATATTATTTTTTCTCTGGACAAGCTAATATCGTTACCTGCTCTTAATTTTTCTATGGTCTACCTAAAATTGCTCGCATACACAACAGAGTTCGACAGGACATTAGAAGGAAGCAAATGCTAGTTGGTTATGATCTTAAGGACTTCCAGCCACTCAATTTGGAGAACTTTGGAGTATGCTTTCCATAAATAATGAGGGTCCACGTGGTAAACTTGCAGGCATGAGTTCCACTAGATGATAAGCTGAAATTAACAGGTTACTCAAGTACCAAAAAGAAGCAACTAGAGAATTGAAAACCTTCCTAAGAATCAGCCAAGGAAAAATAATCACGTGAAGCAGAAACCGACTAATCCATATGGACAAGCGACTATTATGAACAACCTCATTTTACAGAAGAGCATCAAGACAAAGATAGAACAATTCTAATAGCTTATTTTGCGAATTTTTTTTAAGAAAAAGGAATAAATAATATTGTTAAACAAAATGAAACGATTACTCCATTATAGGAATGTTCAAAAAATAGTAATACAGCATACAAGCAGGAGGTGAAGTTTAAGGATTCAGCTGAACCACTTGCCTCTCCTTTCCCTTTCACAACCCTAAGGATTCAGTCATTTTTGTACTCACACAGCCACAAAAAAGAAATAAGTTTACGGAACGGTGTTTGAAGCCTATGCTTCAAAGTTCAAACAGAGCCCTGCCATTCGACCAAACTGAGTTTTGATTGAAAAACGAGATGGTGGGGGTGAGATGAAGCTGAGTTAAAAGTTAAAATCGAAGGAATACAACACGCCATCATGAGTTTTAATCACCTTGCTGACAGGCTTGAAGATGAGATCAATCTCATCAGATGATTTCCATTTATTGGGTTCATTCCACCCTCATTTACATAACATTCTACATAGAATAGATGGCAATTTGTGATAGAAGGAAGAAATATAACAGATACACACATAAAAAGAAAAAGACAAGCGTGTACAGTATATGAACTGACATGAACAAGCAACTAAATTCAATATACAGTAAATTATTCCACGTCACCTATGTAACCAATACTCGGATACCATTCTGAAAATAGTAATGAGCAAGCACTCACCACTTATTTGTTCTTTGCTCCCCTCCACACTTGTGCACCAAGAAGCACTTACACACAAAGATATGAGGTTTTACCATGGTGTAACAAAAAAGATATCACTTAGTGTGTGATTGATACGGAGGAAACTATGGAAAATGTTTTCTAATTTTCCCTCTTGTGGGATTTCACTGGGTATGTTGTTGTTGTTGTAGTTTTCTAATTTTCCCATGTTTGGTTGGTCAAAAGTTTTTGAAAAATATTTTCTCTAGGAAACAAACTTCCTTAAAAATGAGGTAAAATGATTTCCCTGATGGAAGTAGGGAAAACAAGTTCTACAAGTGGCATTTCGCTTTAATTGTTTCCTCCCCAACCTTTAATACACTCCACCTCATAGACCCCATCCCCACACTCCTACACTCCGCCCCCACCGTCAGTGTTTGTCTAGATTATATAAAATGTTTTTGGAAAATATTTTCTGCTAACAAAAACACCAGAAAATAAGTAAGAAACCAATCCAGGAAAATATTTTCCGTCATACCGAATATATCCTTAGTGCAGGTCAAAATCAAAGGTCCAGATTTTTCCACACAATTTGAACATCCTCATCCTTCCAGTATTTAAAGGTGACTCTGGCATAGCTTCCTTGTTAGACTGGAGAACTTTTAGCTCAGGACTTCTACATCAAGATATCTGAAATATTACATACGCACGCAGAGAGATAAATGGTGAACATTCCAGATCTCATATCCTCTTTTTCATATTCTCTCACAGCAAATTTTACTTAATTTACGTGCACTATACTGCAGGATCATGCGCAGGGCTTCACCACGTGGGAAGGCTATGTGGACTGGAGAAACAGGCCAGCCATTAAGGGATGTCATGGTGGAGCTGTTGCTGCCTCCTTTGTATTGGGTCAGTAAACCACTCTCTCTTCATAAATGCTACAGCTGAAATTCATTAATTAGTAACTATAATCTGTATAAACTTAGTTTTAATGGTAAAATATAGCTTGTATCAATTATCAATCTGATTGTTTTCAATTGTGGACACAGTGGTGGAGATTTTGGAGAACTTAGCATACCTGGCAAATGCGAGCAATCTAGTCCTTTATCTATCAAAGTTCATGAATTTTTCTCCATCTGCTTCAGCCAACATTGTTACAAACTTTATGGGAACTGCTTTCCTCCTTGCTCTACTTGGGGGGTTCTCATCTGATTTCTTCTCCACCTATTACATCTATATCATAAGTGCAACAATTGAATTTATGGTAAGATATCTTTCTCTTTGACATTATCGTTTGTTTGATTATATGCACTAACTAGATAATATTAGTTTAACCTCCTTGAGTTCAAATTTTTTCCCCAGCTTTGTATAGTCTGCTATATCAAAAGACACAAGTAGAAGTAAATATGGACCTTAATAACAACCACAGGAAATTGGACCAAAGGAATGGCCGTGTGCGTCATTAACCATTACAGCACTATGAGAAAACAATCAGCTCTTTTAGGTCCGTACTTAAGAAAACAGAATCAGACCGAATCTCCAAGTTGTCCATAAGATGCCCTTATAAAGATCTTGGAGGTATTCTGTGGAAGAAGCAATTATGCCACACTCAAATAGTTGTCCTGAATTTGCTAAGAATATTAGCAGACGGAGACTAGATACTAGCAAGCACAATATTCACTTCATAACTTTACCTGCCCCACATCACATATATTTCTATCCACACCATTTAATAACTTATGGCCTATGGGGTCAGCAGCATAATAGAAATAAAATTAATTATTAAGAAACAAATGATGTACCCCAAATTCCACATATCTTGAACTTTTCTGTCCAATTAGATATCAGGAACGCAAACAGGGTCCTCAGCACAATCACCTGATTGATGACTGCTGGCTAGAAACCAGTATAATTCATTTCAAGTTAATTTTTAATGAAAAAGACACGCTGATAACAAAATGTTACTTTAGCTTGCATGGAGAAATAATGGAAAGCTCAGTGCATAGAAAATATTGTAACCAAAAGTAACTGAAGACAGGTATTAACCAGTCCATCTAACTTCACCAAGTAAAATTCTCAAGTGATCAAGGCTTTTATTCAGAACCGTCCATGGCTTTTTTTGCTGTTCCAGGAAAAGATGGACGTTGTGCATGGACGTACTATGTTTTCAGGAACCACTTAAAGGATCTCAAAAGGAAGTGCCTAAGCTTCCTAACATGATGATGAATACTCTGCTTCTTAAGCACTTAATTAGCCTGGCAAAAAAAAAAAGACGTGACGCATAGCCTTTCTCCTTTTAAGTGAAACATATAGTAGTATGGTATGTTGCATGGACTATTACTAACTGAAAAACCTGGACCAGGGACTATTGATGCTGACATTACAAGCTTGCATACCTTCCTTAAGGCAGCCCATCTGTGCATCAGTAAACAGAAACATCCCGTGCAAAGAAGTAGGTGGTGGACACACAGCAATGTTATTTTCTGGCCTCTACCTGGTGGCTTTGGGTGTTGGAGGGATAAAAGGTTCACTTCCTTCACATGGAGCAGAGCAGTTCGATGAGAATTCACCACTAGGAAGGAAGCACAGATCTAGCTTTTTCAATTATTACATCTTCTGCCTTGCTTGTGGAGCATTGATTGCAGTAACATTAGTAGTGTGGGTAGAAGATAATAAAGGCTGGCAGTGGGGCTTTGGTATCTCAACCGTAGCAATACTGAGTTCAATTGCCATTTTCCTCCTCGGATCTGGGACTTACAGGATCAAAGTTCCCACAGGAAGCCCAATTACAACCATTTTTAAGGTACGGTTCTGTTATTAGTAGGCATCCCATACATGCATGCATACTAAAATAAGGTAAAGTAATTCGCATTGACTTGCTTGAACAGGTTCTTGTGGCAGCATTTTCCAACTCTCTCTTCCCTAAGAATTCTATTGGTAATGTGCAAGACACGAGGGAAAATCCCGAAAACGCAACGGAGATTAGTGCGGATGAAGAAGGACACAGAGAACAAGGGGAAGAAATTCAAACTGAAATGAAGGACCTCAAGTTCATCGGTAAAGCAACAGTGAGGAACACAGCCTACCCATCACTGCGCTGCACAGTCAAACAAGTACAAGATGTGAAAATAGTCGTTCAGGTCGTGCCAATATTTATGTCAACCGTCATGCTGAACTGTTGCCTGGCTCAGCTTTCCACATTTTCTGTACAACAAGCAGCTACCATGAACACATATATTGGTGCTCTAAAAGTTCCACCAGCTTCTCTTCCAATATTTCCGGTCATATTCACCATGATCCTGGCACCAGTATATAACCATATTATAATCCCCTTCGCCAGGGCAGTTACAAAAAGTGAAATGGGCATTACCCATCTCCAACGGATCGGAACTGGGCTATTCCTGTCCGTTGTAGCCATGGCTGTTGCAGCTCTGGTGGAGATGAAGCGGAAGAGAGTGGCTGAACAATCTGGATTAATGAATACAACTGAACCACTGCCTATCACATTTCTTTGGATATCATTGCAATATCTGTTCCTGGGATCAGCTGATCTCTTCAGCTTAGCTGGACTGATGGAATTCTTCTTTACAGAGGCACCCTTAAGCATGAGGTCAATGTCAACAGCACTCTCTTGGGCATCACTAGCCATGGGTTATTACCTCAGCTCAGTGATTGTATCAATAGTAAACAGTATAACTGGTAGGTTTCAGCAAACACCATGGCTCTACGGGAGTAATTTGAATCACTATCACCTTGAAAGGTTTTATTGGCTAATGTGCATATTAAGCGGATTAAATTTCTTACACTATCTTCTATGGGCCAGTCACTACAAATACAAATCAACAAAGCCTGATTACGAGAGAGGCCGAGATGATAACACACCATCAGAAGCCTAATTGTAGTTGCTCATATATGTGATGTTCAAATGCTAAGCACAAAAAGAAGGAACAGGAAGGGATCTGAGCAGCTATCATACATTGGCTACTATTTACCTAAATTGTAAGTTTCTAAAGGCCGGAGCACTCGTTACCCTCAGTTGTTTTGGTAGCTTTCTAAATGCCGATTACTTTGTATTACTAATAGAAAATGCTATTACACCATAATTTTGTATTTTCCCCATGAAATCAAGCACATGTACTCCTCCTCTTCACACCCAGGATAGTTACTCCATAATAATATAATAACATCTGAAGTAGTCAGCTACTTAAGTTTCTGTCATTGTAATTATGGTATTGTATTCTGTTGTTAGTTTAAATACAAAACTACAATGTTAGTTTTGATCGTTACATAAATTTTTGTATCATATTGTTAAATCCATCTTTACGTAACGACTAAAAGACCTATATTGTGTAACTTTACTATTTTTTTGTCTTTACTAATTATTTAATAATCTTATTTATCATTACCCTATACTGTTTTTTTTTAATTGTAGCTCTACCTTGTATCCTACTTTTCTTGTAGGTTCATCATGGGAAATGAACAGTATATCCAAACATTGAATTCATTAAAAGAATGCACTACGATTCAACGCAACACAGTAGAGATACATTATGAAACAATACAGAGGGAAAAAGTCAAAGGAAGATAGGTTACCCAATATCATGCATTCGATTAAGCTACTAATGCTAAGAACAACACAGAAAACTTCAAAAGAAGTTGGCAGTCGGTCAGAGAATGGAGAATTAGAATGAGAGGCTATTTGCATATAATTGACTGACAGGAGAGCTCAGCCGCAATTTTTGGGATTAGCCTTATGAAAAAGCAGTAAATGCTAAGAGAGTCTAACCAAATTAAATGTTCAGTAACAACTGTTGCATCTTTTCGACTTTTGTATATAGCGTGGTTCGCCTGGTGATTCCGTGCTCTGCACTAATTTCGAGGCGGTGAAATTAGATGCTCATGTTGGTACAACTTTGACGATGAGAGTTCCCGAGCCAATTAACATACGCATGGAACTAGCAATTCGGAAGAGTAAATTTGCACCAAATGCTATAATGCACAGTTAATTCATCACAATTGATGTCAAATTCATGAAAAATGCGCCATGTTTATAAATATATACTAGAAGATTTGGGTTTTTGGAACAAGAAGGGGATGTAGCTCAGATGGTAGAGCGCTCGCTTAGCATGCGAGAGGTACGGGGATCGATACCCCGCATCTCCAATCTTTTTCGTCTGCTTCCCCCCCCCCCCCCCCCCCCCCCCTTCACTCGTCAATCATTTTAAAGCATGTTAATTAATTAATACACACACCTCCATGGATTCACTACAAATTTGTAAAGTAAAAAATTATTTTTCATGAACCATTTTAATCCCTACATTCTGTGAGCGAGCACATTAATCACCTGTTTTGACTCCTGGTATCATTCCAGTCTACATTTTGCACGTAAGCTTGTGGTCGGTTTTTCGATTCTCCTCCCCTAAAAGCCTCCTGTTTGTTCATTAAAATATAGTAAAAACAATTTCTCTGTGAATTCAGAAATTTGTGTTACTTAGCTTCAGATTCATGGAGGAAAAAAAGTATTTGACTATACTGCTTCACATACAATAACAACATAAAATGAATTCATGAGGAATTGTTGAGTTTCAAGAGAAATCTAATGTCAACTAAGCCATGTAACAACTGAAAAGTACAACAACAATAGTTACATTGAGATTGACCATATGATAATCACGGTGACAACTACAAAAATATACTCTTTACTTGATATATTTCAAGTAAAGTTGGATAATACCGATGATCAATCAGCCTCCTGCAACCCATCCAAAACTATTGACCCGACAAACAACCCGACTGCAGTCAACCCGAATGCTCCAGCTAAAACAGCCTGAGCCACCACAAGACCCACGGAGTCATCAGGTATGAACACGATTGCTAAAATAGCCGCCACTAGAATAGGAAGCGCTGCAGACGCCAAAGCAGCAGGCGAAAAACTGGCTGACTTCTCCAGCAAACTGAGCAGCCCTAGTTCTTCGGCCTTTGAAAATAGCCCTAACTTCTCTATGGATGAGAGCGTAAATCCTAGTTCTTCGGCCTTTGATAGAAGCCCAGCTTTCTCCACAGTACTCAAAACTTTACGCTTCTCCAGTTTTTTGAACACGTCCACTTCCACTTGTTCGCTGCCCTCGTAGAATAGTCCTGCTCCGAACCATTGCTTTTTCCACTTGTCATCAAACTTATTCACCTGCATTAGTGATTCACCTTTATGGCCAGAAAGACTGGTTCCAATATACCTCGGCTCAAATGTAACTCAGGATCTCATGTAACACAACTTATGTGAGTGTGAAATATAGTCCCAACTCCCAAGTCTAAAATAAGAATAAATGCTGCTAGAGATTGATATTCTTTTGTGTTTTTGATGAGTTAAAATGGAATTTGACTTAAAACTTCAACCGTGGAAGTCTATTAAGTTCAAAAGAATTGACATCATTACCAAATTTCAAAGTCATATTTTTTACTTTCAGCACAAATTTATGTTTAAAGCTAAAGATAGCTCTGCCTCAATGCTCTACTGTTCTTTCAATTTGCAGAGAGAATTATTCAATTAAAGTAGTTAAATTATAATTAAGAGTAAATATTTAAAAACACATAAACTATCACTTTTAGTTTGAGAAACACGCCTAAAAGCTATCTAGACCAAATATTTGCTTACAAACTCTATAGGTGTGTCCAGCCATTTAAAATCATTCCACGTGACATATTTTTGTTCTTGTTTGCTAACACATTATTTTTTAAATAGTTTTAATTGATTTTTATTCATTTTGAGGTATGTTTCTCAAACTAATGAGTGATATAGTTTAGGTGTGTTTCTCACACACCCAATCATGTATGAAACTCAAAAAAAAAAGATAGTTTAGATGTGTTTTTGACACTTCACTCTTATAGTCAGGGGCGGAGCTACATGTGTGATAGGGGTTGATCAAAACCCTCTTCGACGAAAAATTATACTATACATATATTTAAAATTATTTTTTATGTATATATAGTAGATGTCGAACCCCCTTCGGTTAGTTTGTATATTCACTTGTGAACCCCTTCGTGAAAATGATGCCTCCGCGACCAAAACAAAAGGTCCATATTGGCGTTTACACCAAACCAATGTAACTTGTAAAAAGTACACATATCAATTAATCCTAATAAGGTGAAAAAAGAATATGCAGAATCATTGATTTGATTGTAAGGAATTAGCTCATGGAATCAATTTAAGTTTTTTTTTTTTTTAATCAATAACCAAGCAACTCATCCCCAACTCCCTCTTAACTGAATTACGAATAAGTATGATTTTTAATTCAACTATATTTGATTTGTTCTAGATAAATAAGGACGTCGCTAACTATACATACCTTCTTTTCAGGAGCCATGGCCAATACTCGCGGGGCGCTATTTGATGGAAATAAGCGACGGCGAAATCGGGGCTTGGAACTCAACCCATATTCCAAATTTCTCAGATAAGCAGTTGTTGTAGCTGCCATTGAAGTGTTTCAGCTTTTCTCTACAACAACTCTTGTTCTCACATCATTTCTCATTAGAAGAATCAAACTCACAAATCTGTGGCTCCTAATTATTCCACCAATCATATTGCAGCTTATCCTATCTGGACCGGGGAATTTCATATGACGTGGCCTTACCAAATATTGAATTTCCAAATATACCCTCAATTTTGCTTAGTTTTTTTCTCAAGTGGGATTATTGTAGACTTCTACATTAGTAGATCAAATGATCAATTGACTCCTGGACTTAGTTGACAAAAGAGAATTGTTCGAATGATTGTAATTTTAAGATTGTGAGTTTGAGTCACCATAAAAGCAAAAAGGGTGGTTGCTCAAAGAGATAGAGAGGGGTAAAAAGAAAACAAAATTGATTCCTAGTGTTTGTCACGTTTACCAGTTGTAGTAGGATAGCACTTAGGAATTAGGCAAGTCCAAGAATTCCATGCATTATAAGTGCCCCTTAATTTTCTGAATTTCTATAATATCATGATGAAAATGTTGATCTTAATTTTCCTTGCTCTGCTTCTGCCTGTTGATTTTATGTTTCAATAAATTTTGAAACAAATGCATCGGTTAAAATTTTTTAAGAGTTATGTTTCAATTAGTTTTGAAACAAATGCATCACTTAAAGTCTTGAGTTACAAAGGAAATGAATTTGATAAATTCATTATTCATAAGTTTTGAGTTACAAAGGAAATGTATTTGACAAATTCATTATTCATTAAGTTTTACATTATAGGTTCTTGAAAGAATGATATTTTTTGTTTTAAAACATACATGAACCTATTAACTATTACTTAATTAACATACTTCTCATGCATGAAACTTTCATCCTATAAATATTATTTTCTTTGGTTTGAGAAGACAAGCACTCAAAACTACTTTCCCCTTGAAAACACTAGAGAGACATTGATCAAATGGTGAAATCACCAATTCAAGAATAGAAGAACAACATTCTTGAATGCTACTTGTTTTGTGGCTTAGTTGAATCCCGAAGATAGAGTTGTCACTTGTTCTTCCGTTTGCTCGTGGGAGAGACTCCAACTATCGTCAAGAAGCGTATTATCGTGCCTCTAAGCCAAGCAAGTTTTATTTTGAATTTCTTGTACAATTATCATTATTGTTCTAACAATTTGAAGATAGTTGTCTCTATGGCTTCTACATCAATATCAAATAGTATTCCATCTTTGCCTAATTCTAATTTTGAAATATTTGATGGCAAAGACTTTCCTAGATGGCGTGGAAAGATGAAATTCTTTTTAAAACGATTAAAGTTGGCATATGTTCTTGAAGAACCTTGCCCTAATGCTCCTGGTTTTGAGGTAGCATCTGACGAGGCTACATTGATTAAAGAACAAATTGTCAAATGACAATATGATGATTATTTGTGCAAGAATTATATTCTTGGAGGAATGTCTAACAAATATTATGATCAATATTATGTTAAATGCAAATATGCTAAAGAGATATGGGACACTCTTCAAGCTATTTATTTAGCCGAAGAGGCGAGTTCTAAGAAATTTCTTGTTTCAAACTATGTGGAGTTCAAAATGGTTGATGACAAGTCAATCACTGAACAAGTACAAGAATTCCAACTTATAGCTAATAAAATTGTTATATCTAGAATTGCTCTTGATGGAAACTTTCATGTTGGTGCTATTGTATCAAAACTTCCTCCATCTTGGAAAGAGTACCGAAGCAAACTCTTACACAAAAAGAAAGATTTGACTCTTGAACAATTGTTGCAACACTTGCAAATTGAACAAGAGACACGATGGCGCGATAATAATAGTTTGAAGGAACCTGTCATGAAAGCTCATATGGTTGAAGAAAAATCAAACAAGAAGGAACCTGAAAATAAGAATTTTTCAAAGGTAAAGAAGACTACAAATTTCAAGCGTAATGGTGCCAATTTTAAATCTGGTGTATGCTATCATTGTCACAAAGTTGGTCACTATGCGCGTGATTGTAGAATTCTTAAAGCCGAAAAGAAGAAAGAAAAAACAAATAAAAAATAAAAAAGATGATCTTGTGGCAATGGTCACAGAAGCATTTGTAGCGGAAGATCAAGTGGAATGGTGGATAGATACTGGCGCAACTCGTCACATATCAGGTAACCGAAATTCTTTCAAGACTTATGAATTAGTGGGGGACGGTAAAATTGTATATATGGGAAACTCCTCCTCTACTAAAGTTATAGGAAAAGAAACTGTTGAACTGAAGTTTACTTCCGGGAAGATAGTTACATTGATGGACGTATTGCATGTTCCTGATATTCGAAAGAACTTGGTGTCAGGTACGCTTCTTTTGAAGCATGGTTTTAAAATATTTTTTGAGACAGATAAGTTTATTTTATCTAAAAATGGCATGTTTGTTGGAAAAATTTATGTTGCAAATGGAATGTTTAAACTCAATGTTGAAAATGAAAATATTTTTTCTTATCTTGTAGAATCTCTGGACTTATGGCATGAATGTCTGGGACAAGTGAATTTTAGATCCATTCAACTTATGGTGAATAATGGATTAATCAAAGATTGTGGAAAGAATCATACTACTAAGTGTCTTACTTGTAGTAAATGCAAAATTACTAAGAAGCCCTTTAAGACAGTTGAAAGGACTTCCACACTTTTGCAATTAATCCACACTGATATTTGTGAGATGAATTATTTGTCACGTCATGTAAAGAGGTATTTTATCACTCTTATTGATGACTACTCAAGATATACTTATGTCTTTCCATTAAAAACAAAAGATGAAACATTTGAGACTTTCAAAACATATAAAGCAGAAGTTGAAAATAAATTGAGTGTGAAAATTAAGTCAATTAGGTCTGATAGAGGTGGAGAGTACTTAAAGTCATATTTTATTAATTTTTGTGAGAGAGAAGACATTGAAAAATAATTGACCATGTCCTATACACCACAACAAAATGGTGTAGCAGAAAGAAAAATAGGACTTTCATAGAAATGGTTAATTCTATGCTTTATGAATTTGGTATATCTGAAAATTTGTGGACTGAAGCCTTGCTTTCAGCATGTCATATTTTGAATAGAATTACTTCCAGGAATCATGATGCATCTCCATATGAACTTTGGAATAATCGAAAATCAAATATAAATTATTTTAAAGTATGGGGTTGTTTGGCTCATGTTCGATTACCAAATCAACATTTAACCAAGATTGGCTATAGAGGAGTAGATTGTGTGTTTATTGATTATTCACAAACCAGTAAGGCTTATAGATTTTTAAATCTTGAGACCCCAAGTCCTCACACAATTATTCAATCTTTACATGCTAACTTTTTTGAGCATATATATCCCAAGAAAAAAGATTCTTTTGAACAAGATTCAAGTTCTTCTATTCCTTCTCTTAAAAGGAAAATAGTTGAGCCATTGGAAGAAAGTCAACCAAGACGTAGTTCAAGATCAGCCAAATCAAAAGACTTTGGACCTGATTTTCAAGCTTATTTGGTTGAAAAGGATCCTGAAAGTTATGCTGAAGCTATGTCTTCACATGATGCTTCATTTTGGCGTGAAGCCATTGATGATGAAATGCATTCTATATTATCTAATAATACATGGATATTGTCAGATCTTCCTCCTGGATGTAAACCAATTGGTTGCCGATGGATTTTTAGGAAAAAAATAAAATCCGATGGTACTTTAGATAAGTACAAAGCCCGTTTGGTAGCTAAAGGCTTTACTCATTTGAAAGATATTGATTATTTTGATACTTTTGCACCTGTAGCTCGGATGACCTATATTCATCTCTTGATTGCTCTAGCAACAATTCATGGTCTTGTGATTCATCAGATGGATGTGAAAACTGCATTCTTGAATGGAGATCTAGACAAAGAAGTCTACATGAAACAACCAGAAGAATTTGTCAATCCTGGTCAAGAACATAAAGTTTGTAAACTTCTTAAATCTCTTTATGGATTAAAACAAGCTCCAAAACAATGGCACGATAAATTTTAAAAAGTTATGATTTATAATATCTACTTAATCAATAGTGGAAATATCTGCATATTTAGTAAATTTTAAGAAAATTTCGGTGTTATAATATGTCTTTATGTAGATGACATGTTGATCTTTGAAACTGATATCGAAAGAGTCAAAATATTTTCTTGCTTCTCAGTTTGAAATGAAAGATCTTGGAGAAGCTGATGTAATTTTAGGCATCAAAATTATAAGATCGGCAAGTGGTTTGACTCTTACTCAATCAAGTTATATTGAGAAAGTTCTAAAGAGGTTTGGTCATTTTGACGACAAGACTGCTCCTACACCATTTGATCCTAGCATCAAACTAGTGCGAAAATCTGGTGATATTCTTGATCAATTGACATAATCTCAGATTGTTGGGAGTCTTATGTATGCCATACATTGTACCAGGCCAGATATTGGTTATGCTGTAGGAACTTTGAGCAAGTTTACTGATAGCCCTGGAGTTGAGCATTGGAATGCCTTAATTCGTGTTTTAAGGTATCTGAAGGGTACAATTAATGTTGGCCTACATTATTCTACCTTTCCAGCAGTTCTTGAAGGCTATAGTGATGCTACTTAGAATTCTGATCCGAATGACTCTAAATCTATTACTGCTTGAATTTTCACTTTGGCTGAAGCAGCAATATCTTGGAGATCAAAGAAGCAGACATGTATTACTCACTCAACCATGGAGTCAGAATTTATCGCTATGTCTTTTGCTAGAGAAAAAGCTGATTGGTTGTGGAGTATGCTGATAGATATTCCATTATGGGGTAAGCCAATACCATATTTGACTATATATTGTGATAATAAAGCTGCTATATTTCGGGCTTCAAGTGATTGTTACAATGGCAAGTCAAGACAAGTTCGTCTCAAACACAATCATGTGAAAATATTATTGGAGGATGGCATAATATTGCTTCAATATGTGAAGTCCAAACTCAATGTAGCAGATCCTTTGTCTAAAGGGTTAGGCAAGGAATTGGTGGTACAAACTTGTAATGGGATGGGAATAAAGCTTATTGTAGATTGATTGTACTTTATGGTAATCCTACTTAATGATGTAATCTTAGGTTCAAAGGGAAAAACAAGTAAAGTTACAATTGTGATGCACATCAATAAAATTTCCTTTTCCCCTAGAGAGTGAGTAGATGTGCATAAGTTGAGAATTATTCTCTTGATAAATCTATAAGACCGATATCGGTTGGAGTAAATAATAACACTCTTGATAGATTTGACAGTATTCCTACAAAAGAAAAGAATGAGATTATATTCTCTTATTAAGTCTATACACCGATTTCGGTTGGAGTGTGAAGGAACACTCTTGATAGATTTACTGATACTTTGTTGTAAAGGAGGATGAGATTAATTTCTCTTAATGAAATTCATAGACTACTTAGTCGAAGTATGCAAAGTTACTCTTGATGAATTCACCGCACTAAGTGCGAAGTGGAGGCCGCTTCAATAAGATTTTTACAGGAAAATCTTAAAGCACTTAGCTAAAAGGATTCGGGACACATGGCCGTAAGGTGTCAAAGGATTTTGATTTTCACCGGAACATAGCAATATGTGTGGAGTATTTTTCTACTTCATTCAATGAACCACTTAGTTCAAGATTTGTTCACTAAGTAGTCAATGATTTAGAAAGTCTTCACTAGCTAATGGTTCAAGTCCAAAAGACACCACTATTGATGCATGTTGCTAGATTGATTTCTCAAATGAATTTTGTTTTTTTTTAAAGATAAAATTTCTTGAAACAAGTGGGGGGTTGTTGATTTTATGTTTCAATAACTTTTGAAACAAATACATCGGTTAAAGATTTTTAAGAGTTATGTTTCAATTAGTTTTGAAACAAATGCATCACTTAAAGTTTTGAGTTACAAAGGAAATGAATTTGATAAATTCATTATTCATAAGTTTTGAGTTACAAAGGAAATGTATTTGACAAATTCATTATTCATTAAGTTTTACGTTATAGGTTCTTGAAAGAATGACACTTTTTTGTTTTAAAACATACATGAACCTATTAACTATTACTTAATTAACATACTTCTCATGCATGAAACTTTCATCCTATAAATATTATTTTCTTTGGTTTGAAAAGACAAGCATTCAAAACTACTTTCCCCTTGAAAACACTAGAGAGACATTGATCAAATGGTGAAATCACCAATTCAAGAATAGAAGAGCAACATTTTTGAATGCTACTTGTTTTGTGGTTTAGTTGAATCCCGAAGATAGAGTTGTCACTTGTTCTTCTGTTTACTCGTGGGAGAGACTCCAACTATCTTCAAGAAGCGCATTATCGTGCCTCTAAGCCAAGCAAGTTTTATTTTGAATTTCTTGTACAATTATCATTATTGTTCTAACACTGCCTTCGCTGATATTTTCTCCAGTGTTTAATGTTGTTGATTATGGTGCAGTTGGTGATGGCTCGACAGATGCAACCAATGTAATTTATAAACAATCCATGAATAGATGATGGATTACATAATGTAGAAGTAAGGTGGTATTAATGGACTAGGAAAATTTTTATTTATTTCTTTTTGGCTTGTTTATTGTCTTTCCATAAAACATGGGAAGCAACATGAACATGTAGATCATCGTCTTCTTCTCCGAGACTCTGACAAAGTACGTTCCCTTCCCTCTAACAATGCATTCTGGCTTCATCTCTTACTATTGGAAGGCCCTTATGCCTTATTATGCTTATCATCAGCCGTCACAACTGAGGTACTTCATTAACTGCCAATTTTTATTCATTACATTGTATTATCCTAAGCAGTGGCGGAGCCAGGTTTTTTATTGATGGTGTTCAGAAGTAAATATACGGACTAGTTGAAGGGGGTTCAACATCTACTATATATACATAAAAATATTTTTGACCATGTAAAAATAGTATAATTTTCGGACGAAGGGGGTTATGAACCCCCTGAATTGTATGTGGCTCCGCCACTGATCCTAAGTATTACTCCATGTGTCCCAATTTATGTGGTGTTTTCGATTTCGAGATTCAAATAGGTATCTGACAATAGTTTTTTCATATATTTTTGGATATGTTGAATTATCAATTATTGTGACTTATAATACTTTTAACATAGTTTTCAAATTTGAAAATTTTATTTTAAAAAAAAATTAAAGAGTTTGTTGTGGAAATATTGTGGGTTTACTAGCACACGATCAAACATAAAGAAAATAAAGAATGAAAAATAACACAAGAATTTAACGAGGTTCACAAGTGGAGCTGAAAATATTGGGAAGCTATACAAGGTATCGGATTATGTGGGGCTTTTTGGAGAAACTGTGCGAGCATTGCCCAAAGTGGATAAGAGTATCTTTCGGCTGACTGAGCTTAAAAGCTGGTATCAAAGCTCAGATTGGACAGTATGCGGCGAAATGATGGGGTGCGGGGCTCGATTTGCTTACCATTATGAATTTGGAGATGCGTGCACACACAATAAGAAGCTTGTTACGGACTTCAATTGCCATAAAATACTCAAATAACATGGGTGTCACACAATGAAATCTCGATGAATTATGGCGATAGCTCATGCGGAATTTAGTTTGAGGGAGAGATTTGTTAGAGTGGGTAAAAGTCCCGCATTGGTTGGGGAATGGACTAATGGTTTGTTTATATGGACTTGGGTAATCCTCACCTTTCGAGCTAGCTTTTGAGGTTGAGTTAGGCCCAAGGTTTATTCTTGTCATGGTATCAGAGTCAGGTCCATTCCCGTTTTGGGCTCCCGGTCCACGCGCCAGTGCCAGTTAGGCCTGGGCGTGAGGGAGGTGTTAGAGTGGGTAAAATCCCGCCTGAGCGTGAGGGGGGTGTTAGAGTGGGTAAAAGTCCACATTGGTTGTGGAATAGACTGTTTGCTTATATAGACTTGGGTAATCCTCACCTCTTGAGCTAGCTTTTGAGGTTGAGTTAGACCCAAAGTTCATTCTAGTCAAGATTATCATGTCTGCGAACAAAAGTTCTACATTAATAGCTGAAAAGAATGAAAAACTACACATAAGGTGTATTAATAGTGTTAGGCCTTTTGGAAAAATCGTGATGACTTAGCTCAAAACAGACAATATCACATGTAAAATATTTTTGGGTTGACTGAGAAGCAACATATTATGCGGACCAGGGCATGGTATAAGGTTAGTTTTATCTCCTCAATTTTGTCCTATGAATTTAATTTCTGTGTTTGAACTTGGAATAGTAATTTAGCGTGAACCGGATCTGAATGCAGTATAGGAAGTCTAGGCAAGCATGGATCTAATAATGACAAAGTTGAACAGAACACATTGTTGTCAGTGACGTTGTGTTCATAAAATCTACAAATGGTGTTCGAATAAAGACGTGGCAGGTAAAGTGTTACTGTACTAATTTAAAGAAGTAAGAACTTCATCATGTTTAAATTGAGCTAAAAATATATAGCAGCCTAAATACTTGCTAGCATTATTATTTGATAATATTCTGTTTTATATGGTCAGGGAGGCAAAGGACATGCTAGTAACAAACCAGAAAATCAAAGCAAAATGACTGAGAAAGTAAGATATAGAAAAAATCTTATTAATTCTCTAAATTCAAATGATTATCTCTAAACAACATGATGAACAACAAGATTGGCAGAACATAAGTGGGTGGCAACTATTTCCTAACCCAATCTATTTCATTCGTGACATGACTGAGATCCTGGATATTAAATAAGATTTAATAAAATTTCCTAAATTTCGTCATTGTTGTTTAAACCATCCACTTTGAAGCATTTCGGATATAAATAACCACGAAATTTAATCACCATTTTTTCCTTCTACAAGGATTAGTCAATCTTTTCTAGTATACCGTTAGGAAGATAGAGATTCAAGAATATCTAGTTGTATACTTTCTTCGTTCCATATTAATTAGTTATCTTCTTAAAATAATTATTTCATATTAATTGATTACCTTATTAAATCAAGAGCATTAATTAAAATTATTCCGTATTGTCCTTGCAATTAATTTTAAAGTACTCACACCTATTTGTAAAGTTTTTAAAGAATTTTTAAAGTAGTGAAAAGTAAAATTACTTTTTTATTTATAATTTCTATGTGTGTCAACGGAAAGATTAATTTCTTAATAGGGGTGTAAAAAAAAATTAATCTACTAATATGACTAACATGGAATGAAGTGAATATATAGTAACAAGTATTGTCACTTTATTTGTTTATTTATTGTCAAGAAATAGTAGTAGAAAAAGAAAGGAAAATTATTCATCTATCTATATTTAAAAGTTCAACCAAACCAAAATTAAATCGCTAAATATCCATAAATTTATACAAATGAATATCATAGCTAAGAATGATGTTGGAAAAATTATGTTGACTTCCTTTATCATAAGTAAGAATAATGTTGAAGAATAATGTTAAAAAAATTATGTTGACTTCCTTTTTTGGAGCCATGACCAAGACTAGTTTTAGTAGAATAAAAACGACCGGAACAAAGACGGTCTCAAAAATTATGTTAAAATTGTCGATGTAGATACGTGATTTTTAATCCTTTATAAATTTTAGCTTGTCTATCAATATTAAATATTATATTTATATTTAATCTTTTTTTTTATTCTAATTTTTTAAAAAATAATATAAAAATTAAAAATATATGTTTTCTTTTATAAATTTTAATAAATAAATTAATAGTTTTAATATTTTATTATATTTATTTTTATCTATTTATAAATTATTATTATGTTTTTGTTAAATTAATTAATTATTATTTTTATTTATATTTATTATTATTATTATTATATTATTTATTTATTATTAGTATTATTTTAATTAAAATAAATAAAAATAGTTATTTAAATTTTAAATTCTCCCTCTTATCTGCCTAAACAATAATCATTCCCCCCCAAAAAAAGATAATCGTTCCCCCCAGACAGAAAGAAAACCAGAGAGGAAAAAAAATGTCAGAAAGAAAAATCAGAGGAAAGTAAGAGAGGATCCTACGTATTATTTTCACCACATACACTGTATTATAGACTGCAAAAGGAGAGTGAAAATCAGAGTAAAGAAAAACACAGAGAAAAGAGAGGAAAACATTAGCCAAAAGAGAGAAAGGAAGAAAGCTGAAGTCGAAGTCTTCGTTCGAAATTTTTGATGACAAATCTCATTAGTCAATCTAAATTATTCAGGTTTTTGTTCAACTCTATATTTTATTTTGTAATTTTGGTTATAAGTTGAATCATTATTTTTAGTGATCTCATTCTGAATTCATTCTGAATGTGTATGTTGTAATATCTGTATCTTGTTTATATTACAACAATGAAAAGAAGGTTAATAATATGCAGTAGTATCTGACTTGTTTTGTATATGATAAAAAACGGAGTAAAATTTACTTACACAAACTTATATTCACAGTATGTACTACTTCACTAATATTTTTTTAATTTACATTCATGTACATAGAATTTTATCTTTCACAAAAATACACATACAGTAGAATGATTAGCAGAAAACCAGTAAAAAACATTTGATATAAAAAAAATATGAGAAAAGCAGTAGGGAGAAAAATAGCAAGAAAACTGAAAAATTTGAGAGAGAGATCGGATGTCGATCGAAAAAGGAAGAAACTTGGCCGAAAATGGAATTGCCATCCCTCTTTTTCCATCTCCTTCACTGGAATGTTGACCCCGTCCCTCTATTTTCTGACCGGCGAACCAACCGGCTACCAAACGGTCAGATCTGACCGGAAAAACATCGCCCGTGCCGACCTCCCTTTTCCCATTGGAAAATAACACATCGACGATCCCCTTTCCTCACACCGTCGCTGCAATCTCCGACGAACCGGCAAAACTGTCGTTGACTTCAACCTTACGGATCCGGCAATATCCACTTCAGATCTAGTCAAATTTTCATAATCCATCATTGTTCCGACAAACGTTGTCGAAACGGCATAGCCATGACGCCACTGGTTTTCCATTTCAAGAAAAAATGAAGTTAAATATTAATGGAATTGTATTTACTGTGTTGTTAGGATAGTTTCTTCTTATATATAAAAAAAAAATGAAAAGTTCTTTGATTATTAATTAAAAAAAAAGTATTTTAAGTAATTATCCTTTCTTTCATAATTTAAGTTAATATATTCAAAATATTTCAAAACTGAACTCATTTGTAAAAATGCAAAAATACATCATTTAGTAAAATTTATTTTATTTTATTATTTCTATTATTATAGTTTTTTTCTTCTATATATTAAGCATACATACTAAGCTTTCGTAATATTTATTTAAAAAAAAAAGAGTCAAAATGCCTTGATTAAATTTAAAGTCCGTTTTTCTTTTTCTTAATCTTATTATTAAATAGTTTTACATATTGGGTTTTTACATATTGGACTATGTTAATTTTTAATGAGTCTTTGTAATTGTTCTACTTATTGTTGAAATTACGGATATAAGGAAATTATAATAAAATTAATATAATTAATATAATATGGTTAACTTTCATGCATTTATATTATTTTATTTATTTTATTTTCATTAAAAAAGGTTGATAATTGTTTGTTAAATTAATTAATTATTTTAATTAAATATTGTTTAATTTATTATTAAAGTTAAATAGCATTTCGAATAGATAAAAATTATTACGAATTTATAAATGATGAATCAAAACTTTTAAATATTAGATAAATTTTAGACAGGTTTAAATTAATCGTCTCAATTAAGAATGCGGCATACGCATCTTTCCGAGACATTTAAAATTCAAGGATGCAATAATGCACCTTGACAAATATTTTTCTAAAAAATAATTTTTCATTGAGTTAATACGAGATTTTAGACAAATTTTTAGATATTAGAAATGAGCGATTTAGGTCTTAACATAACTTATTAAAATAATTTAAGTCAAGATAAGTTAATAAAAACGACTGTGCTAGAACCACGGGACTTGACGGGTGCCTCACACCTTCCCCTCGATCAACAGAATTTCTTACCCGGTTTTCTGTTTTCGCAGACCAATAAAGAGTCATTTTCTTTTGATTAGGGATTCAATAAGGTGACTTGGAACACCACAATTCAATTCCAAGTGGCGACTCTGAAAATGATAAAAAATAATCCTTATTCAATACCGTCACTTTAATTGGAAAAATCCTTTAACTCGATCCCATCGGGCGAAAAAGGGATGTGACATCTCTGGCGACTCTACTGGGGATTAATAAGAATTCGAGCTTTTTATATTGACTTATTCTTGCTTTTATTATTATTGATATTGTGTTTGTTGGCCGCATGTGCTACTTGTCGCTTATTTACCGCTTTGATATTGATTGAACTGTATTATATACTGTCTTTTCTTGCGCCCCCCTCTGAGTCTCTGAAATAGGATAGAAGGAATGCAGCGCATGCATCCTACTTTCTTTTTGAGATAGTCGGAGTGTCAAGGCACCTGGTGAAGGATTATAGTCACACATGTTAGGCGGGGTTCGGATCGGCAACAAAGGCGGTGTTGTCCTGCTACTGAACAAGTTGTCCCTTCTCGGCTCAAGTGTCCGCTCGGGTAAGTCAGTCTAAACACCTATCCCTATTAGGCTTAAACTTAGAAAAACTGAAAACTCAGAATCTGGTTATCCCTATTAGGTGCCGCTTTATTTGCATCATATGCATTTGACTTAGTGGGACTCGGCACAGGGGCAGGGTCTGTCTAGGACAGGTGACCTACTTTATAAAGACCAACATGTGCTTCCTACGTGCTCTTTGACATTTGTTTGGAAGGCTATTTGTTTGTTGACCAATTTTAGGGAACTTTAAAATGCAAGAGATTAATTTATCCTCACATTTAGTGAATTATTTTTTCAAAGAAAAAAATTATTTTTAAAGAAAAAAAATTTTTAGTAACATAGTTTTACGGTCTTTATGAACTACGAGTGTCCGATTCTCACATCTTAGTGGGATACGTAGGAAATCCTCTTCGAGATACAACCCTATCTTTTGAAAAATTATTCATAGATTTAATGGGGAATATTTTGAAAATATGATTACTTTCATAATTATTTTTCTAATTCTCTAGTCCAATTTTTATATATATCTTAATAGCCCTGAATCTTTAGAGATCATGAGGCTAAGTTTTTACAAAAATAAATAAATAATTAAAAATATATATTTCAATAGCCCGGAATCTTTAGGGATCATGAGGCTAAGTTTTTACAAAATAAATATATATATATATATAAATCTTAACAGCCCTGAACCGTTAGGGGTCTTGAGGCTGAATTTTGTACGACATATATTTCAAGAACTACGCATACCTGATTCTCATTTTATTGATATACGTAGACAGTCCTCAATGGATTCGGTGATCTTTTAAAAAATAGTTGTTTTTTCTTTTAAACTAAAAAAAAAGGAAAAAAAAGTTGTTTTCAAAAATGAAAAAAATATATTATTTAATAAATAAATAAATAAATAAATTTCTCATTATTCAAAAAACAAAAGGTATATTTCTTCGTATCTCCAATTTTCGAGAACTATGCACACCTGATTCTCATCTTAGTGAGATACGTAGGCAACCCTTCTGGGGTTCGGTGATCTCTTAAAAAAAAAGATAAAAGAGAGAGTTTTTGAAAAAAAATATTGCATTTCTGACACCTTTGTTATTTCTTATACAGAGTTAGTTTAAGGTGATTGGTTTGTGATATTTTGGCTAGTCCTCCACATCACACCAAATCTAAAGGAGGTTTAGCTGTGTCCAACAAAGATCTAGAGAGTGACCTTATGGATCAAACAAAGAGTCGGGAAAATGAGAGTTTAAAGAAAAAGAATTTGAGACTAAGGCAACAAATAATGGAAATGTACCAAGCTTGGGCCAGTGGGCATCCTTCTCCTCCGTTCACCACTATTAAAGACTGGGGCATGTCTTCAAGTGTCAACCTTTTTCAAAGCTTTGAGATATCGAAATTTAAGGAACATGATGGACATGAGGATTCTGTGAAGCATTTGGGACGATACTACAATCGATCAAGGGAAATTGAAAAAGGAAAGAAGAAGGAAAATACATTTATTGTCATGCCAGGGCCAAAGCTAAGTTTGAGAGGTCCAACCCACCAATATTGTCAGCCTCAATCCCGAGCTTACATATTAGATCCATACAACCACATGCAACAAGGTTCCTTTCTCCAAAATCCAAGAAATTCCATTCCACTTCCTCAATATCCTTTGAACAATGCACAGTCGTATGCTCATTCGTCTTTCTATCCACAATGGCATGCCCCGTACCCTCGACGTTGTCCTCGACACTCACAAATTTACCAAGGAGCCTCTAAATCCAAGTTTCATCCGAGGTCAGAGTTTGCAATGAGGAGGAAGGCAAAGGAAACTTTCATGCCAATTGGGGAGTCCTATACCAGTTTGTTCCAGACATTGAGGTAATGGGACATGATTACTCCCATCCCTGGGTATATTCCCGATCCACATTCAAAATATTTTGATCTTAATGTACGATGTGCTTATCATTCTAATATGCAAGGTTTCAGTGCTGAAGATTGTCATATTTTGAAAAGAGAAACAGAGAAAATGATTCAAGAAAAATTGATTGTGGTGCAAAACGTTGGCACCTCAATCGCCCCACAGAATTATTCGCTAGCACATGGTACTGCACGATATGTGGGAAACAATGAGTCAAGTATGGGGACCCAGAACTTATTTGTTGAAGGAAATATGTTTAATCGTGGTGGAAGCTCTAGTCATGTTGATATGCAAATCAGTGGCTAAGTTGCCAGGTTGAGCAATTGAAAAGTCACCCCTCTCCCTACTAGGAAGAGGTCTAGTAGTTTGTTTTGTTTTGTTTTCTGTTACCAAAATTATTTTAGGGTTGTAGTTTAGGACCTATCTTGTCTGATCTTATCGTTTTTGTTCCCTTCTATCTTTTTGTCAACAAAATGTGTGTCCCTTTTATTTTTATTTCTCAATATATATTGTCTTTTTTTTCCTTCAAGACCTATTTCTATGGTGATTCTGGTAATATGATAAGCATGTTGAATTTTCAGCCGGATCTTAAAACCCAATCTAATGCTGAAACATTCGACAAGAACCTAGAGTTGAAAAACAAATGTAAGAAAATAAGTAAAGTGTTGAGATATTTTGGGGACCTAGTTACATCCTCACTTGAATATTTTGAGACAATCACTTTGCGAATAAAAAATGACTTGATCTTCAATGAGAAGGTTCAACTCAAGCATTTTTTTATGAAATCAACCAGAGGATATATAGTTTCTATTGTCAGAAAAAACAAAAGGAATTTAGCTAAAAAAAAAAAGTCATCTGGTGTGAGGAAAGTACAATACAAGTAGACCTGTATGGTTTACAAGTTTAAAAGAAGTGACACACGTGCATGTGCTTAGTCACGGTCAATATTGAAAAAATGTGTATGATCTTCATGTTCCATTCCTAGATTGCATGTTATGTACTTGCGTTTTAAGGATTGATATGACGAAGGCATTTCATTCTGCTATCCAAATGTTGTGTCATCCTTTGTTATCCCTTTCGAGCTTTTGTTTTATTTCTTTTATATCTCTCTTTTGGAATCAAAATAGAGTCTAAAATTTTTTTTAAAAAAAAAGTGTCAAGAAAAAGAATAGAGTCAGAAAAGTGTCAAGAAAAAATGGAGTCGGAAAAAATATATCTCTCTCTGTAAAAAAAAGAGAGAGAAAAGTCAAGAAAAAAAATCAAACAAAAGAACAAGATGTCTGAACTACGTTTGACCTGATTCTTGCTATGACAAGATACGTAGGCAGCCCTACTCTGGGGTTCGGTCTAACCAAAAGAAAATTTAAATTACCCAGAATGAAATAGAACTGGGGCAAAGTGTAACGCCCAGCATTTCGGGCTAGAATAAAATATATGACTCTGATGCGTTGATAATCCCCGAGCCTTAAATCCTATGCCAATTTGGCATGTTAATCAAGTTTGTAGTATGTGAATCCATTTGAGCATGAATTTATACCATAGAAGTCCTTCAACTCAAGGACGAGTTAAAACTATTTCGATCGATTAAGTTTTAGTGGACGTTGTAATTTGTGTCAAATTCTATTGACCATAACTCATTGTATATGATGAACTGGGTGGCCTACTATATACCAAATTGTAGATAATTGAATAAGCTTTCCAACGATACCAAATTCGCCTAAAACGGACACCCGGTGAAGAAGTTATGGCCTTTCAAAGTTGAATGTGTCGCCTATGCACATATAGGCGATGCATAGGGCGGCGCCTATGCAAATATAGGCGATGCATAGGGCGGCGCCTATGTAAATATAGGCAATGCAAAGGGTGGCGCATAGTTATGATTTCAGGTGATGAAAACACTCCGTTTTGAGTTACTTTAAGTGCAAGTTAGTCCTTACAAAACCCAAAATCGTCCTTACCCACTCCTAAACGGATTTGGGCCTATTAACAACATTGAAGCCTCCTATAAAATCCCAAAATCTAATCCTTCAAGAACTTAAGAGAAGGAGCAACTAGGGTTTGAGAAAATAAGCTTGAAGGACCGATCATTCCGAAACTTCTTCGTGAAATAAATTACAGACTCGGAATCCTCTCGACGTAGGCTTCGATAGACACCAAAAATTCGTGGAGAATAAGGTACGCGGGGTTTTCCTAAAATCTCATGGGCATAGAAATCATGTTTTAAGAATTGGGTTTTCGAATTTATGTACATACTCATGTTTCAAAAGCTTTAATGATATTGTTTTGGCCTTTTGGCTTTTCCCCCAAAGTGATTTGAAAGTTATATGTATATATATATATATGCGTTTGTCCTGAAATATGAATTTAGAGCATAATTTTCATGAAACCTCTCTCTTAATGTAAATTTTTCCATGTTTCACGTAATATACAATGTTTTGAACACGAAAGAGAGGGTTGTGAATGTTGAATATGCATGTAATAAAAGAATACATGGTTTTGCCAAAAATGCACATGACCACCATATGTTTGATGAAAGTTTTGCATGGATTTGACTTGAGTTTCGTAACATGACATCTTTAATGCAAATTACATGTTTTGGTGGTCTAAACTATGTTTTGAATGAAAGCTCTTGCTTAATACATTATGGCTCAGAAATAGGACTTGCAAGTCTTGGTATGACGATACCAACTCAGACAAATGCCATAACAGACACAGACTAGTTCAGAAATCAGATTTTTATCAGAATCTCATGATTTAGAAATTTCAGAATGATACATGTACAGAAAAGGCTAAAATAGGGCATAAAGAGAGCTTAGGTGGTTCCCTGAAGAAGGCGGGAGTTTCAGACAACTCTTTGCCTAAAACCGTGGTTTGCCGACCCGGGTATATTATTATGCGCTGACTTAAATGTCCTGTGGCGTATCAGACTCAGACACTCCAACCCTTGCGGCACACTTGGGTTGGGGGCTTCCCCGCCGAGTCAATGGAGGATTCCATACAGCCCGTGGAATATTCAGACTTGTAGGGGAATACCACCTAACTTAGAAGTAAAACACAGATCATGATTTGAAATGAACAGACAGGTTGCATGTTTTCAGAAAGTGCCCATGTGTTTTTCAGAAACAGTTTTATACATGATGTCTTGATGAAAAATTGCTTTCCCTTAATATATATATATATATATATATATATATATGTATGTTCCATTATACTACTTTTGGATTGCTTCTCGTGCCAGTACTTTTGAGTTGACCCCCCCTCCTTCCAGGTTCTGAGGCACAGTCTAGGGGTCTAGCTACTCAGTAGACATTCTCGGGTTTGCAGACTTGATCTCACAGTGGTGAGCCTTCTTTTATTCGGAAGGCCTAATTATGTCAGACACTATCTTATTTATTATGTTTTTGGTTTACTGGGGGCCTTGTCCCAGCTTCTTTTCAGACAAAGGTTTATGTTCTTAGTAGAGATTTCGCAGACTGATGTCAGATAGTATTATTCAGAAATGTTGCAGAACTTGACCATGTTTTCCGTACTCAGTTTCAATTTCGCATTTTATTATGATTATGAATGTTGTGCATCATAACCAGATAGAGAATGGGTGTTCCGGGCCTTCATGGTTCGGAATGCTCGTCACGGCTAGGGCCTAGGCGTTTAGGAATGTCTTTTTTTCTTCACGTTCTAGTTCGTGCAATAGAGTCAGAATGTTCCTCTTTCATACTCTAATTCGTGCTATGGTGTCGCTCATACGAAAGTAAAAAGTCATCCCACATTCTTTCCTTACTCTAATGTCCTCAGATATGTCTCATTATTAAGGTGATTCAAGTACAGAAGTTTAGAATCTAAATGGTACGGTACTTTCTGATTGAACCATATAAGAGTTAAAATTTGTGCAAGGACTAAGAATCCGTTAGTGCTTCAATGTGTATTGATTCCGATGTAAACATTGATCCTGATGGAATCGTGCTTTTCAGCTTGAGGTATTCATTGCGTTTAGTCCCCTTCAAATTTATGTTACAAATGTCTTGCTTAAGGGGGGATGATGTGTAGTAGAATGTTGGAACTGTATTTCCACCTAAATAGTAGTATGAGTCAAAGTTTTGTTTTCATGACCTATTGGTAATGAAATTAGACCAAGAAGTTGGTGATGTAAAGTCACAAAGTTAGAAGTGAGAGTGAGGGTGATTTACCCCTTATGGCGATAGACTAATGTGGTAGCTAGTAGCATGTGTGGATTGTATGGTAGTCTGTGAGGGAAGCGTTTAACTCAGATTTTTATTCTTACGGAGTAAGATGTGTATCCTTAGAGTATGGAATGTTGTGTGACAAGCTTCTATCTCTTGAAAATATTTTATCATCGTGTTGGTGAAACTAAAAAGTCTAGTGAAGCCGTGTGGGGCTCTTTCGATTCACTAGCATAGTTGCCTTGTCATCCATCTCATTTTCTTGTTCAAAATACAAAACCAAAGTCTAGTGAAGCCGTGTGAGGCCTGTTTCGATTCACTAGCAACTTGTTGTCCAACTTGTTGTTCTTTCATTGGTTTAATATATGTATGGCTGAATCTGTTTGCATGAGATAGAGTTGGTAATGAAGTGATTCATCCTTGTGTGTTATTAGTTGAAGGTAGAGAAGGAGTTGTTGGTCAGGGTGATTTGTTGATTGCTTGAATGTGGAAATGACTATATTAGCGAGTAAGTTATGATTATAGACTCATGGTTGTTTGAGGAATTTGAAGGCAGTCTAAATGTATGAATGAGTGAGTAAGTATGAGGTGAGAAATCCGTATAAGTAGATACAATTGTACGGGGTTATAATATAAGATTAAGGTTGACCATGTCTATTATGAGGCTTTAACCCCCTTGACCCTCTTTTCATTGGTAGTTGTAAACTAGTGCTACTTGTGAGAAGGTATGTAGTAGATTTTTGAGATATTTGGGTAGAATATCCCAATTTGATGGATTAGTGTATTTATATTATGTTGCATTCTTCATTGGTGGTAGATGATTTATACTAAACTATAGGCTTGAATTTAAATGGTGTGGTGGTAAATAGTGGCAAGAGTTTGTCTCAGAAGGCGATATGGAGTTGTGGCATTTCTCTAAGACTATTACATGTTGTGTGTGACTAGTGGTACCATGGAGTTGCTAGTTGGAAAAAGACTAGTTAGATGATATATGGTGTTTTAGATAGCCAAGTTAAGGAGCCTTGATTGATAGTGTTGAGCCTTTTGATGTGATCTCGATTCTCATGGTAGAGAGATATAAGTTTGGAGTAGCAATATTGGTATGCTAGGACAGAAGTGGTATGGTTCATCAAAGGCTTGGTGATATCCATGTTAAGTGTTAGAATCTAAGTTTGAGTTTTGAAGGTTGAACGGATAGAAATAAGTGTGCAAGCATTATACTTTGACTATTGGTGGCTATGGAAAGATAGAGTGTATCCCAGAAGGTAGTCATTCGGGTTGAGTTCTATGATATGCATGTATTGTCAATTTTTTCATACCCCAGAGTGCAGTTAAGTTTAAAGTCTAATACGGTATCTCCCACAACTTAAGATGATGGTTTGAAGCTAAGGGGGAGATGATAGAATGAATAACCAAGTCAGGTTCTCAAATTCTAGTAGTGATGTCATGACGACAGAGAACGTCAGAAAGTGAGAGTGAGACTCAACCCATTCCTATCTTAGTATTTTTCAGTGATCCCAATGCCTACTCAAGCTTTACGTTTTAGTTCCGTGATCATAGTTCGTGATTCCTGTATATGATAGAGAGTCACGTACTCTTCCAGTTCCAAGATAATGAGTTCTACTTCATTCAAGTAGTCGGAATTACATTCCTTATGTTAGGAACTCTAGTTGAGGTCATGCAACTCATGACGCATGTACTCACTCTTTATAGTGTGTTCGGTCCCATATAAAAATCTTCTCATGCTTCAGGGTCTTATGTTTTAACCTTTTAGTGACCTCCCTATACAATGATAGTGGTGATGATGTAAATGTTCTTGTTGATGGAAGATCATTGTATGTTTGTTTAGATAAGGCCATAAGTATGAAGTGAGATTTTGGGCCAATCTTTGATACATGTGATGTTTAGTGGAAAAGTTTGTGTGTGTATGTTTTTAGGATAGCGCGTGGGAGTTATATTGATAATAGTTTAGAAACTATGTGAAGTATGTACTTATGGGTGTTTGCCTTGAAGTTAACATGTGGTTATAAATTAGGCTTGAACGACGTTTTGGGATTGTAGTGGAAGGTCGCCATATGCATTAGCGACTTCATATTAAGAGTTCAGTGTAGTCATTGAAGTGGTAAGGCATGTTATGCTTAGGATATGATTTTTAAAAGAGGTATAGAAGGTGGCATCATATGGTTTAGAATAATAGTGTGGTGTAGCATGTTGTATTTTTGTGATTTAGAGTTAGGCTTGATCGCGGGGTAAGGATTAAGATATTTTAGACATTAGTAGAAAAAAAAATTGTCAATGCTCATATGAGAATTTTAAGCTGAATTGAATGAATATGATATTTATAGGGAATAGTATAGTTAAGGGATACTCGAGAAGTGTTCTAAGCTTGAAAGTAAGAAGTCGCATTGACTAAGGCCTGAAAATTCTACCCTAGTTTATGAGATATATGCCTATGTTCCATACTATAGAACAGTGTCAATGTTGGGATCCTATAGTCGGATGTCTAGTGTGACTCATGCCCAAATATTTTGCTATCTAATGCTACCAGGACTTCTTAAGGAAGAGTGTTGATAAGATACTCCAGATTGAGTATAAGCCTCTAGTGTAGTTCAGTCTATGTGGCCAGCAAATCAGTTTAGCCGTCAGATTCGCATGACTTGTTTTCTCGTCTTTTCATTCAATCATGCTACCCAAAATCTCAGATATGTTACTATTCCAAGATAGAGTATACTAGTATTTGCGAGTATAGGTTAATTCATGCATCATGTGCTCGTTTTATATTCCAGATGTTCAGATATGATTAAATTTGTAGGTGCCTAGTGCATTGCCTCAGTTTTCTGAGCATCTCCGTGAATTGAGCATTCATAGAGGGACATAGGGTCCCAAGGGGTAGATACCCCATTCAGTTGCATGCATAGATTTTTATTACAAGCTCCACACCAGTTATCATTGTGTATTCGGTCATATGTTCACACGTCAGTTCAGTCAGATATGCATTAGAAATGCATGTCCCATAGAAAAAGCTCAGCTTATCTGTGTATTCAGTTCTGCGTTCATGAGAACAACTCAATAACAAATCCATACATTAGGTATGCATGTTCATTATGAGAACTCAGCTTATGAGTAGCTCCAGTCGTGTATTCCATGCATCAGATATGCATGTCCGATATAAGAATTCAGAATATCAGTAGTTCCATCCATATGGTCATGTTTCAGATCAGTATATTCTTTATTAGAAGACATGACATGCCTGCGTTATTCCATATATTTAAGGCTTCAACAAGATCCTAACCATCATTCGAGGACGAATGATCCCAAGGGGGAGATAATGTAATGCCCCGCATTTCGGGCTAGAATAAAATATATGACTCTGATGCGTTGATAATCCCCGAGCCTTAAATCCTATGCCAATTTGGCATGTTAATCAAGTTTGTAGTATGTGAATCCATTTGAGCATGAATTTATACCATAGAAGTCCTTCAACTCAAGGACGAGTTAAAACTATTTCGATCGATTAAGTTTTAGTGGATGTTGTAATTTGTGTCAAATTCTATTGACCATAACTCATTGTATATGATGAACTGGGTGGCCTACTATATACCAAATTGTAGATAATTGAATAAGCTTTCCAACGATACCAAATTCGCCTAAAACGGACACCCGGTGAAGAAGTTATGGCCTTTCAAAGTTGAATGTGTCGCCTATGCACATATAGGCGATGCATAGGGCGGCGCCTATGCAAATATAGGCGATGCATAGGGCGGCGCCTATGTAAATATAGGCAATGCAAAGGGTGGCGCATAGTTATGATTTCAGGTGATGAAAACACTCCGTTTTGAGTTACTTTAAGTGCAAGTTAGTCCTTACAAAACCCAAAATCGTCCTTACCCACTCCTAAACGGATTTGGGCCTATTAACAACATTGAAGCCTCCTATAAAATCCCAAAATCTAATCCTTCAAGAACTTAAGAGAAGGAGCAACTAGGGTTTGAGAAAATAAGCTTGAAGGACCGATCATTCCGAAACTTCTTCGTGAAATAAATTACAGACTCGGAATCCTCTCGACGTAGGCTTCGATAGACACCAAAAATTCGTGGAGAATAAGGTACGCGGGGTTTTCCTAAAATCTCATGGGCATAGAAATCATGTTTTAAGAATTGGGTTTTCGAATTTATGTACATACTCATGTTTCAAAAGCTTTAATGATATTGTTTTGGCCTTTTGGCTTTTCCCCCAAAGTGATTTGAAAGTTATATGTATATATATATATGCGTTTGTCCTGAAATATGAATTTAGAGCATAATTTTCATGAAACCTCTCTCTTAATGTAAATTTTTCCATGTTTCACGTAATATACAATGTTTTGAACACGAAAGAGAGGGTTGTGAATGTTGAATATGCATGTAATAAAAGAATACATGGTTTTGCCAAAAATGCACATGACCACCATATGTTTGATGAAAGTTTTGCATGGATTTGACTTGAGTTTCGGAACATGACATCTTTAATGCAAATTACATGTTTTGGTGGTCTAAACTATGTTTTGAATGAAAGCTCTTGCTTAATACATTATGGCTCAGAAATAGGACTTGCAAGTCTTGGTATGACGATACCAACTCAGACAAATGCCATAACAGACACAGACTAGTTCAGAAATCAGATTTTTATCAGAATCTCATGATTTAGAAATTTCAGAATGATACATGTACAGAAAAGGCTAAAATAGGGCATAAAGAGAGCTTAGGTGGTTCCTTGAAGAAGGCGGGAGTTTCAGACAACTCTTTGCCTAAAACCGTGGTTTGCCGACCCGGGTATATTATTATGCGCTGACTTAAATGTCCTGTGGCGTATCAGACTCAGACACTCCAACCCTTGCGGCACACTTGGGTTGGGGGCTTCCCCGCCGAGTCAATGGAGGATTCCATACAGCCCGTGGAATATTCAGACTTGTAGGGGAATACCACCTAACTTAGAAGTAAAACACAGATCATGATTTGAAATGAACAGACAGGTTGCATGTTTTCAGAAAGTGCCCATGTGTTTTTCAGAAACAGTTTTATACATGATGTCTTGATGAAAAATTGCTTTCCCTTAATATATATATATATATATATATATGTATGTTCCATTATACTACTTTTGGATTGCTTCTCGTGCCAGTACTTTTGAGTTGACCCCCCCTCCTTCCAGGTTCTGAGGCACAGTCTAGGGGTCTAGCTACTCAGTAGACATTCTCGGGTTTGCAGACTTGATCTCACAGTGGTGAGCCTTCTTTTATTCGGAAGGCCTAATTATGTCAGACACTATCTTATTTATTATGTTTTTGGTTTACTGGGGGCCTTGTCCCAGCTTCTTTTCAGACAAAGGTTTATGTTCTTAGTAGAGATTTCGCAGACTGATGTCAGATAGTATTATTCAGAAATGTTGCAGAACTTGACCATGTTTTCCGTACTCAGTTTCAATTCCACATTTTATTATGATTATGAATGTTGTGCATGATAACCAGATAGAGAATGGGTGTTCCGGGCCTTTATGGTTCGGGATGCTCGTCACGGCTAGGGCCTAGGCGTTTAGGAATGTCTTTTTTTCTTCACGTTCTAGTTCGTGCAATAGAGTCAGAATGTTCCTCTTTCATACTCTAATTCGTGCTATGGTGTCGCTCATACGAAAGTAAAAAGTCATCCCACATTCTTTCCTTACTCTAATGTCCTCAGATATGTCTCATTATTAAGGTGATTCAAGTACAGAAGTTTAGAATCTAAATGGTACGGTACTTTCTGATTGAACCATATAAGAGTTAAAATTTGTGCAAGGACTAAGAATCCATTAGTGCTTCAATGTGTATTGATTCCGATGTAAACATTGATCCTGATGGAATCGTGCTTTTCAGCTTGAGGTATTCATTGCGTTTAGTCCCCTTCAAATTTATGTTACAAATGTCTTGCTTAAGGGGGGATGATGTGTAGTAGAATGTTGGAACTGTATTTCCACCTAAATAGTAGTATGAGTCAAAGTTTTGTTTTCATGACCTTTTGGTAATGAAATTAGACCAAGAAGTTGGTGATGTAAAGTCACAAAGTTAGAAGTGAGAGTGAGGGTGATTTACCCCTTATGGCGATAGACTAATGTGGTAGCTAGTAGCATGTGTGGATTGTATGGTAGTCTGTGAGGGAAGCGTTTAACTCAGATTTTTATTCTTACGGAGTAAGATGTGTATCCTTAGAGTATGGAATGTTGTGTGACAAGCTTCTATCTCTTGAAAATATTTTATCATCGTGTTGGTGAAACTAAAAAGTCTAGTGAAGCCGTGTGGGGCTCTTTCGATTCACTAGCATAGTTGCCTTGTCATCCATCTCATTTTCTTGTTCAAAATACAAAACCAAAGTCTAGTGAAGCCGTGTGAGGCCTGTTTCGATTCACTAGCAACTTGTTGTCCAACTTGTTGTTCTTTCATTGGTTTAATATATGTATGGCTGAATCTGTTTGCATGAGATAGAGTTGGTAATGAAGTGATTCATCCTTGTGTGTTATTAGTTGAAGGTAGAGAAGGAGTTGTTGGTCAGGGTGATTTGTTGATTGCTTGAATGTGGAAATGACTATATTAGCGAGTAAGTTATGATTATAGACTCATGGTTGTTTGAGGAATTTGAAGGCAGTCTAAATGTATGAATGAGTGAGTAAGTATGAGGTGAGAAATCCGTATAAGTAGATACAATTGTACGGGGTTATAATATAAGATTAAGGTTGACCATGTCTATTATGAGGCTTTAACCCCCTTGACCCTCTTTTCATTGGTAGTTGTAAACTAGTGCTACTTGTGAGAAGGTATGTAGTAGATTTTTGAGATATTTGGGTAGAATATCCCAATTTGATGGATTAGTGTATTTATATTATGTTGCATTCTTCATTGGTGGTAGATGATTTATACTAAACTATAGGCTTGAATTTAAATGGTGTGGTGGTAAATAGTGGCAAGAGTTTGTCTCAGAAGGCGATATGGAGTTGTGGCATTTCTCTAAGACTATTACATGTTGTGTGTGACTAGTGGTACCATGGAGTTGCTAGTTGGAAAAAGACTAGTTAGATGATATATGGTGTTTTAGATAGCCAAGTTAAGGAGCCTTGATTGATAGTGTTGAGCCTTTTGATGTGATCTCGATTCTCATGGTAGAGAGATATAAGTTTGGAGTAGCAATATTGGTATGCTAGGACAGAAGTGGTATGGTTCATCAAAGGCTTGGTGATATCCATGTTAAGTGTTAGAATCTAAGTTTGAGTTTTGAAGGTTGAACGGATAGAAATAAGTGTGCAAGCATTATACTTTGACTATTGGTGGCTATGGAAAGATAGAGTGTATCCCAGAAGGTAGTCATTCGGGTTGAGTTCTATGATATGCATGTATTGTCAATTTTTTCATACCCCAGAGTGCAGTTAAGTTTAAAGTCTAATACGGTATCTCCCACAACTTAAGATGATGGTTTGAAGCTAAGGGGGAGATGATAGAATGAATAACCAAGTCAGGTTCTCAAATTCTAGTAGTGATGTCATGACGACAGAGAACGTCAGAAAGTGAGAGTGAGACTCAACCCATTCCTATCTTAGTATTTTTCAGTGATCCCAATGCCTACTCAAGCTTTACGTTTTAGTTCCGTGATCATAGTTCGTGATTCCTGTATATGATAGAGAGTCACGTACTCTTCCAGTTCCAAGATAATGAGTTCTACTTCATTCAAGTAGTCGGAATTACATTCCTTATGTTAGGAACTCTAGTTGAGGTCATGCAACTCATGACGCATGTACTCACTCTTTATAGTGTGTTCGGTCCCATATAAAAATCTTCTCATGCTTCAGGGTCTTATGTTTTAACCTTTTAGTGACCTCCCTATACAATGATAGTGGTGATGATGTAAATGTTCTTGTTGATGGAAGATCATTGTATGTTTGTTTAGATAAGGCCATAAGTATGAAGTGAGATTTTGGGCCAATCTTTGATACATGTGATGTTTAGTGGAAAAGTTTGTGTGTGTATGTTTTTAGGATAGCGCGTGGGAGTTATATTGATAATAGTTTAGAAACTATGTGAAGTATGTACTTATGGGTGTTTGCCTTGAAGTTAACATGTGGTTATAAATTAGGCTTGAACGACGTTTTGGGATTGTAGTGGAAGGTCGCCATATGCATTAGCGACTTCATATTAAGAGTTCAGTGTAGTCATTGAAGTGGTAAGGCATGTTATGCTTAGGATATGATTTTTAAAAGAGGTATAGAAGGTGGCATCATATGGTTTAGAATAATAGTGTGGTGCAGCATGTTGTATTTTTGTGATTTAGAGTTAGGCTTGATCGCGGGGTAAGGATTAAGATATTTTAGACATTAGTAGAAAAAAAATTTGTCAATGCTCATATGAGAATTTTAAGCTGAATTGAATGAATATGATATTTATAGGGAATAGTATAGTTAAGGGATACTCGAGAAGTGTTCTAAGCTTGAAAGTAAGAAGTCGCATTGACTAAGGCCTGAAAATTCTACCCTAGTTTATGAGATATATGCCTATGTTCCATACTATAGAACAGTGTCAATGTTGGGATCCTATAGTCGGATGTCTAGTGTGACTCATGCCCAAATATTTTGCTATCTAATGCTACCAGGACTTCGTAAGGAAGAGTGTTGATAAGATACTCCAGATTGAGTATAAGCCTCTAGTGTAGTTCAGTCTATGTGGCCAGCAAATCAGTTTAGCCGTCAGATTCGCATGACTTGTTTTCTCGTCTTTTCATTCAATCATGCTACCCAAAATCTCAGATATGTTACTATTCCAAGATAGAGTATACTAGTATTTGCGAGTATAGGTTAATTCATGCATCATGTGCTCGTTTTATATTCCAGATGTTCAGATATGATTAAATTTGTAGGTGCCTAGTGCATTGCCTCAGTTTTCTGAGCATCTCCGTGAATTGAGCATTCATAGAGGGACATAGGGTCCCAAGGGGTAGATACCCCATTCAGTTGCATGCATAGATTTTTATTACAAGCTCCACACCAGTTATCATTGTGTATTCGGTCATATGTTCACACGTCAGTTCAGTCAGATATGCATTAGAAATGCATGTCCCATAGAAAAAGCTCAGCTTATCTGTGTATTCAGTTCTGCGTTCATGAGAACAACTCAATAACAAATCCATACATTAGGTATGCATGTTCATTATGAGAACTCAGCTTATGAGTAGCTCCAGTCGTGTATTCCATGCATCAGATATGCATGTCCGATATAAGAATTCAGAATATCAGTAGTTCCATCCATATGGTCATGTTTCAGATCAGTATATTCTTTATTAGAAGACATGACATGCCTGCGTTATTCCATATATTTAAGGCTTCAACAAGATCCTAACCATCATTCGAGGACAAATGATCCCAAGGGGGAGATAATGTAATGCCCCGCATTTCGGGCTAGAATAAAATATATGACTCTGATGCGTTGATAATCCCCGAGCCTTAAATCCTATGCCAATTTGGCATGTTAATCAAGTTTGTAGTATGTGAATCCATTTGAGCATGAATTTATACCATAGAAGTCCTTCAACTCAAGGACGAGTTAAAACTATTTCGATCGATTAAGTTTTAGTGGACGTTGTAATTTGTGTCAAATTCTATTGAACATAACTCATTTTATAAGATGAACTGGGTGGCCTACTATATACCAAATTGTAGATAATTGAATAAGCTTTCCAACGATACCAAATTCGCCTAAAACGGACACCCGGTGAAGAAGTTATGGCCTTTCAAAGTTGAATGTGTCGCCTATGCACATATAGGCGATGCATAGGGTGGCGCCTATGCAAATATAGGCGATGCATAGGAGGCGCCTATGTAAATCTAGGCAATGCAAAGGGCGGCGCATAGTTATGGTTTCAGGTGACGAAAACACTCCATTTTGAGTTACTTTAAGTGCAAGTTAGTCCTTACAAAACCCAAAATCGTCCTTACCCACTCCTAAACGGATTTGGGCCTATTAACAACATTGAAGCCTCCTATAAAATCCCAAAATCTACTCCTTCAAGAACTTAAGAGAAGGAGAAACTAGGGTTTGAGAAAATAAGCTTGAAGGACCGATCATTCCGAAACTTCTTCGTGAAACAAATTACAGACTCGAAATCCTCTCGACGTAGGCTTCGATAAACACCAAAAATTCGTGGAGAATAAGGTACGCGGGGTTTTCCTAAAATCTCATGGGCATAGAAATCATGTTTTAAGAATTAGGTTTTCGAATTCATGTACATACTCATGTTTCAGAAGCTTTAATGATATTGTTTTGGCCTTTTGGCTTTTCCCCCAAAGTGATTTGAAAGTTATATGTATATATATATATATGCGTTTGTCCTGAAATATGAATTTAGAGCATAATTTTCATGAAACCTCTCTCTTAATGTAAATTTTTCCATGTTTCACGTAATATACAATGTTTTGAACATGAAAGAGAGGGTTGTGAATGTTGAATATGCATGTAATAAAAGAATGCATGGTTTTGCCAAAAATGCACATGACCACCATATGTTTGATGAAAGTTTTGCATGGATTTGACTTGAGTTTCGGAACATGACATCTTTAATGCAAATTACATGTTTTGGTGGTCTAAACTATGTTTTGAATGAAAGCTCTTGCTTAATACATTATGGCTCAGAAATAGGACTTGCAAGTCTTGGTATGACGATACCAACTCAGACAAATGCCATAACAGACACAGACTAGTTCAGAAATCAGATTTTTATCAGAATCTCATGATTTAGAAATTTCAGAATGATACATGTACAGAAAAGGCTAAAATAGGGCATAAAGAGAGCTTAGGTGGTTCCCTGAAGAAGGCGGGAGTTTCAGACAACTCTTTGCCTAAAACCGTGGTTTGCCGACCCGGGTATATTATTATGCGCTGACTTAAATGTCCTGTGGCGTATCAGACTCAGACACTCCAACCCTTGCGGCACACTTGGGTTGGGGGCTTCCCCGCCGAGTCAATGGAGGATTCCATACAGCCCGTGGAATATTCAGACTTGTAGGGGAATACCACCTAACTTAGAAGTAAAACACAGATCATGATTTGAAATGAACAGACAGGTTGCATGTTTTCAAAAAGTGCCCATGTGTTTTTCAGAAACAGTTTTATACATGATGTCTTGATGAAAAATTGCTTTCCCTTAATATATATATATATATATATATGTGTGTGTGTGTGTGTGTGTGTGTATGTTCCATTATACTACTTTTGGATTGCTTCGCGTGCCAGTACTTTTGTGCTGACCCCTCCTCCTTCCAGGTTCTGAGGCACAGTCTAGGGGTCCAGCTACTCAGTAGACATTCTCGGGTTTGCAGACTTGATCTCACAGTGGTGAGCCTTCTATTATTCGGAAGGCCTAATTATGTCAGACACTATCTTATTTATTATGTTTTTGGTTTACTGGGGGCCTTGTCCCAGCTTCTTTTCGGCCTTGTCCCAGCTTCTTTTCAGACAAAGGTTTATGTTCTTAGTAGAGATTTCGCAGACTGATGTCAGATAGTATTATTCAGAAATGTTGCAGAACTTGACCATGTTTTCCGTACTCAGTTTCAATTCCGCATTTTATTATGATTATGAATGTTGTGCATGATAACCAGATAGAGAATGGGTGTTCCGGGCCTTCATGGTTCGGGATGCTCGTCACGGCTAGGGCCTAGGCTCGGGTCGTGACACAAAGTTTATTTCTTCAAAAGAGTCGATTCCAAAAGTTGTATGTTTCACCCAATATTATGTAAAAAATTTAGCCTCATGCCTCCCTTTCTTTCTAACCTTTTTCAAAAGTCAAGTTACAACCAAAGAAAGACCTTCAGATCAATCTTTGAGAATGTCAAGGCTAAACATGTTATGGGTGTATGATGTTTCGTATGTTGGGTATTATTTAGAAAAAAAATGAATGAAAAAATAAATGAGTAAAAATGAGAGAGTCTTATTGGTGAAAACCATTTTGGGCACCATAAGGCGAAAGTGAGCTGAGAAAGAAATGAAAATGAGATAGGTATTGGCAAAAACTCATTAAGGTGCCACTAGCCGAAGGAGGATTGTGATCTAGAGGGAGTATATTCAAGATTGATTTCATTTCAAACTCAATAAGTGGACAAAAGTTGTAATGATTAGTGCGGGTAGATCAGGTTATTTTATTCAAAATGCATGTCATGATTGTTGGATTCGATTACCACACCTAAATAAGTTTTCTTTTGTCGTTTAAAAAAAAAAAGATACCTATTGTTTTTCCTTTTTCTTTTTATTTTTCTATTTTTGATTTTTTTTGGTATCTTTATCATTAGATAAAAATTATTGTTATTTTTCTCGTATCTTTGAGTCGAGTCCGTGTCATAACAAGTGAGAAATGATCTCAAAACTTACTACCAACTTCTTCAATTGCACAAAACAAGATAAAAAGCCAACACATGAAAGCGACATGATTGTGAGCCGAAATAAGGCATGCAGAAAGTTTTGTCAACAGACGAGTCTGGGAACTCATGGAAATACCAGGGTTCAAAGGGTTTATTTGAGGAGCATGGCAAAGTAGAAATACTGTGTTTGTTTCAAAGTCACTTTTGATAATATGAGTTTGGGTTAATGATGCATCAAGTTGGTGACAGATGCTAATAATTGGGAGCAAGGTTAAATGTGACGAAGGAAAGAGTGATTGTCATGGAAGCTAAAGCCACAAACCTTCCACCATGTTTTTGAACTCACAAGTTTCCTTTGATGAAACAGGAAACATGTTACTTTCAAATCAAGAACTTCAAAGCCTAAATATTAAAAGATGTAATTCCTCATTTTTGCAAATGCAAGAGGCGATATTGCTACACATATTTAGTAATCACAATCATGGTAAAAACTCGTCATCCATTACTCCTAGAAGATGTACTTTCTAGTTGAGTCATTTAACCCCTAGGAGATGCACTTCTTAGTCGAAATAAGTCAGTTTTCATTTGTTAGGTAAAACACTTCCTAATTTGAACATTCACTCCTAGAATACACACTTTCTAGTCGAGTCATTTCATTTAACCCCTAGGAGACGCACTTCCTAGTCTGAATAAGTCAGTTTTCATTGGTTAGGTGAAGCACTTCCTAACTTGAACATTCACTCCCAGAAGACGCATTTTCTAGTCGCGTCCTTCAATTTAACTCATAGGAAGCACACTTCCTAATTTTGGTCATCAGTTTTACTCTGACGAGACACATTTCTTTAGCAGGGCTTTGATTCATACTCTTTCTGTACTTTTCAAAAACTGTAATCGGATGATGATCACAAAATTTTCTTGTACAAACTGGGGCAAAATTTTTGTTCGTGTTTATTGAATTTTACTTTCTACTCAGGACCCTCCTGAAGAATGGAAATTTATTTTTTATGATCAGGATCCTCCTAAAGAATGGGACAGGACCCTCCTGAAGAATGAGAATTTATTTTATGTCCAGGATCCTCCTGAAGAATGGAATGTTATTTTTCTGTTTCACCTTTTATTTTGAGTTCAGGAACATATTTTGAAAAATCAAAAAAGGAAATCCAGGAGATCGCCTGAACAACAAGTTAAAGAAAAGAAAGAGTTGTAAATCGAGTGTTGAAGTAAATTACTATTCGAGTTTTCGGTGACGTCGATCATGCTTATTGTAGTTAGTTCATTATTCAGGAACACATGTTACCTTCAAATCAATGATTTCAAAGCCTAAACATCAAAGGCCGTAATTTCTCAAAGCGGCATTGGTAAGGAGATGCACTTTCTTGTTTGGGTAATTACAGAGACATTTGTAAGGAGATGCACATCCTTGTTTAGACAATTCAAACAACATTTGTAAGGAGGCACACTTTCTGATTTGGATAATTCAAGCAACATTTGTGGAGAGACGCATTTTCTTGTTTGGTAATTCAAGCGACATTTGTAAGGAGACGCACTTCCTGATTTGGGTAATTCAAGCGGCATTGGTAAGGAGATGCACTTTCTTGTTTGGGTAATTAAAGAGACATTTGTTAGGAGACGCACTTCAAGCGACATTTGTAAGAAGACACACTTCCTTGTTTGGACAATTCAAGCAACATTTGTAAGGAGACGCACTTCCTGATTTGGGTAATTCAAGCGGCATTGGTAAGGACATGCACTTCCTTGTTTGGGTAATTAAAGAGACATTTGTTAGGAGACACACTTCCTTGTTTAGACAATTCAAGCGGCATTTGTAAGGAGACGCACTTCCTAATTTGGCAATTCAAGCGGCATTGGTAAGGAGATCCACTTCCTTGTTTGGGTAATTAAAGAGACATTTGTAAGGAGACGCACTTCCTGATTTGGGTAATTCAAGCGGCATTTGTAAGGAGACGCACTTCCTAATTTGGGTAATTCAAGTGGCATTGGTAAGGAGATGCACTTCCTTGTTTGGGTAATTAAAGAGACATTTGTTAGGAGACGCATTTCCTTATTTGGTAATTCAAGCGACATTTGTAAGGAGACGCACTTCCTTGTTTAGACAATTCAAACGGTATTTGTAAGGAAACACACTTTCTTGATTGGACAATTCAAGCAACATTTGTAAGAAGACACACTTTCTTGTTTGGGTAATTAAAAGAGACATTTGTTAAGAGACGCATTTACTTGTTTTGGGTAATTCAAGAGGTATTTGTAAGGAGACGTACTTCCTTGTTTGGGTAATTCAAGCGGCATCGATAAGGAAATGCACTTCCTTATTTTGGTAATTCAAGCGACATTGGTAAGGGGACGCACTTCCTTGGTTTGGTAATTCAAGTGGCATTGAGACATACTTCTTTGTTTTGGTAATTCAAGCGGCATTGGAGCCCTCTTGAAGAACAGGGTGAAGAAGAAGTTCAGGAGCCCACCTGAAGAATAGGGTAAATTTTCAAATTCAAGTCGTGAAGATTAGAATCAAGATTCTAAGATTACAATTTTCATTTGTACTTTTTCATTTTTTACAAGTCATTTGAATGTAAAAGGCAGAAGTTGTTAACCGAAAACTTGACGGAATCTCACTCTACTTTAACTTTTTCTCTCACCAAATTACTTTTGAACTACTGGTGACCTGATTCCCTAATAACCCGAGATAGGTAGGATGTTCAAAAAATAGGACTCGGTCACATTTTTCCTTTTTTTTTTTTTTTTTTTAATTTTTATTCTTACCTTTAAAATAATTGAAGAGTCAAAAATCATATCTCGTCTACTTCTTTGTATGAAAACTCTTCGAGATTTCACACAAAGAGGTGCAAAAATGTAGATACGTGATTTTTAATCCTCCCTAAATTTTAACTTGTCTATCAATATTAAATATTTATATTTATATTTAATCATTTTTTATTCTAATTTAAAAGAAATAATATAAAAATTAAAAATATATGTTTTCTTTTATAAATTTTAATAAATAAATTAATAGTTTTAATATTTTATTATATTTGTTTTTTTTATTTATAAATTGTTATTAGGTTTTTGTTAAATTAATTAATTATTATTATTATTTATATATATTATTATATTATTATTTATTTATTATTAGTATTATCTTTTATTAAAATAAATAAAAATAGTTATTTAAATTCTCCCTCTTATCTGCCTAAACAATAACCATTCCCCCCCAAAAAAAGATAATTGTTCCCCCCAGAAGTCCATATTTTTAAGGACTTTTCCCCCCTCAGAGAAAAACGTATTTGAACTCCAGAATATCAGACAGAAAGAAAACCAAAGAGGAAAAAGAAGTCAGAAAGAAAAATCAGAGGAAAGTAAGAGAGGATCCTACGTACTATTTTCACCACATACACTTTATTATAGACTACAAAAAGAGAGTGAAAATCAGAGTAAAGAAAAACACAGAGAAAAGAGAGGAAGACATTAGCCAAAAGAGAGAAAGGAAGAAAGCTGAAGTCGAAGTTTTCATTCGAAATTTTTGGTGACAAATCTCATTAGTCAGTCTAAATTATTCAGATTTTTGTTCAACTTTGTATTTTATTTTGTAAGTTTGATTATAAGTTGAATCATTATTTTTAGTGATCTCATTCTGAATGTGTATATTGTAATATTTGTATCTTGTTTATATTACAACAGTGAAAAAAAGGTTAATAATATGCAGTAGTATCTGACTTGTTTTGTATATGATAAAAAACGGAGTAAAACTTACTTACACAAACTTATATTCACAGTATGTACTACTTCACTAATATTTCACAAACTTTAATTTACATTCATGTACATAGAATTTTATCTTTCACAAAAATACACATACAGTAGAATGATTAGCAGAAAACCAGTAAAGAACATTTGATATAAAAAAAATATGAGAAAAGCAGTAGGGAGAAAAATAGCAAGAAAACTGAAAAATTTGAGAGAGAGATCGGACGCCGATCGAAAAAGGGAGAAAATTGGTTGAAAATGAGATTGTCGTCCCTCCTTTTCCATCTCCTTCACCGAAATGTTGACCCCGTCCCTCTGTTTTCTGATCGACGAACCAACCGGCGACCAAAAGTCCAGATCTAGCAAGAAAAACATCACCCGTGCCGACCTCCCTTTTCCCGTTGGAAAATGATGCACCGGCGATCCCCTTTCCTCACACCGCCGCTGCAATCTCCGACAAACTGGCAAAACTGTCATCGACTTCAACCTTACGGATCTGGCAACATCCACTCCAGATCTAGTCGGATTTTCATAATCCGTCATTGTTCCGACGAACGTCGTCGAAATGGCATAGCCATGACACCACTGATTTTTCATTTCAACAAAAATGAAGTTAAATATTAATGAAATTGTATTTGTTGTGTTGTTAGGATAGTTTCTTCTTATTTATAAAAAAAAATGAAAATTTCTTTGATTATTAATTAAAAGAAAAAAGTATTTTAAGTAATTATCTTTTCTTTCATAATTTAAGTTAATATATTCAAAATATTTCAAAACTGAACTCATTTGTAAAAATGCAAAAATAAGTCATTTAGTAAAATTTATTTTATTTTATTATTGCTATTATTATATATTTTTTTTCTATATATTAAGCATACATACTAAGCTTTCGTAATATTTGTTTTAAAAAAAAGAGTCAAAATGCCTTGGTTAAATTTAAAGTCGGTTTTTCTTTTTCTTAATATTATTATTAAATAGTTTTACATATTGGACTGTGTTAATTTTTAATGAGTCTTTGTAATTGTTCTACTTATTATTGAAATTACGGATATAAGGAAATTATAATAAAATTAATATAATTAATATAATATGGCTAATTTTCATGTATTTATATTATTTTATTTATATTATTTTCATTAACAAAGTTTGATAATTGTTTGTTAAATTAATTAATTATTTTAATTAAATATTTTTAGTTTATTATTAAAGTTAAATAGCATTTCGAATAGATAAAAATTATTACGAATTTATAAATGATGAATCAAAACTTTTAAATATTAGATAAATTTTAGACAGGTTTAAAATAATCGTCTCAATTAAGAATGTGGCATACGCATCTTTTCGAGATATTTAAAATTCAGGGATGCAATAATGCACCTTGACAAATATTTTTCTAAAAAATAATTTTTCATTGAGTTAATACGAGATTTTAGACAAATTTTTAGATATTAGAAATGAGCGATTTAGGCCTTAACATAACTTATTAAAATAATTTAAGTCAAGATAAGTCAATAAAAGCGACCGTGCTAGAACCACGGGACTCGAGGGGTGCCTCACACTTTCCCCTCGATCAACAGAATTCCTTACCTGGTCTTCTGTTTTCGCAGACCAACAAAGAGTCATTTCGTTTTGATTAGGGATTCAATAAAGTGACTTGGAACACCACAACTCAATTTCAAGTGGCGACTCTGAAAATGATGAAAAAATAATTCCTATTCAGTACCGTCACTTTAATTGGAAAAACCCTTCGACTCGATCCCGTCGGGCGAAAAAGGGGTGTGACAATCGCTGGAAATAATTTTTTGCTAAATAAAAATTAACATGAGAGTCCTTTTTATTATAAATAGGAGTCCTCTTTTCTTTCTGACAATCAATGGATGATTTTCTAATACAAATTATATAGGAGTCTAAAATTAAGTTGTTTTTTTCAATTTATGAATACTCCTTTCATAAAAGGAGTTCTTCTATGCGGTGATTAAATCATTAGGTAAATAAAAGGTGCGTAGAAATAGTTGTTTTGTTCTTTGATTTTTTCATTTCTTTATCATTATGTTTTCAATTGTGTATTTGGATTAATAAATCATTACATAGAATAACATAGAGTTAACAAGTTTTTATAGTAATTGAGTTGTGTTATATGTATAGATATTTATTTTTGCAATCAACAGATGAAACAAGGGGAATATGCCAAAATCCGTTTATATCCTTCAAAATTATTTTTCAACAATTAATTAGGTATTGTTATTTTATTTAAAAAATTTATTCATTCATTTTTAAAAGGTCTTATCAATTGTTCAATATATATTTAAAAAGAAGAAAGTGATACCTTTACTTTGCAATATATAGCAATTAAATTATAGCACATAAGATCAAGATGAGGACTTGAAACTTCGATTATTAATATCACAGATTTCTGACTTTTTTTATAATCATTTTTTACTTGGTTTTATGTTCCAAATTTGAATATTAGTTTGCAAGCATTCATAAATGCATCCATGAGTTTTTAAATTTGATTCTCCATATTATATTTACAGTGAAAGTTTTGCACCGATAACATTATCCGAACTCTTTTGTTTTGATAATATTAAGACTCATGCATGTTGATTTTTTTTCTTGGCACCCATAATCTTTCTTGATATTTGAAGAAGAATTTGGATAAGTAATTATAATTAGTCATGGTGCAAAAAGAACAACTAAAAATGATATTATCTGTATATTTAAATTATTCTTGACTTTATCACTTGAATTTCATTACAAATCTATATATATCTATATTATATTATATTATATTATATTATATTATATTATATCATATCATATCATATCATATCATATCATATCATATCATATCATATCATATCATATCATATCATATCATATCATATCATATCATATCATATCATATCATATCATATCATATCATATCATATCATACCATATCATATCATATTATATTATATTATATTATATTATATTATATTATATTATATTATATTATATTATATTATATTATATTATATTATATTAGATCTACGTCTATATCTTTTTCGTTGATAGGGTTTGTCTTTGTCAGAATTAGAGTATCTACGACTCTTTTTCCTAGTAGAAGGAGGATTTTCCATACCAAATTGTCCACAAAAATTTTCTAATTGGGTTTTTTCTCTCATTCGATCTAGCTTAATTTGTCTGGATAGTTTTAATTCGTTGCAGAGTTTTAAACCTTCTTCAGTACAGGCTGCTAGAAGCTGACCATAAGTAAAATCTGTCCAAGGGATTGCACCGTACTAACCCTTGATGATTTTTCTAACTCTTTCAGCAAAAAGTGGTGGAAGACCATCAACAAATCTTGCTTTTCAATGTTCCAATGTAGACTCGGGCAAATTCATAACCCTAGAAAGGAAAGTGTCTTTATACCATCTAAATTCGCCTAAATGTCTACACCTTAAACCATTTAAGAGGGGGCGAGTGTTTTCATGTTGGTTAGTAAATCAACCTCCAAAGTGTTGAATAATAGTAAGCATAAGGGTATAAATGGCATCTTCTCTATTTGCAGGAATATCCCGACCTAGGTTATCTACCCCAGGTAAGAGATTTCTGGCTTCATAGATCTTATTTCGGTCTTCACTAGAAAGAAAATTGTCCCACCAGCCACGAAGTTGACCAGTAAAATCAGCAACAATCATTTTACAAATAGTATCTGAGCGGGTAGGATTTCCCGCACTGTCTTTAGGGCTAGAGACTTTAGCAATAGTAGAATACATCAACATACGATGAACCAAAATAGACAATTATCTTTCAGATAAACCATCTAAATTCCATTCGTAAATATGTTCTCCACTTAAGACGTGTTTGTGAGGGACCAATCTCTCTCTTCGATCATGACATCTTGAGGAGTTGGTCGTGGGTAATAGGCAGTTTGCATCCGAGGAATATTCGCATATTTCTTTCCCGGTTGTTTTCTGATCAAGCCTTTGAGTTTATTCAACTCTGAATGGATTTCTGCTCCGATTAGGGTAGTTTGGAAATTATTAAAATTATTGGTTAAAGATTCAATAGTATCAGCAAAATTATTAGACAAATCAATGGGTTTTATATTTAGACCAGAGAATTTCTTTTCAAGCAATTTTTCAAATTGTTCTAAGTCAGAGGGTTGTCTAAATCCTTCTATATCTATATCAGGAGGTCTTTGAATATGTGGCTTAGCAGTTAAGTTTTCTGAATTGCTTTCTGATGTAGAAGCAATATCGGAAGACTTTTGACCATCACTAAGTTTTTTAATCAGGTTAGCCATAATATCAAGTTTTTCATCAAGAGAGGAGATATGTTCTCCTAGAACTTTTACATAAAGGCTCAAATAATTATTTTGTGCAATTAGATAATTAATTTCAGAAATAGTGATTTTTTCAACTTCATTATCGATAAATTGTTGAAAAGCAGAGAAAGTTAAACCAGTATTATTAGGCAGTATAAAAGATGATTGAGGAGGATAAATAGCTTGTGTTATAGTACCATTAGAACTTTGGTAAGATCTTTCAATAACCTTGACATACAAAGGCAAATATGCAGACATGAATCATGGCACAAAGTAAACAATTTGATTATGCAATGTGCATATTTCATAAAATTCTTCAGAGAAGTTTTTTAACTCATCCGGACTATAAGCCTCAAAAAATCAAGTCCTAAAGGTTTTTCATTTTTTATCAAAAAATTTCTTTTGAATATATTTTCTTGCCTGAGAACCAGGACTAAAATCAATAAGTTGTGTCATCATCTTTTAAACAGAGTTAATATCAAAATCCATTTCAGATGGGGTAGGATTTTCATAATCTTGAACAATATTTGTTTTAGAATTGATTTTAATTTTTTCTACACTTCTAGGTGAATCTGCAGAATTTAAAGTATGTAAGGATGCAACACGATTTCGGGATGGACCATAAATTGGTTCAACTAGAGAAATATGATGCATAGCAGGCAACATTTTAGGCATGGAAAAAGAATTTCTTGACAAGGAATTTCTATATGTATGAGTATCTTGATCAAATTGAAGACAGATTTTTCCATCACTACTCTGAGTTACATGAGTTAACTCTGAGTTTGTCACTTTTTCCGCAAGCTGTCGGAGAAATAACTCAATTTAGAATCCAATTCTTTGGAAAATTTATCTCATCCCATCGAATAGGTCTCCTGGTAGTGAGTTTAGCTTTTGCAAAATTAGTTTCAATTAACATAGTATAATCTAAAGCATTATCGATTAATTTACAACGAGGATTTAAAGTTGACAACAAACGGTAATAAATACGATAAGATAAACTTATAAGCTCATATCCAGACGCATAATTATAGCCATGAGTTTTTACATTTAAAGTTAAAGCATTAGTGATATTAACATTAGTCAAAGATAAAGTTAAATTAGGCTGAGTATTAAAATAGACAGGGCCATATGCAAGAGTAGATTCTATAGATCCCATAAGGGATTGTCTAAAGTTTAAATTTCTAGCATCACGAAGTGCAGCTAAAAAGGTTTCAGAAAGACCTTTCAAAGTTAAAGGTTTAAGTGTGATTCACACCAAGCCAATATGTAAGTAATTATATTGTTTTTTAAATAGATCAATGTCATCTTGTTTGAGCAATTGAAGAGTTTTTTCATCAGCATTCAGAACAATAGATTGCTCTGTAGTTTTTATAATCTGCTTGTGTTTAATTTTATCAAATAAACCATATTCATAAATAGTGTTTAAATCTACTTTGAGGATTGTCCATTTATTTAATAAATTCATATGCTGAGGTAAATCTATTTCTTCGAGTTTAGTACTCTTAGTACTAACTTCGCCCATATCCATGATTATAAAAGCCTTATATCTATGCTGAAAACTTCACCACACTTGACATAATTACTATGAAAGTTTCTAGGCTCTGATACCATTAGCAGGATCTAACTGGGCTGGGGTATGCTGCTCAACCTGCCAGACCATATAACAATATCGAATTACGCCAAAGTCGGAAAACCAAACCAAAGCACCAACCGAAATATAAAAGAATTTCAAATAATTTAATGACTATATGAAATCTTTTATCCAAACAAGGGGTCTGTCAAAGATTTAGTAACCTCATGTGTCTAGAAGTTCTAATTGTGCAAAAGTCGCCCTTTTCGTATCAGTACAACGGGCTAAAGAGGCACAACTTACTAGACATAGTCACAGAGACAAAGCTAACATGAGTTTATTAAACTTGACTGTACCACCATTTCGGAACCAAGTCAAGAAACTATAGATTTTTTTTTAATATTTTGATAGAGTCTGGATCTTTCATAGTTACCATGTAAACGAAGTTAGATTTTCAACATAGATATAAGAGGTCTTTTAGCCAGACATAGTCACGACTGGACGAGGGAAGGAAAAGTATTAAATGCACACAAATAAGGAAGTAATATGTACCTTAATAGCCGGAAGCAAGGCCTAAAGATATTAACAAACAGTGGCTAGTGCCTTCTTATTTAACTTGGAGATATATTTTACAAAAGGGAATATCTAGAGAGAAGGGAGAGTGTTTTTAGAGATAGAAAATAAAAAGAAAAACTTGTTCCTCTACAACAGAATGAGGTAGCTTTAAATAGAAAAGAAAAGCATCTTGCACAGTAATATGTGGTCCCCTGTGCATAGTAAAGTTTTTAATAATCTAGCTGTTGGGTCCCGCCTAGTCTTTGCCTTTCCATTTTCTAAGAAATGTTGATGCCTTTTCAATCACTTCTTCTGTTTCGCCCATCTCTTCTGGAGATTGGGACTCTGTGATATCTTCAGTGTTTACTTCATCACTTTTCATTGATGTATCTGAGTTTTGATCCACTATTTGGAGTAATTTATTGCGTACTTCTGCTAAGTATTGTTTTATCATCTCCATTTTATTCCCATCGTGAGTTGATATTCTTCTGGAAACATAATTGAGACTTTTATCTTCTACTAAAATAGATTTTTGAGGAGTCTGTTCATATTCAGCAATTTTCTTGATGATGTTTTCTCGTTTATCATGTCCATATGAGAGTTTTGTATATGGATCTTCATGAGTTAATTTGTCCCAGAAATTGTAATAAAAGACTCTGTATAAAGCAGGAATTTGTTGACTGGTATAACCTATTTCAACCGACCATCTATGTATCCAAGGGATAGAGAATTCTATAAGGAAATACATTTGGTCAATAGTATCTATTTTACAAATATGTTCAGAAAGGTATAATTCAGTCAAGAAGAGTGAGAATTTTTTTTCATGTATAATAAAGAGAAGAATATTCTGGAGGTAATATTTTAACGGTAGGTCCGTGGCAAGTCCACCATTGTACAAACCAATTGGGAATGGGTTTATCAAAGACCTTGGCACATATTTTTATAAACCAAGTATGTTTGTGTTTAATGTTATTATAATATAAGACTTGAGAAAATGCCTTAATATAATCCCAATATGTAAAATTTATTTGAGACTGTCCCATTGGTCCAATAGGCATAGTTTTTTGAGTCATGGATGAAATTTCCCATTCTTCAATAGAAATAAGTTTTTTAATAATTATCTTGGAGTATCCATGTACACCTGGGGTAGTGTCTCCCATCGGACCGTGCTCAAAATCTGCACTGAATGTCTGCACCAAAATATTTTCATAAAAAGTTTGTGTTTTATTATATTATATTATATTATATTATAGTATAGTATATTATATTAAAGTGTGAAGGGTCTTACCAATATTGTTTGAACCTCTTGTCTTTATTAAAAGACTCCCTTTTAGATAAAATCATCTATTTATTATTTATCTAATAATATTTAATTAATTTAGAACTTCAAACCTAACTAAAATCGAATTCCCCCCACCCCTCTCCCTCCTCCCTCTTTTTTTTGGACTTCAAATCATGCGTATATAATTTTTTTAAAACAAAAAAACATGACCTTTATCTTATATATTAAATAAAAGGGAAGCAAAAGTCTATCAAAATTTTAAGAAGGTTCAGTAGACATCTTTAAAAAACTCTAATATGTATTTTAGTTTAGTTTATTTGAGATTCAGAAAATTCTAATATTGATAAATAATTTATGAAAAAAGTAAAAATTTATCATATTTAGATTATTTCTTTATCAAAGAAAAATATTTTGAACTTTCATAAATTTAAAATTCTTCTACAACCATACAATAATATCTAATATGAACATATGAAGCAAGATTTATTTATTTTTGTAAATGATTCTTTGTTGTCAAGAAGTACATTTTTGTAATATTTGATTTACTTTGACGCATTGCTTTGGTAGGTTTCTTTTTCCCCCAATTTTGTAGATATCTTGAAGATGAATGATGATAATGATAATATAGACAATTGACGATCAAAATTTTGAGCCATACAAAATATTATGATTATTTTTCTTTCTTAAGACACCAACCGTAATTTAAGGAATTATCAATGTATTTTTTACCTACCTCATTTGTATTTAGATATTTACAATTACTATATAACTAATTAAATAAATTCTTTTATTATTTAAGTAAATATCATATTTAGTGTAACGTTTAAACTCATTATAGTGAGGTACACGCGTGAAGCGTGTACACCTAAACTAGTAAAATAATAAATTAGGACAAATGTAACAATATCTATGGAACAAACAATAAACATATGTGACTATATAATTGCACAAAAAAATTGTGAGGACTGCCAAAAAGGAGATTCTCCCTTAAAATATAATATGTTTATTTTTACTTTGGGCCGAACATATTCTCTTGAATTAAACAACTATTTTTTAATATTTTTCTTCTTTTGACTTTATTTGAAATTATACAAGAAAATAAATTAAAATTATGAATGTCAATATATTAATGATTTATTTGATTTAACGATAATTTTTTTGACATAGCTATTTGAAAATTAACAAAAATAAATATCTTGAAATAGGTTAACAATTATAAAATTTAAGCCAACTAAATTGCAAGTAAAAAAACTAAATTACTGCATTATATATTTTTAAGATATGATTTACATAATTAATTCCGCATAATTTTTATAAATTTGCTTGTAGAATTTCATGTGTGACAGTATTTATTGGGCTAGAAACTAATAATATTTAGAAAGTTGAAGCATTGAAAGTAGTGGCGGGGTCACTATTTTCATTTAAAAATTTTGAGATATTAAAAAGTAAACATACGAAGCAGTAAAAAATTCAACATCTATCATATAAAAATAAAAATACTTTTAGTTCTATGTAAACAATCTAATATTTTGTGAAAGAGAATTCGAATGAACCCAATAGCCTTATTAACTTCACCCTTAATTGAAAATACATACGATTGCAAGAGATAATATCTTTGTATAAATTTAAATTTATTTGAAGTAGTACTTTGTACATAATATAGTTGAATAAATTGATATTTAAAATAAGAAAAATCGTTATTAGCCACATAACGCCCATAAATGGAGAACACATATGCTAGAAAGAAAGAAATGACCAATGAAATTCTTTATTTGAGATAACTATGATTGTACTACCTAGCTATGAAATTACATTAATGTCCTAACTCACATTTCTATAGAGTAAAGAAAATTACATTAATACCCTTAGTCGTCCCTTAACTCACATTTCTATAATCATTATAACCATCAAATTCTATGTTGGAATTATATGTTTAATTTGTTATAATATTGTATGAATATTGTAGGCATGAATCTGTTTTCATCAAGAGGATTATTAATGTTATTAGCATAACATTAGGTCGTCAAGCCTTCGATATTGCTTTTTGTTCATTTTTTTTAAAAGGATAAGAACAACTCCACCATATTTAGTTGTGATTTCTCAAATTTAGATATAGAAGATATAGAAGATAATCTCAAATTTAGAACTAAGTCTTATGAATAATACTCTTGTGATTTCTCAGAGAAGGCAACGAGCAGCAATAACCATTAGAGCCTGTAAGAAAAAACACAACAAATAATTAAGTCCATTAACAAACATAATGATGATATGCTAGTTCTCATTATTTCTTCATAATTAAAATAATTGTGAATAATCAAAATCTAAAAGAGAATTCATATAACGAAGAAGGCTAGAAAACTCTAGAGATGAATGCAAGGAGAAAACTTCAATGAATCACCAATAATTAAAATCAAAATAAAATAAGAAGAAAACGTAGAAGTACAAAAATCACACGTATTTTATAAGTAAAATTTGATCAAATTACCACTTAAATAGAATTATAGACATTTTATTTTTTTTATGTAAGGTAAAATTCTATATGATTTAGAAGTTTTTATATAAGGTAAAATTCTAATTAGTGTTAAATACTATGATTTCTTATCTGAATCAAATAAATTTTTTCCTTTTCATACGTAGAATTTTTTAAAAGAAAATATATATTTTGATTAGTAAGATTTTTTCCTTAAAAGTTGTCCTACGTATTTCCTTTTTCAATAAATATAAATTTGGTTCTTAATTCCCCCCCTCCCCACCACCCCCACCCCTCTTTCTATCGTTTTTCTCCTATGAATTTGCATAGGACTCCCACTAAAACATTTCACACGTTACATTTAATTAATTTTAGGTGTGGATTCTTCCTTTTTTTTTTTTTTTTTGTATTCTAAGTATTTAAATAATAATTAATTGATGATTGTTTTTTAAAAATAGTAAATAACGATTTTGTCTATTATGGAATATTTTGATGAAGGTAAACCTGTCAAACGGGCCGAATTGACCCGCCCCGAAACGGCCCACCTAATAAAATTGACCCGATTTGATCCGGCCCGTTCAGGGGGTGTAGGGTACCGGGTAACGGATCGGTTAAATTTTTTGGTTGGGTCCGGTTAACCCGGCCCGGACCAAGCCCGTCGGTTAACCGGCCCGGATAAGTTTTTTTTAAAAAAAAAAATATTGATATTTGTTAATAGAGCGTATATATGTGAATATATCTTCTATAGACGTGTATATTTAACGTATACATGTGTATATGTTTTATAAATTAGTATATAACTATATATATATATTGTAATGTATTTATATTGTAGTATATTTTATTTAAAGTAGTACATATACATTGAATAGAGCGTATATATGTGAATATATCTTCTATAGACGTGTATATTTAACGTATACATGTGAATATGTTTTATAAATTAGAATATAACTATATATATATATATTGTAATGTATATTGTAGTATATTTTATTTAAAGTAGTACATATACATTAAATGGTGCGTATATATGTGTATATATCTTCTATAGACGTGTATATTTAACGTATACATGTGTATATGTTTTATAAATTAGTATATAACTATATTTATATATATATATATATATATATATATATATATATATTGTAATGTATATATATTGTAGTATATTTTATTTAAAGTAGTACATATACATTGAATGGTGTGTATATATGTGTATATATCTTCTATAGACGTGTATATTTAACGTATACATGTGTATATGTTTTATAAATTAGTATATAACTATATATATATATATATATATATATATATATTATAATGTATATATATTGTAGTATATTTTATTTAGAGTAGTACATATACATTGAATAGAGCGTATATATGTGAATATATCTTCTATAGACGTGTATATTTAACGTATACATGTGTATATGTTTTATAAATTAGTATATAACTATATATATATACATACATATATATATATATATATATTGTAATGTATATATATTGTAGTATATTTTATTTAAAGTAGTACATATACATTGAATAGAGTGTATATATGTGAATATATCTTCAATAGACGTGTATATTTAACGTATACATGTGTATATATTTTATAAATTAGTATATAACTATATATATATATATATATATATATATATTGTAGTACATTTTATTTAAAGTAATACATATACATTGAATGGTGCGTATATATGTGTATATATCTTCTATAGACGTGTATATTTAACGAATACGTGTGTATATATTTTATAAATTAGTATATAACTATATAGATATATATATTGTAATGTATATATATTGTAGTATATTTTATTTAAACTTCAAAGTAGTACATATACATTGAATGATGCGTATATATGTGTAATTCTGTATATGTGTATATATTTTTTAAATTCTAATGTAGTATATACTATATATATAGTATATATATATTGTTTAACGTATTTAAAATGTATATAGGTGGGTATATATAGTGTACTTTGAAATTTTTTTATTTTTTTATTTTTGACCGGGTTTAGGTGGGTTTGATCGGGTTGAATTAAGTGGGCCGGGTTAGGGTTATTTTAAAAAATTTCACTGTTGAGCCCGGCCTGGCCCGACCCGGCCCACTTAACCCCAACCTAAACCCGCCCCGGCCCACAACCCGGATAAATTTAAAGGACTGGTTCTGGGTTGACCCGGCCCGGCCCACTTAACAGCCTTAGGTGAAGGGCAAAAAGTTCAAATTACTTTTTCACACTTTTAATAGAATCACACTTTTAATATAACTAGTTTAGGCGTACACGCCTCGCGCGTGTACCTCACTTTATTTAGTTCAAACATTATACTAAATAGGATATTGTTTAAATAATAAAGATGAATACAATAATTAAATTCAACATCTTTTGAAGAATTTATTTAATTAAATCTAAACTTTGCCAAAAAAAATTGTCAAAGTTGATCGACATTCATCTACCACCTGTAAACTGTAACAAAATAATACGATGACAGAGACATCAAACAATATAATTAAGTCTAACCTATACACAAATTTTTTTCTCAAAGTCGTCTGACACTTATCTACCATCTGTAAATTATAACAAAATAATACGATAATAGAGATACTAAAAGAATACAACTAAACTTAACTTTTACACAAATTTTTTTATCAAAATATAGATATAAAAACAATACAATTAAACCTAACCCTTGCCTAAAAAATTTCTCAAAGTCGACTGAAATTCATCTACCACCTGTAAATTACTTGAATGAAAATAAAAAAGATATTTATGGATACACGTTGAATTCTATTATTAAGCATCCACCAATCTAGACATGCAATTGAATCAAGCTAAATGAGCATCAATCATATTTTTCCAATAAGTAAATCGATTTCTTCTGTAGTTTAATGCGCATCTCAATATTTATAGAAGTATTTGCTTAATACAGTCTTATTTTAGAGTATTTCTCTATCCCTTTTAGGAGTATTTTTCTAATTGATCACTATAAAAAAAAAATTAATTGATTCTCCTTCCATATATTTTAGGAGTCTCATATATTTTAGAAATCTGATTAATATAATATAAAAAAAAAAAGTCAAACTATTTGTACCCATTAAAAATATAGATATACTTTTTTGTTTCATACTTCTTTTTTCTTTTATAATAGAATACTTTTAAATTGAATTGCTTAAAATCAATATCTTACAAAACAATATTATTTAAAAAAATTATTTTTAGACTGAAAATAAAAGGTGCATTTGTATACATATAGAAAGTTTTCAAAAGTTACCTTTAATAAACAAAGATGTAAAAGAACTTTTTTCTATATATTTTAGGGGTCCTTAATTCAAATATATTTCTTTTTATATATTTTAAGAATTCAGTTAATATTATACATATAATTAAAATAAAAATAGTGAAAAGACGATTTTATCAAAACTTTTAATGAAGGGTAAAATGTTCAAATTACTTTTCTAAGGTCTTCACACTTTTAATATATTATAAATATAGATATAGATTATAGATTATAGATTATAAATATAGATAATAGATTATAGATATAGATTATAGATAGAGATTAGGTAGGTTCTCTATAAAATTAGTTATAAATAGTGATGATAACATTCCAGGTTCCTTTTAATTATACTAATTGATAATTTTCATAACAATATCAAGCCTATTGAATTGTGTTAATATAATAATTCGGTGGAATCATATATTTATATTCCCGAAACAACTTTTTTTATAATCATGATTATTTTTGGCGTTGTCATTTTTCTTACGACAAATATTGTTTTGGCATGAGGAGAAATAAGATTTAAGAAATCTAGCAAAAGGAGAATAATCAAAAAAATTTAAACCCTCGTATTTATTAATTTATTTTATTTATTAAGATTCTTTTCATATATTTTAGGATTCTTTAATTTAATAAAATATTTATTGAAGAAAAAAAGGTGAAAAGACGATTTTATTTAAAGAGAGACTTTTAATGAAGGGTAAAAAGGACAAACGTCAATTATAAGGGTCTTCACACTTTTAATATAATAGAGATAGAAATAGAGATGGAGATGGAGATAGAGATAGAGATATAGATATAGATATACATATAGATTATAGATTATAGATTATAGATATAGATATGGATATATCTAATATTTTTTATTAATTGATTATTCCATTTTATAATACTAGTGGTTTATAAATACCTAGTCCTTATGAATATTTAAATTTCAAAATGAATATTTGTTTTCAATTTTTAATTGTGAAATCTTTCAAATCATTAGTCTACCATAAATTAATAGATTCTTTTTAATAATTATAATGTCGATCTTCTTTTACAAATTTTAGTCTAATAGGTTATCTGACTTGCCTATCTGCCTTCTCACTCATTTTTTTTTTTTGTCAAAACTCTAGTCCAATATCTTTTTTCCTTTTTTAGATGTCAAAACTCTAGTCCAAACATTAGTTCTTTCACGTATTTCTTATATTATGTAAACTCTTTGAATGTGTTTTTCAGCGGACCCCAAAGAAACGTGTTAAGAACATTAGTTCTTTCACGTATTTTTTTATGTAAACTCTTTGAATGTGTTTTTCAGCGGACCCCAAAGAAATGTGTTAAGATATTGCTTTATCAAATGTAGAAATGCATGTTATACTATGATTTTATGAGGAACATTGAACGTTGGCTTGGGGATTTTACTGAGCAAGTGGAATTTGAGAGAAGGAGAGACTTGAAAAGATTTCATGAGTAACACTGAACGTTGGTTTGGTGATTTTACTGAGCAAGTGGAATTTGGGCGAAGGAGAGATTTGAAAAAGACTTCTTGTGTAGTGATTTACTTTTTCTTTGTTTTAGTAGGATAAAAACAGCCGAAACAAAGACGCTCTCAATAAATTAATGATCTAAAGATAAATTTTAATTCGAGGCTTTAAAAATATATACATATATATAATAAACAAAAAGTTAATGCTGCATTTTTTTGTTATAATTATTTTTTAAGTTTAGTATTATATTTACATAGTAATATTATTGTTTATAATAGTAAGGATTGATTCAAATTAATAAAATATTAAACAATGTATTTTCAAGATGTTATTGTAAATATATTATTTATCATTATAAAGATTTGAGTAGTTTAATTCAAAGTTTTAAAATATTTTTATTGAATGATGATTTTTTTTTTAACTATATTCGATATTGTTAACAAGAAAATAAATTCATAAAATTAATAATTAAATTTTTTTTGAGGCCTAAAACAAAGGCTTTACGAGCCTCACCATTGAGCCACCCTTGACTGATAGCTGTTTGATTGCCGGAATAAGAATACTAACTTCACTTCGTATGCTACGATATCTTTAATAGTTCAATTAACTCCTGGATTTAGAATTTCAATTCGTTTGTAGTTCTAGTTGTTGCGTCACGTTTGCATTAAAGTACTTCACTAGACTAATTTTAGTAGGATAAAAAGACTAAGTAATCGAATCGGTCTTAGAATTCCATGCATTATATATTGGTGCAAATTTAGTTTATTAGCTATTAGCTGTCCTTCATTTTCCTAATTTCCATAAGATCATGATGAAGATGTTAATCTCATTCTTTCTTGCCCTTCTTCTGCCTTCGCTGACATTTTCGAAACCTGATTCTCCAGTGTTTAATGTTCTTGATTATGGCACAGTTGGCGGTTTATTTAACGATTCAACCAGTGTAATTTATAAACAGTCCATGAACAGATGATGAATTACATAATGTTAGATATTAGGTGATATTAATGGACTAAGAGTTTTTTTTTTTTCATGTTTCTATGTAGGCTTTCATTCTAGCATGGTCAGCAGCATGTACATCATCGTCTCCTTCTTCGATGATGTACGTTCCTTCTGGCCATAAGTTCTTGCTTCACCCCTTGATATTTAGCGGCCCTTGCTTATCACCGGACATCACTATTGTGGTACGTATTTGGTTATGTAATTAGATTGTACCCAATTCTTATCAATTTTTTTGACAAAATTAAATAGTTCCCACCTTGATTTACTGAATTTGCAGATAAATGGAACTATACTTGCACCAGTTATACCTTCAAAATGGAGGTGTATCGCTGATCTTTGTGATAAGTGGATTTCTATTAAAGATGTTGATGGTCTTACTGTACGTGGGAGTGGAAGAATCAGTGGTCTGGCACCCGGATGGTGGGATGTTGTGGTAAGTCAATTCAGTAGATTTTATTGGGTTTACACCAATTTATTTAAAAGGTATTTCTAACAGATTTTGTTTACCTCTATTTCCAGGACAACATGAGGCCAACTGTAAGTTTTCGATGCTCTGAAAACCTTTCATAAACATGACTTATGGCAGCCTATATTTGGCATTTAATAACGGAATTCTTTTGTAGGCTCTCGAAATCGCACACTCTAAAAACATTAGTCTAAGCGGACTGAGATTTATGGACAACCCCCGCACGCATGTTCATCTAAATAATGTGACATCTGCCAGAATCTTTAACATAACCATAGGTGCCGCACTAAAAAGTCCTAGCACTGATGGCATTCATGTTTCGGACAGCAGAGATGTTTCCATTGACCATTGTCGAATTACAACGGGTAATTTTGGATATATATTTGGATATATATGGATAATAAACTCTTTGTAGTAATTCTGATTTTTGTAAAGATTGTGCAATATACTCTTAACAAATGCAGGTGAAGATTGTATATCAATTGTAGATGGATCTTCCAATCTGAAAATCAGCAACATAATATGCGGACCAGGGCCTGGTGGTATAAGGTGAGTTTTATCTAGTCCTCGCTTCTGTTGGCCTCTTGAATTTAATTTCTGTGTTGAAGATACAATGTAAACCGGATTCAAATGCAGTGTTGAAAAGCATGGATCTGCTGGCAACATTGAAAATATTCTTGTCAGTGACGTTGTGTTCATAGACACTAGAAAAGGTACTCAGATAAAGACGATGGAGAAGGTAAAGTGTTACTGTATTAATTTAAACACTTATCATCATAATCTAAATCAATTTTGAGCTTGGATAATCTGAAAAAGAGTCAATTATGTGTAAATTGAGTTAAAAAGATTGAGGAGCCTAAATACTATAATCTTTTGTTTTTGCTATATCAGGGAGGCAAAGGGCATGTTAAGAACATCATTTTTGAGAGAATACTGTTGCAAGATTGTCGTTACCCTATTAGTATCGATCAGTTTTATTGTGATAAAGAACATTGTACTGGAAATGTCGGTAACTTCTACTTACAATTACAATGTTTATGCTTCTCGTGAAATTTGACTTCTTAAAACATTTAGTTGGTCACTGGTTGTTGCAGAATTCAGCAGTACAGGTTAGCGGTGTTACCTTCAGAGAGATACTTGGAACATCCCGAGGGGAATTTGCCGTGCAGCTGGTTTGCAGGAAATCACTTCCCTGCACGGGTATATTATTCGAGGATATAAACATCTACTCCGATTTGAAAGATATGGCTAAATCGTTAACAGCTAATGCTAAAGGAGTCATCAGGGGTCAAAACATTCCTGAAACTCGCTTCAACAACCCACGCCATTAATTGGCGGATTAACTTCCAATTTTCCCGTATCACGCCTGAATTCACCAAGTAGTCGTTTCAGCAATTGTTCTTATGTTAGTGTAGTACTAATTAGTTTCTGAATTATGTGCATCTCCCCAGTAGAAATTAAAGTTGCTGCTTAGTGTGGAAGTTTTTTTTGGCGTGAAGGAGTTTTATAACGTGGGGAATTTCAATTTTTCTATATATGCAAAGTAGTTTATTTTTACCGTACTTGCACGGCATAGTTTTTTGATGGAGGGACCCCCTTGCGTTCTACCTAGCTCCTCCACTGACCGGAAGTTTTAGCCTTGTTGTATTGTATTCACTCTTATATTTATGCACGGATGTTTGAGCTTAACCTCAATATTGTTGAAGTTATTAATAATGAGGTCTGACAATGAGAATATAATACAAGTAATAACTGGAAATAAGCACAAAGAAGGATAAGTTAGTAGTAACTGCTGCTCCTGATTTAAATGGATATTCTGACATGACTTGTGGGAACAATGCTATCGCTCTTGATTTCGACTTATTACTGGCAAAACCGATTAAAATGATGGACAATTCAAACAGCTTATAAGTTGGTACCAATCATGTGACCAATCGGCTTCCACTTTGTCCATAATTTTTTTGTAAGCCGCAGTATCAAATCAAAATCTTAATTGTTTGATTTTACGCCCACAATATCAAATCAAAATCTTAATTGTTTGATGTTTGATTTTACCTCTTTGATTCTAGGGAAAAGGATTATTTATTCTTTTACTATTGAAACAAATATCAAATCAAAATCTTAATTGTTTGATTTTACCTCTTTGATTTTATCTAGGGAAAAGGGTTATTTATTTTACTATTGAAAATGATTCTATTATATAATGGTCTATCTATATACTCACTAGAACAACACGATCTTATTAAACAAATTCACGATCTTATTAAACAAATTCATTAAACAAATTCAAATTAAACAAATTCAAGACGATCTTATTAAAGAAATTCATGATTCTATCAGATAATTTTTTAATATATATAAATTCTATGAGATAATTTTTTAATATATATAAATATCCAATTGTATTACCTCTATATATAAATATCCAATTGTATTAGCTTTAATATTAGCAAAAGGGTGTTCCTTTGACTATTTCTTTTTATTTTTATATGATATTCGATAATGAAAATAATGATGAAATTGGGAAGAAATTTAACATTATCACTGGGAAGAAATTTAACATTATCATTATCTAAGACAATGGTAATTCGATATCCATCCCAATATTTAACGAAAATTTAATATGAGGCCTTAAATTATCACTAATACAAAGATTTACTAAGAAGTTCTAAAATATTTTTATTAAAGAGTAGATAGTTCCTTTTTTTAATTAACTTGAATTTTGTACCTTTTTATATTTTACAACTTTATATTATTTTAAGTAAAATTAAAATTAGAAAATTTATATTAAATTTTTTTAGGGCTTCAAAATTTTGAGGCCTAAAACAAACGTTTTGAAAGCCTTACCCTTGAGTCACCCCTCAATCCATGCCATTCTTTATAGTATATCCATTTGGCAGTTACCACTAAATCAAACATATCCTAATCCAATATTTGCTTTATTCTTATCAAATCTCTCTTTATTTACTTTATTGTGTCACGTTTGAATTAAAATACTTTATTAGATTAGTTACGTTTTAGTAGGATAAAAATAATCAAATGAGTCCTTGAATTCAATGCATTATACATTGGTGCAAATTAAATTCACTCGCTACTACTTTTCTGTGATCACTAACTTAAGCTCTCATTCATTTAAGGAATTTCCATATTAATCTCATTCTTTCTTGCTCTACTTCTGCCTTCACTGATATTTTCAAAGCCTGATTCTCCAATGTTTAATGTTCTTGATTATGGTGCAGTTGGCAATGGATATAACGATTCAACCAGTGTAATTTATAAGCAATCCTTGAATAGATTATGAATTCCATAATTACTAGGTGGTATTAATGGACTAAGTTTTTTTTTTTATTTGTTTTTTTATAGGCTTTCAACTTAACATGGGCAGCAGCATGTACATCATCGTCTTCTTCTCCAACAATGTACGTTCCTTCTGACAATACGTTCTTGGTTCACCCATTGATGTTGCGCGGCCCTTGCTTATCACCGGACATCACTATTGTGGTACGTATTTGGTTATGCATTATGTAAATTTACTGCCAATTCTTGTTCTTCATATTTTATTTTATTTTGAATCTAATTAATTATCTCCCACCTTAATGCATGTACTGATTTTGCAGATAAATGGAACGATAATTCCACCATACAGAGGTTGGAGATGGAGGTGGATCGACACTCATTGTATTAAGTGGATTTGTATTAAAAATGTTAATGGCCTTTCAGTACGTGGGAGTGGAAGAATTATCTATGGTGAGCCACCTGAATGGTGGGAAGTTCAAGTAAGCCAATTCAGTAGATTTTATTAGGTCGATGTTTATTTTAAGGGTACTTCTAACAGATCATTTTATTTACATCTATTTCCAGGATCGCATGAGACCAACATCTCTGATGCCCCTACCCAAAATTATAGCAACACAGGTGCACCATTATTTTAAGATAAATATATAAGATTTCATAGTGACAAGACTTGGCTGGCAAAATTTTTAACTTATTCTTTTAAACTTTAGTTTTGTTTTTGCATTTAAAACGATGGTAACTAGGATTTGACCCCGCGACATATACTTTAAAACTATACACATAATATATCGAGTTTATACATAAAATCTCTGACTGTGGGTTTTGGATTCTATGGAAACATTTCATACACATAGTAAGTTTTTTTTTTTCTAAAAAAAAAATAATGACTTATGACAGCATGTATTTGGTAGTATTTAATAATGGAATTCTTTTGTAGGTTTTCGAAATTGCACATTCTAAAAACATTAGTCTAAGCGGACTGAAATTTATGGACAGCCACAACACGTCTGTTCATTTGAATAACGTGACATCTGCCAGAATCTTTAACATAACCATAGCAGAATCAAGTTATAACGCTGACGGTATTCATGTTTCGGACAGCAAAGATGTTACCATTGATCATTGTCGAATTGCTGCAACTGGTAATTTTGAATATACATTTATGTGGATAAACTCCTTGTAGTTATATTCTTATTTTCACGAAGATGGCGCTAAATATTGTTGAAAAATGCAGTGGGTGATTGTATATCGATTGTAGATGGATCTTCCAATCTGAAAATCAGCAACATAGTATGCGGAACAGGGGGCGGTATAAGGTTAGTTTTATCTCCTCACTTTTGTTGGACTCTTGAATCTAATTTTTGAAGATGCAATAGTAATTTAATCTAAACTGGATTCGGATGCAGTGTTGGAAAGCTTGGATCTGCTGGCAACATTGAAAAATATTGTTGTCAGTGATGTTGTGTTCATAAACACTAGAAATGGTGCTCAGATAAAGACGATGGGGAAGGTAAAGTGTTAATTTGACCTTGGATTATCTGAAAAAGAAATCAATCGTGTGTAAATTGAGTTAAAAAGATTTGAGCAGCCTAAATATATGGTCGTTTGACAATTTTTTGTTTTTGTTTAATCAGGTAAGCAAAGGGCACGTTAGGAACATCAATTTTGAGAGAATACCGTTGAGAGATTGTCGAAACCCTATTAGTAGTATCAATCAGTTCTATTGTGGAACATGTAGGTAACTTCTATTTACAATTACAACGTTCTGCTTCTGGTGAAATCGGCTTCTTAGACATTTAGTTGTTCAGTGGTTGTTACAGAAATCAGACGTACAGGTTAGCGATATTACTTTCAGAGAGATATTTGGAACCTGCCGTGCAGCTGGTTTGCAGGACGTCACTTCCCTGCACGGGTATATTATTCGAGGATATAAACATACATTCGGATTCCAAAGAGGAGGCTAAATCGTATACAGTTAATGCAAAAGGAGTCATTAGGGGTCAAAACATTCCTGAAATTAGCTTCGATAACCAGCTGGCGGATCAAGTTCCAACTTTCTTGATTTACGCCTAAATTTTATCGAGTAGCATTTGTATATCAATAGTCGTTTCAGCAAGTGTTCTTATGTTAGCGGAAAGTTTTTAGCCTTTCAATTATGTTTTGTCTTGTAACTGCTGTGGGAGCGAGCTAGGACTTTTACAATCCTTTGTAAAGGGGGTGCCGAATTTTCTATATATTCAAAGTATTTCAGTTTTCTCTTGCATGCATGCATGGTATAGTTTTTTTTTGATGGAAGAGATTCGATTGAACCCTCTTGTGTTCTATCTAGCTCCCCACCCATACTGGCTGGAACTGGAAGTTCTAGTCTTCTGTGTTGTATTCTCTTATATCTATACAGGAATGTTCGAGCTTAATCTTAGTATTGTGAAGTTATTAATAATGAGGTCAGAAACAACATAATAAAACCAAATTGTGCTTTAATACTTTGACAATGAGAATATAAGGAAAACGACATTAAGAATAATAAAGCAGATAATAGAGGGCGATGATTGAGAAATTATGTAAGAGATAGAGAAAATTTTTACTTATCCGATATGATCTTCAAAAAACAGTGATGAATAACTGTATGTTGGGTTGGAAATCGAGAGGGCGTCATGCGGAAGCTATTAGTTGCAAACCATTGTGGTGACAATTCAGAAGACACATAAAACAATACTAAAAAGCTTAATATTATTATATTATTTGGCCAATTGGCCTACGTATAAAATCTAATATTAAAAAGCATAAAACTAACGAGAGAGAAAATCTCCCCCTAAAAAAATAATATTAAAAAGTATAAAATTAAAAAAATAATATAAAAAAGTATAAAACTAATGAGAGAGAAAATCTCCCCCTAAACGAAACTCCTACATTGCGGATGTTATTATGTTATGGTATGAGAAAGTTTCTATTTATAGATGTCCAAAACCTTTCCTCCAAGAAAGAGGTTTGTCAAATAAGGAAAAGTAAAAGTATTCATGGTTACTTTTATTTTTCTTACAACTTAAATTTGGTAAGAAAATCGGAGCAAAAATCCTAACAATAACAAGATTAATGGATAAGTTAGTCATAATTGCTTTGGACAGATGAATGAGGTGGGTCTCGGAATTGATTCTCTTATGATCAAATAAGTCTTTGATTTAACCAACCTGACGAGTTGACTCTTGTGGTGAAAAAGTCTTTATTTCTGGTATATTTTTACAAATACATTTCATCATTGTAACAGATACACGCGATATGCAGTGTATATATGTTGGACTTTTACACAATAACTTACACTTGTGGGGTGCAATGTTATGGCTCTTGATTTCGACTTATTACTTGCAAATTACTCCGAATATTAAGCTTCGATTTCCATTTGTTCCTTGCTCGAAAATGGGCAATTTCAACAGCTAGGTTGGTACCAATCATGTGACTTGAACTTTGTCCATAATCTTTTGTAGGCCATAATATCAAACCAAAACCTTGTTTGATTTTACCTCTCCAAGAGTAGAGAGGTGTATACATCTAGGGAAAAGGGTCACTGTTTACATCTCTATAATTGAAAAAAATTTAATAGTGCTTTTTTGCTATACTATCGATTTATATATGTTAATGTTATTGTATACTATTATTTTAGCCAAAATAGCATGCCAACTCACCACACCAACCTTTCTTCTTCCACCCTCCATCCCATTATGTATAAGATCATAATGGAGAACGTCATAAAAAAGAAATACAAAAAGAAAAAATTGCCAAAGTCAACTAGGATAATAAGGTGACCTTATTAAACACATTCATGATACATACTGTTCCAGGTAATTTTCAAACATACATTACTCAACTTGTATTAGTCTTATAACAATTATATAATTTTGACATAAAGCACCAGGGGATCTTTAGACAATTTCTTTTATTTTAAGTAGGTCTTTTTTTTTTTAAATGGAGGGAGTATCTAATATGCATTTGGCATTTACTTCTACATAGTTTTCTTAGTTTTTGTCAACTTCGTCCATGACTTTGTGATACTCGATAATAATTGATGTGATACTCGATAATGATTGAAATTGGGAAGAAATTTAACAAAGTCATATCCTAAGCCAGTGGTATATATCCATTTGTTAGTTACCACAAAAAATCAAACATATCCTAATCCATTATTTACTATAATCTTATCAAACCTTTTCATAATTGGAAATTTTTTTAACATTGTCATATCCTAAAGCAATGGTATCCATTTGACAGTTACCACTAAATAAAATATATCCTAATCCAATATTTATTTTATCCTTATCAAACTTTTCTATAATGGTATCATTAATTTCCAATTTTGTTAATGATTATAGCGCGTTGCTTTTATGTTGGTTAGATCTAATAGTTATTGTAATTTTGGTGAATTTTCACATATAACATATTTTGCATCTAAAGTAGTACTAGATTGAGATGAATTTAATATCGCAAATATACATATTTTTCTTATCTTTTTGTGCCCAATTACTGGCACAATTATCTGTTGTTTTTTCAATGTTTTCGGGTATAAGAATTTGTAATTTGACACAATAACTTCAACACTAGTTCAAGTTTAAAACAAGAACACTATGAAGTACAACAACACCCTCAACACAAGATCAAAGTGATCTTTCTAAGAAGTGTGTTTTATTTTTTCAGAAATTAAGATGAAACAGAAATGTAAAGTCAAGTCCCCCGACTTCACGGAGTGTCCTTAAGGAATAATTTCCCTCACTGTACCCGAGGTTTTGGAATCTTCCTCCCAGGATAAAATTACTTTCAATCCAACTATAGTGGTACCTCAAATAATTGGATTCGTCGAACTCACTCAACGATTTGATTGATCACAAGGAATGTTTTGAAGACAAGAAGAGTTTGTATTTCAAAAAAAAAAAAAATCATTCCTAAACCTGTGGATAAATGTAGGTTTATATAGCCATCAAATGCCCCTTTCGAAAGGTGGAAATGGTTCATCCGAAAAGGTATATCCTTTGGAAGAGTCATGTTTGTTCATTCGAAACATTGTGTCTTTTTCTGAACAGACACAACTATCTGAACAGTCACTCCTTTTCCAAAATAATATGTCTTTTCATAAAAGGTTGTGTCAAACCATTTTTCATTCACACCAATTGAACCCAACAATACCCCACATGAATGGGGAATGGCTACTTTTTCATAAAATTTTACGGACAAGTATGTGATCATTAAGAAAAGATTGATTACATCTAGATAAGTGGGTTTTCCTTTGAACTTTTCGTAGTAAACATGTATCGGATGCACTCGGTCAATCGGTAGATTTGATATCTTTGAACCGTCAAGCTTTAATGTACACCTAGACAACACATGTCACACAACCAGCCTTTTACCATTGATGGTTCTCACGATTTTGTTCTTTTCAGCCATGAACACGTCCCGATTTCATGAGAGCTTAGAGAATAGGTCTTTACTAACATTCTCCTTGAACCGGCTTCCACTTCGCCCTCACATAGGTGATTTCTAAACGGTCTATCCTATAGATTAAACTATTTGGTCAAATCTGTCAAATTTAGATAATCATTAAAAGACTTTTCACCTTAAATCTTATCCTTGTTTACTAAACATTGTCTACATCACGAGAATGGGTTGGTATTTTGACAATGTTGAACCTGTCAGACACAACTTTATTTGATCTCCTTGAACCTAGCTCTTGGGATCTCCAGTCTGCTAGGTTGAGTTACCGTCATGCTGACTTGTCCTAGGCCTTAAACCCATTTCCTTGGATATTCTCTCAACTCCTTCTCTAGATAGACCTTTTGTAAGTGGATCTGACACATTATCCTTTGACTTCACGTAGTAAACAGTGATAATTCCACTAGAGAGAAGTTCTCTAACGGTATTATGTCTCCGTCTTATGTGACGAGATTTACCGTTGTACATCATGTTCCCTGCCCTACCTATCGTCGCTTGGCTATCACAGTGTATACATACTGGTGCCACTGATTTGGGCCAATAAGTAATATCTTCCAAGAAATTCTGGAGCCATTTTGCTTCTTCACCGTCTTTATCTAATGCGATAAATTCAGATTCTATTGTAGATCAAGCAATACAAGTCTATTTGGATGATTTCCAAGAGACGGCTCCTCCACCGATAGTAAATACATATCCACTCGTGGATTTTACTTCGTTTGATCCGGTGATCCAATTTGCATCACTATATCCTTCAAGTATCGTGAGATATTTATTATAATGCAAAGCGTAGTCTTGAGTGTATTTAAGATACCCCCAAACTCTTTTCATTGCCATCCAATGAGTTTTATTAGGATTATTCGTGTACCGACTCAATTTACTTATAGCGCATGCTATGTCTGGTCGTGTACAGTTCATTATATACAATAAATATCCCAATACTCTTGCGTACTCCAATTGTGAGTCACTTTCACCTTCATTCTTTCGAAGTGCAAAGCTCACATCCAATGGAGTCTTGACAATACCAAATTCCATATACTTGAATTTTTCAAGTACCTTTTCGATGTAATGAGACTGAGACAATGCCAACCCTTGTGGAGTTCTATGGATTCTTATCCCTAAGATCACATTGGCAACTCCAAGGTATTTCATATCGAACTTGCTCTTGAGCATTCGTTTCGTTGAATTTGTGTGTGAAATGTCTCTACTGATGATCAACATATCATCCACATATAAGCACACAATGACTTGGTGATTTGGAGTGTCTTTAATATAAAAACATTTATCACATTCATTAATTTTGAATCTGTTTGCCAACATGGTTTGGTCAAACTTTGCATGTCATTGTTTAGGTGTTTGTTTTAGTCCATAAAGTGATTTAACAAGTTTACGCACCTTATTTTCTTTTTCTGGAACCACAAAACCCTCAGGTTGTTCTATGTAAATTTCTTCCTCTAATTCTCCATTTAAGAATGCGATTTTCACATCCATTTGATGGATTTCAAGACCATATACCGCCGCCAAGGCAATTAACATTCGAATCGACGTTATTCTTGTTACCGATGAGTATGTATCAAAGTAATCAGGCTTTCTTTTTGTTTGAAGCCTTTTACTACAAGTCTTGCCTTGTATTTGTCAATAGTACCATCCGCTTTCATTTTTCTTTTGAAGATCCATTTATATCATAAAGATTTGTTTCCTTGAGGAAGATCAATCAACTCCCACGTATGGTTGCTTAAGATTGAATCAATCTCACTATCAATTGTCTCTTTCCAAAAGAAAGAGTCCGAAGACGCCATCGCTTTCTTAAATGTTTGAAGCTCATTTTCTAAGAGAAATGTTACAAAATCCGATGCAAACGAAGTTGACGTTCTTTGACGTGTAATCCATCTCGGATTCTCATCGTTATGTACATCCTCACTTGGTTCATCTCGAGGTCGTTTAGACCTTCCACTAGACTGTTCATGTCTAGTTTTATACGGGTAAATGCTTTCAAAGAATTCAATATTATCTGACTCAAATACCGTATTTTCATTAATATCCGGATGTTCGGATTAATGAACCAAAAATCGACATGCTTTACTACTTTTAGAATATCCTATGAACACGCAGTCCACCGTCTTAGGTCCTATCTTAACCTTTTTTGGCATCGAAACTTGGACCTTTGCTAGACACCTTCACACTTTAAAATATTTCAAGTTGGGTTTTCTTCCTTTCCATTTTTAATAAGGAATTGATTGTGTCTTACTATGGAGAACTCTATTAAATATACGGTTGGCTGTAAGGATAGCCTCCCACCATAAGTTTTACGGTAAACCTGAACTTATAAGTAGGACATTCATAATTTTCTTTAAAGTACGATTTTTTCTTTCCGCAATTCCATTAGATTTAGGTGAATATGGGGCCATAATTTGATGGACAATTCCATTCTCTACACATATTTCGGCTAAGAGAGATTCATATTCTTCTCCCCTATTACTTCTTATAGTTTTATTTTTTTCTCTAACTGATTTTCAATTTCAGTTTTGTATTGCCTAAACGCATCTATTGTTTTATCCTTACTATTTAGCAAGAAGACATAACAATATCTAGTGCAATCATCAATAAAAGTTATGAAGTACTTTTTTCCACCACGTGATGGTGTTGACTTCATATCACAAATATCAATGTGGATTAAGTCTAAGGGATTGGAATTCCTTTCAATGGACTTATACGGATGCTTAGCATACTTTGATTCCACACAAGTTTGACACTTTGATTTATTGCACTCAAAGTTTGGCAAAACTTCTAAGTTAATCAGTTTTCGTAGTGTTTTGTAATTAACATGGCCTAGTCGTTCATGCCACAAATCAGGAGACTCAAGCAAGTAAGAAGAATTTGAACTTTTATTGATTTCAACATTCATTACATTCATTTTGAATTGGCCCTCATTGAGGTAGTCTTTTCCTACATACACTTCTCCTTTACTAAGTATAATTTTTCGGAAACAAATACACATTTGAATTCGTTCTTGTCTAGAAGTGAAACAGAAATCAAGTTCTTTCGCAACTCAGGAACATACAAGACATTGTTAAGTGTCAACACTTTGCCGAAAGTCATCTTCAAGCACACTTTTCATGTTCCTTACACTTTTGCAGTAGCGGAGTTTGTTATGTAGATCTTTTCTTCTACTTGAGCCGGAGCGAACGTCGAAAAAAAATCCTTGTTAGCACAAACATGGCGGGTGACACCAGAATCCATCCACCATTCGCGAGGATTTTCCACCATGTTGCATTCGAAAAGCATAGAACACAGATCATCTATTTCTTTCTTAGGCTTAGCCAGATTTGCTTGGTCCTTCTTCTTCCCTTTCTTTGGGGCACGACAATCCGTAGACTTGTGGCCAATCTTGCCACAGTTGAAGTACTTTCTCTTGAATTTCTTCTTGGGTTGATTGCTTTCATTTCCTGCTTTCTTTCGCTTTTTAAAGTTATTTTGGTCATCTTCTACAAAGTTTGGTCTACTCATTGCAGAATTGCCTCTTGGCCTTCTTTCCGCAGCCTTATTATCTTCTTCAATGCGTAGTCGTACAATCAGATCTTCGACTGACATCTCCTTACGTTTGTGTTTCAAATAGTTTTTGAAGTCTTTCCACATAGGTGGTAGCTTCTCTATTATTGCTGCTACTTGAAACGTTTCATTCACAATTAAATCTACAATAAAGTTCACGTGAATACTAAGAACATTTTTAAATTGTTCAACAATGGTATTTGTCAAAATCATACCTTCCGCTAGGAGATCATGGATGATCACTTGTAGTTCCTGCACTTGGAAAATAACAGACTTGTTGTCTATCATTTTGTACTCCAGAAATCTTGCAACAAAGAACTTTTTAGTTCCGGTATCCTCCGTCTTGTACTTCCGTTCTAGTGCTCCCCATAACTCTTTTGCAGTTTTGGTTCCGCTATACACATTGTAAAGGTCATCTTGGAGACCACTCAAGATATAATTCCTACAAAGGAAATCTAAGTGTTTCCAAGCCTCCACAATCACGAAGCGTTCTTTTTCAGAGGTTCCCTCGGGCACCTTCGGAGCTTCCTCAACCGTGAACCTTTGAAGACAGAGAGTTGTGAGGTAGAAGAACATTTTCTGCTACCATCTCTTGAAGTCAATACCCGCAAACTTTTCGGGTTTCTCCGCCGGTGCCATAGCTTGTGGAGCATTAGTACGACTCATCGTGGCAATACTAGTTGCCGCCATAGTCGTTCCAGCATCATGCATTTGACTATCAGTCGTCATTTTCCTGTCACAACAAGACAAAATCTTTAGTGTGTCAAAATACTACTAATAAAGTTGCAGCAACTTTAAACACCTCTTGTTTCTAGTTTAACGATGAAGTTTTTATGACTTTCAATCGTCAACCGAGAGATCTTTAACTTGTGATGAAGATTTTATATCTTCAAATCACTAGTTAAGTTTAAACGGAGTAGAAAGCTAAAAGCTTTAATCTCCAGAAATCAAACAATACAGATTTCGGAAAAAAAAAACTTTAGTGAAAAGAAAATTTCACCAAACAAGCAAAAAAAGATATTTTTTTTTCAAAAATTATTCCTTAAGATTATTGTTTCTCAACGTTCTCGGGTACAAGAATCTGTAATTTGACACAATAACTTCAACACTGGTTCAAGTTTAAAACAAGAACACTATGAAGTACAACAACACGCTCAACACAAGATCAAAGTGATCTTTCTAAGAAGTGTGTTTTATTTTTTCAGAAATTAAGATGAAACAGAAATGTAAAGCCAAGTCCACCGACTTCACGGAGTGTCCTTAAGGAATAGTTCCCCTCACTGTACCCGAGGTTTTGGAATCTTTCTCCCAAGATAAAATGACTTCCAATCCAACTATAGACCTCAAATAATTGGATTTGTCGAACTCACTCAACAATTTGATTGATCACAAGGAATGTTTTGAAGACAAGAAGAGTTTGTATTTCAGAAAATTTTTCATTCCTAAATTAAACCTGTGGATAAATGCAGGTTTATATAGCCATCAAGTGCCCCTTCCGATAGGTGGCAATGGTTCATCCGAAAAGGTGTATCCTTTGGAAGAGTCATGTTTGTTTATTCGAAACATTGTGTCTTTTTCTGAACAGACACAACTATCTGAACAGTCACTCCTTTTTCAAAACAATATGTCTTTTCATAAAAGATTGTGTCCCTTCATTTTTCATTCACACCAATTGAAACCAACATTATCTACTAGTAACAATTAAACCTAAACAAAAATAAAAATGTGTAAGGTATGGTGCGATGAACGATTGAAAAGATATTAGTTGGAAAATCGATTCTCGACCTCTTTTATGAGATATTACTTGTTGTATCAACTCAACCATACTTAGGGATAGATTCATTAAAGTTATGCATGGCAATCGCATGGAAATTACGATGAAGGCCACGAGAATATGGTACTCATTATATAATTGGCAAAACAATTAATATGTAGATCCTGTTTCCACATAAATTAGTTTTCCATTTTATGGGAAAATCTGTATAGGCTGTAGTAGTACCATACACGACACATCGTGGTAACCATTGAACTCTTCGTCTTCATCTAAAGTCAATGCCATTTTTTGCATCAATCAATTTTCTCCCATTAATATATAGACCAAAAAATAAGTAATTTTGATGCCCACTTTATTATTTTGCATAATTATAGTAAAAAAAAATCAAAAATCAAATCTTTATCCGAGACGAACCATATATATGACGTGCTCAGAGGCGGAGCCAACCCTCTTTAGGGGTTCGTTCGAACCTCATTCGACGGAAAAATATATTATTTATACATGATTAAAATTATTTTTTATGTGGTTATAGTAGATGTTGAACCCCCTTCAACTTAGTTTTCTTTAAATATTGAAAACTCTTACTTGAAATCCTGGCTCCGACGTGCTACATAATACTTCATCCAAATAGAGAGAAAAGTGGAGAAAAATGTAGTCCACTTTATTACTGTACCAAACCAAAAAAGAAGGGGGCAAATTATATTTGTCCGTCATAATTACATTCGCAAATTAAATATATACAAAAAGTATTTTATTTTAGATAAAATATATAATATACAATATTTATTATATAAGCATATATAAAAATTATAATTTTTTATTATCATTTTAATAGATGACAATATGATGTCATTTTTCTCAAAAAATTCTCTATCTAATTATATTGACGCTATCACGGGTTCACATTGATGCATATCTATATGGAAGTCCCCCCACCCCCCACCCCCACGCCCCCAAAAAAAAAGAATTAATAATAAATCTTTTGGTGTGTTTTCCTTGTAGGAGCTAGTATTATTTTTCCAAGTAGTTTATATGATGGGTAAAAGTACATGATGGTGAAATGACTTAAGTTTCATTAACCAAGTATGACTATCTTTTATCATTTAACTATAACTATAATTAATTAATTTGCATTCTTATGATCTGAATACTGAGAATACAAATGAAGGGCAAAATTATCCCATTTTGAATTGTTTAAAAGAAAAATCAACTTTTCTCCCCATGTTTTGAAATAACTGTGGGTGTGGAGCATTATTTTTGAGCAAATTGACTTGTGGAAAGGGCATTATCTAACGCCTATGATAAGAATATTGGCAAAATTACTCTTTTTGAATAATTAAAGATATTTTGGACTCTTTTTCTTAAGTTTAATTATTTTTGGACTATTTGATTATTTATTATCAACACAAGGTATTTCTAACCGTCAATACCTTAAAAGCAATACTCCTGAATAATTATAAAGGGGTACCATGAAAGAAGATTATCGTTTGGTGCGAGATATAAGGAATAAGCAGTTTCGAGATAAAATGAAAGATTATTTTACTTACATTTGATTGGAGGTATTAGTTAATATCGGAATAATTTATACCACCATTTATACTATAGAGATGCAATAAGTTATCCCATATGAATGATGGAATGAATTATTTAATTAATTCCAAAATTAATTATCTCAAAATAACTATTTTCTAACGAAACGAATAGTTATAGTGCCTATTAAACTCAAAACAAAGGACAAAAGACTAAGAAAGGTACAAAAATTAATCACCCAGATTTCAAACGTTTCAAAAGCATTTGTTTCTCCAAATTTTTTTTTAGTTTAAACCACCCAGTATTGGGTACCTGCTTTTTAGGAGTCCAATTATATCTTAATTCGCCCCGCGTCGAGCCCTATTTGGGGGAGCTACTGCATTAAAAATAAATGCTGAGCAATACAATTCGAAAAATAAATGAATAATTTATTATTTTTATTAAATACTATTCTAAAGATAGACGGAAGGGCTTAATTCTTATTACTGGAGCAGTACTTATCTAAAAACTCTTTATATTCTCTCCATCTTAAATTATTCGTTTCAAATTTTTAAATTTATTTATTTTATTTTTTCATTAATAAAAAAAAAACAAAGTTTTTTTTGTAATATTTTACGCTTTATATTAATTATTTTTTTAAATTAAATATATTATTAATTATTATTTTTAATTAATATGTTATCTCAATTTAAACGTGTACTTTGGGACGGAGGCAGTATTACCTAAAAATAGAAAAAACTCAATTTCCACGCAGTTTCTGACCTACTTGGGATCCTCGTCTTCATAATATATATAGAGGGTAAAGTCCATAGGTTGAGTTGTGTGTTTCTAGTACTCTACACTTTTTTGATTTTGCTTCATAAGTTGTAAGTCCATTCTCCCCTTTACCCCCCTTACTCAGTCCCTCTGCATGAATATATTAAACATAAGATTCAATTTTTATTTGTTTGTGTAGATGTTGTTGTTTTACTTCCATGGCTTTAAGTTTTTTTGGCCCTTTTGTTTGTTGATTTTTAATACTTACTCTGATTTTGTGATAATAAATGAATTGTTGGATTTTGACACATATATATTAAGAAAAAAACATTAAAGATATGAATTTAACACAACTTTTCACTTTTACCAAAAAAGAAAAAAATTATGTTGAAATACCTTTTCAAAAAGTTAATTGGTTAATTAGGCAAATTTGAAAAAATATTTAAGGATTCACTAATTTTGAAACACCAATAAATATCCATCAATTCACTTACGGAGGGAGTATTTAAAAGTTTCTCTGTTTCTTCCCCCTTTTGATTTGTATGCTGTATTTATGCATCGTTGTGAGAAAGGCTGTTCAGGTTCTGTAATGCCGTCGATTTTACTTCCTTGTGCTTCTCTCTCTGAAAAGCGTTTTGTTGGGTTTCATGAGGTTTAATTATTTATTTATTTATTTATTTATTTATTGTTAACCATGGTGTCCAGGCCAGTACCTCGACTAAATCCCCACGATACTTGTCACGTTCCACTAGATATCTGTCCACCAAGGCTAGGTTTGATGAGGCTTAATAGGTTAAAAAGTTAGTATTAAACAGGCTATTTAGTTGTAAGAAAAAATTGTTTGGTTAAATTATTTTTTTTACCTTTCAAGAGAATTGACAGGTAACTGCAACTTCAGTGTTAATTGGTGGGATATGGCTTTCATTATTGTTGGCATATCAATGGTTAGATTTAATATTTCTGTGTTTTCTAGCCCATGATGTAAAGCCTTCAACCCCCCCGCTCTGCCACATATTTTTGTTTTTACTCCTCCTTAGGAGCTCCCGCCTCCCCGCTTTGCGCCCTTGGTGACTTGAACACCCACGACCTCAAGGTCGGAGGTGTAGGGTGGGTACCTTCTGTCACATAATTTGCATACCCAAAAAGTTATTTTTGAAAAACATTTCAAAAAGGTTGCCTTCCCCATGTCCTGTTATGCTAGAGAAGGGGAAACCAGGGAAAGACTGAATCAGAAGCTCTAAATTAATCCATTTTGAATTCTGAAGAACTAAACTTGGGGTTTTGTTTTGTCTAATTTTTTGTTTGACAAATTTCTAGAAGGTTGAACTTTTCTACTGGAAATCTGAAATTTTCTTGTTAATGTTACAGGGAAAAGTATACTTGATCTAATTTATTTTGATGTTATTTGAGCTGGTTTAGTGGGTCACTATGTGGACATCGTCTGGACTTAATACGCTTAATATTCGTTGTTTGTGCTGTCCTTCCAGAAAATGGGCAATTTGTTCTGCTGTGTTCAAGTTGATCAATCAACGGTTGCGATTAAGGAGCAATTTGGCAAGTATCAGGATGTGCTTGAGCCAGGGTGCCACTGTGTACCTTGGTTCCTTGGAAGCCAGTTGGCTGGTCATCTCTCCCTCAGGGTGCAGCAACTAGATGTGCGCTGTGAAACCAAGACTAAGGTCTACTTTTTTTTCCTAATCACGGAGCACGGTTTAATTTTAGCATTAACTTAGTAGCTGTAAGTTTATCCAAATTAACTTGTTATGCTAATACATTTATAGCAATAATTTTCAGGATAACGTCTTTGTCAATGTTGTTGCATCAATTCAGTATCGTGCCCTGGCAGACAAAGCTAATGAAGCATTCTACAAGCTAAGTAACACTAAGGGTCAGATTCAGGCATATGTTTTTGATGGTCGGTAACTATACTTTCACTTTATTTAGATCTGATGATTTATTTCCTGCAATGTTTGCTCATTTGACTAATTTAATAAGATACGATAGATTTTGACTTTTCTGTTCTTTATTTTGTCAGTCATAAGAGCGAGTGTTCCAAAACTCAATCTTGATGATGTATTTGAGCAAAAAAATGAAATTGCTAAGTCTGTTGAGGAGGAACTTGAGAAAGTAAGTGGATTCTTGACGATTTTTCATGGGAATCGTTGATCTTATTCTTTAATTTGATCATATAAGTGCTTTCTTGCTCTTTTACAGGCTATGTCTGCTTATGGATATGAAATTGTTCAGACCCTTATAGTTGATATAGTACCAGATGAGCATGTAAAGAGAGCTATGAATGAAATCAATGCTGGTAAATATAAATCCTTTACTCTGATTAAGCCTACCTTACATGCTTACTGTTTTTCAACTGTTTTAGTAGAGAGGAACATACAATCCAGTTGACTGATTTTTCATTTACCATGATAATGATCTTTTTGTGGATAAACATATTTAAACAAGGATGCAAAACATTGCAGTTTTCTGTTTTGCTTAGTATTTTGGTGCGTACACACAGACTCAAAGGCTTTGAGGGTGGTAATTCGGGAATTTTAGTTTGCTGAACTGAAAATTTTGATATTCTTGTTCAGTCTTCCAGCTATTTTTAATGTCCTAACTATCTTCAACTCTACAGCTGCTCGTCTGAGGGTGGCTGCTAATGAGAAGGCAGAGGCTGAGAAGATTTTGCAAATTAAGAGGGCTGAAGGGGAGGCTGAGTCTAAGTATCTCTCGGGATTAGGTATTGCGCGACAACGTCAAGCCATTGTGGATGGTCTGAGAGACAGTGTGCTAGGATTTTCAGTCAATGTTCCTGGAACTACAGCAAAGGATGTTATGGACATGGTCCTGGTAACCCAGTACTTCGACACAATGAAAGAAATTGGCGCTGCCAGCAAATCATCTGCTGTCTTCATCCCCCACGGGCCTGGTGCTGTAAAAGATGTGGCACAGCAGATTCGTGATGGACTTCTTCAGGCTTCTGTTGGGCATTAAGTACTTATTGCTCATCAATGTTAATGGGTTTCATATCAAAGCAAACTGTTAAAAGTTTTAGTCTTTTCTTTCTTAAGTATATGGCGGTGAGTTGACTTTGTTAGATATTTGTGAATCCCAGTGCTACCTATGTTTATAAACGGTTTGGTAAGGTTTTGAATATATTGTTTAAAGAGTTCATGAGATCGCGTATTTTTGCAACTATCATTACCCGTTACACCTAATAGGTTTTTTTGCTAATCAGGCATTTTGATTGTCATATGCAGGTGTGAACTGTGATGTATAAAGTTGTGATATTGGGCAGAACCTAGAATTGATGAATTCATTGACAACATCCTAACAAAGAGTGCTGATATATAGAACAGTGCAAAAAGATTTAGTCCCCCATTGAACAACTAGGGAGCTATTAGCATTCATCATACCATCCACAAAATAAACGGTACCACTAAATAAACGGAAGTAGCTAACGTGTGGCCTTCAAGTTATGTAAGGTCTTTGTAATGTTGGTGTCAGTTGAGGCATTGCCCAGCGAGCCCCAAAAGTACCCAAAATTTCAGATTTACGTAACCTCTTGCATAAATATCATTTACTCTTTTATCAGGTTAGACACATCTAAGCAATCCATCCAAAAGAAGCTCTAGTTCTCGAGAATATTTGCCAGATCTATGTAGTTTTAATATTAGCAACTACTTCTATCATGACTTACGATTGAAGATTATCAACCAAGAAAAAAAAGAGACTGACGATTTTGTCAGTCAAGACCACCACAATATGAGAATTGAGAACTGTCAGTTTACTAGTCTCGATTCCTTCTAAATTAGTCTTAAATTGCTTCTATTTAATTATGTCAACGGACTGGTGATTGTGAAGACTTTTCCTTAAAGAAGCTCAGCAATGTCAATTTGTCTTCTAAGCTTGTTTTATGTAGGTGGAGATTTAATCGCAGAATAAATTTTGCCTCCAAACATGCAGCTTATAACAAGTTCAGAAAAGGGGCAGAACCAGAGGCCTGTAAGTTCACGAGGACCTAGTAAGTTTTGCCTAGATCTTGTATATATATATATATATATATTAAGAAATCTCTAATAATCTGTAAATATTTGACTGTAAAACCAATTCTTATTGTAATATTAAATTGAGGTCGTTGTAGGAACTTATTCTAAATTCGCCTTTGGACTTAAGTAATTCTAGGATATGGACTTAAGCTTGCATAAATAGTCGTAGGAAATACGGCTCTGAGAGAGAGTACTATGTTGTGACTTAGTGCTTAAATGCCAGAGTGAACCCCAATTTAACAGGTTTCATGGCATCCATGACATTCACCTCTGTTGCAATAGTGAGAGAGAGTGCTGAGAAAATATTGTTTTGGACGAGAGCACCCAAACAGCCATCACTTGCAACTCGAGCTTTAATCAGCATGAAAGGAAACAGGCAATGCTGAGCTCCCAGTGTTACAGTCGTCTGTTTGCTGAAAAACCTATGTGTCAACTCAGCTGCAATCCCAGTGTTTGTTAAGGGTAGAATTGACCCGTAAAGTTGAGCTCTCAAAGTATCAGCTTTATCGTTCCTGCAAATTTTACTTGCATCAGAATATTGAGCGATATTTACTTGTCAAGAGAAAAACTGAATCGGAGCTGGAGAAGATTTACAGGGAGAGTGAAGCAGTGAGAATGTCAGTATCGAAGCTCAAACCAGCATTGTATTCGGACAGTGTAGTCGTTGCTGTATCAAAAGAGATATCAGATCCAATGTTGAAAAATCCAATTCCGGTGACGCCAGATAGACTTAACAGTGGGGCTCTTGTCAAACTGATGCCTGTTGCAACTCCAAAATAATTGTTCATGTACTGCACTTCCACCTGTTATATACACATATAGGCATAAGAAAGGAAAAGTATTCCCATAAAAGAAATAAGAGAAATTCTTACCATATTAGACCTCTGATCTGGTATGCACAACTTGAATAGTGCACTTAGACCAGGTGCAATGCCACTAACTACAATGATAACAAACAAAATAATCATACAGTAATTGTCAGAAGCAGAATATAAGGAGAGAAAAAACAATGAATACCTTGACACTTGAAGTATACGTTCCAATCAACCGAATTGTAGTGATAATGAATTGGCGATTGTCTGATATAATCTCCATACAAAAGATCTAATGTAAACAAGTAACATATTAGATCCTCAAAAAATATTTACAAAAATTTGAAAGAGAAGATCTCCAGAAGTTGAAGGACATCTTTTTTAATTTTCATTTAAATAAATGACAGTAAGTGTACCTGTTGCATTTTTGCCAATATGAGAATAAATTCTTGGATGTTTGCTCATCTTTTTTCTTGTCTCCAAGATTGAGATCCTAATCTGTTAGTTGATCCTTCATTTTCTAAGTAATGTTTGAAGTTGATATGTGCAAGCAAGGTAATAACAAGACAAATATGAAGCTTCCTTATGAAACGAAATTTCACATCTTAGGATTTAGGAAGCTTCCCCTCAGAATATATTACAAGAGAGATTAAGTAAAAGATTAGATTAACCATAAATTGCTCTTCACGGTGACAAAGAGGTACGAATATTCATGAGCTTTTCGTGAAAAAGTTATAATTTCTAAAATTTCCTTTAAACAATGTATTAAACTCTGCGAACAACTTACTTCTTGTACCTACTCTTTTAGCTTTGACACATCTCTGAAGTTACATAGCTGCAGACACATATGAATGTTGCGTAAGTAGTTCATCACAACATAATTAAAGACCAAAAATAAGCACTTCGAATAACTTGCTTGGTAATTTTGCAGGTTAAACAGATTGATTTACAATTCTGCCTTCCGAACTAATCCATTACATTTATGTATTTTCCTATCATTTCTCTTTACAATCTTGTTATCTGAAGAAATAATGCGGCAGAAACTTTAGTTTCCTGCTTTAGGCAGGGTTATATAGACACTATATATATGGTATTCACACGAGTTCATCTCAATCTCTATATCATACAAATTACAAAAATGGAGAAGCATCACTTGGCTTTTTTCTTTTTCTTTGTCGAGTGGCTCGATAATGGATCGAATGGAAGACGAGCAGCACTTGTATTGGCTGCAATTTTCCCAGCTTCATCAAACAACTTGAGAATAACCTCCCTCTTGTCTTCCAAATCCTGCATCTTGACATCAATTTTCTCCACTTTAACTTTGAGTTTTTCTACGTCCTTTTTATCATTGGGATCCTTCTCTTTTTTATCCTTCTTCTTGTCATCTTTTTCATCCTTGTCCTTGTCTTCTTCATCGTTGTATTTCTTCTTCGTTGTCTTCTTATCTTTACCTTCCTTCTCATCTTTATCGTCTTTTCCATCTTCATTCGAATGCTTAACTTCTTTCTCCTTCTTCTCATCATGTATGTCCTCATTTTCAGCTTTGGTTGTAGCGTCATCTTTTCGTGTATCATCCGTCTCTGGCATTTGTTACCTTGCTAGTTTAATTTACCAGTCGAGTGATATTGGATGATGAATTAACACACCTGAAATAGTTTCAACAATGGTCAATTTGTGTTGAAAATAAATAGGACACCAAGATTTGAGAGCCTCCATCCATGGCCCTATTTATTTGGCATGGACACAAAAGAAGTACTAACATACATATTGATTGGTGTAGGCATTTTCATGCTACATTTAATCCGAGCGCCCGATAGGCACAACAATGTGGGCCATAATTCTGAATCCTGGATAATAGATACTAAGTACCTCTGTCCCAATTTACGCAATACACTTTTCTTTTTAGTCCGTGCCGAAAAAAATATCGTCAATAATTAGAGACAATTTAATTCTAAAATTCTACTTTCGCGCACAATGAAATGATATATACTTACACAAATGTCTAAGTTTGTTTTACGCACAATGAAATATCGTCAATAATTTAATTTTAAAATTCTATTTTTACACAGCGAAATAATTTATAATTACACAAATATCTAAGTTTGTTTTAGACCACAAAGTTTAAAAGTTATTTTTTTTTAAAACTTTGTGTCAGGTCAAATGATACTATATAAATTGGGACTGGGGAATAGTAATTAACATATTGTATACTGATGCTGCTAATTTAGAAATCAAAATTAAAGTTAATTGTTGATTGGCTGAAAGATTAATAAAGACGAAACAATTTCTATTGAGTAGACGGGAAAATCTTTTTGGTTTCAACTCTCACAGGATACCACAAGAATTTCTGTTTTTGTTTTTTCAACCAAACACCGTGAGAGGAAAAAAAAGAAATCAGTTTTATAAGTTTTTGCTACTAAAATAACTTCTCGTTCTTTCACCTGTTTTCCCAACAAATGCCACCGAAATGAGTGTATCAAGTAGCCTTGACTGCTCTAGAATAGCACCTAATTGATCCTACGTAGGTAGTGTAATCTTACAAGTAAGATCTAAAGAGAATAAAATATGTGTAGGACCTTACTCCTATATTAAAAGGTGGAGAGTTGTTTTCGATACATATTCGGTCAACGAAAACATAGCACTAATGATATAACTATTTAGTTGTTTGGCCATGAAAATTACTTTTTTTCTGAGTTGGAGTTGGAGTTGGAGTTGGAGTTGTGTTTGGTTATATGTCTTTTTGAAATTATTTTTTTTAGACTTTTGAAAAATCCTTTTTAAATATAATTTTATGCCTTCAACTTTTAAAAATTATCAAAATCATTCAACTACTAATTTACCTACTAAAATACAACCAAATGTTGAGAAAATAATTTATATGTCTTCAATTGATAAAATAATTAACAACAAACCAAATTATTATGATTGTTATTCGTCTAAAATTTGAATAAAAATATCACAAGCACGAGCTAAATAAGTTTATCTAACCATAATCGATTGAATATAGAAAAAATATATTTTGATAAATATGATTGATAGATATAAATATATTTTACATATTCTTAAATTTGTTGATGCAAATTCTCAATTATTTTCACTTGAATTAATTATTTTATTGAATTTGATCTTTTTAAAAAAAGCTACGGAATTTAGTTAATAATAAGGGTTTGTGTAAAAATTTAAAGATTGGAGTTATATGTAATAATAATGGAAGTTGAAATTGAAAGTGGAAAAGAGGGAAAACAACTTTTAATTCCGAAATTATTTTTCAAATTGTCATGGCCAAATATCATAATTTTCAACTCTAAAAAAAAAAATTGAAAAAAAGAAAAAAATATCCATGACCAAACGGGTCCGGTATGTGCACATGTGCGTCTATCTCATTTGTATCAACTAAAATTGAGTGAGAGAACGCTTGTCAAAGTTGGAACAGAATTGAGTCTAAAGCTTGGAATGCAGTAAAAGAAAGACATCATTATCTTTCATTTTTATATTTGTGGAATAGAAACCAATGTCAATACTTTTGACGACAAAAATTACATCAAAAAATAATCTTGTCCTTGCAAAAATCTACACCCTTTAATCTCGCACTCCATTAGTCTTCCTGCCCAATGGCTCTTTTTTTTTACTTATTCCAACAGTTAGTCAATCATCCCCACTTAGCCCTTTCACCCTATACTTTTCACTTCTTCCCATGTTATAATGACCCCCCCCTCTCAACACCTTTTCAAGCATTGTGGGAAAAAAAAGGAGATTTTCACACACTAGCTAGCTCTCTTTGGCGCCAAAAAAAAAATTGTTGACTAATTTTTTATTTAATCAGAAGACTGTAGTGGCTGTGTGTACTACATCAAACGGTCAGATAAACTTGGAAGTCTCCTAAAGAAATTCAAAGTAGCTGGTGGCATTGGGTCCCTGAACATGGGATGGCGCAGGAAGTAGAATCCTAGGGCCACTGCTACCATTTTTGGTGGCACTGCATATAGCACTATGGTTATAATTAGGCACACGATTATGAACAATTTCGTCGCCCTCGGGTCCCTCCAGCTTACCAACGCTTGGACCCTTTCTCCCTGGGTTGCAAAATCACCTAAAACTGTTTGGACCCTTGCTGCTAATATTCTCAATCTGTCATACCGCATCCGAATTATTTCGGGTGGCTTTGAACTTGGTATTGTGTCGAATTCCTCGTCCAATTCATCCGGGTCTACGGTTTCTGATTGGGAGATTCGGGTGTCCATACCCGCGGGTATTTTAGGCCTGAACCGATAATACCATACACCAATCAAGAAGACGTATAGAAACCCGGTGGGGACAATCAAATCTGGATACCAAACAAGCACCAAGTATAGAACATGGACTAGGATGGTTGTTACTGGATTTCTCCATCTCCTAATGTTATCCAACCATTTTGCTAAACCAACAGCCCAAGCTAACACGGCTACAATCCGAAACCAATTAGCCTTACTCTTCCTCATGCTCCATGTGTGAGAATCCGCATCCAACATGTACCGAACTACCTCAGGTCCCAATGGTGGCTCGGATCGAGCTAACCATGCTGCAACCATTTTGATAGCTGCCCCTCTCAATGCCTCTTGTTGAGCCACCCCAAGTGGGCGTAGATAATGCATCTTTGGTAACACTGGCTGCCCATAAACAGCACATGTTTCTGGTAACAACGATGGGCAAACAAATCGAATTGCAACTTCAATTTCACCCATTTTCTTCAAACCGGACCGCAACAGAACCAATAACGGATAGGAATTTGTGTACACTTTGTTATTCTCTAAGGTAGAGACTCGTATACGTACTTTTCCTATACGATAATCAGGCTTATCATCACCACCATCAGCAAACATACGCCAATTGTCGAATACTCCAATTGTAAGAACTGTACAAGGATCGTATACTTGCCATGTGTACTGCTCGTTCCAACGCGGATCAAAGGTATCGGTTATGGTCCGAGTTCGGACCCATTTCTTACCGTATTTGGCAACACAGTAAGCATCCGTGGATCCTTTACCCGGACCCTTGGATTTCAAGGGTAACAACCCGCGAGCTCCAAGAATCCCCAGCTCCAAAATGCCAACAGCAGGCTTCCATAGCTGCTTAGCCGTGGGCCTAAAATCGCTACACACGTGCGCTGCTTCATCAAGCACGTGATATCCTCCTTCTAAGCACATCCTCAAGTGTAGCCTTCCACAGTAAGCCCCACCTGGTCCACCTTCCAATCCGAACCACTTAGCTGGCACGAGTCGCTCATCGAGTCGTTGCTCAATTGAGCTCACTAGAATCATAATGTGCCCAAGAAGCACTGGATCCTTCGTCGTCCGGTCTTCCACTAGCAAGATTAGGCTATCTTCAAGTGGCTCACCGGCTACGAAGATCAAATCCTCGTTCCAGTGGAACACGGAACTGTGATGATTCATGGACCCTCGTCGAGTTCTAACGGATTGAAAACCTAGCTGAGCTTTTACTCTTACCTCCGGAGCGGTCAATGGCGGTAGATTTGGAGCTATATGAAGATCCTGAGCTTCAATCACCGTGATTCTTAGATACCACAACTTCGGTGATTGATAAACTTTTGAACGAGTGTGGGCAACATACGGTGCATCTGAGCTGCACGATTCAGGAAACGCATCATCTGCTTGAGTTCCAATCCAGACAGAGAGTTGAATATCCCCGGAGACTTTGGGTTGGTCATCGGCACCACCTTCGAGATGATACCACTGAGGAGCAAGAGGACTATCTGGTGGATCTCTAACTGGTACATCAGAGAGGTCGAAACAAACTCCGCCAAGAAAATGATCTGATGCGCTATCCCATACTGAAATTTCAAGTGTTGAATTGCTAGCTTCTTGCTTGTTGTGGCCTAGTGCGAACACTTGCTGCCATTCTGGATTCGATAACGGTTCGCCTGGCCGGATAATGGCTGGTTTCGACCGGACGAAATGGTTTGATGTTCGGATCTTTACGAACGGGCTTTCACTTGGAGCAAGACCTCTAGCTTTCACAATTCTAACGAATAGATACTGCATTGGTTCGACGAGGTCGAAAGCCGAGATTCTTTCCGACTCTCCGATGACTTTCCCGGAGATTACTCTAGGTGAATAGTCTCCGTTTGGACGTCTCATTACTCTCACTCTTTCACCAGCTCGAGCTGCTTGCATCCTCTTCACCTCCGGTGGTGGGTACTCAGGTGGTGGAACATTCATCATCGGTGGACCACTCATCATTTGTGGACCTGGAGCTGGACCCGGACCCTCCTCATGCCTGTGACTAAACTGTTGCTGTTGTTGTTGTTGTTCCGGTGGCATACTCATCGGTGGAGGAGATTCCTCAATCGTTACAATAGGTGGAGATTGTTCCATCGCTTCCATGGCAACCTCCGAAGGCATAGGAACTTCAAGCATCATCCTCTGTCTAGGATCTTCCATAACAACAAAAACAGGGTTCTTCTTCACTTCTTGGTCCGGCTGTTGCTGCGGCTGCTGTTGCTGTTGCTCCGGTTGCGGAGGCGGCGGTTCTTCTTCCTGCACCAATTCATCATAGTAATAAATCTTCAAACCCAACTCACCTCTAATCCAACTAAACACACTCTTCTTCTCCAATGGAAAATAAATCAACCCCTCTTCCCCCCTCCTCGCAAATTGACTCCCATACAACTTCACTCTCCCTAAAAAATGATTCTTCCTCGCATTCCCATTACTCAACTTCTTATCATTGAAAACCTCAATATCCAGCTCCTCAAACTCCATCGTCCTCGGATCCGTAACAATGAACTCCAAACCCTCGTTCCATTCCGGGTTAAGATTTCTAACGACAGTCGAAGTCCGCTTCTTCTGACCATCAAAATCCACAACTACATACGGACTCGAACTCCCTTGCCCATCTTTCGGTAGTAAATTCCTTGCGTCAAGAATTTCCACAACAAGTTTACGGACGAGTTGTGGTGGCTTTGACGGCGGTTCTTGTTGTTGGGGTGGCTGTTCCGGTGGCGGCCCAGATGACATATTCATGGTTTCATAGAAATTGGAGATGCCATTAATGGCGGTGAAGTGAAGTAAGTGAGGAGAATGGGAGGTAGGCCTTGAGAGTAATCGAGTTGGAAGGGATTGGTTTGTCTTTTATGAAAATTTTTCTGCTTAATTTTGTCTGTTATTTTCTCTTTGCTTTTTCTAGTTTTGGGTTTGAGTTTTTTCAATTTTTGGCGTTTTTTTCTGTTTGTGTGGATAGTAAAATGGTAATTTTGGAGAATGTTTATGGAGTGGAGGTGTGTGACAGCGACAGCAGATGCCTCTTTTTTCAGTTGGTTTTCTATTTGTGTCATATTTTAGTTGAAGTTCTATTACCCTAAATTTACATCACCTAAAAATATAGTATTTTTTTATTTTAAAAGCTTAAAATAAAAATATCTCATTAAGAAAAGAGCAACGCTTTTTACCACAGTGACAGCAAGTGCCGTAGTTGATGCGAATTAGATGGTTGAAAAAATAGAGAAGGATTATATTCCAATCTCTCTCGTGAAGTTTCCTTTAATTTTTTTCTTTTTTCTTCCTGCCTTTCGGTTACTCTCTTTTTTTTTTGCTCTTAAATAATAATCCTACGTTTGTTCCTTTTTTAAAATGAGGGAACATCCAATAACTATACATTTTAATAATTAAAAAGAAGTATTATGGAGGACAAGAGGAGTATCAAGTTATTCTAATCTATTGAAAATTGAACTAATTACGTTTAGGCTTTTAAAAGATTGAGATTAGCTTTATGCTTTGTGGAGAGCTAAGGTGAGGCGTACATGGAGTTTGTCTCAAGTTATCCTCCATTATATATTGTTTATAACTAATCACAGTACAGTTCAAATTATTTACCCATTTTGCATTAGGATATAATTGAAACGCTAACTATTTTAACAAATTGTGGTTGGATCTCCACGCCATCTTCTGCATAACTATCTAAATCTATGCAACTATAAATGAAGTAAATCTCAGTTCAAGAACATATATGGATCATGACAGATAAGGTGATTAAAAAAAGAAGTCATACTTAGTGATGATACAATCAGATGAGCATCATTTCAAATATTTTTTATACAAGTCATCTGACATTAACGGATAAAGAAAATGAATAAGGGTCTATAATATCTCTTTCAATATCTTCTTGTTACTTTCGATGTAGTGTTTGTCATAGCTCTCTTGTCAAAAAGTGTTGGGCTTATAGCCTTATAGCAGCTATTTTTGCTCATTTTGTTTACCAAAGTATGTCGTTGTAACGATTAATATTCTTCTTCTCATTAGATATTTCACTTTTTGGTTCCTTTTTAGAGCATATATTCTTTTGTAGTGGTAGATAAAAATAAATTCGTACAGAGACAACTATTTGAGTAAATTCTAATTTTCCAAACTCGAAATTGATAGAATTTATGTTTTTTGTTTTTCTTTATTTAAATATTAAACTTAGTTCATTTCTGTATCACTTGAAGCTATAACCTTAAAGCTTAAACATAAATTCGTCAATCTTTGCCAATTGAGCCAACTCAACGACCATGGTCAGAGCCATCTTAGACAAAGGGTGATCTGGTCCACACTCTTTATTGAAAAAATAATATTATTTGCATAGTTTAAATATTAACTATTGTGAATGTATTTTGAATTTTATGAGAAAATTTATATATCCTTCGATAAATTTCTGAGTCTGACACTGCCGAGGGCATGTTTTCTCCCAATGTTGGTGTGGAAGGCTTGACCATGACTAAACCGGAGCGGCGAAATAACAAGAAAATGCTTGGTTTGGCGCACGATTCCACTGCCCAACAATTGGATGGGGCCTTCTCTTTTGTCAAAAAATTTGAAGCAAAGGTAAGTGAAAAAGAATCCACTTTTTCTCTCTTCTGGACCCCTTTTTCTTCACCACTTATTGTCAACAAAAAAATGCAGCTGTCAAATAGATTGGCTCCAGTCTCAATTATCCCACGCATATTAGATTATACTTGCCCATATTGTCCAATTATTCTGATGTAGTTTTTTTCGATACTAGTTTTACATTTGAAACTAATGGTTGAGATGTACAGGGACATCGTAGTGTTTTAAAAGGCGTGAGCATAACACAAGGTATTTTACTTACTATAGGGTGAGACATAATATGCAAGTTTAGAAGTGTGGAGCATAAGTCGCAGGAGTATTTTAACGTTTTACATTTTATGAAGTAATTTCTGCTCAAATTTAGCATTGGGTCATGTCATAAGAATGAGCCATATTAAAAGGAACATTATATGGTACGTTGCTATATGTGTTGTCCTTCAACTAGCCTACTTTATAGCCAGAGGCGGATCTATTAAGGAGCTTGAGGGTGTCACGCCACCCGCAAGCTTCGACGTAAACTCTATATATGTGTAATATGTATATATATATGAATATAAATATTCAATAAATGTGTCACCAAGGGAACCAAAGTGCTATATTGCTCCAGTGGCAAAGGGGCATATATTCTCCCCGGAGGGTTGCAGGTTCTCGAACCCTACTGCCAACAACATGTTTTGATTTAGTTTAATTAAATCAATTGTATGCAACTCTATCCTGACAAATCTTTTTTTTTGTTTAGTTTAATTTAATTCAATCAATTGTATCCAACTATATTTTGCCAATGAAGTCAAAATTATATTTATTTAAAATTTCTATTATACTTATTTAAAACTTCTTATTGGTTAACTTAGTTATAATTAGAACCGGTTGTTTGATATGTCCAATGTAAGTAATACTTAACCTAGGTATAATTAGAACCCCCCGTTGTTTGATATGTTCATGTTACGTAATTACGAGAGGGAGTTGTTAAAATTCATTGACTTGTCCTTTCAAAATAAATAAGATTTAAAGTAGATAGATTAATCTTATCAAATTAAGTTGATCTATGATAATAACCCGATCTTATAATTAAATTTTTTTTTTTCTTCCTCTTCACTGCAGATGCTTTTAATTATTGTTGACTTATATTAATTCATTTTTTTTTTTTTACTGAAATAGCAAATTTAGGAAGAAGAAGGGAGTGGATTTGGTACTTTATATGTTACTAAGCTTGCTATTTTATTTTATTTTTGAAAAGGGATTAATTGTATTTTCAATGTATGAGTTCTAACTCTATTTTAAAATACCAAATTGTAAATTTTGAATATATAATAAATTTTAAATCTTGGTTATTATACTAAAATTTTGTACACAAAATTGAGGCCAAATTGCAAGAGTCACATTTGTTTCCTGTTTTTTAGAAAAATAAATAGGTAAAAAGCTGAAGCATCCCTTCTTTTAATCACTCTTTGTTGAGAGACAATAGCGGAGCAATAATTTTTATTAGAAAAATTTAAAATCGAACGAAAAAACACACGAACTAATCGAAGGGGGTTCAATATCTATTATATATTGTAAAAAATAATGTTAACTATATATAAATATTACAGTTTTCTGATGAAGAGGGTTAAGATGAACACTTTGGTCGTAAGTTAGTTCTGCCCTTGGAGGCGAACTCAGGATTTGAAGTCTTCGAGTGATTGAATCGATAAGTCTACTTGGTACCCTGAGACTCCAAATTCTGAATCCGCCTCTGTTTATAGCTCAAAAAAAATTAATATTGAGTTCCACTAATTATATCATCAAGCTTCGAATTCCATTCTACTTTATGAGTAATGTTTCCACTATAGACTTCGTATTAAATAATTCTGTTCTACCTATAATAGATGGGTTTAGCTCGACTAAAGTTAAGAAAATTGCCTTGATTGCACCATGTTGGAAATAACCAACAAACTTCCAGAATTAGTGCTCTTAATTTTCTCTCCTGAAATATAAATTAAGACCATGCTTATGGGGATTATATAGATAACGTTATGTTCACCTTATATTAAATGAGGATTCTGTCTTTTATTGCTTTGTGGGTGTTCTGGCACACGAGCCGAAAAAGTTTCTGTTGTGCTAAAACCGCTAAAGGACATTATTAATACTCCATCCGTTCGATTTTATTCGTCACAAATTAAAATGACACATCTATTTATTAAGAAAAAATAATTAATAACATGATTATCCCTATTAAATAATGTTTATATCGTGCCTTCATATTAATTTGAAGAAAAATAATTAAGATTAAGGGTAAAATAGTAAAAAGAAAGTTGTCTTTTATTGATGTTAAAAATGACAAATAAAATTAAAAATTTAATTAGAAAATTTGTGGCAAGTAAACGCGAACGGAAGGAGTATGATGTAATATTGTTCATCTTGAATTAAGTACACACGATTTTTCTCAAATACCTCACACTATACAAAGTATTATACACTTTTTATGTGTCATGTTATCTTTTTAACTACTAACCAGAGACTTGACATACCCACACTATAATAATAAAAAAAATTAGGAGCAATAAATATGCACTTGGATGCAATGCCGCTATAGGCTTCAAGAATATTTATAAATTATTAAAATGTATTGTCACTAATAATTACTTCTAAGAAATAGAGTTAATTGCTCAAAATGTCATTAAACTAGTGTAAACATCTCACTAAAGTAACTTTTATTTCTTTTAGGACAATATTGTTACTGAACTATGCACGTCTTTCTATTATAAGGTAAAATTAAGAAATTGTTAAGGATATGTTTGGAGATCCACAAGGAAAGTGAAATTACATATAGTTACATACTCCAATTCTCAATTAGAAATAGAGAATTAGGTGCAATTACGTGATGTAATTACAAAGTTACATTTTATTTCTTCTTTTTTAAAAAATAAAATTAATATCCTTTTTTTTTAGTTTCTATTATTTTAATTTCTTTTTTATTTTTACTTTTTTTTTTATTTTTAATTATTTATTTTTCATCTCTTTTCTTCTCATTTTTCAAACTTTACTTCTCATGATTCAATATAATTACTCGTATTTTTTTCCTCATTTAGCGCATTATTGTATTTTTATTCTAGTGTTTGAATTAAAGTAGTATTTCATTATTGAATGAGATGACTTATGTGTTTTTCCTTTCTTTTGAATTGTTTACTCATTGAAATTTTATATAAGAGTATTGTGTTTTTTTCTTGAATTTTCAATTTGTGTTTTGTTTTATGTTTCAATTTATTTGTTTTAGTACTATAGACTTGTTATTTTATATTGCATGTCACTTCAAATTGTCGAGTTAATTTTTCAAATTGCCATTGAACTTGTGCAAACATCCTACTAAAGTAACTTTTGTTAATTTCTTTTAGGAAAATATTGTCATTAAACTATGTACATCTTTCCAAAATAAGGTGAAACTAAAAAATAGTTAAGGATATATTTGGAAAGCCATAGAAAAATTGAAATTATATGTTATTAGACAATTTGCAGTGACATGCAATATGAAATAGCATGTCTATACTACTAAAACCAATAAATCGAAACATAAATTCAAAATCCAAGAGAAAAATATAATACTCTTGTATAAAATTCCGAAGAGTAAATATAATTCAAAAGAACGAAAAACACATAAGTCTATAATCTCTTTCAATAATAAAATACTACTTTAATTTAAACACTAGAATAAAAATTATAAAAATGCAATAATGCGTTAAATAAAGAAAAAAAATATGAGTAATTATATTGAATCATAAGAAGTAAAGTTGGAAAATGAGAAGAAAAGAGATGAAAGATAAATAATGTAAAATGAAAAAAAAAAAAAGTAAAAATAAAATAAAATTAAAATAATAGAAATTTAAAAGAAAAAGATATTAAATTTTATTTTTAAAAAATAAAAATAAAATGTAACTTTGTAATTACACGTAATTGCACCTAATTCTCTATTTCAAATTGAGAATTATACTATGTAATTACATCTAATTTTACTTTTCTTGTGGTTCTCTAAACATATCCTTAACAATTTATTAGTTTTCCGTTATAATGGAAAAAAGTGTATAGTTCAATGACACTATTATCCTAAAAGAAACAAAAATTACTTTAGTGGGATGTTTACATAAGTTCAATGACATTTTGAGAAATTAACTCTAAGAAATATAATTTAACCGCAATCAAGCTATTTTCGTTACTAATTGCCACTAAAATATCTACGAGGAAAAGGGATAAAGTAAGAAGTATAAACAGTATATTGCCTTTTTTCTGAATTGGTGGATAGATTTCATGGGGATTGGGGGAATCAGGTCCCTTTAAGATAAAATGAAACTTTGAACTTATGCTTATTCTTGTGGATCTTTCTCTTGTAACAATCAGAATCAAATGAGTCCCTAGTTACCTCCAATTGACTTGGATTTGTTGCTTTGCCCTCTAAAAGTTGTTATGCCATATTTCTCGTTACTTTTGTAAAGTGCTATTGAATTGATATTGTCGAAATATAATTTTTTGAACAATTTGGCAAAACTAAATGATAACCAGGGATGTACATGATCGGGTTCGTTCGAGTTTTTTAAGTACCAAATCAGATTATTCGCGTCGAATTTTTAAATTTATAAATCAGACTAATAAAATTTGGATTTTTTGGTTTTCTCGGATTTTCTTGGATTTTTTTTCCTGTTAAGTCTTCACACAAACATATTTTTGTTAGCATTCATATTGATTTAGGCTTTATTTGAATTACTAATATTTATGGACTATAAATAAGACTTATTGGACCATTCAAAATTCTAATTTAAAATTTAAAATAATAATGGAAAGATAAAAAAAATGAAAAATTTAAGAAATATTTATAAATTTCATAATAGTAAATGTTTTTATGTATTAAATATTTTTAAAAATGGTACAAATGTAACATCGGATTGATTCGGTTCGATTTGACTTTTTTTAGTTGATACCAAATCAAACCAACTATAGTCAATTTTTTTTTTTCCAACACCAAACCATTAATCAATTTTTTTTATGAGTTAAACTCAAATTGCGATTTGGTGCTATTTGATGTGGTTCGATTTTGCTCACCCCCAACCGATGTCTTTTGTCATTGACGTTCACTGCACGTTGAATATGTTCAGTACATAATAATTAATTGAATTATTGATCACCACGATGATGGGAGAAATAGTAGTCACATAGCTTCAATTGATTTTACTTGGATTGACATTTTTGAGATAGGAATACCCCAACCGAAAAAGCTAACAATGCTGTAATTACAATGGTTTTGTTCTTCCACAGAATTTCTTTTCCTGCTGTTACTAGAGCTCCCTCGTGCCACTTCTTCGCCATTTTCGCATCATGAAATTCTTCGTCCTCACTCAAACCCTCCTTGTCGTTTTCTTTTTGATCTGTTTCATCTCCTTTCGAACTTTCTATTTCCTCCTTTTCCTTTTGTTGATTCTCTTTGTGATCAGAGCTAGCAATTGCTGCCTCATCGCGCTCATTATGTTCTGGTGATGACTCTTTCGGGATTATGACATACAGAATCCCGTCTTCAAGCTTTGCGCTGGTATCCTCAGATTTTGATTTTTCAGGTGCTTTCATTGATTTTTGAAAGCGAATAGATTTGTATTCGCTCACCTCCGTTTCTCCACTTACTATTATATTGCCAAATATATCAACTTCAAGCTTCACCTCCTCCGTTTTGAACCCTTTTAACCAATTTAAATAGCAAGATTTAATTTTTTTTTAAAAAAAATCAACCTCATAATTGATAAGATAATTTCAATAACTGCAGATAATAGCAACGATCGAATGAATAAGTTGGAAAGGCAGTTTTTTTACGAAACCAAAATGAGGAAATGATGAAGTATGTATACCGGGGAGATCAATAATAAGATAATGGTTTTCCGTATCCTCTATCCAGCCATAGGAAGGTTCAATATCTTCATATACCGAATTGACTGGACTTGTCCAATTAGTCCCTCCTCTGTGATCCCCATAATGTGCCATAGCTGAGACTTGTTGGATGAACTATTTGTGCAATAATTTTATTGATGAAACAGTGAGTTAATGAGTTCTGTTGCAATTGAAATTGTACTTATATATAATTTCCAGAAACAAGAAAATCCACGAGAAGATTTAGCCCGATTGGTGCTATATTGTTTATTTTATTGTGATCATGTTCAGATAACTTTTCTTGCAAGATGCTGAAGTTTTTATTCTGTTCTTTCACCATGGGACTCTCTTGAGGCAAAGCCCATATTTCTTGTTGAGAAAGGCAATGTTTTTATTCTGTGCTTTACTTCAATTCAAATGGTCAAAAAGAGATTGAACTCAAAGTTATCATTTGTTGCTAGTCTTCAAGTAATCTTTTGACATTTTGACACATTGTTCTTAGCTTATAGGTGTGACTTAGATTTGTCTACAAAAAATTGATGAAAAGAATCAACATGAACAAAAGCTACAAATATATCAAAAGTTTCAGTATCAAAAAACAAACTGCCTATATATGTACCAACAAAGTTAATGGGCATCCGTTATTTCAGAAAATGCAATAAATTAATGTTTAGACTTAAACTACCCGTTACAATGAAGCTGAATGAAAGTATAGATGATATCTTACATGCTTAAAGTTATTAACTGTGGCGCATATAACTTCACAAAGAATGAGCATATGAAGGTGATACGAGCATGCTTAGCTTGAGGCATATTAGGAGGGATGATAGCTTAGAGCCTGCAATGAAGCCATGGAGAAACAAAGACAGAAGACCATAAGCGATCAAGAAGCGGCATTGTGGGTTATTTAATAAATAGTCACCTCTGGACTATATTTGTAATAGGTTATTTTTGCAAAGGTAATAACTAAAAATAGTTGTCTTAGCCATTTTCATACTTAGATTATGATGATGATCGATATTTTGACGACTTGAATATTTGAGAGGTTTCAAGCTTGTCGTTTTTAGGTGAAGCCTAGCATTAGTGTAGTTCATAGTTGGTAATTGTATTTGAGTTATAAGGGTGGATTTCCGATATTGCTCGTGTTAACCTCTTCTAGCTTAAGCAATTATCGAATTTCTCTCTTTGTGGATTCAATTAAGTTTCTCGTCTTTGATTGAGTTCGAGTTACTGTTGTTTGATCTGATTAATTGAAAGGGGAAGGTATAAATTAAAGTCCTTTGTTGCTCATAAATCCGATTAGATTTTCGATAATTCTACGTATCTTTTTCTTTATTTCAATTTTCTACATTTTGATTGAAGTTTCCGGTTAGGACCATTATCATGAAGTATGGCACTTCTCAATTCATAGGTAAAATGAGAAATTAATATGGCAGAAAAATCGAATCAATCACAGAGAATTAGATATGAAGTACATTCTTTTGGTTCATTATCTGTAAGTCCCCTTTACAGAATACACAATAACCACTTAGAAATGATGACGCATCAACTTCAGATCATAGAAAATTTGTTGAATCAACATTATTGTTAATTAATTAGCTCTGGTTACTGTTCACAAGTGCAAAAATAGATATATGAACCCATTTTCATGATAGATTAAATTATTGTACACCCTTCACGTGGATAAAAACTATCTTCTGTCTATTCATGTCCTATGGATCGATTTTTTTTTTTTTTTTTTAATTGTTTGAAGGAGGAGTCTGTATTTTTCGTTGGGGATCTTGCCAAATTATAATACCACCTCAACACAACCAAAATTAATGTTGGAGTCCACGAAAGGATTTTTCATTTGATTAGCTTTCCAGGATATAAACAGGAATGAGAATCTCCACATGCATGTATTAGTTTCGAAATAATCTATGTTCCTATTCTCAAGAATTTCTTCAAGCAATCACACATTATATTATTGCGTCTGACATTAAATTGTTTTCGTAGAAGCATTAAAAAAGCATGCATAGTTCTTCCTAAGGCAAGATGAAAATAAAATTTGTAGGTTTGTTACACGAATCCCATTAACCCCGCCCCCCCCAAAAAATAAAAAGAAAAAAAAAATGAGAAGTAAGGTAATTTGGATGGTTCTCCTAATCCAAGTGTTGCTATAAAGTAATGATCCCTCAATTATATATCCCCTTTAATTTCCAGCACAATTAGTAGAAACGATGTGGTTAAGGATATATAGGATTAACCAACCACTTTAACGACATTTGAATAAAAGGGCAAACAAGCTAAGGACACATGGTGTAATTGAGCTGAACGTCGTGTTGAATTGCAGTTATTGTCGATTGTGGTTAATTATATCTGCTGGTTTGTAATATTTCAGTTATTTCCATTTTCTCATTTCCTGAATTCTGTTATAGATACTCATATTGTTATTGTCAATTGATTCTCTTTGCCAGATTGGTTAGAGTTCATTATTTATTTATTTTTTGGTGAACTGGTTAGGTTCATTAAGCAGAAATAGGGAATAAGGAAGAATTCAAATGTCCAATTTTCATCGCTAAAAAGTATAACGCACTGAAAATCTGGAATTTTAAAATTGAATGGACAAAATCTCTGAAGGATCTTTTACGGTCCTCTTCTTCGTTATTCGATCGCTGACACAGCAGAAATGTGAGCTTTTAAAGCATAATTAAAAAGTAAGCACAAGTCTGTGACAGTCATTTATATAATACTCCCTCCGTTTCACAATAAGTGAATTGTTGAAGCAAATTTTAGTGTTTCAAAATAAGTGAATGGTTCACAATTCAAGGTAAATGTTGAATTTTTTTTTTCAAATTTACCCTTCATTCAATGTGCATTGGGAGTGATGTATCATGTGTCTTTGCTTTTTGAAGAGGGTAAAAATGAAAAAACATGATAAATTTATGTCTTTGCTTTTTTTTCTTAACATGTGTGCCAAAATCCAACAATTAACTTATTATGGAACGGAGGGAGTACTAGATTAGTACATGTGCGTTGCACATGAATTTTAATTTATCATCTCTAAAATATTACTTTTAATATAATGTAAAATAAAATTCTAAGCTATTTAGAAATCCTAACTAATCAAATTGAAACTAACACAGAGAAAATATTCATAATCTAAAATGAAATAATATTATTAGATATAGATTAGAAGTAAAAAGATTCTTACTTATTTTTAAGCCTGTCACACCCCCTTTTTTACGTACTCCAAAAATTCATTTTAAAGTTCGAAAGGGTTTTATTATTTACGTGATAAGAAATGAAAAATTTATTTCGAAAAAGGATTATTTACATTTTTTGCTCAGAGTCGCCACTTGGCATAATCCGGTGTGCCAAGTCACCTTTTGAAAAATCCTTTTCGAAACCATTTGACTCTTAAACTGATTTGCGAACAGAGATTCCGGCTAAGGGATTCTGTTGACCGAGGGGAAGGTGGTTCAACCACGGTCGCTTGGGTAGAGTGTATCAACTATTTTGGCATTACGAAATGTACAAACCACACAAAAGCACACAAAATAATCAAACAATAACAGAACAAAACAAAAATGTAAAGTCCAGTCCAATTATTACAACCCGAAATAAAAATACTGAAATAACCTACACTAGTCTTAAACCCTGCTTTACCCGATGCCTCAGACCTTGATCACGAACATCCTTAGCGTACAAAATTCTTCGGGGCATTCCCCGGTGAGTAAATACAAATTACCTCGGGGCATTCCCCGGTTAAATAAATATACTTTCCGAATACGATAAACAAAACATTCAACAAATATTCCAATCATTCCCACATTACACCAATCCTAAACTTGCCTACCCGAGCTTACTGTTTGTCTACCCGCTCGACAACGTACCGCATTCAACATCATCAATGTATCAAAAATATCATAATATTTACTTTTATCAATTTTCGATTCCGGTTCCCAAATTTATTTCAACCAACATGATTAAATAAGTCTCGATCAAATCAACTACGGTAATCGCGATTTCTCCAACATAATATCGAAACATATCACCACGTCACAATCATCAAACAAACACTAACAACAAAGATTCAAATCAAACGCATAACAAATAAATCATCCACACCCACAACATCACAAAAAAATCAAGATAAAATAAAGATTCGGTAGAAGAAATGGACCTCGATGAAACTGATTCTTGTCGATAATAAAGAAATCCGAAGACCAAAATACTCGACCGGAGAACCTCAATCCGACCAAGAATCCAACTCAGTATGATAAATACAAACGAGACAGATTTAAAATCGGAACGGAAATCTTGGAAACGAACCCCAACACTCGGATTTCAAAACATCCGTGACCGACACGATTTCAAACAGAAAACGAACACAACCACGATTCCGGTGGACGTTGCCGGAATCCGGTCACACTACCCTCTCTTTGTTTTGATCTCTTTCTCCCACTCGAATCTCTCTTTCTTCGATCTCACTGTTTTTTCGATCTCACTGTTCCTCCTTCCGACGACGCAGACAACGACGGAGGAAACCGAATTTGAACGACGGCTGGAAGAGAACGGAGGGAGGCTTGGAGGCGTCTGAATGCGGTGAGTTCGCAATGGTAACGAAGCTGGTTTGCTGGTTGGATTCTCGCCGGAGACGGTGAGACGTGGCTGGTCGTCGTCGCGGTGGCGTTGGTCGGAGCGGGGCCTGGAAGAGGAGCTGGCGAAGGTGGTGACGACGTTTGCGCGGAGGAAGAGGAGGACGAGAGTTGGAACGGCGCCGGCGCCGTTGTCGCCGACGAGGAAAGCGCCGGGAGATTTTTTTTTTTTTTTTTGAGAGAGTGAGAGCTTCCCGAGAAGATGGAGCTGATTTTTTTCTTCTATATGCTGAGGTCCTCTTTGTTTTTTTGTGTATCTGTGTATATATATTGTGTTTTGGGTATTGGGGTAGGGTAGGTGGGGTAGGGTATGAGGTGGTGTGGTTTATTTTGATTGGGTAGGTTGTTAGGATAAGATAGAATTAGTTAGGATAAGATTTGTTATCTTATTATTTTTTTATTTTTTTATATTTTGTGTGGGTATAATAACATGGGTGAGGGTACGCGGTAGGATAAAAATAATAATGGGTAAAAACGACATCGGGGAGGGACGAAATTAGGTGTCTACATCATGCCTCCTTTGAATGTAAACACACAGTGTTTTCAGACAAAGAAGTAGACAACGAGATAGAATTTTGTCCCGACCATTATTCAAAGAAAGAAACAGGAGAAAGAAGGACTACCGGGTCTTGAATTAGGACAGCCTACCCACCCAAGTTATGAAGGGATCAAGTGATAAGTATCTCCAAGGATTGGACGGAGATGAACTATACCGAGTGTAGACACATGATTTTTGATTCTCCCTAAATTTTAACTTGTTTATTGATATTAAATATTTATATTTATATTTAATCATATATATTATTTTGACTATTATTTTATGTTTAAAATAATTAAATGAATTTAATTTTAGGATATTATTTTGTTTTATTCCAATAAAATATAATAATACTACAATTCAAAAATATTTTCCTTTTGAATTTTAAATAAATAAGCTAGCAAGTTTTAGCATTACTTAGTTATAGTTATTTAAAGCTATTTATGAATTTTATTATATTTTCTAAAATATAAATCAATTATTGTTATATTTATATATTTATTATTATTTTATTTTATTTTTTCTAAATTTATTTATTTATTATTATTATTTTTACAAGTATTATTTTCTATTATTATTATTATTATTATTATTATTATTATTTTATTTAAAAAAAAATAAAAATAAAAAAAATAAATTAAATTTCTCTTATCTTATCCCTAACAAACTACCCTAACCGCCCAACCTTTCCCTCAAGCCCATGATCCCCATTTCCACCCTCACGTTCTTCCTCATAATAACCTCCCATGAACACATAATATTAATACATCTACAGATGCACAAAGATGGGGGACGGAAAAAACAACAACAGAAAATCAGAAACCAAAAAAAAAAAAAAACAGAGTAAAAAAAAAATCAAAGAAAAGGCAGATACAAAAAAAAACAAGGGTGAGTTAGAGTTTGAGTTTAGCCTCCATTTTGAGTTTTCGGTGACGGTATTTTTGTCTCAATATTCAATCTAGTTTGTCAGACAGGTTCTTTTCCGATCTTGTACTATTTTTATAAGTTTTTATTGTAAACAGAGCATGAATTGTGTTATTAAATAAGTTTGTGTATTATTTAGTAGGCCGGACTGATTGCTTATGTGAGTTTATTTTTATCATCACGAGTTGCATGTTTAGTTATCCGAGTACTTCTACGTTATGCGTGGACTTGGTATTTCAAAATATTAATTGTACTAGTTTTATTTTCAGATTATTTTGAAATGAAGTTTCAGTCGAGTTTTATATCTTTAACGTGTTGTGGATCTATATCTACCGATGATAATGTCTCACTGATCTTAATATTTAATATACTGTATTATTTTTAAGATTAGAGACAAATGAATTAGAGAAACATATTAAATACGCATAAAGCATTTTTTCTATAAACACAATACATGCAAAAAGATAGAAACATAGAGATACAGAGAAAAGGGAAAAACTCAGGAAAAGTAAAAAAAAGTCATGCAACCCATCAATCTTTTAATTTAAGTTCAATTTAATTAATAAAGGATCAATTTATTCTTAGTCACTAAAGTATATTCTTGGGGACATAAAAAAAAAGACTTTGCATTTAATGCTATTACCATTAATTTGTATGATTATATCTCTTTATTATTATCTTTTTAGTTATATGTTTATGGTTTAGGTCGACTTTATTTGTAATCTTCTCCTTTGGGCCATAGTAATTGACTAAAATTTAAAATTAAGTAATAATCCCCTTTGCTTTTGAAAACGGAAAAGGTTCAATAGTAGAAAAATTATTGGGTTTAGAATTGGTTTATTTGATATATTGATTCAAAGTTCAGAAGATGTTTTGAATGTCATAGCTACATATTTAATTTTTCCTTTGGATCATTTTAAATTTGACTTGTTTACATATGCATAATTTATTTTTCTATCCTTTGTTGTTTTACTTGAAATGATTTATAATCCTGAGATATTGCCGCCAACTTTCTTTTAAGTGAGAAATTGATTTAGTCCTAAACTTAATTTAAGGAGACATCAATTAAACATGAGAAAATAGAAGGATGAGTTACGAATTTATTCAAGACCTGTTGCAATAAAGAAAAGAATAAGAGAGGAAAAACCTATGCATAAGGGAGAGAGATACACTGCAGACTAATTCAGGGTTCATTGCAAATTTGAAAGAAAAGAGTGAAAAGAGTAAAAATGAACAAGATAAAATTGTCTCGAGTTTATGTGAGATGAAACAAACGACTTTAACGTTAGACGAGCTTTAGGCACGTTTAAATATTCATCTCAGTTAAGAATGCGACGTACGCATCTTTTCGAGACATTTAAAATTCAAGGATGCAATAATGCACCTTGGTAAATATTTTTCTAAAATGAACTTTTTCTTCGATTTATTTAATATAAGATAATAAATAAGTTTTAGTATAATAAAAATGAGCGATTTTAGGCCTCGACACAATTTATTAAAATAATTTAAGTCAAGATAAGTCAATAAAAGCGACCGTGCTAGAACCACGGGACTCGAGGGGTGCCTCACACCTTCCCCTCGATCAACAGAATTCCTTACCCATTTTCTGTTTTCGCAGACCAAATAAGAGTCATTTCCTTTTGATTAGGGATTCAAAAAAGGTGACTTGGAACACCAAAACTCAATTCCAAGTGGCGACTCTGTAAATAATTTAATCCCTATTCAATATCATCACTTTAATTGGAAAAACCCTTCGATCTCAATCTCCTCGAGCGAAAAAAGGGGTGTGACATCTCTGGCGACTCTGCTGGGGAGCTAAATAAGAATTCGAGCTTTGATATTGACTTTACTTGCTTTAATTATTTTATAATGTGTTTATTGGTCTTATGTGCTACTTGTCGCTCATTTACTGCTTTGATATTATTTGAACTGTATTATATATTGTCTTCTCTTGCGTACCCCCTCTGAGTCTCTGAAATAGGATAGAGGGAATGCAACATATGCATCCCACCTTCTTTTTGAGATAGCCGGAGTGTCAAGGCACCTGGTGAAGGATATAGTCACACATGTTAGGCGGGGTTCGGATCGACAACGAAGGCGGTGTTGCCCTGCTACCGACCAAGTTGTCCCTTCCCGGCTCGAGTGTCCGCTCGGGTAAGCCAGTCTAGACACCTATCCCTATTAGGTTTAAACTTAGAAAAACTAAAAACTCAGAATCTGATTATCCCTATTAGGTACCGCTTTATTTGCATCATATGCATTTGACTTAGCGGGACTCGGCACAGGGGCCGGGTCTGTCTAGGACAGGTGACCTAATTTATAAAGACCAACATGTGCATCCTACGTGCTCTTTGACATTTGCTTGGAAGACTATTTATTTGTTGACCGGCTTTAGGCAATTTTAAAATACGAGAAATTAATTTATTCTCAATTTTAGTTAATCATTTTTGAAAGAAAATTTTATTTTTAAAATAAAGAAATTTTTTAAATATACAGCAATATAGTTTTTACAATCTTTATGAACTACGAGGGTCTGATTCTCACACCTTAATGAGTTACGTAGGAAGTCCTTCCCAGGATACGACCTTATTTTTTTTTAAAAATAAATAAATAAATAAAAAATTTCATAGATTTATTGGAAAATATTTTGAAAATATGATTATTTTCATAATTATTTTTCTAATTTTCAAGTCCAATTTTTATATATATTTTAACAGCCCTGAATCTTTAGGGATCATGAGGCTAAGATTAAAAAAAAAAAAAAATTCAATATCCCGGAATCTTTAGGGATCATGAAGTTATGTTTTTATAAAATAAATAAAAATAAAATATGAATTTTAACAACCCAGAATCTTTAGGGATCATGAGGCTAAGTTTTTACAAAAATATATATATATCAATTTTAACAAGTCCTGAACCTTTAGAGTCGTGAGACTGAAATTTTTATACAATTTCATACATAAAGCGGTCATTCTATTTTTCTTTATTTCTGAGTCCTTTTATTTTATTTTTTGTACTTGGGGAATATTGTCTTCAAACACATAGATAAAATTGTCTAGAAGTCTGTTATAGCAAATTTTTGATAGAGTCGATTAAAAATAAATAAATATATATTATCAATCTTGTTTCTCTCGTTTTGATTTTTGATAAAATTTTTCTTTGCAACTAAGTTTAAATAATGGTCGCACTAGGTTAAGTTATAAATTCTTTTAAAATTAATAAATTAAGTTTTGTCTAAGTCTAGTTATTTATTAATTTTATATCCCTTTCAATAGGTATAAAATGTTCCCCCCTGTTCATGGAAAGCGTCCAAAGAGAAAGAGAGATGGGAGTGTACCACTTCAGGTTGTGGATTGTACCCCTCTGCAACTTTGGTTATGGTGGAATGCAATGGATACATTCGATTATGGCGAAATACATAAGTATTTGGGTTTTTTGACGAGTATCATGAGAATCAACCCTAATAGGGAGGTGATTGTTGCATTACTGAATTTCTGGGACCCGAAGAATAATGTATTCCGCTTTTCAGATTTTGAGTTGACACCTACTTTAGAAGAGATAGCAGGCTATGTTGGATATGGTGATATGCATCGGAAGAAACTTATAGCCCCAAGACTTATTTCGATAAACAAATTTTGCAAGCTCATGAACATAAGGAACACAAAAGAAGAATCAATGAAAAAGGTTGGGTTTCGTTGCAGTTTTTGTATGACAGATACGGAAAGCAAGAGGGGTTTCAAAAGTACGGTAAAGAACTTTGTAATAAGGGAAGTTTTGAGGCTTGGAAAATTCACAGACGATTTGCATTCGTGGTAGCCTTTTTAGGCACTATGGTCTTTCCAAGAAGAGAAGAAAAAATTAATATTCGTTTAGCGGGAGTGGTACAGATACTGATTAAGAAAGATTACACCATGATACCAATGATCCTAGCTGATATTTACCGTGCTCTGACTGTTTGTCAGAAAGGAAAAAGTTTTTTCGAGGGATGTAATATCTTGTTACAGATGTGGATTGTGGAGCATCTTTATCAACGTCCTACATTGACAAGGTTCAATCCCGAGCGATTTAATCGCATCAACGATTATGAGGAAAGGATGGAGAAATATAAATATCCAAAAGAAATTGGAGATTGGGTTAAACTTTTTCGTTCTTTGACAACAGATAAAATCACTTGGAATCTTCATTGGTTCCCTTGGAGGCAAGTCATATATAGTTCTGTCATTCGTCCGTTCTTGTTATTAATAGGTATTAGAGGTGTTCAACCGTATGTTCCATTGAGAGTTCTACGTCAGCTAGGCAGGCGTCAAATAATTCCCATAACGGAAGACATGGCTGAGTTCGTACTTGAGGTCAGACCAGCGATTTCACTTCCAGAAGATTTAGCCCAACAGATTTGGGAAGGTCGCCGAATTATGGGAATTGAAACGATGGTCATAGAGCGTGAGAAAGGAGAAGTGCACCCAGATTACCAGGAATGGTTTGAAGAACAGTCAAGTCCTCCAGTCAGACCAGAAAGATCGGTTAAGGGACCTATAGATCAGGAAGCTGCAATCAGGATAGGAATTGAAAGAGCCATGCGAGAACATCATGAAGCCAACCAAGTTCTGAGAGAAGAATTACAGCATGCCAGGGCAAAAATAGACGAACAACAAAGGGAATTTTCTAAAGAAAAAGCTAAGTCAGCAGCTATTGAGGTTGCGCTTCGGGGACAAATCAAGTTTGCTACCACTAGGGGGTCACACGTTGCAGAACTTGCCGCATCTCGCCGACAACAACTTCAAGAAGTTGAAAAGAATATGCAAGAAGAATTTGATCGAGAGAGATCTCAGTGGATTCGTGAAAAAGGAATATTGCGAGAACAGTTGGAGGTTGTTTCTGCTCGTGAACAACGTGCAAGAGAGATGGTTGATTTTCGAGATCGACAGGCCCAGGAATGGGATCAGGCTTTCAGTTCTCTTCGAGGGAAAATCCACCGTGTAGCGCAGGATACTGCCAGAATGGGTTTAGATTATCAGCAGTTGGATTGTGAGGACTTTTTGGCACAAGTACCAGCTTTCGCACAACGACTCACTACTTCATTGGAGGACATATATTTGAGTTTGGGAGTACATATTAAATCGAAATCTCCTTGAATAGATCATTGTTTTCTTTGTCATAGTTTTTCATTTTCAGTTTTAAAAAATTTCTTGTTTAGATATTATGTATTTTAGTTTTCAGATGTCAGTTAGTAGGTTTTATTTTAGGAGTTGGGTCAGTTATTTTATCGTATTTATATTATAGAATGTAATGAAGTTGGCTGTTTATTTTTATATATATTACATATGTTTTATTTCACTTACTTTATTTATTTTCTTCAATAATAATAATAATAAAAAAAAAGACAAAACAATTTTGTTAAATTCCTACCGAACTATGCAAGATCTGATTCATGTCCTGACATGATACGTAGGCAACTCTCCAAAGGGTTCGATCATAATTTTTGAAAATATGCCTAGAAAAGCCGGGATGAAACACAAAGCTTCCATGATAGGTTGGGAAATGCATATAGAAATATGACATATAACGTGGCATTATAATGTGTTAAATATATAACACTCACCCGTTTGCTACTTGATTAACAAAAAGATAAAATAATTGGTGGTTGGTTTGTGGTTTAAACTGGCATCACATCCGTATAACACCAGATACAAGGGTAAAAAAAGAATGGCCCACAGAGAAGATATAGGGTCTGATAGTGAAGAAGAACAGAATCAGTTGATTTCGCAGGAAGTAAAATCAATGGAAGAAATAAAGGCATTAAAACAACAGATGGCGGAGATGTACAAAGCTTGGTTGAATGGACAAGCCCCGCCTTCTTCAATCCCTGGACTTTCAATTTCAAATGATCCAAATTCTGACCCAGCTCAAACTAGTGATCCATTTTACCCACCAGGATTTGACCCATTTGCCAATATGTCTGGAGTTGCTGGTACTTCTACCGTGCGCCCACCAAATCCATCTGTCGTATATAACCCACTTTTTACTTCTGTAGTGCCAGCTACTGCGGGTATTCAACCGACAATACCAAAGAATATGGGAAAACCAAATCATGATATGTTATATCCTCCTGAAATGACTTTCAAATCACAAAATCCATATTATCATGCTCATTAACGCGATACTCCTATCGTGATTGAGAAGATTGCTAAGAATGAGGAACAGGAGGAGATGGCTAGAAAAGTTAGAAGCCTGGAACAAAGTATGAGAAATATGCAAGGAGTAGGTGGACCAAAAAGTGTTTCGTACAAGGATTTATGTATGTTTCCTGATGTCCATTTGCCGATAGGGTTCAAAATGCCAAAATTTGACAAATATGAAGGACATGACGATCCTGTAGCTCATTTGAAAAAGTTTTTCAATCAATTAAGGGGAGCAGGAGGAAAAGAAGAATTATTGATGGCATACTTTGGAGAAAGCCTTACAGGGATAGCTTCTGAATGGTTCATTGACCAAGACATTTCCCGTTGGCACATGTGGGACGACATGGCTCGAGATTTCGTTCAACAATTTCAGTATAACATTGAGATAGTGCCAGATCGCACTACGCTTGCCAACATGAGAAAAAAAATGACTGAAAGTTTTCGAGAATATGCCGTCAGATGGAGAGAGCAGGCTTCAAGAGTTAGACCATCGATAAAAGAATCTGAAATGATTGATATTTTTCTGCAAGCACAAGAACCTGATTATTTCCATTATTTTCTCTCTACTATCGGAAGCACATTTGCAGAAGTTATCAAAGTTGGAGAGATGGTAGAAAACGGAATCAAATCAGGAAAGATCATCAGCCAGGCCACTTTGAAAGCAACAACACAGGCAATTCAAAGTGGTACAGGAAGTTTTGGGGGAAAGAAAAGAAAAGAGGATGTAGCAACTGTCATGGCAGGTCCACGACAAAATTTGAGAGGAGCGCGTCAACCATACGCACAGAATCCGTTATATTTTATTCCATCCCCCCAATATCCCATTTACAATACACAATCATATGCTCGAGGTCCTTCTTACCCGCAGTGGCGTACACCAGCAATCCAGAATCATCCAATGGCCCCGCAAGTTCAAAGAGGCCCTCCGAGGTCTATTTTTTGGCCTAGAGCAGAATTCAAAAGGGATAACATGGTAAAAGATAATTTCACTCCTATTGGTATATCTTACACCAGTTTATTTCATAGACTGAGAAAAATGAATGTTCTAAACCCAATTGAGAGAAGGATCTCGAATCCTCCACCGAAGAATTTGGACTATTCTAGAAGATGTGAATACTGTTCTGATGCCCCAGGGCACGATACAGAGAAATGTTGGTATCTGAAAAGAGCCATTCAAGAGTTGATTAATACCCAACAGATTATGGTAGAAAGTCCAGGAACTCCAAATGTCAATCAAAATCCGCTACCAGATCATAATGAAACAAATATGCTCGATGTGATACTCAGTGGTGAAGATACTACGATTCCCTTTAAGCCGATCATTAAAATTAAAACTAATTCAGAAAGATCAGCAAATGCTGTAAATTTAACGAAAGAAAAGCCTGCAGAAACGGAGGTAGTGATAGCAAAACCCGAATTATCGAATGATCCCTTGGTGATGGGGAAAGAGATTTCAGAAAATATTGGGTCAAGTCAAATAAAGCCGAAACTCATTATTCCCGAAAGATCCAGTAAGCCTCTTTTAATCATAAAAGGAGCTCCTGTAGCTCCTATTGTTATTAAACCAATGTCACAGCTGCCTATGGTTGATACCAAGGCGGTCCCTTGGAATTATGATCGCGTTGTGGTGATGCACAAGAGGAAAGAAGTGACTGAAGATGTAGATGAAGTAGGGGGATTAACTCGATCTGGAAGATGTTATGCTCCAGTAGAGTTAAGAAAGAATAAACAAGGTGGTGAAGAACGAATGACAGCCAAGAAGCCTGTCACTGATGAAGAAGCTAAAGAATTCTTAAAGAAAATGAAATTGCCAGAATATTCTGTTATAGAACAGTTGAAGAAAACATCAACACAAATTTCTTTGTTGTCTTTATTGATACATTCAGAGGAACATCGCAAGGCTGTAATGAAGATTCTTAATGAAGCATGTTTCCTAGTGAGATTAGAGTAAATCAGTTTGAAAAAGTTGTTGGAATGATCCTTGAAGCAAATAAAATTACTTTTTCAGATGATGAATTGCTTATAGAAGGTACGAAGCATAACAAAGGTCTGTACATTTCTGTGAAATGTGAACATTCCATCATCACTCGAGTGTTAATTGATGGAGGATCAGGCGCTAACATTTGTCCTATGTCAACTTTACAAAAGTTGAATGTTAATGTGGAAAGAATCCGACCTAACAATGTGTGCGTCAAAGGTTTTGACGGATCAAAAACTGATGCCATTGGTGAAATAGAACTCATATTGAAAATTGGGCCTATGGATTTTGCTATGGATTTTCAAGTACTTAACATTGATGCTTCATATAATATGTTATTGGGAATGCCATGGATTCATAGGGCTAAAGCAGTCGCATCAACGTTGCATCAAATGGTCAAATTCGAATGTAACAGGCAAAAGATAGTGGTTCATGGTGAAGGAGACTTATCAATGTATAAAGACTACTCTGTTTCTTCCATCGAAGCAGATACTGCCAATGTGTTAATTCATCAAGCTTCTGAGGTAGTGGCTGTTGAGTATATCCTCGAGGGGAATCTCATCGCAAGACCACAATTTTCCTCTGCATCTGTTATGGTAGTGAATGAAATGTTGAAGCATGGCTTCGAACTAGGAAAAGGTCTAGGGATGTTTTTGCAAGGCATAGTTCATCCGGTAAGCCTCTATGAGAACTTTGGTACTTTTGGTTTGGGATACGAGCCTACTGCTGAAGATATAAAGAAAGCTAAAAAGTGTAAGAAAGAGTCATGGTCACTTACCAAGCCGATACCGCCACTTCATGAGTCTTTTATAAAATTCAGTGATGTCGGATCCTCCAAGTTACCTGCTGCAGAATCAATGAATGATGATGGTACAGAGTTGATTGATCTTTTTCAGAATATGTTCATTGAAGCCGATATGGTTTTAATCGGGGAAGGTACTAGCAATGCAGATGTGCAGTTTGTCAGCCCTGATGTCCAGCTCAACAATTGGGAGGCCACTCCTCTCCCTATTATGAAGGAGTCTTGGTAGTTTGTTTATTTTTTCTTACAATCTTAGTAGCTTGTTTTTTTTTCTGAATAATTTTAGGATTGTAATTCATACCTTTAACTTGGTATTTTAGGTTAAAACTCTTTCTAGCTTTGTTTTTAATAAAGTGCAGTCTCCTTTTGTTTTATTTTGGGTCTGATGTTTATTTATTTATTTTCTATCATACAGTTCTTTCTATGCCGATTCTAATGATATGACATGTATGACGAATTGTCAACCAGATTTAAAAACCCAATCTAATTTTGAAATAATGAATAAGGAGTTTGAATACGATGAAGGAGAAGCATTTGAGTATATAAGCAAAGATTTCAAACAGTTTGAGAATAAGATAAATCCCAATTTGGAAGAAACTGAGGTGATCAATTTGGGAGATCATGAAAATATTAGGGAGACTAAGATAAGTGTAGATGTTCAACCACAACAAAAGAAAGCTATAATTGAAGCTTTGCATGAGTATAAAGACATCTTTGCGTGGTCTTATGATGATATGCCCGGTTTAAGCACTGATTTGGTAGTTCACAAGTTGCCAATTGATCCTGCTTTTCCTCCTGTCAAGCAAAAGTTAAGAAAATTCAAAACTGACATGAGTATAAGAATTAAAGAGGAAATCACGAAGCAACTTGAGGCTAAAGTCATTCGAGTGGCCCAGTATCCTACTTGGTTGGCAAATATTATCTCTTGTTCCAAAGAAAGACGGCAAAGTTTGGATGTGTGTTGATTATCGCGATTTAAATAAAGCAAGTCCGAAAGATAATTTTCCACTTCCCAATATTCATATTTTGTTGGACAATTGTGCCAAACATGATCTTTCTTTTTTGTGGATTGTTATGCGGGGTATCACCAGATCATTATGGATCCAGAAGATGCGGAAAAAACATCATTTATTACTCCATGGGGAACATATTGTTATAGAGTTATTCCTTTTGGATTAAATAATGCTGGGGCAACTTACATGAGGGCAATGACCACAATGTTTCATGACATGATGCACAAAGAAATTGAAGTTTATGTGGATGACGTGATCATTAAGTCGAGAGAGCAATCTGATCATATCAAAGATTTGAGAAAATTCTTTGAAAGGCTTCGAAAGTATGATCTCAAACTTAATCCAACAAAATGTGTATTTGGAGTTCCGTCAGGAAAACTTTTGGGTTTTATAGTCAGCCGATGTGGTATTGAGTTAGATCCTTCAAAAATAAAAGCTATCCAAGATTTACCTCCACCAAAAAATAAAATGGAGGTGATGAGTTTACTTGGAAGGTTGAATTATATCAGTAGATTCATTGCTTAGCTTACGACAACTTGCGAGCCAATATTCAAGTTATTGAAGAAGAATGTTAAAGTTGAATGGACTGAAGAATGTCAAGAGGCATTTGACAGAATTAAGAGACACTTGTCGAATCCGCCTATTTTGGTTCCTCCAGAGCCAGGGCGACCCTTGATATTGTACATGTCTATTTTAGATAATTCTTTTGGCTGTGTATTGGGTCAACATGATGTCACAGGAAGAAAAGAACAAGCCATCTACTACCTCAGCAAAAAGTTTACCACTTATGAGGCTAAGTACACTCTTCTTGAAAAAAACGTGCTGCGCGTTAACTTGGGTAGCTCAAAAGCTAAAACATTACTTGTCATCTTATACTTCTTACCTCATCTCTCGTATGGATCCTTTGAAGTACATCTTCCAGAAGTCTATGCCCACAGGAAGACTCGCAAAATGGTAGATGTTGGTCACAGAGTTTGATATTGTTTATGTGACACGAACTGCAATGAAAGCTCAAGCCTTGGCGGATCATTTGGCTGAAAATCCTATTGATGAGGAGTACGAACCATTGCAGACTTATTTTCCAGATGAAGAGGTATTGTATGTTGGTGAGTTTGTTTCAGAAGATTGCCATTCAGGCTGGAAGTCGTTCTTTGATGGAGCTGCTAATATAAAAGGAGTGGGGATAGGAGCGGTTCTTATTTCTGAATCAGGACAATATTATCCCATAACAGCCCAACTTTGATTTTACTGTACCAATAATATGGCAGAATGCGAAGCTTGCATTCTGGGATTGAGATTAGCCATTGACATGGGGGTCCAAGAATTGTTGGTATTAGGAGATTCAGATTTATTAGTCCACCAAATCCAAGGAGATTGGGAGACTCGTGATTCGAAACTCCTACCATATAGAAGTTGTTTGCAAGATCTTTGTCAACGATTTGTATTAGTGAAGTTCAAACACATTCCCAGAGCTCATAATGAGATTGCTGATGCTTTGGCAACCTTATCTTTGATGCTTCAACATCCCAATAAAACTTATATTGACCCTTTGCATATACAGATTCATGATCAACATGCATATTGTAATGTGGTTGAAGAAGAATTTGATGGGGAGCCTTGGTTTCTATGATATCAAAGAATATATTCAGACTGGGAAATATCCTGTACATGCTGATGGTAATCAAAAGAGAACCATTCGACGTTTGTCTAGTGGATTTTTCTTAAGTGGAGGAATCTTGTATAAGAGGACTCCTGATTTGGGACTTCTGAGGTGTGTAGATGCTAAAGAAGCTTCAAAAATCATGACTGAAGTACATTCTGGGATTTGTGGACCATACATGAGTGGGTATGTTTTGGCAAAGAAAATACTCCGAGCAGGTTATTATTGGCTCACCATGGAGCGAGATTCCATCAATTTCATTTGTAAATGTCATGAATGCCAGGTACATGGAGACTTGATACATTCCCCTCCATCTGAGTTGCATACAATGACTGATCCATGGCCTTTTATGGCTTGGGGAATGGACGTAATTGGACCAATTGAACCAAAGGCCTCGAATGGACATAGGTTCATCTTGGTAGCCATTGATTATTTCACGAAATGGGTAGAAGCAGCGACTTTCAAGTCAGTGCTAAAGAAGGTTGTGGTTGATTTTATTCACTCCAACATCATTTGTCGTTTCGGCATTCCAAAGATAATTGTCACGGATAATGCTGCGAATCTTAATAGCCATCTGATGCAAGAAGTATGCCAGCAATTTAAGATTATGCATCGAAATTCAACTCCTTATCGTCCAAAGGCGAATGGAGCTGTAGAAGCTGCCAATAAGAATTTAAAGAAAATACTCCGTAAGATAGTACGAGGTTCCCGACAATGGCATGGAAAGTTACCTTTTGCTTTGTTGGGTTATCGTACTACAGTTCGGACTTCAATTAGTGCAACTCCTTACTTGTTAGTGTATGGAACTGAAGCAGTTATTCCTGCAGAGATTGAGATTCCATCTTTTCGAGTAGTTGTAGAAGCTTAAATTGATGAAGACCAATGGGTCAAGACTCGTTTGGAGCAATTAAGCTTGATTGATGAAAAAAGATTGACGTCAGTATGTCACGGACAACTATATCAGAAGAGAATGGCACGAGCATATAATAAAAAGGTGTGTCACAGACATTTTGAAGTTGGCCAGTTAGTACTAAGACGCATCCTTCCTCATCAGATTGAAGCCAAAGGCAAATTTTCTCCTAATTGGTATGGGCCATTCATGGTAAAGAAAGTGTTACCTAATGGCGCGTTATATCTGACTGATGTAGAAGGAAAAATGGAAGGAATGCCGGTCAATGCTGATGCAGTTAAAAGATATTATGTATGATATTCATGTACAATTATGTTATGTATGTTTTGTACTTATATTTTTAAATATTGAAATGATGAAGGCATTTTGTTCTACTATTTGAATAATATATAAACCTTTGCTTACCCCTTTGAGCTTTTATTTTTCTTTGAACCCCTCTTTTGGAATCAATTTTTAAAAAAATAAAAATAAAAAAATCAATCAAAAATTCAAAATCAAACAAAAGAATGATGTTTCATGAACTACGTTTGACCTGATTCTTGCTATGACAAGATACGTAGGCAGCCCTACTCCGGGGTTCGGTCTAACCAGAAGAAAATTTAAATTACCCAGAATGAAATGAAACTGGGGCAAAAATTTATTTTCTTAAAAGAATTGATTTCAAAAGTTGTATGTTTTACCCAATGTTATATAAATTTTTTGAGCCTCATGTTTACCTTTCTTTCTAACTCTATCCGAAAGCCAAGTTACAACCAAAGAAAGACCTTCGGATTAATCTTTGAGAATGTCAAGGCTAAACATATTATGAGTGCATGATATTTCATATATATATATATTAAAAAAAAAAGGTGATGAAAAAATGAAAATGAGAGAGTCTTATTGGTGAAAACCCTTTCGGGCATCATAAGACGACTGTGAGCTGAGACGAAAATGAAAAGGAGATAGGCTCGTTGGCAAAAACCCATTGAGGTGCCACTAGCTTAAGAAAGGTTGTTATCAAGAAGGAACAAATTCAAGATTGGCTTAATTTCAAGCTCAATATGTGGACAAAAGTTGTAATGATTGGTGTGGGTAGATCTGGTTGTTTTATTCAAAATGCATGTCATAATCACCAGAATCGATTTCCACATTCAAATAAGTTTTCTCTTTGTTTTGAAAAAGAGATATCTATTGTCTTTTATTTTATTTTATTTTTATTTTTTGATTTTTGTGTCTTTGTCATCAAACAAAAATCTTTGTTGTCTTTTGAGTCAAATTCACATCAGGTTGAGTCAGAAAAGACTCCAAACTCGCTACCAAATCCTTTAAGGGTATAAAGCAAGATAAAGAGTCGATGTACAGAGACACCATTTCAAAGTAAAAGTAAGGTACTCAAGATAATTGTGATTTGACAATTTTAAACTCGTGAAAATCTAAGGGATGTATTGGAAGCTAAACTCAGAAGCATCATACAACAGAAATATGATTTGAGTTGAGGATCTTAGTAGTCAGAATTCAGAGATTAGAGGTATAACAATTCAATGAATATTATCATGGATTGGAAAAGAGTTGAGCCTGACAAGTGTGAGAGCGGCCACTTCAAAAGCCAAATTCCACAAACCAACCACCACATGTTCTAAAACTCACAATTTTTCTTTGTTTGGAACAGAGATGAAATGATTATTTTCAGATAAAGGATGCAATTTCACACTTCTCTCAATGCAAGAAGCATGGTTACAACATCCGATACTGGATCTCGATCATGATAAACTTTATTCTTTGAAGGGACAGGACCCTTTTGAAGAAATTAGAAGTCAGGAGCCCGCCTGAAGAACAGGGTGAAGAAGTTGCAAGTCAGGAGCCCGCCTGAATAAAAGGGTGAAGAAATTATAAGTCCAGGAGTCCGCCTGAAGAACAGGGTGAAGAATTGTAAGTCAAGGAGCCCGCCTGAAGAACAGGGTGAAGAAAAAAAGAAAGTTCAGGATCCCGCCTGAAGAACAGGGTGAAGAAGATGCAAGTCAGGAGCCCGTCTGAAGAACAGGGTGAAGAATTGTAAGTCCAGGAGCCCGCTTGAAGAACAGGGTGAAGAAAAAAGAAAGTTCAGGAGCCCGCCTGAAGAACAGGGTGCAGAAATTGCAAATCCAGGAGCCCCGCCTGAAGAATAGGGTGAAGAAGTTGCAAGTCAGGAGCCCGCCTGAAGAACAGGGTGAAGAAAAAGAAAGTTCAGGATCCCGCCTGAAGAACAGGGTGAAGAAATTATAAATCCAGGAGCCCGCCTGAAGAACGGGGTGAAGAAATTGTGAGACCAGGAGCCCACCTGAAGAACAGGGTGAAGAAAAAGAAAGTTCAGGAGCCCGCCTGAAGAATAGGGTAAATTTTCAAGTTCAAGTCATGAAGATTTGAATCAAGATTCTGGAGATTGCAATTTTTACTTGTATTTTTTCATTTTTATTTTTTTTTAGTCAGTTGAATGTAAAAGCAGAAGTCGTCAACCGGAAACTCGACGGAATCTCACTCGACTTTAACTTTTTCTCTCACCAAATTACCTTTTGAACTACTCATGACCTGATTCCCTTATAACCCGGGATAGGTAGGATGTCCAAAAAACAGGACTCGGTCATATTTGTCTTTTTATTTTTATTTTTATTTTTACCTTTCAAATAATTGGAGAGTCAAAAATCATATCTTGTCTACTTCTTTGTATGAAAACTGTTCGAGATTTCACACAAAGAGGGACAAAAATGTAGACACATGATTTTTGATTCTCCCTAAATTTTAACTTGTTTATTGATATTAAATATTTATATTTATATTTAATCATATATATTATTTTGACTATTATTTTATGTTTAAAATAATTAAATGAATTTAATTTTAGGATATTATTTTGTTTTATTCCAATAAAATATAATAATACTACAATTCAAAAATATTTTCCGTTTGAATTTTAAATAAATAAGCTAGCAAGTTTTAGCATTATTTAGTTATAGTTATTTAAAGTTATTTATGAATTTTATTATATTTTCTAAAATATAAATCAATTATTTTTATATTTATATATTTATTATTATTTTATTTTATTTTTTCAAAATTTATTTATTTATTATTATTATTTTTACAAGTATTATTTTCTATTATTATTATTATTATTATTATTATTATTATTTTATTTAAAAAAAAATTAAAAATTAAATTAAATTTCTCTTATCTTATCCCTAACAAACTACCCTAACCGCCCAACCTTTCCCTCAAGCCCATGATCCCCATTTCCACCCTCACGTTCTTCCTCAGAATAACCTCCCATGAACACATAATATTAATACATCTACAGATGCACAAAGAAGGGGGACGGAAAAAAAAAACAGAAGATCAGAAACCAAAAAAAAAAAAACACAGAGTAAAAAAAAATCAAAGAAAAGGCAGAAACAAAAAAAAACAAGGGTGAGTTAGAGTTTGAGTTTAGCCTCCATTTTGAGTTTTCGGTGACGGTATTTTTGTCTCAATATTCAATCTAGTTTGTCACACAGGTTCTTTTCCGATCTTGTACTATTTTTATAAGTTTTTATTGTAAACAGAGCATGAATTGTGTTATTAAATAAGTTTGTGTATTATTTAGTAGGCCGGACTGATTGCTTATGTGAGTTTATTTTTATCGTCACGAGTTGCATGTTTAGTTATCCGAGTACTTCTACGTTATGCGTGGACTTGGTATTTCAAAATATTAATTGTACTAGTTTTATTTTCAGATTATTTTGAAATGAAGTTTCAGTCGAGTTTTATATCTTTAACGTGTTGTGGATCTATATCTACCGATGATAATGTCTCACTGATCTTAATATTTAATATACTGTATTATTTTTAAGATTAGAGACAAAAGAATTAGAGAAACATATTAAATACGCATAAAGTATTTTTTCTATAAACACAATACATGCAAAAAGATAGAAACATAGAGATACAGAGAAAAGGGAAAAACTCAGGAAAAGTAAAAAAAAGTCATGCAACCCATCAATCTTTTAATTTAAGTTCAATTTAATTAATAAAGGATCAATTTATTCTTAGTCACTAAAGTATATTCTTGGGGACATAAAAAAAAAAGACTTTGCATTTAATGCTATTACCATTAATTTGTATGATTATATCTCTTTATTATTATCTTTTTAGTTATATGTTTATGGTTTAGGTCGACTTTATTTGTAATCTTCTCCTTTGGGCCATAGTAATTGACTAAAATTTAAAATTAAGTAATAATCCCCTTTGCTTTTGAAAACGGAAAAGGTTCAATAGTAGAAAAATTATTGGGTTTAGAATTGGTTTATTTGATATATTGATTCAAAGTTCAGAAGATGTTTTGAATGTCATAGCTACATATTTAATTTTTCCTTTGGATCATTTTAAATTTGACTTGTTTACATATGCATAATTTATTTTTCTATCCTTTGTTGTTTTACTTGAAATGATTTATAATCCTGAGATATTGCCGCCAACTTTCTTTTAAGTGAGAAATTGATTTAGTCCTAAACTTAATTTAAGGAGACATCAATTAAACATGAGAAAATAGAAGGATGAGTTACGAATTTATTCAAGACCTATTGCAATAAAGAAAAGAATAAGAGAGGAAAAACCTATGCATAAGGGAGAGAGATGCACTGCAGACTAATTCAGGGTTCATTGCAAATTTGAAAGAAAAGAGTGAAAAGAGTAAAAATGAATAAGATAAAATTGTCTCGAGTTTATGTGAGATGAAACAAATGACTTTAACGCTAGACGAGCTTTAGGCACGTTTAAATATTCATCTCAGTTAAGAATGCGACGTACGCATCTTTTCGAGACATTTAAAATTCAAGGATGCAATAATGCACCTTGGTAAATATTTTTCTAAAATGAACTTTTTCTTCGATTTATTTAATATAAGATAATAAATAAGTTTTAGTATAATAAAAATGAGCGATTTTAGGCTTCGACACAATTTATTAAAATAATTTAAGTCAAGATAAGTCAATAAAAGCGACCGTGCTAGAACCACGGGACTCGAGGGGTGCCTCACACCTTTCCCTCGATCAACAGAATTCCTTACCCATTTTCTGTTTTCGCAGACCAAATAAGAGTCATTTCCTTTTGATTAGGGATTCAAAAAAGGTGACTTGGAACACCAAAACTCAATTCCAAGTGGCGACTCTGTAAATAATTTAATCCCTATTCAATATCGTCACTTTAATTGGAAAAACACTTCGATCTCGATCTCCTCGAGCGAAAAAAAGGGGTGTGACACCGAGTTGGACAGTCGAGTGAGGTTCCGTCGAAGTTCCGGTCTGCGGCTCTGTTATTACATCAAAATGAAAATTACAAGCTAAAACATAAATGAAATTACAAAAATCCTATCTATACAGCTTCTATTGGTTCTTGACTTGACTTTCATCACCCTATTTTCAGGCGGGCTCCTGACTTGCAATTTCTTTCGTCTTGTTGCTTGGCTTTCAATTACTTCTCTTTGTTGCATGACTTTTCATTTCTTCACCCTATTCTCCAGGCGGGCTCCGGACTTGCTATTTCATCACCCTGTTCTTCAGGCGGGCTCCTGACTTGCTATTTCATCACCCTGTTCTTCAGGCGGGCTCTTGACTTGCTATTTCATCACCCTGTTCTTCAGGCGGGCTCCTGACTTGCTATTTCATCACCCTGTTCTTCAAGCGGGATCCTGAAACCCAACATTAAAACTAGAACAAAAATTATCCCAAACAAAAATTATAGCAAAATAATATTTCACTTTTGAAAGCGTTGTCCCATTTTCCAGGAGGGTCCTGAGCAGAAAGTAAAAAAAATCCCATTTTTTAGGAGGGTCCTGAATTGAACGCAAATTCCAATTTTCCAGGAGGGTCCTGAATTAAAAGAAAATTTCCATTTTCCAGGAGGGTCCTGAACATGAAGTAAAATCCCATTTTTCAGGAGGGTCCTGAACATAAAGCAAAATCCCATTTTTCAGGAGGGTCCTGAACAGAAAGTAAAATCCCATTTTTTCAGGAGGGTCCTGAACATAAAGCAAAATCCCATTTTTCAGGAGGGTCCTGAACATAAAGTAAAATCCCATTTTTCAGGAGGGTCCTGAATTGAAAGTAAATTCCCATTTTCCAGGAGGGTCCTGAACATGAAGTAAATTCCTATTTTTCAGGAGGGTCCTGAACATAAAGTAAAATACCATTTTTCAGGAGGGTCCTGAACAGAAAGTAAAATCCCATTTTCCAGGAGGGTCCTGAACAGAAAGTAAGATACCATTTTTCAGGAGGGTCCTGAACAGAAAGTAAAATCCCATTTTTCAGGACGGTCCTGAACATAAAGTAAAATCCCATTTTTCAGGAGGGTCCTGAACTGAAAGTAAAACTCCATTTTTCAGGAGGGTCCTGAACATAAAGTAAAATCCCATTTTTCAGGAGGGTCCTGAACAGAAAGTAAAGTCCCATTTTTCAGGAGGGTCCTGAACATAAAGTAAATTTCTATTTTTCAGGAGGGTCCTGAACAAAAGTAAAATCCCATTTTTCAGGAGGGTCCTGAACATAAAGTAAAATCTTATTTTTCAGGAGGGTCCTGAACATAAAGTAAATTCCCATTTTTCAGGAGGGTCCTGAATTGAAAGTAAAGTCCCATTTTTCAGGAGGGTCCTGAACATAAAGTAAAATCTCATTTTTCAGGAGGGTCCTGAACATAAAGTAAAATTCTATTTTTCAGGAGGGTCCTGAACATAAAGTAAAATCTCTGAACAGAAAGTAAATTCCCATGGATGTGCATTTCCAATGGTAGGTGAATCAAGTGAAACGAATTTGCCCCTATTTCAATCAAAGAAAAATTGGTCAGTTAAAAACTTAGTGGTGGCTTGCAGCTCTTGGCTTCTCAGGTATCTGCCCCAGTACTCGTTCCTTTCATCTTTGTCCCAAATTGCTAACACTTGCCCTGTCTTACCGCATCATTGACCAGGATCCAGATTGAGGGAGGTGAGTTCTGACTCGAACAATGGGCTTCCATTTTACCATGCCTCTGAGGTGCACTCTTTCCCCAAATCTGAATGCTTTCACGAATCTAATAGCCTGTAGTTTGATAGACTTTCTTTGCTTCGCGTTGAATTACGATCATATTTCTTTCTTGTGTTGTTCCTTGGCTTTTCCTCATATAATTGGAAAGACTGGTAGTAAATTTTGAAATCCTTTCTCGCTTGTTTTGACACAGACTTGACTTAAAAAATGTAAAGAAATGATGGTGACTCTTGTTTTGATAAATAACATAAGAAAAGACAAAAACATGAATATGTAAATGAAAGAAAAGGGCAATGTCCCATATTCAAAAAGAAAACTTATCTGAATACGACAACCAACTCCAATGAGTATGACGTGCATTTTGGATTGAGCCGCCTGATCTTCCTATCCAAACTCCCCATTTGTTGTTGAGTTTGTGCCTTTTTCCACTGAGCCGCTTCTTCAAATCCATTGGACTCATACATCACATTCGACTGACGACATCTAAAAAGACTTTCGCCAATAAATCTCTTTCTTTTCACTTTCCGCCTTTCTCTTAAACTCTTCATCGCCCTACGGTGCCCATGAGGATTTTCACCAATAAGACTTTCATTTTTGTATTTCTCTCAACTCTTCATCTCCTTACGGTGCCCGCAAAGGTTTTCACCAATAAGACTCTCTCATTTTTGTATTTCTCTTAACTCACCATCGCCTTATGGTGCTTGTAAAGGTTTTCACCAATCAGACTCTCTCATTTTCATTTTCTCACAACTTACCATCGCCTTATGGTGCCTGCAAAGGTTTTAACCAATAAGACTCTCTCATTTTCATTTTCTCACGACTCACCATCGCCTTATGGTGCCTGCAAAGGTTTTCACCAATAAGACTCTCTCATTTTTATATTTTTTCCTGATTTCTTATGCTGAGGGAGACAAGTGGTACTTCGCAATGTATCGTCATATCCATTGCATGCTTAACCTTAACACTATCAAAAATTGATCTGAAGGATTTTCTTTGGTTGTAACTTGGCTTTTGGTCAAGGTTAGAAAAAATGGTAGGAGGCTCAAATGATACTTGAAGTGGGGGTGGGACTTACAACTTTTGGAATCGACTCAAACAATGCATTAACTCATTCCCCAGTTTTGTTGACTGGGTGAATCTTAAATCTTTATTTGGTTGGACCGAGCCCGAAATAGGGCAGCCTACGTATCTCACTCCCGAGAGAGGAGAATCAGGTCGTACGTAGTTCCATCAGCTTGTTCTTTGTTTTGATTTGATTTTTTTTCTTTTATTTTCAAACTCTTTCTTTTATTCTTATTTTCTTGACATTTATCTTTGACTCTATTTTGATTCCAAAAGAGGGATATGAAAGAAAAATAAACGAAGCTCAAACGGGTAAACAAAGGATGACACAATGTTTGGATAGAAGAATAAAATGCCTTCATCATATCAATCTTCAAAAATGCACGTACTAAACATGCAATAAAATTAAACAAAGGACCAAATATCATACATAGTATCTTTTGACCGCATCAGCATTGATAGCCATTTCTGCCATTTTGCCTTCAATATCTGTCAAATATAAGACTCCATTGGGTAACACTTTCTTCACAACGAAGGGACCTTGCCAGTTAGGGGAGAACTTTCCTTTCGCTTCAACCTGGTGAGGAAGGATACGTCTTAATACCAACTGACCAACTTCAAAATTCCTGGGACGGACTTTTTTGTTATACGCACGAGCCATCCTCCTCTGATACAACTGGCCATGACACACGGACGTTAGCCTTTTTTCCTCGATCAAACTCAAATGTTCCAGTCGGGTTTTTACCCATTCGTCATCATCAATCTCTACTTCTACAATGACTCGAAGAGAAGGAATTTCAACTTCTGCAGGGATGACTGCTTCTGTCCCATATACTAATAAATATGGAGTTGCCCTTGTTGAAGTGCGAACAGTGGTGCGATAACCTAGCAATGCAAACGACAACTTTTCATGCCACTGTCTAGAACCTTGTACCTTTGGGCGATATGGAGTAGAATTTCGATGTGCGATCTTAAACTGTTGACACACTTCTTGCATCAAATGACTATTGAGATTGGCAGCATTGTCTGTAATGATCATCTTAGGAATTCCAAATCTACAAATGATATTGACATGAACAAAATCTACCACAGCCTTCTTTGTCACTGACTTGAAAGTTACTGCTTCCACCCACTTTGTGAAGTAGTCAATGGCTACCAAAATGAATCTATATCCATTTGATGCCTTCGGCTCAATCGGTCCAATCACATCCATTCCCCAAGCCACGAACGACCATGGAGCGGCCATTGCATGCAACTCAACAGGAGGAGAACGTATCAGATCGACGTGCACCTGACATTGATGACACTTTCGAACAAATTGAATAGAATCCCTCTCCATAGTAAGCCAGTAATAACCTGCTCGAAGAATCTTCTTTGACAAGACATGACCGTTCATATGCGACCCACATACTCCAGAGTGTATTTCAACCATGATTGCCGAGGCTTCTTTTGCATCTACACACCTTAAAATTCCCAGATCTGGGGTCCTTTTATACAAGATTCCCCCACTTAAGAAAAATCCACTAGCCAAACGCCTAATAGTCCTCTTTTGATCGTTGGTGGCATATGCTGGGTATTCTCCTGACTGAATGTACCGCTTGATATCCAAAAACCAAGGTTCTCCATCGAGCTCTTCTTCAACCGCATTACAGTAAGCATGCTGATCACGACTCTGTATATGCACTGGATCGATGTAGGCCTTGTCAGGATGTTGGAGCATTGAAGACAGAGTGGCTAAAGCATCAGCAATTTCATTACGAATCCTTGGAATATGCCTAAATCTTACTGACACAAACCGTTGACATAGCTCCTGCAAGCATTGTCGATACGGGATGAGCTTCAAATCTCGCGTCTCCCAATCGCCTTGAATTTGATGGACGAGCAAATCTGAATCTCCCAACACTAATAATTCCTGGACTCCCATATCGACAGCTAACCTCAAACTAAGAATGCAGGCTTCATACTCTGCCATATTATTAGAACAGTAGAATCGAAGTTGTGTTGTTACTGGGAAATGTTGTCCCGATTCAGAGATAAGAACCGCACCTATTCCGACTCCTTTCATATTGACAGCTCCATCGAAAAATAACCTCCAACCTAGATCAGCCTCTATAACAACTTCATCGAGACACGACACTTCTTCATCAGGAAAATATGTCTTTAACGACTCGTACTCTTCATCGATGGGATTCTCAGCAAGATGATCTGCCAAGGCTTGGGCTTTCATGGCGGTTCGAGTCACATATACAATGTTGAACTCGGTAAGCAATATTTGCCACTTTTCCAATCGACCTGTCGGCATAGGCTTCTGAAAGATATACTTCAAAGGATCCATGCGGGAGATGAGATATGTAGTATAAGATGAGAGATAGTGCTTTAAATTTTGTGCTATCTAAGTTAGGGCACAACACGTCCTTTCAAGAAGAGTATACCTGGCCTCATATGCGGTGAACTTCTTACTAAGCTAATAAATAGCCTGCTCCTTTTTGCCTGTGACATCATGTTGACCCAGGAACCGAAAGAATTGTCCATGACTGATAAATATAAGATCAAAGGCCTACCAGGATTCGGGGGTACCAGCACGGGCGGATTTGACAAATATCTTTTGATTCGATCGAATGCTTTCTGACATTCTTCAGTCCATTTTACCGCAACACTCTTTTTCAGCAACTTGAATATGGGCTCACAAGTGGTTGTGAGTTGAGCAATAAACCTGCTAATGTAGTTCAGTCTACCAAGCAAACTCATCACCTCCATTCTATTCTTGGGCGGGGGTAAATCTTGAATGGCTTTGATTTTTGAAGGATCCAATTCAATTCCCCGACGGCTGACTACAAACCCCAACAGCATTCCAGATGGAACTCCAAATACACATTTGGCCGGGTTTAGTTTGAGATTATACCTGCGAATCCTCTCAAAGAACTTTCTTAAATCTTTAACATGGTCGGCCTGACTTTTTGACTTAATAATCACATCATCCACGTAGACCTCAATCTCCTTATGCATCATGTCATGAAATATAGTGGTCATGGCTCTCATGTATGTTGCTCCAGCATTCTTCAAACCGAACGGCATCACTCGATAACAATAAGTTCCCCATGGTGTGATAAAAGATGTCTTCTCCGCGTCTTCATCATCCATAATGATCTGGTGATATCCGGCATAGCAATCCACAAAAGAGGCAACCTCGTGTTTAGCACAGTTGTCTAGCAAAATGTGGATGTTGGGCAGTGGAAAATCATCTTTCGGACTTGCTCTGTTCAAATCGCGGTAATCAACACACACTCGAATTTTGCCATCTTTCTTTGGTACGGGAACAACATTGGATAACAACATGGGATAACGAGACACTCGAATTACTTTGGCTTCAAGTTGTTTCATGATTTCCTCTTTGATTTTAATACTTACATCGATTTTAAACTTCCTCAACTTCTGTTTGACAGGGGGAACGCGGGATCAGTTGGCAACTTGTGAGCCACTAATTTTGTGCTTAAACCGGGCATATCATCATAAGACCATGCAAAAATATCCTTATAATCAATTAATGCTTGAATTATTCCCTCTTTTAGCTGTGGCAAAGAATGTACACTGATTTTAGTTTCCCTAACATCTTCTTGATCCCCTAGATTTATTGGCTTAGTTTCATTCAAATTAGGATTCGGTTTGTCTTCAAACTGTTCCAACTCTTTGCTTATTTCTTCTAGTGCTTGTTCTTCATCATATTCCCCATCCTGCTTCATTACATCAAGATTAGTTTGGATTTTAAAATTAGGCTGAAAATTCTACATGCATGTCATGTCATTAGAATCAGCATAAAGAGAACTGTGTAAGAAAAGAAAAACAAAATATATTAGACACAAAACAAAAGGGACATTGCATTTCATTAAATAAAAGATAGAAGGGTTTAAACACAGACACCAACATAACATAAACAAACTAAAGTCCAAATTACAACCCTGAAATAACTCGGATAAATAGAAAGAAAAACAAAATAGACTACCAAAACTCCCTCCTGATGGGGAGAGGAGTGATTTCCCAATTATTGAGCTGGACAGCTGGACCTATGAATTGCACGTCTTCCATACTGGTACCTTCTCCTGCTTCGACCATATCAACTTCGATACAAAGGTTCTGGAAGTCATCAACCAATTCAACCTCAAATTCTACATGCTTCGTGACACCGCTCTTAACAAATGATTCACTGAGTAGTGGCATTGGGTGAGGGAGTGACCATATTTCCTTTTTCCTTCCCTTGGCTTTCTTCAGATCTTCAGCTGTAGGCTCAAATCCCAGACCAAACGTGCCCAAGTTCTCACTCGGACATATGGAATGAACTATACCATGCAGAGACGCTCCCAAACCCTTCCCTGGCTCAAATCCATATTTTCAAAGTTCACTCACCATCATGATAGAAGCAAAAGACAATTGTGGTCCCGATATAGCCTGTCATTCAAGAATACGATTCACTGGCACTGTATCAAAAATTTGATAGACGAATGTCTTCTCTACGTTATTTGCTTCAATAAGAGACAAGGGAGAATCTTCGTAGGCTGACAAATCTCCTTCACCATGAATAACTACTTCTTGCCTGTCATGCTCAAACTTAATTATCTGGTGCAGCGTAGATGCAACCGCCTTGACCTTGTGGATCCACGACCTTCCCAACAACAGATTGTAAGAGGATTCTACATTCAATACTTGAAACTCTATGGTGAACTCAACAGGAGCTATGGTCAACACTAGTTCTATTTCGCCAATGGAATTTGATTTTGCACCATTGAAAGCCCTGACACATACATTGTTGGGCCTGATCCTCTCAGCACCAATATTCAGCTTTTGCAAAGTAGAAATAGGGCAAATATTTGCACCTGAACCTCCATCAATCATAACATGAGTGACATAAAAATCGTCAAACTTCACTGTAATGTAAAGGCCCCGGTTATGCCCTGTACCTTCAATAGGCAATTCATCGTCAGAAAAGCTGATCCGATTGACCTCAAAGATTTTTCCAACCATTTTCTCAAGCTGGTTGATTGTAATCTCCCTTGGAACATATGCTTCATTTAATACCTTCAGTAAAACATCACGATGCTCCTTGGAGTGCAACAACAAAGATAAAAGGGAAATTTGAGCAGGGGTTTTCTTCAGCTGGTCTAATATTGAATACTCTGGCAATTTCATCTTTTTCAAAAATTCTTCTTCTTCTTCTTCTTCGGTGATAGGCTTTTTGATAGATGACGGTCCACTCACCGTTGGCTTGGACTTTTTTAAGCTTTCAGGCACGAAACATCTTCCTGACCTCGTCAAACCCCCTACCTCATCTACATCTTCCACTATTTATTTCCCATGATAGGTCATCACGGTCCGTCCATAATTCCAGGGAATCCTTTTGATATCCACTATCGGAGGTTGGGTCACTGGTTTGAGGACAATAGGCGCTGCCAGTGCTCCTTTCACCGTCAAGATAGGCTGACTCAGAGCTCCCACCACCGTCAACTTAGGTTTATCCTTACTTGAATCAACATACCTTCTGGCGCTCTGTACTGTGATCAGGGGCTTCTTTGTGCTTTCTTGGGCTTTATCTTCTCTCATTCCTTCCTGGGTCAATGACATTGCTTTCAAAGACTCCGCTACATTCACCGATTTCTCCACAATGGTCTGTATCTTGACAATAGGCTTATAACCCCTCGAAGACTCTTTCCCATCATATATCAATTCTAACATATTAGCTTCAGCATGGGTTGGCAGCGGATTCTGGTTAATGTTTGGACCCTCCGGGGCCTGGACCAGCATCTGATTTGTGTCAATTAAATCTTGGACAGCTCTCTTTAAATGCCAGCATTTCTCGATATCATGGCCTGTCATATCAGAACAGTATACACACCTTAAAGAATAATCGAGATTCCTTGGTGGTGGATTTGAAAGCCTTCCTTGAATTGGGCTTAAAACCTTCAACTTTCTCAACCTATCAAACAAGCTAGCACATGACTCTCCAAGAGGTGTGAATTGATTTTTACCGTTTTCTCCTTCTTATACTCGGGCCTAGGCTGAAAACTGGGTCTGGAGGGGTTTTGGTAATTTGGTGGATTGAATGGGCGATTTTGTGGAGTTTGCGCGTGCCACTGCGGGTAAGAAGGGGTTTGGGCATATGGCTGCGCGCTATATACTGGGTAAGGGGGTGGTGAAATGGAATATAAAGGGTTTTGTGGAGGGTAGTAATGGTGGGGAGGAATATATGGAGCTTGGGCGTAGACTTGGGCTTGGGATTGGGGATAGGGGTGAGGTGGTATTTTGGGATAGGAATGGGTTCCATCTACAACAGTCGCCACGTCCTCTTTCTTCTTTTTACCGCCAAATGCGCCAGATCCACCTTGAATCGCTTGTGTGGTGGCTTTTAATGTGGCAAAACTCACTATTCGTCCGGTCTTGATCCCGTCCTCTATCATCTCCCCCATTTTGAGGACTTCCATAAAAGACTTTCCCATTACCGGAAGTAAATATTGAAAATAAGTCTCATCCTGCGCCTGAATGAAAACTTCTACCAACTTAATTTCTTTCATTGGAGGCTTTACCCTAGCGGTCTGTTCACACCACCTTATCGCGTATTCCCTAAAACCTTCAGTGCTCTTTTTCTTCATGTTGACCAAGGATTTTTTGTCCGAAATCAAGTCGATGTTGTACTGAAAATGTTGAACAAATTCAGAAGCCAAATCATCCCAACTGTTCCATTTATCGATATCTCGATCGATGAACCATTCTGAAGCCAGATCTGAAAGACTCTCGCCAAAGAAGGCCATGAGTAGTTCTTCCTTTCCTCCTGCAGCCCTCAACTGGTTGCAATAACGTCTCAAGTGTGCAACGGGATCACCGTGTCCTGCGTACTTCTCGAACTTGGGCATCTTAAAACCGAGGGGCAGGTTGATGTCTGGGAACATGCACAGATCTTTATAGGAAACACTTCTATAATCTCCGATTCCTTGCAAATTCCTCATAGCTTGTTCTAAACTTTTCAACTTCCGCGCTATGACTTCCTGTTCCTCTGTTGCGACAGGTTTCTCCGTATCAAATGGAAATGCAGGCGGCTGAGTGTACCCATACGGTTCATTCAATTGCAAAGTAGGCTCCGTAGCATAATACTAACCATCTGAAACCTTCAGTACTGGCTCACTGGAATACCGAAGAAGCCTCATTGTGGGACGCACAACATATATGTGAGTTTCATGTGGTGGCGGGGCCATGAATACCGGTGTGATCGGTGGCGCTGGCTGAACAGCTGGTCTTGATTGGGGAGCTGCCAAGGGCACACCAGAATTGCCAGTATAATAATGTCGCGGAGTGAATCCTGGCGCGTGCTCAGGTGACTCAGTAGGAGCAGAGAATTGTGCCTGAGAGAGCGGTGGGCAATTAGAGATATTCCCAAGACCTTCAGGGAGCGGAGGAGGAGGCATTCCGCTGGCCCATGCCCAGTGCAAATCTATCAATTGTTGCCTGAGCCTTACTACCTCATCATTGTGTTCTGAACTTTCTTCCCTGTGATCCTGATCCGGGTCAATGAGCGAATTTTCAATCTCCCTGCTAGCCATGGCGAGCTTTGCTTTGGATCTAGTGAAGTATGGGTGACTAGCCATAGTGCTGCAAACCTACCACTGTTATCTGAAAGAACATGCTCATCAAAGAAGACATCCGTTAGGATTAGGGTATACCAAAAGCATGAGAATCACATTGGTAAAATTGCCCTAAGTTCATGTTCATTTCTACCAGCTTTCAAGGGTAGCGAAGTTATTTTAACATCATCCCGATTTTATCTACACTTATTTTTATCTACACCTATTATTATTTTTTATTCTTCTCTTTTTTTTTCGTATCAATATCTGCTCTTTTCCTCACGTTATCTACCTTTATTTTATCATTCTTTATGGCTTTTGTTTTCCTTAAAAGAGAAAAAAATAATGAAAATAACGAAACAAAATGATTAGATCGAACCCAAAAGTAGGTTGCCTACGTATCATGTTGTACATGAATCGGATCTTGCGTAGTTCGGGCAGCTTATGCATAAACATTACACAATTGAAGGTTTTTTTTTTCATGAAACACGAAAACAAGTAAACAAAAGAAAGACGTAACATCCTAACATTTCGATGAAAGACAACAAAACATTCAACGAATTTAGGACCACTTTAAAACTAAACAACAAATACAAAACAACACTTTAAACCCCTAACGATATGCGTGCAATAAAGACCTGAATATAAAAAACAACTTGACTCCGACTTAACACAGACACCAACCTACAATGATAGAAACATAAAAGACTCAAAACTACATAAAGATAAGACATGCTCTTTCAAACTGGTGCTCTGTGTGATGTCCCCGGCTGAGATGAACCCATCTGTGAAGTCCCCACTTTTCCACTCAGACTTTGCAACATGTCCTGCAACGACGTTTTGATACCCGGAAACAAATTTCTTGCCCGTATTCCCGCCTCTTGGAGAGTACACCCACAAAGGTTTCTCTGACACCCATCCACAGTTGTGATCAAATGCGACAACTGAACTCTCAAAAACTCCACCTTAGTACCCGGATCTTCCTGCTCATCATCTTCTACCATGATTGCTTCCCGTATTCGCCCTCTAAGTTGGGCTGATAAGGGTCTACTAATGCCACGGGGCAGAGATTGTAGCCAGATTTCATAGTTTTGAGTGCATCCTGGATTTTCCTCGAGAGTATCGACACCTAACTTTATCGCGTTATTCCATAATTGCTCATATTTGCTTTCCCCCACGGCTTGGTCTTTAGAGTACTCTACATCCTTTAGAAGGTCCATTATTGGGGGGACATCTTGCATCCTACCCAACTGACGTATCACCCTTCTTGGACTGTAAGGCCTAGTGCAGTTAAGTCCTATCAAAACTAGAAAGAGTTGCATTTGAGATCCAATCAAGATTTTCTTAGGACGAAACCACATATAGCACCAAAGAATGTTGTTCGGAGTTCTTGATTCGAGAAATTCGATCCAAGAATTGACTCCAATAGGAAAAGAAAATTTGTCAAAACGCATTCTTTCTTGCATGGCTTGCACTCGATCATTCAGACAACGGTCGATCAGATCTGCTCTAATCAAAGAAGACGTATGCAAGTTCTCCATCATCTACAGCTGCAATATCAGATTACTCCCCTAAAAAAATCGTACCCCTCCTTTTACTTCAGTTAAAGCCTTATATATTTCTGTTAAGATCATTGGTACAATGGTGACCTCATCTTTTTTCTTGAATAAAGCTATCACCACTGATTGTAGACGAGTATTGATACACCTCTCATCTAACGGGAACACTAAGATACCCAACAAAGCCAGACAGAAAACCTCAAGACGACGTTGTTCCCAGATTTTTTTGGTAGTACAGAATTCATCCCAAAAGCAGTCGAAACCCTCTAAAGACCCAAATCTAGCAAACAAATAGTCCAAGGAAATCCAAGATTGTTTGATACATCCCAGATGCTTGCTATCTTTTAATCCACAGAGTCAAAGAAATTTCTTACGAGTATGATTGCGGGCTAAATTCATCTGCTGGCCCATGTAAGTCAACCGAAACAAACGACATATTTCTGCCAGGGTAGGAGTCAATTCACAACTTCCGAACCTAAACACCAAATTATTTGGATCCCAGAAAGTCAACACAGCTTCTATTAAATCCGGACGAGGCGTGAGATCCATGAGTGTTACAAGATTGCCTAACACTTTCCTCACTTCGTGCTTTTCGGAGTAATTGAACGTGCCCCACCACTTGATCAACTTTTTGGGTACCTTGACAACCATAAGGACTCTAGACTTTGTGGACAGATCCATCCTGTAGTAGCAGATAAGAAATTGTCTCAAAATTTGATAAGAGCAAAAGGTTCCCAACCAATGGGAATTTGATGCGGACATACGTCGATGGGACAAACCGCTTCATCACTCCAAATCGCCGAACAGTAATGCTGAATAAAATCAGCCTACTTGGCTAACAACTCTAGGTTACGGAGTAAAAGACCTAGCCTAAGACTAAGACGAAGACCAAAATAAAGGTTACCGGACCCACCGAGGGTTGCCTACGTATCCCGCACCGAGGGACGGAAATCAGGTATGCGCAGTTCGTCTAGTTTGGACAACTAACGATTAACTAATAAATTGACCCTAACTTAAGAGACAAAACCAAAAACAAACGAATAAAAACTTTTTGGATTTTTCAATTAGACACTTTAACTAAGACTGACACCATCAATTATGGAAAAAATCTTTTTGGTATTTTTGCTTTTGACAAATACGTAGAAAAAACTTTTTTTTTTCTTTTTGAATTTACGGTACTTTGAGAAGACAAAAATGCAAAAAATGTAAAAAAAATCTTTTTGAGTTTTTGGATCGTGAAGAACAAAAGCCATAAAGAATTCTAAAATAAACTACGGCATTCCTTTTGATTCATTCTTTTCAACTCGCTTTCTATATATATATATATTTTACTTTTTTTTTTTTTTTTATAAAAAAAAATCCGTCCGTCAAATGACCACGTTACCCTCAAATATGCAACAGTTAGCACGTAGGGATGCTTTAAAGGTGAGTCTCCTACAAAGGACCGTGTAGGCCTCGCTAGGTCTCAATATGATGCACATAAGAATGACCTAAAGGCTGACCTACGTTGTGGTTTACTAACAAGGCCGTTCGGGGGAGCATATGGTCGATAGTAGCTTCTTTGCTTTCCACCTACTCCATACATCCAACGGCTCCCCCCCCCCTAAAATAAAGGTGACTCAACTAGAGTTCGTGCGCACGACGTGCGCTCCGAGACTTATTGCAGAAAGAAGGCCGGGGGGATGGACTCATGATGACAGATATAAAGCGGTAACACATAGGATAAATACTATAAACAAAGAGCACGAAAACGCACAAAAGTGAAAACAATAACAAAACAATAATCACAAACAATGCTTATACACTCGTAATGTCAAACAAAGCCAGTACGACTAAAAAATAAGCTCGAATTCTGAAATCTCCCCAGCAGAGTCGCCAGAGCTATCACACCCCCTTTTTTACGTACTCCAAAAATTCATTTTAAAGTTCGAAAGGGTTTTATTATTTACGTGACAAGAAATGAAAAATTTGTTTCGGAAAAGGATTATTTACATTTTTTGCTCAGAGTCGCCACTTGGCATAATCCGGTGTGCCAAGTCACCTTTTGGAAAATCCTTTTCGAAACCATTTGACTCTTAAACTGATTTGCGAACAGAGATTCCGGCTAAGAGATTCTGTTGATCGAGGGGAAGGTGTTAGGCACCCCTCGATCCCGTGGTTCAACCACGGTCGCTTGGGTAGAGTGTATCAACTATTTTGGCATTACGAAATGTACAAACCACACAAAAGCACACAAAATAATCAAACAATAACAGAACAAAACAAAAATGTAAAGTCCAGTCCAATTATTACAACCCGAAATAAAAATACTGAAATAACCTACACTAGTCTTAAACCCTGCTTTACCCGATGCCTCGGGCCTTGATCACGAACATCCTTAGCGTACAAAATTCTTCGGGGCATTCCCCAGTGAGTAAATACAAATTACCTCGGGGCATTCCCCGGTTAAATAAATATACTTTCCAAATACGATAAACAAAACATTCAACAAATATTCCAATCATTCCCACATTACACCAATCCTAAACTTGCCTACCCGAGCTTACTGTTTGTCTACCCGCTCGACAACGTACCGCATTCAACATCATCAATGTATCAAAAATATCATAATATTTACTTTTATCAGTTTTCGATTCCCGTTCCCAAATTTATTTCAACCAACATGATTAAATAAGTCTCGATCAAATCAACTACGGTAATCGCGATTTCTCCAACATAATATCAAAATATATCACCACGTCATAATCATCAAACAAACACTAACAACGAAGATTCAAATCAAACGCATAACAAATAAATCATCCACACCCACAACATCACAAAAAAATCAAGATAAAATAAAGATTCGGTAGAAGAAATGGACCTCGATGAAACTAATCCTTGTCGATAATAAAGAAATCCGAAGACCAAAATACTCGATCGGAGAACCTCAATCCGACCAAGAATCCAACTTAGTATGATAAATACAAACGAGACAGATTTAAAATCGGAACGGAAACCTTGGAAACGAACCCCAACACTCGAATTTCAAAACATCCGTGACTGACACGATTTCAAACAGAAAACGAACACAACCACGATTCGGGTGGACGTTGCCGGAATCCGGTCACACTACCCTCTCTCTGTTTTGATCTCTCTCTCCCACTCGAATCTCTCTTTCTTCGATCTCACTGTTTTTCTGATCTCACTGTTCCTCCTTTTGACGACGCAGACAACGACGGAGGAAACCGGATCTGAACGGCGGCTGGAAGAGAACGGAGGGAGGCTCGGAGGCGTCTGAAGGCGGTGAGTTCGCAATGGTAACGAAGCTGGTTTGCTGGTCGGATTCTCGCCGGAGACGGTGAGACGTGGCTGGTCGTCGTCGTGGTGGCGTTGGTCGGAACGGGGCCTGGAAGAGGAGCTGGCGAAGGTGGTGACGACGTTTGCGCGGAGGAAGAGGAGGACGAGAGTTGGAACGGCGCCGGCGCCGTTGTCGCCGATGAGGGAAACGCCGGGAGAGGTTTTTTTTTAGAGAGAGAGTGAGAGCTTCCCGAGAAGATGGAGCTGATTTTTTTCTTCTATATGCTGAGGTCCTCCTTGTTTTTTTGTGTATCGGTGTATATATATTGTGTTTTGGGTATTGGGGTAGGGTAGGTGGGGTAGGGTATGGGGTGGTGTGGTTTATTTTGATTGGGTAGGTTGTTAGGATAAGATAGAATTAGTTAGGATAAGATTTGTTATCTTATTATTTATTTATTTATTTTTATTTTGTGCGGGTATAATAACATGGGTGAGGGTACGCGGTAGGATAAAAATAACAATGGGTAAAAACGACATCGGGGAGGAACGAAATTAGGTGTCTACATCGCCGACGAATAAAACTGAAGAAACTAATATGCTTGAAAAACATAGGCAATAATGTCGTGAAGGATTTATGAGAATTTTTATTAATAAAGTTATTCTTTGCTCTACTCTGTGAAATCACTGCAATAAAGATATTAACGTCAGTACAACGTATTAAGAAAACTTTATGAAAATAAAATATGAAAGTAAAGAAAACATGTCAATTTGTAAGGAATGAACTGGATTGTATTGAAACTCTCGAAAGAGTACTTACTTAAATCAAAATTAAGAATTTGGAAACTAAATGCATATAATACTTTTCACTTTAATTTCGTTGTTATTATTATTGTTAAAATATATTTGAGTTCAGAACTAAATTACTTACATTATAATTTTACAGAATACAGATTATGAAAATCTAATTATATCCTAATAAAAGTCTAAATAATGAAATCGTGTTATTATCCTCTTGGTAAATATTTTTCAATTTTTTTATTGCGATTATTAGGTTTTCATTTTTTACTTTATCGTAATCATTTCTATTATTGTTTAAATAATTTGTTACAAGTAGTTGTGTTATATTAATATTCTCATAAGAGATCATGAGTTACTTCACTGTGTATTTATAACTCATAAAAAATAAATAAAAAATATGTGTCTAATAACCTTCAGTAATTAATTACCATGACCTTGACATATAAGTAATGGTATAATTTTCATTGATTGATACAAATAAGGTAGTCTATAACTTAAAGCATTTCGCGTTAACAGAGTCTGTGAAAGAGCTACAACCTAAGAGTGTTATGTAGACAATTCACCCTGGTACACGCATTAGTGGATACTTTCCCGACATGAGCCCAGTGACAGTGTGACCTATAAGTCATGCAGAGACACGAAATAATGCAGTAAGTGAAACACAATGTACAATAAGTAATAATAGACATCAAAAGCAAGTAAATTCATGCATGAGGCTAAATCTATGGCAGAGACAATGCTTTCAAACTCCCACCAAACCAAATCAAATCAAAGCGTAAATACCTACTAACTATCTAGCCTAATATGTGACCTTCATACCTTTTTATCTACTGCACATGTATACAAAAAAAAAATTATAAATTTTTTTAAAACAAATATACTGTTGAACATGCAACAACATTAAAACTAAATTGCACATAAAAACTTCGACATTATAAAAAAAAACATGATACATAAATCAAAAGGAATTTAACCTTTTACCCTAATTCGTTATCTTCATACCCTCCTATCCAATGCTCATATATAGAAAAGAATCATAAATTTTTGAAAACAAATATACTATGAATATGCAACAATATTAAACTATATTGCGCATAAAAATTACGACTTTGCAAAAAACATAATTCATAAATCCAAAAGAATTTAACCTTCTACCCTAATCCGTAACCTTCATACTCTACATTACTTATACCAATAAAATAAAAAATTATTCATAACATCTAATTATACATTTACAATTGTAACTGATTTGAAAGATTGAAATCAATGGATCCAACTTTTAAATAGATTTTTTCAATTTTTTTAAAAAAGAAGCAATTTTGACACATGTTCTTAAGTATTATAACAATTCAATTATATTTTTATATTAAAAAGTGATTAATTACATTGTTATGTAGTATTAATATTTTTTGTTGCATAAAAATATTAGGCAATTACACTGAACATTAATAAATTTAATTATGTGACTCCTAATCAATCCAAACAAACTAAAACAAAGAAAATAATATTTTTTTCAGCAATTCACATATATAAAGTATGAAACAAGGTGTATAAATAAAAGAAATTAAATGTATAATTACTTCTTCGTGAACAAATAAAAAACAAAATGCTCTCATATTAATAATCCTAGTGTGTTGTCTTTTGATAAATAATTTACTCTTGTAAAGCCTTGCATTTAAAATTAAGCAAGAAACAGTTAAGATGAATGTATGTAAAACTTAACGGCCAATGGACAACATACTTGAATTGTAAAGGACATAAATTTTTTAGAGGATGATGACTTGGGAATGCAGATAGGTTATTCTTATGTTGTTTTCATGTTTGAATAATAATCTATTTTTCTATAAATAATTTATAATAAATAATTTTTAAATAATAGGAGTTCTTAATTAGGCGTGCTTTTAAAAATTCAGATTCCTTAGTTTTTCAAATACCTTTTTTTATAAAATTTTCCTTTTATCATATATTCTAAGAATTCTTAATATAATTAAATAAAAAATAAAATAAATAACGATTTTATCTATTACAGAATTTTCTAATAAAAACAATACATGTTTATCCCTTAATATTTAGTATAAATTTATTTTTTAAATAATATATTTTAAGCGATCTATATATTTTACCGATTATCTTTTAACTAAAGAACGGTTTAAAAATGACTACATGAAGGTGTTTGCTGAGGCACTTATTCCAATCTTATACTTTGCTATGCTTCCTTTCTTCCACATTATCAAAATGTTGACACCTCCATTACCTGTATTTTGACGAGCCTCCCATATTCTTTGATTATGGATTTAGATTCTATCAAAATATTTTCATAAAAGTTAAAGCTCTACAACCACTTTCACCTTTCAATGTTTCAGCTAACTACTTTTTAAATTATTTGTTCATATTTCTTATGAGATAGCAGTTTGAGTAAATTGCTTATTCATCGGCCGATCTCGTGAGACCATCAATTCAAGTAATAATTAAATCTAAGTATAAAGAAGAAGAAAAATATAATAAAGTAATAACTAAGGAAAGCAGTGTAAAACCAACAACAACAAAATAATGCATAATCAACATACAACAAACAACAGATGATATGATGATAGATATTAAAAGCAAGTACTATAAACTTTAATCGGGAGTTCTAATATGTAAGGCATTTTAAATTAATCTAGGATCTTCAAAAATTGTGTACGTTTTATGGCTATAACAGCCATACATAACACTACATAAAACTTTTAATACTGGCAAAGTAAATAGAAAAATTAAATCAACAACACAAGGGTTGGGGGGGAAAGCTTTCAAAGAAAAAAATAGCAGTAACTGAATCAACAACAATAACCATGATAGTGGTGTTACATATGGCAAAAAAAAGAGAGAGAGAATTTTTTTATTTTTTCATCTATTTCATTCAACGACAATATATTTGTTTTGCCCAATTATTTCTCAAATAAGAAATCTTCAACTGCAACAAAAAAATGCCTAAAATTATCAAAAGCATGCATGATTATGTTAAATCAAAAATCAAAATTAAAAAAGCCTAGAAAAGAAGAATGTATGTTTGTAGAGAAATGTTCTCCCAAATCTAAAGTCAACTCTAGAAACCTAAACAAATACACAATGTTAATAAAGTATTTATTGGCATAGAAAAAATTCTAAACTTAAATAATTAAATTCTAAATCCAAATAAACAAAAGATGCGTCTAAAGGTTGATGGACAAAAGTGAAACGTAACAATCTATGCTGCAATGGAGATTTAAGTCAAAAATATCTGGTCGGCCAAGTGTTGAGCCTCTTTCATCGATGGACAAAATATATCTACATATAAAGAGTCCTAAATCTATAATTAAGAAGTATTAAATTTTTAAAAGTTTTAAGTATGTAATAAGAATGTAATCACGATTTTGTAAAGATTTGACTTTAAAAACAAAGAAAGATTTTAAATATAGCAAAAAACAGAAAAATGATAATACCACAAATATGATTCAAATTGATGCGTCTCTCTTAGCCTCTGACAACAAGGGAAAGAGGCACTGGATAATAATGGTTCAAATTGATGCGTCTCTGACAATAAGGAAAAGAGGTATTGCATGACAAACGCAAAAGTGATGATCAATCAATCACTTGGAACTTATGGTGGTAAAATATATATGTGCTTACACTAAAATATTTGTTTATATTATTATATTAAAACGTGAAATATATTTAAGAAGTGAATTGAACTTTTTATACTTTACCAAAAATATTCGAAATAGATAATTTTTTTAATTTTAAATAATCAAACGTTACGCATGCAAAGCACGACTATGAATTAGCTAACACATAAGCAATCAGTTTACATAGTAATCAATTTTAAATAGTAGTACTGTGTTTTGTAAGCTGATCTTAATTAATCTCTTTCACAGCACTTACACTAATTAATTGATTTTTAAACGTGGGGAATTCTTAGCTATACAAGGCCAATGTGATGGTATTATTTATTATTTTTAATTAGTTGTCTGTTGTTGACTTTCCCATCGGCTTAGTTTGTTGACCTGACTCTATGCTAACTTATTCATTCTATATTATATTATGTGTTATATATCACGCGCATTTCAAATTTCTTCCCTTGTTATATAAACCAAACAAACACTTCATTCTTCGTTTCTATCATACCTTAATTACATTTCTTACAAACATTGGAATTGAATTGAAACTTTGTAGGTTCGATGGAATCAATTTCAAAAGTATTCCATGGAGATTTGAATAAGCAATGGAGATCAAGAAGAATATATCATAGTCAAGAAGATGATGCTGGAAGGAACAACATCAAAGTTACTAGGTTTGGTGGGAAGAAATCATCAATATGGGAGTTTGTAAGCAAAAGATTTTCCAAGTCTCGACAAGTTGAAGTGAGTTATGCGAGTAACGAGTTTGAAAACAGATTGATATATGAGATATACAAATCCGTAGCGCCTTCTATGGAATTGCATCCCAATGTGTAGAGAACTCATCCACTTTTACTTTTCTTTCTTTTTTTCATTCTTTTAATTAGCCTCTAGATAAAAATTACAAGAGGCAGCTTGATTTGATAACTTTATTTTTTTTTTATCTATTCAACACAATTAAGCTTGTGTGCAGCCATAGTTTGATTGATCTAGCTTTATTTATATATTGCTAATATATAAATATCTTGTCCAGTTAATCTGCTGATTGGTTGCTTTTATTTATTCTTCTATCTTTTAAGTATAGACCACACAAACAGTGGCGGAGCCAGGATTTTCAGTAAGGGGGTTCATAAGTGAACAACGAACTAACCGAAGGGGGTTCAACATTAACTATATATACATAAAAAATAAGTTTGAAAATATAGTATAATTTTCCGCTGAAGGGGGTTCGGATGAACCCCTATATAAAGGGTAGCTCCGTCCCTGCACACAAAGTAGTATCAACAATACTATATGTAATCTTTCCAGCTTGTTTGGCAATAATTTTTGTTCAATTTTGATAAATTCTTATTTGGGTCTTTGTAATGCTCAGTATGCAACCCCAAAAGTCATTATCCAGTATGCCTGAATATTATTAGGGCAAAATTCAGATATAACATACTTAAGAGCCTAATTATTAGTTTTATAGCAACAATTTGATAATTACATTTTATAGCAACTTATATTTTATATTTTTTTAAAATGTTGCTGGAAAAATACATGTACAAAAAAATTACTGCACTTAATTAACCGAAATTAGTTGAGCTATATATGGTATAATTATCAATCAAGTAATTATGTAGATTCCTTTTCCATTTAAAACTCTTAAAAAACGTGACATCCGTTATAACTTGAGAATTCAAATTTTAGTTTTTCCCCATTAACAACTGCATCTTTTCTTAGCAACTTGTTCTAAACTTACCCTGTTTTGGAAATTCAAGCATTGGTGTTGCTGAATCAAATTGGACTGATTCTTCTTCGAAACCAACATCAATTGCAAAACGATGCAGTAATTTGATTGAATCAAATTCAATTATTGATTCATCTGTTCCATTTGTTTGAATTCAACTGTCAGTTGAAAATTCAACCATTACTACTGTTTAAGGTACATAATCATTATTGTTATTCGGTTCATTTTTTTTAACCATTACTGATGTGCCTATCAAGTTTTGGTTGTCGACTTTAATTTGTATGTGAAAAAATTTAAAAACAAATTCGAGTTAGATTCAAGGCAGCAGTAAAATTGGAATTCAAGTATCTGTTGCAAATTTCAGCTTTAAAGTTGTGTTAATGGAAAAAAAATCAGTATTCGAATATTGTTTTGAGGAGCTTTTGTTGTTATTTTGATTGTTTTAACAGTAGAACAAATTGTAAACAACTTTCGAATTGAAGTTGATTCAATTATTTTCTGAAATACTAGATAAATGAATGATCGAATGTATCTGTTGAATTTGATGATATTCTATGAACTCATACAAAAGTATAAAATATCTGTTGCATATGTATTTTTTATTTGCTTAATGTTAACACTGCATATGTATTTTTGCTTTGTTGTCGGAATTCTATAGTATAAATGTATATTTGAAAAGATATTTTACTTTAAGGAAATGTAGTGTAAATGTATTTTTTAAATTGAGTAACTGGCTGTGTAACTTTGTTTGCACTTAAATCTGAAAAGTGCGTGTTATAACAAGTGACAGTTGATAAATATGTATAAAACATATCAAATTATGTATGTTGCAGATGTATTTTTTGATATGCTTAATGTTAACACTGCATATGTTAAAATAAGTGATATCTGACAAATATGTATATTTATTTATTTATTGGTTAAATCAAGTAGAAATGGGAAATATACCAGTCCTTGTGAAGCACTCTGATCGATGGATGTACGAAAAGAACTTTGAAGAATATGTCACTGATGCTATACTGTTGAGCACATAAGCAACATTCGTTGAGCTGCATGATGTTTTGGCATCTCACTTAAGTGTGGATTTAACCAGAAAATCTATTTTAGTGGACTATCAAATCACTGCTAATGCAGTGCAGATAGAAATACAAAACGATATGGGTTTGAAGGTGTTTATATTGCAGAAAAAGCTGATACAAGACATGAATTGTCTTCCTTTATATGTAAGCATTTTGAATAAAGTTGTAGGGAACAACTTGGCAAGTTCATCTATATGTGTTGCTGAAAGAGAAATCAACTGTAACAACTTGCAAACATTGATAAATACAACAAATGAAGGAGCTTTGGTGGTTTGTGAAGATACACAAGCATTAGATTTTATTGAGATGGATACTGTTGAGGTGATTATCTCAGACCCACATCACAAGCATGTTGAGGACGATCAGGTTTACTTGATAATTTTTTTTTTAAAGTCAGTCATAAAGGACTATGCAATTAGGAAAAAATTTCAAACGCGCAGTAAAAGGTCTAGCAAGTAAACGTACGTACATTCTATATGAATCTGATTTTGTTAAATATTACTTTGGATATGTGTTTTGAATATATTTAATCATGTTTGATGCAGTTATACATTGTTTTACAAATCAAGAAACTGCGAGTTCTTAATGCGTGCATCAGGCATGAGAGACACTGGAATGTTTAGAATTAGAAGATCCATACCTGAACATACTTGCCCAGTGAAGGACAAGATCTATCCAAAGGTGCATGCAACTAGTATGTTGATAGCTGGTATGGTTAAATAGAAATTCAAAAACCACAAACGAAAATACAGTGCGACGGAAATAAAAAATGACATGAAGAAAAATTTTGGTATGGATTTGACATACACTTTATGTTGGAGGGCCAAGGAAAGAGCGTTAGAAGAGTTGAGGGGTAAGCCATCAGCATCTTATGGGAAACTGCCATCATCTTTATATGTGTTGAATACTACTTATCCGGAGTCACATATAAGAATGAAGAAGACAGATGATAATGCATTCTTGTATGTATTTATCGCTCTACATGCATTCATTAAAGGATTCGATCATTGTAGACCAGTCGTAGTTGTTGATGCTAGTCATCTGATAGAAATGTATACTGGGGCATTTGTAACAGCATGTTCAACGGACGGAGCAGGTTAGTATCATTTAATAATAATTACATTGTATAACTGGTTGTATTTTTTTTGTATTTCTGCTGTTGACTTGAAAAATACATATATCAAATTCATATATACATATATTTATGTAATTACATATATTTTCAAAGTTTCCTGAATGAAACATGTAAAATTGATTATGTTTGATAGTTAGGTGCAATTATATTTTATTATATGTAATTGATACCATTTCTGATAGATAAAATATACATTTTAATTGACCTATATTTGTAATAAATACATATGCAGTTCCTAACTGTATTTAAATCGGCCTGCGCTGTGCAGTTTATATTTTTTCTTTGTTATATGGTGTGCTTGATTCTGAAAATGATGAATTATATATACATGTCATATATTTTCTTTGGCATATGGTGTGCTTGATTCTGAAAATGATGCATCCTGGACGTGGTTCTTCGAGAATCTAAAGGAAGCGTACGGGGTAAGATAGAACATGTGTGTTGTGTCTGATAGAAATCCCAGCATCATAAAGGCTGTTGGTGATGTGTACGGAGATGTTCCACATTATGCATGTATGTGGCATCTATAGAAAAATGTGAAAAAACTTTACAGAAAGTCACACGATGCATTGTCGGAGATCTTTTATACAATGACCAAATCATATTCAAAGTTAGAATTCCACATGTTAATGGAAAAAGTTGAGGCAGCTGATATGAGGGTGAAGAAATATTTGAACTTGGCGGGTTACGAAAAGTGGGCTAGGTCGTATGCAACAGTTCACCGAGGATAGACTTTAACTTCAAATATTGCGGAGTCAATTGTAGACACATAATTTTGTCCCGTCGATGATATTTTTATTTCCGATGTCTCATAATTTAAGCTCACTTTTTATAATTTTTCCCCAAGTAAATAAATATCCACCTCACCTTTATTTATTTATGCATTTACTTTTGTTTGTTTTTATCCAAATAACAAGCCATAACAAACTTTGTCTTATCCTAATATCCTAACAACCCACCCAACTAAAAATTGACAACACATACTAACCCCTACCCCTCTTACCCCTACCCCCACGTAACCACCCCTCCCCCCACATTTCTTGGACACAAAGAAAGAGAAGAAACTAACAGAAGAGGGGGGTCCACAGTAACAAAGGCAAAAGAGGGTGAATACAATCTATATATATATATATGTATAGAGATTACAGTAGAAAGGAAAACGTTTTTTTTTCTGGGCTCTCTTTGGTTTTTTTCCATTTCTCTATGATATACACGGAGGCACAGAGATAAAATTGGGGGAATCCATTTTTTCTGAAGGGGGGAACACGAATATACCATTGTTTCCTCTCTCTCTTGGGTACACAATACGGATGGTCACTCTCACGAAGGACCTCCATTTTTCTTTGTCCACAGCTTCACTCAGATAAACACAACGACGCCAACACCCAAACCCACATAAGATTACTCGTCCTCACGCAAATACGAGGGGGAGTCAGACTTGTTTGAGTTCGAGTCTATTTTTTTTTTCTTATTCGGTTTTGGATTTTGGGAATCTTGTCTTAGGGGTTTTGCTTTGGGTTCTAATTCTTTTCGAATTTATCGATTTAGGAGGTCGTATTGTGTTTGTTTTTGTTGTTTTTTTTTGAAGTTTTTCAGATCGATTCACGATGCCCAGGTGAACAGCAGTAGCGTTATCCCCTTTTGTTCATCCGAAAGCGGTTCCAACATCAATCAACGTTGGTTACTGCATTTGGATTCGGGTCAGTTGGTTCGTCGCAGTCAACTTCGGGTAGCAATTTCTTGAATATCGAGTTTGGTTTCTATCACGATTGTGGTCTCGTTCATTGTTCTTCCAGCCGATTCTGTGATTTAGGTTCTACTCGTCTCGATTGATTCATCGTAAGCAGTTTGGGGGTTTTAATTTCTACCATCGATTTTGGTTCATTTCGTCGTTGGGGTTCTGGTTCGAGAGTTTCGGTCTCGAGTTTTCTTATCAACAAATTCAATCCTTTGAAGGTCCATTCCTAAACTCTCTCTCTTTATTATTTTTAATGCGGCTATGATGTGAGTTTAGTGGTGTGGGTTTGAATCTTTTCGTACTATGAATTATGTTGCGAGATATGAATTATTCATGTTCTTAATTTTTTTGAACCTTCGTAGAGCGGATATGTTTGATGTTGGTTTTGGGCTTTGAATAGTGATTTGAACTAAAGAATCTCTAGACTTTCAGCTTAAAAAAAGGATTCGGGTTTGGGATAGTGATTTGATAAAAGATGAATATAAATTAGTTTTGTTTTGATTAATTATTATGGTTGTTGATTCCTTGATAGTATCGTGATAGGTCAAGCAGGGTAGGCCAATGTATGTTTGGGTAAGCAAAATTTAGGGATGGTATTTTTGTTGAATGATTGAATGTGGAATGTGTGTTGAATGTGTTCTAGTTTATCGTACTTGAGAAAAAATGTATTCATTTTACCGGGGAATGCCCCGAGGTACCTTGTAGTCGGAGGATGTTCGCGATGAAGGCTCGGGACAGTGGATCAAGCATTGGAGCGTAGTTTAGGACTAGTGTAGGTTAGCATAGGTTTACCTTTTAGTACCTTTTTTCATTTTTGGATTGTAATAATTGAACTGGACATTATTTTGGATTTGTTTGTTTGATTTATCATTTTATTTGTGTTTGGTGTGGTTTATACATTCATAGTGCGAAATTAGTCAATATGCTCCACCAAGCGACCGTGGTCGAACCACGGAATTGAGAGGTGCCTAACACCTTCTCCTCGGTCAACAGAATTCCTTAGCCGGAATCTCTGTTCGCGGATCAGTTTAAAAGAGTCAAAAACCGTTTTGAAAAGGATTTCCAAAGGTGACTTGGCACACCAGATTATGCCAAGTGGCGACTCTGAGTTTTGAATATAAAAAGTCCTTTTCGAAACTACTTTTCATCTTTTGTCACTTTAATAATAAAAACCCTTTCGAACTTAAAATACATAAATCTTTTGGATATTGAAAAAAAAGGGTGTGGCAGCTTTGGCGACTCCACTGGGGGCCATTTCAGAATTCAAGCTTATTTTGGAGTCGTATCGGCTTTGTTTGGCATTACGAGTGTATAAGCATTGTTTGTGATTTTGTTTGCGTTATTGTTATCACTTTTTTGTGCGTTTTTCGTGCTCTTTGATTATAGCATTTATCCTATGTGTTACCGCTTTTATATCTGGCATCATGTGTCTACCCCCAGGCCTTCTTTCTGCAATAAGTCCGTAGTACACGTGTTGTACACGACCTCTAGTTGAGTCACCCTTATTTTAGGGGGGGGCCGTCAGTGTTATGGAGTAGGTGGAAAGCAAAGCAGCCACTATCGACCATACGCTCCCCCGAACAGCCTTGTTAGTGAATCACAACGTAGGTCAACCTTTAGGTCATGCTTATGTGCATCATATTTGAGACCTAGCGAGGCCCACTTGGTCCTTTGTAGGAGACTCACCTCTAACGCATCCCTACATGCTAAATGTTGTATCTGTAAGGGTAATGGGGTCATTTGATGGACTGATTTGGTGAAAACATGTGTTAGAAGTAAGGTGCGTAGGAAAGAACTGTTGAAAAAAATATAGAAAAAAAAAGTAAGGTGAGTTGCCAAAAAAAAAGAAAAGTGTTGTAGTTTATTTTAGAGTTCTTTATGGGTTTTGTTCTTCACGATCCAAAAACTCAAAAAGATTTTTTTTTTTACGTTTTTGCATTCATCTTATCAAAGTACCGTAAGTTCAACAAAAAGAAAAAAAAAGAAAAAATGATGAAAAAAAGGGTTTTGTTTGCCTTTTCTACTTGTCAAAAACAAATTACCAAAAAGATATTTTTTTCCCCTCATAATTGGTGGTGTCAGTCTTAGTTGAAATGTCTAGTTGAAAATTCAAAAAGTTTTCATTCATTTGTTTTTTAAGTTAGGGTAATTTATTAGTTAATCGTTATTTGTCCAATTTGGATGAACTACGCATATTTGATTTTCTTACCTCGGGTTGGGATACGTAGGCAACCCTCGGTGGGTCCAGTAATCTTTGTGTTGGCCTTTGTTATTAGCCTAGGTCTCTCCCCCGTAATCTAGAGTTGTTAGCCCAGTACACTGATTTCGCTCAGTACTTTTGTTCGGCAAATTGGAGTCATGAATGTGGTCTGTCTCATCGACATATGCTTGCGTCAAATATCCCAAGGGTTGGGAATCTTCTACTCCTGTCAATTTTTTCTTTCTTTTTAGATAACGTCTTATGTGTTATTACAGGATGGATTTGTTCACCAAATCTAGAGTCCTGATGGTTGTCAAGGTGCCCAAAAAGTTAATCAAGCGGTGGAAAATGTTTAACTATGTTGATCAGCAGAAACTGATTAAAATATTAGGTGATCTTACGGAACTTCTGCATGTTACCCCTCGTCCAGGTTTAATAGAGGCTTTGTTGACCTTTTGGGATCTAAGTAGTTTGGTGTTCAGGTTTGGGGAATGTGAAATGACTCCTACTTTGGCAGAAATATCCGGTTTGTTGCATTTGCCCTATATCGAGAAGGATATGATCCGAGCACGAAATCATACTGGCGTGAGATTTTTGCAGTTTTGTGGTTTAAAAAGTAAGGGTATGTATTTGGGTTGTTTAAGTGATTCGTGGGTTTCCTTAGATTTTTTGTTCGCTAGATTCGGGCCCTCGGAAGGTTTTTATTGCTTTTCATATGACTAAGGAGAAGTGGGAGAGAAAGCATCTTGAAGTCTTCACCCTCGCTTTGTTAGGTATTTTAGTGTTTCCACTAGAAGAAAGACGTATCAATACCCGTTTGCAATCTGTGGTGATGACTCTATTTCATAAGGGTCAAAACAACAAGGGCATTAATCAAAAGGGCAGGTTCACTCTCATACCCATGATCTTAACAGAAATATATAAGGCTTTAACCGAAGTGAAAGGGGGGATGAGATTTTTTGAGGGCAGTAACCTGATATTGCAGTTATGGATGATGGAGCATTTACATGCACCTTCTTTAGTTAGACCAGACGTGGTAGATCGTTGTATTCCTAATCGAGTGAAAGTTATGGACCTCAGGTTGCGTTTGGATAAATTCTCGCTACCCGTGGGAGTCGACGCTTGGATTGAATTTCTTGAGTCAAGAATCGGGGATAACGTTTTGTGGACTTGCCTGTGGCTTCGACCAAAGATAATCTTGTTTGGTTGTCAAATGCAGCTCCTTCTAGTTATGTTAGGGCTTAATTGCACTAGACCATACAGTCCTTATAGGGTAATGCGCCAGTTGGGTAGGCCGCAGGACGTGCCACCAGTAGTGGATCTTCTAAAGGATGTAGAGTACTTCAAGGACCAAGCCTTGGGTGAAAGCAAATACGTTAAGTTTTGGAAGCATGCAACAAAGATATGTGTGGACACGCTCAAAGAAATTTTGGATAATCCGGGGTACACACAGGGATATGGGGTCTGGTTTCAATCTGTCCCTCGGGGTATCAGTCAACCCTTTCCAACGCAGCTTAGAGGGAGAATACAGGATGAAAGTGCGGGGTCCAAAGTGGAGACACTGAGAGTTCAGTTAGCAGATTTGTTCAAGACGGTAGAAAGGTGTCAGAATAATCTTTCCAAGTGCACTCCTCATGAGGCAGAAATACGGGCCCTAAGCTTCTTCCCTAATATCAGGGTGTCTTTACAAGATATGCTACAAAGTTTGAATGGGAGAAAGAGAACTTCACAGGCAGGTCCATCTCAGCCAGGGTCATCACGCAGAGCACCAGTCTGAAAGAGCATTTCTTATCTTTATTTAGTTTGGAGTCTTTTTATGTTTCTGTCATTGTAGGTTGGTGTCTGTGTTAAGTCGGAGTCAAGTTGTTTTTGATATTCGGGTTTTTATTGCACGCATGTCGTTAGGGGTTTAGAATGTTGTTTTGTATTTGTTGTTTAGTTTTAAAATGGTCCTAAATTCGTTGTATGTTTTGCTGTCTGTCATCGAAATGTTAGGATATTACGTCTTTCTTTTGTTTACTTATTTTCGTTTTTCGTGAAATAAAATTAAAAAAAAAATAATAAAAAAAAATTGTGTGATGTTTATGCATAAGCTGCCCGAACTACGGAAGATCTGATTCATGTACAACATGATACGTAGGCAACCTACTTTTGGGTTCGATCTAATCATTTTGTTTCATTGTTTTTCATTATTTTTCTTCTTTTAAAGAAAAATAAAAGCCATAAAAAATAATAAAATAAAGGTAGATAACGAGAGAAGTGGAAAGAACGGAGATGGATACGAAAAAAAAAGAGTGTAGATAAAAATCGGGATGATGTTGAAATGACCTCGCTACCCTCAAAAGCTGGTAGAAATGAACATGAATTTAGCATAATTTTACCAATGTGATTCCCATGCTTGTTGTGTGCCCTAATCCTAACGGATGTCGTCTTTGATGAGCATGTTCTTTCAGATAACAGTGGTAGGTTTGCAGCACTCTGGCTAGTCACCCATACTTCACAAGATCCAAAGCAAAGCTCGCCATGGCTAGCAGGGAAATTGAAAATTTGCTCATTAACCCGGATCAGGATCACAGGGAAGAAAGTTCAGAACACAATGATGAGGTAGTAAGGCTCAGGCAACAATTGATAGATTTACACCGGGCATGGGCCAGCGGAATGCCTCCTCCTCCGCTCCCTGAAGGTCTTGGGAATATCTCTAATTGCCCACCGTTTTCTCAGGCGCAATTCTCTGTTCCTACTGAGTCACCTGAGCATGCTCCAGGATTCACTCCACTACATTATTATCCTAGTAATTCTAGAGTGCCCTTGGCAGCTCCCCAATCAAGACCCGCTGCTCAGCCGGCACCACTGATCACACCGGTATTCGTGGCTCCGCCACCACCTGAAGCTCCCGCATATGTTGTGCGTCCGACAATGGGGCTTCCTCGGTCTGCCAGTGAGCCAGTATTGAAGGTTCCAGATAGTCAGTATTATGCCCTGGAGCCGACTTTGAGAATGAATGACCCGTATGGGTACACTCAGCCACTTGTATTTCCATTTGATTCAGAGAAACCTGTCGCAACAGAGGAACCAAAAGTCATAGCGCGGATGTTGAAAAGTTTAGAACAGGCCATGAGAAAATTGTAGGGAATCGGAGGTTATAAGAGTGTTTCTTATAAAGATCTGTGTATGTTCCCAGACATCAACCTTCCCCTCTGTTTTAAAATGCCTAAGTTCGAGAAGTATGCAGGACACGGTGATCCCGTGGCCCACTTGAGACGCTATTGCAACCAGTTAAGGGCTGCAGGAGGAAGAGAAGCGCTGCTCATGGCTTTCTTTGGCGAGAGTCTTTTTGATCTGGCTTCAGAATGGTTTATCGATCAAGATATCAACAAATGGAACAACTGGGATGACTTAGCTTTTGAGTTTGTGCAATATTTTTAGTATAACATCGACCTGATTCCGGACGAAAAATCTTTGGTCAACATGAAGAAGAAAAACACTGAAGGTTTTAAGGAATACGCGATAAGGTGGCGTGAACAGGCCGCCAGAGTAAAGCCTCCGATGAAAGTAAGTAAGTTGGTAGAGGTTTTCATTCAGGCACAAGATGAGACTTATTTTCAACATTTACTCCCGGCAATGGGAAAGTCTTTTATTGAAGTCCTCAAAATGAGGGAGATGATAAAGGACGAAATTAAGACCGGACGAATAGTGAGTTTTGTCGCATTAAAAGCCACCACACAAGCGATTCAAGGTGGATCTGGCGCATTCGAAGGTAAAAAGAAGAAAGAGGACGTGGCGACTGTCGTAGCTGGAACCCATTCCTATCCTAAAAGACCACCTCGCCCCTATCCCCAATCCCAAGCCCAAGTCTACGCCCAAGCTCCATATATTCCTCCCCACCATTACTAACCTCCACAAAACCCTTTATATTCTATTCCACCACCCCCGTACCCAGTATATAGCGCGCAGCCATATGCCCAAACCCCTTCTTACCCGCAGTGGCGCGCGCAAGCTCCACAAAATCGCCCATTCGCTCCACCGAATTACCAAAACCCCTCCAGACCCAGTTTTCAACCTAGGCCCGAGTATAAGAAAGAAAAGGCGGTCAAAAATCAATTCACACCTCTTAGGGAGTCATATGCTAGCCTGTTTGATAGGTTGAGAAAGTTGAAGGTCTTAAGCCCAATTCAAGGAAGGCTTTCAAATCCACCGCCGAGGAATCTCGATTATTATTTAAGGTGTGCGTACTGTTCTGCCATGCCAGGCCATGATATCGAGAAATACTGGCATTTGAAGAGAGCTGTCCAAGAATTGATTGACACAAATCAAATGCTGGTCCAGGCCCCGGAAGGTCCAAACATTAACCAGAATCCGCTGCCAACCCATTCTGAAGCCAATATGTTAGAATTGATATATGAGGGGAAAAAGTCTTCAAGGTGTTATAAGCTTATTGTCAAGATACAGACCATTGAGGAGAAATCGGTGAATATAGCTGAGTCTTTAAAAGCAATGTCATTGAGCCAGGAGGGAATGAGAGAAGATAAAGCCCAGGAAAGCACAAAGAAACCCCTGATCACAGTACAAGGCGCCAGAAGGTATGTTGATTTAAGTCAGGATAAACCTAAGTTGACAGTGGTAGGAGCTCTGAGTCAGCCCATCTTGACGGTGGAAGGAGCAATGGCAGCGCCTATTGTCCTCAAACCGGTGACCCAACCTCTGATAGTTGATACAAAAAAGGTTCTAGGCGGACTGTGATGACCTATCACGGGAAAGAAGTAGTAGAAGATATAGATGAGGTAGGGGGTGTGACTAGGTCAGGAAGATGCTTCATGCCTGAAGGCTTAAGAAAGTCCAAGCCAATGGTGAGTGGACCGTCATCCATCAAAAAGCCTATCACCGAAGAAGAAGCTGAAGAATTTTTGAAAAAGATGAAATTGCCAGAGTATTCAATAATAGACCAGTAGAAGAAAACCCCTGCTCAAATTTCCCTCTTATCTTTGTTTTTGCACTCTAAGGAGCATCGTGATATTTTATTGAAGGTATTAAATGAGGCATATGTTCCTAGGGAGAGTACAGTAAATCATCTTGAGAAATTGGTTGGAAAAATCTTTGAGGTGAATCGGATCAGCTTTTCTGATAACGAATTGCCTGTCGAAGGTACAGGGCATAACCGGGGCCTTTACATTACAGTGAAGTGCGACATTGACCTTTTGTTTCATTTACATATTCAAGATTTTTGTCTTTTTATGTCATTTATCAAAATAAAAGTCACCATCGTTTCTTTACATTTTTAAGTCAAGCATGTGTCAAAACAAGCGAGAAAGGATTTCAAAATTTACTACCAGTCTTTCCAATTATATGAGGAAAAGCCAAGGACTGGCACATGAAAGAAATATGATCGTAATTCAACATGAAACAAAGGAAGTCTATCAACCGATAGGCTGTTGGATTCATGGAAGCATTCAGATTCGGGAAAAGGGTGCACCTCAGAGGCATGGTAAAATGGAAGCCCATTGTTCAAGTCAGAACTCACTTCCCTCAATCTGGATCCGGGTCGATGATGCGGCAAGACAGGTCAAGTGTCAGCGATTTGGAACAAAGATGAAAGGAACGAGTGCTGGGCAGATACCTGAGAAGCCAAGAGCTGCAAGCTACCACTATGTTTTAACTGACAAATTTTCTTTGTTGAAATAGGGGCAAATTCGCTTCACTTAATTCAGCTACCATTGGAAATGCACATCCGTGAGAATTTACTTTCAATTCAGGACCCTCCTGAAAAATGGGATTTTACTTTCTGTTCAGGACCCTCCTGAAAAATGGGATTTTACTTTCAGTTCAGGACCCTCCTGAAAAATGGGAATTTACTTTATGTTCAGGACCCTCCTGAAAAATGGAATTTTACTTCATGTTCAGGACCCTCCTGGAAAATGGGAATTTACTTTCAATTCAGGACCCTCCTGAAAAATGGTATTTTACTTTCAGTTCAGGACCCTTCAGGAAAATGGGAATTTACTTTCAATTCAGGACCCTCCTGAAAAATAAAAATGGGAATTTACTTTCAATTCAGGACCCTCCTGAAGAATGGGATTTTACTTTATGTTCAGGACCCTCCTGAAAAAATGGGATTTTACTTTCAGTCCAGGACCCTCCTGAAGAATGGGATTTTACTTTATGTTCAAGACCCTCCTGAAAAAATGGGATTTTACTTTCAGTTCAGGACCCTCCTGAAAAATGGAAATTTACTTTATGTTCAGGACCCTCCTGAAAAATGGGATTTTACTTTATGTTCAGGACCCTCCTGAAAAAATGGGATTTTACTTTCAGTTCAGGACCCTCCTGAAAAGTGGGAATTTACTTTATGTTCAGGACCCTCCTGAAAAATGGGATCTTACTTTATGTTCAGGACCCTCCTGAAAAATGAGAATTTACTTAATGTTTAGGACCCTCCTGAAAAATGGATTTTACTTTATGTTCAGGACCCTCCTGAAAATGGATTTTACTTTATGTTCAGGACCCTCCTGAAAAAATGGGATTTTACTTTCAGTTCAGGACCCTCCTGAAAAATGAGAATTTACTTTATGTTCAGGACCCTCCTGAAAAATGGATTTTACTTTATGTTCAGGACCCTCCTGAAAAATGGGACTTTACTTTATGTTCAGGACCCTCCTGAAAAATGGGACCACGCTTTCAAATGAAATACTACTTTACTATAATTTTTGTATGGGATAATTTTCGTTCTAGTTTTAATTTTGGGTTTAAGGAGTCCGCCTGAAGAACAGGGTAATGAAATAGCAACTCAGGAGCCCGCCTGGAGAACAGAGTGAAAAAATAAAAAGTCAATCAACAAAGTGATGAAATAGCAAGTCAGGAGCCCGCCTGGAGAATAGGGTGAAGAAAAGAAAAGTCAAGAAACAAAGCGAAGTAATTGAAAGCCAAGCAACAAGTTGAAAGAAATTGCAAGTCAGGAGCCCGCCTGAAGAATAGGGTGATAAAAGTCGAGTCAAGAGCCAACAGAAGCTGTATAGATAGGATTTTATAATTTCATTTATGTTTTAACTTGTAATTTTTATTTTTGATGTAATGACAGAGTCGCGGACCGAAACCTCGATGGAACCTCACTCGACTCTCCAACTCGGTATAGTCCACTTCTCTTCCAACCCTTTGAGATACGTGTGACTTCCTCATGACTTGGGTAGATAGGGTGTCCGACCGGATTCGATTGTCCTTCTTTCTTTTACTCCTCTCTTTGAATAATGATCAGGAAAAAATTCGGTCTCGTTGTTTACTTCTTTGTCTGAAAACACTGCGTGTTTACATTCAAAGGGGGCATGATGTAGACACATAATTTTTTCCCGTCGATGATATTTTTATTTCCGATGTCTCATAATTTAAGCTCACTTTTTATAATTTTTCCCCAAGTAAATAAATATCCACCTCACCTTTACTCATTTATGCATTTACTTTTGTTTGTTTTTATCCAAATAGCAAGCCATAACAAACTTTGTCTTATCCTAATATCCTAACAACCCACCCAACTAAAAATTGACAACACATCCTAACCCCTACCCCTCCTACCCCTACCCCCACGTAACCACCCCTCCCCCACATTTCTTGGACACAAAGAAAGAGAAGAAACTAACAGAAGAGGGGGGTCCACAGTAACAAAGGCAAAAGATGGTGAATACAATATATATATATATATATATATGTATAGAGATTACAGTAGGAAGGGGAAAACGTTTTTTTCTGGGCAATCTTTGTTTTTCTTTCCATTTCTCTATGATATACACGGAGGCACAGAGATAAAAGAGGGGGAATCCATTTTTTCTGAAGGGGGGAACACGCATATACCATTGTTTCCTTTCTCTCTTGGGTACACAATACGGATGGTCACTCTCACGAAGGACCTCCATTTTTCTTTGTCCACAGCTTCACTCAGATAAACACAACGACGCCAACACCCATTTCCACATAAGATTACTCGTCCTCATGCAAATACGAGGGGGAGTCAGACTTGTTTGAGTTCGAGTCTATTCTTTTTTTTTCTTATTCGATTTTGGATTTTGGGAATCTTGTCTTAGGGGTTTTGTTTTGGGTTCTAATTCTGTTCGAATTTATCGATTTATGAGGTCGTATTGTGTTTGTTTTTGTTGTTTTTTTTTGAAGTTTTTCAGATCGATTCACGATACCCAGGTGAACAGCAGTAGCGTTATCCCCTTTTGTTCATCCGAAAACGGTTCCAACATCAATCAACGTTGGTTACTGCATTTGGATTCGGGTCAGTTGGTTCGTCGCAGTCAACTTCGGGTAGCAATTTCTTGAATATCGAGTTTGGGTTCTATCACGATTGTGGTCTCGTTCATTGTTCTTCCAGCCGATTCTGAGATTTAGGTTCTACTCGTCTCGATTGATTCATCGTAAGCAGTTTGGGGGTTTCAATTTCTACCATCGATTTTGGTTCATTTCGTCGTTGGGGTTCTGGTTCGAGAGTTTCGGTCTCGGGTTTCCTTATCAACAAATTCGATCCTTTGAAGGTCCATTCCTAAACTCTCTCTCTTTATTATTTTTAATGCGACTATGATGTGAGTTTGGTGGTGTGGGTTTGAATCTTTTCGTACTATGAATTGTGTTGCGAGATATGAATTATTCATGTTCTTAATTTGTTTGAACCTTCGTAGAGCGGATATGTTTGATGTTGGTTTTGGGTTTTGAATAGTGATTTGAACTAAAGAATCTCTAGACTTTCGGCTTAAAAAAGGATTCAGATTTGGGATAGTGATTTGATAAAAGATGAATATAAATTAGTTTTGTTTTGATTAATTATTATGGTTGTTGATTCCTTGATAGTATCGTGATAGGTCAAGCAGGGTAGGCCAATGTAGGTTTGGGTAAGCAAAATTTAGGGATGGTGTTTTTGTTGAATGATTGAATGTGGAATGTGTGTTGAATGTGTTCTAGTTTATCGTACTTGAGAAAAAATGTATTCATTTTACCGGGGAATGCCCCGAGGTACCTTGTAGTCGGAGGATGTTCGCGATGAAGGCTCGGGACAGTGGATCAAGCATTGGAGCGTAGTTTAGGACTAGTGTAGGTTAGCATAGGTTTACCTTTTAGTACCTTTTTTCATTTTTGGATTGTAATAATTGAACTGGACATTATTTTGGATTTGTTTGTTTGATTTATCATTTTATTTGTGTTTGGTGTGGTTTATAAATTCATAGTGCGAAATTAGTCAATATGCTCCACCAAGCGACCGTGGTCGAACCACGGGATCGAGGGGTGCCTAACACCTTCCCCTCGGTCAACAGAATTCCTTAGCCGGAATCTCTGTTCGCGGATCAGTTTAAAAGAGTCAAAAACCATTTTGAAAAGGATTTCCAAAGGTGACTTGGCACACCGGATTATGTCAAGTGGCGACTCTGAGTTTTGAATATAAAAAGTTCTTTTCGAAACTTCTTTTCATCTTTTGTCACTTTAATAATAAAAACCCTTTCGAACTTAAAATACATAAATCTTTTGGATATTGAAAAAAAAAAGGGTGTGACATCAATAAATGGAATGCTTGTATCAGCTAGAGAACTGCTAATTTATGAATTTCTTGAGGAAGTTCGAATACTGTTTGCAAAATGGAATTGTGCAAATAGGCAGGAGGCTTCATATACCTTAACAACACTCATTGGAAAGTTTAATGATATAATTAGTGAGAAAGAGGCTTTGTGTACCGTATGATGGTATGACCTTTTAGATTTGTGAAAATTATAATTATGGAAACATAGATATGAAAATACTTTTCATGCAGTTGTAAATTAATGAAAAGATATACAACATAAAAAATATGAAAATTTAAAAACATAATATGTATTTTGCAGATGAACTTTTTTGTATTGAAAATTATTAACAACTGCATATGTATTTGGCTGCTCTGTAAAAAAGTACTTTGCATATGTATTTTTATTTGCATAAGTATTTTTTTTTCAAAAATGCTGGTGTGCTTACAACATATCATGAAATATGGAATTCATCTTTTTGTATCAGTGCATTTAATTTTTTTTAATGTCAGGTTGTACCAGCCACAGTATATGTGTATACGGTACACGGCAAATGAAAGCACTTCATTGTTTGCATCAAGGAAAAAAAGTGCTCATGTAATGCTTTTCAAATAGATGAGATACCATGTGCACATGCTTGTGCGGTGTTGGAGAAATTTGTTTTTGAGAAGGGGGTATACTGTTCAAATTTGTTTAAACCAAAAACTGTTTTGAAGACATATGATGTTCCAATCTACCCGTTGCTACACAACGATGACTTAATAATTCCAGAGAGCATACATGATGAAATAGTACTGCCTCCAAAATTCAAAAGATTTCCAGGAAGACCTGCAAAGAAGGATCGTGAAAAATCTGGTCGGGATATGTTTGGAAAGAAGAATATCAACTCATGCGGTGGTTGTGGGGCTAAGGGTCACAATAGGCATTCTTGTAGGAAATATCGCAAATGATACATTTCTTCTTCTGTATTATTTCTTAAATTTTTTTTTTCATTTTTTATAATGATGAACTAATTCAGTTTAGTTAATGCATTTATGAATCATTTGACAATTGAAGATAATAATATTTGAATAATGGAGCTATATATGTTTCAAAAGCTATACATTACACATGTATTTTCTAGCAGCAGTTCATATGTATTTTTGACATAGTAAATATATTTTAGGTTAAAGGTGGTAACTTTGATTAACCAAACAAGTATATGATTCCTAATTGTTCAAATGTTTAAATATATGTGACATATTCTGCAAATATATGTTTGAATTGCATAATGTTATTACTGCATATGTATTTATATTGTAAAAATACATTTGATGTATAATCCATATGTATTTTTAATAAAAATATCATCACTGCATATGTATTTTGTAACTAAAATCAAATCTATAACTGCATTAAAAAGTCAAATTTATCTGTAATTCAAATCTCTTGTCTAATGATTTAAAATGAACACATATCAAAATTACATATTAGGTTTGATCTATTTGTATTTTTCATTAGCTTTATATTAACACGGCATATGTATTTTGTAGCAAAATATCAACACTGTATATTTATTTTGTAAATAACTACAATAATTTTTAAAATTTCACTTTAATTTAAATCCTAATTTATAATTATAGGTAATGAAAACATCCTCAAAATGCATATAAGGTATATTGCAGTTGTATTTTTGTAATGTTTGATTCTAACATTTCATATGTATTTTTATGCTAAAAAATAATTGATTTATACAACATATGTATTTTTCTGCATAATATGAAAACTACATATGTATTTTTTTAACTAAATCTCACAGTAAAAGGTAGAACTCCATAAATCTCACACTACATGTTATATTTAACAATATAGGAAGGTGGTGAAAAACTTTAAAGAAAAACAACAACATAGTAAAATACATATTATGAATGTTCTATATGTATTTTTATAATATTTGATTTTAACACTGCATAGGTATTTTTAGGCTAAATACAATTGATTTATACGATATATGTATTTTTAAACATAATATAAAAACTACATAAGTTTTTTTTAACAATATCTCACAGTAAATGTTAGAACTTCATGAAATAGAACCAATTCAAAACATAAAAATTAGTTTGTACAATCAAAACCTACATCCATAAACTAGTTTCTAAAATACAAAAAGTCAAAAATCCATCAACCATCATACATCAACAACTTCAGTCACACTAGTTATTCTACTTTGCCTTGCAGGCCTCAATGGTGCTTTGACATCACTAATGACATTTGCTTCTTATTTTCGGATCCCATAGTCCCACAAAAGTGCAGCATATCTTGTACGTAGTGTGTTGGGATCGAACTCAGTCGCAATAACTTTGTGACCATAAGAAAGGCACTCTGCATACTTAATCATAAAGACACCACAATTCTTATAAAAAAAATTCAAATCTGAATAAATAGTGAAATATATTTTGTACAAACATACAATTTTGGTATATGTAAATTGAAAACTTACAAGATTTCACTCGGTTGTTGAGGCAAATCATCTTCAAATAAAACATCAAACATATCTGAGGATTCTTTGTCTTTGTATCTTAGATGATTTTGAAGATCAATTCCTTTCTTAACATAGAAATCACAAGCTTGGAGACACAATGAAATAATCGTTGCTATTTTCTCAATCTCAGCAAGAACAGTCGCATAATGACCACTGAATTCATATGAATCATACAAGAATATACACCTCTCTGAAAATGATAAAACCGCGAGAATCCAGTGATGTTTTTCCTTTTTATTGATCGGAATAAAATTATCTTTCCTTGTATGCCATGGCACTGCAGTATGCATACGGAACCCATTGATGTATTCAATAAGATGGTGCTCCTGTCCTCCAGCATTAAGGTTTTGATGATCCATAGAATATACATCATTCAACGATCTAATTACGTTCATAAAGTTACAGTCAACTGTACTGTATTTGTATGATTTGTTTGGCTCGTTTTTGTACGAACTGTGTGGATCATACTTCGACTTCTTCCTCAAGTAGTATAATCAAACATCAATATGCTGCATTAGTGAATACCACAAAATTTAGAGCATTCAAAAAAATTATATTCTAAATATTAAAGTATATGCAAGAAAAAAAATACATATGCATTTTTTTATATTAATGTAGAAGACTTGTGTATCTAAAATTGCATTCTTAAAGTTCAGTTACATGCAGACAATGTTATCTAATAGTATATGCAACAGTATATGATGTAGTATACTATATCATATTTTGAATACTTAAAAATACATATATGTTAAACCATATGTATTTTCAATGTAACCTAATATGTATTTTTAAGTATTGTTACAGACAGAATGAAAATAATTTTAAAATAATATGCTAACCGAGTCTGTCCATGTCTGATCTGCAAACCCCATCGTATAGAACTAATTTTTGTCTTCAACAGTCTCAACACCAAAATGCATCTTTGAAATTTCTGTTTTCCCCTCTTGTAATGATCCACTTTTCCTTTCCTAGGTATTTTAAGGAGATGGTAAACCATGAAAACATCAATTGATACAAAAAAATAATTTGAAGCAATTCAAAAGAACTACCTCTTGGAAGTAGCTTTTAATAGGTCGGCAAAAATTCAGTCGTTGAAGTTCTTGACAATCTTCGTATCTATTATCCCATCAATCGGGTGATATAAAAATGGATGTTTCTGGGGGAATATGCGTATTAGCCTTGCTGAGCTCCCTATATAATTATAGAATACAAAAACTTAATAAATACAAACGTATTTGCAAGACATATTACATAAAAAATTATATATATCTTATTGTACTTACCAGCTGTTGAACCAAATTTTTCGGTATATGAGGATTTCTTGAATTTTGATGGTCGCCTAATCCTTAACTTTGATCTAGGAGTGTTAACTTCACGATTAGCGGATGGATGAATCATGATGCTTTTTTTATCGTAGACATTTAAGCTAGGTAGAAACTCATCCGGGATTGTGTTTTGTGAATCAGGCCACAATTGTTCATCCCTCTGTTCATCATTGGTTACTTATTGTGTATTAGGAGGTGTCCTAACTTGCTCCTCTGTAGCAAGTTCGACCTCTGAATTCACCAGTGAATTTGAACTCAAATTAGTGATCCCTCTGTTCATCTAACAAAAAAATTGAAAAAAAAATATTACTTTTTTTCTATCAAATTGAACCTAAATAAACTCTAAATATATTATAGTAAGATACATACTTGAGCATGATCTTCAGTAACAGTCTCAAAAATTTTTGCATCCAAAATTTCATGTTTTTCTTGACGGTTTGCCGATGGATGTATGATGATGTTTTGTATTTGATAGGCATTTAGGCTCGGTAACATCTCATCAGGAATTGTGAATTGCGAATCAGACAAAATTGTTTCATCAATTTTCTCATCGCTGGTCTGCAAAAAAAAAAAGAAAAAATTTAATTATCCTCTGAATTATTATATGACATGAAGACAAAGTTAACATAACTATACGTACTTGACAATCATGTTGAACAACCTTCTCAAAATGTAAGTAATCCAAATTTATACTTTGGAGAAGCTCATCAGGGATTAATTGTTGAGAATCAATTTCAAAATTTATTTTTTCGGAATGCAAATCAGTGCACCCCTTGAAAACAAGTAAAAAAATTAAAACATCAAACAAACATGTACTTATATCTGTTTATATATGTGAATTCAAATGAATATATATATGAAACATAATTATTTACCTTTTTACCAAGCAAATTTTCCTTCAATTCCTGATCAACCTCCGAACTTAATCGTTGTGGTGATCTTTCGGTACCAACATAATTCATATTCTGGAGGTCAGGATCTTTATCTGCATGTTGTTGCTACAAATACATATACAAATTCAAATAACATATTAATACTTGAGTCAAACAAAATATATTTTTTTTTATGAAAATGAATATATGTATATACAAATACACTTAAATAAATATTGATATATAACATCAAACTCAAAAATACATATTAAAGAACATAACAAAAAAAATCACTCTTTGTTAAAATACATATGAAGTGTTAAAAAATACATAAGAGTAAAATAAAAATACATATGCAGTGTATAGAACACATTAAAAATACATATTGATATATAACATAAAACTCAAAAATACATATTTATGAAGATAACAAAAAAAACACTCAGTGTTAAAATACATATATATGTAGTGTTAAAAAAATATATATAAGTAAAACTAAAAAATACATTTGCAGTGTGTAGAACACATTAAAAATACATATTGATATATAACATCAAATTGAAAAATATATATATTTGAACAAAATTAAAAACACACTGTGTTGCATGTTATAATATTTTTAATAAACGAAATTATATGTATTGTTATATGAGCATCATAAAAAATGTATATATACACTACATGTGATGTAAAAAATAATTGTATTTAATGAACAATGCATATGTATTTAATAAGTAAACAACAAATAAAAAAATAAAACTTGCATATCATACTAAAGTCAATCTTCAATTCAATTTCAAATTTGAAAGTTCTACAAACTTTAAAAGTACAACTAAATCTGTATTTGAACTTTAATATTTACCTTTGTACCGTCAGAAATATTATCCGAAGATTGAACAACATCAGGACTGAAATGTTGTCCAGATTGCTCTAACCCTCCCTCATCAACATTTGATTTAACAACTTTTATATCTACAACCTGATCCTGAAAAAATTAAGTCCAATAACATAATGAGTTATTATGTTGTATCTGTATAAGGCAGTCCAATAATTATACATATTCAAATCAACTAAGATTTTCAAATAAAAAATTTACCTTGCTTTGAGTAAATGCTTTCTTCATCTTTTTGAATTTTTTTCCCATTAGTCCATGAATTCCTTTAAACTCGCGACGAACCTGTTTTGATACAAAATCAATAAACAAAGTTTTTTCCATGTAAAACAAATATTTGTCAAAAAATAATTACCTCATCGCGGAATGCATCAAAATCTTTCTTAGAAATAAAGGCTTCTTTCTCAACATGACTCTCAGGCTTTGACACGACTTCTTCCTCTACATGAATATCTGGCTTTGACTGTACCTGAGGAAAAATAACCCGAGCTGTTTGCTTTTCTTTCTTCGTTTTTGAAGAAGATGCTTGTCGTGTTGGAATTGACTTGAAAACTGGTGTCTTCATTCCATCACCCTTTGCAGCACGAGGAGTTGGTGTCCTTGTTTGAGTATGCTCATTTACTTGCTTTTTTCTTAAAGATTTCTTCGCTACTGGTGTTGATGAATCAACCTTCTGTTTCTTCTTTGAATGCTCGTTGATCTTTCTTGGTGGTGGATCCTGAAAGTCGTCATCAGAATCAACAGAACATTCATGTTGTATTGCATCCTTCTTTGGTATTTGCAATTTTGCCAGCTCCTTTTTCGTTGGTTGTATGTTCTTAAAGACAACCTAGAATAATAGGTAAATAATATATGTTAAAGAATCAGTTAACAATTGTAAATGAAAATGTATATATGTATACTGTAAATTACATATGAATACATATGTATTTAGTAACAACAAACCTTGCCATTGTCATTAAACATAGCATTCATCAAAAACTCAAAGCGTGGACGAGGTGCAATCGTCTTCCAATTTAATAATCAGGAAATTCGATTATCAACCTTCGATGCAATCTTTGGTGGGACATTAGAACAACACTCGTAAAGCCACACTTGAATAGCCAGTGGCATTCCCTGAATCAAATAAAATTGACCACCAGCTTTCAATCGATTGTTCAAACTTCTGGTCAGATCTTCAAAAAATAAAGAACCCCATGGAAAATTCTTATATCTTTCACTATCGACCAAATCGAAATGAAGACGAGGTATAACCACAGTTTCAACATTAGATAACACAAATAAGTGCAGGAAATACAGGATTGCAAATTTCTCAACATCCTCATCATTGTTCTCCCCCCATACTTTCTCCGTGAATGCTAGAAATAGTTTCCTATTCTGTATAATTTCTGCCCCATTGAAATACTTCTCAACCATTTTATTTGGTACACCCTCGTAAAAAATAAAGTCATATCTATTTGACACACAATTCAATCCAGTTATGATAGCAAATTTTCTGGGAGTAAAATTAAGAAAGGTGTCATTAGCACAAATCAGAATCCCAGAAGAAGAACTACCCTTCACCTCAAGCGTCATAACACATCTGCACAACTGTGATTGCACTACACATTGCTGCTTCTTCATAAAATAACCAAAAATATTATTGTCGCAAAAGTTTTTAAACTGTTCCTTGTTTAAAATTGCGCGTATGCTTCCATAAATATCTTTGTCACTGTACGAGCACATGTGTGGTGCAAATTTTGGAAGTTTTTTGACTATGAATATTTCGTCCCGCATAACCTATACAAAGTAAAATTACCACTTCTTAATCTGTAAACAAAATTCAAGCATACAAAAAAAAAATATAACATGCAACCAACACTAAAAAAATATATCACATATAATCAAAATTACAAGCAACACTAAAAAATACAAATCAAGTATGCTAAAAATACAACCAACACTAAAAAATATAAATCAATTATGATAAAAATACAACCAAGACTGAAAAAAATATATCAAGTAAGCCAAAAATACATATAGCCAATGGCATACCCTATAGCGAATATACTGATATGGTAGTTAAACTAAAAGTAACATGCATATGTATTTTATCAGTGCAAAATATAACAAATTCTTAAAAAAATACATATAGCAAAAAAACCATGTTCATGAGTATTAACCTATTTATTAACAGTATATTTTCACAATTATCCTATCATCTTCACAAATATGTTTTCTACTAAATTTGCCCTCCACATATCATCAAAAACATAAAATACATATTCAGTATTTTGAAATATACATATAACTTACAACTTTAGTAACATCTAAACTTATAGCAAAATACATTTACTTTAAAAATACATTTACATCAAAAAAAAGTACCTCTTCATCACTATCTTTTTGAGAATCGTCAGCAAAGGAATTCTGCACTTCCTCATCAACCTTACTACTCAAAACTTCAATTTCTTGAGATTTTCTTTTCTTCTCTGTCCCTTTTTAAATTTTTGTTTCCTTTGGAGAATGTTTTTTCTTCAACCTTTTTTTTTTTCATAATTTCTGTCATCTTAATCGGATCGTTGCAAAATTTTGACCTAATCTCCTTCGATCTGTGAGATTTCTTAAACTGTAAAGAAGATGAAACAGCTTTGACAACTTCTTCTTGAGTTAAGCCGATACTAAGACGGTCCACAATCTGAAACCAAATTTAAATTTCGTATGCCAGTAGTTTTATTTTGTGATTCTAGTGTCTGTTCATCCATTAAAGTAAAAAAAAATTAAAATATGATTTTGAGATGTGTTAGAGTCGAAAAATCCCCCCCCCCCCCCCAAAAAAAAAAAAAAACATGCAATAACTAAATTAAGTGTTACCTGAAATATATGAAGCTTTGATATAGCTAAAATCGTGCAAAAGAAAGTAAAAGTGAAGCTGGAAGTTTTTGTTAATGGCGGAAAAAACGGAAAAATATCTTTAAAAAATGGAGAGAGAAGGAATAGTGGCGTGAAAAGAGGGGTAACTGAAGGTTACTTTTCCAATGCGGTAAAAAAAAGAGAAACACAATAAAAATATACCATAAATGCTATGAAATGTAATTTCATAAAAGTAATGTTATTTTTTATAATTTAATACATAGATATGTTACTTTATGTATTTTAGGGATATTATTATTAAGGGATGCAACTTGGAGGAAGTTAATGTTTATTCTTTTATGGGGATGATCACAAATGGGCCGAAAAAGGGACGACCCAGTTCAATACCCACTTCGTGGGTGTTTGGGGAAGGGAATACTCTAGACAGTCTTATCCTTGCTTTGCAGGGAGGCTTATTTGAATCCGTGACCTGACACTCCACGGCAAGCAAGCTTACCGTTGAGCCAAGCCGGTCCTTCCGATGATCATAAATGGGAAGATTTAAATATTTAGATTTTTGGACTTTGTAATATAATTATAGGCAAACAACGTAAATTTCAACAGTTTGGAGTTTAATTACAGAAGTTTTCAATCACTTTGCCTAATTACTAAAAATCTTAATTTGGGGTCTGTCCATATATATTATTAGCTCCCGATACATCCTATGAAGATACATATTTTCCTTTGTAAAGATACATAATTAGCTCCAGATATATTTTCTTCGATTTAGGACTCTTAGTTTCTTTCCATATATTTTAGAACCTCTTTTATTTTAGGATTCCTATATTTTATGTATTTTAGAATTTTTAATTTTTTTTCATTTATTTATTTAATTAGGGTTCTTCCTATACATTTTAGGAGTCCTAATTCTAATAAAATAATAATTAGAAAAAAAGTGAAAAGACGATATTTTCTATTGCGAAATCTTTTAATGAGGGCAAGCAAAAAGTTCAATTTATGGTCTTCACACATTTAATATATTATTATAAATTATAGATATAAATAGATTATAGATTATAAATATAGATATAGATTATAGATTTTTAGGATATTTCAATTATCAAGAAAATGCCTTCAAGCTAACACAGGTAGACGAAAAATTCTTCGTTGTGTGAGGACTTCTTTTAAAGAAGAAGAAATAGTGGGTTTCACATTTTTTAATTATCAGACAATTTAATATTGCCAACTCTCCTATCCCTACTCCCAAAAATTTTGTGTGAGAGGATAAAATATTGCATAACAGATAAAAGTTGTGTAAAAATACTCTAATATATTGCAGTTGTGTAAAAATACTTTAGTATATTGCCAAGTGTAGGAATGATGAATTTCACTATCATAAAAAGGAATCAAAGTCCTAGATAGATGTCTTTTATTTTTCTTTTATCTGTTTCTATCACATTTTACATTTTTTTTATATAGCTGCTTTGCAATATTTTCATTTTTTGGTTTAAATATTTTCAAGTGGTGAAAATGTTAACAAAGATGAATTTTCATTTAGCAATGCAGAATTAAACATTTTCATTGACTAAAAGCAGAATCCCAAAATGGGCGATTTAACCGTAATTGCGACAAAACCAGAAAAAACAACCCCCATTAGTTGTCATCACCACCGCCACCCCCATTAGCTGCCACCACAAATCCCACCTCCATTATCTACATCACCACTGGCACCCCTCTCTCACCCCCTTTTATCAAATTTAGGGTGGAATTAAGAAATAAAAAATAAAATTCAATTATATGTGAGAGATTGTTGGGAATTTAATTATCTTTGTTTGTCTAATTTCATTCAATGATATAGATTAGATGATGATTCAAGAATATTGATATTTTGTTTGGTGGGAATGATGAAATTTTAATTTGGGTTTGTAAAATTGAAAATGGTGGAAGATAAGGGGAAATAATAACTAAAAAAAAAATTTAAACAAAAGAAAAATTTGACTGGTCAAACGCGTGGCTTTCACCCTCCAGTGAAGATGTGGTTGTGACTTTTTAGGGGTATAATAATTATATTCTAAAATAGTTCAGGGGGTCATAGGACCCCTGCAAAGTATAAGTGTACAGCCAGATTTGGGGTAAAGGTTGGGGGGGGGGGGGGGGGGCTTTTAGCCATTTTCTCAATTAAGAATTATAATTATCTTTTTTAATTTTTTAAAATGGCTATATATATGAAAAAAAAAAAATTATTTTTGTAATAACGAAAAAGTACTATTATTTATGTAATTAAGTTTTATGGATGACCTTTTCATATAATTTGTCTAAATAAAAGGGTAAAATAGGCTCAAAAAGTAGATGAGAAGGGCATTTTAGGCACAATAGATAGGTGAGAAGAACATTTTAGGTCTAATAGGTAGACGAAAAGGACATTTTAGGCCCACTAGGTAGACGAAGGACATTTTTGCACCATTTTACATAGTTGAAGGGCATTTTAGATCCTTTTCCGTCTTTTAATTATTATATTATTTTTTGGGGGGTTTTAAATTATAATTTTTTATTATTATTACTTTTTTGGTTTCACGTTAGGAGAGGTCTTTTTTTTAATTATTATTTTTTTGGTTTCAGGCCGGGAAAGGAGGTTTTACTTTGGGTTTTCCTTTTTTATTACTATTTCTTTTTATTACTTCTTTTTGGTTTTAGGTTGGGGAAGGATTGGTTTAGGAATTATATTTTTGTGAGGAAAGGTTTTGTTTTTTTTGTAATATTAATATTTAATATTATTAAAATAATAGAAAAAGGGTGAAAAGACAATTTTGTCTTAAATGAAATATTTTAATGAAGGGCAAAAAGTTCAAACAATATTTCTAAGGCCCTTCACACTATTAATATATTATATAGATAGATATATATTATAGATATGTATATAGATATAGATATAGATTATAGATTATATAGATTATAGATATAAATTATAGATATTGTTATGATATATATCAATTATAGTGAATGTCTATCAAGATCTATTTGGATGCAACTTGGAGGAAGTTAATGTTTATTCTTTTCTGGGGATGATCACAAATGGGACGAAAAGGGTCGACCCAGTTCAATACCCACTTCGTGGGTGTCTGGGGAAGGGAATACTCTAGACAGTCTTACCCCTGCTTTGCAGAGAGGCTGATTCGAACCCGCGACCTGACACTCCACGGCAAACAAGCTTACCGCTAAGCCAAGCCGGCCCTTCCGATGATCATAAATGGGAAGATTTAAATATTTAGATTTTTGGACTTTGTAATATAATTATAGTTGTCACAACCCTTTTTTCGTACTCCAAAAGATTAGTTTTAAGTTTCGAAAGGATTTTTATTATTAAAGTGACAAAGATGAAAATTTGTTTCGAAAAAGGACTATTTACATTTTTTATTCAGAGTCGCCACTTGGCATAATCCGGTGTGCCAAGTCACCACTAAAAAATCCTTTTCAAAACCATTTGACTCTTTAACCTGGTTTGCGAACAGAGATTCCGGTTAAGAAATTCTGTTGACCGAGGGGAAGGTGTTGTTAGGCCCCCCTCGATCCCGTGGTTTGACCACAGTCGCTTGATGGAGCAATATCGACTAATTTAACACCACGAATGTATAAATCACACAAAGCATGCACAACAATCAATCAAGCAGACCAAAACAAAACAATCCAAAATTATAATCTCCAGTCCGATTATTACAATCCCGAAATAAAAAAATGCAAAAATATAAACCTACTCTATTCTATGCTAATTTTAAACTACACTCTGTTGCTTTCTCCACCCGACGTTCCGGGCCTTGATCGTGCGTCGTCTTCAAGTACATGGTACTTCAGGGCATTCTCCAGATAAATCAATACAAATCCCTCGGGACATTCCCCGGCCAAATAAATACAATTTCAAAAATGTGAGAAGGACAAATCACTCCACAAACATTCCAAACACTAAAACAATCCATGAGTTCTAAATTTGCCTACCCAAGCCTATTGTCTGCTTACCCGCTCGATGACATGTCACGTTCAACATCAACGATGAATCAAAATACCATAATATTTACTTTTATCCATTTTTCGATTCCCATCCCACTTATTCTTAATCAATTAACCAAGTTCAATATAAGAATCAACCAATCAAGCCACGATAATCATAGAAACTCAAACACGCTCAAAATTCATATCATCGACCCATCACGAATCAACAAACATCACGACATCAAACATCACATTACGATAAAAATAGAAAGAAATGGAGTTGAAGAATCGGACCTCGTTTTTTATTTCAACTCACTGAATTGTGCGAACAAAGCCACTGACCTCAGGACCTCGATTCAACGAACTCAATATGGATCTACAAACTCGAACACACCCGAAGTTAGAACCAACCCAAACGAACTGACTGACCCGTTTCAATTAGTGGTTTTTCGATTGGGGTTTTGGTCAGATTCCGATAGACGTGTTTTCCGACGAACCCGTCGCTGGAATAGTGACGAATGCAGGGGTTCACTTCTCTCTCAACACTCTATTTTCCAAATTTGAAACTCAAGTTTTGAACAACTAATTGGATAGTCGAAATCGAACCCAACTTGGGATTTTGGACTAGGGTTCGGCGATAAAATGGGACGCCGATCTGTTGGCACTTTCTAGTGGGTTTACGCCATTTTTCGGTGATTACAAAGGTCGCCGGAACAGTAGCGTGACAGGGATGGTTTCTTTTCTCCTCCCTCGACCCCTCACTGTATTCTCTCCGTGTTTCTCTGTTCTCTCCCCCTCTCTCTCGATCTCACTGTTACTCCCTTAATTCCTCCTCTCCCTCATGATTTCCTTCTCGACCTCTATGTATGTGTGTGTGTGATTTGGGATCTGAGAGAGGTGCCGTGGAGAGTGTGTGATGGTGAGGGGATTATTGTTGAAGATGAGTGCTCGTGTGTTTTCTGTGTGTATATGAGAATGACGAGTGTGAGCTGTGTGTTGTGTGTGTGACCGTGTGAGTAGATGTTGGAGAAGAAGGTCAAATCCTCTATTGCTGTGTATGCGTGGGTGTATATAGATGGGTAGTGGGTTCTGTGTGGGTATTCTGTGTGCATATGTAGAAAAGAATGGAGAAGAATCGTATATTGTTCATCCATTTGTTAGTGGTGGCCCCCCTTCTTTTTGTTGTTAATGCATCATATGAGGATAAAAATGTGAGTGGGTAGGGAGGTGGAAACTTTTCATTGGTAAGGTTGTTAGGATAAGATAAATTAGTTAGAGGTATTATTTTTGTTTATTTTTGTATTTTTGTGGGGAATAATTAAATGGGTGAGGGTATACGGTAGGATAAAGTAAAAATGGGTAAAAATGTTATCGGGGAGGGACGAAATTAGGTGTCTACAATAGTCAAACAACGTAAATTTCAACAGTTTGGAGTTTAATTACAGAAAATTTCGATCACTTTGCCTAATTACTAAAAATCTTAATTTGGGGTCTGTCCAGATATATTATTAGCTCCCGATACATTCTATGAAGATACATATTTTCCTCTGTAAAGATACATAATTAGCTCCAGATATATTTTCTTCGATTTAGGACTCTTAGTTTCTTTCCATATATTTTAGAACCTCTTTTATTTTAGGATTCATATATTTTATGTATTTTAGAATTTTTAATTTTTTTTCATTTATTTATTTAATTAGGGTTCTTCCTATACATTTTAGGAGTCCTTAATCTAATAAAATAATAATTAGAAAAAAAAAGTGAAAAAACGATATTTTCTATTGCGAAATCTTTTAATGAGGGGCAAGCAAAAAGTTTAATTTATGGTCTTCACATATTTAATATATTATTATAGATTATAGATATAAATAGATTATAGATTATAAATATAGATATAGATTATAGATTTTTAGGATATTTCAATTATCAAGAAAATGCCTTCAAGCTAATACAGGTAGACGAAAAATTCTTCGTTGTGTGAGGACTTCTTTTAAAGAAGAAAAAATAGTGGGTTTCACATTTTTTAATTATCAGACAATTTAATATTGCCAATACTCCCAAAAATTGTGTGATAGGCCAAAATATTATATAACAGACAAAAGTTGTGTAAAAATACTCTAGTATATTGCAGTTGTGTAAAAATACTCTAGTATATTGCCAAGTGTAGGAATAATGGATTTCACTATCATAAAAAGGAATCAAAGTTCTAGATAGATGTCTTTTATTTTTCTTTTATCTGTTTCTAGCACATTTTACATTTTTTTTTATATAGCTGCTTTGCAATATTTTCATTTTTTGGTTTAAATAAATGTTTGATTTATTTACCCTAACAATTTTTATTTTTTTTAATATTTTCATTCACCAAAAGTCCTCATTAACAAACACACTCTATGTGATAAAATAATATGTGTAATAACTTTAAGGTTAGATAACTTTTATGTTATAAGAAAATAAAAATTATTTTTGATAAATTCAAAGTTGAATAACCATTGATGAAATTTATCTTAAAAGTTTTATTTTCACTATCTAACTTTCAATTCTAAGTAGACGTTCGACTATGAAAATCAAAAGTATATTCGCTTTATTTGATATTTTTAAAGTTGAAAATAGAGTTGAGTTGTATTTGATTATAGTATTTTGGAGTTGATATTTAGAAATTCAAATGTATGTTTTTAAAAAAATATAAAAAGTGAAAATAAATTTTAAAATAAAATTCTATGAACTGGAGTTATTTTATGAAAATAAAAAAATTATTTTTTTTTTAAAAAATAATAAAGCAAAAAGTGAAATCAAAAGTAGTGAAAAAATCTATTGAGATATTTTTCAAATTCTCAAATATAATTTCAAGTTGTATTTAATTTATTTATGGCTAAACAAGTATTTTGAAATAAAGTGAAAATGTATTCTAAAATATAATGAATACTATCTATAGTCAAATGGAACCTTTATTACAAAAAGTATGACCAACACAATTTTAATTTCAATTCTAAAATTTATAAAGAGAAAAGATATTTTTCCCCTGAACTTGTCCTCCAAACTCACTTTAACACTTAAACTTAACTTCCGTTTATTTACCCCCCTTAACATCTTTAAAGTGTATTAATTTCGCCCCTCAAAACTGAATACCACTCTCACAACGGAGAGTGTGATACACTCGCCCACACATCAGCGCCACTTCAATGCCACGTCGGAGCCACGCAAGCAAAATATTTTTTAAATATATGTAAAATATAAAGAAATATATATAAATATTTATATATATATTTAATATTTTTTAAATATATATAAAATATAAATAAATATATACATAAATATTTTATATATATATATATTTAAAAAAGAAAAAAAAAATACATCCCCCTCCCCCCCCCTCCCCCACATTTTCTATCTTCTTCAACCCTCCCCCAATTTTCTATCTTCTTCAACCAACAACAAGCAATCAACGACCAGCTCATTGTTCAAACAATATCCAAAAATACTTCCTCGATCACCGGAGGTCATTGTTCCGATGAACCAACTCTGGTGCCGCCCCCTAAACTACAAAATCAACGACCAAAAAATTAATCAATTATTCCGATTCAATCGACTTCCACCGAAAAACAACAACCACCAGTTGATCACCACCTACCCTTCTCCTTCCACCTTGTCAAAAAATACACAAAATAAGTCGTTCATGTATCTTGATTAAGACATGTAAAATTCAGTAGAGGAATCAAAAATCATAAATTCTACTATACAAACATTAAGTTCAATGAATTCTCCTCTTCAAAGAGTAAGTAAATTGGGGTTGAATTCAGACAAATCAAACTTTTGTTGACCGATGAGATTTGGATTACAGTTTGAACTGTTGGAGAGATTGTAAAATTGATGAAATTATTTGACTTGTGAAGAATTAAATTGATTATGTATTTCTTCCTTTTCTTCTCAATAATGAATTTTGAAAAAAGTGTTGTTGAAATTCACAACTTTTTCATATATACCTTTTTCTTTCTTGAAGAAATATATTGATGAAGTGCAATAGAAATGGAGATAGAGAATTAGACGAAGGAGAAAGGAGATTGGTATCGCGATGTATGAAGAACGATCAGAAGGGTGAGGGTTTTGGGACTAGGGGTACGGGGTGCAGGTGAGGAAGAAGATGGGCGAAGATGGGTTGGGTTTCTTTTTTCTTATATATATATAATAATAATAATAATAATAATAATAAAGTGAGCCTTTTTTTTAAAAAAAAAAACACTCGTTTTTTTTTTGCCACGTCAGCCGTAAGTGGTGAATTTAATTCACTTGAAAGTTGTTAAGGGGGTAAATAAACGAAAGTTAAGTTTAAGTGCTAAAGTGAATTTGAAGGACAAGTTCAGGAGGAAAAAAATGTCTTTTCTCATTTATAAACAAAGTTATTTTCTTATTTCACGACCAAATGTCCATTACAACTTTTTGCTGTCCTTTGAGCTTGTAATTATGTTATTTTAATTTATGTAATGAAATATCATGAGTAAATTTAAATTTAAAAAATTAAAATATCCTAGGTTATAGCAGAGAGATGAATTGGAAGAGGTGGGGGGTGGAGGGGTGAGAAAAGAAAAGGAGGTTATAATGAAATGAAACCCACAATATATTTTTTGATAATTAAAAATATCCTCACCCAACTAGGACAGCTTACAAGTATTTGGCGTATACATTAAATTAATATTTTTTTATCATGATTAAGTAATTAAATTAAGTAAAATGCATATTTATTAATCATGATTAAGTAACATGAATTTTAAATTTAAACACATAATATTTAATATATTAACTTGATATATACATTTGGTGCGTGTAAATATTAACCGTACTCACCCATCACCTCATCCCACCATAAAAAAATTTCAGGCACACAATAGAAAGTGGTAATTCCATTTGGCTATATAAAAGTTATTATTTTATTTAAAAATTAGTGTGTGACCATAAAAAAAAAATTACGTACAAGAGTCGGTGAGTAGCCAACTTCTAATTTTCAAGTAATCCGTCGTAAATTTTAAGACCTAATAATGACCGTAAGTAAACCTATAGTGTTTTCCTATCAAATTGAAAAAGAAAGAAAATGAACAGAGTTTCATCCAAGTATACCAAAAAGGAAAAAACAATACTAACAAAGAAGAAATTAAGCAATATTGTTATTGATAGAAAGAAATGTGTATATATATACCATATTATTAGGGGGTGGCTCGAGGGGGAGATCTCCAAAAATTTGAAGTCCAAAAGCTTTTAATTAATGATGAATTTTATAATTTTATTCTTGCTTAAATATTATAAAGTTTATATTAAAATTATTTTTTATAGAAAAAACTATCTACCTTTTATATTATTAAAATTTTGAATTAAACTATGCGCATCTTCATATTAGTAAATAAAATATTATACAACATCATCCAACAAAATGTATTGTAAAAAAATGATTATTATTATCTTGAATTAATTTTGACCAATATAAATATTAGCAGTAAACTTGTGAGAAATAACCTGATTGATAAAGTCAAAACTTGGTAACTAGTCAAAAGTATTGTTCTCGAATCATGAGAAGTAAATGGTAACAATTATGGATAATGAGATTGTAAATGCGTGAAAATTTTTATTTTTTATGCGGCAAAGATTAAAGTAAAAATATAAAATACTTAAATATAATTAGGTGACAAAATTTTATATACAAGACATTTAGCACAGACCATAACAATTTTTTTTTTACCCTAAACAGAGTATTATTTTTTTACCGTGATAACATAATTAGCACATCCCCAACATTTGCAGACGATCGCTCCGACTACTTCAACATCATTGTGCTTAACATGGTATAGTATTTCTCAAGAGTTATGAGTTCTAGCAAACCGTATATATATACCAACATGTTTTCCCTAAAGTTGCAACATTTAGCCATTGTGAAGAAGAAAGGTATTCATTTTCTGGTATCAAACAGCATAACAATGCCGTTAAGGATTATCACGGCCATTTTAGGTATTCGTGTGAGACTTGCAAGAATGTTTTTCCGAGTGCAAACGCGTTGTAACTTCATATTGCGGCTGGTCACTACTATGGTATACATGTTTGTATTTTATTTTATTGTAGTGTTGGTGTTAGTGCTAGTGTTAGTGGTAGTGTGGGTATTAGTGTTAGTGTGGGTATCGATGTGGCAAAATAATCATCTCAATTCCCGGTATTCGTGCGATACTTGCAAAAATGTTTTTCCGAGTGTAATGGGTTGTAATATGGTATCCATGTTTGTATTTTATTTTATTGTATATTTCAGTTTATTGTATTGTACTGTATTGTGTGGGTTATGAGTTATGGTGAATCGTGTGTGTGTGTGTCGGGGGGGTTGAATGCTGAATGGTGTAGGTGTGGGTGTGGTGTTGGCGTTGGCGTGTGGTTTCGTCTGGTCTGGGTGTTAGTGAATGGTTTGGGTGTTGTGTTGGCGTTGGTGTATGGCTTGATCTTGTCTAGGTGTTGGTGAATAGTTTGGGTATGGTGTTGGCGTTGGTGTGTCGTTTGGTCTGGGACTGGGTGTTGATGAATGGTGTGGTGTTGGCGTTGGTGTATAGCTTGATCTGGTCTGGGTGTTGGTGAATGGTTTGGGTGTGGTGTTGGCATTGGTGTATAGCTTGATCTGGTCTAGGTGTTGGTGAATGGTGTGGTTTGGTCTGGTCTAGGTGTTGGTGAATGGTCTGTGTGTTGGTGAATGCTCAGGTAATGACTGAAAACTTACTGTCAACAGCTTAAGGCACACCTCAATATGAATCCCTTACTACACCTGGTGATTAAAAGTCTTAGCTGGTGAATTTTCATTTTGGCACATAGAGAGAAACAGTGGAGGCACTCATTCTAGCTTGGACATTGCGTTAGACAGATATACCGAGGCTGCAAAATTTAAAAATCAAGGGACTACAGTAAAAGCAAAAAAAAAAAAAAAAAAAAATTTTTTACACTTTTAATATATTATAGATTATAGATATAGATATAGATATAGATATAGATATAGATAAATTATAGGTTATAGATTATAAATTATAATTATAGATATAAATATAGATATAGATTATAGGATATTTCAATTATCAAGAAAATGCCTTCAAGCTAATACAGGTGGACGAAAAATTCTTCGTTGTGTGAGGACTTCTTTCAAGGAAGAAAAAATAGTGGGTTTCACATTTTTTAATAATCAGACAATTTAATATTGCCAACCTCTCCTACCCCTACTTCCCAAAATTTTATGTTGAGAGGCCAAAATATTACTCCCCCGTCTCATTTTATTCGTCCCAAATTTCTTAATTTGATGTCCCATTTTACTTATCCTATTTTATTTATCAAGACAAGACAATTTTTTTTCCATTATACCCTTAGTGTAATTGATTATTCCTTGTTATTAGCATTCTTGAAAAATATTGAAAAGAGTAGTACCATTAAAAATACACCATTAAAAATATAAATGACGCTTTGGTATTAGTCATCCATCAATATTGGAACTAACAACAAGACACAATTAAGAGGGGCAAAATGATAAAGTTACATTACCAATCATTATTTTCTTAATAGTTGTGTCATCCCAATTTGAGACGGGTAAAATAGAACGAAGGGAGTACATGACAGACAAAAGTTGTGTAAAGATCCTCTATTATATTATCAAGGCCAAAGTCATCGATAGGCACTCAAACTTGTTGCCAAAATTCACTTAGACACCTAAACTAAAGCCTGTTCCTATCAGACCCCTAAACCCCCCACATTTTGTTCCAATTGGGCATTTTTGACCTACGTGGCACTGCGCGTGTTGTTTAGTCGCGGGTGGCGCGTGACTTGTGAAAAAGCTGTCTATGTGGCAAAAGTTAACGTTATTTAACATTACTTTTGCCATCCCCTTCAATTTTTCTCTATTTTTAACCTAATTTCATCTTCTTCTTTCTTTATTCTCTCCTCTATAGCTGATTTTCCTCTCAACTTCTCTCATCTCACTATCAAATTTATCCAATAATTTCTCTTAAATTAATTTTTTCTTTCATTTTCCATGAGAATGTTGGAAAATTCCGTTAACATTGAGGTTCCCGATTTGTGTTATTGTTCCGAATTTTGTCCATTAAGAACTTCAAGGACTCCATCAAATCCTGATCGTAGATTTTTTGGATGTAAAGTTCCAAAGGTTTGTATCATTTTGACAGATTTCAATTTTATTTTTTTTGGTGATTTTTTTATTATTCTTCGGTTTTTGCATTTTAGGAAAATGATGGATGTGGGTACTTTAGATGGATTGATCCAAAACCTTCAATTTCTTTGCATCAATATCCTGAGGTAGAATCGAGCTTAATGATAAAGTGCAAAGGTGGTGAAAATTCGTGTGATCGATTGAAGCAAAAGCTCAAAGACATTGAACAAGAGAGGGACACTTTGTGTGAGAAATTGAAAGATAGTGAAGAGAAGTTGATTTTATTGTGGCAAAAACTCAAAAAAGTTAAACTTGAAAGGGAATGTGCTAAGCTCAAATTGAATAGACTTGTTCCACTTCTCCTCATTGTTCTTACTGTAAAGTGGTTCTTTAATATGGTGTAATGGTTAGTTTGTTGTAGTTGTTTGGTTAGTTTAGTTTGTAATGGATTTGTAATGGTTAGTTTGTAGCAGTAGTAATAGTTTGTAGTAGTAGTTTGTTGTAGTTGTTTGGTTGGTTTGTAGTAGTAGTAGTTTGTAGTAGTTGTTTAAATGAATCCACATATTTTGTATGACAATCTCATTGTCAATTGTCTACTTTGTGTCTAGTTGTACAGCTACTTAACCATATAACCTATTTGTAACTACTGAAGGTATTGATAAAAATGAACTATATTAGAAGCAGCACATCCATCTTATTAAAATTGCTCAAGATTGAACTAAAAGTGCAAGCAACTGGATATCATATTAATACAACTCAAAATTGAGCTAAAAACTGCATACAGTAAACAAGGTATTCAAATAAAGCTCAACATTGAGCATAATAGTGTTCGACTGCAGCATACACCAAAATCATTAACTGCTGCCTAAGAAAAAGTTGTTCAAAAACTAGTAACACAATTTGTTTAAAGTCATTAACCCTGATTACAGTACAAATCATTAAGACTTGGCTGCATCCATTTTTTTTCTCTTATTTGCTTTCATTTGTTGCAATTGTGTGTTGGTGACTGAATCTTTTTCATTCCATTTTAGGCCACTAGGTTTAAAACCAATATCTATATTGGTTAGTGAAGCACTCTTTAAATTTATACCCCCATAAAGAACCCTCTCAGTTGATGTACCAGGCTGTAAAATTAGAAATAATTGTAATACAATGAACATTGAAAACTTGAATGAAAACATTGTTATAGGTAAATAATGAGACAGAGAGAAATACATTGTACACTTGGGTTCCAGTTATTGGATCAGAGTAAACACCAAAATCAGTTGCAGACCTTTTGTATGCAGTAGCAGCAACAAATGAGGTAGCATTGTATGGCCTCTTGTTGGTTGGCAAATGTGGTACTTGACTAGAAGATGTATTTCTTCCACTTTCAAATGGGGTCCCTCTTGCATTGTCTATTTTTCTTGCCAATCCTCTACCAATCCCTCCTTGACCTTTACCAGAACCACTTCCCCTCTCAATACCACATTGACCCCTACCAGAACCACCTCCCCTATCAGCACCACATTGACCCCGACCAGAACCACCTCCCCTATCAACACCACATTGACCCCGACCAGAACCACCTTCCCTATCAGCACCACACTGACCCTTACTAGAACCACCTCCCCTGTTAAGACCACATTGACCCCTACTAGAACCACCTCCTCTATCAGCACCACATTGACCCCTACCAGAACCGCCTCCCCTATAAGCACCACATTGACCCCGACCAGAGCCACCTCACCTATCAATACCACATTGACCCTGACCAGAAACACCTCCCCTATCAGCACCACATTGACCCCTACCAGAACCACCTCCCCTGTCAACACCACATTGACCCCTACCAGAACCACCTCCTCTATCAGCACCACATTGACCCCTACCAGAACCACCTCCTCTATCAGCACCACATTGACCCCTACCAGAATCATATTTACCTCTACCATCAGCACCTTGACCTCTACCATCAGCACTTGACACCTTTCTTTGAGGTGGTCTTGGCATAACAACTGTGTCAACACAAATAGATCCTGATTGACTTGATTGTGTAGTTGCATATGTATGAAAGGTGGAGCTTGACTGTGAATAAATGTAACACAATATTTTCAACAATTTTTAATAATAATATTAAGCAGGAGAGGAATATTAAGGTAGCAGAACATATATAACTTACTCTTGCTGTCTGACTTTGAGTGTAGGTATATCTTGCCATTGCACTGGTGTCACCACTAATAGAACTTGATTGTGGTGGTGATGGATTCCATGAAGCTGTAGGCTGAGTGCTAGGTTGACTACTATTACTGCTTTCCATACCATTCTAACATACAAACATAAATATAAAAAGTTAAGAAATATGTTAACTTTACAAAGTATTATGAAAATTCATTTAAGGCTTACCATTTTAGCACACATAGTCTTGTTATGTCCAACTTGCTTGCACCTTGAACAGGTGATCTTGACACCTTTTTTTGAGAGTTTGACCCACTTTTTTGGCTCAATCTTGCTCTTTCTTCTGTTCTTGCCAGGTCTGCCTGGCATCTTTCTTGGATTTGGAGGTTCAACTGATGGGTTTGGGGTTTCCGGACACATTCTTATGTTGGTAATTGGTTGCATGAAATGGCTATAAGACTTAAGAAAGATTTCCTTACTATACCAATGCTCTACATGCTGATCAGGATCTTCATTCAAGTAATAATAAGACAAATGGCATGAGGACAAGGAATACCTCTTAACATCCATAACCTACAATCACAATACTTCTTGTCCAAGTGAACAACAAATGCGTAACCCCCATCCCCAATTTCAAAACCATTAACTCCATTCCATAATACTCTACACCTATTTGAATATTTGTTATTATCTTCTAAAATAGTTCTTGCCATAGGTGCAATGTTTGAAATTCATGTTTCTACAAATTTGTTCATATCTATATGTCTATTCATCATTTTATGCCTGATATCCTCTAACATTACGATTATGGATTTATGTCTAGCAGCTAAGATCGAAGAATTGAAAGCCTCACACATGTTATTTTCTACAACATCACATTTGGAATGTGTTTTGAAATATGCCCTACACCAAGAAGTAGGAGGATTAACTAACATGTCCTCAGTTATTTCTTTCTGACCTAGATTTGACATTGCTTGCATCTCCTCTCTAAACTTTACTTCAAAGCTTGCTTTTGGACATCTCCAAAACTGCTTTCTTCTCTCTTCTCCTCTCCAGTGCATATGCCAATTGCTCCAAATATGTCTAGCACACATTCTTCTCTCAGCATTTGGTAACAGATCCATCAAAACAGGAATAAAACCCTGTAATGAGTATTAAGTATTATTAAAACAGGAATATTATTGGAAAATAAAGTCAAGTAATGAGAAAAATAATTAAGTAATAGTACCTTTTGTTGGTCTGACATTACAGACAACCCTTCACCAGTTTCCAGATTTAGATCATCAATCAGATGCCTTATGAACCAATCCCAGCTATATTTTGTTTCAGTATCCACAACTGCCCATGCAATAGGATACATTTGGTTGTTTCCATTTTTCCCCACAACAACCAATAACTCACCCTTACAAGCTCCTTTTAGAAAGCATCCATCAAAACCAATAATTTTCCTACACCCATCTAACCATCCTTGCTTGAAGGAATGAAATCACACATAGAAATAAACAAAGAGGTTCTTCACTTGTTCAGTTTCTTTGTCAATTTTTATCCAACAAGAACTTTTAAGATTTGTTGTCTTAATCATATCTGCATAGTCACATAATCTGGCAAATTCCAGCTTCCAATCTCCCATATTCTCCCTCATAACAATCTGTTTAGCCCTAAAACAAATAGTTTTACCTACATAAAGACCCAACACCTCTCTTACCAAATCCTGAATTTCCTAAATTCTAATGTATGGCTGAGAAACAATTCTCTCCTTGAACTTTCTAGCAACCAGCTTTGAATCACACATCTTGTTCTTGTTTAGAGGTATACACTTGTAAATAGGGTTATAGTTCTTCACAATAAAATCACCTAAATCCCTATCAGTAGAAGCAACCAGCAACCAGTTGCAATTGGCTGCAATGCACTTCACCCTTATTCTATTTTTTTCATTAGGTTTTAACTTCAACTGCCTTTTATACTCTACAACATAATCTGCAATAGTTTTTCTAAACTGTTTTACACCCTTAAAAATCATCCCAAGCTCAAACACAAAAAACTCACAATTTTCATCATACCTAGTTTTCTTACTTCTTCCTCTTCTAGGTTGATCTACTCCTCTAACAGTATCCACATCTATATCTTCACTATCTTCACTCCAACAATCAGAACTATCAAGATATTCCTCATCTCCACCCAACTTTCCAGAATATTTGCTAGCCTTATTTTTACCAATATCCCCAAAGCCTCTATCTACACAACCAACAACTCCCACAGGTACTTGTTCAGTTTCAACAACCTTTTTTCTTGGTTTTTGATTTCTTTCTTTCTTATTGGCTTTGTTTTTCCTTCTTTCTTGTCTAAATGCCCTCAAATCCTCATCAACATCTGAGCCATCTTTTGAAGGAATATCTCCAAGATCTGAGTCACTACTCAAGTAATCTGACAACTCATTTGCTAGCCTATTAACATCTTCTGCATGAATATCTTGTACATCAGCCTCATCACCTCTTTCTACACCAAAATATTCTAGGTTAACATCTTCTACATGGATGTCTTCTATATTAGCCTTATCACCTTCTTCTACACCAACTTATTCTACATGAGTCTCCCTCTCTTTACCTAAGTTAACATTCACTATCTCAACATCTTCTAGGTTAAAATCTTCTATATCAGCCTCCCTTTCTTCCTCTACTCCAACAAATTCCCTCTCTATGTTAGCACTATCATCAACACCAATACTTTCTCTTTCTAGGTCTGCACACTCAATCATATCAGGTGCAGGTTTCAAACCAGTGGGACCATCAGGGTCAAGATTGGTTCATCTAAAACATGATAGATATAAAAATCAATAGAGTCCTCATGTTTTAAGTCTTTAACTAGTTCAACGAGATGTCTGTCACTCTTCACCAAGTTGAACTGCTTAGTTACTGCATCTTGATAATAAAACCCCTTAACAGTGTCATACCCTAATTCTTTAGTATAAAATAACAATTCCAGCATGGAAAAGTGGTCCTTGTCAATATACCTTAGCTCTGGCACACAACTTGCAACATATGTAGGGACACCCTTGTTGAAAAAAGACCTCCCATGGTGAAATTTTGCGAATATTATCTCCATTTGTTACGTCACCTGCAACAAAAGGATAAGAATTCAAAGTTAGTTAATGGAATATACTCAAAGTACACACCAATAAGCTAAAAGCTGCAACCTTTAATGCATGTTAAGAAAGAGATGGAATATTCCCAAAATCACAGCCCTAACAGTGAAATTTTAAAACCCTAAAAACTAAAATATGCTAAAATTCAACAAATATAAATCATAATAACACTTACATGAGGAAGATCTGTGGAAAATCTCCAAATTTCTCCTTCGATTTGAGTGGAATTTTCGTTAAATTAGGGTTAATTTAAGGGTTATCTGAGAGAGAGTTAACGGGGGAGAGAGAGAGTTAACGGGGAGAGAGAAAAAAATGGCCAAAGTGATTTTTTTTCATTTAAAATGTAATAAGTATATGTGGATTTAGTTTATTCACGTGGAGAGTTTTATGTGGACAACTTTTCACATCAGCTGCGTTTGGAGACACGCGCGAACAAGCTGATGAGAACAACGAAAAAAATGCCCAATTGGAACAAAATGTGGGGGGTTTAGGGGTCTGATAGGAACAAGCCTTAGTTTAGGTGTCTAAGTGAATTTTGACAACAAGTTTGAGTGTGTATCGATTTCTTTGACCTATTATCAAGTAGGAATGATGGATTTCACTATCATAAAAAGGAGTCAAAGTCCTAGATGTCTTTTTATTTTCTTCTATCTATTTCTATCATATTTTACATTTCTTTTATACAGCTGCTTTGCAATATTTTCGTTTTTTGGTTTAAATAAATGTTTGATTTATTTACTCTAACAATTTATTTATTTTTATGTTAATATTTTCATTCACTGAAAGTCCTCATTACCAAGCACACCCTATGTGATAAAATAATATGTGTAATAACTTTAAGGTTAGATAACTTTTATGTAATAAGAAAATAAAGATTATTTTTGATAAACTCAAAGTTGAATAACCATTGATGAAATTTATCTTAAAGTTTTTAGTTTTACTATCTAACTTTCAATTCTAATAGACGTTCGACCATAAAAATAAAAAATATATTCACTTTATTAGATATTTTTAAAGTTAAAAATAGAGTTGAGTTGTATTTGATCATAGTATTTTTGGAGTTGATTTGTTTTTAAAAAATATAAAAAGTAAAAATAAATTTAAAAATAAAATTTTATGAAGTGGAGTTATTTTATGAATATAAAAAATAATTTTTTTAAAAAAAATAATAAAGCAAAAAGTGAAATCAAAAGTAGTGAAAATACCTCTTGAGATGTTTTTCAAATTCTCAAATATAATTCCAAGTTGTATTTAATTTATTTATGGCCAAACAAGTATTTTGGAATAAAGTGAAAATATATTCTAAAATATAATGAATACTATCTATAGCCTAATGGAACCTTTATTACAAAAGGTATGACCAACACAACTTTAATTTCAATTCTAAAATTTATAAATAAAGTAATTTTCTTATTTCACAACCAAATGTCCATTACAACTTTTTGCTGTCCTTTGAGCTGGTAATTATGTTATTTTAATTTGTGCAATGAAATATCATGAGTAAATTTAAATTTTAAAAATTAAAATATCCTAGGTTATAGCAGAGAGATGAATTGGAAGAGGTGGGGGTGGAGGGGTGAGAAAAGAAAAGGAAGTTAATTTCTCAAAATGTCATTCAACTTATGTAAATATCCCACTAAAGTAACTTTTGTTTCTTTTAGGACAATATTGTGAAAAGCCTACGAAGTCACTTAACCAAGAGGCACATGTGTGTGACACAAAAGTCACATTTACAAATAGTGACTTCTGCTTGGAGGAACCCTACACATTTTAAACAAATCATCACTAGGTACTCACTTAATCTTGTTAGGTCTAGATGCTTTTCTTCTAGTATTTAAGGCTCTTTATTTTGGGGGAGTATATGATACCTGGGCTTTGGGAGGGAGAGATGTAAGAAAAATTACCAACTTGACCCTTAGCCCGAATATCATATTTGGTTATTTACTAAAATTGCAAAATACATTTAAGTAAAATTAAAGCAAAATGACCTTCTGGACCCCTGTACTATGTCGGTTTTGTAAGTTGGACACTTCTACTTACATGTTAGTCATATGAACCCTTTAACCCATTAAAAAGTAATATTTTGCATCCTTTGACCATTGACCGAGCCTATGTGGCATTCAAATGCTGACTAGGACAAAGAGAGTGTAGTCACACGCTTGGGGGTGAGAGTGAGGTTCAATTTTTGGCCAATTTTTTATTAAAATAATTTTATTTTATTTTTTAAAAGGTGGCACTCAATTTTTTTCAGTTTTTAAATTTAGAAATATTTTAAAAAATTAAAAAATAGTAAATTTAAAAATAAAAAAAGGTCACCCCCAACCCCCTCCCCCAATCTAGCCACTCCCCCACCCCACCCAAACCCTCCCAGCACCCCCCACCCATCCCAGCTCCGTCGCAGTACCCCCTACCCCACCCAGCCCCGTCCCAATACCCCCAACCCCACTCAGCCTCATCCCAGCACCCCCACTTGATACCAACAACAATGTACAAAAAATTCACTTTCCTTAGCATCTCCACTTCACCATTTTTCCTCAAAAAAATTCAAACCCTCCATTGATGCCAACAACAATGTACAATCGCCCTCCATTGTCCACCATTTCACTTCTCCATTCGAACTCAAACAAGCCATTGCCTTCCTCATCAAAAGCACCAAACGTCTCTCCCCCTGTCCCTTTCCTCGTATTGCTTTCATTTGCGCACTCGCTCCTCACTGTTTTGAGGAGAAATTTTGACTTTTTAGAAAAGTGTCACCACTTAATTTTGAAAAGGAATTAAGAAACCTTTAGAGAATTACTTCAAACGATTCAAAACAGGAAAATCGTTTTAAGTTAGAGATTCTAGATAAGCGGTTCCTATTAACGTTTTAAGAAGGTGTTAGGCACTTAAAACGTCCGCTAACTTGCGGTTATCCGATCTGTTTGAAAATATTCTTTTGATTAACTTCTAAAAAAAGACTAATCTGTTGAAAAGTGATTGATTTTTTAGAAAAGACTTTTGTCAGATAGGTTTAGGCGACTTAATAGGGATTTTAACTAAGTCTAAACAAAATTAATAAACAAGTAAACACATAAAAAGGAGAAGGGAGGAGAAAGTAAAGGATTTTGGCTATTGGGCCCAAATCAATGAGACCCGTCCTAATCAAATTGGGATTTCAACCCATTTCACCTGTCCTAATCTAATTTTTGAGCCTTTGGCTCGAATCTTGCTCCATCTGTATTAAATTTACAACTTTGGCTACGAGGCCCCAAATGAATGAATAAATAAACACCTAAATGAATAAATAAAAATAATAAAGAAAACAAGCAACACAATGCTAAGTGAACTAAAGAAGATGAGGCTTTCAAGCGTCCAAATCCTAGTGACTTTGTCAATGTACTTAGGCCCGCTATCTGTTTCTGTCTTCTTACTGGAATGGCCATAGAATCATTGTGGGAATTGAACCTCGAGGATATGGGCCTCACTGGCTCACCTGATAATGAGATAGGAAGGAGTCCATTGTGGACTCCAATGTAAATTGACATGTGAAGGAAGAAAAGGCAAGAAATTAGAATCCGAATAACATAATTTGATAAATTTAAACATCATTCGATAAGGCATAATGATATGAGAAATAACAGAGGGACAAGATAATGTAAAATAAAATATAGTGATGGCAGGCGTGGGAAAAGAGAAAAATATCACATAATTTAACACATTCTATTTGGAATGTTGCCTCCACCTTACTGTTACTTAATACAATCCAATTTACTATTTGAAAGAGGTTATAATTATGTGTTAACAATTTTTTATTTTGAGAGCATGATCAAAATATAAAGTGAAACAGAAAGAGAATCCAAAATCTGCTACCTCGTGTTTACGAATAATTGTCAGCAAAGACTATACGTAACAGACATTCATTATACAATCCTAATACAAATTCAAAATCGCATGAACATATAAAAGCAACAGAAGCATGATTGAACTAGGAAGGAATCCAAACCTCACATCCAAACCCATAAAATTCAAACTCAATGCCTCAATAGTTGTTCTAATCACTTTTTCAGTTTCCAAAAGAAACCCAAAAGTGAATTAGTGAAGAACTCCCAAGAATGAGAGTACTGACTTTGAACAATTTGAGAAAGAGAACAAAAAGAAGATGCAAATTGGCCAACATAAGTAAAGATGGGTCACTTCGTAAAATTAATTTTAACCTCACTTCTAACCATCTCTTTTGAAGCTAAAAGGGGAAATCGGTGAAAAATCCCAAAGAATATGAATACAAAAGCTGATTTTTATCTTAATTCCAACCCCTTTCAAGTCTCTTCCGAAAGCCAAAGGGTGAACCAGTGAAAAATTTCTGGGAACAAGAACAATACCACTTGGACCAAACAACACCCATAGGAAAATTCAGATTAAGAACTTTCAAAAATGAGAACATATCATGAATGTTTCGCTTTTAGTTCTGTTTTCACAAGTGTGAGAGTTTTTCGATTTCATTAAGCCTCTTAGACATTGTAAACCAATGAAACTTAACAAAACTTTTACTTCAAAGACAAACCGACTACACTGATTTCAACGATCTCCCAAATGACTTTAAATAAACAATAATGGATTACACTCAGACATTCTAGAACAATGATCGAGAAGCAAAATAAAAAGAGAAACATGAGAGAGAACCTCACAAATAAGTTCAAGTCGACACTGTTATGAATCAAATTTGACAATCTGTAAGACTCCTAAATGAAAAGCTCGCACATATTCCCATAACGAATATGTATAACCATGAACTCAAATGAAAAAGGGAAAACAAAAACCTCCAAAACCCAATAATTTAGAGCCAATCACATACAAAATAGAAACGAGAAAAAATAAGACTAACCACAACTCTACAAACTACAGCAAAAGCGACTGTTATTCCAATCCTTTCCCTCATTCCGACCGATTCGAACAAAGCGGTCATTGAGGCATCCTAGGACTTTTGATTCGCTTTTGGACCTTGATCATTGTCCTTTTGGAATATGAGAAGCCAAAGGAACCTGAGAGGTAGCTCTGCTAGCGACGTTGCTAGCTCGACAATTACGACACCATCCAGTGGTAGCGAAAGATAAAATACATGTCAAGTAACAACTATGAATCAAACAACATCAGGCTAAAACTATTGAACACAATCAAAGAAACAATCTTTGACTAGGAAGCTAGCTATTCAAACCACAAGCAGTGCAAAAATGAGGCGTTAATACATAACAATATATCCAAACATCTGACTAAACAACAACCTATGGTCTTTAAGACCTCTACAACATACAACCCAGCACGCAATATCACTAATACTCACAACTACAGAAGGTTGAGATGAAGTAGACATATCAAAAGATAAACAAAATGAGGTGTTACCTGTTTCGGAGCAGCAAATGGGACTACGAGCTAACTTCCGGAATCCGCCACCACCGAAAATCAGTGTTATCAACTTGAGAATCTCCGATTAATCAACCAAACTTCCAAAAAAGAAAAAGAAAGGAGAAAATATTCTACTGTGAAGGAAATCTTTTAGCTCTGAGGTCCCTTTCCCTTTTTCCCAACCAAAAATTTCCAACCCTTTCTTTTTTTGACCCAAAAGAAATTTTTCCCAACCTAGCTTTTAGAGAATTTTCTAAACCCTAGAATTACCAGCCTTCAAAGAACCCCTAAATTTTTTCGACCCCCTGACAGTGACCCAAATGGGTTCTTATATAGGGGACTAATTAGGGGTAATTTCAGGATTTGAAAAAGGGAGAAATCTTGAATTTGAAATTCAAATTTTTCCTTTGGCTTGGGGTTTCATCAACAAAATGTACCCATTTTGAAATTGGTGGACCAATAAGATTTAAGGAAAATGAATTTTCCCTAAGAGCCAATGAAATTGTGACATACATGTTCTAAATCATGACCCCCATACCCGAGATTCACGGAATTTGGACGTTGGGTGAACCAACTCACCCTCTTTCTAGAAGATTCTCAAAAACTTTTCGTACAAAGTCATGTGAGACGCGTGGAGAAGGTCCGGGTTGTATCGATTTCATGGTTTTCGAGTTGATTTTGGTCTGATTCGGGTTGAGATGGGTCGATTTAGACGGATTTTGGAAGTTAGCAATGTTGAAGCTGGTTTTGCTTCTGTTTGTACGCGTATTGCTGAAGAGAATTGGTGTTGTTATTTTGAAGGGGGAGATATAAGAAAATGGGTCGGGTCAAGGTATGACAAAGGTGGGCTGGGGTAGTTTGCTTTGTTGTTATTGTTTTGGGCCAAAATTGTTGATGGGCTGCTGACTATTTGATTAAGTAGAAGGGATGGTTTGGTTGGGATTGTTAAGAATTTGTGGGTTATTTAAAATATAACCCCCAATTAAAAATTTAGGATTTGGCTAAAATTAATCGATATTTCAATCCAATTAAAAATTAGATTGGTCACATTGCATTGCAAATATGACCAATTAATTTCAATTAGGATCAAATTTAATAATTTGACTAAACTGAATCAAAATTCGATACGAATTAATACCTTATTTGATCTCGAGCTTCTTGATTTAATAAAATTACACAAATATTTATCCAAATAAATTAATTTTGAGAGTAAAATTATATTCAAATCGGAATTTTAATCATTTGAATTTATTTTCGATATAAACCTTGATTAAAATATGATATTTTGTAAAATAAGCATTTAAGTAATAAAATTATAAAATTTCGTATAATTGAACACGATAATATATAATCGCTACTTAAATGATCAATTTACCCAAATAAATACTTTGAAATTCCTTTATTCGAATAAAATAAATGTTGTAATTTTATTTGAAAATCGAAGAAACTCCGAATTAAACTTGATTATGGAGGTCCAAAATTAGGTGTCAACAACTTTCCCCTCCCATTGGGTAGGGTGGATGCAAGTAACCCTGTGCAAAGGGAGGTTGACGTTACTAATTTTTGTCCGACCACAAATTCGAATTCGAAAGAGATTGATTTTCACACAAGTTTTGGAGTTATGGACGAACCTTGGTATCAGGTTTCCTACATATCCCAGGTTATATGAGAATTCAAGTCACTTGTAGTTTATAAATCGTGATTAAAAGCATGATTTTTTTAGAAAATTCACCAGTTATCTCGGTTTTGGAGTTTTTGATGAAATCGAGAAGCTAGGGAATGATGGAATTTGGGGGGGAGGTTGGAACGCAGTCGAGTTTTCTACATAGAGCCCAGCCTACATATTCCCGAGACTCAGGGAATCAGACTGCTTGTAGTTCGACTCAATTGGTAGAAAAGATAGTGTTTTATTTCAGACGATCTTTGGCTCAAGATGAGTGACAAGTTGATCGAGTTGCGGAAAGGAGGCTTGTAACCTATTAACCATGAATGTGGAGCTCTTCACATCCATAGGTAAGAATTTACCTGAGCATAATTTCCAAAACTCTAAGTGTGTTGCCACTTGAATTTGAAAGAAAGAGAATGTTACCCTCAACATGAGTTTAGAAATATCCCGAAGGTGAAGCTGAAACCAGAATATCCTGAAATACCCACATGACTTCTAAAAGGGGTGTGATTGTATGGTGGTGGTGATCATCCTTTAGCTCGCGTCCAAAGAGTTTGACGTCCCTCTTTAGACTATGTCCCGTTTTGCTACTAAGTAAGAGTTTCACGTTGTGCTGCGTCCTTTTTGGAGTCGTACGTACCTGTGGTTTTGATTTTAGATTTTCATCTGCTCAGATGCTTTGGACACTATCTCAAACAGAAATCATTAGTAATAAGCCCAATTCACAAAAGAGGTGTATAGTTTTTTACCATATCTCCGCGTGAACTGTTGTCTAAAAGCGAAGTCATCCTTTCTTGTACCTGTTTGGTAGGAAATAACTCATAATAATAGACACAACAACCTTCTTGGGTGTTGCATAATTATCTTATTTGTCGAGCGAATATGTCTTCAAAATGGGGTGGCCCTTTTGGACACCGACGACACTTTATGCGGAATGGTCCCTACAACCGTGTAATCTTGTGCTGGTGTGGCAACCATTTTGGTCACATATATCACTTGTTGTATGTGGAATGATAACCTCTCCGGTTATAGCTGATGATCGATTTATAAATTTCTCTTAAATTGGCAATCTTTGGATAATCTTGCGTAATATTTGATGTTGGATACGAGGCGACTTACAGATATCCTTTGAATTTCTTGCTTTTAGGTAATTTTTCACATTATCTGACCTTGGATAATAGATGTCTTATAGATATCCCTCTAATTTCTAGCTTTCAGGTGTTCCTGCACATCATCCGACCATGGATACAATATGATTGATAGATATCTCTCAAATTGTTAGTCCTTGGGTAATCCTGCATATAATCAATCTTAGATATGACACGACTTATAGATAACCCTTGGAAGTATCAATTTGATAACCTCGTATATTCTCCGGTAAGGATTTAGTTGCGACTTATGGATAACCTTCAGACTATCGATTTTCGGGCGATCTTGCACACTATTCAGTTAGGATGTTGTTGTGGCTTACGGACGACCTACAACCTATCAATTCATAGGTGATCTTACACACTATCCTATTTCAAATAATATGACTTATAGATGACCTTCAAATTATCAATTTCTAGGAAATGTCATATATCATCCGTCTTTAGACACAGACTTAAAGACGTCCCTTCAAATCATGTGCTCTTGATGCATTTAGATGCTGATTCATAAAATGATGAGATATCCTCGACACCAGCGTTTGTGTCTAGCGTATCAACAGATATTAAATGCTGATGATATCCTTAACGCCAGCGTTTATGTCTCGGGTGTCAACAAATATTAAATGCTGATGATATCCTCGAAGCCAACATTTATGTCTCGTGTGTCAATAGATATGAAATGGACTTCTTGGCAATGATATAAAATGGCCCTCTTGGAAATGATATGAATGACCCTCTTGGCAATGATATGCAATGGCCCTCTTGGCAGTGATATGAAATGGCCCTCTTGGCAATCATATGAAATAGCCCTCTTGGCAATCATATGCAATGGCCCTCTTGGAAATGAAATGTAATGGCCCTCTTGGCAATGATATGAAATGGCCCTCTTGGCAATGATATGCAGTAGCCCTCTTGGCAATGATATGAAATGGCCCTCTTGGCAATGATATGCAATGGCCCTCTTGGCAATGATATAAAATGGCCCTCTTGGCAATGATATGCAATGACCCTCTTGGCAATGATATAAGATGTCCCTTTTGGCAATTTGAAAATAGTTTCACCTGAGTTTATTTGTCTGCATCTTGCTTTCTACATGTACCATTTCGCTTAAGGCGAATTTTAAGGATGACTTTCTGCTCTCCCTCCTATTGAGTGATCCTTTGATTGCTGTATTTATTATGTCAACTTCCTTGAATGTACCTGCACTCATGGTAAATATTTAGTAGACACAAAGTCTCTTTTGCTAGTGACTATTTTTAGAAAAATTCTAAGTACAATGTTCGTAAAGAAAAGAAGACGCCTTTGTCTGTCCTCCATGATCCTGAGAAATAAGATGGACAATTCAAATGGTCCTCGATAAATGGGTATTAAACCCATTTTTGGGCTACTCAAAAATACCGTTCTTAAGCATATATGCTCTGACATGACTCCTAATTTGCTTGGGTATTTTTGAAAGAAACTCTCATTTTTGTGTATTGATCCCTGCATCCACAGAAAAAATGATCAGTTTGAGTGAAACTACTCCGTATTGACCTTCTTCTATTCTTCATTAGCTCCACGCCATCTTTTAGGTACTCCGTCATGTTGGATCTTCCACCCTTGACTCCTCGTCCTAATAGATGTCTAGGTAATCACTAAATAAAATATTTGTATAGATTTTTGAAAGTAGTCTTATTTTTAGCAAATAGTTTCGAAAGTTTCTGAAAAAACTTTTGAAAATCTTTGTCAGTCATGTCATGTACTAGATCAAAGAACGTCTTCCTCGTGGCTTTGACTATATACGATGAATGATTTTCAGAACTCATGATCATTGTTGGAGGGTTCTTCAAATATTTTTGTCATAAATAGAAATTTAGTCCACCTAGACTTTGTCGCAGCTGGTGACTTTAAGAGCCTGGCTTTAACCTCTGGTACCTGGGAATTTGAAATATATTCCAATATTTGGTGGAAATTTGGAGGCCTCCCTCAAAATTTCTGCCCCAGTTTAAAGTAGTCTGAGATGATATCATCTCGAGTGGATCTGAAGTTTTTACGGATCTTCATTATCTTTGTTGGATGTTGATCTTCTCTTGTGAATTTTTGAGATTCCTTCTCGAAAATTCTTCCCCAATTTCCATTTCCTGGGGTTATATGACCGAGCCGTTGGGGTACCTACGTGTCCCATTGAAGCAGGAATCAGGTCAAATGTAGTTCAAGACTATGCTAAGGATATATAGAAAATCTAATGGGTTGACCGAAGCCGACATAGGCCGCCTACGTATCCCGTTCTTGGGAATTTAGGTCAAACATAGTTCGTACATAAAGGAAAAGGATAAATTTTCCTAAGGGGTTGACCGAAGCTGACATAGGCCGCCTACGTATTCCGTTTTTGGAAATTCAGGTCAAACATAGTTCGTAGTTAAAGGAAAGGAATTCTAGGTAGTTACGTAATAGAAAACAACATTACTACAAAGGCGATTACAAGTAAACTAAGGAAACAAAAAAACTAGAACGTCGTTCAAACATAATATCTTTTTACTGCATCAGAATTGATTGGTTTGGTCCACTCTTGACCATCTATCTCAGACATAATCAGAGCCCCTCCAGATAGTACCTTGCGAACTATGTATGGCCCTTGCCAATTTGGAGCGAACTTGCCCTTGTACTCTTCTTGGTGAGGGAGTATGTGTTTGAGAACTAATTGCCCAACCTCAAATGTTCGAGCTATTACTTTCTTGTGCTGATATAAGGCACGAATCATCTTGTGCTGATATAACTGACCATGACACACAACAACCATTCTCTTTTCATCAATCAACATGAGTTGTTCATAGCGAGCGCGAACCCATTCTTCGTTGCTTAGTCCGGCTTCCTGAATAATCCTTAGGGAAGGTATTTCAACCTCAGCAAGTATCACAACTTTATTCCCATAAACCAATAGATAAGGAGTCGCCCCGGTGGAGGTTCGAACTATCATACGATGCCCTAGAAAAACGTAAGGCAACATCTCATGCCATGATCTATCATTTTCGATCATCTTTCTCAAGATCTTCTTGATGTTCTTATTGGAAGCTTCTACGGCTCCATTCATCTGTGGATGATATGCGGTCGAGTTGCGATGCACTATTTTAAAATGCTCACAAATCTCATTCATCAAGTTACTGTTCAAGTTTGCCCCATTATCAGTAATGATCGATTTTGGCACTCCAAATTGGTAAATCAAGCTATTCCTGACAAAATCTGCAACCACTTTCTTAGTGACGGCTCTATATGAAGCAACTTCGACCCACTTAGTAAAGTAATTAATAGCAACCAAAATAAATCTATGCCCATTTGATGCTGGTGGATCTATTGATCCGATAACATCCATGCCCCAAGCTACGAAAGGCCAAGGTGAATTCATTGCATGAAGCTCATGTGGAGGCATTCGAATTAAATCTCCGTGCATCTAACATTTTGGACACTTCTAGACATACCTGCTACAATTATTTTCCATAGTCATCCAGAAGTAACCGATTCTCAGGATCTTTCTAGAAAGGGAGAACCCATTCGTGTGGGCCCCACAAACTCCAGTGTGTACTTCTTTTATCAATTTATTGGCTTCCGCAGCGTTGACGCATCTTAATAATCCCAAATTTGGAGTCCTTCTAAAAAGGATTTCCCCACTTGGAAAATAGTTCTTCGCCAAACGCCGGATTGTCTTCTTTTGGTTGTTACTGGCCTCTTCAGGATATATTCTAGATTCTAAATATCTTTTGATGTCATAATACCATGGCTTTCCATTAGGCTCCTCTTCAACGTGTGCATAATGGGCGGGTTGCTCCTTCAAGCTTATTTCCAAAGGATCAATGTAACTTTGATCTGGGTGCTGAATCATGGAGGATATAGTGGCCAAAGCATCAACAAACTCCTTTTGCATCCTTGGGATATGTCTGAAATCAACTTTGAATTTTCCACATAATTCCTGCACCAGCTCCACATAAGGAGTAATCTTGGAATTGTTTACCGCCCATTCTCCCCGTACCTAATGAATTAGTAAGTCTAAATCCCCGATGACTAGAAATTCACAAACTCCCATATCAAGTGCCAATTTAAGACCTAAGATGCAAGCTTTATATTCGGCCATGTTGTTGGTGCATAGGAAATGCAACTTAGAAGTTACTGAATAGTGTTGACCTGTTTCTGACACCAAAACTGCTCCGATTCTTGAACCTTTGAAGTTAACCTCCCTATCAAAGAATAGACTCCATCCGGGGTAAATTTCTGTAATGTCTTCTCCTACGAATAAAATTTCCTCATCTGGGAAATAAGTCCGAATTGGCTCATATTCATCATCAACCGGATTCTCTGCCAAATGATCTTCTAAAGCTTGCCCTTTGTTTGCTTTTTGAGTTACATACACAATGTCAATCTCACTCAGCAATATTTTCCATTTGGTTAGCTTTCCCGTGGGCATGGATTTCTGGAATATATACTTCAATGGATCCATTCTTGAGTGAGGTATATTGTGTATGACGACAGATAATGCCTCAACTTTTGTACGACCCACGTCAATGTGCAACATGTCCTTTATACGAGAATGTAATGGGCTTCATATGGTGTAAACTTTTTACTCAAGTAGTAGATGGCTTTATCTTTCCTACCGGTCTCATCATTTTGCCCGAGGACAGATTCAAAAGCATTTTATGAGACTGATAGGTAAAGCAACGATAGAATTTCTTCTCTGGGTGGAACCAAAACCGACGGTGCAGGCAAATATTCCTTGATGCGGTCGAAAGCTCTCTGGCATTCTTCTGTCCACTCATTCAATGCATTTTTCTTCAATATCTTGAGAATTGGCTCGCATATGACTGTTAACTGAGAAATGAACCTTCTAATGTAATTCAAATGGACCATGAAACTCATAACCTCCTTCTTGGTCCTCAGCGGTGGAAAATCCTGAATTGTCTTGATTTTGGATGGGTCTAGCTCGATGTCTCTCCTGCTGACTATGAATTCCAGTAACTTCCCTGATGGCACACCAAAATCACACTTAGCAGGGTTTAACTTCAAATTGTACTTTCTTAATTTGTTGAAAAATTTCTCCAGATGGGTCAGATGATCCGAACTCTCGCGGGATTTGCTAATTACATCATCCACGTACACCTTAATCTCATTATGAATCATATTATGGAAAATTATCATCATAGCCCTCATATATGTTGCACCCGCATTATTGAGACCAAAAGGGATTACCCTGTAATGATAAACACCCCAGGGTGTAATAAAAGCCGTATTTTCTGCGTCTTCCTCATCCATCAATATCTGATGATACCCGATAAAATAATCAACGAAAGACTGCATTTCATGTTTTGCACAATTATCAATGAGGATGTGGATGTTGGGCAGCGAAAAATTATCTTTAGGACTGGCTCTATTCAAGTCTCTATAGTCAACACAAATTCGAATCTTGCCGTCTTTCTTCGGCACCGGGACAATATTGGCTAGCCATGTTGGATATTTTGTGACCTCCACAACCTTAGACTGGATTTGTTTTGTCACTTCTGCCTTAATCTTTAGACTTAAATCTGGCTTGAATTTCCATATTTTTTTCTTGACTGGATCAAACTCAGGATTTATAGGCAACTTATGCGACACAATACTGGTTCTTAATCTCGGTATATCATCATAGGACCAGGCAAACATGTCTATGTATTCCCGCAATAGGTGAATGAGCTCTCTCTTTTGTGCTTCCGCCAGGTGGACACTGACACTTGTTTCTTTGATTTCATCATAATCTCCCAGGTTGACTATTTCAGTTTCCTCTAGGTTGGGCTTCTCCCGGTTCTCAAACTCCTCTATATCTTTAACTAATTGTTTCTCATCACCTTCCTTCGAATCATCATCATTCCCCTCATTTTGTTTGTCTAAGCTTTGACATGACATGATATTGGCAGGTTTTGAGTTACTGTTACTGTAATAAACAAACAAACAAACCAAGTTAGGTGATAACAAGATAATAATAAAATATATGAATAGTGGTGTTTAGAAAAATAATTAATTTTTTTTTAAAATAAAGGAAAGCCTTTCATCAAAATTTGAGAGATAATTACAAACTATGGCTCATGACCCCCTAAGCCCCCCACATTTTGTTCCAATAGGGCCTTTTTTGCCCTATCAGCAAAAAGCTCAAAGTGTGTGTTGCACACACGCGATGACATGGAAAAATGAGCTAATTGGAAGTTGACACGTGGCATTGTGGTTCCAATAATTATTAAAAATTAATTATAATTTTTTTAAGAAAAGTATATACAAATGGCATTGAGGAAATTATTAAAAAATAATTCTAAAATTATTTAAAAATAAAAAAACTGATTATTTAAATAAAATTATTATTTTTTTAAAAAATGAAATAAATCATTAAAAAAATATTTTTTCAAAAAACTAATCATTAAGAAAAAATATAATTTTTTTTTAAAAATGAAAATAAAAAATGGCGAGGATATAAATTATGAAAAATTATTTGAAAAATAAAAATAAAAAACTGATTATTTAAAAAAAAATTATATATATTTTTTTTAAAATGAAATAAATTATTAATTTGTTTTTTAAAATAAAAAATTAATTATTAAAAAAATTATAAAACTTTTTAAAAAATGAAAATAAAAAATGGCATTGAGGATATAAATTTTGAAAAAATAATTATAAAATTATTTGAAAAATAAAAATAAAAAAACAATTATTTTAAAAAAATAGAATTTTTTTTAAAATGAAATAAATTATTTTAAAAAAAAAAATATTAAAAAAATTATAAAACTTTTTACAAAATGAAAATAAAAAATGGCATTGAGGATCCAAATTATTAAAAAATAATTCTAAAGTTATTTAAAAAATAAAAATAAAAGCCTAATTATAAAAAATAAATTATAAATTTTTTTTTTTAAATAAAACTCCCCCACCTACCCCCAGCCCCCAGCGTATTGTTTTATTAAAAAAAAAATTGGGACCCCCTAATGCTTTTTTGCCTAATTATAAAAAAAAATTATAAAATTATTTTAAAAATAAAAAACTAATTATTAAAAAGAAATTTTAAAAATTTTATAAAATAAAATAAAACTCTCGCACCTACTCCCAGGCCCCAGCCCCCCAGCGTATTGTTTTATTAAAAAAAAAATAATTAGGACCCCCTAATGCTTTTTGTTTTATTAAAAAGGGCCTTTAGTGTTTAAATTTTTTTTTTTGTTATTAAAAATATTTTGGGGCCCTCAATGCTACTTGGCATCTTTTTATTTGTAAATTAGTAAAAAAAATGCTCCTCACGTGCCTCCCCCGATGGCACTGCACGCCAATGCCACATAGGCAAAAAAGGCCCAATTGGAACAAAATGTGGGGGGTTTAGGGGCCTGATAGGAACAAGCCTTAGTTTAGGTGTCTAAGTGAATTTTGGAAATATGTTTGAGTGCCTATCGATGGGTGACGGGTTCTGAATGAGGTGGAGGTCCAGTTTTGCAAGGCCTCTCCTAGTGCAATCTTCTTCACCCCATCGGACTTTGGGAAATCATCTGGAAGAGCATTGCATCCTTCGAACAGATCTCCTATCCTATCCCCAAGACCTTCATCATTCGACATCTCACGCACGGGAAATGACTGGTACAGGAGTGGTAAGGTCCTAAACAAACCCGCCTCTGACTTATTCTCAATTTCATCCTCCTTGGTAGTCCGATATCCTAACCCATACTTAAAGTCTTTCTCTGGGATCATAACGGGCTTAATAATTCCTTGCATATTCTAACCCAAACCTCAACCAGGCTCGAACCCATTTCTCAACATCACAGTCGCAATCATTTTGTAGACAGAAGGCATTGGAGCTTTGAGCGTCAGATCCTTTTCCACAGCATTTACAATTTCCACTATATAGGATCTACTACCCTTTGGAACACCTTCAATCACCAGCACATAACCATTGGGATGATTCGCTCGGCTTCCTTCCCCTTGGATGACTATTTCATGATCCTCCCAAATGAACTTCAATAACAGATGAAGAGGTGATGAAACTGCCTTTGCACCATGTATCCATAGTTTTCCAAAGATCAGGTTGTAACTAGGATGAATATCCATAACATGAAACTTAGTCTTGAATTCAACAGGTCCCATTTGGATGTGCAAATCAATTTCACCTATGTTATCTCTCTGCTTTCCATCAAATGCTCTCACATTTACGCGGCTTTGGTGAATTTTTCCCAAGTCATAGCCCATTTGAACCAACGTGGAGAGAGGACAAATGTTCACACCAGATCCGTCATCTGTCAATACCGGTCAAAACCTAATTAATCACGTAGTCTCGATAAATGATAATGACGTGCAAGGTCTTGTTATGCATCGCTCCTTCAAACGGAAACTCTTCATCGCTGAATGATATGCGTTGACTTCCCATAATATTTCCTATCATCGCAGCCAAGTTCTCAACACTCGTCCCTGTGGGAACATGCGCTTCATCCAAGACCTTCGATAAAGCCTGTCGGTGGTATTGCAAACTCATTAATAATGCCAAAATAGAAATTTGAGCCAGAGTCTTCTCTAAATATTTGACAATTGAATAGTCCTTTGGTTGCATACGCCTCCAAAATTCCTCAGCCTTCCCTTTAGTGATTGGTTTTTTCTATGAATCCTTTTTGTTGGTCAATTCTTCTGGAATGGAGCATCGTCCCAATCGCGTTATCGCTTGGGTAGCAGTGGTCTGTACAATAAATTTCTTCCTTGGCGGGGGAGTGTAAACTTGAGTCGGGGATGTCATCACTATAAATGGGGCTTTCTCATTGACACTTAAGGCAGCCACAACTCTCTCTATCTTTTCTACCTCTTCCGCTCTTTTGAACTTTTCTGAATTTACCTTAATAATAGTCTTGCCAGATGCCCATTCTCCTTTTATTTCAATCATGTTAACTGTAGGTCCCCCATAATTAGGCAATGGGTTACTATTGATATTTGGCATCGGTGATTGAAGCGTGATGACCTTTTGATCAATCAGATCTTGTATCTTATGTTTTAAGATAATACAGTCCTCGGTACTGTGCCCTGCTGCTCTTGAATGATAGGCACAATTTTAATCAGGATGATAAAATCGAGAGTTGGGATTGACAGGCTTTGGCTGGATTGGTTGCAAATGACTGGCATTCTTCAATCTTTCAAATAGTTGGGTGCGACTTTCGGCCAGCGGCGTGAAGTTTTGGGGAGGTTTCTTTTCGATGTTTGGACGCGGAGGGTTATAATGGTTCTGGTTTGCATGAGGAGGCACTTGATGATAATTGGAGGTGCTTGGATGTTTATTCGGTTGTTTGGAAGAGTGGATTGGACATGAGGCTGATAATTCGGCGGTGGAACTTGGTATTGGGGAAAAATATTTGGCTGTGGAGCTTGGCATTGGGATTGGATATTTGGGAGTGGAGCTTGGTACTGGGGTTGGATATTTGGGAGTGGAGTTTGGTATTGGGGTTGGACATTTGGGAGTGGAGTTTGGTACTGAGGTTGGACATTTGGGAGTGGAGCTTGGTATTGGGGTTGAGTGTAGAATACATGCTGAAATTTTGGTGATGGCGGAGAAGAGAAAATATTCCTAGAGTTGAACCTCTTTTTCATTTTTTCAACAGAATCAGCAGAAACCGTGCCCATATCCTTTTTTTTCTTCTTCGAGAACATAGAAATCCTGGATGATGTTGGGGTCCTGGCATTTTTTCCTGTCCAAATACCTTCTTCTAGCGATTCTCCTATTTTTACCAAATCTGCAAAAGTCACCCTGACAGTGGACACCATCCTGGTATAATATTCTCCTTCTTGAGCGCGAGAGAACACAGATACCATTTCTTTCTTAGACATGGGGGGTTGCAGTTTGGCAGCTTCTTTACTCCAACGGAAAGCATAGTCTCAGAAACACTCATCACTTCTCTGTTTGATCCGATCTAGTGAATATCAGTCAGGGACTATTTCAATGTTAAACGCGAACCTGTCAAGGAAACCCTTGGCCAATGCTCTCCAACCAGTCCATATTTTCAGTTCCTGAGACATGAACCATACTAAGGCTTCGCCAATTAAACTCTGGCTGAACAAACGCATCAATAATGATTCATTTTCCCTACCCCCACCATTTTATCACAATACCTTCTCAGATGGGCCATTGGGTTTTCGGTACCATTGAACACTTCAAATTTAGGGACCTTGTACCCTTCTGGTAGATCTACTCCATGGTGAACACATAAGTCATCGTACCCTAAACCGTCGTGGTCCCGCGCTCTATGAGATTTTTTTATCCTCATGATCTCTTCATTCATAGCTAGCAACTTCATTTCATGCTCGGTCCTCCACTCTTTCTCCTTCTTTTCGTAATTTTCCATCTCGGGATTAGGAAGGGGATTATAGATGTCGGGGGATATGATGGCATGAGGAGGATTTGGCAGGAAGTCTTAATTTTGCGAATGAAATGAAGTTGGTTGGTAGATGGGGAGGACATTTTGAAATTTAGAAAGGTTTTGTGGAATTTGCGAGTATTTTGGTGGCATCTGAAAAGGATTTTGCGATTTTGGAAATGAATTTGGAGGATTCGGGGATAGATTCAATGGAAGATTTGGGGATGGATTTTGTGGATTTGGGAGTGAATCTTGTGGATTTGGGCACACATTTTGTTGATTTGCAAATGGGTTCTGGGGATTTGGGAATGGATTCGGAGATGGGTTTTGCGGGGTTAGAGATGGATTTTGTGGATGATAAACATCTGGGTTATTTTTATAATTGGTGTTTTGGACAATTTGAGGAGCGGAGACGGACGATGCATTATTTGGCCAATTCCCGAGAATAGGCGTACTGAGAGGAAGAATTTGGAGTGGAGTCTCGTGTCTTCCAGGAGCAGGAACATTGACAGTGATGGCCAGGTTAGTCAAATCTCGAGTGCGATTTATTTCCTCCTGAAGCATTTCTAACTTTCTTGCAAGCTCCACAATCATCTCATTCTGTTCCGCTATTACATTGTCCCTGATGGTCAATGTGTTTTCTTCATCATTTCCAGTCATTATTGAATGATGTTCAGAGGATGGGATTTTGTGCGCTTTTGACCGGGTGAAGTAGGGATGTTCTGCCAGCTTATATCAACACGGAGTGGTTTCTATTATCTGTAAAGTAAAACAACTCAAAGGCAGATGTGTTAGTTTCTGTATGTGATAAGTAATGCAAAATATTTGACAAGAAATAACCACGTATAGTTGTTTGAGTCATAGCCAAATTCATCCATAAGAGCATAGCGGATAAAATTGCCTTTGATTCAAACAAACACATATAAGCACATAAGACAATTATATTACACAAAATATTATAATAATTCATATCCTAACTGGGGTGACCCTTTTTGAGCCAAGGGTTCAGGCCTAACGATTTTGAAGAAAATATATGTTTTCTTAAAGTCAATCCATTATCCCCCAACTTATATAGACACGAAAAGGGCATAAATGCCTATAAAAGATAACAAAAGAGGGATACAATCTTTAGGAAAAATGGGAAATAACATGAAAGAAGATAAGTTCCCACGCAAGGGAAATAGAAAAACTAGCTACCGGAGGCTCCTTCGTCTGCCTTTGACTTCTTTTCCTTGTTCACCTCTTGTGCTATTTGATACCTATTGATGATCAGATGACTCCCTCATAACTGTGCCTTGTTGTCGTAAGTCATTTTTCCTATACTATCGAGTTGGAAGGCCATGCTATCATCCAAATTGATTAAACACTGCCTAGCAACATCAGCCTCTTACCTAGCTCTTTTCAACTCTTCCCTCAACATACGTATTGTTAAAGCATCTTCTACATGCATCTGTCGGTGCGCGATTTCACTTTTCTGAAACTCATCTTGAAGCATGTGGAGTTGGATCTGATGCTCGGATTCTACATCCACGACCCGAGTGGGCACGTTCGGCCCCGGAATCAATGCTCCAGCGAGGCTCTTTTTTAACCACTCCTTGTAAGTGTTGCTGACTTTAGGTTCATACCCTATACGGAAAGAGACTTTCGTCCACCTTCTTCTTCTCCATCCGTTTATCATATAGTCTTTGAGTGGGGTCTCACTTTCATCATACCTGCTGAAGAATCTGAGCATAGAATCAATTTGAGGTGTCTCCTGCTTGATCTCAAATTGCCTAAGAACTCTGCCAGGATTGTAGGGACAGGTTCCCCTGAGACCCGGAAGCACTGAAAAAGGCCACTCACCCCCTCGAATAGTGTATTTCCCTGAACGAAGATAGTTAATGGACCATTGCACATCATCATCTCTTAATTCTCCAAGAGTCTTAAACCAAAATTCATGAGATGCTTCCCTTTTGAACTTTTGTAAAAACAACCACATGTCGTGCGATTCTAACAGATTCCATCTTGTTTTGTGATCAGGTTGTACCATTCTAGGATTTTCACCAAATGTATCATCATCCACCATTGCAATATAAGGTTCCATCCTTGAAAGAAACGGTTCTCGACTTGACATCTTCGCATAGCTCGATATATGTCGGTGTCAATCATGAGATCTAAGTTGTGGAATACCTTTTTAGAATTGTACTCCATTCCAAAGAAGAGTGCATGGGTCACTGAGACAACCCTTGGATGAATTGTGTTATTTTCCCCCTGTGGGAACACCATAGTTCCCAGTAGGCCTACCGCGAACGCAAAGGCTCACGTCTCCTTCCATTTTGCTTCTGACTCAAATTTGTGAAACGCATTAAATCTTCCGAACCGACGATACAACTCACGAAAAGTGATATTTTCTCCATCACGTTCTCCTAGAAAGGTGTCGTCGTCAGTTAAAAATACCTCCTTGATCTTTTGACGATCCCATACAACTGGGACTAAAATGTTCTTATCAGGTGTCTCCATTCTCTTAAAACACATTTCAGTACTCTCATAATAAATCAATAACTCTTCAATGGTAGGAGTCAATTCAATATCCCCGAAGCGAAATACCATATTATGATCATCCCAAAAAGTTGTTAGTACATGGATCATTTCAGGCCAAGCGTCCATCTCGATCAAAGAAGGCAGATGCCCGATGTGTGTTCTAATAATCTTTCTCTCTTCTGCGCTCATGTGATCCCACCATAGTTTCAAAAAATCATCGGATTTAGTAACCATCTTGAACTTTTCGGGGCAATGCGGTTGAGCCATATCCTACACGAAAACAGGCAAAGATAAGCCTTCCCCAGTCCCCAGAGGGTAATAGATTGAATTATACAAGCATATTTTTTTCCAACACATAAGTATGATTCGTCTGTAATTGACTCGGGGTCAATAGATGGAGGGCAACTTTTCCAATGGGCCTAATACCCCGCTCGGGTATTGGGTCTCCTAGGCTCATGCCGAAAATAGGGTTTTGGTTTCGTTCTATCCTAGGTGTCTAGAGAGGGTTTGAACACTGGTTCTCAAGCGGACAACTTGAGTTTGAAAATACAAACAGCCATCAGACGACTCACGTGCTAATAAACCGTTTGTATTTTCAACACATTTTGGAATTGAACAAAAAGGGCCGGGACATCCACGAAACCCCAAAATAGTTTAAATAATGCAAGAATATGCCATGAGATGCGATAGTTAAACTTTACAGAATCACAACATACAAACACATAAATAGTTAATCAAAAGACGAAATCAAACATTTGGTTAGAACCTAGTTAAAAATCCCCAGCGGAATCGCCATTTCTGTTTTGCGGAGAATTTTTGACTTTTTAGAAAAGAGTCACCACTTAATTTTGAAAAGGAATTAAGAAACCTTTAGAGAATTAGTTCAAACGATTCAAAACAGGAAAATCATTTTAAGTTAGAGATTCTAGATAAGCGGTTCCTATTAATGCTTTAGGAAGGTGTTAAGCACTTAAAACGTCCGCTAACTTGCGGTTATCCGATCTGTTTGAAAACATTCTTTTGATTAACTTCTAAAAAAAGACTAATCTGTTGAAAAATGATTGATTTTTTAGGAAAGACTTTTGTAAGATAGGTTTAGGCGACTTAATAGAGATTTTAACTAAGTCTAAATACAACTAATAAACAAATAAACACATAAAAAAATGAGAAGAGAGGAGAAAGTAAAGGATTTAGGATTTGGTCCCAAATCAATGAGACTTGTCCTAGTCTAATTGGGATTTCAACCCATTTCACCTGTCCTAATCTAGTTTTTGAGCCTTTGGCTCGAATCTTGCTCCACCTGTATTAAATTTACAACTTTAGCTTCGAGTCCCCGAATGAATGAATAAATAAACACCTAAATGAATAAATAAAAATAATAAAGAAAACAAGCAACACAATGCTAAGTGAACTAAAGAAGATGAGTCTTTCAAGCCTCCAAATCCTAGTGACTTTGTCAATGTACTTAGGCCCGCTATTTGCTTCTGTCTTCTTACTGGAATAGCCATAGAATCATTGTGGGAATTGAACCTCGAGGCTATGGGTCTCACTGGCCCACCTGATAATGAGATAGGAAGGAGTCCATTGTGGACTCCAATGCAAATTGACATGTGAAGGAAGAAAAGGCAAGAAATTAGAATCCCAATCACATAATTTGATAAATTTAAACATCATTCGATAAGGCATAATGATATGAGTAATGGCAGAGGGACAAGATAAAATAAAATAAAATATAGTGATGGCAGGCGTGGGAAAAGAGCAAAATATCACATAATTTAACACATTCTATTTGGAATGTTGCCTCCACCTTACTGTTACTTAATACAATCCAATTTAATACTTGAAAGAGGTTAAAATTATGTGTTAGCAATTTTTTATTTCGAGAGCATGATCAAAATATAAAGTGAAACAGAAAGAGAATCCAAAATCTGCTACCTCGTGTTTACGAATAATTGTCAGCAAGGACTATACGTAACAGACATTCATTATACAATCCTAATACAAATTCAAAATCGCATGAACATATAAAAGCAACAGAAGCATGATTGAACTAGGAAGGAATCCAAACCTCACATCCAAACCCATAAAATTCAAACTCAATGCCTCAATAGTTGTTATAATCCGTTTTTCAGTTTCCAAAAGAAACCCAAAAGTGAATTAGTGAAGAACTCCCAAGAATGAGAGTACTGACTTTGAACAATTTGAGAAAGAGAACAAAAAGAAGATACAAATTGGCCAACATAAGTAAAGATGGGTCACTTCGTAAAATTAATTTTAACCTCACTTCTAACCATCTCTTTTGAAGTTAAAAGGGGAAATCGATGAAAAATCCCAAAGAATATGAATACAAAAGCTGATTTTTATCTTAATTCCAACCCCTTTCAAGTCTCTTTCGAAATCCAAAGGGTGAACCAGTGAAAAATTTCTGGGAACAAGAACAATACCACTTGGACCAAACAACACCCATAGGAAAATTCAGATTAAGAACTTTCAAAAACGAGAACATATCAAGAATGTTTCGCTTTTAGTTCTGTTTTCACAAGCGTGCGAGTTTTCGATTTCATTAAGCCTCTTAGACATTGTAAACCAAAGAAACTTAACAAAACTTTTACTTTAAAGACAAACCGACTAAACTGATTTCAACGATCTCCCAAATGACTTCAAATAAACAATAATGGATTACACTCAGAAATTTTTGAACAATGATCGAGAAGAAAAATAAAAAGAGAAACATGAGAGAGAACCTCACAAATAAGTCCAAGTCGACACTGTTATTAATCAAATTCGACAATCTGTAAGATCCTAAATGAAAAGCTCGCTCATAGTCCCATAACGAATATGTATGACCATGAACTCAAATGAAAAAGGAAAAACAAAAACCTCCAAAACCCAATAATTTAGAGACAATCACGTACAAAATAGAAACGAGAAAAAATAAGACTAACCACAACTCTACAAACTACAACAAAGGCGACTGTTATTCCAATCCTCCCTCTCATTCCGGCCGATTCAAACAAAGCGGTCATTGAGGCATCCTAGGACTTTTGATACGCTTTTGGACCTTGCTCATTGTCCTTTTGGCATATAAGAAGCCAAAGGAACCTGAGAGGTAGCTCTGCTAGCGATGTTGCTAGCTCGACAATTACAACATCATCCAGTGGTAACGACAGATAAAATACATGTCAAGTAACAACTTTGAATCAAACAACATCAGGCTAAAACTATTGCACACAATCAAAGCAACAAGCTTTGACTAGGAAGCTAGCTATTCAAACCACAAGCAGTGCAGAAATGAGGCGTTAATAATAACAATATATCCAGACATCTGACTAAACAACAACCTATGGTCTTTAAGACCTCTACAACATACAACCCAGCACGCAATATCACTAATACTCGCAGCTACATAAGGTTGAGATGAAGTAGACATAGTCAAAATATAAACGAAATGAGGTGTTACCTGTTTCGGAGCAGTAAATGGGACTACGAGCTAACTGCCAGAATCCGCCACCACCGAAAATCAGTGTTATCAACTTGCGAACCTCCGATTAATCAACCAAACTTCCAAAAAAGAAAAAAGAAAGGAGAAGATATTCTACTGTGAAGGAAATATTTTAGCTCTGAGGTCCCTTTCCCCTTTTTCCACCCAAAAATTTCCAACCCTCTCTTTTTTTGACCCAAAAGAAATTTTTTCCAACCTAGTTTTTAGAAATTTTTCTAAACCCTAGAATTACCAGCCTCCAAAGAACCCCCAGAATTTTTCAACCCCCTGACAGTGACCCAAATGGGTTCTTATATAGGAGACTAATTAAGGGTAATTTCGAGATTTGAGAAAGGTAGAAAACTTGAATTTGAAATTCGAATTTTTCCTTTGGCTTGGACTTTCATCAACAAAATGTACCCATTTTGAAATTGGTGGACCAATAAGATTTAAGGAAAATGAATTTTCCCCAAGATCCAATGAAATTGTGTCATACATGTACGAAATCGTGACCCTCATACCCAAGATTCACGAAATTTGGACGTTGGGTGAACCAACTCACCCTCTTTCTAGAAGATTCTCAAAAATTCTTCGTACAAACTCATGTGAGACGCGTGGAGAAGGGTAGGGTTGTATCGATTTCATGGTTTTCGAGTTGATTTTGGTCGGATTCGGGTTGAGATGGGTCGATTTGGATGGATTTTGGAAGTTAGCGATGTTAAAGTTGGTTTTTACTTCAGTTTGTACGCGTATTGCTGAAGAGAATCGGTGTTGTTATGCTGAAGGGAGAGATATAAGGGAATGGGCCGGGTTAAGGTTTGGAAAAGGTGGGCTGGGGCGGTTTGCTTTGTTGTTATTGTTTTGGGCCGAAATTGTTGATGGGCTGCTGACTATTTGATTAAGTAGAAGGGCTGGTTTGGTTGGGATTGTTAAGAATTTGGGGGTTATTTAAAATATAAACCCCAATTAAAAATTTAGGATTTGACAAAAATTAATCGATATTTCAATCCAATTAAAAATTAGATTGGTCACATTGCATTGCAAATATGACCAATTAATTTCAAGTAGGATCAAATTTAATAATTTGACTAAACTGAATCAAAATTCGATACGAATTAATACCTTGTTTGATCTCGAGCTTCTTGATTTAATAAAATTACACAATTATTTATCCAAATAAATTAATTTTGAGAGTAAAATTTTATTCAAATAGGAATTTTAATCACTTGAATTTATTTTCGATATAAACCTTGATTAAAATACGATATTTTGTAAAATAAGCATTTAAGTAATAAAATTATAAATTTTTGTATAATTGAACACGATAATATATAATCGCTACTTAAATGATCAATTTACCCAAATAAATACTTTGAAAATCCTTTATTCGGATAAAATAAATATTGTAATTTTATTTGAAAATCGATGAAACTTCGAATTAAACTTGGTTATGGAGGTCAAAAATTAGGTGTCAACACTCACTTTTCCTTTGCACAGTAGATCTGGGCAATCCCTGAAGAGGGTCTTTGCTTCTTCTTTTTTTTTCAAGTCTTTACTGTGGTTGATATTGTTGTTGTTGTTCATTGTATAAAAAAAATAATTGAATTACCCAAATCACAAAAATTTCAAAGAAAGCATAAAAATTAAATTTTTACATTGAATTTCAAGTTTCTCAAATTACCCAAATACAAAAAATTCAAAGAAAGCATAAAAATTAAGTCTTTACGTTGAATTTCAAACTTCTTGAATCACTCAAATCACAAAATATCCAAAAATCTTTCTTTTCATACTTCTTAAATTTTTCGGCCCTTACTTTTTAATTTTTTTGTAGAGCAAAAAGAATAACAAGATGAAAAATGAAAAGAAGAATGAGAAGAGGAGGAAGAAGAATAAGAAAAAGAAGAAGAAACAAGAAATGGAGAAAGAAAGAATGGGAAAGGCAGAAAAAGGGGAAGAGAGAGAAGGGGGAGTTTGTTTATTTATTTATTTATTTTAATATTTAATATTTTTTATATATAAAAATGATGTGAAAAATGACGTGACAGATATGGCAGCTGATGTGGCAGCTGACATGGAGAGAGCGTAGCACATTCATCGAAAAAATATTTAAAATATTATTTTTTAATGGGTTAAAAAGTTCATAAGGTCATTTTGGCTAAAATTAAACACATCAACTATGAATTAAATACAATGATTATAAATTGTAATTGCAGACCTGTCGGCAACATTAGATTCCTTATTCTGTATGAAGTGGGCTTCCATTTTCGGAACTCAGAACCTGATTATAATTGGGATTTCTCTCAACTATATATATATACGATTTGTTAGGGTTTGTGCAACTCAGCATTTCTCAACAAAAAGAAAAGAAAGAACTACCAGGATTTCTATTAGACGAAAATCTTAAAGCAAAAGCGATTATAAGTACAAGCATATCGAATTGGTCGGAGCTACAGTATGATCTGCTGGTTCTAATTGTTAAGCGTTTAAATTTTATTGAAGACTACCTAAAGTTTGCAATGTTTGCAAATCTTGGAGATGTGTTTCCACCAAGGACAATTTTAACTGCGACCTTCTTAGAATTCCATGGCTGATGTTAGCAGAGGAAGAGGAGGATAGCACGGATAAAGGTAATTCTGGTCGAAAATTCTTCTGCCTCTAAAATGGTATGATTTGTTGGGTTCAATATGTATGACAAAAAGCATGAATGAAAAATGGAGAGAAAAATAGTGGGAGAAAGGAGACACCAATTTAGAAGCTTCCAAAATTGAAAAGGGAACTATGAAATGTTTTTAATAGAAAGCATTTACTCCACATGCTAAGTGAGGCAAGAAATAAGAAATGTCTCACGCTCGGCTTCGGCTTTGACTTCGGCTTCGAATTTGGATTTGGAAAAATGATCGATGAGATCTATCTTTTTGAATAAACTTTATTTCACGTAAATTTAATCCGAATGCCAAAAGAAAAAGAACTGATGCAATTGTTCAATGAAATGATATGTTTGTTCAAAGATGCAATTGTTCAATGAAATGATATGTCTGTTCAACGAACTGATGTACTGTTTTGTGAACTGGTATGTCTGTTTCGAGAAGAACACGTTCTTTCGGTAAACAGACATGAATTTTCAGATCACACCATTTAAGTGAACTAATACCACCTTTTCGAAGAGGTATCTCACAGGCTATATAAACCTTCTTTCATTCACAGGTTTTGATATGAATTTTTCTGCAATAAATTCTCTTCTTGTCTTTACAAATACTCTGTGTGATCAATCAATCCGTTAAGTGAATTCGACGATATTTCAATTGTTTGAGGTACCTCTATAGTTGATCTGTTTGGCCATTTTATCCTGGGAGAAAAGTTCTGTAACCTCGGGTACAGTGAGGAAAATTATTTCCTTAAGGAAAGTTCGTGAATTCGGGCGACTTGGCCATTTCTGTTTCATCTTGATTTCTGAAAATAAAATACACTTCTAAGAAAGATCACTTTGATATTGTGTTGAGGGTATTTTTTGTATTTCATTGAGTTCTTATTTTAAACTTAAACTAGTTGAAGTTATTATTCTGCATATACAAATTCTGCGTACCCGTATAAGGAATTAACATGATTTTGAAGAAGAGGATTCCGAAAGCCAATGGAAAAAGATGTATGGAATCTATGGGATGGCTTATCACTATAGGAAAAGATGAGGGTGAAATTAGTCCGTTGCATCCCTTTTTCGGTGTTCAGACCGAACTGACGCATCAAAATACCACCGAATGTTATAACGACCACCAGTTTTGCCATCCATGGACCTTCATTCACAAGGCAGTTTTATCAGCAAGTCCTTCTCAATCATTGGACTACATTCTCACTGTCATTGAGGGGAATATAAAATTCGACAATTTTTGGAGGCCAGGAGACTGGCATGGACCAGGATTAATGACAAAACCACGCCCTGTGAACATATACATCATGATCTGGTGTATTATAATGGAAAATTTTATGAAGTTGATTGGCGTGGCAACGTGTTAGTCTATGATGTTACTGGTTCTGATCCTTCTCAAATAGTAGAATTGTTACCCGCACATCACAAAGGAGACGAGTTCTATATATTAGAATCAATGGGATCATTATTTGTAATTGTGCGATAGGGTGTAAAACTTAGGGAGCCCACCACCAGAGAAGATAGGCACAAGTTTACTCTAACACCAATTGATGACAACGATGAAATTTATGGGACAACAAGGTTTGGAGTTTTTGAGGTTGATTTAGCTGCTGGAAAATTGACAGAACCCAAGGAACTAGGGGACAGAGCTCTTTTTTTTGGGAGCTAATGCATCTATATCAATCCAAGCTTCTCAATTTCCCAGTCTCAAGCCAAATCATATTTATTATACGGATGATTTTTGGGAATCATATCTCGGCTATGAAGAAAGGGGCGACTTAGATATGGGTGTTTATAACTTAGCAAATGGAAGTTTTGAGCCTCACTACATGGGTATTTCCCTCGGTGAAGTTTGTCCCCCAATTTGGATCACTCCAACTCTGTTGATCCGTATTGCTTTTGATTTTATATTATGTATTAGGAGAATGTTTCACAATTTGGTTTAAGGTTAACCTTTTCCTTGTTGAACTCCATAAGACTTATTATTGTTTTGTAACCTTGGCTATGAGTTATGACTATGTCTTGTGACCTTGGATATGAGTTATGACTATAGTGTATGTGTTATTTGGCTTATCAGCGTTCCTTACAATCTCAAATGTAAATTTGAGTTATTTCGGAGCAAATTTTGCTTTTCTTTATTTTCATTAAGTCTTAGGCAATTTTGCAACGTGCAGGTTTTTCGTTCGTTCCTTTCGTTCATTGATCATCACTTGTTTCGAGCTTCATATTTATAAATTAGTTACACAGCAAACTAACAAAGGAAGACTAATTAGAGATTTTAAAACAGGAATGGGTTTTAACTAACAAAACAATTACATTCTTATAGCCCGCTGATCCACATACACCACCACCACTTGAATCACCTCCCGCCCCTTTTCTTTTCAGAAGTACATCAATGACCGTGTTTAATAGTCCCAGATCCATTCAGAAGTACATCATTTTTGCTTTACTTTTGCGCTCGCCCATAGGGCATCACATCCTGTAAATAAGATCAGGGTTTAACAGTGTCAGATCTATTCAGAAGCGCAATAATGATCATGTTTAACAGTCTAAATCCACTCAGAAGCACATCGATTTTTGTTTTAATTTTGCGCTCGGTCATGGGTCATCACAATAAATTAGTGGTCTAAAGTCAAATTAAAATAATAGACCTTAAATATATTTCCATACATTAAAAATAATATTGTAATAATTTAAAGTTCTTTTTTGTTCTTGCATATTACTTGTTTTTAATGTAGTATTTTAAAAGACACATGACATTTAACTCCATATATTCATACGATTATTAATAAAAGTAAGTATCAATTCTAGTGAATAAAATGTTGGACATTTATTTGCAACATATTAACTTGGATGTTGTTGTTAAAACCTGATTTATTAATATGGAGTTTGAGTTGTTTAATTCAAAGTTTTAAAATATTTCTAGTAAAAAGTAGATAGCTTTTTTCTTTCTTTATTATTATTATTTTTTTAAGACGTATTTCACAATCTTTATTATTATTCCAAGTGAAGTTGAAGTCATAAAATTTACTATTAAAGTTTTTGAGACTTCAAAATTTTGGAGCCTAAAGCAAACATTGTATTATCCCTTACCCTTGAGACATCCCTACTCACCCGAGGTGAGGACCGATTTCTTTCTTGCCTTGTATCGAGGGAACACTACTTATGTGCCAATGACGGACCCAAAATTTAGGATCGTGAGTGTTAGAGAGGTTCGACCCCCCTACATATATATATATATATGTATATATATATATATATATGTATATATATATATATGTATATATATATATATATGTATATATATATACTCTAATGAGTTCAAATGTTATATTAAATATGATATTGATTTAAATAATAAAAATAAATATAATAATAAATTCAATATTTTTTAACCTGCAGATTTCATGTCACTTAAGCAGATAGTAATTGCACTTTGATTGTTGTTCCAAACTTTGCTAATATCTTATTTGTCGTGACTCTATTAATTATTGTTCTCCACACCAAAAAAAGTCATCGTAAATGGCATCTGCTTGTGTCATATATTTGATGAAATTAAGTTTTTTTTTTGTATCCAAAGTAATGAAGTGATTTCTATTATTATTTAACTATAGATTTACAACAATACTATTAGTATAAATACTATTAACACAACAAAGAATGAAAAGTAAAATAACAAAAGAAACACGGTATACTCTACCATTACCTTAATTTAGATTTCAACAAATTAAAATTTTGTAATTTGTGAAAAAAAATCGTACTTGAGTCATATTTCTAAAAGGAAGAAAATAAAAATTTAGTATGTTTTTTTTTTAACCTAAATGTCTATTTTTAAATTTTATTTAGTATTATAATCTATTTAAAATTAATATTTCCTTATTTAATTAATTAATAATATTTATATTAGTTGTATCTGTTTAATTAGGTTTAGATTATTCTTCAAAACTATTGCATGTAGAAAAAAGAATGTGTTTAGCTATAAAATTTTATCATTAATTAACTCTTGATAGTATTTATGATTGTAAAGATAAATTTGGTTCTGATTTAAGTTATGTTTTCTAAAGTCTTAAAATGTTTTTTAAGTTAGCAATAATAAATTATCATGTATTATTGATAGACAATTGCTAATTGAGAAGATTTAGTACGTAAATAGAAATATCTTGAATGTCAATAATTTCAACAACTTGATGTTTGTTTCCATCCTCTTCTGTTTCCATGCTCTTCATGATCATGGCCTCATGGATATACTACATTCAAAATAAAATTGAAGATTATTAACATATTTAAGAGTTATACACGTCACTTTTTTCATAGAAATTTAATTGTAAGCTAGCACACAAATTAAACATACAAAAAAGAAAGATTGATCCTTATGAAAGAAAGTCCAAAGTATAGAAATGATACAAAAAAAAAAAAAATCGTCGAACAAACTTCATGTAAGCAAAAAAAAAAAATGTGATCATATAAAGTATAAATTCAAACTGGAAATTGAACACATAACAAAAAAAAATTGTAAATAAAATTTTTGGCGTTGGACTCCTATATAATTTATATTAGTGTTTATATATGTACTATTATGCCTATAATTGTATGACAATTTTTTTAATATAGTAGACAAGTTTTATTTTTATTTTAAAAAAATAATCGTAGTTTTTCAATTAAAAAAAAGTAATATTAACTTACTAAGTTATCAGGTAATTTACGGTACATCATAATAGCAATATTTATAGTTTTTTTTTTCAAGAAATATATTTTTCATATTGTAGGACTTTTAATTTCTCCCCATATATTTTAGGATTCTTAATTTCCCCCATGTGTTTTAGAATTCATATTTCATATATTTTAGGATTCTTAATTTCTTTTCATATATTTATTTTATTATAAATTTCTCATATACTTTAGGAGACCTTAATATATAATTCAACAAAATAATAATTAAAAAAATAAATTAAAAGACGATTTTAGGTATTGTAGAATCTTTTAAGGAGAAGGTCTTTTTACATTATTATATTATATTATATTTTTGGTTTCACGTAGGAGTGCATTTTTTTAATTACAATTTTTTTATCGAAAAACGGCCTAAAATTCCCTTCAATTATGTAAAATGGTGCAAAAATGCCCTTCGTCTACATATTGGGCCTAAAATGCCCTTTCCGTCTACCTATTGGACCTAAAATGCCCTTCTCACCTATCTATTAAGTCTAAAATATTCTTCCCATCTACCGGCCTATTTTGCCTTTTTACTTAGGCAAATTATATGAAAAAGGTATCCATAAAACTTAATTACATAAATAATAGTATTTTTTCGATATTAAAAAAAAAATCTTCATATATAGCCATTTTAAGAAATCAAAAAAGATAATTATAATTCTTAATTTAATGCAATAACTAATTATCAATTCACCTTAATTTAAGAGATATATTTTCAATCTTCAAATTAAAAGTAGAAAAGATAATCCTTGCTTTCAAATATTTTTTTCTCTTATATTCAAAATTCGTATATTTTTAAATAAACTAAGCATTCCATTATTTGCTCGTGTGTGTTTTATTTTATTTTCATGTATGTTAATTATCTAGTATTATTTTATTATTGTGTATTTTGAATTCTAATGTATTGGGGTAACCATAATTTTTTATAGATAAATAATTATGAAGTAAAAATTATTTTGTTGGAAGTACAGATATATCACATATTTTTGTTGTATAAAGATAATTAATGTAAAAGTCATATTATTATTATATTTTTTATATAATTTATGAGATAAATATTCATGATATTTTTTATATGATTTTTTCCATTTGCACCATTTGATATTATATCAAATGGTGCAAAAAATATAACAATAATCTGACTTTGATATTAATTATATTTATACAACAAAAATATATGATATATTTGTACTTCCAACATAATAATTTTTATTCCATAAATATTTATTCATAAAAAATTATGGTTCACCCATTACATTAGAATTAAAAATACACAATAATGAAATAATACTAGATGATTAACATACATGAATATAAAATGAAACATACACGAGCAAATAATGGAATACTTAGTTTATTTTAAAAATATTTAAATTGTGAATATAAGAGAGAAAAATCTTTGAAAGCAGGGATTATATTTTCCACTTTTAATTTGAAGATTGAAAATATATCTCTTAAATTAAGTTGATTTGATAATTAGTTATTGTATTAAATTAAGAAGAGAAAATGGTCAAAAGCCCCCCAACCTTTACCCCAAATCCGAACAACACACCTATACTTTGTGGGGGTCCAATGACCCCTCTGAACTATTTTAAAGTGGAATTACTACCCCTTGAACACTGACATGACAAGAGAGTGTGTTTCACTCTCTTTAAAGAGATGAGAACAAAAATTATTTACTAAAAATTTATTAATATTTCTTTATTTTTTAATTCATTTTTAATTATTTTTTCTTTCCTTCTTCTTCTTCTTCTTCTTTCAAACAATGGCATCCAAGAACTCTCTCTTCATCAGATATTACCATCCCAAAATACTCTCCTCATAAAATAAAAAGCTTCAACAACTCTTCAATGGCTTTCATGGCCAAAATCTCTCCACCACAATTTCACCAATGCCGCCAACGTCATCAACATTTCCACCATTCCCACTATTTGACCACTACTTCACATTCCTTCATTTTCTCCCCATATAAATCTTAAATTTTTTCTTTTTTTCATTGTCCAATTTTTTCAAAATTTTGTCGAAATTTCAAGAATTAAGAATCTAACATCAAAAAAATTAAGAATCTTTAAGACAACATTGTATTGTCCATATCATGTTATTTTTCACCACACTTCAATCTAAGCCAATCTTTTAGTTCAAATGAATTTTATCTCAATTCTCTCTAAAAATTTCTCTACTATTTTCCACCGGAATGACTTTGCAGTCGCCGGTGGCACTTTTTCGGCGACTGGATGGTACTCAAGAGGAGAGCATTGATGTTGCGCACCTAACCCAAAAAAAATCTGTAGCTAAATCGACCTACAATACTGAGAAATTGAGTAATAAAATAGCGATCTCTAAGTCAATTTTGGATGAACAAGGGTGTAGTGTTCAAGAATTTATTTCCCTTGTGAATTCGGGTGTTATTCAAATATTTCCAATTGGTGAAAATGTTAACAAAGATGAATTTTCATCTAGCAATGCGGAATTAAACATTTCCATTGACCAAAAGCAGAATCCCAAAATGGGCGATTTAACCGCAATTGCGACAAAACCAGAAAAAACAACCCCCATTAGCTGTCATCACCACCGCCACCCCATTAGCTGCCACCGCAACTCCCACCTTCATTACCTGCATCGCCATCACCACCCCTCTCTTACCCCCTTTTATCAAATTTAAGGTGGAATTAAGAAATAAAAAATAAAATTCAATTATATGTGAGAGATTGTTGGGAATTTAATTATCTTTGTTTGTCTTATTTCATTCAATGATTTAGATTAGATGATGATTCAAGAATATTGATATTTTATTTGGTGAGAATGATGAAATTTGAATTTGGGTTTGTAAAATTGAAAATGGTGGAATATAAGGGAAAATAATAACTAAAAAAAAAATTAAACAAAAGAAAAATTTGACTGGTCAAACGTGTGGGTTTCACCCTCCAGTGAAGATGTGGTTGTGACTTTTTAGGGGTGTAATAATTCTATTTTAAAATAGTTCAGGGGGTCATAGGACCCCTGCCAAGTATAAGTGTGTAGTTGGGATTTGGGGTAAAGGTTGAGGGGGGGGGGGCTTTTGGCCATTTTCTCAATTAAGAATTATAATTATCTTTTTTTTTTTTTTTAAATGGCTATATATGAAAAAAAATTATTTTTGCAATAACGAAAAAGTACTATTATTTATGTAATTAAGTTTTATGGATGACCTTTCCATATAATTTGCCAAAATAAAAGGGCAAAATAGGCTCAAAAAGTAGATGAGAAGGGCATTTTAGGCACAATAGATAGGTGAGAAAGGCATTTTAGATCCAATAGGTAGACGAAAAGGACATTTTAGGCCCACTAGGTAGACGAAGGACATTTTTGCACCATTTTACATAGTTGAAGGGCATTTTAGGCCCTTTTCCGTCATTTAATTATTATATTATTTTTTGGGTTTTTTTTAATTACAATTTTTTATTATTATTACTTTTTTGGTTTCACATTAGGAAAGGTTTTTTTTTTTAATTATTATTTTTTTGGTTTCAGGCCGGGAAAGGAGGTTTTACATTGGGTTTTCCTTTTTTATTACTTTTTTTTGGTTTCAGGTTGGGGAAGGATTGGTTTAGGAATTATATTTTTGTGAGGAAAGTTTTTTTTTTTTTTTTGTAATATTAATATTTAATATTATTAAAATAATAGGAAAAAGGTGAAAAGATAATTTTGTCTTAAGTGAATTATTTTAATGAAGGGAAAAAAGTTCAAAGAATATTTCTAAGGCCCTTTACACTTTTAATATATTATATAGATAGATATAAATATAGATTATAGATTATAGATTATAGATTATAGATTATAGATTATAGATATAAATTATAGATGTTGTTGTGATATATATCAATTATAGTGAATGTCTATCAAGATCTATTTGATGTCTATCAAGATTTGATGTATTTATCTTTTAGTGTGAAACTAGGGAAAATTCCCCCTATAAATAGAAGGGTTTCCTTCATTGTAAATCATCCCTCAAGAAAAGAAATAAGAATTACTCTCTCTAAAAAAAAATTAATATATATCTTATTTGGTGTATGTCATTTTATTTGAAGATATGGATAATTTTCAGAGTAAGCTGTCAAATTGTGAAGATATATGTTTGATTGATTCTGGCACTACACATATGATATTCAAAAATAAAAAATATTTCTCTCATCTAAACATGGGCAAGATTAATATCACTACAATTTCTGGTAGTGCTAATTTGATTGAAGGCTTCGAAAAAGCCATTATAATCTTGCCCAAGAGAACTAAACTGATCATAAATAATGCCATGTTTTCTCCTAAGTCTCAGAGAAACTTGATGAGTTTTAAAGATATCCGTGAAAATGATTATCATATCAAGACAATTGATGAGATGAATCCTGAATATCTTGGTATCACCAAGAATGTCTCTGAGCAAACATGTGTTATTGAAAAGTTTTCTTCTTTATCTTCTGGCCTGTATTGAACAAAGATTTGTGCAATTGAGGTACATTCTATAGTAAACCGAAAGTTTACTGACTCCAATAATTTCATACTTTGTCATGATCGTCGAGGACATCCAGGATCAATAATGATGAGATGAATCATAGAAAATTCAAATGGGAATCCATTAAAGAACTTGAAGGTTCTTTCGACTGATGAATTTTCATGCAATGCTTGTTATCAAGGCAAGCTGATTGTGAGGTCATCGCCAACAAAAGTTGGGATTGAGTCCCTCGCGTTCTTGGAACGCATAAATGGGGATATTTGTGGACCCATTCACCCACCTAGTGGGTCATTTAGATGCTTTATGGTCCTAATAGATGCTTCTTTTAAATGGTCTCATGTGTGTCTTTTGTCATCTTGTAACTTAGCATTTGCAAAATTGTTGGCACAAATAATATGATTACAGACACAATTTCCTAATAATCAAATTAAGTCTATTCGCCTTGATAATGCTGCAGAATTTTCATCCCAAGCATTTAATGACTATTGCTTATCGATTGGGATAAGAGTGGAACATCCTGTACTCCATGTTCACACTCAAAATGGCTTTGTTGAGTCATTAATTAAACGACTGCAGTTGATAGCAAGATCATTGCTTATGAAAACAAAGTTGCCCACTTCTGTTTGGGGTCATACAAAATTACATGCTACAACACTTGTTCATCTTAGACCGATAAATTATCATAAATTTTCTCTGTTGTAATTGGTTTTGGGTCAAGAGCCTAATATATCTCATTTGAGAATTTTTTAGTGTGGTGTATATATGCCTATAGCACCACCAAACCGCACCAAAATCAGCCCCCAAAGAAGATTAGGAATTTATTTTGGGTTTGAATCACCCTCCATTATTTGCTATCTTGAACCATTAACAGAAGATATGTTCACTACTTAATTTGCAGATTGTCGGTTTGATGAGATAGTTTTCCTAAAATTAAGGGGAGAAGATAGTGACCTCAAAAGAGAATTTTTGTGGAAAAATTCATCACTATATCATCTTGATCCACGTGCTTCTTTTTGTGAGCAAGAAGTACAAAAGATTATTCATCTGCAAAAATTACAAATCAAATGCCGGATGCATTTACTGATTTAAAAAGGATCACCAAATCACATATTCCTGCAGAGAATGTTCCAATTCGAATTGATGTCTCTAAAGGACTATCCACTAGTGTCATAGCTAATGAATCTAAAGCACGTTTGAAGCGTGGCAGACCATTAGGTTCTAAGGTCAAAATCCTAGAAAAAGAAAAGCAAATGGTCAAGATGACACTACGAAAGATCCTCATATAGAAGCTCAAGATTTGAGCAATGTTGATATTCCTAAAGGAATCAATGAGCCTGAGACTCAAGAAAATAAGGAACTATCCATAAATTCAAGTGATGTTGAAACTGATTTGAATCAATCTGAAATAGTAGTGGATTATGTCTTTGCATATAATGTTGCAACGAAAATCATGCAAGATAGTGAGGATCTTGAACCTCGATCTGTCACAGAATGTCGACAAAGAAATGACTCGCCAAAATGGTAAGAAGCAATTCAATCTAAATTGAATTCACTTGCCAAACGTGAAGTTTTTGGACCTATAACTCAAACACCTAATGGTGTTAAGCCAGTTGACTATAAATGGGTCTTTGTTCGAAAAAGAAATGAGAAATGAAATACAAAGGTATAAATCACACCCTTTTGCACAAGAATTTTCACAACGGCCTGGTGTCGATTATGATGAGACATATTCACCAGTTATGGACACAATAACATTGCGTTATCTTATTAGTTTCATTGTCCATGAGAGACTTGAAATGCATTTGATGGATGTGGTAACAGCCTATCTATATGGATCACTTGATAATGAGATATACATGAAAACTCCCGAAGGATTTAAAATGCCGAAAGCATATAGTTCAAAGCCTCGGGAAATGTATTCCATTAGATTCCAAAGGTCATTGTATGATTTGAAGCAATCTGGACGCATGTGGTATAACCGTTTTAGTGAATATTTATCTTAAAAAGGTTATACTAATGGTGAAATTTGCCCATGTGTTTTCATAAAGAAAACAACGTCGGAGTTTATTATACTTGATGTGTATGTCGATGACATAAACCTTATTGGAACGCCAATAGAGCTTCAAAAGGCAATTGATTACCTAAAGAAAGAATTTGAGATGAAAGATCTCGGAAAGACAAAGTTATGCCTTGGTTTGCATATAAAGCATTTGACAAACGGTATCTTTGTCCATCAATCTGCCTACACAGAAAAGGTGTTGAAATAATTCTATATGGATGGAACACATCCATTAAGTACTCCGATGGTTGTTCGATCACTTAATGTGAATAAGGATCCATTCAGACCTCAAGAAAAGAATGAGGAACTCCTTCGTCCTGAAATACCATATCATAGTGCAATTGGTGCACTAATGTATCTTGAAAATACTACAAGGCTTGATATTGCCTTTTCAGTAAATTTTCTAGCAAGGAATAGTTCTGCACCTACTAGGAGACATTGGAATGGGATCAAACACATATTACGGTATCTAAAGGGGACTATTGATATGGGCTTATTTTATTCTAAAGATTGCAGTTTCGATCTTGTTGGTTATGCTGATGCTGGGTACTTATCTAACCCACATAAAGTTCAGTCTCAAACAGTCTATGTATTCATATGTGGGGGTACTGTCATATCTTGGAGATCAACAAAGCAGTCTATCGTAGCCACTTCATCGAATCACGCTGAGATTATAGCTATTTATGAAGCAAGCCGAGAGTGTGTGTGGTTAAGGTCTATAATACATCTCATTCGAGAAAAATATGACTTGAAATATGATAAAGTACCCACGATTTTATATGAAGATAATGCAACATGCATAGCTCAACATAAAAGAGGATTCATAAAAGGAGATAGAACGAAGCATATTTCGCCAAAGCTCTTCTATACACATGAACTCCAAAAAAATGGTGATATTGACGTACAATAGATTCGTTCAAGTGACAATGTGGCTGACTTATTCACCAAGTCTCTTCCAACTGCAACTTTCAGAAGATGGTGCACAAGATCAGAATGCAAAGGTTCAAGGAAGTTCTTATTAGGGGGAGCTAATACGCGCTATACTCTTTTTCCCTTATGAGGTTTTGTCCCACTGGGTTTTCCTTGTAAGATTTTTAATGAGGTAGCCTATATGCGTATTGTTAGACATTCAAGGGGGAGTGTTATGATATATATCAATTATAATAAATGTCTATCAAGATCTATCAAGATCTATTTGATGTCTATCAGGATTTGAAGTATTTGTCCTTTAGTGTGAAACTAGGGGCAAATTCCCCTTATAAATAGAAGGGCTTCCTTCATTGTAAATCATCCCTCAAAAGAAGAAATAAGAATCACTCTCTCTACTTCTTCTTGTTCTTTATTGTTTTATAACATGTATAGATTTGTATTATAATATTACCATACCGGTTAATTTTACCAAAAATAAGGAATTTTGCAAAATTGAAAAAAGAAACCAACATGGAAACATTAATTACTTATCTTCCTATATAATTTAGGAGTCTAGTTAATATTATAAATATAATAATATAATAATTAAAGAAAATAAGTGAAAAGATAATTTTGTCTATTGCAGAGATTTTTTAATGAAGGGTAAAACGTTCAAATCACTTTTCTAAGAGCGTTCACAATTTTAATATATTATAGATTATAGATTGTCACACCCCTTTTTCTCTCGGAGGTCGTTGAGTCGAAGGGTTTTTCCGATTAAAGTGACAATTTTGAATAGGGATTAATTTATTTAAAGAGTCGCCACTTGGAATAGAGTTATGGTGTTCCAAGTCACCTTTTTGAATTTCTAATCAAAAGGAAATGACTCTTTATTGGTCTGCGAAAACAGAAGACTGGGTAAGGAATTCTGTTGACCGAGGAAAAGGTATGAGGCACCCCTAGAGTCCCATGGTTCTAGCACGGTTGCTTTTATTGACTTATCTTGACTTAAATTATTTTGACAGATTATGTTAGTAGGCCGTAAAATCGCTCATTTTTTTATACTAAAAACTTGTCTATTATCTTATATTAAATAAATCGGTGAAAGTTAATTAATTTTTAGAAAAATATTTATCAAAGTGCATTATTGCATCCTTGAATTTTAAATGTCTCAGAAAGATGCGTATGTCGCATTCTTAATTAAGACGAAAATTTTAAATGTGCCTAAAAATTTTCTAGCGTTAAAGACATTAGTTAGTCTATTATAAATCTGAGACAATTTTACCTATCCAATTTTTTTATCATTTTTCACTCTTTATTTTTGCTCTATTTTATTTTAAAATTCGCAACGAGTTTTGGATTATTCTGTAACTCGCCTCTCTCCCTCACGAATGAATTTTTCCTTTTTTTTCTATTGTCGAATGTTTTTCTCTCCTCTTCTCAGTAGTTTTCTTAGATTTTTTTTTTGATTTCTTGTTGTAGTATCTGATGATGTTTTTGTAAAGTACGTAGAATCCTTTAAATACAGGTATTTGGGAAGGAGTAGTTATATATTTTTGGGGGGAAGGGGATTTTAAAATTTAAAAACTAAAGCTCCTCCCTTTTTTATATAGAAAATATAGAAAATAATAGTAATAATAATAATAAATAAATGAAATAAAATAATAATAATAACAAATATAATAATTAATTAATTTAATATTTAACAAAACATAATAACAATTTATAAATAGTCAAATATAAATAAAATAATATTAAAACTATTAATTTATTTATTAAAATTTTATAAAAGAAAAATTTTATTATTTTTTAAATTTGTATTATTTTACAAATTAGAAGAAAAAGAAAAATAAGTATAAAAATAAAATAAAATAAAATATCTTAAAATTAACTTCATTTAATTATTTATTATTTTAAAAAAAAATATTAAAAATAATAATCAAAATAATATATGATTAAATATAAATATAAATATTTAATATAGATAAACAAGTTAAAATCTAGTGAGGATCAAAAATCACGTGTCTACATTTTTGCCCCTCTTTGTGTGAAATCTCGAAGAGTTTTCATACAAAGAAGTAGACAAGATATGATTTTTGACCCTCAATTATTTGAAAGGTAAAAATAAAAATAAAAATATGACCGAGTCCTGTTTTTTGACATCCTACCTATCCCGGGCTATAAGGAAATCAGGTCACGAGTAGTTCAAAGGTAATTTGGTGAGAGAAAAAGTTAAAGTCGAGTGAGATTCCGTCGAGTTTTCGGTTGACGAATTCTCTCTTTTACATTCAAATGACTACAAAAATAAAAAATGAAATAAAAATTGCAATCTCTAGAATCTTAATTTAAATCTTTATGACTTGAACTTGAAAATTCACCCTATTCTTCAGGCAGGCTCCTGACTTGTTATTCTTTCACCCTGTTCTTCAGGCGGGCTTCTGGACTTCCTTCTTTTTCACCCTATTCTTCAGGCGGACTCCTGAACTTACAATTTTTTCACCCTGTTCTTCAGGTGGGCTCCTGTTCTTATAATTTCTTCACCCTATTCTTCAGGCGGGCTCCTGGACTTACAATTTCTTCACCCTGTTCTTCAGGAGGGCTCCTGGACTTGCAATTTCTTCACCCTGTTCTTCAGGCGGGCTCCTGAATTTCCTTTTTCTTCATCCTGTTCTTCAGGCGGGCTCCTGAATTTCCTTTTTCTTCACCCTGTTCTTCAGGTGGGCTCCTGAACTTACAATTTCTTCACCCTGTTCTTCAGGTGGGCTCCTGAACTCAAAGTAAATAGTGAAACAAAAAAATAACATCCCATTCTTCAGGAGGGCCCTGAGCATTAAAATAAATTTCCATTCTTCAGGAGGGTCTGAGATCCAACATCGTATGTTGTAATCATGATTCTTGCATTGATAGAAGTGTGATATTGCATCCTTTATTTGAAAACTTTCTATCTCTATTTCAAACAAAACAAAGAAAAATTGTGAGTTTTAAAAACACGTGGTGAATGGTTTGTGGTATTCGGGTCTTGAAATGATCGTTCTTGCACTTGTCATGCTCAACTCTTTTCCAATCCTTGATATATATCCATTGACTTGTCATACTTTTGACCCAAAATTCTGACTACTGCGACTTTCATCTCAAAATATATTTCTCTTGTATAATACCTCAGGGTTTAACTTTCCCTACACTTTTTATCTTTTCATGAGTCAAAAATTGTCAAATCATAATTATTCTGAGTACTTAATACTTTGAAATGCTATCCTTGTGTGTCGACCCTTTGTCTTGCTTCGTACTATTGAAGAAGTTGGTAGCAATTTTGAAGTACTTTCTCATTTGACCTGACGTGAATTTGACTCAAAAACGGATAAAAGACAACAAAAAAATTTTGTTTGATGACAAGGACACAAAAACCAAAAATCAAAATAAATCAAAAGGAAAAGACTATAGGCATCTCTTTTTCAAAAACAAAAAAGAAAACTTATCTGAATGTGGAAACCGATTCTGGTGATTATGACATGCATTTTAAATCAAACAACCAGATCTACCCACACCAATCATTACAACTTTTATCCATTTATTGAGCTTGAAATTTAGCCAATCCTGAACTCATTCCTTTTGGATAACAACTCTCCTTCGTCTAGTGGCACCTCAATGGGTTTTTGCCAACGAGCCTATCTCATTTTTACTTCTTTCTTAGCTTACAATCGCCTTATGGTGCCCAACAGGGTTTTCACCAATAAGACTCTCTTTTTTTCAGTCTTATTTTTTTAAAATAAACACTCAAAATATGAAATATCATGCACCCATAACATGTTAAGCCTTGACATTCTCAAAAATTGATCTGAAGGTCTTTCTTTGATTGTAACTTGGATTTTGGATAGGGTTAGAAAGAAAGGTCGGCATGAGGTTCAAAATTTACACAACATTGGGTAAAACATTCAACTTTTGGAATCGATTCTCTTAACAAAATAAACTTTTGCCCCAGTTTTCTTTCATTCTGGATAATTTGAATTTCCTTTTGGTTGGACCGAACCCAGGAGTAGGGCTGCCTACGTATCTTGTCATAGCAAGAATCAGGTCAAACGTAGTTCAGGCTCGTCATTCTTTTGCTTGATTTTGAATTTTTGATTAATTTTTTTTTCACTTTAATTTGATTCCAAAAGAGGGGTACGAAGAAAGATAAAAGCTCAAAAGGGGTAAGCAAAGGTTGATATATTATTCGGATAGTAGAACAAAATGCCTTCATCATTTCAATCTTTTTAAAATGCAAGTACAAAACATACATAATGTAATTGTACATGAATATCATACATAATATCTTTTAACTGCATCAGCATTGACCGACATTCCTTCCATTTTGCCTTCTATGTCAATCAGATATAATGCGCCATTAGGTAACACTTTCTTCACCATGAATGGTCCATGCCAATTAGAAGAAAATTTGCCTTTAACTTCAATCTGATGGGGTAGGATGCGTCTTAGTACTAACTGACCAACTTCAAAATGTCCGTGATGCACTTTTTATTATATGCTCGTGCCATTCTCTCCTGATATAGTTGTCCATGACATACTGATGTTAATATTTTCTCATCAATCAAGCTTAATTACTCCAAGCGATTCTTGACCCATTGGTCATCATTAATTTCAGCTTCTACAATTACTCGAAGAGATGGAATTTCAATCTCCACAGGTATAACTACTTCAATTCCGTACACCAACAAGTAAGGAGTTGCACCAATTGAAGTCCAAACTGTAGTATGATAACCCAACAAAGCAAAAGGTAACTTTTCATGCCATTGTCGGGAACCCTGCACCATCTTACAGAGTATTTTCTTTAAGTTCTTGTTGGCAGCTTCTACAGCTCCATTCGCCTTTGGACGATTAGGAGTTAAATTTCGATGCATAATCTTAAATTTTTGACACACTTCTTGCATCAAATGACTGTTGAAATTCGCAGCATTATCCGTGATAATTATCTTTGGAATTCCAAACCGGCAAATAATGTTGGAGTGAATAAAATCAACCACTACTTTCTTGGTCATTGATTTGAAAGTCGCTGATTTCACCCACTTTGTGAAATAATCAATGGCTACCAAGATGAACCTATGTCCATTTGAGGCCTTTGGTTCAATTGGTCCAATTACGTCCATTCCCCAAGCCACAAAAGGTCATGGAGAAGTCATTGTATGCAACTCACATGGAGGGGAATGTATCAAGTCCCCGTGTACTTGACATTCATGACATTTACGAACGAAATTGATGGAATCGCGCTCTATGGTGAGCCAATAATAATCTGCTCAGAGTATTTTCTTTGCCAAAACATACCCATTCATGTGTGGTCCACAAATCCCAGAATGTACTTCAGTCATGATTTTTGAAGCTTCTTTAGCATCTACACACCTAATAAGTCCCAAATCAGGAGTCCTCTTATACAAGATTCCTCCACTTAGGAAAAATCCACTAGACAAACATTGAATGGTTCTCTTTTGGTTACCATCGGCATGTATAGGATATTTTTCAGTCTGAATATATTCTTTGATATCATGGAACTACGGCTCCCCATCAAGTTCTTCCTCAACCATATTTCAATATGCATGTTGATCATGAATTTGTATATGCAAAGGGTCAATATAAGTTTTGTCGAGATGTCGAAGCATCAAAGATAAGGTTGCCAAAGCATCAGCAATCTCATTATGAGCTCTGGGAATGTGTTTGAATTTTACTGATACAAATTGTTGACATAGATCTTGCAAACAACCTCGATATGGTAGGATCTTTGAATCACGAGTCTCCCAATCTTCTTGGATTTAGTGGACTAATAAATCTGAATCTCCTAATACCAACAGTTCGTGGCCCCCTATGTTAATGGCTAATCTCAATCCCAGAATGCAAGCTTCGTATTCTGCAATATTATTGGTACAGTAGAATAGAAGTTAGGTTGTTATAGGATAATATTGTCCTGATTCAGAAATAAGAACCACCCCTATCCCTACTCCTTTTACATTAGCAACTCCACCAAAGAACAACTTTCAGCCTGAATAACAATCGTCAGAAATAACTTTATCAATAAACAATACCTCTTCATCTGGAAAATAAGTTTTTAATGGCTCATATCTCTCGTCAATAGGATTTTCAGCCAAATGATCCGCCAAGGCTTGAGCTTTCATTGCAGTTCGTGTCACGTAGATAATATCAAACTCTATGAGTAACATTTGCCATTTTGCGAGTCTGCCTGTGGGCATAGGCTTCTGAAAAATGTACTTTAAAGGATCCATACGAGATATGAGGTAAGTAGTATAAGATGACAAGTAATGTTTCAGCTTTTGGGCTACCCAAGTTAAGGCGCAACACATCTTCTCAAGAAGAGTGTACTTAGCCTCATAAGTGGTAAACTTTTTGCTAAGGTAGTATATTTCCTGTTCTTTTCTGCCTGTAACATTATGTTGACCCAATACACAGCCAAAATAATTGTCTAACACAGAAATATACAATATCAACGGTCAGTCTGGCTCTGGAGGAACCAAAATAGGCGGATTCGACAAGTATCTCTTAATTCTGTCAAATGCCTCTTGACATTCTTTAGTCCATTCAACTTTAGCATTCTTCTTCAACAACTTGAATATTGGCTCGCAGGTTTTCGTAAGCTGATCAATGAATTTACTGATATAATTCAACCTTCCAAGTAAGCTCATCACCTCCGTTTTATTTTTTGGTGGAGGCAAATCTTGAATAGCTTTTATTTTTGAAAAATCTAACTCAATGCCATGTCGACTGACTATGAACCCAAAGAGTTTTCCTAACGGAACTCCAAATACACATTTCGCTGGGTTAAGTTTGAGATCATATCTTCGAAGCCTTTCAAAGAATTTTCTGAGATCTTTGACATGGTCAGACTGCTCTCTTGACTTAATGATCACATCGTCCACATAAAATTGAATCTCTTTGTGCATCATATCATGAAACATTGTGGTCATTTCACTCATAAAAGTTGCCCCAGCATTCTTCAGTCCGAAAGGCATAACTCGATAACAATATGTCCCCTATGGCATAATAAATAATGTCTTTTCTGCATCTTCTGGATCCACAATGATCTGGTGATACCCCGCATAACAATCCACAAAAGAAGCAAGATCATGTTTGGCACAATTGTCTAACAAAACATGGATATTGGGAAGTGGAAAATTATCTTTAGGGCTTGCTTTATTAAGATCACGATAATCAACACACATCCGAACTTTGCCGTCCTTCTTTGGAACAGGAACAATATTTGCCAACCAAGTAGGATATTGGGCCACTCGAATGACTTTAGCCTCAAGTTTCTTCGTGATTTCCTCTTTGATTTTTACACTCATGTCAGTTTTAAGCTTCCTTAACTTTTGCTTGATCGGAGGAAAAGCAGGATCAATTGGCAACTTGTGAACTACCAAATCAGTGCTCAAATTGGGAATATCATCATAAGACCATGCAAATATGTCATTATACTCATGCAAAGCTTCAACTATAGCTTTCTTTTGTTGTCGTTAAGCATGTACACTTATCTTAGTCTCCCTAATATTTTAATGATCTCCTAAATTGATCGCCTCAGTATTCTCCAAATTGGGATTTGTCTTATTCTCAAACTGTTTGAAATCTTTGCTTATATCCTCAAATATTTCTCCTTCATCATATTCAACTTCTTTATTCATTATTTCATAATTAGATTGGGTTTTTAAATCTGGTTGACAATTCTTCATGTATGTCATATCATTAGAATCAGCATAGAAAGAACTGTATGATAGAAAAAATAAATAAATAAATAAACATCAAACTCAAAATAAAAAAAAGGGAGACGACACTTTTATTAAAAACAAAGATATAAAGAGTTTTAACCTAAAATACCAAGTTAAAGATCCGAATTACAATACTAGAACGATTCAAAATACAGAAGGAGAAACAAACAAACTACTAAGATTGAATGAAAACAAACAAACTACCAAGACTTCTTCACAATAGGGAGATGAGTGACCTCCTAATTATTAAGCTGGACATCAGGGCCGATAAACTGCACATCTGCATTGCTGGTACCTTCCCCGATTTCAACCATATCAGTTTCAATGTACATATTCTGGAAAAGGCCAATCAACTCTGTATCATCATCATTCGCTAACTCTGCAGCAGGTAACATAGAGGACCCAACAGTGTTGACTTTGATGAAGGATTTGTGAAGTGGCGATAGCGGCTTGGTAAGTGTCCATGACTCTTTATTATGTTTTTTAGCCTTCTTTATATCTTCAGCAGTGGGCACGTATCCCAAACCAAAAGTACCAAGGTTCTCATGGAGGTTTACTGGATGATCCCTGCCTTGCAAAAACATCCCTAAACCTTTCCCTGATTCGAAACCATGCTTCAATATTTCATTCACTACCATAACAGATGCAGAGGATAATTGTGGCCTTGCGATGAGATTCCCCTCGAGGATATGCTCAACAGCCACTACCTCAGAAGTTTGATGAATCAATACTCCGTTTGCAGTATTTTCTTCGATGGAGGAAACAGATTAGTCTTTATACACGGATAAGTCTCATTCACCATGAATAACTATCTCTTACCTTTCATATTTGAATTTGACCATTTGATGCAATGTTGATGCGACTGCTTTAGCCTTATGAATCCATGGCCTTCCCAATAACATATTATATGAAGCATCAATGTTCAGCGCTTGGAAATCCATAGCAAAATCCACAGGCCCGATTGTCAATATGAATTCTATTTCACCAATGGCATCAATTTTTGATCCGTCAAAACCTTTGACGCATACATTGTTAGGTTGGATTCTTTCTACATTAACATTCAACTTTTGTAAAGTTGACATAGGACAAATGTTAGCGCCTGATCCTCCATCAATTAACACTCGAGTGACGATGGAATGATCACATTTCACAGTAATGTAGAGACCCTTATTATGTCCAGTACCTTTCATAGGCAATTTATCGTCTGAGAAAGTAATCTTATTTGCTTCAAGTATCTTTTCAACAACTTTTTCCAGTTGATTCACTTTAATCTCACTGGTAACACATGCTTCGTTAAGAATCTTCATTATAGCCTTGCGGTGTTCTTCTGAATGTATTAATAAAGATAACAAAAAAATCTATGTTGGTGTCTTCTTCAACTATTCTACAACAGAATATTCTGGCAATTTCATTTTCTTTAAGAATTCTTCAGCTTCTTCATCAGTATCAGGCTTGTTGAATGTCATTCGTTCTTCATTGCCTTGTTTATTCTTTCTTAACTCTACTGGGGCATAACATCTTCCAGATCGAGTTAATCTCCCGACTTTGTCCACATCTTCAATCACTTCTTTCCCCTTGTGAATTACCATAACACGATCATATTTCCAAAGGACTGCCTTGGTATTAACCATAGGCAACTGTGACACTGGTTTAATAACAATGGGAGCTATGGGAGCTCCTTTTATGATTAAGAGAGGTTTGGGAGATCTTCCAGGAACAATGGGCTTTGGTTTTACTTGTCTTAACCCAACATTTTCTGAAATCACTTTCCCCACCACCAAAGGGACATTCAATAATTTGGGCTTTGTTATCACCACATCCGCTTCTGTAGGTTTTTCTTTTGTCAAAACTACAACATTTGCTGATTTTTTCGAGCATGTTTGTTTCATTATGATCTGGCGACGAATTTTGATTGACATTTAGAGCGTCTGGACTTTCTATCATAATCTGTTGGGTATTAATAAGCTCTTGAATATCTCTTTTCAGATACCAACATTTCTCTGTGTCGTGCCCTTGGGAATCATAACAATATTCACATCTTCTAAAATAGTCCAAGTTCTTCGGAGGAGTATTTGGGAGCCTTCTCTCAATTGGGTTTAGAACATTCATTTTCCTCAGCCTATGAGATAAACTGGTGTAAGATATTCCAATAGGAGTAAAATTATCTTTGCCCATGATATCCCTTTTGTAGTCTACTCTAGGTCAAAAATTAAACCTAGGAGGGCCTCTTTGAATTGGTGAGATCGGTGGATGATTTTGGATGGCTGGTGCACGCCATTGTGGGTAAGAAGGAGCCCGAGCATATGGTTGTGCATTATAAATAGGATATTGGGGGGATGAAATGAAATATAATGGCGCACCTCTCCAATTTTATCGTGGACTTGGTACTATAGTTGCTACATTCTCTTTTCTTTTCTTTCCCCCGAAACTTCCTGCACCACTTTAAATTGCCTGTGTTGTTGCTTTCAAAGCGGCCTGGCTAATGATCTTTCCTGATTTTATTCCATTCTCTACCATTTCTCCAACTTTAATAACTTCAGCAAATGTGCTTCCAATTGTAGAAAGTAAGTGATGGAAATAATCGGGTTCTTGTGCTTGCAGAAAGATATCGATCATTTCAGATTCCTTTATCTATGGTCCGACTCTTGAAGCCTGCTCTCTCCATCTGATAGCATATTCTCGGAAACATTCAGTCTTCTTTTTTCTCATAGTGGTAAGCGTAGTGCGATCTGGAACTATCTCAATGTTATATTAAAATTGCTGAACAAAATCTCGAGCCATGTCATCCCATACATGCCAACGGGAAATGTTTTGGTCAATGAACCATTCAGAAGCTATCCCTGTAAGGCTTTCTCCAAAGTAAGCCATCAATAATTCTTTTTTTCCTCCTGCTCCCCTTAATTGATTGCAAAGCTTTTTCAAATGAGCTACAAGATCGTCGTGTCCTTCGTATTTGTCAAACATTGGTATTTTGAACCCTATTGGCAAATGGACATCGGGAAACATACACAAATCGTTGTATGAAACACTTTTTGGTCCACCTAATCCTTGCATATTTCTCATACTCTGCTCCAGGCTTGTAACTTTTCTAACCATCTCTTCTTGTTCCTCATTCTTAGAAATCTTCTCAACCACGATAGGAGTATCGTGTTGATGAACATGATAATGTGGATTTTGGGATTTGAAAGTCATTTCAGGAGGATACAACATATCATGACTTGGTTTCCCCATATTCTTGGGTACTGTCGGTTGAGTACCCACAGTAGCTGGTGTTACAGAAGTAAAAAATAGGTTATTTGTAACAGACGAATTTGGTGGGTGCATGGTAGAAGTACCAGCAACGCCAGACATATTATCAAATGGGCCAAATCCTGGTGGGTAAAATGGATCACTAGTTTGAGCAGGGTCAGAATTTGGATCATTCGAAGTCGAAAGTCCAGGGATTGAAGAAGGCGGGGCTTGTCCATTCAACCAAGCTTGGTACATCTCTGCCATCTGTTGTTTCAATGACTTTATTTCTTCCATTAATGCTACTTCCTGCGAAATCAATTATTTTTGCTCTTCTTCACTGTCAGACCCTATACCTTCTCTGCGGGTCATTTTTCTTTTACCCTTGTATCTGGTGTTATACGGATGTGATGCCAGTTTAAACCACAAACCAACCACCAATTACTTTATCTTTCTGTAACCAAGTAGCAAATGGGTGAGTGTTATATTTTTAACACATTATAATGTCAAGTTATATGTCATGCTTCTATATGCATTTTCCAACCTATCATGGAAGGCTTTGTGTTTCATCCCGGCTTTTCTAGGCGTGTATTTTTCAAAAGTTATGATCGAACCCTTTGGAGGGTTGCCTACGTATCATGCCAGGACATGAATCAGATCTTGCGTATTTCGGGAAGAATTTAACAAAATAATTGTTTTGTCCTTTTTTTTATTGAAGAAAATGAATAAAGTAAATGAAGTAAAATATATGTAATATATATAGAAATAAACAGTCAACTTCATTACATTCAATAATATAAATACGACAAAATAACTGACCCAACTCCTAAAATAAAACCTACTAACTGACACCTGAAAACTAAAAGACATAACATCTAAATAAGAAGTTTTAAAACTGAAAATGAAAAACTATGACAAAGAAAACAACTATCCATTCAAGGAGACTTCGGCTTGATATGTCCTCCCAAACCTAATTATATGTCCTCCAATGAAGAAGTGAGACGTTGTGCGAAAGCTGGTACTTGTGCCAAAAAGTCTTCATGATATAACTGCTGATAATCCAAACCCATTTTGGCAGTATTCTGTGCTACACGACGGACCTTCACTCGAAGGGAAATGAATTCTTGATCCCATTTATGGTCCTGTCGATATCTGAAATCAACCATCTCTCTTGCACGTTGTTCACGAGCAGAAGCAATCTCCAACTGTTCTCGCAATATTCCTCTTTCACGGATCCACTGAGATCTCTCTTGATTAAATTCTTCTTGCATATTTTTTTCAACTTCTTGCAGTTTTTGTCACCGAGATACTGCAAGTTCTGCAATGTGTGACCTCCTAGTGGTAGCCAATTTGATTTGTCCCCGAAGTGCAACCTCAATATCTGCTGATTTAGCTTTCTCTTCAGTAAATTCCCTTTGTTTTTCATCTATTTTGCCATGGCATGCTCTAATTCTGCTCTCAAATCTTGGTTGGCCTCATGATGTTCTCGCATGGCTCTCTCAATTCCTATTCGGATTGCAGCTTCCTGATCTATAGGTCCCCTAACCGATCTTTCTGGTCTGTCTGGCAGACTCAACTGTTCTTCAAACTATTTACGGTAATCTGGGTGCACTTCTCCTTTCTCATGCTCTATGACCATTGTTTCATTCCCCATGATACGGTAACCCTCCCAAATCTGCTGGGCCAATTCCTCTGGAAGTGGGATTTCTGGTCTAACCTCAAATACAAACTCGGTCATATTTTTTGTTATGAAAATTATTTGACGTCTTCCTAGCTGATGTAGAACTCTCAATAGAACATACGGTTGACTACCCCTAATACCCATTAATAACAAGAACGGCCGAATGACAGAACTATGTATGACTTGCCTCCAAGGGAACCAAGGGAGATTCCAAGTGATTTTATCTGCTGTCAGAGAACGAAAAAGCTTATCCCAATCTCTAATTCCTTCTGGGCATTTATATTTCTCTAACCTCTCTTCGTAATCTTTGATGCGATTGAATCTTTTCGAATTAAATCTTGCCATTGTAGGATGTCGGTAAAGATGCTCCACAATCCACATCTGTAACAAGATATTACATCCCTCGAAAAAACTCTTTCCTTTCTGAAAAACGGTCAAAACACGGTAGATATCTTCAAGGATCATTGGTACCATAGTGTAATCTTTATTAATCAGTATCCGTACCACTCCTGCTAAATGAATATTAATTTTTTCTTCTCTCCTCGAGAAAACCATAGTGCCTAGAAAGGCTAGCATGAATGCAAATCGTATGTGAACTTTCCAAGCCTCAAAACTTCCCTAATTACAAAGTTGTTTACCGTACTTTTCAAACCCCTCTTGCCTTTCATATCTGTCATACAAAAATTGCAAGGAAACCCAACCCTTTTTCATTGATTCTTCTTTTGAGTTTCATATGTTCATGAGCTTGCAGAATCTATTTATCGAAATGAGTCTTGGGGCTATAAGTTTCTTCCGAAGCATATCCCCATATCCAACATAGGTTGCTATCTCCTCTACAGTTGGAGTCAACTCAAAATCCGAAAAGCGAAACACATTGTTCTTCGGGTCCCAAAAGGTTAGTAATGCATCAATCACCTCCCTATTAGGCTTGATTGGCATAATACTCGTCAAAAAACCCAAATACTTATGTATCTCGTCATAATCGAATGTATCCATTTCGTTCCACCATAACCAAAGTTGCAAAGGGGTACAATCCACAACTTGAAGCGGTATACTCCCATCCCTTTTTCTCTTTGGACGCTTTCCACGAACAGGAGGACACATTTTATACTTATTGACAAGGACATGAGATTAATAAATGTCTAGACTTAGGCAAAACTTAATTCATTAATTTTTGAAAAGAATTTTTAACTTGACTCGTGGACCTAGTGCGACCATTACTTAGTTGCAAAGAACAATTTTACCAAAATCAAAGTGAGAAAAACATGACTGATAATATTTTTAGGAAAAAACACTTATTTAAATTGACTTTATCAAAAACTTTGCAATAACAGACCTCTAGACAATTTTAACTATATATTTGGAGACAATACCCCCTAAGTACACTTAAAAGGAACAAAAAGAAAAGAGAAGAAAATAGAATGACTTAGAAAAAAAAAATGATTGTTTTATGTATGAAGTTGTATAAAAATTTCAGTCGCACGACCCCTAAAGGTTCAGGACTATTAAGATATACGTTTACATATTTTATTACTTTATAAAAAAAATTCAGCTCACGACCCCTAAAGGTTCAGGCTATTAATATTTGTATTAAAATTAATTCTAAGGATAAAATAAAAATAATAATATTCATGGAAATGATTAATTTTTAATTTAATTTTATTATTTTTCAAAAATATCCTTAAATAAATTTGTGAATATATATATATATATATATATATATATATATTATTATTATTATTATTATTATTTCAAAATACAGGGTCGTATTCCGAACAGGATTTCTTACGTATCTCACTAAAGAATGAAAATCAGACCCTCGTAGTTCATAAAAACTATAAAACTATGTTACTGAAAATTTTCTCTTTTAAAAATAAAAATTTTCTTTCAAAATGATTCACTAAATGTGATGATAATTTAATCTCTTGCATTTTAATGTTGCCTAAAGTCGGTCAACACACAAATAGCCTTTCAAACAAATGTCAAAGAGCATGTAGGATGCACATGTTGGTCTTTATAAAGTAGGTTACTTGTCCTAGACAGACCCGCCCCCTATGCCGAGTCCCGCTAAGTCAAATGCATATGATGTAAATAAAGCGGCACCTAATAGGGATAACCAGATTCTGAGTTTTCAGTTCTTCTAAGTTTAAGCCTAATAGGGATAGGTGTCTAGACTGACTTACCCGAGCGGACACTCGAGCCGAGGAGGGACAACTTGGTCGGTAGCAGGGCAACACCGCCTTCGTTGTCGATCCAAAGACCGCCTAACATGTGTGACTATATCCTTCACCAGGTGCCTTGACACTCCAGCTATCTCAAAAAGAAAGTAGGATGTATGTGTTGCATTCCTTCTATCCTAGTTCAGACTCAGAGGAGCTGCGCAAGAGAAGACAATATATAATATAATTCAATCAATATCAAAGCGGTAAATAAGCGACAAGGAGCACATAAGTCCAACAAACACAATATCAGCAATAATTAAAGCAAGTATAAGTCAATATAAAAAGCTCGAATTCTTATTATTCCCCAGCAGAGTCGCCAGAGATGTCACACCCCTTTTTCGCTCAGAGGGCATTGAGTCGAAGGGTTTTTTCAATTAAAGTGACGATTTTGAATAGGGATTAATTTATTTACAAAGTCACCACTTGGAATCGAGTTATGGTGTTCCAAGTCACCTTTTTTGAATCCCTAATCAAAAGAAAATGACTCTTTATTAGTCTGCGAAAACAGAGGACTGGGTAAAAAATTCTGTTGACCGAGGAAAAGGTATGAGGCACCCCTCGAGTCCCGTGGTTCTAGCACGGTTGCTTTTATTGACTTATCCTGACTTAAATTATTTTGACAGATTATGTTAATAGGCCCTAAAATCGCTCATTTTTTTATACTAAAAACTTGTCTATTATCTTATATTAAATAAATCGGTGAAAGTTAATTAATTTTTAGAAAAATATTTATCAAAGTGCATTATTGCATCCTTGAATTTTAAATGTCTCAGAAAGATGCGTATGCCGCATTCTTAATTAAGACAAAAAATTTAAATGTGCCTAAAATTTATCTAGCGTTAAAGATATTATTAGTTAGTCTATTATAAATCTGAGACAATTTTGCCTATCCAATTTTTTATTCATTTTCACTCTTTATTTTTTCTCTATTTTATTTTAAAATTCGCAACGAGTTTTGGATTATTCTGTAACTCGCCTCTCTCCCTCACGAATGAATTTTTCCTTTTTTTTTTCTATTGTCGGATGTTTTTCTCTCCTCTTCTCAGTAGTTTTCTTAGATTTTTTTTTTTTGATTTCTTGTAACAGTATCTAATGATGTTTTTGTAAAGTACGTAGAATCCTTTAAATACAGGTATTTGGGAGGGAGTAGTTATCTTTTTTGGGGGGGAATGGTTATTATCTGATAGGGGGAAGGGGATTTTAAAATTTAAAAACTAAAGCTCCTCCCTTTTTGTTTTTTCTTTTTATATAGAAAATATAGAAAATAATAGTAATAATAATAATAAATAAATTAAATAAAATAAAAATTAATAAATAAAGTAATAATAATAACAAATATAATTAATTAATTTTATATTTAACAAAACATAATAACAATTTATAAATAGTCAAATATAAATAAAATAATATTAAAACTATTAATTTATTTATGAAAAATTTATAAAAGAAAAAAATATTATTTTTTTAAATTTTGTATTATTTTATAAATTAGAAGAAAAATAAAAATAAATATAAAATAATATAAAATAAAATAAAATAAAATATCTTAAAATTAACTTCATTTAATTATTTATTATTTAAAAAAAAACTATTAAAAATAAAAATAATAATTAAAATAATATATGATTAAATATAAATATAAATACTTAATATCGATAAACAAGTTAAAATTTAGGGAGGATCAAAAATCACGTGTCTACATAGATTATATATATAGATTATACATATAAATTATAGATATAGATTAGGAGTCTAGTTAATATCATAAATATAATAATATAATAGTTAAAGGAAATAAGTGAAAAGATAATTTTGTCTATTGCAGAGATTTTTAATGAAGGACAAAAAGTTCAAATTACTTTTCTAAGAGTCTTCACATTTTTAATATATATATGTATGTATGTATATTCTATATATATAAATCTCACAATTCTTGCAAGATTTTCGATGATAATTAAAATTAGTTAACTTCTCATTATTCTTATACCCTGAACTACAATCTTCTCATGTGTATATATTTATCTTATTTTTTATGTTTGACAATCCGATTAACTGAAAAAAATGAATACCCTCAAATGTTTTAATAGGTCAACTCCCTATGAAAAAGTTAACTTGGAAAACACACGTCTCTGAAAAATTTGAAAATGGATTAACAAAAACAACGTCGTCAATGGTCGGCCTATTTCCAGCCAAAGCGGGACTCCACCATCTTGCTTGCTTGGTCTCGGAAATTTTCAAAACAATATAGCTTTTGAAAATATTTATGTGCCCGATAAACAATACAGATACAATATTATACAACATTATTCCGAGGAAAAATCGTATATATAATGTGTATTAACTTTATATAAAAATGTATAGTGGTGTATGTATAAAATGTGTTTATATACAAATATGGATTACATTGTGTTTACACACAAAGTATGTAGCAAAAATATTATCTAAAATAAACATAATTTCCCCCTATTTTTGTTCTTCTTCTGTTCGAATTTGGTGCGTTCTTTTTTGTCTGATTGATTTTTTTCTGCTACCAGAGTTTGGTATTTGCCAAAAATTTGGGACAATTTAGGCGCCAAATCAGCTGAAAGTAGGAGGAAATATTAAAATTAGTATTCGGCATATATTTTTGACAAATACTTTAAATTTCCAAATACTAAAAAAATAAAATTAGTACTAGAGCCAAATTTTATTTCTTTGAAACTTTTAAAAGTAAAATATGTTTTCCAAGTACTATAAACAAACACATGGTAAAATTTCACCAAAATCTTTACTCAAAAATAACTTACCAAAAATATTTGGAAATTAATGACCAAACGCTAGCTTATTGTTTTGGAAAAATACAGTGAGTAAAATTGAATACAACAACTGTGAATTGAATAAAGCGGTGATGAATTGTAATGTTACAAACTGTGACTATAATAGGCGTTGAGTTTTGTGTTAAGTATGGCTATTTTTGAAAATCTCCCTCAATTAATAGGATAGGCCTTCCTTATTATATATGAAGTTGACTTGTGTCCTCAAAACTCAGAAGCTGACCATAATTGGGATGTCTCTCAACTAATATATACAACTTAGCTTGAGAGAATTTCTCAACAAAAAGAAAAGAAGGAACTATAGACGATTCCTATTTGACGAAGATAAGCATTAAGCAAAATCATGTCGAATTGGTCGGAGCTTCATTATGATCTTACCGTTCTAATCGCTAAGCGTTTAAATTTGATTGAAAACTATCTAAAGTTTGCGTCCGTCTGCAAATCTTGGCGATGTGCCGCCACCATGGACAATTTTAACAGCGACCTCCCTAGAATTCCATGGCTGATGTTAGCGGAGGATAAAGGCAATTCTTGTCGAAATTTCTTCTGCCTCTACAGTGGCATGATTTTAAAGAAGAGGATACCGAAAGCCAGCGGAAAAAGATGCATGGAATCTATGGGATGGCTTATCACTGCCGGAAAAGATGAAGGTGAAATTAGTCTGTTACATCCCTTTTCCGGTGTTCAGATCGAACTGCCGCATCAAAATACCACCGAAGGTTATGACGACCACCAGCTTTGCGATCCATGGACCTTCATTCACAAGGCAGTTTTATCAGCAAGTCCATCTCGGTCATCGGGACTACACTCTCACTGTCGTTGAAGGGAATATGAAGTTCGTCAGTTTTTGGAGGCCAGGAGACTTGAGATGGACCAGGATTAACGACAGAAACGCTCCCTGGGAACATATACATCGTGATCTGGTGTATTATAATGGAAAATTTTATGCAGTTGATTGGCATGGCAACGTGTTAGTCTATGATGTTACCGGTTCTGATCCTTCTCAAATAGTAGCCTTGTTACCAGCATGTCACGAGGGAGACGAGTGCTATATTCTAGAATCAATGGGATCATTATTTATGGTTGTGCGATACGGTGTAATACATAGGGAACCCACCAGAGAAGATAGGCACAAGTTTACTCTTAACACCAATTGATGACGACAACGATGGAATTTATGGGACAACAAGCTTTGAGGTTGATTTAGCTGCTGGAAAATTGACAGAAACCAAGGAACTAGGGACAGAGCTCTTTTTTTGGGTGCTAATGCATCTATCTCAGTCCAAGCTTCTCAATTTCCCAGTCTCAAGCCAAATCATATTTATTATACGGATGATTTTTGGGAATCATATCTCGGCTATGAAGAAGGGGGCGGCTTGGATATGGGTGTTTATAACTTAGCAAATGGAAGTTTTGAGCCTCACTACACGGGTGTTTCCCTCAGTCAAGTTTGTCTCCCAATTTGGGTCACTCCAACCCTGTATTGATCCGTATTGCTTTTGATTTTATATTATGTATTAGGAGAATGTTTCATAATTTGTTGTATGCATAACCCGCTTTCCTTGTTGAGCTCCATGAGGATGTATAACCCCAAGTCTTCTGGTGGTCATGCTCTATTGTCTATCATTATCTATGTGTGCTACTTGAAGTTGATATTTGTTTTGGAATTGATCTAATAAATGGTTCTGTATCATTACTTTTTAGTGTATGCTTATATTTTTCAATTGAGGTGCCATGTGGTGTGTAACTGCTTCTTCACGGCTATGACTATAGTGTAGGTGTTATTTGGCTTCTCAGCGTTCCTTGCAATCTCAAAACAAATGATATCATTCCTCTGTGGTGGCTGTGAATTTTATTTTTCTCTTAAAAGTTGTGTTTTTTGAGTGTTGCTTCCCAATTTCAGGATAATTTAGCAAATGATAAGTTCGGCTACATTAAGATTACTATACTGCACAGTGTAGCTTTCTGAATCCAGTAGAGTTGGAATGTCACTTAGCTATAGCCGCTATGCTATTAATTATAACCATTTATGAACTTTCTGGCTTTCTCGGTAAATGTATGACCCTTTTTTACAAAACTAAGAAAAAGAGTTTTAAAAACTCTCTTTCAACCTCACTACCCCACCAAAATCCTGACTCCGACCCCAACCGTGTCCCAGCTTTCGACCCATAGTCGGGACCCAGGTGTGAGATTTTCCGTTCATGAATGACAATGAATTCATTGCATTCATTTCTCTCCAATTAATTATGTAGATTAAAATGCAAAGTAAAAAGACATACATTGTTTAATAAGATGAAATGAAACACTTTTCTTCAATGAGATAATAACTGATCTCATCTATTTCTTCACCAAAAACGTTCATTTCCAAATCTATATAATTGTGTCTTCACTTGATGAATAAACAACATCCAAAGAAAGATATACCATTTGCCTATTCTTGGCTTTCTCTCTTAATCGTTTTCTCATCATTGGTATTCTATTCCTTGTGAATTTCTGGGCAATAGTTTGTGCAACTCCAAACTTCCAGCCACGAGTGCACGTGTTTGGAAGTAGCTGTGAAACCTTGGGAAGCGACCGGCTAGAAGGATTTGTACCGAAGTCAGACCGAAATCGTTTTCAAGGCAGTGGTTTGCCACGACACAGTGTTTGTGATAACTTTCTTACTATTATTAATTCCTATCCAATATCAATATTGTAGCCTTTTTTCTAACAATTTGAAAGCGATTTTCTTACATACAATATTGATAAATGGTTATTTCTTTGAACAAAACTTTTTCTGATTTGTCAAAGCTAGAGCCATTGGACGAAAATAATTTTAAACGTTGGTCACAAAAACTTCTGATTTTTTTCAAACAATTAGAAGTTGATTATGTTTTGTTTAATGAACCTCCAACTGATGGTTCTAACATTACTACTAGATCTAACACTGTTGTGGTTGATGACATTGCTAAAAAGAAATTCTAAAAGGATAACAAAGCAGTTAGAGGACATTTGTTGAACCATATGACTAATCATTTATTTGATTTATTTGTTACCTATAAATCTGCTAAAGAAATATGGGACAGTTTAGAAAATAAATATGGTGCCGATGATGCAGGAAAGAAAAAATATGTTGTCGGACAATGGATTAAATTTCAAATGGTTGACAATAAATCAATCATGGAACAAGTCCATGAATATGAAAATTTAACTGTTGATGTTCTCAATGAGGGCATGAAGATGTGTGAGATTCTTCAGGCTAATGTTCTGCTTAAAAAATTTTCACCATCCTGGAGTGATTACAGAAATCAATTGAAACATAAGAAAAAAGAATTTAACTCTCCAAGAACTTATCAGTTACATGAGAACAGAGGAGGCAAACCGGCTCAAAGATAAAATGGAAGATCTTTCTCTTAATTCTTCTAAAGCTAACCTTGTTGAATCTTCTAGTACTATTAAAAAAGACAGATATGAAGGCAAACAAAAGAATGTCCATAGTAAGGAACAAGTGAAGAAGAAAAATAATTTCAACAAGGCAGAGAGTCAAATTAAAAAATCAAAGGGGCCTTGTTTTGTCTGCGGAAAACTTGGCCACAGGGCTGTCCAATGTTATCTAAGAAAAGGACAAAAGCTAAAACAGGGAGGACAAGATGATGTCCAAGCTTATATTATTGAGGGTGATGAAGTAATTGCTGCAGTAATCATCGAGGCAAATCTGGTAGCTAACAAGACTGATTGGGTGTTGGACACAGTCCCTTCAAGATATTTCTGCGCTAACAAAGAATTATTCCATGACTTTGAGGAATCCACTGATGGCAAGTGCGTCTGCATGGGTAACTCCACTACTGCTGGAGTTATGGGTAAAGGAAAAAATTACCTAAATTAACTTCTGAAAAAATATTATCCTTGAACAATGTTTTGTATGTTCCCTCGCTCCGTAGAAACTTAGTTTCTAGAGCACTTCTCAACAAAGTAGGCCTTAAACTTATTTTTGAAGCTGATAAAATAATTATTTCTCGTGGAGGAAACTTTGTTGGGAAGGGATACCTTAGTGGGGGCTTATTTGTACTGAACATTGATCATGAGATTGTCAATAAAGCAAATATTCCTAATTCTGCTTATATTGTTGAGTTTATTAATTTATGGCCTGGTAGGCTAGGTCATGTTAATATTGTTGCTATTACAAGACTTAGAAAAATGGAATTTATTCCTACAGTAAATATTGATGATATTTCTAAATGTCATGTGTGTGTAGAAGCAAAGCATGCTAAGAAACCTTTTAAATATGTTACTAGTAGAATGACCGCATTGCTTGAACTAGTACATTCAGACTTAGCAGATTTTAAGAACACTATTAGTAAAGGTGGAAAGAAGTATTACATTACTTTTGTTGATTATTTTTCTAGGTACATTAAGGTATATCTCCTTAAGTTTAAAGATGAGGCTGAAAGCATGTTTTTAAAATTCAAAGCAGAAGTAGAAAATCAATTAGACAGGAAAATCAAGAGATTTAGATCTGACAAGGGCGGTGAATATAATAATAAAACTCTAGAAGATTTTTGTGAGAAAAATGGTATTATCCATGAGTTTAGTCCTCCTTATACTCCCCAACAAAATGGTGTAGCTGAACGAAAGAATAGAACTCTTAAGGAAATGATGAATTCTATGCTTTTAAGTTCAGGTCTACCTAACTACATGTGGGGGAAAGTTGTCTTGTCTGCATGTTACATTCTTAATAGAGTCCCTCATAAAAAGTTAGACAAGACCTCATATGAGTTATGGAAAGGATTTGCTCCTAACTTGAAATTTCTAAAAGTGTGGGGGTGTTTGGCTAAGATTGGTCTACCTGATTTTAAATGAGTAAATGTAGGTTCTAAGACCTTTGATACTGTCTTTATTGGTTATTCTCAAAACAGTGTTGCATATAGATTTATGTCTTTAAATGATTATTCTATTTGTGAATCTAGAGATGCAGAATTTTTTGAGCATGTTTTTCCTTTGAAAAATGATGTGCCTAGTGATGTGCAAAATAATACTTCTGTATCTATGTCTGTTAACTCTCATGTTATGCCTGTTTCTGATGTTAATGCTAATGAGCATGAAAATAAACTTAGAAGGAGTAAAAGACGTAGAACTGAGACTAGATTTGGTCCTGATTTTATCACCACCTTCTTAACTGAGGATTTTCATATCAATACTTTAAATGATGAATTAGTGTCTATCTACTTAATAGAAGAAGACCCTAAGACATATGATGAAGCAATGAGTTCAATAGATGCGATATTTTGGAAAGAGGCTATTAAAAGTGAATTAGACTCCATAGTTTCTAATCACACATGGGACTTGTATGATTTGCCTAAAGGTTGTAAACCTATAAGTAGCAAGTGGATATTCAAGAAGAAATTGAGGACTAATGGTACAATTGATAAATATAAGGCTAGATTTGTGATCAGGGGCTTTAACCAAAAGAAAGATGTTGATTATTTTGATACTTATTCTCCTGTGACTAAAATAGCGACCATTAGAACTCTTATTGCTCTAGCTGCTATTCACAATTTAGTGGTACACCAAATGGATGTCAAAACTGCATTTTTAAATGGTGATTTAGAAGAAGAGATCTATATGACTCAACCTGAGAATTTTGTGGTCCCAGGAAAAGAGGATAAAGTATGCAAATTAAGAAAGTCCTTACATGAACTTAAGCAGGCACCTAAGCAGTGGTATGAAAAAATTAATTTCACATTATTAGATAATGACTTGGTTGTTAATTCATTTGATACCTGTGTTTATTCTAAAATAATAGGATCAGACTATGATTATATGTTTATATGTGGATGACATGTTAATGTTTGGCCCTAATGTGAATGTTGTAAATGAGACTAAGAAATTTTTATTTTTTAAATTTAAAATGAAAGACCTTAGAGAAGCTGCTGTGATTTTAGGAATAAAAATCAAAAGAAATGTTAATGGTTTCTCTTTGTGTCAGTCTCATTATATTGAAAAAATGTTGAAAAGGTTTAATTGTTTTGAAGTAGTTTCAGTCAGAACTCCTTATGATCCTAGCATACACTTGAAAAGGAATAAAGATTTCAGTATTTCTCAAACTGAATATGCTAAAATAATTGGGAGTGTAATATTTCTCATGAACTATACTAGGCCTGATATAGCTTATGTTGTTAGTAGATTTAGTAGATATACTCATAATCCCAGTAATGAACATTGGCATGCTTTTCATCGCTTGTTAAGGTACTTGAGAGGTATTATGGATTGGTGTTTGCATTTTAATAAATTTCCTGTTGTTTTAGAAGTTTTTTGTGATACAAACTGGGTGATTGACAATGATGAAGTTAGCTCTACCAGTGGCTATGTGTTTACTTTGGGTGCAGGTGTTATTTCATGAAAGTCTTCAAAGCAGACTTGTATAGAACGTTCTACTATGGAATCCGAATTCATTGCTCTCGAGTTGGCAGGGCAAGAAGCTGAGTGGCTGAGAAATCTTTTGACAGATGTGCCTTTATGGGGAAGACAAATGGCACCAGTCTCTTTACATTGTGACTCACAGGCGGCAATTGGGATTGCTAAAAATAGTGTATACAATGGTAAAAAGAGACATATTCGCATCAGACATGGTGCAGTTAAACAATTGTTGAAACATGGTGTTATTTTCTTGAAATATGTAAGATCCAAAAGAAATTTGGCGGATCCTATGACTAAGGGTTTGACAAGGAAAATGGTCCTTGAATCGTCGAGGAGATGGGTTTAAAGCCCATGGATTGAGGCAATATAGTGGATACCCATTTGTGGTCAAACGAAGCCATATAGGCCGTCAATAAACACTACATATCCTATCCCTATGGCGTGAGGTAGTGTATTATAAGGTTGAGCTTATTTTTGCTCTTAATGATCCATAGCCTTAAGGTGGTCTATGAGATAGACTTAATGGATCACCTATGTGAGTGTAAAAGGTTTGTCACCTTTTTATGAAAGACTTGGGTTGTCTTTCTAGAGCACTCATGAGACCCAAGGTTTGTGTGCATGACCATAAAAGCACTTTATGAGTATCGCGAAGTTTGCATAAAATCAAGGATATGATATGTGTTGTGGGGGTCTCAGCTTATATCCATTTTGTTCAAGAGTACTTCACTTTATGGATATTTGTTGTTGTCTCACTTCACTACGTATCAATTCAAATCGAAAGATATTGATACTTAAGTACATGTTCCTTTCTTTTGCCCAGAAACTATTCCTATTATTTATTTATTTATTTTTCATTGCATTTTGTGGGAGACTGTGAGATTTTCCGTTCATGAATGACAATGAATTCATTTCTCTCCAATTAATTATGTAGATTAAAATGCAAAGTAAAAAGACATATATTGTTTAATGAGATGAAATGAAACACTTTTCTTAAATGAGAAAATAACTGATCTCATTTATTTCTTCACCAAAAAACGTTCATTTCCAAATCTATATAATTGTGCCTTCACTTGATGAATAAACAACATCCAAAGAAAGATATACCATTTGCCTATTCTTGGCTTTCTCTCTTAATTGTTTTCTCATCATTGGTATTCTATTCCTTGTGAATTTCTGGACAATAGTTTGTGCAACTCCAAACTTCCAGCCACGAGTGCACGTGTTTGAAAGTAGCTGTGGAACCTTGGGAAGCGACCGGCTAGAAGGATTTGCACCGAAGTCGGACCGAAATCGCTTTCAAGGCAGTGGCTTGCCACGACACAGTGTTTGTGATAACTTTCTTACTGTTATTAATTCCTATCCAATATCAATATTGTAGCTTTTTTTCTAACACCAGGGCCTTACTCCCAATCCCGAACTTTGGAGGCCCGGAAATTTGAGATGGACCTGGATTAACATCAGAGACCCTCTTTATATACATACATATACATCGTGATCTGGGGTATTATACTGGAAATTTTTTTGCAGTTGATTGGCATGGCCGCGTGTTACTCTATGATATTACCGGTTCTGATCTCACTCAACAGTAGCCAGGTTTCCATCCCATGCCAAGGGAGACGAGTGCTATATCCTAGAATCAATGGGATCATTATTTGTAGTGGTGATACGGTTTAAAATTTAGGGATCCCACCAGAGAAGATAGTAGTGACAGGATTCAACTACTAACGCCACTGTATCCTCGCGGTGAAACTTATGGACAACAAGTTTTGGAGTTTTTGAGGTCGATTTAGCTACTGGAAAATTGACGGAAACAAAGGAAGTAGGGGACAATGTTCTTTTTTTGGGTGCTAATGCATCCATCTCAGTGCAAGCTTCTCAATTTCCTGGAGTGAAACCCAATCATATTTATTATACGGATGATTATTGGGAATCATATCTCTGCTTTGCAGAAGGGGGTGGCTTGGGAATGGGTGTTTATAACTTAGCAAATGGCAGCTTTGAGCCTCACCTACAACGGTGTTTGCCTCAGTCGTGTTTGTCCCCCAATTTTGGTCACTCCAACCATGTATTGATCGGTGTTGCTTTTGATTTCATATTATGTATTAGGAGAATGTTTCATAATTTGTTTTAAGCTTAACCTTTTCCTTGTTGAACTCCATAAGACTTATTATTGCTTTGTGACCTTGGCTATGATTTATGACTATAGTGTACTAGTTATTTGGCTTATCAACTTTCTTTACAATCTCAAATGTAAATCTGAGGTATTTCGGAGCAAATTTTGTGTCTCTTTATTTTCATTATATATTTGTGAGTCACATAGAATGAAATATCCACAGAGGCAGAGAGATTTTGCAATGTGCAGGGTTTTCGTTCATCGATCACCACTTGTTTCTTTTGTGAATCTTCGCAATAAGGAATTTTCTCAATTCACTTTTTATTTCAACATGCATATTGTAGATGTTTAGATGCCTATTCTATGGAGGTTCATATTTATAAATTAGTTACACAGCAATACTTACAAAGGGGGTAAATTTCATCATGCCAAAAAAGTGCATCGAAAAAGAGTGATAAACAAGATAAATTCTTCAAAACACATAAAATAAAAATACATGTACTATATGATTTTTTTTAAAAAAAAATTATTTTAATTCTTTGAAGATAAATCAACATGCTAAAGATAGTTTTAAAATAAAATCTTTTTAATTGTGTCATTAAATAAGTATTGTCAAAATTTGTACAAATAATGTTATATTAGCTACAATTTTATTAATAAAAGTTATAAAATATAAGTACTTTAATAGATAAAGAAATTATAGGATATCTAATTTTTATATTTATCAGTTAAATTAATTAAACAATATGTAATTTATCAGAAATTGAATATTATAATAAAAACTTTTAAGAGAATTAAATGATTAGTCAAACAATTAAAAATACAAAGACAAACTCAATAAATAGACTAGTTTATCATATTATTATGATATACCGAATGCAAAGACTCAAGTGGCAAGAAAAAGAATTTATGAAAAAAATAATTTTATCAACTACATGTCACAATTTTAGAGGGAGAAAAATAATTTTATCACCTACATGCCATAATATTAGTGGAAAAAATAATTTACCAACATATGTCTCAACTTTAGAGGAGGTTAAGAATATATAAGTATAATTTTATTTCATAAAAATATCAACCAAATTTTTTTTTTATGAAAATAGTCTTCATTAGGTAATCTAATTTATTAAGAAATTGATATTCTTTCATTAAATAATCCATAAGGAAAATTAGGTTGTATATATAAAAGGGGTCAAGATATGAGTAATATATTATATATTCACTTAAATTAAAATTAAGAACTAATTAAGGTTGCCACATTATTTTTCCGATGAAATTATTGTAAAATTCGGTCATAGTAACTTTTGTGATGGTCGGAGTAAAGTTAAATGACCATGGATGAAATGAATGAAAGAAAAATGACTTTGAGTAATAAATACAAAGTTAAGTGATCATGCATGAAATGAATGGAAAAAAAGTAACTTTTGGGCAATAGATACAAAGTTAAGTGATCATGGATGAAATTTACTTCTAACAAAGAAAAACTAATTAGAGATTTTATTGCAGTAATGAGTTTTTACTATCACAAAACTATTACATTCATATGTATAGGAGTTGGAGACAATGTCTCTAATCAACTGAGATGGTTCTACGTTTATTTTTTCATGGATTAATTTGTTCAATGAAGGGAAAAATATATATCCCTGTGCCTGGATGTCCATATTCATGGAAAACAATCAGTGCAACTAAAACTAGTAACTACATATTTATTTAATATTTCGGTACTATATTAATATACCAAAAACAATTTTTGCTGAAGAATTACGTAAGCCAAAGTACGATACTCACACACATTCTCCCCAGTCCAAGTACAAGCTTGGTAAGAGAAGAAAGGGAGGAGATCACTAACTCTATACACTTTATAGGTACTATTTGTATTGAAAACACCTTATTTATTTGTTTAGGCTGAAAATACTCTAACAGGGCTTTCCCTCAATGCATTTGAGAGGGCCTGAAAATCGTGTCAGGCTGCCCACGACTGATCCTGGCTTGGAGTTGATCATGTCAGGACCTTTCAAGAATGCATGATTTGGATTTCCAGATTCTACGAAGAATGCCCCGTTCATCATAAGATCTCCCTGTGACTTCCACACCCAATTCTTCCACACGCTCTCGGGTGCATAATCCCTTTTGGTCACCTACACAAAGGAAAAGAAATTGGGGCATACGTTAGTCTTCTATTAGACGCGTTCCAATGTAATATTTTTTTGTAGGGTTAGTGAGATAAATTAATGGTTTCTCGTGTTTACCTCTTTGGCGTTATTATTAGGAGGAGCGATGAAACGATTTCCCTGGCTAAGGATGGTGGGATGCATGCTTCCTCCAATGGCATACATTTGCCAATGTGTGTAATCATTGTTGACTACGTGAACAAATCCCCATCTCACTCTTGGCATCCTCTGAATCAACCCTTTCCCAAAGTGATTGAATGCAAGTGTTATTTGCATAACAGCGTCCTTTGAGGAGCTATCACTGGCACCAAACAACATGACCTACAAAATTTTTAAGCTGAAAAAAATCAAACTTTTGTCTTTTAGCCTCATTAGAGAAACAAAATCAAGTAGGGAGGAGATGGAATTTGGAGATGATTGATTTACGTCATTATGTTTGGTGAAATGGCAATTGGAAATGGTAATGGCAGTGGAACCCTCAACAGCATCAATGAGACCATCCTGACAATTGGACATAGAAATGTGATCGATCCAAACATTTGTTGATCCAAAGATTGAAATGCCATCACCATCACTTTGCGATCTATAACCATAATGAGTAACGGAGTCTCTAATTAAGCCACCACCACCAGCCTTAGTATCATGAATGTGAAGGTTACTAATAATCACATTGTGTACAAACTGTAACATAAGGCCACCACCATGAGCAATGTGCACATGCCTGCCTCGAGCATCAATCGTCTTGTTGCTGGTCACGATAAGTTCCTCGTTAAGCCTAATTACCATGTTCTTAGCAAATATAATCCAAAGTGGCCCCTGCTGGATGACCGCGTGGCGCAATGTGCCAGGCTTAGGATTAACCATATCGCTGTCTGAATTGTCCTTTACTACATAAATTTTTCCACCTTTGCCTCCTGTCGTCTTGCGGCCAAAGCCAAGGACACAATCTGCTAGTTTCATGCGGTTCCGGGACCAGTTTGGGTCACACCTCCAGCACTGGTCGATAGGATTAGTAGCCATGCATTTACCGGTATACTTGTGCAGGTCCCTTCTTCTGCTATTGCTGCCTTGTACAGCCCTTCAAATTCAGAAGCAGATTCGAAACTTATGAGTAAATCAATTCAGAATGTACGTAATTTATCATTTACAATAGTGGAGTCTTCCTATAGGACTGATAATATGTTCAACATTAAGTTTGTTTATTTTTTACTTGGCAAAATGATGAAGCAATGAAATTTGTCTCTAACTCAATCCAAAAAGCTAGCCAGCTCAGGAGGTTATGATTGTTCAAGACTATATAAAGAGACAAATTAATATCTCACCTACCAATGTGGAGTTGCCCCGCATGCCTAGGCTTGGTAACTAACGCATGGACAAAATAATAATATGGTGTCCAACATTGGGTGTGACAAGAATCAGGAGGGCCTGAATATGATACCATAATTCGAAAATAGAGATTGAACCTAAGTCCATCCTAAAAGCATTTGTAGCCTATCAAGCATGAAGCACACAGAAGCAAAAATAAGCTAAAATGACAATTATAAGACATCAAAATGACCATTTTCGGTTGGTCATAACCAGAACTCTGATTGGAGGTCTGCCTTTAGCCCCATACACAACAAAGGGATGCAAGGCAAACTTCTTCTACGCCGAATTCACAAATATAATTATATAAAAATTTGTTGAACGAAGATTTCCTTAGCTAGATGAATTTTCACGTGGAATGAATTCTTAAAATACTATACCACTGGAAAAATAAATAAATTAAAAGGCATTAATGAGAGGGAACTTACCTGTGAACTTGGCTGTTAAGATGGTTAGTTACAATCTTAGGATTAGGATTATAGGCTTGTCGAGCGGCCACCTTTGCTTGTTGGGCTCGTTGCCTCCACACCTCATCAAACTCCCTAATGTGTGCCTCAATGCTAACCACTAGAACAACCAAAACAAAGAACAAAAACAAATTATGCTTTGTGAATCCCATTTTTGATAATCGTACGTACAAAATTGTGTTCTCCCTTATAAATTCTGTATGTCTCCCCAATTTTCTTGTTAAAGGTGGATGCTTTGTAATAGAAATGGATAGAGTTCAGCTTAATATCATTCATAGTTATGAGGCAAGAGCAGAGGAAGTAAATTAAGAAGTTGGGAGGGAAAAGTGGATAACCACTTTCACTCTAACGGTCAACAGTTGATCTATTTATTCTAATTTATTATGTGATAATATGTCGCCCTCTAAATTTATGACGACACATGTGTGGAAGAAAGAATATTGGTACAATCTTTTCACATGCTAAGAATGCGCCCACTAGCTAGTGTTAATAAGAATATTTAATTATGTGATTTCTTACGATTCAACAGCATATGCATTCACGAGAAAGAAAAAAAAAAAAAAAGTAATAGCACTTAGCCAGCCTCCTCGAATATTGTTTGAGCCTTGTCCCATAATATAGGTCATTGGAAAGTCATTGCTAGTTGAGTGGAAACCATTTTTTATTTTTTATTTTGAAACTTCAGGAAAATTCGCAGTCGCTACACCCTCTGCCCTTCGGGTGAGCACTCTGTGGTGAGCACTGTGTGCGCACTAGGTAAATCCCTCACTGTGCAATAGCTCGCAAACCACACAGGAGATATAAACCGTACTAGGTAAATCCCGTGCGACGAGCTCGATTGAGAAGACATTAGGGGTGGATCAAACCCGCGACCTCCGCTATGGGAAGTCCCCTCAAACCAACTCAACCACCCCTTGGGGCGAGTGGAAACCATATTATTGATGTGTTTTTGTACAATTTTTTCTTGATCATCATCATAAAATTGTCAACATTATAGAAACAAAAATCAAATTACTTTAGAAACCATAAGTAATTATAAAATACGTAAAATAACAAGACTTTAATCATATGATTCTCCTTCAATTGATTGCTCCAAAATAAGAATAGCACAACTCATTTCTCGTTACTTTTGCTACTTTTGGATACAACTAAAAGTCCGTACATTGTTTTTACTTTTTTTTTCCAAAACAATTCTTGTAAAATCTAATACTCCCTTCCTCCCAATTTTTGTATCACGTTTCGAATTTCAAGATTCAAACAAGTAAATTTTCATATATCTTTTAAATACTTTAAATTGTTAATAACTATGGCTTACAGTACTTTTTACATAGTTTTTAAATAGGACAATACCCACGAAAATACCTGAACTTTAACCAAATTTTCAGTTGAGCATATTGAACTTTGCGAGGGTTTTATTACACACCTATACTTTTTTAAGTGGAATTAAATCCCCGGACTTTTTTAAAGTGGAATTAATTGCCCCCCGCAAAGTTATACCCAGATTTGATGTCGGGAAGTGTGGTACACGCGCTGTTTCTTCTCCATTTTATCACTTTTCAATATTTTTTCACCATTATAACCATATTAAAGATTCCACAACTCAAATTCCTCCTACAAATCAAATTCCAAATGATTCCGGTCCATTCCAACTCAAATTTCAAATTCAAATTGAAAACTTTCATTAATGGAATCTTCAAATTTGGAAACTGAAAATGGAAACTGAAAATGAAAAAATAGTAAACTTGGAAACTGAAAATGGAAACTGGAAACTGAAAATTCAATCTTCAAATTTGTTTATACTGGAAACTAAAAACTGAAAGCAAGGCCCAGCTACTAAAAGCACTTTGTCATTCTCAAACGCGTGCAAGGGAAGCTGAGAACGCGGCGAAGCAAGCCTTTGCAGAGAAGGAGTACATCGTTCAACTGGTATTTAGACAAGCATCACAACTTTTTGCCTACAAGCAATGGTTCCAGCTACTGCAACTAGAGAACTTCTACTATCAGATTAGAAACAAGAAAAATCATTTGGGTTTGTGTTGAAGATGACTCATTTGGGTATATATGTGTGTGATGTAATTGTGCTCAATTTTAATTCAACAATGGAACAACCATTGTTGAAGACTTCATTGTTGAAGAGAAGAAAGAAAGAAGAGAGAAGAGAGAGAGAAGGGAGAAGAGAGACAATGAAAAAAAATATATAAAACTTTGAATAATTAGAAAATTTAGGGGTTGTTTGGCAAAAAAAAATGAATTTATAACGTTTTTTAATGCCTTCACACGCTTAATGCGCGTGTTTAACACGCAATTGTCCAAGTGGAAGATATATACCATTAAAATACGAAAAAAAATCTGAGATAATAGGACCCCCGCAAAGTTCAGTATGCTCAATTGATAATCCGGTCAAAGTTCAGGTATTTTCGTAGGTATTATTCTTTTTTAAATATATAAAATTTAGTTAATAAAACTAGAAGATTCCATGAAACTTAAATTATTTGACTCTTGAAAAAGAAAAGTGACACATAAATTGAGACGAACAAATTATTAGTATTCAGTAGAAATCACATTATTTTTCTAAATATAAAGGACCAAACAGCTTAAAATACATATATTTAAGGACCCATCTTAAACCAACCTCAAACTTAAGTGACCATTTATTAATTTTAATCAAATCTACCACTCAAAACCCCCAAACCCATGTTCTTCCTCCCCCCCTATTACCACATCTTACCGGAAAATCAACCGGCGATACCTAATTTACATTCAAACCTTCTTGTTTGTCCTTAGGCTTTGTATACTGTAAGACTCTCATCTAATATAGATTCTAATTATTTATGCATCTTTGATACTTCATGATATTTTTATTGTTTATTTTGCAAGCTGGTAGGAAACTAGGTGTAATATTTAATTGAGCTCAATGATTGGTATCAGAAATAATTCATTTATTTTATGTGTAAAATTGTAATTGTTCTCGCTCTGTATCAATTTGTTTGTCTGTTTTGATTTAGACACTGGAGTTTAAGAAAGTAAAAAAAGAGTTTTGAATTTTGTGGTATTAAACATGTCATGTGGAGAGTTTGAAGTAAAGAGTTGCTAAAAAAAAGGAAGAGAGTTCTTTTTGGAGTGGATTAAAAGGAAAAGTAAGACAAATGAATTGAAATGGAGGGAGTATTAAAGAACGTAAATGGTGGAGAATAATGTAGAAACTTGTGTTTGGAATTCCTTCCTCTTGCACTCCTGTTACTTCGACAGCTATTTTTCCAGAGTTATTTGTGCATAAAAACTTCATATAGCCTGTACATGCCTCTTGATCTAGGAAGAATAAGTGCATGAGAGTTCCAAGTGTTTGATGTCCCTGTGTGAGACTTCCCTTAAAAAGAAACAAAGAGAGCAAGGCTATGCAAGATGAAATATTTGGCGTTGTATTAGTGACACGGGGCAAAGTGTTAAATGTTAAGTAATTTACTAAATAATTCTAATCATCCAATATTCCAGTTTAATTTCTAGTTATCTTAATATTTATTTGATCTCAAATGCATAAGTTAGAGAACCTGATGGTAAATATCTCACATTTTCTGCAGAAGTAAATTTTTCGTCTACGGAATATATTAATTGTTAGAAAGTGTATTAAGTGTCCTAAAAGCGGGGTGCACTGCTGAGTTTTCTAATGAGACCGATGATATTTTTGATATTCTGGAATACTTATAGATATAAAAGGATTTCTTACTCTGTAATATTTCAGTACTAGCTTGGTACTGAATGCTTACATTGAATTTACATTCTAATTATACCATTTTAAAAAAGGAAGTCTATAGTGTCCTTCTAAAGTCTTATTTCATTATCCCCTGTGTCCTTATCTCTTCCAGAGTTGAAGTCCATCAGTGTTACGGATAATGGAGGATAAAACGCCGAAAGATTCTGAATCAATCAATTCAAATCAGAGGGGTAACAGTAGCCAGAAGAGGGAAAGGGGTTTGCAGATTGAAGGATACTCTCTAGAAGGGATATCAATAGCAGGTCATGAGACGTGCATAATAATTCCCTCACTTAACTTAGCCTTTGATATTGGCAAGTGTCCTCAGCGTGCCATCTCCCAGCAATACCTTTTCATCTCTCATGGCCACATGGACCACATAGGAGGACTACCTATGTATGTTGCCACTCGTTCCCTTTACAGAATGAAGCCTCCTACTATTATTGTACCAAAAGTTATCAAAGAAAGTGTCGAGAAGCTTTTTGAAGCGCACCGATCTATGGATCACTCAGAATTGAACCATACTTTGATTGGTTTGGATGTGGGTAAAAATCTACTTGTATTGATTATATAGTTCTCCTAACGAGTTATTACAAAGTTGAAGTTAACTCTTATTTCACAATTTAAGTGAATACATGTTTGTGCATACACAGGAGAAGAATTCTACTTGAGGAAGGATCTTAAAGTTAGAGCATTTAAGACTTATCATGTCATTCCTAGCCAGGTTGAGTACTTTCCTTAATGCTCTGAGCTTCAATTGCTTATTTTCCCTACCCATGCTTCTTTTTTGCCGGTATAAAGTGGATCTGAAGCACAAAATATGTTTTGTGCTTTGTTCTTTCTACGAGAGGAAGCAGCTGCTACAGTAGGATGTTATGAACTTTGCAGTTTGATATCTTCATATATTAGTGGTGTCTCCTTGAGGTTTTAATCACCTGGTCTTATGGTATTCTACAGGGCTATATAGTATATTCAATGAAGCAGAAGCTTAAGCAAGAATATGTTGGCCTTCCAGGAGATGAGATTAAGAAGTTAAAGTTATCAGGTGTGGAGGTCTGTCGTGATGTCATAATTGAATTGAAATGTATCCGATTGCATGTTTCTTATGGCCGGTTTAATTTCCAACCGAGGTGTCTTGGATTTTTGACACCATTTTCGTTGGATTTCAACTTCTTGTGGTTTGAGAAATTTACTTTTTAACAATGTGTCTGGTCAGCTTGTTCACACCTCGATTATTCCATCTATCTACTACCTTCTACTAGCACAGATACACCTAGCGTTGTCTGTGCTGGAAGTTGAGGAGAAATCACTTAGCGTTGTGTCTGCTGGAAGTTGAACTTTGCTCTCCAAAGTTTTCACCCACTTCTGTTGGCGCACTTGGGTTTGAGAAGTTGTGCACTTGTTTTCATTATTTTCTTGAAAACCTGGATAAGTCATTGCTTCAAAAGTACTTTATTGTGTTTGCTACTACTCTGCATAAACATCCATCAAAATGTGACATTTCATGGGACTAAGTTTTTTTAGTCTTTTGTTGCTTGATCCATAGCTTTTACTTTTAAAAAAAATTGGAATTAGAGTTTTGTAGAGAGTGAAGATGACCGGTTCGATCTAACATAAATGAAAAATGGGAAATTGACTATTCGATTCACTTCTAGAATATCTGAACACTAAAATATGGTGTTGATACAAATAACCGAACCAATAACCCAGTACAAGAACTTAATACATTTTACAACCCCTAGTTGGAAAGGGTTTGAGTAATGCCCAACTTGGAGAAAATGGACTAATTGTGAGGGCCGGGTAGGGCCTTCATAAGAGTATCTGCAAGGGGGCAAGGAAGGCATTTAATGAAGTCAAATTAGCCCATTCAAGGTCCAAGTCACAGACAAAATTTAATCCAACTATATATGCTTCTATGCTTGTCAAATATCGGGGTCTCGACAATGTGAATGGCAGCCTCATTACCACAATGTACAATCTCTTTACATCTTCTTCCCTTTTGCATTTTGGCTGCAAGCTGTACATCTCATTGGTTCTGGTAAACTTCATGATGTTGGAGTGTTCCAATGCTGGGAAAAAACGCCAAAGAATCTTTATACTACAAAAATAACTATTCTCTTTCTTCCTTCTTTGCTTGTTTCTTATATCTTTTCTGTACCAATTAAGGATAAGAATCTCTATGCAATGGGATGACCATGTTTTTCAAAAGCTTTTGGATGAATTTGAGGATATAATCTTCTTTTGACCTTTTTTAATGGCTTATACAGTTTTTCTACTTTTACATTGAGCAATTCCTTTCTGACACAAGTGCACCCTGCACCTGTGCAGCCTTTTGTGGTATATATTCTTGCAAAAGAATGCATCTGCAACAAACTTCCTGCATATCTTATGTATCAGTATGACAAATATTAGCTTCGGTTTTGACAGATCACGTACACTACGACAGCACCTGAAATTGCATTTACAGGAGATACGATGTCAGACTTCATTAATGATTCCGAAAATGTTGATGTTTTGAAGGCAAAAATCCTCATAATGGAGGTAAATTCCCTGTCTGTAACACCTGCCAAAAATGTACCTCGTCTGTAACATGGCCCTCAGTTTCTGTGACTCGTCGTAAGAATATTTTCATAATAAGGTTTATGTGGTTCTTCTACTTCCAGTCTATATCTGATGTATACTATCTGGACTTCTAATGACTCCAGTACAACAACATATTCGGTGTAGTCCCACCAGTGGGGTCTGGAGAGGGTGTTGTATATGCAGTCTTAGCCCTACCTCGTGCAGGTAGAGAGGCTGTTTTGGGTAGACCCTCGGCTCAAGTATTCTGATGACTCCAGTGTCTTTCTTAAATTTTAGCACACACTCCAGGGAGGATGACCTAAGGCATTGTTTTTTTTGGGGGGTGTTTGCCACTCGGTGTCGGGTACCCGCATTGGGACCGCGACTAATCTGGATTCACGTCGCGTAAGGCCCATTTAATGGGGAAGCGACCCTTAACAGTAATTTCTCCATACCCAAGGTTTGAACCCAAGACCTCTGGTTAAGGGTGGAGACTGCATATCTTGTCATCTTCAACTCATGATACTTTCCTGAGTTAGTTTGGTAGGTCTCCTAAGCATTTTCTATATAATCCAACTATATCAAGAGCATGAATTCATCAACTTATGGAGTTGTTTACAGACTACAGTTGGTGACTGGTATGTATAACTTATCCTTATGACGATGACACAATTGGATTAACTAAATATCCCATTAACTTTTACGAATAACTCTCGTTCGGAGTAGTATCATTACTTGTGCTCACTCTTATGTAAATAACATCATAGCTGGTTTAATAAAATTAGCCCTGGGAAGATCTTTTGTTCAATTTGCCTTTTTAACATTACTGGCTCCAGAACATTTAAGTTCTTTGTGATTCTTCTCCAGAGCACTTATGTGGAGGACAAAACGACAGCTGATAACGCAAGAGAATATGGACATACTCATCTTTCTGAGGTAGTTCTTTTTGCATCAATTCCTGATATTCCCTCTTTATTAACCTCAAGATTTTACTAGAAGATTGCATCAATTCCTGATATTCCCTTTTTATTAACTTAAAGATTTTACTGGAAGATTGAAAAAAACAAATCCTGAATGTGTTATAAAATTATTTAGGATCTGATATACTATTTTTTATGCTTTGATGACATCCTACCAGATTATCAATTTCGCAGACATGTTTCAGAACAAAGCAATCCTTTTAATCCACTTTTCAGCCCGCTATCAGTTGGATGTAAGTTGGGCTCTCTCTTCATTTCTCTCAAAAACCAATTAATAGCATATCACTTACTTTTTATCATTTGTTTTACAACATTAGTGCTTTCGTACAGCGTTTTGGAAATGTTAAAATTGTGTTAGGAAAGTATCTTCCTACCAATTCCGTGTTCCTAAGGTTTTGCAATTAATTGATCTCCCCCTAGTAGAGAAAGATACAATTCTAGGACCAACTTGTTTCATTGTACCCTTCTAACTATTTTTTTGCACTTATCAGGTTATTCAGGAGGCTATTTCTGCAATACCTCCGCCTTTGGCAGGCAGAGTTTTTGCGCTTACAGTAGGGTTTTGATGCTGGTCTTGATCTCGTATCAGCTCTGGACATTTCCTTTTTCTTTCCCCTCCTATAATTTGGCTGATTTCTCGAAGAGCAGTTATGATGAAGGAAAATTTTCCTAAGGAAGTTGGCTAGTTATAGTTTAAATTAAGCCAGATCCGGAATCTCTATTTGGGGAAATTATCTGAGTTGTATTTAACCTATATTAGGTGAAATTGAATATTTCTTTTCCAGAATCTCCATTCGAAATGTTTTTTTTTTTTAGGATTATTTCCCCCCCTAATCAACCAATAGCACATTAGGAAACTGTCTCTTTACCTTTACAAGGTAGGGGGTATGCATCGCCCTCCCCAAACCATACTGTGGGATTAAGTGGGTATGTTGTTGAACCAATAGAACATTAGAAATATTGTGTATGTAAAATATTAATCACTTTTTTAAGAACAAACAAATTCGGCTCTGTGGGTGAGGATCTTCTGTTTATAAGAAAACTGGCATCAACTTTGCCCTTACAGAGTCAAGGTTTTGGTAGTCCAAAATAAGGACTAACGTGACGACGGCAGATATTATTTTATGCAGGTGATGACTAGGTTGGAAACTATAATACTGATAGCTAACCATCAATTTCATCAATATATTTTCTTTAAAGAAAAAGAGGAATGGGAGTAATTTTCTTTTTCGAGATGTCAACGCTTAAATTTTCAAGCTTCATAATCAATAAGGGGTCGTTTGATTGGTAGAATAAAGATAATAATCTCTTCAAATTTTATGAGATTATTGTATTTTTGGTGCAATACTAGTGACTTCAAATGAAATTGGGTTATTTTATAGGAGAAATAACATAAACGTACACCTTAATTTACCATATTTATATGAATTTTTGTTCTTACAAAGTAATTACGAAAAATTCTATTAATTATGTATTTTCGTTGGATGTATTGAGAGTTAATTATGTATCTCGACAGAATCAAAATTGAAAAAAATGTATTGGGAGCTAATTATATATCTCTATAAGGAAAAATGTGTTTTCGTTGGATATATTATGAACATCGACAGACTCAAAATCGGAAAAAAAAATATCGGGAACTAATTATATATTTTTACAAAATAAAAAATGTATCCTCGTTAAATTTATCGGGAGTTAATTATATATCTTGACAAATTCAGGATCGAAATTTTCAGTAATTACACAAAATGTCAAAAAAATTTATAATTAAGCTATAAATTATCGGAATTTATATTATTTACCTTTTATAAATGAGTAGCAAATTCTGAGTGCAAGTGTCCAAGGCCAAATGCAGATTCATTAATTAAAAGTCTCATCAAAATTAATGTTTTTCTCATGCGAATAAGGATAAATGATCCTAGTAGTTGGCAGATTTTTATTTAATTATGCAGACAAGAGGACAAATGTGAATGCATTCACATTATCTAAGAATAGTATGGACATATTAATCCATCAAATCGACATCTGAATAAAGCATGACGTGGGAAAAATTAGAAAAATAAACTGAATTAACTAAAAATATGCCTATAGTTTATGGCCATAAGGTCTGATAATGGTTTAAATAAATATACAAGTGGATGAAGCAGAATTGAACTCTAGGCACGAAAAACTCACTTTTTTCACTTATTAAAGTCATGAACAATGATTATACAAGCATAACCCAAAACAAGAAATTAATTGTTAAACATGTGTGAATATGAGAATTGCTGCACAGATTCCAGCATCTCAACTGACAAAATTGAAATACAATTTAAAATTCAAACACACTTCCAAATTATTTTTGTTTAAAGCATGTTTGATATCGAAAACAACTTCTCTATCTCATCTCTGAGACAACGATAAGATCAGCGTACACTCTATCCTCTTTAGACCCTACTTTATGAAAATATACTGAGTATGTTATCATTGTTAAATCGCATTTGATCAAAAAAAAAATTCAAAATAAGTTTTTTTGTTATCAGTCATAAGATTGAATTCTATGTTAAAAGGATTGGCTTGAGACGAATTTCTTGAACAATATGTATTTCTCACATCATGTTTGGTAAGTATGGTGTGCGTAAGCCTTGAAAATTAGTATAATGAAAGTTGTCGAATGATGATTAGTACAATTGGATAGACAATTCCAAATAATTAAATAAAAATCCACTATCTGCTTAATTAATTCTGGTAGCACATAGGAATGGTTTTGCATGGCCCCTGGTTTTAATTAATAATAACCTTTGACTTCCACAAACTCAGTAATAACATAAAAATAAATCATATAATCCGTCCATCTCAGATAGCAATTTTTTTTGTTTTAGTTTGTTTCAAAGCAAATGTCATCTTTTATAATTAAAATAAAAATTATATTAAATTTTTTTTATTTTTTTTTTACTTTTAACGAAATAATTTATAAATATTTAAGATTTATTTTAAATCACAAACTTAAAAGTTTTTTGTCTTTACTTAGCTTATATCATGCATGTCAAATAGTGTACCATAAATTAGGACGGACGGAGAGTGTAATATATTTTATATTATATTTACGTAATTCCATTATATAATGCTCCTCATTTTACAGCTATCAAACAACACCCCACCACCTGGCTGCTACGTACCTATCTTCACCAGCCCCCAACATTTATAGATGTCCATCAAGATTTGAAGCAAATTGCAACACTAGCTCTCAAGTTTAATGAATATTGGGAGGATTTTGCTAAGTAAGACAAGTCTACCTTCAGGTCACTATTATTCTCTTACATCAAAGAAGAAGAAGATGACGAACAAGAAAATGAGAAAGGGATATGAAAAGAGAAAGATGATGATGAGAAAGAGATCAAAGGAGAATATGGTACAAAAGTTGTATGATACTTGCAAGCAAGTGTTTGCAAATGGTAAGGCTGGCTATATTCCTCCTCCCCCAGACATCCAACGACTAACATCGCTACTAGGTATGTACTTTCTCCGTTCATTTCTACTTGTTCAGTATCGACAAATATTCATAAATGTATGTCTACTTTCCCTCACTCATTGTTCCTACGTAGTTGATTAATCAGGATTTTCGTTAAGAGAATCGAAGATTAAGAAAACATAAATACACGTAACGTAACAAGTTTAAAGATTTCAACAACTTAAACCTCTAGTACTGTAATTAAAAAAAAAATATTTCTACATTCAGATCTCAAGTTTAAGTTTTTGAATCTATATATATATATATATATATATTTGCTTTCGTTGGTCTTTTTATTTCATTTCTTGAGATAGGGGTGAAGATCGATGTGACACTTTATCAAGTTCTTAAATGATTTGATTATTTACAAGTGTATGGAATTTAGGAGTCATTAATTAATTTCCTTTATTTGTTGAATGCGTACTTCCTTTCAAATTTCACATCTCACTAAGTGGCTTAATTAATTGATGAGCTAATGACGCTTGTTACATCATGAGCCTAATAAACTTTCTGGACTAATTAGCACCAGATTGTGTTGGTATGTATATATTTCTACTTTGCTTACACATGACATATTAATAATATCTTCATATAATGGCAGATAGGTCTTATTATGTTTGAAATTGAACTTTATACAGTTACAATATTCTAGTGCTAATTTTATATGTACAATTTTAATCTCATATCACTAAGAATTCATTATTCAAATTTTGAATCTTCCTTCGATGAAAATTTTCGAGATGTGATCATACTTTGTTAAGTGAATGATTTAATTAGTTTGCAATTAATTAGCCATTTAAATTCCTCTATTTGTTGACAGCTACTCGATCTCTCTTTAATTCAAATTTTTCACATTCTGCTATATATCAATTAGGTAACTAAAATTGCTACTAATAGTTTAGGAAATCTGAATGAAACGCGTCAAATATAGAGTGGTCTTTAGAGATTGTTGTGCCTTATATAACTTTATACTAACTTATGTCAGATAGTTTGGAACCAAAAGATATCAAGTTTACAGCACCAAGCTTGGAAGCTTCATGTTCAAGTCCTGGAACCAAGGAAGCTCCTCTTGTCACCTACATTAAGCTCCATGAATGCAACAAATTTTCGGTATTATATATATACTCCCTTCGTCTCAATTTAAGTGTCTTTAAGAGAATGCATGCATCCATCTTTCTATATTTAGTAAGTTTTCTAATTATACTCCAATAAGTTTAAGACCACAAGATTTAAATGACTACACATGCATCTTTAGTTCACTAGATTCAAAGTCTTTCTATATTTCTCGGACTCCGTATCCAATCAAACTAAGAAACTTAAATTGGGACGGAAAGAATATATTATCTTGTCCCTTTAATTAATTTTGATCTAATGTGTGTTGGTCCAATATATTGTAATTAATTTTTTTTTATTCTTTTAAATTGTAGATAGGAATCTTTTGTTTGCCACCTTCAGGAGTAATTCCTCTTCATAATCATCCGGGCATGACTGTGTTTTGCAAGCTACTATCAGGAACCATGCACGCCACATCATATGATTGGGTTCAGAATCAACACCAATTTAATAATTGTAAGAAAATACTTTAATTTTGTCGTATATATTTGTGCATTTATTTAAACATGATAATCAAGTACTCAATTTAACCAGGAAACTTACTAATTATTTCACTAATTATGAGAAAAGTTACCTGCGATTATATAGTTTAGGTGATGTAATAATGTAGAACTATTTTACATAGGTGCTATATATTATTTTGTACTCCCTCCCCTCCACTTTGTTTCGCAAAATTGTTACTTAAGACTGTGAGTTTCAATACATCCACCGCAGATATTATGACATATTTATAAACTACAGCTTTTTTAAAAAAGGTTTTCATTTCTTTCTTAAACCTTGGTATAGGCTGCGAGCAGCAGGCACCTGGGTTGAGGCTGGCAAAAGTACATGTTGACGCAGACTTCACAGCACCATGCAATGCTTCAGTGCTATTTCCGGAAGCTGGAGGAAATATGCACACCTTTAAGGCTCTAACACCTTGTATCCTACTAGATGTTTTAGGACCACCTTACTCCGAAGCTGAAGGCCGTCATTGTACACACTATCAACCTTACACTTATGATCACATTAGTTTTTCCGGTATGAAGTAGTTGTTAATCTTGTGGAATGCTACTACTTTCTATATATTGATTGCTGTGTATAATAATTTGTGAATGGAATTGCATGCAGATGTTAAAGAAATAGAGGTGATCAAGGAAGCTGAAACAAGAACATATGCATGGCTTGAAGAACGAAATGAGCAGTTCGTTGTTTTAGGAGGAACATATGATGGTCCTACAATTCAAAGATAAATTAGAGACGGAAAAACTACATTGTATAATCGTTCATTGAAATAACAACAGCAAGCTTTTGTATATTGTATGATATACACAAAATATACATTTTTGATGTAAATATAGTGTGTATTTTTTTATGTATATTTTGGTTAGAGATATCAGAGAACACACAATATTGTGTAAATTAAGATCTCTCTCTCTTATTCAATAAGAATATCAGCTTGTATTCTTGAGTATTGCAGCAGTATACAGCTTATATAGGAACAGTAGTTCCATGAGAAACGTTCTACTTAGGTATTCTATACACATACAAATACACTTATAATAGATATCCTCTAGAGTTGTGTTATTATCCAACTTCATCAGATAACGATGTCTCAATACCCCTCTTGCAAACGGAAGGTAGGTAACCAACTTTAGGTTTGTCCCTTAAGAATTGGAAACGAGTTGATGACAACGACTTGGTGAAGACATCGGCTAGCTGATCTTTGGAAGAGATGAATTGTACAAGTAGGTCCTTCCTTGCCACTTTTTCCCGTACAAAATGGAAATTGTTTGGTACGAGCATGAAACGTAGGATTAATAGATAAGTATGCAGCGCCAACATTGCCGCACCATAAAATAGGAACTTTAGGCAGAGAAACTCCAAGTTCAAATAAGAGTGATTGAATCCAAGTTAGCTCGGCAGCGGCATCAGCTAAAGCTTTATATTCTGATTCTGTTGAAGACCTAGCAACCGTACGTTGCTTCTTTGACGACCAAGACACTAAAGCAGATCCCATGAAGATAGCATAACCACCGGTTGATTTTCGATCATCCAATGAGCCAGCCCAGTCAGCATCTGTAAAGGCTTGAAGAAACTGAGTGTCAGACTTAGGAATAAAGAGACACATATCCTTAGTATGCTGCAAGTATCGTAATATCCTTTTTACAGCAGCCCATTGACTTATAGAAGGATTATGCATATATTGGCACACTTTGTTCACCACAAAGGAAAGATCCGGGCGAGTGAGAGTTAGGTACTGAAGGGCTCCCACAATCTGACGGTATAGAGATGGATCATGAAAAGGAGGACTATCATTTTGGTGAAGTTGCGTAGATGTAGACATAGGTGTCACGATTGGCTTACATTGCTGCATTTTGGCACGTTCCAATAAGCTTGAAATATAGTGATTCTGGGACAAGGCGAGTCCAGTCTGTGTACGTGCAACTTGAATGCCAAGGAAAAGACTCAAGGGACCAAGATCTCTAATAGCGAAGGTAGAACCCAATCGAAGAATAATTGTCTCCAAGAATGTAGAATCACTCCCAGTAAATATTATATCATTGACATACACTAGCATGTAAGCCTTCATTCCATTTGAATTATAGACATAAAGAGAGGCATCTGACTTTGAGCTAGCGAAACCGACGTCCACCAGAAAGCTTAAAAGCTTCAAATACCATGCACGAGGGGCTTGTTTGAGTCCATATAAAGACTTGTGCAACCTGCAAACATGATCAGGGAGATGAGGGTGAATAAAACCAGGAGGTTGAGCCATATATACCTCTTCGCGAAGGTCACCATAAAAAAAAGCGTTCTGAACGTCAAGTTGGCGCAAAGGCCAGTTATGAGATGAAGCAATGGTTAGGATAACTCGGATTGTGGTGGGTTTGACTACTGGACTAAACGTCTCAAAGAAGTCGTTCCCTTCTTGTTGATGAAATCCTTTTGCCACTAATCTGACCTTATATCGTTCAATAATATCGGCTGAATTTTTCTTGATTCGAAAAACCCATTTGCACCCCAAAACATTCATCGAGGGGTTGCGAGGAGCAAGAGACCATGTTTTGTTATGCAAGAGAGCAGTCATTTCACAAGCCATGGCATCACACCACTCCAAATACTTACTAGCAGTAGTGAAGCAAGTTGGTTCACTAGTTGGAGGAGCCGTTGGGGACGACGCAATGGCAAGGTTGGTGGATGGTGGCATATTGTGTAGTTGCATGGTGTGAGTCCTAATAGTCGAATTAGGGATAGAAGGAGGCCTAACGGTGTTTGACGTAGGGGTTTTAGGATTAGTAGAAACAAGAGGAAATGAAGAGAGATCAACAACTAGTGGTATGGACGGAAGAGACGCAGCTATCCGAGAATTAATATGAACTGGAGACGATGGGGCAGGTTGGACTGGATTGATGGCTTGATTTTGAGAGAAATTTGGTGACACTGAGGACGGAGTTGATTTAGGAATGTCGGGTATTATAGGAACATGGGACGCGGGAGGGGAAATAGGTAGTTGAGCAGGGGTTGAGAGCCAAGGAGAGTTAGGTTGGACCGTGTGCGTTGGAGGAGGACCCAATAGTAAATTTGAGAAGAAAGGAAATTGGTCCTCGTCAAAACGCACATGACGGGCCAAATATAACCTGCCCGTCTGTGTATCAAGTCATCTATAACCAAAATATTTCACATTGTAGCCTAGAAAAACACAAGGCGTTGTCCGAAACTCAAACTTATGTTTATTATAAGGACGTAGATAGGGAAAACAAAGACACCCAAATGCTTTAAGAAATCGATAATCAGGAGGACTTTTGTGAACTAATTCAAATGGAGAAAAATCATTATTAGATCAAGAAGGGAGATGATTGATTAAATAGACAGCAGTCTCAAAGGCAAACTGCCAATATTTTGATGGAGTGGAGCTATGCGCCATGAGACTAAGACCGGTTTCAACTTTATGGCGATGCTTTCTTTCTACTTTTCCTTGTTGTTCATGAGTATGGGGACAAAAAAAGTGATGAAAGATTCCATGTTTATTTAAAATTGGAGTTATTGCACGAAATTCGTCGCCACCATCCGTTCGGATAGCCTTTATGGTGGTGTGGAATTGATTTTCAACAAGTGCCTTAAATTAAAGAAAAATAAGTGAAACATCTGATTTCTTAAACAATGGAAAACCCCAAACAAAGTTACTATAATCGTCCACAAAAACAAGAAAGTAACGGTGACTTTCTGAAGAAAGAAAGGGAGATAGTCCCCAAACATCCGCATACAATAATTGTAAAAATGAGGAACTTTTATTGCCACTAATTGAAAGAGTTAATTTGTGCGACTTGCCAAGTTGGCAGGCACTACATGTATTATTCAACTTAAAGCTAGAAAACGGTAAAACATGTTGGTGTAGAACTTGATGAAGAACTCGTTTGTGTGGATAACCCAAGCGAATATGCCAACGATTTTGAGAAGCCTTGACTGAAAGATATGCAGAGGGACGAAATACAAAAGAGAGCTTGAGTGGTAGAGTGTAGAGACCATATTTACTCAGAACGAAAAGGAGAACCCTCTTGGTAGCTTGATCGTTAACAAGAAAATGAGTAGGGTGAAATTCAAAGAAGGCTTTATTATCATAGGCAAAACGCTGGACAGAAAGTAATGTCTTAGTAATGGATGGAACATGAAGAACGTTAGTAAGATAGAAAGATTTATTTGGTGACCGAAAGAAAGAATTACCAGTGTTATGGATAGGTAAACCAGTACCATTTCCAACCTGTAATTGATCTGACCCTTTGTATGGTTCTCCTTGATGAATGTCGGAGAGATCTGGTGTAACATGATGTATTGCTCCAGTGTTCGGGAACCAAGATTGAGTCAATGGAATGGGTGCCTGATGGGAGAGATACGCAGAAGGATTGATCGTGTGACTGTAACGCTGAAAGCATTTGTCGGTTAAGTGGTTGTTTCCATTGCATATTTGGCAGAAAGGCTTGTTGTCAAAATAGTTCTGCAAGGGTTGCCCATTTGAAGTATTTCGAGAGGATGAGAAACGACCACCCCTTCCACCTCTTCCTCTAGAGTTTCATCCACGGCCATGAGAATTAGAGGTATTATTATGAGAACGATCATTGGTGTTAGATCGTTGAGTGAAGTGAGCAGCGGGTTGATCGGTGTGTGGAAAAGGTGATATAGGAGGGAAGATAAGGTGTGTCCATGTATGAACTCATGATTTAGGAGCAAAATATGAAGTTTGGAAAATGTCACGGTTCAGGCCTTGTCGAAAGAGTGGTGACAAGATCCTTAAATTCGGAGCGAAGACCCTTAAAAATATAGGTATTAAGATCTGCAAGGGAGAGAGGTCTACCGGCAGCAGCTAACTCATCAGAAATAAGTTTAGCCTTTTGAAGATATTGGGTGACAGGAAGATCATCTTGCTTAAGGTTTTGAAGGGACATATGGAGATTGAGAATCCGAGTATTGGAGGGGGAAGAGAGGGCCTTTTCTAAAGCATCCCACACTTGTTTGGAGGTAATGAGACTAATAACAAGTGGTAAGATCTCTTCAGAAAGAGAAGACACTAGTAAACTCAATACGAGTTGATCCTGTTGTATCCATTGGTCATGACGGGAATCAATTTTTGGGGTAGATTGTCCTTCGACGATAATATGGGATGGCGGACACGGAAAAGAACCATCAACATATCCCAATAAATTTTGACCACGGAGAAAGGGTAACAATTGAGTTTTCCAAAATAAATAATTGGTAGAAGTTAATTTGATGGAGATAAAATTATAAGCATGGCAAAGAGGGGAGGGAGTAGAGGGAGAGAAAACTATGCAAGAATCCTTCAACTATATGGTTGGTGGATGGTGGCATATTGCGTAGCTGCATGGTGTGAGTTCTAATAGTCGAATTAAGGACAGAAGGAGGCCTAGCGGTGTTTGACGTAGGGGGTTTAGGATTAGTAGAAACAAGAGGAAATGAAGAGAGATCAACAACCAGTGGTATGAATGGAAAAGATGCGGCTATCCGGGAATTAATATGAACTGAAGACGACGGGGCAGGTTGGACTGGATTGATGGCTTGATTTTGAGAGGAATTTGGTGACACTGAGGACAGAGTTGATTTAGGAATGTCGGGTATTATAGGAACATGGGACGCGGGAGGGGAAATAGGTAGTTCAACAGGGGTTGAGAGCCAAGGAGAGTTAGGCTGGACCGTGTGCGTTGGAGGAGGACCCAATAGTGAATTTGAGAAGAAAGAAAACTGGTCCTCGTCAAAACGCACATGAAGGGCCAAATATAACCTGCCCGTCTGTTGATCAAGGCATCTATAACCAAAATATTTCACACTGTAGCCTAGAAAAACACAAGGCGTTGTCCGAAACTCAAACTTATGTTTATTATAAGGACGTAAATAGGGAAAACAAAGACACCCGAATGCTTTAAGAAAGAGATAATCAGGAGGACTTTTGTGAACTAATTCAAATGGAGAAAATCATTATTAGATCGAGAAGGGAGACGATTGATTAAATAGACAGCAGTCTCAAAGGCAAACTGCCAATATTTTGATGGAGTGGAGCTATGCGCCATGAGACTAAGACCGGTTTCAACTATGTGGCGATGCTTTCTTTCTACTTTTCCTTGTTGTTCATGAGTATGGGGACAAGAAAAAGCGATGAAAGATTCCATGTTTATTTAAAATTGGAGTTATTGCACGAAATTCGCCACCACCATCCGTTTGGATAGCCTTTATGGTGGTATGGAATTGATTTTCAAAAAGTGCCTTAACTTGAAGAAAAATAAGTGAAACATATGATTTCTTAAACAATGGAAAACCTCAAACAAAGTTACTATAATCGTCCACAAAAACAAGAAAGTAACGGTGACCTTCTGAAGAAAGAAAGGGAGATAGTCCCCAAACATCCGCATACAATAATTGTAAAAATGAGGAACTTTTATTGCCACTAATTGAAAGAGTTAATTTGTGCGACTTTCCAAGTGGGCAAGCACTACAAGTATTATTCAACTTAGAGCTAGAAAATGGTATAGCATATTGGTGTAGAACTTGATGAAGGACTCGTTTGTGTGGATGACCCAAGCGAATATGCCAACAATTTTGAGAAGCCTTGACTGAAAGATATGCAGAGGGACGAAATGCAGAAAAGAGCTTGAGTGGTAGAGTGTAGAGACTATCTTTACTCAGACCGGATTGGAGAACCCTCTTAGTAGCTTGATCCTTAACAAGAAAATGAGTAGGGTGAAATTCAAAGAAGGCTTTATTATCATAGGCAAAAAGCTGGACAGAAAGTAATGGCTTAGTAAAGGATGGAACATGAAGAACATTAGTAAGATAGAAAGATTTATTTGGTGACCGAAAGAAAGAATTACCAGTGTTGTGGATAGGTAAACCAGTACCATTTCCAACCTGTAATTGATCTGACCCTTTGTATGGTTCTCCTTGATGAATGTTGGAGAGATCTGGTGTAACATGATGTGTTGCTCCAGTGTTCGGGAACCAAGATTGAGTCAATGGAATGGGTGCCTGATGGGAGAGATACGCAGAAGGATTGATCGTGTGATTGTAACGCTGAAAGCATTTGTCGGCTAAGTGGTTGTTTCCATTGCATATTTGGCAGCGAGGCTTGTTGTCAAAATAGTTCTGCAAGGGTTGCCCATTCGAAGTATTTCGAGAGGATGAGAAACAACCACCTCTTCCACCTCTTCCTCTAGAGTTTCTTCCATGGCCACGAGAATTAGAGGTATTATTATGAGAACGATCATTGGTGTTAGATCGTTGAGTGAAGTGAGCAGCGGGTTGATCGGTGTGTGGAAAAGGTGATATAGCGAGGGAAGATAAGGTGTATCCATGTATGAACTTATGATTTAGGAGCAAACTATGAAGTTCGGAAATGTCACGGTTCAGGCCTTGCCGAAAGAGTGGTGACAAGATCCTTAAAGTCGGAGTGAAGACCCTTAAAAATATAGATATTAAGATCTGCAAGGGAGAGAGGTCTACCGGCAGTAGCTAACTCATCAGAAATAAGTTTAGCCTTTTGAAGATATTGGGTGACAGGAAGATCATCTTGCTTAAGGTTTTGAAGGGACATATGGAGATTGAGAATCCGAGTATTGGAGGGGGAAGAGAGGGCTTTTTCTAGAGCATCCCACACTTGTTTGGAGGTAATGAGACCAATAACAAGTGGTAAGGTCTCTTCAGAAAGAGAAGACACAAGTAAACTCAATACGAGTTGATCCTGTTGTATCCATTGGGCATGACGGGAATCAATTTTTGGGGTAGATTGTCCTTCGACGATAATATGGGATGGCGGACACGAAAAAGAACCATCAACATATCCCAATAAATTTTGACCACGGAGAAAGGGTAACAATTGAGTTTTCCAAAATAAATAATTGGTAGAAGTTAATTTGATGGAGATAAAGTGGTGAGCATGGCTAAGAGGGGAGGGAGTAGAGGGAGAGAAAACGTTGACAGAAGAAGCGGTGGTAGAAGAAGAAGTGGCCATGGTGGCTTCTGATACCATATCAGAGAACACACAATATTGTGTAAATTAAGATCTCTCTCTTATTCAATAACAATATCAGTTTGTATTCTTGAGTATTGCAGCAGTATACAGTTTATATAGGAACAGTAGTTCCATGAGAAACGTTTTACTTAGGTATTCTATACACATACAAATATACATATAATAGATATCCTCTAGAGTTGTGTTGTTATCCAACTTATAAGGATGTCCCAATAAGAGAATGTAATTATTTTGATTCATCGGCCAAATATGCAACATGACAAATGCATAATTCTTCTGCTTCTAGTTAAATAGCCGAAATATCTTGCACTCCAATTGGTCGGTTCAGTAGAGGTAAAATGACTGAATTTTAGTCATGTATGTATGTGTCCCTGTCTGAATACAGTTGTATGTGCATAAACATCATTTATGTGTTACGGGACTATGAATTTGATTCAGATGGTGATCCCAAAATTAAATTGTTTTGAAAAATTTATAACTAGCAAATTTAAATTCATAATTTCATAATTACTCAAAATAATAATTTATATTTTATATTTTAGGTCTTTTTTTACCATAAAATATATATACAAATAGATCAACGCTTCTTATTTTTCTCAAATTTATTGAGATAAATAAGGAATGATTTAACCACTACAATTAGGCCATAAATTAAAATTTTAAGATTCATTTTTCGTAAATGATTCTTATTAAATGAATACATACTTTATTTTCATCCGATTAAGTTGATTTTATTATTTTGTTCGAACCCGATTTTGCTACATTCAAAATTATTTAATTCAGAGTGCATTTGGATGTACTTGCAGAGTAATTTTTGGTTGAACTCAATTTTGCTATATATATTTAATTCAGAGTGTCGATTCTGTTATTTAGATTGTAATTAAATATATTTCAGAGTAATTGTAGTGTATTTGTATATGTTGAGTTTATTTATATATTTCAAGTTTATTTTGTATATTTCTTGTGTAGCATATATATACAACAAAATGCAATACACATATATTAATACATATACACATACATTTGCAATTTATAAAATACAATTCTGATACTGTATAAAATACATATCTGGCGTTGTACTATACAATACCTAGAAACTATATACATATACATATACAATATACAAAATACACATCTGTACACTGTGAAAATATAAACAAATACATATGTTGCACACTAAAAGACACAACACAACTCAAATACACACCTGACATTATTGTTCAAAAATACATATACATATACAAGTATAAATGCATTTACATGATCCATATGTATATATATAAAATAAGATTTGCATATATATATACACACACACACAAAAATCAGTACCCACCAATTGAATACATTTATAAGATATACAAGCACGCCGGTTGTTAAAATACATATTGTATACTTCTTCATCATCTTCCTTCGAATCATCTTCAGAAGATTTTTCAACTTCATGACTTGAAATTTTGTTGTTTGCTTCGATTTCTTTTACTTTTTTTTTTTTTTTGGGGGGAACTTTTTTTAATACCTTTTTTTTCCTAATTTCAGCCATATTTTTTGAATCGTTATGATATTCGACCTCACCTCTTCAACACTGAAATTGAAATTTAAAAAATATAAGGAAAATTGGGAAAAAAAAAAAAAAAAGCCAAAGAATCTTTGTACTAAAATAACTATTTTCTTACTTTCGTCCTTCTTTGCTTATTTCTTCTCTTTTCTGTACCAAACAAGGATAAGAATCTATATGCAATGGGATGGCCATGTTTCTTTCAAAAACTTTTGGACGAATTTGAGTATCTAATCCTCTTTTGACCTATGTATGGCTTAAACAGACTGCATGCTTTTACGCTGGGTAATTCCTTTCCGACACAGGTGCAGGCAACCTCTTTTGGTGTGTAATCTTGCACAAGAATGCATCTGCAATGAACTTCCTGCATATCTTATGTATCAAGTACACTGCAACAGCACCTGAAATTGCATTTACAGGAGATACAATGTCAGATCACTTCATTAAGGATTATATTCCAAAAATGTCGATGTTTTGAGGCCAAAAATTCTCATAATGGAGGTAAATTCCGTTTCTAACACCTGCCAAAAATGTTACATTGTGTGTAAGATGAAGCTCAATTTCTGTGACTCTTTGTAGCTATTTTTTTTTCTCTCCCTTGAAAGAACTATTTTCATAATGAGATTTAGTGGTTCTTCTACTTTCGGGCTATATCTAATATATACTACTCATTTGGTCTTCTAATGATCGACTCCACTAGCTTTCTTAAATTTTAACACACACTATAGGGAGGGTGACATACGGGATTGAGGACCACCATTTGATTTTTAACATTCTTACTGCAAATCTTGTCATCATGTTCAACTTATGACACTTTCCTGAGTTAATTTTTAGTAGGTCGTCTCTTAAGATCTTCTGTATAATCCAACTATATCAAGAGCATAAATTCATAAAATTATGGAGTTGTTTACAAAGTTGTTGACTAGTATGTATCACTTATCCTTATGACGACGACACAATTGGATTTACTAGCTAGTCTATTAATCTTTTACTAATAACTTTCGTTTGGAGTAGCATCGTTACTTGTACTCTCACTCTTATGCAAATAATATAATAGCTGCAGTGGGAAGATCTTTTGTTCAATTTGCCTTTTCTATATACTGGTTCCAGACCATTTAAGTTCTTTGTGATTCTTCTGCAGAGAACTTATGTGGAGGACAAAACAACAGCTGATAACGCAAGAAAATATGGGCATACTCATCTGTCTGAGGTAGTTCTTTTTGCATCGATCAATTCCTGGTTTTCCTTTTTTGTTAACCTCAAGATTTTACTAGAACATTGAAAAATAAAATCCTGATTGCGTTATAAAATCATTTAGGAGTCTGATATACTGTAATTCAGATAGGTTACAGAGACCTAACATCCAGAAGAAGAAGAAGAAGTATGTAGAGAAGGAAGAAGAAGAGAAGGGGGAAGAAACTTTAGAGAAACTAAGTGTAATCTTGTATATTGTCACGACCCGAACCGAGGCCCTGGTCGTAACGGGCATCCCGAACCATGAAGGCCCGAGATCCCTTCTAACTTGTAATCATATACACCATTTCATATACAAATAGGAAAATGCGGAAAATACATAATGAACGGAATCATGGTCATGAATCTTAACTCAATTTATAATATAGAAAGTAAAGCCCAACAACAACTAGACAATGTCTGAACCAGTCTGCGAAATCACTACTACATCTGAAAATAACAACTATCTGAAATTGGAACAAGGCCCCCAGTGGACCTAAACCAAAATAAATAACATAATCTGAAATACATAGACCTTCTGGAATAAAGAAGGCTCACCAACTGTACACATCACTGCTCTCTGAAAACTCTACGGCTTAGTAGGACTTCTGAACTGAGCTTTAGACCCTGGGAGGTAGGGGGTCAATACAATTATACTGGTATGCAGAGCAATCCAAAATAACGCTTTTATATAAATAAAATAGTTGAGAGCTAGTTATAAAAACATCATGTATGATATAAATTCAAAAAGCATGGGCATTTTTTTGGATAAATCATAAAACTTTCTGTCAATACAATTCCTGATCTTTGTATTACTTCTGAGTTAGGTGGTACACCCCTACAAGTCTAAAACCCCACGGGCTATATGGAGTCCGACATTGACTCGGTGGGGAAGCCCCCAACCCAAGTGTGCCACAAGAGTTGGAGTGTCCAAGTCTAATACGCCACAGGGCACTAGGCCAGCGTAATATAATGTACCCGGATCGGCAAATCACAGTTTTGGGCAAAGAGTTGTCTGAAACTCGTGCCTTCTTCGGGAGACCACCTAACATCTCTTCGTGCCCAATTTTATCCATTTCTAACACATATCATTCTGAAATCTTAAGTCATGAAAATCTGGTTTCTAAGCTTGTCTGAGTCTATTATGGCATTGTCTATTTTGGTATCATCATACCAAGACTTGCAAGTCGTAATTCTGAGCTATACTGCATTAAGCATAATTCTTTCATTAAAACTCAATAAAGACCACCCAACATTGCAAATAGTATAAGAGATTTCATGTTCCGAAACATAGGTCAAAACTATGCAAGAATCCTTCAAATATATGGTGGTCATGTGCCTTTGGCAAAATCATGCACTCTTTCATTATATGAATATTTTCAACATTTATTAACACAACTACCCTCTCTTTTGAAATCCAAATCGTAATCCAATCATAACACAATTCAAGACATTTTATACCATGCTTTTCAAGGATGCATTCAAAACAATCTATAACATATGATAAGTAAAGGAAAATCAAAACAAGAGAGGGATTTTACATAAGTCATGCTCTCAATTCAATCATCAACCTTAAAACACAAGCATACATATATATACAATTTCAAATCAATGTGGGGGAAGTTCAAAAGACGAAAACAATACCGTCAAGATTTCTAAAACATGAATGTATTCATAAATCTGAAAACCCCTTTCTTAAAATCATGATTTCTATGCCCATGATATTTTAGGAAAACCCCGCGTACCTTAAATTAGAAGCTTTTGATTAACTCTCACGTTAGGGATGCTATACGTATGATTGATGGGTGCTTCTTGTAGCCCTCACAATGGAGATTCCGATTCTTGAAGAATTAAGGAAAAGCTAAGGTTAAATCTTGAGATATTTTGATCTGTGGGTTGAAACCCTAAGAAGTGTTCTTGAGAGAATTTGAGAGAATGAGGGTATAATTTGATTATTAGAGGTTGAATCTCGTGTTATTGGGGCTATTTAAAGGTGGGAAATGACCCAAATACCCCTCTTGGACGCGGAGCTTGACTGCAGGAAATTACACTGGCAGGAATAGGTAGGGCATCGCCTCGCTTATCGCCCTGGCTTACTGTCTCTCATGAAAATGGCTGTAACTTTTCGCTTAGGTATCGAATTTAGGCGAAATTGGTATCGTTGGAAATCTAATTCAAAGAGCTTTCATTTGATATATAGTAGGACCTTTAATTCGTTATATACAAAGAGTTATGGTCGATTGAAGTTGATCCAAGTTCCGATGCTCACTCAAACTCGAACGATAGGAAAACTTTCAACTCGTCCTTGAGTTTGGGGACCTCTATGATCTCAATTCATGCTCAAATAGGTTCCCAAACTACAAAATTGATTAACATGCCAAATTTGCATAGGATTTTTGGCTTTTGGATCATCTACGCATAGAAACGACGATTTTTTGTTCTAGCCCGAAATACGAGGTGTTACATATATTCACTTAATCCTCAATGTACATCAGCATCCCTTATATAGAGGATCTAAACAACTAAAAAACTAACTCCTAGTTGTCAAAACAGTTAACTAACTCACTATTCCTAAAAACAGTTATAACAGAAAAATGGAACAGTTTTATTCTACTGCTTCTAGAAGTTGTACCACCTTTATTTCCTTGTATTCAACACTCTCCCTCAAGCTAGGAAGGTGAGAATATATCACAGATTTCTAGCTTGGAATTAAGATGAACTTTTTGTACGTTGATCAGGCCTTTAGTTAACATATCTGCAGGTTGGTCTTGGGTTGAGATATAATTGGTTGTCATCATCCCCCGAACAATCTTTTCTCTTATAAAGAAACAATCAATGTTAATGTGTTTTGTCCTCTCATGATAAACATGATTTGCGGTTATTTGTATGACAGACTTGCTGTCACTAAACACATCAACAGGTAGCACTGCCTAAATGCCAATCTCTTTCATCAAGCCTAATATCCATACTAACTCAGTTGTGACATCTGCTAGACTTCTAAACTTTGCCTCAGCTGAACTCCTGGAGACCGTAGCTTATTTCTTTGACTTCCAAGATACTATTGATTCTCCAACCTTGACAGATCTTCTAATTTGAGGACAAGATGCCCAATCTGCATCACAATAGGCTCTCACTCTATCATTTGAACTACTAGAAAATAACACACCTTGTCCCGGTTGATTCCTAATATATCTCACAACTCTGAGTGCTGCCTCCATATGTGATTTCTTAGGATCTTGAAGGAATTGACTTAAGGTTTGAATGCTGAAGGCAATGCCAGGTCTTGTCATTGACAAATTTAATAGTTTACCAATCAACTTCGGATAAATAGTTTGGTTTGCTAGTGGATCATCACTGGATTGCATCTGTTTAACATGCTAATCAAACTGTTTAGAAGTTAACTTGATGTTGTAGTCCATAGGCGTAGCAGCAGGTTTAGTTGTTGTTAATCCTAACTCGGATAATAATTCTAATGCATATTTTTTTTGATGCATTAGTATTCCCTTGTCAAATCTCGCAAACTCTATGCCGAGGAAAAACCTCAATTCTCCTAAATCTTTGATTTTGAAGTTTTACTGCAAAGTTATTTTTGTTTCTTCTATTAGTTTCAGGCTATCACCAGTTATTAACATGTCATCAACATATACCAGTACAAGAACAACTCCTTCAGACATCCTTTTAATGTATAGTGATGGATCATACTGACTTTGAGTGAACTGAGACTTTAGCAATGCTTCAGACAGTTTTGTGTTCCATTGTCTAGGTGTTTGCTTTAATCCATACAAGGATTTGAGTAGTATACATGTTGTATTCTCCCTCTGACTAGAAAATACTAAAGGAAACTCCATGTATACTTCATCGGTTAGATCACCATTTAGAAAAGCATTATGCACATCCATTTGTTGCACAAACCATTTTTTTCTTGCAGCAGCAACAAGGACAGTCCTGACTGTTTTCATCTTTACAACATGAGAGAAAGTTTCTTTTTAATCTATGCCTTCTCTTTGACCATAACCCTTTTCTACCAACCTCGCTTTAAACCTCTCAACTTCTCCTATTGCCTTATACTTTGCCTTATATATCCATTTACAAATAATTAGTTTTTTTTCCTTTTGGCGGTGTGACAATATCCCAAGTATGATTGGATTTTAAAGCCTCAACTTCATTCTTCATGGCTTCCACCCACCTAGGGTCTTTACAAGCTTCAGAGTAGCTTGTAGGTTCAGTAACAGATGAAGACTGTACCACACAACTCTTATAAGAAGAAGATAACCTATCATATGAGACATGATTGGCCAGATTATAAGGCACTTTCTTGGTACTCTTGGTGACAAAAAAAGTCATCCATGTAGGTGGTTTTCTCCCTCTTGTTGATCTTCTTTGATCTTGGAGTACAGATGCATATGTTGTTGTCTCCTCAGGTTTAGGTGCAGCCTGTGATTACAGAGGTTCAGGTGCAGCTTGTGACTGTTGTACCTGCTGATCAACCACTACAAAAAAAACTGTGTTTAGCGACGAAATTTACTGACAGACCAAATTTCATCACTATATAGCGACGGATTAGCAACGAATATTTCAACTTGGTCGCAGACATAGCAGTCCATTTTTTTGATATGTTATTAGCAACGAATCAATGACGTAATTATAATTCCTTCACTAAATAATAGTGGAAAAAATTGGCGCCTAAATTTAGTGACAGATTAGCAACGAAATGTTGGTCGCTATGTTAATTATTTCGTAGCAACGGATTTAGCAACAAACTTTTGTCGGTGCCCTTCATTTTATTTTAAAAAAAAAAGTATTTTATTTAGCGACCAATGAAGCCGTCGTAAAATATTAATTTTTATTTTCTAATTAATTATTTTTAGTATAGAAAAGGGGGAAATAGGGTTAGGGTACTAATATTATTCTTGATTTCTTTCACATTCACGCCTCTCACTCTCTCTTAGTCACATCTCCATCTCCGATCTCACATCTCCATCTCCGATCTCACGCCATCTCAGTGCCGAAGATCTCACATCTTCGATCTCCTATCTCCTATCTCACATCTCCATCTCCGATCGAAAATTGAAGGTCAAAACTCAAAAAATTTTAGGTAACCCTTTTTCTCCATCTCATTTGCATGTTCAATTTCTGTTGTTGTTGATAGTATTCTAGTTTCTACTTCATCTTCACTTTTTGTCTAATCTCGATCTTGTCAAATGTCACTGGTATTGCCTCTTGAAAGTTGAATAGCTATTTTTGGTCCATTCTTTGTTATCCTACGCATCAAAACTTGTCCCGTTTTCCCTCACATACTCTCTTCCTTAAAAACACTGTGAATAAAGCAAGAGCTGAGCCATTTTCATCACTCATAACTTTATTTTCTGCTAGTCTTATTCTTTCTCTGAACAACTGAAGGTTTTCACTTTCTGGGGTTCCTCAATAGCCTAAAGAAAATATTTTTATTCTATTTTTTTGCGTGATTAAGTTAGCATGTGGCTCTAGTGTACAAATGATTCTGCTTTTTGAAATGTCATAAAGAAATAACTGTAACTAGTTCTAGCTATTTTCTTGAACAATAGTTCATTTCGTGTAAGTTGAAGACATTCTGGGTATTGTTGTTTGTGTTTTCTCTTAAATAATTTCTTTTGTTGCCTTCAAATTGTACTGCTTTTTTGGTTTTTTTGGAGAGGATGGAGTATCATGCTCGTAGTATAAGTGTAACACCCCGTATTCAAGTACATGTATTGGCGTATTCAAGTACGTGTATTGGTCTTATTTATATGGAATTAATTTTTTTATTTTATTTATACCGGAATTTGTCCGTCGATGGTTCCATACGAAGGTTATTGAATAAGATTTCCAAAAATGGATAAGTTTTGGATATAATCGAGCACGTTCGAAACTATAAAACGGTGGCCGGGATATGGTGAATAGTAAATGTGCAGGAAAATTTCCTGCACACAAACTACTGAGGCCTGCCAGTTTTTTGGGTCAACTTTGAATGATCATAACTCCCTTAATATAATGAACTGGGAGAGCTACGACCTATCAAAAGAAATATATTTGAGTCTTCTTTCCAATTCAATTGGTTTCATCCAAATCCAACGTCTGAGTAAGGAGTTATACTCATTTTACTTTAGCCTCTCAAAACAGATTTTTATGATCAACTTCAAACGATCATAACTCCTTTTACAAGACGAACTGGGTGGCCTACTTTATATGAAATGAAATACCTTTGAATTATCTTTCCAAAGATACCAATTTCACCCAAATCCGATATCGTATCAAAGAGTTATGGTAGATCTACTTTAGCATGTCAAAACAGTTCACCATGGACAGATTCAGATTTACTTAAAATTTTAAGGGCAATATGGTCATTTTCCATCACCTCATGAACGAAAATTGGTCATTATATACATATACTTAGCCTCATATCCATTATTTATCATCCATTATTGAAGAATAAGAAACCCTAGCCAAATTTCAACTCCAATTATCTTGTGATTCAACCGTAGAAAATCCAAATTGATTCCGTAGTTGTGTTCACCGTCTCGAGGGCTTCGAGAAGCACCCCTTATTTGTGCCAACAGGACTTCGAAATCAAAAGGGCCATTTTATGGTAAGGATGTAAATTATGTTGGTGTTATTTATATGGATATGTATATATATGCATGTAAGCATAAGAAGTGTGTTATTTGATTGTTGTTGAAAGATGATTGGAAATGATGTTGGATTATTCTTGTGCATGGTTGGATTATGTTGAATTGTGAAGGGATTTGGTGTGATGATGTGGTATTGAAATGATGATTATATATATATATATATATATATATACACATAAACCTATTGTTCAAGTTGTTTTTTGGAATGCTATGCAAATATTGGTTGTATGGAATTATGGAAGAGAATTGTGGTGTTGGGTTGCTAATACTAGATGCCAAACATTTCATTGTAGATAAGTGATTTGTAAAGGCGGGAAGTTGTGTTGAATTGGTATCCGAATCTACGACGAGGTATGTAAAGCATACTTTAACAATGTTCTTTGGCATGAAAACACCAATGTTCCATCAAGTAAGATTCCGAGGTTGTCCAAAAACATGTATTGTTCTACGTTACCAACGAAGTTGTTTCCATCCTATAAAGTGTCAAAATGTTTCATTGATATACCAAAAGGCTCCTATTTCATTGTTGTGATATTGATGATTCTGAAACACATTGTTGATGTACCAATGAGTCTTTATTACATCGTTATTGTATAGAAGGTCTATTACTTGATTCCTATTGATGTATCATTGTTTCAAAGTATCAAAAATGTGGTGGCGACCGAAATAACAATCTCAAAGATTAATTGAACTAAGTGATGGAAGTTCTCTCTTATCGGGTGGTATCCCAGGGGCATAAGCCTAGCATGGGTTGATCCCTATTTACGTGTTTATGGGTGGTATCCCAGGGGCATAAGCCTAGCATGGGTCGACCCCAGTTGATATGTACTGGAGGCAACCTAATGGTCACAGTACAGTACAGTAATGATTACAAAGATGTTAAGAACGAAGGTAAAGTGATTGAATAAATTCAATGTATAGGTTGTCACAAGTTCTAGTAAGTGTGGTCCACTCCTATTACGATTTATTCACTTGTTTCGGATTTCTATTGAGATCCTATATCATATGTGAATATCTACAGTTTTACATACTCAATACATATTTCGTACTGACATCCCCCACGGGGACCTGCATTTCATGCTGCAGGCACAGGTACCTCAGCTCATACACCGCACAAGTAGGAGTCAGGTCATACAACTATTGTTGGTGAGCTCCAGTTTGCTTCGGAGCTTTCCGAGTCGGTTCCTTATGTTTTGTTATTGTACAGGAGTAATATGTGGGCGGGGGTTTGTCCCGACCCTAGTTATGTCATGTATATCCTAGAGGCTTTGTAGACATAAGGAAGGATAAAGTCATGGAAGTTTATATAGTGATGTTATATCTGTATATGTGGTGGCCCCGACGGCCAAGTATTATATATATATATATTTGTGTGTGTTGTGCTGATACAGGTAATTAGATCCTTCTATATGCAATGAAGTGTTGTCCAAATTTTTGGTGACATGTAAGGAAAAGTACAGGTATTTGAACGGGTTCTCCCGGGCCTTCTCGGCTTCGGGTGCCAGTCCGTCCCGATGGTATTTTGGGGCGTGACAATAAGACTTGATTAGTAATTAATATTATTACTATGTTTAAAATTTGAACTTAATTTTCAATGTGTTACTGTTACTTTGATTGGATTTTTCTATTTTATTTGTGCTAGACCAGTAGCTATTTGCAAGGCATAGTTATACTTATATGTTTCTGTATGATTTGCTTATGTTTGGAAAATATTTGAATGTTAACGGTTTAACCCGATAACCGAACCGATAAGCTGATATCTTAATGGTTCTGAGTGGTTTAGCTTTATTACAAATCGATAATAAGTATGTCAAACCGATAAACTTCAAAACCGAACCAAACCACCACATATGCAGCCCTAAAGGGTTTCTTAAATTTAGTATTCCATAATACTTCTATATCCCACGGAAGCTCTGAAATATATGAGAGAAATAGTTTTAAATTTCAGTAAATAGTAGTAATGATATAAAGAAATTGTGGTCAACGATCTATGGTCCTATGGTACATCTGAATGTATCACATAAATTGAATGACTTGACACTGATGCATCATATACTCATGTAATGCTATCATTCTTTTTGTTGATCATTTATCTAGAATAAAGATAAATGTATTTGAGCGTCTACGTCGATTGCATTGTTTATACTATACTGTTGACAGTTTTCTTTTCAATTCTTTATCTTCTTGAGTGAAAATAATTGAGTTTATGAAACTGGTACCACTTATTAATAAGGAACAATCCATATACTATAAACAAGAAAAAGTAAGCATCTACACACGTAAAGAAAGAAAATAATATTGTTGTTTTAATTTGAAATTAATGTTGCTCCTACACTTTGAGAAAATGTACCTTCAAAACTCAAGGGGTCTTGATCAATAGAAAATTTGGAGAATGAAACAAATCTAAGAAAGACCTTATGCCTAAGAACTTTAATGTTCAAGTTGAAATACTTATTTGAGTCACTTATCTTTCAGGTGTCTTTTTACTGGAATTGGTGTAGTAAAGTTGTAGATTGGTGGTAAAATAAGTGGAGTATTGTATTCAATCAGGTGTGTTTTTAAACTTTGTTTCAACTTTTTCATTTTTCTTGCTAAGCTTGTTGGCTTCTCGATTATGTTTGTAACTTATTTTTGATATTAAGCATGTAGCAATAAATTTGTTGTTAAAATAGAAGTATGTATCACTTTTATCTTATTTTTAAGGTAAACTAGTTTTGTTTTCTACTTTAAGAGCATAAGTTTGAATAATTTAGTGAAACTATTTAAGTGTCAATTGATCAACTTAATTATGCTTTCTTTGCTAACTAGTTCTTTATCTAGAGTCTGATCATACATTATCACTAATTAAGATTTCCAACAAGGTTAATTATTAATTAAGACTAATTGTCGTGTTTCTTATTAAGTTGATTAATTAGCACTGATTATCTTTTTTTTATTTCAACCTTAATAGGAAGATGAATAATCTAGAGCGTAGTTGGATGTATGAGAGGTTAGATGGCCGAGGGGGTTTATACTCTAGATTTGTAACCGGGGTGGATGAATTTATTCAATTTGCATGTTCTCAACCAAATCGTATGAGTGGTGACAAAGTTAGATGTCCATGTGCAAAATGTCAGAACTATAAATTCATGGATGTTGAAACTGTTAAATGTCACCTTTATCAATCTGGATTTATTGAGAACTATTTTATTTGGAAGCATCAAGGGGAAAGAGATGATATAAGTGGGACTTCTTATGGTAATGCATTGCATGGTGGTGGTCAACCTGCATTCGGAGATAATCCATACCGACAAATGATTTTGGATGCAGCTGGTCCCAACTTTTCTCAGGGTTCAAGCTGGCAATCTTATAGAAATAGTGAACTCGGGTCATCTCATCCTTTTCAACATTCAATGGAGGAAGATCCTAATCCCGTGTCCAAAAAAGTTTATGATTTGCTAGATGTTGTTGATGCAGAATTATATCCCGGTTCATCCCTCTCTCAACTTGCAGTTGTCTCTCAAATGTTGAATATTAAAATGGCAATAATATATCGCAGAGAGGCTATAACCAAATGATGCAATTGCTTAAAGAGTCTTTACCTGAAGATAACATCATGCTTGATAGTTATTATCAGACGAAGATGTTAGTGTGTAGCTTGGGTTTGCCAGTTGAAAAGATTGATTATTGTGAATCAGGATGTATGTTGTATTAGGGTGATGATGATGAACACCTTACATCTTGTAAATTTTGTAGCAAGCCAAGGTATAAGCGTTGTGTTGGCTCTCGTAAGAGGAAATTGGTCCCTTACAAGAGAATGTATTATTTTTCTTTGATTTCGAGATTGCAAAGATTATATGCATCTCATGCTACAGCTGCTGACATGAGATGGCATCATGATCATAAAAAAAAGATGGTGTGATGCGCCATCCATCAGATTCTGAGGCTTAGAAGCACTTCAATGAAACTCATCCCTTTTTTGCCGCTGAACCAAGAAATGTCAGGTTGGGGTTATGTACAGATGGTTTTCAACCATTTAATCAGTCTGGAAGAAAATATTTTTTGTGGCCAGTGATTGTCACTCCATACAATTTACCTCCAGGAATGTGCATGAAAGAGGCTTATATGTTCTTAACAATCATTGTTCCAGGTCCCAGCAATCCCAAACATAAAATTGATGTTTATCTGCAACCCCTAATAAAGGAATTGACCTTGTTGTTGGAGATAGGTGTGAAATCATTTGACATCTCAAAAAAGCAAAACTTTCAATTAAGGGCAGCTTTGATGTGGACAATTAGTGACTTTCCTGCATATTCTAGGTTATCGGGATGGAGTATTACGGGTAAATTAGCATGTCCTTATTGTATGGAGGAAACACAATCTTTTTTTTGCAGCATGGAAGAAAACAATCCTAGTTTGATTGCCACAGAATGTTCCTTGACCAACATCACCCATTTAGAAGAGATCGAAAGAACTTTCTTAAAGGCCAGATTGTCAAAAGACCTCCCCCAACAAATAGAACAGGAGAGAAAATTTTGGACCAGATTTGTAATTTAGGGATAAAAAATGTTACAGAGTTAGATGCAGAACAAGTTAATAAAATAATATGTAAGACATGTGGGTGGAAAAAGCGAAGCATCTTTTGGGATTTGTCATACTGGAGTTCTAACATGATTCGACGTAATCTTGATGTGATGCATATTGAGAAAAACTTCTTTGATAATGTATTTAACACTGTTCTTAATTTTGATGACAAAACCAAAGATAATCCACAATCACGGTTAGATACGACAAAGTATTGTGATCGACCTCAATTGGGAAAGGATAGTAATGGACAATATCCAAAAGTTGTTTATACATTAGACAAGGAAGCAAGAGCGATCTTGTTTAATTGGGTGAAAGGCTTAAAGTTTCCATATGGGTATGTTTCAAATTTGGGTAGGTTTCCAGACACAGATGCGAAAAGGTTATTTGGAATGAAGAGTCACGATTGGCATGTATTCATGCAACGACTAATGCCTATTGCTTTTCGTGAACTACTTCATAGTAATGTGTGGCAGGCACTTACAGAATTGAACTTATTTTTTAAGGATCTTACTTCGACCACTCTTCGAGTGGATGATATGGTGAGATTAGAGAGAGATATTCCATAAATTTTGTGCAAATTGAAACGTATATTTCCTCCTGGGTTCTTTGACTCAATGGAACATCTTCCTGTGCACCTTTCATATGAAGCAAGGGTTGCTGGACCTGTGCAATATCGATGGATGTATCCTTATGAAAGGTAAATATGTAACTCTATGTCAAACTTGTGACGGTTAATTAATACATAACCTTCCAAAACATAATGTTACATCTTTTTCTGTATATAGGTACTTGGAAACTCTTAAAAAGATGATTGGGAATAAAGCTAGTGTTGAGGGTTCCATTTGTGAAGCGTACTTGATGATGGAGTCAACACAATTATTTTCTCATTATTTTGAACCTCATGTCATGTCACGAAATCATAATGTGGATCGTAATGACGATGGTGGTGTTGTGGAAGATCTTAACGGAAATATTTCAATATTCTCCCATCCAGGTCGACTTTGGGGAGAAGCAAAGAAAAGAGATTTAACCTTAGATGAAATCAAGGCGGCCCAAACTTATATTTTACTAAATTGTGAGGAGGTTGAGCCATTTGTGAGGTAACCAAATTCTCTTAATAATAATAAAATCTATTCTTATATCGTGACTTCTCATATTTAAATTAATTTGTTGCAATGAAGTATGTACCTGCAACATTTGGAAGAAGAATTTCCGAATCTCTCTCAAAGTGAAATAGACGAGAGCCTTGAAGAAAATTTTGCTATATGATTCAAGGGATATGTAAGATTTAAATAAATATTAACTTTCATATAATGATGCATGTACTTAAATTGGCTTCTCGTGTTTAACTAGATCTTTGTTTTTTTAAATAGGCTCGGTGCAATCCCATTGAAAATGAATACTTGCGTAGTCTTGCTCGTGGACCATTAATAGGAGCTACATCCCATTCAGTTTATTTTGTTAACGGATATAAATTTCACACATAATGTCATGGTAGCATGAGATCAACAATGAATAGTGGAGTTTGTATCTCGGATCCAAATTTTGAAGATTATTATGGGCGGATAAAAGAGATCATACAAGTGGAATACCGTGAAGCACCTTTAAAGCAAACTGTGTTATTCAAATGCGAATGGTTTGACCCAACAATAGATGTCGGTGTTAAGAAGCATGATCGGTACAAATTGATTGAAATTAACCATCGTCGTCGGTATAAAAAGTATGAGCCTTTTATTCTTGTAATGCAAGCAACGCAAGTATGTTATGTACCTTATCCAAGCAAAAAAAAGGACAAGAAAGATTGGCTAGCTGTATTGAAGGTCAAACCTCGAAATGTTATTGAATTACCAGTTGAGAAAGTGGTGATAACTTCAGAACTGAATGTTCCTTTTCAAGTAGAAGAAGTTGAAGTCCATGAGATAGATATGTCTGTTTCTGTAGATGAAGATATTCTATTGAATGATCCAAATGGGGGTGTACTTGAAATGAATGAACCTATTAATGATGGTTTATTTGAAGAGCATCATGAAATTCAAGATGGATCTACAAAAGAAGAATATGAAACTGAGGAAACTGAGGAGGAGGATGAAGAGGAAGAGTTTGAAGAAGACATAGATAGTGAATAGAGTTTGATAAATATCTGCTATTTTAGCTTTGTTGTATTTTATTTTTAGTAAGAAACTACGAAATCTGCTATTTTAGCTTTGTTGTAGTTTGTTTTTAGTTACAAACATAGACTGTGCCAAGTGCTTCAAAAAATGTGTTATTTTAGCTTTGTTGTATTTTGTTTTTACTAATTTTTCTCTAAGATATCATCATTTTATTATTTTTTATTTCCTTTTAATAATCTACTAATTTTTCATATCGCATCATTTTAATTTAATTTTTAATAGTGCTAATCTAATGACACCGTTATTTTTTTCAGATATGACTCGAGGTGGATATCGTGCCGGCAAGTCCACAGGCAGGACTAAGGCTGCAAATCGTGCAAAAATTCCTTCTATTCTAGCTCCAGTGATTGAACAGGATGATACAAGTTCCATTCCTACCATGCCACCCGATCAAACACCGGTCATTTCTGAGACATCTTCTATTTCACCTAACCAAAGCATTCCAACAGGAAAGAATATGAATGCTCAAAGAAACACAGCATTTGAGGCAACATCTAGTCAGAGAAATGTATCTGCTTCAGGTGATTCCAGTTGTAACAATGCCCGGACCCTTATTTTTCTGACTTCTTCAGGGTTAGTACCTACTACTTATATGTTTGTTGTTTTTGTGTTTACTGTTGTTGTACATAAATATTGTGTAGTGTTATTGGTGTTGAATTTGATATTGTACAGGTTGGAACCATCTTTCAAATGCTCCAGTTCCATTACATTGTCTTTCAAAAGTGAATTTGATCCTAATGGGATCAACTGGAAAGGTGTCTCACAAGATGTCAAATATGGTTATTTTGGAGAATTCAAGGTATGTTTTTTAAGATCATAATCAATAGAAATTGTTTGAGTTTGCAGTTTACACTTAATTATATTACTTTAAACTGAATTTCAGAAGAATTTCTATTAGGATGCTTCCGTTAGTGAAGTTGTGGTGAAGCAACAATGGATTAAGAAGGCTGCATTATGCTACAAGAATTTCATTTCCAATATAAAGAAGCATAGAGCTACAGTTCAACCGGAATTTGTAAATGACCATGTGTGGGAAAAGTGGATGGAACTTTGACAAAGTGATGACTGTGTTAAGAAGTCTGAGATAAATTCAAAGAATCATTGTGGTGGACAGGAAGTAGCTGTTGGGACACACACAGGTGGCTCTATCACATCTAGAGAGCACCAAAAAAAACTTGTAAGTATATATTTCATGAAAATTGTCTGCTGCTACGTATCTTGAAATAGTTGATTAGTTTTCAGCCGTTTCTTCTCTGTTTTAGTAGCTATGGTTGTGTCTAAAGTGCATAGCAAGAAGCTGGTCATGTGGTGCTACTTTGTTTGGGTTGCTGCTATGCTCTTTTAGCTGTTGACATGCTAGTTTTTCCTCTTTATTTTGGCGTTTTATGTGATGCTCTGGTCTGCTGCTACGTACCTTGAAATAGCTGATTAGTTTTCAGTCGTTACTTGGTCGTTTTAGTAGCTATGGTTGTGTCTAAAGTACATAGCAAGCAGCTGGTCGTGGTGCTTCCTTGTTTGGGCTGCTGCTATGCTGTTTTAGGTGTTGATATGCTAGTTTTTCCTTTTTATTTTGGTCCTATTTGTGATGCTCTGGTCTGCTGCTACGTACCTTCAAATAGTTTATTATTTTTCAGTCATTTCTTTGCCATTGTAGTAGCTACGGTTGTGTCTAAAGTGCATAGCAAGCAGCTGGTCGTGATGCTACTTTGTTTGGGCTGCTGCTATGCCCTTTTGGCTGTTGATATGATCTATATGTGCATTCAGTTCTCACAAGATACAAATTTATTGAATTCATGTTGTATGCTTTAAGATATTACCGAAAGAAAAATCTTTGGACGTCATCCTTACCATTCTCAAAAACAAATAAATCTTTGGACTATTTGGTATTTGTCTAAATAATAAAGTTTACTACTCATGCTTTTTTTAATGACAATCCTTGAATTGTTGAATTCCATGTTAAATGATTTATGATAAGAGCAACCTTTTGCTTACGTCAAGAGTTACATGGTTGTCTTCTTGTTGGTCTTTACCACTTGTCGAGTATTGTTGACAGCTATGTTTGTTTTTCTTTTTGAAGGCTGAAGGAGCTATGGTTAGTTAAGCTTTGATTTTTAAATAGAACCATAAGAATAAGTAACTTGTTTGTGTTGATTCTGATTTGTTACAATAATTGTTGCTGGAAATTTTTGCTGCTGCTGAATATTTCTGTTATTGGAGTTGCTGCTAATTTTCTTCTATGTTTCCAGCAAGCAGCTGCAATGACAGCTATGTTAGTTTTTCTTTTGGGGGGGCTAAAAGATCCATACATAGATTAATTATACATTCTCAAATGAGAACTGTGAGTATTTCAGTGTCAAGCATATAAGAAATTGAATCTTTACTTGTGTTGTTCAGATTCCAAGTTTGATGTTCCTATTTCTTTCTTCCTTACCCTTGTCATACAGAAACTCCAAAGAATGAATAATGTAGTTGAGACTCTATCATTCCTTATTGCAATATCCTTCTTCTCATCTTTATTAAAAGGTGTTGTATTATGTTGCATGTCTGAAGTTGAAATTCTGATTCTGTAATTTCTTTACTGTGATGTTTGGAATTTTGTTTTTATCCATTATGAGAAATGTCCTTGTCTGCCTTTGGTAGTGCCTGAAAGGAATGTAAAGTTAGTAGTTGTGTACCTGCAAAACAATGAATATGGTTAGCTAAAAAATTTGCCAGCAAGTTTCCTTCTATGTAGGTATGAGCCACTTCGACCAAGTTATGAGCCATTAACATCTTTATTTTCTTTATATCCATCGCAATGGTCCATGTCACCTCCCCAACGCCATGAATAATTTTGTTGACAGTGAGGGAATTTGTCTCAATCATCAAAGGTGTTAACCTATTATTAAGACATTGTTGTAGTGCATATCTTGTTTGTTACTATAATTGTTGCTGGAAATTATTGCTGTTGTTGAATGTTTTCTGTTATTGCAGCTGCTTCTAGTTTTATGCTATTTTTTCAGCAAGCAGTTGCTGCTATTTTTTCTGCAAGCAGCTGCTGCTATGCCACTTTGTTTTGCAGCTATATTTCCTGCTAGTTTCTCTTATTTTTTCTCTTTGTTTTGCTACTATGCCAAGATGTTTGGTGATATTTTTTTGCTTAGAATAGGACAAAGAAACTTGATGGTGTGTCATGATTCTCTTTTGGTTTACTGCTAATATACGTTGGTCTCATTCTAAATACCTGGAAATTCTGTATAGGCTCAAAATAGGTCGAGATCCAACTCCAAGTGAGTTACATTTGCACGTCCATACACATAATCATGATGGAAAATCTTTTGTTGGTGAGCGTTCCCGACTTCTACATGTAAGTCCATAACTTACATCTAACTATATGATACTCATCTCTTATTTTTCTTTTGTATTGACATGAACTTGAGTCTATTTTAATAACTTCACTTGTTACAGGAAAGGTATGAAGAAATTGTACGAAAAAAAGTACATCTGAAATTGACCAATTGGAGACATATTATGAAGCTGCGGGAGGAGCAATGAAGAAAATACTATTTGGTCTTGGATCTGAAGCTGCCAGTTACTTTGGGAAAAAACTTTGTACCTATAATGCTTCTACATCATCAGTACCACCTTCGATTTCTATACCGACAACAAATATGGGGGAATTTGTGAAGCAATTGATTCCGGCCCTTACTACTCATTTTCTTCCGATAGTTATTGAGCGTCTTGGTGGTATTAGGGTACAAGAAGGGGTCGTGCTTGATCCTCCTCCTACTAATGATGATGATGACAACGTTGATTCGTAGCTTCATATTGTTCGTAGTCCATGATCGTTGCACTAATTTTTGATAGACTATTTTGATATTAGTTTATGTTTGACAAAATATTTGAAATTGTGGGTGGTGGACACAATTGTTGTGAATTTTGCTATCTACTTGAATGTTGGATATTTAATCGTTTTATAATTTACGTGTTTCAACTATTTTCTTATAAAATTATTAGCGACAAAAAATTAGTAAGTAACTTTTCTCGTTGCTACTGAAAAACTTTAGGGACGGATTAATTTAGTTGCTAAAGACGGCTGCAATTAGCGACAAAAAATTAGTGACTAACATCAGTCGTAGCTACTGAAAAACTTTAGCGATGGATAAATTTGGTTGCTAAATACGGCTACTCAGTCGACCAAATTATGTTGCAACGGATCAACGACAAAATATTCTGTCGTAAATTAAGCCACGACCAAAATAAATTTTGGGAATAGCAACGCTATAGCAACGGAAATGTACATCAGTAATATCAACAACCAAACTATTTCGTCGCTAATTGGTCACAAATTTTGCGACGGAATTCAAATTTTTGTCACTATGAGGTTAGCAACGAGCAATATAGAGACATAACATTTTTTGTTGCTATTCCATCGCTATTTCTATTTAGCGACGGATTTTCATATGATAGCGACGAATATGTCGTGTCGCTAAATGCTATTTTTTTTGTAGTGAACAGACCTTGTTAACTCCTGAGATGGAGCCTCAGTTGAGACCTACATATGTGGCATGCCCTCATTTACTACTAGATGTAGATCCTCCAAAGGAAACATATAATGTGGTGACTGAGTCTGACCCTCTGTAAGTTTAAAAGAAAATACATCCTTTCTAAATGACACATCTCTACCGACAGAGAAAGTATGATCAAACAAATCATACAATACATATCCTTTTTACGTGCTAGAATAACCCATTAGTATGGTTGTCTTTGTTCTTTTCATAAGTTTATTCGGTTTATTTAGCTCTTTAGCATAGCACAAACCCAATTACTCTCAGATGTTCACATGTTGCTTTCTTATCATACAGTCTCTCATAAGGAGTCTGAAACTCAGTGACTAAACTAGGCAACCTATTGGTAATATTCACTGCAGCTAGTACACAATATCCCCAAAACTTGATAGAAATTTCAGCTTGAAACCTCAAAGCTCTTGTTACTTCTAGAATGTGTCTATGCTTTCTCTCAGCCACACCATTTTGCTGAGGAGAATAAGCACATGTTGTCTGATGAATGATTCCATTCAACCTAAATAAGTTCTGACATAATGTATTGACAAACTCCGTACCATTATCAGACCTGATTATTCTAATAGTCTTGTCAAACTGAGTCTTAACGTAGGCAAGAAACTGTTGAATCTAGACATACATATCTGATTTAAGATTCAACAAAAATACCCAAGTAAACCTTGCAAAATCATCAACAATAGTCCAAAAATATCTACTTTCATTCATAGTTGATACTTTGTAAGGCCCCCATACATCCATGTGCACAAGATCAAAACAACATAAAGTTTGAATATTACTTGACTGAAAAGGTAATCTAGTTTGCTTAGCACTAGGACAAATAGTGCATTTCTTTATCCTATCCTCTACTAGTTGAGAACCTTGAGATACTATTCTTTGCATTACACTAGTAGAAGCATGTCCGAGCCTTTTATGCCACAAATCTACTTCAACTTGAGCTTTCTTCACAGTGTCTTCGGCAGATACTTGATTTGCTACTGTCACTTCTTTATTAGACTGATCAACTAATAGATGAATTAAAGACCTACATCAAGCTTACCAATCCCCCTCACCTTTTCAGTACAAAGATCCTGAAAACACACAAAAAACATGGAAAAAGTTCACTGAGCATTATATTGCCATTCCTTAGTTACTTGTGACACTAACAAAAGACTACATGTAAACTGAGGAATATGATACACATTTGTAAAATTATTTCCTTCTGATAGGCTACTAGTTCCCACATGTGTGACCATAGGTTTATCACCATTAGGTAGATACATTTTCCTTGGTTTTTGCAACTGAGTTACAGATTTGTCAAGTAATAACTCTAAATCACCAGCCATATGATTTGTAGCTCCAGTGTCAATAATCCATTTTTGAGACTCAAAAGAAGCTAAAAAGGCACTAATACTTGCACAAGGTACATTTGTTGCATCATTAGAAGTACTGGTTGTGTTATTCTTGTTGATCATCTGCAAGATTAGCTCATATTGCTCTTTAGTGAAAGTTGCAGTTCTCATCTTACTCAGCTGAGCCATTTGATTTTTTGTATCACCTTGATGTCCTGCAACATGAGAATAGCCTTTTTGTATGGATACAAGTTTTGAGTTGGAATATTGCCCTGCATACTGATTACATCTACCTTTCTCTTATAGAAAATCTTGAGAATTCAGAGATACATTGTAGGCTGTATGACCCTTCAGTTCTCCACTTCTTCTTGAACTTGTTATCTTGAGGGTAACTAACTAGCTTCCAACAATTTTCCCTGCAATGCCCTTTGAGTTTGCAGAAATCACACTGAAGGTTATTATTTTTCTTGAATTTCTGATTCTGATTTTCACCTAGTCCACCTCCATTTCTTGTATACATAGCCATTTCAATATTTCTACCAGCAACTACAGGACCACCCCCTAGAATTCCGGCTTGATTAGCCACAGACTTGTGACTTTCATCACTGATAATCATTACGTAAGCTTGGTTTATAGTAGGTAGAGGGGTCATTAGTAGAATCTGACTCCTTGATTGTGTGTAGGTTTCATTCAACCCCATTAAAAACTGAAATAATTTTAACTTCTGAATATGTAGAACATATCTCTTGAATTTTTCACATTAACATCCAGGTGCAGGCACAAGGGCCTCAAAATCTTCCTACAAGTCTTTAAGCTTTGAGAAGTAACTAGTAAGAAGATATAGAAGCAATTCCTTGGTATAGTGTTACAATCTCTTTGTTCAGATTAAGTGTTCTAGCACCATCAATTTTGTTAAACCTCTCATACAATTCATTCCACACAATACTATCCGTCGAGGCATACATTATTCCACCAAGCAATTCTTTAGAGACAGAGCTCATTATCCAAGATAAAAGACAATGGCGTTCACCCTCTCCCAGTGACTTCCCATTTCAATAGAAAACTAATTTAGCACAGGTTCATCTACCATTCCCAACTTATTTCGTCCTAACAGTGCTATACACATAGATCTAAACCAAATTGAAAAGTTTTCAACACCTGTTAACTGAAACAAAATAATCTGAATACCACTTACATTAGATGGACTCAAGAAAGGAGGATGATTGTAGTCCAGCATATTAGGAGATTCCAGTTTCGACATCTTCATTTCCATTCACCATTGTTGCAGACTTTGATTAACCTTGGAATCTTGATTCAAGAACCCCTATGATTTCCAGAATTGAACCGCGCACACACCAATTGAATGAATTGAACGCAATACAGTTTACAGACCCTCTAGTGTGTGGCTCTGATACCATGTAATTCAGCTAGGTTACAGATACCTAGCATTCAGAAAAAAGAAGAAGTATGTTGAGAAGGAAGAAGAAGAGAGGGGGGAAGAAACTTTAGAGAAACTGAGTGTAATCTTATATATTCATGTACATAAGCATTCCTTATATAGAGGAGCTAAACAACTAACAAACTAACTCCCAGTTGTCAAAACAGTTAACTCACTATTCCTAAAAACAATTATAACAGAAAAATGGAACAACTTTATTCTACTTCTTCTAGAAGTTGTACCAGCTTTATTTCCTTGTATTCAACATATACTATTCTTAATTTATGCTTTGATGGCATCCTACCAAATTATCAATTTTTCAAACATGTTTCGGAACAAAACAATCTTTTTAATCCACTTTTCAGCCCGCTATCACTTGGATGTAAGTTTGGTCTCTATCTCTCTCTTCATTCTCTCAAAAACCAATTAACCGCATATCACAATTTTTTTCATTTATTTTTACAACATCAGTGCTCTCGTACATTGTTTTGGAACCTTTAAAGTGTGTTAGAAGCTAGCTTGTTATAGTTTAAAATTAGACCAGATCTAGAATCTTTATTTTGGGAAATCTGAGTTGTATTTGACTTTATTTGGTGAAATTGATTATTTTTCACAGAATCTTCATTCGAAAGGTTTCTTTTTCGTAATGAACGTTTAGCACATTTATAAACTATCTCTTTACCTTTAAGGGGTTAGCCGAAACTGAAATATCATAAGGATTTGTATACACCACCCTCTCTGACCCTACTTGTGGGTTTAACTGGGTACGTTGCTGAACCAATAGCACATTAGAAATGTTGTGTATGTGAAAAAGAGTCCGGAGCCAAAAGGGCTCTTTTTTTATCAAAAATTCCAAAAGGGACACTTACTTTCGAAAAAAAAACAAAACGGACAAAATGCTGCGGGCCCAGCGACATACAAGTCGCCCGGGGCCCAGCGACTTACAAGTCGCCCGGGGCCCAGCGACTTACAAGTCGCTCGGGGCCGCAAGTGTTCACTGTTCACCTCCTCCTTTTTTTTGGTTCCCATCCTTAACATCATTATTTTTACTCCTTTCTTTTCTCTTTCATTTTGATCGAGAACAATAATACTCACCCGCTCAAAGATTCCACACTACATAGACCATTCACATATACTCAATTTTTCCTTTTCTTGGTGGGAGCAACAGAAAAGAATAGAGAACATTGCATCATCTTTCTTTTTCTCCAACGATCGGAAAACATAAACACAAATAATTCTTCATTTTCATCACTTCACAATTCCACTCTCAAGCACACAATGTATTTAAATAATTTAAGTTGCTAACTATTGTAATTTATTATATTTTTTTATGTAATTTTCAAATTAATATACGTTACTTTTCTTATCCAAATTTTTGTGGCATTGATAGTCAATTATATTTTAAAAATAATTTAAGTTTTTAATTATTGTGATTTATAATACTTTCTTCTATTATTTACAGTACTTTTTATTTCATTTTCAAATAATATATGTTACTTTATATCTTCTTCTGTCCCGTCTCAATTTATATGACACTAATATAATTTTGATAGTCAATCAAATATTTTATGTTGATATATCATTTTGTTATTCTTATTTTTCTAATACATAATGACTTATAATAAGGAGTGATATAGTAAAATCCTCGTTCGAAAGACGAAAATTTAATTTAAAACATTAAGAGTTAATTTCGCATTTTATGTCTATTTTATTTTTTATTAAATATTATTTATTTTCTTAATACCTAGATGACTCATAATAATTAATTAAGAGCGATTGATTATTTATTACTATAAAAATTAATATAATTTTATCATATCCAATAGTAATCATCGATAATTTACCGGAATAGTATATTAATTAAATATGTGATGCTATATTTACATATGCAAAATATGATATTATTAAACATTATTGAATAGTGCATTATATTTATCTTTCATAATAATAAAATTGTTCTATATATTTTTCTTTATTTCTTTTTAACTTGATACATATTGACCCAACACAAATTCTAAGAAAACATTCATTAGAAATTTATTTTATTAAATTAAATTTATTAATTTTGTACTTTAAAAATTTAAAGTTAAGTTTAAATATTAGTATTTCTATATAAGAAAAAAATAATTTTAAAATTTAAACTTACTAAAATAAATAAATAAATAAAATATTAATTTTTTATATAAAAGTCAATTAAAATAATAAAATTGATTTACTTTAAATATTTAGTTGCAATTAATTAAGATAATTTTTTATTTTGTCATAATTTATGCTGCACCGATAAAATTTTGAGAGTTGAATAGAACTTTTATATATTTTTAAAAAGTATTTTAACTTGTTAATTATTGTGATTTATAATAATTTTTACGTAATTATCAAATAATATATTTACTCCTTGTGTCCCAATTTATGTGGCTTCGATACAATTTTGAGAGTCAACTAAAATTTGATATATCTTTTAAATATTTTAAATTGTTAATTATTATGATTTGCAGTACTTTTTATTTTATCTCAATTTATGTGGCATTGCTAAAATAATGAGAGTCAATAAAAATTTTATATGTCTTTTAAATATTTTAAGTTATTAATTATTGTGATTTGTGATAATAAATTAGTTTTGAACATGATAGCCAATTAACAAAAAAAAATTTACTTCCTATATGTAGTTATAGTTAATTAATATAAATTAATAGAATATATTAAATATTTAAATCATTATGATGAAACAATGAAATTATTATATATTGAGGCATGGTATGTAATTAAGTGAGAGTAGAGGGGGTTTTTTGGTAAGATTCAATAAATTTCTATATGTCTTTTAAATATTTTAAGTTACTATTAATTATTGTGATTTGTGGTAACAAATTAGTTTTGAACATGATAGACAATTAAATAAAAAAAAATACTTTCAATATGTAGTTATAGTTAATTAATATAAATTAATTGAATATATTAAATATTTAAATTATAATGATGAAAAAATGGAATTATTATATATTGGGGCATGATATGTAATTAAGTGAGAGTAGAAGATTTTTTTTGTAAGAGTCAATAAAATTCTATATGTCTTTTAAATATTTTAAATTATTTATTATTGTGATTGTGGTAACAAATTAGTTTTGAACATGATAGACAATTAAATAAATAAAAAAAATACTTTTAATATGTAGGTATAGTTAATTAATATAAATTAATAGAATATATTAAATATTTAAACCATTATGATAAAACAATGAAATTATTATATATTGGGGCATGCTATGCAATTAAGTGAAAATAATTGAGTTTCTTGGTAATTGGAAGAGGTGGTCGAAACAACCTCTTCTATATAATAGAAAATTAAATATTAAACATATTTACATAATTTGCAACTTTTAAATGTTTTTATTATTCATAGAAATTATCGAGGATTTAACAGTGAACATGTGCAAAATAAAAACACACACAAAACAAAAAAAGGTGGAGGCGAACAGTTAACACTTGTATAGATCATATATAAAGGTTCACTAATAATTGATATATGGAATAAATATACATGACTCCAATAAAAAAAAAAAAAAAAAAAAAAAGAGGAGGTGAACAGTGAACACTTGCAAATCGCTGGGCCCACAACGTTTTGTCCGTTTTGAATTTTTCGAAAGTAAGTGTTCCTTTTGAAATTTTTGATAAAAAAAAAAACCCTTTTGGCTCCGAACTCTTGCAAAAAACATTAATCACTTTTTAGAGCAAACCAATTCGGCTCTGTAGGTGAGGATTTTTGGTTTATTAACTTTTGATTAAAGTTGATCCGTAGAAATAATCTTTTCAACTAGTGTGAGTTGACATCAACTTTGCCCTTACATAACCAAGGTTTGATTAATCCAAAATAGGGACTAGTGTGATGACAGCAGACATTACTTTACACAGGTGATGACTCAGTTGGAATCCATAATAATTGATAGCTAAGCATCAGTCTCATCAATATATTTTTTAATAGAAGTAAAGTTGGCATAATTAATATTACATCCTATCCTTCAGTAATACTATTATTATTTTTCTTTTTCGAAATGTTAGCACTTCCTTTTCAAACCTCAAATTCTGTAAGGGGTGGTTTGACTGGAGTGGTAAAGATCACTATTTAGTATGATATTATTTTATCCTACTTCTGATCGATGGTGAAAGTATTATCTAGTCTTATGATTATTTCAGCTCACTATTTGGTACAAAATGGTGGTATAACTTATTTTATATATACAGAAAATGGGATATTCTTATTTATTTCATTTCACCAACCATACGACCTGTAAGAGTCTGAGCAAGAGTACCCAGATCGCATAACTCCTGTAAAGGCAACTAAATAGTTTTTTTAGGGAAATGGCTGGCCAAATTGCCAATAAAGATTAAATGGTAGTCTTTGGCAGATTTTCTTTCTAATAATATGCAGACAAATGTGAACGCATTCACACATCTAAGAATAGTATAGACATATTTATTAAGCATGCTAGGGTGAAAATTAGAAAAATAAATTGAATTAATGGATGACATGCATATTGTTTATGGCCATAAGGTCTGACAAATTCAAATAAATATATTAAGTGGATGAAGCAGAATTGAATTCTAGGCATGAAAAAATCATTTTCCACTTAAAGTCATGAGTAATGATTATACAGTATAAAAAAACAAGAAATTAGCTTTTAAACATGTGTGAATATAAGAAATGCTGAACACATTCCAGCATCTCAAAATTGAAATACAACTTCAAATTAAAATGCACTTCCAAATCATTTTTGTTAAAATCACGTTGGACTAAAACAAAAATTCAAAATAAGTGTTTTTTACTCCGTTCAAGAGATAATTTGATCAATTTTTAAAGCTGAATTAAATTAAATTAATTCAATATCTAAAAATTGAAATTTAAATATTTAAAAAAATATATCTTAAAATGTTGATCAAAAATCATATTATTTACGTTTTAAAGAAATTGTGACGAGTCAAATAATTAATGGAAGGAGTATATCATAAGATTGAATCCTACGTTAAAAGGGTTGGGTTCAGATGGATTTCTCTAACAGTAGTGTACTCATTACGTAATGTTTAATTTGGTCAGTAGGGTAGTGTGCGTAACCCCTGAAAATTAGTAATGAAACTTGTCTAATGATGATTAGTACAATTGGAGAGAGCATATCAAATTGATAAAAATCCACTATCTGCTTAATTCTGGTAGCACATAGGATTGGTTTTGTATGGCCCCTGGTTTTATTTAGTAATCTTTGACCTCTACAAATTAAACTCAGTAATATAACGTAAACATAAATCATACGTATATTCACTCCGTCTCAATTTATGTGACTTTTATTTTTTTTAATTTATTTTTTTTAAAAAATATTTTTTATCCTTAATAATATAACTTATACAAATATCTAAATTTTGTTTTAAATCACAATTCTGGAAAAAAAAATTCCTTAAAATTTATGTCAAGTCAAATAATATCATATAAATTAAGACGGATGAAGTAATATATACGTAATTCCATTATAAAATCCTCCCCATTTTTACAGCTATATCAGACAACGCCCCACCACCTGGCAGCTCCCCATCAATAGATATCAAGATATGCAGCAAATTGCAACACTAGTTCTCAAATTTAATTTGTTGAGTTCTGTGTAGGTTAACTAATTTCCTGCATGAATATTGGGAGGATTTTGCTAAGTAAAACAAGTCTACCTGCAGGTCACTATTATTCTCTTATATCAAAGAAGAAGAAGATGACGAACAAGAAAATGAGAAAGGGATATGAAAAGAGAAAGATGATGATGAGAAAGAGATCAAAGGAGAATATGGTACAAAAGTTGTATGATACTTGCAAGCAAGTGTTTGCAAATGGTAAGGCTGGCTATATTCCTCCTCCTCCAGACATCCAACGACTGACATCGCTACTAGGTATGTCTCTATGCCTGCTTCTAATCACTGGTAATCAGTATTAGAATTCAAAATATAAAAAGGTTAAACACACGTAGTGTTATGAATTGGACAGTATTATGCGAACCACTAGCAAAAGAAAAACAAGAAGAACACACAGATTTACATGAAAATCTTTGCGGGAAAAAACACGAACAGAGGCAGAGGAAATTCACTATGAAGGAGAGGAGTACAAGGTCGGAGACGTAGTCTCAATGACATATTTTCTGTTACATCCAAAACGACCCACTAAATGCACTTATATAATACATGCGTACAAATAAATCCTAAACCCAAATACATAAAGGTCCAGGATTGAGCCTATCGGTCCGATCCCTACGCTACCACCACAGACCCCATGAAAAATCACAAACATGGCTCGCACCGCGAAACTTTCGGACCGAATCAACAAAATTCAGGTATCAACATTAACACGTAGAGGAACAAGCTTAAAGATTTCAACATCTCTGGATGAATTTAACCCCTTAGCATTGCAATTATTCGTCTTAGTATATATTTATATTAATAAGCAAAAAGATATTAAGTATGGATAAATATACGTATTCATTTTCACCTTAAGATCTCAAGTTTAAGCTTTTTGAATCTGTGTACATATTGTTTACTGTATTTTATCAAATATAACCCCTTTGGGATAGGGGTGGAGATCGATGTGACACTTTTATCAAGTACTTTAATGATTTGATTATTTACCAATGTATGGAATTTAGGAGTCATTTATTTCCTTTATCTGTTGACTGCGTATTCTCTTTCATAAAAGGAGTATTCACATCTCATTACGTGGCTTAATTAATTAATGAGCTAATGAAGCTTGCTACATGAGCCTAATAAATTTTCTACTCTATTAATTAGATTGTGTTGGTATGTACTTTGCTGGCTCATGACATATTAATAAACTTTTTATATCATGGCGGATAGGTCTTATTATTTCGAAATTGAACATTATACAGTTATAATATTCTAGTGCTAATTTCACATATACCAGTTAATCTCTCAACACTAAGAATTCATTATTCAAATTTTGAATCTAGCTCTCATCACAATTTTCAAGATGTGATCATACTTTATTAAGTGAATGATGATTTAATTATTTTACAAGCGTATGGAATTAAATAATTCGTAATTAGCCATTCGTTAACTTCCTCTATTTGTTGACAGCTACTCTCTCTCTCTTTAATTCAAAATTTTCACATTCCGCTACATATCAAAAAATAGCCAAGTTCGAGCAACTAAATTACTGATATATAGTTTAGGTAAATCTGAATAAAACGCGTCAAATTTAAAGTAATCTTTATATGTTGTGCCTTATAATTTTGTACTAACGCATGTCAGATACTTTGGAGCCAAAAGATTTCAAGTTTACAGCACCAAGCTTGGAAGCTTCATGTGCAAGTCCTGGAACCAAGGAAGCTCCTCTTGTCACCTACATTGAGCTCCACGAATGCAACGAATTTTCGGTATTATATACTCTCTTTGTCTTAATTTAAGTGTCTTACTTTCCTTTCTAGTTTGTTCTAAAAAGTGTATTGTATCTTTCTCTCCAATTTCAATATTATCCTACATGGCATGTTGATCAACAAATACAAAAGTTTCCTTTAACCTTTTTGCATTTTTTATCTTTTAAATAAGTGTTAATGAAAAATGTTGTTGATGCTCTATATATTGGAATTAATTCTTTCTTCTTTTAAAAAAAAAAAAAAAAAAAAATTGTAGATAGGGCTCTTTTGTTTGCCGCCTTCTTCAGTAATTCCTCTTCATAATCATCCTGGCATGACTGTGTTCAGCAAGCTTCTAGCAGGAACCATGCATGCTACGTCATATGATTGGGTGCAGATCAATCACGACCAAGTTAATAATAATTGTAAGAAAATCCTTTAATAATTCTGCATATTTATGCATCAATTTAAACATGATACAAGTAGTTAAATTACAAGAATTTTAATTTAGTGCACAACTGACACTAATTGAACATCGATTTAACCAGGTAACTTACTAATAATTTCACTAATTATGAGCAGCTACCTGCAATTATTGTTTAGGTGACGTGATAATGTAGAATTATTTTACATAGGTTCTGTATATTACCACGTACTCCCTCTCTTCCACTTTGTTTGACGCGATTAAAGAGAATTTTTTATAGCCGCGCAAAATTGCTATAACATATTTAAATCTACAAGTTTCGATACATCAACCACAGATATATGACATCTTTATAAACTTCTAAGTTTTTTAAAGTTTTCATTTCTTTCTTAAACTCAGATACAGTACGCGAGCAGCAGGAATCAAGGATGAGATTGGCAAAGGTTCATGTTGACGGAGAGTTGACAGCACCATGCAATACTACAGTGTTATTTCCTGAATCAGGAGGAAATATACACAGCTTTAAGGCTATAACACCTTGTATCCTACTGGATGTTTTAGGACCACCCTATTCCCAAGTTGAAGGTCGTTACTATCAACATTACACTTATGATGACGCTAGTTTTTCCGGTACGGAAAATAAACATCTTTACTCCCTCTGTCTCATATTAATTGTTAAGATTACTAAAAATATTTTTCTCAGAATGGAACTAATTATTTTTGTCCCATTTTACTGATCTTAGCGTTAAATGTTCTTTAAAAAAAAAGATTGGTTGATTCTTGGTTCATAAATAAAATGCAATTTATTGGATAGAGATAATTGTATAGTCAAAAAATATTTTTTTGTTTATGATTGCAAAAGAGAAATGTGACAAATAATATGAAACTGATGAGGGAATAATTGCTTGTCGGATGTATATGCACTGCTTCTTGCTATTTATATAGTATTATAATATAATTTGTGAATGGAATTGCATGCAGATGTTAAAAAAATGGAGGTGAAGGAAGATGAGACAAGATATGCATGGCTTGAAGAACGAAATGAGCAGTTCGTTATGTTAGGAGGAACATATGACGGTCCTAAAATTCAAAGATAAATTAAACCTGGCCCTCACGTATATTATATGATCTTATACATTTTTGATGTAAAATAGTGTGCATTTTTTATGTACATTCAGTGCAGGTAAAAAATGACTGCATTTTAGTCATACGTGAGTTTGCCTGAGTTCAGTTGTATGTGCATAAACATCATTCATATATGTCTGAGTTTGTCCCGAAGTTGTTAGACTTGCAAATCATTAGGCACTATGAATTTGATTTAAATAGTGCTCCCAAAATTGATGTAAGGGCAAACAACATAAGTTTCGATAGTTTGAAGTTTGATTATAGAGAATCTTCACATTTTGCATAATTATTAAAAATCTCGATTTTGGGTCTGTCGAGATACATAATTAGCTCCTGATACATCCAACGAAGATACATAATTTGTTGGTATTTTTGTAACTACGTTGTAAGGTGGTGATTTGTGTAAATATGGTAAGTTAAGGTGTGTGTTTATGTTATTTCTCCTTTATTTTGTGCACTTGGGCCCAATTTTAGTCGTGCTCGCTTCAAGAAAATTATATGGGCCTCCATCTACAAGGCCCAAATATTTGGATCACCCCCACCTGCAAGGCCCACAAATGAATGGACTTGCTTTAGGGGTAACTGGCCTGTCTTTGACGCTCAGTGTCCTTCCCCGAATAGAGAGAGAATTATCGTCCACTACCTTTGGGCAATTTAGTTTACAAAATATGTATACAGTGTATAAGTAGAGTATAATATGTATTAATATGTATTAATATGCATATAATATACATATTCATATATATAATATACTTCTACATAACATATGCATACCGCATACAACCGGATGTATATATACTGTATACTTCGACTATATTTGATAAACTCGATGGTGAATGATATATATCGGTAGTTATCCCCTGAATAAACCATACAATTGACATGGGTCGGCCAGTTTTAAATATTTAGCCATTGTAAAACATAAACAGTTTTTAGTTTTAAAAAAATGCAAAAAAAAATTCTATTTTTCACTCTATCAATGATTGGCTATAGATGACTCCATTACATCAATTTTTTACTTATTCACACCTCCATGTACAATAAAGTTACTCTAGTAAATAAGTACTACATCGATGGCATAATGAAAACTATCGATCTTATTGGTAGTTCAAACGTTAAATATACGGGTCTGGAGTGGGAGATTGTCAAACTTAATGAAGGATATAAATATCTTATAATCCAACTGCGGAAGCAACTGAAGTTCTTGCAATTGTTCAACAATAATTGCAATATAAAATCATATTTCTTTAAGTTTCGTTTGTGTTGTAAAGCTAGCACAAATAATCAATGTCGCAAATTAAAGAACCATGCATGCTGGAATATTATAAATTTGTTATCATTTTAAAATATAATTCTTCACAAGAAGGTATACATAAAAAATTAGATAAGATTAATATCTCAAACCATAAGAAATGTGAAGATTACTACATGTAACCATGAGAAAGTTCTTTAATTTGGAATAATTTTCAGTAAATAAAACTAATGGAATGACTAAACAAGTAGCCCTGTACGTATACTAAGCTCTTGCCATACATGAGATTCGCAAAAAAAAATCCAATCACAGGTTCTGACTAAGCAAATATAAAGGAATGAAAGTATGCTTAAGCATGAATAAGCCTTGTTGGTCAACTGCTTAGATTTAAGCAAAGAAAATTATTGAGTAGCCAATTCAGCTATGCATAAGATTCGGAGAAGGGTCGAACCATAAGATTCTGACTAAGCAAATATAAACGCGAACCAATTTACGTAAACAATGAAGGTATGCTTAAGCATTAATATGGCTTGGTAGTCAACTGCTTAGATTTAAGCAGCGAAAATTGTTCTAAACAAAGATAATATATAGTCATGACGATTTTTATATAAATGTGAAAGTGAAATGAAAAGCAAAGTTGTATCCAACTATTATTATTTAAATACTAGTATATGTTAAGTATATATAATAATTTTGACCTGGCAACAATCAAGTCCAAATTGTAAATATTTTAACTACATTAATCTGATCAACTTTGTATCTTGATTTGCTAAGCTTTTAGCTGGCATGAGGACTATATAATTTGGAGTTTGAGAATTCGTTGATGATCATTGACTCTTTAAACGTCCAATGTAAAAATCTTTAAAAATTAGATTTATATTAAAATTTAAATCTTGAATTTGTCTCTAATTATCAAGTTATTGAATTTGTTTAGTTTATGGTGAACTCTTTCATAATCTATTACATGACCTGGTGGCCACCTCTGATTAATTTCTCTATTATTTGGCTCCTATTTTCAGTTGCTTGTATGACTAGCTAGTTGGAAAGCAAGTCTTTAATTGTATTACTAATATTTAAATTTGTTAGTTCTTGGATCATGTTTCTGAATAAATAAAATATCTGCATGATGAAACGACTTTTAAAATAAAAATTTATCCCAATAATTCAGTAATAACATATTGAAAGGTCATTGACCCTAATGATAATTAATTAATAACACGTCAAGGCATAATTGTTGCTTAGATGTTAGGCTTAACAACTCTTCCCTCTTTGCTAAGTCAAACAGTGGATCCAGGATTATTTTATTTTTTAAAATAAATAGAGATACAAAATATATATTTTAAGGATTCGAGTTTAGGATATATATGTATAATTTGTAGTATTTATTTTGAGAATATTTTAGGATGTATAAAATTTAACATCAAGCTAGAAAATTCATATGAGTACGTAACTTTCACCTAGGCCACCCTAAAAGAGATCCAAATTTGGATTTTATTTAGTACAATATTTTATCAATATGTGCTTCTTATGTAGCAATATATATATATATATAGTGGAAATTTATAAAGAATCAAAATGCATGTATTGTGTTCTATATGTGACCCACAAAATCTAGGAAAGTACAATGACACTAGTTCTCATCTCTACAAATTGTAAACAAAAAAACAATATTTAAAAGTATACGAGTTATAAAGTTAACGACAAATTTCATAACTAATTCATGTTGTCCTCCATGTGAAATTTTGTTCTTTATTTTAGTTTGCTCCTATTTCATTTGGCACAAACATAATATAGTATTCCATGAACAGTCCTTTTTAGCCAAAATAAATAAATAAATTACAATATCAAGCTTTTTTCCGGTTGTAGTTTTTATACGATTTCTAAAATTAAATTATAATAAGAATATGAAAAAAATAAACTAATAGGAACATAGTGTCACACAAATTATGGAGTAATAATTGGACAAAAAAAATTTGGCCTCTTCATATATACACCTTAAATATTTGTTTTGGCATGTTAGATGTTAAACTCATTCTTCTAAACATATTCTTCTGCCTATCCATACGGCATACGATTTATATATAATAGGCTCTCATAACTCATAAGCCTTCAATTCTTCTGCTCTATCAACATAAAATAGTATCAAAAATTACAATAAAAGAAATTGCAATTAGTTATAAATTTTATCGCTAATTTATTATGAAATTGTTTATAGCTAATTGATTTTTTAATAATCCATCATTGATCTGTCTTTACAATTTACATATCAGCATTGAGTATTAGGGTTTTGAGTTTTACGGTTTATGAGGATGCTTCAGTGGATGTGTGGGTTACTAGGAAAGATAGAATAGAAATGAGGTTATTCTAGCTAAGGTGAGAGTGGCTTCGGTGGAAGCCAAGAGGGAAGCGAGGTTGAGATGGTTCGGTCATGTGATGAGGAGGGGCACGGATGCCCCAGTGCGGAGGTGTGAGAGGTTGGCTAGGGATGGATTCAAGCGAGGTAGAGGTAAACCGAAGAAAAATTGGAGGGAGGTAACTAGACATGACATGGAGCAGCTCCAACTTACCGAGGACATAAGCTTAGATAGGAAGTTGTGGAGGAGGCGGATTAGGGTACTAGAAGGTTAGTATGAGTTTAGGAGGATGTATCTTTTGTTGCATTACTTGATGTATCTTGTATATGGTATTATTGGATGCGTTGATTTATATTGTATCTTGTCCTTTTATTATTCCTTGTATAGATTGTTTTATTTTAAGCCGAGGGTCTATCGAAAATAGTCTCTCTATCTCGCATCTGAGGTAGTGGTATGGACTGCGTACACTTACCCTCTCCAGACCCCACTTGGTGGGAATATACTGAGTATGTTGTTGTTGTTTAATTTTGCGGTTCATCTCTAAAATTTGATCGTCGGTAATTTTTATTTATTTTTAATAATGAATAGAGCTTAATCTCCTCAAGATCTATTTGAAGATAGGACATGGTAGATAGGGTGGTTAATGAAGACTTTATAATAAATTTTTCATGGTCTAAAAACAAGAAAAGTCACTCAATCAGCTGGAAAATTAAAACAATGCCAAGGTCAATACACCATATGTTCAGATCTTCCGTCAGGAAAGTGTAGGGGGTGTCAAATGGACAAATTGAGTTGAATAATTTGTGTGGGTTAAGATGAATAGAGTAATAACTAAACCAAAAGTAATAATTCGTCGAAAAGTTATTTCGGCCGTAATAGATTAAAGATCGAATCATATATCACGTTTTAGATTTTTTATTTATTTATTTTACAATTTATTTAAGTATCCGACAATTTTTTTTTCTTTTATTTTGACTAAATATATAATATATCAAATAAAACTTCTCTTTCTAAAAAATATTTAGACGAATGGTCATATAATTTTATGAGTGGATTTTGCCACTCTTAACAAGTGGTACTGTTCCCTGTTGAATTTGACAAAGACGTTGAAATGAAGCACATATTCATGTGACATTAACTTAAAAAGGCATAAATTGGTTGTAATATTATTTTTTTTGGTTTCCCAAGGTATCCCCACAGCCGGCAGCCGTGAGACTAATCCTCAGTTCCTCTGTCAGCGCACTAAGCGGTAGAAAACTGGTCACAGAGTTTGCTCCATTCGCCAGAGGCGGGGATCGAACCCCCGACCTCTTGCTTAAGGGACATGACGTTGAACCACCATGTCAACTCTAGTGGTTAAATTAGTTGTAAAATTAAAACTGATAATAAAGAGTTAGGTAGCAGCAGCAGCTAGACTTCTACACGTCCTTCTCACACAGCTCAGTTGACATTTTATATTAAAAAAATTACCGTTAATTTATCGTTAAATTATTCCTATCAGATGTATTTTTTTAAATAATTCATCACTTATCCCTCATTAAATAACATTTGCGATAAATCGCTAATTCTTACAAATAAAATTTTGTAGTTGGTGATCAACTCAAGACTCTTTCTTGTCATTATATTGGATAATTACAAGTTGATTAATTTGACCACTTTTTGCATATTATAATGTCTGACAAGTATTAATAAAATGATCATCAACCTAGTTAGGGTATGCACTAACAGAATTGGACTATTAAAGGAGTATTAGATTGTCAACGTGCACGTCTGAATTAAGCAAGTTAATATATAAATTACTTTAAGTCAGACTTGCATACATAATTAATTACACAGGATACATCATATCTTGCTTCTATATATGGCTAAAAGAAAATATAGGGATATCATCTAGTGCTTGAGGATATTTTAATGTTCGTCCTTAATTGATTAACTAATTCTTCAAGAGCTTAAACATGATATTTTGTCATATTATGAGGGCTCATTTGATTGGCGGATTAAGTTGTTTAAGAATTGTAGTTGTCGAGTTATAATTTTTGGACTAATCTATCCTATTGATCAGCAGAAAAGTGGGGTAAATAATATCAAGTTGGATGAGATTATAAAATGTGGGATGTCTGGGAATAAGTTTCAAATTAAATTTATACTTTCTTACTTCATTTTTACTTGTGACATTTTGTTTTTTAAAAATCAAACTGCATGGACTTTGATCAATCTTTTAAGATGTTTTTTTTTCATCATATTAATATGATCGAATTGCAACTTATAGCGTTTTTCATATAGTTTTCGAAATATATCTAAATTTGAAATATTAAATTAATTCAATTTAATTTAGCTTCAAAAATTAGTCAAATTGACTCTCACGAATCAAAATGTGATAAGTAGAAAAGAACAAAAGTAGTAATGTGTTTGGTTAAAGGTATAAATTTATACGAAGATAAGTTTGGGACAAATTCATACCATCAACAAAATAAAATATAAATTTTGTCTCAAACTTAATATTAATTTTACAATATTGCATCTTTTATTATCTCATGAACCAAACGACCCCTTTAAGCTGATTGAAAGTAAAACAAACTTTATATTCATTTAATATAACAAAACAAAAATATAAGAGTGACTTTTTTCTAGCTAGATATCTAGCTAGGTTACGTTTGATCGTAGAAATTAAATATCCTCCCTTTAGATCAACTTTCCTCATGGCTTATCATTAATGGCGCCTACGAAGATATTTTCAATATTATCGATGGAAGAACTACAAATCACTTTAATCAACAAATACTAATCCTCATTTATCAGTTTTTCTAGCACATAGAAATCATATCCTGTTGGTAGCTTAGTTGAATCTTATTGCAGGAGAAGTCTTCTTGGATTCAATTTATTCATTTATATATTTTGTTAAAATTAAAGGAAAAAAGGGTTTAAAAATGATTTAAACATGTCCTTCTTCTATTTAGTGGATTCCCATTGTCCTTAATGTTAATTTTCGGGGTAAAAATATTTCTCCTTCCAGATGTTATATATGATGCTAAGCAATTTTATACAATAGTGTAAGGATGCATAAACAATGTATAGTAGTATACATACACGTTAACACATTACTATGTGATACAAATTTTAAAAATGAAGAGTTTTCTACGATAGCTCGAGGAAGATCCAAAAGTGGACTCATGGATTACTGTCAATTGACCAAAAGCCAAAGGTACAATAACGTTTTTAACTTGTGAAACACAAAGTCCTATTTAATGGCTAAAATAACCTGTTTGACCATCAATCAGTTTGGCCATGTGACTTCCCTTTTTAACAATACAATATTATTAACATTTGCTATTATATTGCAACTAGATAACACAGACACGGTTTGGAGACCCGACCCTTACGGAGGAAAAAACTCTTCTGTACATGTTATGTAAAAGAATTAAACGTTGAAGATTTCTTCTTCAAAGCATATTTATTTTTTGAAAAAAATAATAATTGGTCTTTTCTTTATTTAAAAAATCAAGGAGAGTCTTGGAGTATCGGATACAGTTGTTGTCACGTGACCTGAAGGTCATACGTTCATGGAACAACCTCTTGCGGAAATACAAGATAAAAATTACGTACAACAAATATTTGTGGTTCGATTTTTTCCCGAACTCTGCGGATATCGGAAGTTATAATCCACCGAATTACTTTTTTTCTATGTTAGAAAAAGAAAACCTAATTAAATATGAGTATATTCCTAAGTTGTGTGCAACTGGGCCATTGACATTTTTTTTTTTGTTTTGTAAGTGGTGCCGGTAGCCAATGAATTTGAATTTAATTAATTTGGACAAGTCAAATACTGCTGGCCCATCCTTATAAAGGGCACCATAAATTGCTTTTCAGATATATCTAAAGGTAGAAGAAGACAAAGGAGAGAAGAGATAATTTAAGGTCTATGAACATGGAGGCTTCTTTCAAAAAATCAAATATTCATGGACATGTATTCAAAGAGGAGAAGATCAACGCTGATGATAAAGGTTTTGTTGAAGATACTAAAGTTCTTAAGGTAAACCCTTTCTTGCGTTGATTTGTCACTCAATGAATAATTATTATATCAAAAAAAATCAGCTTTCTTCTTGATTCTAATTTTCTTCAACGAAAAAAGTGACTTGCTGAGATAATTAGTTAAATGGTCATCTGAAAAATTGATTCATTTTCCTCAGCTCCATATATCAACTCTAATTCAATCCTCTAGATATATACTTTTTTTAATCATGTGTTTATTAATTTCAATTATGTAACGACGAGACAATGAATATATTCATCCAACTGAAGTACTCGGGCAGATATTAATAGAAACTAAGATAATGAAGAAGTCCATATGATCTGAAAAATCTCTGCATGATTCATTGTATCTAAATAATCCAAACACGAACTATATAGGATGGAAATTCAACTAAAGCAATTACAATTCATATTAGATCTCATGAGATGATATTTATTTTTCAGTTTGGCAAGAAAAGGGTAGTCCATGAGGACGATAAGTCGAAGTCATCTCAGCTTCAAAAGGATTATCTCACCAGTGACAAGGAGGTATAATATATATCTCCCTCAATCTTGTCCATTTTAATTTCTTGAGTTACTTTAGATTTGTTCTTGCTATTGTATTTTATTCATGCATGTTTAGTTTCTATGAGTAATTTAACTACTCCCTCTGTTTACTTTTACTTATTTAAATTGGACTTCACACATGCATCTAGGATCGGAATAATAAATGAATTGGTGTATATTGTAAGTTTTTAATTACTTGATGGAGAAATGATTGAAATGTTCATTAGTTAATGCTAAGGATAAAATAAAAAAGAATCATTGTCTTTCTCTCGATATATGTTTAATTGGATAAGTAAGCGAAAAGTTATTTTAATTTTAGTATAATGCACAAGTAAAAAATGGACGAGGGAGTACATTTTATAATAATTGTTGGTTACATTATAAATAGATTGGAGGAAGGAATTCAGAAATTTAGGAGTACACATAAACTAACAAACAACAAGATCTCATTACATAAAATTTATAACTACAGCAAAATCTTCATATGGAGTAATTCAAAAAGAGAGACGGATCTAGAATAAAATATATGGGTTCACACAATCAGTAGATTTTGCTCAAATACATTAAATATCTATAACAGTAATATTTTGATTATGAACTTGTCAATTGTTATTGTATATTAAAGATTAAGATTGTTGTATACGTAAAAACTAATGGAACTTAAATATTGATGCCTTCCCAATCAAGGCACGTTCATAATCATAAATATGTACTACTACTATATGATAGCCATGAGAACTTACGTAGAAAAAAGAAACAAGAAATAGTCTGAGTTGATGAAAATGTGAAACCTCTACGGTGATTGGAGGCTAGTAGCTCATTCAGACATGTAGGGTAAGTCAACCAATTTATTTGTCACATGTTATGGCAGGAAAATTAAAGTCATAGTAACCGGCAGAGTTGTCAAAAAATTAAATTTTCAGTCTTTATTTCAAAACCTTTGACCAAAGCAATTGAAGTAGGGCAATATATGACTTCCTTTTCTCAACAGAACCGACCTGTCTTTGACTTTTGGATAACCAATTTTGGTTATATATATATATATTATATACACTAGTAGTTCTTTTCTAGTAATACACACGACATAATAACTCTCAAAAGTTCAATTTCATCATTATGCTATCTTCTTCTTGCAATATGTGTTCTTGGGTAAGACTAATGATCACAAAAAGAACATGTTAGATCCTTATTCTTCATTTTTGGGAATGATATTTGATTAACCAGCATACAATCACACACGCTCTCATTTTCAATAGAAAACTCTGTCTACTTGTGTATGTCTTGAGATCTAGGCTTGACCGAACCTCATTAAATTCTTATGTTATTTTATTCTTCTCTATTTGCTTCGATGTGTGATAATATGTTAGTTAACTCACGATCTTCTGCAATGCTTCGGCATACACGATATCTCTTTTAATATAATCAAATTTCTCATTTCGTGTATCAAAAAATATTCATCTGAGTTTTTATTCTGATTTTGTAGGATGATCAGCTCGAATCAGCGAAAGCCGATATGGAAGAGGTAATGGAAGAAAATCAAAGGCTGAAGAAGCATTTAGATCGAGTTATGAAGGATTATCATAACCTTCAAATGCAATTCCACGAAATTTCTCAAAGAGGTGTCGAAAAATCCAACAACGTTAAACATGACGAAGCTGAACTTGTGTCCCTTAGCCTAGGAAGAACTTCAAGCGACACAAAAATAGAGTTATCCAAAATCTTGAACAAAAAAGAGAATGTAGAGGAAGAAGATAACCTAACCCTAGGATTGGATTGCAAGTTTCAATCGTCTGCGAATGCGCCTACAAAATCTTCACCTTCAAATCTCAGCCCGGAGAATAGCTTAGGTGAAGTTAAGGATGAAAAAGGAACCGAAACATGGCCAGCTCACAAAGGTCTCAAGACGATCAGGGATGAACAAGATGATGTGGTGCAACAAAACCCTACTAAAAGAGCTAAGGTTTCTGTCAGAGTTAGATGTGATACCCCAACGGTAAGAATTTATGATGAAAATATTATTTCATGAAGTTAATAATGGAGTACTAGTTAAATCAAGTTACCATGCATGATTTTTGTGTTAGTAATGAGCTTCTTTTTTAAAAAAAAAATTCTCATCAGATGAACGATGGATGCCAATGGAGAAAATACGGACAAAAAATTGCAAAGGGGAACCCATGTCCTAGAGCTTACTATCGTTGCACAGTAGCACCATCCTGCCCAGTTAGAAAACAGGTAACTATATACTAATCGTTTAATTGTTTGATGCGATGGAAGTCATCTTCTGAAAATAAAGTAACTCGCGAATAATTAGCTAGAATGCATCTTAATTAATTTTAAAAATCTTATTTTTCAGGTTCAAAGATGCATTCAGGACATGTCAATCTTGATCATCACCTATGAGGGAGCACATAACCATCCACTTCCTCTTTCAGCCACATCAATGGCTTTCACCACTTCAGCTGCCGCTTCCATGCTATTGTCCGGTTCATCCACCTCCGAATCAGGCTCTACTAGTACCTCAACCTCTGCCATTTCCAACACGCTCAACTACTATCTCTCCGATACCTCAAAACCAAACCCATTTTACCTTCCAAATTCATCAATTTCATCTTCATTGCACTCTCAACACCCTACAATCACTCTTGATTTAACATCAAACTCGTTCACCACTTCCTCATTTCCCAACAATCTTAGAATGCCGCGATATAATAATAATTTTTCCACAAATATTCTCAACTTCAGTTCCTTTGAATCTAATCCTGTTCTTCCTATGTCCTGGAGCAATGCAAATAACCAAGCCTATAACAAGAACCAAGAAATTCCTTCCCAATCTTACCTTCTAAACAACATTAGCGCGGCGCCTACACAAACTTTATTACAACAAGACACAATTTCCGCTGCAACAAAAGCAATAACATCCGACCCAAAGTTTCAATCTGCATTGGCTGTTGCTCTCACATCTATCATTGGCTCGCGCGGCGCAAATCGTCATATTGATGAGAAATCTAGCAAGGATTTGAAGGTTACTGAACCATTTCCTGTGCTTTGCAGCTTCCCATCAACCACTACAAGTCCAATTAAATGTTCTCCAAACAATGCACAGCCTGAGAAGTCATTGTTTATGAGGGAATCGACCAGTTCAGTGCAATTTACAGCCTCCAAGACTAAATCTCACAAAGATTACACACTCTGATTCATTTTAATTATTTTCTTTAGTTAGATTTTTTGCTTGTACAAGTAAGAAACTGGTAGCGGCATCATTAATCAGGTTCTATTTTTTTCCCTTTTAGCGATTTGGAGATATGAAGTCCAAACTGTACATATTTTAGTTTTCATTAAATTATTGACACTTCGTTTTGCTGATTAGCATTTACATTGTAAGAATTAAGATCCCTGATTGGTAGATCGATTGACTATAGCGTATCTGTTTACTATAATTTTCTTTGATCGGATTGATGTAACACACTTTTTTAGTCCATTTTTTTTTTAAAATGTCAATCTTTCTATTATTTCAAAAAAAAAAAAACTATTTTTTCTTTGTAAAGAGATTCAAATTGTCAATCAAAGTTAGTTAATTTTAAAATTCTTCTTCTATTCTTAATAAGATGATTTCTAGTCACACAAATATGAAAAGTTTGTTGTAGACCACATTCAAAAATCTCTCTTTTAAAAAAAAAAATTGTGACAAATTAAAAGGTGTCACGTAAATAAACGGAGGGAGTAGTAGTTATAACATCGTTTTCTCCTTTTCTCAAACCGGTGGCTTTCCATATGATTAAAATAATACTAAAAGAAGACTTATGGAAGCGTGTACGATAAGAATAAGATTGTCTGATTATCGAGACATGTAACATCATCGTTAATTAATTTCCCTATTATTTGAATTATTGATCCAAGATATCTACTTGAAAATTTCTCTCTTAAAGATAACTTGTACGTGAATCAACCCTAACTTTCATATATGTCATGTGACTTACATCATTAAATTTGCAGTTCAAGTGTTTTGCGTTAATTCTGACGGAATATTTTTAACCTTTAGAATCTAACTTCAAACCCCCGGCCTATCGTTAACTCTCCGTCGCGTATCACGTCAATCAATATTATACATCACATACAAAATACGTTGAGTCTGTTCATCCATCATTAATGCAGGTTGTTATTAACCCGCTTGCAAAAAGAAGCAAACAAACAGAGTAGAACTAGAAAAATATTTCTCGCTGTTTTAAACATAACCAATTCTAAAACAGTAATTTTCTTTTTCTTTTAAAAAAAAAAGTGGAACATCAGACATGATGTTTATATTTTAACTTGTAGAAAAAAGTAATTAATGCAAATGGTAAAATAAAAAAAAATTATCCTTTCTTGTGAAAAATGATAAGTAAAATGAGGAAAAATTTGGAACAAATAAAATAGGACGGAGGGAGTATAAATAAAGTAGCTAAAGTGCACATTGCGGAATCCATCAGGGACCTCTCTTGAGAAAATAAATAAACTTTCGTCAATTTGGTGTTTCTATTTTGGCAAGTAGTATTGTCTATTGGTAAAAAATGAGGTGGAAAGGAGATGCCTTATGGAAATTCATGACCAATAATAACAAAGGGATAAACGCAAGTTGCATTGGTGAGCGGGTAGGGGGGGAGGGGTATGTAAAGGCAAATGGAAATGCAAACCAATTGCGAAATTGTGATTCCCCAGTAGGGACCACTTTTTGTTTCCTTCGTTTCTCTTCATCAATCAATAATACTACGACCGACTATCATTACTTCATTATTCTCTCTTGCGCTCTTCGATTCGCCAATTTCAGAGGCAGGCAGCAGAGCAGGATTTCAACGCCCTCTCTTTTCCCTGTTAGGTAGGTGAGTCTATGAATTGAATTTCTTCGTATCTTAAACACTATGTGTCTTTTCATCTGTCTTACCCTTACCCTTGATATTAAGAATTAGGTATCTGATATATGTTGCTAGTGTGAGGTTAAGAATTAGGTATCTGATATTTGTTGCTAGTGTGAGGTTAAGAATTAGGTATCTGATATCTGTTGCTAGTGTGAGGTGTTAACTATCCATGGATTTAGTTAGAGGTGCGCTGCAAAAATTGGTCTGGACACCATGATTATATATATATATATATATATATATATATATATATTCGTAGGTTATGTGCCGGAACATCTATTTCTTTTTTTTGTGTGTGTGAAGTTATAAGTGGATCTTATGAATTTGAGGAAAAGGCCTATGGTTTCTCGAGAAAAAAGCATTTGAATTTCATCCTCTTTCTGCTCGTAGTCGTTGTGACAAGCTGCTTCGCGTGATAAGGATGAATTTAGCTGAAGAATTACTAGTATTTGTTACTTTTTGGGAGGATTTTATTTTTGGTTTTATTGGGACAATCGGAGAAAAGCGTTTACTTTCTTAGTGAATTTTGTCATAATTTTAGTTAAGAGCTGAAATCTCGAGCACCGTGATTTCAGTTTTCGTAACGTAGTTTGCTGGATTTTGAGCTCAATCTAGGAAAATTGAGCTGGTTATATTATACGATTGAGAAGTTAAGCAGGCGGGGAATACTCATAAATGTTGTTCTTTTGCTTGGTGTTTTACTTCGAGTGAGGCGCCTCTTCTTTTAGCAACAAAAGAAAAAAGTGATGCTTTGTATCAACTGCTTGGATTTTGAGCTCAATCTTGGCAAATCGAGCGGACTAAGACTAATAAAAGATCGATTTAATTAATTATACAGTAGTTTGGCCAATTTTTAGTTTAATCTTGGCAAAAAGCATTTCAATTTCACTTTCCTTTTGCTTGTATTTATTGTGATAAGTTGCATCACATGATAACGATGAATTTAGCTGAAGAATTAGTACTTGTTGATTTTTTGAAGAATATTTTTGTGTCTTTTTTTGGGGTAACAATCAGATAGAAAACCTTTCTGTCGTAGTGAATATTGTCATAATTAGTCCATTTAGTTAAGAGCTGAAATTTTAAGCACCACAATTGCAGCTTTCACAGTGTAGCACGCTGGATTTTCAGCTGACTAATATAGGATCGATTTCATTAAGAAGGCAGGCAGTACTCATTAATGTTGTTCTTTTGCTTGGTGTTTTACTTTTAAAGTGAGGCACCTAATTCTCAACAAAAGAAAAAAGTGATGTTTCGTGTTAACTGCTTGGTTGTGTTAATTTTAATATTCTATCATGGTAATGTGTAGGTAGTTAAAATGTCAACTCCTGCAAGGAAGAGACTGATGAGGGATTTCAGGAGGTTACAACAGGATCCTCCTGCTGGTATTAGTGGTGCTCCTCAAGACAATAACATTATGCTGTGGAACGCCGTTATATTTGGGTGAGTCTTGTAATTGAAGTTCATGACATACGTGCTTTGAATTTAGTTATACTTGTCTGTTGGTACATCTATTTGGCATGTTTTTCCAGATATAACTAAACTAATTTCTGTTTTGTTGCTTAATTGTTTTTCTGGGTGTGAAATGCAGTCCTGATGATACTCCTTGGGATGGAGGTGAGTTTTCCTTGCGCCGCTTAAACACTGGCCTTAAAGATTGTAGTTTGGCATATGATGTCAGCTAGCTAATTGTCTGGTCTACATTTATGTGTGGTTGTCTATGCCAAGAATGATGTTTCAGTTTTCTAAGCCTGTTTTTCCTTTCATTTATATCTCATGCCCCCTCTGTCCACTCCACCCCGATAGTATAAATAGGAATTTAAAGGAAAAGAGGATGAAAAGAAACAAGTGCAGTTGTAAGTTTTTCTTAATCATTCAGCGGTGGATGTACCTCTTGCACTAGGTATTTATGATCTTATTCTCAAGTGCTACGATGGCAAGGATTTCTTTCTTTGATATTCCAATCCTAGCTTTTCTGGGCATGCCGTTGTGATTTCCCACCTATTTGTCTGTCATCATTCTATTGTTTAATTCAAAAGCAAGTTAGTCAGTAGAAGTGCACTGTAATCTTCTATACTATTATGCAATAGGTTCTTTGCATGTCAAACTCTATTTCTTTTGGCACATTTGCTATTTGCTCCACAGAAGAAGAAAAAAACGTACATCCTGCACCTGTTCCTGAGTGAATTATGTGTTGATATCTTCTTTCTGACATATATTTACTACTTTGGTCTGTCACAATACCATTTGAGAACATCAGGTACGTTTAAATTGACGCTTCAATTCAGTGAGGATTATCCCAACAAGCCACCAACAGTACGATTTGTTTCTCGCATGTTTCATCCAAATAGTAAGTGGGAGGTGTAGTTTTGGTTTTCCATTCATTAGAGAATTGACAAATGAATTCTAAGATGGAATTTTGGAACTTGCTTTTCCGGGTTTTTTTCCTCCAGTTTATGCAGATGGAAGTATATGTTTGGATATCCTGCAAAACCAGTGGAGTCCAATATATGATGTTGCAGCTATACTTACATCCATTCAGGTATGAAGCTTAGACTGAATTTCAGAGTCCACAATAAAGAACAGTTTAGAGAAAAAGACCAGTTTATTGTTTGTTTCCTTGAGTTTTACTCTTATAGATGCAGTGATAAGAATAGTATAATTGTGATTAGTAGGGTTGTAAGCAGTAGGTACAGTTATGAATTCTAGGAAGGGTGGCTCTTCCTTATGATAGCTGGATTACTCATTTGTATGCTACTTCTGCATTTCATGCTTGGATATTTCCCTGTGAATTCGTTAATTCTAAATGAGAACGTATAGAAGAATCATGAAAAAGTGATTCCAAAGATTTCATTGTTATGCGGAGGGGTTACAAGGATTCAGTGTCAAGCATTTCTCCATAAAATTAGTATGGTAATGTATAGGAAGGGTTCTCTTTGACAATGTGGACAGTGGAAATAGGATTATGATAAAGCTGTGAAAAAAAGGACCTTTAGCCAAAGCCAAATATCAGGCCTTTTATCTAGAGGATGGTCTCAAATACTTCTGTTTCAAATATTACAATTCTCTCAAAGGACTGCTCTCAAGGAGAGGAAATTTTTTAAAATACTCAACAAAGTTGACCTAACGATCCTTTCGTATCTATTCTCTTTGGTGATTCAGTTTATTTGAGGGCAAGTCTATTTGTCCCAACAATAAACAAAATTTCAAATCGCCCCACGAGTATAAACATTATTGTTATTTGGATAGATTCTTGAGAAAAGCTGTCTGATTATAGTTAATAATAAAAAATGGGGCTAAAGAGCCCTGTTTGGACATTCAGCTTCAACTTGAAATATTATGTACAAATCAATATTTGTTTCATAATTGTGGCCCTTATTTCAACTTCAGATTGAAATAGCGAATTGAAGTTAAAAACTCGTTTGAGGGGCTTTTCAAGTGAATAATGTTTTTCATTCACACATTACCACAGATGGTAATGTGGAGGGTGGAAGAAATGTGTAACGGAAAAGTAAGTATCACATTAATGCAACTGACCATCAAATTTGGGAACTTCTATTTCGTGCTTAGTCTTTGATCAGTACTTAGTGCATTTGCAATCCTCTGATAAATCTATCAAGTTGCTTATAACATCTTGATTTGGGGATTGCTTGGATGCATCGCAAAGATGAATACTGCAATCATATCTGGCTGTGAGGGAAATGTATGTGTGATATTCACAAACATTCCATTGCTAACTTGAGCAACCACTTGGATCATCCTATAACTGCCCTACCCTTTTGCCGCCTTTAATTCATGGTGAAATCCAGTTTCTGACCTTAAATTTTTACATACAGCGATGCAACTTCTGTTTGGAATTTGTTGATTGTCTATGTTGCCATGTTGGGCACCTTAGGTTAATTGTTGACCGGCAACAGAAATCCTCTAATAATTTGCAATAAGATCTTCTTTGGAGAGAACTAAATGGATGGGAGGTACTACTACAGTCTTTAGAAGGAAAAGTTTTAGGAATGCGATAGGAATGTTTGATGACAAGTACATCTATTGTAAGGAGGCTAGGCCTTTTTAATAGGTGTTTTAGGAAGCGTAAGTTAAGCCTATTAAACTATATTCGCACGAGTCTAAGAAACTTATATTCTGGCATGGCTCAGAGGATATGGATATTTGGAGCTTAGATGACTCATCTTAGAATCATTGACATTAAATTCTGAACTGGTGGTTGTCGGCTAGGGAAGGTGATCAAACAGTTTTTATTTTGCGGTGTGAAGTGGGCACATCCTATCCTGAATTTACATTACAAGCTTAGTAACTTTTTGCATGGAATCCAAGGAAAGGAATCTTTTAAAAAAAAAAAAAGGATTATGGGAGGAGATTAAAAAAGAATAGGTGATGGGAAATTATTTTCTTTACTTTGTTCGGTTTGGGTGGAAAAACGAGGAAGCAAAAATGGATCTCTTTGAGTTGTCTATCTTGCCAATTTCAATTTCTGTGTGATAGTTTCTTTCCTCATTTTCTACACTAATCAAGTAAGAAGAATTTGAATAAATCTCCATCTCTCCATCTGTTTTTTCAGTTTCCAAGCAAAGCATTAGGAAGACTTTAAAATATATTTTCTGTTTTTTGTTGTCAGAACATTTAGGATGATAAGTTAATAGGTCTTTTAGCATGGAATATAGAAAAAGTTGGTTGGAATGGAAGAATTGAGTCTTAAGCTTGTGAATTATAGTCCATGTATATTGGTTCGTCTATGATGTAGAAATTGTATTTCTGTTCTTTTTGGGTGTGTGTGTGTAATTTCTTGATAGTGTTACTTGTAGTTGGAATTCATATATTTGGGTTTACTATAATCTCTACATCATAGACGAACCAAGATACATGGACTTGTTATTATGAGGGAGATATGTTTGAGCTATAAGCATATTGTTCACCTAACAGCGCCTCCTGATGAATGCACTGTTCAAGCACTTGTGTGATTATTTAGTGTATGGCATAAGAGGGGGGATCAGATTAGAAACTCATCTTATTTATTATCAGTATTGAAACTCTTATCTCCTTGTATACTGTTGTTTCCTAGATCATCTTTTTCTGGGAAAAAAATAAAGAGATGGATATTCTGCAAAAAAAATTGTGTGGGGTAGGGGATGGGGGTTGGGATTGGTTATGGTGGTTGATTGGCTGGGTTATGTATGATTACTGCAGTGTGTGTGTTATAATAAAAGGGTACTGGCTTTAGATATACTGGGCTTACTCCAACTCATTTTTTCCCTCTTGCTCTTGTATAAGTAGTGATTTGTTAAGTAGGGGAGGGAGGTGAAAATGATGTTCCTCAAAAGGTGATGACTGCATAAATGATTATAACTTGCTTTTGTTCTTGCAGTCATTACTGTGTGATCCAAACCCCAATTCTCCAGCAAACTCGGAAGCTGCTCGGTTGTTCAGTGAGAATAAGCGGGAGTACAACCGGAGAGTTAGAGAAATTGTGGAGCAGAGCTGGACTGCAGACTGATACCACGAAATAGTGGTTATTGCAACCTCAATCAGGGAGCTTCAAGGCTCCACTATGTTGTGTTTCCAGATACTTCTGTCCGAAATTTTAATTAGTGTAAAGCATTCGTGCTGTTTCTATGTGGTTGCTTGATGCTACTCCTCTAGATTGTTGTTCTCTGCATTTGGTTGTCAAGCAGCTCCTGTAGATTATGACTTGTATTGGATTTGCTTAGAATGTGTTAGTTGCTCCAGCTAAGATGGTTTTCAGATACTTCCATTTCCTCTCAAGTGTGGATTTAACTTGTAAGCCTTGCAGACCTACTATATAGACCAGCATTGTATGATCATATATTCAATCTATAAAGAAGCAATGACTTTTCATGAGCTTTTGGATCAATTGCTATCAATTTCGTTTTAGTTATTCGATTAGCAGATCTCTTACTGATCAGTTATCGGATGACACTAAGTCCACCAATGAAACAGTTTAAGCTGAGTTTACATAGTTCTAAGTAGGTCTAGCAATGGGAAGTATGAAAGCATGGATTACATGGTTCCTAGACAGTGTTAAACTTGAGTCGTGCAACAAAACTTGGTGAGTATCAAGAGACTTTTGGGCGTTGGAACAGTGACTGACACCAATCTCAGTTTTTGTGATACAATGTCAAAACAAACACACCGAAAGGTTTTTAGAATATAATATTCCAGCATGCCGTATCATTTCTAGGAGAAAAAAAGATGTAAATATTTCCTAGAAGATAAGGCAGACAAAAGAGTTAGAATGGGAGGAAACCGTAATTGAGATGATCTGATGTGAAGTGAAACTACTGTTGTTACATAGTTTCAATTTTCACCTCAACTTAATCGTCATAATATATTGAGGGTTTCTAATTTTATATACTCACAACTATCAGTGCACTAGAGCCAAGAGTCTATTGAAAGCATCTCCATCTCATATCTCAGGTAGTGGTACAAAATGCGTACACTCTACCCTCTTCAGACCTCACTGTTGCAATTATCGATGTGCTTATTAGGATGAAAAACAAGCAAGTACAAAGCATACTAACTAGTAGCAATATTAAGGTAGCATTTCACAGCATAGATCCCAACATGATAAAAACATTTCCAGTATGGTAAAACCAAATGCAATTTAAACACATAAAAACAAGTATAATGCCCCAAAGTTTTGGGTCAAACTAGAACCAAACCAAAGAGAAGATGACTCTCTAGCATGCACACCCAGATAGACACTTCCACTCGACCCTTCTATCATCTATACAAGGTAAAGCTTCCTGCTTATGAACACCAAAATAAACAACCACATAAAAGTATGTTCAATACTCTTCAATTCCATACACTGTTCAAACTTCTGTAATATTGATCTCTTCGGACTGTGGAGCATCCTACAAAAAGTGATAGCAAAAGTTAACTATGGAATTATAAGGCATATGCTTACAAGCAGCAACATAACCAGTGAGGCGTATGCTTACAGCAGCAACATAGCCAGTGAAGCGATGCTTACAATTGCAGTAAAAAAGACAGCAGTTAGTCCTTACTCAAAAAGTCATGTTTGGCATAAAAGAGGAGTTTCTAAGAGAGAAAGGTGCCTTCAGGTTAATGTTCGATCAGACAAGACAAAAAAATACAATACAATACAATACTTTACTAGTACCGATAAGAGATTTAATCGACGAGAAAGGCTTTAAAATCTTCTGAAACTCAATGACAGAAATATGTCAAAAGGGAAGTCAAAAACTTAAAACTATATTTTCTCTTCTTACCATATTCTCTTTGTCTTCTGGTTGGACCATCTCCGCAGTACCAGCATTAGTAGGACCTATGATAAAGAAAGTTAATAAACCTCGGTAACATAAACAGCAAGACTTTTACCAAGAAAGGTAGAAACATACATTTACCTTCTACTCCAGCAGATTTCTTTCCCTGTCTTTTCACCTTATTCTTATTTGCTTTTTGCTTGGGATTTTCAAGTTTCTTTTTTATGGTACTAGAAACATCTGAAGATTTTGGAGTTGTAGCAACCTCTCTAGATTTTGGAGTTGTAGCAATCTTGTTTACAGATTTACGGTTCTTAGTTGCAATTTCTTTGCTTGATGAAGTCTCCTTAGTTGGTTCTGCCACTTGACAAGTTTCAATAGCATCTTTCTTCAAGACTTCAGGTTCTGATTTCTCAGTGCCAGCAACGGATGAAGAGCTACGCGCTTCTTCATCAGATGAAGGTGCTTCAGGCACATGGGAACAAGTCTCAGATACTTGCAACTGCTCAAAATCAAGAGAAATGTTGTAGCTCTCAAACAATTGTTTCACTGGCTCCCCAAGATCTACGAGGTTATAACGTTGCACATAGGATTTCAGCTCATCCCTCAAACGTTGAAGAGGCTGAAATAAACAAGAGAAAGAAAAATGTAAGTAGTCTATTCCTATAGCTTAATTCACTAACTAGAGGCAGTGTTGAACTTGTCCACAACATTGAAATGGGAAAAATAGTGAAATTCATCAATAGCAGTGAACTTAATTAGAAAAAAATGATAAGTAACTATTGCCTTAGATCTTCAAGGCACACAGTAGGGAGAGTATTTTCATCATAATATATTCTGCATAACGGAACCCTATTGGTGGAACATATATCTTACCTCACAGCCAGCTTCCAAAGCAAGTTTGAAAAACCCAAGAGAAATTGAATGCTTAGCAGCAGATTCAGAGAGCTTAATCTGGGATAGCCAATAGAGTGCAGAGAATAGGCGATTGCTTTCCTTTCCATTTGATGACTTTGAAACAGCTGAAAGCGGTGTATTAGTTTTCCCCTGGTTGATCACGGTCCTCTTTGATCTAGCCTCAGAAATAGGAGTGATAGTGCCCACAGATCTTGAGGCAGGGCTGGCATTTGACTTAGACTGCATAGACAGCCTTCTTGGAGGTTTAGCAGCAGCCTTTTCCTTGCCGAGATCAAGGACACTGATACTCTTACTAACACTTGAGACAGGTTTTCCCCTAAAATGGGAGATGAAAAAAATTAAGCAAGCATGGACATTAGAGGAAACAAATATTTGGCTAAAGTAAGAACAAAATGACTGGGAAAAGTGCACGTCCTTAAAGTCTCTGCGCGCTTGTGTACATGACAATAGTTTAATCAGATTTCTATTCCAAAGGAAAAGTGATAACCAAGAAACTTTACTTAGGCTAGGCTGTCTTTCTCCAGAACCCCATTTATCACGATTCACGACAAGGAACAACCTAAAGCTTTAAAACCATGAATTTGCAGACTGGTTAACATCTGTTTTTGTTAAATAAAATTTGTAGGAGAATTTACTTGATTCGAGACCAAAAATCATCCCGCAGTTCGAAGAAGCAGTTTAAAGTTCTATTGAATATCTCATAGTGATTCTGTAGTAGTGCGCTGGTTTGATACAACATTTAGAGAACCATACCCCAAAAGTTAGCAATTGAGGCGGGAGAGACTTAAGGCTATATAAGCCCCACATTAGTTCCTCATTTAACCAATGTGCGACTCAAGTCTCATTACTTGCAATAGGCACACAGTTTGTAGGGCAATTAATCAATAACTGCTCAACATGCATGTTAACCTAATTGACCTTCATACACATGACAGTAATCAATAACTGCTCAACATGCATGTTAACCTAATTGACCTTCATACACATGACAGTATATCACGTATGCAGAATCAGCAAAATCGAAACAAATATTGAGTTTTTATTCCTTCTGATAATGAAACAAATAGATATTTCATCACAAACAGTTCAATGTAGGTTAGCATTTCTAGGTTTGCAAAGTACCAGAGAATAAGTAATACCAGAATTATCAAATTCTTCACTCAAACAACATACACTCATGTAACCGCGTCTTTTTTACAGTCTAATCACACTAACTTCCTTATAAAAAAAAACAGTAATAGAGACAGACCTTCTCGGAACCGAAGAGTTGGAAGCATCAGTCAGAGGCGGCTTCTCCTCCTTCGGCTTAGTACCCGATCGCAGTGGATATCGAAGAAGCTTCGTCGCTGACGATGATCGCCTCGCACTCCCTACCAAAAAAAAATTAAAAAAACTAACCGTCAATTACATATACATATACGCAAAATCATAAACAAAAATGGTAAACACGCGAGACTAAAAAATCTAATATTACCAGAAACAGAGGATTGATCTTTGCCGGAGACTTCCATTGGAGAATTTCAGGTTTTACGTAGAGAGAGATATATGAAGAAAATGAAGAGAGGGATAGGAGATTGTGAAACTAGGGCTGCCAGTATATATATAGTAAGGAGAAATAGGAGTGGACGTTTGGGCGGGAAATTTTACAACTGCTTCAAAAATCAAAATCTAAAAAAAAAAAAAAAAAAACTGTAGAAACGGCTCTTCGGGCTGGGCCCGTTAATGGGCCCATTGACACGCTCTTATCTTATTACGAGTTTCAAATTTTGAATCTATACAATAACCGTTAATGCTGAGTTAGTGGCTTTTTACAGTTGACTAATGAGGATTAAGCACTAAAAATCAAATTAAGCTTACCTATACTTCTCCATCAAAGTGAAAAAGGGTGTACTTTTTATTTGTGTGATTATGCTTAATCAATAAATATATAACAACATTATTTAATTATAATCAATTAAAATATATTTTTATTTTATTAAATTAACATCAATATTTCAAATCTTGAGTAAAATCGTCTCTTCCTTATTTTTGGTGTTGTGACGCTTTTTCTCTCTTTTTGTTTTTTGATGAACAAACTCTGAGTATAATTTCATATGTATGATGAGTTTAACGTTGAAAATCTTGAATGATAAATTCGTCAAATTACAACTAAACTTTAGCCTATCCTTTTTTCTTCGTTAGGTTTGCTCAACTAGAGTTGTCCTTATTTCTAATCAAATAACTATTTTCACATTTCATTAAGAGAAAAAAGATAAAAGTCGTTAAGTATTTATCAAAATATTGAAAATAGAAATATTTTCATTATAAAAAGGCAGTAAATGTTACAACCATGTGACTGGAATAATTTTGTAATATATAGATAAATTGGTGTTAACCAAAACGAAGCTATAAGATACAAAGAATCTGCCTGGAAACAAAATGTTCTGGTGACACACAAATACTCCAAATAGCAAACATATTTACAGCAATTCACCTATACACAAAAATAGTTTAAAGCCTTTTTTTACTGTGACTATTAAGTTCTATATTTATCATGAAGTTGCACCCGTGATCTGTGCAGGGTCGATCACAGTTCCATGAATTTGTTTCTGTCGTCGTAAAATGTTTCTACCAGAAGTGGCTGTTGGAGGATCTCTTAGTTGAACATGAGCTGGTATTGCCATGTCTTGTGAGTGACCCGAAATGCAGAGTGTACCAGAATCATCTTGTTCCCAATACACTTCTACCATAGTACCGATAGGATTCTCAGCAGATTCTGTTCCTGGGATTTTCACAAATCTTGCTCCTAAAGGTATCTGAATAGTCACATAAATGAAACAGTGTTACTTATTTCACAGGGATTAGAGTTTTCGCATGCAATCTCATCAAGAAAATTAGGAAATCGAGAATCTGATAATCTACTTACTTGAAGTGAGAGCCCCGTATTCAAAGTAAGAGTTGCAGAGCTTCCTTCAGCTACATCTTCCAATTCTGCTTGTCTAGCAATGTTTAGAAAAACTTCTTCAAGAGTTGTAAGCCCGAGCTGGATATCTGATATGCCAAATTCCATCTCTCTAGCTTGTAGCTCAGCAAAAAAGTCCTGATTGAAGGTAAAAGCCAGTGATCACCAAATGAGCTAAAAGTCCAAAACTCGTGTGTATGTAATTCCACAATATAGTAGCAAGACCAGAAATGATTTTAAACCAATCTAATCTCATAGTTGCTTTAAAGATTTTTACCGTCAACAACTTCTCCTTGTCATGGGGAATAATATAGGTTAGGAAGGATTTATTTTCCTCTTTAGGCATCACGTCCAGACGCTGTGTACAAAGCTAGCAAATCAGAACCAGTTCCTCTAATAGTTTCAGAAAAGAAAGGGAAAAAGCAATAGGCATCTTTGACATACACTTTTAAAGAACTGTTTCAATGCTTCAGGTTGAGATGTACTCAAACTATCTTCCCTTTCAGGAGACCCATTTGTCCCACCAGAAAAGCTTACGTTAGCAATGAAACCAGTTCCAAACTTCGATTTCAATCTTATTGAAGTTCCGATGCAACGAAGTCTACCCTTTGCCATGATGCCAATGCGGTCACTTAAGATGTCAGCTTCTTCCATTGAATGAGTGGTCAGGATAATGGCACGCCCTTTTTTAGCATCCTCAATTATGTCCCAGACATGTCTTCTAGTTATTGGATCCATACCAGTAGTCTATGAAGGGTTTTCATGTTTTAGATAAGAGAATGTCATGATAAACTTTTTTAGCATACTTCTGATAAACTCACGAGAATACTTAATTTTCCAAAACCTACCGGTTCATCCAAAATGACCAATTTTGGTTCACCAATTAGAGCAATAGCGACACTGAGGCGTCGTTTCATTCCTCCACTGTAACTACCAGCTCTCATTCTGGCTGCATCTGTGAGTTTTACCTCGGCTAGTGACTTCTCTACAACCTGTGATTTGATCAAAGAATTGGGTAAGCAGAATTTATAATCACTCTATTCGGTGCTAATCTTGTTCATCATATCTTTCGATAGGCATAAAAAGCTAGATATTGCTTAGTTTTATATGTTCTCACCTCTTTTATTAAAGCAGGAGGTAGACCTTTAATGCTGGCAAAAAGATGCAGGTGTTCTTGACCAGACAATGCATCCCACAGAATATCAAACTATAAAATGACAAAAATGAATGATTCATCGAACACAATATTGCTAGTGCAGAGTCTGAAGAGAAACATATAAAGATAAAAAATAGTCACCTGGGGACAAACCCCGATCATCGCTCGAATATTTGACATGCCTGCGGAGCTTCTTATGGACTGACCGTAAACTAGTGCTGTTAAAAGCAGATTCGTGTTATACGTAAGTAATTTGCAATGAACACAGAGAGTGAGAAAACTATATTACCATCCCCTGCAGTAACAGGTGTAATCCCAGTCAAACAATTAATAGCAGTAGTTTTTCCAGCTCCATTTGGCCCAAGAAGACAAAATAGCTGATCCTTTGCAAGTTTCACCCATAAGCCCTGCAGTATTGACTCCAAAGAATGAGATGCAGATGCAACCAGGGCAAAGGTGTAGGATCTCCAGAGACTTATTAAATACCGATGCTAGTTTCTTCTAACTTATATCTTTTGAAATGTGGACTTCTCATTTCCCATATGCTATTCTTACACATGTAAAACATGTACAGAATGCAGACTAAACACATATGTTGATTTGAATTAATTGCCGGGGAAATCCAAAGAAGTTGCAAGAGAATTTAAAAAAAATTGAGACTAGTGTCGAACTAGACTCCATGATTGATTCCTATCTGAACATAAAGTGTTTTTTCTTTTCTCTGCAGATGACTTAGGTTTGCACAGAGAAAACAGCTAACGTTAGTTTCTCATAGACCAATAGATAAAATACCTTGAGTGCATGATAAGGAGATTTCCTTTCGCATTTACAACAGCCCATCTTTGTTGTTCCAGGAAATATCTTTACAAGGCCATGTAGTTGAACTGCAACATTGGGATCAACTTCACCTTGCATAGCTAGCCGTTTAACAATGTTTTCTTCTTCAAGAACATCTTCATCATCTGGTGTAATACTATCCATGGCTGGCACTGAACCTGTGCAGCTACAGATACTACCCTCTGAAAACAAAGTGGACAGCCTTAAAGCTTTGTCACAGTATGATCAATATTCATTATTAAGGTACTAACAAATTTTGGTTACCTTTCACCTTAGTTCCACCTTTGCCTGTCCAGTAGCCAGGAGTCAAGAAGTAGAACACCGACTTTCTCACACCAGAAATATTCGGAAGTATGTTATCCAAGTAAATAGCAAGAACAAACCACAGAAAGAATGTTGACACGAGCCATATGTAAATATCGTTCTGTTAAGAGGAACAGCAGATAATGGATCAATGTGAGATGCAAGATGACCTGTGTTGCTCGGACTCTTCAAAAATGTCAACAGTTGCGTGTCGGATTCGCCAAAACTAGTGTATTTTTGGAGAATCCGACACGGGTGCGGCATTGAAAGTGAAGAGTCCGTGCAACTTAGAAGATGACTGTATGAGACTGAAAGCAACATTGTAAGGCTTTAGGAAAAAAATGAGACTTTTCGAGATAGCCTTTAATCTAATAGTTCCTTTTTAATATTTTGCATAGTTTGTAAAGGAGATGTGACCTTAATTGTAAAGGAGATGTGATCCTTGTTTCATGGAATAATTTTTATAAAGAAGTACAGTAATGATTGGATAGGTAAGGTCTTCGACCAACATTTGTAAAGCTTATGAAGATATGTATGTGTGTTTTTAAGAAATAAGAATGAATGAACTCATAGTTCCTGCAGAATTTTATTCCTCTCTACAATTCCAAAAACTAACATTATCAAGACCCAGAGTCTCTCCTCCCTCCCGCCATAACCCATTCTCCCCACTCTCATTCAAAGTCACGGAGTTGTAACAATGATGAGAAGTGATCAAAAAGTAGCTACTGAAATCATGCACGAACAAACAAAGTCCTTAATATCAAAATGCTGCACCTCGTCCCCAAAATCAAGAAAACTGGAAACTAAAAGAGAAAACCCCTATTTGCATCTTACCATAGTTACTACACACTCTGTATCATTAAAAGCACATTCTGTCCTCCCGCTCCAGCTGACACCAGGATCTTCAGGAGTGGCAGTTGCATCAGCAAGTAACTTAAGACCTTGAGCAAGAAGATCTGGTGGGAACAATGACCAAATGATCCTATAGCTCTTTTGGTATTTCTTGCTATAGGGAAATCCAAATGCTGTTACAAGCTGAAGAAATGAAAGACGAGAAATACGTTATCCAAGTGAGTCGGCAATGGATAGTAATCAATTCGAGGATAAGCACTTGCCTGAGTCATGAAACCAACAATAAAGGTGAAGAAGCCTACAGTTGTTGTTGAAGATGACTTGCTAATAAAAGCAGATAGCATATATGCAAAACCAATCTGGCCACAGGAGCAGAAATGCTATATCAGTGGACAAAAATATTAAAGTAGTTTTCCTCATTAGAAGTTGCACATGAATGCAGATTGTATTTGGCGAAAAAGTTAAATTGAACGGCGGAGGCTAACCATATTAAATTGGAAGAGGAAAAAAAGAAGAAACACGACCGCAAAGTTGTTGTTCAAGAAAAAATCAAATTGAAACATCATCCCAAAGAGAACTGTGAGAAGAGAAGCGAGAAGTGTGATGCATCCCTCCCACGTGAACCATGACAACCAATAGGCAGTATCATACAGACCCATCATAGTCATTGCCTGTAAGAAAAATGTGACATTTAGAAATTCAAAATCTTCCATGAAGTACAAGAATGGTATTATCTCTTATAAAAATGCCAGAGATATAATACCTGCCGAAGTTTGAGTTCCTTTTCAATGACCAAAACGTTGATTTGGAAGACAAAGCCAAACATAGCAACAGCCAAGAAAAAGGTAGGCCCAACGGCACCCAAAGCAGAGAAAATTTCAAAAGCAGGATGTGCAAATTCTTTGAAGCTGACAACCCAACTGAAATTTGGATCTGAAAATGTACATAATCATAGGATAAAGGTGAGCTTAGGAAAAGAAAAACTTGATATAAACAACCACAATCCATTTACAGGTTCAAATCCAGTAGTAAATATCAAATTTATATACCTCCAATCAGAGATCTCGCAATTTCTCGTTCTGCTGCCAGTTGAAGTGGGATTTGGAACTTAAAAGTTGGATCTTCATAGGTTCCTCGTTTGGTAATTGGAGTGGAGTTTGTCTGTATCCCATAACTTACTATGCTAGCATTCCTTTCAACAAAGTGCAGAGCCCCAGGAACACGCATAGGGTTCTTGAAAAGCCATTCATCCACTTCATCTCGTGTTCTAAATGACAAAACCTGCGGAAAAGAAGGCATACAATGATAGGTCAATGCTCCAACAAGGACTTCGATTTGAAATATGAAACTGAAGAATGCACCAAATTAGAGGAACCATTGGATGAAATAAATTGTTAAACAAGACATTGGCACACTCAACGGACAGCAATCAATCTTTTAATGGAGTGAAAAATGGTGCATCAAATCAGAATTTACCAATGCTATTCGTAAGCTAGATTTTGTGCTTCTTGTTAATATGTTGAAATAGTCACATCACCTCCATGACAAAAGAGAAAGCTAATAGTGAGCACTCGACTCTTGGGCTAGAAAACATAAAGATTAATTGTTCTGTTTTAGGGAGGCAAATCGGGAAGAGGATAAAAGGGCAGCCCGGTGCACTAAAGCTACCGCTATGCGCGGTATCCGGGGAAGGGCCCCACCACAAGGGTGTATTGTACGCAGCCTTACTTTGCATTTCTGCCAGAGGCTGTTTCCAAGGCTTGAACCCGTGACCTCCTGGTCACATGGCAGCAACTTTACCAGTTACTCCAAGGCTCCCCTTCCAAATCGGGAAGAGGATGATTTGGCAAAGTGAGTGACTATATTACTAGAATCAACCATGTTTTCAGGATAGAAGATCCTCCGAGGCCGTTCAAGTCAGACAAGATACAGATGATTAACTTCAGCCTTAGGCCAGACAAATCATACCTCAGATTTTGATATGGAAGTTTCACCTCTACTTTTTTGTAATCTTATCAACTTGTAAAGGACGGGAGTCCTTTTATATTCCTTTATTTTGGCTTAGGCAATCCATTTGTTAAGAATATGTAAAAGAGTGGGAATGTCCACTCTTTTCAAGGGGAGTTCCCTTGGCATACTCTCACGCTATAAAAGCACATAACTAATATTATTCATGCACATCATGTTTCGTGTAAGGAAATGGTAAGGTCCATTTCTCATATAGGCATTGAGGACGTAAGACACCGTGTCTCCCTACATCATATATTTAGTTAATTCCAAATCCTCTGCCATGACAAGTTAACTTGAAAAAAACACCTGTAAATAACAAGTTAACATGTTATTTTCATGGTTTGCCAGATGAAAAACTCCACCACAAGTCTCTTTCTCATTTTCACACAGGTCGGTTCATTCAGGGATTGCATTACTAACTGCTGCTCTTAGGTGAAAAAGTAGGTCTGTCTGGAATAAAAGATTACCCAGACATCTCGTTACATCATGCAGAGGCGGATCCATGATTAAACTATATAGGTTAATTATTCTAGGAAAGCTGATCTCAAGTGCTTGTAACAAAGAATTTCTTAACAAAAAATGGGTCCTGCCGAACATATGTCATAGACTACATCCGCCCTGGCAGCAAGGGCCCTGAGAGTCCCCTTGAGACATAAGAGACTAGCCATTTCCTCCTAAACATAAAAAGGCATGAAGTTTCCAAGCATATTTTTACATTCCTTCTTGCTGCCCTGCCTTCGGAGTATGAAAGCTTTGTCACTACGGCAAAGCTTCAACAACCAAAACCAACTATGGCTGAGCTTCGGTCCAGCTTGTTGTTACATGAGTCTTGGCTTCAGCAGATGCATCCTATTCCTATGTTGATGATCTTGGATACTAACCGAGTCCGCACTCGCCCGAGAACACGTACGATTGTAAAATTAAGCTAGTAAAGAGATGCGCTAGACCTATAACATGGAGAGGACACAGACATTTTTGGCAAACAGTAATCTGTAAATTTATTTTCTGAAATAATGTAGGAGAAAGTGAGTTTATTGCTTGCAGGTAAGCTGTACTATCAGATATTATTGGAAACTTTTAGGTTACAAGATCACAAAAAATCTACTTTATCCTGGCTGATGGTTAACCAAAACTTTCCCCTCACAAGAAGGTTCAATAAAGTACTTACAGGAATCTGGAGAAGGGAAAAAACATAAGACACAAATCCTCAGAAGCTCTAGATGTTATTACTAAAAAAGTGGCACTGTTTGAACAAAAGAAAATACCAAGCAAGGTAATTGTAAAAGCTCTAATCGGGTTTATTTCGTGATTCATACTGTTAAGCTTTAACTCCACTTGCGTGAGCTCGTTCACATTGTCAGTCTCAAGCCCGGATAAAGGGGCAGCCTCTCAACCCCATAACAGTAGGGGTAAGGTTGCGCACATCTTATCCTCCCGAGATCCCACTTGCAGGATTACACTAGGTTTGTTGTTTGTGTTGTTGTTGTACTGTTTAAGTCTTAATTCATATTTATTTCTTTAAGCAAGCAAAAAAAAATTTCTTCAACATTCACAAAGGTTATTGGTCTCTTAACGGTGTAAGACCTTTCGATCTCTTAACGGTGTAAGACCTTTCAAGAAAACCGTGTGGCCTTGGTCCAATGCGACTAATATCACACCATGTAAGAGTATCTTTGGGCTATTAAGCCAAACAAACTCCAAGTCAACCTACTATAAGATTCATATGATAATTAAAAAATAAAATAAAAAACTAACCCTGCAAATAACTCAAAACTACTCAAGCTCAATTATCCCCAAATTATAACCACTCCCCAGAAGATTTTTTTTTTTTTATAATTGTGATGTCGAGCCACCTTCCGTGTACCTCGACTAGTTCCACAAGATACCTGCCACCTCCCACCAGGCCACTACCAACAGATATTGGGAAACTCTGTCCATTAAGAAAAGAAATCATCTCGTATTTTTTGTCTCTATGGAAATTTGAGACTGAGAGCTCATAGTTCTCAACCACTTAACATATCTTTTTCAAAGTACATAAATAAATAAAATTTGGTATAAGAAAGGAAAAATAAGAATCGAACCTATGTAAAAGTTTAAGCAGTCAACCAATTGAGCTGCTAAGATTTCTCCGTAAGGAATAGAGATCATTTGAAAAAACATGAGATCATGAATAAATCAATTGAGTGAAAAAGTCAACTATGAGTATATATATACACACATACATACCTTTGAGGAAGGAATTTCCCTGCCAGGATTATTAGCCATAATCCGGTTGACAATCTGCCCAATCTTCGTACTCCTAGAGCCACTCCAAACAAAATCATAACATGGAAAACTAATAAAATTCTTCTCCTCACAAGCCGGAATTGGCGGAAACACCAGCGCTTCCGGGTCCCGCACATTTTTATACGATGAGGAAGAAGAAAAACGAGCTTCGATAGCTTTCTGAATTACGAATAAAAGGAAAATGAAGAAGAGAGATGCGAATAGTTGAAGGAATGTAGCTGTTTTATTTCGCCATGCGACTATGTAGTTTTTATATAATAATGCTTTGTATTGTTGTTTTAGCAAAGGGAATCCCCTCTGCACTTCCATGGCGTTCGATAAAATATTCGTTAACCGAAGTTTTAGTTCTTTTTGGGGTTGTGAGCAAGTTAGTTGATGCACTTTATATGCCAAGAGAAAAATGAAGGCGCGTCTTTTACAGGTTAATTGTTTTTCCATTTTTGCCCCTTTCAATATTTTTGGGTTCACCATTGGAGTTTCGGTTAATTCAAATTGCGCAATGTAAGGTTTATTTTAGAGAAGTGCTACCAATAGTTTTTTATTCAAATTGATTCTACATGTCATGGAATCTTGATGATAAAAAATTTACTTGCACAGAATTTATATTAAATTAATTTGATTTTTATATGTATGAAAGTATGTATTTAATTGTGGAATTGGAAATTTTAGTAAGTGAATTGGAGATTTTATATGCACACAAAAAATAATAATAGTCATTTGATATAAGAAGTATATTTTTATGGCGAAAAGTGATCAATTTAATTTTATAGCTTATTGTGTTTATGCCACTACATATGTGGTTGGCAACTTGACGTATTCATAAGATTGATGTAATTTGTAAACATTAATATTTGGATGGATTTATAGCTTATGATTTATAAATCATATAAGTTAGAAACTCTAACCTGTAATTTTTGGCTTGTATTGTTAGTTTAGCTTAAAAAAGAATGCTTAAAAGTATTTTTTATTTACCAGTCTTAGTTTAGCTTAAATAAGCCAATGTGAACAGATTATAAGTTGTAATAACTCAATAGAATATAAGGTTGCAAAGTCAAATCACATTGGTCGCCGCAATACGATCCCCAATTAGTTGGAGGAAAAATCACATTGGTCGCCGCAATACGATCCCCAATTAGTCAACCAACAAATCGCGCTGTAGCCGTGATCTTCACGTTGATCCTCGCATGTTGTGATTAGAATACTTATATTTTTTGTTCCCATGGAGAGGGACAACATGGTCATTTTGCTGTTACGCTGTTGGGGGTACTTTGGGGTTTTACAAATATCCAACAATCCCCACTCCATAGTCCATATAGTAATATTTTGGGGAATTTACTGTAAATAATTATCAATCTCGTATACTCATATGGTTTTCTAATTTAAATATTAGAGATAGTCAATCAGTGTCCAAAAATTCTTTCACTTTAAACCGAAAGAAAAACAATGATTTTTTTAATTGAAGAAATGCTAAACGAAACTGATTAGTTGTGCTTATTCAACGGAATAAGCTGAAGTCAGCGATTTAAGCTGTATTCCAAAATAAATAAATAAAACCATTTTTTTATAACAATTTAATTTTTTCAATAAACAATAATACAATTGATTATGATTTATGAATTACTCCCTCCGTTTATGTTTTCTTATCCATATTTTACCTGACGTAATACCTTAAAAAGTGATAAATAAATGATAATTTTATATATCACTCCTAATTATTATATGTTGAAAATGTATTAAAAATATTTATTAGTATAATAACGATAAAAAGAGGTACAGAGTGATAAGTTATTTCTTAATTTTTTTTTAACTAGAGCGGACATTAATTTTTACTACGAATAGGTAAAAGTAAATGGAAGGATTAAATAAAATCGTTTTATATGAAAAGTCTTATGATGGGTGTGTTGGTCAAAGTGTAATGTATCATATATACCCAAACCTATTTCTTCCACATACTGTCTTGATTATTTTAATTGATGTATACGAATGCACTTTCATGCTTCCTTCTCAATTAAGAAAATTAAACCACGTCGAAATCAAATATAATATTATCCAAGCTCGTAAACCTGACTGCTGGATCAAAATCGAAACATAGTATGTGAAAGCTAGTAATTGTAAATCTCAAACGATGATAAATCAAAGACAAAAAAATCATTAATGCAATATAGTTTGATTAACACTAATCTACATATTAAAATCAAATATAAGAGCATAAAACTATTAAGAAGAAGAATTCTCCCTAAATAGACTTTTTAATAATTATATTGTAAATAAATGTTATTGTATCGGGTACAACAACAACAAAAAGTATTTTGAAGAAAATGTATTTGATTACTTTTCATGAATCTGAGTACCTTATTAATCGTTAGACCTATGAATATAATATTTTGTTAAACAATTCATGGAGACATAAATTTGTAGAATAATGACTTTCCTGATTTTTATATTTTTGGGAGACTTATGACTTTGTTAATCTGATGCAAAGGCTTTGGACACTATGGAAAAAAGAATGAAGATTATGGTCAAATAACTAATTGAACTACTACTATATTATATCTCGAAAATGCTGAAAAATTTGAAGCAACTATAACAATTTAATAATATGACAACACAATTGGAAAACTGTGTGTGCTCGTAATATATGTTTGCTAATGGTGGTTGGTAAATAAATTCCAATGTATGTAACCCAAATCTATTTCATCCACGGAATGTCTTGCTAATTAAGCTTTTACGAACTTTCATATTATTCTTTTCAGATAGAAATAAAATTATGCAGAGGATGAAAAGAAATAGTATTACTTGAGATTCAAAGAGAAGAGTCAGAATTTTAATTTATGAATAGTTAATCATAATTTTTTTTACTGAATTGTAACTGAATTATATTCGTGTTGCATGAACTTTTTAATGAAAATACAAGATTTGTAAGGGTGTCAAACGGACCGGTTAAAATCGGCCCGAATCGGTCCACATAATTAAATCGGCCCAGTAAGCCCAAGGGCTTTAGGGATCCGGGTCCCGACCCAGTCGGGTTTTATTTGGGCCCGGTTAACCCGGCCCGAACCCAATCCGGTTTGGGCTTGCCGGTTAACCGGCCCAGCCCAATTAATTTTTTTTTTTTTTTTTAATTCAGAATTTCACAAACTGAAATTAAAAACTTAGTTTTAATACATTATTAATTTACTATCAAGTATTATTAATTTATTATATTAAGTAGCATATGTTTTATACTTTTATTTAAAGTAGTGTATATATTGAATGGTATATATATATATATATGTGTGTGTGTATATCTTCTAAATCTAAAGTAGTATATATTTAACGTATACATGTGTATATGTTTTATAAATTAGTATATAACTATATATATAGCTATATATATATATTGAATGGTATATGTGTGTGTGTGTGCGCGCGCATATATCTACTAAAGTAGTGTATATTTAACGTATAGATGTGTATATGTTTTATAAATTAGTATATAACTATCTCTCTCTCTATATATATATATATATATATATATTGTAGTGTATGTTTTATTTAAAGTAGTGAATATATTGAATGGTATATATATATGTGTGTATATATCTTCTATAGATGAGTATATTTAATGTATACGTTATGTATATGGTTTATAAATTAGTATATAACTATATATATATATAACTATATATAACTATATATAACTATATATATATATATATATATATATATATATAAAAAAAATATTGTAGTATATATATATGTATATATATATATATAAATATTGTAGTATATATATATGTATTGTAGTATATATTTTATTTAAAGTAGTACATATATATTGAATGGTGTGTATATATCTTCTATAGACATATATATGTTTTACAAATTAGTATATAACTATATATGCATATACATATTGTAGTATATATATATATATATATATATATATATATATATATATATATATATATATATATATATATATATATATATATATATTATAATATATATTTTATTTAAAGTAGTACATATATATTGAATGGTGTGTATATATGTGTATATATCTTATATAGACGTATATATTTAACGTATACAATGTGTATATGTTTTATAAATTAGTATATAACTATATATATATATATATATATATATATATATTTATTTATTTTTAAAGTAGTACATATATATTGAATGGTGTGTATATATGTGTATATATCTTCTATAGACGTATATATTTAACATATACAAGTGTATATGTTTTACAAATTAGTATATAACTATATATATATATATACATATTGTAGTATATATATATGTATATTGTAGTATATATTTTATTTAAAATAGTACATATATATTGAATGGTGTGTATATATGTGTATATATCTTCTACGGATATATATATTTAATGTATACAAGTGTGTATGTTTTACAAATTAGTATATAACTATATATATATACATATTGTAGTATATATATATGTATATTGTAGTATATATTTTATTTAAAGCAGTACATATATATTGAATGTTGTGTATATATGTGTATATATCTTCTCTAGACGTATATATTTAACGTATACAAGTGTATATGTTTTACAAATTAGTATATAACTATATATATATACATATTGTAGTATATATATAAGTATATTGTAGTATATATTTTATTTAAAGTAGTACATATATTTTGAATGGTGTGTATATAGGTGTATATATCTTCTACAGATGTATATATTTAATGTATCAAAGTGTATATGTTTTACAAATTAGTATATAACTATATATATATATACATATTGTAGTGTATATATATGTATATTGTAGTATATATTTTGTTCAACGTATGACATATATATTGAATGGTGCGTATATGTGTGTATATATCTTATATAGATGTATATATTTAACGTATACAAGTGTATATGTTTTATAAATTAGTATAATATAACTATCTATGTATTGTAATCCATGTATATTGTAGTATATACTTTATTTGAAGTAGTACATATACATTTATTGGTGCGTATATATGTGTATATATCTTATATAGATGTATATATTTAACGTATACAAGTGTATATGTTTTATAAATTAGTATAATATAACCACGTATACATTGTAATACATATATATGTATATTGTAGTACATATTTTATTTAAAGTAGTACATACATATTGAATGGTGCGTATATATGTGTATATATCTTCTATAGACGTATATATTTAACGTATACAAGTGTATATGTTTTATAAATTAGTATATAACTATTTATATATATATATACATACATAGTATATGCATATATATATTGTAGTATATATTTTAATTAAAGTAGTACCTATATATTGATTTAAAATGATTTAAAATGAATTTCTAGAATTAAGTGGGGCGGCTTGACGCCAGTGAATGCGTGGGAGATAGGGGAGAAGTTGGCGGGAATGGGGGTGTGGGAGTGTAGGGAGGACGTGGATAGTATGTGGGATAGGGTGGCTAGGTGCATCAGGGAGGATGCAAGTGAGGTGTTGGGTGTTTCTAGGGGTCGGGCCAGGCATCATCGGGGGGATTGGTGGTAGAATGAAAAGGTTAAGAAGGAAGTAGAGACCAAGAAGGGGGCGTATGCTAAGTTGATTGAGAGTAAAGACGAAAAAGAGAAGCAGGTAAACAGGAAAGAGTACAAGTTAGCTAGGAAAGAGGCTAAGTTAGCAGTTACGGCGGCTAAGACGACAGCTTTTGAGAGCTTGTATGCAGGGTTACAGGAGAAAGGAGGGAAAAAAAAGTTGTTTAGACTCGCTAAGGCTAGGGAGAGGAAGGGTCGTGACCTCGACCAGGTGAAGTGCATTAAGGGGGAGGACGGTACAGTGTTGGTGGAGGACGACCACATTAAGAATAGATGACATTCGTATTTTCATAGGCTCTTGAATGACGAAGGGGATAGAGCTATTGTGTTAGGGGAGCTGGAGCACTCTGAGGAGTGTCAGGATTTTAGTTATTGTAGACGTTTTAAGGTAGAAGAAGTTAGAGAGGCTGTTCGCAGGATGCGAAAGGGTAGGGCGACGGGGCCGGATGAGATACCGGTGGACTTTTGGAAGCTTTCTGGCGAGGCTGATTTAAGGTGGTTGACTGGATTGTTTAACGGATTTTTCAAGACGGCGAAAATGCCCGAGGCTTGGAGGTGGAGTACTATGATCCCTCTTTATAAGAACAAGGGTGACATTCAGAGTTGCAATAACTATAGGGGGATTAAGTTATTGAGTCACTCTATGAAGATTTGGGAGAGAGTGGTCGAGGTGAGGCTGAGACAGATAGTATCTTTTTTGGAGAACCAGTTTGGATTTATGCCTGGCCGATCGACGACGGAGGCAATTCACCTGGTACGGAGGCTGGCGGAACAATATAGGGAAAGGAAGAAGGACTTGCACATGGTGTTTATCGACTTGGAGAAGGCATACGACAAAGTCCCCAGGGAGGTGCTTTGGAGATGTTTGGAGGTGAGTGGAGTCCCGGTGGTATATATCAGAGCAATTAAGGACATGTACGATGGAGCTAAAACTCAGGTGAGGACGGCGGGAGGAGACTCAGAGCATTTCACTGTCTTGACAGGATTGCATCAGGGATCTACTCTTAGTCCCTTTTTATTTGCTTTGGTGATGGATGTGTTGACGCGACGTATTCAAGGGGAGGTGCCTTGGTGTATGCTTTTTGCAGATGATGTAGTTTTAATTAATGAGACGCGAGGGGGTGTGAATGATAAATTAGAGGTGTGGAGACAAACTCTTGAGTCTAAAGGGTTCAGGTTGAGTAGGAGCAAGACAGAGTATTTGGAATGCAAGTTTAATGACGTGAGGCTGGAGAATGAGGTGGTAGTGAAGTTGGAATCACAGGTGGTATGTAAGAGGGATAGTTTCAAGTATCTCGGGTCCGTGATTCAGGGTAACGGTGAGATTGACGAGGATGTCTCGCACCGTATTGGGGCAGGATGGATGAAGTGGAAGCTCGCGTCAGGGGTGTTGTGTGATAAGAAGGTGTCACCCAAGCTTAAAGGCAAATTCTACAGGGTGGTAGTCCGTCCGGCCATGTTGTATGGAATGGAGTGTTGGCCAGTTAAGAACTCCCACATTCAAAAAATGAATGTGGCGGAAATGCGGATGTTGCGTTGGATGTGTGGGCTGACTAGGGGGATAGAGTTCGGAATGAGACTATCAGGGAGAAGGTTGGTGTGACTCCAGTGGAGTATAAGATGCGGGAAGTCCGATTGAGATGGTTCGGACACGTGATGAGGAGGGGCATGGATGCCTCAGTTTGTAGGTGTAAGAGGCTAGCTTTGAATGGTTTTAGGCGGGGTAGGGGTAGGCCAAAGAAGTACTGGGGAGAGATGATTAGGCGGGAAATGAAGCAGTTACAGCTCACTGAGGACATGACCCTAGATAGGAAGACCTGGAGGACGCGAATTAGGGCAGAAGGCTAGGGTCAGTTTGGGTCTCTAGTGTAGGGAATTACTTGGTGGGGGTATTATTCTTGTTATGATACCTTGTTTCATGTTTTATTACGAATTTGTTTGTTTTTCTCTGTTTTCTATTACTTGTGGTTGTCGTATTTGTGTTATGCCATCTTGTTCCATGCTTTACTATGTATTTGTGTAGTATTTCGTGTCTCAAGACGGGGGTCTATCGGAAACAACCTTTCTACTTCTTTAGAGGTAGAGGTATAGATTGCGTACATCTTACCCTCCCCAAACCTCACTATGTGGGAATACACTGGGTTTGTTGTTGTTATATATATATATATTGTTGTATATACTTTATTTAAAGTAGTTCATATATATTGAATGGTGCGTATGTATGTGTTTATATCTTCTATAGACTTATATCTTTAACGTATACAAGTGTATATGTTTTATAAATTAGTGTATAAGTATATATATATATTGTAGTATATACTTTATTTAAAGTAGTACATATTATTGAATGATGCGTATATATCTTCTATAGACGTGTATCTTTAACACTTAAAAGTGTATATGTTCTATAAATTAGTACGTAACTATATATATATACATATTGTTGTATATATATATGTATATTGTAGTATATATTTTATTTAAAGCAGTACATATATATTGAATGGTGCGTATATATGTGTATATATCTTCTAAAGTAGTATATATTTAACGCATACAAGTGTATATGTTTTATAAATTAGTATGTAGGTATATATATATTGTAGTATATACTTTATTTAAAGTAGTACATATATATTGAATGTTGCGTATATATGTGTATATATCTTCTATAGACGTATATCTTTAACGTATACAAGTGTATATGTTTTATAAATCAGTATGTAACTATATATATACATATTGTTGTATATATATATATATGTCTATTGTAGTATATATTTTATTTAAAGTAGTACATATATATTGAATGATGCATATATATGTGTATATATCTTCTAAAGTAGTATTTATTTAACGTATACATGTGTATATGTTTTATAAATCAGTATATAACTATGTATATATATATATATTGTAGTATGTGTTTTATTTAAAGTAGACAAGCAGTACATAAATATTGAATGGTGCTTATATATGTGTATATATCTTCTATAAACGTATATATTTAACGTATAAATGTGTATATGTTTTATAAATTAGTATATAAATATATATATATATATATATATATATATATTATAGTATATGTTTTATTTTAAGTAGTACGTATAGTCATATATAATTATATATTGAATGGTAGGTATATATGTGTAATTGTTTATATATTTTTTTAAAAATATATATTGTATATTGGAGTGTATATAGTGTATATTGGAGTGTATATAGTGTATATTGGAGTGTATATAGTGTATATAATTGTAGTGTATATAGTTTATATTGGATTTTTTATTTATTTTTTAAACGGGTTTGACCAATTTTTAATCGGGTTTGACTGAGATTTGGTGAGTTTGACCGGGTTGGGTTAAATGGGCCGGGTTAGGGTGAGTTTTATTTATTTTTACTGTTGGGCTCACCCGATCAGTCCAGCGCCAAAACCGGCCCTCAACCCGGTTAAAATAGAAGGGCAAGTTCCGGGTTGGTCCGACCCGGCCCGTTTGACACCCTTAGGTTTGAGTCAAAGTTGTTGGTTATTATGTATAATGTGTCATGGATTTAGACGTCACACATGTGACACTTGGCAATCCACTCACATGCTTGCACTACGAACTCATGCTTTTGTTGTGTCAAACTAACCTAAGACACTAGGAATCATTAAGAGAATAAAAGAAAGAACCTGAGAGAATTTTTATGAAGATTTGTATTAGAAAACTTGAAAGATTTATTTGATGATTTTACAAATAGATACCCCATTATTTACATAGGTCCTACAGATTTACACTTATGTTCCTTTCCCTAGAATTTTCTACATGTCTAGAATATTTTAAGAACCTTCTATGCAATTTCATGAAATTCTAAAGTCTTCTACTAAAAATTTAGATATTTTCCTAGATACTTTCACAAGTAATAGGATCTTGCTTATGTAAACTTTCACACGGCAATGAGAAGTGTCATGTAGCGGTTATGTGACACGATGACATGACGGGTCATCACAATTGGCTTCACTCCTTCAAGATCATCACAAGATATGGCAAATGTCCTTTCTGTTGAATTCGTTGATATGAATTAATTGTGGCTTATTTTGAGCGTTATTTTGAATTGAAGATTTTCATTATTTTTAATGTTGATGCACTGTGATTTCGAGTGGAATAATGAAACTTTTCTCATTTTGAGAACAAATACGTCCTTCGTTCAATAATACTTGTCCATTATATCAAAGTAGATATCAAACAATATTTATACAGTTTGAAAAAGCAATAAATAATTTATTCATTTTTATTATTTTTTATGTTAAATACTATTCATTAACTAATATATTTTTCAAAATGATAAATTAATTATATTAAAATGATAAAATAATAAAATTACCTCTATTATTTTTTATTTTTAAAAATATATATCAAAAAATAATTATTATTGAACGGAGAAATTAAATATTTTTTAATCTCATTCAAAGGCTTTTTTTTTCCCTCTTTAAAACGGATAAGTTCTGGTCATAGAAGTGGAGCAACTATTATACATGTTCCACCAAAAAAAAAAACTATTATACATGTGAAATTGCATCTTTATTCGTTCACTTTAACATAACATACTTTTTATAATATCTTTACAATATCATATTTTAAATATAATAAACACAATACTTTAAAAATATATAAAGAAATACTAGTAACTATTATTAATAATAAAACAAATTAAAAATTAAGTAATAAATTATCTTGTAATTTTTAACGATAAATAAAAGTGGATGGTTGAGATCCACATTTGATGGCTATTTGTACTTGCTTATTCTTCTGATCCTCTTGAGTATCCCAATCATTGGACAGATCAATATATCTTACCTAAATTTTTACGCACTTCACTAGATATCTACGGTCCAATCCCCGACCCTCTTAAATTAAACATCTTAATAAATTTAAGCTTATGCTTTCGTAGCATCAAATTATTTATCGTAATTTTTAAAAGAGAAAAGATATTTTTTTCCCTCTGAATTTATCGCTATAATTAACTTTAACACTTAAACTTAACTTTCATTTATTTATTCCCCCTAACATCTTTAAAGTGAATTATTTTCACCCCTCAAAACTGAATACCACTCTCATGACGGAGAGTGCGCTACATACGTGCCACGTCATTGTCAAATCAGTGTCACATCAATGCCATGTCATTTGCCACGTAAGATTTTTTTTATTTTTTTTAATAATCTCACACACTAACTTTTTATATATTTTATATATATATATATATATATATATATATATATATTTAAAAGAGTGTATTTTTTATAAAAATAATATATTTTATATAAATAAAATAGACCCCACCCCCTTCCTTGTTCTTCTTCACAACCCCCACCCCCTTCGTTCTTTCACAGCCCCCACCCCACCCCACCCCATCCCAATTCCTTCTACTTCTTCATTAGACAACAACCCCCGTCCCCTCCCCTTCCTCCTCCTTCACATAAAAGCACCACTTTTTCTATTTCTTTCACCATTATCACAAGCTTTTTCAATAAATTTTTTTCTTCATCTAAAGTAAAATTAACTTGAATTAGCTTGAGCAAATCCATCAATGAACTAAATACAAGTACATGATCACAAAAATACATCAATACACAAAATCTCAAATCCAAATTCTTTCACATTAACCAAAACTCCTAAATTTTCAATTTCTTACTAAAAAATGTCTACAGAAATGGCATAAACAGTTCGAAATTCGAAAATGACATAGATGATATTCGCATGACATGAAATTCTTGGTCAAGAGTCAAACTTGTTCATCAATCTTGAACCATTTTTGATTGTCGAAAAATAAAATTTTGGATTAATTAGGACTTGATAGGAAGGAAATTACGAAGAAACGGGGTGGGGGTATGAAGAAGATGAAGAAATAGAGTGTTGGGGGTGGGGTGGGAATGGGCGTGGGGGTGGGGAAGGGGAGTGATGAAGAAGATGAAAATGTCTTTTATGAAGACATTTTTCTTTTAATGTTATATATATATATGTATGTATAATAATAATAATAATAATAATAATAATAATAATAATAATAGCAATAAAGTGGTCTTTTAAAAAAAAAAATCACTCGCTCTTGTTTTTTTTTTGCCACGTCAGCTATAGGGGGAATTTAATTCATTTGAAAGTTGTTAAGAGGGGTAAATAAACGAAAGTTAAGTTTAAGTGTTAAAGTGAATTGTGACGACAAGTTCAGGGGGAAAAGATGTCTTTTCTCTTTTTAAAATTAAGTACTCTAAACTATTTGTTATTTTAGAAATTTAAGATATGTATAATGAGTTGTTGTTTTTCATTTTATCCTTAATAATTATTGTTTCTAGCAATTACTTTTTTTCATTTTAAAATAGTTGATGTTTTTTGACTTGACATTTTTCTTTAGAAAAAAATTATTAGAAGTTTATTTTATCAAATTAACCTTTTTAATTATGATTGTATATATATATAGTATTGAAAGAACATAATAATATTTTCTTGATTTCATAAAAGGAACAACTAAATTGAAATAATATTTTTAGAAAGCTAACCAACTATTTTGAAACGGTAAGAGTATAAACATCTCAAGCTAATACATAAATAGAGTAAAAATATAAAAAAAATATCTTAAGCCATAAATAAGAGTAAAATATTTCAGAATTCCTCTGAATTAATATTTTTAAAGAGTGTATACAAAATACCACAAATAATTTAAAATAGAATAACTATTTGCTTATATATATAATAATAAAAGTATTAATTTTAATCATTTAGATTTTAGTGATTAAGTCTGTTTGTTTTCTTTTAGATCTCTCTATTTGTTAAGTTAGTGTTTGAAACTATTCATCAGTAGGAAAAAAATAATACAAAGAAGGGTAAATTTGTCAAAAATAAGTTTATTCATATTTATTTTAAATATGTTCAAAAAATAGTTACAAGAAAATGAAACGAAGGTTGATGTAACATTGTAAATCACACAGTAGATGAATGATGGACCGAAATTTTGGGGGAAGGTCGCTACAATTATCCTTTTCATTTTTTAAAATATTTTTATATGTTTAAGCAATCAGTATAATATAATTGAAACATTTATTAAAACGTTAAAGCTATATTTCTCTGTTATATGATTATACGTAAGTAAAAATCAAACAAACTATTCTTCTTATTTTTATTTGTTTGATCTATTTTGACCTGACATAAAAATTCTAAAACTATTTATTTTTTTAAATGGTATAATTTTAAATTAAAAATATATCAAATATAATAAAACGTGAAAATATAAATATCAAAAAGCCAATGACCCTCCCCCACCCACCCACCCACCAAAAAAAAAGTAAAGTATGAAAATGTGGAAAAAGTTTAATATGGGCCTTATGCACCACATCATATTTGCATGAGGTCCCTATTATTTTGACACATAAATTTTGTGGGGTCCACCTATCAAACAATTTCTTCTTCCTCTCTCTTCTCATTCCTTTACCTTTTCATTTTTTTTTTTTAAAACAACTCATTTTTTTACTCTTTTCTTTTAGAGTTAAATTTTTATTTATTGGAGTATTATTTTTTGTCTTTCTTTATTTTTGCTCTTCAATTTTTTTTGTGCTCATGAAGCTAATCAAATTAATGATATTTTTTTCTTCCTAATTTTTATTTGTAGATATTTTCAATTAAATCAAATTTATATAGTATTTTTTTTGTTTTAATTTATTTATGACACTTTTCTTTAAGTTTATTTAAAACATAATATTTTTTTCATTTTCTAAAAAAAAATTAATTTTTTTTTTTAAATGACATGTCTAAAATCACAAAAGTTAAAGAATACTTGAATATATTTATATATTTTTAATTTAAGACCAATTAAGAGTTCGTCTGGATAAAATTAAAAAATAACTTTTTAGTTTATGTGTTTAAAAAATGAAAATAAGTGTTTAGAAATTAAGCAGATAAATGTTTGGATAGATCATAAAAGTGTTGAAATTGAAAAAAAAGTTGTGGATGTGCTTGATAAACAAGGGTTGTTAAACACTTTTTTATTATCAAAATGACTTAAATGTTTTTAAAGTTGCTAATACCATAAATAAGTTGAATTATATATAATTTTTAATTCTAATAATTCAAAAACAAAGAAAAAAGATGAAGAGGAAAGAGACGGAGAGAAGAGGCAAAGAGAAAAATAAAGAAAAATAATATATTTAAGCGCTGCAAATTTAGGGCATTGTTGCAATTGAAGAAAAATATAAAGAATAAAAAGGTAAATATCTTGGTCAAGCTAAAGAGAATTTTAATCTAAAAAGTTTGGGGTATCCGGCGTCTCACTTTTTGCGTTTTTTAAAATCAAATTTGAACTTTTTTAAGTACTTTTTAATTTTACCACACATCTAAAAAAAATAAAAAGAGATTAAAAGTTGATTTGATCAGATTTTAATTCTATTCAAACGAACTCTAAAAGATATTTTAATTTAATTTTTATGTCTATTTAATGATGGGGCAACTCTAAAATTTTAGGAAAAGAATATTAAGAAAATTAAAATCAATATTTAAATATATTTAGGACCCACTCCATTTCTTGATCCTATTAACTTTAAATTTTATTATACAAGAGATGTCCTTAACAAATAAAAAGTATATGATGATTCTTTCATTTCTAAATATTAGAGATGACTTTAATAATATTAAATCATACTTTAACAATATTAAACCATAATAAAAATAGTATCATATATACTTCCGAAAGATAAATATATTGCTTATGAAATTTAATTTTAAATTTTTAATATCCAAAATTCTTTATACTAACAAAAATTTAGGAGAATATAATTAAAAAATATAAATTATCACCACGGTCGAGTGACAAAAAAAATAATTTATTTATAAATATCAACAAATAAAAATTAGGAGAAAATAAAAATAAAGCAAAATAAGAAAAAATTCAATTTATTTAGTACAGTAACACGAGAAAAAAATAATTTGAAGAAAAGGACAAAGAAAGAAAATAAAAAATAGTAAATAAAAGTTAACACCATAAAAGAAAAAGGAAAAGGAAAAGGAAAAAAGTGATTTGTCCCCCCCAAAAAAAAACTAAGAACACAAAAAAATATAAAAATGAAAATTACTTTAAGTAATGGGGCCTATAAAGTTGGGCAAATTAATTAAGGGTGACAAAAATGTTTCAAAACTAAAAAAGAGTGACACAAGTTTTAAATATTGAGTAGAAGTGACAATTTTAAGATTAATGTTAATGACACTAATTTTAAAATCCTCAAGTTTTATTATTTACACAAAGATCCCTATCCTATATTTACACAAAGATCCCTGTAGCAATTTTGATAGTTGCTGCAGCAACTTCGACAGTTGCTTGCAACAACTTTGATAATTATTGTAATACAACAACTAATAGTAGTTGTTGCAACAATTACCGCAGTTGTTGAACCAACTCTCGTAGTTGCTGAAACAACTTCGTAGTTGCTAAATTATTTCTTCATTGATTTCTAAAAGAAATCAAAAAATTTCTTCTCAAACTTTTTTTTTTTAAAATAAAAATAGTCCATGAAAATAAAAAAAAGGAAGAACGAAATGAAAAGAGAAAGAAAAAGAAGAAGAAAAGATAGAAGAAGAGAAAAATCTCTAGAGAGAGGAAAAAAAATGAGGAGAAAGAAAAAGAAGAAGAAAGATTGAAAGATAACAAACGGGGGAACTCTAAAATTTAAAATCTCGAGTTGGAGAACTTTTTAAAAAATTTAATTTTTTTTTAAAAATTACACTTTACACCTCAATTAATTTAATCACAATTTAAATGAAGCTTTGACCTTAACTGGTTAAAATTATCATCTCCCACTTAATTTTCTCTATAAAGTTAATGTGTCAAAATAATAGGGCCTCATGCAAATATGACATGTTGCATAAAATTTTCGGAAATGTCCTTAAATCTAGTTAGTAAGTAGTAAACATGTCAATTAAAAAATTATTTGAAAAAGGAGATTCTAAAAATTGTAAACCAGAATTAGTTTGATACTCTATTATAATGATTGAAAAGATATTACCTAATCTAAAATTTTCCAAATAGACCACATAAAAGGGAGATTCATTCTGATTCCTCAACGAACTCCTTTCTCCAGCTTGAAACAATGTTTTAAAATACAACACTTTTCATTTAAATGCGAGCGAGCATGGCGAATTTGGTCCGTGGTCCAGCCACCTTCACCACTCAAGCCAATGCTCTCCTCATTAAGAATTTAACTTCTCAGGTTTTCTGTAATTATGTGCTTTTTCATAATTCGCTTTATCTGACAATGTAATTTTGTTTTTTTGCATGCTACATTGATGTTATTTGTTTGGGGTTGGGTTTTTTTTTGATAATGGTTGGCTTCCGGATATAGCTTGCGCGCACCTCGACTAATTATATAAAATTCGTGGATTTATTACATTGTAAAATTTAGGATACTAACTTATGATTCTTAATTTCTCATTTTGTTGCAGAAACGAGATTTTAAGTCAAATATTCGTCTCATCGCGGTGCCTATAATACTTTGTTTATTACTAGTTTTTCTTCAAAATTGGGTGAATAAAGAGTTGGATAAACCATGGAACCGATGTGGCTGCGAATGTATTGGAGAAAATGGAGACGGAAAATGTGAACAAGTATGTGGTATTCAATACTCAGATTTGAACCAAGCCGTTAGCTGTTCAATTCCTAGTCCACAGGCATGGCCACCCTTGTTAAAGATGCCAGAATCAATGTATCGTGCTGTACGAACTGAGTTTAATTCATTCGGGGACTTGCCTGATGATACGTGTAAAGTATTGAGTTCTTGTCCGGCTACTATACTTCTGACAGGAAGTAATAAGAGTGTTGGAGAAAGTATGAATTGTTTTACTATACTAGAGGTGAATTGAGTATTAATTTTCTCTGGTATGGTTGTTAATGTATGCCCAATAATGTGGAACTTAATAGGTATTGGAAGAAATATGTTCAGCGGTGGATCAGCTCTAGATTTGTCTGACATTAGAAAGTTGTTCAGCAGCGGATCAACTCGAGATTACTCTGACATGTTCTATAGCTTAGCCTATAATGTATTGGTGAGCTTCTCGGAATTCAGCTTATTCTGTTTTGATCTTTCTGTTAAGATTCGTTGTACATAGGTTCAAAATTTACTCTTTGTTTGATGATGACTTGCCTTTCAAATTTTCAGGGTTCCGAGGCACATGCTAAGTATGTGAATTTTCTCGACCCAGCTTTCTTCTCTGACCAGACAATTTACAATGTTCGGCCGCAGTGTTCTCCTTACTCCACATTTTCTCTTCCATTAGAATTTGGTTCTATACCTGTTCAGCAAGGTAGCTGATTTACGTTCATTGCTGCTATCTGACTAATCTTAACCTTTTCGAGACTCCCATTTTGATGTTTAGATATTGCATGTGTAATTCAGGAAAACGGTACAAGGCTTAGTCTCCGAAAGTAGACTTCTTTTGTTGTAGAAGTTGAGTCTACATTTTTGTTGTAGAAGTTGAGTCTACATTTCATGGCTATGGTGTGATCCAAGTGGGATAAGTTTCTATTGTGAAAGATCTTTTTAGCTTTGATGTTGTAGTATCGTGGGACATACTTCTCAAACCATCTGGTTGAATTCATAGGTTTTTATGTTGACTCATCTTCTGTAAACAGAGGGAAGACAAGCACATGCACCATAATTCTGTCTAAGATTAAACCTTCTATATATACAAGTAGTCAAGTATTGTCAAAGAAAATTAGACCTTTCCACACGAACAAGCTTATGTTTTTTCCATATTGGTTTATATAGTTTATAGCTTTATTAATTTCTTCTGCAGCGATAAGTTGTGTAAAAGGTTTACACTTGTGGCGTAATAATTCTTATGAGATCAATGATGAGCTGTATAAAGGTTACAGGAATGGGAATCCAGAGGGAATGACAAACGAGATAACAGCAGGTTTTTTGGTGATCTCTGCATGAATGACTTTAAGCATAACCATGCTATTTCAATATCACGTTAACTATGTGATCTCTCGCTTTCTCTCTCTTTTTTTACAGCGTTTGATTTCCTTAACACAAATAGAAATGGTTTCAATGTGAGTATTTGGTATAACTCTACCTATAAGAATGTCATACGCAATCAACCGTTGGCATTGACAAGGGTTCCTCGTTCAGTGAATTTGGTAAACCTTCCAATTCTTACTGCAATGCTCTTCCATAGTCAAATTACCCTTGTATCCTTTGTATTATCTTAATCATAGAAAAGTAAAGGGAATCCTTAATAGTATTAAGAAATCCCCAAAAGTTAAAAGTTAGTTGCATTTACTAGAGTAATGCATGACAAGGCAAAGGATAATAATTTGAGAACTCTAGTTCATTTATCTTTAACATTGTTGTTCCCCTTTCCCTGTTATATGATGCCCTTGATCTCTCAAATATATGTCTTGGGACATAAGTCTGTATAAATAATTAAATGCATTTCATATCTGCACAGCACACACATAGAGATAGAATAAATAAGAGTGGCCTATGCTTTTAAAATCAGAAAGAGGCTTCTTCTTAATTTATATGCTATGATTGCCTTGTCTAGTTATTGGTACTAGCTGGATGGGACCATAATCCAGTACATTGGACAATACTCTATATTGTCTTAGTTCCTTACTCTTTTAGTAAGTTTAAATAAGAATTATACTGCATTATGAAAAGCAGCAGCTGTTGTGGAGGGCGCCTGAAGTGATAGCCCTGATCATGTTTGTGTTTCATAGTGGAACTGGACGAAATAACTTCAGTTTCATTGAGAAATGTTACTCTGAGCTCTTCATGTTGTCAAATTGTTAAGTTAATTGGCAAGAGCCAAATTGTATCAAATTGACCATTACTAAGAAATTTCAAGGTGTTTATTCCATATCCCACTTACAATTCAAAGGTCATCTGCTTTTCTTCACACTACACTTCTTCTTGACTAAAATGGAATGAATATCTACCTACTATCTCTGTTGATTATTTGTGCAAGACTAGTTATAGTTGTAATTCACCTATTTAAGTAACTCAAGTGTTAAACTTTATGAAATGCTATTTACAGGCATCAAATGCCTACATTCAGTTTCTGCTTGGACCTTCTGCAAGATTGCTGTTTGAGTTTGTCAAAGAAATGCCCAAACCAGAAACAAAACTCCTCACTCTGGACTTTGCTTCTCTCCTTGGACCACTATTCTTTACATGGGTGGTTTCACAACTTTTTCCTGTAAGTAAGAATGTTCTGTTCCTATTTTATCGTGATGGTATGTATTCAATTGACCATCTCGATCATGTTAGGCGAATCTGTTTTCTGTTTTTTAAATGCTGTCCACTGATGCCAACTTGTCAGCAATCCAGTTCCTAGACAACTTTTTTTTGGCATTCATCAACTGCCTTGTTTAGTATTTATCTCCTTTTATGCCTTGGCGTCATGAGGAGTGAAGGTTAATACCTTATTCAGTCAGACTACATGAGTTCTAACTTTTAAGTCTTCTTTTTTGTGGCTGAATGTGGATTATTTCTTGATTTATGTACGAGAATAAAATCCGATTTATTCGATGGAAGAGCTAAGAAACTTGTGCGCCCTCCATTTCTTTACGTGTCTTCCTACCATTTTTAGTTTGTCCCCAAAAAAGTGTCGTTCTCTATATTTAATACATAAGTTATTATCTCCAACATCCTCATTTTAGCCTCAATGACACTCGCATCTAAGAATGATATGAAGTGTTTTAAGACGACAAGATTCAAAGGGCACTTTTGATATGTTATACACACCTTTATCTTCTTTACGTTCTTTAATTCCGTGCTCACTCAAAGCAAGACACGAAAAATGAAATAGAGGAAAAGGTTTTTTATACCTTAAACTGTTATTTTAGCTTCTCCAAGAAATAAGAATTTATCATTTAGTGTTGGGCTTCATTAGCTCAACACTTCGTCAATCATGAGGTTTGTCAGAATGTACTGCAGCTTTCAACTTTCAGTATCCTTGAAATTCCCCATGGATTATTTTCTTTAGAAACACTATCATGTCTGGTAAGTTTATCTTATTAATTTGTAACAGAGTTATTGCATAATTATTAGCCTTTATACGGATCTTATCTTCTTATTTATAATGCTCGTCATGCTTATTGTATGATTAATTGCTTGCAGGTTGTTTTGATAGCTCTAGTGTATGAGAAGCAGCAAAAACTGAGAATCATGATGAAAATGCATGGACTTGGGGATGGTCCCTATTGGATGATTTCTTATGCTTATTTTCTGGTCGTATCTTCTATATACATGTTATGTTTTGTGATTTTTGGCTCATTAGTAGGTAATGCTACAGCTACTCAGTTGAACTCTAACTGTAACCTGAAGTTGTCTGACAGAAATTTCCTTTGTTTCTCCTTTTTCCCTTTTGCAGGCTTGAAGTTCTTTTTGCTTAATGATTACGCCATCCAGTTCGTGTTTTACTTCATCTACATAAACTTGCAAGAGTCCCTTGCTTTTTTAGTTGCTGCGTTTTTCTCGAATGTTAAGATAGCCACAGGTTCGGTATATGCAATAGAAGTTGTTGTTAATATTGCAAGGATTGCGCATATGAAAGAGAAAATGAGAAGAATGAACCAATTTTTCGTATAGACTTTCAGCAGCTAATATGACATGACTGATTCTTCTTACTTGGCACTGTAACAGTCGTTGGCTATGTAATGGTGTTTGCAAATGGACTCTTGTCAGCATTCCTTTTCCAGTTCTTTCTCCAAGATGAGTCATTTCCCAGTAAGTTCAGTAATATTAAGGCTGTCTCGCTAACTCATGATTTTCATTGTTGCACCACCTAGTCACTCTCTAAATTGGTGACAACCCTGTTTTATTGAAGCAGTACATTTGTACTGCCCTGCAGTTCATTTGAGCCTTTTGAAGGGATTGCATCATTCAATTTTCTCAAGTGGAATTTAGTGGCATGGTCGTCTCTTTTATCTGCTTACTAGAGCTCTCAGAAAATACTAAATTTTGTTTAAGGGAAGCTAGGGCTTTGTTCACCTTTAGACACAAACACTATTCCCAGTTGTCAAACCTACTGTTTCTTTGTCCTTATTACCAGTTGCCAGATAGTTGTTTAACAGGCTGGACAGTAAATCCATGTTAGTATTTTTTTAAATCTCCAGGCTTTGAATAAAAATTGGTAACAAATTACTGTTAATCTTCTAACTTTCCCTTTCTTTACCAAGTAGAATGGGAGCTATATTTTTCGTTAGGTGAACAAAATCAACTTCTTCGCCTTTTCGTCCCTTCTGTGCCAAAAATTATGCTAAAAATTATGCTAGAATTGAGATATGGGTTCGTTTCGTTTGTTTTTTATTTCTCCTGATATTTTGTTTGAGTTGTTAAAATATATTTATTGGATTTTGCTTCACTTTTGTATACTAATCTTCTGGTAAATGCTGTCATGACATTGTAGGAGGCTGGATTATAGTTATGGAGCTATATCCCGGCTTTTCTCTTTTTCGTGGATTTTATGAGTTCGCCCAGTATGCTTTCAAGGGTAATTATCTTGGAACAGATGGTATGAGATGGAAAGATTTGACTGATGAAAGAAATGGGATGAAGGAGGTCCTAATAATAATGTTGGTGCAGTGGTTTGTTCTTCTCTTCCTTGCTTATTATGTTGATCAGATCACTACATCAGCGAAAGATCCCCTATTTTTCTTGTGGCACTCCCAAAAGAAGCCTTCACCTTCCTTCAGGAAACATAGTTTTAGAAGACAGGGGTCTAGAGTTTTCGTACAAACGGAGCAGCCTGATGTTTCCCAGGAGGTAAAAATTTAACATTTCTCGTGAAAAACATTTTGACAGGTTATGTTTGTCCTGAAACCTCCTTTCAACAGAGGGAGAGAGTTGAACAGTTGCTCGAATCAAGTACAAGTCAAGCCATCATTTGTGACAATTTGAAAAAGGTTTATCCAGGGAGAGATGGTAACCCTGAGAAATTTGCAGTGAGAGGATTGTCACTTGCTTTGCCTCAAGGGGAATGTTTTGGTATGCTAGGTCCCAATGGTGCTGGCAAAACTAGTTTTATTAACATGGTCAGTTCTGTTGTCTATTTTGTGTTAGATGTATCTTTGTAAATCTTAAGTTTCAGTCACTCAAGGATGTGACCTTTATAACTTCAAAACCACATTCTTAGTGCCCTTCATTTTGTAATTTGATTTAATGTGTACTGATTCTTTTTTCATTTACTTAGATTGCTAAAACTGAAAACTATACTCCCGTTAGTGACAATTTTCTGCTAACAGATGATTGGGCTCATAAAACCAAGCGCTGGTACTGCATATGCTCAGGGTATGGATATACGAACAGACATGGATACGATATACAGCAACATGGGTGTGTGTCCGCAGCATGAGTAATAATCTATTTTCTCCCAAGTCAAGTTGACATTTGATCCTTTCCCCTTGCTGAAAATGTCAGTGTCGTAATACTAATTGTCTTTTTCTTTTAACATGCAAAAAATTATTTCAGCTTACTTTGGGAAAAGTTAACAGGAAGGGAGCACCTACTTTTCTATGGAAGGCTAAAAAATCTTAAAGGAGCAGACTTGACACAAGTAGGTTAATGGCTCACTTCTTAACTTCTACTCTGACAAATGAGTGCTTGTAAAATTGAACTTATAATCGAAGTCTGTTACAGCAGAAATGTTGATTCAGTCTGTGTTACAGCCAATTAGCACAATTGATTAAATTGATTGTATTCCTCTACTCCAGGATATCTTTACTAATATTATTCAATCAATAGCACACGCAATTGGTTGATTCTTTACGGGCAATGAATCGTCAAGGCTACTTGAAAGACAAAATCTTGATAGACTTGACTTCTCATCCGAAGCATATATATATATTTGGTTACTTATTCTTTTCTGCCAACAGGCAGTTGAAGAATCTCTTAAGAGTGTCAACTTGTTTCATGGAGGCGTTGCTGACAAGCGAGCTGGTAAATACAGTGGAGGAATGAAGAGGAGGCTAAGTGTTGCTATTTCACTGATTGGAGATCCCAAGGTATGTTAGCCCTACCATCCTCCTTGCGGTAAGATATTCCAAGATGTGTATTCATATGCTTGTGGTTTATTAAACTTTTCAGGTTGTCTACATGGATGAGCCCAGCACTGGGCTGGATCCATCTTCACGAAGTAACTTGTGGAATGTCGTCAAGCGTGCAAAGCAAGATAGAGCAATTATTCTCACCAGTAATTTAACATTACTTCTCTTGTTTCTTTGTTTTCCCTTTGACATGAATAAGCTATGTGCACCCGGGGCAGTACTAACAAGTTGAATGAAGGGTACTGATAAATGATAATCGGATATATATATGTATTGTACACCAGTTTGTTGTCATTCCACATTAATTTTCACATGTGAATTTTGCGCCAAGCCTAACATATGTTGCACTTTCCGCACCAGAATCCTTTCCTTGTTCGTTTCTTACCACTGGTTAATGAGATTATTAATATGGATACTGATAAGGATAACAATTTCAGCTCATTCAATGGAAGAAGCAGAGCATCTATGTGATCGACTAGGAATATTTGTAGATGGCAGCTTGCAGTGCATAGGAAATGCCAAAGAGGTAATTCTATGCTTTTAAGAAATACCGTACATTTATATTATTGATGCTGTATATGTGGTGCGCCACTGTGCCTTCACCTCACTAGTGAGGTTCTGGAGTCATATATGCCTCTTATACTAATAATAATGTACGCACATAAGCAAGAACAAAGTGAAATGATTGCCGGGGCTGTGTCAGTTTTGGCCTCCCAATCTGCTTCTTTTGAGGTTTCAGAATGTTCTGACGATGTATTTCCAACAGTTGAAGGCAAGATATGGAGGGTCTTATGTGTTGACGATGACAACATCATCAGATAACGAGGAGGAAGTGGAGCACATGGTGCGACGCCTATCCCCAAATGCCAACAAGATATACCATATATCGGGGACACAGAAGTTTGAGTTGCCAAAGCAAGAGGTTAAAATTGCACATGTATTTCAAACTGTTGAAAAAGCAAAGAGTAGATTCACAGTTTATGCTTGGGGTCTGGCTGATACAACTTTGGAGGATGTGTTTATCAAGGTTGCTCGTAGTGCTCATGCTTTCAACGTTCTCTCTTGACGTCTATGATCAAAAACAATCTATAATACATATTTAACTTCGGAATTGTTTATAATATCATATATATTTACAATAAATTAAGAGCATTTAGAACTTAATACAAGTTGTTGCAACTTGCAAGGTACAATACTAGAGTCAAATTAAACAAGAAGAGTGTTACTATATAGTATATACTCTAGTTAAATAATAACAAGCACAACAAACAATTCAACACATACAAACGTTATTTCAACAACGCAATATATATGTACATAATTTAAAACATATATATTGCCATTTACAGTATGTGGTGTTTTTTTATTTTAAATTTATTACCTTTGACCGACATTTAAAATATATTCTTTCATTATGTCAACATGAGAGATTATTGTAACTTGCAATTTTTGAATATCTAAATTTTTATTTAAAAATATTGAGTTGTTTACAACATTCAATGATTAGTGTATATATATAAAGTGTCGCATAAATAAATAAATAGGGAGTACGTAATTACGTATTCATGTGGAGTAAATAATATAAACATATAATTAATGCTGCCTAGGCCTAGCTCTTTTAAACATGAAGTACTTTTCGATGTGGACTCACTCACGTTGTGCTCCAAATAATCCAGAAAGGGAGGTAGATTAGACGAAGTAATATAATAGCCAAACCAATGCGAAAAGACCGAAGAAAATATCAGCAGTTGTATGAAATCCACTGTATATTGACTGCATATTACTTATATAGAGTATATAAATATGCACACAGCCACACACAATATATAGTTGTTACTAGTAGTGCATGTGAGTTAGATCATGAGAGTATAAAGTGTACATAGAATTTAATTGAGTTGTTTATGATAGATTTAAATTACTTTATTGCTTCTAATTAATTGTTATTTCGTCCAATGATACTTGTTCATTATTAAATTGACATGCATGTTAAGAAACAATATATAATAGGGTTAATTTTGTTATACCACCTTTTAAATATAATGAATTTAATGCCATGAGAAATACATTGAGTGATAAATAGTATTTTGTGGAAAGGGTAAAATCGATACAAAAAACTAAATTATCCATTAATTTTTTAAAATGAATAAATATCGTTAGACATTTAGTTTTAGTATAACGGACAAATATTGTTGAACAGAGGGGGAGTAAATTAAATAAGAACGCACCCGGTTGATTACCTCAAATTGTAAGACAAGAGAAGGAGGGAAAGTGTTGTTAGGTGATGAATCATTAGGGCAACATAGTCAGTGCGTTTCATTTCCCAGTAGATCAATGCAAATATGGAGTATAAGTAGAATCCTCCAGCATGCATGTACCATTCTTTCAGCTTAAATCTGTCATATATATATACACATTTCTGTTAGAGTGGGTAAAAGTCTCACATTGACTTGGGTAATCCCCACTTCATGAGCTAACTTTTGAGGTTGAGTTAGGCTCAAGATCTAGTCTTGACATGGTATCAGAGTCAGACCCATCCCTATTTTGGGCTCCCGGTCCACGCATCATATGCCAGTTGAGCCCTGGGCGTGAGGGAGGTGTTAGAGTGGGTAAAAGTCCCACATTGACTGAAAGAATTTGAGGGGCAGAAGCTGCGGAAGTTTTTTACTTGTTATTGATATTAATATTAATATTCACGTACATATATACTGCTACAAATGACTAGATTGTATTAAAAATACTTTATAATAAAACCGTACAGTATATGCAATTATATTTATAATATTATACTCCTACATACATTCTATAATATTCTAATATGTGTATTTCTTCTGAATTTGGCCCAATATGATATCCAGGCCCAAAGCTAATGTGACCCAATACCCGGATTGAAATTATCTTCATAGATAAACATCGATGAAGACACTTTACTCATTTCTTTGTCGTCTTCTTCATTGTGAATATAAGCTCGGTGATCGCCAATATCCCCCTCAAGGTGGAGGGGAGTGAAACAACACCCAACTTGTCAAGTGCAGACTTGTGAGGAACGCCAGATAATGGTTTTGTGAAGGAATCAGCGAGTTGGGAAGCAGACGGGACGAATTGAAGGGATATCAAACCAGAAAGAAATTGTTGCCTCACAAAGTGGCAATCCAACTTCACATGCTTAGTTCGTTCATGGAACACCGGATTTCGGGCAATATGGAGAGCCGTCTGACTGTCGGAATGAACAGGGATCGGTAAGGATGGCGGAAGAGAAAGACCATGAAGAATACGGGCTAACCAAGTGATTTCAGCAGTGACCCGTCGTAGGGAACGATACTCTGCCTCTGCTGAACTGAGGGAAACAAAAATTTGTTTCTTAGATTTCCAGGAAATAGGTGATCCTCCCAAACTGATAAAAAATTCACTTACAAAACGACGAGAATCTGGACACGAAGCCCAATCAGCATCACAAAAAGCAACAAGGGAAAAAGATGGGTCTGAGTTCAATAAAAGACCCTGACCAAGTGTCTCTTGGACGTAACACAGGACTCGAAATACTGCAGACAAGTGAGGCAGTCAAGGATTGTGCATAAATTGACTGAGAAGTAATATAGCAAAAGAGAGATCCGGTCGTGTATGAGTTAAATAATTCAACTTCCCCACAAGACGTCGGTAAGTGGTAGGATCATCAAGTAGAGCACCAAAATCAGCGGCCAATTTAATGAAAGGATCCAGTGGAGAAGTAACCTTACCAAGATGGGAGCAATCAAATTTGGAAAGAAAATCAGCTGTAAACTTTCTTTGACTCATTATAATTCCTTATTTTTTCTGGCAAAATTTCAATACCCAAGAAGTAGTGAAGATGACCTAGATTCTTAATGCAAAATTCAGAATGTAGGAATGCCTTGATATTTGAAATGTCTTTGACATTGTTTCCAGTAATGACTATATCATCGACATAGACCACTAGTAGTGTGATAAGGTCTCCTGATTTCTTAAAGAATAGCGAGTAGTCGTTCAGGGAAGATGAAAAACCTTCAAAATTGAGAGCCCCAGCAAGACGAGCATACCATTGTCGGAAAGCTTGTTTCAACCCATAAAGAGATTTTCTGAGCTTGCAGACATGATGAGGACTTGGGAAAGGTATCCCAGTAGAAAATATCATATAGACTTCCTCCTGTAAATCACCATGTAAAAATGCGTTATTTACATCTAACTGAAAAACAGACCAACCTTTCTTTACTGCCACAAGAAGAAGACACCTAATGGTCGTACTCTTGACCACAGGGGAGAATATTTCATTTAAGGGTGGCAACGGAACCGGAACTTTCCGTTCCGGTTCCGGTTCCGGTAACAAACCGATCCGGTTGGTTCCGGTTTATCGGTACCAAATGTTCCGGATAACGAAACCGGACTGGACCTTCAAAAATTTCTGGTTGACCGGTTTCCGGTCCGGAATAACGGTCAGAAATTTGGATTTAACATTAGTTTTTTTTTTTTTTTTTTTATAAAGCAGGTTTGCAACGGCTAAAAGCCGTTGCATTGTAGCCGTTACTCCCCCCCCCCCCCCACCTTCCAATTACCCCCACCACCCTTTAAAATTTTTACTATAAATATACTTCATTTCAATTATTTTTTTCACACAAATATTATCAATTTTCATACTCTCTCTTAATATTCTCTCAAATTCTCTCTAAATATTTCTAGTTTTATTATATTAGTTGAACACTTGAAGTTGAGGATTCATTTAATTCCGACATTTGTTATACGTCTGCTTTTACGCAGACGTTCGGTATATTCGTTCCAACTTTAATCTCTTTTTATTTACGTTAATTATCTATATTTTTTTTATTTACGAACATCAATTTGTATTTGTATTTCTTGTTTTAATATTTTATTTTGAAATATGGATTTTGAAAAAAATAGTAGTGGTAAAAAATCAAATTTTGGTAAGGTCTTTCGTAGAAATAAAAAAAGTAAGGCTAGTACTAGTTCATTACCGGGTAGATTTAATGAAACTTCATTATCACAACCTAATGGTTTCGATGTTGGTATCGATATGGAATTAGATAATGGGACCCTGAATAGGCGTTATAATAATTTTGAGGAAGACTTACCAGAGGAAGATGATATAGAAGAACAAGAATTAGGTGATAGCCCTACCCCTACTAGTCCGGTTACGGAATTACCGGAACACGGTGAAGAACTGTCCCCTTTACCGGAATTTACTAGGGCCAAAGGTACCGAACGTACTAAAAGGTCTTTAGTTTGGAAATTTATGGAGCATGATAGGGTAAAAAGTACTGCTACTTGCAATAAATGCAAGAATGTTTTTAAACATTTGACTGGGGGGGGGGGGAAATGGCGGGACAGGATTGCTAACTTCGCATTTGATGAGATGTAATAAAGAATTTATTCGTCTGAAAAATGAGGCTAAGGCCAAAAAAGATGATACAACATTTGTACATGAATCGGTAGGAGGTAATATGGTTCAAACACGTTTAGACATGTTTAACCCGGCTGAAGCAAGTTCATCCTCGACATATAGTGAAGATGTAGATAGAGAAGAACTAGCAAAAATGGTTGCTGTTATGGGTTTGCCTTTTAGTTTTCCTTCGCATCCCGGTTTTATTTATTATATTCAACGAGTATATAATCCCTCTTTTAAAGGTTTTTCTCGAAATACAATTAAAAATGATATTTTTAAATTTCAAGCTGAACATTGTCATTTTCTTCGTTGCTTATTTGATAAATTTGATGGTAGAATATCTGTTACTTCTGATATGGGTACTAGTGTTGTCGGTAATGATTATTTTACTCTCACAGCTCATTGGATTGATCACGATTGGGACATGCAAAAAAGAATTATTGCTTATAAATATGTCGATGAATCTAAAACCGGTATGTATATAGCTAATACAATAACGGAGAGCATGAAATATTTTAAATTTATTGGTAAACCTATGGCATGCACATTAGATAATGCTTCTAATAATTTGAAAGCTATTGACGAGTTAAAAACTAGATTATGTTTAATGTATCAAGATCATTTTCATGTTAGATGTTCCGCACATATTTTAAATTTGATAGTACATGATGGTATTCATTTGTTTGGAAATGGTTGTGTTAAAGTGAGAATTGTTTGTAGTTCTATGTTTAAAAATAAAAAAAAGGCTGTAATGGATGATTTTAAACGTAAATGTGAACAATGTGGCCTTCCATATAGAAAAATTCCAAAAGAAATTCCTACTAGATGGAATTCTTTGTTTCAAATGTTTGAAGTTGTTGTTATATATCGTAAACCTATACAATTAGTTTATAATTCTTATAATGAGGATGTTAATTTAATGCTAGATGAAGATGATTGGACTGAAGTAGAAGAACTTTGTAAATTTTTGAAAACTTTTTATCAAGCTACGAACACAGTATCTGCTCAATATACTCCAACTATTTCTTCTGTTTTAGTAACTATTACTGCTATTTCTAAAGTACTTGTTGAATATAAAAAAATATGTCCTAACAAAGAGGCAATTGAAGCTATGATTGAAAAATTTTAAAAATATTATTTTCCAATTCCACAAATTATTTTAACAACTAATTTATTAAACCCATTTTATAAAGAACATGGTACAGTGATGTTGGTTAGAAAATTATACAACAATTTAGAAATTGGACTTCATGAAAAGCCATCAGTTGAAACTTGTTGTGCTAGCATAGTACCTACAACTAGGAATTTATATAACTTGTATCAAGTTATGGAACAAAATATTGGGCCGATTGAACCTCCTAGTTCTAGACGTAGATATGATGATTTAGATGACGAGATGGGCGAAGAACTTGGTCTTCAATGTTGTAGGAGTAATGATTTTGATTCGTATCTTTCGCAGGACCGGGAAAATATTAGAGATGAAACTGGAAAACAACAACTTTTATCGTGGTGGAAGACCCGGATCAGACAATTTCCAAAACTTTCAAGGATGGTTCGAGATTTGTTATCAGCTCAAGCTTCTTCAGTTGCTTCGAAGCAAGCTTTCAGCGCAGGAAGATTTATAATAGGAGATCATCGGTATTCATTAGCAAGGGATAGTTTGGAGATTTCGGTATTATTTAGAGATTGGATCAATGCCGAACGAAGAAATTTTGGGCTCCCCAAACTACCGCCCCATATTGAAGAGGAAATAGATGAAATTTTTGACGAAAATAGTGATAATGGAATGGAAGCAATGGAGCAACAAGGAAATAGATCAATTCCGGAGGATTTATCCGTCGAAGAATTAGAAAAATTACGCCAAAAAAATTATAGACAATTTAGATATTAATAAGATTGTACAATAGAAATCTAATTCACACAGAACCCTTCCTAGAAGGTGGCTACGTAGATTAGATTTACATTTAATATCTTTGTAATAAATGTTTGCCTAATTTTGTTTTAAATTTTCTCATTTGTTTGTTGCAATTATGAAAAATAATAATATTATATTAAGTATTTAACTTTATAAAGTTAGAAAAATTTTTAACTTCTTAAACTTACTAAAAATATTATATTAACTTAACATATATTTACAATAATTAAAACTTAAACTTATTATAAAAAAGTTAATAAATTATATAAACTATATAAGTTAAAAATATATATATTTAACTTATATATTAATCTCAATTAAGTTACAATTTAAATTAAAACTTAAAAAAAAAAAAAAAAAAACTGGTAGTGGCGACCAAATTTCCGGTAACGTTCCGGTATCGGACCGGTCCATTCCGGTTCCACACCGGTAGCTACCGGACCGGTCCGAACAGGGTATATGTTCCGGTATTCCGGTTCCGGTAACTTCGGTTCCGGCGAAATATACCGGTAACAAGGTTCCGGTAACGTTCCGGATCCGGTAAAACCGGTCCGGGGTTTTCGGTTCCGATCCGTTGCCACCCTTAGTTTCATTATAGTCAATGTCTTTCCTTTGAATATCTCCTCTAATAACAAGTCGTGCCTTTAATCTTTCAACAGTTCCATCTGATAAATGTTTAGCTTTATAGACCCACTTACTAGGTAATGTCTTCTTTCCATGGGGTAGTGGAACAACGGCCCAAGTATGATTTCTTTTCAGTGCCTCTATTTGTTTATGCATTGCTTTCCTCCATCCAGGATGATTAGCAGCCTGGGTGTAATTAATAGGTTCATAAACCTGGGAAAGAGATTGAAGAATATGTTGATTGTGGAGACATAGAGCGGAGAAGAAAAAAACAGTAGGATCGACTGGAGTAGTAAAACAAGCTTTGGTGACATCGGTAAGCAGAAGATTAGTACAAACATACTCATCAAGATAGGTGGGTCTCTTAGATACTCTCTGCGTTCGTCTAGGAGCTGGAGATGGGGAATGAGAGGCATCAGGTATGGAAGATGAAGGTGGGGCAGGTAAACTAGATGAAGAAGGTGGTATGTTTACGTCTAGATTGTCTGAAAGAGAAGGAGGGGAATCTGGAAGATGTGTAGGTAGAGTAGGCGAAAAAAGAAGCGTATCACAAGGTGAATCAGATAGATGAGAGGATGGAGAGAAATAAGGAAAAACAGGATGTTGACCTTCAGAAATAGAAGCAAAATGAAAGATATCCTCATGGAAATGAACATCCCGAGAAATGAAGATTTTTCTAGTCTCCAAGTCCAAGCATTTATACCCCTTCTGATTGTTGGGATAGCCCCAAAACACACAAGGACTGGCTCTAGATTCAAATTTTCCCCTATTATGTGTTAGAGTAGAAGCATATAGAAGACAACCAAAAACCCTTAGCCTCTCATAAACTGGTCGGGAGTTGAATAAAACTTCATAAGGGGATTTTCCTTCTAAAACTCTAGAAGGTATTCTGTTAATGAGATGTGTGGAAATAAGTAAGCATTCTCCCCAATATCGGATAGGAATTTTTGATTGAAACAATAAAGCCCTACAAACCTCCAATAAATGTCTGTGTTTTTTCTCCACAACACCATTTTGTTGTGGAGTTGACACACAAGAAGTTTGATGAATTATCCCTTCAGAAGAAAGAAAAGTTGAAGTCTCAGTGTTTGTTCCCAATTCAAAGAGCATTATCAGATCGTATTCTTTTAACTTTAGAGTTGAATTGTATTTTCACCATAGGAAGAAATTCTTTAGAACATGGAAAACATTACTTTTAGTTTTTAGCAAGTAGGTCCAAGTGCCTTTGCTGTAATCATCAACGATAGTAAGGAAATATTTAAAACGATTATGTGTGGGGTCTTTATATGGACCCCAAGTATCGATATGAATGAGCTTAAAAATGGTTTTAGACTTGATATGACTGATAGAAAAAGATAACCTAGATTGCTTTGCTAAGGGACAAACATCGCAAGTGCATTGAGAAATAGAAGGAAAATTAATGAAATTGATGCTATTCATTGCAGGAAAAGGAAAATGCCCCAATCTTTTGTGCCACAATATTACATCAGATTTAGACTTGACAGAAATAGGAATAGAACAAGAAAATAAAATTGACTGAGAACAATTCACTGATTGCAAAATATTTTGATGACTTCTAAAGTAGTTGCTAAGCTTAGCCCTAGTAGGTTGAAGTAGGAAGAGTCCATCCTTAGCCTTACCAAAAGCTTGAGCCCTCTTCATGAAAGGGGCCTGCAAAAGACAGCCAGTCGGAGTGAATAAAATAAAAGACTGGAATTGCTTAACAAATTTATCCACCGAAAGTAGATTGATTATATTTGAATAAGGGAACATATAAGACATTTTCCAAGATGACATCTGCAAAGATCGAAATACTACCTCTATGGGTAATAGTGACCTGTGTGAGATTAGGAAGAATAATGAACATAGGAGAAAATAGAGGAGTCAAAAAGTTGAAAATTTTGTAATTGAAGCACATGTGCTCGGATGCTCCGAAATCTATAATCTAGGAGCTAGAATTCATAGTAGCAAGATAGGTGAAAGCATGTGTATAAGATATACTAGCAGCAGCATTAGAAGTTCCAGTTGCGTTGGCATCAAGTGTTGTGGATGTAGAAGGTGTCTGTGTTGATTTAGTTCTTCTGTAGTATTGAAGAGCTTGAGTGTATTCATCCTTGGTTAAAAATAGTCCCATGTTGGGGTTAGAATTGATTCCTCTCCTTCAACTGAAACGGTATTGCTTTTGACTGTAGGTTGAAACTTCTTTGATTTGGTGTTGGTGAATTTGAAATCTGCTGAAAAACCAATGAGTTTATAGCAATTATCCACTATATGATTGGTTTTTTTACAGTAAGTGCAAAGGAGGTTAGATTTCTTTGTTGGAAACTTTTGTCCAGTTTTATTATCCCATCCTCCCTGACTTTGTGATTGAAATTTCTGATTTGTATAGACTTGACTATCAGTATGTGATTGAATATTACCGTTTTCTTATTTTTCTACCATGAAAGAAGATGAATCAGTTGATATATGAGGATTCACATACGTTTCTCTTTGATTTTCATCCTGGAAAAGGAGAGAATATGCATGATTAAGATTAGGCAGAGGTTTAATCATTAAAATACTGCTTCTTGCTGGTGCATAAGTCCCATTCAAACTCATGAGGAATTTGATAAGTCTTTCATCCTCCAGAGACTTGTTTAACTTCTGTTTTCCTCCACAAACGCAGTTACATCCACATTTGTTGTCTGAGTTTAATGAGTCCAACTCATCCCATAATCTTTTCATCTTGGTGTAGTAACCTGCAATGTCAGTGTTAGCTTGAACAAGATCACTAAGTTCCTTCTACATATGAAAAAGTTTGGCACCATTAGACTGCCCAAATCTCTGTTCTAGATCTGTGTACAGATCCTTTGCAGTTTTTGAATAAATCACGTTATCTTCTACATACTTGGATAAAGAGCTCAATAACCATGACGTGACCATGTCGTTGCATCTACTCCATGGTTGATAATCTGCTGAATCTGATTGTGGCATCTTGCAGGTACCATCTATAAACCCCAATTTATTCTTGGCTGAAAGAGCTATGAGAATGGTCCTCCTCCAACCCTGAAAACCTTTTCCATCAAAAGTGAAATTCACCAAAATCATGCCTGGTGAATCTGAGGAGTGAAGGAAGAGTGGATTACTGGAATCAATGTGTTTTGTTGAGTTTTGTTTACCAATTGATGCTGCAACGGTACTGTCGCCCATTATAGCAGTGAAAGAGATTGATTGAAAAAGAGAAAAAAAATGAAGAGAGAGAGAAAAAAAATAACTTGGATCGAAGAAAAGCTTTACTTCTCTGATACCATGAAAGAATTTGAGCTAGGTGCAAAAGCTGCGGAAGTTTTTTTTCTTGTTATTGATATTAATATTCACGTACATATATACTGCTACAAAGGACTAGATTGTATTAAAAATACTTTATAATAAAACCCTACAGTCTATGCAATTGTATTTGTAATATTATACTCCTACATACATTCTATAATACTCTAATATGTGTATTTCTTGTGAATTTGGCCCAATATGATATCCAGGCCCAAAGCTAATGTGACCCAATACCCGGATTGAAATTATCTTCACAGATAGAAATCGATGAAGACACTTTACTCATTTCTTTGTTGTCTTCTTCATTGTGAATATAAGCTCGGTGATCGCCAATATTGACTGGAGGTGGGTAAAGGTCTCCATTCTTTACAATTTCATCTATATTATTAACCAGGTATATATATAGTATAAATAACATAAATACCAACATTTTAAAAGTAATTACACTCTCTCCCATTTTTTTAATTACTTTACTCTCTTTCCCTATTAATATACATAACATAGCCGACATATACATAACATTCTGTGTGTATGTGAATTTTTTGTAATATGTTTAGAGAGTTGGGATTTTTTGTAATATTGAAAACATAAGTTGTGTATTTGTGTAATTTTTAGATATATATATATATATATATATTTATGTACTGAAATTAAAATCCTTGCTTACTTGATTGATTTTGAGATGATCAGGCCAAAGCTGATCTTATCGAGTATTTGTGAACCAAGGCTCATTACAAGTGCAAATATCTCAGCAGAAAGAAAATACATAAATTTCCATGCCGATTCTTTGAACTTGTTCATCTTCTTCCTCTTTGTACTACTCATCTTTGCGTGCTTTCCACAAACCATGCGCTTAGCCAATGCCTTGCAATGCATCAGGGAACGATTACGTTTAAAAAGAAAAGAGAAGAAAAAATGATTTTTGTACCATATATATATTTACCTCGAAGACTAATCTATCGAATATGAATCGAAGAAGTATGGGAAATAAGAGAGTGAAAAAGGGAACGAAAATTAGATCTTGGTACTCTGGATAAGATTCTGCCTCCCAATCCATCTGAGCTATAAGAACGAATTACAAACAGATTAAAATTGAGGATGAAGAGCTAATTACTACTCGATGTCGATGATCCTATATATAGAGAGAGGGGAATTAACTTAATAAATAAATCATGAGTATCTGGCTGATCGGTCGATTTTATTTATTAAGGGTGTGTTTGGTATATATACTAGTACTCCTAATAGCAACTGCCAAAAGCTCTTGCCAGAAAAGCTTTCGTGAAACTATAGATTTTGGGAAACAATAAACAGCTTCTAAAGAATAATTTACATTATCTGCCAACACTTTCGTGAACTCCACTTTTGATCTTAGGATAATATGATCATATTTGTTTTTAATTTTCACATGACCGAAAACATGCTTACAATATTATATTGCTTTTATTTATGTCGTGGAGATCAGAGCACTTCAAATTGGTATTTGGTACTCCTAGCCTAGGTGAGTTCATTTAGAATTTTATGATGAGTGGGTTGCAAGCTAAACCAAACTTTATAACCATGCATGTTCTGTCAAAAACATTACAAAGGAATTTGAAAAAAAAAAGAAATAATGAGAGTGAAGATGTTAAGATTAAATGCTAAAGAAAGCATGATAATATACAGTATCAAAAATGAAACAATCACAATAATTAAAATTGGCCCTATCAACGTATGAATTGTTGAGAAGACTATTTTTACAATAATGAAGGGCATTTAGTAGACTTTTAGGTTATTGCAAAGTACAATAATATATACTAGAGTCAAAATAAGCAAGAAAATTGTTACTTATTACATACTCTTATTAAACAATTACAAACACAGTAAATGATACAACATATCCAAACGCTATTTCAACAACATAACATTTACCTAATTAAAAATATACATTATGAAACTATAGGAATACAAAGTAAACAGCCAGTGTTTTAATATTAATCCAATTAGCTTTTGATCTCTAGCTACTGATCGATCAGCTCTGTTTGTGTTCATCCTCATCGGATTCTGAATCTGCAAATCATGAAATAAAGGATTTTCATTTCGGGTCAATTTATGTAATGCACTTTCTTATTTAATTTGTTTCTAAGAAGATATTTTATTATATTTAAAAATAATTTAATTCAAACTTTCTATCTAACATAATGATGAGGTGATTTAATTTATAGATTACAGAAATATTTGTTTAATATCACAAACTTTAATTTTTTTCTTTTCAAAATTTTATACTTCAAATAAAATGCATCATATTTATAATTGTTTTAAGATCACAAGGTTTATTCATTCTTTCTAAATTCGTACATCAAATAAAATGTGTTACGTAAATTGCAATAATTTTTTAATTACCAGATCGGATGTCATTAATCTGACCCTTTTTTAGGATTCTATTCGTTATCATCCGGCATATGATTGTCCACCAAAAGATGTTAAGAACCAACAAGCATATCAACATTGAATTTACCACAATGTAGAGTATGATTCCATTAATATTTTGGTGTTTCTCCTTATCCACTATGAAAAGAACTTCGTAGCTGCAAAAACAATAATGAATTAATCTTGATTTTCTTTTTTACTTAAAAAGAAGAGAAGACCAAAAAAAATGCTTATATTTATCAAGCAGCAGAGAATAAACTAAAAAAGAAAATGCACGTAGCGAGCTGCTTAATTATATTCCATAAACTTTTGGACGGACTACTATTTTTCTTTCCCAGTACTTTCCTTTTCATTTATGTGGCACTTTATCATTTTCAAGATTAAAATTATGTGGACTTTGATCATAATTTTAAAATGTATTCTTCCATTATGTTGACATGAGAGACTGTAACTTATAGTACTTACTCCCTCTGTTCAGTTTTAATCGTCACAAATTGAGATGACACACTTATTAAGAAAAATAATACTAAATTACATGGTTATTTTTATCATTGTATCTCTATTAAATGATGTTTAAATTATGTCTTGAAATTATTTTGGAGAAAAGACAATTAATGCTAAGGCTAAAATAGGAAACAAGAAGCTGTCTTTTCTTGATATGTCAAAAATGACGACAAGTTAAAGTAGAAATTCAATTAGAAAATTAGTGACAAGTAAAAGTGAATGGAGGGAGTATGATGCAATGTTTAAACATCTAGATTTTAATTTGATTGAGTTGATTTAATTTAATTAAAATTCAATGATTAGTCAAATATAACTCTAACAAGCTATAAGTTCCACTTAAGTTGATACGAAGGAAGGGAGTAGTACGTATATATGTGTAATGTGGAGCAATATATATATATAGTACTGCTGTAATGGTGTGTTTCAGTTCAAGCAGTGTTGCATGTATGGTTCTAAAGCTGTGATTGTGTGTTTTCCAGTTCTTATTAATATAGTGAGGAATATAGACTTGGTTACATTGATTGTCAGATTGTGAAGTCACAGTCACTCACGTTGTGCTCCAAATAATCCAGAAAGGAAAGTAGATTAGACGAAGTAATAGCCAACCCAATGCAAAAAGACCCAAGAAAATATCAGCAGTTGTATGAAATCCACTGTATATTGACATCTTTCCCAATTCCATTAGTACTTCACTTTGCTCATGAGTTACTGCTACCATTGATCCCACACGTGCCATCCTGCGCAGTTTCATTCATTTTCAAAATTAAACCAATAACTCACTCACACTACATATATATGCATCAAAATTAATTAACTCGTTTAATTACCCGAAAATATAAGACAAGAGAATGAGTGATAGTGATGTAAGGTGGTGAATCATGGTGGCAACAAAGTCAGAGCGTCTTGTTTCCCAGTAGATCAATGCAAATATGGAGTATAAGTAGAATCCTCCGGCGTACATGTGCCATCCTTTCAGCTTTAATCTGTCATATATATATATATATATATATATACACACACATATTTCAATTATATATATGTATGTATGTATGTATATATACACACACAAAATCCTAGCTAGCTTACTTGATTTTAAGACCAGGCCAAACCTGATCTCCAGGACCTGACCAAAAATATCGAGTATTTGTGAACCAAGGCTCGTTGTAAGTAACATAAAGTGCAAATATCTCAGCAGATAGAAAATACGTAAACTTCCATGCTGATTCCTTGAACTTGTTCATCTTCTTCCTCTTTATACTACTCATCTTCGCGTGCTTTCCACAAATCATGCGCTTAGCCAATGCCTTGCAATGCATCAAGGAACGATTACGTTTAAAAAAAAAAAAAGAGGAAGAAAAAAAATTCATCCAAAATGATTTGTGTACCATATATAAATATATATTTTACCTCAAAGACTAATCTATCGAGTATGAATCGAAGTATGAGGAATAAGAGAGCAAAAAAGGGAACGAAAATTAAATCTTGGTACTCTAGATAGGATTCTGCTTCCCAATCCATTTGAGCTATAAGAACGAATTGCAAACAGATTAAAGTTGAGGATGAAGAGTTAATTACTACTCAATGATCCTATATATATAGAGAGAGAGGAACTTAATAAATAAATCATGAGTATCTCGCGGATCAATTGATTTTATTTATTAAGGGTGTGTGTGGTATATATACTAGTACTCCTAATAGCAACTGGCAAAAGCTCTTGCCAGAAAAGAGTCAACTGTGTAACATTATTTACCCAATAAAAAGCTTCTAAAGAATAATTTACATCTCCTGCCAACACTTTCGTGAACTCCACTTTTGATCTTAGGATAATATGATAATATTTGTTTTTTTCACATGACCGAAAACATGTTCATATTATATTGCTTTTATTTTTGTCGTGGAGAGCACTTTAAATTCGTATTTGGTACCCCCCTAGGTGAGTTCATGTAGAATTTTATGACAGTGGGTTGCAAGCTAAATCAAACTTTATAACCATGCATGTTCTGTCTAAAACATTACAAAGAAATTTGAAAAATAAATAAATAATGGGAGTGAAGACATTAAAGATAAAATTCTAAAAAAAAATATGACAACACATACTAAAAATGAAATAATTACTATCATAAAATAATACGATAATCGGCATGTCTGAAGCAATAATTAAATAGTAACAAGCTAGGGTTATAGGGCAATAAAATTGTTGAGAAGTCTCTATTTACAACAACGAAGGGCATTTATTAGACTTTTTAAGTTATTGCAAAGTACAATATATACTAGAGTCAAAAGAAGCAAGAAACTTGATAGAATACTCTCTCTCTTAATAAACAATAACAAAACACAATAAAAGATGCAACATATTCAATCGTTATTTCAACAACATAACATAACATTTACATAATTAAAAATATACATTATGAAACTATAGGAATACAATGTAAACAACCAGTGCTTTAATATTAATCCAATTAGCATTTGATCTTTAGCTACTGATCGATCAGCTCTATTTGTGTTGGTCCTCATCTGATTCTGAATCTGCAAATCATGAAATAAAGGATTTTCATTTTAGAGTCAATTTATGTAATGTACTTTCTTATTTAATTTGTTTCAAAAAAGATATTTTATTATATTTAAAAATAATTTAATTCAAACTTTCTATCTAACATAATGATGAGGTGATTTATAGATTACAAAAATATTTATAGTTTGTTTAATATTACAAGATTTATTTTTATTTCTTTTCTAAATTATGTACTTCAAATAAAATGCATCACATAACTTGTAGTAATAGTTTTTAATTACCAGATCTACGTCATCAATAGTTTTTAATCTTGATTTTTACCTTAAAAGAGAAGACAAAAAAAAATGCTTATATTTATCAAGCAGCAGAGAAAAAAAAATTAAAAAGAAAAATGCACGTGGCAAGCTGCTTAATTATTTCATAAACTTATGGATTAATTTAATATTATTATTATTTATTTATTATTAATATTTATGTGATACTTTTTGACTTTTCAAATTTAAATTATGCGATTTTTTATCAAATTTTTTAAATGTAAGCTTTTATGATGTAGACATGAGAGATTGTAACTTATCGGAGTATCTATTATATAGCTTTTTACTATCTAAATTTTTATTTAAAAATATTAAATTGATCTAATTTAATTAAATTAACTCTTAACGAGCAAAAAATACCACATAAATCGAGAAAAGGATTACTGAGTATGCGAATGTGGAGTAATATAGTATTGCCTCTGTTCACGCTATGTGACATAGCTCGAAATATGAGGGTTAAATTGATTAAACATATAGGTGTTTTAATTGAATGAGTGAAAAATAATAATAATAATAATAAAAAAAAAAAAAAAAAAAAAAAAAAATAATAATAGTGTTTTTACATTAAAAAATTAGAAAGTTTCCTTGTCTTTCGATGAGATTATGTTTTTCCCCACCAAGTACCATATTTTCGGACTTGGTTCCTCTCTATTTTTACTCCCTCCATTTTTCTTAAGTTTGTCTTATTTGGTGACATATGACATAGTTCAAATTAAATGACTAAGATTTGATTATTCTAAAATACAACTCTAACTATAATTTAGATGATAAATACATTATATATTTATTTTAAAAAAAAATTGTAATTCTACAATCTTAACAACATGTCCATAAATAAAGCAACAAAAAAATTTCATTTATGGACATGTTGCTAAGATTGTGGAATTACAATAATTTTTTAAAATAAATAGATAATGTATTTATTATCTAAATTATAGTTAGAGTTGTATTTCTTTTCTTTTCTATATTATAGAAATGATGGTTTCAACATGGCAACTTCTTGCAATTTTGAAAAAGATTGAGGGTAGTTTTGTCATTAAACATAAGTTCTAAGCTTAATTTGATAATTTTTTGTGCATTGTTTTTTGAACCTCCTAAAAATTTTTAGTGAAAGCCCATTTTTTTCTCTTTAATTACCAACAATGTCATCTAAGAAATTTACTACAATGCCATCACACATGGCCTTGCATATTTCTATATTATTTTCACACATGTGGGCCCTCTATTTTTCATTTATTTTTTATTCTTAGTATTTATCTTTTTATGTGTAAAATTGTTTCAAATATATTATATTTAAGTAAATTAATTAATAAGATGGTAATTTATTATAAAAATTAATTATAATTGATACAATTAAATAAATTTTGTTCTTTATTTAATTTCATATCAAACATATAATTTACTTTCTTTCTTATTTGTTATTACAATTTCACCTAATTTTTTAAAAAAATATATATAGAAGAGAAAATTTTGATATGAATGTTTATGTTGTCTGCTTCAACTTCTTCAATCGTGATTTTATTATATTGTCTCTAATTAATTATTATAAGTCATTTATATATTAAAAAATATTTAATTTTAAAAAAGAAAAACAGACATTTATGACATGTCTATTTCAGTTGCTTTAATTGTAATTTTACTTTTTATTGTATCATTTTTAATTAATTATTATAAATTATTTATATATTAAAAAATTAATAATATTTAATAAAAAAGGTAAAACAGGCAATTATGACATGTCTGCTTCAGCTGCTTTAATCGTAATTTTACTAAATATCACTCCTAATTAATTATTATAAGTCATCTAAGTATTTAAAGAAGCTCTCCGTCGACTTGTCGGCTTGAGCTATTTGCTCCGTGATTTTACTATATCATTCCTAATTAATTATTATAAATTATTTACATATTAAAAAATTTATAATAGATAATAAAACAATAGAATAGACATTTATGACATGTCTGCTTCAGCGGCTTTAATCATAATTTTACTAAATATCACCTCTAATTAATTATTATAAGTTATCTAAGTATTAAATAAATAAATAATTAAATAATATTTAATAAAAAAGATAAAATAGATATAAAATTATAAGTTAACTCTTAATGTTTTAAAGTAACTTGAATTCTTATGTGAGATTTCACTTACTTTTTTTCACAAGTATCTTTTACAATAATTTTATTATATCATTTCCAATTAGTTGTTGTGACTCATTTAAGACATGCCTGTTTCGCTGCTTCAATCGTGATTTTACTATATCACCTCTAATTAATTATTATGTTCATCTAAGTATCATGTCATTTAAATTAGAGTAGAAATTTTTTACATAATAATTAAAAATTAAAATTATTTAAGAAATATAATTGACTATCAGTGCACAAACTCTGGACAAGGAGAGTAGGATATATTTTTAAAAAATTACATAAAAAATATTATAAATTACAATAATTAAAAACTTTAAATATCTAAAATAATTTAATCTATTATATATCTGTAACAAATACTTAAAAAAATACTGTAATTCACAATAATTAACAACTTAAAAAATTTAAACGATATAAATATTTGGTTGACTCTCGAAATTGTATTAGTGTCACTTAAATTGAAATAGAAGAAAAATATTATAAATCACAATAATTAAAAACTTAGATTATTTTGAAAATATAATTGACTATCAATGTCACAAAAGTTTGGATAAAGAGAGTAACATATATTATTTAAAAATTACATAAAAATATTAGAAATTACAATATTAACAACTTAAAATATCTAAAAACATATTAAAAGTATGATTGATTATCTAAATTAATTTTGTATCACAAAAATTCAGATAAATAAATATATATTGAGCTAATGCTAGATCCCGGGTGAATCCTAGGATGTATATATGTAATTCATCTTTTTTTAAACTTTGGTTTAAATATATCAAATTGAAAATACAAGTTTTAATACAGTACACTATACATCAAAAAGTGTATAAGAAATAATGTTAGCATAGATAATATCAATATTACTAATACAAGCATTATTAATGCAAACATTATTAATACATTCTATCAGCATTATTTTTATACACTCTAACAAACGACTCCACATTTGAATGGAAGAAACATATACAAAAGCAAAGTTCAATAAAATATCTACATAAGTATATTTTATCGTGTTCTCAAAATCAAATAATTTAAATTAATATGAAAGATGGTAACTATAGTTTTTTTTTCTATATAATTTTTGAAACACTTAAAATTTGAATTTAAAATATTAATTTAGTTTCACTTCAAAGAATAAGTTGACAAATAAAAGAGAAGGAGAAAATGAAAACAAATAATATTTATGGCGGCTTAGTAAGGGAATACATAATTATCTTGTAAGACTTGACTCCTTGCAAAATACTACCAAGTAGTCAATATATTTTGTGTATTCATGTGTTATTATAATTCATAATTCGAACTAATATCAATTTAAGTTACTATACATAGTGAAATATCTTAATGCTGGGCCCGTGCTGACACGGATCATGCTTCTCTAGTTTTAGAATAACTAAATCTTAGCCATTTAATTTGAACTATGACATATGTCACCAATCAAGATAGAAACTTGGGAAAAATAATGAGGAACTAAGTCCCATATTTCGACCGAGCTAGTTTATCGAAAAATCATGTTTTATAAATTAAATTTTTCATTGATTCATGGTGAAAAAATCTTTACTTCTAATAGTACTCCGCCCCTGATTTCATGGGAACACTTAACGGAATAAATTGCTATAATATAGTAATAGATACTTGCAATTGTTTGTACGTGTTATTCAATCGTAGGTGTTTCTCATCAAAAGCTTGATTACAGTTTACAATAATAATTATTTTTGTATTTTCAAACGAGCTAGCAATTTCGTAAACCCCACTTCTGATCATAGGATAATGCGATAATAAATTATTTTTTGTTCACCTGAACGAAAAACATGGTCATACTCATAGTCTCATATTTCCTCCGTTTTAAAAGACTTTTATTTTTTAAATATTTGTTTTAGTTTAGTTGTCTTAATTTATGAAATGAAGAGAATTTTATTATGTTCTTTCAATATTATCCCTATCATTAAATGACTATAAAGTGTATAAACTCGTAGTTATATTTTCAAAACATGATTAATAAAGCTACTTTGGTAAAATATGTTCCTCATCTGTTGTGCTGAATTCAATTATTTAGGTCAAACATTGTTATATAATATACCACATTTTTAGTGGCAGAACCAGAATTTTACGGATCGTGGATGCTCGTAAGGTTCGAATACATATATATATATTAACGTCCAAAGGTGTAAGGTTCCACTTGAAAACCAAAACAACTTAGCTATTTTCTTGATTTCCTGGGTGCTTTTGTGAAGCTTATACCATTTTTTATATTTTTCATATATAATTATACCTATTCTGCATCGGATTTAATGAGTGTCAGAACACCAAAAAAATGTATATAAGTCCGCCCCTGCATCCCTCTATAGATACAGACGAGCAAAATAAAATACTTCATATGTTTTAATTTGTTTGTTCTATTTTTTATTTTTTAATTTGTTAAAAAATAAAAATTAAATAATTCATATGTTTTAATTTGTTGTGTCTTACTTTCTAATTTCCTTTTTTTAAGCTGTTAAAAATGACTTTTTTTAAAAATAACTTTTAAATTCTAACAATCCACATGACATGTTTTGGTACATTCTGTACATCTTTAATTTCGGCCACAAGATTCACGTTAAAAGTCTTTTATATTTTTTTAAATTTGGTGTCAAATCAAAATCTGACAAATAATGAAAATAGAGAGAGTAATATTTTTTTCGTTTGACTTGATTAACGAGCACATATGTTGATTTGATCTTTACCTCACCTTAATTATTTGACAGACAACTTTATTTAATCGTGGTACACGGAGATGAAATGGATAGTTAATACGTACGGGCACTATTTATTTCGAGTAATTGATAAGCATCAGATGTAAGTACATTATGTAATAAATAGAGTAAAACATGACTTCTTTTCTCTTGTGATATGTGAACTCTTGAATTCTCTTAACCTGGAGAATCTACGGGAGTTCAAAATTTCTTTAGATCGTATCATATATATGTTAAAGTTACAACTATCTAGATTTTTTTTTTTTTGATTCTGTTATATAAATTTTTATTTCCGCCGCTGGTTATGACCTTCAAAAATTATCAATCTTTATAAAAGCTAGGAGAAAATTTTATCAATGATTATTCCACTTTGTGTTTATTTTACAAAAATCAGTTTTCTATACACAAGTTCAGTTCTGTAAAACCTTTTATAATTTACTGTTAATTTTAAATTCTACGGTCATTATGAGTAATTATTTGCATCTACATAATCTGTCCAGGGTCAATCACAATTTCGGAAGTTGCCGTTGGAGGATTTTTCAGTCTACGTGGCAAAGGTTGGGCCCACAAGTCGATATAAAGTGGGCCAGTTTCTAAAATTCGTCGACTCGGCCCAAATCAGCACTCCTTCATAGCGGCCCACAAGCAAGTGCCGGGCTTCATTTTTAGAACAAACAGCAAATATTAATTGTCACTTATCTTAGTCATTAGAATATGATTCGAAGATTATTGCTAATTCATGCATGTTCATATGTAGCTCAAATTGATACCTGAGAAATTTTGTTGAAATATTTTTAAAAGTTTTTTTTTTTTTTGGTTTGATATATATCATATATAGTCGAAATATAGGAAAAACATAGTTTTATGAGGTATTAAATAAATTATTAAAGAACAATTAAAAAAATATTAAATTTAGTAAGAATTAAGTGTGTTGGGCTATGACCTGCATTTTATCCTGAATGGGTCAATAACTCATCTATTTATTAACTCAACAATATTAATCCTACACAATAACTAATGGCTTTACTTATCCTACACATTATTATAGTATGATCCTTGTTCATCCCACATATAATCAAATAATTAGGATCTCTTCTATTTCATTATATTTGCACAATTTGGTCAAGCCCCTCTCATGTTTAGGTTATAAATCAATTAACTAAGCCCAAATTCCATTACATGATGATGCACTATGATTCAGGGTAGAATAATGAGTTCTCTCTTCCCCCCCTCTCTCTCTCATGTCCTTTTTTTTGTTTATAAAGATAGAAATCAGATTCTAAGATTTTTTGACGCTTAAAATAAGTTGGTTGATTAAAGTAGTGAGCTAATTGAAATACTATATTATATAAATATTGACAAGTTTAATAGCAAGAAAAAAATTTATTATGAGTGAGTTGTATTTATATGCAGTTTCTCCTTTTTTTTTTTTTCAAAAAAAATATATCATAAACTCTTACTTTATTTTTGATATTTAATAAGTAAAAGAAAAAATTCATTCAAATAGCATTCACAGATAATTTATTCAAACGTTATTGAGGTAGAAGGGTGGGGGAAATATCATTAGTTATTTTAATGTGAATTGAACGTTAACTAATCGCATATTCAGCTGAAGAAGCTGAAGTCAGATCATGTAGTCCAAAAAATAAAACAAAAAATGTCTTGTTTATTTATTTTATTATTTACAGTAAAGTGTCATGAACTTTCATGCTTTCTTCTGAGTTAAGAAAGTCAATTACATTCTCCCTCACGCGCATAATAAGAAATCATAAATAAAAAAAATAATTATATTAATTTACTATTTTAAAAAATTATGAAAAAATTTATAAATAAGTATGCTACTTTAAAAAAGAAGTAATTATAAAGATAATATTAAAAGATTTTAATTAATTATTTTTTTAATTTAGTAAGGTAATCAATATAACTAATATAGAATAATTAATTTTTCTTAAGATGATAAATTAATATGGAACGAATGGAATATGTATTTGTGATGCACTTCTTGAATCCGTGTTTGCATGTGTGAATCAATTATTTATTGTGACTTTTTTTAATAGTTAGACTTTGAATAGAATATATTGGTAATAATTCATGACGACTTAATTAATTTAAGCAGAATAATGACAGCATGATAGTGGCATAGTGCCGTCCTTTTTTTGTTGAGACGTGCGGCTTTTCTAATGTTGTTACATTCAAAGGCTTTTGACACTTAAAATACAAAACGATTAATTGAATTGTTCATTCAATTAACTACCTGATTGAAATACTATAGGAGTATTAGATAACGAAAATGCTCCATAAAAAAATAGTAATAACTAAAATAATTAGTTTACTGCATCATTCTTTCAATATAATTAATTTTATATTTATGTATTGAAAAACAAAATAGTAATTAATAACAAGAATAAAATAATTTTTTTTTTTTTGAAAGGGATGAGATCAATTATAGTAAAGCACCTCAGTATCGCATTAACTGGTTATGTATGAGATTCAGGTTAATAAATAGCATGTCGTATTAACTGGTTATGTATGAGATTCAGGTTAATAAATAACATGTTCCAAGAAAAATAAGATTATGCGTATTGCTGAGCCTAAACTTCCTCTCATATCCATTCTTAGCCTAAACTTCTCATCCTCATTCTTATCTATATCGCTAATTATTTTTAAATTCAATATTTTCATTGTAATTCTCTAGTTTGAGTCTTGCAATTGCAATTCTAATCTAAAATTGTAATTGTGTTTGAATTCTTATTAATATGGTGAAGAATTTGGATTTGCTACAATATCAAAATATTAAATTATTTTTTGATATTTTAAATTAGACATTTATTTATATTGGATAAATAAAAATAAACGGAGGGAAGTAATATTTTCTATGATTTCAAAACTACATTTCATTTTCATTAGTCGTTACTTCTTAGTTGATGTGGAAAATAATAAGATTGAAAATTTGAACAAGAACAAGAGAATAAAAAATGAACAATGAAAAATTCGGCGCGTATCAAAACAAAATCAGACGGCGTAATCTTAAAGGGCAGTTTAGTCATTTAAGCAGCCTCATTTACCGAAATGAAAACGACACAAAAGGGCAGTTTCGTCAATTTATGTAAATTCAAAAGAATATGACTTTCCTCAACTACTATATATAAAGGAAATTCATAAATTCAATGAAACGCATTTTCATTCTGAATCCCGAATTCTAAAAGATCAAAAATGGAAATATCTTAACGAACTTCTCTCAATAACTTCAAACAATTTAAAAATAATAAAATCAAAAATACTTTCACTTCGAAAATGGCGGATTCAGTGCATGGTCCAGCAAGCTTCTCCACTCAAGCTAATGCTTTGCTCAGAAAGAATTTGACTTTTCAGGTATGTAGTCTCTCGGTTTCAATTTATTTGTTTGATTTTGACTTGAAACAAAGATTTTTAAATTATATACATAAAATTTATCAAAATGCATTTTAATCTTGTTGTGTTAAACACGCACGTGAAAGTTGAAATTGAAGAGTTAGCGAGAAAAAAGGAAAGAGATCCATTTCGAATCGAACTAAAAAAGAAAGTAACGTAAACAAATTGAAATGGAGCGAGTATACGTTATGATTGATGTTTAAAGTTTGAATCATCCACTTTTTTGTGAGAATAATAATTCTCGAATTAAGTGGTTCCGTTTGTATCTGAAGCAAATAAAATGTAATAGTTGAATATTGAATTGTAGTATTGTAGTGTGAGATGGTATGTTTAACTCTTTATTTATTTACTTTTGTGTTGCAGAAACGAGACGTGAGATCAAATATTCGCCTAATATTGGTTCCTGTAATACTTTGTGTACTGCTAGTTCTCATTCAAAGTTTGGTCAACAAGGAGTTGGATAAATCATCAAACAGATGTGGCTGCAAATGTGTTGACCAGAATGGTGATGGAACGTGTGAACAAGTATGTGGTATAGAATACTCAGATTTGGACCAAGTCAGCACATGTCCGATTCCTAGTCCACCGGAATGGACACCGTTGTTACAGATACCTGCACCAATGTATCGCGCTGTACGGACTGATTTTACTTCATTTGGGGACTTGCCTGATGAGTCCTGCAGAATATCGGGTTCTTGTCCAGCTACTATACTTCTGACTGGAACTAATCAGACTTTTGGTGAAAGTATGAATTGTTTTACTGTGATCCTATTATACTAGAAGTGAATTCAGTATTTTCTCGGAATGATTCCTAATGTATGTCTAATGTTATGGAACTTAATAGGCGCGCGTAGAAATTTGTTCAGCAGTGGATCAACAGTAAATTCCTCTGACGTTTTGTACAGATTAGCCAATAATGTCTTGGTGAGCCTCTCTCTTCGTTTAGCGTATTTTATTTTTTGCATTCCCTTGAGATCTCACTGTTCATTGGTTCACAATTTACTCTTTGTCTTATGATGAATCACATTTCAAATTTTCAGGGTTCTGAGTCACCAACTGAGGTTATGAATTTTCTTGAGCCAGCGTTCTTCTCCAACCTGCCAGTCTACAACGTTCATTCTCAGTGTTCTCCAAACTCCACATTTTCCGTTCCATTAGATATTGGTTCTGCAGTTGTTCAGCAAGGTAGTCAAGTTGTGTTCTTTACTGCCTTTTCACTAGCCTTAACTTTTTGGATGTTAGATATTGCATGTATAAAGAACGTAGGGATAGTTTAAGCTTTGGCTAGAGAAGTTGAGTCTAAATGTTTCGGTTATGGTGTGATCCCAGTAGGGAAAGTTTCTATTACGGAAGATATTTTAGCTTTGAGATGTTTTAGTCAGCCTGAACAAGCTTTTCAAACCATTTTAATGAATTCTTAGGTTTTTACTTGACGCATTTGAGGGGGAGGTCACAGGTTCAAACCGTGTAAATAGTTCCTTACAGTAATGTATGGTGAGGCTGCGTATAATAGACCCTTGTGGTTCGGCCCTTCTGCAAACCCCGCGCTTAGCAGGAGCTTTAGTGCACCGAGTTGTCCTTTACTCGACTCATTTATAAAGGATGGGAATATAAACACATGCATTGATATTCCGTCTAATATTAAATTGCTGCTACATATAAAAGTAGTCGAGTAATGTCAAAAAAAATTAGATCCTTCCACACAAATAAGCTTTATATCTTTTCCATATTGGGTTTATAGAGTTTATAGCTTTGTTAATTGTCTGTTGCAGATATAAGTTGTCTAAAAGGCTTACAGTTGTGGCGTAATAGTTCTGATGAAATCAACGATGAGCTTTATAAAGGTTACAGGAAGGGGAATTCAGAGGGAAAGATAAATGAGATAATAGCAGGTTTCTCTGGTTCCCTCTGCGTAAATGTCCTTATGTATAAACATGCTATTCCAGTATCATCTTAACTTTGTCTGATCTCTTTTTTGCAGCATATGATTTCCTTAATTCAAATAGAAATAGTTTCAATGTTAGTATTTGGTATAACTCTACCTATAAGAACGACTCAGGCAGTTCACCTATCGCATTGACAAGGGTTCCTCGTTCGGTGAATTTGGTAAACCTTCCACTTTCTACTTCCATGTTCTTCTTTATGCAAATTGTCCTTGACCCTTGTAAATTTTGTATTGTTGATTACAACACATTGAAGGAAATCCTTAATAGGTATTAAGAGATTCCTGAAAGTTAGTTCCATTTACTTGAGTAGGGCAGGATAAGGCATGGGATGAATAATTGAAATATTTGAAGTTCTCAGTGCATTTAGTTTTAACTTTGTTGCGCTGGTTGTCCCCTGCTTTATGATACTTGTAATCTCTCATAATCAATTTATATATGTTTGGAGACTTCAGTCTATGTAAATAACTAAAATTTGCATATCTATATCCACACACACAGATATACGAAAAATATTTGCTGGTATGGTTTAAGGTTGGAAAGAGACTTGTCTTAATTTAATACCTTGTTTAGAAATTGGTACTAGCCGGCCGGACCTTAATCCTCTCCTTATACTTTTGATTGCTCATTAGATCATACTATAGATTGTCTAAGTTCCTTTCTCTCTTAGTAAGTTTAGAGAAGAATAGTACTTAATAATGACAAGAAGCAACTGTTTTTGAAAGAGCTGGAAGTGCTAATTCTGATCATATTTGTACTCCGTAAAGGAACTGGATGAAATAAGTTCTTTTGCATTGGCAAATGTAATTGTGAGCTCGTCATGTTGTTGAATTTTCCAGTTAATTAGTAAGAATCATACTGTTTCAACATTGACCATAAGAAATATCTAGTTGTCTTTTCCTTATCCACTAGCAATTCAAAGGTCATCAGACTGATTTGCTTCACATTGCACTTCTTCTTGAATGAAAAGGAATGAGTATGTACATCTGCAATCTGTGTTGTTTAAATATGGAAGACTAATTGTAGTTACACTGAACTCATTCATGTAAATGATGTTTCGAATTCTTACCAAATGTTATGTACAGGCTTCAAATGCTTACCTTCAGTTTTTACTTGGACCTTCGGCAAGAATTTTATTCGAGTTTGTCAAAGAAATGCCCAAACCAGAAACAACACTCAGGCTGGACTTTTCTTCCGTCCTGGGACCACTGTTCTTTACATGGGTGGTTTCACAACTTTTTCCTGTAAGTAAATATGTTCTGTTCTATCATAATGGAACTTCAGCAATTAACCATCTCCATGGCAGACAAATCCGTTTCCTATTATCAGTGATGCCAACTTGTCATCCATCCATTACTTAGACAGCGTGCTTGCACTTATCAATTGCCTTTTTTTGTATTTAACTAATTTTGTGTGTTGAGGAATGAGGAATGAAAGTTAACACCATATTTAGTCACACAGTATGAGTTTTAAGTCTTCCTTTTTAGCTCTACATGGTTATTTCTTGGTTCGTTTACGAGAATAAAGACTGTTGGGGGTGTAGATACATTAGTTCATTAATACTTATAAACTGTTGATTTAGTTATTCTTGTGAACATGATAAACTTCTTTTCATAGTGTCAGGCTTCTTTAACTCGGCACTTAGTCAATCATGAGGTTTTCTGAGCATTACTGCACCTTTTGACGACCAGTATTTCTGAAATTCCTTCAATGTTATTTCTTTACTGTCATGCCTGGTTAAGTTTATATTATCTCATTAATTTGTGACAGTGTAATTGCATATACTATCAGCCTTTATACATATCTTAATCTTTTTATTTATCATACCATCCTATTTAATTCTTTATGCTTGTCATATTTATTGCATGATTGATTATGTGCAGGTTGTTTTGATAGCTCTAGTTTATGAGAAGCAGCAGAAACTAAGAATCATGATGAAAATGCATGGACTTGCGGATGTTCCCTATTGGATGATTTCTTATGCTTATTTTTTGGTCGTATCTACTCTATACATGATATGTTTTGTGCTTTTTGGCTCATTAGTAGGTAAATTTACAGCTACTTGGTTGAGCCTTGCTGTTAACCGGAGTTGTCCTATACAAAAATTTCATTTTTCCCCTTTTCACTTTTTGCAGGCTTGAAGTTCTTTTTGCTTAATGATTACAGCATCCAGTTCGTGTTTTACTTCATTTACATAAACTTGCAAGTGTCCCTTGCTTTTCTAGTTGCTGCATTTTTCTCGAATGTCAAGACAGCCACAGGTTTGATATCTGTAATAGAACCTGCTGTTATTATTGCAAGGATGAACCAATTTTTCATATTAACTTTCAGGAACAAACATTATATGACTAATTCTTCTTTCTTAATATTGTAACAGTCATTGGCTATATGATGGTGTTTGCAAACGGACTCTTGGCAGCAGCCCTTTTCCAGTTCTTTCTCCAGGATGATTCCTTTCCCAGTAAGTTCAGGAAATTTAAGGATGTCTTGCTAACTCTTTGATCATCTAGTTGGAACTATAAATCATGATTCTCAAAAGTCGCAACACCGAGTCGCCTTCCAGATTGTACAGACCTGCAGTTCATTGGGGGACCTTTTGAGGGGATTGCATCATTCAATTTGTACACCGAAAATTAATGGCATGGTGGTCTCTTTTATCTGCTACCTATCTGTCTCAGGAAATACTAAATATTGTTTAGAATAAGGAGAATATCGTCTGAGAAAGAAAGGGTAGCCGGGAGGGGCCAAAAAGTTAGTGGGGATATTTTAGAAGGTAGGTATAAAGGCGGTAAAGGGTCAAGAGAGAAGAAGGAATTGATATTCACGAATCCTTCAAAAAGTCAAAAAGAAGGAATGCTAAGTGGTTAGAGTGCGTCAGCCCATCATCATTCTCTACCACTGCTCCCGACTAAAAAATCCGTTCTTTCTCTCGACTGTATTTAATATAAGTGGCTTCACGTTATAAAAATTTAACGAATGGTGTGAGAAGGTTACTAATTCATGTTTGATACTCTAGTACAGTATTCAAAAAAAAAAAATTATACAACCATTGACTTTTTACATTTTTCTGTTGGATTGCTGCTGCAATGTCATTTTACTAATTTACTGTCTTCAGTTTGTAATTTTACCATACTCTGCGTGGGGGGGGGGGGGGGGGATTATGGATAAGGAAATGAGGAGATGGACCAACTCAGGGGTTAGCAACCGTTCCATGTCAATGTTTTTTAATGCCTCCGGGCTTTGAATGAAAATTGGGAACAAATTACTTTGTTCCTTCTAATATTCCCTTCCTTTATCAAGGAGCAGGGAATCTATGTACTTCCATTAGGCAATAAAATCAACTTCTTCTCTTTTCCTTCTCTTCTGTGCCGAAAATTATGCTAAAATTGAGATGGTGGTGGGATTGTTTTGCCAATATTTTTCCTGATATTTTCTTTGGTTTTGTTTTTCACTTTTGTATGCTAATCTTCTGGTAAATATACTGTCATGACTTTGTAGGAGGCTGGATTATAGTTATGGAACTTTATCCTGGATTTTCTCTTTTTCGTGGATTATACGAGTTTGCTGAATATGCTTTCCATGGTAATTTAATGGGAACAGATGGTATGAGATGGAAAGATTTGAGTGATGGAAAAAATGGGATGAAGGAGATCCTAATAATTATGATAGTGCAGTGGTTGGTGTTTCTCGTTCTTTCTTATTACATTGATCAGATTTCATCATCAGGGAAAGATCCCCTTTTTTTCTTGTGGAACTCCCGGAAGAAGCGTTCACGTCTTGTCAGGAAACTTAGTTCAAAAAGGCTGGGGTCTAAAGCTTTTGTACAAATGGAGAAACCTGATGTTGTTCAGGAGGTAAACACTTAACGTTTCTCGTGAAAAACATATTTTTGTCATTTTTCCAGGTGGTCACGGGTTCAAGCCATGGAAACAGCCTCTTGCAGAAATGTTGGGTAAGGCTGCGTACATAGACCCTTGTGGTCTGACTCTTCCCCGGACCCGGCACATAACGGGAGCTTTAATGCACCGGGTTGTCCTTTATTATTTGTTTCCATCTACAAAACTGACTATGTGAACCTCCTTTCAACAGAGGGAGAGAGTTGAACAGTTGCTAGAATCAAGTACAAGTCAAGCCATCATTTGTGACAATTTGAAAAAGGTTTATCCAGGGAGAGATGGTAATCCTGAGAAATTTGCAGTGAGAGGATTGTCACTTGCTTTGCCTCAAGGGGAATGTTTTGGTATGCTAGGTCCCAATGGTGCTGGCAAAACTACTTTTATTAACATGGTCAGTTCTGTTGTCTGTTTTGTGCTAGATGTATCTTTGTAAATCTGTTTCAGTCACTCAAGGATGTGACCTTTATAACTTCAAAAGCAGATTCTTAGTGCCCTTCATTTTGTAATTGATTTAATGTGTACTGATTCTTTTTTCATTTACTTAGATTGCTAAATTGAAAACTCTATACCTGTTAGTGATCATTTTCTGCTAACAGATGATTGGGCTCATAAAACCAAGCTCTGGTACTGCATATGCTCACGGTATGGATATACGAACAGACATGGATATGATATACAGCAACATGGGTGTGTGTCCGCAGCATGAGTAAGAATCTATTTTCTCTTAAGTCAAGTTGACATGTAATCCCTTCTCCTTCCTGAAAATGTCGGTGTCATAATACTAATTGTCTTTTTTTTACATTGATAAATTTATTTCAGCTTACTTTGGGAAAAGTTAACAGGAAGGGAGCACCTACTTTTCTATGGAAGGCTTAAAAATCTTAAAGGAGCAGTCTTGACACAAGTAAGTTAATAGCTCACGTCTTAACTTTTACTTGGGCTTGTGACGAATGCTTGTGAAGTTGACACTGATCATCCAAAAGCTGTTAGAGCAGAAATGTTGTTCAGCAAAGTTACAGCCAACTAGCATAACTGATTAAATTAGCACAAGCAATTGGTTGAGTCCTTCCTCTCCCCCAACCCCCACCGCACAACCCTCAAGATCCTTAATGTACAGGTGATCTTCAAGTTTTGGGGCTGGAGAAAAGGCAATGACTTGTCGAGGCAAACCTGAAAGTCAAAATGTTAATAAACTGGACTCCTCATCCAAAGCAGATGTTTTTTTGTTTTGTTTTTGAGTTGCTTATACTTTTCTGCCTACAGGCGGTTGAAGAATCTCTTAAGAGTGTCAACTTGTTTCATGGAGGTGTTGCTGACAAGCAATCTGGGAAATACAGTGGAGGAATGAAGAGGAGGCTAAGTGTTGCCATCTCACTGATTGGAGATCCCAAGGTATGTTAGTCCTACCATACATCCTCGTGGAAAGATCAGATGTTCAAAGGTGTATTGACATTCTTGTGGTTTATGAAATTTTCCAGGTTGTTTACATGGATGAGCCCAGTACTGGACTGGATCCAGCTTCACGAAATAACTTATGGAATGTTGTCAAACGTGCGAAGCAAGATAGAGCAATTATTCTCACAAGTAATTTAACTTTACTTCTCTTGCTTCTTTGTTGCCCATTGACGTGAAAAGACTTTGTGCGGTTAGGAGTGGACTATCCAGTGTAATTAGGGTTTCTCCAGTTTCGCATGTTTGTTAAACAACATTATAAAGTAATCTTTAAAGTACTGATAATGGGATCTTGTTGCGTCGTGTCATGACCAAACGTATGTTGGACTTTGCACACCTGAATTCCCTCCTTGTTCCTTCCTTACCACTGATTAATCATTAATGTGACTACTCATAAGGATAACAATTTCAGCTCATTCAATGGAAGAAGCAGAGCATCTATGTGATCGACTAGGAATATTCGTAGATGGCAGCTTGCAGTGTGTAGGAAACCCCAAAGAGGTAATTTTAAGCCTTTTAGAACTTCTGGAGGTCGTGTATATCTACTGTATTTCCCACTTTCCCTCGCTATTATGAGATTGTGGTTCAGGTATTATTCTAATAGGAATAATAATATGTGTACATAAGTAAGATTAAAGGGAAGTGAATACTTGATAGGCTAAGAAGTTTTAGCTTTGAAATATAATGCTTGCAAGGGCTGAGTCAATTTATACATTTTCGACCTCTCATCTGATACCATTAATTTTTCTAACTGTTCTAACCATGCAATTCTTTGTTGGATGACAGTTGAAGGCGAGATATGGAGGATCTTATGTGTTTACGATGACAACATCATCGGATAATGAGGAGGAAGTGGAGCACATGGTGCGACGCTTATCTCCGAATGCCAATAGGATATACCATATATCGGGGACACAGAAGTTTGAGTTGCCAAAGCAAGAGGTTAGAATTGCAGATGTATTTCAAGCTGTTGAGAAAGCAAAGAGTAGATTCACTGTTTATGCTTGGGGTCTTTCTGATACAACTTTGGAGGACGTTTTTATCAAGGTTGCTCGGACTGCTCAAGCTTTCAATGTTCTCTCTTGACAACCGTATAGCACCATTCTCTACATTTTGTTGCGCCTCGAGTTTCTAAATTTTGAAGATTTTGTCTGAATCACTCTTTCATACGTTTGTGTTGCAACGTTCGTTTCATGTATATATATATTTTTTTGGGTACGACAATGTAAATATCATTTGTGATAAAACGATATTATATATTATCAACATTTGTTTTAATACTAAAGTGTCAATGACTCAATGTGTGTTATTGACTTATTGGTAGTTCGTTCATGCTTTTTCAATGTGAAGGCAGCAATAAATAAAGTCTTGGATATTATGGATTGTTTGCATAAGAAAATAGACTTGGGATATTATGGATTGTTTGCATAAGAAGATAATTGAGTGAAAATTACTCAGATACAACTAACGGGTCGTTTGATTAATGGGATAAAAGATTATACAACAATAACAAACCTTGTGTATTCCCACATACTGGGGTCTGGGGAGGATAATTGAGTGAAATATTTTGTAAAGTTTAATTTATTATGAGTTTGGTTCTAATTATTAATATTAATTAGTTTTGAGAATAATTTTATACTAAAAGGGTGGGATCAATTATTCTTTGTAAAAGATGGATAGCTAGTTTCATTGGATGCGCTTATCCATAAGATATTCTTGTCTATCTCATTTTTTATTTTTTTTTGGTAAAGTAGAGATGCATTAATTAATGCAAAGGGAGTGAGCTCAATTCGGCTCTAATACAAACATAGTTTGACGCGCAGCATGCGTCTGAGTACTTGAAACAGTTCTAGTGGAGCGTCTTCCTAGCATATCATCCTAGACAATGTGGGCTACAAAAGGGAGTGGGGAGACAAAAACTTTACAGTTGTTCAAAAAGTTTCTTTTTGCGCCTTCCTTTGCTAGAGCATCTGCTACCTTGTTCTGTTCTCAGTAGCTATGCTGGACCGGAGGTCTTCCTAACCTTTGCAGCATCAACCTACATTCATGAATAAAGGAGTTAAAAAGGCCATACCCAGTTTTTAGCATTTTGATTGTATCCTCAGAGTCAACATTAATGATAATGGGGTTAAGTTATGAGCAAGAACTAGTTGGAGGCCTTTCCAAAGGGCCAAAAGTTCCATGAAATTGTTAGTAGCATGAAGGAAAGTTTGAGAAAAAACCCAAACCTATTCACCATTAGCATTGCGAATGACACCACCAATACCTCCTTTACCCGGATTTCCAAGGCTGGAGCCATCAGTATTGAGCTTAAAGCACTGTCTAGGAGGGGGGGTTCCAACTTATTTTAATAATGTAAGTTTTTTGGGAGTTGGGATTGGGCTCAGATGGGAGAATTCAACAGCTTCAGAATAGGCATATTTAAAAGAGGAGTGAGAGGATTTATTGTTGAAAATGTTGGAGTTCCTATTCTTCCAAATATTCCAAAGGCAGAAGGGGAGAAGGGTTGCCCGGCTGAGAAGATTGTCAAAGTTGGAGTTCTTTATAAGCTTTCAGGTTGTGTTCCAATTAGAAGGGTAAAATATGAGAGGATTGATGTCATGGTCACCCTGATAAAGTTAAATGAGGTATTGCCAAAGAGAGTTGGCATAAGGACAAGTGAAGAAGAGGTGATGAATGTCTTCATATTGAAGAGAATAGTGGTGACAGAAGGGTGTAATGTGGAGTCCTTTGTAAGCAAGAGTGGAGTTAATAGGGAGGCTATTATGATGGAGTGACCAGAGGAAAAATTTAAGCTTATTAGGAATAAGAAGTTTCCAGATCCAACCAAAAGGAGTGGGATTGGGGGAAGAAAATTGTCTTATGGATGTAAAGGTGTTGATAGGCTGTCTTGTAGGAAAATATCCTATTTCCAGTAAGAGTCCAGAGAGGGGTGTCAGTAGTAATGAGAGAATCAGGCTTAAAGGAATTGTACATACTAAGCTAAAGATCCCTAGGGATATCAAAAGTTAGGGAGTTAAGATTCCAAGTGCCATTCTGCCAGAAGGAGGAGAGCTTGAGTCGGGAGTTAGATTTTGGAAGGGGCCTTGAATGACAGAACTAAGGGGGGATAACAGGGGATCCATCTATCCTTCCAAACATCAATCTTGTGTCCATTGAAGACAGACCACTGGACAATCTCTTTACAAAGGGATCAGGCTTTATGAACATTTCTCCAAGTCCTAGAGGAAGAAGAAGGAAGTTTCCCCATAGGATGATTTTTCTGAAGGAGGACTCTAGCCCATAAGGAAGTGGGGTTTGAGTGGAGTCTCCAGGCTAGGCTACACAACAAGGTGTCATTCTTGATATGAGCTTGTTGCATTCCTAGGCACCCCATGTGTTTGGGCTGAGTGATGGTAGCCCAATTAATCATATGCATCTTTCTTTTCTCTACAGTGGAACCCCAAATAAAATTTCTTTGGGCTCTGTCAATGTGATTATGAATCTTCCTAGGGAGGAGGATGTATTGCATAACATGATTAGGGATACTGCTAAGGCATGCTTTAGCAAGGGTGGTCCTCCCTGCCATATTCAGAAATTTGACCTTCCATCCAACAAGTTTATTGCTGATGTTGTCAAGGATGAATTGAAAATCAGACATATTAGGTTTACCTTGAAAAATAGGGAAGCCCAAGTACCTCCCAAAAGTTTGGCTAGATTTTATGTCAAGAGTGGAAAAGAGGAGGTTTTTGGTGGAAATGAGACAATTGGAGGAGATCAACACTTTAGACTTTTCCAAATTAACCTTTTGACCAGAAAAGGTGCTGAAGTTATAAAAGGTTCTGACAATGGTGGCACAATTGAGTTGATCAACTCTAGCAAAAATGGTCAAGTCATCAACAAAGAAGGGGTGGGATATCTTTGGCCCCCTATGGTTGATTTGGATGGGATGCCATTGCAGTGTATCTACTTCATGGTTTATTCTTCTGGAAAGAAACTCTATATAGAGAATGAAGATATAGGGAGAAAGAGGTCATCCTTATCTTATTCATCTGGTAAGCTGGAAGCTAGGAGTGTATCTTTCATTAACAAGGATAGAAATGAAAGAAGAAGAGACGCAGGACATGATAAGATTGGAGAGGCCCGGAGGAAATTTAAAATAAAAAAGGGTTTGTCTAATGAAGGACCATTCAAGCCTATCAAAAGCCTTTTCTAGATCAATTTTCAAAATTATGTTAGGAGTTAACCCTTTCATTCTTCTGAAATGATCAATGTACTCCTGAACAATAATAGCATTGTCTGAGGTTATTCTCCTAGATAAAAAAAACTAGCTTGGGTGTCTCCAAAGAGGGATTGGAGAAAGGGTTTAATTCTATTGACAATTATCTTGGTGATAATTTGTACTGGGTATTGCAAAGGCCAATGAGTCTGAAATTCTTGAGGATAGAGGCATTTTTACATTTAGGAATAAGACACAGGTAAGTGGAGTTCACCTGAGCATCCATAATCTCATGAGTGAAGGTGTGGGTGCAGAAATCTAAGAGGGGAGGAGCAAAGGTGCCCCAAAATTTTTGGTACATGAAAGGATGCATACCATCAGGGCCAGGAGCTTTAAAAGGCTGGAAAAAGAAAACAACATTTCCAATTTCAGTTAAGGAAAAGATGGAATTCAGGATTGAGTGGGAAATGGAACCAGTCTGAGAAGGGTTTCTCAGACATTTTAAATGGGCTTGCAGGTGATCATTCTTGAACATGGAAGAGTAGTGAGATATAATGACATCTTTAATGCCTTCATGATTATGAATCTATCTACCTTGATCCTAAAGGGAGTGAATCTTGTTCCTTTTCCTTCTATTAAGGGTGGAGGTGTGAAAGAACCTAGTGTTCTGATCACCTTCGATGAGCTAATTAATTCTGAATTTTAACATCCAAAAATCTTGCTCATTCCTTAAAATAGAACTGTATTCACTATGAGCTCAGTCTCTAAATTGTGAAGGAAAGGGCTAGTAGGATAATTGGGGGACTGCTGGATACCAGTCAGCCTAGCTAACAGGTGTTTTTTCTTGTGGAATATATTACCAAAGGTGTTTCTATTCCAGGCAGTGACAATATCAACAAAGTCTAAAGTAGCTCTGGTGAGTTTGGACACTGAAGAAAAAGATTAAGCCACAAGGTGAGGAAAGTCAGAGTGATTGCACCACATTGATTCAACTCTGAAGCGTTTATGGGTGATATGAGGGTTTCTACCAAAAGTTAGAAGAAGGGGGAAATGTTTAGAGTGAGTCCTAAAAAGATGAAGGATAGAAGCTTCAGGGTAGATGTGAATCCAATAATCATTAGCAAAGCACCTATCAAGCCTTTCTAAGATAAGGTTATGCCTATTTCTATACCTCATGTTCGACCAAGTGAATTTACTCCCTCTGAAACTAAGATCTATGAGGTTGCAATGGTTCAGACAATCTTTAAAAACAGAGGCCCTATTATTATTAATACTATTCCCCCCAAATTTCTCAGAGACACTCAATAGCTTATTAAAGTCACCACCTATAAACCAACTATCACTTTCAAGAGTATGGAGAGAATCAACAATACACATTAGTTGATCCTAGAGGGTTCTTCTAAAAGAAAAGATATTACTAGCATAAATAATACTCAGAATCCAACAGGAGAGAGGGGAACTAACCTTAACAGTAGCATGGATGGCTTGGGCAGAGATAGAGATGTCCTTTACGGAAATGACATCATCCTTCCAAAAGATAACAATCCCCCCCGAGGAACCAGTAGCAGAAGATTGAAGAAGACAGGAAAATCCCAGCTCATCAGCTAAGTTCCTATGATCAGCCATCCTAGTCTCTAGAAGGGCTAGAATCGAAGGTTGGTGCATGCCTATGAGAGACTTGCAGTGGCGGTCTATCTCATTTCATCCCACCAACCAAATGACTCAATAGTTTGTACATAACAAATGAAATTTTTACTTGTTATTTTGGATCGCGTCATAGTATTACTTCCTCCAGTCTACTTTATTTGTTGTTTATTTAAAAAAGATTGATTCAAAATAATTGTTATTTTAGAAAATTAAGATTTAATTAACTATATATTTTCATTTTACCTTTACTCAATTAGTGCTGAGATAAATTAATACGATGGAAAAAAAAGTAATATTAAATAAAGATTAAATAATGGTTTTAGATGAAGATTTAAAGGAAAAAAAAAAGTAAAACAAATGAAGATTTAAAATGCAAGTAGCTAAAGATTGTTCATAGAATGAACCTAAATTATTATTGGGAAAAGATATCAAACACTTCGTAAAATTATTTTAAAAAATTAAGCCACACTTAAACTAACCTGATGAATTATTATATCCTCCTACATATGAAAAATGAATTTTATAACACTTTACGACATATAACACGCTCACACACTATCAGCACACCAGAAATACAATTATTTATTACTTTTACTAAATTTTTTTTTTTAATTCATATGATTCATTACTTTGACTTGGGATCTTCTTCAGAGTTTGTTATAAGAGAAGCAAATATTTTGAAATGTATAAATTGCTGCAAAATCTAACTTTGGTCTCATGAATAGGGATGACAATGAAACGGTGATGCAAATGTGAAGCGGAATAATTTTAGATATATGCAGGTGCAGGATAGGTGCGAGGCGGGTCTAAATAACTTTTTTCCATTTTAAGAGGGTGCAGGGGTGCTGCACTTCTGAGTTCTGACTCTCTACCATTTACTTTTTTTTTATTTTTTTTTATTTATAATTGTGCTCTTTCACATGCAATACTTATTAATTGGGGAAAAGTTGTATAGTTTCTTACAAGTAATTAGAACCAATCTTCAGTTTTATTTTGCGTAGCTTGGGCTTGTCGTCGTCCCATATTTCACACATTATTTAGAACAAATTAGGAATTTCTTTTTTTAATTATGGATATTCAAAATTTTGTGATCTAGTTAATTTTATGAAAATATATAATTTGAGATAAAGTCCTCAACCAATTATTTAACTAATAATTTTATATTAGAAAATCACTCAACTTATGATAATTATCTCAAAATTTATTTTAAAAAAATATATAAATATAATATTATAAATGACCTCTCCAAATAGGACCACCCTAATCAAATTTTATTAATGTATTGAATTTCATAAAATCTGATATAGATAAAAGAAAATAGAAAGAGAGTTCCACAATATTATTGGAGATATATAACGAAAAGGAAAAAAAAAAAAAGACAAAATACACGTGAAATGAAAAAAAAATAACGAGGAAGAAATAAAATTAATATCTATAAAAGATATAACTGGATTGGTCAATTGTTGTATTCCTTGTTGTAACTAATTTATAAATTTAACGACAAAGTTAAAACCATTTAATATGGCAACAGTTTAGTTTTGAGGTTCAAATGATAGCATTGTCATCCCGACTCATGAACATAGCCGTTAATTCCTCCTCTTTGCATCTAAGGCAAAACGTCAAACAATTATCAAGACATTATTCTATATTTTCTTCACAACAAAACCTCATTTATCAATTACAATCATGCAACAAAATCTCCGAAATCACTCAATTTCATGCCTTAATGATCAAAACTGGCAAAGACCAAACCCCTTTCGCGCTAAGCAAACTCCTAGCTTGTTCAATCCAGTATACACAGTATACATCTTCAATATTCAAATGTATACAAAGCCCGAATCTGTATATGTATAATACCATGCTTCGTAGTTATTCAATTAGTAATGACCCAACAAAGGGTGTTGTGTTTTTCAATTACATGAGAGGACAAAATGTGATTCTTGATCAGTTTTCTTTTGTTTCTGTGCTTAGATCTTGTAGACGTTTATCGGACAGTCGGACCGGGTTAGCTGTTCATTCAGTTGTTTTGAGATATGGGTTTGATTTGTTTCTTGATTTGAGGAATACCCTTTTGAGTTTTTACTGTGTTTGTGTGGGAATGAGTTGCGCGCGCCAAGTGTTCGATGAATTTCCTAAGAGGGATTTGGTTTCTTGGAACACTTTGATGGGTGGTCATCTTTGTGCACGTAATTGTTTTGGTGTTTTGGATATGTTTGTAGAATTGCGTAGGGATGGAATTTCTGGTAGTGTTACGACTATGTTGTGCGTTTTGTCTGCAATTGGTGAGTTAAAGGTTGTGTTGCTAGGGGAATCCATGCATTGTTATTGTATAAAGATTGGGTTTTGTTATAGTTTGAAGGTGTTAACTGCCTTGATATCTATGTATGGGAAGATTGGTTACATTAGGTCGGGTCGTAGTTTATTTGATGAAGCTTATCCAAAAGATGTTGTCTTGTGGAACTGTTTGATAGATGGATATGTTAAAAATGGATTGTTAGAAGAGGCATTGTTCCTGTTGAGGGAAATGAAGGTTCAAAGGTTGAAGCCGAATTCGTCAACCTTGGCAGGTTTGCTTTCATTTTGTGCTTCCTCCGGAGCTCTTAATATGGGTGAATATATTCAGGACTTTGTAGAAGACCAGAAATTAGCTTTGGATCCTGTTCATGGCACAGTGTTGATAGATATGTATGCTAAGTGTGGGTTGCTTGTGAAGGCAGTTAATGTTTTTGACAATATGGAGACTAAAGATGTGAAGTGTTGGACAGCAATGATAATGGGTTACGGGGTACACGGGGAGGCAAAGGATGCTATTGCACTCTTCCACAGAATGGAGGATGAAGGTTTTAGGCCTAATGAAGTGACTTTCTTGGCAGTGTTTAGTGCTTGTAGCCATGGGGGACTGGTGGCAGAGGGCATCAGCTGTTTTAGAAAAATGGTCCTGGAATATGGCTTGACTCCTAAAATTGAACATTATGGATGTTTGATTGATATCTTAGGCCGTGCTGGATTGCTTGAAACAGCACGAAAACTAATAAAAGGTTTGCCGATTGAGGGGGATGCTACTGCATGGCGTGCGTTACTAGCAGCATGTAGAGTCCATGGGAGTGTTGAGTTGGGAGAACAAGTTAAGAAAGAACTAGAACAGAGATTTGGCGACCACCCTGCTGATTCACTACTTCTGAACGGTACTTATGCCATTGCTGGGATATTTGCCGAGGAGAGAGACATGCTAGAGGTGAAGGAAGGTATATTAAAAAAAGAAGTGGGATCTTCTCTTAGTGGGAGGAAGGAAGCTGGATGCAGCTCAATTGAATTATGTGATAATGGCGGGGCTTTTCTTAGTCAAGTTGAAGTACACTAGTAAATAAATAAACTTGGGATATTCATGGATTGTTTGCATAAGAGGATAATTGAGTGAAACTTCTGATAGAACCAAGGGGGTCCATGGGTGGGATAAGAAATTGTCATCTTAGAAATATTTTGTAGGATTGTTTTAGTTCACCGGGCTGTCCTTTTTTATTTGTTCCCATCTACAAAACTGACTATCTGGACCTCCTTTCAACAGAGGGAGAGAGTTGAACAGTTGCTCGAATCAAGTACAAGTCAAACCAGCATCTGTGACAATTTGAAAAAGGTTTATCCAGGGAAAGATGGTAACCTTGAGAAATTTGCAGTGAGAACATTGTCACTTGCTTTGCCTCAATGAGAGTGTTTTGTTATGCTAGGTCCCAATGGTGCTGGCAAAACTACTTTTATTAACATGGTCAGTTCTGTTGTCTGTTTTGTGTTAGATGTATCTTTATAAATCTTAAGTTTCAGTCACTCAAGGATGTGACCTTTTTAACTTCAAAAGCACATTCTTAGTGCCTTTCATTTTGTAATTTGATTTAATGTGTACTGATTCTTTTTTCATTTACTTAGATTGCTAAAACTGAAAAATCTACACCGGTTAGTGACAATTTTCTGCTAACAGATGATTGGGCTCATAAAACCAATCTCTGGGACTGCATATGCTCAGGGTATGGATATACGAACAGACATGGATATGATATACAGCAACATGGGTGTGTGTCCGCAGCATGAGTAAGAATCCATTTTCTCTCAAGTCAAGTTGACATTTGATCCCTTCTCCTTCCTGAAAATGTCAGTGTCGTAATACTAATTGTCTTTTTTTTACGTTTGGAAATTTATTTCAGCTTACTTTGGGAAAAGTTATCAGGAAGGGAGCACATACTTTTCTATGGAATGCTTAAAAATCTTAAAGGAGCAGTCTTGACACAAGTGTTATCTTTTGTAGTCGGGTACAAGAATCTGTATATAAGAAATACAAACTTCAACACTAGTTCAAGTCCAAGACAAGAACACTCATGAAGTTCTGTAACACCTTCAACACTAGATTACGAATAATCTATCTAAGAAGTGTGTTAAGATTTAGAAAAGAGATGAAACATAATTTAAGACCAAGTCCTCCGAATTCACGGAGTGTCCTTAAGGAATAATTTCCCTCACTGTACCCGAGGTTTTGGAATCTTTCTCCCAGGATAAAATGGCCTTCAATCCGAACAATAGTCGTACCTCAAATTGTTGGATTCAACGAACTCACTCAACGGTTTGATAGATCACACAGAAATTTTTTCAAGATAAGGTGAGAGTTTTTATTTCAGAAAATTCGTACCTAAACCTGTGGATGAAAGCAGGTTTATATAGCCAACATGTGCCTCTTCTGAAAAGTGGCAATGGTTCACTTAAAAGGCATGACCTTTCTGGAAAAACCATGTCTGTTCGAACAAAGAATGTGTCTTTTCCGAATAGGCATACCATTTCATGAATCAGTGTATCATTTCGTTGAAGGGTTGCATCCCTTCGTTTTAGCACTGCACTGTTTCGAAACACTGTTTCGGAATTTGCATGCATGCATATAAATGGAGTATCAAAACACAGAAAAAAAGTTGTGTTTTTCCCTTTGGTATTTTCGAACTGAATTTCTTGAATTTCTATCAAATAAACTTTGTCCAAAAAGATAGATCTCATCAATCGATCATTTGAAGCCGAACCGAGCGAGCGACGACGACGACGGCGCGAGGCATCTCTTATTTCTTGCCTCACTTTCCATGTGGAGTAAGTGTCCCTTATTTTAAACACTCACAAGTTCTCTTCTTCCACTAATGTGGGAGAAAGAGTGAACTTTCCAATTTGGGAGTACACTTTCTAAATTGGTGTCTCCCTTCTCCACCATTTTTCCTCCATTTTTCATTCACACTTTTTCATATACTTTGAACCCAACAATCCCCACATGAATGGGAAATGACTATTTTTCATAAAAAATTTACGGACAAGTATGTGATCATCAAGCAAAGACTGATTGCATCTGGATAAGTGGGTTTTCCTTTGAACTTTCCGTAGTGAACATGCATCGGATGCACTCGGTCAATCGGTAGATTTGATATCTTTGAACCGTCGAGCTTTAGTGTACACCTAGACAACACATGTCACACAACCAGCCTTTTACCATTTATGGTTCTCACGGTTTTGTTCTTTTCAGCCATGAACACGTCTCAGTTTCATGAGAGCTTAGAGAATAGGCCTTTACTAACATTCTCCTTGAAGCGGCTTCCACTTCGCCCTCACATAGGTGATTTCTATACGTTCAATCCTATAGATTAAACTATTTGGTCAAATCGGCCAAATTTAGATAATCATTAAAAGACTTTTCACCTTAAATCTTATCCTTATTTACTAAACATTGTCTACATCATGAGAATGGTTGGGTAATTGACAATGTTGAACCTGTCAGACACAACTTTGTTTGATCTCCTTGAACCTAGCTCTTGGGATCTCCAGTCTACTAGGTAGAGTTACCACCATGCTGACTTGTCCTAGGCCTTAAACTCATTCCCTTTGATGTTCTTTCCACTCCTTCTCAAGATAGGCCTTTTGTAAGTGGATCCGACACATTATCCTTTGACTTTACATAGTCAACAGTGATAATTCCACAAAAGAGAAGTTCCCTAACGGTATTATGTCTCCATCGTATGTGACGAGATTTACCGTTGTACATCATGCTCCTTGCCCTACCTATTGCCGCTTGGCTATCACAGTATATATATACTGGTGCCACTGGTTTGGGCCAATAAGGAATATCTTCCAAGAAATTTCGGAGCCATTCTGCTTCTTCACCGGCTTTATCAAATGCGATAAATTCAGATTCCATTGTAGAGCGAGCAATACAAGTCTGTTTGAATGATTTCCAAGAGACTGTTCCTCCACCGATAGTAAATACATATTCACTTGTGGATTTTACTTCGTTCGATCCGGTGATCCAATTTGCATCACTATGTCCTTCAAGTACCGCAGGATATTTATTATAATGCAAGGCATAGTCTTGAGTGTATTTAAGATGCCCCAAAACTCTTTTTATTGCCATCCAATGAGTTTTGTTGGGATTACTTGTGTACCGACTCAATTTACTTATAGCGCATGCTATATCTGGTCATGTACAGTTCATTATATACATTAAACATCCCAATACTCTTGCGTACTCCAATTGTGAGTCACTTTCCCCTTCATTTTTTCGAAGTGCAAAGCTCACATCCAAAGGAGTCTTGGCAATACCGAATTCCATATACTTGAATTTGTCAAGTACCTTTTCGATATAATGAGACTGTGACAATGCCAACCCTTGTGGAGTTCTATGGATTCTTATACCTAAGATCACATCCGCAACTCCAAGGTCTTTCATATCGAACTTGCTTTCGAGCATTCGTTTCGTTGCATTATGTCTGAAATGTCTCTACTGATGATAAACATATCATCCACATATAAACAAACAATGACTTGGTGATTCAGAGTGTCTTTAATGTAAACATATTTATCACATTCATTTATCTTGAACCCGTTTGCCAACATGGTTTGGTCAAACTTCGCATGACATTGTTTAGGTGCTTGTCTTAGTCCATACAACGACTTAATAAGTTTACACACCTTATTCTCTTTTCCTGGAACCACAAAACCCTAGGTTGTTCCATGTAAATTTCTTCCTTCAATTCTCCATTTAGGAATGCGGTTTTCACATCCATTTGATGGATTTCAAGACCATATACTGCCGCCAAGGCAATTAACATTCGAATCGATGTTATCCTTGTTACTGTCGAGTATGTATCAAAGTAATCAAGGCCTTCTTTTTGCTTGAAGCCTTTTACTACAAGTCTTGCCTTGTATTTGTCAATAGTACCATCCGCTTTCATTTTCCTTTTGAAGATCCATTTAGAACCTAAAGGTTTATTTCCTGGAGGAAGATCAACCAATTCCCATGTATAGTTGCTTAAGATTGAATCAATCTCACTATTGACTGCCTCTTTCTAAAAGGACGAGTCTGACGACGACATCGCTTCTTTAAATGTTTGAGGCTCATTTTCTAAGAGAAATGCTACAAAATCTGATTCAAATGTAGTAGAAGTTCTTTGACGTCTACTATGTCTTGGATTCTCATTATTATGTACATTCTCACTTGGTTCATCTCGAGGTCGTTTAGACCCTCCACTAGACTGTTCATGTCTAGTTTTATACGGGTAAATGTTTTCAAAGAATTCAGCATTATCTGATTCAATTACCGTATTTTCATTATATCCGGATGTTCAGATTTATGAACCAAAAACCGACATGCTTTACTGCTTTTAGCATATCCTATGAACACACAGTCCACAGTCTTAGGTCCTACCTATCTTAACCCTTTTAGGCATAGGAACTTGGACCTTTGCTAGACACCCCCACACTTTGAAATATTTCAAGTTGGGTTTCCTTCCTTCCTATTCTTCTTAAGGAATTGATTGTATCTTACTATGGGGAACTCTATTGAGTATACGATTGGCTGCAAGGATAGCCTCCCCCCACAAGTTTGGCGGTAAACCGGAACTTATAAGCTAGACATTCATCATTTCCTTCAAAGTTCGATTTTTTCTTTCCACAATTCCGTTAGATTGAGGTGAATACGGGGCCGTAGTTTGATGGAAATTCCTTTCTCTACACATATTTCGGCGAAGGGAGATTCATATTTTCCGCCCCTATCACTTCTTATCATATTTATTTTTTTCTCTAACTGATTTTCTACTTCAGTTTTGTATTGCCTAAATGCATCTATTGCTTCATCCTTACTATTTAGCAAGTAGACATAACAATATCTAGTGCAATCGTCAATAAAAGTTATGAAATACTTTTTCCCACCACGTGATGGTGTTGACTTCATATCATAAATGTCAGTGTGTACTAAGTCTAAAGAGTTGGAATTCCTTTCAACGGACTTATAAGGATGTTTTACATACTTTGATTCCACACACGTTTGATACTTTGATTTATTGCACTCAAAGTTTGGCAAAACTTCTTAGTTAATCAATTTTCGTAATGTTTTGTAATTAACATGGCCTAAACGGTCATGACATAAATTATAAGACTCAAGCAAGTAAGAAGAATTTGAACTTTTATTTATTTCAACATTTATTACATTATAAAGGCCCTCGGTGAGATAGCCTTTTCCTACATATACTTCTCCTTTGCTAATTACAATTTTTTCAGAAACGGTTACACATTTGAATCCGTTCTTGTCTAGAAGTGAAACAGAAATCAAGTTCCTACGTAATTTCGGAACGTACAAGACATTGTTAAGTGTCAAGACCTTTCCTGAAGTCATTTTCAAGCCCACTTTTCCTGTTCCTTCTACCTTAGCCTTAACGGAGTTAGCCATGTAAATCATTTCTTCCACTTGAGCCGGAGCGAATGACGAAAACAACTCTTTGTTGGCACAAACATGGCGGGTGGCACCAGAATCCATCCACCACTCGCGTGGATTCCGCACCAAGTTGCATTTTGAAAACATAGCACACATCACATTCTTTTTTGGACTCAATCATATTTGCTTGGTCCTTTTTCTTGCCTTTCTTAAGGGCACGACAATCCGTGGACTTATGGCCAATTTTGCCACAGTTGAAGTACTTTCCCTTGAATTTCTTCTTGGGTTGATTGCTTTCTTGTTCAACTTTCTTCCTTTTCTTAGAATTGTTTTGGTCATCTTCTACAATATGTTCTCCATTAACTGTAGAATTCCCTTTTGACCTTCTCTCGGCAGCCTTATTATCCTTTTCAATACGTAGTCGGACAATAAGATATTCGACAGTCATCTCCTTGCGTTTGTGCTTCAAGTAGTTTTTGAAGTCTTTTCACATAGGTGGTAGCTTCTCAATGATCGCTGCTACTTGAAATGCATATTCACAATCAAACCTTCTGCTAGGAGATCGTGAATGATTACTTGCAATTCCTGCACTTGAGAGACAACCGATTTGCTATCTATCATTTTAAAGTCCAGGAACCTTGCAATAAAGAATTTCTTTATTCCCGTACCCTCTGTCTTGTATTTTCGTTCTAAAGCCCCCCACAATTCCTTCGATGTCTTAGTTCCACTGTAAACATTGTAGAGGTCGTCTTGGAGACCACTCAACATATAATTCCTGCAAAGAAAGTCCAAGTGTTTCCAAGCTTCTACAATCATGAAATGCTCTTTGTCCGAGGTTTCCTCGGGCACCTCAGGAGCATCCTCAGTAGTGAACCTTTGAAGTCATAGAGTGGTGAGGTAAAAGAACATCTTTTGTTGCCATCGCTTAAAGTCAATTCCCGCAAATTTTTCGGGCTTCTCCGCAGGTGCCATTGGTTGCGGAGCATTTGCTCGACTTGTTGAGGCAATACTAGTTGCCCCCACAGTCGTAGCCGCATCTTGCATTTGACTTTCGTTAGTCATTTTTCCTGTCACACAAGACAATAAAATTTAGTATTTTTAGAATACTACTTATAAAGTTAAGCAACTTTAAACTTTTCTTCTTGTTTCCAGTTAACAATGAAGTTTTTTATGACTTCCAATCGTCAACCGAATGATCTTTAACTTGTGATGAAGATTTTATGTCTTCGAATCACTAGTTAAGTTCAAACGGAGTAAAAAGCTTAAAACTTTAATCTCCAAAAACAAGCAATACAGATTCTGTAAAAAATTATTCCTTAAGATTGTTATCTTTTGTAGTCGGGTACAAGAATCTGTATATAAGAAACACAAACTTCAACACTAGTTCAAGTCCAAGACAAGAACACTTATGAAGTTCTTTAACATCTTCAATACTAGATTACGAATAATCTATCTAAGAAGTGTGTTAAGATTCAGAAAAGAGATGAAACAAAATTTAAGATCAAGTCCTCCGGATTCACGGAGTGTCCTTAAGGAATAATTTCCCTCACTGTACCCGAGGTTTTGGAATCTTTCTCCTAGGATAAAATGGCCTTCAATCCGAACAATAGCGGTACCTCAAATTGTTGGATTCAACGAACTCACTCAACGGTTTGATAGATCACACAGAAAGTTTTTCAAGAAAGTTTTTCAAGACAAGAAGAGAGTTTTTATTTCAGAAAATCCGTACCTAAATTTGTGGATGAAAGCAGGTTTATATAGCCAACATGTGCCTTTTCTGAAAAGTGGCAATGGTTCACTTAAAAGGTGTGACCTTTCTGGAAAAGTCATGTCTGTTCGAACAAAGAATGTGTCTTTTCCGAACAGGCATACCATTTCATGAATCAGTGTGTCATTTCGTTGAAGGATTGCATCCATTCGTTTCAGCACTGCACTGTTTCTAAACACTGTTTCGGAATCTGCATGCATGCATATAAATGGAGTATCAAAACACAGAAAAAAAGTTGTGTTTTTCCCTTTGGTATTTTCGAACTGAATTTCTTCAATTTTGACAAAGATAGATCTCATCGAGAGATCATTTGACAAAGCCGAAGCCAAAGCCAAAGCCGAGCGAGCGACGACGACGACTTTGGCTTGCATGCTCGCGACGACGACGACTGCGTGAGGCATCTCTTATTTCTTGCCTCACTTACCATGTGGAGTAAGTGTCCCTTATTTTAAACACTCACAAGTTCTCTTCTTCCACCAATGTGGGAGAAAGAGTGAACTTTCCAATTTGGGAGTATACTTTCTAAATTGGTGTCTCCCTTCTCCACCATTTTTCCTCCATTTTTCATTCACACTTTTTTATATACTTTGAACCCAACAAGAAGTAAGTTAATACGTCACGTCTTAACTTTTACTTGGGCTTATGAGGAGTGCTTGTGAAGTTGTCACTAATCATCCAAAAGCTGTTAGAGAAGAAACGTTGTTCAGCAAAGTTACAGCCAATTATCATAACTGATTAAATAAGCACAAGCAATTCGTCGACTCCTCCCTCTCCCTCTCCCTCACCCCCCACACCACAACCCTCAAATTTGGGGCTGGAAAAAAGGCAATGACTTGTCTATGCAACCTGAAAGTCAAAATGTTGATAAACTGGACTCCTCATCCAAAGCAGATGCTTTTTTTTGTTTTTGAGTTGCTTATACTTTTCTGCCTACAGGCGGTTGACGAATCTCTTGAGAGTGTCAACTTGTTTCATGGAGGTGTTGCTGACAAGCAATCTGGAAAATACAGTGGAGGAATGAAGAGGAGGCTAAGTGTTGCCTTCTCACTGATTGGAGATCCCAAGGTGTGTTACTGTGTTAGTCCTAGCATACATCCTCGTGGAAGGATGATCACAGGTATGATATTCTTGTGGTTTATGAAATTTTCCAGGTTGTTTACATGGATGAGCCCGGTACTGGACTGGATACAGCTTCACGAAACAACTTATGGAATCTTGTCAAACGTGCAAAGCAAGATAGAGCAGTTATTCTCACAACTAAACTTTACTTCTCTTGCTTCTTTGTTGCCCCCTTTGACGTGAAAAGACTTAGCGGTTAGGACTGGACTATCCGGTGTAATTAGGGTTTCTCCAGTTTCGCATGTTCGTTAAACAACATTATAAAGTAATCTTTAAAGTACTGATAATGGGATATTGTGTCTCATGTCATGGCCCAACGACGAGGAATATTCCTTCCCTACCACTGATTAATCATTAATGTGACTACTTAACAATTTCAGCTCATTCAATGGAAGAAGCAGAGCACCTATGTGATCAACTAGGAATATTCGTCGATGACAGCTTGCAGTGTGTAGGAAACCCCAAAGAGGTAATTTTAAGCCTTTCAGAACTTCTGGAAATCACGTATATCTACTTTGTTTCCCTCACTATTATGAGACAGGTATTATTCTGATAGGAATGACAGTATGCGTACATAAGTAAGATTAAAAGGGAAGTGAAGACTTGATAGACTAAGAAGTTTAGCTTTAAAACATAATGCTTGAGTGATATTAATTTTTCCAACTGTTGTGACCATGCACTCCCCTGTTAGATGACAGTTGAAGGCGAGATACAGAGGATCAGAGGATCTTATCTGTTTAGGATGACGACAACGTCGGATAACGAGGAGGAAGTGGAGCACATGGTGCGGCGCCTATCCCCAAATGGCAACAGGATATACCCTATATCGGGAACGCAGAAGTTTGAGTTGCCAAAGCAAGAGGTTAGAATTGCGGATGTATTCCAAGGTGTTGAGAAAGCAAAGAGTAGATTCACTATTTATGCTTGGGGTCTTTCTGATACAACTTTGGAGGACGTTTTTATCAAGGTTGCTCGGACTGCTCAAGCTTTCAATGTTCTCTCTTGACACCCGTATAGCACCAATCTCTACATTTTATTGCAGCTCGAGTTTCTATGTTTTGAAGATTTTGTCTGAATCACTGTCATACGTTTGTGTTGCTACGATCATTTCACGTAAAATGGATATTATTTTGGGTACGTTGGAAGATAATGTAAATATCATTTGTGATAAAACGATAATATATATAGTTTGCATACCAACATTTGTTTCATACTAAAGTGTCAATGAATCAATTGTTTCATATGTCGATATACTCTATGTTTCTCATTTCAATGACTACTCCTTATCATATAGATACTTTACTTGTGAACGAACTCTGCGGAGAGTATTTTTGGTGAGAGAGTTGGAAAATCGGCGCGGTAGTGAGTGTCAAGTGGGCAAATTTTGCTGGAATATTGACTATGAATCTTTGTCAAATTTGGAATGCAAATGCATATGTTGAATGATAAATATGCGTTACTCCACGGAACGTTTTTAACTGTCTAGAGAAGATCATTCTGCTTAGCCGTATTTGCTTCTATAAATGTTTCTAAGTTTAACATGATCATGACTAATTTAGACATGTTTCATCAAATTGTGAAAATACTCCCTCCGTCCCATTTTACTCGTCTCAAATTTCCTAATTTGATTTCTCATTTTACTTGTAGACAAAACTTTTTTCCTCTTTTCCCCTTGGGGTAAATATTTTTCAGTTTTCTTATGTTTGGTTGACTTATATGTTTTGGAAAATGTTTTCAAAACCAACCTATTTTTCTTAAATCTAAAGAAAATGACTTTCCTTCAAGAAGTAAGGAAAACATTTTCCAAAACTCTTTTTCAGCCTCACTTTAAAGTTGAAATGTTTATACAATTCTCAAAATCTACCCCGCCCCCAATACCCTACCCCTACTCCCACCCTACCCCTACCCTACCCCTACCCCTACTCCCACCCCCACCCCCAAAGTTCAATTGTTTTAAAAAGTATTTCAAATTTTTTTCTTAGTCCATCCCCTACTCCCACCCTACCCCTTCCAAAAACAATATCTACATTTTATTAAAAAATTCAAACTTTTCTCTTACCCACACCTCCCTTACCGGCCCCCTCTCCCATCCCTCCCCCCACCCCCAATCTCAAAAAAAAAAAATTAAATTTATTTTAAAAAAAATAAAAAAAATTCTTCCCCCTCACTCCCCTACCCTAACCCCCATCTCCTACTAACCCCACCCCACCCCCTCCCCCGACAATTTCTAAAATTTTTTTTTAGCAAAAAAAATTCAAAACTTTTTCTTACCCCACCACTACTACTTATTCTGACACCCCCCACCCACCCGCCTGCCAACCCCCTTCCCATAAAAGGATTTAATTTTTTTTAATTTATTTTTTAGAAAATGATTCTAAAATGTATTTTTACGCTTTAGCTAAACACAAAAATGTATTTTTTGAAAAAAAAAATTCATTCACCAACTAAATACTAGAAAAATATTTTTCATCCACCAACCAAACATAAGAAAACAAGTAAGAAATTAACTTATTTTCCAGGAAAACATTTTCTAGGAAAATATTTTCTATGGAAAACATTTTCCTTCATACCAAACACACCCTTAGTATTAATTATTTTTTCTCTAAATTAAAATATAAATATCATTTAATAAAGATACTATGATAAAGTAATCACGTTATTAATTATTATTTTTAATCAATGTGTCAAGTCAATTTGGGACGGAGGAAGTAACTAATAACATTGGGAAATTCAAACACACTATACTTCAGTACTGTTCAATTTAGATATGGAAAGCTATGTCTCGTTCATGCATTTTTAATGTGAAGGCAGCAATAAATAAATAGACTTGGGATATTATGGATTGTTTGCATAAGAGGATAATTGAGTGAAAATAACTCAGATACAATTAACGGATCGTTTGATTGGTGAGATAAAAGATTATAATCCTCAAATATTTTGTAAAGATTATTCTATTCTGAGTTTGGTTATAATTATTAATTAGTTTTGAGAATAATTTTGTACTAAAAAGGTGGGATCAATTATTCCCTATAAAAGATGAATGTATATGCTTACCATGAGATATCCTTTTCTATCTCGTCTCATCCCACCAACCAAATGACTCGATAATTGTACCTAACTAATAAAATTGTTACTTACTATTATTTTGTATCGCACCGTAAATTCAATCCTTGACGTTGCCTTTTTTTCCTATAAGTATCAACTTCTCTCCCACATTTTGAATATTTTTTTTTAAAAAAAAGTATTACTTCCTCCGGTCCACTTTATTTGTTATTTTTCAAAAATAAACAATCTAAAATAATTGTCATTTTAGAAAATTAAGATATAATTAACTATCAGTTTTCATTTTTAGCTTTACTCTATCAGGGGTCGTTTGGTAGGCCGTATTAGGAGAAATAGTTCATGTATTAAGTGTGTGATTAATTAATATTATGTTTGGTAGGATGTTGGACCAATGTATTACTAATACCATGTATTAGTTATACACCCCACATGGTATTATAGGGTGTATTACTAATACATCGCATATGGTGATATTAGTAATACATGAGTTTTAATACCATGGAATTAGTACGTGCAAAGATAAGAATATCCCTCAAATTCTTTTAAATATTTATTTTTCTTAATTTTATTTTTTATATTTGTACTAATAAATTTATTCATATAAATTAGTTTACAAATTTTATTATTATTTACAAAAATGTCCTCAAATTTCTTTAATTTTTTTCTAATTTTTTTTCAATTTATTCAATATGAGTTACTTCTTTTAAATTTATCAAAATAATAATATACCTCCAAATAATTTTAGTTATAAAAAAAAAACTACTCCATTAACTCAAAAAAATATTTATTGATCAAAATCCGAAAACAAATAGCATACAAGCTTTAGTTTTGTAAATAGGATATTCATAAATAAAAATAATTTTTGTACTTAGTTTTAACACTCTATAGAATATAATTTTATTTTACTAATGATTTTATTGTCTCATCCAAAAGTTATACGTACCTCCCTCCAACTTAAAAACAACACAAAGTGGGAACAACAAGCAAATAATGAACAAACAAAGAAAAGATAATTAAAAAAATATTTTTTGTATGTGAATGATTAAATCTTAAAATTCTAAAGTAAATAATTAGTTATATTGTTAAAAAAAAATTATTTTAAAAAAAGGATAATAAATTTTGCAAAAAAAAAATTACACAAAGTTATAATATGTTGAGGGTAGTTTTGTAAACAAATAATATTTTTAAAAAAATATAACAATACATATTGCTTTCAATGCATCAAACCAAACACTGCATAAAAAATAATCTCAGTATTACTAATCCAATATTATTAATCCCTGCACTACTAATCCTAGTATTACTAATACAACATATTCAGTATTATCTTATCCACTGTATCAAACGAGTCTTTAGTGTTGAGATAGATTAATATGACTGGGAAAAAAAGAGTAATATTAAATAAAAATTACATCTTTTTAGTTAATATTTTGTATGGAGAAAATAAAAATAATGGTTTCAGAGAATTTTACCTACTATTGAATTTGAATATTTTTATTAACAACGAGTCATCGGAAGGTAATGATAGTAGGGGTGGGCATGGTATGGTATATACCGAATATCAGACCGAAATCAAAAAATTTTATACCGCGGTATGGATGTTATGGTATTTGGTATAGTATTTGATAGGAATTTTAAATTATTTTGGTATTTGGTACAATGTTTGGTATTTATGCAATAAATACCGAAATACCGTATACCGCACCGAAGTTTTTTAATAACATATAAAACCCATATATATATATATATATATATATATATATATATATATATATATATATATATATATATATTATATTTAAGATTATCAAATATATCTATATATCATCTATTAGCCAATTGAACACAAAGGTAGCTTTTATTCAAAAATAATTTTTTTGGGAAGCTTATTATTTAGGAGTACTATGCTTAAGTTTAGGTACTGTTGTTCAGAATTTGCATCTCAGACTATGACTGAAATTTTATTTTTATGTAATTGATTAACAAAGATAGTTGTTAATCTAACATGATTGAGACGTTTTTAAAATTTAAAGTTATAATTTTTTTATATGAATATATGTAATTAGAAATCAAATAAAGTATGGTTATCGAATTACCATACCGTAAAATACCAAAACCGAATTTAAAAATACCAAATCATATCGAACTAATTTGGCATGGTAATGGTATTGTTCTTTTAGATACCAAAAATCGAAGTTATCGTACCAAAGTTTAAAATACCGTATCATGCCCACCCCTAAATGATAGGCCAGTCTGATCTAACTGCTAATTTGAGGACCTTTTAATTTGTAGGTTTTAAATATCCCAACAAGGTGTAAGATGTGTAATATATCAATTACCTTACCATGTCATTTTATTGTAATTGCTTTTTTAGCTTAAAAATATTTATTCTAAAAACTTATTACTTTAGAAATTCAAAATTAAAATTTACAATTATTTTTAATTTTATATTCTTAATATTAAAGAAACAATTCTTTTTAATCTCAATTTTCAAAAAAAAAAAAAACATCTAATAAATAAGAATAACTTTATAAATCATATATTGTATTTATTATTTTTCTTACTAACATAAAACAATTGAAATGAGATAGACTGAGTATCAAAAAATGCTTTACGGGAACACATAAGTTAATATTCTTAATAAGAATCAACATGAGTTGTGAGATGGTCGGATCTCTTCTCCGTGAGTATCAAAAACTCAAGGTCTCAAATTTGAGTCCCATGTATGAAAAATATCTTCTTGAGAGCATTGCACTCATGCACTGCAACGCGAGATCCCAATATAATCAAATTTCAATACCTGTACTAGATGTCCAGGGAAATAAAATAGCAAAATGACCTCCTGGACTCCTATACTATGTCGATTTTGTAAGTTGGACACTTCTACTTACATGTTTGTCATCTGGACCCCTGAACCTACTAAAAACAATATTTTAAATCATTTTTTGGTGAGTGTACCACACTTTCTCCCACGTCAGCTGTCACATCAGCTGCCACGTCTGCCACGTCAGTCATGCCTGCCACGTCATCTGCCACATCATTTTAAAAAAAAGTATTACATTAAATTTCAAGTCATTTTTAAAATGCTACATAACAAATTAAATTTTAAAATTAATTTAATTAAATAAGAAAAAATTATAAATTGTAGAAAATTTTGAATAATCATGCTTTTAAAATTTGAAAAATTTGAATAATCATTTTAAAAAATAAAAAATAAAAAAAGTATTACATTAAAATTAATGAAATATTAAAATTAATTTAATTAATTAATTTAAATTTTAAATTTAAATTAATAAAAAATTAATTAATTTAAATTCTTAACTAATTAATTTATTTAAATTAATTAAATTTTAAATTAATTAATTTATCAAATTTAAAATTCTTACCTAATTTAAATAAATTTTACTTAAATAATTAATTAATTTAAATATGATTTACATATTTAAAATATTTAATTTAAATTAATTGTGGGGGGAGGGTCTGGGTGGGGCTGGGGTGGGGGGTTGGGGGCTTGGGGAGGGGCTGAGTGGAGTGGGGGCTGGGGGAGGGGGTTGCGTGGAGCTAGGTGGGTGGGGTGGGGGGCTAAGAGAGGGGTTGGGTGAGGTGGGGGCTGGGAAAGGGGTTGCGTGGGGCTGGGTGGGATGGGGACGGGCTAGGTGGGGTGGGGGTTTGGGGAAGGAGGAGGGGTTACGTGGGGCCGGAGAAGGAGGAGGGGTTACGTGGGGCCGGGGAAGGAGGAGGGGTTACGTGGGGCAGGGTTGGCTGGGGACGGGCTGGGGTGGGGTGGAGGGCTGGGGAAGAGGGGTGGGTGGAGCTGGGTGGGGACGGGCTGGGGTGGGGGTGGGATTTTTTTTAAAAATTTTTAAAAATATTTTTAAATTAAAAAGGATGGAGGAAAAAAAAGAGGGGCTGGGGGGTGGGGACGGGCTGGGTGGGGTGGGGGTGGGGACGGGCTCGGGTAGGGTGGGGAGGGAATTTTTTTTTCAAAAAATTTTAAAAATAATTTTAAAATAATTTTTTAATTTTTAAAAATATCTTTAAATTTTTTTAAAATTATTTTAAAAATATTTTTAAATTTAAAAAGATGGAGGGAAAAAAGGATCTTTTTTTAATTTTTTTTAAAAATTTTAAAAATATTTTTAAATTATTTTATATTTTTAAAAATATTTTAAAATTTAAAAAGATGGAGAAGAAAAAAGGACCCTTTTTATTTTTAATTTTTAATTTTAATATTATTTTATTTTATCTTTAATTATTTTAATGTAAAATTGGTCAAAAATTGACTTCTACTCTCACCCCTAGACGAGTGGTTACACTCTCTTTGTCCTAGTCACCATGACCTTGCCACATAGGCAAGGTCAACGGTCAAAGAGTGCGAAATGTTGTTTTTTGATGAGTTCAAGGGTCCAGATGACAAACATGTAAATAGAAGTGTCAACTTACAAAACTGACATGGTAGAGGAGTCCAGAAGGTCATTTTATCAAATAAAATAAAATATCTTTAACGATAAAATAATTGGCCTCATCTTTAACCATCAATTTATGCTGGGTGAGTGACAAGTCTCATAAAAAATATTTTGAACATGACATACAATTGGACAATTATTAATTTATTAGCTATTAATTAAATTATTACATATAAAATTATAATTAAGGTAAATTAAATTTAAGAATATTAAAAGAAACCTGCTTTGGATCAATTTTGAATTTAGTGGTGTTTTAGCATGCTGTTGCATAATTTTATGCGTTAGGGAAAAATTACAGAAAGTAATATAGTTAAAACTATAAGTACAATAAATAGCAATATTTTTGTAAAATTATAGTTTGTAGCAAGAGTAATATTATTTTACCTATTAACTCTAGGCAAGTGCATGTTTTACTCTCACTACTTTATATTTTCTTATTTTCATTTCACTATTTCACCTCCCCGAATATAGCCATATCTTTTACCCTTTTTTTTTTTAATTTTCATTTTTTATTTTCACTATATTTTTTGTCTTCTATTTTTCTTTTTTCTTTTTTTTTTATATTTTTATTTTTTGTTTTCTTTTTCATATTTATAGATAATTATCTCCATGATCTTCAAGATTTCAAAATAAAACATCATTACTGTCTTTCACTCTTTTATATCTCTACCTTTTTTTCCTTGTTAGTTTTTTTTTTTCATCTTATTTTTTTTATTTTTTTTATTTTTTATTTTGATTTCTTTTTCTTTTTCATTTTTTTTCTGAGAAAATGGTCTATTACCCCCCCTCCCCCCAACCTTTAGTCGAAATCCCAACTACACACTCAATTTTTCAAGGTGACCTATTACCCCCCTAAACTTATTTTTACCGAATTTATTACCCCCCCAGTTGCTGACCTGTCACTGGACGTGACTACACCTGCCCATGGACGCGTCAGTTGATCCCATTTCACTTTTAATTTTTTTTCTGATTGCCACGTCATTATTTTTAATAATATAATAAATATTTTAATTATTACTTTTTCTTAATGAATTTTAATTGCCACGTCATGTCTTCTTCTTCTCTTTTTCAAAACAAAAATTCAAGAACTCATTAATGGAGTTCCTCATCTTCCTCATTAATGAATTTCTCCGAAACTAAGAAATTCTTTTTGCTCAGAAACCGAAACCAAGAAACACTTGAACTAAGGAAACAATAAAATTTCTCCGATTAATGAATTCTTGAATGAAGAAGTTGGGGAACTCCAATTCAAAAAACTTGAAAAAATCAAGAACTTCGATTTTCTGTCTTTTTGCTCAAGATCGCCATTAATGGCGAGCTCAAAGCTTCGAATTTCCACAATGCCATATATAATTTCCAATATATCCCACGTATAATTTTCAACCCATTTCTCCGATTTTCTCTAATTTGCTTAAGATTCGCCATTAATGGCGAGCTCAAAGCTTTGAATTTTCACAATGGGGAAGAATTCACCATTAATGGCGATCTTGAGCAAAAAGAGATGAAATTGGGTTGAAGAACTTCATTAATCCGCCTTTCAAGAACTTCATTAATCCGCCATTTTTTTCTCAAGAATTTAGTTTTTGACCCAAGAAGATGAAATTGGTTGAAGAAGAAAATGGAGCAAAATGAAAAATGGTGAAGAAAAAAGGAAATAATAAAGTTAAATAATTAATTTTTTTTAGAGTAAAAAAAAGAAAAAATGACGTGGCAATGACGTGGCAGCGCGTGCATCACACCACATTTCAAACGACTGGTTGTCAATTTTCGGAGGGTAATAATTCTACTTTAAAATAGTTCAGGAGGATAATAATTCTACTTTAAAATAGTTCAGGGGGGTAATAGGTCACCTTTAAAGGTTGAGTGTGTAGTTGAAATTTGGGGTAAAGGTTGGCGGGGCTTTTGACCATTTTCTCTTTTTTTTCTTTCCACTTTATTTTCTCTCTTCTGTTGCTTTTTTTTTCCTTTTCCTTTTTCTTTTTTTTCCCTTTCTCATATTTTTTTTTCTTTTTCTATTTTCGTTTTCTTCTTCTTTTTTCTAATTTTTTTTTACACTTCTATTTAGCTGTCTTCCTTTTTTTCCCTTTTCACTTCTCTTTTTTTGTTTTTCTATTTTTTTTCCCGTTTTTTTACTTTTCTATCTCTAACTTTTATTTTGAAAAAACAAATATGTATATCACATACATATATTCAAAAAACATATAAAATACATAGCCATACAAATCTGAATATGTATTTACAGTACAAAACATATATTTGTGTTTACGAAATACATATCATATTCATATTAAATAGTAACAAACATAACTATACTATATATCTTCATATGTATTTGCGAAATACAAAGGTGACTCATATAAAATAAAAATATACATATAAAATAAGAATATACATATGGATCAGGTATGTATTCTGTAAATACATATACAGAGCTATATGTATTTTATACGGTGTTGGATTTGTCTTTGAACTGTACATACTATGTCATTTTAGAGGGTAACATATGTACTTATTTGTTTTCTTTTACTGTTTAAGATATGTATCATGTATTTTTTTATTACCTATATGTATATGTATATAATTGTCATTTTTGTTGTAAAGATTTTGTGTCCTATATGTTTATATACACATGTGAGTCAGATATGTATTTCTGTAAATACATATGCAAATATATATGTATGTTTTTTACCGTAAATACATATGCAGATCTATATGTCTATTTATTTTATATATTTTTTAAATATGTATATATGATATAGATATTTGTCTTTTAAAAATAAAAGATAGAGATAGAAGAGTAAAAAAAATAATTAAAAAAAATGAAAAAAAAAAAAAAACGAAAAAAAAAATTTGAAAAAAAAGAAGTGAAAAAGGAAAAAAGAAGAAGAAAGAGAAATAGAAACTAAAAATAGAAGTTTAAAAATAAAAGCAAAACAAAATTTTAAAAAGAAGAAGAAGAAAACGAAAAAAAAAATGAGAAAAATAATAAAAAAAAGAAAAAGAAAAAATAAATAAATAACGAAAAAAGGAAAAAAAAAAGAGAAGTAGAAGAGAGAAAATAAAGTGGAAAAAAATGGAAAAGAAAAAGAAATTAAAATTTAAAAAAAATAGAAAAAATGAAAAAACTAACAAGAAAAAATAGTTAGAGATATAAGAGGATGATATTTTGAAATTTTGAAAATCATGGAAATAATAATCTTCATATTTAAGTTTGATTTAGAAAAAAAATCTACTAATTTAAATAAGAGTAATTTATGGAAATTTAATTAGATGGATAATTATTCCTTATTTAATTCAACTAGTTTGAGTAAAACAAGGGCAGTAAATCTTGTTGTATATGTATTTGTATAACAATAGTTTATTTAAATACAAAATACAATTTACTATTTTTCGTAAGTATAAAACTGTTGCTATAAAAGTTACAATTAAGACTCTATAGTTGCTATTTCAAAAAATTTCCCAATTAATTTATCTTTTCATATTTATTATGTAATACTAAGAATTCTGAAATTTAAGTTGATGTACTTTTTATATCATAATTTTGATGTGAATTCGAATGTGAATCTTTTGTTATTTTTACATAAATTTGCCTATTAAGAGACTTAAATAAAAGGGAAATCATAAAACATTACCATGTTTATAGTTAATATTATTTGTTAAAACTAATTTTCCTTAAAAGATAATACAATTTAACTCTGCTAATAGTAATAACATCAACAAATTGTAAAGGGAAATGAACATTTCACTTTTTTTAATGATCAAATATTTGTGCATATAATGTATTGTACTCAATATCTTATATAATTTAGGAGTAAACAATTACATTAAACATAAATCTTTAAAAGATTATAATTAATATATTGTTGCTGATAATATTTCACATTTATTAATAAAATGAAAAAGATGAAAATCTTTATATTATACATTTGTTTGGAAATAAAAGAAAATCTTACTTTTCTCTTTCAAATTTGTATAATTAATTTTTTATGCTCCTCCGCGACTATCAGTCCGTCGACTCCGATCCATGCTTCAATTCGCATTGCTCCCAGAATTCAATGCTCCACTGTCATTTGATGCTATTATTGTAATTAAGGGTGTACATAGGTTGGGTTGGTTCGATTTTTCATTAAAATATAACCAAACCAATAATGTCGGTTTTCTAAATCTATAAACCAAAGCAAACCAATATACAATTATTTTTTTTATTTTGGTTTTAGTCATTTTTTTTGGTTTTTCGATTTTCTCGGTTTTTTTACAATTATAATGTGATTAAAGAAAAAATTTAAATATTTTCACTAAAAAGATTGAAAAAAAAAATGGTCATAGAGTAATTCCAATTAAAATTAAGTTGAAAATTTACTAAGATGTCTAAACTACTATTTCTCAAAGTAATATTATGTGGATACCCAGTGATTCAATTTCTAAGTCACTAGTTACAGTAGCTTGTCTGAAAGTTGTCTTCACATAAAATGTGAGCATACAAAAGAATGAAGAAATGGAGACAACTTATTAAAAAACTAACTCCATAAAGTAATTAACTATAACATAATTCATAAAAAAGGAGAAAGAAGAAAAATAAACCTAAATCACAACTTGACGAATGAGGAGAATGAGAAAAGTAAGATGAGAAAATAATGAGAACTCTCTCATAACTTGAAAAGTAAAATGTAAAGTGAAACAATTGAAGAGTTTTAGATTTTTATATTAATATTGATTTTGTATTAATTTATTACTAATGGACAAATATCTATAAGCTATATCTATAATCTATATTTATAATATATTAAAAGTGTGAAGCCCCTTAGAAAAGTGATTTGAACTTTTTATCCTTCATTAAAAGACTCATCTTTAGATAAAACTGTCTTTTCACTATTTTTTAAATTTATTATTTAATTGCTTTTTATATATTAACTAGACTTCCTAAAATATATGGAACTCCTAAAATATATGGTAGGAAAATTAATTAATATTTTTCTTTATACTAGACTTCCTAAAATACATGGGACTCCTAAAATATATGGTATGAGAATTAAATAATATTTTCTTTTTTACTTTTCAATTAGAAAAATAATTCTAAAATAGGACTCTATTAAAGAAATACTTCTATAAATATTGAGATGTACGTTAAACTAGAGAACAACCCGGTTTGCCTATTAAGAGAATATGATTGATGCTCATCTAACTTGATTCGATTGCATGTCTAGATTGATGGATGCTTGATTTTCTAACCCTCAACTTCTTTATTGTTTTTGTCAGCATAATAGAATTCAACATGTGTGTATATATGTATCTTCTTTGGTTTCATTCAAAATCATTCTTTAGGATCAAAATTTTCACTTAGACAAAAATTAGATGGATCAAAATCGAAATTTTGTGATAACTATTGATTTTTTTTTATAGTTTACAGGTCATAGATGAATGTCGGTTGACTTTGAAAATTTTCTTGTGTAAAAGTTAGGTTTAATTTTATTATTTTGATATCTTTATTATCTTATTGTTTTATTTTAATTTTCAGATGCTAGATTAATGTGGGTCGATTTTGAAATTTTTTTTTAGGTAAAGGTTAGGTTTAATTATATTATCGTAATATCTCTATTAGTTTGTTATTTTGTGGTAGTTTACAGTTTGTAGATGAATCTCGATTGATTTTGAAAAAATTTTGTGTGTAAAATTTATGTTTAATGGTATTGTTTTGATATCACTTTTATCGTATTATTTATTGAAGTTTACAGGTGATAGATAAGTGTTATAGGTCGTAGATGAATGTCGGTTGACTTTGAAAAATTTCTTGTGTAAAGGTTAGGTTTAATTTTATTGTTTTGATATCTTTATTATCTTATTGTTTTATTTTAATTTACAAATGCTAGATGAATGTGGGTCGATTTTGAAATTTTTTTTTAGGTAAAGGTTAGGTTTAATTGTATTATCGTAGTATCTCTATTAGTTTGTTATTTTGTGGTAGTTTACAATTTGTAGATGAATCTCGATCGATTTTGAAAAATTTGTGTGTAAAATTTACGTTTAATTGTATTATTTTGATATCACTTTTATCGTATTATTTTATTACAGTTTACAGGTGATAGATAAGTGTTGGTCAGCTTTGAGGAATTTTTTTTATGTAAATGTTAGGTTTAATTATATTATTTTGATATCTTTATTATCGTATTATTTTGTTATTGTTTACAGGTGGTAGATGAGTGTCAGACGACTTTGAGAAATTTTTTGTGTGTAAAGATTATAATTAATTATATTATTTTGATGTCTCTATCATTGTACTATTTTGTTGCAATTTACAGATGATAGATGAATGTCGATCGACTTTTAAAAATATTTTTGGTAAAGATTAGGTTTAATAAATAAATTCTCCATCTTTACATACACAAAAGATATTAAATTTAATTATTATATTCATCTTAATTATTTAAACAAATATCCTATTTAATGTAATGTTTGAACTCATTAAAGTGAGGTACACGCGCAAGACGCGTACACCTAAACTAGTTATAATTAAAAGCCCAAGAATATATATTTATTTTTTGAGTATAAAAAAATAATAAAAGTAATAATAAAGTAGATTATAAGTAATATTTTTGTATGTATAAAAAATTAAAATTATATATGTATTATGTCGGTTCGGTTTGATTTTGTTTTTGCTAATACCAAACCAAACCAAGAATGATCGTATTTTTTTTACACCAAACCAATCAAACCAAACCATAAGTCGGTCTTTTTCCTCGGTTTGATTTGATTCATCGGTTCGGTTTGACTTAATGGTTCGATTTGTACACCCCTAATTTGTAATCGTCAAACCCCCTTACTTCAGAGGTTTTTTTTTTTTTTTAAAAAAAAAAGAATTTGTCTTGTTTTTAGTACTCTACAATTCCTTATAGTTATATATTGAGTTGTTCAATATACACTCTTATTTTATTTAGATTTCATTGATTTAACATGCTTCTTAAAAATATACTCTTTTATTTTATTTAGATTTCATTGATTTAACATGCTTCTTAAAAATATACTAACTATAGATGTATTAATAAACTAGTTAAATCGCACGTGTATCATTTGATTAATTAAATCAGATGATTTTATCTATTATGGATTTTTTAATGAAGTGTAAAATGTTCAAATCACTTTTTAAAGATTCTTCACACTTTAATATAATAATATAACATAAATATATATTTTACCACCAGAAGTTTCAAATGATTGATGGATCACTTTTACATTTGTCATGCAGTACTGATTGTTATTGTAATTCTTTAATTTTAGTTGTCATTATTACAGAATAAAATAACAATTAAATTAAAGAATAACAATAACAATTTTAGAATAATAGTAATAAGTTATCTACTTATTTTAATTTTTTTGGTTTCCCAAGGTATCCCCACAACCGACAGCCGTGAGACTAATCCTCCGTTCCTCTGTCAGCGCACTAAGCGGTAGGGAACTGGCCACAGAGTTTGCTCCATTCGCCCAAAAAATGTGTACCTTTTTTTCAAGTTTTCTTCCTTTTTCTTGCCATATATTTTAGCACTCAATAATTTTTAATTTACTAATAATTCTTAGCATATATTATGTTGTATCATATATTTTAATACTCCTTAATTTTTAAAACTTATCATATATTTTAGGACTCCTTGTTTAAATTTAATAATAATGACAATTAAATTAAAGAATTACATAACAATTTTGAAATAATAGTAATAAGTTATCTACTTATTTAATTATTTCTTTTTCCTTTTGAACTTATTCTAGGAAATTAGAATTAAGGTGTTTGGCTCAATTCTTTAATTTAATTGTCATTATTACAGAATAAAATAACAATTAAACTAAAGAATTACAACAATTTTAGAATAATTGTAATAAGTTACCTACTTATTTTAATTATTCCTTTTTCCTTTTGAACTTATTCTAGGAAATTAGTATTAAGGTGTACTTGGCCCCCAAAAAATGTGTACCTTTTTTTTTCAAGTTTTTCTTCCCTTTTTTCATATACTAGTCAAATGTACGTAATTTGCACGTGTGTCACATTATTTACTAAAAAATCTATGAAATAGAAATTAAAATAGTACAAAATTATATTGCATAAACGTAATATCAAATTGCTTTCGTATAAATCAATTGCATATTTTTTTTTTATAATATAAGCATTTTCTTATTGTGTATATAAATGAGCATCTTTTAATTGTTTAACTCAAAAATCAAACTGTTAAGCGCCCAAATCCATAAGAAGTATCATATTGATTTGGTTATCAGTTTAGCATGTTAAGAAATCAAAAACTAATAAATCGAACCGATAATACATAAAATTGAACTATAAACCAATCGATGAGCACCCCCTAATGGTTATCATGGAAGTCTTTGTATTCATAATTTATAATAGTAAAGAATTCAAAACATATTTATACCATATATATATAAACATTAGATAATATATTTAAATAATAAGTATTTAAATATTTATAGATTTTGTGAATGAAGTATTGGCCTATAATGCTTAAAAAATTTGAGATGTGACATAAATTATTGAAAAATAAAAATATTAAGTCAATATTATAAAAATAATGTAATATTTTTTGTATTATCTAAAGAAATAGATTACATGAGGCAGTAACTTCATGTTTCCTCTAGCTCCACCAACATTCACAATTTTTTAACCCGAAGCTTTCATTCTCTTACCAATAACTACTTATAACTTAGTTACAGATATCCATATTTACCAATATACAATAACATGGGCAGGCTGGTGTTGAAGTTGTATTCTCTCAACTTGATAAGTCTCGTGAAGACATACTCAACATCTTAATGCAAACAGAACCATGACATCAAGCGTATCAAGAGGTAACGGTTCAGTGTGTCAAATAAATAGTTGCTTTCATGACCAACAATTACTTGAGATGCATTAAAGTAACACATCAGTTTCTCAACTTTAACAAACCATGAAATTTGAAAGCAAAGAAAGTCAATATTTTGGTACATAGCTTGCAAGTTGCAAAGCATTATCTATTAGAGAAAGTTACTTAAATTAATAACAGAAACTAAAATTACCTTTGAAAAGGTTGTTTGATCATATATTATACGTGCAATAACTATTAGAGTTTGTACCCAAAAAAACAAAAAAAAGACAATCATTATTAATAAATATAATGATATGCTAAATTTCATGATTCACAATTAAAATAATTGCATATTTTAGCAAAAATTTAAAAGAGAATTCATATAACAGAGAAGGCTAAAAAATTCTAAAGAATCCAAGAAGAAAACCATAGTCATTATAAGAAGAAAATGTAAAAGTAGAAGAATTATACATATTTTTCTAGTAAAATTTGATCAATTAGCTACTTAAATAAAATTATAGACATTCTTTTTTCATACAAAGTAAAATTCTAATTAATTTAGAAGTGTTAAATATTATAATTTTTTACCTGAATAAAATATATTTGTTTTCTTTCCATGTATAAGTTTTTTTTTTTTAAAAATATTTTGGTTCCTAAAATTTTTTCCTTAAAAACTTGTGTAGAAATGTTTTCTTTCCCATACGTTTTTCCTTGCTCATAAATTTTGATTTCTAAATTTTTTTCTTTTTATGGATAGTTTTTTCCCCAAAAAGTTGGTTGGACACTTGATCAAACAGTTAATTCTTTTTAGGTATGGAATTCTTCCTTAATTTTTTGCTGTATTCTAAATATTTGAATAATAACCTAATGATAATTATTGAGAAAAATAAAAATAAAAAAACGATTTTGTCTATTCTTGTGTGTTTCAGTGAAAGACAAAAAGTTCAAATCACTTTTCTAAGGTTTTTCACACTTTTAATATATTATTATAGATTATAGATTATAGATTTTGGTACTCAATAATTTTTAATTTTCTAATAATTCTTACCATATATTGTGTTGTATCATATATTTTAATATTTCTTAATTTTTAAAACTTATCATATATTTTAGGACTCCTTGTTTAGAATATTATAAATATAATAAATAATAATTCTACAAAAATAGTAAAATGATCATTTTATCAATTGTGGAGACTTTTAATAAAGGGCAAAAGATTCAAATCACCTTTTTAAGGTTCTTCACACTTTTAATATATTATAGATTATAGATATAGATTAATCTTATTAATTAATAATAATGTTTAACTTTAAATTTGACACTACTAATTTATGTATTGAAACCAAAGTTTAAGAGAAAATGAAATAGGAGAAAATGCAAATTATTTGAAAGCATGTGGGACTTTTAAAAGTACTAGTTTAGGATACGCGCCCCGCGCGTGTATCTCGCTTCAGTGAATTCAATTTTATAAAATCACTTTGATACTATAAAAAATATATCGCTGCAATTGTTTTAGACATTATAGTAGATTTTTATATTTATTTAAATGATATAGCTTGTACCTAAGAAAAATATTAAAAATAATGACGATATGCGTTTACTGACAATTGAAACAATTGCATATTATTAAATTTTAAAAAAGAATTCATGTAGAATTAGAATGACTAACCAATTTATTGTGATGGAATTTAACATCCAAGAAATCTGGTCAAAATTTTAAATAAGTCAATATGATAAAAAATCACAAGAAAATTCTCAATCAACAATTACCTATCGAGAATACATGATAATTTGTTATTTTAAACTTCAAAAATATAGTAAAATTACTAAAGAAAACTTCTCAATTAGCAAATGTCAATTAAAATACATGATAATTTATTTTTCTAAACATAAAAAATATACTAAAATCTTAGAAAACTTACCTCAAATCACAAGCTAATTCATCTCTTCAATCATGACTATTCTCAATATTAAAATAAAAAACTTATTAATTAACAATTATCCATCACAAATATATGATAGTCTATTATTATAAACTCCAAGAACGTATTAAAATTTAAAAATTTATATCAAATCATAAAAAAAATTATCTCTTTAATCATAAATACATCAAGATTGTAAACATTAAGAACATACTAAAAACTTTAGAAAACTTACCTCAAATCACCAGCAAATTTTTCTCTACAATCATAAAATATCTCAAATTTCACATACACACAAAAAGACAGCTTCTCAATTAGCAATTGTTATCAAGAATACATGATAATTTGTTCATTGTAAACTTCAAAAACATACCAATACTAAAATTATTAAAAAAGCTTACATCAAATAGCAAGTAGATTTATCTTTTTAATCATAGATACTATCAACATTTCAATTAGTAAGAAAATTTTATAAAATAATGTAAACAAAGAGAGACAACTATCATAATCAATTAGTTAAAGAAATCCTTAGTTAAAAATGATTCAAAACTAAACAATCTAAAACTTAATAGCTATTTAGGTTTTATAAAAAGCATGACTTTTTGATTTATAAGGAAACTTTTTCTTAAAAAAAGAAAGAAAATTAAAAAAAAAAATAACAAAATGTGTTAATTTTGATTTCCCCCCCTCAACATTTAACAAAACGCGTCTTCAATTTTTTGTTTTTTTCAAAAATTTAAATAAGGTGTTTTCTTTTTTCATAACTTTATGGCAGTTAGTTTGTTTTTGTGTTTTTTAAGGAAAAATTTTCAAAAGATATTTTCCTTTTATATATAGGACTCTTTAATTTTAAATATTATAATATAATAATTGAAGAAAAATTATAAGATGACGATTTTGTCTAAATCATAAATTTTTAATAAAGGGTAAAAAGTTCAAATCACTTTTCTAAGGGTCTTTACACTTTTAATATATTATAGATTATAGATATAGATATAGATTATATTGAAAGCAATTTCTAGACCGATCTCTATGTGTGTTATTGACTTTTTTGGTAATTTGTTCATACATTTTATATGTGAAGACAACAATCTATATATAATAATAAAAGAAGAATAAAAAAGAAGATGATGTGGTACCCCTCTTTGTCCGAGGATTCTATTTATTTTTTTCTTTTCTTTTTTGGATTTTTTTTTCAATTGTTTTATTTTTAAAATCATTTTCATAACTCACATCTCTTTATGATCATAATAAATTACATTCTTAATTAATATTAATAAAATTTATAACTCTAAAACCTTTTATATTCATAACCTCCAATTGTTTAATTTTGCATTAAAATGTTCAATGAAAATTCTTCTTCTTATAAATAAATGGGGAAAGAAGGGCCAATTTCAATATTATTCGACATGAGACAACGTTGTCCTCCTTTTTGTTTTTGGCCTAGAGTATACTCGCTATTAGTCACATAGCTAAAGAATGTCTTTTCCGTATCGGTTTCTTTGTTATCTCTCTTTTTGTCTCTTTTGAAGTATATTTACTGCTTCACCACTACATCGTGCTATTTCAGGGAAAGAAAAATCAATTTTCTTGTACATATGTCTTGGAGAATTAGAGAATTTAAAATGTAGTCTGATTTGGGTTATTTCTACATGTGTTAGCTGTTGCTTCTCTTTTAGAAAGAATAAATCAACCGATGGGACGCACGGAGGGGCTTAGCTGATAGCAGTAGTCATTTATGAGTCTTTACGTTTATGGTTGACTGTAAAGTGGTAGAGGACGGTCATTGTCAATATCCCAACTTTCGTTGAGGTCGAATCCACAAAGAGTCTAATTAGAATTCTAGTCTTACACCCGAAGGACAAATAAAGTAAAAAAACATGATTTAAAATGGAGAGGGGGGTTTGATTTTGAGAGAATGTTTGTCACTAGTAACTCAATTTCACAAACTATGCAACAATTATAATTTAACTTTGGTATAGAGAGAATCTTGAGATTATTTCTACCTAAGGGCAAATTAGGTGTGAGTATATGAAGATTTGATGCACATGCTAGTAAATAAATAAACTTGGGATATTTATGGATTGTTTGCATAAAAGGATAATTGAGTGAAACTTCTGATAGAACCAAGTGGTCTATGGGTGAAATAAGAGATTATAATCTTAGAAATATTTTGTAAGATTGTTTTATCCTCTATTACATTATAATTGTTAATTAATTTTGAGCAATATTTTATACTAAAAGACTAATTAATTTTGAGAAATATTTTATACTAAGATTGTTTTATCCTCTGTTACATTATAATTGTTAATTAGTTTTGAGAAATATTTTATATTAAAGGATTAATTAATTTTGAGAAATATTTTATACTAAAAGACTGGAATATCAAGTTATGAGCTTATTACATAGATAATCGTGGGAGGTTCTACTATATAGTAACGCCCCGAGACTACCTCTGGACGTCACATGGTGCTTAGGACCACAAGTGATTTCAAGTTAACCCTTGTACTGGCATAACTCGTGAGCAACTGAATAAGATACATAAATCTTGAAGAAATGAGCGGAAGAAAAGTCTTTAGTTGAACATCTTCAAAACAAAACTATTAAAACGATTACAACTTTGGGTATACAACACAAAACTGAAATCAAATACATCAACTCTACTAACTGTCTGTGACTGACATCTATGAAGCCTCTACTATACTGACTATTGATAGCCGGGACATACCCCGGCTATCCCTAATCAATACGACTGATAAAAATAGGTATCATTTAAACCCAAAATTTCTTATTTAAATGCATATTCCCGTTCCCTTTAATGTTGCTTTCTTTTCCTCTTGAAAAAAGAAAATGATCAAAGCAGAGAAAACAGAAAAATTTTCTATTTCCAAAGTTTCCTGTGAAGTTCTTGTGTAGAACCTTCTGAAAATATGCGTCGGAACAACCTACTATAACAGGTACCATTATAGACTGCGACTCATATGGTATAATTTGTGTTTACGACATGTGTACTGATGAAATGCATATGATGATCCTGTGAATTTTTTTTTTTTTTTATTCTTCAATAATGTATTGGCGAAAAGTTTGGAAGTGCATACGTGCCATTTTCGCCTGATATGCTTTTAACATTTTGCTTTCATCTCTGTTTTCTCTTCTTTCTTCCAATACATTGACAAATAAAATATTCCTTGCAGGATCGGCTGAGGCGAGCCCTCCCAGTATCCAATCATTAAAGAGAGGTTTTGGAAGCAGAATACCAGGAGAGCGGAAAATTAGTCCATCTAACATGGTCGATAAATCAAAAAGTTGAGTGCAGGAAATTAGGACAAACGTGTTGGGGGACATGCCATGTGTTTTCACAAAAGGAGATGGTCCTAATGGGAGGAGAATAGACGGTATATTATACAAGTATGGTAAGGGGGAAGAGATTAGAATTATGTGCGTGTGTCATGCAAGTTTTTGTCACCTGCTGAGTTTGTGAAGCATGCTGGAGGCAGCGACGTTGCTCACCCTCTCAAGCATATAGTTACGAAACCCAATCCTTCTCTCTTTCTATGAGCACATGGTAATATAGCCTCTCTTGCTCTCTTGCGTAATGTTGGAGGAGAGCATTATACAATACAACATGCAAAGCAGTAACTGAGATCATGTATTTGATACCTGCATCACGTGCGGTAAAATGAAGATAAAAGATTTCACGTTCTAGGTGTAAAATTAAGTTCCCTGAGGAGTTATGTTGCTAGGACTCTTTCAAAAATGTCACTAGATTCATGCAAGACTTTTGAATGTTGCTAGAGGATTTGATGTGAGTGAGATAATATTTTGGAAAAGCTGCAACAACACAGTGATAACGCTCACTTATATCATGTAAAGTGGTAGAGGACGGTCATTGTCAATATCCCAACTTTCGTTGAAGTCGAATCCACACAGAGTGAAATTAGAATCCTAGTCTTATGGGTCTTGACACTTACTAAGAAAACATACAAAGGGCAAAAAAAGTAAAAAAACATGATTTAAAATGGGGGAGGGGGGTTTGGTTTTGAGAGAATGTCACTAGTAACTCAATTTCATGAACTACGCAACAATTGTAATTTAACTTTGGTATAGAGAGAATTTTGGGATTGTGTCTACCTAAGGACAAATTAGGTATGAGTATATGAAGATCTGATGCACGTGCTATAAATAAATAAACTTAAGATATTTATGGATTGTTTGCATAAGAGGATAATTGAGTGAAACTTAACCAAGTGGTCCATGGGTGAAATAAGAGATTATAATCTTAGAAATATTTTCTTAGATTGTTTTATCCTCTGTTACGTTATAATTGTTAATTAATTTGAGCAATATTTTATACTAAAAGACTAATTAATTTTGAGAATTATTTTATGCTAAGATTGTTTTATCCTCTGTTACATTATAATTGTTAATTAATTTTGAGAAATATTTTATACTAAAAGACTGGAATATCAAGTTATGAGCTTATTACATAGATAATCATGGGAGATTCTACTATATAGTAACGTCCCGAGACTACCTCTAGACGTCACACGGTGCTTAGGATCACAAGTGATCCCAAGTTAATCCTTGTACTGGCATAACTCGTGAGCAACTGAATAAGATACATAAATCTTGAAGAAATGAGCGGAAGAAAAGTCTTTAGCTGAACATCTTCAAAACAGAACTATTAAAACGATTACAACTCTGGGTATACAAAACAAAACTGAAATCAAATACATCAATTCTACTAACTGTCTGTAACTGACATCTATGAAGCCTCTACTATACTGACTATAGATAGCCGGGACATGACCCCCGACTATCCCTAATCAATACGACTGAATAAAGAAAACAAGATGCTACTCGAACTATGTTTGACTCGAGCCCTTGAATCAAAATGACTTATCATCTGCTGACTGGAAGCTACACACTGTCAGATTATGATGTGTGGGTTATAATTGGTACCTACATTGTGAGACAATGTAGCACATAGACATATATATGGATCACTAATTTTGGAATGTACTGAGTATGTGGGCGGTAAATGCATAAGTAAAACAATAACTAAATATACACATAGACTTTAAAATAATGCATGCTAAATGTAGATGACTCACCTTGAGCTTGAATAAAACAAAAGCTGTAAAATCATAAACATCAGTAATGAAGCATAAGGATAATCTTTGTGAGCCATAACACTTAGTTCTAAAACCTTTACTTTTACTCTTTCTTTTGGGAGGTCCTTCTAACCGACATAAATCATGTGAGCTATTATAGAGTCCAACGTCTCGCACCCACGTTGGTAGGGATGTCCTACCCTTGCCATCGAAATAGAACCTAAGCTAGAGTGATCACTATGTTGAACCCATAGTGGGACTTAATCCTACGATGGCACGTAGTTCTGGGGCATGTGACCTTAGTCTCATATCTAACTCGGTGCTAAATACTACTCTCATATTGCTTATATGCTCTCTCTTTAGAAAATCCACCTTAAAATAGCATAAGAATTTATAATGAAAACCAGTTATGCTTTTCTTTGCTTTAAACTGTAATCAAAATGAATAAATGTGGATTCCATCTCTTAGCTGAAGATCAAAAGATCAATTCTTGCTTTAAATTTTGAAATAAGCTTATCATAGAATGCTTAAAAGTATAAACTTCTAAAAATCTCAACACTTAAACTTAGGGCTTAAAATTCATGCTATAAACTCATGGTAGTGCATACCAAAACTTCATACTCAATATAATTCCTGAAATACTTCACCAATACAAGTAAGATAGAGCAATCTCATTCCTAATATATATCTTGTAAGTTAAGAACATAAATATCAACACTTCTTGATATACTTAAAGCTTTAAATCTCATGATAATCACAATGCTTCAAGAATATATAAACTTGGGTATAAACCCTACTTCAAAACAAGTAAATAAAATCTTAAAATCATGTAATTTGGGCACAAGGATGAAAGAAAGCCCTTGTTCATAACCCTACATACCTTAATTGATGAATTAGCGGAAGTTCTTAGTTGCTTTCTTGAAGCTTGAACTTGAATTTTGAAGAGGCTAGGATTTGTTCTTAAGTGAGGAAGGCTTTCTTGGAGAGAAATTATGAATAATGGGGCAAATAATGCTTCTTGGGGGGCTTTAATTATGTGTTATGAACGAATTTGGGTGGAGGAAAATGACCCATTTGTCCTTAAAATGAAAATAAGAGTTGAAAAATAAGGGCCGCGCGATGGAGCGGTGCACTGGAGCGAGCGTCGCGGGCTCCACTGCGGTGCACTACCGGGCGCGCCGCGGGCTAATCGCGGGTAACTACTGTTTTGGAAGTCCAAACACATCCTTACACCGGTCCGAAAATTTTGAAACTCACCCGAGATGTACTATTGACATCCCCGAACATGAATCAACTTTAAAATCAATATTCTAAGGCTAGAAAAGTTGAAAATAAAATCATCAAAGTTTAGGGGCTTTAGAAATGACTAAGTCATAACACTTAGTGAAATTTTCTAAGTCTTGGACCCCTTTGACATGCAACAATGAGCTGAATTGAGCTCGGATCTTACAGGGTTTTACATATATCAAAATGGCCTACATGAATATGTGGTTTTCTTATAAAATTATATATTTTTAAAATTGATAAAATATTATTTGTTGAAACGTATGGTCAAGAAGGCCACACTTTGTTTGGATGGTGATTAACATGGTATAGTATGGTATCGTTTATAAGAGTATCATATTTATTTTAGTTATTTCTCAAAATATATGGCATGATATGCTTTGATTAACGGTTAAAATATAACACTCTATTTTATATTTTTTTTTCCCGAATCTTTCATCACCAAGCTTAGTTATAAGGAAACTGATTCAGCCAAAGACAAAAACAAAGATCCCATAAATTAGAATCATTATTATATACCCCTGAACTTCGATAAATGGTACACATATACCCTTCGTCATACTTTGGGCACAAATATACCTCCGCCGTTAATGATTGGGTACAGATATACCCCTCTCACTAAGGGCATGCCACGTGGCAAAACCTAAACTTTTATCAGTTTTTATTTATTTTATTCCCAAATATCAGTTTTTTATGAATGAATCCTTTTCCTTGAGTTTCTTGTTCAATTGGCATTCCAACTGTATTGTTTTTTAATCTTAAATTTTCTATTTTGCAAGCTTAAGTTACAAAAATAGCTACTATTCAGTCTGTTCCCAATTCTATACATGTTCGATAAGAAGAGTTGAAGAAGTGAAGTGTTTAATATTTCTTTAGAAACATGTGTAATATTTTCAATTTTGTGTCATAGAACAGGTGAGAAAGTTTTGTTAAGAAGAGAAAAATGGGCTTGTCAACTTTGTGTGTTTCAAAATGTACCAATACCTCTCATTCAAAATGGACAACATTCTGATACAACTCTAAAAAAGAAAAGTATGACAAATATTTTAGTACAAAACTACAATATAGAAGTATAAATGATTTATGTATTTATTCAAAGTTTGCTCGGCTATTAAAAGGGCATTAGTATATTTTCTTAGGAGTAACGCAAATTCAGTTGAGCTTTTTATTTGTCTTTTTAAAAAGAAAGAATAATTTAGTTTGGGTATGTTACATTATAATAGTTTGTTACTTTATAACATCAGTTAAGTTGGTCTGTTTTGGATCTATTTTGGAGCTGTTATATTTATAATTGAAAGTACTTAATAATGTAAGTTAAGTGAGTCTTTTAAGGACTATTTTGAATCTGTTTTTGTTGTTTTGGATATATTACATTTATAATAATTTTTACTTAATATTACAAGTTAAATAGGTTTATTGTGGGTCTATTTTTACGTTAAGTTGATCTGTTTTGGATCTGTTTTTAGTCTGCTTTGAATCTATTTTGGCTGTTTCAGAGCTATTTAGGCTATTTATTTAATTAGACTTTGTAATTATTATGTTATGATAAAGTAGGTAAAGCAAGCTTCTGCTATGCAGAAACAGCCTGCTAGGGGAAGGAATAGGCAACAAATTGATGAAGAGGAATCTGATGAAGAAGACATCAACTTAACCGCCCCCCTCCTCCCTCTTGAGGAAGATGATGAAAAATCTCTTTTAATGCCTAATACAGAATCTGAAGAAGCTTGTTACAAAGACTATAAAGAAGACAAAGACCACAACAATCAACTGGGAGTAGAGTTATAAGCTTCAGAGGTGATACCAACTAACCGTCCAATATCACCAAGTGGATTAACTTGGAAGGGAAAAGACGAAGTTACAACCAACCAGCTACAAACACAAAGGGCTGAAATGTTAAGGACAAGAAGAGGATAGTCTGTTTTGGGTCCGTCTTGATATTCCTTTGGCTAGTTTGGGAATGTGTTAATGATATGTTTTTGTTGCAAACAAGATGTGCTTACTAGATATGTTATGATTATGATTTTTTGGGTCTGTTTTGATGACTGTTTTGGACATGTTATGGTTATTAACACTGGACATGTTATGATCACTATTATGATTATTAATTTTGATTATGCTACCAAATTATTGTGTATTGATATGGTGTTGTTAGGGACTGATGGTATTGATACTGAGTTGTTGCTTGTTGATATGGTGTTGTTAGGGACTGATGGAATTGATATGTGTACTGATGGTTGTGTATTTGTTATGGTGTTGATGTGTATTATTGTGTACTGATGATACTAGTGATTTTGTGTATTTTTTATGGTGTTATGCTCCTTCACGACATGGTTAGGCTATCTCTTTTAATTGACGAAGTGGGAATTCATATGGCCTACTCACTTAATTGGGATTGAGGCATAGTTGATTGTTCCTGTTTTAATTCTTAAGACATCTTTTGATTGGTTGTTTGTGTTCTTGTTTTCATTTTAGTATGTCTCATGTAGTTATGCATGCCCAAAAAAATTACACAAGAAAAAAAGTCTCAATATAGATTGCTAAATTGGACTTTCAATTTCTAGTACTTTTTGACTAATTTGTCACGAGTACTAGCATGCTAAATTAGAACTTTATGTTTCCTTGTGCAACCTGCTAACAGGTTCAATGATAATGAATTTCATTAATTTTATGCTGCTATAAATGGTGATTTTGCATGGTTGCTTTCATCATCAGTAAGTGCTGGCACGTTAGCTTCCCATTTTGGCTTGAACTTTGTTGCAATTTCTTATCTAGGTCTGAATTTGACTAGTTCTTGGCACTGCTCGTGCTTCTTGTTAATTACCGAACTATGAATTAATGATATTATAAAATAAAACTTAATCAACAATCAAAACGAGTGTTGTATTTAAACAAATAGTACAATACAATATGTAGTGGATATGAAAATTATTTCTTTGATTTTTTTTGGCTTAATCTTTTCATAGAGACTCATAAAATCTCTTAGGTGAAAGCTTGGATCCTGGGATACAATACTACTTATTGTTCTTCTCATTTTGTCCTTGTGTATGTTACATATTTTATACCTTGAGAACTATTACTGAAAATGTGCTAAAGAATCATCATATATTGGACATGCATATTCTTCAAATTACACCAACTACAGAAGCTCGACAAGGCAGCAACGACATCAATAACATGGTAACATTATTGATATGCCTAAACTTAGCTTCTTAAAAGATTACGTGGTAATAATCTTTACTGATTCGGTCATACTCCAATTCATCTGGAGTCATCGGCCATGTATGAGAGATTATAGACTTCTTTTCTACATTTCGCGATAACACCTTCCTCGTATCTGGAACAGCAAAAAGGAAACAAGGGTCATAACGACATCATAGAACAAATACAAATTACGTCACCATAAAATACAGCAACTCACACAAACCATCTTCCTCCCCCGAGTAATAGCGTAAAACTCACCTATATATTACATAATCAAGATAGAAAAGGAGAAACAATTAACAAGATTAGTAACAAGAACAAATATTCATCCAGATACAACTCCAACACCAACAGGGTTAAACAGGAAGCATTATTACCTTTTCATACATCTTTACGGCTGGTGTTTTCGATGCTCTCACAAATACACAATTTTGGACAACAAGTCACACTATCATTAGATTTCACAAAAAAATTATTGTTTCCTGAGACTATTTTTATACCATTAACAAAGTGAGTGATGAATCAAATAAGCATTTCTTAGTTTAAGAAGAATAAAGATCAAAACAGGAACTGTATTAGGAGGTGCGAAAAATGAGAGCATATTACAAATCTCACTACTCACGTCACATTAAGCTTCATGTCATCACGCAAAGACCGGTAAAGCTTAGTAACCAGTATGTATTAGAAAAAGAAAATAAAGTTGAGCTCCACAAGGTCATAAGTTCTGCTAAGAGGAAATGGATCTAATCGTATCATTCCACACACAACTTTTGTGCCATCACACAAACTTACATAACATAACTATGCATGGAATAACAAGACTGAGAAAACAGGATACCATATCCAGCAAACTGAAAAAGAAATGAGACTCCAGTATCCTCAATACCAAACTTAGAATAAAAGCACCTAGAAGACTTGAATTATAATTTTATTCTCCCCAAAAAGGTAAAGGACATGCCGAGATTTATAAGGTATTAGTACTTGTGCAAATGTACACTGTTACTACGCATTCATTAAATCGGTTAAACATCTATGAGCAGGACTCACAGTGTAAACTTTTTTCTGAAGTTACAATGACATACAAGGAGGTAATTGAGGAGGTCGGAAGGTCTGTGACATGTTTTTAGGACATCTAAGTCAATATAGCTAGATTAAAACAAACATGAGGAAAAACTAAATAAACTGTGCATGCCAAGTTCCAGTGTAATCTGAAAATGTCTACATAAAACAGAATTGTTTAACCATAAAATGATCAATTTGGAAAGATGAAATCAAAAAATTGAAATACTGTGAACAACTGCACGTTACAATGTATGGTAATTAAATGAGATGTAGATGAAGATGAAACATCCATAAATCTCAACTCAATTCTCTATCACTCCGCGAGGAATTAAAGAACAAATCGAAGATATTTTTGTTAGGGTTTTATGTGAGAGAGTGGGAGAGACGCGTCAGTTTGTTCTGTTGGGTAATAAGAAGCATCTCTTGAATATTTGACGGAATCGGGTCAAGTTATGGGTCGGTTAGTGGGTTAAAATTAGGGTTGATTAATATTTGAGAAGAAAATAAATAAAAAATGATAAAAGGGTAGGATTTTGCCACGTGGCACACCGTTAGTGAGAGGGGTATATCTATACCCAATCATTAACGGCGGAGGTATATTTCTATCCAAAGTATGACAAAGGGTATATGTATACCATTTATCGAAATTTAGGGGTATATTTGTACCTTTTCTGTTTTTTGTTTGGTGTCAACTCACTTTTTAATCCTTCAATAGTAACACCAATTTCACCTGCAAGTAAAGACAAATTCACTTAACAACAACAAAGACACAATAAATTTTCTAGAGATTTTAGTTGGAAGAGAAATTAGCTCATCATAACGGATATACAATCATCCCAAGCTAGTGTCATGTTAATCAAATTTGTGCCAAGGAACCGAAGAATAAATGATCGATACCACTAAAAAGCTAAAGTGCAATGTCTGGAATCTTAGGATTTGACTTTGAGGGGAGGCTCGTGATAAATCCCATTTTGTGCAAAACCAATATGGTCTGATTGCCAATTTACTCTTTTTTTTTTTATCTATTATTTAGTTATCCTATTTTATCCTTTATCCTACCTTAGCTCTACCAAATATCCTATTTTTCTGATAGGTTTATCTTTCAAATCATAGATGTATTACATTATGTAATGATAGAAAATTGATTCAACCTATTCAAATATTCTATTTATTAAAACTATATAGTACGATATAATATAACACAATACAATATGATACATTATTTAACAATATATGTAACAACCATCCAAACAATGTGTCCCTGATCAAAATTATCTTACTATTAGCATTATTCAATATAGAAAGTATTGATTTGTCTAAACTCTAGTTTGGGTTTAAAAAGTCAAAATTGAACAACTTTTTGGTTATAACTATAAGCTAGGCACGACTGTAGAAAAAGAGGAAGAAAGTTGATTACCTTTGTAAAGTGTGGAATTAATATTATATAGTACGATATAATATAACACAATACAATATGATACATTATTTAACAATATATGTAACAACCATCCAAACAATGTGTCCCTGATCAAAATTATCTTACTATTAGCATTATTCAATATAGAAAGTATTGATTTGTCTAAACTCTAGTTTGGGTTTAAAAAGTCAAAATTGAACAACTTTTTGGTTATAACTATAAGCTAGGCACGACTGTAGAAAAAGAGGAAGAAAGTTGATTACCTTTGTAAAGTGTGGAATTAATGTTAAAGAGTAACCTTGTTGTGCCTTGTCAATAGAAACAATAGAACCATGTAGACAAAAAGTATTTTCCTGTTGATATTTTCATATAAAATTAAAATAATATTATGTATGAAAAGTAAAAGACGAACTAAAGCTTATGAATTCTTTACTTTATCACATTTTTATGCTACAATATTATTAGACTTTTCTCGTTCTTCCATCATTTGCAAGATGAAAAATAATTGGACATTCCTTGTCATTTCCTCCCACTAATAGTGGCCACAATTAAACACCATTCATTGAAAACTTATATTATGTATATGAAGAATTATATGAAGTATATTAGTGAAATATTATTATTTTCATGTATATTTATAAAATCTTGAATACCCTTAACGAAATTTCTGATTTCATCATTACCAACTAACCCCAAAAATAAAAGACTTGAGAAGCACGACATCTCATCAAAATTCTAACTTTATAACATACTCTGTAAAAGTAAATTATCAACAAAAGCTTTTATATTCAAACAGAAAAAGCAAAAAGATCAAGAAGCACATACATACATTTTCATCTCCCCAACATCATCTCCCGCAGCTACAATTGTTGAATGAGGAGATGAAGAAGTGAAGTATAAATTTGTCAACTGTTAAAACTTTTAAACTTTTTATAACTATTGTAAATCTTTGGACTCTACTGTTGCATCAAAATGAGAGGAAAAAGTAAAAAAATTGAGAAAATAGACATTGATTAGAATTGTTACATTCGTTGTATTGTTGTGAAAAAGTAGAAGAACTTTACAACAATTAAATTAGTATTCTAATGGTTGCAATAAATACTCAAAGCAATTCAATACGGTAATGAATATTGTAGCAAGAGAATGCAGCTGGTCATGTTTTACTATTAATTATTTTAATATAGAAAATAAATAGAGAAAAAATTGAGAAAATTTGAGGAATTTTTTTTTTTAGGAATGAAGGCCTTAGAAGTATGCCACATCAACATACTTCTAAGTCTCGTTTATATATATACTAGTAAAATGGTCCGTGTTCCGCGCGATACTAAAATTTTATTAAATATGTAAATTTCTTAATTAATATTCAAGTATAAAGAGAGTGTTTAAATTTTTTTCTTTTTAAATAAATGCAATTAAACTAAGATTAATGCTTTAAATTTATTTTATTAGATTATGCAATCAATAATAATTTACACATTATAAATTTTTATTCAATCGTGCATGTAGTTTAACTTTTAAAAAGTCACATACTTAATTATGATAAGTCTAAAAATATATAAAAATCAATCAAAGAGAAGATTTTGAAAGACTTCATAATAAAAACAAATAATCATAAGTCTTTGTAAATAATGTTCTTGAACCTAATTAATTCTTGTCACAAAGAACATTATAATAAAATAAATCTCAGTTCAAGTAAAAGAAACTTATATCAATGTATCCATAAAGTAGGAAAAACTAAAATTACTTTCTTTGAACAATATATTATTGTTTGTGAAAATATGGGCCAAGCATCAACATAAAAAATTTAAGCAACACTCTTTTGTCTTTGGTGACACTATTGCATTTTTCTTGAAAATGATAACAGGATTGTATTATTTTGTCTCTATAATCACCACAACTTGATTAGTTTCTCAATTTTCTCAACATTTTATTTTGTTCATCTTTCTTCTTCATTCCTGCAAGAAGAAATTAAGAATATACTTATACGATATTGTTAGTTACTCTAAAAAGAGCTTTAATGAATTTTTCCGATCTTAAATACCTAAAATTAGAATTTCATTTAATATGAGTAATATGGTAAACTAGCCATGTTATTAATTATTTTTCTTAATCAATGTGCCAAGTTAATTTGGAACGAGTAAAATGGGGCGGAGGAAATAATTAGTATGTGGAGTATTAATTATAGAGTCATTTATTATTACAACATTAAAAAGATAAAGCAAAAATTAGAAAAAAGAGAAAAAAGAAAAATGGGAATGGAAGCCTCTAAGACATGCCACATATGATTGTCTAAGAGTCTCCTTTATATATATATATATATATATATATATATATATATATATATATTTATATATATATTGATGATTAGATTAGATTTAATAATCTTATTTTATCTTTTGTTATCTTTTTACAGTAGTTATACCTCATTTCCTACTTTTCTTGTAGATTTATCCTTATCCTTCAAATAATTAATATGTGAGATTATGTAAAATAATATAATCTCTCCAAATTCATTACATTCATATAATGCTAGTGTATATATAAAATAAATTCTTTGAACAAATTCATTTAGAGATATTATAAAACCCCGCATTTTCGGACTAATCTTTGAACCGTCGTTCTTACGTTTATAAGTTATAATCCAAATGATTTTCATGTGAATATAAGTTTCATGATCTTTACCCTCGTATTTGATGTGCTTTAGAGGTGAAAAATATTCATAAGAATCGCTTAGAACAAAGTTGAGCTTTAGAGCCTTTGATTCGTTCAAAGTTTGGTATTCGATTCTACAAGGGTCTATTTTGAACGTGTATAGCTTTTTATATACATAGAATTTTTCAGCTCAAGACCCACCAAATTGTAGATAATTGAATTAGCTTTCCAACTATACTAATTTCGCCTTAATCCGATACCCAAGTGAAAAGTAATGACATTTTTCGTGAGAGGCAGTAAGTCGACCCGATTGGAACGCGACGCGTCGGTTGTCAATGCTATGATCGACGTGACACGTTGCTTCCCCCAACGCGATAGCCAACGCGATATAGAGCTATTTCACACGTTGTTTCATTTCCTAAAGGGTACTCTAGGATCACTTTGGTCAATTTCCCTCATCCAAATATGTCCATAACACTTAATTTCATCCCCTAAAAGCATTGAATACATTATTATTCATCCTTTTCTCTCTAAGAAAACCCTAACCCCCTCAAGAACACCAAGAACTTCATCAAATTTTCTTCAAGAAAAGCAAGAACCCAAGCTTCCCAATTCAAGAACTTCAAGAAGAGGCTTCAAGAACATCATTAGGAATACAAAGTTCAAGCTTCTACATCAAATTCAAACTATGAAGGTATGTGAGAGTTAATTCATGGGTCCCCTTTCACCCATGGAGCCCAAAAACTCTCTTTTCAATTAAAGAATGAAATTTTATTCTTATTATGGACTTTTGTATGTTCAAGAAAAATTTAGTTTCATGATTTCATAGTGTTTTTAATTCAATTCAGTCCATGTGTGATTTCATGCAAGATGTTGAATTCTCCATGCCATGAATTTGAGTTTTTCATGCTCCATTCAAGTGAATTCCATGATAGATCCTAAATTCATGATTTTTAGCAAGATTTCCATGTTTTAAATTATTGCTTCCCACATGTTTGATGAAATTTCCATTTCATGTTCATTTAATTTTAGGATGAACTCCAAGTTATGAAACTAGTCATGTTATCCTTTTGTTTTTCCATATTTAAGATATTCCCATGTTTAAGTTCATGATCCCCATAAGTTTTATTTTAAGTTAAGAGTATATGTGTTTTCAAGTGAAATGAGCCAATACATATTTTGAATGTTATGACCTTCATATCAAATCTCTAAGTTGTGAATTGATTTGTGTGACCATGATATTTTCACATGCTTGCTCATTCCCATCTACAAGTTTATGATCCCCATGTATTTGATGAAATGCCTAAGAGATGAATGTTGAGCGATGACTACTCATTATGCTTTTGAAATTTTGGTATGCTTTGACTCTTGATGTTATCGAGTCTTGAGGGTTATGAATACCTGAAATTTAGTTGTTTACTTAGTTTTCAGTATCTACAGAATGATTTCAGTTATACCATGAGCAATATCATTCAGTCAGTAATATGGTTAGTTGTGAGTCCAATTAAGCTTAGCTCAGTCTAGTTTCAGTTTCAGTATCAATTTACACATTAATAATTACCTCAGAATTCGTATGTAATGTTATTTTCAGAATACCATGATCTGAGCTTACCAGTTATTAGTTATCAGTGCATGCACCAGTTAATAATCTGTGTCAGTTCAGTTAGAAGTAGGATTTAGCACCGAGCGAACCCAAGGATGGGGGATCACCTGCCAGTTGAGGGTGTGACCCTTAGCAGCAATCCTTGCGTTTCAGAACTACGTAGCTAGCGTAGGTTAGAGATGTTAACCTGCCAGTTGAGGGTTGACACATATCTCACCAGAGCACCTTCCAGTTGAGGGTAATTTTTTAGTTTTTTGGGACTCCATTTTAGTGGATCCACACAGCCAGAGTTAGTACTCGTGACACGATACTGATACCCTTTCAACTGGGGTTACTGGTTGGACCCCGATTAGCTCAGATTAGGACATGTCGGTTAGATGATACCTCCCATAGTCTCAGTTCAGTATTCAGTTTTAGAGTTCAGTTTCAGTTTGCTTGACTAAGTGTACAGACTTTCATACACTTAGTTTTACAGCTTTTAGTCTTTCAGATAATATATTTTCTCAGTACCATAACAGATATACACTTAGTCCTGCATTTTTAGATAATATAGTTTTCATGCATTCCTACTCAATTATCTTATGTTGTTCCGTTAGTCCTTATCTTATATGCACAGTATCCCATAGTTTCAGCCCAGTTATTCAGACTAACTACAGTTCTGTATTACATGATCAGTATTCAGTCATCAGTTATTCAGTGTCCGAATATCAGTAGTCCATATTCATATATCAGTTACTCAGTATATAGGCACTAGTTACCCCCTTTACTTAAAGTTCAATCATTTTGTAACCCAGACATCAGTTATTCAGTTAATCAGATCAGCTCAATACAAGTACATTTGGTCTCGCATGTTCATGTATCCATGTTTTATCGTATCTCAGCTTCAGTTCTACTTATTCTACAAAAGTAAAGATTTTAAGAAACTAAGTGTAGGGATTCACCAACTTATCAGATTATGTTTGGTATTCATGTTTTAAGATATTTCAATTTTTAGTTTATTCCGGCCTATTGATGAGTCTACTTACACTTAGCATGCATGTTTTAAGATTACGTATGAAATTAGTTGCATTTGTAGCCCGCATATGTACAATTTATTTATTTTTCATATGTATTGATTAGTGGTAGTTGGAGGCATGTTCCAGCTATCTATAGTCAGTATAGTAAAGGCTTCAGAGATGTTAGTTAGAGTCAGTTATGTAATTTTAGTTTCTTCTTTCAGATTTATAAGATTGTAAAACTTTATCAATTACATACTATTTCAGATTTTCAGTATGATTATGTTTCCGCACAGAGTTATTTAATGTGTTATAATTCAGTTGCTTAACAGTATATCAGTTCATGAGTCAGCTTGATATAACTTGTGGTTCCTAGCACCGCGTGGCGTCCAGGGTGTACTCCGGGGCGTTACAGATATATAATTCTTTTTTTTTTAGATATTAATATTACTCTATAATATAAAAGTGAATGAGAGCAGCTTAGGGTCGTGCTGCTTGCCGACTGTTCACCTGATTGCTCCGTAATTTTACTATATCATCCCTAAATAATTATTATATTTCATTTAAATATTAAAAAATTAATAATATTTAATAATAAAAAAATAAAATAGACATTTATGACATGTCGGCTTCATCTGCTTAAATCATAATTTTACTATATCAGTTCTAATTAATTATTCTAAGTCAGCTAAGTATTAAAAAAATAATATTAAATTACTTTACTCTATAATCTATAATATAAGAGTGAATGGGAGAGAAGCTCTTGCCGACCTTTCAGTTGTTTGCTTCATGATTTTACTATATTACCCCTAAATAATTATTATAGATCATTTAAATATTAAAAAATTAATAATATTTAATAAAAAAAATAAAATAGACATTTATGACATGTCTGCTTCAGCTTCTTCAACCGTAATTTTATTATATCACCCCTTAATAATTATTATACGTCATTTAAATATTAATTTTTTTATAATATTTAACAATGAAAAAAGTAAAATAGACATTTATAACATATCGACTTCATCTGCTTTAACCGTAATTTTACTATATCACTCCTAATTAATTATTATAAGTCAAGTATTAAAAAATTAATATTAAATTACTTTACTTTTACTCTATAATATGAGAGTGAATGGAGAGCAGCTTAGGGTTGTGCTGCTTGCCGACCGTTCAGCTGCTTGCTCCGTAATTTTACTATATTACTCCTAAATAATTATTATATATTATTTAAATATTAAAAAAAAATATTTAATAAAAAGGGTAAAATAGACATTTATAACATGACTGTTTCAGCTGCTTCATTCGTAATTTTACTATATCACCCCTAATTAATTATTATAAGTCATCTAAGTATTAAAATATTAATATTAAAAAAACTATTATAAAGTCTTCTAAGTATTGAAAAAATTAATAATAATTTATTATAAAAAAATATTTGTGGAAAAAAAATTAAGTGACCTCATATAAAATGTCAAGTTATTATTAAAAAATATGAGGCCACTTAATTTTTTTCCACAAATATTTTCTTATAATAAATTATTATAAAGTCATCTAAGCATTAAAAAATTAATAATATTTATTGTTAAATTTTGTGTAAATATGAAAAGTTAAAGTGGAATTCTCTGAATAACATCATAAAATTTTATAATGTTCAACGTAACGTTTCCACCTCGACTAACCGGCGAACTCTAATGTCGGCGACGGCATAGACGAGCTGGAAGCAGATAAGATCTACCCCTCTCTCTCTCCCTCTCTTTCTCTCTCTCCCCTCAGATCACTCTCCCCAGTTCCTCGTTATCATCTTCCCCACCCTTTCCATTTCTTTTCCCGGCATGACTATCGCCAACAGGTTTAGGTTTCCCGCCGGCTCGACTCGGGTAACGGGGGAGGTATCCATAAGCGGCCAAACAGGTAGATCAGGCGAGTTAGTTCGACATCCATCGACGTCCAGATCCCGGAAAGTCCCTGAAGACGCTCCGGCGAAACTCTGGTGACACTCCGTCGACGTAACTAGCGGCCACGTTCCAGTCGACCTTCTTCTGGCAACCAATTTTAAACATCAAAATTGACGAACCAGCAGCACGCAGGCGTACCGGTGATATCTAAACTTTGATTATTTCGTCACTCCATATTTCGGCACTTCATATAGTTTGACTGTTTTATACTATTTTGTTCTCTGTCTCTCTTTTCTGCGTTTGTTACTTGCTGCTAGTGAGCATAGTTGTGACTGGATTCTTTGCTTAGTGGTGGATATTATTTGTATTGTCTTTACCTGCTTTGACCTTTTCTTGATTATTTTATATATTGTACATGTGCCTTCTATTTCCCGCTGTTACTTTGTTACTGTTATTGTGGGCATTTTCCTGGACTTGTGGATGTGGGCATTGATGGTAGGATAGGGTCATGTCCGAGGGAATTGGGGCGGGGGGCTGTGCTAAGGGTGGGGGAGGGGGGAAGAGTGAGTGTGGGAGTGGGGGCTAGGTCTGGCGTTAGGGGAAGTAGAGGAAGACGTGGTGCTAGAGTGGATAGACTGCGGGTTGGGTCTTGGAATATTGGTACTCTTCAGGGTAAGTCTATTGAGCTGGTGAAGATTCTTAAAAAGAGGAGGATCAATATTGCGTGTGTACAAGAGACTAAGTGGGTAGGGTCAAAAGCTAGAGATGTAGACGGTTACAAGCTTTGGTACTCTGGTAGCGTGAGGCGTAGGAATTGAGTTGGCATCTTAGTAGATGAGGAGCTTAGAGGGCAGGTAGTGGAGGTTAAGAGGATCAGCGATAGGTTGATGACTATTAAGTTGATCATTGAGGGGTCTACCCTGAACGTGTGTAGTGTTTACGCGCCTCAGGTGGGCTTGGATAGGGATGAGAAGACGCGGTTTTGGGAGGCTTTGGATGAGGTGGTGAGAGGAGTGCCTAGTTCCAAGAAGATTGTTGTAGCAGGGGATTTTAATGGGTATATCGGGGCGTTATCGGGAGGCTTTGGCGATGTGCATGGTGGTTTTGGTTTTGGGGAGAGAAATGAAGAGAGAGCTGCTCTGTTGGACTTTGCGAGGTCCTTTGGGTTGGTAGTGGTGAATTTGAGCTTCCCAAAGAAGGACGATCATCTGATCACCTTTTGAAGCGCGATAGCCAAGACCCAAATTGACTTTTTGCTGCTTAGAAAAGGGGATAGGGAGTCGTGTAAGGACTGTAAAGTCATCCCGAGTGAGAATATTTTGACCCAGCATAGGCTCTTGGTGATGGACTTAGGTATTAAGAAAGACAAGAAGAGAAGGGGTGAGGAGGGTAGACCTAGAATTAAGTGGGGCGATTTAACGCCGGCGAATGCGCGGGAGATAGGGGAGAAGATGGAGGGTATGCGGAGGTGGGAGTGTAAGGGGGACGTGGATGGTATGTGGGATACGATGGCTAGGTACATCAAGGAGACTGTTAGTGAGGTGTTGGGTATGTCCAGGGGCCGGGTCGGTCATTATCGGGGGGATTGGTGGTGGAATGAAGAAGTTAAGAAGAAAGTAAAGACTAAGAAGGAGGTGTATGCTAAGTTGGGTGAGAGTAAGGATGAAGATGAGAAGCGGGCTAATAGGGAGGAATACAAGATAGCTAGGAAAGAGGCTAAGTTGGTAGTTACGACAGCTAAGACGGCAGCGTTCGAGAGATTGTATGCGGGGTTAGAAGAGAAAGGAGGGGAAAAAAGGTTGTTTAGGCTTGCAAAGGCTAGGGAGAGGAAGGGTTATGACCTCGACTAGGTGAAGTGTATTAAGGGGGAGGATGTTAGAGTGTTGGTAGAGGATGATCACATTAAGAAGAGATGACAGTCGTACTTTGATAGGTTATTGAATGACGAAGGGGATAGAGATATTGTGTTAGGAGAGCTGGAGCACTCAGAGGACTGTCGTGATTTTAGTTATTGCAGACATTTTAAGGTAGAAGATGTTAAAGAAGCTGTTCGCAGGATGCGTAGGGGTAGGGCAACGGGTCCTGATGAGATTCCTGTGGACTTTTGGAAGTTTTCTGACGAAGTGGGCTTAAGGTGGTTGACTGAATTGTTTAACGACATTTTCAAGTCAGCAAAAATGACCGAGGCTTGGAGATGGAGTACAATGATCCCTCTTTATAAGAAAAAGGGTGACATTTAGAGCTGCAATAACTATAGGGGTATTAAGTTATTGAGCCACACTATGAAGATTTGGGAGAGAGTGGTCGAGTTGAGATTGAGAAGGATAGTGTCTATCTCGGAGAACCAGTTTGGATTTATGCTTGGGCGCTCGACGACGGAGGCGATTCACCTGGTGCGGAGACTGGTGAAGCAGTATAGGGAAAGGAAGAAGGATTTGCACATGGTGTTTATCGACTTAAAGAAGGCGTACAACAAAGTCCCTAGGAAGGTTCTTTGGAGATGTTTGGATATGAGCAAGGTCCCCATGACGTATATCAGAGTAATCAAGAACATGTATGATGGAGCCAAGACTTAGGTGAGGACGACGGGAGGAGACTCAGAGCATTTCCCTGTCGAGACAGGGTTGAACCAGGGATCTAGTCTTAGCCCGTTCTTGTTTGCTTTTGTGATGGATGTGTTGACGCGGAGTATTCAAGGAGAGGTGCCTTGGTGTATGCTTTTTGCAGATGATGTAGTTTTAATTAACGATATGCGGGGGGGGGGGGGGAGTGATAAATTAGAGGTGTGGAGACAGACCCTTGAGTCTAAAGGGTTCAGGTTGAGCAGGAGCAAGACAAAATATTTGGAATACAAGTTTAATGACTTGAGGCAGGAGGACGGGGTGGTAGTAAAGTTGGATTCCCAGGCGGTGTGTAAGAGGGATAGTTTCAAGTATCTTGGGTCCATGATTCAGGAAAATGATGAGATTGATGATGATGTATCCCACCAGATTGGGGCGGGATGGATGAAGTGGAAGCTCGCCTCGGGGGTGTTGTGTGATAAGAAGGTACCACCTAAGCTTAAAGGCAAATTCTACAGGGTGGAAGTCCATCCGTCCATGTTGTACGGAGCGGAATGTTGGCCAGTCAAGAACTCTCACATTCAAAAATTGAAGGTGGTGAAAATGCGGATGTTGCGTTGGATGTGTGGGCTTACTAGGGGTGACAGAGTTCGAAATGAGACTATTCGGAAAAAGGTTGGAGTGGCTTCAGTGGAGGACAAGATGTGACAAACCCGTTTGATATGATTCGGACATATGAAGAGGAGGGGCACGAATGCCCCGGTTCGTAGGTGTGAGAAGCTTTCTTTGGATGGTTTCAGGCGGGGTAGGGGTTGGCCGAAGAAATACTAGAGAGAGGTTATTAGGCGGGACATGGAGCAGTTACAGCTCACAGAGGACATGAACCTAGATAGGAAGATCTGGAGGACGTGGATTAGGATATAAGACTAGTGCCATTTTGGGTCGCTGGGGTAGGGCATTACTTGGTAAGGTATTATTCTTGCTATGACACCTTGTTGCATGCTTTATTACGAGTTTGTTTGTTGCTCTTTGATTATTATTCCTTGTGGGTGGCATAGGTATGTACTGTCATCTTGTTCCATGCTTTATTAAGGATTTGTGTATTATTCCGTGTCTTGAGTCGGGAGTCTATCGAAAACAACCTTTCTACTTCTCTGGAGGTAGTGGTATGGACTGCGTACATCTTACCCCCTGACCCCACTATGTGGGAATATACTGGGTTTGTTGTTGTTGTTGTTGTTGTTGTTATTGTTAAATTACCTTGACTTGTTCTATGAGGCCCACTTAATTTTTTCCACCGTGAATGGAAGAGTAGCTTAGGGTCGTGCTGCTTGCTGACTGTTCAGCTGCTTGCTCCGTGATTTTACTATATTACCCCTAAATAATTATTATATGTCATTTAAGTATTAAATTTTTTTAATAATATTTAATAAATAAAGTAAAATAGACATTTGTGACATGTCTGCTTCAGCTGCTTCAACCGTAATTTTACGATATCATCCCTAATTAGTTATTATAAGTCATCTAAGAATCAAAAAAATTAATATTAAAAAACTATTATAAAGTTTTCTAAGCATTGAAAAGATTAATAATATTTATTATTAAATTAACTTGACGTCTTATATGAGGCCAGTTAATTTTTTTCACAAATATTTTTTATAATAAATTATTATAAAGTCATTTAAGTATTAAAAAATTAATAATATTTATTGTTAAATTACCTTGACGTCTTATATGAGGTCCACTTAATTTTTTTCATATTCTTTTTATAATATATTTGTTATATCACTTCTAATTAATTATTATGGATCATTTAATACATGTCTGTTTCGCTGCTTCAATCATGATTTTATTATATCACCAATAATTAATTATTATGTCATCTAACAATTGTGCCACTTAAATTGGAATAGAAGAAATAGTATTATCAATCACGATCATTAAAAAGTTAAACTATTTTAAAAAAATATAATTGAGTATCAATGCCACAAAAATTTGGACTAGGAGAGTAAGATATAGTATTGTTTAAAAATTACATAAAAAGTATTATAAATTACAATAGTTAACAGCTTAAAATATCTGAAAAATAATTTAACTTGTTATATATTTTTTAAAAAATATGTAAAAAGATATTATAAATCACAATAATTAACAACTTTAATAATTTAAAGGTCAATCTGCTTGCTTTGGCACAACTTCATTGGTCTTTTCTCTTGCCTTCATTTTTTCATCCATTTTAATTTATTTGTCTTTTTTTTTTAATTTGTTATATATTTCAAAAAAATTCAAAAAAAAATCTTGTAAATCATAATAATTAATAACTTAAAAAAATTTAAAATATATAAAATATTTGTCTGACTGTCGAAATTATATCAATACACTTAAATTGAATTGCAATATTTAACAACTTAAAATATCTTTAAAAAAATAAGTTGTTATATATTCCAAAAAAATACGTAAATAATACTTTAGATCACAATAATTAACAACTTAATTTTTTTAAAAAATTTTAAACATTGGTTGTCTCTCGGAATTATCGGTGCCGCTTAAATTAGAATAGTTAAAAGTATAATTGACTATCAATTGCACAAAAGTTTGGACTAAAAGAGTAATATGTATTCTTTGAAAATTACATAAAAATTATTATAAATTACAATTGATAACAACTTAAAATATCTAAAAAAAAAGTTTAATCTGTTATATATTTAAAAAAATTATAGAAAAATACGATAAATCATAATAATTAACAACCTAAAATTTTTTATAAGATATAAAATATTTGATCGACTCTCAAAATCATATTAGTGCCACTTAAATTGAAATACAAAAAAGGTATTATAAATCTCAACAATTAAAAACTTAAATTATTTTGAAAATATTATTGACTGTCAATGTCACAAAAGTTTGAACAAGAAGAGTAACATGTATTATTTGAAAATCTCTATTATATTAAAAGTGTGAAGGCCCTTATAACTGACATTTGCCCGTTTTTTCCTTCATTAAAAGTCTCCACTTTAAACAAAATCATCCTTTTCCCTTTTATGATATTAAATATTAATTTAAATTGCAAAATCCTATATTACATAGTTATTTACATTACAAAGTCCTATTCTATTTCAGGTAGGTAACTTTCTACAAATTATTTTCTTAAATTAAATACCTCAATTAAAATACCTTATATTACTTTTTTTTTTCTCACGTTCATAAACATAACGATGGAGACGACTCCTATGAGGAAAAAGAAAAAGAATAAGCTAAATTAAAGAAATCAATTCTTCAAAAATTGACTTGCACTTCGTTTTCTCATGAAAACAATATGACAATGAGTTTACACTGTACAACTGCTTTCTTTTGACGGCGATTTTCGTTTTGTTTGTGCAACGTGTAGTGATCTCAAACAAATATGTGTTTATGTTAATTTTTGTTAAATGAATTTTGTTATTTGATTATTATTATTATTATTATTATTATTATTTTGAGTTGAGGATCTATCAGACATAATCTTTTAGTCCATTAAAGAAATAGTAGTTGAATAAAGGTAAGTTCTACGTGTACATATATTGTTATTATTATTAATGTTGGCGTCGCAGATATCATATGTACTTATAAGTTGCTATAATGGCTAAGGTTTTACTTGGACATCACATGCGCAATCATCAATATTGAAAAGGTAGGCATTCATGATATGATATTTTTTGTTGTATTTTCATTTAATTCTGAATATTGGATTTTCTTTTAACAAAAACGGATGAGAGAAAAAATATGTCGAAAAAATGTGTGTGTTGTTTGAAATTGAGTTATTCTTCTATAAAATTATTTCTTCTTCAATTTTCAATTTTCAATTTTGATGTTGTTTGTATTATTGTAGTCAAAAGAAAGTGAAGACAAAAGTACCTTAACTTTTTCCTCTTTTTTTCGGTTTGAATCTATGATAGATGATTTAGTATTAAATTTTATGTTTTTTTAGTGCTGGAGTTCCTCTTAAATTTTGTTTTTATTGTAGTAAAAAGAAAGTGAAGACAAAAGTAAGTAAAGTCACTTTTTTCTTTTTGCAATAGCTTTATTAAGGTATCGTCTTTTTAGTACTATTTTGATATCTCGATTAGTGTATTGTTTTGTTGATATATTGATTATCATATTATTTTATTGTGGTACATTGGTGCTATATGAATGTTCCATTGAACTTGGGTTCAATCAAGATAGGTCAAATTAAATCAATTCTAAAATAAAGATCATCGGATAAAGAAAAATTGAGGTAAGCAGCCACCTACTTTGAGAGTAATGTATCAATTTAATTTCCTTGACTATTATATTTAAGATTTTTATGGAGTACATATCGAGAATAGTAAAAAGATCTCCACCTTTGTATCAGATTTCATGTCAAAGCGCACTATTATTTCTTAAACCCACTTTCACTTCGACTTTTTGTCATCATAAGCAAAGATTTATTTTTAACAAAGTAATTTCTTTTGTTAGTTGAAGTTGATCGTTGGTGGGTTTTGGTTTTGATGAATTCAATTGATCCAAGTTTTTTTTTTTGTTGAGAAGTTCAGTATTCTTTCAAATTGAGTTATTAATGAGTTTAATCAAACCTATTTAACTAGCGTATTAGGGCTAAATCTTTTCAAAGCATGTCTGAAAAATTTTAGTTCGCGAAGATTTATGTTTTTTTTTGTTCTTCGTCTGATAATATAATTGAATACTTTGTTTTTTCCCTCAAATTGTCAATTTTATTTTCAGTGCTTTGTTTATACATAGAAGCATTATGGGTTCTTTATCAATAAAAGTTTTTCTCTAAATTCAGGTAACCATTATATATGTTTCTATCGTCTTATAACGCCTTTTTTTCTTAGTGATTTTGTCTTGCCTGAAGGAGAGTCTTGGAGTAACTGGTAAAGTTGTTTCTATGTGACAAAGAGGTCATGAATTCAAGTCTTGGAAACAAACTCCGACAAAAATGCAAGGTAAGGTTGCGTACAATACACCCTTGTGGTGGGATTTTTTTTCGAACACCGCACATAGTGGTAGCTTTAGTACACTGGACTGTCCTTTTTTTTTTTTGTCTTGCCTACGCATTGTACTACTTGCATGAAAATGTGATTATAAAGGTCTATTTTGAAAGTTCCATACTTTTTTTCTGTAGGAGTTTTTTTTTTTTTCTGAATGCTGAAGGTGACCAAATAGTGATTAGATTTGTTATGTTATATCGAACGGACATGATGTTGATTCATCTTACCGAATATGGCCTTTGATAGAAGGTTATAGAGTACTTTAATCAGATTTAGGTAAAGGTTTATTAGATAGTTAAGCTAGCATTGTGTTTTGTCTTTTGTTCTATATTACTACTACTATTAACATTATTATTGTTTGGATGATTCGTATGTGTGCAAATACAAAGCTATATTGACTTTATATTGTCAATCTCCCATCCTTTGCTTTCTGTTGAATGTTTAGTTTGGTTGATCTGTTTAAATTATGTATTAGGTGTATCTCTGTGAACATATATATGCATTGTTAACTATTAGTTTCTGCATGTAAATTTTATGTGCAGAGTTTTAGAAGGGTAATTGTGCTGATATTTCAATTATTTATATTATTTTGTTGTAGTTCAGGTGATAGATGAATATTTGGTTGGGCTCTGTAGCGGTTAGGTTTAGTCGTATTATTTTAATATTTCGATTATTGTATTATTTTGTTGTAGTTTTTCTTCTATTATTATATATTATTTGTTTTGCTTAATACATGCGATAGATGAATTTTCGATCGGATTTTTGCCTAAAGTTTATGTTTAATGCTATTATTATGATATCTCAAATCTCGATTATGTTTTATTTTGTTGTAGTTTATTAGTGATGTATGAGTATTCAATTAGAATTGGAGACAATCAACACAGGCCAAACTAAATCAATTATAATGTGAAAATTCTTGGATAAAAAAGTTTGAATTGAGGTAGGCAAGAAGGTACGTTATATTTGTTGTTAATCCACCAAAGATAGAATGTAATTCATAGGAAATAGCACGCAAAGACAAACTTGAAAATAATAATTAAAGAATATTGAAATCTTAGAAAATTGAGTGGAACTATAATGCTTTTGGATTTCTTTCTTTGTTTTGCATGAAAGTTTCTCAAGTCTAAAGTTAGCCACAATTCCTCCTTATTTCTCATTATAATACTCTATTGATGACTGTCTAAAATTTCAGAAATTATATAAAAAATATACTATTAATTAATTATAGTTTTTTTTGTTATGAAGTTTTGCGAGATGATTTTTATATTTATATAGGAGGTGCTAATTAATTGATGCAACACACATATACTAACATAAAAAAAATATGTACTTTTGTCATTTAAATCATAAATTTAATGTTTCATATATTGCGACTTCAACTGTAATTTATTCGTTTTTGTATTCAAGTCATTCACCATAGAGACATCAAAGGTAGTTGACTTATCCATATTAATTAGTAGAACTATAGTACCCTAAAAGACGCAGTGAAAAATTTCCAGACAATTTTAAAAGATCATATTATCTCCATTTTAATTTGTTTGTCTAATTTTGACCAAGCACCCCTAACATACTAATGATTTATATCTAAATTGCCCTCAATTTTGATAAAAATATAGAATTTCGAGAATAAAAATAACACTTCATAAAATAAAGTGCTTCTAGAAGTAGGAAAGAAATATAATGACTAAGTTCTTCTTTAATTTAACTAATTTTTTTATCTTCAAAATTTTACATTATCTTTTTAAAAATTCCGTACTTAATAAAATGACTTACTGACTTACACACGAGAATTTATTTTGTAAATATGTTTATTTTGAATTAATGCTTGATACACTTATAAAATGACTTACACACGAGAATTTATTTTGTATATATATTTATTTTAAATTAATGCTTAATACACGTGCAACGCATGTATTCTAAACTAGTTATATAAAAAGTGTTATAACCTACGATAGTTAATAACTTCTAAATTTTATTTGTATCACGACAAAAAATAACATATATCACGGCCCCGACATCTAGCTTATCAATAGGCACCAACCAAACGATCCAATAGTTTGTGCCAATAATTAATAAAACTGTTATTATTTTGTATGGTAAAATTCGATCCTTGACGTTGTCCTTTTCTCCTATCAATTTTTCTGCAACAATTTGAAAATTTTAAAAAAGAAAAAGTATTACTCCCTCCAATCCACTTTATATGTTGTTTTTACAGAAATAGTTGTTATATTTTAAAACATTAAGATGTAATTAACTACCAGTTTCCATCTTTACCTTTACTGAATTGGTAATCAGATAGATAATGTGATAAAAAAAAAGAATAATATTAAATAAAGATAAAAAATAAATAGGAAAATTTAATTAAATTATCTTTTTAATTAATATATTTTTATAAAATTTAAAAAAAAAACACGACAAGTAAAATAAATCAGAGAGGAATCAGATTGCATAATGTAAACTCAAAGCTCGTGCTTGGATTTAATCGACGTGTATTTTCTCCTTTCAATAAATTGAACCTTTAGAGAAGAAGAAAAAAGAAAAAAGATATACCTTCTTTCTTTTGGTTAAAAAAAAATATAACTTTTCATTTTCTAATATGAACAAACCGTGACAAAATTTATGGCTTGTTAATCTTATTTTTCTGTAAATGTTCATTTGAAATCCTGATATATTTTTTCGTTTTAAATTAGTTGATCCTTATTAAATTAATATTCTTTTTTTAAAAAATACTTATTACTTCTTTCGTCCCAAATTACTTAACATCAAACTCTCAGACTTAAGAGGAGAAAATTACACGAATCAAATTCTCACCAATAAAAAAAACAAAATTATACAGCTATATATAAGTGTTGGACAATAAAATTCTCGAGACCGAAAATAATAATCGAGACAAGAAAATATTGCAACAATCGATTTATTGATTTCAATAAGTGAGTGTTACAATCTCTATGATTCCTCTGATACACCTTTTCAACTATAAATTCAAGAGCTTAAAACTTGATCTTGAATTCGAACTTGAATTGATGGACTTGATCTTGACTTGTGCTTGAATTCAAGAACTTTTAAGCTTGTTCTTGAATATTGCGGTCTTGATCTTGAACTTTAATGAACTTGATTTGAATGCTTGAGCTTTTTAGAGAAATTGTGACGTTTTATCCACGAGCTTTCTCTTGCTACTTGTTAGAGTTCTGCGGGTCCTTCAATGAATTATGAGACCCCTATTTATAGTTGTGGGAAGAGAAGAGTCATGATGAATATAGACTTCCTTTGACCAATCAGATTTAAGTGATATGTCACCTATTATGGACTTTGATTTCATGGGCCTGCTGCATCATTTTGACATGTGGCACGGTCCTATTGGATCCTTCCCTTGACTTGGCATGCCACGTCATTTGACACTTGACGCTTATTTGGGCCTCTAGAATATGACTATATCCTGGACTTAGCAAAGTGGGCTCCTCATTTTGTAGCCCAAATTAATGGACTAGTCCAATAAAGATAGAACTTTATTTAAATCCATACATGTTTGGATTTAAATAATTACTCCAATTATATTAATCCGCAATATTTATTCGGGACTAATATATTTTGAATTTAATATAATCCAAATTTCGTACGGATTTAAATTTAATAAAATTTCGTTATCCACACAATGCCCCCTACTTCAAGAATTGTCGAAATCTTTTGAAGACTAGGCTCGAAGTATAACATAATATTTTTTAATTACACAAATTTATGTGCAAATAAAATTAAGATGAACCATAGAATAAACATGTAGGACATACAAAATCTTTTGCCATATATTATCTTGATTCACTTCCAAATAAACAAAAACAAAACATAACTTATGTTTTCCTTTTCCCTTTTGGCATTCACTGCCACCATCTTTCTTTTTTCTTTTTAGGATGGACTTAAGTGAAGGCTTCTTTAGCTTTCACGTGGGACCCATGACTCTCCCCCCCCCCCTTTTTTTTCTCTTTTTAATCCAAATTCATAAAATAATATGCCAAATTTGATTGCCTTAAGAATTAGTACCTGCCACTTTTTACTTAACCATATTCGGATAGAATTAAACCTTTACTCAGTACCATCTTTTTTAATTCTATAAATACCCATAGTCTGTCAACATGATAGAACACTAATCTGCAAGTGTCCTGGAAAACACCCTGTTCCGAGCTTCAGGAATTTTGAGGTAATTTTTTTTTTTTTTTTTTTTTTTATGTCTTTTCTTTTCTTTTCTTTTCTTTTCTTTTCTTTTCTTTTCTTTTCTTTTCTTTTCTTTTCTTTTCTTTTCTTTTCTTTTCTCTCTTTTTATAGGGTTGAAGCAAATAGCAATATACAATAATTGCTTAAAGACGGTGGATGCCGGCTTAAGGTGTGCGAGGCTTCATCACCTCAAGACTCGACCAATTTTGATTAAAGACGGTGAACGTCGACTTAAGGTGTGTGAGGCTGCGTCACCTCAAGACCCGACCAATTTTGATCAAAGACGGAGGACGTCGGCTTAAGGTGTGCGAGACTTCGTCACCTCAAGATCCGAACAATTTTGATTAAAGATGGTGGACGTCGGCTTAAGGTGTGCGAGGCTTCGTCTCCTCAAGACCCGACCAATTTAAAGACGGTGGACGTCGGCTTAAGGTGTACGAGGCTTCGTCACCTCAAGACCCGATCGATTTTGCTTGAAGATGCAATGATCTTCTTTAAGTATGGGGCCCTTTCAATGGTTAGCTTAAGGAGCGAGAATTTAACTTAACCTCCGTCACCTTAAGACTTGACCAATTCGGCTTCAAGTATACATGACTATATTTTACCAAAGCCAAGACATGGAGGTATCTTTTCTCTAAATCTTGACTCTGTGTTTGACCAAGATTCTTTTGCTTATGCAGCTTGTAGAGATGGTTCACTTTAGAGACTACAAATCCCCATCCTCTAAAAACAAGTATCTTTTAATCGAGGCTGATGATGACACGGTTTTAACTAGGTTATTGACTGAAACTCCAACCACAGACAAGTATGCAGACCCGTGGCCTCCCTTGCAAAATTCTCTCCATATGTCAGATTGGACTTTGGAACATGATATTGGTGCTAATCGATTGATTAAAGTATGTACTCTTCGGACTCCTAACCAACGCCAATTGAATATTGCAAGCACCCTTTCTTGCTTATGTCGTCGAATACTCAAAGGATATATACGTTGGGGAAACACTATGGAGGTAACTGGTGAATATCGTCATACTCAAGGATATTGGGAATGGGCTGAGGACATCTTGGCAGGAAGTGCATAAACCTTGAAGGCAGCAAAAATATATGATGCCGTTTATGCTTCACTGTTTACATATGATCGAAACTCGAACATATTACAGGAATTCCTTGAGGCTTGGTGTCCAACTACTAATACATTGCTTACTTCAGCTGGAGAGCTATCCATATCCCTTTGGGACTTATACAAGATTGAAGGCCTGCCAATCAGAGGTCTTCCTTATGAAGAAGTAGTGCCTAAAGCAATGGAGCTTACAGGTGTTGGTGAAAAGCATGAGAGATTTATCCCTTGTTCTTGTGAATTCTTGTTTGTAGCTTTCCAACATCTTCAAAAAGGAGAAGCTTCTAATCTGAGAGTTCCTCTAAGCAAGTGGATAAAGTTTTGGTGTAATAGGATATTAAGATACGAGTCAGCTCCACTGAGGAAAGAGAAAAAATCTGCTCGTTTGAAGTCAACCCATAACCCAACTGGGACTATTCCGAAAGCAGCGAAATGGTTAAGTTCAGATGATGCTACGTTTTCCAAACTTGGATTGAAGTATGAACATAGGATCGACACATATTTGGCAGCATTTCTACCATGTTGGTTGTGCACCTTTGTATTTCCCTCTAAGGATGGACATTTCATTCTCCCAGGAACTTTTAAAGTTGCAGCTATGATGGCAGATAAGTAAACTTTCAGTCTTGCAGTTCCAGTCCTATCAAATATTTATAATGGTCTTAACAGATTCTATAAATCTCCGCAACTTGAGCAACTCAAAGTATTTTTTCTTATCCATTATGTGTATGGTTGGCTTGCTTACTATTTTAAGACGCATTTTCCACTTTCCAATGGACTATCTATTCCGTTGATGACGGCATATTCTGGCGAAGGCGGAGCAAGATACTTTGATAGAGAGCTTGCCAGAAAGCGCATCCATAAAGGAGATAGTGTTGTCTGGACTTCCACTATGCTAAGCAAGTTCGATCCTTGTTATTTTGTGGATGGTGATAAGGATGACGAATCAGAGACAAACTACTTCATAAGCCTCTATTTCAACCTCCCCCCTTTTAAATATGGAGGTTCATTCATACTTGAGCCATACAGTCCACACCGGTTTAGCCGCCAGTTTGGGTTTTATCAAGGCCTTCCCGAAACTTTGGAAGATGATATCCGCAGTGCTTCACTAGATAAAGGACTTAGATTTTATTGAATTTGTGTATCGCATGGTTCTATGTCAAAAGCAACCTTTCCTAAAGCCATATCCAACGCGCGAAGACATTCATCCACGCAGTATAAATCTTGGTGGGACAAAGTTCATGGAAACTTTCTCGAAGTTAACCTGCAATCTTTGGTGACTGCCGTAGGTCCTATTATCAATACTCCTCAAGAACATGGTGAAGAGGTCCCAACTGTGGTTACGCTACCTGTTTTGAAATCTAAGGTCAAGGGATCCCTACATACAACAACTCAGAAAGAGGAGTCTCCTGTCCTGGATCAACAGGCTTTCAATAAACGACCATCTCACGATGAGAGCGAGAGTAGTCATGGAGATCATTGCTGGAAGAAGGTAAAACTATCCTTAGCAAAGAAAGGTGATTCTAATACCCGTGTGGAGATTCTTGCTAGTTCATCGAAGACTCTACCAGCTATCGAGAAGGTAATGAGAATTCTTCTACCATTTCATAGTATATGCATTGCCTTTATATACTCATCATATTATGTTTTTCTTTGTAGGCGCGGCCAGACAATGTCCAAATTTTGGAAGATCATTATCAAAGTAAGTCTGTAGTAAATTCAAAGCAAATGTGGAGTCAAACTTTTCCCGACAACCATCAGTAACCATGTCTGTTTTTTATGGCAAGAAGGTCGTTTCAGAGCTTAAAAAGGAATTTATCATGTCTGTTTTCCCTCTTGCAGGATTTATTGGGTCTTTCTTTGGGATGGAGGCTTCTTATGGCCAAGCACGATCCGCCTTTGTTGATAAGACCACGACAATTAAAGAGTCAGATCCATATTTAAAAGCCAAAGAGCATCTTGTGCTTGTACTAAGGGAGAGGGATGAGAAATTTGAGGACGTTTCTGCCGCATGCACATCTCTTGAGAAGGCGAGAAAGAAGGTAAAGAAGTTGAAAGCTTGCCGAGATGCTGCTAAGCAAGAAGTTGCAGAGATGGAATCCAAAGTTTCAGCTGCTGAAGAAGAGTTTTCCAAGTGTTCTGATGTATCCCTTGCCACGGCAAAAGCCTCAAAGGTCGTGGAGAAGAAGAAACAAGTCTTAGAGGCTGCTTTACAAGATTTAGTCAATTATAAGCTATACTTAGACTAGCTTTAGGAGATGTTTTCCTTCAAACCTTTTTGTTACTTTCTCTTACCCTTTTTATTGAGTAGTCGAATCTATTAGTTATAATGGCAACTCTTTTTCTTTATATTGCACATTTATTTTAATATTTCTTTTGAATTTCAACCCCAAGAATTGCTTGCTTATTTTGATGCATTGATGTTATCATATTAAACTCTGGCTTTTCTCCCCCATACTTCTTACTCATTGGCTTCATATCTTTGTCTTACAGCCGAGTTGGACTTGTAACTTCAATTTGAAAGCCTTTTTTAACTTTATAATTGATAATTGAACATGTGGTGAATCTATGTCTCAACTGTAAGCTTCGGGTATTCCAAATCCTATTGAAAGAGCTTCTTTTCCTTTTGAAGTATTGCCCCCATTAAGCCACAAGTATTTGACATAATTCCAAAACTCAGTTGAGGTGTATGCAGACTTGACTTTCATACGACGGATTAAGCAGGGACACGTATTTTTTTTGACACTCATGTAACTGAACTCAGAATGAAATTCCTAGCACCTACGTACCTCAGTGACGAGGATCAAGTCACAACGTAGTTCTGGGTGAGTGTTTTCTTTTTTTGTGTGTATCCTAAGTTTTGCCTAGGCCACCTCTTTCGAGGTTTTCAACCTAGCGGACATTTATTTGATTTTTTTTTAGCCGTTCACAGTTTATACTCTTGCGGGCCAGGAGTATACATGCAATTTATACTCGTGCCTTAAGGAGTGTCATCTTCCTTTAAGGATAGTACTTTTTCAAGAACTTGGCGTTGATGAGGCCCACCCTCACACCATCTACATCGACAAGCTTGTAAGCACCATTTGAATATGCCTTTTGCATGACATATGGTCCATCCCACTTTGGGGTGAATTTTCCTCCAGACTTATGAGAAGTGACAATGGGCCTTCTTATTTCAAGAACTTGATCTCCAACTTGGAAACACCTCAAGCGAACCCTTTTGTTGAAAGAATGAGATAACCGGGATTGATAGCATTCAAGATTTTGTTGAGCCTCCAGATTCTTCTCATCAAGAGCTTCTACCTCCGCAAGACGTAACTTCGTATTTTCTTCATCGATGAGCCCTTCTTGAATAGCCAGTCTCAAAGAAGATATTTGACGCTCAAGTGGCAGGACTGCTTCAACTTCAAAAGCAAGTGAGTATGGGTTTGCTTTCGTTGGTGTACGATAAGTTGTTCTATACACCCACAAAGCTTCTTCCATCCGCTCATGCCAGTCTCGTTTGGATTTGGAGATGACTTTCTTCAACAAGTTGCATAAAGTCTTATTAAATGCTTCGTCTAGACCATTGGTGGCAGCATGGTACATAGAAGACTTGCGCTGCTTGAAACCAAAGAGATCACAAATCTTATTCATCAGTTTGTTATCAACCGACTTGCCATTGTCAGTTATTATATATTGAGGGATTCCAAAGCGGTAGACGATATTTACTCGGATGAAGTTCGCAACATTTTCTTTCTTTACTTCCTTAAGAGAAATAGCTTCGGCCCACTTCGAGAAGTAATCTGTTGCGGCAAGATGTATAAGTGTCCACCAGAAGACTTTGGTAGTGGACCAACAACATCCATTCCCCAAGCATTGAATGGCCAAGACGCTACAGTTGGATGTAGTACTTCTGGGGGTTGATGTATGAAGTTTGCATGGAATTGGCAAGCTTTGCATCTTCTAGCATAGTCCAAGCAATCTTTCACCATCGTTGGCCAATAATATCCCATCCTTTTATTGTGAAAATGGAGCTTCGGTCTAGACTGATGTGATCCACAAACTCCCGAGTGCGCTTCTTGCAAAGCTTGAATTACTTCTTCCTTCCCAAACACCGTAAGAGTACTCCTTCAAATGATCTTTTGTACAGTGTGTATTTGTAGTAAAAGAAGCGAGGCGCACGACGACGAATGTCAGTCTTTCTCCTTGGATCTTCTGGAAGTATCCCATAATATAAGTAATCAATGATAGGTTGTTGCCAATCTTCTTTTACAGTTTCAGACACAGAAACGAGGTATTCAACCTTATTTTCTACATCCTCATCTGACGGCGGCACTACCCATTCTTGACGGACAGTAACTTGGGTCTGATTTGGAAGAGTTAGGGTTGAGACCAAAGCAGCTAGGGCATCAACTTGCTTATTTTCTCTCCTTGGCACATGTTGGAGGGTTACTCCTTCAAGCCATCCCATCAACTTTTGTGCATATTCATGATATGGTCTTAACTCAGGCTTTTGGACTTCATAGCTTCCCAACAGTTGCTTTATCACCAATTGGGAGTCGCCAAAAACTTGTAATTACAGTTGCTTCATGTCAACAACCATATCTAATCCGAGTATGAGCGCTTGATACTCAATAATATTATTGGAGCAACGATTTATCAACGTAAAAGAGTAGGGGATGACCTCTTCTTATGGAGTGACAAACACTACGCCAACACTAGCTCCATCTCGATGTGCAGCACCATCAAAGTACATCTTCCATGGGGATCTAACTTCAACAGCCATTGCATCTTCATCAGGGAGTTCATCGCTCATCTCCCAGTCATCAGGTATTGGGTGATCTGCCAAGAAGTCAGCCAATGCTTGTCCTTTTACAGCTTTTTAGGGAGCGTACACAATCTTAAACTGTTGAAATTGAAGGTACCACCTTGCAGGTCGGTCACTTAAGACTGGTTTTGACATCACAAATTGATGGGATTTGCCATAGACACGAGACGGATAACATGAGCTTGGAAGTAGTGTTTCATCTTTTGGATAGAGAAAGCCAATGCGAAACATAACTTTTCAATTGGAGAATACTTCAGCTCATTTGGTGTCATCATTCTGCTCAGATAATAAAGTGAGTTTTCTTTGCCTTCACTATTTTCTTGAGCCAGTAGTGCTCCAACTGACCTCTCTTGTGCCGCGATATAGAGTATCAATGGTTTCCCAGGTATGGGTGCCGCAAGAATTGGTGGCTTCATTAAGTATGATTTGATACTCTCAAAGGCATTACTACAAGCTTGGTCCTATTCGAAGGGAGTGTCCTTTTTCATGAGATGACTAAATGGTTGACATTTTCCAGCCAGGTTTGAGATGAACCTTCTTAAATATGCTAGCCTTTCTTGAAGGCTTTTTAACTCATGAATATTTTGAGGCTCAGGCATCTTCAAAATTGCATCGACCTTGTCTTGATCAATTTCAATTCTTCGGTGTCATACAATGAAGCCAAGAAACTTTCCAGAAGTAACTCCAAAGGCACACTTCAATGGATTCATCCTAAGTTGATATCTTCGAAGTAACTCGAATACCATTCTTAGGTCTTTTAAGTGGTCGTCTTTCTTTCTTGACTTCACCACTAGATCATCTACATAGCATTCAACATTTTTATGGAGTAGGCCATCAAAGATGTTCTGCATAGCCCTTTGATAAGTGGCACCAGCGTTCTTCAAACCAAAAGGCATCACCTTGTAGCAATAAATACCTTTGGACGTACGAAATGCAGTGAGTTCTTCATCCTTTGGCGCCACACAGATTTGATTGTAGCTGGATGAACCATACATGAAGGACATTGCCTCATAACCAGTGGTGGCATCAATCATCAACTCTGGTATAGGGATTGGAAAGTCATCCTTAGGGCAGGCGTTGTTGAGATCCCGAAAGTCAACACAAACTCGAATTTTGCCATTCTTCTTTCGTACTGGAACAATACTTGAAATCTATTTGGGATATTTGACTTCACGAATAAAACCCACTTCAATGAGTTTGTTAACTTCATTTTCAATTAATGGAACCAACTCCGGCCTAAAGTGCCTTTGAGCTTGCTTAACAGGACGAGCACCGTTCTTGACCGCCAACTGATGGACTGCTACTTTCGGATCTAAGCCAGGAATTTTCTTATAGAACCAAGTGAAGACATCCATATATTCTTTTAGTATGTCCATATAAGAGACTTCCTCCTCTACTCCTAGAAACACACTCAGGTAAGTTAGTCTTGGGTCTTCATTAGTTCCAAGATTAACTTCCTTCAGGGGATCTATTGTGGCTTTTACTCCATTTTCAAGTTGTGATGGAGCATATCCAATATCTTCCTCCTCTGGAGGATCACCATCGTTGATGGATATGTGGTGACACCAGAAAACGTCTTTCATATCTTCATCAACCTTCATTTCAGATGAGGCCTTATTCTCATTTTGGGTCGTAACATGATATGAGGAGCCAACACTCTCTTCATCTTCTTTTCGTTGCTTGGTATAAACCACAGTATGCATTTTTTATTTTAGCACCTCATTGCATGAAACTACCAGTTTCGTCTGTCGCTTTCGAAATCCTTTTGTATTTTAAGTGAAGAGTGCATCATCGTGCTTTGACGACTCCTCTTACACTTGTTGTTTTTCTTCTTATTTAGAGGTCCCAACCTTTCAAGCACAGAAGTTCTTGCAGTTGACCCTCCAAGTCGGTCAAATACAGAGGGTCTTTTATTAGCAGCAGTGGATTCTTCTTCCACGGTAATATAATTACTGACTGTCTTTCTTATGGAGATGCAAATTGGAGGTGACTGCGTGTATCCTAGGCCTTCACGTGCCTTCCTAGTTGTACCCTCCGATGGAAGTTTGCCCAACCTTGATAGCTCATTAGGATTGTATCCAGCCTTCACAAATAGCTTATATGAATTTGGGTCAAAGCCTTCTTTCGTACGCTTCGCGGGGAGTGTCATATCTTGTGGTGGATTTTGAGCCACAACCTCTTCAAGAAGTCTTGAGGATGAATTTATTGCATCAATCTTCCTGATAGGTAAAGTTAGCCCCTTCAGCACATTATCTTGGGAATTCGATGGGTGATCTTTTTCTTTCCTTACCTTTGGTACGTAACGAAGAATTGGAGTTGCCTTCTTTTTCGTAGAAGCAACACCTTTTTTATTTGAAGTGGAGAGAGGCTTCTTGGTGGTGACTTTTTCGACAGTCACCATGACCTTCTTAGATGCAAGATTGTCACACTTGATCTTGGTGACATCTTCAACCCTTTTCTCATCCACAATATGCTTCTTTAAGTAAAATTTTGCATCGGCAAAATATGACTCAGCTTCAGTGAATGGCTTGTCATCGGCAACTATCTTTCTTTCCACTCCGCCTTCAAGGTACTTTAAGCATTGATAGTAAGAGGACGAGATAATTTTGTTCCCATGTACCTAAGGCCTACCAAGCAACATATTGTATGAAGTTTTGGCATCAATCACATGCATTAATGGGTTTGATTGAAAATCATCCCTATGAATCCCCAACTTGATACATCCCATGGACCTCTGGCCCCCTTGGTTGAATCCTTGGATCATTGTACGGCTTTCGTCCAGTTCGCTAGTAGCGATGCCAAGCTCCTTCATCGTACGGATAGGCAAGATATTGACTCCAAATCCCTCATCTATCAAAATTTTATTGATCTTCTTTCCTAGAATTTGACCCACCATGTATAAGGGACGTTTATGTAGGGTCTCACCAAGTAGAAGATCGTTATTTATGAATGTTATTTTTGTATCACACACATGTGCCTCTTCGCCAAGAGTTTCAGTCAGCCTTTCGGAAGATGAAGGAACTTTCATGGGTAGATTCTCACCCTTTGCCCCCTCTTTGGCAGCATTAAAACAAGACGGCTCAAGGTTGACTTGCTCAGTCTTTCCACGGAACCAACTCGGTAAGAATTCCTCTAAAGTCACCGGACACCGAGGTTCCTGATGGTGAAACTCCGTCACCCTTGTCTTCTTTAGGAATTCAACCAACTTCTATTTCCTTGGTTTCTTTACCATTCTCCTCCTAGTTGGTTGCTCGACTGACTCCTTTCGTGGACTCGTCTTCTTGTGTTTGCGTCTGGTTACTAGAGCCCAACCTTCATCATCGCCTTCATCAACTGAATACCTATCAGGCTCTAATATTTTCTCATTATGATCTTCGACACATATTTGGGTAGGATCGAGCGAGCCAAATATGATAGAGATTTGATGAGAACTGGCCGTCTCATCGTCGAAGAAGATCTTCTTCTCTTTTGCCAGTTGCATGACTTTATCTTTAAAGACAAAGCATTTCTCCAGAGGGTGACTTATGAGCCGATGATATCTGCAATTATTAGGGTCATTGGTCCTTCCATCTTCGTTGGGACGCTTCATCTCTGGGAGTTCAATGAGCTTATACTCAAGGAGTTTATCAAAAATTTCAGCAGCATCAGAATCAAGGAAGGGATATTCCTTTTCTTGCATCTCCTTTAAAGTTTTCTGATTTGGACGTGCTCCACAAGTCACTTCACACTTTTCTTCTTTCACACCTTTGTGGTGACCTTCACTGGATACACATCAACTTCATGGACTCTTTGTTATCATTTTTGGGGACAAACTTGCCCCACCTTTTGGGTTCTTGCTTATCCTTTCCCCTTAGAGGGTCATGGATAAACGCTCCTTTCTTTCCAGTAGAAGACATGCTCAACTCCATGTCGTGAGTACGAGTAGCTAACTTTTCAAAGAATTTTGGTTTAATTCCTTGCAAAATGTAGAGAAGCCCCCAGTGCATTCCTTGGACGCACATCTCTATTGCAGAAGCTTCACTGAGCCTATCTTTGCAGTTTAGACTCGCATTTCTCCATCGATTGATGAAGTCGATGACTGGCTCATCCTTTCTTTTCCGAGTATTTATGAGCTCTATCATGCTCACTGTACGCTTTGTGCTATAAAACCGATTTAGGAACTCGTGTTCCAATTGCTCCCAACTATCGATGGAGTTAGGCTCGAGGTCAGTATACCAATCAAAGGTGTTTCCCTTTAGGGAACGAACAAGCTGTTTGACAAGATAGTCACCGTAAGTTCCAGCATTATTACATGTCTCAACAAAGTGTGCGACATGTTGTTTCGGATTACCTTTTCCCTCAAATTATTGAAATTTAGGGGGTTGATAGCCGACAAGCATTTTGAGGCTATCTATTCTCGCAGTGTAGGGCTTGGCATACTCAAGGGAAGACTTGGTGACAACATCATACTTGTCTTTAAGGGTCCCTTCAATAAATTCCCTCAATTGCCCAATCGGGATCATTCCTTCAGCAGAAACTTGCACCTCTTTAGTCGATGGTGTTTGTTTTACAGGATTTTCTATCTCATGCACCTCTGAAGCTTTTCCCGGCGCATGGCTAGATTCTCTGTCTATCAATCCTTCTACTTTATCCACTATCTTATCAATCCTAGCCTTTTGATTCTGAACATAGTTGGTCAGGCCTTCAATTGCCTTTGTCAGATTCGCAAGTTGCTCCTCCATAGATGAGGCATCAGTTACCATTACTTGCATGATCACCGGAGACGTCGAAGAGTAACACGGATTATCACATAAGTTGATCTTTGAAGTGCTTAGCTTATGTGGTGTAAGTGGAGATGACGCATTTGTTGAACGATCATCGCTCTTGGCTTCAGAGTATTTGGAACCGGAATGCTCAAGTAGAGATAAAGTCTTTTTCAGCGATTCGACCACACTACTTCCGCCTTCTGAAGCACTTGCATTGGACTTCGTTCCTTTCGGGGTTGAAGATCCAAAAACTGGAGCTGGAGCGGACGATACTGGATGTGTTTGTTGTCCTAGCAAGCCTGCCTTGAATCTTATGACAGATCCGAGGCTTTCAAAAGTAACACCAAGGATGCTTTCTACTTCAGCAGAGAACTTTGAATCTGTAGCCTTAGAAGCAGTTGACTGAGAATTGACCTTCTTGGAAGTCATTTCGTTGTTCTTAAACTTTGAAGTATGAAAAGTTGAGATGAGAGGTAGAGATTGTCCCACTGGGCGTGCCAGAATTTGTTGGACAATAAAATTCTCGAGACCGAAAATAATAATCGAGATAAGAAAATATTGCAACAATCGATTTATTGATTTTAATAAGTGAGTGTTACAATCTCTATGATTCTCTGATTCGCCTTTTCAACTATAAATTCAAGGGCTTAAAACTTGATCTTGAATTCGAACTTGAATTGATGGACTTGAGGGACTTGATCTTGACTTGTGCTTGAATTCAAGAGCTTTTAAGCTTGTTCTTGAATATTGCGGTCTTGATCTTGAACTTTAATGAACTTGATTTGAATGCTTGAGCTTTTTAGAGAAATTGCGGCGTTTGATCCACGAGTTTTCTCTTGCTACTTGTAATTGTTCTGAGGGTCCTTCAATGAATTATGAGACCCCTATTTATAGTTGTGGGAAGGAAAGAGTTATGATGAATATGGACTTCCTTTGACCAATCAGAATTAAGTGACATGTCACCTTTTATGGGCTTTGATTTCATGGGCCTGCTGCATCATTTTGACATGTGGCACGGTCCTATTGGATCCTTCCCTTGACTTGGCATGCCACGTCATTTGACACGCGACGCTTATTTGGGCCTCTAGAATATGACAATATCCTGGACTTAGCAAAGTGGGCTCCCCATTTTGTAGCCCAAATTAATGGACTAGTCCAATAAAGATTGAACTTTATTTAAATCCATACATGTTTGGATTTAAATAATTACTCCAATTATATTAATCCGCAATATTTATTCGGAACTAATATATTTTGAATTTAATATAATCCGAATTTCGTACGGATTTAAATTTAATAAAATTTTGTTATCCACAATACGTTCATTTAATGTAGAATAGATATTATTTTGGATACATTGGAATATAATGTAAATATCATTTGTCATAAAACGAAAATATATATAGTTTGCTTATCAACATTTGTTTCATACTGAATTGTCAATGACTCAATTGTTTCATATGTCTTTATACTTTATGTTTCTCATTTAAATGACTACTCATAGCATATGGATACGTTACTTTTGAACTCTGCGGACAGTATTTTTGGTGCGAGAGTGTCAAGTGGGAAAATTTTGCTGGAATGTTGCGTTTGAATCTTTGTCAAATTTGGCATATATATGTTGAATGATAAATATGCATTACTTCAATGGAACGTTACTTAAGTTTTAACTGCCTAGAGAAGATCATTCAGCTAAGCTGTATTTGTTTCTGTAAATGTTTCTAAGTTTAATATGATCATGACTAATTTAAAAATATTTCATCAAATTGTGAAAATAACTAATAACACTGGGAAATTCAAACACACTATACTCAGTACTATTCAATTTAGATATGGACAGTCAAGGACCACGCTATCAAATTTTGAAAAATTGTTTATACTATAATATATAGCTCATGGAAAAAAAAATTGTTCTTTTTTCTTTTTGTGAATTTTGGGTTGGGATATTTATGAATTGTAGAGAAAGGTAAAAGAGGAGAGGGCTCTAGTTGAACTAGAACTAGTTACTAAAATGATGCACAAAAAAAAAAAAACACTAAAAATACACAAATTCACAACTTAAGTTTCACTTATTACAAAAAATACCATCTCTCCAAACATATTACAAAAATCTCTAAAAATACATATACATAGCTTTCTATGTGTATATCGGCCCTGTTATGTATATGAATCAGCCTTGTTATGTATATGTCAGCCTTGTCATACTTGTTATGTATATGAATCGACCTTATTATATATATGTCAGTCTTGTCATATACAAAAGTTTCAATGTATATGTCGGTCTTGTTATGTATATAAATCGGGAAAGAGAGTAAAGTAATTAAGGAAGTGGAAGAGAGTGTAACTGATTGGAAAAATTACAGAAAGTAGCATATTTAAGAATATAATTACAATAAATAACAACACTTTTGTAAAATTACAGTTTATAGCAAGAGTAACATTATTTTACTCATTAACTAGATAAGTGCATGTTTTACTCTCACAACTTTACATTTTCCTATTTTCACTCCACTATTTCACCTCCCCAAATATAGTCATATCTTTTACCTTTTTTATTCATCTTATTTTTTTATTTCATTTTATTTTCATTTTTTTATTTCCACTTTATTTTCTCTCTTCTATTTCTCTTTTTTTTTTTTTTTTCATTTTTTTATTTTTTGTTTTTCCTTTTCATATCTAAAGATAATTATCTCCATGATCTTCAAGATTTCAATATAAAACATTATTACTGTCTTTCACTCTCTTATATCTCTACCTTTTTTTTCTTGTTAGTTTTTTTTCATCTTATTTTTTTATCATTTTATTTCTTTACTTTGATTTCTTTTTCTTTTTCATTTTTTTCTTTCCACTTATTTTTTCTCTTCTATTTCTCTTTTTTTTCGTTTTTTTTTTTCCTTTCTCATACCTTTTTTTTTATTTTTCTATTTTCGTTTTGTTCTTCTTTTTTCTATTTTATTTTGTTTCTTTTTTTTTTACACTTCTATTTCTCTTTCTTCCTTTTTTTTTCTTGTTCGCTTCTCTTTTTTTCGGTTTTTTCTTTTTATATTTTTGTTTTTTTACTCTTCTATACAGATGTGGATATGTATTTCAGTACAAAACATACATATATATTTATGAAATACTTATCATATTCATATTAAACAGTACAAACATAATTATACTATATATCTTTATATGTATTTGCGAAATACAAATGTGGCTTATATAAAATAAGAATATACATATGGTTCAGGTATGTATTCTGTAAATACATATGCAGAGCTATATGTATTTTATACGGTGTTGGATTTGTCTTTGAACTGTACATACTATGTCATTTTAGAGAGTAACATATATACTTATTTGTTTTCTTTTACTATTTAAGATACGTATCATGTATTTTTTATTACCTATATGTATATGTATATAATTGTCATTTTTGTTATAGAAATTTTGTGTCGTATATGTTTATATATACATGTGAGTCAGATATGTATTTCTGTAAATACATATGCAGATATATATATATATTTGTATGTTTTTTACCGTAAATACATATGCAGATTTGTATGTCTATTTAGTTTGTATATTTTTTGAATATGTATATATGATATAGATATTTGTCTTTTAAAAATAAAAGATAGAGATAGAAGAGTAAAAAATAAATAGAAACTGCATATGCATATGTCTTTTAAAATTTTAAGTGGCCAATAAAATTTTAAACATTGCCACCTCAGGAAGTCGCTATAATTTTAATAAATTAATACTTATTAATAAAATTAGTTATATGTCACTATTTTATTAAATGTAAAGTTAAAATATAGAAGGAATACATATACAGGCCTCTGAACTAGTTCACTTTTTCTGTATAGGTACCTCAATTAAATCAGGTACCTATTGAATCCTTTACTCCATCACAAATGGTTTCAATTGAGCTCAATTTGCTGACGTGGTAAAAAATATAAAATGCGTGTAATACACACGATGATGATATGGCAAAGTGATGAATTAAATAACGACACATGACATTTTAACTTAAAATAATTTTCTAATATAATTAAATCTATTTTAAAAAAAAAAACAAAATCATTAATAACCCCCCCCCCCCCTCTTTTCTTCCAAACGTTACTTTCTCCATTTTTGAGCAGACAAGTAAAAAAAAAATAGTTCTCCATTTTTAAGCACAAACAAAAAAAAATGGTATCTTCTTCTTCTTCCCTTCCAAACACCTCTTTCTCCATCTTTGAGCACAGACAAGTAAAAAAAATGATATCTTCTTCTTTTTCCCTTTCAAACACTTCTTTCTTCATTTTTTAGCACAAAAAAGTAAAAAAAAAATGGCATCTTCTTCTTCTTTCACTTATCTCTAAAAAAAAGTTTCTTTTTTCCCACTATTGAAGCATTTCTTTCACTTATCTCTAATTTTTTTTTTCAATTTGAAATTCAATAGCAACGTAACTAAAAATGCTGTAAAAAGTGTCAAAAAAAAAGAGACCTCAAAAATAGGTTGAAAATAAGAGACTATCCCCTCAATTTATTTTTTTATTTTTTTTTAAATAAAGAGACCTCATGAAGTCGGTAAATGATAAAAAAAATTTAGCGATACAATATTAGAGACTTCAAGAAGTCAAAATAAAATGCAGAAAAAGTTAGGCGGCCAATAAAATTTTAAATATTGCCACCTCAGGAAGTCGCTATAATTTTAATAAATTAATATTTATTAATAAAATTAGTTATATGTCACTATTTTATTAAATGTGAGGTTAAAATATAGATGGAATACATATACAGACCCCTGAATTAGTTCACTTTTTTCGTATAGGCACCTCAATTAAGCCAGGTACCTATTTGAATCCTTTACTCCTTCACATTTGGTTTCAATTGAGCCCAATTTGTTGACGTGATAAAAAATATAAAATGCGTGTAATACACACGCTGATGATGTGGCAAAGTGACGAATTGAATAACGACACGTGGCATTTTAACTTAAAATAATTATAAGAATAATTTTCTAATATAATTAAATCTAAATTTTTCTTAAAACAAAATTATTAATACACCCCACCCACCCACCCAACTGCGCCTACCCGATCCTCCCTCCCCCAACCCCCCTCTTCCCTTCCAAACGTTACTTTCTCCATTTTTTAGCAGACAAGTAAAAAAAAATGGTTCTCCATTTTTGAGCACAGACAAATAAAAAAAAAGGTATCTTCTTCTTCTTCCCTTCCAAACACCTCTTTCTCCATCTTTGAGCACAAACAAGTAAAAAAAAATGGTATCTTCTTCTTTTTCCTTTTCAAACACTTCTTTCTTCATTTTTTAGCACAAAAAAGAAAAAAAAGAAAAAAATGGTATCTTCTTCTTCTTTCACTTATCTCTAAAAAAAATTCTTTTTTTCCCACCATTGAAGCACTTCTTTCACTTATCTCTAATTTTTTTTCTATTTGAAATTCAATAGCAACGTAAGGAGTAAGAAATTGAAATTTTTGATTAGTTGAAATTCAATCGATGTTGAAATGCTTTTTTCAAATTCATTCTTCACCAATTCAACGATTTTTCGGCCATCAATGTTCATCCATTTTTTACTGTTCATGTTGGGTTTCTCCGAGTTGTGATATCGTTCACTGTGAAAATTGGGGGAGTATGTGTGTGTAATTGTGTGTGTGGCGTTGTGAAGGAATTCTTTGTATGTAAAAAAAAGAAAATGGTGAGTTATGGAGAAGAAGATAATGCTATTTTTTGTATGTAAAAAAAATAAAAAATGGTGAGTTATGGAGAAGAAGATATGCTATTTTTTGTATGTAAAAAAATAAAAAATAGTGAGTTATGAAGATATGCTATTTTTTGTATGTAAACAAAATAAAAAATAGTGAGTTATGGAGAAGAAGATGATGTTATTTTTTGTATGTAAAAAAAAATGAAAAATGGTGAGTTATGGAGAAGAAGATGATGCTTTTTTTGTCTTTTTATTTCTTTAATATATCTTTTTTAATTGGTTGGTTTTTTTATGTTTAATTTTTTTTTATTAATTATGGCTTCTCACTCTTCATTTGGAGAGTGTGCTACACATACCACGCCATGTCAGGACCACGTCAGCAGTTGGGCTCAATTGAAACATTTTGTGAAGGAGTAAAGGATTCAATAGGTACCTGACTTAATTGAGGTGCATATACGAAAAAGTCGAATAGTTGAGGGGCATGTATATGTATTTAGCCTAAAATATACATTAATATAATTCTTTCAATATTTATTAATATAATTAAAAAAATAAAACCCCCAAAATTAAAAGTCAGCTCTCTCAAAATTTGACATTGGAGCACCTTGCAGCGACTCTTACTCTTCACTGTGCCATAACCATCACCGGCGGCGGCTCCCAAACTCAGCATCAAAAAAAAATTCCGTATTGATTTAGAGGGTTTGTATACCGGTTTATGGTAATTTCTATTTCTTTTCTTGCATCTTTGGTATTCTGTGTTTTGATTGTGCGACGGGGCTGAACAACAATCTATTTCGGAATATGGTGCTTGTATATTTTTTATCTATTTCGAAATTTGGTATTCTGTGTTTTGGTGCTGCGACGGCGGCTGCAGTGGTGGCTGAACAATAATCTATTCCGGAATATGGTGCTTGTATATTTTTTATATATTTCGGAATTTGGTATTTTGTGTATTCTGTGTTTTGGTTCTACGATGGTGGCTGAACAACAAGTTTTGATCTTTTTTGGCAATATGATTAACTGCACCCTTGTTCTATGTTCGTTTTGTAATGTGGATACTCCTACTTATATATTTATCATCTGAACCCTTGAACCCACTAAAATGCAATATTTTAAACCCTTTGACCGTTGGCCGAAACTATGTGACATTAAAATGTTTAACTAGGACAAAGTGCGTGCAGGCACTCGCCTAGAGTGTGAGTGAAGGTCAATTTTATATTAAAATAATTTTAAAAATTTATTTGGCGGGAATGGGGGTGTGGGAGTGTAGGGGGACGTGGATAGTATGTGGGATAGGGTGGCTAGGTGCATCAGGGAGAATGCTAGTGAGATGTTGGATGTTTCTAGGGGCCGGGCCGGGCATCATCGGGGGGATTGGTGGTGGAATGAAGAGGTTAAGAAGAAAGCGGAGACCAAGAAAGGGGTGTATGCTAAGTTGGCTGAGAGTAAGGACGAAGAAGAGAAACGGGTAAATAGGAAAGAGTACAAGTTAGCTAGGAAGGAGGCTAAGTTAGAAGTTACGACGGCTAAGACGACAGCATTTGAGAGCTTGTATGCGGGGTTACAGGAGAAAGGAGGGGAAAAAAGGTTGTTTAGACTAGCTAAGGCTAGGGAGAGGAAGGGTCGTGACCTCGATCAGGTGAAGTGCATTAAGAGGGAGGACGGTACAGTGTTGGTGGAGGACGACCACATTAAGAATAGATGGCAGTCGTATTTTCATAGGTTCTTGAATGACGAAGGAGGTAGAGCTATTGTGTTAGGGGAGCTGGAGCACTCAGAGAAGTGTCGGAATTTTAGTTATTGTAGACGTTTTAAGGTAGAGGAGGTTAGAGAGGCTGTTCGCAGGATGCGAAAGGGTAGGGCGACGGGGCCTGATGAGATACCTGTGGATTTTTGGAAGTTTTCTGGTGAGGCTGGTTTAAGGTGGTTGACTAGATTGTTTAACGAAATTTTCAAGACGGCGAAAATGCCCGAGGCTTGGAGGTGGAGTACTATGATCCTTCTTTATAAGAACAAGGGTAACATTTAGAGTTGCAATAACTATAGGGGTATTAAGTTATTGAGTCACTCTATGAAGATTTGGGAGAGAGTGGTAGAGGTGAGGCTGAGACGGATAGTGTCTATTTCGGAGAACCAGTTTGGATTTATGCCCGGCCGCTCGACGACGCAGGCAATTCACCTGGTGCGAAAGCTGGTGGAATAGTATAGGAAAAGGAAGAAGGACCTGCACATGGTGTTTATCGACTTGGAGAAGGCATATGACAAAGTCCCCAGGGAGGTGTTTTGGAGATGCTTGGAGGTGAGTAGAATCCCGGTGGCATATATCAGAGCAATTAAGAACATGTATGATGCAGCTAAAACCCAGGTGAGGATGGCGGGAGGAAACTCAGAGCATTTCACTGTCTTGACAGGATTGCATTAGAGATCTACTCTTAGTCCCTTTTTGTTTGCTTTGGTGATGGATGTGTTGACGCGGCGTATTCAAGGAGAGGTGCCTTGGTGTATGATTTTTGCAGATGATGTAGTTTTGATTGATGAGACGCGGGGGAGGTGTGAATGATAAATTAGAGGTGTGGAGACAAACTCTTGAGTCTAAAGGGTTCAGGTTGAGTAGGAGCAAGACAAAATATTTGGAATGCAAGTTTAATGACGTGATGCTGAAGAATGAGGTGGTAGTGAAGTTGGAATCACAGGTGGTATGTAAGAGGGATAGTTTCAAGTATCTTGGGTCCGTGATTCAGGGTAACGGTGAGATTAACGAGGATGTCTCGCACCGTATTGGGGCGGGATGGATGAAGTGGAAGCTCGTTTCGAGGGTGTTGTGTGATAAGAAGGTGCCGCCCAAGCTTAAAGGCAAATTCTATAGGGTGACAGTCCGTCCGGCCATATTGTATGGAGCGGAGTGTTGGCCAGTTAAGAACTCCCACATTTAAAAAATGAAGGTGGCGTAAATGCGGATGTTGCGTTGGATGTGTGGGCTGAATAGGGGGGATAGAGTTCGGAATGAGACTATCAGGGAGAAAGTTGGTGCGACTCCAGTGGAGAATAAGATGCGGGAAGTTCGATTGAGATGGTTAGGACATGTGATGAGGAGGGGCATAGATGCCTCTGTTCGTAGGTGTGAGAGGCTAGCTTTGGATGGTTTTAGGCGGGGTATGGGTAGGCGAAGAAGTACTGGGGAGAGGTGATTAGGCGGTACATAGAGCAGTTACAGCTCACTGAGGACATGACCCTAGATAGGAAGATCTGGAGGACGCAAATTAGGTAGAAGGCTAGGGTCAGTTTGGGTCGCTAGTGTAGGACATTACTTGGTGGGGGTATTATTCTTGTTATGATACTTTGTTTCATGCTTTATTACGAATCTGTTTACTTTTCTCTGTTTACTATTACTTGTGGGTGTCGTATTTATGTTATGTCATCTTGTTCCATGCTTTACGATGAATTTGTTTATTATTCCGTGTCTCGAGCCGGGGGTCTATCGGAAACAGGCTTTCTACTTCTTTAGAGGTAGAGGTATGGACTGCGTACATCTTACCCTCCCTAGACCTCACTATGTGAGAATACACTGGGTTTGTTGTTGTTGTTGTTGTTAAATTATTATTTTTTAAAAGTCCCCCAACTTTTTAAATTTAAATATATTTTTAAAAATTAAAAAATAATAATTTGTTAAAAAAAATAAAAAGCCCCCTCCCCAGCCCCTCCCCCATCCAGCCCCCACCCCACCCCACTCCCACCGCCATCCACCAGTCCCCCACCTCCACCGACTTCCATGGCCATCAGCACCACGATAGAGAATGTCTTGTTCGCCTTTTCAGGAATAATATGAATGAAGAGTTCCGGTTGAGCATCTAACTTGCTCTTATCCGTCAAGTTCTCGAATCGGATCTTATCCAATGCATCAGATGAATGCTAATAAGTTTTCGAAGGAAAATCTCCTTGTTGCTGTAGAAAGTATTGATGATCAAACTCAATAATTGGTTAATCTCAGCTTGGAAAGCAAAACACTCAATAAACAACAATAGAGCTAAAAGGATTGCAACCCCAATTGAAAAATTCCACAAAGGCCAAATCTTTGCTGCAATTACAACCAATCCTATTGCGGTCTTATAAAACAACTCTCAAAATACCTAAATCACATATTTCACAACAACAATCTCACTGTCCCAAGAAACAGTGTTTGGCATAACCAATAGAGCAAAAGAGCAGAAAGTCCTACAAAAGATTAACTCTTTGCTGTATTTACCACCAACTCAATTGCAGTCTTCTCAAAACAACACTTCTCAGAATCACTAAATCACAAACTTCCCAACAAAAATCTCACTGACCCACCTCAGATTTTCTAGCAAAAAACTCAAGAAACAGTAGGCTTCCCAAAACCAATAGAACAAAAGAGCTGAAAATCCCACAAAAGATCAAGTCTTTACTGCAATTAACACCAACCCAATTGCAATCTTCTAAAAAAAACACCTAAATCAAAAACTTCCCAACAAAAATCTCATTGGCCTACCTCAGATTTTCAAGAAAAAGAACTCAAGGAGCAGTAGCATCACAAAATCAATAGAGCAAAAGAGCTGAAAATCGCACAAAAGAACACCTAAATCACAAACATCCCAACAAAAATCTCACTGACACACCTCACATTTTCAAGCAAAAAACTCAAGAAACACCAGGCATCAAACACCATTCAAAATCAATACACCAAAACACCTGAAAATCCCACAAAAGGTCAAGTCTGTACTTTCCTATTACAGTATCCAAATCACAAAATTTACAAAAAGAATCTCACTAACCCCACCTCACAATTTTCAAGCAAAAAACACAAGAAACTATAGCATCACAAAACCAATACACCAAAACACCTGAAAATGAAGGCTGTTAGAGGTTGTTAAAATGGAGATTTATAAGGAAAAAAAGAAGGAGAAGAGAGAGTAGAAAAAGAAAAGAAGAAAGAGAGCGAGGGAACAAGAGGAGGTTTTTTTTTTTTTTTTATTTGTTTATTTGTTTATTTATTTATTTATTTATTTATTTTAATTTATAATATTTTTTATATATAAAAATGACGCAACTGACGTGGGGCGAGTGTGTTACACTCACCAAAAAAGTATTTAAAATATTGCTTTTTAGTGGGTTCAAGGGTCCAGATGACAATAATATAAGTAGGAGTATACACATTACAAAACGGACATAGTACAAGGATCGACTGAACCATTTTGCCATCTTTTTTGTTTGTATATGGTGCTTTTTATCAACATTTTAGCTAATGTATTTTGAAAATGTAAACGAACGAAAAGGAATTTCGAAAGTAGAGCTGGTAATGAAACTTTATGCAGAAAAAGGAAGCCAAACAGGAAGTACAGAAATATGAAAAAATAGCAAACCTACCAATTATACCGAGAATATATGAAAATTAAAATCATCAACTTAAAGAAGATCTTAGGCTACATTTGAGTAAGCGGTTGCTTGTAAAGCTTAGCTTCCAAATGGATAACTAGTTTCTACCAATTATTAATGGTTAGAACCGTTGTCAATCTATCAGAAACCTTTCTTCACCGACAACTACTACTAAGGCTAACTAATGCCTGCACAGAAACAACAGACATCAAATTGAGTCATTGACATATACATCAACCTTGTTTCGGATACAAAGTAAAGGCTGGTGCATACCGTATTTTTTCCTTCAGGTTCAACATTGTCCCTCCTCACTCTGCTAGGAATGGTCTTACTGTATGAAAGTAACATGACATGAATCACCCTTTACATAATAAGAAAGGTAACAGGATGCAGGTTGAATAACAAATATATCTCTGTCAAGATGAATAAAAATAGAAAACGTGAAGTACTGGTCTAGGCTTGAGTTCAACTGCAGAAGAGAGGCCACAATAAGTGGCTTAGGTAGATGGTTTGAAATCATTTCTGTAAATATCATACAAGTAGCGTATCAAGATGAAGAAAGGAGTACCAAGAAGGGAGAATATGAAACTCTAGAAATAATAGGTTTCGTTTACTTCTTGGTGTGTTGTAACAGGTTGGATAATTACAGTTCAACTGACATGCAAGTAACTTTAGTTAAATAAATGGAACATTTCAAAATTCAAGCTTACCTTTGATGCAGCTTAAGGTAACACAAGTGAGCTGTTCTAAAATGTTAAAAAATAAATAGATTGATATAGTGCTCACTTCAGAAGGAGGATGGTGAGATAAAAATTATGCATCATTGACATAGTTGTAAATTCGACACTAGTTGGCTTGTTAAAAGTTTTCTATAAGAATTCTGATTGTGTGGTTTGGAATTATTTGTCAGCTTTGTTAAGTCTGATAACTTAAATCTCATCTTTTTCATCTATTTTCGTTTTTCATAAGTTTGAACCAATTTGTACTTGCTTTATTTAAGCCGAGGGTCTATTGGAACAATATCTCTATGTCAATGAGATGGGGTAATTTATCTTAGTTTTTCTTGTCATTACAGAGAAAGTCTTTCATTAGCAAATTAATTCATCTTAGTTTATCTTGTTATTACAGAGAAAGTGTTTTTGACATCCAGAACATGAAGCCCAGATTAAAACAAACTTCAAGTTAAAAGTTGGGCGCATACTTGTTGGCTTGCTATCAAAAGCTCGTGTAAATAACAAGAGGCCTAGGTGGATTCTGCCCGAAAATTGGCAAAAGTTAGTTGACCATTGGGCGACAGATTTGAGGTTTAAGCAGATGAGTGAGATCGGCAAGAAAGCTAGAGCATCTAATAAGGTTGGCTCTTTACACACAAGTGGAGCTCAGAGTCATGGAAATGTAAGGAGAAAACTGGTAGGTCATTCATACGATTTTGATAATTTTCATTGAATTGTGACTGCTTAGTGATATCAACCTTATCCTCAGATGACGGATTTTTCTGGGCTATTTAACATGAGATGCTATAATGAACCGGTACAAACAGTAAACTTTGGTTCCCCTTTTCTAACAATTTTGTCTATGTAATGGTTTAGCCATAGCTGAGCTATCTAGCAAAGCTAAGGCCTTGCAGATTAGGGAAAGGCAAAGGGATACAATATGACAGAATGAAGGTCCAATTCGATGCATTACTTGCTTCGCGGGATTTCCTCTTGTACCGGTGATGTAGTACGCCTTCCTCAACCTCCACAGTCTCTACCTATTTCACATGCACTATATGGTCAATATAGAGATGTAACTGAGGAGCCTAGCAGTGATGAAGATGATGAGGATTACAAAATGGACAATACACCGCCGCGTTGTTAAAGTTGAATGTCGTCTAGATAATCTGAACTATATACTTTATGATGGTTTATTTGAATTATTAAGTGTTTTTGAATGCATTAAAACGTTAAAGTAGTCTGAACAATAGTATTGTTAAATAACTTATGACTTCTATTTTTTGTTCGTTCATGAATTTCAAGGTATTTAAATTTGATTGTGTGGTTATTGGATTATATTTACTTGTGTTTGTTGTAGTTTGATTGATTGGTGGGAGTTCTTAGAGCTCGATTTAATTGATTATATTGTATATATTATTGAATTGAATTAAAATGACAGAAATTTGAAAAAGTTTTTTATTTTTTTCTTGCAAAAAAAGAGAGACCTCACAAAAGTGACTTAATGAGGTCTCTTTTTTACAATTTCATTTTCCACATGCTCAAATAAGAGACTGCAAGAGGTCGCTTATATTTTAAATAAATTGCTTATAATAAAAAACTAAGAAGTAATAGTCACCTCATGAAGTATCTTTTAATTAAAAAAATGAAAAAATTTAAATTAAATAGAGACCTCATGAGGTCTCTTTTAATAAAATAATAATAATTATAAAAATAATTTAGAGACCTCGGGAGGTCTCTTTCTGAAAAATTCAAAAAATAACCTAGTGACCTCGTGAGGTTGCTTTTAAGTGACCTCATGAGGTCACTTACAAAAAGCGACCTATGTTTTAGAAATCATCCATTGAGATTGCTTTTGAAGTCACTTTTTAAGGAAAAGAGACCTCAAGAGGTCTCTTTTTACAGCTTTTTTTAGTAGTGATATACGTTCATTTAATGTAGAATGGATATTATTTTGGATACATTGGAATATAATGTAAATATCATTTGTGATAAAACGACAATATATATAGTTTGCTTATCTACATTTGTTTCATACTGAATTGTCAATGACTCAATTGTTTCATATGTCTTTATACTTTATGTTTCTCATTTAAATGACTACTCATAGCATATGGATACGTTACTTTTGAACTCTGCGGACAGTATTTTTGGTGCGAGAGTGTCAAGTGGGAAAATTTTGCTGGAATGTTGCGTTTGAATCTTTGTCAAATTTGGCATATATATGTTGAATGATAAATATGCATTACTTCAATGGAACGTTACTTAAGTTTTAACTGCCTAGAGAAGATCATTCAGCTAAGCTGTATTTGTTTCTGTAAATGTTTCTAAGTTTAATATGATCATGACTAATTTAAAAATATTTCATCAAATTGTGAAAATAACTAATAACACTGGGAAATTCAAACACACTATACTCAGCAGTGGCGGAGCCAGAATTTTTGTTAAGGGGGTTCAGAAGTACACCTACAAACTAATCGAATGGGGGTCAACATCTACTGTAGTACTGAGGGGGTCACGAGGTCATTTATAGAGTTGTTCACCATAGCAATTTTGGTATAAGATTTTGGTCAATTATCAAGTATAAGATTTTCCTTGAAGTTCTTTTTAGTGTTCTACTAATTTTGGTAATTTATAGAGTTGTTCACCATAGCAATTTTTAAAGTAATTAAACAAAAAGTTGGCTTTTCTTCCAATTTGGATATTGAAAGCAAAGTGTAAGAAAGTGAAGGAGAAAATGAAAATTATTTGAAAGCATGTGGAACTTTTAAAAGTGTTATTGCATTGAAAGCAATGTACCTAATTTTTTATTTATTTTTTGGTTTCCCAAGGAAATGAGGCATGTAAGGGAGCCACTATGAAGAAGTTCCGGGAGTTACGAAGGAAGCTTCGAGCTCATATTGGTTATGGGTTGGGAACAGGAATTGAACTCTATGAGATAGAATCTCATGTTGTTCCTCAGTAGCTCAGTGGTAGAGCGGTCGGCTGTTAACCGATTGGTCGTAGGTTCGAATCCTACTTAGGGAGATTTGATTGATTCTGAATTAAAGAATTCAGAATAAAGGGGCTCGCTTTGCCCGTTAACAGTAGGTAACCCGTTCCCTGTCTTTGTTTCTATTGCATTCTATCTCATCGTATCACATTCTGTTCTGCGAAATTAGAAAATCACCATCAATACCTCGGTCTAGGTCCGAGATAATCCTTTGTTCCATAGCCCTGGGATGGGGCTATTTACAACTAGCCAATTAAGAAGTCTCAGATGTACTAGCACTGCATCTTTGATGCAGTCATCGATTCTCCCGAGAGGTCACAATTGCCGCGAGCAAAGATATTAATGACGAGGAAGGCTTTTTTGTTATGCTACTAATACTTGCTCTGCTATTCTGCCCAAACCTGGTTGAAGAAGAGTTACGCAAGGTATCTCCACAGCCGACAGCCGTGAGACTAATTCTCCGTTCCTCGGTCAGTGCATTTTGCGGTAGGAAACTGGCCACAAAATTTGCTCCATTCGTCAGAGGCGGGGATCGAACCTCCGACCTCTTACTTAAGGGACATAGTGCTGAACTACTATGCCAACTCTGGTGGTTGAAAGCAATGTACCTATCACCTATGTGTTTTATTGACTTATTGGTAGTTCGTTCATGCATTTTTCAATGTGAAGGCAGCAGTAAATAAATAGACTTGGGATATTAATGGATTGTTTGCATAAGAGGATAATTGCGTGAAAAGAATTCAAATACAACTAACGGTCGTTTGATTGGTGGAATAAAAGATTATAATCCTGAAATGTTTTGTAAAAATTATTTTATTCTCAATTTTGTTATAATTATTAATTAGTTTTGAGAACAATTTTATACTAAAACGGTAGAATCAATTATTTCCTATAAAATATGGATAACTAGTTTCATTGACTATGCTTACCCATGAGATATCCTTATCTATCTCATCTCATCCCACCAACCAAATGACTTAATAGTGTGTACCTAACTAATAAAATTGTTACTTATTATTTCGTATTGCACTAGAAATTCGATCCTTGATTTTGTCCTTTTTCCCTCTACTATCAACTTTTCGTCCACATTTTGGAAAAAATTAAAAAGAAAAAGAAAGTATTACTTCCTCCAATTCACTTTATTTGTTGTTTTTTAAAAATAGATGACTCAAAATAATTGTCATTTTAAAAAATTAAGGTATAATTAACTATCAGTTTTATTTTTACCTTTACTCAGTTAGTGTTGAGAAAGATTAATATGATGGAAAAAAAAAGTAATAACAAATAAAGACCAAATCTTTTTAGTTAATATTTTGTATGGAGAACAATAAAAATAGTGGTTTCAGACAATTTTACTAGTATTGAATTTGAATATTTTTTATAAACAAGGAGTCATCTATGGGAAGATAATTATAAGTCAGTCTGATTAATTGCCAATTTGAGGACCTTTCAAGTAGTAGGTTTTAAATATCCTAACAAAGTGTAAGATGTGTAGTATATCAATTACTTTGTCATTTTATTTTAATTATTGTTTTAGCTCAAAAATATTTATTCTAAAATATTATTACTTTAGAAATTCAATATTAGAATTGAGAATTACTTTTAATTTTATATTCTTAATATTAAAAAAAATATTTTTTAATCTCAATCTTCAAAAGAAAACATTAACAAATAAAAATAACTTTATAAAGCATATATTGTATTTATTATTTTTCTTAATAACATAAATAAATTGAAATAAGTTAGACTGGGTATCAAATAATGCTTATGGGCACACCGCACACATAAGTCAGTATCCTTAGTAAGAACCAACATGAGTTGTGGTGAGATGGTTGAATCTCTTCTATATGAGTAACAATAATAAGAGGTTTCGAATTCGAACCTCATGTATGGAAAACATCTTCTTGAGAGCATTGCACTCATGCCCTACAACGCAAGATTCTGATATAGTCAAGTTTTAATACGTGTACTAGATATCTAGAAAAAATAAAATAAATTTTTTCTAACGATATAATAATTGACCTCATCTTTAACTATCAATTTATACTGTGTGAGTGACAAGTCTCATCTCGTACATAAAAATATTTTGAACATGATATACAATTGGACAATTATTAACTTATCATCTATAGTTAAATTATTACATAAAGACTTATAATTGAGGATAAATTAAATCTAAGAATATTAAATGAAACCTCCTTTGATCAATTCTGAATTTAGTGGTGTCTTAGTATGCAGTTGCATAATTTTATGCATTGGCAAAATTAATTTATCTTTTCATATTTATTATGAATACTAAGAACACTGAAATTTAAGTTGATGTACTTTTTATATCATAATTTTGATGCGAATTCAAATATGAATTTTTTATTATTTTTACATAAATTTACCTCTTAAAAGACTATAGTAAAAGGGAAATCACAAAACATTATAATGTTTATAGTTAATATTATTTGTTAAATCTAGTTTTTGCTAGAAGACAATACAATTTAACTCTGCTAACAGTACTAACACTCAACAAATTGTAAAGGGAAATGAACTTTTCACTTTTTTTTTTTTTAATGATGAAATATTTGTGCATATAACATGGTGTACTCAATATCTTATATAATTTAGAAGTAAACGGTTACATTAAACATAAATTATAATTAATATGTTATTACTGATAATATTTCACATTTAGTAATAAAATGAAAAATCTGAAAGACTTTATGTTATTTATTTGTTTGAAAATAAAAGAAAATTTTATTCTTTCTCTTTTAAATTTGTATAACTTAACTACTTCGCCATTATTAGTCCATCGACCCATATTTCAGTCCGCACGTCGTTGCAAACCTCCGTGCTCCATTGCCACTTCCTGCTATCATCACAACTGTCAAATCTTGTTTCTTTAGAGAGGATTTTTTCTATTTTTTAAGAATTTGTCTTTTTTTTTTCAATGTTTTAAAATTTCTTATAATTATATAGAGTTGTTCAATCAACTCTCTCCATTTCATTTTACTTAGAATTCATTGACTTGATATTTTTTTAAAAAATATATTAATTGAAAATATATTTAATAAATTAATCTTATTAATTAATAATAATGTTTAACTTTAAATTTAACTTTACTAGTTTATGTATTGCTTTATGTATTGAAACCAAAGTCAGAGAAAAAAATGAAAAACGATAAAATACAAATTATTTGAAAGCATGTGAACTTTCAAAAACATTATACTGAAAGCAATTTCTAGACCTATCACCTATATGTGTTATTGACTTTTTGGTAGTTTGTTCATACATTTTTTATGTGAAGGCAGCAATAAATAAATAAACATGAGATATTTATGGATTGTTTGCATAAGAGGGTAATTGAGTGAAACTACTCATAGAACCAAGTGGTTCATGGTGGAATAAGAGATTATAATCTTAGAAATGTTTTGTAAGATTGTTTTATCCACTGTTATATTATAATTATTAATTAATTTTGAAAATATTTTAGTATCTGTAATATTATAATTGTTAATTAATTTTGAGAAATATTTTGTACTAAAATATTGAGATATTAATTATGGGCTTATTACATGAATAATTGTAGGCGATTCTACTACATGTTTAAAACGGACTACGTGAATATATGGTCTCCTCATAAAACTATAAATTTTTAAAATTGATAAAATATTATTTGTCGGAACATATGGTACAAGAAGGCTAACACTTTGTTTGGATGGTGATTAGTCATGGTGTTGTAAGAGTATCATGTTTATTTTAATTATTTTTTAAAATATATGATATGGTATATTTTTATTCCATGGTTAGGCAATTATGAAAAACCTCATTTTATATAACCACCGATCTAATGATATCACGTCGTTACCTTAATTTTTTTTCTCATTTCACCTTTATTTATTATTTAATAATCTTATCTTATCTTTTATTCTACCTTTTTATCGTAGCCCTACTTCATATCCTATTTTTCTAGTAAATTTATTCTTCAAATTGTTAATGTGTAAGCTGAGAAAATTGAAGGAAAGGTGTCTTTTAAGTCTTGAATGAAGGATTGGTGACATTGACCAACAGATAGGGTCAAACATCATTAGGAAACTTGATTAAGTTAATTGTGGACTTGATTAATATTTTTAAAACTTTCTAATCTTTTCAAAAATACAAATCAACCCAACCCACACCCCTCTTCAATCCTAATCAATCACTCTCTCTCTCCAGCTTCTCCCAACCAACAGTTCTGCAAAATTTCTTCCTTCAACCTCCGGCGACAAATAGTCGGGCGAGTTCCTTTTCGACTTTCAACCGTCAATCGACGTGAATACTTCTCCGGCGACAACAACTTCGAGTTCTTCGTCCTCCCATTTCCTTTTTCACAGGTAAAAAGGAAATGGGAGGAAACTTGATTAAGTTAATTGTGGACTTGATTAATATTTTTAAAACTTTCTAATCTTTTCAAAAATACAAATCAACCCAACCCACACCCCTCTTCAATCCTAATCAATCACTCTCTCTCTCCAGCTTCTCCCAACCAACAGTTCTGCAAAATTTCTTCCTTCAACCTCCGGCGACAAATAGTCGGGCGAGTTCCTTTTCGACTTTCAACCGTCAATCGACGTGAATACTTCTCCGGCGACAACAACTTCGAGTTCTTCGTCCTCCCATTTCCTTTTTCACAGGTAAAAAATTTATGAAGAAACAGAGGAACTTGAGTCAACTACTCTTCTGGTATTGAAATGTGGACTAAATAAAATCCTAATTTCTGGCATTTCTTTCTGCATTTCGTCTTCTCGTTGTCGTACTGTTGGTTTGAATTTGTTGGTGATTTTTGGTCATAGTTGATGTTCTTAGTGTGTATGTGTGTGTGTGATATGTTGGTATTGCTGGGTTGATTTATTGTTTGTCTTGGTAGAAATGGTATTGTAACAGTTGAAACATCTGATGTAATAGATGAAACATATGATGCAACAGATTAAAAATCTGATGCAACTATGAAAATCTGATGCAATAGGTGAACAATCTAACAGATCATTCATCTGTTGCGACAGACGACTCTTCTGTTTGGAGGAAATCTAAACAATATTGATTCAACAGATAACTAATTAGTGATCTGTTTTTATTCTTTCCAATGGTTTACTCTTCATTTTAAAATCTGATGCAACAGATTAAAAATCTGATGCAACTATGAAAATCTGATGCAACAGGTGAACAATCTAACAGATCATTCATCTGTTGCGACAGACGACTCTTCTGTTTGGAAGAAATCTAAACAATATTGATCTAACAGATAACTGATTAGTGATCTATTTTTATTCTTTCCAACAGTTTACTCTTCATTTTACAACAGATTAGGACTGTTTTTATTCTTTCCAATGATTTACTCATACAGGTCGGTTATCTATTGCAACAGATAACATACCTGGTGCAACAAATTAGTGATCCATTTTTATTATTTTCAACGGTTTACTCACCCGTTGCAACAGGTCGATTATATGTTGCAACAGATAAAATACCTGGTGCAACAGATTAGTGATCTATTTTTATTGTTTTCAACGGATTACTCATCCGTTGCAACGGGTTAGTTATGTGTTGCATCAGATAAAATACCAGGTGCAACAGATAGTGTTATTTTTATGGTTCCCACGTATTACTCATCCGTTGCAACAGGTCGGTTATATGTTGCAACAGATAACATATCTGGTGCAACAGATTAGTTGTCTGTTGGAACTGTTATATTACTGTTATGCATTAATCAATTATAATATATGTTATGTTCCTGTTAATTTAAGATAACATGGCTCCCAAAATAAAAGAAATCGAATCAATTCCAAGTAAAGGAACAAGTGCAGCAGCTCAGCTACATCCACCACTCTATGAGCTTGCTTTACAAGCGTTATCTCAATCAGGAGCAGAAGATAATGAACACGGGGAGGAGGAATCTTTCAAAAGAGATGATCCAAATGCTAATAGCCCTTCCGTCGAAGAGTTGGTCAAAACCTTCAGCATTGATCGTTACCCTGTGAGAATGCAGTGTGATGGTGCCACAGATTTAACGGGTGATCTCGTGGTTAAGTCAGTCATGAGAAAATCTTTCGACGTCTTTAGAAAAATACTTTGAGAACAAAAATTGGATTCTTATTTCAGGAAAAGCTATTTTGGGAAATATCTTGATTTGTCGGAGGACAACAATGCTCGTTTCCAGATAAAAATGGTATATGATCTTCTCAAGAGCAAGTTTATGTATGAAAACAAAGATAAGATGGATGAGGTGTGGATAAATTACTGTGGCATGCCTGTTTGTTTTGGTTGGGAGGAGTTTACCATAGTTTCCGGACTAAAATGTTATCCTCCTTCTCTTTCTCAAGTTATACATACTCTGACCCAAAAAAAAGCACCCCGCACACCCAAAAAAGGAAAAGGCAAGTCGAGTGATCGTGATGACTTGGTGTCCATTGTTGGTCCAAGCTTCAAAAACAAAAATCTGATTGAAGCGTTGAAAGGTAAAGGACTTTCAAAGAAGCACAAGCAATCATTGTGCTTGGTTTGGTTTGTACATAATGTTCTTTGGGCGAGAGACGTTAACAACAACATAAACCTCGGTTTAATAAATCTCTCTGGGGATTTTGAGGCATTTAACAGCTATTCTTGGGGTTATGAAAGCTTCAAAATGATTGCCGAATATTTGTTGACTCCGTTAACGCCAAAAAAAGTCAACTTATATGGTTTTCCATGGGCCTTCATGGTAAATATTTCATTTATCATGATATGATTCATTATTTTTTTATTCAATAATGCTTTTGATTTATTGGCGTTATGTTATAGGCTTGGGCATTTGAAGTCATTCCTTATTTGAGATAACAAGTGAACTACCAGGAAGAAGTTTCTTGTCCAAGAATTCTGAGATGGTTGTCGGCCAAAACCGATAAAAATGCAAAATTTCTTGATCTTTTCAATCCCTCCAAGGAAGCAGTAAGTCCAATTCTAACCAAGTTTTTATTTTAATTAATGATTAAATAATTTCATCATCATTCTTAATATATGTACCGATTTATTTTAGATTGTCCATCCGTGGCTTGTTCCGACCAACCGAGAGTTGAAGATGCCATTTTTTCTTACTTTACGATTTGTGCAAACTTTATCAGACCCTAAGGTTGTTGATGGAATAAAAATGAAATTATTTGGGGCAACAACCATCACAAGAAAAATAATTTTGGAGGGTGGGGCTAATGATGCTCCTCTTACAATTTTTGAAACAACAAGCCATTATGATTATGATCATAATGGTTGTACAGATTTTTCCGCATCTAGTGAATGTTCTTCATGCAAATGTCAAGACTGCAAGGCAAAACACGATGGAGTCATTAATGCTATTAATGCACTAACTGCTTTTGTAAAGAAAATGACATCTAAGAGGGGTGTCATTCCATCAAAGAAGATTTCATATCTAGACACTCCACTAGAGATCAAGGAGGCTAAGAGGAGAAGGAAAGACACTTCCAAGGCATCATCAATCACCAAAAAAGCAAGATTGCAACGCCTCTGTCTTTGTCTTGCACCGATGTTCAGTGTGCAAGGGACACAGAAGAGCAGCATGAACTGAAGAAGGTGAATGTACATCATCTGTTCTAAAAAACAAACAAGCACATATTTGTTTCAACAGATGATATATCTGTTGAAAATTATCAAACAGATGTATACATCTGTTGCAACTGTTGTCTAACTTGTTGCATCAGATTCGTTATTTGTTTCAACAGATGAGTCTTATATTTCAACAGATGAGTCATTTGTTTGAAATTATCGTACTGCTCTGATTTACCTGTTCGAATTTGTCCCAACAGATAATCCATCTGATGCAACATAAGAATCATCTATTATAATAGATGAAAAATCTGTTGTATATCTCTACTTAGCATTGACAATTCTAGCTTTCAAGGTGGATGTCACAGCTACTGCCGAAGAGCATAATATGACAGTTGATAATCCATCAACTGCTTCCAAAGATGAAGAAAAAGTAGATCCTGTCAGTTTGGGAGAACGGAAGAATTACCCGTTTGAAGGGTTCAACATCTCAGACGAGGCTCCAAAAAAACTAATACAGTTGATCAACGACTATTCAGAATGGATTGCCGATGGGCTGTTAAAGCATCATGGCGGTAGGTACATAAATCAATTTTATGGATATTGGTTTATACAATTCTTGTTGTAAGAACCTGACATTAACACATATAAATCATCATGTAGAAAACAAAATAACGAGCGCTACAAAGTGAACGAATCGAGTCTTGGTTTTGATATGTTCGACTTTGTTGTTGCACATCCCGGAATAAAGAATTGGTTCTATTTGATGTCACAGCCCCAAGCTTGCTAGAATGATGAGGTTTAAAGGTCATACATATTACTATTAATTAATACTTTATTTAATTGCATCTGCGTATTGATTTTTTCGTCACATAATCTGAAATGTTTGATAATATGTGCAGCACATCGATGTCATTTTTTACTACCTCCGAAAGAAGGCCAAGTTGCAAACACAAGAACAATACAGATACACAACAGGCAATTATTTGTACAAAGTTTACATCAATAATGCCTACGATAGGTATTGTCAACAGCAGTCGGAAGTTTCCTGAAAAGAGGAATGCTTAATCAACATCATCAAAGGTTTTAGCATTCCGATTGGCTTACCTTGGCATTTAGTCAACGAAGTGTACATCTCAATCAATTGTGGTGATAAATTCCAATGGGTGTTGGTTGTCGTCGTTATAAAAGAGAGGCACATCCGAGTTTATGACTCGATGTCACGAAGGAGACGTTCAGGGCCGTCGTTTGAGATACAAAAACTGGCCAAAATTTTTGCCTACTTACCTTGATATGAGTGGCTTTTTGGATCAAAAGGTTCGTACTGATTGGTCGACGATTGAAATATACCGAGATAAAATAGCTAATCCATTTGATGTACAATATGTTGACGGAATTTCTTAACAAACCATTGGTAGCCTGTAAGTTTAAGTGTCATGATTTAGTTTCATTTCTCAAATTTCACAACGCTTGCATGAACTGCAAGATATAAATTATCTATTTTTTATAATGCAGGGATTGCGGTCCTTTTGTTGCCGCCTATGCCGAGTATTTGAGCGATGTATTACAAGTACCAAATGATGGACTTGATGCCGGATTAATCTGCAAAAGATATGCTGCTCTTTTATGGAAATATGGAGAAGCGAAAGCTCAGAAGCCGTACGCAACCGACGTTAAAGATCCACGACGACCAAAGTCGAATTCTATAGCACTGGATGAAGAACAACTTATCCATATTGATTAGATCTTTATAGCTCGAGTCCGTCAATGTAATAACTTATCCTCCTTGGTTTAACTTGTTGCTTTATTTGTAGAGTAGATCGTTTGTACTCATAATAATTTTTTTACATTTCATTTATTTGTTGAGTTATTTTATTTCATGTAATTTTCGAAGGCTTCGATTTATTTTATTCTGTCTATGAATATAATTAATTCTGAGTTTTGAACATGTTAATTGAAATGGAGTACTAGATTCAAATATCGCAACAGATAATACATCTCTGCAATAGACGATATATCTTATCAGACAGATTTAGACATATGTTGCAACATGAGATGCAACACATAGGTCATCTGTTGGAAATTATATAACAGGTTTTCCTACTTTTTTTATTTGCTCTAACAGATTACCGATCAGTTGCAATAGATAAGTTATATGTTGCAACAGATCGTAAATCTGTTGCGACAGAAAGATGGGGAACATCTGCATAACGCAATACATGAACAACCTATTCCAATAGATAATCAATCTGTCACAACAGGTACTATATCTATTACGACAGATATAAAATCTGTTGCATTATAAAAATTCAACTTTCCCAGACATAAAAATTATTGCCCCTATATGTATAGTGAATTGGCTTGAAATGAAAATTTATTATCGTGTTCGTCTCTGTCTTTGTACATGTTCTTTTTTATACACGGGCTCCAACCATTTAGTTAGTACCCCATATGCCCAGACCTATTGCATCTTTCCCACAACGGTGTCGCACACATCGGTCATTTGTGTGCCGGTCAGCAAACACTCCATGTATGAAAGCGAGTACGGCCCGCACGCTGCACCGGTTGTATTTTTTGGGAGATGGATGTTCTTATTTCGACCTTCAAAAACCCATGATTCCTTCGCCAAGACTTCAGCCGGCAAATAATCCATCAGCTCACTCTGCGTCAACAACTTGGGCAACAACTTCAAGAGTGGCTGCATGTGGGTTAAAAACGTCTTCTCGCTGAATACAGGTAAGTTGTAGTCATAAACCTTAATTTTTCCCTCGTATAGTAGTATCTCAACAGTGAGAAAATGGGTGACATCCACGTTCATGACTGCAAGGATTTTCTTTGCCTTGGTCCAGCTCTTGCCGTGTGGATATGGCCTCTTCCCTCTAACATATTTAATCGCTTATTCATCCCATTTGAACGTAGAAACTAACTGATCAAATCCCAGGCCACCGGAATTTGCTAAATTACGAAGATCAGCGTACGTATCTTTGAAATTATTGTAGAAGTTGAGGTCCATTATCCTATCAGCAGCATCATAAGCATCTGGGTACGCTAATTGTCTGCCCCTCATGAGGCAGAGAATCTCATCAACATACTATGGTATAAGAAGATAATTTTTAAATAGGTTAGTAATTGTAAAGAATAAAAACACAGTGGAAAGAATCCGATGCAGAGGGTTGTCTGAATCAGTTCACAGATTACCCAGCCAATGCAACTTATGCAACAGATGTGTATTATGTTGCAACAGAATACCAAGCTGTTGCAATAGATTACACATCTGTTACATAGATTCTTCTTCATGGAGTAGATTAGAAGGGTAGGTTAGCAAAAGTAAACTTACCTTGTCCTCGTACCACACGCACATATTTGTCATATTCGAGAAGTCCTTGGCGGCAAATGAATGCATGGTGTATTCTTTTTGAACCTTCATCTTGATGAATTCTTCCAGTTCCTTCTTCTTCTCCTTGCCAAGCGCCGCAAATATGTCCACCTTCTTCGGTGGCCCCTGAACTTCAACAACTATTGGAGCGGGGGGAGTTGCATTTTTTGCTGATTTCAGAACGGAGAGAATTTATCTAATTTTTATTCTCTTTCTCCTAACCTCCACTGTAGGAGTGCATGGCTCCCTCACCTCGTTGGATGGTATGACACCCCTCCTGGATTTTAACTCTTCTGTAGCTTCAGCAATAGCCTCTAGCTTGTCGAGGAGTTTATCCTCTCTTTCCTTGCACACTTTGCATTTGCAATGAAAACATGAGGGTGAAGAGGGGTGAGAGGGACCACTGTAAGAGTGGGAGAGACCGGTGTAGGGGTGAGAGGGAGGACCTGTGCAAAGAGTGTTTTCAAACATATTTATTTTTTGCTGAGCGCCAACATGCTCATAATTACGACTGGCAACAGAAGCAGAAGTAGGATGGCTGCCACCATCACAAACATTTCCACCAGAAATACCCCCAGAAGAAGCACCCGGATTTGTTGCAATTTGAGTTAGGTCGTAAAGAGCTTCAACATTAGACTGACCTTGCCTAACTGCTCTTCTTATGGAAGTTGCTCCATCCAATTCCTTCTTTATTAACTCCACCGTTGGGTCTTCTTTTGTATCAACAAGACCCAGAGTAAGAAAAAAAGTCATCCCCAGCTCATCAATGGTAGGCACGATCCAAGAATGCACAACTTATAAAAAACAACAGGAGTAATTTAAATCATATAATAATAATTTGTAGTCAGTTGGGTTACATGGGGCTCGGGTTATGTTAACACAGTCAACTTATGCAACAGATGATCTAGCTACCGCAAAAGTTGATCTGTATGTTGAAACAAATTGATAATATGTTGCATCAGAATACCCATCTATTGCATAATTTATAGTAGATGGGTAATCTGTTGAGTAGGGTTCAGAGAATATGGCAACATATGGTTAATCTATTGTGAAATATGGATCGTCTGCTACAACAGATTACCCATTGCACCAGTTGCAGTTGACGGGTAATCTCTTGCAACAGATGGAACATCTGTTTCAATAGCTTTCTTTGAGAAAAATTATTTTAGTTGAAAGAAGACGTACTGCATCATCCGGAGGGTTAAGGATATCAGCCTTGTTAATATATTTTTTGCTGCTCTCTACTGCAGCCAACCACCTAAGGATCCTTGGATGAAAAAACTTATCCGGGTAATCCGTGAAATGCTTTCAGAGGGGAGAAATGGCTTCACATGCCTAAGCCTAAAAATTATAAACAGGAAGCAAGCAAAAAAAAAGTCACAAGTATATTCAATATAAATTAATGAATGAGTAAAAATAGTAATCAATTTTACCATGAAAGCCCAAGGAAAGCCGTATAATGTGGTCGTCTTTGGCTTTAGCTCTTTCAGTAAATATTTGACAGTCAAGTAGTAGCTGTCGTAGCCCCAGGGATAATCGTGGAATCTCCGAAAATCATCAGCAAGCACCAAAAAATCACGTTCTATGACATTCTTGACGTCTCTTGCCAATAAAACGGAATGGACAAACCAAACTAAGCACAATTCTCCCTGTAGTGCTTTGGTATGGCTTTATTCTTGAGATCCGCTATTAAATCCTTCACTTTGTATCTAGGTCCAACAATGCCCAACAACCCATCTTTTTTTACCTTGCGTTTGTTAGACCCTTTGTGGGGTGTTTTCTTTATGGCAGGTTCTTCTGGACGATCGCATCTCAAGCCTGTCACAATGGCAAACTCTTTCAATCCAAAACAAACCGGCATTCCACAATAGTTGATCCAGACTTCATCCATCTTATTTCCGCCCTCCTTCGGACCTCCATCATCCCCCGCATACATGATCCTGTGCTTGAGAAGGCCATATACCATGATCATTGGGAAACGGAGAGGGCGGGGCCCAGACAGCTCAAGAAAGTGTGCAAAACATCTCTTCTTAAAAAGTCCATCTATGTTTTCCTTCTTCATAATACTCCTAAGTTCGTCAAAATATTTCCCCAATTGACATTTAAGTACAAGATCACCAAATACTGCATTAGGGTTATTCATCGGCATCGCAACTCGAAACTTGTCAATACTAATGGTTTTGACAGAATCATGCTGGAATTTCGATATTATTTCTTTCCCCATTGGTGAGGAGAAGTTATCACTTTCCTCGGCTTTATTTTTCCCTGACTGAGATTGTTCTGGACGTTCCTCCGAATCTATCTGTACTCCAGCCTTTTTGGTTTGGTGATCGGAAGTTGATCCACTTTCTCCACTTTCTGTTTCTTTTCTTTTGGGAGACATCTTTTAACTACAAACAAAATAAAAAAAATAAAAAATACATTGCATTTGATGTCTGCGTAATTTTTTTAAAAAGGTGAGACAAATTTCAATAAATTATTCTTACCACATAACCAAAAAAAATACTCCAACGAACAACCCATCAGTTGGAACAGATGGGGAACCCGAATCTGTTTGAAGACCTATTTAATATCTCCCCACAGATATTCCACCTGTTGCAACAGGTGGAGAAATTTCAATAAATTATTCTCTGCCACATTACAAGAAAATACTCCAATGGATAACCCATCAGTTGGAACAGATGGGGAATCCGTTTGAAGACCTATTTAATATCTCCCAACAGATCTTCCATCCGTTGCAATAGATGGACCACCACCACCACAACCAATTCCACGACCAATGTCACCAAGACCACCACCAATGCCACCAATACCAATACCAACACCAAGACCACCGACACCACTGCCAAAAAATACAAATACCAACACCATTAACAACAGCCACTAACAACACCACAAATACCATCAAATAATACCACAACAGTCAACAAAATACTGAGAGAAAAACTAGGGCTTTCTCGGGTGCTTCCTACTTTTTTAGCATCAAAACTCAAAATTGTTAATCCATTCTCAAAGATAATACAACTAAAAGTCTTTTTTTTTATCATTAACTAAAAAACCCTATTTTTTAGAATAAAGAACAACCGTAGAACTCTTCTCGAACTCTGTTACATGCGAAGATAGAGAAAACAACGGATACAAGCGGGAATGAAGTAAAAAAAACAACTATATATAATCGTAAATGGGAAGAAAATCGACCTGTTTTGAAGGGTTGCGCAATATGTTGAGTAGTTGTTGTTTGTATTATTTGTATTGTTGAGAGGGAGAGGACACTCTGAGAGAGATAGAGAGAGAAAAGCAAAAACTTAAGATTTGAAATGAAAAGTTTTTCGCACAAATGGATGATTTGTATGGGTTGATTTATAATTTTGGAAAAGAATGACAAGTTTTGAAATTGCTAATTTGGTCCGAATTGATCTTTATTAATTTTAAAAAATTTAAAAGATATAGTTTTTAAAACATTGAGTTGATGAGAACTCATTTCTACTCAGAGTGAACGATCGACAACTCGGGTCGGGATGAACGTAATACCAGCGCCATGCAATTGCAAAGACTCGATTGGATTTGTAGTTGACCCTGCGAGCTCATTCATTCATCCCTAGTTCCACCTAAATCAACTTAGGTACTATCACTATCCTAACATTGAGTTGATGAGAACTCATTTAAACTCAGAGTGATCGATCGACGACTCAGGTCGGGATGAACGCAATACCAATGTCATGCAATTGCAAAGACTCGATTGGATTTGTAGTTGACCCTGCGAGCTCATTAATTCATTTCTAGTTCCACCTAAATCAAATTAGGTACTAGCACTATCCTAACATTGAGTTGATGAGAACTCATTTCAACTCAGAGTGATCGATCGACGACTCGGGTCGGGATGAACGTAATACCAATGTCATGCAATTGCAAAGACTCGATTGGATTTGTAGTTGACCCTGCGAGCTCATTAATTCATTTATAGTTCCACCTAAATCAACTTAAGTACTAGCACTATCCTAACATTGAGTTGATGAGAACTCATTTCAACTCAGAGTGATCGATCGACAACTCGGGTCGGGATGAACGCAATACCAACGCCATACAATTGCAAAGACTCGATTAGATTTGTAGTTGACCCAGCGAGCTCACTCATTCATCCTTAGTTCCATCTAAATCAACTTAGGTACTATCACTATCCTAACATTGAGTTGATGAGAACTCATTTCAACTCAGAGTGATCGATCGATGACTCGGGTCGGGATGAACGCAATACCAACGCCATACAATTGCAAAGACTCGATTGGATTTGTAGTTGACCCTGCGATCTCACTCATTCATCCCTAGTTCCACCTAAATCAACTTAGGCACTATCACTATCATAACATTGAGTTGATGAGAACTCATTTCAACTCAGAGTGATCGATCGACGACTCGGGTCGGTATGAACGCAATACCAACGCCATGCAATTGCAAAGACTCGATTAGATTTGTAGTTGACCCTGCGAGCTCATTCATTCATCCCTAGTTCCACCTAAATCAATTGCTATAAAATTTATTGCAACAAACGACTAAGCTGTTGAAAAATTCAAATAGGTACATATATGTTACAACAGATGACATATTTAATTTAATTATCAAATAGATATTTGCATCTGTTGTGACAGAGGACTGAGCTGTTAGAAATTTTCAAAAAAATATTTATATCTGTTGTAACAGATGACTGAGCTGTTCGAATTTCTAAATAGATATTTATGTATGTTGTAACAAATGACATATCTGTTTGAAAATCTTTTTATCTCTTTTAATTTTAAAGCAAGAAGCTTCTGGTCCGAGTAGATAATATCAAGTAGTAGTACTTACTACTAAAGGCGGTAAAAAATATTTCTTGAACATCTCAAAAGTGAGTTCATTGAGCAGTCTTGTCTTGGTTTTTCAATGTCAATAGTCTTAGTCTTCCTCGTGCCCCTCAAATTATTAATGAATATTAATTAATGATTATTGAAAACCACCACGTATACGTATACAATACATCTATAGAAATTATCTCATCTCTTCCTTCAGCTGCAGTTTATTTTATTCAACTCTCATTTTTTTCTCTCTCCTCTTTAGGGTCACAACCTTTTTTCTCTCTCTTCTCTTCTCTTCTCTTAAAGATCTTTTCGGATCTAAACCTATCCATATCTTTCCTCGACTTAAATTTCTATTTTGATCCCCTTTTTGATATTAAGGTATGGTTCATTATTGCTCTTTCATTCTCGTCTTCTTCTTTGCATGTTATTTACATCTGTTTTTTTATTTAATTACTATTTACCCATATCATATTTATTAAAATTTTTTTAAGGAACTTGTAAGTGTTGAATAAATAATTCGAGAATTTTTATTACAGTATGAGAAAAAAGTCATCTGTTGGGAGAAGTTTAAAAGCCTTGTTGGCAGTATCATTTTTTTGTATGTATTTTATTTGTTTCATTATTGTTGATGCAGTTATTGATGTTTTTGGTGGGGTTGACATTGTTGGAACTTGTGGTGTTGTTGATGGTTCTGGCACAAAGGATGTTGCTTCTTTGTTGTTGATGATGTTGTTGGAACAAATGTTGTTTATTTTTTATTGATGTTTATGCTGTTGTTGATGTTGTAACAGATGGAGAAACTGTTGGAACAAATAAAACCACCAGAAAGGCTAGTTTGATGTATTCCATCAGACTCCACATCTGTTGCAACAGACTCTACATCTGTTGCTATAGACTCCACATCTGTTGCAACAGACTCCACATCTGTTGCAACAGACTCCACATCTGTTGCAACAGACTCCACATCTGATGCAACAAATGGACAATGTTCTTTTTGTGACATTAATTTTTTTCCTCTTCTTTGTAGATATAAGGAATGACAGTTGATCAACTTTTGACGGACTATCTCAAGAGGCTGCAGTAAAGATGGGATCAGAGGAATAAGCTGCTTGTAGATGGAACCACTTCATATGTGGAAGGTATGTATTACTGATAATGTTATCGTGGAAACACACATAGAGTGCGCTGATTTTGTGAATGATGTTTTTACTGATTAGTCATAGATCGTTCAAACAAGATGTCTGCAATTTTACAGTTAAGTTTGGTAGGTCCGAACTGATAAGGCTGAGGGATCATGAATATGATTCTGATATCCGTTAAGATTTAATGTCGGTTGTTGCTCATGTTTATTTGTCAAGCATTGTGAAGATATCTAATTTTTGTGTCATTGTAAAGAGATTCAATAGTGATTGGACTAACTTTTAGGGTGCATTGGACCCTTAGAGGGCCTTCGAAGCTTAGCACTGCATCTAATAAGAACGAAAAACCAATATATTTATTACCCTGGCCAAAATTTATATGGTTGGGTTGCTCGCTCGGGGTGATGATTTTATGCCAGAATGTGAGGTAGGACAATGTTTTCGAAGAAAAATGGGTGGTTGATGGAAGACTATATCATCTGAGAGCTAATCGTAGAAGAGACAGGGTAGAAAGTAACTTCTAACGAATCTGGCCGGTGGAATTATCTTAACAGATGCGAGATCTGAATCAAGTGCAAATATGAAAGTGTATCCGATAATGTAATTTCATCTGTTGTGTCTCTGAAAGAAAAATAATGCAGATGGACACTTTGTTAGGGAGCTATGTGGTCGGGATTATCACCTAGATAGAAAATAAGAGAAGACCAACAAAGAAGCCTCACGGGCATTGAGGGTAGAAATGATGTACAGAAAGTCTAGAAAACTTATGTCATCAACAACTGCAGTTAAAATAAGGAATCTAAGTCAAGACGACAAATTTATGAATTTTAAATTCCATCCCATGCCTTCTTGTTTGTGTTTCCGATCAAGTCCACTATCGTTGACCTGATCGGAACCACAAACGAGATTGAAAGGCAAATAGAGTATCATTGCTTCCTTAGCAATATGGTTATAATTGATTGTGTTTTCTTGCCTTGACATGCTTTCAACATTCCTTGGAGAAGATCAGATGCTTGTTGTAGTATGTGAATCTCGATAATTTTCAAGCTTGCCTCCATCTTGTTGATTCTGTCTTCAAGATAATCGTTGCCCTCTTCAAAGTTGGTAAAAAGTTCCTCATCTCTTGTGAGCTCGATCAGGAACACTGCCTTCAAATTTGTGGCATTCTAGAAGCCCTTCAGAACACTTTCTTCAGAAGCCTTAAAGGATACATGGAGGGTCTCTGTGTTTGTTTTAGGTCAAAATGTGTTGATGTACGTTGAAGATGTGGTCCCAAAAGTTGAACAACACATTTTTATCTAGCGTTGCTCCATGCATCTTGCTCGACCAATTTGATAAATTAGTAAGCATGGAGTTACGTAGCGTGTGATCTAAACCAGCTCTACCAAGCCTATCAAATGTTACGTAACTCTAAGCTCATTACTCTATCAAGAAAATATGATTGAGTTAGTGCACAAATCGAACGAGTTCAATCTCTCAACCTTTCTGCTGATTGCTCTTCTCCAATATAGATGACAAGATATCTGCTATGCAAAAGTCTACACCGTCGCCAGACATGTTCCCAGGCAATCATGTCTGGCGATGGTGTAGACTTTTGCATAGCAGATATCTTGTCATCTATATTGGAGAAGAGTGATCAGTAGAAAGGCTGACAGATTGGGCTTTTTTTCTATGTGCACTAACTCGAGCCTATTTTTTGATAGGGTAATAAGCTTGGAGTTACGTAACGTTTGACAGGCTTGGTAGAGCCGGTTTAAATCACATGCTACGTAACTCCATGATTACTAATTTATCAAATTGGTTGAGCAAGATGCATGGATCAACGCTCGATAAAAGTGTGTTGTTCAACTGGTTGGACCACATCTTCAACGTGCATCAACACATTTTGACCTAAAACAAACACAACGACCCTCCATGTATCCTTTAAAGCTTCTGAAGAGAAAGTGTTCTGAAGGGCTTCTAGAATGCCACAACTTTGAAGGTAGTGTTCCTGATCGAGCTCATAAGAGACGAGGAACTCCTTACCAACTTCGAAGACGGTAACGACCAGCTTGAATACAGAATCAACAAGCTGGAGGCAAGCTTGAAAATTATCGGGATTCACATACTACAGCAAACATCTGATCTTCTCCAAGGAATGTTGAAAGCATGCCAAGGCAAGAAAACACAATCAATTATAACCATATTGCTAAGGAAGCAATGATACTCTATTTGCCTTTCAATCTCGTTTGTGGTTCCGATCAGGTCAACGGCAGTGGACCTGATCGGAAATACAAACAAGAAGATGGGATAAAATTTAAAATTCAAAAATTGTCGCCTTCGCTTAGTTTCCTTATTTTCACTGCAGTTGTTGTTGGCGTAAGTTTTCTAGACTTGCTGAACATCATTTCTACCCTCGATGCCCGTGAGGCTGCTTTGTTGGTCTTCTCTTATTTTCTACCTAGGTGATAATCCCGACCATGCAGCTCCCTAGCAAAGTGTCCATCTGCATATTTTTCTTTCAGAGACATAACAGAAGAAATTACATTACCGGATACACTTTCATGTTTGCACTTGATTCAGATTTCGCATCTATTAAGATAATTCCATCGGCCAGATTCGTTAGAAGTTACTTTCTACCGCGTGTCTCTTCTTCAATTAGCTCTCAGATGACATAGTCTTCCATCAAAAACCTATTTTCCCTCGAAAGCATTCTCATACCGCACCTTCTGACATATAATCATCAATCCGAGCGAGCAACCCAACCATATAAATTTTGGCCAGGGCAATAACTATATTGGTTTTCCATTCTTGTTTGATGCAGTGCGAGGCTTCGAGGGCCCTCTAAGGGTCCAATGCACACTTAAAGTTAAGTCCAATTGCTATTGGTTCTCTGCAGTGACAACAAATATTGATCCTTTCTCAAAACTTGACACGCATAAACACGAGCACCAACTGTCAGTAATTTATAACAGGGTATCTGCACCATCTTCATGAGGTCCTCAGCCTTATCAATTTCGAACCCATCAAACTTAACTGTACAATCCAGGATCTTGTTTGAATGATCAATGCCTAATCGGTTAAAAACTGCATTCACAAAAATATTGTACTTTATGTGTGTTGTCCCGGTAACCTTATCAGTAATACATACTTAACTCTCACACATATGATAGTGGATCTATCTGCACGCACCTTATTCTTCCTAGCCCATCTTTGTCTTAAATTGAATAAACAGATAACTAGTTTGTTGCAATATTGTCAATCAATTGGAGACATCCGTTACGACAGTGATCAACTTGTTGTAGAAATCAAACAGATATATACATCTGTTGCAAAAAGATTGCCAGTATGTTGTAAGTTATCTAACAGAAAGAATATATTTTGTAACAGATTACCCATCTGTTAGATTTATTTTAAAGCAATTTTCTTTTCTTTCCGAGATACAATAATTTATAAATAGGTCCCTCCTTGCAAATATGGATGATCCAGATTCGTACAAGAATATTCATATCAAGTCCTTGCATGAACTTCAAAGGCAGTTTGATTGATGAACTACAGAGAGATATTTGGCTGACTTCAGAGCAAGGCTTCCGGATGAATGAAAGATGTCTGATTGACAATAATAATAATAGTAGTAATAATAATTAGGTAATGTTTTTATTTTAGCGATTATTTTCCTCCTTTTGTATATCAAATCTACCCAAGGGATTCAAAAATCTATGAACATTCATTTCATTTTATTGTCAACTTTGAATTTTTAATTCTTATTTAGTATTTACTAATAATCATTCTGTTCATTCCTTGTTCTCAACATGTCGACGGTTGGTGGTAGGGATTGAGTAGCAATTTGTGTCAACAGTTAGAGGTTAATCTGCTACGACAGATCGATCATATGTTGCACCTGGTGGTTATTAATAAAACAAGGGCTATTGTTGTTATTGAGAGGGTGAAAAGAGAAAGACATGACTCGGAGTTCCGATTATTCAATATGAAAAATATTTCGTAAATAAATAATAAACACAATTTATAACCACAATTTTAATAACTGATTGTGACTTTTCACCATTTTTGTTTTTGAATTTATTTTTTCAATTATTTATTATATAATAAAATAATTATTATTTTATTAAAAAATTTGAAAAAGTATTTTTTTTATTTATAAAATAAAAAAGTAAGCAAATTTGGATTAATGATATGATGATATAGTTATTTTTTTTAAAAAAAAAAAGTAGATTATATGTTGCAACAATTAAATTATCTGATGCAACAGGTTCACTATGGTTGCAACAGATGATATATCTGTTGTCACGGATGATTTATCTGATGCAACCTATATCGAGTCACAACTCAATAAAAGCAGTTCTTGGAAAGAAATAATTAATAATAATAATCTGAAAAGTCATGACTTATCATAATATTTCTTAATTTAATTAATTCATTACTTTTTACATTAATTAAAAATATAATTAATAAATGGAGGTGAACAGTTAGATTATATGTTGCAACAGATATGTTATCTGATGCAACATATTTTATATTTGTTGCAACAGATAATACATCTGTTGTCACAAATGTGTTATCTGATACAATAGATATAGAATTTGTTGCCACAACTCAATAAAAATGGTTCTTCGAAAGACTAATTAATAATAATAATCTGAAAAGTCATGACTTATATCACAATATTTATTTTCTTAATTTAATCAAAAATTTAATTAATGTATGGAGGTGAATAGTTGCTCCTTTTTGCCTCTCATTCAAATTCAATCCTCTGTAAATATGTCCGTCCTTACTCAATCGTTCATTCAAATACACACTCTATTTATTTATTGCATCTCGTCTTTCATATTGCACTCTAGAAGATAAGATTATGGTTGACCCAGTGTGGGACGTTGCTTTTCTTCAAGACGCTGTGAATGAACTTCGGAATCAACTTTGTGATCTGCAATGGAAATTGGAAGGAGTTAGATCAAAAATGCTCCGCGAGATACGCAGGCTGAGGAGGGCCTTGCTACTTCCGATTGAAGATTGACCGGCTGGCAATGATGATGCCGATAATCATAATAATAATTAGACTATTATTTTTCTTTTAGTCTATTATATGTATTTTTATTTGTTTAATAAATAAATTATGTTTGATCTTTGACGTTTTAATCCATATTTAATTTTTATTCTGTCTATTATCTTCTCAACAAATATTTTGACGATTTGACGTAAAAAGAAATAATTTAGAATCCAGTAGCAATAGCAAGATTTATCTGTTGGGTTTGTGGCAGGGATTGATTTGTGTTGTTTCAAACAGATTAATCATTCGTTGCAACAGATAATTAGTCACGTGCAACAGATAAACATTCTGATGCAACAAATAATTAGTCTGGTGCAACAGATAAACATCCTGATACAACAGATAATACGTCTGATGCAACAGATAATACGATGATGCAACAGATAAATAGTCTGATGCAATAGATTACTCATCTGATGCACCCGATGATTGATCTGTTTAAATTGTGGGCACTTGTGCTAGATTCATAATCGGGGTTCTATCCATTGTTGGAAAAACAGAAGTGTACCCACATGACAAATACGAATAAAAATCATAATTTTACTTACCAAAGTAACCTATGAAGTAATGCCAAAGTGGAAAGTGATGTAGTAAACAAAATTTGACCTAAGAAATTGGTCAGATCGCAGCAGTAGCGTTGTACCAACAACAACAACAAATGGTCGACAAGAAGAAGATGATGAATAAAGCAGCAGAAACAGAAACAATTAACGAAAAAAATCGCTAAGAGAGAGAAAACAACAATGGATGAGAAGAGAGAGAAAGACGTTTTTTTCCCTCCATTTCCCGTTATTTTAGATATACATTGGGATCAAAGTGTAAATTTAAAAACTTGTGGGTTATTTTAAAACTTTTCCAACTTTCTTAATACATAATAAAGTAATTGTCACCTCCAACTAATAATTAAGACTTGTGTCAGCTACACCTCATTTTAAAACTCTTTTGTCACTTGTGGCCCAAACCTTGTGTAAGCTTATGTAAAGACAGAAAATAGTATAATCTCTCCAAATTCATTACGTTCATATAATATGTATATATAAAATAAATTCTTTGAACAAATTCATTTAGAGAAATATATTTTTTTTTTGTTTTTGAGATATTAATATTTATCAATAGGCACCAACCAAACGACGTTTGTGCCAAATTAATAAAACTGTTATTATTTTGTATGGTACTATAAATTCGACCCTTGAGGTTGTACTTTTCTATTATCAAGGTTTCTGCAACAATTTGGAAATTTAAAAAAAAAGAAAAAGTATTACTCCCTCCAATCCACTTTATTTATTGCCTTTACTAAAATAGTTGTTATATTTTAAAAAATTAAGATGTAATTAACTATCAGTTTCCATCTTTGCCTTTACTGAATTGGTATTGAGGTAGATTAATGTGATAAAAAAGAGTAATATTAAATAAAGATAAAAAGAAATAGAAAAATTTAATCAAATTATTTTTTTAATTAATATATTTTTATGATTTTTTTAAAAAAAATATGACAAGTAAAATAAATGAGGGAGGAATTTGATTGCATAAGGTAAAGTCAGACCTCGTGCTTGGAATTAACAGACGTGCATTTTCTCCTTTCAATAATTGAGCACCTTTTAGAGAAGAAGAAAAAAAGAAAAAAGATGCGTATAACTTTTTCTTTTTGTTTTAGTTAAAAAAAAAGATATAACTTTTCATTTACTAATACGAACAAACCGTGACAAAATTTATGGCTCGGTAATCTTATCTTCCTATTAATATTCATTTGAAATCTCTCATATATTTTTTTTGTTTTAAATTAATTGGTCTTTATTGAGTTAATAATTCTCTTAAAAATATGTATTGTTTTCCTCATCTTAAATTATTTGACATCAAACTTTCAGGTTTAAGGAGAGAAAATTATACGAATTAAATTTTCATCAATAAAATAAAAAATTATAGTCAATCAACTTAAGAAATAATGCCCTTGCTTTCGATATTGCACATATATTCAGGCTATTTTGAGCTAAAAAAATACATTTATATTTATGGAGAATCTCAAGAATCTGGCAGTGGCATCATATTTTTCACTAAAATGTTAAAAAAGAGTACGTCTTTTAATTAGTTTGAATATTTATCCTTATCCAATATTCCAAATCTTTCCTCATCAACATCTCTGATCTCAATAATAATTATATCTAACTACTATTTATTTGTTATCCACTACCATTTTTGTCATTTAACAAAATCCAAAACTTACCTATTTATAAACTCCCATCTATAGTAAATTATCAGTGATTAATTCCCCCTCTAACAATGGCCAAAAATTCTTTTTTCTATTTTTTTGCTTTTGTCATTCTTATTCTTTGTAAAAATAATAATTCGTGTACAGCAGCTGAAGAAATAAAATTGTATGAGTTGAAGAAGGGTGATTTTTCTATAAAAATCACAAATTATGGTGCAACTGTTCTTTCTGTTATAGTCCCTGATAAAAATGGTATGACAAAAAAATCTTAATTTTCTTAGTACTTTTTTTTAATGCATTTGTCAATTTCATATTCTTTAACTTTTACTCATTTTAAGGAAAATTGGATGATGTTGTTCTTGGCTACAATTCCATCGATGATTACAAGGTTAGTTTCTGAGATTTTTTTTTTATGCGGATTCAAGATTTGAAGTTTATGGAGAATTAATATACAATAATAATTAGATTTATAGACGAATATTTATAAATATTCATGAACACGTACATTATTCTATGGATCAGGCATTGGTGTTTTTTGTAAATGAACATCTTTCATAATCCTCTTTTTCTGAAATAAATTGATTTGTTCATTTCTCTCATAATTGTGTAAAAGATCTGGAAATTTTTGTCGTGGTGCGCTCAAACTGGCCTTGACACTATAATTGATTTGTGTGTTCGATTCTTGATTGAAGTTATTAATGTACTTGTAGAATGACACAACATATTTTGGTGGCCTAATTGGAAGAGTTGCTAATCGAATTGGAGGGGCAAAATTTGAATTGAATGGTGTGGAATATAAATTACCAGCTAATGATCATGGAAATACACTACATGGTATTTATAATTATTCATAATCCTTTTCTGTTGTTTATTAAATCTTTCCATTTTTAATAATTTTTAACACTTGATTAACTTGTCGAAAATCGATTTAAATCAGGGGGTAGCAGAGGATTCTGTGATGTAATGTGGACTGTGGAAGATTTCCAAGAAGATAGTCATATTACTCTTACCTACAATAGCTTTGATGGTGAAGAAGGTACACATATATAATTTTCCTCCTTTGCTTTATTTGGTTTAATCAACAATAAGGCGTTAACGAAAAATACCATCAGATTTTAAAGTATCGCGATCTAATTCAAAATGTTCACCCTATTAAGCATATCTAGCATGTTTTTCGCAGTAATACAGCATCACTATGTGTTCAAATCAAATCCTTTTTACTAGTACTATTTATTTTCTAGCTAGACAAAAAAAAAAAGGACAGCTCGGTGCACTGAAGCTCCCGCTATGCGTAGGGTCCGGGGAAGGGCCCCACTACAAGGGTGTATTGTACGCAGTCTTACCTTGCATTTCTGCCGAAGGCTTGAACCCGTGAACTCCTTCCTGGTCACATGGCAGCAACTTTACTGTTGTTACTACTATTTATTTTCTAGCTAGACAAATATTGATAATCAAATGTTGTGAAACAGGATTTCCTGGTGATCTTTCTGTCAAGGTGACATACATGTTCATTGGGACAAACAAATTAGCCATAAACATGCAAGCAAAGCCACTAAACAAAGCCACACCAGTGAATTTAGCATCACACACTTACTGGAATCTTGGTGGAGACACCAGCGGCGACATTTTGTCCCACACTATTCAGATTTTCGGGTCCCAGATTACTCCTGTTAATGATCAGCTCATCCCCACAGGGAAAATCACTCCGGTTAAAGGAACAGGCTACGATTTCCTCCAGCCTCGGACAATAGGGAGTGAGTTAAGTGAAATCCCAGGTGGATACGATATCAACTACGTGTTGGATAATACCAAGGGCAAGCATTTTCATAGGGCTGCAACTGTCCAGGAAAGCAAATCAGGTAGAAAGATGGAATTGTGGACTAACAAACCTGGTGTGCAGTTTTATACAAGTAATATGTTGGACAATGTTAAGGGAAGAGGTGGATTTATTTACAAAAAGTATGCTGCACTTTGTTTGGAGACACAAGGATTTCCAGATTCTGTCAATCATCCCAATTTTCCTTCACAAATTGTGAATCCAGGGGAAACTTATAAGCACATCATGGTTTATAGGTTCACTGCCTCATAGGAACTTTTAGATTTTTCATTGTTCTAGTACAGTTGACAGACCTTTCTTGTTTAGTTTCACATGCATTTGTATTAGGAGCAACTTACTTTTATGCTGCTGAAGTCTTAACAATAAAAGACACTCCCCGTCTCATTTTACTTCGCCTCTAATGTGAAACAGAGGGAGGAGCTCTTAGTCATCACTTAGATATCATATTTCACTGATTATTTCTGGATGTACTTTAATGCCCTACTTTTGTTTGACTGCTACTGATGTTAATGATACATCATTCTCAATTTGTAAGCAAATTCCCAAGTCATGAAAAGTTTCATTCCCAATGAAGCATTACATAAATTTCGTTAGTAAAATTGAGATTCATATTCAGCATATGCAGAGGGGTATAATGAAGTTCTTAAAGCAAATAATAGCCTCTTCCATAAGGTTTGTTCAACAGGGGAACTGGTCAGGTACAATGTTGCAGCAACTAATTTCAAGACTACCACCGAAGAATGTGGTAAAATGATAACAGATATCTTCACCTTTAATGAGAAATCTAGAGTCTGGGCTACGGAAATAGAGAGCTTTCCAGTAAGGAATGTTTGTGCCCCTTTAGTGAACTTCCCAACCTGAATTCAAATCAGCCAGACCCATGGACTTCGAATAACATATGCAAAGAGCATAGTCTCCAGATAGAGATCCCTTCATGCTTACATGAGAAGAGACTAATTCAGACACTTCCTTCTACTATTCTATTTTTGGAAACAACACAATCAGTCTATCAACTTGAAACAGATAAATCTTCGAATAACATATGCAAAGAGCATAGTCTCCAGATAGAGATCCCTTCGTGCTTACATGAGAAGAGACTAATTCAGACACTTCCTTCTACTATTCTATCTCTGCAAACAACACAATCAGTCTATCAACTTGAAACAGATAAATATAAAGAAAAGGGAATTTAGGAGCACCAAAAACGGTGAACCTTTCCAATTAACCAACTGAATTTTCAATGCACATACTCAAGTAACTGGACATAAACCTGAATACCAGAATAGACTGGAAAATAAAGAGCAAAGACAGCATAATAAAGAGCCTTGAAAATAAGCAAGCAAAGGAAAATGATGTCTTAGCAACTCTTAGGATTCCACTAAAATCAGCTGAATTACAAGTTTTGTTATTCAATTAGCATTCTGTGTTGTTGTCTTCTTGAAATCAATCTTGTCAACTTTGACTTCACCATCAATGAGCTCATAAACGTAGACCACAACACGCAGGGCGTCAATGTCCATGAGAACAAAGCTAGGGTTGACATCATAGGTGATGCTACTGTAGGCACCAGTAGCAGATCCTGGATTTATAACAACACCTGCTTCATGTTTGTATGCAGTGAACTGATGGGTGTGGCCAGTAACAAGTATGTCTACATCTAATTGCCTTTGAAGCATGGCTAATGAGTCCAAGTCACCCCATGGAACAACCTGTAGGACAAGAAAACAAGTGAAAGATACCATTACTACTAGAAAGGGCTGCATGCTTGTGGAGTAAGCATGTTTCTCAAATAATTCTCACATGATTACTTCAGTTTAGAGAACTAAGAATTTCAAAGTGGAAAGCTACTTCTAAGAATTGTATGCATAAAAAGATTGAAGGAGAACAATAGCAGGAGATAGTGGGTCAAAAAGTGGGGAAGTTCAATGACAGACCAAAATAGAGTACAAATTTTGCCTTAATATCCTTTGAAGTAAGTTGAGGAAATATTGGATGGACATGGTACTACACCTTCAGGAAAACCAAAAATAAATACAGCAGGGCTTTTTCGGCAGTATAGATACATGCATTCAGATCTAGCAAAATACAACAAAACTTCAATCTCATGCTAAGCAAAAATTTTAGGGCAAGTAAATTAAAAAGAGTTAATAACTCAAATGATCACTCAACTTTGAAATTTTATCCCAGAAAGTCACTCAACTTTGGACTTTTATCCCAGAAAGTCACTCAACTTTCACATTTTTACTCAAAGTTGAGTGACTTTCTGAGTAAAGATCAAATTTGAGTGACTTTCTGGGATAAAAGTCCAAAGTTGAGTGACTTTCTGAAATAAAAGTCCAAAGTAGAGTGACCATTTGAGTTATTAACTCGTAAATTAACTCTCTTTACAATAACATACTAACAGAAGTTCCTTAGCAAGATGAATCGGTAAATTTGGTTTGAGCACTTATATATAGAACAAGGCAAGCATAAGAACCTGCAGCCAAGAGAAGCATAAACATGCACAGAGATAGGGCAGGGTGCATGTTAATACATATGTATCTGCTATATACCATACAACAAAGTAAGAGTACTTAGATGTTAGTTTCTGCGCTGTAAAGAATCAGATCACCTGAATAACCAAAATTACCTCATCAGCTTATAGCAAGACAACAAGAGTAACAAAAAGATGGTGAATCAGACCTGGTGGCCATGGCATAATCCAAGCTTAAATTGACCAATGGTCAGAGTCTTGGTCTCCGGGTAACGTGTCTCCGCGTCATACTCGCCTCTAGTAATATGCAAGTCAGGACATAGAGTCTTTAAGTAATCATGAACCTCCTGCAAATGTAATTCGGATGAGGTAGTCAACACATTTTCATAGATAATCCACATATTACTTGGAAGTCAAAAGACCTAGAGCAAGAATGACCACACCCAATGAAGTATGTAATTGGGAGTAAAAAACAAAAGAATTTGTTAAGGCGAAAGATGTCACACAAAAACTCTAGGAATGGTTATACTTAGAAGTTGCTCAATGCAACTTGGAAGGCACAATGTGTAATTACAACATATTGTGGACGTAGCCTACAGATAAGACAGTACTGATGGAGTAGAAGCATTTGAATTTCCTAAAGAAATCAAGGGCAATGTCTTCATTCTACACTTAGCATGGTTTACTGAAAAGATTCAATCTTTCTACTTCAGATAATAAGAAAGTAGAAACAATCATAAATTAATCCCATAACACAGAACCCCCACCCCCCGTGTGCACAGGATAGAACATTGCTGTCAAAGATGTGGTTTGAAGCATGTTTAAACAATTAAGCCAGGCACTTTGCAGACTGCGCTTCGCATCACCCATCAGTGTAAACCAAGGCTTCAAGGCTCCATGGTTTATAGAAATGACTTTTGAATAAATACACGAGGACTAATCCATGAACTCTGTCTTGAAAAAGGCAACACTTAAAAATAAATTAGTCAGCAAACTCTATGTCAACTCTTAAGCAAATTAAGGATGAAAATGTTAGTGATTAGGAATAGGAAATTTAGAAATTTATAGCATAAGAAAAGTGACCAGATCACAATTAGAAATTTAAAGTTGCATCCTTGCAACTGATTCTGAGATTTAAGATGCTCTTTTGAATGTGATTCTATAGTTTACTCAATTGTAGTTATTTCAATTCTTCTACCTAAAGTATATATTACATATAATTTTACTTTTAAGTGGCTTTCTTTATCAAAGCGCTACCCTTGGTTGCGCGCTCAGCACTCAAAAATCCAATGTGCTTTGGCACTATTTTGCAATTTACATTAAAGCCTTTGACAACATTTTGACAGATACATGTTACCTCTCTTATTCAACTACAACTACTAATAGGAGAATATCCAGGCCAAAAGCACGAACCACATCAAAGATATTTGCTCTCATGCATATGCAACTATCAAGTTCAACCTTGAAAGTTGAGGCTATGTAGAAGAGTGAGCAAGAGAACTAGAAACTTTCAGAGAAACAATTTCAGAAAAGTTCTTTTCTATTTTTTGATTTTGACCAGCCAAATTGAAAAGGAATTGTAGGATTTTGGAGAGAATAAAATAACGCCAGTTTTACAAGTGATGAAACTACAAGAAGTCAACAACCAGGAAGTATAGGCACGAAATTACTAATGTCAAACTATTGGAAATAGAATTTATCAAGGAGAAAAAACAATTCAAAACAAGCATAATGTAAAAGAATTGTTTCTAGAGGTTATTCAATTAAAAAACTCCAGTCACATTTCTATCCAACCGTGACATTGGAAAAGTGAATTTAAACAAACACCTACAAATAACACCAAGTTTAATCAAATACCTACAAACATTTGGAGCAAAAGATTTCTACACAAACATAGGATACATAAGCAGGTAACTTATAAAAGTAAAACACCAAATAAGAAACATGAATAAGTAATGAGACATTTGATCTTTCTACTTATGTTATAGTTGATGGCATAGAAGTGGGAGAATTATATTTTATTTTATTTTGACTTGCACCGGGTGTCCGAGACTCTTCGAGCCCCGACTAATCCCAGGGGTGCACAGACCCTCGGCAAGAAGTTTCCCGCAAGTGCACCACGGGTAATTCAGGGTTTCACCCAGTCCGATGGCCCTCAGAAATTGTTTGCACCCAGTGGGTATTGAACTTGAGACCTTGGAAGGGAGCACCCCAAAGCTCAAGCCAATAACCACCAAGCCAACCCCTGAGGGTTTAGAAGTGGGAGAAATATGCCTATCCAGCAATTAATTCTTCAAATTTGTTGACAGGTACTACCATAAACTCTTTCATTTCCTCGGGAAGAAAGCTGAACTCATTGCCTTGGACGAGACATGAAGAACATTATTCATTTTCTCTGCTAATTTGATCATCCAAAGACATTCACAACACTCTTATATGCTTTCTACCATGAAATTTACTCAAAACACATCCATCTCTAGCTATAATAACCTATCTGACATTCCCTTTCACAGCTTCCAAATTTCTGTTATTTAGAAGTCTGTTTATTACTCAATCTGTCTAGACAAACTTATCCCAATGCTTACAACAATATTGGAAAAGAATACCCAAACATTAAACAACTATTGCACCTCATTTTATAAAATGTATCTTGGTAGCACAATGCTAAAGCAATTCAATTGCCAAAAATCCTCTCCAAAGCTTGTAAATTTTCGATGGAGCCTAGAGTCCAAAAAAAAAAAAAAAATGCAAAAATTGCAACCAAAGAGAAATCACCCTAGGGCTTTATAGCTTCTTCTAAAGGAAAATCACACACTACAGCATCCCGTAAAGGAAGAACATAACTAATTCAGCATAGAAGCCGCCTAATCCTTTTTCCTTTTGATAACCATGGTGTCCGTGCCAGCTTTCACGCACCTCGACTAATTCCACGAGATACCTGGCACCTCTAACCAGCAACAAATATCAGGTAACTCTCTCCGACAAATGAGAAGAATCAGTATTTTTTTCTCTGCTGAGACTAGAACATGGACAATTAATTCTTAACGCACTTCATTGACTACTAGGCCGCACAATCTCTCCATCAAAGTTGAATTAGCAGACGCGCAAACAAACAATAACCAATTAACAACAACAATAATCTATATCAATTAGATTTAATGATCTGATAAGACCAACTAATACTAATTTTTTATTAATAAAAAAGCGAGAAAAAAAGAAGACTCACTTTAATGCAAAGGTTACCAGTACAAATAACATGTTGGATCTTTCCAGGAACAAGCATAGACTTAAACTTAGCAGGAAGATCAGCAGCCCTATGCGGGATGTGTAGATCCCCCAAAGCTAAAACCAGCACCATCCCTCTTTCAATTTTCAATCAACGATCGAAATCTACCACAACAATAATACATCAAAATTAACGAATTTGAAAATTTGTTAATCAAATCGGGTTTTGCCCATTAAACCAGGGAGGCGTACGACGTCGTTTTTTTCTTTTTAGTATTTTCAATTTGTTCTTTAACTTTGCCCTTCTACTTCACATGAACCCCAAATGAAATTTCATACATAGCAAATAAGTAGGCGTTTTGACTATGAGAATATTTTTGTTTTTTTTTGAAAAATTATTTTATTTTAGTGAAAAAAATAAAAATAGTGATGTTTGGTTATACAAATTATTTTACTTTATTAAAAAATATTTTTAGAAAAAAAAATATTTTTACTTTTTTCACTCATATTTCTCTCATAAAATTTCAAAAATAATTTCAATTTATATTCATGGTCAAACACAACACCAACTTTAATTTCAATTCCAACTTTGAAAAATTATTATTTATGGTTAAACGGAGCCTAAGTTTTTTAAATTTCTTTCAAATATCACTTATATTTCATTCATTGTCATAATATTACTTCAATACCACTATTTTCCTCAAAAGATATCAAACACTTCAAAGGTCGTCTTCTCTCCGTTGACATGTCATGTCATTAAAATCTTAGTTTTGTAAAAAAAAATACTAGACTATTAATTCATCAAACTCATTTAACTAAAATTACAATTTTATTTTTTTGAAGCAAATACATTAGTTTATTTTTCATGCTTAAAAATTCTTTACCACACTTAAATTTTAACATATTATTTTTCTTGTGAATTAAAATTTCTAGATAACTTATTTAATTTAGTGATAGTATTTCTATAAAAAATAAGTGATCTTCGGAGGCAATTATATGAAAACATGAATGATCATATAGGAAAATAATTCTAAAAAAGTGTAGGTACCTAAGTATGAGAATTTTTTCTTAATAAATTAATATAATTTTTTTTTATAAAATAAGATTATAATTTTGATTAAATGACTTTGACGAGTTGATGTTTTAGTTGTTTTAAAAAATGATGGCTTGCTAATATGGCATTTCAAATAGAAAGGGAGGAGATTTTTGAGGTATTTAGTATTTCTTGATAAAAATATTGATAGTTGGGTGATATTATTATCTTAGTAAAAATAAAAGTGATTTTAGACAACTCTGAAAATATGGATGATAATTTTAGAAAAAATAGAAAATTTAAGCACTAGTAAAAGATTCCTAAGCAAAAAAATTCCCTCTTAATAAATTAATATATTTTTCAAAGTAAAGAATAAAAATATAATTTTGACTAAATAAATTTGATGAGTTAATTTAAATAGGCCTATTATTAAAAAATACTTTAATGACGTGACATACCAATTAGAAGAGAAAGAGACGTATAAGACATTTAGTATATATTTTTTAAGTAAAATAGTGATAAATAACTCATATTATTATCTCTTAAAAAAATGTGTTTTTGGTAGGCAATTTGAAATGTATGAGTGACCATTCAGAAAAATAATCTTTAATATGTTGTAATATAAAGACCGAATAATAAAATTTATTAAAAGAAAAGAAAGAGAATAGAAAGATATTCAAATATATGTATAAGGAAGAGAATAGAAAAGTAATTTAGAAGTAGTTTATTGATTGTGTGTATTTACATGTGAAGTAAAGGGGTATTATATAGGTATTAAATGTCTTGGAGAAACAAGCAAGCTACAGTAAATGGTCCCGCATGGGAAACCACTTGTTATTTCACAGCACTCCCCCTTTGATTTCCATGTACAAAAAAAAGAATAGGACGTACATAGTTGTTTGTAATATGCATTGTTTGCTGCCTCATTTAAAACCTTACCAGGAAAATCCAGTGGGATAAATCTTGGTTAAGAAAAAAAGAGTGCAGTGCGTATTTACTTCCCCTGATAAGAACATTACTTAATATCTAGGAGACGACGCATCCCAATCTTGTATCTCAACTTCTCAAAGGTTGATGTTGGCAATGCTTTAGTGAACATATCTGCTAGATTATCGCTTGAACGGACTTGTTGAACATCTCTTTCATTTGTCTTTTGAAGATCATGAGTAAAGAATAGTTTTGGTGAAATGTGTTTTGTTTTGTCTCCTTTGATATTTCCTCCTCTTAATTGAGCTATGCATGCGGCATTGTCTTCATACAATATTGTTGGAATATTTCTTTTCAAAGTAAGGCCACATGTTTCCTGAAAGTGTTGAGTTATTGACCTCAATCAGATGCATTCTCGACTTGCTTCATGAATGGCTATTATCTCTGCATGATTTGAAGATGTAACAATCATGATTTATTTTGTTGAACGCCATGATATAGATGTACCTCCACATATAAACAAATAACTTGTCTAAGATCGACCTTTATGTGAGTCAGACAAATATCCTGCAATCGCATAACCAATTAATTGTGAATCATATTCATTTGAATAAAATAGTTTCATATCAATAGTTCCTCAGAGGTATCTGAATATATGCTTAATACCATTCCAATATCTTCGTGTTGGGGAAGAACTAAATCTTGCTAATAAATTTACAGCAAAAGATATATCTGGTCGTGAATTACTAGCAAGATACATTAATACCCAATTTGCACTAAGATATGGTATTTCAGCACCAATAAGTTCTTCATCATTTTCATGAGGTTGAAATGGATCTTTATTTATATCAAGTGATCGCACAGCCATCGGGGTACTTAATGAATGTGCTTTATCCATATAAAATCTCTTTAAAATATTTTCAGTATATATGGATTGATGGACAAAAGTTCCATTCATAAAATATTCAATTTGTAAACCAAGACAAAATTTTGTCTTTCCGAGATCTTTCATTTCAAATTCCTTTTTCAAACATTCTACTGTCTTTGGAAGCTCTTCAGGAGTTCCAATGATATTCAACTCATCAACATATACAACTATTATGACAAATTCAGATTCAGACCTTTTAATAAAGACACAAGGACGGATTGAGTCATTTTTATACTCTTCTTTCAATAGGTATTCGCTAAGGCGATTATACCACATGCGTTCTGATTATTTTAATTCGTATAAGGATTCCTGAAGCTTGATTGAATAATTTTCTCGAGAATATTTATGCGCATCATCCATTTCGAATCCTTCAAAAAAATTCATATAAATATCACTGTCAAATGAGCCATATAAATAGGTTGTAACAACGTCCATCAGATGCATATCAAGACTTTCACGAACTGTCAAATTAATAAGATACCTAAAGGTGATTGCATCCACCACTAGAGAATATGTCTCCATATAATCAATGTCAGGTCTTTGAGAAAATCCTTGTGCCACAAGTCGTTTTTTATATCTTACGACTTTACTTTTCTCATTTCGTTTTCGCACAAAAAAATATTTGTACTCCACTGGCTTTATACCTTCACATGTTTGGACTATAGGTCCAAAAACTTTACGTTTTTCAAGTGAGACCAATTCAATCTTGATTGCATCTTTCCATTTTGGCCAATCATTTCTATGTCTACATTATTCGATAGATTTTGGTTCAAGATTAAGGCTGTCAAACGGGCCGGATTGACCCGACCTATCCCGGCCTACTTAAAAAAATCAGCCCGATCAGCCCACGGGCTGTAGGGTACCGAGTACCGGGCTAGTTTAATTTTGAATTTGGGCCCGGTTAACCCCGCCCGGACCAAAATCGATCCAGGCCCACCGGTTAAGTTTTAAAAAAAAAATAAAAAAAAATGGAGATTTGGGCCAAATTAACCGTTGGCCTAACGGCTATATAGCCGTTTTTGAGTCCAAATGGCTAGTTTGGGCCCTTATATTAAAATTTTTATTTTTATTTTCTTAATCCCAATTTTTTTTTTATAATTACCCTACACCTTCAAATCATTTTTCACACAACTTTTCATTCTCTCAAATCTCAATTCTCAAATATTCTATATATTTAATTTCCTAAAGTGCTCACTTTAATTTTTTAATTTTGCGATTACAAAGTACGAGTGGAAGTTTCTAAAGTCGCAACCTTCGGATACTTCCAAAATTTGGTATTGTCGTTCCATCTCTTACGTTTAATTTTTATTTAATGTATTAATTGTTGAATATTTAATTTTATTATATTTGTGTATTTTGAATTTTTTTAGTTTAATTTATATTATGGATAAATTAAGAAACCTCGCTACTAAAGGTGTTAAAATTTTTTATCCCGAAAGCGGTAGTGGTAGTAAAAAATGAATTACTAGCGGTAGTGGTAGTAAAAAATGAATTACTAGCGGTAGAGGTACTTCAAGTAGTAGATATACCCGTGTGCCTTCGCCTCCGGTACCGCTTGGTACACCTTTTGAGGAAGAAATAGGTGTAGGTGCTCACGATATGGATTATGTAGAAGCTTAGGAAAATTACGGTATAGAAGAAGAAAATGAAGTAGATGCGGTTAATTTAGAAGAAGATGATGAAAATATTGGTGAGACACCCGCAGTAGGAAATGCTAACGTTAGATCTGAATCGGTTAATCTCCCTCCCCGTCCTCCCCGTTCCCCAAGAGCTCGTAAAACAACTAGTATTGCATGATAATTTTTTGAATGTATATCAGATACTGAGGTGGAATGCAATATTTGTCAATAAATATATAAGCATAAAAACGGAGGCAAGTAAGGGGGTACGGGTACGATAATGAGACATATAGGTGATGCTAACGAAAGAGAGTTAAATATTGCACGAGGTGGTGGGGATGTTAGTGGGCCAGCGCAAACTAGAATGGACCCAGCAACCGGTCAGGTAATGAAGAAGTATAATAAATTGAGGGACCAAAAAGAAATAGCTAAAATGGTAGCTGTGGGTTGTTTGACTTTTAGTTTTCCTTCTTTTGATACCTTTATTCATTATATACAAGCAATTTATAATCTTATGTTTAATGGTATTCCTAGAAGTACTTGTCGGTCTGATATTTTTAGACTTCATTCACAATATTATTTTTATTTATCAACATTGTTAAAAATATTCAATGTAGATTGTCCCTAACTTCTGATCTTGGTCGTGCTGTAAATAAAAATGATTATTTAACCGTTACTTGTCACTGGATGGATAATAATTTTGTGATGCAAAAATGTATTCTTGCTTTTTTTATGATGAAGATCGTAAACATACTGGAGATTTTATTGCTAATTCGATTGCTAAAGCTGCAGAATTTTATGGTATCGAAAAATAAAATCTTATGTATTGCTTTTGATAATGCTTCTAACAACAAGACTACTATAACAAAGTTAAAATCTGACCTATCTCCGCTGTTACCTGAAATTTTTCATATTGAGTGTGCATGTCATATATATAATTTAATTGTAAAAGATGATCTTGAGTTTTTTGAGCTTTATATTGAAAAAATTCGTCTTGCTGTTGGTTTTATTCAAGAAAATAATCGAAGAAAAAGAATTAGAGAATTTAAAGTTAAATGTCAAGAAAATGGACTTGCATCGATATTGATGCCTGAGGAAATTGGTATTAGATGGAATTCTACGTATGATTTTTTAAAAACTTGTTATAAATATAGAATTCCTATTACACTAGCTTTTAACCAACACTGTGGTTCATTTGCTGATTCTGCTGATTGCATGCTACATGATTCTGATTTGGTTGCAATTAATGATCTTGTTAAGTTTTTAGAAAAAATTTATATAGCTACGATTGAATTTTCCGGTGCTTATTATCCTACTGTTTGTAGTATTTTGGTATATTTCTGGTTTGCTTAAAGAATATAAAAATAAAGAAGGTTATAAAGAAGTTGTTGGCGTCATGTTTACTAAATTTAAAAAATATTTTTTTCCGATTCCCCCTATTTACTTGGTTGGTGTTATGCTAAATCCGTACATGAAATATAATACTACGTGCCACTTAATACTCTTATTTATGCTAATTTAGAAATAAATACTAACAATGATTCTGAACAAGTACAACCTGATTTGTGGATGGCTATGGGTGATGCGAATGAATACATAGAAAAATTATATAATCACTATGTTGATTTAGTTGATTTAGCCGTACCTACAAATTTTATTCCAACTGTCGCTCCTCATCCTCCCGAGGAGTCATCATCTTCTAAAAGGCCGGCACATAGTGGTTTTCCTGATTCCTTTTATGATTTACCTTGTTGGAACAGTGTTGATGAGAGAGCTTACACATCAAGTTATCGGGAAGAGCTTAAATATGATCTTCGGTCGCCGCCAGAGGATCGCAGACGACGGATCAACACGTTGGATTAGTGGAGGAGTAATGAAACACAATATCCTGTGCTTTCAAGATTAGCTAGACATATCTTAAATGTTCCAATGTCAACTGTTGCATCAGAGAGCGCTTTTAGTCAGGGACGATAATAACTTGGAGACAACCGACACTCATTGGGAAGCAATGCAATGAATGTTCTAGTTTGCCTCAGAGATTGGATTAGAGTGGAAAGAAGAAATCAAGGAATGGAACCGGAGCCGACGAAGAGCAGAAACTTGAAGAAATTATGTCTTCACGGGAGAACTCAGCAGAATCAAGTCCAATGCATGGTTTTGCCCCTATTGACTTTGACTATCCTATGCAAGTTCCCGTTAATATTAACATGAATGAGTTGGAAAAAATGATGCATAATTTTTAGATTTTTCATTCACGTAAATTATAAATTTTTGATCATTTTGCAATCAATAAAATTCAACATTCATTCACTCCTTAGTCCTTACTTTGTAATTTTTTTCATTTAATGATTTAAATTGAATTTCTAGTTTAAAATTTAAATTAAAAACTTACTTTTAATATATTATTAATTTACTATCAAGTATTATTAATTTATTATATTAAGTAGCATATGTTTTGTATATTTGTGTATATATCTTCTATAGACGTGTATATTTAATGTATACATATGTATATATTTTATAAATTAGTATATAACTATGTATTTATTGTAGTATATATATATATATATATATATATATATATATATATTGTAGTATATGTTTTACTTAAAGTAGTACATATATATTGAACGGTGCATATATTTGTGTATATATCTTCTATAGACGTGTATATTTAATGTATACATGAGTATAAGTTTTATAAATTAGTATATAACTATATATATATATATATATATATATATATATATATATATATATATATATATATATATATATATATATATATATATATATATTGTAGTATATGTTTTACTTAAAAGTAGTACATATATATTGAATGGTGCGTATATTTGTGTATATATCTTCTATACACATGTATATTTAATGTATACATGTGTATGTTTTATAAATTAGTATATATATATATATATATATATTGTAGTATATTTTTTACTTAAAGTAGTACATATATATTGAATGGTGTGTATATTTGTGTATATATCTTCTATACACGTGTATATTTAATGTATACATGTGTATATTTTTAATAAATTAGTATATACCTATATATATTGTAGTATATACCTATATATATATTGTAGTATATGTTTTACTCAAAGTAGTACATATATATTGAATGGTGCGTATATTTGTGTATATATCTTCTATACACGTGTATATTTAATGTATACATGTGTATATGTTTTATAAATTAGTATATAACTATATATTGTAGTATATATGTGTGTATATCTTCTATAGACTTATATATTTAATGTATACATGTGTATATGTTATATAAATTAGTATATAGCTATATATAGATTGTAGTATATATATATATATATATATATATATTGTAGTATATGTCTTATTTAAAGTAGTACATATATATTGAATGGTGTGTATATATGTGTATATGTCTTCTATAGACGTATATATTTAATGTATACATGTGTATATGTTTTATAAATTAGTATATAACTATATCTATTGTACTATATATATATATATATATATATATATATATTAGTATATGTTTTATTTAAAGTAGTACATATATATTGAATGGTGCGTATATATGTGTATATATCTTCTATAGACGTATATATTTAACATATACATGTGTATATGTTTTATAAATTAGTATATAACTCTATATATATACTTATATATATTGTAGTATATATATGTTGTGGTATATATTTTACTTAAAGTAGTACGTATAGTCGTTTATATTGAATGTTACGTATATATGTGTATATATTTTTAAAATTCTAATGTAGTATATACTATATATATAGTGTATATATATTGTTTAACGTATTTAAAATGTATATAGGTGGGTATATAAATGTATATATTAGAATATTTTTTTAACCGAATTTGACTGTTTTTTTAACCGATTTTGACCGGATTTAGGTGGGTTAGACCGGGTTGGATTAAGTAGGCCGGGTCAGGGTTATTTTTAAAAATTTTACTGTTTAATTCGGAATCGGCCCGGCCCACTTAACCCCAACCCGGACTCGGCCCGGCCCACAAACCGGCTAATTTTAACGGCCGATTCCGGATTGACCCGGCGCATTTAACACCCTTATTCAAGATCCTCATCTTGTTGCATTATTTCATTTGCAACATTATAAGCAAAAATATTGTCGACAATTAAATCATTTCGATTTCATATTTTTCTTGATGAGACATAACTAATTGGGATCTCTTTATTTTTATTATTTTCAAGTACCTGAACCTCTTCTGAGGTTTTATCAATTGTTATGTCTTGTTGCTCTTCTTGAGTAGTTTCCTTCAAATTACGATTATTTTGATCATTTGCTCTTTTTTTTCCGAGAATTTTTATCTTTGGAATCGATTGATCTACCACGTTTTAAGTGTGATTTAGACTCATTTGCATTAGTCAATTGTCCTATCGGGACATCAACTCGAATGGGAGCATTAGCAGCTGAAATGTAAGATTTTGTAACTCTTGATAGGTCAGTGAATGCATCTGAATTCAGCTTCAGAAAAAAGAAGGTCAATTGGTTTGCAATGTTATGCAAATGAATTATCTTTTGAATTTCGAGTTCATATTTATTTGTACAAGGATCTAAGTGAGATAATGATAATGCATTCCAGTCTATATCCTTTTCCAGCTGCTTATTTTCTCCCCTGTTGAATATATTGTTTCATCAAAATGACAATCAACAAATCTTTTCATAAATAAATCTCCAGTCATAGATTCCAAATATTTTATAATAGAAGGAGATTCATACCTAACATATATTTCCAACCTTCTTTGCGGATCCATTTTTATGCGTTGTGGTAGAGCAATTGAAACATATACCGCACATTCAAAAACTCTTAGATGAAAAATATTTGGTTCTTGACCAAAAATCAATTGTAATAGGGAGACTTTATGATAACTTGTGGGTCTTATCCGCATAAGAGCTACCGCATGCAAAATAGCATGACCCCATATGAAAATGGGAAGTTTTTTTCTCATAAGCATTGGTCTAGCGATTAATTGAAGGCGTTTAATCAATGATTCTGCTAGACCATTTTGAGTATGAACGTGTGCAACCGGATGTTCAATTGTTATTCCAGTTGATACACAATAATCATTAAAAGCCTGGGATGTAAATTCACCCGCATTATCAAGACGAATTGTTTTTATTGTATAATCTGAAAATTGTGCTCTTAGCTTTATTATTTGAGCAAATAATCTCGCAAATGCCAAATTACGAGTTGATAATAAACATACACGTGATCATCTTGTAGATGCATCTATTAAAATCATATAATACTTAAATGGTCCACATGGAGGGTGAATGGGCACACATATATCATCCTATATACGTTCCAGAAATGTAGGGGATTCAATTTCCACTTTAATTATTGATGGTCTAATAATTAATTTGACTTGAGAACATGCAGCACAAGAGAATTCTTTAAATTGAAGAATCTTCTGGTTACTCTTCAATGAGTGTCCATATAAATTCTCAATTATTTTGCGCATCATATTAGAACCGGGATGATCCAACCGGTCATGCTAAATAATAAAATTATTTGAATTATTTAACTTTTGATTTACTATGGCCTGTATTTCAACAGTTCTTATACTTGTGTAGTATAAACCGGAAGAAAGGGCGGGTAATTTTTCAAGTATATATTTGTTACCCGACATTATTGTAGTAATATAAAGATATTCAATCTTTTCATCATTTGTAGTCTCAATATGATAGCCATTTTGGCGAATGTCTTTGAAACTTAATAAATTTCTTTGAGACTTACTACAATATAATGCTTCATTAATTATCAAATTTGTCCCTCCGATAAGTAATAAGTTTGCTTTTTCGGAGCAAACCAGATATAGAATTAGCATTGGCTTCTTTCATCATCAAATAAAAGAAATATCTCTTATCTTTTAAAATAGTATATGTGGTAGCACTATCTATAAGACATATATCATTGTAATTGATTTTGGATCCAACTGATGATTGGGGAATTTCTATATTCTTCAAAAAGAAAAACATACTATAAGAAATTTGAAAAACTAACATAAGAAATTGCATTAGAAATGTAGAAGTTAGAAATATATAATACATTAATAAAACAGAAAAAAAAATATAATTACAAACAAAAGAAAATAATAACTTTCTTTATATTTTATTCTCCAATAAGGTAATTAGTTCTTCAATCAATATCCTCATAGAAATCTTTAGCTCTCAAATGAGTAATATCTGAGAGACCCTTAAAGTCATCATCTTTGTAAGCAAGGTTTGCCTCAATATCATTATATGTATTTGATGGAGCTGCTTCATCATCATCACCTCTAAAGGTCAAGTGCGCTTCCACATCATTTTCTTTTCTTTTAAGAAAAACTTGATAAAGTTTGATAAAATGATCAGGAGTAGGACAAACACATGGCCAATAACCTTTCATACCACATCGGTGACAAATATTAATTTTACTCCTTGAATATTAATTTTACTCCTTGAAGGATTATTTTGAGAACCTTTATTGTTCTCAACTTTATTTCCACCATTATGACGATAATTATTTCATCCTCTGCCACATCCTCGCCCACGTCCACGACCATGGCCTCGATCACGATCACGATAATAATTTTGCCTTATTTCAGACGGATCATTTGCTACTACAACATTTGCTTCAGAGAATGGAGTAGATCCAGTGGGACGAGCTTCATAATTTTTCATTAATAAAGTATTATTCTGCTCTGCCACAAGTAGGCATGTAATCAATTCAGAATATTTCTTAAATCCCTTTTCACGATATTTTTGTTGTAGCAATACATTAGAAACATGAAAAGTGGAAAAAGTTTTCTCTAGTAAGTCCTCATCAGTGATGGTTTCTCCACACAATCTTACTATTGAAATTACTTTATGAATAGCAGAATTTAACTCAACTACGATTTTAAAATCTTAAAATCGAAGGTGTATCCAGTTATATTTAGCTTTCGGTAATACCGTCAATTTTAGGTGATGATATCAGTCCTTCAAGCTAGTCCATAATTCGAGTGTATCTTTCACAGTTAAATATTCAGTTTTTAATCCTTCGTGGAGGTAATGACGAAGAAAAATCATAGCTTTTGCCTTATCTTGACTAGATGCGTTATTTTTTTGTTTAATAGTATCTCCAAGACCTCTAGCGTCAAGGTGAATTTCAGAATCAAGGACCCATGATAAATAAATTTTTTCGATAATATCCAGTGCCACAAACTCAAGTTTCGATAAATTTGACATAGTAAAACTATCATAAAAAGATTAATAAGTTAGATATAATGATGTTTTCAAAATAAAATAACCATCTCAAATAAGTTTAAATAGAATCATATATTGTTAATGGATTATATTATCAAAAGTTGATTTCCTTTAGCAATTTTTTTTTTTTTTTTGTGTGTGTGTTTAGAATTTGAAAATAAACAATTACATAATAAATACGTACTTTATAAGGGATCTCGTGCTGATAACGTATTGTAATATAAAGATCGAATAATAAAACTTATTAAAAGAAAAGAAAGAGAAATAGAAAGATATTCAAATATATGTATAAGGAAGAGAATAAAAAAGTAATTTAGAAATAGTTTATTGATTGTGTGTATTTACATGTAAAGTAAAAAAATATTATATAGACATTAAATGCCTTGAAGAAACAAACAAGCTACAGTAAGTGGTCTCACATGAAAACCACTTGTTCTTTCACAACATAATATGTAAAGTTTTAGTGCCAGTGGTACTATAGTAGATTTAGGGGTTACTTCTTTCAAAGGTAATGACAGTCATTGCTCCACAAGAGCTTTGACATTCGTTGCCGTGGACTCTGTAATACTCTTTTCTGAAACCTGGTTCGGCTTCGCTGTCACAATTTCCTTTATGCGGAGTCGTCCACGTACCATTTTCCAATCTAAAATGGGCACGTTAGCTGGTCTAAGATTGTTTTATATTAATTATAAGTACAATTTATTCAAACAAGTAATTATTTCTCTAACAATTAATATTAATGATTTTAAAATTTTTAAATATTAAATTTTATAATATTATATTACAAAGTAGAGGCGAAAACACCAAAAGCTAAATGGTAAGCCGTTGAGAACCACTTTGCAATTTTAGGATAAAACTTAAAATTATATATTGTAATAAAAGTTATGAATTAAAAGATTAAAGATACTTGAATTTGAAAATATTAGGATTTTTTAAAAAAAAAATGTTATCATTAGTTTGAAACAGAACCTAACATTAAACAGTTCTAATGTAAGTTGGTGGGCGTAACATGATAATAATTTGACTACATCGTCTTTTTTTACTCCTTGTTTTGATTTTATTGTAAATTATTAGGATTGCTCTGGTCCATGCTCTTGCTTCATTGCTTGCTTCGATGCACTCGATTTGTGTTCATGCTCAATCGGCCACTGTTACTCCGGCGGTCTGGTGGTCAGTGCAAGTGCTCCACTATGATTCGTTTCGTTGCTTCAGCGTCTTTGATACTCTAGCACCGTCGGTCTATGTTTGTGCTCCATCGCTACTCGCTAATGTTTTCATAAATTTGACCTTGTAAATCCTTTTCAATAGCGTCTCAATAAAATTAATGATCTAAAGTAAAATTGTAATAAAAGATATTAAATATATTCAGATACACATAAGAAAATAATAATTTAGAGATATCTTTTTTATTTCATATATTTGTTGTTTTTAATGTAAATAACATATATAAAACTAAAGATCAATTCTACTTAATAAGCTATTAATAGTGTGTTCGCACCACATTATCTTGGATATTTTTGTAAAAGTGTTATTTAGTAATATGAGATTTGAGTTATCTATTTCAAAGTTTTAAAATATTTTTGATAAAAATACATAGTGCATTTTTTTATGTATTTATAATGTTTGAACCTTTTTTTTTCAAATCTTTAGCATTGTTTTAAGTAAAAATAAATCATTTAAAAAAAATTTGAGGCTCGATATTTCATGAGCTTAAAGAAAACATTTTACTAACTTCACCCATGAATCATTTGTCACTTCCATATGTTCCTTCTCTAACATATCTAGCCAAAAATGTAATGGTAAGAGGATTTTTGAACCAAAAGCATAACAAAATATAACACTGAACCATTTTAAATAGTCCAGAGGCATATTTGATCATTTGCGGATTAAAAAATAGGATATTTTCGTCTTTGGGATCCGTTCTTTATACTGCCACTCTACTTGTCTATCACTTTTAGGGGTCTTCTCATTTTTAGGGTTCGTTTGGTTAGAAAATAAGTTGTGCTGAGATTAGTTATATTGAAATTAGTTGTTTTGGAATTAGTTATTCTGATATTATTTTTCTGTGATTATTTGGTTTGTGATACATTTTTTTAAAGAATTGTTTTATAAAAATATCATTCACCTTATTTAGCTTAATTATTTTTTTTCATATTAAATACAAAAGAAATTAAAAAGTTACTAATTTTTTTAAAACTTTAGTAGATTCTTTTTCCTAAAAATACATATTAAGAAATTTGTGTTGATATTTCTTAAACATGTATGAAACTTTAATATTTCATGTTAAATTACTTATTTTGTCCTAAATTCTATAAATTATTGATAATTTTATTTTTTGTTAAAAAAATTCATTATCGAAAAATGTAAAAAAGAATTACTCTCATTTTTCATTATTTAGTATCATTAATATTTGGAGAGTCAAAATTGTATTTTTTAAAAAATAAATAAATTTCAAACATTTTTAGCTATATATAAAAAATATTTTTTTATTTAATAATTAAGCATGTACTAAGTTGGAAAGGAAACATCAAGATACTTTAATTACTTGTCCATGATAAATTTGTTAGGAAAAAATGAAAATTTGAAGTAAGATTAATAAACATTTCTACAAAATAGAAAGAAAATAAATCCTTCGATCAATTTTGAATTTGATTGTATAAATAGTTTTTATGGTGTCACTATCATTTTTCATGACTCGTCACTTTTATAGCATTTAATAAACTCATATAATTGTTTAAATTTATCAAAATGGATGAAAATTTATAGATTAATTAATCTATAAATTTTCATCTATTTTGATAAATTTAATCAAAATGGATGAAAATTCACGGTGTAAATTAATTAGCTCATATAATCCGTTCAAGTTTGGATCGGTTAACCATAGCTGATAACCCAACCGTAAAATTAGCTAATTGACTTATTGATAATGAGTTATTAGATTAACAGTTGATGAACTAACTAAAATTTTATAGTTAATGACTTATCCGTGTGAGGCGAATTAATCATTTTTCTTATTGGACAAATTGTTAACCTGTTAAGAATTATTATATTTTCTTTTTATTAGATACATAAATTATGTCTTGTAAATCGAAAAACTAAAATCTTATTCATTATCCTATTCACTTCTTAACTTAGTAATAATGAGCTGCTTCCCGTGACTTTTAATCCTAAAGCGTAGTCGGGCTCCTTAAAACATAAACAAAACCTAAATTAATGATTGAATTAAAAGATAAATTATTCTTGATAACATGAAGAGTCGCGACAAAATTGAAACAACTTCAATGAGTCCTTCACAAAGTTTGATATGAAACTGAAAATTTTCAAATCATATAAAAGTTTTAATTTTTCTGTTCAACACATTTTTCTAAAATATGTAATCTCTAATCTCTAATTTTTAAATTTTAATATATTAAAGTGTAAAGGGTCTTATAAATGTTATTTGAATTTTTTGTCCTTCGTTAAAAACCTCCACAATAGATAAAATTATATTTTCACCTTTTTCCTCAAATTTTTATTTAATTATTTTCATAATATTGACTCCTAAAATATATGAAATCACGACTTTAATACTCCAAACGCCCTAATAGATTTTTAATTACTTTTTATTTTATTTTTCTCTAAATCTATATTTTGCAACTATAGTATGTGTGCATTCTTGTTTTAGTTTTACAAAGTGAATTGGTTTGTGAGAACTACTTAAATTTACGTAGGAGAGTTGCTTATAATTTGTCAATTGTGGATGTTTGACGCTTATTTAATTTTATACTTTTCAATTATTGAATCCATCATCTTTAAGCTGAGCAAACTAAGTTTAATCTTAGTTTCAAAATAAACCTTACAATCAAAATATTATTTCATACAAAAATCAATTACGAGAAACATGGGACATGAATACTGATTTAGGAATGAATCAAATATTCATCCAACTAACCACTAGAGTTGGAATAGTGGTTCAGCACTATGTTCGTTAAGCAAGAGGTCAGGGGTTCGATCTCCGCCTCTGGCAAATGGAGAAAACTCTGTGGTCAGTTCTCTACCGCTTAGTGCGCTGACCGAGGAACGAAGATTAGTTTCATGGCTGTCGGCTGTGGAGATACTTGAGAAACAAAAAATAAATATTCATTTAACTATTGTTTTAGTTCATTAGGGTTCGTCTGGTATATGGATGAGGTAGACAAGCATATCTCATGAGACAAGAATATATATCTCATGAGAGATACTTGAAATTAGCTATTGGCAGATTTTAAAATCAATTGCAATTTCAATTTTAATTATTTTCCATCAAACTACTTATATAATTTTGTTGAAAATATAGTTTAGATAAAGGTTTTTATTTAACTACACACGTAAAGTGTCATTTTTTTTTTTTTCTTATATAATCAATTTTTAAGAAATAAAGTTGTTATTAAATATTATTTTTAGCAAACGTGACCCTGTAGTACATATTAAACTTGAGAGATTCCACAATGGCCTGCAGTACACCTTAAACTTGAAAGAGATTCCACAATGGCGGAAGAGATACCTGATTAGTCATAATAGACTACATATATAATTATTAAATACATCTGGGTTATTCTGTAATTAGTTATTCTTCAGTTCTCTATATATACAGTTGTAACCCCTTCAATATTAATGAGATCAATTAATTATTAAATCTGTATCATGGTATCAAAGCTAGGGTTTCTTCTTCCGCCCAAACCCTAATCTCTCCTCTTTTCCGACGTGTGTGCGCCGCCGCCACCGTCTACACCACGCCGCACGGCCTCCCTCCTCCGCCGTAGGTCGGCGCCATGGACAAGGTTATTGATCCTCTGTCAAAATTACCGTCTGGAGTAAAATTACTGCTCAGGAATCTCCACAATCTCATCCCCGAAAAATTATCTGACAACAACTACCCGGCCTGGGCACTTAACGTCCGCACCGCCCTCGCAGCCAACTTGCTGCTCGGATGGATTGACGGTGCGGAGAAGCCGCAGCCCGAGACAGCCGAGAAGGACGGCGTCAAGCTCCCAAATCCCGACTACCTTCCGTGGATGATCGTAGACACTCAGATCCGAGCCTGTCTTCTCGCAGTTATTAGCCCCTCTGTGCACAAACACGCCCGGGGTTTTCTCACATCGGCTTCACTTTGGGACGCACTAGCCACAAGGTACAACTCTGTGTCCACGGCTCATATTTTTCAGTTGCGTGACAAATTGCATACTCTTCGGAAGGGAACGAAGACGATGACTCAATACCTTGATGATGTGGCCTCTATTCTGTCTGACCTAGATGCTGTGAACGAGATTATTCCTGAACGAGACGTGGTGAATGCCGTGATACGTGGTCTTCCGGCTGGCTATTCCTCTCTCAAACAGCATATTCGCCTCTCGCCTGTCGAAATCACTCTGAATCAACTGTCTGGATGGCTTAATGCAGAAGAATTGAATCTAGACATGGAACACAAATTACTGCTCGGAGAAGCCAGTTCCACCCCTGGCGTCACGGCTCTTTACTCGGCTGGCAGCGGAGGCTCGGCCAGGGGTCGCGGTGACGATCGCCGTAACCAAGGGCGAGGCAGCGGCGGCGGTGACCGTCGAAACACCGGGCAGCAAGGCAGAGGCGGGCCTCCACCGAGGGACGGCTTCCAGTCAGGCCGCGGACAGGGACGAGGAAACCAGCGGATGCCCACACGAGATCTTCCGACGTGCCAAATTTGTGCTAAACGGGGCCATTCTGCGGCTAATTGCTGGTATCGTTATGATGACTCGCAGAATGTAAATAGCCAGTCCGGAGGATCAAGGGCGATGCATGCGTCCACAAACGCTCAATCTGGCGATTGGTATCTAGACACAGGTGCTAACACCCATGCGACGTCGGATTATTCACAACTTCAAGCTCCTCATCCGTATCATGGCTCAGAAACTATTACAGTAGGCAATGGTCAATCCCTTCCCATCACAAACACCGGCTCTGGGTATGTCTATACCCCAAATGGTAAATTTCATCTCTCAACCCTTCACCACGTCCCTTCCCTCACATCCAATCTTTTATCTGTTTATCGCTTTACTAAAGAAAATAACTGCACCCTCATTTTTAATGACACCAATTTCCAGATAGTGGACAATACCACGAACCGGGTGCGGTACACGGGCCGCTGTGAGCATGGGCTATACACTCTTCCATCCAGGTCTCCGTCTGTTGTGAGTCAAGTCATTCTCTCGTCAACCTGGCATCGCCGGCTTGGGCACCCATCATCCGCCATCACCAAATCCATTTTATCTTCCTTAGGTTTTAATTTTTCAGAAAAATTACATTGCGAGTCCTGTTCAGTGTCTAAATCTTGTCGTTTACCTTTTTCACTGTCTGAACACAAGGCCACTGCGCCATTTCAATTAATTCATTCTGATGTTTGGGGTCCAACCTCAGTTCCTTCTGTTCAAGGTTTTCGTTATTATATCTGTTTTGTTGATGATTACAGTAAATTCACTTGGCTTTATCCTCTGAAATTTAAATCCGAAGCTTATACTATTTTTGTAAACTTTGACCGAATGGTTCAAAATCAATTTAATGCCAAAATCAAAATTTTTCGAAGTGACAATGGCAAAGAATTTGTCAACAATGCATTTGGTGTTTTTCTTCAAAATCTAGGGGCTCTTCATCACACTTCATGTCCATATACCCCTGAACAAAATGGCGTTGCTGAGCGCAAACACCGTCACCTAATAGAAACAGTTGTTGCGCTCCTCCATGATTCCACCTTACCTGTTTCCTTTTGGGTTGATGCCCTTGCTACTGCCAACTACCTCATAAATCGCATGCCCACTCACACTCTCTCCAACTCCACTCCATATGCCCGTCTCTACAATCATCCACCCGACTATATCCATCTCCGCCCGTTTGGGTGTCTAGTTTATCCCTGGTTGCGTCCGCACACTCAACATAAACTTCAACCTCGGTCCACCCCTTGTGTCTTTCTAGGCTATCATCCCACTATCAAAGGTTACAAATGTTTCGATCCTGTATCTCAGAAAACATATGTTTCCCGTCATGTTCGTTTTGTGGAGGAACAATTTCCTTACACAAGTCTTTCCTCTACTCCATACTCCCCCAATCCACTTGGCGTTGTGCCATTATTTTCGTCCTTTTCTCACGCTCATGCTCCGGCTCACTCGGCACCTAACCCGGTACCCCACTACACCACTACCCACCCGAAACCCCAAACCTCCCACCCGAACACCCAGCCGACTGCCACACAACCCACCACTTCCCTACATCATACTCCTAATACACATACAGCCACCCCATCCACCGCTGCACATCCCAGCTCCCACGGCAGCCCCACCCAACCCCCGCCCACGCATCATACAACTCCACCACCCCTTCCTAATCACCCTCCACTCAACACTCATCCTATGACAACCCGAGCCAAGGCCGGTACCTTCAAACCCAAAGCCTACCACACTCAAATACCCTTTGATGCACATCCCACAACTGAGCCTACTACCTACAACCAAGCCTCCAAAAATAGTTTCTGGTGCCAAGCTATGGATGAGGAATTTCAGGCTCTGAATGAACAACGTACATGGGATTTGGTACCTCTGCCTAGTAACCGAAAGTCTATTGGGTGCAAATGGGTGTTTCGCATCAAACGAAATTCAGATGGATCTCTTTCTCGCTATAAAGCACGTCTGGTTGCAAAAGGGTATCATCAGGAGTATGGTGTGGATTATAAGGAGACCTTCAGCCCTGTTGTTAAGCAACAGACTATTCGTCTGGTCTTGTCTCTTGCTCTTCACTATGATTGGCCGCTTCATCAGCTAGACGTCAGCAATGCCTTTCTTCATGGTCATCTTGAGGAAGAAATCTATATGGTTCAGCCACCGGGATATGTTAATCCCAACCGTCCTCACTATGTTTGCAAGCTTCGCAAATCACTGTATGGCCTGAAACAGGCCCCTCGTGCCTGGTACACACGTCTCTCTACTTTTCTGCAGGGTCTTGGTTTTCGCACCTACCATCATGACAACAGCCTCTTCACCCTTCACTGTTCTCGAGGGACAGTCATCATTCTTATCTATGTGGATGATATTGTTATTACAGGCAGCTCGTCATCACTCATCACTGAAATTACTGAAGCTATGCATCGTGACTTCAAACTTAAGGACCTCGGTCCTCTGGAGTTCTTTCTTGGCCTCGAACTCATCCGCAAATCGGGAACCATATTGATGCATCAGACAAAATATACCCTTGAACTTCTAAATCGGGCTGGAATGACAGACTGCAAACCCGCGGTCACTCCCATGGCAGTCCGCCAATCCCCAGGGCCGAATACTCCCTTTGCCGATCCTACACTATATCGGAGCCTCGTCGGTGGACTTCATTATCTTGCTGTTACTCGTCCGGACATCCAATATGCAGTCAATCGAGTCTCCCAATCAATGCATGCTCCCACAGAACAACACTTTCAGGCCTTGAAACGCATTCTGCGCTATCTTCAAGGTACTCTTCACTGTGGAATTTTATTTCAAAAGGGCTCGTTTGATATATCTGTTTTTTCTGATTCGGATTGGGCTAACGACAAAGATGATCGAAAGTCCACTACTGGATATATTGTTATGATGGGACCGAATCTGATTTCCTGGTGCACCAAGAAGCAAACGCGAGTGTCCCGTTCCTCCACAGAAGCAGAATATCGTGCCATGGCTGCGGGTGTTGCTGAAGCCATGTGGTTACGATACCTTACGGATGCACTTGGCATTCCCCCGACGAAACCACAGATTTATTGTGACAATCAGTCCACTATTTGTGTTACCAAAAATCCAGTCCTTCATGATCGTATGAAGCATGTTGGGTCTGACTGTCACTTTGTTCGCGATGAGGTACTTGCAGGAGCGATGGCCACGCACTATGTCCCATCTACTGATCAGCTTGCTGATATTCTCACCAAGCCTCTTCCGTTACAGCCTTTTCAGTCTCTCTGCTCCAAGATGCCCCTCGTTACCGCTGATCAGCTTGCGGGGGGATAATAGACTACATATATAATTATTAAATACATCTGGGTTATTCTGTAATTAGTTATTCTTCAGTTCTCTATATATACAGCTGTAACCCCTTCAATATTAATGAGATCAATTAATTATTAAATCTGTATCAAGTCAGAACTTCCATATAATCTGCTGGTTTTGATAGGTAGATTTTTGAGACTTTGGATTAAAAGGGACAAACAAGTTTTCAATTAAGTGAGGAAAAATTAGGTGTAACGGACGAAAAAAATTTCATTTTTTTTAAAAATATTTTCGTTCCAACAACTTTGCTACTCTACAACTTTGATAGTTGTTCGACAACTTTGCGAAATTATTCAACAACATTCAAAATTGTTCGACAACTTTTTTCATTAGGCTTATTTATCTAAGGCGGCTGGGATCAGAACTCTTGCATCCTTAAACTTGAGATAGATTTCCCATGGTGCAAGAGATGCCTGATTGGTCCGAACTTTATCATGATTTGGTTGCTCTCATTGCTAGGCGATTGAATATGATGGAGGACTACTTCAATTTCGGCACTGTCTGCAAATCTTGGCGCTTTGCAGCCATCAAGACCAATTTTAACAGTGACCTGCCTAGAGTTCCTTGGTTGATGTTAGCGGAGGAAGAGGATAATGAGGGTAATTCCTTTCGAAGATTCTTCAGCGTCTATGATGGCACGATCTTGAAGAAGAGGATTCCAAAAGCCAACAGAAAGCGATGTATGGAGTCTATGGGTTGGCTTATCACAGTAGGAGCAGACCAGGGTGAAATTAATCTGCTACATCCCTTCTCTGGTGTTCACATTGAATTGCCCCATCAAAATACCACCGTAGATTATTACGACCACGAGGCTGAATATCTGATGACCTTTATTCGCAAGGCAGTTTTGTCAGCTAGTCCTTCTCATGCATCTGATTACGTTCTCTTTGTCATTGAGGGGGGCATGAGGTTCCTCAGTTTCTGGAGACCTGGAGATTTGAGATGGACTAGAGTCATTTGGGAAGGAATCAATCACAACCTACTTACCGATTTACTGTATTTTAATGGCCAAATTTATACCGTGAATTATTTGGGTGAAGTCCTAGTTTGTGATGTTGCTGACTTTGTTGGCCCTGGACCCACTAAAGGTCATATCATAGCTCAGATATCATTTGAACCAGAAGGATATGCAGACAACTTTTACATCCTAGAATCAATAGGATCATTATTTGTAGTTTCGCGATATGGTGTTCAACTTAGGCCAATCGAAGATGATTGCGACAGCCTTCCATTGACGGTCATCCCGGCTCAACGCGAATTGTTGGGGGAAGATCCCACATATGGGACAACATATTTTTGAGTTTTTCAGGTCGATTTAGCAATTGGCAAAGTGACTGAAATCGAGGAATTAGGAGACATGGCTTTTTTCCTGGGTCCTAATGCTTCTCTTTCGGTCCAAGCTTCTCAATTTCCAGGAATCAAGCCCAATCATATTTATTTTACAGACGACTTTTTTGAATCATACACCTGCTATGAAGAAGGAGGTGGCTTGGACATGGAGGTGTTCAACGTGGCAGATGACAGAATCCAGCTACATTACGATGGTGTTTCCCTCAGTTGGTTTTGTCCTCCTATTTGGGTAACACCAACTTTATAGTGAGTCCTACTCATCCTTCATTTATTCTGTTTGTTATGCTGTATGTTACTATTGTTTTACTATAAATACGAATGCTTTTAATTTAAATAATTAGTTTATCATTTGAATTGTTTCTTCCTCTATTCTGTTCCTATACCTTGGTATATGACATCATTCATTTTTGGCAAAATGACCTTCTTGATCCTGTATTATGTTGGTTTTATAAGTTGGACACTTCTACTTACATGTTTGTCATCTGAACTCCTGAACCCACTAAAAAAAAATATTTTAAATCCTTTTTTAGTGAGTGTAATGCACTCTCCCCCATGTCAGCTGTCATGTCAGCTGCCACGCCTGCCACGTCATTTAAAAAAAAATTACATTAAATTCCAAGTCATTTTTAAAATGCTACACAATAAATTAAATATTAAAATTAATTTAATTAAATAAGAAAAAATTATAAATTGTAGAAAATTTTGAATAATCATGTTTTTATTTTTTCTCACAAATTAAACATCAAATCCATTCCAAATAATTAAAATTCTTCTCCAACTAATTTAAACTTTTAACTATAAATTCATATATACAAACATAATAAATTTTTTATTTTTAAATTTGAATATTTTTAACAAATTCACAAAAAGTTTATTTTTTTTCAAGTGAAATTCACTAATTTTTTTCAATATTTACTATCACTCACTTTCAATTTTAATTTTAATTTTAATCCCCCCAAAAATAAAAAGATTTCAAATTTAAATTTTAATTAAAAAAATAAAAAGAATTGAATTGAGAGGGAAAATTAAAATAAAAAATAAAAAGTGAACGTGCGTGCGGAGGGGGGGATGGAAGAGTGTTGGGGTGGGGTGTGGAGCAGAGGCTAGGGTGGGGTGTGGACGGGGCTGAGAGGTGTATGGGGGTGGGGTGGGGTGGAGAGCCTGAGGATGGGGTGGGGCTAGGTAGGGGGTGGGGATGGGCTGGGGTGGGGAAGGGCTGGACGGGTGTTGGGGTGGGGTGAGACGGGGCTGGGTAGGGAGGGAAAAAAATATTTTTATTTTTTTAAAATTTTTAAAAATATTTTAAAAATATTTTTAAAATTTTAAATTATTTTTAAACTTTTAAAAATATTTTTAAATTAAAAAAGATGGAGGGAAAAAAAGGACCTTTTTTTTTTAAAAAAAATTTTAATTTTTTTTTATAATTATTTTAATGTAAAATTGATCAAAAATTGACCCCCACTCGCACCCTCAGGTGAGTGGCTACACTCTCTTTGTCACATAGGCAAGGTCAACGGTTAAAGGGTGCAAAATATTATTTTTTGGTGGGTTCAAGGGTCCAGATGACAAACATATAAATAGAAATGTACAACTTACAAAACTGACATACTACAATTGTCCAGAATTTCATTTTACCAAAATATAATGGTCAAAGGAATTTTTGAGCCAAAAACATAAAGAAGCCTTACACTCAACCATTTTGAACTGTGCATGGTTATAGATCATTTGCCCCATCAAAACTGAGGACATTTTCGCCTTTACATGTGTTCTTTGTGCTGCCACTCTGCTTGTCGATCACTCTTCGTTTTTCTTCCTCTCTCTTTTGCCTTCGGTCACTCCGAGTTTCTCTCTCATTCCTTTTCTTTAACCTTTACTGTCTACTTCTTGCTTCTTATGGTTTTATCAATAAAAAGAGAGAATTAAGTTGAGTATTTCAAAAATAAACCTAACAGGTGAAGGATTTGGTCAATCAATTATATGAACCTTCCGCTTCTACTCAGGTGCCGAGCCAGCTCGGGACTCGGCTCGGTTCGCATGTATACTCAGCTCAATTTGACCCGATCAAAGTTTGGTCAAAGTTCGGACTCAGTTGAGCCGATTCGGCTTGACTCACTTGGGTCATATAATGATTATTTTAAAACTATTCATTCATTAATTAATAAAGTTAGAAAAATATAAATTTAATAATATTCTTTATTATAATTAGTTATAATTTAATAATAAATGGATGGTGCTATTTCCAGATGAAGTTCCTATGCTGAAAGAAGCTAAAAAGATACTACGAACGGAGGCTTTTATTTCCAACTTTGTTGATAGTTTTTATTTGTCAGTGTCCACAAAAAAGAGGATTTTTTTTTTCCATATTTTAGTTTTAATATTAATTACTCATTCCTCAGGTATCTTTTAAAACCTAATACTAAACGGATAGTACGGTAAAATATTGATGTATAAATCCCTGAAGCATAGTGTTTATTGTCGAGGGTCATGAACTGTTCATAAATAGCTTTTTCCATTCTACAGATTTGCAATTGCTGTAATCCCAAGTTTGTTTTGAATTGGCGATATATTGTTATAAAAGCAGCAGTTCAGAGACCCTATAGTACACCTTAAACATGGTGCAAGACGTCTCTGATTGGTCGGAACTTCCATATGATCTGCTGGTCTTGATAGGTAGATGTTTGAATTTGATTGTAGACTATATAAAATTTGGCACTGTCTGCAAATCATAGCACTCTGCAGCCACCAAGAACAACTTTAACAGTGACCTACCAAGAGTTCCTTGGCTGATGTTAGCGGAAGAAGAAGATAATGAGGGAAATTCCTTTCGAAGATTCTTTAGCCTTTATGATGGCATGATCTTGAAGAAGAGGATTCCAAAAGCCAGCAGAAAATGATGTATGGAGTCTATGGGTTGGCTTATCACAGTAGGGGCTGACGAGGGTGAAATTAATCTTCTACATCCCTTCTCTGATGTTCAGATTGAATTGCCCCATCAAAATACCACCTTAGATTATGACGATCCCGACGATCACTTGGCTGACTGGATGATGACCTTTATTCGCAAGGCAGTTTTGTCAGCTAGTCCTTCTCATACATCCGATTACGTTGTCGTGGTCATTGAGGGGGGCATGGGGTTCCTCAGTTTCTGGAGACCTGGAGATTTGAGATGGACTAGAGTTGTTTGGGAAGGAACCCATCAGAATCTATTTGTCGATTTGTTGTATTTTAATGGCAAAATTTATATCGTGAACTATTCGAGTGAAGTACTAGTTTGTGATGTTGATGATGTTGTTGGCCCTGAAGGTCATATCATAGCGCAGATACCATTAGAACCTTGTGTAGAACACTAGGATCATTATTTGTAATTTCGCGATATGGTATTCAAGTTAGGCCAATCGAAGATGATTGCGATAGCTTTCCATTGATGCTGAGGCCGGATGAACGCGAATTGTTGGGGGACGGTGAGTTCACATATGGGACAACAGATTTTCGAGTTTTTCAGGTCAATTTAGCGACCGGCAAAGTGACTGAAACCGAGGAATTAGGAGACATGGCTTTTTTTTTGGGTGCTAATGCTTCTCTTTCAGTCCAAGCTTCTCAATTTCCAGGAATCAAGCCCAATCATATTTATTTTACAGATGAATTTTTTGAATCAAACAACTGCTAAGAAGAAGGAGGCGTCTTGGACATGGGGGTGTTTAACGTAGCAGATGGCAGCATCCAGCCGCATTACGATGGTGTTTCCCTCAGTTGGTTTTGTCCTCCTATTTGGGTAACACCAACTTTGTAGTGTGTCCTTTATTTATTCTGTTTGTTATGCTATATGTTACTATTGTTTAACAATAAAGTCGAATGTTTTTAATTTAAATAGTTACAGTATCATTTACCTTCAGATCGAACTGGTTGCTGTATCTTTGTTGTTTCATATAATTGGACAAAAGATATTCTATTAGTTGTTATACTTCCTTAATTTTGTTGTATTGGAATGCTGCTAGAAATTGTTCAACATCTAATGATCCTCAACTGGATAGAACTTTGTCTTTCTTCTTCTTCCTGTAACGAACTGAAGAGAAAGAAGGTGCCCAGCCTGATATTGAGACGCAGTCACCTTTACTAGGCGGTTTTACCATCTTCTACCTGTCTATAGGGAAAGGAGGAGGGTATAAGATGCTTTCTATTACTACTATGCTTCAATTTAAGTGTTTTGAAACTAATTCTTCAACTGGTTGATTGAATTTCAAATGGGAATTGATTTATTACAAGGTAAAATATAGTGAGTTTTCCGCAGAAAGACCAAAATATACGACGGATGCTTAAAGAGACTGCCATTCTGCTGTTACTTATATAATCATTAGCATCTCTTGCTTGAAACGGTAGAAGCAACAAGGGGAAAAAGAATGAGGATGTTTCAGTTGATGTATCCTTTAATCCTCCTTGGCATTATCCTTTGAACCTACCCAGCCCTTAACCCTAGTGACCGATGTTTAACAACGTAACTCTCGAGAAAGTTTGCCAAAAAGGCACCATGGAAAACTTTTTTGTCAAAGTTCCAAACTTGATGAATAATTTGTCAAAAGACACTTAATTCCACATCATCATTAACTTTTTCGACTTAACAACTTCACCCACAAATTTTATAATAATTCACTTTAACCCAATACTTCCAACTTAATAAATTCATCCACAAGTTTTAAATAATACACTTCAACCCACTCCATCATCCACCATTATATATATAAAAATATTTAGGTTTCCAAAAATATTAAATGAAAAAAATTTAAAAGCTAAAAATAGAAGGTGGTTGTTTTTCCTCCAAAAAGCTCCAATTCCGATCACTTTTCCGGCGTTATTTCCGGCGATCAGCTCTAAATCATTCCACAAACATCATAAGTTTGTCCATTGCACCCATTGTTACCCCATTTGTTTGGTATCTTCTCAAACACACCACTTTCCACCAGTGTTAAAAAGTTTGAAACCATTCACATTACTCAAAACCACTTTAGAAAGTACACTACAGCAGCTCAGACGACTCCAAGTTCATTTCTTTATGTAGACACCTAATTTTGTCCCTCCCAACGTTGATTTTATCCATTTTTAGTTCACCTTACCACGTGCCCTCAACCATATAATTATCCCTCCATAAAAATACAAAAATAACAACCCTTAACAACATCCCTAACAAATTTTATCTTATTCTAACCACTCCAACAAAAAATAACCAACCTATCCTTATCCTACCCCCTACCTTACCCAACCCCTACCCCTTACACGTTTTTCCCCATTGGTTTTCATTAATGGATTAATCCATGATATATATATACACACTGCCACATATGCATGGTGGGGAAAATCTTCCATTTTTTCATTTTGTTTGAATACACACAAATAGAATAAACAACACACAAATACACACTAAGGGTCAGAGGCGGATCTATAATTTAAAGGTTGTGGGTTCCTAATTTATAATTTTTACAACTAGACCAATAACACACTTTGTTTGTGGGTTCCCAACTTATAATTCTTATATATTTACTAGTTTTTTTAATATAAATTCAAGAACAATACGAAAGTTATGGATTCCCGAAAATCCGCATGTAAAGTTGTGCATCCTCCCCTGCTAAGGACCTCACTGGAAACCCACTCACATATATACCATTACACAAAATATAATATAGACCCATACGGAATCCTGAGAGGAGAGATAATACTCACCATCAGCATCCATTTTCTCCAAAAAGAGATCACACACATATATACAAAAATACAGAGCAAAAAAAGGATCTTCTCCATTCGATACACTCACAGCTCCCATGGAAAACTCATAGCAAACAAACACACAAAGACGCCTCCCTCACCTAAATACACACAGCTCACCAAAAATAATCGACACCCACTCGTAAATTGAAGAAAACAACAGGTAGGGGTTGATCGAAGCTTGGTCAGAAGTGAGGGTTGGAGTGAAACCAGTTGTGGGGTACGAAAAATAATCACCGAAGTAACCAGTCACCATCGTCATTACTGTTCTGGTGAAGCAGTTCACCACTATCTCGTTAATTTCGGAAAATCTGGTAGGTCGACATCTCATTTCATCATCAAACCAAACCCCCAAAGTCACTGTTCTGTTTTAGCATTATCGAATTGGTCTCGAGTTGAAGTCGTCATGGGTTCGAGGTTTGCGCGGTTCCGGTCGGTGCTCCTTCCATGTATTCGTGAAATTGCTAAAGGAATTTGGTGGACTGAGGCAATATTTGAGGTCCAATTTTTATCCCTTTCTTTATAATTTTTTCAATTTTACGTCAGTGGTGGTGTGATTTGTTGATATATTTTGATTGTGTATTTGAGCAATTTTGATTGTCGTGGTGGTGGCTTTGACTGTTTGATTTCGTATTGAATTGGTTTAATCATGTTGAAAATGAAATTTGGGGGAAAGAGTTGAGAATCGAATAAGGTGGATGTTGATTAGTTTTGATTTATTTTGGATATTGTTGAAATTGACAGTATCATATTTTAGATCATTAAATGGGTAGGCAAATACTAAGTTTGGATAGGCAAATTGTAGAAAATGGGAGATGGTGATTTGTTGAATGTGCGAATATTTATTGAATGATTCTTTCTATCTTAACGCACAAAATTGAGAAAATGTATTTCTTTTATTGGGGAATGCCCCGAGCTCTTATGTACTTCTTCACCGGGGAATGCCCTGAAGTATTTTGTACTCGGAGGAAGTCCGTGACGAAGGCCCGGAACGTCGGGTGGAGAAAGCAATGAAGCGTAGTTTAGAATTAGCCTAGAATAGAGTAGGTTTATATTTTCCGCATTTTTCTATTTCGGGACTGTATAATTAAACTGGACACTAAATTTTGGATTATTTTATTTTGTTTGCTTGATTGATTGTTTTGCGTGCTTTGTGTGTTTTATACATTCGTAGTGTCAAATTAGCTGATACGCTCTACCAAGCGACCATGGTCGAACCACGGGACCGAGGGGTGCCTAACACCTTCTCCTCGATCAACAGAATTCCTTAGCTGAAATCTCTGTTCGCGGATCAATTTTAGAGTCAAACCGTTTTGAAAAAGGATTTCCAAAGGTGACTTGGCACACCCGATTTATGTCAAGTGGAGACTCTGAGTTTTGAATGAAAATAATCCTTTTCGAAACAAATTATCTTTATTTTGTCACTTTAATAATAAAAATCCTTTCAAAACTTAAAATCTAATTTTTTGGAGTTAAAAAGGGGGTGGGACAGCTCTGGCGACTCTATTGGGGATTCTTCAGAATTCGAGCTTATTTTTGGAGTTATATCGGCGTAGTTTTACATTATGGGTGTATAGACGTTGTTTGTGTTGTTTTGTGTTATTATTTTTTCATTATTGAGTGCCTACTTGCTATGTGTTTACAGTTTTTTTTTATGTGTTACCGCTTTATATCTGACATCATGTACATAACTCGAGTCATTTTTTCTGCAACAAGTCCATAGTGCACGCTGTGTATACGACCTCTAATTGAGTCACCCTTATCTTAGGAGGGGGAGCCGTCGGCTGGTATGGAGTGTGTAGAAAGCTAAAGCAGCCACTATCGACCATACGCTCCCCCGAACAACCTTGTTAGTGAACCCCAGCGTAGGTCAGCCTTTAGGTCATGCTTATCTGCATCATATTGAGACCTAGCGGGACCCACTTGGTCTTTCGTAGGAGACTCGTCCATAAGGCATCTTTACGTGCTAATTGTTGCATATTTGGAGGGTAACAAGGTCATTTAACGGACTGATTTTGGGGAAAACATGTGTTAGAAATAAAGTGCGTTGACAAGAAATATGGAAAGAAAAAAAATAGAAAAAAAGAAAGGTGAAAAAAAAAGAAAAAGAAAAAGTGTCGTAGGTTATTTTTAGAATTCTTTATGGCTTTAGTTCTTCACAACCCAAAAATCCAAAAAGATTTTTCACATTTTGCACTCATTTGTCAAAAACAAAAATATCAAAAAGATTTTTCCTTCATCTCCTTTAACATGCATTCATAATTTAAAACTTTTTCAAAAATAAAAATAAATTTATTTAGGAGTTTTTATAAAAGAAAAAAAAATAGTGTCTATTTCATAAAATGAAAATACCCAAAATGATTTTTCTTTCATAGTTATTGGCGTCATGTTTATGCGAAGTATCCAATTAAACCCCCAATTTTTTTTTATTTTTCATCGTCCGTTGTAGTCATGTCTCTCAAGTCAAGGTTAGTTTGTTCTTTAATCCTTAATTGTCCAATCTGGACGAACTACACACCCATGATTCTCCTCTTTCGAGTGTGAGATACGTAGACAGCCTATTGTTGGTTCGGGGATCTTATTTGAAAAATTCATAAAGATTTTCTTCACTCTTTATTAGAGTAGGTGTCATATACTTCTTTAAAAGAAAACTACAAAAAGATTTTTCTTTATTAGGTTCAAGTTTCATTTTTCATATGAAATTCAAAATTGAAAACCCAAAAAAGATTTTTTTTTTGGTAATCATAAGTTTCATTTTGTATAGGGATTTAAACCTGAAAAATGCAAAACGATTTTCGCCAATTCTTTTGACAATTTGTTAGTTTCTTTTCTTTTCATTTTTTTTTAAAGTTTCAAGAAAAAGAAAAAAAGAAAAGAAAAAGAGTTTAATTGGCCATTTTGGCAAGACTTCACGAACTACGCACACCTGATTCTCCTCTCTCGGGAGTGAGATACGTAGACGCCCTTCTTGGGTTAAGTGATCTTTTTCAAAGAAAAGGAAAAATCAAAAAATGATTTTTGGAAGGTGTTGAACTCTAACGTATTTGGTGTTTCTATTGTCCAGTTAGTTTAAGGTGGTTGGTTTGTGGCATTTTGGCTGGTCCTTTACATCACACCAAATCTGAAGAAGGTTTAGTTGTGTCCAACAAGAATATAGAGAGCGACCTCACGGATCAAACAAAGAGTCAAGAAATTGAGAGTTTAAAGGAAGAGAATTTCATACTAAGACAACAAATGATGGAGATGCACCAATCTTGGGCCAATGAGTTGCCTCCTCTTCCATTTCCCGCTATTGATCCTATAAATACCTCAAGTTTTTCATCAAAATCGTAAATTCAGTTTTCTATTGTTGTTGATGCATTACAACATGACTCAGAATTCCTTCCCAGCCAAAAGCATCCCAATACTTTCACCACTCTTCCTCTAGTTTCTTAGTAGAAGCCTGCTACATTGACAATATCACATACTGCCTATGCTTTTGTTGCTCAACCTTTTGCTGAGGCTTCTACTTTGGCTAGCCTCCCAACGGTTGTGCTTCCCCATGCTGCTAGTGGACCCTTGTTCAATACTCTTGGTGATCATTGCTATACTCCTGATCCTACTTTTAAGCTAACTAGACCATCAAAATTTCTTAACAAGAAGCCTAGTGTACCAGAAGAGCCAGAGAAAATAGTTGGAAAAATGAAGAGTGCAGGAAATGTTGTGAAAAGTTCCCTAAGACATGTGAGTGAAGAAGATGTTTCGTACAAAAACTGGGGCATGTCTTCATATGTAAACCCTCCTCTAAGACTTAAGATATCGAAATTCGAGGAGCAAGATGGACAGGAGGAATCCGCAAAATATTTGGGACAATATTGCAATCAATTAAAGAAAACTGGAGGGAAGAAGAATGAGAAAGATACAACTACTATTGTAGTTGGAGAACGGGCACATCCAAAAAGATGAGGTCGACATTGCCATCAATCTCAGGCCCAAGTTCATACCCAAGCTCTCTATAATCCCTCCCAAAATCCATTATACTATATTTCCCCAGCACATCCATATGTTCAACTCCCTTCTTACTCATAATGGTGCGCACCAACTCCTCAGAGTTACCCTCCGACTCCACAAATCTATCAAAGCCTTTCTAGGCCCGATTTTGGATCTAATCCAAACAATGAAATGAGGCAGAAGTCGAGGGATAGATTCACACCAATTGGAGAGTCGTATGCCAACTTATTTCAGAGATTGGTACAATGAGGCATGATTACTCCTCTCCTTGGGTATACTTCTGACCCGAATTCAAGAAGTTTTAATCCTACTGTATGATGTACATATCATTCTGATGTTCAACGTCACAGTATTGAAGATTGTCATGCTTTGAAAAGAGAAATTAGAAAGATGATTCAAGATAAATCAATTATGATGCAGAACGTTGATCGTGGTGGAAGCTGTTGATATGCAAACCAGTGGCTAAGTTGTCAGACTGAGCAATTAAGAAGTCACCCCTCTCCCTACTAGGGAGAGGTTTGATAGTTTTTTTTTTCTTTTTTTTTCAAATTATTTCAAGGTTGTAGTTTGGGATCTATCTTGTTTTGTCTCTGTGTCGTTTATGTTCAAACTTTTCTATCTTTTATTTTAACTAAATGAAGTGTCCCTTTCCCTTTTTGTTTTAAATATGTGTTTGTTTTCTTTACACATCACATTTTATGTTGATTCTAGTGTTATGACATGCCTTCGGAATTTTCAGCCGGATCTTAAAATCTAGTTTAAGCATGAACTTTGAATCAGAGGGTTAAAGTTAGAAAAATATTTGAGAAAATAGCTAGAGTGCTGAGACATTTGGTGACAAGTTGAAGCCTTTTTTGAAAATTAAGGCAATTATTTTGAGAATCACATGAATAACTTGGTCATCAATTGAAAAAGATATCTCAATTTGGTCAAGTAGTGGATGTGTTATCCTATATCAAAAGGAACAGAAAATCAGCTCCACGAAAGCATGAGTCATTCGATATGAGGAATGTACAACAAAGGTGGAGTCTGCTAAAGAAGTAGTGTCGCACAAGATTAGTTAAAGTTAGTGCTGTAAAAAGTGTCACAAATGATCTTCATCTTTCACTTTCACATTGCATGCTATGTACTAGCATCTTCAAGGATTGATATGACGAAGGCATTTCATTCAACTATTCAGACATTGTGTCATCCTTTGTTTACCCCATTTGAGCCTTAATGTTATTTTCTTTTATACCCCTCTTTTGAAATCAAGATAGAGTCAGCAAAGCTCAAAAGAAAAGTGTCGAGCAAAACAATAGTCAGAAAAAAAAAGAAAAAAAAAAGAGAAAAAATGTGTCCAAAAAGAAAGAAAAGAGAAGAGCGTCAAGAAAAATAGAGTTAGACAAGTTTCAAAGAGAAAGTCAATAAAAGATGAAATCAGATCAAAAGTAGAGCAAGCTGCTAGAACTACGTGTGACCTGATTCTCCTCTCTTAGGGGTGAGATACGTAGGCTACCCTTCTCTGGACTCGGTCCAACCAAATTAATAATTTAAAATTACCCAGTTAAAGAAAAATGGGGCATGAGTTAATCCTCATTGTTTGAGTTGATTCCAAAAATTGTAAGTCCTACCCCACTTCAAGTGTCATTTGAGCCTCATGTTATCCTTTCTTTCTTACCTTATCCAAAATCCAATTTAAAACCAAAGAAAGACCTTCATATCAATCTTTGAAGATGTTAAGAATAAGCATGCAATGGATGTGATGACACATTTTGGGAACTACTTGTCTTCCTCAGCATAAGAAATTGGGAGAGAAATGAAAATGAGAGTCTTATCAGTGAAAACCCTCTCGGGCACCGTAAGACGATGGTAAGCTGAGAGAGATAACAATGAGAGAGTCTTATCAGTGAAAACCCTCACGGGCACTGTAAGACGACAGTGAGTTAAGACAAATAAAAATAAGAGAGTCTCATTGGTGAAAAACCCTCACGGACACTATAAGGCAATGGTGAGCTGGGAAAAATAAAATGAGAGAGGCTTATTGGCAAAAACCCTTCATGGAACCACTAGCCGAATGAGGTCTTAAATGCAATTGACTTAAAGAAGCAACTCAATTTTAAGGTCATTAACTCAACAATATTTGGTAAAAAGTTTTGGATGGAAAGATCAGGCAGTTTAATCCGATATGTACGTCATAATCATTAGAGTTGCCTGTCATTTCCAGATAAACTTTTCCCTCATCTATTTCAATGGGGACATTCATTATCATTTTTTTTCTTCTCTTTAGTTATATTTTTATTTTCTTGAGTCAGTTATCCAAATAAAACAAAAATTGTTGTCATTTTTCTCTTGTCTTGGAGTCAAGTCCATGTCAAAACAAGTGAGAAAAGATTTCAAAACTAGCTACCAACTTTTTCAATTGCACAAAGCAAGACAGAAAGGATAACGCATGAAAGAGACATAATTGTGAGCCGAATAAAAGGGCATCTAGAAAGCTTTGTCAACAGGCAAATCTGGAAACTCATGGAAATACCAAGGTTTAAAGGGTTTATCTGAGAAACATGGCAAAGCAGTGATACTGTGTTTATTTCAGAGTCACTCTTAATAATCTGAGTTTGGGTCAATGACGCGACAAAGCAGGGGAAAGGGCCAGTAATCCGAAATAAAATAAAGGGAATGGACACTAGAGCAGGTGTCGAGATAGTCAAGTGCTGCAAGCCACCACTATGTTTTCAACTGATAAATTTTTTTTGTTGAAATAGGGGAAAATTCGCTCCACTTAATTCAGTTACCATTGAAAAAGCACATTCGTGGGAATTTACTTTTTGTTTAGGATCCTCCTGAAAAATGGAATTTTACTTTTTGTTTAGGACCCTCCTGAAAAATGGGACATTACTTTCTGTTCAGGACCCTCCTGGAAAATGGGATTTTACTTTCTGTTCAGGACCCTCCTGAAAAATGAAATTTTACTTTCTGTTCAGGACCCTCCTGAAAAATGGGAATTTACCTTATGCTCAGGACCCTCCTGGAAAATGGAAATTTACTTTATGTTTAGGATCCTCCTGGAAAATGGAAATTTACTTTATGTTCAGGAACCTCCTGAAAAATGGGAATTTACTTTACGTTCAGGACCCTCCTGAAAAATGGGAATTTACTTTATGTTCAGGACCCTCCTGAAAAATGAGAATTTACCTTATGTTCAGGACCCTCCTGGAAAATGGGATTTTACTTTCTGTTCAGGACCCTCCTGAAAAATGAGAATTTACTTATTTTCAGGACCCTCCTGAAAAATGGGAATTTTCTTTATGTCCAGTTCCCTCCTGAAAATGGAAATTTACTTTATGTTCAGGACCCTCCTGGAAAATTGGAATTTACTTTATGTTCAGGACCCTCCTGGAAAATAAAAATTTACTTTATGTTCAGAACCCTCCTGAAAAAAAAGAATTTACTTTATGTTTAGGACTCTCCTAGAAAATGGGAATTTACTTTATATTCAGGACCCTCCTGAAAAATGGAAATTTACTTTATGTTCAGGACCCTTCTGGAAAATGGGAATTTTCTTTATGTTCAGGACCCTCCTGAAAAATGGGAATTTACTCTATGTTCAGAACCTTCCTGGAAAATGGGAATTTACCTTATGTTCAGGACCCTCCTGGAAGATGGGATTTTACTTCTGTTCAGGACCCTTCTGAAAAAATGGGACATTACTTTCTGTTCAGGACCCTCTTGGAAAATGAGATTTTACTTTCTATTCAGGACCCTCCTGAAAAACAGGATTTTACTTTCTGTTCAGGACCCTCCTGAAAAATGGGATTTTACTTTCTGTTCAGGACCCTCCTGAAAAATGAGATTTTACTTTCTGTTCAAGACCCTCCTAAAAATGGGACATTACTTTATGTTCAGGACCCTCCTGAAAAATGGGACATTACTTTCAGAAAAATGAAAATGTTCTTTATCATAATCTTTGTTTGGGATAATTTTCGTTCTAGTTTTGATTTTGATTTCAGGAGCCTGCCTGAAGAACAGGGTGATGAAACTACAAGTCAGAAACCCGCCTGAAGAATAGAGTGATGAAATGGAAAGTCAAGAGCCCGCCTGAAGAACAGGGTGAAGAAATTAAAAATCAAGCAATGAGGTGAAAAACAATTGAAAGTCAAACAACAAGTTGAGAAATTGCAAATCAGGAGCCCGTCTGAAGAACAGAGTGATGGAACTTAAGTCAGGAGTCCAAAAGAAGCTGCATAGATAGGATTTTGTAATTTTATTTATTTTTAACTTGTAATTTTAATTTCTGATGTATTAATAGAACCACAGACCGGAATCTCGATGGGACCTCACTCGACTCTCTAACTTGGTATAGTCTATCTCCTTTCAATCCCTTGAGATACCTGTCACTTGATTCCCTCATAACTAGGGACGAGCATGATGTCCAAAATAAAAAACTTGGTTTCCCTCCTTCCTTCTATTTCATTCTTTTGAATAATGGTCGGAATAAAATTTTGACTCGTTGTCTACTTCTTTGTCTGAAAACACTTCGTATTTACATTCGAAGGGGGCATGATGTAGACACCTAATTTTATCCCTCCCAACACTGATTTTATTCATTTTTAGCTCACCTTACCACGTGCCCTCAACCATATAATTATTCTTCCATAAAAAGACAAAAATAACAACCCTTAACAACATCCCTAACAAATTTTATCTTATTCTAACCACTCCAACAAAAAATAACCAACCTATCCTTATCCCACCCCCTACCTTACCCAACACCTACCCCTTACACATTTTCCCTCATTGGTTTTCATTAATGGATTAATCCATGATATATATACACACTGCCACATATGCATGGTGGGGAAAATCTTCCATTTTTTCATTTTGTTTGAATACACACAATTAGAATAAACAACACACACATACACACTAAGGACCTCATTGGAAACCCACTCACATATATATCACTACACACAATATAATATAGACCCATACAGAATCCTGAGAGGAGAGATAATACTTACCATCAGCATCCATTTTCTCCAAAAAGAGATCAGGCACATATACACAAAAATACAGAGCAAAAAAAAAGATCTTCTCCATTTGATACACTCACATATCCCATGGAAAACTCATAGAAAACAAACACACAAAGAAGTCTCCCTCATCGGAGTACACATAGCTCACCGAAAACAATTGACACCCACTCGCAAATCGAAGAAGACAATGGGTAGGGGTTGGTCGGAGCTTGGTCAGAAGTGAGGGTTGGAGCAAAAACAGTTGTGGGGTACAAAAAATAATCACCGAAGTAACTCGTCACCATCGTCGTTACTGTTCCAGTGAAACAGTTCACCACCATCGCATTAATTTTGGTAAATCTGGTAGGTCGACATCTCATTTTATCATCGAACCAAACCCCAAAGTTACTGTTCTATTTTAGCATTATCGAATTGGTCTCGAGTTGAGGTCGTCGTGGGTTCGAGGTATTCACGGTTTCGGTCGGTGCTCCTTCTATGGATTCGTGAAATTGCTAAAGGAATTTGGTGGACTGAGGCAATATTTGAGGTCCAATTTTTATCCCTTTCTTTATAATTTTGTCAATTTTACGTGACTGATGGTGTGATTTGTTGATATGTTTTGATTGTGTGTTTGAGCAATTTTGATTGTCGTGGTGGTGGCTTTGACTGTTTGATTTCGTATTGAATTGGTTTAATCATGTTCAAAATGAAATTTGGGGGAAGGAGTTGAGAATCGAATAAGGTGGATGTTGATTTGTTTTGATTCATTGTTGGATATTGTTGAAATTGATAGTATCTTATTTTAGATCGTTAAATGGGTAGGCAAATTGTAGAAAATGGAAGATGGTGATTTGTTGAATGTGCGAATATTTGTTGAATGGTTCTTTCTATCTTAACGCACAAAATTGAGAAAATGTATTCATTTTATTGGGAAATGGCCTGAGCTCTTATGTACTTCTTCACCGAGGAATGCCCCGAAGTATTTTGTACTCAGAGGACGTCCGTGACGAAAGCCCAAAACGTCGGGTGGAGAAAGCAATGAAGCGTAGTTTAGAATTAGCCTAGAATAGAGTAGGTTTATGTTTTTTGCATTTTCCTATTTCGGGACTGTATAATTGGACAAGACACTAAATTTTGGATTATTTTATTTTGTTTGCTTGCTTGATTGTTTTGCGTGCTTTGTGTGTTTTATACATTCGTAGTGTTAAATTAGTCGATACGTTCTACCAAGCGATCGAGGTTGAACCACGGGACCGAGGGGTGCCTAACACCTTCCCCTCAGTCAACAGAATTCCTTAGCCGGAATCTCTGTTCGCGGATCAGTTTTAGAGTCAAACCATTTTGAAAAAGGATTTCCAAAGGTGACATGGCACACCTGATTTATGCCAAGTGGCGACTTTGAGTTTTGAATGAAAATAATCCTTTTCGAAACAAATTATCTTTATTTTGTCACTTTAATAATAAAAACCCTTTCGAAACTTAAAATCTAATTTTTTGGAGTTAAAAAGGGGGTGCGACACTTTATTCCATAAACCCATGTATCGTAGATTAGCAGCAATATTTGCAATTTCACAGTTTTCGTATGGATAGCTGTCCAGTCATCGACCACTGATCGTCATTCATCGACCGTGAATATAACCCGATATAGACCATAAGCATAATATACCATAGACCAAAGCCTAATTCCACGATGTCTATTGCAGAATTTATTCTGGTTTCTGGTGATTTCATGGGAGAATGGTTGGAGACTCCCAAATGCTGAAAATGGAGATCTTTTACGAAGGTGACAATCCCCGTTGCTATTCATCGTAATAGTTCGTACGACGAATTGGTTGCAAGCATAATGCAGAGTGGGAATCTAGATTGTGCGTCGGGCGATGTGGTGATTAGTTATCTAATGAATTCGAGGGAAAAGGTGAATCCTACGATCATAAATAGTGGTGTACGTGTGCTGATGTACATGATGGATGTCGATGGAGATGGATTTAGGCCTATTTTGAGGATAAATGTAGCCGAGAGGTCCATTGAAGGACTAGTAAATTCATCAGAACCCCCACCTCCGCGCCGTGCAGTCGACAATGATTTCAGTGATTACGAGAACGATGACGATCAACCTATTAATATGGAAGATAATCCTATGCATATGGAAGATGTTTCTTCGGACTCGTAAGTTGACGATGAAGACCATGGAACGGGATCACAACCGGGACATTCCTTCAACGACGGAGCTAATTTCCATCTCGATCAAATATTCACCGAAAAAAAGAGCTCAAAATTCTACTAAATACAGCAGCAGTGAGGCAGTGTTTTGATTATTGTTTGGAGAAGAACTGCTTCAAATTATTGAAGAAAAAATGCTTATCTCGTGGTTGCGGCTGGTTGTTGAGTGTAATGAAGTATGAAACCTCATGAAGATTTTGCATATACAAGTATGTCGGGTTGTACACGTGCGGTGTTGAACATGCCACCCCCAGGCATAAGAGATTGTCCTCCAAATTGATTGTTTCACTATGCGTAAATCATTTTCGGGATGGTAAGGGTTCAAGCATAAGCGAAATACAAAGGATTGTGTTCAAGGAGTTGCATTGCCACACAAGCTATTGGATGTGTTGGAAAGGAAGTGTAATTGCAAAGAACATTATTCGTGGGACATCGGAGCATGGATATGCTTGCTTGCCGGCTTTTCCCACATGGTGGAGTTTTTGAATACAGGGTCTTCCTACTCTATCATGGTAAACCAGATTAATGGAGCGTTCGTTTACTACTTCTTAGCATTTGGAGCTTGCATACGGGGATATGCCCACATGAGAAAGGTAATTTCCATCGATGACACACATTTGTATGGAAAGTACGGGGGCGTGTTGTTGAGTGCAGTTGCACAGGACACAGAAAATCACATCTTTCCAATTGCCTTTTGTGTCGTCGATAAAGAGAATGATGTTTCTTGGACCTTCTTCTTCCAGAAGTTGAAGTCTATCATAGAAGATGAACCAGATCTATGTGTCATCTCCGACAAGCACATCAACATTGTCAATGCCTTCTCCCGTATTTACAGTCGTGCATACCATGGACTTTGCATGAGGCACCTCGCTGAAAATCTGCGTGTAAATCAGACTGCGGAGAACATCTTTATCTGTTCTACACCGTGGCAAAGGCGTATACTATTGATGAATTTAGCGAGCATTTTGCCTAATTGAAGAATAATAGCCTCGAGGCAGCACATGTCCTTGAAAATGTGCTTGGTTTTGAGAAAAGGAGTAGAGCACACTTCTCGGGCAATAGGTAGATGTGATGACCACAAACATCACCGAGTCGCTCAACTCGATATTCATGGATGAACGGGAGTACCCCGTGTCGTACATATTCAATTCAATTTCCAGAAAATTTGGTGAAAAGTTTAGGGAGCGGCATGCCTTTGTCGATGGTCAAAACAACATATTTGTGCCTTGTGCGCAAAGGATTCTACGGGATAACAAGAGTGTGAGCGGTTCCTTGTATGTGACTAATGCAAATGTGGGTCTCGACCAATTCACGGTGTTCGGCAGCGGCATTACTGCCAAGGTCAATCTGTTGGAGAGGAGTTGTTCTTGTCAAAAATTTGACTTGGTGAAAATGTCGTGCGAACACGCGATGGCATCTTTGCGAGCAAAGTATGGTGATGGCGTAGGTTATGGCAACTCCATCTATGAGTACACTTCGCCAATTTATAAAGCTGAAACTTACCTCTTCGCGTACTCGGAAACTATTAACGTTGTCCCTCCAGAGGCCGAATGGACTGTGCCACAGGAAGTGCAAAATAGTAAGATTTCTTCACCCCCTAAGATTGCAAACTCGGAAGCAAAAAAGTCAAACGCACTAAGGGCGTCGATGAGACATTCAAGTCCAAAAGGAGGAATAGGTGTTCGATAGTCAAGAAATCCGGGCACAAAAGAACCACATGTATAATGACTAACAAATCGTAGACAACCTTTTTTTTTTGCTTTAGTTTTAAAGCTTCTGTTTTAGGGGATAAATGTTCGTTTCTGTAGAATTTAACCTTCAGTTGTAATCGACTTAACGCATTGTCTATGATAGACTATGTAAATTCTATGGTATATTGTTCCTACAGTGTATCAAATATTATGTATTGATTATATGATTGCTTATCAGACATGCTATGTTGGTCTTTTTACCGCCTTAACTCTCCAATCGATGCAATGAATCGTTGTTTCTCATTCCTATTTAATGAAAAGTTGCAGAAATATCTGTTCACAAGAAAAAACGCTGATATACACAAACCAAGTATTTTCTCTTCTGACACACGTCGACTGACCATTGGGTAGATATATGAAAGGACTCCATCTATTGGTCTATAAGTAGAGTGCCTATTTCTACGTAACCCTTCAGTTGTCCCTAAACCCAATATCAGAAACCCTCTTCTTCTTCACCCAAATCAGAAAATATGCCTCCAAGAAGGATAGCCCTGCACCCTGTCAGACGTGTTCCCCCAAGGTACTACGACCTCCTTCTTCTAAGGAATTATTTCGATCGCCTGTTCTATGGCCTGGGTCAAGACCGCATCTACCTAGAGCGGGAACTCCGTAGAATTGCTCGTTTTCTGAGGACAATTCTGGAAAAGCTCGAAATGGATGGCCCTGACTACATCACCCCCCCCCCCAGCATCCCCGTGAAATCTGTTATTTATTTTTTTATTTTTTTTATGTTTATTAGTTTTTATTTTGTGTTCATTGCAGAAGAAGTTTTCTTATAGGATTGTTGTTAGAAGAAAACTTCTTCTTAATTTGCTTATTTTGCTTGTTCTGGCCGATGTGCCAATGCTTTGAATGTAAAAATCCTATGATTATGCAATGAACAAAGAATTTCTGTTTTCAAATTGAATTTGCCTCTTTTTTGTTATTGTTATTTCTAGTGTTAGCATATGTAGTGAATGCATCTGTGAAAATAAATCACATAAACAGTTTCTCATCGATCATAGAAAGATTATATCCTCGATCACATACTTAGTCTATCATCAACCCGACATAGTAGTCGATCATCGATCATGTGAATCGATGGAGCAACAGTTAAATTAAAATAGATAATACTAACAAGTTTTGGGGCTGGTGGAATAAAATAATTAAATTAAAAATAATTTAAAATGATAATAACATATTTTAGGCTGGTGAAATAAATAATTAAATTAAAAATAATTTAAACTGATAATAACATGCTTTGGGTTGTTGGAATAAAATAATTAAATTAAAAATAATTTAAACTAATAATAACAGGTTTTGGGCAGTTGGAATAAAATAATTAAATTAAAAATAATTTAAACTGATAATAACATGTGTTAGAGCTGATGGAATAAAATAATAAAATTAAAAATGATTTAAATAGACAATCTTGAACTGTTGGTGATTTAAATTAAAAATGATATAAATAGTAATTTTATTTTTTGGAACTGGGGGTGAAAGTTAATAGACCGTTGTAGATCATGACCAACGTCATCCATCATCTAGATACTAAAATATTCTGTAGACTGGTATGGTCTATCGTTGACCTACACCTGTACGAGCGCATCGACGGATCTCTTAATTAGTCGTTGACCACTGTGATCTACTTAGACTGATATAGACCAACATTTGAATGTTGTTTAAAAGAGAATAAATAAATTAAAAATAAATATCGGGCGGGTTTCTACACATGTGAGGGAGTGTAAACAAGTCACACAATCATATTAGAGGTTATACAAATTAGGGGTGGTGTATTAAGGAGTGTGTGGATGGGTAATGGTTGAATGTTCATGTAACGCTCTGATTTTCTGAACCAGAATGCTACACGGTACTCATGACCCCGAAGGACCACAAGCTAACCCATGACTGATATCTGTACCTGTACACTGCATAATATAACATAATAATGCGGAAACATGTACTAAAAGGCCATAAGGTTCAAAACTGCATAACTGAAAAATCAACGTCTGAAAAATGTGATATCACAATACCAAAATGAAACATAAATATTGAAAATAATAAAGTCTGAATATCTAATCTGACATCTAGTCTGAAAGCCTCTAACTGAACTGAATAAGAAGTTGAAGGAACATGCCTCCAACTAACTCCATCTACTGATACTGAACTGAAATAGTAAATAATAATAAGAAATCATATCATCCTCGCATGATGACGACTCATTGCTAATCTACTGCTGCTGGAATATGAAATGTTACTGACGGTCTGGACCTCGTACTTCTAAACTTATGGCGTAAAGGAAAACACCATAGCGCAAATACGTCAGTACGACTGAATGTACTGAGTATACGAGTGAGGTAGGCTAAATGAAAAGGGGTTTATATGCATGAACAATGCTGACTTATATGAACGTGAGAATTCATACATGCATAAGTAACTGTAACTGAACTCGTGGTGATACTGACTACTGAGTCTGAATTCTGACAACATGAGTTTACTGATACTGAGATACTGAATGACTAAGTTCATGACAATATGATGATTGAGTTATGATAACTGATATAATTGATACTATTACTGAGCAACTGTATTTGATAGTCTAGATTATGATAAAACTAACTGAGTTTCATTCTGTATGGAGTAACTGAATCTGAGATCAGTCCTATCTAGCAGGTGATCTCTAAGTATACTGATAATAAAGATGACTTGACTTAGTCTGAGATCAGTCCTACCTAGCGGGTGATCTCTGAATCTGATGTTACTGATACTGATTGACCATAGTTGAGATCAGTCCTGTCTAATGGATAATCCTGAGGTCTACTGATAATGATAAGGATTGATTGTATTTGACAGTACTGAAGCTGTACTACTGAGCTGAGTTGACTGTATCTGATAGTCCTGAATCTGAACTACTGAGTTGAGTTGACTGTATCTGACAGTCCTGAATCTGTACTACTGAGCTGAGTTGACTGTATCTGACAGTCCTGAATCTGTAACTGAAACTGTGGGAAGTAGTTATTTAACCGACATGCCCCATATATGCTATTATAGCTGAGTTGGGGTCCAATATCTACCCTGACTGGAAGGGTGTCAATACCGCGCCACTGGTAAAGACAAGTTGTGGGTAACCCTCATCTGACAGTGTCCCCAAAAGAGAATAGTGGAGCCCTCATCTGACAGTGCTTATCCACCTCATCAACCCTCATCATACAGTGTTGATGTCTCAACCTATGCTGGCTACATAGTTCTGGAACACAAGGATGACTGTTAAGAATCACACCCTCATCTGACAGTATGTGTTCCCATCCTTGGGTTCACTCACTGCTAAATCCTACTCCATATGAAAGACACTGAATTGATTAATTGAGTTGAACTGATTAACTGAACTAAACTGATAAGATGAACTGATACTAGTGGTATTGTTTAGCGGAGCTAAACTGAGTTTGCTGAGTTTCGTTGACTGACGGAATGTACTGATGTCTAAGGACTGACTGAGAGTACTATAGTTACTGAGATTTTACTTGGAATACTGAAATCACTGAGATTACTGAACTACTGAGATTTCTGAGATTTCCTAAGTCACATGGTTGATTGATTTTTATGGATCATGGCTTGACTGAGAGTATCGTGAAACATGACATAGCTCTAGGCACACAGTTAAATTGGCGGGTACAAGTACCTCCAGAACTCGATGGAAGGAAACTGACAAAACATGACTTTGCTCTTCTTGAACACATGACCAATATTCATATTCAAAATACCATAAGTTAGGGATTTCATACTACACATAGTTCTCAAAGTCTTATACATGGAAGGGAATGCACATAACAACATGCCATAGTCCATCAATCTAGTTTCATGAACATTCCATCAACAATCATGATGCATAACAATATCATAGAAATTATTATTTTCATATGGGAGTAGCATACATTTGTCATTGAGGTCACAATTCAACTATAATACATGACTTCTAGACTTTGAGACATTTTATCAAACACCTTACATGCACAACTTAGGCATAGGTGTAATCAACAAATTATTCATCATGAACAATCAAACTTACATGTTTCCAACTCATATGATATCATAGATTCATAAAAACACATAAAGATTCCAACTTGGGAATCATTCAACATAAACATAATCCATTCACCACATAAATAACATAATATAGAATTTAAAAGAGGTTTCTTGGACTTCATGGATGAAAGGAATCCATGAATGAACACTACGCATACCTTAGATTGAAGATCCGTGAAAACTAGCGGTGAAATCGACTTGAATCTTGAAAGAGATCTAATGTTTCTTTAAGGTTCTTGAAGAAATTCTTAGGCTTGTTCTTGATTTTTCTTGACTAGGGTTTAGCCGCTTTGCGAGAGAATGTTCTTGTTCTTGAGAAGAATGAGAAAATAATGGGATAATAGAATTCTCAGGGATTTAATACCATGTTTAGAGTGAGAAAAAAAACAAAATACCCCCATGAAATCACCTCCCAGTTGCTGAAATTATCAGCTGACGACCAAGGATGATAAGCTGTCAAATCTATGATAGCACATCAGCCCAGGTCGTCACCTTGGAGCTGGAATTTTTGGGTTTCTGTCTAAGCCTGACGACATGGCTGGTAAGTCATCAGAAATGTCGTCAGAAATGTGATAAGTCATTAAAAATATCTTCACAAATGTGATAAGTCATCATAAATGTCATCAGAAATGTGATAAGTCGTCAGAAATATCGTCACTCAGTTTTCAGGATGACATGCTAGAGTAAAATGGGCATAACTTTTGTCTCCGATATCAGATTTTGGAAAAATTGGTATCGTTGGAAGCTAATTCAATTATATATCTGTTGGTAGGTCATGAGCTCAATAATTAGTAGTAGAACGAGAGATATTCTCATTTGAAGTTGACTATAGCAACATCCTTCCCAAGAATTCAATCGGAAAGGAATGTTTTGATTCGTCTGATAGCTGGGAGTTATTTGAAGACTTAATATAAATCTAACTTGCTTATAAAACTATAAAAGAACCATGATTTACTATGCATGAGCTTGAACCATGGCACTAATATTGGTTTGTATTTTTCAGGGTATTACAGTTCAATAGCCTAAGGGTAATGTTTTTCAAAGCACAAGTATGTTTTTTGGATGTATTTTGTATTTGATGACTACATATTCCACATACTCCTTAAATAACCACCCCCAAATCAAAAGATTATGTGGAATGGATAGTGTTTGGATAAAATATATCCACAAAACATACTTATGCTTTGAGAAACATTACTACACACTCTTTAATACACTACCCCTAATTTTTATAACCTCTAATATGATTGTGTGACTTGTTTACACTTTCTCAGATGTGTAGAAATCCACCCTACATTTATTTTTAATTTATTTATTCTCTTTTAAACAACATCCAAGTGTTGGTCTATATCAGTCTACGTAGATCACAGTGGTCTACGCCTACTTAAGAAATCCGTCGATGCACCCGTACAGGTGTAGGTCTACAATAGACCATACTAGTCTACGGTATATTTTAGTATCTAGTTGATGGATGACGTTGGTCATAATCTACGACGGTCTATTAACTTTCACCCCCAATTCTAAAAAATAAAATTACTGTTCCAACGGTAACAAATGGCTAATTTTGTACTTAACACATCTTTTTTTACTTCATATATAAAGTCGTCACTCCCTCATTATTTTATTTCATTAACTTTGTTTTTATTTAAAACTTCTACAATGTCCCAAGCATCTCAAAAATTCAATTCTAAAAAGACTCTAATTTGTCATTATGGAAATACGGCTGTCTTGAGGACGTCACACACAGACTCAAATCCAGGTCGTAAATTTTATAACTGTGCAATTGCAAAGGTGAGTCGTGTATGTCGTTTTTATAATGTTAAGTTAATCGTTATGTAATTATAATTTATTTTCTAGGATAATGACACATGCTCATTTTTTAAATGGCTCGATGAGCTATCACCTCCAAGCAGTCCATCAACGTTGAGTCTGGGACGCAACACATCAAATTTTTGTGGCTCCGCAAATTTTAATCTACTACAAAGGCTCCAAGAATGCGAAGAAAATAGAGATTTTCTTATGAATTTGTTCAAAGAAACCGAAGAACAAAGGGATCACCTTAAAGTATTGCTACATGACACCCAAATACAGAGGGATCAACTAAAAAAAAAATTGGCCGAAGAGAATGGCCTAAAAATGATGTTGTGTTCTATAATGCTAGTATTCGTTCTTTGGAAAAGTGTAACATGGATGTAGTGATATTGAATAAATAATAATACTTCTATTTTTCTACAATGCTAACACTGTTTTTGATAGAATCATAGTCGATCAATCAACACATCAACTTAAAATGGAGCAACATGGTAATGATAGACTATGAAAGAAGTATACGAAAGATTAGCTAAACATTCTATGAAATAAAAGAGAGTTTCAAATATCCTACCAAACAAATCATTTAAAACATTAACAATAAAATAATTCAAATGTCTTTTTCAAAAAATTTCCTCCTCATCAGCATTGGTGTTGTTGATTTCATCAACGATATCCATGAACCCATCTTGTTTTTCTTCCTCACCTCCTTTTTTTCCTTCACCTTCAACAGCTGCTTCTTTCTGACCTTCCTTTTCTTCCTCGGCTTCTTTTTTTTCTTTCCCTTTAGCAGCTTTTTTTTCACCAGCTACAGCTTTATCAGCTTCTTCTTCTTCTTTTTCTTCTTCTTCAGCTGCTGCTGCTCCTATTTTTTTAGCTTCTTATTTTTCCTTGCCCTTTTCTTCAACTGCTGCTGCTTCTTTTTCAACTTTTTCTTCTTCAGCTACAGCTGCTTCTTTTACACTTTCTTCTTGGATCTTGTCTTCTTTCATTTCTTTTTCTTCATCCTTCTTTTCTTCCTGTTTTTCCTCTTTCACCATAACAGAGGCCAACTCATCCATTTTGCTCTTTTTTTCTTCTTCTTCATTCCTCTCCGATTCACGAAGGTCCACATGCACTATATCATCATATTACAAAATGTTACTGATATTTAAAGCTGAAAATTTATTAACAACATCAATTATTGAATGAAGTTACCTCGCTCGTGTTGTCGCTCATCTTGTTCCTTTTTCTTCAGTCTTTTCTCTCTAGTATAGGCAGCAATATCCAACACCACTTCCTCGAGCGCAGCAACACACTTATGAAGATCCTTGGGGGATGAGGTGCCCGCTGCATCTTTGGAGGTTCTCGGAGTATCATCATCACCAACGCGTACTTCAACGGGGTTACCACCCAAATCCCAGGCATCATCACTTTCCTCATTTGAAATAAGGATAGTCACCTCTTCTAACTCTTTCTTTAAGTCATTTAGGACGTTATTCTTCACCTCGCCTGTATATGGCTCAAAGGTAATCATGTAATCCATCTTTGTCTCACGAACAGTAGGGATGATGTACGGGTGCACGTTCTACAAAATATCAATTAACAACTACATAAAATTCGATGCAACAGTAGTATTATTATTGCATAATAAAAAATAAGTTCATACCTCAGTAACTTTTCCTTTGTACTTGAATGGGTCGCCTTCGATTATCTGGTCATTTTTTGTAGTGTGCCATTTGAGGATGCAGGGAATGGGAAAGGGCTTATCCGTTGATTTTTCAGCAAATTTTCCAAGATGAGGAAAGGCCTCATATATCCAAACCTGTAATTAGTACAACAGAGAAAAAATAACTTAGAGTCTATGACAGAGTATAAATAAAATAAGAATCTACGATAAACTAACTAAAAGGTTTATGGTAGATACCATGAATGCCCAGGGAAATCCAAATAGAGCATAGGATGCCATATGCTTCTTATCAAATACTTCCCTCTACTTTTTCAGGTCACTTTTCTTCTTCAGATATTCCAGGGTTAGTTGAAATATCTCTTTCCCCCACGGATAATTCTCGAAGAAACTCAAAGAATCGACCATTCGAATCAGTTTCGTGTCGACAACCTTCGTCGAATCTTTTGCAAGCAACATGGTGTGCAAAAATCACAGTAAAAAGCACTTAAAATTCTAGTCCTTATTCACCTTATTCCCTCTGATCAAGTGTAACAAGTTGGCCGTCGTAATGTTTTTGTTTTTAGTCACCTTAAAAAATGCTCCCCCTTGTCTAACACCTTCTTCATTTTTTATTCACTGGGGTATGATGAGCAGCTCAGCCCCGTGATCAAACAAAATTCTTTCAAGCCAAAATAAACAGGCTTGTTGTTAACGCAGAACCATATATCATGACGCATCTTATCTCTCTTGACGCGTCGCAACAACAAATAATAGACCAACTGCCCATTGAACTTGAGATGTTCCGGCAGGTTTCTCAGGTGTCCAAAATAGGACCGCTTGAATCTTTTCTTCAACTCCTGATTGATAAGAACTTGCTTAAATTCTCGATAAGCAGCCATTCTTGATCTGATCGATATCTTCGTCGGGAAATATCCGACCTCGTTCATTATCGTTCGAAGGTCATACCGCTCCATGAAAATGAACCTTGACAAACATGGCACGGACAAGGGATCATTGTCCCCATCATCACTGTTTCTCCTACTTCTCTCGCTCTCTTCACTATAACCACTAACACTACACTCGGTAAGGACATCTTCACTAGACTCGGCGTAGTCGCTTATCTCCTTTAAATCTGAATCAGATTCGAACACTTCCTCATCAATTTTATTTCTTTTTGAGACATTTTCAGCTGCCTCGACTTTTCTTTTTCTACTACTACCGGCTTTGCCTTTAGGATGGATGTTTTTTTACCCATTTTCAACACAATCTACACCTGCAGAATAAATCTCCCATTTTCAGAAATAGAAATAAGTCAATGCTCAAATGAATCCCCCCCCCCCCCAAAAAAAAAAAAAACCCACCAAAATCCAACATGGAGTATCAAAATCAAACTAGTGCACCTAATCAAACTAATTAGCTATTAATCTTTCAATTTTTACTATTTCAGCCATCATATTTTAAAAGAATTTCATACGTCTAAAAATTTATTTCAATCTAGGGCATTCTGATTTCATAGACCACTGGTCGATTTCATAGACCACTAGTCTTCGAATAGAAATAGACGACTGTTGGAATCAAACTGCCGAAATAACTCTTCAAATAACGATTATCCCACCATTCCACCATCAAACAGTTCACTCCAAACATCAATAACTGTGAACCAAAATCCAACATGCAATATCGAAACACGACAATTGCTAAAAATCAAACCACTGCACCTAATCGAACTAATTAACTATTAATCTTTCAATTTCCACTATTTAGGCAACCATTTTTTAAAAGAATTTCATATGTCTAAAAATTTATTACAATCTAGGGCATTCTGATTTCATAGACCACGGGTCGATTTCATAGACCACGGGTCTACGGATAGAAACAACTTACTGTTCGAATCAAACTGCCAAAATAACTCTTCAAATAACGATTATCCCACCATTCAACACTTCTTTTCTAAAAAAAATGGAACTAAACCAAAACTCCTTAATCAACCAAATTCGGAAAAAAAAATCATACACCACTACGAATCGATTAGCAAAGAAACATGTTTAAATGGATCTACAAACGATTGAAACATGATTTTAATTAACCTTATGAAGCAAAAACGATTTCTTAGCAGTTGCAGAAGAAGGAAAAGCGAAAATGGTGTTTGGGGAGAACTGTTCTTCAAGCGGAAGTTGGAGAAAATTTAAGAGGAGAGAGAAGATTTTTTTTTGATATTGAAAGAAGTTGATGAGTGTTAGTGTATTATGTTAAATTTGTAGATGGGTGTTAGTGTATTATGTTAAATTTGTAAAGTTAGAAAAATGATACAATGGTCCCTTGGCCCACATGTGGGCCAACTTTTTCACTTCTTTTTACATTTTTTATACCCTAATCCTAAAAAATAATTCAAAAAGAAATTTAGTGTCCCTTTGGCTAAATAGTTTTGAGGATGGTAGCTTTTGCAAATTTTTCCCATAACTCTGACCTTGTAAGAACTTCCATGTCTTCCTTCTCCGACATATCCAGCTGTAGCTTAAAGTAAATTATTGAATCTCGATCTCTGCACCAAGAGGAACTGAAAATAATTGATGAGACCATTGCACTTTTTGGAGATGTTACTTTATACGTCGACTGGGTTTCATTAGCAGAGCTGATGATCTTGTTGTGAACATTTTACCTGTACCCCATGCATAGCGGGAGATTTAGTGCAGTAAGAGTTTCTTCTGCATGCCAGTGAAGGCAAATATGAACTGTTTCTTCTGCATTCATTGACGCACTTAAAGCATCTGCAGTAAGAGTTCAAGATTTCTCTTTTTTAGAGATACACTTGTGTGTGTGAGGTTCTCATTATTAACAGTAGTCCAAACAAAACAGATTACGTTAGGGGGAGTTTTCCAGTTTATGCCTTGATGATACATGTTTGAATTATGATTTTAAACAGAGAAAATCACGGCCCGACATCTTTGGGTTATCTGATTTACAAAATGTGTACATAGTATATAGGTAGTATGTATCTTATACATACATACATACATACATATATATATATATACTTTATTTAAAGTAGTACATATATATTGAATGGTGCGTATATATGTGTATATATTATATCTTCTATAGACTTATATCTTTAACGTATACAAGTGTATATATTTTATAAATTAGTATATAAGTATATATATATATAGTAGTAAATATATATATATATATATATATATACTGTAGTATATACTTTATTTAAAGTAGTACATATATATTGATGGTGCGTATATATGTGTATATATCTTCTATAGACGTATATCTTTAACGTATACAAGTGTATATGTTCTATAAATTAGTATGTAATTATATATATATATACATATTGTTGTATATATATATGTATATTGTAGTATATATTTTATTTAAAGCAATACATATATATTGAATGGTGTGTATATATGTGTATATATCTTCTATAAGCGTATATATTTAACGTATAAATGTGTATATGTCTTATAAATTAGTATATAACTATATATATATATATATATATATATATTGTAGTGTATATATATATATATATATTGTACTATTGTAGATTTGTAGTATATGTTTTATTTAAAGTAGTACGTATAGTCATAGATAATTATATATTGAATGATACGTATATATGTGTAATTGTTTATATATATTTTAAAAAATATATATTGTATAATTGTAGTGTATATAGTGTATATGATTGTAGTGTATGTAGTGTATATTGGATTTTTCATTTTTTTTTAACCGGGTTTGATCGGGTTTAGGTGGGTTTAACCGGAACCGGCCCACAACCCGGTTAAACTAAATGGGCCAGTTCCGGTTAGGCCCAGCCCGGCCCACTTGACACCTTTAGTTAATAGTAGGCCACAGTTGTTGGAACAGGAGAAAAGGGGACAGCAGGAGTTGATGAAATGGTTAGATGTGCAGGAAAAAATCTATAAACAAAAGGCAAAAACGCACTGGATCAGGATTGGTGATGGTAACAATAAATTCTTTTTTAATCATATGAAGCGTAGAGCTGGATCAAATACTATCAATACTCTAAAAAGCATGGATGGGAAGATTTTACATTCTCATCAAGATATTGAGGCTGAAGTACTGACATTCTATTAGAATCTGCTTGGATCACGTTCAAATGGACTTTCCTCGATTGATTTAACTATCATGAGAAGGGGTCCACACCTTAATAGAACACAACAGAGAAAGATGTGTGCGGAGGTCACTATGCAGGAGATCAAAGAGGCACTATTTAGCATTGAGGAAGGCAAATCCCCAGGTATTGATAGCTATACATCTGCATTTTAAAAAAAGCTTGGGAGGTGGTGAAGGGTGATATATATGATGCAGTTTCAGACTTTTTTAACTACAACAGAATGCTTAGGACAACCAACAATACTATAGTTGTTCTTGTACCAAAAACCAGTCAACCAGAAATTATGAGAGACTATAGACCCATAGTGTGTTGTACAACTCTGTACAAGATCATATCTAAAATAATCTCTAAGACGATTAGAGTTGTGCTTAATGATGTAATAGCTCTGAGTCAATCTGCATTTATACCAAGAAGGTTAATTACAAACAATATCCTCTTGAGTTATGAACTAATTAAGGGTTATACCAGAAAACATATCTTTCCAAGATGTGTGATTAAGGTGGACTTACAGAAAACATATGATTCAGTTGAATGGTTTTTTATTGAACAAACGTTGAAGGAGTTAGGCTTCCCAATATAGATGGTGGGATGGATAATGACTTATATAACTACTGTAAGCTACACTTTTATGGTCAATTAAAGGTTGCCTGATACTATGCCAGCCAGGAGAGGGCTAAGACAGGGTGACCCTTTATCACCTTATGTCTTTGTTATGGTAATGGAATACTTAAGAAGTTGTCTTGACACTCTTAGGGACCTTCCCGACGTCAACTATCACCCTAAATGTCAGAATTTGGGTATTACCCATCTGTGTTTTGCTGATGATTTACTCTTATTTGCAAGGGGAGATACCATGTCTATTCAATTGATAAGAGACAAATTTCACCAGTTCTCAAATACTTCAGGTCGAAGAGCTAATTTCAGCAAAAGTCAAGTGTATTTTGGGGGAGTGAATGATACATCAAAGGCTAATGTGATTCGAATATTGGGGTATGAAGTGGGACAGATCCCTTTTAAATATTTAGGAGTGTCATTGTCTGCTAAAGGGCTTACTACTATGTAATGTAAACCTTTAGTTGATAAGATTACTCCTCGTATTACATCTTGGATGGCCAAGGGTCTTTCTTATAATGGTAGAGTGCAACTTATACGATCTATCCTATTTGGGGTCCAAGCCTATTGGACTCAAATTCTCATACTCCCACAGAAGGTCATAAAGTTAATAGAGGCTGTGTGCAGAAGTTACTTGTGGTCTGGTCAAGCTAGAATTACTAAAAGAACTTTAATAACATGGGATAAATTCTGTTTACCTAAAAGGGCAGGTGGACTAAATATCACTAATTTGAAGTAAAGGTGTCAAGTGGGCCAGGACGGGCCAAACCAAAACCGGCCCGTTTAGTTTAACCGGGTTGTGGGCCGGTTCTGGTCCGGGTTGGGGTTAGGTGGGCCGGTTTCGGGTTCAACAGAAAAAATATTGAAAACAGCCCTGAACCGGCCCACTTAACCCAATCCGGTTAATCCCACCTAAACCCGGTCAAACCCTGTTAAAATGAAAAATCCAATATACACTACATACACTACAATTATATACACTATATACACTTCAATATACACTATATACACTACAATTATACAATATATATTTTTTAAAATATAAATAAACAATTACACATATACGTATCATTCAATATATAATTATATATGACTATACGTACTACTTTAAATAAAACATATACTACAAATCTACAATAGTACAATATATATATATATACACTACAATATATATATATATAGTTATATACTAATTTATAAAACATATACACATTTATACGTTAAATATATACGCTTATAGAGGATATATACACATATATACGCACCATTCAATATATATGTACTGCTTTAAATAAAATATATACTTCAATATACATATATATATACAACAATATGTATATATATATAATTACATACTAATTTATAGAACATATACACTTGTATATGTTAAAGATATACGTCTATAGAAGATATATACACATATATACGCACCATTCAATATATATGTACTACTTTAAATAAAGTATATACTACAATATATATATATATATATATATATTTACTACTATATATATATATATATATATATGCTTATATACTAATTTATAAAATATATACACTTGCATACGTTAAAGATATAAGTCTATAGAAGATATAATATATACACATATATACGCACCATTCAATATGTATGTACTACATTAAATAAAGTATATATATATATATATATATATATATATATATATATACTTACATACTAATTTATAAAACATATACACATGTATACGTTAAATATGCACTTCTATATAAGATATATACACACCATTCAATATATATGTACTACTTTAAAATTAAATAAACTATATACTACAATATATATGTATTACAATATATAGATAGTTATATTATACTAATTTATAAAACATATACACATGTATACGTTAAATATATATGTCTATAGAAGATATATACACACCATTCAATATATATGTACTACTTTAAATAAAATATATACTATTCTACAATATACATTTATATATACTACAATATGTATATATATATAGTTATATACTAATTTGTAAAACTTATACACTTGGATACATTAGATATATACGTTAAATATACATGTGTATAGAAGATATATACAATAATATACAAAACATATACTACTTAATATAATAAATTAATAATACTTGATAGTAAATTAATGAATGTTGAATTCTATTGATTGCAAAATGATCCAAAATTTATAATTTACATGAATAAAAAATCTACAAACTATGCATCATTTTTTCCAACTCATCCATGTTAATATTAACGGGAACTTGCATAGGATAGTCAAAGTCAATGGGGGCAAACCCATGCATTGGACTTGATACTGCTGAGTTCTCCCGTGAAGTCATAATTTCTTCAAGTTTCTGCTCGTCATTCGGCTCCGGTTCCATTCCTTGATTTCTTCTTTCTGCTCTAATCCAATCTCTGAGGCAAACTAGAACATTCATTGCATTGCTTCCCAATGAGTGTCGGTTGTCTCCAAGTTGCTGTCATCCCTGACTAAAGGCGCTCTCTGATGCAACGGTTGACATTGGAACGTTCAAGATATCTCTAGCTAATCTTGAAAGCACAGGATATTGTGATTCATTATTCCTCCACCAATCCAACGTGTTGATCTGTCGTCTGCGATCCTCTGGCGGCGACCGAAGATAATACTTAAGCTCTTCCCGATAAGTTGATGTGTAAGCTCCCTCGTCAACACTGTTCCAACTGGGTAAATCATAAAAGGAATCAAGAAAACCACAATGTGCCGGCCTTTTAGAAAATGATGGCACCTCAGGAGGACGAGGAGCGACAGTTGGACTGATATGTGTCGGTACAGCTAAATCAACTAAATCAGCATAGTGGTTATATAATTTATCTATGTAAGCATTCGCATCAGACGTAGCCGTCCACAAATCAGGTTGCACTTGTTCAGAATCATTGTTAGTATTTATTTCTAAGTTACGATAAATAAGAGTACTAAAGTGGCACATAGTATGGTATTTAATGCATGGATTTAGCATAGCACCAACCAAGAAAATAGGGGGAATCGGAAAAAAATATTTTTTAAATTTAGTAAACATGGCACCAACAGCATTTTCATAACCTTCTTTATTTTATATTCTTTGAGCAAACCAGAAATATCGGTTATATATCCCAAAATATTACAAACAGTAGGATAATAAGCACCGAAAAATTCAACCATAGCTACATGAATTTTTTTCTAAAACCTAACAAGATCATTAATTACAACCCAATCAGAATCAAGTAGCATGCAATCGGCAGAATCAGCAAATGAGCCACAATGTTGGTTAAAAGCTAATGTAATAGGAACTCTATATTTATAACAAGTTTTTAAAAAATCATACGTAGAATTCCATCTAATATCAATTTCCTCAGGCATCAATATCGGTGCAAGTTTATTTTCTTGACATTTAATTTTAAATTCTTTAATTCTCGATCTACGATTATTTCCTTGTATAAAATCAACAGCAAGACGGATTTTTTCAATATAAATCTCAAAAAACTCAACACCATCTTTTACAATTAAATTATATATATGAAATGCACACTTAATATGAAAATTTTTAGGTAACGGCGGTGATAGCTTAGATTTCAACTTTGTTATAGCAATCTTGTTGCTAGAAGCATTATCAAAAGAGATACATAAGATTTTATTTTCGATACCATAAAATGCTGCAACTTTATGTATCGAGTCAGCAATAAATTGTCCAGTATGTTTACGATCTTCATCATATAAAAAAGCAAGAATATGTTTTTGCATCACAAAATTACTATCCATCCAGTGACAAGTAACGGTTAAATAATTATTTTTATTTACAGCACGACCAAGATCAGAAGTTGGGGATATTCTACATTGAATATTTTTTAACAATATAGATAAATAAAAATAATATTGTGAATGAAGTCTAAAAATATCAGACCGACAAGTACTTCTAGGAATACCATTAAACATAGGATTATAAATTGCTTGAAATAATGAATAAAAGCATCAGAAAAAAGAAAACTAAAAGGCAAACAACCTACAACTACCATTTTTGTTATTTCTTCCCGGTCCCTCAATTTACTATACTTCTTCGTTATGTGACCGGTTGTTGGGTTCATTCTAGTTTGTGTGGGCTCACCAATAGCCTCACCACCTTATGCAATTTTTAACTCTCTTTCGTGGTCTTCAGCTAAATGTCTCATTAACGTACTCGTACCCCTTGCTTGCCTCCTCTTTTATGCTTATATATTTTTTGACAAATATTGCATTGCACCTCGGTATCTAATATACGTTCAAAAAATTTCCATGCAACACTAGTTTGTTTACGAACTCTTGGGGCACGGGGAGGACGGGGAGGGAGATTAACCGATTCGGATCTAACGTTAGCATTTCCTACTTCGGGTGTCTCACCAATATTTTCATCATCTTCATCTAAATCAACCGCATCTACTTCATTTTCTTCTTCTATACCATAATTTTTCTGAACTTCTAAATAATTCATATCGTGAGCACCTACACCTATTTCTTCCTCAAAAGGTTGACTAAGTGGTACCGGAGGCGAAGACACACGGGTATATCTAGTACTTGAAGTACCTCTACCGCTAGTAATTCGTTTTTTGCTACCACTACCACTTCCGGAACAAAAAATTTTGACACTTTTACCGAGGTTTTTTAATTTATCCATAGTATAAATCAAACTAAAAAATATTCAAAATACACAAAAAGTAATAAAAATAAATATTCAACAATTAATACAGTAATTATAAATTAAAAGTAAGAGACGGAACGACAATACCAAATTTTGGAAGTATCCGAAGGTTGCGACTTTAGAAACTTCCACTCGTACTTAGTAATCGCAAAATTAAAAAAATTAAAGTGAGTACTTTAGAAATTAAATATATAGAATATTTGAGAATTGAGAAATGAGATTTGAGAGAGAATGAGATTTGAGACTTGAGAGGATGAAAAATTGTGTGGAAAATGATTTGAAAGTGTAGGGTATTTATAGAAATTTTTTTGGGATTAAAAAATAATTTTAAATTAAAAAAAATTCTTTTTTATATTTGGGCCCAAACTAGCCGTTATAGCCATTGGGCCAACGGCTAGTTTGACCCAATTTTCCAAAATCTTAAAAAAAAATTAAATGGGCTTATCCGGGCTTATCTAGGTCGGGCCGAGCCGGTTAACCAACGGGCCCTAATCGGGTTGAGTCCGGTTCGGGTTAATCGGGCCTGAATTCAAAACCCAACCAGACCGAAACCCGGGCCCTTAAAGCCCTTGGGCTTATCGGGCCGGGTCAAACCGGTCCGATTTCCTTTAGTGGGCCGGTTAAAACCGACCCGTTTGACACCCTTACTATTAACAGTAATCTGCATTTGAATTGTACTGAGACTCTCCTGAGCATCTTGAATTCTACTATCGACGCTACCCATTGTGACTTTCTCCAGTTGTCTAATAGGATCTTTACATAACTTAAGTTTCTACCACAATTTGTACATCCCAATACCCTATATGGTATGGTTCCAAGTTATTCAAACCACTTGAATAAACCTTATATCATCTGCTAGCACATTTAAGAATCGAAAAGGTTTTGAAAGCGTCATGCTGGCTAAGGAACCCTCCATGAATATAGAGGAGTGACCAAAGAAATAATTTTCTTTAAATTCTACATTCAAATGTCCAAAGTCTTTAATCCACTTCTCATTTCCCAATGCTCTATCAATCTTACTACAGATATGCCTATTTGTCCAGGTGTAAAATCTTCCCATGGACTTTATGTCAGTAAGGTTAAGCAGGTCAGAGACTTGACCTATATTACGGTAACAGTCACTCTCTCAGTCTTCCATAATAGCCAGATTCTGTCATTTGGACCATACATGTAGTTATGAGTTGAACTCCACCTTCTAGCAATTCTATCCACACAAGTGCTAAACTCCTTCACTCTAGTCTCCAAAATACCTGTAAAAATAATCTGAAATTTCCTCAAATATCTCCCTAGTTCCCTTTCTTTAGAAGCCTTGTTCATGCCTTTAACATTCCATACTAGACTTTTCATAAAGAAATATGGCTTTCCTCTACCTCTGGGGGGTCGAACAGATGCATCCAGGCCCAAAGCTCCAATGGTAAGCGGCGAGAAATAATTCTGAGAATTGTAGTCCTATCAGTAGCTTTATGATGCACTATTGCATAAGTAAGACTACCAGCCATCCTTGTGCCTGCTACCTGAATGAATTCATTATCATTATTCTTAGGAGTGACTTGTACCATTTGAGTATGTTGAGTTCCATCCTGCAACTGAATTTTCTTCTCCTCTCTCATGGTAGTAACCTTAGGATCAATAACAACCCTTTTTTCTTGAGGTACCCATTTAGGAATCAATTTCTTTGGCTCCTGTGGTTTCTCTCGCTTCTGGTAGGCTCGATTATGGTATTGTTGTTGCCTAGTTGGATGAGCGGCTTCTTTTTTACAATCATGTCCTACTTGCATACAATCGTGGCAATATAGTGGTCGCCAATCATACTCAATTTGTTGTAAGAAGCTTTTCCCTGATGGCTCATATACTTCAACCTCATCTACCATCCCCTGCGAGACATCTATTTTCCACCAGTACCCTTGCAAATGATACCCTTGTCTATTTTTTAGTACATTCATTGGCAAATATAGGTAATCCCAATCTACTCACAATCTTGCTCAGTATAGACCCTCCCCAACAATTTAGTGGGAGATTTGAGAGTCTTACCCAAAGAGGCATGGTGCGTGGAAATCTTGTTGAAAATCAAAATTAGGCATCCATTCCTTCAAAATTAAGGATTTGTTATTCAGTGTATAAGGTCCACCATACAGTATCTCATTCTTATCATCCTGGCACTGAAATCTAGCTATGTACCACCCCTCGTCATGGAGAAAAAGCTCAGGGGCTGTAACTTTGTTCCATATGCGTGTTATGTAGCTGGTCATATAAGCATAACTAGGCTTTGCCCCCATTACAAAGAGAACCAAAGCATTTTCTCACATTTTTGTTTGTTGAGCTATCTCATTTTCCTCAATTTGAACCACTGGTTTCCCATCTACTACTATCGGAGTGATAAAATCAAGTAACATACCATTCGTCACCGAACGATTGTTCATGAACAGTCCAGACCATTCTTTATTTCCCCCTCCGCAAGCTCTGTTTCCTTCCCCAAATCCAGATTTCGTCTAGCATTAGTGACAACTTCTCCCTTAGTATAGCTTCCATAAACCGGTGTTTTACCCTTATCAATTCCTAGCGCACTCACTTGGATCTCATTCTCTTCCTGCTTCTTCGTAATCGTCGTCTCTTCTTCTTGTAGGGCTTTTTTCACCCCAGAGATTGATACAATAACCTCCAGAACTTGATTCGCCAGATTTTTCTTTACTACCTCTGAGTTACGTGGTCTTCCTCGCCCTCTGAGTTACGCGGTCTTCCTCGCCCTCATTTAGCCATGGAAAACCTCTTGGGCGCACGTTAGCAGAGAGGCGCTAAGCGTGCACCGAGAGAGGTATTAAGTCGATAAGCCCTTGCTATGTTGTCAGTAAGATTGTTGCTGAGGTCTAATAGCTCTTTTACTTACGTGTTATTTAATTATTAGAGACTCCACCAATAATCATTTTGCGAAACGGTCAAATTATTTTTAATGATGCGTGTACTATTCTTTTTTTTTTTAACCATTTTTTTGTTTGAACCTTAAAGTAGCCATGTTTAACTAAATACATAAATTTAGTCCATTGCATTCATGAATCAAAATGATCTATTCTCTGCTCGTTTTTCTAGCTCAAAAATATTTATTTTAAATAATATTACTTCAGAAATTCAATATTAAATGCTGATAACTAGTTTTAATTATATATTATTAATATTAAAGAAATATTTTTTAATATTTAAAAAACATCTAATTACTAAAAAAAATATTATAAATTATGTGTTGTATTTAATAATTTTTAATAATTTAAAAGAATATTAAATTAAAATGAGGTAACAAATAAATTGAAATTGAACATCACTTCATATTTTGGATTATGAACTATAGAAGAAAACTGTATAGATCCACTATAAGTTGGTTGATATGTAGCAAAATTCAGTCACATCAATATTACATTTCTGCATGTTTCTTTTACTTCGATCGAACTCGTCTCTTCATGCTTTTACTCTGATTGGAACAATGAATGATTTGATTACACTTGTTGTAATGTTGCCACATCGATATTGTCTCAATAAAATTAATGGTTTAAAGTAAATTTTATTTTAAAGTAAATTTTAATAAAAGACTTTAAAATATACAAATATACACAAGAAAATAATAACTTAGAGTTATATTTTTTATTTTCATATGCTTGTTGTTTTGAAGGTAAATGACATATATAAAACTAAAGATTAATTGTACTTAATAAAATGTCATTAATGTGTTTGCATTATATTATCTTGGATATAATTGTAAAAAATATATTTTTTAATATAAAGCCTTGAGTTATTTAATTCAAAGTTCTAAAATATTTTACTAGCTCACCCAAGAGCCACCCCTAACAATTCTGTCTTTCTTCTATGACATAATTCAGTTATAGCTTAAAGTAAATTCTTGAATCTCAATCTCTCACCAAGAGGAACTGGAAAAAGTTGATGAGACCATTACGCCTTTTGAAGATGTTACTTAATACTCTTAACCTAAATTCATTAGCAGAGTTGATGGTCTTGTTGTGGTCATTTCTACTTAATATATACTTTGGAGCACCATTGCTACGTACGTACTTTTCTCCTTGTAGCCTTTAAAAGGTATTTACTCAAGTAGAATTATGATAAGCTAGCAATGAAATGTGGTTAAGTGATGACATTGATCAAATCTAGCATCTGCCTTTTTAGCTTGCCTTTCTTATCCAAAAAAATTTAGCAATATATACTTGATTTTCTTCTTGTATATTATCGCTACAACATTCAGCCTAGCTCCTCCATCACTAATTTCATCCAAAGAGGAAATAATGTCGCTGATTTTGTATATCAAAATAAAATAAATTTGTCGCCAAATTGTTTCCTAAGTGCTTGCTGTATAATAGAAGAATCTTTTGTGGACGTACAGTAGACTGAAATAAAACAACCTTTTAGACAGTACAGTTCCTTATACATAGTACTACTATGATAGTAGTGATAATAAGACTCAAGAATTTGAAAGATCTTATTTAATATAAGCATAATTAACAGTCAAATCATTTACTAGTTGTGAATTGTTTCTTCCTCTATTGCCTACCAGTATCAGATTCCATCTTTGATATATATGATATGATATGATATGATATCATTCACTTTGTGTTGAATGGGCAAAGTAATAGAAGCCACATATAATTGAGATACAACAGAGGCCAGTGAAAGCAGATACAATTTTTTTCTTCTGCATCAGTGCATGCAGTACTGGTCAAGATTTTTCTGTTTTGGAGATTGACTCGTGTGTGTGAGGCTCTCATTATTAACAACAGTCCAAACAACTTAAGGGGGTGTTTGCTCTTCCACACGGGAGTAATTTATGGCATGAGCTGACTGATGTTACAGTTGATGTTTGCTTCTCACAAAATAAAGTCAAGGTATCCAAACAAAAGTTCTGCTAGCTGCTTTAAGCTTTGAATAATTCTCTCTTTTTTCCCCTAATCATTGCAATTTTTCCTCAAAGTTTTAGAGTTGTCCCAGGACAAAATACTTCAGAAAAGCTTCTATATATTTGCAATGCAATGCCTGCACACATTCCTTTGAATGCTAATATAATAGCAAGTAAATCAGGTCATTCATCCGTGTTTAACATCATACATGTAAGAAAAATATTCCAGTTTGTACCTTAGCTTGTTTTTTGTTTCATATATGTTCATGGATCTACGACAACAACAACAAACCCAGTAGATTCCCACATAGTGGGGTCTGGGGAGGGTAAAATGTACGCAGTCCATACCAATATCTCCGAAGAGGTAGAGAGGTTGTTTCCGATAGACCCCCGGCTCAAGACAAAGGACCGTAGACAAACGTCACAAGCATACAGCATGATAAAAAAAAACACAAGGTACAACAAACACAAAAATATATTACGTAGACCAACATGGGACAACCCCCACCCCCCAACCCTAGCACTACCAGAGGCGGGGATCGAACCCCCGACCTCTTGCTTAAGGAACATAGCGCTGAACCACTATGCCAGCTCTGGGGGTTTCGCTGTTCATATTACTCACCTCTATATCCATCCTTATACGTGTTCATTTGACACCATTCATTTACTCCCTCCGTTTTATATTAGTTGACCTTTTTACTAAAAATATTTGTTTCATTTTAATTGTTCAAGTTCTAAAATCAAGAGAAGTTTATTGTATTTTTTCAATATTACCCCTATCATTAAATAACTATGTAAAGTATATATAGTCAAATTTATATATTCAATACATAATTAATAGGGTTACTTTAGTAAAATGAACATCTATTAAATAATCTCTTTGTTTCATATTAGTTGACCCCTATAGACTTGGCACACCAATTACAACTTATTTAGTCATTTAATAATAAGAATATTATTGAAAGAACATATTAAAATCCTCTTGATTTCATCAATGAAACAACTAAATTGAAATAAATATTTTTAGAAAAAAAATCAACTAAAAGAAAAAATATTTTCTTAAAGGAAGTAGTGTCAGACATCGGTCATACTCCATAAAAAGAGTTATTTTTTGTATTAATTAAACTAATCAGATTAATTTAACATATATAGAGATTTGGACAACCTCTTGGTTATGAAAGATAACTTGACACTTTCGTTAACAAAATATTTATTAGGATTATATCATCTAATTGATTTTATTAATTATATTTTAAAAATATAAAATTAAATATATATACCTTGTTTAGTTATTTAAAAATAAAAATAACAAAAATTCTCTTGATTTTATAAAAAATACAATTAAATTAAAATATTTAGGAGTATTTTTTTAAAAAAGATCAACTATTTTTAAAGGACTCTTATGATTGACTTTTTAGCATAACCAAAGACAGTGCTCAACTAAAGCAAGGGAGAAAGCACATTTAAGCGCCGTTAGAAACGTGACACCTTTATTTCTCCTTTTTAGGAGAATAAAAGATTATTTATTTTCTTAGCATTTTATCTTTGAAAGAATATCGCTTGGTTCCACTAAAAAGTTGTACTTTATACATAAACTTTTTTTAGAAGATATTATTTAATCGTGATGCAAGATTTGATATTCTGCCTAAAAATTTTTTTAAATGATTTGATCAATTGATATACATAGAATAAACTCTCTCTAAAAATATTGTTTTAGTAACTACATTTTAAACACTATTAGATTGTTATGCGAAGAGAAAATATTGTTAATTATAGAAGTTTAAAACTTCTCGGTGCTCATATTTTATTACGTAGAAATATATTACTCACATATATATCCGTCTTTATAGGTGTTTATTTGACACCATTCATTAAATTAAATTAAATTAAATATGATTAGCTAGTGATTGAAGCGTCACAAACTGGTAATACTCCATAAAAAGCTATGTGTGTTGTATTAATTAAACTATAAAACTAATAAGATTTGATAAATCACTCAAATTAATTTAGCATATCATAGAGATCAGGACAACCTTTTGGTTATGAAAGATTTCTAGTGAATTATTATTAGTGATTAGCATTTAGCATAACCACAAAGATAGTGTACTTAATTAAAGCATTGTAGAAAGCATGGTTAAGTGCCTTTCAAAATGTGAAACCTTTATTTCACCTTTTTAGGAGAATAAAAGAACATTGTTTATTTTCTTAGAATTTCATCTTGAAAGAATATCTCTTGATTCCACTAAAAAGATGTACTTTATACATAAAACTTTTTTTCCAAGGCATTGTTTAATCGCGATGCTCGAAAAAGACAAATGCATGTTGCGAATGTTTAGGTTAGTAAAGAAACCACAGGATGTGGTATGCAGAGGTTGTTTCTCCCTTAATCAGAAGTCTTGAGCTCGAGTTTTGGGTATAGAAAAATTTTTAGTAAGGAGCGCTTCCTCCCGAATGGGCCTTTACGCGGTGCAAATCTGAATTAATCGGCTTCCAATGCGGGTTTCAAATACCGGATGAAAAAAAAAAAAAGATTAGTAAAGAAATTCAATGCATATAGCCATATACTAGTACCTTAGGAGATTAACGGGGTAAGGTTTATCGTGACCTTGAATTTTTACGATTACAATTTGAATTATCTGAGAATTATTATAAGATTTGAGGTTGTGATATGAACTGCCTAAATTTACTTTTTTCAGATCCACTTGATGAACTTGATGGGCAGGGGCGGAGCCACCATAGGGCTAGGGGGTCATCCGAATCTCCTTTGATGAAAAATTATATTCCCCCATCTCATTTTATGTGTCGTCATTTTCTTTTTGCCCATCCAAAATGAATGTCATCATTCTTTATTTGGTACTCTCACCATTGCAAAATAGTTAAATTGTTGAGCTATTTTTAATGTTCAAAATAAATGAATTGTTCGTTCTTCAAAAGTCATCTTAGAAATATCTTCTAATTTTACCTTTTTACTTAATGAGGTAATTTAAGTACTTCACATTTTCTAGGAAAGTAATTTAACAACAATTAAAAGGATAATAGTGAAAAGTAAACTATAATTTATGTCCTGAATGATTTTTCTTAAGAGGTGTGTCATACCCCAACAATTCAATTATTTTGAAATAGAGGGAATAATTTTTTAAAGACACAATTCCATTTTTACCCTTAGTGGTTCCACCCACTTAATTAAAGATTGTAATAGTACATTTTTTAATAAGGACAATATGGTAAACATCATCAAGTCTTTCCTTATTTCTTAAATTTCGTGTCCGGTCAAACTATGACACATAAAATGGAACGAAGGAAGTATTATTTATATGCATGGTTAAATTTTTTTTTTTTTATATATATATATAGCTAATGTTGAACTCCTTCAGCTAGTCCGTACACTTATTTTTTTTATTTTAAATTTATTTTACTGAAAGTTTTGACCCCACCTCTATTAATGGGAATATAATGAATATGTTGTGGTTCAGAATTATTACAAGATGGATGAACTCCTTTGTATTCACGATCTATTCATTAATTGTTTCCCATAAGAAATGTCATGAAAATCTTTTCTAAATTTCTTTTTTTAAAAAGGCAAAACATTATACTTTTTCTGACCTCTAATTTTCTCTTTCTACAAATATTAAATGCAAAATGATTAAAGATTATATCACAAAACACAAGCTTATACTCTCGCTGTTTTAAAATACTTGATCCTTGATAACATGATAATCAAAATATTTGTTAGGAATTTATTTTATCAAAGGAGCCTTGATAATGATGTTTTAAAAATATAAATTTGACTATATACATTTTATATAGTAATTTAATAATAAAAGTGGTATTAAAAAAACATAATAAAATTTTCTTGATTTTTATAAAAAAAGACAATAAAATTAAACAAATATTTTTAAGAAGAAGATCAACTAAAACAAAATAAAGAGAACATGTTATAAATATACCATATATAGTGAATGTCTACTTTATCATATATAGTGAATACCTACTTTCCATATATATATTGTGTATGTCTATTTATGGAAAAGTTACAAACCCTAAGGTTAGTTTTCCCTATAAATAAAGGGGTTTTGTTTCATTGTAATTCATCCTTCAAGAGAAATAAGAATTACTCTCTATTCTCTCTCTACTCTTTTTCTTTATTCTTTAGTTATTTCATAACACGTTATTGTAACGCTCCGAATTAGGTACCCCAGAACGCTACACGGTGTTCATGACCCTGAAGGACCATAAGCTAACCCATGACTGATATCTGTACCTGTATACTGCATAAAATACTTTATAATGCGGAAACATGAACTGAAAGGCCATGAGGTTCAATACTGAACATGATCTGAATGATATAACATTTGTGTGGGGTAATAGAATACCCAAAACAAAATTGAACATACTGAAGTCTGAAACATGATAGTCTAGAAAGCCTCTAACTGACTGAACTGTCTTAGTAAGGAGTTGATGGGACATATCCCCAACTAACTCCAACTAATAAACTAATTAATGAGATAATAGGGAAATAATCTTGTCCTCAAAAGATGAGGACTCACTTCTAACTCTGTCTGCGGATATATGGAATCTACTGTTTCTCTGGAGCTCGTGTCTCTGAACCTATGGTATAAGACACCATAGCGCAAATGCGTCAGTACTTTGAATGTACTGGTATGCATGTGAGGTAGGCTGAATGCATGAGGTTCATATGCATGAACAATAATAATAACTGACTAACTATCTTGAGCGTGAGAATACATGCATAAGACATAACAACTGACACTAATACTATGATAACATGATTACTGAATCTGAATATAACTGATAACATGAATGACTGTATCTGATAGTCTTGAATCTGATGGAACTATCTGAGTTTCGTACTGTATCTGAGTTGATTGTATCTGACAGTCCTGAAATCTGAATAACTATCCGAGTTCTATTACTGAGACTGATTGACTATATCTGACAGTCCTGATTCTGTAACATGAAACTGTGGGAAGTAGTTATCTAACCGATATGTCCCTGATACGCCATTATGGTTGAGTTGGGGTCCAATCTTTAACCCCAATTGGAAGGGTGTCAATACTGCGCCACCGGTAAGGACAAGCTGTGGGAGACCCTCATCTGATAGTGTCCCCTATACAATAATGATGGGGCTCTTATCTGACAGTGTTTATCCACATCATCAACCCTCATCGAACAGTGTTGATGTCTCAACCTATGCTGGCTACATAGTTCTGGAACACAATGATGACTTCTAAGAATCACACCCTCATCTGATAGTGTGTATTCCCATCCTTGGGTTCACTCGTTGTTAATTCCTACTCCCATCTGAATAGACTCTGAACATGATTTACTGAACTGAACATGGCCTGAGTTGCTGAATTCCGTTGACTGACGGAATACTACTAATATCTGACAACTGACCGAGTTCATGAGATCATGAAGATTTCCTAAGTCATAAGACTGTCTGAAGTCTAAGGATCATAGCTTGACTGAGAGTATCGTGAAAACATGACATGGCTCTAGGCACACAACTAATGTTTCGGGTACGAGTACCCCCAGGACTTGATGGAAGAAAACTGACCAAGCATAACTTACTTGAACATATAACTAACATCATAATCCATATTACATTTATAGAAGCATTTCATCAAAACATGTGATAGGCATAACTTGTACATACATGGGGATTTCATGGTATCATGCTAGTTAGGCACTTTTCCTTCATCTAGGCATTTAATCAAACATATTATAGGCATGGTACATGTAAACATCATTGTACAATAATTAAACATCATGATTCAATTCTAATTTCATCATTCAAGGGTTTAAGCATAGGTTTGTATGAATCTATATCTATAATAATGTAACCCACATAGAATTTATCACCCAACATGGAGTAGAATTCAATTTCTCATTATCCACATGAACAAAAGCAACCCAATCATGAAATTCATAAGAAAATCCACAAACTTGAATTTCGAAAAGGGATTCTTGGGCTTCATAGACGAAAGGAGTCCATGAATGAACACTATGCATACCTTAGTTCGTGATTTCGTAAAGATTGACGGTGAAACTTTCTTGAAATTGGATCTTCTATGAAAACCCTAGCTTGTTCTTGAGAGAAACTAGTATATTTTAGGTGAAAAGTGGTTGAATCACCTGTTAAAAGGCTTAAATAGGGGTGAGAAGTTGACCCTTTTAACCCTGGACGCATTATTTAATTTCAGTAAAAATTTCTCAAATTGTACCATTGGCACGACGCGGTGATATCGTGTCGTGTCACTGGATTTTGACAATTGGGGAATTGTGGAATGGCGTGACACGGTGCCATCGCGTTGCCACTTTCTTTATGACCTAAAACTTTGGCGCGACGCAGGGGAAATCGCGCTGAGACACTGGAAAAAGGATAATTCTGAATTTGGGCCCTGGCGCAACGCGCCATAATCACGGATCCCTACTGGAATTTGGAAAATTCCATTTCCCCTTGTGGCGCGGCGCGCCACTAACTAATATGGCGTTGTTTTACGATGGGAACTTAAAATAGTCGTAACTTCTGACCCGGTTATCGAATTTGGGCGAATCTTATATCAATGGAAAGCTTATTGAATTTTCCACATGACAAAAAGGGAAAATCTTGAGAATTCCTCATGGAATAACCATCATTCAATTTAAAATCTAATACTAGACATTCTTGAGATGAAATTAGCTAGAAAAAAGTACGGGGTATTATAATATCTCCTCTTTGAGAACATTGTCCTCGAATGAAACTGACTAAGAGGGGAGAAAAGACAACTGACGTACATACTGAACATGAATAACTGGAATATGATCTCATGACTGACATGACTGACAAGTTGAACATATAATACTGAACATGCATATCTGATGTATGTGTAACTGATTCATGAATGCATGACTGAGTGTTCTGAAGAACTAAGTTTCTCACAATGAGAATGCATGTCTGATGCATAATTACATAACTGAACTGATACATGAGTGCATTACTGAATATACAATGGTACTTGATACCAAGTTTATAATGGGAACATGAGCATAAAACTGCATACCAAGTTTGTGATGAACACTGAACATGAAACTGAGTAAGCTTAAGGATAACTGTTACCTTGAGCTTGATCTGAGTTGGCAAAGAAGAGGTGAGGATACTTGGTACGCATGTCTGTCTCTGCTTCCCAAGTAGCTCCCTCGACAGACTGATTTCGCCAAAGAACCTTAACTAGAGGAACTTCTTTGTTCCTCAATCTACGAAGTCTGATAGTCTAAGATTTCGACTGGAATCTCTTCATAATAAAGAGTGTTCTGAACATCAATGCTCTGAATAGGGACTACAACTGATGGGTCACATATGCACTTCTTGAGCAAAGAGACATGAAAGACTGGATGAACTGAGGCTAGATCTAAAGGCAATTCAAGCTCATAGGCTCCCTTGCCAAAGCGACTGAGAATCTTGAAGGGACCAATATATCGGGGACTGAGCTTTCCCTTATTGTCGAATCTCTTCACTCTCTTCATGGGAGAGATCTTTAGATAGACATGATCACTAATCTCAAACTCGAGATCTTTTCTACGAATATCTGCATAAGACTTCTGTCGACTCTGAGCAGCCCGGAGTCTTTCTCTAATCAAATGGACTTTTTCTAAGGCATCGAATACCAAGTCAGGCCCTATAACTGAGGCCTCACTAATTTCAAACCAACCAATTGGAGATCTACATCTCCTACCATAGAGAGCTTCGAATGGAGCCATCTGAATACTGGAATGATGACTGTTGTTGTATGCAAACTCAATCAAAGGTAAGTGGTCATCCCAAATTCCCTTGAAATCGATTGCACACGCCCTTAGCATATCTTCTAATGTCTGAATGGTCCTTTCTGCTTGAAAATCTGTCTGAGGATGAAAGGTTGTACTAAGATGAACTTGGGTACCAAGACACTTTTGGAATGTTTTCTAGAAATGAGAGATGAACTAGGTACCTCTGTCTAAGATAATGGACAACGGAACACCGTGCAATCTGACCAACTCCTTGATGTAGAGTTTGGCATAATCCTCGACTGAATAAGAGGTATGAACTGGAAGGAAATAAGTTAATTTGGTCATTCTGTCTACAATGACCCAGACTGAATCATGTTGATGACGAGTTTGAGGCAAACCTGTCACGAAGTCCATGATAACTTCTTCCCACTTCCAAGTAGGAATACTGAACTCTTGCATGGACCCACTAGGCTTCTGATGCTCTATCTTAACCTGCTGACATGTAGAGCATTTAGCCATAAACTCTGCAATGTCTCTCTTCATCCCACTCCATCAATAGATTTTCCGCAAGTCGCGGTACATCTTTGTGGCCCCCTGATGAATAGAGTAGCGCGCAACATGCGCTTCTGCAAGAATTCGCTGCCTTAAGTCATCTACACCTGGAACACAGAGACGACCCTGACAACGAACAACACTATCTCCCACTTGGGAGAAAACCTCTATTTTCTGATCCTGAACTGACTCTTTCAACTTGACAAGGCTGGGATCTCTATCTTGCTTTTCTTTCACCTCAGAAACTAGAGATGATTTTGAACTACTCTGAACCCATATATCACCCTCATCTGTATCGACTAAGCAAACGCACATTCTGACAAGTTTATGTACTTCCTAAGCTAACTTCTTCTTACTGTCCTCAACATGAGAAACACTACCCATGGATAGTCTACTGAGAGCGTCGGCCACTACGTTGGCCTTGCCCGAATGATAAAGGACACCCATGTCATAATCTTTCAAGAGCTCTAACCACCTTCTCTGACGAAGATTGAGATCTTTCTCAGAAAAGACATACTGAAGACTCTTATGATCTATGAATACATCTACATGAACTCCGTAGAGATAATGCCTTCAAATCTTTAAGGCAAAGACTACGCCTGTTAACCCAAGATCATGAGTAGGATAATTTCTCTCATGGGGTTTAAGCTGTCTGGAGGCGTAGGCTATGACCTTACCATGCTACATAAGGACACAACCTAGACCCACTCTGGATGAATCGCAATACACTACGAACCCATCTGAACTATCTGGGAGAGCTAAGACTGGAGCTGAGGTGAGTCGAGTCTTCAACTCTTGAAAAATCTTCTCACAAGGATTTAACCACTGAAACTTGACTTTCTTCTGAATCAATCTAGACATAGGGGATGCAATAGAAGAAAATCCCTCAACAAACCTTCTGTAATAGCCAGCCAAACCCAAGAAACTCCTAATATCTGATGGAGAGACAAGGTGATGCCAGTTTCTTACTGCTTCGATCTTTTAAGGATCTACTCTAGTGCCATCACCGGAAACGATGTGACCAAGGAATGCTATTGACCTTAGCCAAAATTCACACTTACTGAATTTGGCAAACAACTGATGATTTCTAAAAGTCTGAAGTACTGTTCTAAGATGGTCTGCATGATCGCGCTCACTGCGGGAATAGACCAGGATATCATCTATAAAGACTATGACGAGCATGTCCAAGTACTGCTTGAACACATGGTTCATCAAGTCCATGTAAGCGGTTGGGGCATTGGTAAGACCAAATGACATAACTAGGAATTTGTAGTGACTATACCGAGTATGAAAAGCTATTTTTGGAATGTCACATTCTCTGACTCTGAGCTGATGATAGCCGAATCTGAGTCTATCTTAGAGAAATAACTGGCACCCTAAAGTTGGTCAAACAAGTCATCGATTCTGGGAAGAGGATACTTGTTCTTGACTGTGACCTTATTGAGTTGACGGTAGTCTACACACATCCTAAGAGAACCATCTTTCTTGCGCACGAATAATACTAGTGCGCCCCACAGGAAAATATTGGGCCTGATGAATCCCTTATCTAAGAGATCCTTCAATTTTTCTTTCAATTCTCTGAGTTCTGCTGGTACCATTATGTATGGCGGAATAGATATAGGCTGAGTATCTGAAAGAAGATCAATGTCGAAGTCTATTTCCCTTTTAGGAGAAATTTCTGTAAGATCTTTGGGAAAGACATCTGAATATTCACCTACAACTGGAACTGATTCAAGGCTGAGAGTTTTGGAACTAGTGTCCTTAACTCGAACAAGATGATAGACACCTCTTTTAGATATCATTTTTCATGCCCGAAGGTAGGAAACAAGCTGACCTCTGAACGCTGAAGTACTACCCTTCTACTTAAGGATGGGTTCATACGAAAACTGAAACTGGACTATTTTGTTTCTGCAGTCAACTGTGGCATAGCAGAAATGAAGCCAATCTATGCTGAGAATGACATCAAAATCAGTCATCTCTAATTCGACTAAGTCTGCTGAAGTGACTTTCTGAAATATCATAATCGGGCATTTCTTGTATACCCGTCGGGCTATGATGGTTTTACCCACTGGGGTAGAGACTGAAAAGGGCTTTGCTAGGATTTTGGGACTAATTCTGAAATTGCCTGCTATATAGGGAGTAACAAAAGACGAAGAAGCTCCTGGATCTAGCAAAGCGTAAACATGCACATGAAAGATCTGTAACATACCAGTAACTACATCGAGAGAATTTTCCTGATCCTTTCGGGACTGAAGAGCATAGAGATGATTTAGTCATTGCCCACTAGTAGCACTGGCGGTGGTACCCTACTAATTCGGGCGACCGAACTGAGCTGAGGAGCGGAGATAAATCTGATAACCTGAATGAGGGCAGTCTCTGACTCTGTGGCCTGGCTTGCCACAACCAAAATAGACATCGCTACCAGCTCTGCAAGCACCCTTGTAGTTCTTACCACAAGTCTGACAAAAGAGATTAGTTCGAGCATTGCTAACACTGCCCTGAGACCTAGAGCCTGGCGCTCTATCTCTGTTACCCTCCCTGAACTTAGGAGCTGGAGCACTGTCTGAAGAAGGGACTAGAACTGATGACTTAGGATGAAACTAGGAACAGTTTTCTCCTTCTAATTTAGGCTGAGCGAAGTTGAAACTACCTGTCTTCACTCTCTTATTTTGCTTCTCCTTATGCTTACTCTTCTGCTCCTCTATCTACTGAGCATGAGTCATAAGCCTGGATAAAGTCATGGCACTGTTCAGCATGGCAGATCTGCACTCATTTACCCCTGAAGCGAACTTACTCATCTTGGCTCTGTTGTCTGCAACCACATGATAGGCATATCTGGCTAATTGAGTAAATTAAGAGAATACTCTTTCACCGTCATATTGCCCTGCCTGAGGTTCATGAAATCTAGCACTGTAGCCTCTCCAAGCTCTTGGGGAAAGAATTTGTCTAAGAATGCAGTGACAAAATCCTCCCACTCTATAGGACCTGCATCATCTGACCTCTCTGACTTCCACTATTTGAACCAAGTATGAGCCACATCCTGCAACTGATATACTGCTAGCTCAGGACTCTCAACAGTAGTCACCCCTATGATGTCTGTCATAATCTGAACCTGATCAATGAATTACCAAGGGTCCTCATCTACCTTAGACCTGAGGAAGGATGAAGGATTCATTCGGGTGAAGTCCCGAATCCTAGCTGAGGCTGAGTTGGCCACTAGGTTGGACGGAATGACTATTGTCCATTCATTTTGAGCGACAACTGACTGAGCAAGAGTAGTGAATGCGGCCCTGAACTCTACATGAGAAACATGATCGCCCAAAGGATCTTCGGGCTGAGGGACTGACTGATTTATGTTTCTTCTTTTAGGAGGCTTGTTCTGTAGAAGAAAGGGGGAAACAGATTAGACTGAGAGATTGACTTGAGATTATGCTCTCTGGTACGACATGAATACCGAAAGAAGGGAAACTGTTCCTAAAACATCTTATAGCCTCTTGCATATAAATAAGGCGCGCAACACACCCATGTACAAGTCTCTACTAAATGCAGCTATCAGACTTCCTAGGACTCTATTGAACCTTAGGCTCTGATACCAAGTTTGTAACGCCCCGAATCTGGTACCCAAAATGCTACACGGTGCTCATGACCCCGAAGGACCATAAGCTAACCTATGACTGATATTTGTACCTGTATACTACATAAAATACTTTATAATGTAGAAACGTGAACTAAAAGGCCATAAGGTTTAATACTGAACATGATCTGAATGATATAACATCTGTGTGGGGTAATAGAATACCCAAAATAAAACTGAACATACTGAAGTCTGAAATATGATAGTCTAGAAAGCCTCTAACTGACTGAACTGTCTGAGTAAGGAGTTGATAGGATATGTCCCCAACTAACTCCAACTAATAAACTGATTAATGAGATAATAGGGAAATAATCATGTCCGCGAAAGATGAGGACTCACTTCTAACTTTGTCTGCGGATATCTGGAATCTACTGTTGCTCCGGAGCTCATGTCTCTGAACCTATGGTATATGACACCATAGCACAAATGCGTCAGTATTTTGAATGTACTGATATGCATGTGAGGTAGGCTGAATGCATGGGGTTCATATACATGAACAATAATAATAACTGACTAACTGTTATGAGCGCGAGAATACATGCACGAGACATAACAACTAACACTAATACTGTGATAACATGATTACTGAATCTGAATATAACTGATAACATGAGTGATTGTATCTGACAGTCCTGAATCTGATGAAACTATCTGAGTTCTGTATTGTATCTGAGTTGACTATATCTGACAGTCCTGAAATCTGAAGAACTATTTGAGTTCTATTACTGAGACGGATTGACTATATCTGATAGTCCTAATTCTGCAACATGAAACTGTGGGAAGTAATTATCTAACCGACATGCCCCTAATACGTCATTATGGCTGAGTTGGGGTCCAATCTGTAACCCCAATTGGAAGGGTGTCAATACCGCGCCACCAGTAAGGACAAGCTGTGGGCGACCCTCATCTGATAGTGTCCCCTATATGAGAACGATGGGGCCCTTATCTAACAGTATTTATCCATCTTATCAACCTTCATCGGACAGTGTTGATGTCTCAACCTATGTTGGCTACGTAGTTCTGGAATGCAATGATGACTTCTAAGAATCACACCCTCATCTGATAATGTGTGGTCCCATCCTTGGGTTCACTCGGTGCTAATTCCTACTCCTATCTGATTAGACTCTGAACATGATTTACTGAACTGAACATGGGTTGAGTTACTGAATTTCGTTGACTAACGAAATACTACTAATATCTGACAACTGACTGAGTTCATGAGATCAGGGAGATTTCCTGAGTCATAAGACTGTCTGAAGTCTAAGGATCATAGCTTGACTGAGAGTATCGTGAAAACATGACATGGCTCTAGGCACACAGCTAATGTTTCGGGTACGAGTATCCCAGGACTCGATGGAAGGAAACTGACCAAGCATAACTTACTTGAACATATAACTAACATCATAATCCATAATACATTTATAGAAGCATTTCATCAAAACATGTGATAGGCATAACTTGTACATACAAAGGGATTTCATGGTATCATGCTAGTTAGGCACTTTTCCTTCATCTAGGCATTTAATCAAACATATTATAGGCATGGTACATGTAAACATCATTGTACAATAATTAAACATCATGATTCAATTCTAATTTCATCATTCAAGGGTTTAAGCATAGGTTTGTATGAATCTATATCTATAATAATGTAACCCACATAGAATTTATCACCCAACATGAAGTAGAATTCAATTTCTCATTATCCACATGAACAAGAGCAGCCCAATCATGAAATTTATAAGAAAATTCATAAACTTGAATTTAGAAAAGGGATTATTGGGTTTCACGGACGAAAGGAGTCCATGAATGAACACTATGCATACCTTAGTTCGTGATTTCATGAAGATTGATGGTGAAACTTTCTTGAAATTTGATATTCTATGAAAACCCTATCTTGTTCTTGAGAGAAACTAGTATATTTTTGGTGAAAAATGGCTGAATCACGTGTCAAAGGGCTTAAATAGGGGTGGGAAGTTGACCCTTTTAACCCTGGATGCATCATTTAATTTCAGTGAAATTTTTTCGAATTGGACCCTGATCCAAATTGCGCTAACTAAAGCTATTGCACTCCTCAAAAAAAAATCACAAAGCAATCTAATTCAAAATATCCATTCAACCAAATTGAACCAAACCAATCCACTACAGAATTAAAAAATAAATTTTGATCACAAGCACATGAACCAGATCCAAATTGGACCAACTAAAGCTATCCCATTTCTGAAATTTCCACAAAGCAAGTTAATTCAAAATCATTGATTCAAACGAATTGAACCAAATCAATTGATTTCAGTCACAAACCAAATTAATTGAGTTCGGCTGTATGAATCTACTATATCCATTCCGCCAAATTCAGATCACTTTCTTACAAACTAGCCAATTCAAAAAACACTTACTCCAACAAGTAATCAATCAATCATCAACTATGCCTCAAATCCAAACTAGTTAGGCACTCAAATATATAATTCTTTATATATTTTTTCCTAGGTCCTGTTTTTCTTCTGATACAAGATATGACAAGGTAACAATTTTTCTAAAATAAAAATAAAAACCAAACCTTTTTTCTCGTTTGCCATCACGAGTGTCAGGAACCCGCTCAACATACATAAGAAAATCACAAATAAGCTAATTCAACCCGCTCTATGCAAGATAACTCATACAATTCATACTACATTCAAGTTTATCCCCAATTTCTCTATTTTCAACCAAAACATAAGAATTAGGGTTTCAAAAATCAAAATAAAGTGAAGTTAACTCAAAATAAGGTCAACAAATCTCACATTCTTACTTACTTGAGTTGAAGAAATCAAGATTTGCTACGAAAACGCACTTGTTCGACTGATTTCGAGTGTCGTGTGTGTTTGTGTGTGTATACGGGTAGTGTTGTGTGTGTATGATGTTTCCCGTTTCTTTTGTGTATGTATCTAGCAATTGGAAAATTTAATTATTTGGGTGGGTCGGGTCGGGTCGGGTCAGGTTATTATTTATTTTTTAAAAAATTAACAGAAAACTCGATCACTTGTGGTCGATTTTCTAAAATATTTTTGAAAACCAACCACATGTGGTCGGTTTTTACACTGTTTTGATAAATTAAATTTTACTAAACTACAATTAATAAATTAATTCATAAATTAAAATAAATTAATAAATTAAACTTATTTTTAATTAATTAATTTTTTTAATAAATGCTATAATATTTATAACAATATCTAATTAATTTAATACAATGTGTATATATATAAATAAAATAATTAGTTATTTTATCATCACATTAACACGAGTAGTGTATTTCTTCCAACCCATAATAATATCAATGAACTTCACAAATTACGATAAATTTTTGGTTCATTAGATTTTAATTACGATATTTTATATATATACATACATACATACATACATACATACATATATATATATATATATATATATACGTGTTAATCAAATAAATTATCGACGTCTTACATTATTACAATTTCAGAAATATATGTGTATCTACATTGACACAAAATAGTATATCTTTTTCTTCAATAGTATGATATTAATGTATTATTCAAAATATTTTGATATATAGATTCAGTTATCGAGCTTTCAATTGCTGCATATGTCACTACACGAGATATAAATATCACATACACGATTTTTCTACCCCATAATAATATTCAACGTATTTCACATATACTCGTAATACTTGTCTTACGTTATTACAACTTCAACAATATACGTGTGTCTACATTATATTGACACAAAATAGTATATCTATTTCATCACTACACGAGATATACATATATATAAATATATTCAATTGGTTATCAACATTCAAATACGTACTATATACATCACATACCCGATTTTACTACCCCATAATAATATACAACTCATTTCACAGAAACTCAGTTGAATTATCGGTTGGTTTATTTTATGTCATTAATATATATATACCTATATATATATATATATACACACACACACACACATATATACCTATACATACACACACATATATATACACATTATCGACTATATCAATACTTACTATATACATCACATACGTACACGAGTATCTTATCCAATAATATAATGCGATGTATTTTATATACGTACTATATACATCACATACCCGATTTTACTACCCCATTGTATTTCACATATACTCAAATAAATTATCGGTTGATTTATCTTATGTCATTAATATACCATTGCTATATAATATGTATATGTTATATATATACATATACATACACACACATATACACACTATCGACTATATCAAGTTCAAAATACGTACTATATACATCACATGTGTATACAAGTATATTATCCAATAATATAATGCGATGTGTTTCTTATACATACTTAGATTAGTGATTGATTAATTATATTGGATTAGCTTAATATATTAGGTTTTGATTATATATATAATTAGGTGTTACTTAAAATTATTTAATTTTAAATTTTTTTACTTCAAAAACCGAACACAAGTGGTCGGTTTTTTAAAATTATTTTTTTATTTTAATTAAAAATTCGACCACTTGTGGTCGATTTTTATAAATATTTTTTAACTAAATTTTTTAAAAGAAGGTTTTTGTGTTTTTTTTTTATTTGTTAAATAAATAATTATTATTATTAAAATTATTTTAATAATTATTTTGATTTTTTAAAATATAAAACCGACCACTTGTGGTCGTTTTTTTTTTAAAAAAATAAAAAATGTAAAAACCAACCACGTGTGGTCGGTTTTTTCCGACCACAAATTGTGGTCGATTTTACTAATTTTTTTAGCAGTGTGCAGTCCCGATCTTGTTCGTTGTGCTGATGTTGGGTACTTATCTGATCCGCATAAAGCTCGATCTCAAACAGACTATGTGTTCATATGTGGGGGTACTGCCATATTTTGGAGATATACAAAGCAGTCTATCTAGCCACTTCATTGAATCATGATGAGATAATAGTTATTTATGAAGCTAGCCGAGAATGTGTATGATTGAGGTTCATGATACATCTCATTCGAAAAAAATGTGGTTTGAAATGTGACAATGCACCCACAGTTTTATACATAGATAATGCAACATGCATAGCACATCTTAATGGAGGATTCATCAAAGGAGATAGAACGAAACACACTTCATCAAAGCTTTTCTATACACATGAGCTACAAAAGGAATGGTGATATTAACGTGCAACAGATTCATTCAAGTGATAATATGACTGATTTATTCACCAAGTTTCTTCCAACTACAACTTTCAAGAAGATGGTGCACAAGATCGGGATGCAAAGGCTCAAGGATGTTCTCATTAGGGGGAGTTAATACGTGTTGTACTCTTTTTCCCTTTCAAGGTTTTGTCCCACTGGGTTTTTCTTGTAAGGTTTTTAATGAGGTAGCCTATATGCGTATTGTTAGAGATGTGTACTCTTTTTCCTTCGCTAGATTTTTTTTTCCACTGGGTTTTTTCTAGTAAGGTTTTAACGAGGCACATTATCTATCAATTAGACATTCAAGGGGGAGTGTTATAAATATACCATATATAGTGAATGTCTACTTTACCATATATAGTGAATACCTACTTTACCATATATTGTGTATGTCTATTTATGAAAAAGTTACAAACCCCAGGGTTTGTTTTTTCCTATAAATAAAGGAGTTTTGTTTCATTGTAATTCATCCTTCAAGAGAAATAAGAATTACTCTTTATTCCCTCTACTCTTCTTTATTCTTTAGTTATTTCATAACAGAACACTAAGTACTTTTTGAGTTTATATTTGTAGGCTTCAACTAATAATCTCGAGTATTTGATATTTCTATTAAAACCTAAATACAATAACAATAACAACAATAATATACTCAGTGTATTCTCACAATATTAAAACCCGAATAAAGATTTAAATTTGTATTGAAAAGTCTCATATTAGAATTTAAGTTAATTTAAGTAACATTCAAAGCTTGAAATACGAAAACTTACTACTCCACCAACCTCTGTTAGTAAAATTTCGATGTCATAAATTAGTTGCCTACCCATTATAAGTGGTAAAACGACAAAAGTAGTAGTACTGGGTAAGACCAAAACTGGTACTTTTGAGTTAGTTAGAAATGAAATAAAAATAAAATACTCATATTGAAGAAAAAGTGGGGAACAACTGTTAATTGCAGAGAAAGGAGGACATTACCAAGTTTGGTAAAATAACCCAAATATAGTAGAACTGTTTTCATGCACTTACACATACGTTACAACTAATGTCCATATCTGTAAATTTGTGTGTCAGCTAACATGTGAAATCTGGACCCCCTATCATTTACTCCAACAATTTCCGTTGTTTCTAAGTATGATACTTATTATGTATTTATGTCATCTGAAATACAACGACTGGATTAAAAATCATAGATTACTTTGGTTTATTTTTATTTATTCGTGTTTGACTTGATATATATATTTTTAATGATTAATTAGTTTGAGATGCATTGAATCTTGATGGATCGAAAGGATGATAGCTCGAGTCTTACAAATTTCTAATTTCTTTATTTATTTTTTCCTAATTTGATCATGACAAATCTGGTCTACGTAACACTACTATACCGGGTAAAAAAGTAGTTGCAGTTTTTTCTTAGACATTGACTCACTGGTAAGTACACTTATAATTAACAACAGAAGTTAGGATTAAAAAAAAAAAGAAATTGCAAAAAAAGAATAAAAAAGAGAAATTAATATAAATAGTTGTTTAGTTAATAAAATATATTTTATATATTAAACGGAGTGGGAGACCGAGATAAACGGGAAAAGCCTTTTTATAGAAAAAAAAAGTTTAGTGCCCGTTTGAAATTGTTTATTTCCCAAAATAAATATTTATTTTGAGAAATAAATATTTTTTAAAAAAAGAAGAGTGTTTGGCAAATTTGCGAAAGTACTTTTAAAAATAAACAGAAACAGTTTTTCTGCTTCTGGAAAGAAGCAGAAAATTTCTGCTTTTCAAAAAAAGCAAAAACAGAAAATTATTTTTTTATGACAAAAATATTCCTATCACACACACACAAATACATAAACACACACACATATATATTTCTTATTAATTAATTAACATACCTTGCAAGTTTGATTAACGTTTGATTTTTAAAATTTTACACTTCATATTTACGTCATAATTCTTTATGATTTATATATTATTATTTTATTTTCACTCATTTTCTTTAAATAAATTTAAAAATATCACTGATGATGATGACTAAAGAATATATAGTTTTTTTTATATATTTTATTATTAATGATAACAATTGACAGATGAATCACGTTACAAGATTGTATTTTGACATGTAAATTTTTTCTCGAATATTTAATTTTAAATAAATAATTAAAGAAAAGTGACATATTTGTTACAGTATAGTGTGTATCTATAATCTATAATCTATAATCTATAATCTATATCTATAATTTATATCTATAATCTATAATATATTAAAAGTGTGAAGTTCCTTAGAAAAGTGAATTGAACTTTTTACCCTTCATTCGAAATTTTCACAATAGACAAAACTGTCATTTACTATTTTTTATATTTAATAATTTAAAATCACTTAAAAATTAAATGTAATAAATTAGTAGTTCTTTATTTAAACTAGGTAAGAAAACCTAATATTTTGAAATCTTTTTAATTTTGATCACAATCAAAAATATAAATGGATTAAATAAATAAATATGTACGAAGTGGACAAACTAAATTAAAGACAAAATAAATTAGAAGTCCTATTTAAGGTGAAATTTGATTATTCAAATAATTATTTGAATAAATCGTAAAAATCTTCATAAAAGGCAAAACAAATTTAAAGCCTTACTGCGGGTTTCATATATTTATGGTACCAAAGCAGTTTTAAACCTAACCATTCTCTTTACTTTAAAAAAAATAAAAAAATCTTGTAATTTTTTATAACTAAAAATAGATTGACTTTAGTTATTTCTTTTATTTTTTAATGAAATAATTTATAATCTCAAAAATATTAAGTTTTATTTTAAATCACAAATTGCAAATATATTATTTAATTTTTTATGTCAATTTAAACAATATATTTATACATATAATCTATATATCTATATAATAATAATAATAATAATAATAATAATAATAATAATAATAATAATAATAATAATAATAAGATACTAAAGCAGCGTCCCCTTATAAAAGTGATTTGAACTTTTTGTCCATCAATAAAAATATCACAATAGACAAAACTATCATTTACTAATTTTTATATTTAATAATTTAAAATCACTTAAAATTAAATGTAATAAATTAGTAGTGTCTTATTTAACCTAGATAAGAAAACCTAGTATTTTGGTATCCTTTTAATTTTGATTTTAATAAACAACATAAATGGACTAAAAAAACAAATTAAATATGTACGAACTGGACAAACCAAATTAAAGACAAAATAAAATAGAAGTCCTATTTAAGGTGAAATTTGATTATTCAAACAATTCTTTGAATAATTGTAGAAATCTTCATCCTAAAGACAAAATAAATTAAAAGTCCTATTTAAGGTGATTTAATTATTCAAACAAGTATCAAGATAGTTGTAGAAATCTTCATTATTTTTTTCTATATAATTTAACGGTTACGTTCTTGACACTTTGAAGTTGTATTGATTATCTTCTTTAACTTGATTGTGAGATTTTTATATGTGTTTTATGGTATTTTGAGATTTTATCCTTTGCTTTTGTTTAAATTGGTTCATATATTATTATTGTCACAATTTATGTTTGTTAAGTTGTAACCTGATTCAAAATAATGCTACGAGACTAAAAAATTTCTAGACTTCGAAGCTTTATTGTATTTAGAAAATAAAATAAAATATTTTAATATTTTGATTCATAAGATGCACACGTTTATCTTCAGTTTAAATTCATTGTTTATAAGTGTTGCTTTGATTTTTTTAAACCTAATTGTGTGACTTTTTGTGCATATTTTGTAGTATTTTGAGATTTTATACTTAATATTTTTTAAATTAATTTATATTGTTTAATTATCATAATTTATGTTCATTAGATGGTGACCTGATCTAGAAGAATGCAGCGAGGTCGAAATTTTTAAGTAAGATTCGAAATTTTGTTGTGTTCAGAAAATATAATAAAATTTAAATTTTTAATTTTTGTTGTTATAATTGGTTAGGAGTCATGATAAAAGTGTTTTACTTTTTGGCATTATATTGATAAATTATTAATATTAAACATAAATAAATAAAGTGTGAAGGTCCTTAGAAAGAACTTTTTGTGAATCATTAAAAGATTCTACAATAAATAAAATTGGTATTTATTATTTTTTTCATTTTTTTGTTTAATTTTTTAATTTCAATTTATGTTATTATAATTACTTAAAAGTGTTTTATTTTTTTATTTTGAATTATATTAATATATTATTAATCTTAATTATAAATTAATAAAGTTTGAAGGTCCTTAAAACAATAGATAAAATTGTTGTTTACTATTTTTATTCAATTTTTTATTTAATTATTTTATAATATTACTCCTAAAATATGTAGAAAAAATTGTGATAAAATAAAGACTCTTAAACCATGAAAGATTAAGAACTTGTAAAATATATTATATTAAAGGGTAATTAATGTCAATATGAAGTAGTTGATGCGAACAATTTTTTTGAGACACGTTAAACATAAAATAATTAAAATCATAAATAGAAATATAGAATGACAAAATTAGAAGGTAGTTTCTAAGGGCAGCCGATTTCTTTTTCACTTTTAAAGTTGAAACATTGTTGTCTAAGGAATCACTTTGTGGTACAATCAAACTTATGTACATTGTACAACATAAATATGATTATCTAGAATTATTTGGTTAATTAGATCTTAGTATTTATCCATTTTGTTATTTCCATTTTTTGTAATTATGTGTCTCACACTTCTTTTCTTTTTGAGTCGAGGGTCTATAGAAAACAATATCTCCACCTCACAATATATAAGGTAAAATTTGTGTACATTCTATATTTTTCAAACTTCATTTTAAAATTAAATTGGATGTGTTGTTCTTCTTTATTATGCTCAAATTAAATTCTATATTTTTCAAATTCCATTTTAAAATTAAATTGGATGTGTTGTTCTTCTTTATTATGTTTAAAGTAACGATATTAAATATAATATTTATTTTTATTTTACAAAATATATTTGTTTTGCATATTTTATTGATTAACATTACACATATATTCAACACATGTACACTTTTATATGTAATTTTTTTGTGTTGGTATGATACATTTGTTGGTTACTTGAAGAATTATTGTACTTTTTGTTATTAAGGATAATGTTAGATCTAATAATAAATTAGTTATTTTCAAAAACTGAAATTTGCATCCGCTGCAAGCTTCATTTTTAATACACATAAATTAGATAATTTTTCTTTCAAGTCACGTATTATATTAAAATATTATTATTTTAAATTTATATCTTACGAAATGAACGTCGGCAGCCAATTTAGTTACTCATGTCGACAAATTAGGTAATAAGCTTGCATATGATAGTGATCGAAAAACTTAAAGGAATTTAAAGAGTACGTCCATCACCTTCAATCTTACATTAAATGAATTTTATTTTATATTAAAAAATATTTGGATTCTTTATTATAGTTAAATCCCTAATTAAAATGTCGATTGATGTTTTTTCTAAAAAAAAATTATTTACTCGACACAAGTACACGCGCAAAACGCGCACACTAAACTAGTATATATGAATATCAACAACAACAACAAACCTAGTGTATTCCCACAAAGTAGGGGCTGGGGAGGGTAAGATGTACGCAGACCATACCGCTACCTCCGAAGAAGTAAAAAGGTTGTTTCCAATAGACCCCCGGCTCAAGCTAAAGGATAGTAACAAGTGTCGATGGCATAATAAAATCAAGAATAAGAAATAGTAAATTGGAAATCAGAGAAATACGAAATACGCAAAAATAAGAGCGACATAAAAAAATAAAATAGGGACTAAGACATAAGACATAGGGCTCCCACCTAGTTGTACCATACACACACAAACCAAGGACACCTATGTACAAGCCTCGGATTACTAACCCGGCTACACTATAACACTCCGGACTGCAAGCTACAACCCACATACTCCCATTAGCCTTCTATCCTTATTCGTGACATCCACACCTTCCTATCTAAGGTCATGTCCTCAATCAGCTGGAGTTGCTACATATCATGTCTAATCACTTCCCTCCAGTATTTCTTCGGCCTACCTCTACTACTCCTGAAATCATCCATAGCTAGCCTTTCACACCTCCGGACTGAGGCATCCGCGCCCCTCCTCATCACATGCCCGAACCATCTCAGTCTTCCTTTCCGCATCTTGTCATCTACCGAAGCTACCCCTACCTTCTCCCGGATAATCTCATTCCTAACTCTATCCCCTCTAGTAAGCCCACACATCCAACGCAACATTCTCATTTTCGCCACCTTCAACTTTTGGATGTGAGAGTGCTTGACTGGCCAACACTCCGCCCCATACAACATGGCCGGCCGGACTGCCACTCTATAGAATCTACCTTTAAGCTTAAGGGGCACCTTCTTATCACACAACACTCCCGAGGTGAGCCTCCACTCCATTCAACCTGCTTCAATACGTTTAGAGATATCTTCATCTATTTCACCATTCCCCTGAATTGTAGACCCAAGATACTTAAAACTGTCCGTCTTACAGACATCCTGGGAGTCCAACCTCACCACTATTTCATCCTCCTGCCTCAAGTCACCAAACTTGCATTTCAAATACTCCGTCTTGGACCTACTCAACCTGAAGCCCTTGGACTCAAGGGTTTGCCTCCAAATCTCCAATTTGTCATTTACACCTTTCCGTGTCTCATCAATTAGCACTACATCATCCGAAAATAGCATACACCAAGGCACCTTTCCTTGAATGCTCCGCGTCAACACGTCTCTCACCAACGCAAATAAAAACGGACTAAGAGTCGATCCTTGGTGCAACCCTGTCTCCACCGAAAAATGCTCTGAGTCTCCTCCCGTCGTCCTCACACGGGTCTTTCCTCCATCATACATGTCCTTAATAGCTCTAATGTACACCACCGGAATCCCTCTCACCTCCAAGCATCTCCAAAGAACCTCCATTGGGACTTTATCATACTATTTTTTAGGTCGATGAACACTATATGCAAATTTCTCTTCCTTTCTCTATACTGCCCACCAATCACCACACTAGGTGGATTGCCTCTGTCGTCGAACGACCAGGCATAAATCCAAACTGATTCTCTGAAACGGACACGACCCTCTTCAACCTCCGCTCAACTACTCTCTCGCAAATCTTCATAGTGTGACTCAACAACTTAATACCCCTATAGTTGTTGCAATTCTGAATGTCACCCTTGTTTTTATACAGCGGAATCAACGTACTCCATCTCCAAGCCTCAGGCATTTTTACAGTCTTGAAAATACCGTTAAACAATATAGTCAACCACCTTAAACCTGCCTCACCAGCATACTTTCAAAAATTCATCGGGATCTCGTCAGGCCCCATCGCCCTACCCCTCCTCATCCTACGAATAGCCTATCTGACCTCCTCAACCTTAAAACGCCGACAGTAATTGAAATCATGGCTCTCCTCCGAGTGCGAAATCTTCCCTAACTCAATTCCTCTGTCCCCCTCCTCGTTCAAAAATTTATGAAAGTATTTCTGCCATCTCTTCTTAATGTGAACATCCTTCACCAAAACACTGTCATCCTCTCCCTTGACGCACATCACTTGATCGAGGTCACGACCCTTCTGCTCCCTAGCCTTAGCAAGCCTATACAACCTTTTTTTCCCCGTCTTTCTCCTCTAACCCCGCATACAAGCTCTCGAACGCTGCCGACTTAGCAGCCGTAACTGCTAACTTAGCCTCCTTCCTTCCTACTTTGTAGACCTCCCTATTCACCCGCTTCTCTTCTTCATCTTTACTCTCAATCAACTTAACATACACCTCCTTCTTAAACTCTACTTTCTTCTTAACTTCTTCATTCCACCACCAGTCCCCCTTATGACGTCCTGCCCGACCCCTCGAAATACCCAACACTTCTCTAGCAGTCTCCGTGATGTAACTGACAACCTTATCCCATATAGTATACACGTCCCCCTGCACACCCACGCCTCCAATCCCGCCACCTTTTCCCCTATCTCCAAAACACTAACCGGTGTCAAGCCCCCCACTTAATTCTAGGACGACACTCCCCGGCCCTTCTCTTCTTGCACTTTTTGATAGACAAGTCCATCACTAGAAGCCTGTGCTGGGTCAAAAAATGCTCACTTGAAATGACTTTACCCAAGCAACAGAAAGTCAATTTGGGTCTTGGCTATCGCGCTTCGGAAGGTAATTAGGTAATCCTCCTTCTTCGGAAAACTCGAATTCACTACCACCAGCCCAAAGACTCTCGCAAAATCCAACATAGCAGCTCCATCACCGTTTCTGTCACCGAAACCATAACCTCCATGTACATCGTCATAACCTCCCGATAAGACCCCAATATGGCCATTGAAGTCCCCTGCTATGACATTCTTCTCCGAGCTATGCACACTTCTCACCACCTCGTCCAAGTCCTCCCAAAAATTTGCTTTCGCCTCCTCATCCAAGCCCACCTGCGGCGCATACACACTACACACATACAATGAAAACCCCTAAAGACCAACTTAATCTTCATCAGCCTATCATTGACCCTCTTAACCTCCACCACCTGCCCTCTAAGCTCCTCATCCACTAAGATACCCACTTCGTTCGACGCCTATCACTCCCTGAGTACCACAGCTTGTACCCATCCACATCCCTAGCCTTAGATCTCACCCACATAGTCTCCTACACACACGTAATATTAATCTTCCTTTTCTTAAGAATCTTCATCAGCTCTACGGACTTACCCTGAAGGGTCCCAATATTCAAAGACCCTACCCTCAACCTATCCTCTCTCGCCTCTCGCCCACCTCTAACACCCTTCACTGAACCCTCCCTAACACCTGACCTATACCCCACACCCATCCCATTTTTTCCCTCCTCACCCCCTCCCAAAACAGTCCCCAACCCCCTCGGACATGATCCTAATCCATCATCGACCCCTCCAGCCACTACTCAAAACTCAAACAAAGCCCCAAACCAACGCACAAAACGAACAAAGCAACGGTACAAAAACAGTTAAGGAAGGCACACACAAAGTGCACTGATACTCCTAGCAGCTAGAACAAACACACAACAAACAGAAAATAAGAAACATAAACAAGATACAGAAACAAGAAACAGAAACAAAAGCAAGGAACAGAAATAGAAAACAAACAACAGAAACAAAATAATATAGAAAACCAAACTATATGTAATGACTAAATATTAAAGTTAAGATGTGAAAGTTTAGATGTCACCGGTACTCCTGCGTGCTGTAGTTTCTAGTAATTACGATGTCAAAACTGGTAACCGGAATAGTATATATGAATATGGTGACTGATTATTTGTAGTAAATTTTGATATAATAAAAAATATATTAAAAAATGATTCTAGTAATAAAAGTCTATTGATAGATGTCCTTTTTGATTATTTGTCTCAAAAAACACTTCTTGAAAAAAACTATCCAAATACAATTTGATTATCAAAAATACTTTTAAAATGAATTTACCAAACACAAACTATTTAAAAAAAAAAACACTTTTCTCAAAAGCCATTTTATAGAAATACTTATCAAATAAGCAGTTTTGTAACAATAATCCCAAACGGGCTCTTAGTGGAAAAAGGCAAAGAGCGTTACGCATGCGAACAATATTTACACGTGCCACAAACGTCCGTTATCACTTTCTCGCTCCGCCGTTCTGGTCCCACCCACCGCGACCACCTCTTTTCCGTTAAAGGTCGAATCATTCTTGTTTTTATTAGTATTAGTTCATAATTACATAATAGTACATAATATTATATTAAAATTGTTATTACCTGATTAATAAATCACAAATCTAAATCGTGATAATGTTTTTTTGGGAAAATATTAAGTAAGAGCGCAGGGCGGCTCAAGCGCATTAAAGGCCCAAGGCGAAAATTAAATGGAGACCTTAAATTTTTATGTAAAAATTAACTCTTTTTTTTTTATAAAATCTATTACGTTTAATCTTTTTTTGTGACATAATATTCTAGATAAATCAAACTTATTTAAATTATTCTTTTTTATATAAAAAATTTATTTTTCTACAAATAATATTTAAATCTTTTAGAAAAATCTATACTCTATTATTACTAAAAATAAAATGAGGTTCCTCAAATTCGGAGCCTAAGACGATCGTCTTTTTTCTATAAGGGTAGAGCCGCTCTTGAGCGTACGCAATAGGTTCTTATTATTTTCCTTTTCTTAAAGCCTGGATATAGTAGGAGGTTTTGAATTCATGCTATATGAAAATATTTACTTACAAAAATTCTGGATAAAATTTCATATAATTGTGTGGTTTAGTAATTTAAGTGCATTCAGGCTGCCCATTGTATTGTTATTACTACATGCACTTTTTTGTAATTATCACATTTTATTTTTCGAGAACTAATTTAATTAATTTTAAAAATTAAAATAAATTAATTTAATATTAATATTTAAAAACGGGAGTACACAAAAGTAATATACTCCTGAGTTACAATTTTCTCATATGAATATAATGAGAAAATATATTTTAAAATAATGATCAAAATTGATATGATTTGATTCTAAAAAAAATATATTATGATAAATAAAAAGAAATGATGAGTAAAAATGAATAAAATAATAATATAATAATAATAATAGTAATAATATCAGCTATTGCTATTATTTATTAATCAATCCATCAGCAGCAATTATCAATCCCTCTTCCTTTCTCACTTCACAGTCTCTCTCTCTCTCAGACATGTTTTGAATAAAAGAGAGAGAGAGAAAGAGAACAGCTGTCTGTGTGTGAGATTGGAAGTGGAAAGGGGCCTTAAAAATGTATATAGACAAACAAACCTAAAACCAACAACACTCATCCACTGAAACTTAGATAAATACAAGTGCTCTCTAACCTCCTTTAACATTTATTATTACTTTCATTCATGCCTTTCTAACTAATTCATTCACTCCTCTCCACCCTTCCTTTTCCATAAAATCTGTAAGTTCCTTTATCTTCACTTTCCATTATTATTATCATGTTGAATTTTCTGTGCTCTGATTTTTGATGTTTTATCTGTCAGTTTTTTCATTTGTGATTGTTAAAATGCTCCACTTGATATGACCCTTGAAAAAGCAGAAATTCGGGTGATTCTATAAGATTGCTATTAGGTCTATTTGGTGTTTTCTAGGTAGAATCATTTGTTTTTTTCTTTTTCTTTTTTCAATTGAGTAAGATGATTTTTTTTTATTTTTGTGTTGTAACTGTGAAACCTTCTTTCAGGATAAGGATAATTTGCCTCAAGTAATTCATCTTGAAGTTATAAGATTCGTCATCTATAGATATGACACAGGGGAGAGAAATTTTTTTACCACAAAGTTATTGGTAACTGTTGCTGGTGTGAGGTGACGGGTGTGTTAAAATTAGTCTATTCAAGAAAAAGAAAAAAAAGAATTAACTTGCTGATGCCACTTTTAAACCCTTCTTTGTTTGAGATTTCAAGTTAAATTTATTAAAAAATCTAGTTTTCTTTTCGAAAGTGAAGGGGAAAAAGTGCTCAGGTTATCAGCTGTTTAATTCAAATTTATGGACGATATAATCAGTGTTCACAACTTTCAAAGTAAGGATTTTTTTAGTAATTTTGTGTTCTAAAGATTGTTGCTTTCTTGGTGATTCTTTAAAATTGATTGGAGGCAGCAGGAGGATTTTTTTTAAGTAATTTTGTGTTCTAAAAATTGTTGCTTTATTGATGATTCTTTAAAATTGTTTGGAGGCAGCAGGAGGATTTTTTTAAGTAATTTTGTGTTCTAAAAATTGTTGCTTTATTGATGATTCTTTAAAATTGTTTGGAGGCAGCAGGTGGCTAATCAATTGGCTTGAATAGTTTACTTGCAACTTGCAAGAAAATCAAATGAAGTTTATCATTTATTTGTAAGTTGTGAGAACTTTCAAGTACTTGCACAAACTGCAAAGTGGGAAGTGATTAGCTAGAGAAAGTTTTAATTCATAAAATTATGTTGATAAAGACATCATCTTTTCTGTGTTATGTGCTTGCATTGTGAATTGTTGAGTTAAATACTTCTGAGTCATGGAGGATATATGTTGCCTGAATCCAAACTGTGGACAATCCAATGCGTGAAGTAGTTGTTACATTGAGGAAAAAAAGAGGAAAATGAGGAGGAGGACAAAAATTAATTGGTTTTGTTTGGTGAGGATATAATTGCCAAAGTAGCGAAAGGATTCCCATGGAAGCATCTTGTGTCACATGTTTGGAAACATTTCCCATAAAAAACTGGTTGTAGCGATTACAAGTGTTTGCACAACAAGAGAACTTGTGAAAGGTGGTTATGCTTTTTTGTTCTTTCTTTCCTAATGAATCCAAACTTGTCAATGGTGGTAATCCTTTTACCCTTTTCTCTTCCCACAGAATCCCCTTAATTACATGTCCTGAAGGAGTAAAAACCTGCTGTTTCTCTGCCCTTCCTTTTTGTAGTATCATTCCTTTCAGTTATACTTAAAATTTTAGATGACCAGTACTCCAATAGCGATGTTTTAGCTCATTAAAAATTGTTTACGCTTAACAATTTTGTGTCTGACTTTCACCTGTCTTTGTAAGAAGGACCATAAATCTTTTGATTTGACCTCCATGTTTTTATGTTGAACTCTTTTTATAGATCTGTAGGAATACTATATGTTTGCTTTGTCTGGCACTTGGAGACAGCAAAGCTTACTGTTGTGTTAGTTAACGTTTGCACTCTGTTGAAGATGATGTTCTTGTAGATGTGGTATTCTTACTGGAATATCTATAAAATTAAAATTATGATCTGATTATTTGGCATGATTTCTTAAGGACATGTTATTGGCTTTGCTTTTGTAGGTTAGGTGTGATTTTCTGACCAGTGACCACTGTGCATATCAAGCATCATGTTGGAGGGATCGAATCATGTTTCAAGGGATTTGCCTTGCGTGTGCGAGCAAGCGAGCAAATGGATATACTATGCTTTCCATGTCATTGAACAGTCGAAGGGAAAGCGCCCTTTGGAGGATGTAGCAGACATTGGTTGGAGAAAGTCATCCAAGCTGCTTGATGCCCAAGAGAAGGAGGAAGCTGCGAGGTGCCTTCATAATCTTTCACTCTGTCAAGAGGAACACTCAGATAAGCAGCATGATAGTGGCACTCGCTCTGATTCAAGCTCTTTAATCCACCAAATTGGGCGAGACCTTTCAGTAAATTGCCTGGTTCGTTGCTCAAGGTCAGATTATGGGTCAATTGCTTCTTTGAACCAGAGCTTTAGGTCTTTAATTCAGAGTGGAGAACTGTATAAGCTCAGGAGACAGATGGGTATTGTAGAACATTGGGTTTATTTCTCGTGCAACCTTCTTGAGTGGGAAGCTTTTGATCCCATTCGCCGTAGGTGGATGCATTTGCCAGCAATGACATCAAATAATTGCTTCATGTGTTCTGACAAGGAATCACTGGCGGTTGGTACTGAACTTCTTGTCTTTGGAAAGGAAATTGAGTCCCATGTTATCTACAAATACAGCATCGTGACCAACTCATGGTCATCTGGGATGAAGACAAATACACCTAGGTGCCTCTTCGGCTCTGGAAGCCTTGGGGAAATTGCAATCGTAGCAGGCGGTTGTGACTCAAGGGGCAATGTACTAAGCTCTGCAGAGCTTTATAATTCTGAAACAGGAACATGGGAGGCTCTGCCGAGCATGCATGAACCAAGAAAATTGTGTTCTGGAGTATTCATGGATGGGAAGTTCTATATAATTGGTGGGGTTGGTGTTGGCAATTCAAATGTACTTACTTGTGGCGAAGTGTATGATTTCAAAGCAAGGTCTTGGACTCTGGTACCTGATATGTTCCCAGCACGTAACAGAGGAGCTGGAGCTAATGATGCTCCTGCAATAGCTCAGGCACCTCCACTCTTAGCAGTTGTAAAGAATGAGTTATATGCTGCTTATTATGCTGAAAATGAAGTTTGGAAGTATGATAAGAGAAGAAACTTATGGATTACTATAGGAAGATTGCCCGAGGAGGCGACCTCTATGAATGGTTGGGGGCTAGCATTTAGGGCATGTGGAGATCAGCTCATAGTTATTGGAGGACCTAGGTCGTTAAATGGGCGATTCATTGAGATTAATTCTTGGGAACCTACAGAAGGCGAACCAAATTGGAATTTGTTGGGGAGAAAACATTCAGGAAGTTTTGTCTATAATTGTGCAGTGATGGGTTGCTAAGGTGTCTTATTTTGGATAGGAGGACCGAAATCTGTATGATCTCCTCTCTGCATTTAGATTCTCAAACTCACTTGCTTACGTTTGATCTTTTGCTGCCAATTTGTATCTTTGTCAATTGGTTAACGTGAAAAATTCATGATGTGTAGAAGTGACATACAGCAATAAGTTGAAACAGAGGTAAGGTTCTAGTTTGCCATGAAGATTTGAAAAATAGGACTGAAAACATAAGCGGAACAGCGTTGTAAATTGATAATTTAAATTTCATTTATATTTTAGTTTTTCGTTCTTCCATGAAACTGTTCGTTTGTGCTTATGCATTGTATTTTCTCCGTCTTTCCAGCATTTTATGCATGCAATATAATGTTTTTTGGTAGAGGTGTCTATCATGTATTCTTATTAGTTACTTAGTCTCATGCTGCCCGCGAAATGCCAGTGTTTTTTCACTTCTGTCCCAAAAAGGTATCCCTACGAATGGCTCTGTAGTTGATGGGTATTTATATGCTATAATGTCACATGAACCTTTGATTTCTGTCCCGCTTTCATGGTAGAGGTGTCTATCATGTATTTTTTGTGCTACTATAGTAGGTCGATTATTTCTGTGGTTCTCTTTCTTTATCAATAGATGACAACATCGAAAGCACAAGGTAGTATTTTCTCATTTGTCCAAGTTTTGGTGGACAAGCACTTGCATTGGTGGGATGATGGTAGATAGCATGTATATTTTGTTATATTAGACGAGATGTGTGCTGGCTAACTCGAACACCATATTTGTTTGGAAAGAACAGTCTCTGCAAAATCACGTCCTCTATAATACTGAAGACTGTGAAGCATGGTGGGTACAGATTTTTGTCGTTCAAAGTACCATTCTGTTAACTATCAGAGATCCCATTTTTTTTGTTAGAGTACCTTTTATTTTGGGTGTCTCCCACAGTAAGTGTCCCTACACATTTTTTAACCTTTTTTCTAAGCAGGGAAAGGTTGAAAATCTTTGTGCAGTCAGTTCCAACAGTGAAGCTGGAAAAGTTTTTAGAAACAGGCCTACAATAATGTGTGCAACTTTAACACTGCGCTTGGATTCATGGACGAATTCTGGAAAATTCAAAATTTTTGCTTTACGCTAAGGGGTCGTTTGGTACACTGGATGAGATAAGTAAGGATATCTGGGATATTCCATGGAATTATTTTATCCTTCCCTTCACGTGGGATAGAATCTCCCCACCATTTTAGTACATATGGTGGGATAAAATAGTTCAGAAATTAAGTAATACTTTATATCAAACATGGGATGAAGTTAATCTCAAATTTTCTCGCGGAATTATTTTTTTATCTGTCCTACCAAACGACCCCTAAATGTCCTACTACTTCTAAGAGATTATCACTAGAGATAATCAAATGTCACTAGTGTCAGTTCTTGCATATAAATATATCATTCCAAGTCATAGTAGATTTTCAACCATTGACCAGAATTCACTAAACTAAACCAAATAAAAGAAAAGGAAATTTAATATGAAGTGTTAGCTTTACCTGAAGCAAATATCGAGATCCAAAACAATTTCTTTTTATGTTATGTTTGTTAAAAAGAAGTGGGCAACGCTAAAAAAAAAATAGCAATAAACAGGAAAAAAATATGAGTGAAATTATGAAAATGAGAAATATGAGGCAAGATTCGATTTAGATAGTCAATAAAGGGCAGTCTAGTGGCACTAGAGTGCTCGCTATGCTATTCATGGGTTTGAAAAAGGTCAAAGGTATTTTGCATTTTTGCAGCAAGTTATTTTAATGTTACATCAAAAATAAAAGAATATCATAGTGAGAGGAATGCAAGAAACTATTGCACTGTTACATGAAAATAGAAGAATATCATAGTGCTAACAAGTGACATCCCATTTTCAATATCGCAATGGCTTTTCTCGCAGCTTTCTTCTATGCATACATTATATATGCAAGTTCCCTTTTATTTTTGATAATACTTTTATATATTGAAGTATTACTCTCTCCCTTTAAAAAAGAATGACCTAGTTTGACTTGATACGAAATTTAATAAAATAAAGAAGATTTTTGAATCTTCTGATTTTAAATTAAAGATATATCAAATATACCAAAATATTCTTCAATCTTGTGATCTTAAACATATCATGTGAAAAGTTAAAATTAATTAGTTGCAAAAAAAGGAAAGGGGTCATTTTTTTTTTAAACGGACTAGAAAGAAAAACAGATCATTCTTTTTAAAACGAAGGGAGTAGTATATAATTTTATACCATACGGCAAGGAAAATAGACTACAATCTATTTGGATGGACTTTATATTTTTCGTTTTGGGAAAAGACTCAAATATTTCAAGTTTGACATAGATAAACCAAACTTATAACGAATGACATAGATAGCCATTTTCAATAGTTCATATTTGAGCCTTTTCCCTTTTGTTTTTTTAGCTTAAAATAAATTTAATTTTTTTTTATAAATTTTAATCAAACACTATTTTATAGTACGTATAATTTATTTCGACTTCAAAATTATTTTAAATAAGGCAGTCCAATCAAGCAAGGATTATTATCATTCTTTTTTCGGAAAAGGTACAAATATATCCTCGAAATTTGATAAATGGTATATATATACCCTCTGTTATACTTTAGGTACAAATATACTTCCGCCGTTAATGATTTGGTACATACATACCCTTCTCATTAACGGCGTGCCACGTGTCGCGATCCTAACAATTTATCCATTTTTATTTACGGAAAAGGTACAAATATACCCTCGAACTTTGATAAATGGTACATATATACTCTCGTTATACTTTAGGTACAAATATACCCCTACCGTTAATGATTTGGTACATATATACCTTCTCATTAACGGCATGCCACGTGTCGCGATCCTAACAATTTATTCATTTTTATTTATTTTATTCCCAAATAATTAATCCATCCTAATTAAAAATTCATTACCCGACCCATTCCATCCAAATCCGACCCCATCCAAACTGAAGCTTCACGCGTGTACGCCTAAAGCTTCTAAGAGCTGCAGAAGCAAACAAGGCAACTAATGCTGCCAAAATATTTACGCGAGAAAATTCTTACTTCATGTTGACTCTAAGAGATTATAACGTAGTGAGGGATCAGATTCTGGTGAGGTTAAATTGAATGTGTCAATTTTTTTCCTCCGTAAACTATTTTGTATGTCAATATATTCATACTCATGCATATTAATCTTTCATTCTTCTTGATGCATACTTCAAAACTCATCACAATTTGCAGATTATATTAGTTGACTTTATGCGAGAGTATATGCCAAAGACTTCAGGTGTAATTGAACTTCAAGTTTCTAATGAAAATAAGTAGAATGTCCGTTGCATCAGGAGGAAAATGCGGATAATTTTATGCAAAGGATGGTCGAAATTTATTAGGGATATCGATTTAGTGGTAAGATACGCATCTGTAGGGTTAAAATGCCTTCAGATCTGGTTCGTCGCTGCCATTTGCATCAATCCGTCGTTCAATCTTGAGTCTCAGAAGCTTTTGGCATAAACGCGTCTCTCAGAAGCTTCAATTTGAATCGGGTCGGGTTGGAATGTAATGGGTCGGGTAGTGAATTTTTAATTACAGTGAATTAATTATTTGAGGATAAAATAAATAAAAATGGGTAAATGTCTAGGATCGTGACACGTGGCATGCCGTTAGTTAGGAGGGTATATTTGTACCAAATCATTAACGACAGGAGTATATTTGTACCGAAAGTATGACGAAGAGTATATATGTACCTTTTATCAAAGCTCCGGGATATATTTTTACCTTTTTCGTTCTTTTTTTTTTGTTTAGAACAAATATAATGACGAAGTTGCCCTTATGTTAAAATCCCATTTCAGCGTCCAAATCAGAATTAATTAATTCCGCAAAAAGTCAAAACCAAAACCCTCTCCGATCCTCGCCGTTCTTCAGCTCCACCGAAATAATCAGCAAAGCATCTTCTTCCCTAGCTGTGTTCCAGTTGACTTCAACTTTTTTGGTTATAGGGGCTTGCCTGTTGGTGCTGTTTCACATTTCAATTCCATGTATTCCAAGTCTCAAAGCCGTTAACTGCACTGCACTGCACTTTACATTGCAATTTTGATTCCTTTTTTTTTTTTATTAATTATACATCCGAATGCATCAATAAATGGATCAGAAAATTCGAAATTTACCTCCGCCATCATCTCTCTCCGCCTCCGTCGTTTCTTTCCTAAACGCGAAGATTAATGCGAAAGAAGACCTTGAACAGGCTCCGGTTCTTCTTTCGGAGCTCCGAAATCAGTGTCATGTACTCGATCAAAGCCTTTCGGATCTCAATACACAGCTCCGGAACTATTTGATCAATCACGATTCCCGTTCGGAGAAAACTGGTGCTCTTCTCAGTGATATTGATGCCAAATTAGGAGATCTTCACTTAGCTTCTTGCTCTTCTTCATCAGGTACACCTGCCATTTTTTTTTTTATAACTGTAGTGTTGGGACCAGACAGATGAGAAGAAATCAACTACTCCCTCTATTCCTTTTTAATTGCTCCCTTTTCATTTTTAGGGTCGAACACTATAAATTTTGACAAACATTTTAAGTTGCATTTCTTAATCAAATTGGAAAAAGGAAAATTGTAATTTATAGTACTTTTCGTGTAGTTTTGAACATCTAAATTTCAGTTTTAGAAAATCAAATTAATCTAATCTAATTTAGCATTGAAACTAGTCAAATTGACTCATGAAAAACAAGGGGAGCAATTAAAAAGGAATGGAGGGAGTAATGTTTTTGTCTCTGTTGGAATTTGAACCTGATATCTCATAGACTTGCCAATTTGTTATTTATTGCTTTACTTTTATGTGCAATTTCAAAAAAAATATATAATTGTCCTTTGTTTGCCTAGATGGAGGATCAGGGAAGGTACTGGGAGAGGAGCTACCGGCATTGGCTAAGGAGGTTGCCAGGGTTAACACTGTGCGAATGTATGCAGGTGAGTTCACATTTGAAAATCTGTTGAACTTTTCTAATCTCTATGTTTTCTTATGGATTGAATTTCTTACTTTGTCCCTAACACATAATCTGAAATGCATTCAGTAAGTAAATTCAGAGTTCAACAAGGAAGAAATATGTTGCATTGTGAATCTATTGGGGAATGAAACAGTAGCCTTTAGGTACATTGCGAAGAGATATCAGATATCAGTTTTGTTCTTGTATCTAGCTAGTTTTACTTTGACAAATTCTGCCACATTATTGGACGACTGATTCAAGACCTTGTTGCAATCTTGTATATCTAGGCTATGAGAGACCAAGCTAGCTTGTTTTACCAACTGTAGATATTATAGCCATGACAAGACATTGAGACACATTTATGATAGCTGAGTATCTAAGTGTCTGGTGGATCCAGAGGAAGGAAATCTCGGTTAGTAGCTTTAGTTATTGGGATACAAAACCGTAGCTGCTATCTTACTTTACGTGTATTAGCGACTGGACACCAACTTTTTTTATTCTGAAGGAAAATACTAAGATAGCTTATATTTAATTTAGGTTGCTCATTTAGTTTTGCAGAATATTAGGTGTTAGGATTACTTATATTCAAAAGGTTATGGTTAGTAGATGTAGCTGTCTTGATCTCTTAAAGAACTTGATGATTTGATGCACATGAATCAATTCAGTTGCTCATTGACATATGAAGATGAAGACTTGGATAAAGTACCAAAGAAGAAGCCTTGGTAAAAATATTGGTACAGTACACTAGCTTGCAGAAGCAATGTCTTTTCGCTGGATTAAGTGCTATATTTAGTGCTTAGGTAACAGGGACAATTAGACATTCTAGGCTACCACTATTTGATATGCAGCGTTGAAAATCTATGAAGAAGCTATTTTCTCATGTTTGTTTTAAGTTTCAATAGTTCTTCCTAAAGGAGATATAGCAGCGCTTCTTTGGAATATTTGTGTTTTTTCCTTCTAAACTTGGAGAGTTTTCTGCTGTCGGAATAGAGATTTTGATTAGAAGGTAACATTCTGCAGACGAGGTCATTTCTTCTCGAGTTTTATGAATAGTAAAAGGTCACCATCAGTATGAAATAGAGGGCTTCTTCAGCTTTTTACTTTATTTTAAACTAGAAAAAGGTAATGAGGCATCTTCAAGTTTAGCACGTATCTTTTCGGTCTATTAAGTTTTGTTGGTATCCGAAATCTAACAATATTTAGAAAATCTCGTCCATTTAAATTCTAGTGCAATCGATGTACAATGTCTTTGAGCTTGACATAAATATAGTGGTACTTTGAACAAGAGTTTCTTGCGGACTCAATAAATATTGTGACCCAGTTGCTATATGTGCCGGAAGCCCAGAACAAGAAGATATTTTCTCATTTTTATTTCACATTTCAAGATGGTTTCCTAAATGATACGGGAATGACAATGGAAACACGAAATCACACTCCAAATCAGTCCACTAATCTTAAGGATTCGAGGACCAAGATGGAGACCACACTCGGATTCGCTACCAACAACAAGAATACAAGATACAAGGGTGTATTTCAACACTAAAACAACTATAAAACGTGATGAACAATATCAACAACAATAACACAAGCTTCGGATTCAATAAATGACCCAAAACAGTCCACTACACAAGATAACAACAACAAAAGTAAAGGATAGATAGTGAGACCAAGATTATTAAAAGATTAAGAACTAAAGAGTGTATTAAACTCAAAACCCCCTAATGAATGTAATAATCAAAACCACACGCTTACGGTGACCGCCAAGGGAATCAACTCACCTCAAGATCCACCGTTTCCAAGCAAAGAACAATGTTAGCTTTTCCAAGCCCTATACTAGAACTACACTAAGTTGGTGTACTCTCAAGAGAGGATTTTAAGTGTGTCAATATTTCATCTTTCATAAACTAATGAAAATAAGACTAAAGGAGCCTATTTATAATCTATTACAAAATGAACACAAAATGACTCCAATGCCCTTAATGAGGAGGGATGGTCATGGAGTGTCACTTGGACAGAGATAAGTGACCAAAATGCCCTTAATAAAGGGAACCAAAACCGTGAACCAACAAAGGTGGTCCAAACCCGAGAGTCCTTAAGTCTTCAATTCTCCAAGCAATCTTCCACACCGGGTTTGATCAATGGTAGGCTCAAAACGTCCCTTCCAAGTATAATCCCGTGCCCTCCATGCGACCAAAGCTTGATTCTTCACATAGTAACTTTGAATGATGTCAGCGAAAGCTAAGGTGGCCATTATTCTCGTATCATCCTCCCCTTCTTGAAAAGGATTCGACCTCGAATCCAAACCTTGCAAAAACGAAGAGAGGGAAAACAAATACAAACTCCTCATGGCATGAGGGTTAGGGTTAGCACTATAAATCATCTCAACATGCCAAGGTTGCTCATATTTGTAATATAACCAAGGTTCCTTTGAATTAAATATTAAAAGCCCAATAAAAGGTGCACAAAGGATTTGGTTATGGGAATTACCAAGAGATAAAGAAACTACATAGGTCCCAATGGCATCAAATAATCCACAAGGTAGAACTTCCTTCATCTTATGAGCCATAAGACACCATTGCTTCTTTATCTCGTCAAAAGACAACACCAAGGGGGGTGTTTCGATTGTTTCTAAAGTTCATAAAATCCATATAGCATTATCACACACACACATGGACAGACCAACAAACTTCCTACCTCAACATAAAACAAATCCGAAACTAGCATGGACATCATCATAGGCAAAGAGGTAGTATAGGAAAGAATCACGTGCAAAGGAATTCACAGGTGAAGAATAAGCATTTAAACACACACATTCTTTCCTTCAAACAACTAGACAACTTGGCATCCACAAGTTGGAATTCATGTAATTTAGGCACAAGTGTGTCAAACAAGGATGGACATTTAGGAACGTTACCCCAAGGAGTCAATGACGCCTTTGCCCTCGGGTTTTCAAGGACTACACATTCCTTACCCTTAAGAGTACTCTCATCTTTCAAAAAGAGATTTCCATCATTAGGAGGAATGTTGTCACACCACAGTGGGTTAACATATCGGCTCTAACTTCCAAAGCAAGCTATACCATCATTTTCACCACTAGGTTCATTAGGAGTGCTTATATCATCTTCAAACAAGACATTATACCTAAAGAGAGCATGATCTATCCCACGAGTAGATTTGGAACAAGTTCACTCTCTAAAAGTTCATTATCAAGTTTTAAAGATGTCTTAAGCACATGATTATCCCTATGATCCAAGCAAATATTAGAGTTAAAGGGTAAGCTCAAGGGTTCACTCCTATTTCTTTGATCAACATTTTCAACATCATCACACACTTGAGGTTCATTAATCACATCATACACATCCTCAAGTGGTGGGCAATTTTCACACATAAGTTGACCAACACAAATTTCACAAGATAATGTACTTTCATTCAACACAATGGTTTCAACACTAGGTGGACATAAATCAATCTTACAGGAAGAGTCAATTCGGTCATCAATAGGATCAACTAGTGTATCCACACTCACAACATGTACATCATCATCAAGTGGCAAAGAAACAATAGACTCACATATAGGCAAGCTACAACTCACACTCAATGGGCTACTAGCCACACAATTATCATTCACATGCACAAAAGTGTAAGAGTTAGCTATTTTACCTTGAAGTCCTTGAGTACATTCTTCTTTGTCATGGTGTGAAGGTTCTCCACAAGCTTGGATAGCAACTTCCTTTCGGCATTGTTCCGCCTTCGCTTGCCATGTTGGTACCTACACAAATGTCCTTAGAAATAGAAGGACAACCAATGTTAGCACGGTTTGGTGGTAATCCCCTCACTTCGCTCCACACAACCTCTCCTTTTTCCACTCTGGAATTACCACCTTGCACTCTCTTACTCCTCTCAATCTTTTGTCTATCATAATAATTTGGATTGGAGTAGGTAGGCACTCTTTGTGGCTTGGGAAGCAAGTAAGTCATGAGGCGATTCCCCCATTGGTCTCTTACAACATTAGGCCAATTTTGCACGTTAGGAACTTGATGTCGTCCAAACCAATCGGCACCTAAGTATACATGACCGTAGGCCAAGGGAAGAATATCGCACCACACCTCCTCATGGTATTCATATTGGGAGAAGACAACTTTTACCCTCTCGGTAACCTTGAACCCGTCCAAGAAGTATGGAACAAGTAAAGGCTCGCAAAACAACCCCAAGTAGTCAACCATGGATGGAACGATGTAGTTTCTATAATACCTATCATTTAACACAACGAGGCAATCCGGTATCCCACAGATGGTCACCTTTCCGGAGTGTACACTCCTTGGATCAACATTATAAAGCATACGAGTACCCCTCGGTTTTGGAGATACATACCCTCTTCTTTTCGTTGGACAACCTCCACTATAGCTAGTATAACCATTCACACTATATCGACTTTGATAAGAAGTACTACAAGGTGAAGAATATGGATCTTCATACTCCTTACGTGTACTCTCATCATAGCTCTCATAAGCTTTGCGAACGAAAGGGTTATACCTAACACCAAATCTAGGTTCGGAGTAAGAAGTGTAAGACTCCTCACATGCCCCAACATCATCATAAGATCCATCACGAGGTCCTGCATCATCTCCAAAGTTACCATAAGCACCAGGCACTTCATTCACCTCATTTTCTCCCTCAAAACAGTAACTTTCAAATCTGCCCAAGTTTTGTTCATGGCAATTTTCATAGCCTCCGCAATTTCCCTCAACTTCGTAGCCGTAAAACCCCTCGCTACAATCATAGTCTTCCATGTTGTAGTCATAATAATCCCTGGCTATCGAAGACATGTTCCCCTTATATCACCTTTGTACTTACACAATGAACAAACAAGATTAGTAGTAAAAGCTTCTCACTAACACTCGTATACTCTTACCTTTGTGATTCTCACAATTGGAGCGGCGAATATTGAAAGTTGCTTATACTCCGGTAGTCAATAGGATGTCAATTCTACTTGGTGGCCGGAATAGATTCTTGTTTGATCGACTCAAGACACCAAAACAAAATTTACTTACGAACTTGAAACAAAGAAGTTACTACGAGTTAAAAACGAGAAAAAGCACACAAATAACGAAGACACGAAAGGAACGGATTCAACAATTAATCTACAACTAAGTAGGTGATTACTAGTTGTTAATTAATTCTAGAATCAAGACAGGAAACTAAGGAAACAATAAAGTGAAACTAATAATCTAAAATTTGATGCGTGAACAGTAACTTGATGATGTGGCAGCCACGTATTGGTTGCGGTTTCTACAATTTTTATTTTCCAAAGCCCAAGTCTTGACCAATTTTAATTTGGATTGGTGAAATTTGTTTTAAGGAGGGAAGAATAAGTCTTGGAGCGTTTTTTTCACGTTTCAAATTTCAAGACTTGACTTTTGTAGTACTTTTCCTTAAAACATGAACCCTTGTTTCATGGGAAAGTGGTTTAGAAGTAATGTAAAGTCTTTTGGTGGTTGGGGTGTCTTTCAAGACTAACAATTACTTACACCTCTTTCCTTCACCTTTTAGGATCTATCATTCACTTTATGAAGGAAGGTGAAGAACTTAAAGAACAACAACAACCACACCAAGAACAATAACAACAATCTTCAAGAACAACAACAATTCCAATGGCCAACTCCAATCCACAACAACAAATGGCCAAGTCTCTTTAGTGTTGTGTCTTCGGTTTTAACAAGAGATGAAGGTTGTGAAGAACTTCAAGAACAACAACAACAACACTCCTTTCAACAACTACAACCAAACACACGGCCAATCAAGTTTCTCAACAACAATGTCTACCACAACAATGTTCAACAACAATGGGCCAAGCTTATGTTCACAACAACAACATCAAAATACAAGCTCAAATCAAGATGTAGACTCAATGTGTTAGAGAGGAACAAAACTAACACTTAGAGACAACAAAGACAAGTAAAAATCTCGGCCAAGACACAACAAAAAACACAATTTTCGGCCAAGAACACAAAATGGACAGATTGTTCTTTTTCTGGAATTTTCAAATTTCATTTTTTTTTTTTGAATTTTCAAGCAAGCAAGCCCAAGATTGATCTTGTGGGAACAAAATCAAGCCATGTTTTGATACCAAATGATACGGGAATGATAATGGAAACACAAAATCACACTCCAAATCAGTCCACTAATCTTAAGGATTCGAGGACCAAGATGGAGACCACACTCGGATTCGCTACCAACAACAAGAATACAAGATACAAGGGTGTATTTCAACACCAAAACAGCTATAAAACGTGATGAATAATATCAACAACAATAACACAATCTTCGGATTCAATAAATGACCCAAAACAGTCCACTACTCCAGATAACAACAACAAAAGTAAAGGATAGATAGTGAGACCAAGATTATTAAAAGATTAAGAACTAAAGAGTGTATTAAACTCAAAACCCCCTAATGAATGTAATAATCAAAACCACACGCTTACGGTGACCGCCAAGGGAATCAACTCACCTCAAGATCCACCGTTTCCAAGCAAAGAACAATGTTAGCTTTTCCAAGCCCTATACTAGAACTACACTAAGTTGGTGTCCTCTCAAGAGAGAGGATTTTAAGTGTTTCAATATTTCATCTTTCATAAACTAATGAAAATAAGACTAAAGGAGCCTATTTATAATCTATTACAAAATGAACACAAAATGACTCCAATGCCCTTAATGAGGAGGGATGGTCATGGAGTGTCACTTGGACAAAGATAAGTGACCAAAATGCCCTTAATAAAGGGAACCAAAACCGTGAACCAATGGTCCAAACCCGAGAGTCCTTAAGTCTTCAATTCTCCAAGCAATCTTCCACACTCGGGTTTGATCAATGGTAGGCTCAAAACGTTCCCTCCAAGTATAGTCCCGTGCCCTCCATGCGGCCAAAGCTTGATTCTTCACATAGTAACTTTGAATGATGTCGGCGAAAGCTAAGGTGGCCATTATTCTCATATCACCTAAAGGAGATATAACAGTGCTTCTTTGGAATATTTAAGTTATTATTGTTTCCTTCAACACTTAGAGAGTTTTCTGCTGTCAAAATAGAGGATTTTGGTTAAAAGATTACGCTCTGCAAGCGTTGTCATTTCTTATTGAGTTCTTGCAAATCTTGTTGCTAATGTAAGTTTTTGTTGGGCTGCATTTATGGTTCCAAGATGAGAAGCTTTACATTCAATAAGAAATGGAGGGTGTCTTCAACCTTTCTTTTAAAATCGTTAAAGGTAATGGGGGCATCTTCGAGTTTAGCACGTACCATTTTGGTCTGTCAAGTTTTGCTCATATCTTAAATTAATAAAGAATATTTTAGAAAAGCTAGTGCATTTAAGGTTTAGTGCCATTGATCATTGATATACAATGTTTATGTTGGTGATTGACATATATTTAGTGGCACTTTGAACAGGTAACATTTTCTTGAGGAGACAATAAGTATTGTGACATGGTTGCTATATGCTAGATGGGCCATGGATTCCTTATAAATTTTTCTTGCTACCTATTTGTTGAATTCGTTTTCAGTAAATTTGATCAATCTCTTCCTTCATAAAGGTGGGAATTTGGGTTATACAGATGTAATAATTTTACTAACTTTAGCATGAGGTAAATCTTTGTAGAGAACCTTTATTATAATAACCAAAATGATTAAATGTTAACATGAAAACGGGCCAAAAAAGAGAAATATGGACAGTGAGGATTCTTATGTTGATCCAGCTAGCTTGAAGCGTAGTTTTTATTGATCTGGGTTATACTTTCCATGTAGACGCATGGTGCGAACCCATCCATGTTCTCGTCTCTTAGCTGTGTTGCTTATCATCAAATAGCAATTGTGTTGTGCCTAACACATGCTGATCTCTTACTCATTTTGATTTGGAGATATTTCATTCCAACCATCGTTTTATTGTAATTTCCAGAGACGGCATTAAAACTTGATACTTTGGTTGGTGACATTGAAGATGCTGTCTCGTCAACCGTGAAGAGAACTTTGAGGAGAGAACCATCGACAAAAAGTTCAGAAGTTAGTGCCCTTTTGTACTGGAAGTAATGTTTTGTAACAATTCTGCTCATATCCTTCTCTAATTTCTCGATTTTCAGGAGATGCGGGGTGTTGCCATCAGAACATTAAAGTTAACCGAAGACACACTAAGATTAGTGGCTGAAACACATCCTCAGTGGACACGACTTGTGTCAGCAGTTGATCATAGAGTTGATCGATCTCTAGCCATTTTGAGACCTCAGGCAATTGCAGATCACAGATCCCTTCTGACTTCCCTTGGCTGGCCACCACCTCTGTCCACTTTAAATTCCTCAGACCCAGAGTCAAAGCGGTCAACTGATGTCCAGAACCCACTTTTCACAATGAAAGGGGACCTTAAACAACAATATTGTGAAAGTTTTCTAGCATTGTGCAGTCTGCAGGAACTGCAGCGGCAAAGAAAATCCCGTCAACTTGAGGGACAGAATAGAGAAATTGCGTTGCACCAGCCACTTTGGGCCATTGAAGAGCTCGTCAATCCGATAACAATTGTATCTCAGCGCCACTTCTCCAAGTGGGTTGATAAACCAGAGTACATATTTGCCCTTGTATACAAGGTGACCCGGGATTATGTTGATTCAATGGACGAGTTACTGCAGCCACTGGTGGATGAGGCAATGCTGTCAGGTTACAGTTGCAGAGAAGAATGGATCTCAGCTATGGTCACTTCTCTATCGACGTACTTGGCAAAAGAAATATTTCCCATGTATGCTAGTCAGCTGGATGAAGAGAGCACAAGCGGAGCGCACTCCCAGGCTAGGATATCCTGGCTCCATCTTATTGATCTGATGATAGCATTTGATAAACGAGTCCAGTCTCTTGCTTCACACTCTGGTATCTTGCTTTCTTTGCAAGAAGATGGAAAACTAGAGAAACTTTCATCATTTTCTGTATTTATTGACAGGCCTGATTGGCTCGATTTGTGGGCTGATATAGAGCTTACTGATGCATTTGATAAATTGAAACCTGAGATTGAGAATGAAAGAAGTTGGTCAATAGAAGTTCGTGGAGTGGCTGCTCTATCTGCCCAAGAAGACAACAAGTCTCCAGCAATTGCCAGTGTCTTTCATCAGCGTTTTTCGTCTGTCATTGATCGTTGTCGTTCACTTCCTAGCATAGAATTGAGATCAAGATTTTTGAAATTGGCTGGTGCACCAATAATACACAGGTTTTTGGGTTGTTTGCTTTTCAGGTGCCAAGAAGCCGAAGGGTTAACTGCCTTGACAGATGATGATGGTTTGATGAAAGTTGCAAAGTCTGTAAATGCGGCACGCTATTTTGAGTCTATTTTAAAGGAGTGGTGCGAGGATATCTTTTTTCTTGAGTTGGGGCTGGACCAGGTCACTCAGTTGGACACGTCTACTGATGGAAATGACTTTGGTTTGGAGGAATCATCTGGAAATGGAATTCTCTATGAAGAAATTAAGAAGTTGGAAGAATTTAGAACAGGATGGGTCGAGAAGCTGTCTACTGTTGTGTTGAGGGGATTAGATGTTTGCTGTAGAGACTATCTAAAGAACAAGAAGCAATGGCAGGAAAAAGGTGAAGAAGGGTGGATGGTATCCCAATCTTTTGTTAGAGCACTAGATTATCTGCAGGGAAAGATGTCAGTATTTGAAGAAGGTTTGAATAAAATGGACTTTGTTGGGGTCTGGAGGAGTTTGGCCCCTGGGCTGGACAAGTTAATTTTTTATGGTATTTTGATGACCAATGCTAAATTTTCTGACGGTGGAGTTGAGAGGCTTAGCAATGATTTGTCAGCTTTATTCGGGGTGTTCGGAGCTTGGTGCTTAAGACCTGAAGGTTTCTTCCCCAAATTGAGTGAAGGTCTGAAGCTATTGAAAATGGAAAAGAAGCAGCTCAAGAATTGTTTGGCAGGAAGTGAAATATGGTTGAAAGAGAATGGGATAAGACATTTGACAGCAGCCGAGTCAGAAAAAGTAGCGAAGAATAGGATATAAATCATGTCTCATGTATAAGTTATAGTTTTGGAAGTTTTTCAGTAGAGATTTACCAAATGCAGCTCAGAAACATGGGAGGTGGTACTCGGTTTTTGATATAGTGGTTTTCACTGTTATAATTATGCTCACATTTTCTTCAGTGAACTGTATTTTGGAGGATCAGTTATATTTCACCAGCAAATAGCAGGGAAATAAACTGTACATTGGACTTGGTATATCCTGATCATCTTTTTTTGTTGGAAAATATGATTCCTTTTCATCTATTTTGGACACCAGAACAATTAAGATTGGACTATAAGATAAAGCAGAAGCAAGCTATTTTGGCTGCTGTTGGTGTCTTTCAATTTGGATAGCAAGAAATTAACTGGTTTTGGTTGATTGCTAGCCTTTGTTTTTACCTGTAGTCCCATGAGATTTTTCTTATTCCCCATGACTGTTACTTAATGTATCAGTCGGTGGTAAAAGTACTATCAATAAAGCATATATGCTTTGATGGTAACAAGTACTTCTATCAATACCCAAGAGTACTCTTTGACTCTTCTTCCCTTTGTACACTCGTTTCTGCATGTTTATATCGCTGTTGGATTTGATAAGATAGCATTGCAGAAGAGGAAGAAGACTCACTGCTCATACTCGTAGCAAAGTCGACATCATAAGATTGGAATTCTGAATCAGAATCCTGGAATTGGCAAGTACTTTCGAGAACTGTAACATGAGGCCATTGATTTTTCGACAGTGAAAAGCACTTTACTATGTATAGAGTAACTACCCCCGGAAAGGGATGTGGTGAAATGGGTTCCTCTACCCTTAGTTACAGGTCTTAAGTTCAAGTCTCTAGAATGTCGAACCTCTCGGTAATGAATGGATTTTACACCTTTGATGAACTTACCCCATGTGAATCTGTATTAATCACTACATGCTCTGTACATTTTCAAGTCCCCCCCGTCATACAACATTGGTAAAATTGAGAGCTAGGTGATGTGGTGTCCACATCACAAGTAACTAACATGACATGACTTTGCACCCCACACCACGTAGCAATCCATTCTTAGCTCAATACAAACTGTCAACTGTTTGCTCAACTAGCACTATTTCATAGAAAAAGAAAAGAAGTTGCAGAAAATTAGGGAATTGGAAGGAAAAAAGATAGTGCTAGTAGGGAAATTGGGTGTTTGGTAAATGAGGCCAAAGAGCAAAAACAAAACAACCAATGAGAAGGGAAAGAATGAGTCACGGGTCAGGCATTTCAATACGGTATTTGCATGCGTTGCTTAGGTTGTCATTCATCTTCTCTTCTCATGTTTTGTCACATCAACTCTCTTTTTTTTTCTTTTTAATTTTCTGTACCTTATATTAGTATTGGTAAAATGACAAATTCTCTCTTCCTATAACGTAATTTAACGAAATACAGAGTTTTAAAAATAAAGATCATTTTTTACTTTGTAGTCTTAAAAAAAAAAAAAAAAGGCAGCCCGGTGCACTAAAGCTATCGCTATGTGCGGTGTCCGGGAAGGGCTCCACCACAAGGGTGTAGTCTTAAATAAGGAATGAAAAATTTATGGCTATGACAAGATATTTATAGTTAATGTCATGTCCTAATTTATAAATGGCTTTTCACATTTTTTATTTCGAGGAAAAAGACTTATAAATAGGCAAGCATGAGAGGTAGAAACATATGAGAGAATAAACAACAAAATAGAGTGCGATGATTTCGTTATATAAAAACAAGGGTGACATTCAGAGTTGCAATAACTATAGGGGTATTAAGCTGTTGAGTCACACTATGAAGATTTGAGAGAGAGTGGTTGAGCGGAAATTGAGGAGGGTCGTGTCCGTTTCGGAGAATCAGTTTGGATTTATGCCTGGTCGCTCGACGACAGAGGCAATCCACCTGGTGAGGAAATTGGTGGAGCAGTATAGAGAAAGGAAGAGGGATTTACACATGGTATTCATCGACCTGGAAAAGGCGTACGATAAAGTCTCGAGGGATGTTCTTTGGAGATGTTTGGAGGTGAGAGGGGTCCCGGTGGCGTACATCAGAGCTATTAAGGACATGTACGATGGAGAAAAGACTCGGGTGAGGACGGCGGGAGGAAACTCAGAGCATTTTCCGGTCGAGACAAGATTGCATCAGGGATCGACTCTTAGTCCGCTCCTATTTGCGTTGGTGATGGACGTGTTGACGCAGAGTATTCAAAGCGAGGTGCCTTGGTGTATGTTATTTGCGGATGATGTAGTGTTGGTTGATGAGACGCGGGGCTGGGGGATGGGGTGTAAATGACAAATTGGAGGTTTGGAGACAAATCCTTGAGTCTGAGGGGTTCAGGTTGAGTTGGTCTAAGACGGAGTATTTGGAATGTAAATTTAGTGACTTGAGACAGGAGGACGAAGTGGTGGTGAGGTTGGACTCCCAGGATGTTTATAAGAGGGATAGTTTTAAGTATCTTGAGTCTATGATTCAGGAGAATGGTGAGATTGATGAGGATGTCTCTAACCGTATTGGAGCAGGTTGGATGAAATGGAGGCTCGTCTCGGGAGTGTTGTGCGATAAGGTGTCCCTTAAGCTTAAAGACAAATTCTATAGAGTGGCAGTCCGTCCGGCCATGTTGTATGGAGCGTAGTATTGGCCAGTCAAGCACTCCCACATCCAAAAATTGAAGGTGGCGGAAATGAGAATGTTGTGTTGGATGTGAGGGCTTATTAGAGGGGACAGAGTTAGGAATGAGATTATCCGGGAGAAGGTAGGAGTGGCTTCAGTGGAGGACAAGATGCGGGGAGGAAGACTGAGATGGTTTGGACATGTGATGAGGAGGGGCACAGATATCCCAGTTCGTAGGTGTGAGAGGCTAGCTTTGGATGGCTTCAGGGGAGTAGAGGTAGACCGAAGAAATACCGGAGGGAGGTGATTAGACATGACATGGAGCAGCTTCAGCTTACTGAGGACATAACCCTAGATAGGAAGGTGTGGAGGTCGCGGCTAAGGGTAGAAGGCTAGTGAGAGTGTATGGGCTGTAGCAAGCAATCAGGAGAGATCTTGGGTAGCCGGGTTAGTAATCCTAGGACTGTGTACATAGGCGTCTTTGGTATGTGAGTGTATGTTACTACTAGGTGGGTGTCCTATTTCTTATTTCTTAGTTCCTATTTTTTTATTTCGTGTTGCCCTTATTTCTCGTATTTCGTATTTCTTTGATTTCTATTTTATTATTTCTTATTCCTTATTTTCTGTTATGTCATTCATCCCCTTGTTTACTATTCTTTATCTTGAGCCGGGAATCTATCGGAAACAACCTCTCTACTTCTTCGGAGATAGCGGTATGGACTGCGTACATCTTACCCTCCCCAGATTCCACTTTGTGGGAATACACTGGGTCTGTTGTTGTTGTTGTTAATGACTATGGTGTTTGGGATAGAAAGATGAAAGAAAGTAATCTAATATTTTTACCTCTACTCAAATTTGAACCTGCACACACATATCCTTTCCATATTTGATTTGTGTTATTTCCTTCCATTGTGAGTTCCGTAATTGTTATAGGGAAAAACTAGATTCGAAAACGGTGGCAAAAGGAATGAACTGCCAATAAATATACTAAAAATTACGCATATACACAGAATGTTATGTATATGTCGGCTATGTTATGTATATTAATAGGGAGAGAGAGTAAAGTAATTAAAAAAGTGGGAGAGAGAGGAATTACTTCCAAAATAGTTGGTATTTATGTTATTTATACATAAATATATATTCATTCACCGGCCAGGAAAAGAAAAAAGATAAGTTAAAACATACTAGCATATATCTAATAGTAAGTATTATTTCAACTACTTCGTGGTGGATTGCGACGTTAAAATCTGCGTATGCTCTATACTTTTCAAGGCTCATTTATGGGATTACACCGAATAATATGATGTTGTTGCTTGCCAATTGTGAACTTCTAAATTCATTCAATATCGCCACATACAAAACGATACCTATATATGTACGCAACAAGTCGCTAGCTCTTCTAGTCTAGCTACTATATATATCAAATTCTAACACTATTCGACCAATTTAATCCACTATAGCAGGTTATATATATATCAAATTCTAACACTATTCGACCAATTTAATCCACTATAGCAGGTTATATATATATCAAATTCTAACACTATTCGACCAATTTAATCCACTATAGCAGGTTAAGTATTTCACATTCCAAGTTAACATAGCTTTCTTTGTTATAAACAGTTACCCATTATTACAGGTAAAGACTTAAAACTACCATATTGTCACTTTGCAGCTTCTTCTGTTGCACAAATCATCATTATAAGAAATAGGAGCTTGCGGCTTGGGGTCGGTGGCGCCATAGCCGGCCGGCTTGTGATCACTTGAATATTTTTTATCGAAAAATTATATTTTTAAAATTATACTTAGTACAGCATTTATAAGGGTATCACTTAGCGGTCCATGATATAGTTTGAAAATCACGAGCTCTCGTATTAAAATCCCAATAAAGATAAATAAAATAAGTAATTTTCTTGTCATCTGTTCTAATCCAGACACCACGATTATTTAGAAAAAAGAAAAAAATTATACATGTTACATACTCATGTCAATTTATTCATATTTGGTTTCCTTAGGTGTATGCATGGTACCTACATTGGAACTCGACTGATCCGAATTTCTGCCGGGAAGTCTCATGTGGTACAATGCTTTCCATACTCAGAGATCGAATCTAAGATCTCTAATTAAGAATGAAAGAGTATTTACCTCTTCACCACAATCTTTGCCCATACTCATGTCAAATATTATATATTACTTGCACATAAACCATTTGATCCAGCTGGGATTCATTGCATTTCCTCCAATTTTATGAACTCCAGATTTTCAAACGTATAATATATATCTTCCCCTAGCTGGCTATCATCTTTTTATAGTCAAAATTAAAAATTTCTAGCGGTGGAAATGCACAAGCAACTAGCAAACCGTTACGTTCTCAATTCAACTGCATGTCAATTCAACTCTTGCCAAAACTTGATACAATTCTAAGAATTTTTGGCAAACCTAACCTCAAATAGGTCGAACCAAATCACGTGAACCCTATTTTTCTCAAACATAAATCAATACTACTTCTTAATTCAGGAGATTTCCAATTTCTTAACTTAAATTCCACCTCCATAGTCAACCTAGATTAGACAGTTCAATCCCAAAATCAGTGAACCACAATTACATGCATCGATTTTTCCAAACCCCTTTTGACCAAAAGATCAGGTGCTCTTCATTAGATTCTCAGCATTGGTAGAGTTGTGACCCGAATTTTGTTGATCCGGCCTTGAAAGTTTCGTGGTGCGATCCATGTTTGTGATTTTCAATGGGGTCTGTGGTGGTAGCGTAGGGATCGGGCCGATAGTATGGACCTGTATGTTTTTGGGCCTAGGACCTATTTATACGGGGAGGAGTATTTTTGAGCCAAATATTTATTTTTGATCCATTTCAGATAGTTCAGGGGTATTTTTGATCCTTTTCCTAATTCCGTTAGAGGGAGGGGTATTTTTGAGCCAAGTATTTAACGAAGGGGTATTTTTGAGCCAAAAATCTAACGAGGGACATTTTTGAGCTATTTCAGATAGTTCAAGGATATTTCTGAGCCTTTTCCGTTTTTAAAATTTATGTACAAAATTAATTAATTTTTTCATTTACTACAAACATCTCAATTATGTGGAGATATAATGGCACATAATAGAGGAAACAATTCTCTATTTTAAGACATAATAAAAATAAAATAATCAAAATATTTTCTTAAGAAAGACGTATAAAAGAAAAATATGATAGATCATTTGAGACTAATATATATCCTCTATTCGTGTTAAAATGACGAGGGGTTAATAAGAATTGAAAACAAGTTTTAATGGGCCCTGCAACGCGCGATTCGAATAAGTCGGGGCTTCAATGCGGACATCGAACACCGGATGAAAAATAAAAAAAATAAAAGAAAACAAGTTCCAATATTAAGATTGTAGTCAAAAGTTGTCTGACAAGGAAGTCCTTTTCATCTAATGAGTAAGCAATAATAATAATGTCTGGAAAAAAAGGTTAACGGTATGATTAAACATATATTGTTGATGGTAGAAAATAATTCACTAGGTTTACTACATTGTTATCAAAGGCTTATAGTTAAGTGACACCAATAAAAATCGTCTAGCTAGTGAGTGTTCAGAATTTTTATTGTGATCCTTGCCTTTTTACCCTTCTCAAATATAATAGAGATTCTTTCTTTTTTTTTTTTTCTTTTTTTTTTGAAAAAAGACAAGATTTACATTTGAATATACAGGGAGAATACTCACAAAAATACATGAAGTTTGACCGAATTACCAGTTGAGTGTACTGAACTTTGCGGGGGTCCTATTACCCCAGACTTTTTTTTTCGTATTTTAATGGCATATATCTGCCACTTAGCCCATTGCGTGTTAGTCACGCTCATTGAGCGCGTGAAAACTTTAAAAAACGTTATAAAATCTTTTTTTTTTTGTCAAACAACCCCTAAATTTTCTAATTTTTTATTTATTTTTTCATTCTTTCTCTTCTCTCTTCTTTATTTCTTCTCTTCAACAATGGTAGCTCCATTGTTGAATTGAAATTGAACACAATTTCATCACACACATACACATCCAAATGGGTCATATTCAACACATCCAATTCAATTATATCAATTTGATTCAATTTCAACACATACATCAAATGGGTCATCTTCAATTCCATCAAAATGACAAAATTTAACCCACCATTGCCACCACCAACCAACCACCATTGTTCAGCCATCAACTAAGGGGAAAAATCGAAAAAGAAAATCCACCAAGAGAGGGGAAAAAATTGTTCGTCGTAACTAGAAACAAATTTGAATAATTCTGGAAGAAAGTTTTCAATTTGAAACTTTGAATAATTTCAAATTCAAATTCAATTTCATACTTGAATTTGAATTCAATTTCCAGTTTACAATTTTCAGTTTCATTGCGTTCAATGTGCCACATGTTGTGTTCAATAGTCGAAAATTAAAATTTGAATTTCCAGTTTTTTGGGCTTGGAATTTGAAATTGACTCAATGAAATCATTTGGAATTTGATTTGTAGGAGGAATTTGAGTTGTGAAATATTTAATATGGTTGTAATGGTGAAAAATGTTGAAAAGTGATAAAATAGAGAAGAAACGGCGCGTGTACGACACTTCCTACCGTAAAAACTGGTTATAACATTTTGGGGGTAATTAATTCCACCTTAAAAAAGTTTGGGGGAGGGGGGGGGGGAATTAATTCCACTTAAAAAGTATAGGTGGATAATAGGACCCCGCAAAGTTCAATATGCTCAATTGGTTATCTGGTCAAACTTCAGGTATTTTTGTGAGTATTCAAGTTTGGGGGGAGGGGGGGGGGATTAATTCCACTTAAAAAGTATAGGTGGATAATAGGACCCCGCAAAGTTCAATATGCTCAATTGGTTATCTGGTCAAACTTCAGGTATTTTTGTGAGTATTCTCCCGGATATATACGTGCACATTTATATTTTTTTTTTTTTTTTTAGACATCTCAACTAAGGATGTGGCCAATTGAACGCCTAACCTTTTGATTTGTCTTGAAACCTCTAGTCATTATATTAACATCTATAAATTTGCTTTTCATTTGTCCTATGAAAGCAACCATTTTGATTCCCAATCTGATAAACAAAAAAGTTGATTTAATACATTATGTTTATAATAATAATATATATAAAGATAGCATAAATTCACCCCTCTTTTTAGTTTTGTGTCTATAGATAGTCCAAAATCGTTATGAGTGTAGATGATAATATATAAATATATACCAAAAACATATTCATCACACAGATAAAATATCAGTCGACAAGGTGTTATCTGCAAAAGAATATTCATACTTAATTTGTTAAAACCAGAATATAATGCTGTTGTGAACTTAAATCTCAAAGTTTCTATAACGGAACGGACAAGGCAATGCAGAGACATGGGTGGTGGGGCATATAGTTCCCACAGCTTAAGTACTACAGAAATGAAAAGCCATATAGGAATCTTCTTGGTGGCATGCAATTTTTATTTTATTTTTTAAGGAAAAAATGTTTCTTAATTAAAATGAAATGACTTCTTTGATTGAAAAAAAAAAGCAAGTTCTCTAAATGACATGCATTCAACTTCGCCCATCCTCCACCTAATCCTATATATATATATATAGTATTTCCTTAATTAGATTACGTATAAATTTTTTTTGGGATAATATTTTAAGCTTATGTACCAAACATTAGAAAATAAGCGAGATAATCGTTGCAAGAAAACATTTTCCTTTTTACCAAAAATTAAGTAAACACAATTTAATGATCAAGAGTTTAAGCTTCTTTTAAAATCTTAGTTTGTTGATAGTTTGTCCTAATTAAGGTCAACATAATTGGGTCAAGGTATCCAAACAGAACCAATCTAATTACATTAATTTATGTTTAGGTAGCTGCTACTGTTTTTTTCTTTTAGAGGAATATATGGGACCTCCTAGCTAGGCTACTGTTTTTTTTGTTTTTGTCTATACATATAGCTTGTGTCCAAAACTCTTTAACATACATGGCCTTATAAAGCAAAGCAGATCTCTTCTTCTTCAACTTATCACTTGGCTTATCCTTATCATAGTAGAAAGAAGGAAGACAAGCGGAGAGGGAGTTCATATATAGCAAATATAATAAAGTTTTATTAGTCATGTCTAGCAGGAGAAGATCAAATAATTCAAGATTCACTCAAGATGAGATTAATGATCTTGTCTTGAAATTGCAATCTCTCTTGCCAAATTCCTCTTCAAGGTGCACCTCCAGGGTACGTACGTCCAATATAATATATGATGCTATTTTCTAGTAGTATTTTTTACATTTTCATTTCTCCTGACTATATAGACGGATTCAGAATTTGAAGTTTATGGGCTTCTTCACCAAATTCTAGATAATATCTGATAATGAATATTTAGTAAATGTTTTAATACATATACAAAGTTTGAACAAAAGCTACTGAATTCGCAAACCCGTCTGCGAGGATCTGCCTTTGGTGGCCTCTATTGCCATCATAATAGTAGACATTATATATTGTGTAGCTAGGATCGATGTCATTACTTTTTCTTACTTGAATTAAGACACGTTAATTTTGTGAAGTAAGCCATTAATTGAAATGTGATTATTAATTAATTAAGTCACTAAGAATAATGTACGAAGATATGGTAATTAATGTGCAAAAACATTTTATGAAATACTACGTTGGAAGGCTGTTGGGTTGTCCTACACTTGTTAAGGAACAGATTGTTGTCTCATAAGATGACCTTAGATAATTCTCATTTCATGAAGCTAGCTTTTGAGTTTGAGTTAAATCTAACTGTCCATTTTATTCACATGGTATAATTAAGAATTAAATCCCTCCTATTCTAAGCTTATTCAATGTCGAGTCCACGTGTCATACTCTTCGCTCTCCAGATGTCTAGCTTAGCTTGATGCATGCGAAAAAGACGGATTACATTGTACGTCTTACATTGATTAAGAAAATATAATAGCGAAGTTGTTTATCTCCTAAACAATTTTACCACATGACTAAATCTTTAATCATTACTACCAAATAGTGTCTCATGATTTAATCATTATGTAGTACTTAGTTAGTACACTTACTTAATTATAAACCAGGAATGTTTTTTCCTTCTCCTTAATTAATTAACTTTTGATAACTTATTAATTAATACAGGCATCATCATCATCAAAGATACTGGAAGAGACGTGTAATTACATCAGAAAGCTGCACAGTGAAGTGGATGATCTCAGTGAGAAGCTCTCCCAAATTCTGGATTCTGTGGACACCAATACTGTTGATCTTGTAGACACTTTATTAACTCTTCTTCAACAGTAAAGATTAAATAAAAAGAAACAGAAAAAACCCATGGATGTAGGCATCTCTGAGTGGTTGTTAAGTGTTTTTAATTAATATAGATTATTTTATTTCTACTTAATTCGTGCTAAACTAGGTTGCATTCTACCTAGAGTTTTATGTAATAATGTCTCAGTTACTATAGTATATCTTATTATATATGTCTTGTATAATTAATACGTAGATAATATAGTACAAGTACATTATGTTTAATTGGTGTATTTGGTTTGTGTCGGTAATTCTAATGTGAAGGCATCTGATAGTTTGGTCCCACTGAGGAACTTTGGAAAAAAAAATGGATTTTATGGTGATGATCCAATGATTGGACATGAAGAGCCAAGGACCCATGATAAAGGGGAAAGGACTAGCCAAGGGTCAAGGTGTTACTCTAAGAGAGACAACACATGATTAGAAATTATAAATGGACAGGGTCAAAAATATCTCTGAATTCTTCAAAATGGATTAAAAATATTCTTCGCTTATTTTTTAGCTCATAAATATCTTTCTGTTTATTTTTTTTGGGCTAAAAAATATCCATCCGTTAATTTTTTGACTCAAAATTACCCCTTCATTAATTTTTTGGCTCAAAAATACTCTTCTCATAACGGAATACAACCAAACACACCACGTAGATAAAAAAAAAGGTCACTTAATCAGTCCACGTCAGCATACACGTGAAAAATCACTCCATTTAATCCACCTAAAAATCAACCCATTTTATTTTATTTAAAAATTCAATCCGATCCATATTCAAAAAATCCGAACCAAGAGGCAAAATTCAATTCTTTAATTTGTTTCCTCATATCATCCCTTTCACCGCCTTATATTTTATTATTTTACATTTTCAAAGCTACGAGACTCACTAGAGAAATTCTTGACCTTATCAACTTGTGGTTGTCCTACATTGCCACTAAACTTTCATTCTTCAAATTTCAGTTTCGTCTCTGAATTACCATTCCTCTCACTACAATCAGGTTCCTCATTAGACAAATTCAGATAGGATATCCAGTAGCAATCTGAGCTCATGAAAATCGGGTCAACTATTTGAGGATCCAATTGTTTAGGATCGACCCTATTAAAATTCGATTCTTTCGGATTAACAATTTAAGGACCTAATTGTTTCCTTATCTTTCACCTTGATCAATCCAAAATATTTGATCCCATCACATGAAAATAAGCAATCAAATTCTTCAATACTTTTCCTCTTAGGCCGGATTTTTTCCCAATATGAGTGGGGTTGGGTCTTTAAATAAAAAAATGGGTTGATGGTTAGATAGATTAAATGGAGCGATTTTTTATTTGTGTATGTTGACATTGACTGATCAAGTGATTTTTTTTATTCGCGTGGCATATTTGGTGGCATTCCGTTAGAGAGAAGGGTATTTTTATGCCTAAAACATAATGGAGGAGTATTTTTGAGTCAAAAAATCAAATAGAAGGACATTTTTGAGCCAAAAAATAAATAAAGGATATTTTTGATCCATTTCAAATAGTTCTAGGGTATTTTTGACCCTTTTCCGAATTATAAATTCTAAGTAGAATTTAAAAGACCTTTTTGCCACTAAACTTATCTTTAGTTAAAAGATGTGGCAAATGAATGAAATTTTTTCACTCTTCATCGAATTTCAGGTTTAAATTTTACAAATAAAAATAATTTCTACTAAAAAACAATTTTTTTTAAATGAGCCTACTCATCGTGAATCTAGTTAATTAAGTTGTGGTATATAATGTGGTTATAAAAGAAGTGCAATTAACTTTTCTCGTTCTATACTTTGGTCGTTCGAAATTCAGCAACAAATTAAAGGGAACTAAAATATAAGATAAACATGACGGTGACGAAGTTGAAATGTTACATAGCTACACCCTCTTATAATAACTTTCACCCCAACCCAAAGAAATAGACAAATTAGAAGGAAAAAATGGGAATCATATTCTTACCAGCTTAGAACTAATCTTTTGGGAACAAAAGATCGAAGGGGAGTAATTGGTGTAATGTAATGGTGTTAGGTTTTTAAGAGGTGTGAATGAGAAATGAACAGACATCAAAGAAAAGGGTGCATGTTAAAAATACCTGAATGATTGTGATCTTTTCGATGGGTTGTAACTTTTCCGATAAATTATGACTTTTTAGATAGGTTGTGATTTTTTCAAGCACCTCTTCATTGATCATAAATTGAGAGGACTAACTTCATTTTTTAATTAATCAAAAGTTTTTGAACTTCATCGGCGTATTTTCTTACAAACAAATATTGAATCTTTCAGTGATTAGTTGCTGAATTTAAGTTCGACGAAGTTATTGACGTTTGAGGTACCGCTATACACAAATAATAGTTATTATCCTGGAAGGAAGTAATCCATAATCTTGAGTATAGTGATGGGATTAAATTCGTTAAGGACGCACAAAAAAATTGTAGACTCTAATATTTAATAAATTCATTACTTTTTTATTTTTTCAGTTTTTTTACTTTTCTAATTTATTATTATTAAGTATGGAACACAGGTAGATAACAAGTGCAACAGCTAAAAAGGGGTCTAACAAACGATTTTATTAGGATCAGCCTACTAGTTTGCCTACAATACCAAATATGGAGAATTCAGTCTGATAATTAGTGATCAGCAAAGAATTATTTATTGCTTTATCATAAAATGGCAAATACTCTTGGGGCCTATCGTAACATGTGGAAAGGACTGACCAGTGAAGATTTTGACCCCAAAAAAGTGAAAACAGAATAAATCTAAATCTAATTGGTCTACACATGCTCTTTCTCTGTCTGTTTGTCTGGTAAATAGTAGCACAAGTGAGATACTTTTAGGATCATTTGGTAGAATGTATAAGAATAATACAAAATATGTTGTGTTAGTAATACTTGTATAAGTAATGCTTGAGTTAGCTATGTTTGTATTAGTTATGCTTGTATTTTTCTTATGTACTATTTAGTTTGATGTATTAAAAATAACATAAATTAAATAATTTCTAAAAAAATAAAATTACAAAAACATCTTTCATATATTTGGAAAGGATGTGAAATTTTTTTTGAGGGATAATAATGTCTTTAATCTTGTTAATGCATGTATTGGATTCATTGCATTGCTAATACCATGGATTTTGAGGTATTAGTAATACACAACTCAATACACAATAGAGTGTATAACTAATGCATTGCTATACATATGGTGCAAAAGTATACCAAACAAGGTATTAGCAATACACATTAAACCAATGCATGCATTAATTTTCCGATACACTCTACCAAACGACCCCTTAGTATAGTAGCACTAAAAAAGTTTTATATGTCTTCAATTCAATTTATACTTAATCATGATAAATTACACTAATTTAGTGTAAATACCAAGAGTAGCACTGTCCTAACCAAAGCAACTACCCTTTTCTTTCGGGGAAAAGGACATGGGTTGACCATTTAAAAAAAAAATGGCCACAATTTGAAAGGTGGACAACTGTAGTCAGTCGGCTATTTTTAATTCCCTTTTTTAGCCATTTGGCCCAATTGGGCACATGCAGTCTCTATACTCAATTGATACACTTTTATACCAAATTGATACACTTTTATACTATATTGATACAGTTTTTAAAAAAGAGAAAGAAAATTCTATGCAAGCACAGGCAGTTCCTATACCCAATAAACTCTTTTATACCACATTAATACACTTTTATACTACATTAATACACTTTTATACTACATTGATACACTTTTATACTACATTGATACACTTTGATACCGCGTTGATACACTTTTATACTAGATTGATACACTTTTATATCACGTTGATACAATATATATACCATATAAATACACCTTTTATAGAGAAAATTTGTGCAAGCATGTACAGCAATTCGTTATTCGTGAATTTGTTAACTTCACCTAAAATTTTGTGAAAATTTGTGCAAGCATATACAAAATTTATTAAACCTTGTACCCTCACTGTCCAAACATTCCTTAATTTTTTTTCCTCTACAATTCACAAATACAAAACTACACTCATTGGAGCTCCGACAAAATCTGAACGGAGAAGAAGAAAAAGGATAAACAATAAACAATAAAAATGAGTATAGTAGATGCAAAACTTCCTCAATTTTTAGACATTGGTATCAGCTCTTCATTGAGCTCAACCTATCAAGAAGGTAAATCTTAGGTGAAATTAACATCTAAAATCGAGTAGCTTTAGTAAAGTGTGAGAGATTTAACACTTATCTTGGTTTCAGGAGGATAGATTTGTAGGCCGAGGAGTTCAAGAAGTTTTTACTTGATTTGATTTCATGCTCGAGATGAAATCAATCAAAACTCATATGGACCTTATAGATTTTGTGCTCAGTTGAAATGAAGTGAATGTGTGTCTTGTTCCAGGTCATGTTTAGATCTACACCATGAGTTGATGGAGGAGATTGAATTAAAGACGGTGGTGATGAAGAGTTTTTCGATTTTCCTTTTCTTTTATTTTGTTTTTCAATAGGTAGCTTCTATATTTTAATTCCTGTTGAAATGGAGAAAAGCAGGGAGAAGAAGATGAAATGATAGACGGAAGTGATTATTTAATGGGTATTTAATTATTAATATTATTTTTATGATATTATTTTAATTTTAAATGTCATTTTTGTTCCTTTCCCTTTCTTTTTTTCCTTTTCAAAACCCTTACTAAACTACACGGTGTGATGTTTGCAACAATCATTAATCGATCCATATCGAATGGCACCACTTGCCAAATTCCTGTGAAGCCGTTCAAATTGGACGGTCCAACATAAATTCTACAAGTCCGGCCAGAAGGTAAAACTTTTAGAGCAAGAACTTTAAACCTCAATATTTTTTACTTTATTTTTTCATTCAGTGTTTAATATTTATATTAAAATTAATTTAAATTCTGCCACACAAGGTCGATTGAAGAAAAAAGTTCTTTCTAGCAAGAGTTTTTTTTTTTAATTCAGAAATTTAAACTCATGACTTCTAATTAAGGATATTGATTATTTTTTTTTCCACCAGATTTCAAGCATTGCAACAAGTATACTGAAAAATCAACAAATAATTTTTAATATCAAGTTATCAACATGTTAAATCAGATTCTATTATCTAAGGCTAAGATCAATAATGTCTTAAATTAATTTATAAGAAGATTATTAACAACTTTATATCACAACCCCCCGAACCCCCGGTTAAAAGTTGGCTTTAGGCCAGCGATCTTGTTGAGCCACCCATTCACAATCTCTACTGAACAAGTCAAAATCTTGGAAGCCATACCAGTGATTGAATGACTTATACGACTACTGATACCATTCTCATAAATGGAGATTTATTCTTAGCAATAGTTGTCGTTGTAAGGAGTGTTTTGTGAAGTCGGTCTAACAACGAAGAGAACTTGTTCCTAAGAAGCTACTACTTTAGTTCTCGAGTTGCTCAGTTGATTTATACAACTATTTAGTTAATCAGTCAACATATTTCTTCATTAGCGGCATTCACAAGTACTCCTTTATTCTTAATAAAAAAATTCTAGTTCGAGAAATGAAATCACCTTTGGTAGAGATTATTCTATTCTCAAAATGGGACCTCCCACAAATCCATATAAGTCGGACCCTAAAACAGATACTAGACACCGAGTTAGAAATAAAAAACAACACGTATGGTAAATAGTTACATTTCCCTGTGTTTGGTATAAAAGATCTTTACAATGTCTATATATAAATTTTAAGCAATTTTGAGGCGAAATTTCTCCATCTCTCTCCCATTTTATACTAGGATATTTGATTGGATATGGAGTTTTAAATGAAAAATTAAATGTAAGTATTAGTTATAGTAAAAGAAAATCTTGCATCAAAACAGTTTGATGAATTTAAAAGTTACAAGAATAAGCCTATATGTGCAAGCCAAGTCAGCATTAATAGAAGATATAAAGCCACCTTACTTTATTAAGGAGAGCTTTAGCAAGAGAAATTCACGAATTGAAAGAAATAGCGTGTGATTTTCAGTTTGGGGCGTGTAGGATCATTGTTAGCCTATATGTGCAAGCCAAGTCAGCATTAATAGAAGATATAAAGGCAAAACAAAATCTAGATCCATGGTTGTGCCAAATTAGAGATGAAAGTGTTGACAACAAGAATAAAGATTTTGTCATGGATTCTCATTTGTGTACCAGATGAAGATGGGTGAGATCACAATCCTTACTAAAAGAAGCACATGGCTCCAAATACTCAGTTCATCCTGAATCCACAGAGATGTACCAGGACCTGCGTCAGTTGTATTGGTGGGAGGGTATGAAGAAAGATGATGCGAATCATGTTAATCGATATTTGACCTGCCAACAAGTAAAGGTTGAGCATCAAAGATGCGTAGGATTAATGTAAGAACTTCGGATACCAGAATGGAAGTGGGAACAAATCCCCGTGGATCAGTGGCAGAGCGAGGATTTTCACTAAGAGGGTTCAAAAATAACATGCGAACAAACCGAAGGGGATTCAACATCTACTATATACACATAAAAAATAACTTTAACCATGTATAAATAGTATAATTTTCCACCAAAGGGGCTCAGAACCCCCTCATCAAATGGTAGCTCCGCCCCTACCGCGGACTTCATAACTGGACTACCACAGATTCTTACAGACTGTTAGGATGGTGGTTTCCCATGGTATGGTTAGTAGCAATACCATGTTTGTTTTGATTGTTTCTCAAAATATATGGTATGGTATGATTTAATTCCATGATTAAGGTACCATGAAAACCCTCAATTTTTTGAACCATCAATTTGGTGGTATCCCATGTTACCTAATTTATTTTTTCAATATAATTATGCGCTTACTAAATCTTTTATAATCCTATTTTACCCTTCTTCCAATTATGTTGCTTCTTCTTGTTAGAACCTCTTCGACAACCTTGAACTTCAATTTCTGTATCTAATATGAATTTCATCGCTAACGATGGTTACAGTTTAGTTACGTACCAATGAATGTTTCTGTTGAATCTTTCTCATCTCTGTTGTGAATGTAAGTGTGCAATCATGGTTCAAATGTATCCACAATTTTCCTGTTGAACGGTATCTGCCTGAGAATGACAGGGCTTGATGATTGGTTTTGGTAGTCTTTCTTTGTCAATTGCTTAATGTTCATCTTTGTAACTGCATTCTTCATGAAGTCTACGTAACAATTTATTGATATTTACTTTTATGATGCAAGTTGAGATTCTATATAAAGCCACTCTTTATCGATTACTGCTATGCTCATCGATCTATTGTTTGTTCTCTTTGTGTTCTTAACTCTGTTGGCCTGATGGGCATCTTAAAAATCGATTATGATAAATTTAATTTATTAGCAATTATTGATAAAGTTAATATTGATAATATTTAAGGATATTTTAGTGAACTTATCAGTTACGATACAGTGTCATACCATCAAACCAAATAATAGAACTGTTATTAAATAAAAGTGAACGATACAGTCTATCCAAACATTGTATTATACTATACTGTACCGTACCATAGCATATCATACAGTACCGTACATTATGAAACCATGCATGTCAAATCACCATCCAAACACACTGTTAAGGGTCATGATTCTATATGGATAATTGTAGATCAATTGACGAAGTCAGCACACTCCCTACTGGTCAAAACAACCTATAATGGTGTAGCTATGCCTAAATTTATACGGATGAAATTGTCAGGCTTCATGGAGTTCTAGTTTCTATTATATCAGAGAGGGGATCTGAATTTATCTCGCATGTTTGGAAACCATTCCAAGGAGTGTTGGAAACACGGGTGAACTTGAGTACTGTATTTTACCCATAAATTGACGGGCAGTCAGAGGGAAGCATACAAACATTGGAAAATGTGTTGAGATCTTGTATCCTTGATTTTATTGGTATCTAGGACAAATACCTACCCTTGACGGAGTTTGCTTACAATAACAGCTTCTAAGCAAGCATACAGATAGCATCTTATGAAGCATTATACGAAAGACGGTGTTGATATGATTTGAGATTGGTGAAACAAGGGTACGTATTGGAGACCGTGTCTTCTTACGAGTATCACTAATGAAAGGTGTCTTGAGAATTGTCAAGAAGAAAAAATTAAATCTGAGGTACATTGGGTTGTATGAGACACTCGATAGAATTGGGGTCGTTGCTTATCATTTCGCACTTCCACCAGAGTTATCGTCTGTACATTTCAATATTTCATGTATCCATTGATGGAAAAATAAGAAGAAATGTTGTGAAAATTTGTTGTGTATATCTGATAATTATCTGTACAAGAATTTATAATACAAAAATAAAAGTAGGAACCAATCCTATGCATACATTTATCCTATTTCTATTGGCTACCTAATAACAAACTATACAAAAATGTGCAAAGATAAATACTTGAACTTATCCTAAATCCCCTAAGTGTGTGTGCTTTACATCGTGTGAATATGTGCAGAAGTCATGGCATATAACAACTCCTATTTACAAAGGTAATAAATGAACGGTTGTGATTTAATCCATCATAATATAAATGGACGGTGATGATGAATAAGGATATAAGTGTCTAATTCTTCTTACAAAGTCCATATATCTCCTGTGTCATTTTCATTTCATTTTCATTCTTTGGATTTGATATCTTGCTCACCAATACCCCTCCTCAAGTTGGAGGGTGGTGAAGCAATTCCCAACTTGCCTAAAATCAAAGTGTGAACCGGACCAGAAAGAGGCTTGGTGAACACATCGGCAATTTTGGATTCCGATGGAACATAGCTCAGAGAAATAAGTCCAGCGAGGTATTGTTAACGCACGAAATGACAATCAAGTTCAACGTGCTTAGTACGCTAGTGAAATACTGGGTTTTTGGCAATATGTATGGCAGTTTGGCTGTAGGAATGGAGAGGTACCGACAATGAAGGTGGGACTGAGAAGTCATCGAGAAGTCGAACCATCCAAGTTATTTCAGCCACGACCCGACACATTGAGCGATACTCAGCTTCCGCAGAGGATAGAGACACCAAAGATTGCTTTTTTGATTTCCATGAAATCGGAGATCCATCCATAGTTATGAAGAACCCACTGATTGAGCGACGTGAATCAACACATCGTCCCCAATCAGAGTCACAAAATGTGATTAAATTGAAAGTAGAGGAAGAAGAAAGAAAAAGCCCTAATCTTGGATTGAGCAAAAGATAACGAAGACACCGGAAAGCTGCTTCAAGATGGGGTTGTCGCGGTACTTGCATAAATTGACTCAGGTGTTGCACAGCGAAAGAAAGGTCGGGTCGGGTATTTTTAAGAAAATTAAGTTTGCCTAAAAGCTGTCTATAAACCGTGGGATTTGATAAAAGAGTACCAGTATTGAGTTGAAGCTTGGAAGCTGGATCGAGGGGAGAAGAAATTGGTTTCAAATCGAGACAATCAAACTCGGACAACAAATCTAAGGTGAACCTTTTTTGACTTAAAATGATACCTTGAGGTTCTCGGATAATTTCCATGCCTAAAAAATAATGAGCTTTTCCTAGATCTTTTATCTGAAATTCTGAATGAAGAAAAAATTTGAGTGTGTTAATTTCGATTGGGTCATCACCTGTTAATAGAATATCATCCACGTAAACTACTAGGATAGATATACAACCTTCTGATTTCTTGAAGAAAAGGGAATACTCATTTAGAGAATAGGAATAACCTTTGAAATTGAGGGCTGCAATGAATTTAGCATACCACTGCCTTGAAGCCTGTCGAAGCCCGTATAGGGATTTCTTTAATTTGTATACATGAACAGGACTAGGAGGCTGCATACCATTCGAAAATTTCATGTATACCTCTTCCTACAAATCACCGTGCAGGAAGGCATTATCCACATCTAATTGAGAAATTTTCCAATTTTTCTTGGCTGCCACTGTTAATAAACATCTGATTGTAGTCATTTTCACAACAGGTGAATAAGTTTCAGTGAAATCTATGCCTTCTTTTTGTATGTCTCCTCTCACGACTAATCTAGCTTTGAATCATTCAACTGACCCATCTTGATAATATTTGACTCTATAAACCCATTTTGAAGGCAAAGCCTTCTTGACTTTTGGTAACACCACAATATCCCAAGTCTTGTAGGCTTCCAAGGCTTCAAATTCCTTGGCCATTGCCTCCTGCCAACCTGGGTGCAAAGTGGCTTAGGAATATGTGGTTGGCTCGTGAATGTAGGAAGTGGAGTTTAAAAAAGATTGATTAGAAGAAGAAAGAGTTGAAAATGGTAAAATGGTAGGAGAAACTGGTGAAGCAAAACAACTAGGAGTAAGATCTGTTAAAATTACAAAATTGCAAACATAATCATCCAAATACTTAGGCACATGAGTCACCCTAATTGATCTTCTAGGAGATGTTTCAGAACTTCTCTTAGGCACAGGGGAAGGTGTAGATTCAGGATGCATTGAATCAGAAGAACAATCAGATTTTCTAAGTAAATGAGAAGAAGAGGAAACGGGAGAGTGATGTGAGGGAGAAGAAAAAGATTGTGGAGATGAAGGTGATGTCGGATCACTATCTGATAAACCGGAAGGATCTGTAGGAGTTGAATGAGGAATAGGAAATATAGGAATCTAATTATTAATGGAGGAAAAAGGAAAAATATTCTCATGAAAAATTACATCCCTAGAAATGAAAATTTTCATAGTCTCAAGATTAAGTAATTTGTATCCCTTTTTTCCAAAAGGATAACCTAAAAAAACACATTTGATTGATCTCGAATCTAGTTTTGATCTATGTAATGAAAGAGAAGACGCGTAGCACAAACATCCAAAGACCCTTAAATTTGAATAAGAAGGTCCATGTCCAAACAAAAGCTCATATGGAGTTTTCATTTTAAGAAGCTTGGAAGGGAATCTATTAATCAGAAAAGTAGCCGTTAAGAGACATTCTCCCCAAAATTTGACAGGCAGATTAGATTGAAATAAAAGAGCATTACAGGTTTCAAGCAAATGTCTGTGTTTTCTCTCCACCACTCCATTTTGTTGAGGAGAGAAAACACAAGAAGTCTGGTGAATAATTTCCTGGGAAGCTAAAAATTGAGAAGTTTCATGACTGCTTCCTAATTTCAATGTATTATCAGATCTAATAACTTTCACCTTTGTATTGAATTGTCTTTCGATCATAGCTAAAAAATATTTTAAAATAGTGAAAGCATTTGACTTTGTGCTCAGGAGAAAGGTCCATGTTCCTCTACTATAATCATCTACTATGGTGAGAAAGTACTTAAATCCATCGTGAGTGTATGACTTATAAGGACCCCAAGTGTCCACATGAATTAGATCAAAAACGTGTTTAGTAGAAATAGTACTGGATGGAAAAGATAACTTAGCTTGTTGGGCTTTAGCACAAACATCACAAGGAGGTATAATAGAAGACATACGATTAGAAAAAGTGGCAGAAATAATTTTCATATTAGAAAATGGCATATGCCCCAATCTATTATGCCAAGTGCTTACATTAATAGAAACAGAACCTAAGAACAAAGCTGAATCAGAAACTAGTGCTCCAGTAGCACTTTTATTACAGACAAAATGAGTAAATTTATTTCCTAAGCTAAAGGCGGCAACTCTAGATTTAATGAAGTTAGGATTGGTTGAGCTTAAAAGATAGAGACCTTTGCTGACTTTACCAAGAACCATTGTCCTCTTCATTGAAGGGGCTTGCAAAGTAGCACCAAAAATAGAGAAGATTAGGACAGAATTGAATTCGAGACATAGATTGTACACAGATAAGAGATTGTAATGAAAACTAGGTACAAACAGGACATTTTGAAGGGTAAAACCAGGTAATACATTTACAGAACCTGATTGAAATACTAGAACCTTAAGAGAATTAGGCAGGGTAACAGATATTGGCTTAGGAAGCATTTTGATATTAAATAATAGACTTAAATCAGATGTCATGTGTTCTGATGCACCTGAATCTAAAATCCAAGTAACTGAGTTTAAAGAGACACTATTATATGATTTTGAAGATAAGGATTTTGAAATACCGGCACAATTGGCAGTGGCATTGTCCTCGGTCACTTGATCAACCTGTGAACCAACTTTAACATTTTGAAGAAGCTGGTATAAGCTGTGAAACTGATCTTGGGTCATTCGTTTGTCACCGTTGTGAACTGGTTGTGTGACTGTATCTTCTATGGGAAAAGTTGCATTACTCTTTGGTCCATCAATAAATCTTTTTGACTTAGTAAATTTGAAATCGGCAGGGAAACCAATTAACCTGTAACAATTCTCTATTGTGTGATTTTGTTTCTTGCAATAGGTGCAAAATTGAGATCCTTTGTTTCCCTCTGAAACTACTTTTTTTTCTGAGTTGTATTTTGATTTCCATAGGACTGTTTACCGACATAGAAAGTTGCTTGCCCCGGATGGTGTGAAACATGTACCTCTCTTTGTTTCTCATCTCTAATAAGCAAAGAGTAGGCATAGTTTACAGAGGGCAAAGGGGAAAGCATAAGTAAGTTACTCTTTGGTCCAGCATAGCTGTCATTCAGTCCCACAAGGAACTGAATGAGTCTCCCATCTTGTTGAGACTTGAAAAAATTTTCTTTTCCACCGCAGGAGCAATCACAAGTGCAATGTTGATAAACATTTAAGTTGTCTAGTTCATCCCAAAGCCTTTTGAGCTTAGTGTAGTAAGCAACAATATCCAGACCGCCTTGAGCTAATTCACTAATTTGCTTTGCAGTTGGAAAAGTTGAGGTCCATTGCATTGGCCAAATCTCTCATCGAGTTCATTCCAGATATCCCTTGCAGTCTTGGAGTAAAGAACACTTTCACGATCTCTTTAGATAGCGAGTTTAAGATCCAAGAGATCACCATGTCATTGCACCTAGTCCAAGCCTTGAACGATTCTGAAGCAGAATTAGGTTGGACAATGATGCCATCGATGAATCCTATTTTTTTTTTAGCAGACAATGCGATGAGGATTCCCCTGCGCCAACCTCCATAACCTTTTCCATCAAAAATAAAGTTCACCAAGATCATGCCAGGGGAGTCAGAAGGATGAAGGTAAAAAGAATGCGTGGAATAAAAAATTCCAGTGCTTGATCCAGATTGAACAGTAGGAGCGATGATAGGTGGATTTTCAGGAGAATATTCTGTGGTTTCTATCGTGGAATTCACCATGATTGAAGTATAGGACAGTTGAACAAATATTAAAAGAAAAGAGAAAAGCAATGTTGAAGCAGATCGCAGTCTTAAATCTCTGATACCCTGATGGAAAAATAAGAAGAAATATTGTAAAAATTTGTTGTGTATATCTGATAATTATCTGTACAAGAATTTATAATACAAAAATAAAAGTAGGAACCAATCCTATGCATACATTTATCCTATTTCTATTGGCTACCTAATAACAAACTATACAAAAATGTGCAAAGATAAATACTTGAACTTATCCTAAATCCCCTAAGTGTGTGTGCTTTACATCGTGTGAATATGTGCAGATGTCATGGCATATAACAACTCTTATTTACAAAGGTAATAAATGAACGGTTGTGATTTAATCCATCATAATATAAATGGACGGTGATGATGAATAAGGATATAAGTGTTTAATTCTTCTTACAAAGTCCATATATCTCCTGTGTCATCTTCATTTCATTTTCATTCTTTGGATTTGATATCTTGCTCTCCAACATACTGTGGAAATAAATATATACCAAACCCTTCACATGTGCTTAAAGCGTCAAATATTCAGTTAGACGAAAATCTAACTTATGTCAAGGAACCAGTATACATTATGAATAAACAAATAAGAAAGTTGTCTTCCAAAGAGATTGCGACAGTGAAAAGAGCATTGAAAATCATTTTAATGAGAAGACGGCATGAGAAGATGAGAAGCCATGCGAGTAAGGTGTCCTCACTTATTCATGTCCACGAGTATAGATTCCTAAATTTTCAAAAAAAAAGGAGAGATTGTTATGACTTAAAGATTTGGGCCTGACCCATTTAGAATGGACAATTAATTAATTAACCCAATCCACTAAGCTATTTCATCCTTAAGAGATATGAAAAATTACACAAAATAAGTTAAGCCTACATGTATCTAATGCATGTATCTACTGTGATACAAGTTAATCACATTAGATACATGTATCAACAGTATGTATCTAATGTAATTAACTTGTATCATCAGAGGTCAAATGTTGGAATTTTAGGAAATTTTGAAAGATGTTGGGATTTTTAGTAATTAATGATAAACATGTCGGTATATATGTAAAATTTACAAATTATAAATCTTTAAGAGATCTTATTATCCAAAATTCCTTACCTTTTAAATAATTACCTAAAATTTTGGATTTGATAGTTTACTCTTGATACATATGAACAAAATCTCCATCCTACTTTTGCTCCATAATTAACGCATGCAATTCATTTTTTTTTTCCAAAAATTTCATCCCTTAAAATGTCTCCCAAATTATCATCAATTGAAACAACTTTCATCTCTATTACTGCAACTTCTTAACCAATTTTATTGACTTTTTTCTTATATCTTTTTATCAACTATTCTTTTATCAATTTTGAATTTTTTTCAACTTTTAAGTCAATATTCATTAAGGGAAAAGGGAGAAATTGAACAATTCGTTGTTAGATTTTTTATGAGAATGATAAAATGGCGATGGTGGTGAGGAGGAACAACATTGTGGGTTGGATAGTCAAGGTGGCGGTGATGATGCGGACGAATGATGAAGGGGGTGATGGTGGTCGATTATATGTATCAATCATAAGTATCAAGACATATACATATGTATCAAATAAATGTATTTAACACATATATAGATACATATCAAGAACTTGTGTATCCTTTTCATAATTTTAAGGATGATGCATATATTTTTTGGTTTGGATATTTTTCAATTGATACATATGATATTTTATTTAATTCCATGATATATTTTATACGTGCACCATTGATACATTTTATTCCGTGAGAAACGACATGTGTAACACTGATATAATAGTATAAAAAATATGTATTGGTGTTGTTAATCAGTTATAAAAAATATATACATTATCAATATGAAACATTTGTTGTTGGAATACTAGTGATACATTTGCAGATACTTTGTGTTAGTAATTCTTATTTTTTATTTATTTATAATTGTTTGATACATTTAACATATGTAAACTATTTAGTTTTGTGCGAGAATGAATTTTTAATAGGTATTGAGTAATTTTTATCAAATGTATAATTATGATACATTTGAAACCAGATGAATTTATACCAGGATTTGCGCTAAATTTTACTTCCTGTAATAATTGAAATTTAATTACTTACTTATTTAACTAATCACTCAATTATAAATGTAACACAATGCATATGTATCAAGGTTAAAGATATGTATCACAAATATAAAAAATTGAGCTATTATGTAATTAAATAAAGTTATGAGAAAAAATATTAAAACTCATTAAAAATTCAAGATATATGTAAGCTACCCGAAGAGATAACCCACTTGACTCACCTCCTTAACAATTAATCAATAGAATTTAAAAGAAAAGAAGGCGGTTCAACAAACAATAAAACAAGCCATTGGCTTCAAATTAAGCTGTCCAACAACAGTGATTTTTTTTTTTTTAAAAAGAGAATGAATAGAGAGACAGAGAAGCTGCGATAGAAACAAGAATAAAGCAGAAGAGAAGTGATTATTTACTGCCTTCAAAATCTTTAATATCTGATGAAGGATAAGACCCAACCCCTGAACCTATTCTCAACAATTCAATAGTAAGTATGTTGGCGTTACTTAGTTGCTTAGCTTAGATAAATGTGTGGTGTAAATACATTGTTGTTCTTGTATGTGTATATAATTGGGTCACTTTATTTCATTCTTTTGGGCTAGTAATAGAGAAATAGGCCAATTTATATTTTTCGAGTTGTTTGGCTCACTCTTGAATATAAAGGATCAATTAGATCCTTCTAGACACGGAATATAATATTCAATTTCAAGTTAAGACATTCATTTTCTCTCTCTAAAGCTTCCATGGCAGAGCTTGGTTATTGATCTATCTTATGATAAATACTATACATTGACATGGTATAGAGAGATCTGTGACCTTTGGTTGATTCTCCACCTTCCGATGGTACCCTTGTGGTATTTCACGGTACTCTTTCTCGATCGACAACAGATTTCCATTTCATCGGAGTTTGATCTCCTGCGCATAATTTTTTGCCGTGGTTGTTTCGTATTGTATTTTCATTGTTATACCAAGGTTTTTACTGTTTTCAGTTGTAAAAACGGGGGGTAATTTTTCTTGTTCTCGCTCATCTCTGTGACATTTTTCTTTGCTGTGTTGAAATCGACAGTGTTCTCTGAATTTTTTGTCGTTTTTCGCTCTCATGGTGAACATAAGTAGTTCTTTGGGTGCTTCGACCCCCGTTCCCATTGATTATTCATCCCACTATATCTCTCCTCCGCTGATGTGCCTGGAATATCCACATCGGTGGGTTAAAGGGTCCTTGGTCTCCTTATATGATCTTGGGCAATCCTCCCCTCATGAGCTAGCTTTGAGGTTGAGGTAGGCCCAAGGTCCATTTTTTTATCATGGTATCAGAGACAGGTTCACCCAGTTCATTGTTTTTTATGTTGGGCCCTCCGTCTTATATTATCCACACTCCAGATGTCCAGCCCTGGGCGTGCGGAGGGGTGTTGGAGTCCCACATCGGTGGGTTAAAGGGTCCTTGATCTCCTTATATGGTCTTAGGAAATCCTCCTCTCATAAGCTAGCTTTTGAGGTTGAGTTAGGCCCAAGATCCACAACTCTTATCTTGTTTCACCTAAACCTTAAAGTGGCTATCCCAATAAATCTTATACTCCTCGAATCACCTTTGATCAAGATATATCTTTCTTGTTTTGTAAATATTGCAAAAGGAGTGGACATGTCATTGAAAAGTGTCATAAGCTGTTTGGGTATCCTGCTGATTTCAAGCCTTCCACTCTTAATTTTAAGGGTAAGCGAGTGGCTGCTTCTACTGAGATTCAAGAGTCTTCTGGGCCGAACACTTCTTCTGTTGCTCATTCCCCTGACAGTCCTAATGATCTCTCATTTGTTGGGTTATCCAAGGAGCAGCATAGCCAAGTTGTAAGTCTACTACAGAGTTTCAAGATTTCAAATCAACTTTCTAGTCTTATGGTTTCTACTGGTTTTGCTGGTATGCATTTTTCACCTGTTCCTATAGAGTCTATGGTTTCTTCTGGTGCTTGCATGATTAGTAAGGTAGATAGGTGTATTTGGATTATTGACTCTGGTGCTACTGATCATATGACCTCAAATAAGGGCTTATTATTCAATATTCAGCCTTTAGTAATACCTTACCTGGTTTCCCTTCCTAATGGTTACAAAGTGAAGGTGACTTGCACGGGCTCTATTCATTTTCTCTCTTTCACCCTTCATCATGTCCTTTATATACCTAGTTTCCAATATAATCTTGTGTCTGTTTCAAAGCTCATTACTCAATTAAATTATTTTGTACTCTTTACCAAACTCTCTTGTTTTATTCAGGCTCCTTCAATGAAGAGGCCGGTGGAGCGTGGTAGATTGGAGCATGACCTTTACAAATTGATACAGTCTTCAGTACCTCATAGTCCAGATCCTGCTTCTGCTGATCCTGATTCTATTGTTGCCCGTATTTCTTCTAGTTTTCTGCTAATTATTCTCCTGACATTTTAATTCCCTCTATTGTTTACTATTTTAGTGATTCCAATCTACTACATAATGAAGAAGTTTTATGGCATAACCGTTTGGGTCACATGCCTTTGCAAGAATGAAAAAAATTGCTTCTATTCCATGTAAATTTTCTTCTAAACAGTCTTTTTCTTGTACCATTTTTCCTTTAGCTAGGCAATCCAGACTTCCCTTTCCTAATAGTTCTATCAAAACATCTCATCCTTTCCAACTCATTCATATAGACACTTGGGGTCCTTACAATACCCCTACATATTCTAACTGTAAGTATTTCCTTACCATAGTCGATGATTACACTAGGGCCACTTGGACTCACTTTTAGGGTCCAAAAGCAATGCTTTTCCTTTGGTCAAATATTTCATTGCCATGGTTCCCAATTTAATGCCTTTGTTCTTACTGTTAGAAGTGATAATGCCCTGGAACTTGGTTCAAGCAATTCTGCTTCTCAATTCTTTTTTAAGAATGGTATCATTTATCAAACTTCATGTCCTCATACTCCACAGCAAAATGGTGTCTTAGAAAGAAAACATAGACACCTCCTTGAGACTTCAAAGGCTTTATTGTTCCAATCAAAATTACTTTTAAGATTTTAGGGTGATTGTGTCTTGACTGCCACCTATCTCATTAATCGATTTCCCTTTTTTCTGCTGAATAATAAAACTCTTTTTAAATTTCTACATGGTCATATGCCTTCTTATTCTCACTTAAAGTCTTTCGGTTGTCTATGTTTTCCCACTATTCCTAAGTGTCACAGGGATAAATTTCAGCCTCGGGTTGATCCTTGTGTATATATTGGTTGTCCCTTGACCAAAAAAGGTTACAAACTCTATAACCTCAAGACTCACCTCACCATTATAGCTAGAGATGTAGTATTCCATGAATTTTCTTTCCCATTTCATGACCTTACATCCTTCAATCCTCCCTCTTCATCTCCTATCACTTATCCTCCATTTAAACCTCATTTTACCTCTTCATCTCCACCTGTTTCCACTATTTCTCCTTCTGTTGCAACTTCTACCCCTCCCAGAAGATCCACCAGATCATACACTACCTCGGCCCATCTTCAGCAGTTTGTATGTGATCTTTCCCCTTCTATTTGTAGCTCTAGTCTATCTTCCACGTGCCCTACTCACTTTCTTAACAATGCTACACCTGAACCACAATCCTACAAGCAGGCTGCTTACATCCCTGCTTGGCAGGATGCCATGACTAAGGAATTTGAAGCCCTTCAGGCCAACAACATATGGTCCATTATCCCGTTACCTCCGGGAAAGAAATCCATCGGTTGTAAGTGGGTTTATAAGGTAAAATATAAGGTCGATGGTTCTGTTGAGCATTTTAAAGCTCGTTTGGTTGTTAGAGGTGACACCCAAGTGGAAGGGGTTGATTTTAATGAAACCTTCTCACCTGTCATCAAGTTTTATACTGTTAAATGCCTTATTGCTATGACTGTAAAAAAAAGTTGGCCTTTGTTCCAACTCGATGTCAACAATGCATTTTTGCATGGTGATTTGGGGGAGAAAGTATATATGAGACTCCCACCTGGTCTGACTGTTGACTGTCCAATTGGCTCTTCCCCTTTGGTTTGTCATTTTCAAAAGTCTTTTTATGGGCTTCGACAAGCCTCTCGACAGTGGTATGCTAAACTTTCACATACACTTTATTCCAGGGGTTATGCTCACTCCCTTAATGATCATTCTTTATTCATTAAGAAGTCTACCTCTTATATTGTGCTTATTGCGATTTACGTTGATGATATAATTTTGTTTGGTGATGATCTTGATGAAATTTCTGCGCTTAAGTATTTTCTTGACTCTCAATTTTGCATAAAAAATCTGGGCATTTTGAGTTATTTCTTGGGAATTGAGGTTCACTATTCTGATAATGGTTTGCTTCTTCATCAGAAGAAGTTCATTACTGATCTACTACTGAGTTTCATTGTGATGTGGTTTCTCCAGTTGCTTGTCCTCTTAATTTGTCTATTAAATTGAAGGCAGACATGGGTACCCCATTACCCAATCCCGAGGCTTATCGCAGTTTAGTGGGGAAGCTTAATTTTCTCACTCATACGAGGCCTGACTTATTGTTTGCAGTTCAGCATATAAGTCAGTTTCTTCAAACACCTTCAGATTGTCATATGCAGGCTGCATTACATTTGTTACGCTATTTGAAAGGGACTTCTACTTTGGGTGTATTTTTCTCTAATTCCCTTGATTTTTCTATTACTGCATTTTGTGACAGTGACTGGGCAGCATGCCCCGACACTCATCGCTCTGTTACTGGATTTTGTGTTCTCATGGGTGGTTCTTTGCTCACCTGGAAGGTTAAGAAACAACTTGTTGTATCTCTTTCTTCTGTCGAGGCCGAGTATAGGTCCATTAGCAAAGTTGTGGCCGAATTGGTATGGTTGTTGTGTTTGCTTGTTGATTTGGGCATCACTTTTTCAGTTCCTGTTCCAGTATTTTGTGACAACCAAACTGCTATTCACATAGCTCGGAACTCTGTATTTCATGGGCGGACTAAGCATATCGAAGTGGACTGTCACTTTATTCGCACAAAGTTGTCTGATGGATTGATTACCTTGCGACATGTTCCCTCAGGTTCTCAGCTTGCTGATATATTCACCAAGCCGCTCACTGGACTCGTTCATCATCCTCTCTTGTTCAAGTTGAGTATTCGAGGCCCTTCCAACTTCCGGGGGGTGTTGGCGTTACTTAGTTGCTTAGCTTAGTTAGATTGGTGTTGTAAATACATTGTTGTTCTTGTATGTATATATAATGGAAAAATTACACAAATCTCATATTTAAGACACTATATTACATAATATCCCTTAATATTTTAAAAATTACATAAAATTCCTATTTGCATATTTACTCATGAGTCTTGATAAATATGATATAACTTGCATACCCTATTTTCTCTCCTCTTTTCACGCCATCTCTCTCTTCCTTTTACGCATCATCCCTTCCCCCCCCCCCCCCACACACAAATTACTCCCCTAAAATCTCTCTTATTTTTAATAGATTTTGAGTAAACTTCATTCTCCAATATTTCAACTGACTTCAACCGTAATCATTCATCCTTTAATTTCAAAAGTTGACAACTTCTTCAAAGAGGTTTGCTTTTGGTTTATGCTTTAAATCCTTTTGTGTTAATTTGTTTTATCTTCCATGGCTAATGAAGATTCACCCTCATTCAGCTTGGGTATTTCACAAATTGAAACACAAAAAGTTGTTCATGATAGTAATCAAGTCCTGAATTTTACTTCGGGCAATTTTGATTACACCAAATTAGGTTTTAGTGAAAATCGATCAAAGCAGCGGAATGATCTTGAAAAATCGAAGATTTTAAGAGAAACTTTTGCTGCAAAAAATCAAGTTTCTGACATGCAAATGGAAAATCAAGATAAAATTGAACAAATCCCTAAATCCCCGTCGGAGCAGGTATTATTTTCGCAACTAATTCGTAAATGGTGATTCATATAAGTGGTTCTTTTAACTAGTGATTCATATGAGTGATTCATATAATAACAGATTAACTGGTTACTTGGTGATTCATATTTTTTTTTGGTGATTCATACGGGTGATTCATATAGGTGAATTAATAAAATGATATTTTAATTGGTGATACATATATTGTGTTGGTGATTCATAGATAGTGATTCATTTGACTGATTCTTTTAACTGGTGATTCATATGGGTGATTCATATAATTGCATATTAACAGATTAAGTGGTGATTCATATTTTTTTGGTGTTTCATACGGGTGATTCATATGTGTGAAACACTACAATGATATTTTAATTTGTGATACATATATGGTACTGGTGATTCATAAATGGTGATTCATATAACTGGTTCTTTTAACAGGTGATTCATATGGGTGATTCATTTATTTGCAGATTAACTAGTTAATTGGTTATTCATATTTTTTTGGTGATTCATATGGGTGTTACAGCAAGGTGATCTAAACAGTTGCTAAATTTGTTTCTTTTTTCGACATTGATATCATGCATCGAGGAACCAAATAGTTGCTAAATTTGTTCCTTCTTTTCGACATTGATATCATGCATCGAGGAACCAGCAAGGTGATCTACGTTGCTACCACAAACGCGAGAGACTTGAGGAACACATTGTCATCCCTTACTGATAACGATGATGCTAGGGTAATAGGAAAGTTGATTGCAGAGCGATCAAAAGAAGTTGATGTCTACGCCATTGCATATGAACCCGGGAAGAATGAGCGAATAGAGGGAAGACTTGGGATTATTCTTGATACGATTTACAAACATGGAATCATATTTGTTTGAAATTTCACCTTGTGTACTCTTGACTTGCTACCAGCTACTTTAGATATTTTCAGGATCAGTAATTCCCAACTATTAGAACCCATACGCCTTCCTCTGTATTGGAGCTTGTCTTTGTAGCATAGGATAGCGTTATATTTTGCCAAAAGATTATTCTGTTACTGTAGTAGTGGTGAGAACTATTTCAGTACCATGTTTAAATTTGCAGTCCTCTTTGGAGAAAATATAAGGCTCTAACAAGATCAAAATAGGACATTGCTGTTAAATTTGTTCAAATGAGAATGATGCACCAGCAACTAGCCATATAATAAACATTATTACTGAGTTTAAAGATTTGTTCATGTAGAAAGCTAAAAGAACAACAATTGTATTTTTCTCCTGATACCAAACTTTTGCTTTCCAACATCAAAACAATCCTTTCAAAATCAAATTAAAATGCAACTGTTCTCAAGAAAACATATTCAAACCAAATGCATCTATTTGTTCTCCCATATCAAGGAAACATGTATTAGTTTTTCTAGTGTGTGTGCATTTCTGTCAATACTTACCACTACACGTCAAGGCTCGATTTGTAGCTAGTTCACAAAAGATCCAAATATGTGTGTGTGTGAGAGAGAGAGAGGGGGAGAGAGAAACTCTTGTAATCTTATTTATCAAAATTTAGTCTCGACTATGATAAAAAATACAGTGGCAATAATCCAATAATACAACATGTGTTTCCTTCAAAAGAACAAAAAATTGAAAGAGAAAATAAAAATGAAAAATTCTTCAAGTAGATTTCTATAAAAGTAGAATCTATAAAGATACATCATTTTGCTAAAGACACATAGCAAGCACCAACATGCAAACAATACTGGTATATCTGGACTCCTGGAGAGAAAGGAATGACAAAAGAAAAGGTTAGTTAACGGTGAGATCAATTAAGAGAAGAATAAACATATCACGCGTCAAAGCAAGCCCAAGTTTAGAATTCTCCATTACCATTACACTTAATCGTGCCGCCTCTCTATAAATGAATTCTCAGGCAAAAACCTGTAACATACAAGAAAAATTTGTATACATTTCCAAGAAAATAGAAGTAAAGTATATGCAGAAACAAAATTTAATTATTTTGACAAACAAATAAAGATGGGGCATAGTGAAAAGACAGAATATATGCCCATACCAATCAACGGGGAATATATTTAGCCATGTAAATACATTTACTTTAGGGCCTATGCTTTCTAGGAGTTTCTTAGCTCTAGTAGGAGACTTTTATGACAACACAAAGTTAGAGAGCTTCTAGAACTCTTAAAGTTTTGGTTTAATATGGTTAATGAGGATTCATATAGACGATCCCAACTTATTTAGGACTGAGGCCTAATTGTTGTTTATACAAATAAACTCAAGACCGGCTCATTACATGAGCTAAAATCAGTAGCCAACCATAGTGAATCATCTATATACTCCATTATTAAGGAGACAATTCTCCTGGATAAGGCAAAGTTAGGATCAAATCTAACCATACATATCATGATAAATTAAATAATGCTCCATGGACTCGACATATATACAGAAATTGTTAAAACTCTTGTAAGGCAAGAATCACAAAAAGTTGGCAGTTATCCCTAGCATCACTTTAAATAAGAACACAGGATTCTCACATCAAAGTATTAATTTATTGATCTCATAATGTAGAAGAGATCTAACTCGCATAAGGCCTAACATTTGAATCACCAATATGAATATCCAATTACATGAATAACCAGTTATATGAATCACCATTTATATGAATATCCACTTACAAAAATAATAAGTTATTTGTACCACTTATATGAATCACTAGTTAGATGAATCACTTGTTATTTGCATCAACAGTTACATAAATCACCAATATGAATCACTATTTATATGAATCACCAACTATATGTATCACTAATTACATGAATCATTAGTTACATAAATCAACAATATCAATCACCAACTATATGAATCACTAATTACATGAATCATCAGTTACATTAATCACCAACATAAAAAAATCAGTTATATGAATAACCTACTATATTAATCAACAATTAACTAATATACAAAACATTTCTCTTTCAATTGTAAACAGAATATATCAAGTTATAAGCATCATCAATATGAATTACCATTTATATGAAACACCAGTTATATGCATCACCAATATGAATCACCAGTTATATGCATCACCAATATGAATCACCACTTATACGAATATGTTATATGAATCACTAGTTATTTGAAACACCATTTATATGCATCACCAATTATATTAATCACAAGTTATATGAATCACCGGATATATGAATTACCAACTAATCATACTTACATAAATTCCTAAATCTTTGTGCATTGTATGCAGAACTAGATTTCAAGTGGAGGCATATTTGTGTAGATGTATCAAAGTGATACATATGAGTTCCAGATGTATCACTATGATACATCTGTTATTAGTGATACATCTGTTATCAGATAGTTAAAAAAAGTCTGCAAATCAACTTACCATCATATGCATGACTTTGCCTCGTTCAAAATCTGAAGAAAAAGTTTCACAACCATATCATTATGAATCTCCAACGCTGATAAATTGCCTTAAACAACGTATTTGGCATGAATTCTTTTCAGAGAAATGTCAATTTTTAATTGAATTGATATGGCGTCCATTAAATCGTGGTACACCTTTTTTTCATGAATTAAAATACCGTCGACCCGATAGTTATCGTACCTTATTTTTGAAACTCATTCCCCGGAATGACGCAACAACACCGTCACGAGTTCCATTGAAGATTACCAGAAATTTTAGAAGGAAGATCGATTTTTTCCCCAAAATTCAAAAAATTTGATCTTGTAATCTGGTATGGTTCAAAATATTGGTTTGCTTCAACTTTGAGCTCTTGTTGAATGGAATTGCGTTTTTAACACTTGTAACTGTTTTGCCGTGATTTGCGTTGTTGAAATCAGAAAAAATCCATTACTTCCTTAAATAAAGATCTGATTTGTTTCATATGTATCACCTTTTTATATGTATCACCGCTTAACATATGTATCACCATTTCAAAAATCTGGAATAAGACGTAATAAGTAAAATAATCGAAATTTTATGTAATATCACTTAAAGATTCAGAAATTTATGTAAGTTACTCATATATAATTGGGTCACTTTATTTCATTCTTTTGGGCTAGTAGTAGAGCAATAGCCCAATTTATATTTTTCGGGTTGTTTGGCCCACTCTTGAATGTAAAGGATCACTTAGATCCTTCTAGACACAGAATATAATATTCAGTTCCAAGTTAAGACATTCATTTTCTCTCTCTAAAGCTTCTATGTCAGAGTTTGGTTATTGGTCTATCTTGTTATAAATGCTATACATTGACAAAGTATTTAATTTCTTATTCACCTGATAGTTCTTCTTTGATCTCTAGGTAATAATAGAAGTAGTAATTGAGTTTGAAAATGGAAGAACTTTAGTTTCTTAAGACGATTCTAGCATTGAAACAAGAAATTGGTAGTAATCCCTATGGCTAAATAAGTACCATTAGTTAGATACGAATGTAGACAATCACACCAACTAATGATAGGTTCTATACGCAAACTGGACACCTAGCCATCTAATACTCTTGAGAAGTTATAGTATGAAAACTGTAACTTATGACATTAAATTAGTAGCGGAAGAATAGGAATTGGGAGTTTCAATTTTGTCACAAGAACAAGTTAAGAGTTCGTGAGTTTTAGGGATAATTAACATCTAAACATTATATTGTTGTAGTTATTGGAAGCAAGGTTGGAGATATTCAACGAAAGTGCAGTGAGTGATAGCTCTTCTATAGTTGATTTTTAATTATAACATGTTTTAAAATTTGTTTTTCTTGCATTGAATTTATTATCTAGAAATTAATTTACTTGCATATGGACACGTGATACTATGATCAAATATTTGAGAATGATTACTTGAATCTATGCTATTTATGAGTAATTATATACTGATTGAATTTGAAATATACACAAGAAAAATATGATACTATATATTGTAGTATAAGGAACTATTTAGGAAGGTAACTTTGCCAGTTCGTCCGCTATCTAATGCCGTAATCGTTAGACTTGGTGCACCTTATAGGAAAAATAATGTGGTACAAAAACTCTCTAGAAGGGAACCTAGCTGACGGGAGAGTCAAATGACTATGGTAAATCCGTAGTGTCAGAATATATATATATACTCGAACTGGTATTAAATCCTCCTAATATAAATGATCATGAAATTGTTTAAACGACTTGAATTGTTTTCATACATGGTTTGCCAACTTGATTGAAACAAGCTATTTTAATGATTTATAAATTGCATGATTTCTTTTATATGGGACAATGATTTATAAATTGCATGATTTCTTTTATATGTTTGTCCCAGATAGCCGACGCTGGATCTAGTAAGCCCCGCACTTACCTCGAATGGGCTATCATTTTGTTAAAGTTGATGCAATTTGTATTAATAAAGGTATGACTTGAAACTTCAAAAGTTTTGTGGAAGTCACCGATTTCCAATTCAATTTTGAGAATATTTTAGACTTAATTTGCTAGTAGTGTAGCACGTACGTAGTGTTGATTGATTGAATGTTAATAGGTTTAAATATATGGATCGTTTCCGATACAAAGGAAACTTTGTCAAATTTTTAGCGTGAATTCGACCAGGCTTGCTTGGTAGGTCTAGGCTTATTGTGTGTCGGTCATGGCCTAGGTGGGTCGTGACACCACCTCTCTCATTTTATTCAATGATATTTGATTGGATACGGAATTTTAAATGATAAATTAAATTTAAGTATTAGTCATAATAAAATGAAATCATGCATCAAAACTCTAAATTCAACATTGTAGTTTGATAAATTTAAAAGTTTCAAAACAAGAATGAAATGGTGCTACTTGAAACATGTACACTCTTTAACTAAGAGGGGAAAGAAGTATGCACAAATTTAAGATACAAACAAATTAATAAAGGCACAAGGATACATATATAATTGTGGGCTATGAAAAAAAGTATTATTAGAAGTTGTGGACATGAAATGTTAACTCATTAATGCATAGTGATGCCAAATTTTTGAAGAAGACTAGGCATATTACTGAGAATTGCTAAGGTGTTACTCATGTACTCCTTAGCATTCTGCACCCGCGCTTTTACTTCTCCAAGCAACGGTGATCCCATTTCATCTAATCCTTCGAGACACGTGTCCTGATCAGTCATCGCTGCACTTATCCATGTCTGCATATCCTTCGCCTTCATCACCGTCAATGCACTCTCACCGGGACCGACATTCATCAACGCCGCCGACTCGTTGAGCTGACTCAGCGCGTCGTCGAACAAGCTGATACAGTCCTTCAACGCCGACACCGTTCCGGGATCGTTTAATTTGGAGATCAATGCCTTCGGTAAGGATGAAACGTTCGTTAATTCGCGAACAGTTGCTTGTACAGAGAGGTGTAGGTACTTTTCCGGGTCGGGTTTCGGGTCGGTGAGGTTTTTGATGGAAGATATGGAGTTAAAGCATGACTCGGGATGTTCAGTTACTGCACAGACGATTCTGAGTGAATCGGCTGATGTGGATGGTGATGGCCTGTGCTGTTGGTTGGATTTGGGCGGCGCGGGGGAATACGCGTGGACGAGTGCGGAGACGAGTATAGTTAGGAGGAGGGTGAGAGAGAGGATGATCGTGAGGCGACGCTTGTGGACGGCGGCGGCGGCAGCGGCTTCGGCGGCAGTTGGGAAAGGAGGAGGAGGAGGATATTCAGAAGGTTTAACTTTGCCATAGCCTTTAACTAAGTTGATGGATTCCATTGAAATGCAAATGTGGAAAGGGAATGGAAGAAGGAGGAGAATTTGGGGATGTTAAGTGCTAGCACGTTGTGCTCTATTTTATTTTAGGGAGTATTAAATTTGCCGACTAATTAAAAAAAGGCAATTTGGATATAATAATATATATTTTAGATATAAAATTTGAATTTGATATTTATTTGTTTCAAATTTTAGGATTGTCATATGAGATGGTAGTAAATGGTAATTGACAAAATTATTGAATTCGATCGAAAAAACATCAAATAATCCTTAAGATTATGAGCTCTTTAATATATAAACATGATGCAAAATTATAAATGATTAATGTCTTTCAAGAAAATGATTAATTGATCTTGGATTATACCAATCTAGCACATCTCAAAGGGTTCGCCATCTCAAGCTCTCTTTTTTCGTACGTATCTTTCCGTTTTTCTTGATTAATTTTTCTGACCTGTTTTTGTCGGATTGATTCATTGATCGTTGTTAAAATAAAAAAATTACAATCTTCAAATTCTATTTTTATATAGAAATTTTTTCTTATATCTTTCAAAGTATAATTAGAAAATTTGTTGTGGGTTGAAATTAGCTTGAACCATATGAAAAAAGATAATTTTATTTTGTAATTTGACAACTCCCTTTATTTTAACAACAAAAAGTAAATATTGTTTTTACTTAAATAACTTGGGATCAAACTAATTATTTTTTGAAATACATTACAGATAATTTTCACCATCTTTATACATTAAGACCTAAACCAACCCAAAGTCCATACCATACATTAAAAATAATTTTGATCATTTTCTTTAAAATTGATAAACTTACAGTCTCTTCACTTTTATTATTTGTCTTACTTTATTTTTAAATTTATTTAAAAAGTATACCTCTTTCTTTTTTTAATAACTCTCTAATTCTAATTTTGCACGTAACATATATTTAAGACTACAAGCATTCTACCTACATATGCGAATTTAACCGGTACTTAATTTTTTTTAGCCCGTATGTGTTTACCTTCCATAAACAACTTGAAATTTAGTTCGAGTGTTTACAAATGAATCAACAACATAAGTACCCATATATCATTCTATTCATAAACTTTAGAGATCTCAAAGAGCATCAAACCAAATACAACAACAAAATTGAACAATCACATATATTAATCACCAAGCACGTACAAGCATACAAACCAAAAGCATCCAGTAAATAAACTGCACACCAAAAATAGCCCAATCTGAGAAAAGTAAATCTACAATACTTCTCCCTGATCTTGGAAATGCATCAAAATAGAAAACACTGTTAATTGATGGATCAAGCATCTCTGAAATGTTGTTCATATTCTCCAGAATAGATAAGCAATTGTTCGCGTTTTCAGTTTCCAGTCCCTTTTCGTACGCCAACTGTCACGCCCCAAAATCCCATCGGGCCGGACTGGCACCAGAAGCCGAGAAGGCCCGGGAGAACCCGTTCAAATACCTGTACTTTCCCTTATATGTCACCAAAAATTTGGACAGCACTTCGTTGCATATAGAAGGATCTAATTACCTGTATCAGCACAACACGCACAAATATATATATATATATATATATATATATATATATATAATACTTGGCCGTCGGGGCCACCACTTATACAGATATAACATCACTATATAAACTTCCATGACTTTACCCTTCCTTATGTCTACAAAGCCTCTAGGATATACATGACATAACTAGGGTCGGGACAAACCCCCGCCCACACATAACTCCTGTACAATAGCAAAACATAAGGAACCGACTCGGAAAGCTACGAAGCAAACTGGAGCTCACCAACAATAGTTGTATGACCTGGCTCCTATCTATGCTGTGAATGAGCTGAGGTACCTGTGCCTGTAGCATGAAATGCAGGTCCCCGCGGGGGACGTCAGTACGAAATATGTACTGAGTATGTAAAGTTGTAGATAATGACATATGATATAGGAGCTCAATAGAAATCAGAAACAAGTGAATAAAGCGTAATATGAGTGGACCACACTTACTAGAACTTGTGACAACCTGTACATTGAATTTATTCAATCACTTTACCTTCGTTCTTAACATCTTTGTAATCATTAATGTACTGTATTGTGACCATTAGGCTGCCTCCAGTACATATCAACTGGGATCAACCCATGCTAGGCTTATGCCCCTGGGATACCACCCATAAACACATAAATAGGGATCGAACCATGCTAGGCTTATGCCCCTGGGATACCACCCAATAAGAGAGAACTTCCATCACTTAGTTCAATTAATCTTTGAGATTGTTATTTCGGTCGCCACCACATTTTTGATACTTTGAAACAATGATACATCAATAGGAACCAAGTAATAGACCTTCTATACAATAACGATGTAATAAAGACTCATTGGTACATCAATGAAGTGTTTTGGAGTCATCAATGCCATAACAATAAAGTAGGAACTTATTGGTATATCAACAATGTGTTTCAGAATCATCAATATCACAACAATGAAATAGGAGCCTTTTGGTATATCAATGAAACATTTTGACACTTTATAGGATGGAAACAACTTCGTTGGTAACGTAGAACAATACATGTTTTTGGACAACCTCGGAATCTTACTTGATGGAACATTGGTGTTTTCATGCCAAAGAACATTGTTAGAGTATGCTTTACATACCTCGTCGTAGATTCGGATACCAATTCAACACAACTTCCCGCCTTTACAAATCACTTATCTACAATGAAATGTTTGGCATCTAGTATTAGCAACCCAACACCACAATTCTCTTCCATAATTCCATACAATCAATAGTTGCATAGCATTCCAAAAACCAACTTGAACAATAGGTTTATGTGTGTGTATATATATATATATACATATATATATATATATATAATCATCATTTCAATACCACATCATCACACCAAATCCCTTCACAATTCAACATAATCCAACCATGCACAAGAATAATCCAACATCATTTCCAATCATCTTTCAACAACAATCAAATAACACACTTCTTATGCTTACATACATATATATACATATCCATATAAATAACACCAACATAATTTACATCATTACCATAAAATGGCCCTTTTGATTTCGAAGTCCTGTTGGCACAAATAAGGGGTGCTTCTCGAAGCCCTCGAGACGGTGAACACAACTACGGAATCAATTTGGATTTTCTACGGTTGAATCACAAGATAATTGGAGTTGAAATTTGGCTAGGGTATCTTATTCTTCAATAATGGATGATAAATCATGGATATGAGGCTAAGTATATGTATATAATGACCAATTTTCGTTCATGAGGTGATGGAAAATGACCATATTGCCCTTAAAATTTTAAGTAAATCCGAATCTGTCCATGGTGGACTGTTTTGACAAGCTAAAGTAGATCGACCATAACTCTTTGCTCCAATATCGGATTTGGGTGAATTTGGTATCGTTGGAAAGATAATTCAAAGGGCTTTCATTTCATATAAAGTAGGCCACCCAGTTCGTCCTGTACAAGAAGTTATGATCGTTTGAAGTTGACCCTAAAAATCTATTTTGAGAGGCTAAACTAAAACGAGTATAACTCCTTACTCAGATGTTGGATTTGGATGAAACCAATTGCATTGGAAAGAAGACTCAAAGATATTTCTTTTGATAGGTCGTAGCTCTCCCAGTTCATTATATTAAGGGAGTTATGATCGTTCAAAGTTGACCCAAAAAACTGGCAGGCCTCAGTAGTTTGTGTGTAGGAAATTTTCCTGCACATTTACTATTCACCATATCTCGACCACCGTTTTATAGTTTCGAATGTGCTCGATTATATCCGAAACTTATCTGTTTTTGGAAATCTTTATATCGTTGAAAAACTTATTCAATAACCTTCGTATGGAACCATCGACGGGCAAATTCCGGTATAAATAAAATAAAAATTTAATTCCATATAAATAAGACCAATACACGTACTTGAATACGCCAATACATGTACTTGAATACGGGGTGTTACACCAACCAATTCAGACATCCAGCAATTTTGAGCCTTTCATTATAGAGCCAGTCAATCATTTCAGCTCTCATAGTCATTATTGTTGTCGAGTTCTTCTCCTCGTCGATCGCCAAATAACTGTTCAGTTGACTCAGGGAGCTGCTGAAATACATGTAGTTGCACCGACTTGAAGTTGGCTGATACGATTTGAGTGTGCGTGTGATTTTTTGGAGCTCGTCGATTGCGGTATGAAGAGAGATGGAGAAGATTTGAGATGATGTGATTTTTGATGATCCAAATTTGTGGTTTCTGAATAGGTGATTAGACAGGTACTTGAAGCATGTTTCGTAGTATGCAGTTGGCATACAAATGGAATGGATTGCCTTTTCTGGATTATTGGCAGGTAATTCTGAGTCGTAATCTCGCTTAATCATCGTTAAGACAGAGATAATAGCTGCGATTATAACAATGAAAAAGATGATTAAAGTAATGAACATCTTTGACTGTGTTCTTCTTCTTGAGTTTGTTTGATCATTCGAATTAAGGGTAATTGATGTCTTTGAGATTTTGTTAGCAGAATCTGATTCCATGATAGAATTGGAATGGAATTGAAATTGAAATGTGAGTTTTTTTTTTTTTTTGGTAGATGAAAATAGTGTCAACGTTCAGAGAGACAAAAAGATAGTGCTAAATAGTGAGAGGCCCAAGACTGGGTCAATTCTTCCACCATGATTATTTTTTTCCAATGAGAGTGATTATTGATGAGTTGACTCTAGACTCTATGAGAGCCTTACAAGGGAGACCCACATTGTTTACCATGAAAGTAATGGACCATATTACAATTTAATTAAAAAGATAAATATGGTCACCTAGATAACAAAATTGTAATTTATTCCCTTTTGTAACAGGAACAACACTGTCTCATTTGCATTGAAATGACAAACAAACAGGTCTCACAAGAGCCTGTATAGTACTTTATTTATTTGCCTATATAAAACACTCGTGATTAATAAAATTAATATGAGGAAGTTATTCATTTATACTTTCTATTTTATTGTTTGCATTTTCTCCGAAAATCATAACAATTACTTGATTACATTATTGATTAGTTCACTATTGACTGTTTGAGAGCCAAGTATGTTTAAGGTGGATCCGCATTGTTTACCATGATAATATTTCTCAGAAGTATGCAGAACTTACCAAATTATATTTTATTCCTCTAATAGAAGAATATAGTATTATTTGCTCTAAAATTGCATCCAAACTTCTAGGGAAATTTTTGAAATAAGGCCTAATGAGCGTCTCACTTCGTAAAATTTCTGATAAAATTTTGATTCCATGATCTTGATTATCATTTGACTGGTTCATACAGCTAACCTTAATTCAAACCATAATTTCCCCAATACCCTAACCCCTCCCAACAACAAAATCACCTAATAATTGACACTTTCTGCCAGTAAGTTTGGTGGGGAAATTTTTAAGGCATAAACATGAATAAACACTCAAATGTGGTCTCAATGGGTGTAAGTGAACGCTCCAACTGGTGTCCATCACACACAGTTAGAGCTAGCTGGAGCATCTAGTTGCCAATTGAGACCAAAGTTAAGATCTCTAGACATACACTCTTAAAGTTGGAATGCCAAATTTGACTGTATGTTTATGATGGGCCGATTTGAAACTGCATCTGCAATTTGCTAATTTTCCAACCAAAAATGGTAAAGGGAAAAACAACAACATTGACAACTTTTGTAGCTCCAAAACACACACTAACTAGAAATGAAGATCAATATACACGTAACAACATACAAAAAAGAAAAATCAAGAGCAAATACCCAAAACAAAACAGCCAAACAGTTAACCCATATTCAAATTCCCAAACCAAAGATCCCATCGCCGATCCAATTCTGGGATAAAACAGGCCAAAAATCTCATCCACGTTTTGCAAAATTCCCTTGCTGTTCCTCAGGTTCTGCAGAGCTACAATGCTTTTCTCTCGTATTTCCACCCTAACATTCTCCGGAATCTCCTTCGATAAATCAACACACGTCTGTAGTTTACCCATCGCTTCACCAACCCACCGCTGTAAATCCCATACAACTTCATTAACCCCCCAAATTTTCTCATCTGGATCAACACCCAAACTCATTTCCGCTTCATTAATTTGCTTCAAAGAGAACTCAATCATTCCCTGACAATTCCTCAACACTCTTCGGGTTCACATGTACTCCTGACATTGCATTTTTAAGCGAAGCAGCGACGTTCTCCAGCTCGATTCGTGAAGCGTAAAGCGAAAAAATGAAGATCTTGAACGGGCTAATTTTATCCAAAGACGGAGTTTGGGCATAGTAAAATGAAGCGATGGAGTCGAAACATGAGTATGAATCTTCGCTAATGAGATCACAGACGGACGTAATAGCGGCAATTGGGTTGAATGAAAGTGATTTGGATTCTGTTTCTTGTTTAAGTATTATTGATGAATAGATAATTGATGCAATTATGAGAGTGAAGAGAGTTAAGAGAGAGGAATGTCATATAATTAAAAAATACTAAAATGTAGATGGTAATGTGGCATAGTTACATGTTTTTTTTTTTATCTAGGTGGCATTATTGGTGGAATTTCGTTAAAGGGAGGGGTATTTTTGAGCCAAATATTTAACAGAGGGATATTTTTGAGTCATTTCAGATAGTTCAAGGGTATTTTTGATCCTTTTCCGAATTCCGTTAGAGGGGGAGATATTTTTGAGCAAAATATTTAACGGAGGGATATTTTTGAGCCAAAAATCTAACGAGGAACATTTTTAAGCTATTTCAAATAGTTCAGGAGTATTTTTTAACCTTTTCCGTTATTAAAAAGCAAAAGTAGGTATGTAAGAAGCACTTTGTTGCGCTGTAACAATTAGTAATAAATAAAAAAAAATGCAACTTCAATACCACTACTGCGGCGAAAAGTATCAAAGGAAATTGAGGTCAGTAGGTTGATATTTGTCTAGAAGAAAAGGTTTCAACTGCAATAAGCTAAGACTAAATCTGCTAAACAAGATACCGCAGCAGAGGAAATCTTGAGCAGCTGTAATCTGATGACATTTCTTGTTAACGAATGCATATAAAACACAAACATGCACATGCGCGAACATACACATTATATCTAAGCTTTTCGACAAAATAGTGTCTGGTAACATCTCTTGTTACAGGCATAAAAATACACAAATGCTCACAACGGATATGCACCACACACAACACATTATATTTGGAGTGTTGCAAGAAATATCTCTCTGTACATGCATAAAAACATACACGTGTGGGTACATGTTCACAAAATGCATATGCATGCCATGCGAACACATACTACTTTGAAAATTATCGACGAAACAATGTCTGATGATATTTCTTGACAATACATGCATAACAACATAGGCATGCGCGCACATATACATATATATTATACTGAAAATTTTCAACGAAATGGGACATCACTTGTTCTTGCATGCAGAAAAACAATAGAGTTAATACATAAAAATGACCCTAAACTTGACATCAAATTATAACTTTGACCTTAAACTTTGATAGTGCACAAATAAGACCTTTAACTATTCAAAACCTGAATAAATAACGAGGAAAGGTAATCCAATCACACGGTGACACATCGTTAAAAGGGATGACTTGGAGGGAGGTCATATTTGTGCAGTTTTGAATAGTTAAAGGTCATATTTGTGCACTGTCAAAGTTTTGCTTTTTGTGTTAAAAAAAACGTCGTTATTATTATTATTATTATTATTATTTATTATTATTATTATTTCTATAGTTGCAACACCTAACCTTTTTTTTTAATTAAAAAATCGAACCCGCGCAATAGGCCAAAGGAAGCGCCCAAGAAGAGCAAATAACACCACTGGCTATCTAAGTGTCTTGTTTCATGTGGTTCAACATTAATATACGTACATAAATATAGATTTTCTACCTTATATATAACGTAATTTTTTACCGAGGGGGTTCAGGTGAACCCCATGGCAACTACGTAGGTTCGCCACTGCATTAATTTAATAATATTTTAATAACATTAATTTAATAACATTGTAATAACGTTAATTTAATATACTACTACTACTATCCTTAATAACGTTAATTTAACAACGTTTTATTAAAACTATAATTTTTTTATTATAAGTATAGTTTCATCTTTAATTTAATATTTAAATAAATTATATTTAGATATATTATATAACTTAAATTCCCCTCTGCTTTATAATATATACTAGTTTAGTATACGTGCGTTGCACGTGTATTCAATGCTAAATAGGAAAATTGCATGAATAAAAAATATAAAAATAAATAAATATTTCTGAACTTTCAAAATTTTAAATAAATATATTGATGTTTTACTCTTGTCAATCATAATTCTTTCTATCTCTTTCTATTTTTAAATGGTAAGAAAATCAATAGAACATATAACTTTAAAATTTTGTATCTACAAAAACTTGAGTGTTTTGACTCTTTGTTGTTTTTTCCTCCGTCGATTTTCTATAGTTAATGCTTTATTCACCGGTCTTAAGTTACTAAGTTAAATGTTACAAAAAAGATGTGAATTGTTATAAATGTACCATATATAGTGAATGTCTATTTTATCATATGTATGAATACCTACTTTACCATATATTATGTATGTCTATTTAGAAAAAAGTTACAAACCCCAAGGTCAGTTTTTTCCTATAAATAAAGGGGATTTTCCTCATTGTAATTGATCCCTCAAAAAAAGAAATAAAAATCACTTTCTCTATTCTCTCTACTCTTCTTCTTTATTCTTTATTAATTCATAATTATTAATTCATAACACGTTATCAGTACGAGACTCTGCCAAATAAGGTGAGATTAGAAATATAAAGATAATTTTAAGGTTAGTAATTTCTTATATTATTTGGATACTGCGGTAAGAAGTAAATTTGTTGCAAATTGTTTTTTTTTTGTTATTGGTGTTCTCGTGTCACGGGCAGCAACTGAGGTCTTAAAAATATGAATTGTATCACATGGCCACTTTGTGATTGACTAGAAATTATAAAAGGAAAAATATATTATCCCACACAATGATTTTGATAATGATGCCTGCAGTAAGTAAAAGGAAATTTTTTCTTATATCTTTCAAAGTATAATTAGAAAATTTGTTGTGGGTTGAAATTAGCTTGAACCATATGAAAAAAGATAATTTTATTTTGTAATTTGACAACTCCCTTTATTTTAACAACAAAAAGTAAATATTGTTTTTACTTAAATAACTTGGGATCAAACTAATTATTTTTTGAAATACATTACAGATAATTTTCACCATCTTTATACATTAAGACCTAAACCAACCCAAAGTCCATACCATATATTAAAAATAATTTTGATCATTTTCTTTAAAATTGATAAACTTACAGTCTCTTCGTTTTTATTATTTGTCTTACTTTCTTTTTAAATTTATTTAAAAAGTATACCTCTTTCTTTTTTTTAATAACTCTCTAATTCTAATTTTTCACGTAACATATATTTAAGACTACAAGCATTTTACCTACATATGCGAATTTAACCAGTAAATAATATTTTAGCTCCATGTTATCTTCTTTAAATAACTTCAAATTTACTTTTGAGTGTTTACAAATGAATCAACAACATAAGTACCCATATATCATTTTATTCATAAACTTTAGAGATCTCAAAGAGCATCAAACCAAATACACCAACAAAATTGAACAATCACATATTTATCACCAAACTCGTACAAGCATACGAACCAAAAGCAGCAAGAAAATAAACTGCACACCAAAAATACATAGTATACCCACGAAACCCCGATCCGAGAAAAGTAAATATACAATACTGCTCCCCGATCTTCGAAATGCATCGAAATAGAAAACACTGTTAATTGATGGATCAAGAATCTCTGAAATGTTGTTCATATTCTCCAGAATAGATAAGCAATTGTTCGCGTTTTCCGTTTCCAGTCCCTTTTCGTACGCCAACCAATTCAGGCATCCAGCAATTTTGAGCCTTTCATTATAGAGCCAGTCAATCATTTCAGCTCTCATTGACATTATTGCTGTCGAGTTCTTCTCCTCCTCGATCGCCAAATAACTGTTCAGTTGACTCAGGGAGCTGTTGAAATACATATAGTTGCACCGACTTGAAGTTGGCTGATACGATTTGAGTGCGTGTGTGATTTTTTGGAGCTCGTCGATTGCGGTATGAAGAGAGATGGAGAAGATTTGAGATGATGTGATTTTTGATGATCCAAATTTGTGGTTTCTGAATAGGTGATTAGACAGGTACTTGAAGCATGTATCGTAGTATTCAGTTGGCATACAAACGGATTGGATCCAATACCCTAACCCCTCCCAACAACAAAATCACCTAATAATTGACACTTTCTGCCAGTAAGTTTGGTGGGGAAATTTTCAAGGCATAAACATGAATAAACACTCAAATGTGGTCTCAATGGGTGTAAGTGAACGCTCCAACTTGAACTCATCTCCACTGTGTCTATTAAACATTCTAACTTACAAAATGATCATTCAGACACTAGTGTCAGGTCAGGTGTCCATCACACACAGTTAGAGCTAGCTGGAGCATCTAGTTGCCAATTGAGACCAAAGTTAAGATCTCTAGACGTACACTCTTAAAGTTGGAATGCCAAATTTGACTGTATGTTTATGATGGGCCGATTTGAAACTGCATCTGCAATTTGCTAATTTTCCAACCAAAAATGGTAAAGGGAAAAACAACAACATTGACAACTTTCGTAGCTCCAAAACACACACTAACTAGAAATGAAGATCAATATACACGTAACAACATACAAAAAAGAAAAATCAAGAGCAAATACCCAAAACAAAACAGCCAAACAGTTAACCCATATTCAAATTCCCAAACCAAAGATCCCAACGCCGATCCAATTCTGGGATAAAACAGGCCAAAAATCTCATCCACGTTTTGCAAAATTCCCTTGCTGTTCCTCAGGTTCTGCAGAGCTACAATGCTTTTCTCTCGTATTTCCACCCTAACATTCTCCGGAATCTCCTTCGATAAATCAACACACGTCTGTACTTTACCCATCGCTTCACCAACCCACCGCTGTAAATCCCATACAACTTCATTAACCCCCCAAATTTTCTCATCTGGATCAACACCCAAACTCATTTCCGCTTCATTAATTTGCTTCAAAGAGAACTCAATCATTCCCTGACAATTCCTCAACACTCTTCGGGACATTGCATTTTTAAGCGAAGCAGCGACGTTCTCCAGCTCGATTCGTGAAGCGTAAAGCGAAAAAATGAAGATCTTGAACGGGCTAATTTTATCCAAAGACGGAGTTTGGGCATAGTAAAATGAAGCGATGGAGTCGAAACATGAGTATGAATCTTCGCTAATGAGATCACAGACGGACGTAATAGCGGCAATTGGGTTGAATGAAAGTGATTTGGATTCTGTCTCTTGTTTAAGTATTATTGATGAATAGATAAGTGATGCAATTATGAGAGTGAAGAGAGTTAACAGAGAGATCATCAATCGGAGTTTTCTTTGGGTTATTGAAGAGGATTTTTGATCTTGTAGGAGGTACTGGTTATTCATTGATTCGTCCATTTTTTTTTATTTTTTTTTTTGAAAAAAAATTGAAGTTAAATTGGAAGTAAAAGGTTTATTTTTTTTTTTATTGCGGAAGTGAAAGCTAAGAAGGTGCTGAGAAAGAGGTAGCAGATTTAATTGGTCAATGGTCAAAAAACATGTTCACACCATCAACCCTTTTTGTATTAAAAAAACATGTCAGCATTTCATATTCTTCTGTTAATTATTCTTTTGATACTTCAGTGATTGAAGTTCAATCCTTTATTTACATTTCAATTTTTTTAATCTAATTTTGACTTTACAAAAATTTAAAAATATGAAATTTTTTATTTTATAATTTTAATTTAAAGATAAAAATATTTTTTATTTTTATGGTCTTAAATATGTTAGGTGAAAGAAAAAAATGCTAAAAAGAAAAGAAGAAAAGGCATTCTCTATGAAACGAATTAAAAAAAAAAAAAAGTAAGACTAACAAATTGAAATGAAATGTCGTTTGAACTGTTTAGGGTTGTAGAATATTTACGTAATGTAATGTTAACTCGAAGAAGAAGGTGTATATGATCTCTTACAAATTGATAGAAGAAAATAATATTTTCAAATTTCTGATAAAGAAAATATAAGACTAAAAATAAATAAGGAACTGCAAAATCAAATCACTCATAAGAGAATGTTTGATAAGTTGATCAATGGAAATAATGGAAATCAATGGAAAATCTTCTGTACATATTCTCAAGGTTCAGAATCGTTTATATCCCCGAACTTTATTGTAAACACTCCCTCAACTTTGAACAATAATCATTTTCCCTTCTTTTTCCTATTTGATTTTTTAAAATACCTACTTTATCCTTGTATTTTCCCTTCATCCCTGAATGCAAGTTTAGTGACTTGGCGCAGGAGGAGGGTGTTGTGGTGAGGCTGGATTTCCAGGATGTTTGTAAGAGGAATAGTTTTAAGTATCTTGGATCCATGATTCAGAGAAATAGCGAGATTGATGAAGATGTCTCTAAACATATTGGAGCAGGGTGGATGAAGTGGAGGCTCGACTCGGGAGTGTTGTGTGATAAGAAAATGCCCTTAAAGTTTAAAGACAAGTTCTACAGAGTGGCAGTTCGTCCGGCCATGTTGTATGGTGCAGAGTGTTGACCAGTCAAGAGCGCCCACATTCAAAAATTGAAGGTAGCGGAAATAAGAATGTTGTGCTGGATGTGTGGACTTACTAGAGGGGACAGAGCTAGGAATGAGACTATCCGGGAGAAGGTGGGTGTGGCTTCGGTGGAGGACAAGATGCGGGAAGGAAGGCTGAGATGGTTTGGGCATGTGATGAGGAGGGGCACGGATGCCCCGGTTCGTAGGTGTGAGAGACTAGCTTTGGATGGTTTCAGGAGGGGGAGAGGTAGGTCGAAGAAATACTGGAGAGAAGTGATTAAACATACTGAGGACATGACCCTAGATAGGAAGGTGTGGATGTCACGGATACGAGTAGAAGGCTAGTGTGTGTGTGGGTGGTAATGAGTAGTTAGGGAGCCCTGGTGTAGTCGGGTTAGTAATCTTAGGACTGTGTTCATTGGTAGGAACCGCTAGTGGATGCGACTACTGGGGGTGGTCGTTTCTTATTTCTTATTTTCCTTTTATTAGTATTGCTCTTATTTTCGTGTCTCCCCTAACTCTATTTTTATTATTTTTCATTTCTTATTTCGGTTATGTCACTCATTCTGTTTCATGTATTTCTATGACCTTGTTTTACTGTTCTGTATCTTGAGCCGGGGGTCTATCGGAAACAACCTCTCTACTTCTTCGGAGATAGCGGTATGAACTGCGTACATTCTACCTTCTCCAGACCCCACTTGGTGGAATTACACTGGATTTGTTGTTGTTGTTGTTAACTTAGGATCAAATTGGTTATTTTTTGAAATACATTACAGATAATTTTCACTATGTTTATACATTAAGAACTAAACCAAACCAAAGTCCACACCACACGTTGAATACAATTTTGATCATTTTCTTGGAATTGATAAATTTGTGGTCTCTCCGTTTTTTATTGTTTGCCTTACTTTTCTTTTTAATTTATTTAAAAAGTATATCTCTCATCTTTTTTTAACAACTCTCTAATCTAACTTTGCACGTGATATATATTATTCTACAAACATTTTACATATCCTTAGTTCCAGCTTCTATATATGCGGATTTAACCGGTACTTAATTTTTTTTAGCCCGTATGTGTTTACCTTCCATAAACAACTTGAAATTTAGTTCGAGTGTTTACAAATGAATCAACAACATAAGTACCCATATATCATTTTATTCATAAACTTTAGAGATCTCAAAGGGCATCAAACCAAATACAACAACAAAATTGAACAATCACATATATTAATCACCAAGCACGTACAAGCATACAAACCAAAAGCATCCAGTAAATAAACTGCACACCAAAAATAGCCCAATCTGAGAAAAGTAAATCTACAATACTTCTCCCTGATCTTGGAAATGCATCAAAATCGAAAACACTGTTAATTGATGGATCAAGCATCTCTGAAATGTTGTTCATATTCTCCAGAATAGATAAGCAATTGTTCGCGTTTTCAGTTTCCAGTCCCTTTTCGTACGCCAACCGATTCAGGCATCCAGTAATATTGAATCTTTCATTATAGAGCCAGTCAATCATTTCAGCTCTCATAGTCATTATTGCTGTCGAGTTCTTCTCCTCATTGATCGCCAAATAACTGTTCAGTCGACTCACGGAGCTGTTGAAATACATATAGTTGCACCGACTTTCAGTTGACTGGTATGATTTGAGTGCGTTAGTGATATTTTGGAGCTCGTCGATTGCGGTATGAAGAGAGATGGAGAAGATTTGAGATGATGTTATTTTTGATGATCCAAATTTGTGGTTTTTAAAGAGGTGATTAGACAGGTACTTGAAGCATGTTTCGTAGTATACAGTTGGCATACAAATGGACTGGATTGCCTTTTCTGGATTATTGGCAGGTAATTCTGAATCGTAATCTCGCTTAATCATTGTTAAGACAGAGATAATGGCGGCCACTATGACAATGAAAAAGATGATTAAAGTAATGAACATATTTGCATGCATTCTTCTTCTCGAGTTTGTTTGATCAGTCAGTTTAAGGATAAGTGATGTCTTCTTTGAGATTTTGTTGGCCGAATCTGATGATTCCATGGCACAGTTTGGAATGGAATTGAAATTTTGAGGATTTCTTTTGGTTAGATGAAAATAGTGTAAATGTACAGAAAGGCAAAAAGATAGTGCTAAATTGTGAGAGGCCAAAGACCGGGTCAATTCTTCCACCATGGTGATTTTTTTCCAATGAGAGTGATTAATGATGAGTTGACTCTAGACTCTCTGAGTAGGTCCACATTGTTTACCATGATAGTAATGGACCATATTACAATTTAATTAAAAAGGTAAATATGGTCACCTAGATAACAAAATTGTAATTTATTCCCTTTTGTAACAAGAACAACACTGTCTCATTTGCATTGAAATGACAAACAGACAGGTCTCACAAGCGCCTGCATAATACTTTATTTATTTGCCTATATAAAACACTCGTGATTAATAAAATTAATATGAGGAAGTTATTCATTTATACTTTCTATTTTATTGTTTGCATTTTCTCGGAAAATCATAAAAATTACTTGATTACATTATTGATTAGTTCACTATTGACTGTTTGAGAGCCAAGTATGTTTAAGGTGGATCCGCATTGTTTACCATGATAATATTTCTCAGAAGTATGCAGAACTTACCAAATTATATTTTATTCCTCTAATGGAAGAATATAGTATTATTTGCTCTAAAATTGCATCCAAACTTCTAGGGAAATTTTTGAAATAAGGCCTAATGAGCGTCGTCTCACTTCATAAAATTTCTGATAAAATTTTGATTCCATGATCTTGATTATCATTTGACTGGTTCATACAGCTAACCTTAATTCAAACCATAATTTCCCCAATACCCTAACCCCTCCCAACAACAAAATCACCTAATAATTGACACTTTCTGCCAGTAAGTTTGGTGGGGAAATTTTCAAGGCATAAACATGAATAAACACTCAAATGTGGTCTCAATGGGTGTAAGTGAACGCTCCAACTTGAACTCATCTCCACTGTGTCTATTAAACATTCTAACTTACAAAATGATCATTCAGACACTAGTGTCAGGTCAGGTGTCCATCACACACAGTTAGAGCTAGCTGGAGCATCTAGTTGCCAATTGAGACCAAAGTTAAGATCTCTAGACGTACACTCTTAAAGTTGGAATGCCAAATTTGACTGTATGTTTATGATGGGCCGATTTGAAACTGCATCTGCAATTTGCTAATTTTCCAACCAAAAATGGTAAAGGGAAAAACAACAACATTGACAACTTTTGTAGCTCCAAAACACACACTAACTAGAAATGAAGATCAATATACACGTAACAACATACAAAAAAGAAAAATCAAGAGCAAATACCCAAAACAAAACAGCCAAACAGTTAACCCATATTCAAATTCCCAAACCAAAGATCCCATCGCCGATCCAATTCTGGGATAAAACAGGCCAAAAATCTCATCCACGTTTTGCAAAATTCCCTTGCTGTTCCTCAGGTTCTGCAGAGCTACAATGCTTTTCTCTCGTATTTCCACCCTAACATTCTCCGGAATCTCCTTCGATAAATCAACACACGTCTGTAGTTTACCCATCGCTTCACCAACCCACCGCTGTAAATCCCATACAACTTCATTAACCCCCCAAATTTTCTCATCTGGATCAACACCCAAACTCATTTCCGCTTCATTAATTTGCTTCAAAGAGAACTCAATCATTCCCTGACAATTCCTCAACACTCCAACACTCTTCGGGTTCACATGTACTCCTGACATTGCATTTTTAAGCGAAGCAGCGACGTTCTCCAGCTCGATTCGTGAAGCGTAAAGCGAAAAAATGAAGATCTTGAACGGGCTAATTTTATCCAAAGACGGAGTTTGGGCATAGTAAAATGAAGCGATGGAGTCGAAACATGAGTATGAATCTTCGCTAATGAGATCACAGACGGACGTAATAGCGGCAATTGGGTTGAATGAAAGTGATTTGGATTCTGTCTCTTGTTTAAGTATTATTGATGAATAGATAATTGATGCAATTATGAGAGTGAAGAGAGTTAACAGAGAGATTATCAATCGGAGTTTTCTTTGGGTTATTGAAGAGGATTTTTGATCTTGTAGGAGGTACTGGTTATTCATTGATTCGTCCATTTTTTTTGAAAAAATTTTGAAGTTAAATTGGAAGTAAAAGGTTTATTTTTTTTTATTGCGGAAGTGAAAGCTAAGAAGATGCTGAGAAAGAGGAGGCGGATACTCGCATTTATGTTCTTTTTGTTAATTAGTGCTAGTATTTTCTTGTTACTTTCAACTGTTTACTTACTCCTAGTCCCATTTTACTTTTCCTAAATTTTTTAATTTTATTTCTCATTTTACTTTATCATTTTTCATTAATCAAAATAAGATAATTTCTTTTTATTCTTAGTATTAATTGTTTTATCTTCAAATTAAAATGTAAACATCATTTAATAGGAATACTATGATAAAGTAGTCATGTTATTAATTATTTTTTTAATCAACGTACAAAATGAGACGGAGGAAGTATTTTTTTTCAAAGTAAATGGTCAAAAAACATACTCGCACCATCTACCCTTTTTATATTAATTAAAACACATCTAGATATTAATTTGACCAAATATTGGTTCACACGACAACAAGCACAAGTAGATCAATTCATTCAAGTGTATTGTAGAGAAAGAGCTTTGTAGTTTGGATAGATAAATGAAATTGCGGATGGTTTGAAATATACTCTCCGTTCATTTTTACTTGTCACTTATTTTTAAAATAAATTTCTACACATATCAGAAGAAGAAAAAAAACAATTATCTCTTTTTATGTTTCACCGTCAATATTAATTATTTATTCTCCAAATCATTTTCCAATACCTAACTAAACATCTTTTGGTTACTGAAAAGGTTTTTTGAGCTTGCAAGAGGTACCCATTATTGATTGATTCATCCATTCTTTTTTTATTTGAAGAGGTTTGGAAAATTTTCGAAGCTTTAGGAGTTTAAGATTGAAGTTATTTTTATTGCTGAAGTCGAAGCTAAGAAAGAGGAGATGGAAACTCAGCATTTTATGTTCTTTTGTTAATTATTCTTTTGATACTTCGGTGATTGAAGTTTCTTGTTTATTCCCTGTTTAAATTTTTTTTGTCTGATTTTGACTTAAAATGAATATTAAAAATATAACTTTTTTTTAATTGTGTAATTTTAATTTAAAAATCAAAATATCCTTTATTCTTGTGATCTTAAATATATTATGTGAAAAGAAAAAAATGCTTAAAAAAAAAAGACATTGTAACAAATTAAAAAGAAAAGACTACGATTTTTTTTGTTTTGTTGGATAATATCTAAATGAAATTTTTTGGTTTGATGGACAGCTTACCGCAGAACCAGCCTTCTGTGCTGAGACGAAGCCAAGATTTCAACTTTATAGGTTTTGAATTTTAGAACGACAAATTCAAATGCTAATAATGGATTACAACAATAAACCCAGTGTACACATTCAACGAATTTCGTAACACAAGTGCACTACTGGAGCAAACGCTACTGGATTTGGCCACACTGTATCTGAGCTTCTAACTCCGCCCCTGCTTCTGCACTGTTAGATATACAACAATCAACTTTATCTTGGCACTGGAACAAATCTCTAAGGACATGAATGGTACAGACTCCATGCACTTAAAAAGAGCAGTGGATTTGAGAAATAATCCTGTCAAACCACCACTGATGATTGCTAATGATCCCGAAAAGAGGTTTGAGAGGTTATAACTTAAAACACATTTCACCATGCACGTCTGGATCCCTCGTTAGGTTCTTGTGGATGTTGGAGAATGGTGTCGTTTATCTTCTTCTCCCTCCAATGCGACAAGGGCCGGAAGTTAACAGTGACAATCAACTTCCTGACTTTTTAGGCGACCAGATGGTCACCAAGTATAGACATGCATTCCCAGGACAAGGATGATGGCTCCTGCTTTGAAACTGGGAGGCAGGGAGGATGCAACACCAAGGTATGGTAATGGCAATGTGAATAAAAAGACTGCTACCGGTACTGCAGCGAAAAGTATTAAAGGAAATTGAGGTCAGTAGGTAGATATTTGTCTAGAAGTAAGCTTAGACTAAATCTGCTAATGTCGGTAAAATACCTGAAACTGTTGAGGCGAGACAAAATACCACAACAGAGGAAATCCTAAGCAGCTGTAATCCAATGACATTTCTTGTTAATGAAAGCATAAAAACACAAATATGCATATGCGCAAACATACACATATTATATCTAAACTTTTCGACAAAATAGTGTCTGATAACATCTCTTGTTACATGCATAAAAACACAAATATGCGCGTGAGCACATGCTCACAACGCATATGCACCATGCACAACACATTATATTCAGAGTGTTGCGCCAAACAGTGTCTGATGATATCTCTCTGTACATGCATAAAAACATACACATGCGTGTGTACATGTTCACAAAATGCATATGCACACGTACACATACTATTTTGAAAATTATCGATGAAACAATGTCTGATGATATTTCTTGCCAATACATGCATAACAACATAGGCATGCACACAGACATACATATGTATTATACTGAAAATTTTCGACGAAATGGTGTCTGATGACATCACTTGTTCTTGCATGCAGGAAACAATGACATGCAAGGTTCTACCACACCATCAAAGGTCTACCACATGCATCACCAAACCATTCCTCAAAGCCATCAAAGGCAGCCCAAGTAAGGCCAGTTTTAGGAAGGCCGATGGAGGACACACAAAGGCAACATACACCCTAGGAAAAGAACTAGGAAAAGGGCAATTTGGAATAACACATTTGTGCACACACAAACAAACAGGGGAACAATTTGCATGCAAAACAATTGCCAAGAGGAAATTAGTGAATAAAGAGGATATTGAGGATGTAAGGAGGGAAGTGCAAATTATGCACCATTTGACAGAACAACCAAACATTGTTGAACTCAAAGGGGGCTTATGAGGACAAACATTCTGTGCATTTGGTCATGGAATTGTGTGCTGGAGGGGAACTTTTTAATAGGATTATAGCTAGAGGACATTATACAGAAAGAGCAGCAGCTTCATTGTTGAGAACAATGGTGCAAATTGTACATACGTGTCATTCAATAGGAGTCATTCATAGAGATCGTAAACCTGAAAATTTCCTCCTACTTAGCAAGGATGAAATGCACCTCTCAAGGCTACTGATTTTGGTCTTTCTGTGTTCTACAAGCAAGTAATACCATTTGTTTTTGTTTTTTTTATAACCGTGGTGTCCGGATCTGATTGTGCACACCTTGACTAATTCCATGGGATACCTGCCACCTCCTACCAGCAACAGATAGCATATGTAACTCTGTCCACCAAAACTAGGGACAGATGGGAAGAAATCACCTAGTGTTTTTGTCTTTGCTAGGATTTGAACCTGAGACAAGTCTCAACCACTTCATTGCCCACTAGGCCACACCCTTGGGTGCTTGTTTCATTTTATATGACAGTGCTTAACTGGTCGGCACGAAGTTTAAAGAAAAATAACTTTTGACACATGAGTTAAATATATCTAACATATCAAAAATAACCTTAGAATCTTGTGTTCTTTAACATCCCTGCATATACACATTCCAAATCATGCATCATAAATTGCCTAACACAGATCTTGAATATTTGTTGAATCTTGTAAGATTTAACAAAACTATGATCCTCTTTATATATATATCCTTCACCTTCGAGTTTTTATTTTCCTTCTGTTTTACAGGAGATATGTTTAAAGACATAGTGGGGAGTGCATATTACATACCACCAGAAGTGTTGAACAGAAGATATGGTCCAGAAGTTGATATTTGGAGTATTGGAGTCATGTTATATATTCTTCTTTGTGGTGTTCCTCCTTTTTGGGCAGGTAACTAAATTACACAAAGTTATTTATAATTACCTTTTAAATAATCTGATTGTCTATCCTCCAATAGAATTGACACCAGTAGCACTAGCGCTTCACGTTCTTTCTATATTATCCCAATCCCATTCCAGCACACACTTAGCTGAAAAAGAGAGATTTCCTTTTGTTAGCAGCCTTGTTTTCTAGATTTGATGTTTTAGGTCTTCTTTTCTAAGAGGATACTTTAGTCTAGCTTTGGAGGCCCGAATCTTCTATACAGTTAATATAGAACTTAAACTCATTAGAATGGTGGTATGTTTCAGAATCTGAAAATGGAATATTCAACGCAATATTGCGTGGACATGTTGATTTTTCAACTGACCCATGGCCTTCAATATCTAGGGGAGCTAAGGACCTTGTTAAGAAAATGTTGAATTCAGATCCCAGTCAAAGGTTAACAGCACAAGTTCTAAGTAAGTATTTTATACATATACACAATTACAAACACACTTACAAGTATTGAATTAGTATTTTTCGCATTATTCAATTTTCTAACTAATTGAGTGTGTATATATATTATAATATGAATTAGATCATCCATGGATCAAGGAGGATGGAGAGGCACCAGATGTATCACTTGACAATGCTGTTCTGAATAAGCTCAAAAACTTTAGAGCTATGAACAAGTTCAAGAAAGTTGCTCTTCGGGTAAGTTATACGGTCAAACATCTTTATAACAGCGTAGTTTGTCTTTATATTCTTTGGCTGCTATGGAAATATGTTGTTATAGAGGACAAATAATATAACATAACATGAAAATAGGTTCTAAAGAAACTTCGATGTTATAGTAAAATGTTATTATAGAGGATGATTGTTATAGAGAGGTCTGATTATATATGCCGATAATGTAGATAAACTCATCAAATATATAAATATATATTTACTAGGAAAAAATTATAGGTTATTGCAGGGTACCTCTGAGAGGAAGAAATATGGGATTAAAGCAGGTGTTCAGAGGAATAGTTACTGATAATAGTGGCACAATTACACTTGAGGAGTTGGAAGCAAGGATTAGCCAAACAAGGCAACGAATTATCAGATTATGAAAGAAAGCAATTAATGGAATCTGTAAGTTCTCTAAGCATCTTTTAGTTTTTCAAAAATGAGTCTTTTTAATATTCAAATACTTCGTTTTTTAATTGAATTCGATACTGTAACAGTAATTTTTATGTGGAAAAAAAAGGTTTTGTGGTATGAATCAAGTTAGTGTCCGGTTTCAATATTATTGGAGGGAGTTCTTCAATTTTGATGTCCAAAACCTATGTTGTTTAAACTCTCCAAAAATGTTGAAGCACCCCTGCCGGATCCTCCAAAAATACACTACTTCTGGAGGATCCGACGCACACTAGTCGGCAATTTTGAAGAGTCCGACCAACATAGTCTTTAACTAAACTTTGTCTATGTAAAGAAATGAACCTTGGGCCTAACTCGACCCCAAAAGCTAGCTCATAGGGTGAGTAATGTCCAAGTACAAATAAGGAGACCAATTGCCCATCCCTTTTTCGATGTGGGACAATTAACACCCCCACCCCCAGGCCTCGTTAACCGGAGTGTAGACAAAATAAGATGGGGCCCAACATCGGCAAACAAAAATTTAAGATAGGCCTAACTCTAATACCATGTAAAGAAATGGACCTTGGGCCTAACTCAACCTTGAAAACTAGCTCATAGGGTGAAGATTGTCCAAGTCCAATTAAGGAGACCAATTGCCCGTCCCTTTTCCGACGTGGGACTCTTAACAGTCTAGATGAAAAGTAATAAATGAAGATTAATTTGTATTTTACATCTTCCATGTAATTAAGCTAATTATTGGGACATGTATATTTTTTTTTGGATAACAATTATAGGCTGATGCTGATGGAAATGGAACAATTGTTTATGAAAAGTTCATCACAGCAACAATGCATATGAATAGAATGGACAGAGAAGAACATCTTTACAAAGCTTTCCAATACTTTGATAAGGATAGCAGTGGGTAAGTTTATTCCCCAAATCAAAATTCCTTAAGGAAAAGGAAGGGTGAAAAAACAAAAAGATTAAAGTAGTAACTGACCTGATTACGCAAATATTTTTTGTACGACTTTATATTATAAGATACAATTTTCCTTTTTTGATTTCAGGTATATTACAATGGAACAGTTAGAGCAAGCTTTAAGAGAATTTGGTATGAATGATACAAAGGATATAAAGGAAATCATTTCCGAAGTTGATTCTGACAATGCAAATAAAAAACACATCTAAACATGCACACACTTTATGCATATACTGATTTATAGTTCTGCAATTTTTTACAAATTAATTTATAAATAAAAACTTTTCTTTTGCAGGATGGTCGTGTCAGCTATGATGAGTAAGTAGCTATGATGAAGAAAGGAAATCCAGAAGCAGCAACAAAGGCTAAGAGGCAAAGGGAGGTATTTGTCGATTAATTGTTGTTGTTGTTGATATCAGAAGAAATTGGCAACAAAAAAAGAAAAAAAAAAGCAAAGTTATTTGTGTCTTTATTTTAGAGAGGGAGACCAAATTTCAAGAGAGTTTCAAAGTTATAGATGCTCTTGTATATCAACTAGTTTGTTAAAAATATTAAACGAAAAAAAGAAGAAAAATGCAACGAAAACAATAATAAGATTGTAGAATTTGATGGATAGGTAGGACTTTGAGGGTCTTTTTTGGTTAATGGTTGTTTTTGAGTTGGAAACAATGGGGTATTCAATGTATCAATCTATATATAATATAACATAATGTATAATATATACATACAAGTGTATATATATTTTGTGCAAAACTAGAGATAGATATTAAGTGTTGTTTTCTAATCAATAACCTTTTTGGGTATTAGTTTGTACATGTATCAAAGTAGTTTCTGACTAAGAGCAATATTTTGTTACCAATTGAGATGTTTAGATGTATAAATTTTTTACACTAACATTTATTCACCCAGTGCACGAAACACTCTGCGTAAACCGCGGGGTCCGTGCATAGACGCACCCAAGGAGGTGTAGTGTAGGAAACTTGTCCTGACACAAGCATCTTATTTCACGGCTCGAACCCGTGATCTATAGCCTATAGGTTACACGGAGATGACTTGACTGTTGCTCCAACTCTCCCTTCCAATGGAATATTCATGCCAACACCAATTTGAAACAAAAAGCAAAACCTCATAATCACTACTTCATACAAGCCAGACTTGTCAAAAATCACTACCAAGAAATCAATAAAAATCTACCAGCACTTCAAAATATGGAGAAATTTTTAAAATTATGCATTGTGCTATCACTAATATAGTGAAAATCATAGCAAATTGTATGACAAAAAGATGTCCTGACATCAACCATTCACATCGATTGCGTTCCCAGGATGTTTGAGTGAAAGTTGTAGGACAAATTGAAAACAAAAATAGTTTTGCTCAAACTTAGCTCTGTCATCAGGAGACTGGGCAGGGGAAAGAGCAGAGACACGAAGGATACCCGCCTCAATAAGTTGGGATCGATGGATCAACTTTGACAGCATATTCATGGATTCCTCCGGCCACATTAAATACTTTCCTGAATCCCTGAGAATGCAAATCAAAAATAAATAGATAAATAAAATGTAAAGAAGCAACAAGGTTTATCTGAGAGGATGAATAAGGACAGAATTGCAGCATAGCCTGCCTTCCGCATTATGATTGATGCTCTTGTGGTAATATCACCTAAGATCTATCGACATACTGAAAGAGTAAAAGTAAACTATCATAATTATTTTCACCATTTCTCAAATCATTTGGTGTATGAAACATGTCACAGCATGCAACAAACTAAAGAGGACCAAATGTAAAACTAACATGCATTTTGGGGTACACTGAATTGAATAATATAATCCTCTGGAGGTGGGACTTTACACCCACTAACAAAAAACGCCAGGTGTATGTGCTACAACCAGAAGTTACTATCATTCCTATGTAACCTGTCTCTTTTCCGTCTTAGGTGTGAGATGGAAAAAGAAAAGCTCGTTAAATCAATTCCTTCCATAACAACAACAACATATCCAGTGTATTCCCTCATAGTGGGGTCTGGAGAGGGTAGAGTGTACGCAGACAATACCACTACCCCAGGTAAAGTAGAGAGGTTGTTTCCGATAGACCCTCGGCTCAGGACCGACAAGTTAAATCAATTCCTTCCAAAAAAGGAAAATCAAGTACTATTCGTTAATAGCTTTTGCATTCACGGCAAGTTGCCAAAAGACTGTTCACTTGGCCAGTGTTAGGTTCATCATTATGTGAAGGAAGATGCTTAAAGAAGCACCTTTTAGAAAGATCCAGTTTCGATCAGTATATGCTGTGAAACTAAATAACATATAAAGAGGTATTTAGGCTTTTTGCATACTCAAAACCTTACTCTCAACCCAAAACCCAACTTTCTTCTAGTACACATCGCACTATACTTATGCATCGAAGTCTACAAGTGAAGATCTAAAGAACATCTTCATCTACTGGCTTGAGTGATAAATGTTCAATTAATGCCTTGCATCTCCGAAGGACGATAGGAACACAAAAACCTTCATTACATGTCGAACAGGTTTCAATTTCAAAAAAAAAATAAAAAAAAAATATCAATTTCAAAAAACAGGTTTATCTTTCAACATTATACCCAACTACAAATGAAGGTAAAGACACTACCTCTGTCTGCAACCACTTCGCGACTTGTAGTGATCGCATGCCATGGTGACACTGCAGAACAGACACAAGTTTTTGAGAAGAGACACGGAAAAGAGTGGGAAGGAAAGAGGAGAAGCATATGTTTGAATAAGCGATATTCAACCATCTGACCTTCCATATGTTATCATGGTTTAACATGTCAGAATTTTACAAATAAGCAGTCAATATCCTGAGTTCAACGCTTCTGTTTAAGGAAAAACTCTTGGCTCAAGGCTTAGAGAACAGAAGACCAGCTTCTAAACAGTATAAAGAAGAGTCTATAAAGAAGAACATGCACTAACCAACACATAAGTGTCCTTCTGAGGATCAAACTTAGTAGTTATTTCTGGTCCCCAGCTTCCAAATTGACGAAGAGGAAGAACCTGAAATCCTGGTAGAGAAGCCTGGGCCCTGTCACAAACACACAAAGCAGATGTGACTAGTGTAACCATGATTCCTGATCTTCTAAAGAAAAATATAGCGACCCCGTTCCTCCTTCCACCGCATTTACACGTTTAAGTATCATGCCCTAGCTTTACCAATGCTGCTAAATATGTCTAATGATGAGAACTGAGAGAATTCAATTTTGAAGCAAACAAGACCAGTCTATTGACTTGCACAACTTGTTATTGTCATTGCTACTACAGTTACTACTACTATTACTCTATGTTACCTTCTCAAAAAAAAAAAAAAAAAAAACTACTACCATTACTCGACAAGCCAGGTGACTTGAATTTTTTTGGCAAGTTCAATTCGTATAAACTAAACTGTGGAATACACTAAAACTCATAAACTTCCTATTATATATACAATTCCAACATGTTTTTTGCCATATAAGCATATATCCAAACTGTTTTTCAGCAGTTTTGTGCAACTTTAATGTAGTTGAGAAACTTGGCTTGCAAAATTATCAGTCAAATATCCATACAAATGAAAAGCTCATGAATATTTTTAGTGGCCAGGTCTCTTGCTTCAATTCGTATAAACTAAACTGTGGAATACACTAAAACTCATAAACTTCCTATTATATATACAATTCCAACATGTTTTTTGCCATATAAGCATATATCCAAACTGTTTCTCAGCAGTTTTGTGCAACTTTAATGTAGTTGAGAAACTTGGCTTGCAAAATTATCAGTCAAATATCCATACAAATGAAAAGCTCATGAATATTTTTAGTGGCCAGGTCTCTTGCTTCAATTCGTATAAACTAGACTGTGGAATACACTAAAACTCATAAACTTCCTATTATATATACAATTCCAACATGTTTTTTGCCATATAAGCATATATCCAAACTGTTTCTCAGCAGTTTTGTGCAACTTTAATGTAGTTGAGAAACTTGGCTTGCAAAATTATCAGTCAAATACCCATACAAATGAAAAGCTCATGAATATTTTTAGTGGCCAGGTCTCTTGCAAAATGATGCCACTGCTAGAAAAGTACACTTATTTTGGCACATGATTGGCAATTTAGGAGCACTATGAAGACCTAGATCTAATGTCACAACAAACACATATTAGGTGTCAAAGTTGAAGGGTTATAAATTCCCCAAATTAGGTTTACAGTTGAGAGTCCAGACCAGCCTAGCGCAACTAAAATTGAGCTGCCACTCATGGCCTGAAGCATCAGGAAAAATGTTCCACTCCCAAGTGGCATGTCATAAAGCATAAATGTCCGATAGAAACTTGCAGTTCTGACAAAGTTATCTTCACATCAGAGATTCCTTTTATTTCTGATCTCTTTGTTCTCCTCTTCCATATTTGTTCAGTTTCGTGGAACGCTGGCAACTGGTATTAAGCTTCAATAAATTTGCATATAACCCCCATGACAAGTAAGAGAAATATCCTTCATGTCTCCAATATGCTTATGGCCTCCTACAGGAAACGGACAAGGGATCCTAGCAAATCCATTTTAGCATACCTAAGGGCTAAGCTTCATTCGTCTAGCCATTCTATGTCCACTGTTTGGTCATCAGAAACCATTTTATTTATGTTATTATTCTTAATCAGTCCAACAGTGATATCTTAGATAAGAAAATGCAGAATCTTGAAACTTAAAATTCTTCTCAGATACAAGTACACCACTCTAAGCTATTTTGTCTTTAGCAACGTTCTTGTTTTCTTAGGCACCCCCAAGTTTGGGGGGGGAAACTTCGATTAGTTTCTCCTTAACATTTGAAGGCTGAAAGACAGGTCACCTCTGCCCAGCATCAAAAGCTATTGCCAACCCATAAGTCATATAGCTATTCTCTCTATCTTTGTCCCCTGACAGGAACCATATGGAGAAACTTTGAAACTGAAAGCCACATTCATTACTTGGGAAGTGAGTATTCACAAGCTTTTAAAAGATATAAAAGCTGCAAGTGAGTATTCCAAAATAGTGGGAAAGAAATGAGCTCATACACTTCATCTGGTTCTCGAACATCAATCAATTGAGCCTCCTCCAGGAATGAGGGATCTTGCAACTTCACATGAATCTCGCTCGGTTGGATGTGTTCAAGTACAGATTCCTCCCTACATATAGCAGTAACACAAGTAAGAACAAGGTTCTTGAGCTGTTAACGTGAAGAAGGATTTCTTTGATTACCTTTCAGATAGAACTTGCAACAAATGCCACCCAATCTCAGTTTTGCACTTTACAACCTTATTCAGAGGTGCACTAAACGCAGCTTCTTCAAATTCTGGCAGCTAATAATATTAACAACAACATACAAAAACAGATAAATCAAGTCAACTAATCCTGGGCATCCAAGTGACCAAAAAATGCAGCTTCTGGAAAAGCAGAAAGGTACTTATTAGGATACAAATAACCAAAGGCAACAACAATGTAGCTATGTCCAGTTGGAAATTTAAAATCATAAGAAAGGCAAATCTCCATCTAAATGTTTGTAAGACAGCACATGTATAATATTTGTTTGCCATCATCTGAAGGCCTGTCAGTATGAAAATTAATGTTCCGGAAACATAATCACAAGAAAATTTTGCTTCCTGCACGAAGACCAGGATAAAAAGAAGAACAATACTTTGAAGATACAATTAAGAAGCATACCAGTTGCCCTTTTTTCACCCAGCCAAGCATTCCCCCATCTTTTGATGATGGACACATAGAATACTCAACAGCCAGATCACTTAAATCCTCTCCTGAATATAACAAGCATTTCAGTCAACAACACAAATGAAAAAACAAGCATCAAGAGAAAACTTGTTTTCATACTAATAAACCCAGTTCTCAAATGTAATCATGGCATTTGGATAACTTAGCCTATAAATTTTGGTCCTCAATTGCTCTTAGCTTCTTATATTTAGGAAGAAAATGTTACTGGGGCTTTTCTCACAAAGAAATAACGTCGAAAACCGACCTTCTGCAGCTCTTTTCTGAAGCCCCGGTAGAAGTTCTTCTCTGACAAGTAAATGCTGTACCAATATCTCCCGACCGCCTGCAGAACTACCTCCAGGACTAGTCCCAGCACTATATGAAGCTGAAAGTTATATATTTTGAGATTGAACATCAGCATTTATTAGATGATTACAAAAGGAAAAGAACTCTATTTTCCCTTCAGATTCTGGAACAACCACTATGCGATCTCAAGATCCAAAGGACCTTGGACAGGTAAAACCTATAATAAGCGACACTCACATTTCTTATGAAGCAACTTTTGGGTAACATAATCGTGTATTTCCAACCATAGGGAGTCTTGTGGCAAAGATATTAAAGCAGCTCAATGGGCCGAAACTATAATGTTGAATTATTCAAGCCCTGATGCATTGACAGATAATCATTCCCTGACTATTAAGAAGAAAAGCAATTCTCTTGCATTTGAAGTTCCAAGACAAGCACAGGTTTGAGGTCGACTGTCAGATGGGGGTTACTCTTGTAAAACATACTAAAAGTTAGTGTGTTCCATATGAATATTTATCTCCAAATATAATATTCAGTGGATTCGTCATAGTTCCGTCAAGCCACCACTACCCTCCTCCTTTCTACCTGCTATGCTTTGTGAAGCTCACGTTGGTGGCGTTCCATAACTCTGTATTGCTATAGCATTCTAGACACGTCTCTACAGTTCATTGTACTTCAAAATTACCTAGTCTTAATTAGAATAAGTTAAGCTATTTGGTTGAAACGATAACCAGGTCTTGCCTACTATTGTATAGCCTATCTAGTTTTCAACAATTCGGCAGCCAAAGTAGTTACCTTATCGCACACAAAGTGCTATCCACTAGTGCCAGAGTAGGTGACATTTACCACCCACCCCACCCTCTTTGTTTAAAATCACATATGGAGAGAAGGAAGGCCAGTGGTGGAACTAAGTAGAAGGAAAGGGGTTCAACTAAATCCCCTTCGTCGAACAATTATGCTGAATGAACATGATAAAAATGATATCTTTTTGGTTATATGCAAAGTATTGAATCCCCTTGATTTGAAACCCAAGAAATCCTAGTATACCATAATTTCAAATCCCAACTATGATATTCAAGAATATTTTTTAATTTCATGGTATAAACGGGAAAGGATAAAGGGGACAGTGAGAATGGAGCTCAAGCCTATTGCGTGGAAACTTCAGTACTACTAAACTACAAACCGTGCAGCTTTCCCCTAATATTTCTGTAAATAGGCTGTTTTTACATCTCAAACCATGACGTACAGGCATGGGCAGAGCTAGGGCAGAAAAGTACACTGTAGACTCAAGGTCAAAATCTTTCTTTTTTTTTTTTTTTTTTGGGGGGGGGAGGGGGGGGTTTCTTTTTTTGATAATCGTGATGTTCGGGCCAGCTTGCACGCACCTCGACTAAATCCATGGGATACCTGCCACCTCCCACCAGCAATAGGTACCAAGTAACTCTGTCCACCAAGGCTAGAACAGATGGGAAGAAAACACCTAGTGTTTGTCTCTGCTGGGAATTGAACCTGAGACCTCATGGTGCTCATCCCAACTTCATTGAACCACTAGGCCACACCCTATATATAGTAAATATTCAATCTTTTGGCTTTTCGTATTGAAAATCTCAGTTCCACCACTGCCTATACATCAAAAAGAGAAACTCTACCGCACCCCAATTTCATCAAAGGAGAAATTTTTCTGAGCTAACCAATTGAACTACTAAGATCTCCTCAGGTACATATACGAAATGTTTGAACCTTTTGGCCTTTTCATACTGAAAATCCCAGCTCCACCACTTCCTACAGGTCATCGAAAAGAGCAACTCTACGGCAACCCCTACCCCCCAAATTTCAACAAAACAACAACTTTTACTTACCTAACCAACTGAGCTACTAAGATCCCTATGTGTCTATAGTAAATGTTGAATCTTTTGTCTTTTTCTTGAAAACCCCAGCTTCTCACTGCCTACATGTCATCAAAAAGAGCAACTCTACCCCCTCCCCCTAATTTCACCAAACAGGTAACTTTACTAATCTCCTAAAATCCACGTGTGTGTGTGTATATATGAAATGTTAAATCTTTGGCTTTTTGTGTACTGAAAATCCTGGCTCTGCCACTGCCTACATGTCATCGAAAAGATCAACTCTACCACACCCCACCCCTCCATTTTGACCTACATTTCAACCCCCCTCCCCCTCCCCCTCCCCCATGTGACCAAAAGTGCAACTTTACTGAGCTAACCAATTGAGCTACTAAGATCCCCAGGTATATATATGCTAAATGTTGAATCTTTTAACTTTTTAAATGAAAATCCTGGCCTCGCCACTCCCTACAGGTAATAAATGTTGAATATTTCATACTGAAAATCCTGAATCCGACACTGCCACTGCCTACAGGTCATCAACAAGAGCAACTCTACCCTACTCCCAGCAACTTTACTGTTACAAATAACAAGAAACAGTAACATAAAAGATATTGCTCATAAAATCAAGAATACCTGAAATACCCCTCAAACAAGAAGGACTGCCACCCACCATTGTTAACACCCTTTTACAGCTGGGAAATTGTATATTACCCGAATTAGGCAAAAGGGTACTTGAGTGAAGTAAAGCTAAACGAGTAAAGGATGAAACTTTATTGCCACAAGTTGGATTTTTCAAGAAAGGGAAAAGGAAATTGACACCAATTGGTGGAACATGCAAAGAAGAAGAAATTCTAAACATATTTTAGGGTTTTTTTATATCAATTTTCTGCAAAATTTGTTGCAAGATCTGAAAATCATCTTTGTTTGACTACCATGTTGTTGACTTGTCACTAGATTCTTTGGAAGGGGGGAAAATATGTGCTGCCCATCTCAAAATAAATGGCCCGAAGTTAATAGACCTTGAATGGCCCGTCGATCAAAGTAATTCTTGAAAATGGTCATTTTTAATCTGTTTTTCTTTTTGGGTCATTATTTGTTTTATTTGTCGGAATTTGAGAAATTATTTTTTTCTTTTGTTCCGTACTTTTCACTAATTGAATATTGATGTTTTCGTTTTTGGAGTTTGAGAAAAAGAAACAAAAAAACTTCATTTTTTACTTTAAAACACTTTTTACGTGTTAGGTTTGATAAAAATTAACATTTTAGTTGCTAGAGTTTGAGAAAAATTGCTCCCTTGTCAACTTTTTTCGCATTTTTTAAGTGTTCGATTAGTCAGGAAAATGATATTTTAGTTGTCGGAGTTTGAGAAAAAAAAAACAATTTTTCCTTTTTTTTTTGCATCTTTCAATTGTTGGGTGTGCTGAAAGTTGACCTTTTTTAATTGCAGTGTGAGAAAAAAATTCCATTTTGCTGAAATTGACTTTGTATATGTATAAGATATGTTTAGAAACTATATAATTAAAATATGTATCTATATAATTATTATATAGGATGTGCATAGAATCTGTATAATTTGAAGATAATATGTATAGGATTTGTATAAAAAGTGTATAATTATTATATAGAATATTTATCTAAATAATTATAGCATCTAAAGGTTGTATAAAATGTGTGTAGAAACTGTAAAATTATTGTATAGAATATGTATAAAAATTATATCATTATTACATAAAATATGTATATAAATTGTATCATTGATGTAGAATATATGTATATGTATCATTATTGCATAAAATATGTTATTTTATATAAAAACAAAAAAAACACGCTTTTTTATAGACGATTGATAAAAAAAAGTAACAATTACAATATTACAAATTTATATTTGATTGTTAAATAAAACTACAAAATTCCATTTGATTGTTTTATCGGTAGAATTAAAAAAAAAAATAGAAGATCAATTTTTTTATAAAAAAAACGAATACAACCCAAAAAGGGGGGAAAAGAGAAAATATAACTAGCGGAAAAAAAAACTAAAAATTACATATATACACAAATTTAAGTTACATAATTACAAAAAATTCCCAATTGGTAAAGTAATTACACAAATCCCATAATAATTATAAAAATCCTTTTATTTGGTAGTTTCTCTCTCATCAATATTATACATGTAACAACCGGTTTTTGGCTTCCGTCTTTTACTCCCTAATGCTCCCATTATCAAGACGATTTTTATTCTATTTTGAAACCCCTCTTTTACGGCATAGTTGAAGTAACCTCAACTTGTGGTTATCAAATTGTAAGTTATTCAACAGTTAATTGTTTTTAATATTGTACTTCATTAATTTTTTTGATTTTTTTTTTGTTCAACTTTACCAATTCAGGGATTTTCCATTTTTGGTTTTTTTGCATGTTCAAATTATAGTATTGTTCAATCTTATTCAAGTTAAGTAGTTTATTTTTTCGTTATTTTTCATATGGTACAAGTTAGATCTTTGATTTTCTTGTTTTGTAGTTCGATTTAACAATATTGTTAAGTTAAAATAGTGTTAATTGGTAATGGATAATCCTCCAAGTTTTAGTTTAGGAATTACTCAGTTAGATGCAACTGTAGAAGATATTCTACTTGAATTTGTTCCTGCTACATTTGATGAACAGGATCCTGATTGGGCAGAGAATCGCTCAAAGCACAGAAACGACCCCGTTACAATGAAGAAATTGAGGAATAAGGTTGCTTCTATATCAAAGAAGTCTACTTCAAAAGCAAGTAAAAAGAAATTTGATGATTCCAGCCGACCACGTCTGCCGAAGGTATTTATTATGAGTGTATGTATAATAAGACACGATACATTAGTGTTTCATCACAGGAATGTATAATATAGTTGTTCTGAAATATTATTCTAAAGGTTATACATTCTAATAAAGTTGATATTAATTTTTGAAATGTATAAGTTACCCTTATACATGTGTAGTTTTTGTTTATGTTTTGGTCTGACATAAATTGTTAGATACATACATAACCATCATACATTTGTATATGTTGTTTAATTATGGTACTCTTTGAAAATTTTATGTATATAAGTCACCCTCATACATGTTTAGATGTAGTTTCTTTTTGAGTATAATAAGAATTTATTAGATGTATAAGTAACCATCATACATGTGTATCGATAGAATGGTTAGGGTTGTACTTTATTATACATTAATGCAAGTGATTTGTTAATGATTAAGTAACCATCATACATGTCTAACAGCTTATATTAATTTTAGATGTATAAGTTAACCTCATACATGTGTTACTGTAGTGTATATGTTGGACTGAAATTATTATACATTTAAACAGTTTAATTGTCAATGTATAAATAACCCTCATACATGACTAACTGTTGTTTAATGTGGGTCTGATTTAGTTAATGGATAAGTAACCATCATACATGTCTAACAGCTTATATTAATTTTAGATGTATAAGTTAACCTCATACATGTGTTACTGTAGTGTTTATGTTGGACTGAAATTATTATACATATAAACAGTTTAATTGTCAATGTATAAATAACTCTCATACATGACTAACTGTTGTTTAATGTGGGTTTGATTTAGTTAATGTATAAGTAACTGTCATACATGTCTAACAACTTATATTAATTTTAGATGTATAAGTTAACCTTATACAGGTGTTACTGTAGTGTATATGTTGGACTGAAATTATTATACATTTAAATAGTTTAATTGTACAGTTATAAGTTACCCTCATACATGACTAACAATTGTTTAATGTTAGACTGATTTATGTTACGAAAGTATAAATGACCATCATACAATTAGTAACTGTTAGCTAATTATGTTATGTTTTTTTGCAGGGCATGAAATACCGAATTGATAAAGTCCCACCACACCCATTGCATATGGGGAGCTTATGTAACTGTGCTTTCGGGGAAGAGATAAAGAAATATTTTGGAAAGGATGTACTGGGAGCATTTAGAAATACGATTTTTGGCATATTTCTGAATTTGCCATGGTGCAACTGGATATGACAGATTTCAAAATGCCTACTCATGCTTGAAATTCAGTAGGATAACAAGGACGAGTTTCATGTTTGGGTACAAGGGGAAATCCTCAAATTCACAATGCTTGAATTCGCCATTATTACCGGTCTGAAGTGTACCGATAATATTGATAATTATATGTATACTTCATCATCTAAATCAGCGTTGATGTCGAGATATTTTTTTGACAATAAAGAAGCAATAACTCGGTCAAAACTGATAACACGGGTGCAGATGAGAAACTTTGATAATGCTGAAGATGCTCTGAACCTGGCGATATTGTTCTTTGTTCATACATTCATGTTTTCTCAGCATAAGGAAGCATCAATCAGTGTTGCACTTTCAGATTGTTGAGGATGGTTGGTACATTCACTTTCCATGGGGGAAGGTCACATTTGAAAAGTTAATGAGTTCCTGGCAACAAGATTTCAATACTGCGAAGCAGTTATATTCATTGGGTGGAATGCCGCACGTTCTAAATGTTTGGATATTTGAGTGTTGCTTTGAGGTAGAATAAAAAACTGTTGTCCGTCAGAGAAACGCTATTCCCAGAATACTAAACTGGTCGGTGGAGTGTATAAGGCCTAAGTACGAATCTTTTATGTCTGGCATGTTCAGTAAGGTAATTGTTTAACTTTGTACTTATTTTATTTATTCAAGTCGTTTTATTTATGTGCAAATATTTTATTTTGAAATTATTCTTTCCAGCATTCTTATAAGAATATACAACCTACAACCGATGAAGTTAGTAGGTTGAATTTGTCCTTTTCAAAAGATTTTGAGACATGTGATCCAACAACTTATGCTTCAACATCCGATTTTGGAAAGTTGAAAAAGACAGCAGCTGGACTTGAACATCGTGTTGGTACCATTGCTGAAGAATTTGGTGATTTCAACACTATACTGCCGTGAGAAATCCTCATAAAGGTTGTTTTTGCATCGCCTGTATCACCTGACCAACCTTTAAAGAAAAGAAAGACTGTCATGTTCGAGCAAGATAATCAAGCGGTGATGGATGATGATACATCTGACGTGGTTATGCAGTACATCATGGGTCGGTTTGTATCGTGAAACGCATAAGGATGCAACAGACAAGGGAGAAATTGGTGTGTCTAAAATTCAACATCATCATCATGGAGAAATTGGGGTGTCTCCTCAGAGTCACCAGCACAAGTCTGTTCCTTCATCTTCCACACAGCCTGAAGGGACTTCTAAATCAAGTTTAGATGGTGATGAAATAAAGAATTACATCAACAAATGTGTAAGTTTAGTTTCTTTATCATACATTTTTTCTGAATAACATGATGTGTTTCTACTAACTTTTTTTTTCGTTACGTGATAAGTTTGCTGAAAAGATGGCCGAACTGGTTACACTAATATCAAAAATACCTGTTGAGGTCGTCAAAGCATTGAAGAATGAAGCAAATAAGCAATCACAAGTATAACAATTTAATTTCATTATATTTTGCATAACGTTGATGAAATGTTCATACAGTTTGTGTTATATAGGAGGACAAAATTGATGAACAACAACAAAGTCAAGAAGACGGATCCAACAAACATGAGAGACCACATAAGGAGGATATGCAGGTACTTTTTGTCAATTATGTTGTTCGTTTACTATAAATCTACATGATTACCTTATCAAAAACAAATATTTTTTTTTAATACAGCATGAAGATTATGATAAGGGATCACTCAACGATATGGAAGTGTCTCGTGATGAAGAATCTAATAAGCAACACATTCTTGAAGAGCAACATTTGCTGGTATTTTTTTCCCTTAATACTTGTTACGTACTAAATTTGGGCAGTTTAATTTTTCATCATACATTAACTTGAATGTATAATGATCAGTTATACATTAAACTTACTACTTTTTCCTTCAACAAAATACATGTTATTTATGAATCTCTTCATAAATATGCATGTCATTTACAATTACTTAAACAACATCATTCTAGAATCACCTAAAACAAGTTTATGAATAACTGTTCATTAAAGCGACTTGTTATTTAATTTAGGATGTGAATGCGGCCGATAAAGAGGCAGGTCGTGAGGATGATTTTGAAAATGAGGACTGTTCTGATTTGCAAGCTTTGGAGGTATCTTTCTGTACATCAAATTTATTTTTTTCCTAAAACATATGTCTATATAAATGTAGCTTCTGTTATTGGTTGAAAAAAGGATATTAACCTTATCGGCTGAATATAAAGTTATATCGATCTTGACGCTTTCAATATTTTGCACATTGTTTAACAGTTGTTTTAATAAATATAATTTTTTGTCTTCATGCAACTTGGATAGTGATAATTATCACATAAATAATAGGATGAGATTATGTCATATGAAGAAGAATGTATTGGGAAAAAAGAACATTCCAGATGTAGAAGATTTGCCGGTATTTTTATGTCCCTAATATTGTTTGATTACTACTATAGGTTTCTATACACATGTAGTTTCTTCTAACTTCTTCATATTAGGGCAGTTAAATGTAAATAAAACATTCAATCGAATGTATCAAGAAGAGTCATACATTCAACATACAAACATTTTCATAAACATAAAGCTTGTAGTTTATGATCACCACAATCATATTTATGTTATTAATGCTATAAAATAGTTTGTGAACAACATATGACATCGTTTGTTATTACTGATATATTTATATATTCATATGCACCCATTACAGATAGAAATTTCTTATCACGGGTGTAAAACTTCATCTCAATCTTTTATATTATACTTTGAATAAATGTTAATATACGATAATTGTTATTTAATATAGGATGTAAATCTAACTGCTAAAGAAGATGTTAATGAAGTGAATTTGAAAAATCAGGAATCTACTGAAGTGACAGATGTGCAGGTATTTTTTTATCCCTAATACTTTATTTTTTTTCAAAAATATATCTATCTACGCGTTCCACCTTGTAAAAGTACGTACTAGGACTTAATGTTATTTCTCTGTTGCATATCAATTTTTTTTTGTGAATTTGAACCAACTGGAATATATTGATTCTTTCCTTTGTTGCATATCAAATTTTACTGATATTGATGCTGTCATGATTTCTAACATAAATGTCGTAAGCATTAATATAGTTACACATTCAGATATTGTATGTATACATTACAAATCCATATGTGTTCACGTAGGATGAAGTTTGTGGGACAATAACTGATTCAATACAAGCAGCTGTAGATACAATTTTATTTGGTTTGTCAACACCTTCGACTACAAAATCATTGGATATTGGTGCTTCAAATAAAATGACCGAAAAATACTGGGACCTTCCAGACAGTCAGATTCCACCTGACTTCCATGATGCTCAGGTTCGAGAGCTTCAAGCCTCAAAAGCAAAAGCACCTGCCAAACGAGAAAGAAAGAAGTCCAGGGGTTTAAGGTCATCATACATTTCAAAGTATGGTTCTGGCTCTAAGGATGCAGTTGATTTCGATAAAGAGGAGAAGCTGAAGTATGCTTTTGATGGATACACCATTAATCAAGATTTGCCGAACGAATTGATGATTGATTACTCCCAGTGGATTGCCGTAGGATTACTGAAAACTCATTCTGCCAAGTAAGAAATTTGGTATTATCTTTTTGCCTAACAATACTATTCCATTTTAAACTAAACGGTTATTGTCATGTATAATCAATGATATTTTTTCAGGAAAGAAATAGACAACCACTATCGAGTAAATGCTTCTGGGTTAGGTTACAGACAATTGAACTTTGTCGTTGCATACCCACAGTCCAAGAATTGATTTTACTTGATGTCCGAACGCAAGACATGCTGGAACGATGAGGTAGCTTATTCTAAATATTATTCATATCATAATTTCTTTTGCTGATACTTAATATACTACAACACCATAACATATCATACATGTAAACCAATGTATAATAACATATTATACATGTTAGCCAATGTATAATAACATATCATACATGCAGTATTTTTCATTATCATTTGTTCAACCTTAATCAGCATGTCATGTATAATAACATTTAACTCCAGCATAGTTGTATACCATACATCTAATCAACAAGTAAGGTCGAAGCTACTGATTTCTTTCAATCGTTTTTACTATTTTACCCTGTTTTCACTTGTAGCATTTAGATGTGATCTTCTATCACTTGAGAAAGAAATCAAAGATTCAGCTGGGTGATAATTATAAATATACGACGACTAGCTGCTTCTTTAAAACATATGTTGAGAAGACACATACTCGCTATTATCCAGCGGAACCGACAATTGAGCTATTGACGCAACAAGACCATGCAGAATCAATTATGGTGGCTCAGAATGAAGATACTATTGCTAATATAATTCATAGATTCTGTATGCCTGCTGGATTACCATGGTATATGGTTGATGAGGTATATGTTCCAATTAACTACGGTAAAGAATTTCATTGGGTATTGGCTGTGATTGTCTTGAAGGAAAGATTGATATGTGTGTATGACTCACTGTCAAGTAAAAGAAAAAAAGAACCTACAATTGAAATACAAAAGCTTGCAGTTATGCTTTCTACTTACTTGTCAGACAATGACTTTTATGATAAGACCGAGCGAACTGACTGGCCATCACTTGAAGCGTACAAAGGAAAGATTACTCAGCAAACTGGTCTTGTAAATGAAATCCCATTTGATGTTGACTATGTGCAAAATATCCCACAACAAGCGTCTGATAGTTTGTAAGTAAATTACAGTTTATTTTTCATGTATAATAATGTCATAATTGATGTACTGATTATTATTTTATTTTATTTTTGGAAATCAGGGACTGTGACATTTTTGTGTGTGCCTATGCAGAAATATTAAGTGAAGGACTGCAAGTTCCTTCATGTGGGTTTGATGCTGCAAGTCAACGTGCAAGCTATGCTTCCTTACTGTGACATTACGGAGTGAAAAAGACAAATGAAGGGTGCACAAGTGATAATGGAGATCCGCCTCGACCAAGGAAAAGTGTTATTGAAGAAATTGATGCAAGTGCAATTGTTACTTTAGAGTAGCAACCGTTTTCTAATTGTTGGCATTGAATGAACTATTTCTTATTTTCGTGGTTAATGTTACACATTTCCAGGATTACTTTTTTAATGTTAATGAACATTTTATGGATGTCTTTTTTTTTTTAAAACAATTTATTTGAAGTTTCTAACACAATACTGTAATTATACAAACTATTTCTTGGTCGATATTGAGTTTGCCTTTTTTTTTACGACGTGTATAAACAAAAATAAAAATATACTAACATTGCATTTGAACACATTATATTTTTACTGTAACGTACATTTTCTTATAAGTTAAAACTACATTGCACTAATATTAATACGTTAAATATATGTAACACATAACATAATACATGTTGTCACACTTTTTTTTTCTTAAATAAAATTTACAAACAGAGTTCACCACGATCACTTTTATAAAGTATTACACTATTTCATACAATGATACAAATGTATAATCTAATTTATACATTCGTAACTGAACAAAATATACTTTAGATGAACGTATAACGTGTAATCAGTAAGAGTCATTAAAATGACATTTTTTCCTGTATAACATAATTCACCAACAAAAATTATAACGCTGCATCATATCTTTCAACATTTTTTTAAGTGAATGATATATTTCCCAGGTTACATAATACATATAACAATCAGTTGTAACTTACATTAATATGGTTACGAAATATGATAAACGAAAAATTACGCAAATTGTTCTTATACTATTAAATATTAATTGAACAAGTGAAACTCAAATAACAACCAAAAATCCTAATATTAATTGTTCCAGCATTCCAACAAAATATAATTAAAATGATTATACTACTAAAACCAATCAAACCATCAATATGTAGAAAAACATATTATCTTCACCATGATTTCTTTGGAAAGAAACAACAAGTCCTACGGTTGTGACCGACTCGTCCACATTTACCGCTACGGTTCGAATTTGAAGACAGTGATTCACTTGATTTCAGATGTCTTCCTTTTTTTGGCCTACAAGGAGGTCTTCGATATTTGGGCGGCAAAACTTCTTCATCATCAACAAAACCTGGAACATTCCACTCCTTCTTGTCTAGCATTGGAACTATCGGGAGTTCATATGTCTTCACTATGATTTGTGGCCTGTACAATTCAGAGCAATAACGATCATAATCCTTTACATCCACATTTTTACTTTTTAATACGGCAATTCCATGTGGACAAGGTATTTCATCAATTTGATACCGGCCACAATTGTATGTGTCACGCTCAATATCTACAATGTACCTTCGTCCCGAATTATAAACACAATAAAGATAACTCCCTGCTGACTTAACCTGTTACCAAAAAGCATAATATGTTTCAGATGTAAAAATGTTAATATATAATCAATGTAAAACAAAGTTTCTGTTCCATAATTATTCTAATACATACCGTCATCCGCAAAGCTTTAACACCATTATGAGTTAGAATTTCTTCAAATCTTCTGCCAAGAGTTGTATTGGTGTACGATGCAATTTCGTTGTTCTTACAATTTCATGCAGCAAATAAGATTCTAACTTCTTCTAGGAAACCTAGAATACGAAGTTTTCTAGCCTCAACCAAACACCCATTAATACATTCGGCTATATTTGAAGTCATCATTCTACCTCTATTCATAGGAGAGTGACACCGAGCCCATTTTTCATACCCAACTTCCTCCAGATATTTCTTAACTCTTTGATCAACCTTAGCAACCTTTGACATAATATATTCAAAATCTTTTTTCTTTTATAAGATTTAACCATGGAATAATATAGGTCACTAAGTCTATCTTTGCTTTTCCTAAAATGGGTGCAAATGTTTTTCCATAAATGTCATATGCAAGCTAGATGAGGAGCATTAGGATAAACAATGCTTACACCTTTTATGATACTTTCATTTTTGTCTGAAACAACACACATGTTGTCTCTTTCACCAAATGCCTCTCTAAACTGTTGAAAAAATCAAATCCACGCGTTGTCATTCTCCGAATCAACAACACCGTAAGCTAATGACAGAATACAACCTACACATAAATTAAACAAGGCAATCATTGTAAAACAAAAATTAGCCAACTATAAAGGTGCTAATTTTAGCATCTTTATGAATCATTATAAATAAAACATCAATGTATAAGCTAATATAATATATAGTAAATAACAAAACAAAAAAAGAGTACAAAAAAATATGAACGCACAGTACCTGCGCCATCTAATGTGCTTGCCGATACAAATGTTCCTTCATATGGACCACTTAAATGTGCCCCATCAACAACTACAACAGGTCCACAAAATTCAAAACCACTTATCATCAGACGCAATGCAATAAACAAGTATTTAAACTCGCTATCTACTGCTTTATGCATCCGAATGTGCGATTGTGGATACACTTGGTTCAACATATAGATATAACGGGGCATTTTTCTATATCCATCTGCTGGTCCACCTCTAAGCATTGCAGTCACCTTCTCTTTTGCATGCCATGCTTTCACGTAGTTAATGTCGATTCCGTAAACAACCTTCATCTCTTCGATAATGTTCGCGGGGGTGTGTATTCTTTTGTGATTGATTAATTTTGGAGCAGTAAATTCACTCACAAAATTAGTTGTCGCAACCACATTATTCAGCACTCAATCCCTAAGACTGCAACTATGCTCCGAAACAAATGTTTTAATCACAAACAATTTCGATTCATTCATACAAGACACCTTCATGACCCACTTGCAATCTTCGTTGCGACAAATCAGTACATAGCTGCATCAAAATATAAAAACTTAGTCATTGTATGAAATAAAAGTATTAAACTTGAAAATAGAAACAAAAAATATTTATTCCAGCAACTGCCCTAGTTATATTCTACATATATCTGAATGTATAATCTACATTATACATACGTTTTTAAACTTATAAAAATAATTCATAAAACACATTAAATTTCAGAAAGTCTGTATTCATGTTATCAATACATATCTGCATCACTAAATAAAAACTTAATAAATGTATAAAACAGAAATATTAAAAATTAAAATAGCAATAACAAAAAAAAAATACTTTCACTGCTCCAGTTATATTATACATATCTCTGAATGTATAATTAAAATTATACATTCGAATATTTAACTTAACAAACTAGTAATAATACACAAACGACTTCACAATCTCTTAAATCAATGTATCAAATATTTCTTTGACCGACACGATTTAATTATACATTACCAAACACATATAATATCACATTATACATTCGTATATTAACATTAAACATCAACAGTTCACAAAACTACACAACATAAACTTCTTAAAATAAAATAAAATTTTTACATATGTTATAAGATCAGAACATACAATTGATAGTCTTATATCATACCTTTTTTGTCGGATCGTTTCGCTTTTGTGTTGAATCCATTCGCTATTGCGTGTCTTGCCATTACTGAAACAAAAGTTTCCTTATCCTTGTATATCTGACTCACCATTATTTCAGTGTTCTTGCAATTAGTAATGAAGTTTTTTACTTCCATTTCAGACACATATAGAGCATACTGATTATCCGTTTCAACAACTGGTAACGCAACCGAATCATATTCACTACCCTCGATACAAATTACAGCAACAGTTGCTTTATCAAACTCTATTTCACTATTGGCTTTGTCGCAAGTTGAAATACAAAGCGAAAAATTAACCAAACCTGCAAGTTGTTTCTTATTACAATTGGAGAAGAGTTTCCTTCAAACACATATTTCACTTCAATTTTTTTTACGCACTTCGTCTATATCCAACTCCATGGCGATCGTAGAAACCAATTTCAAGAAAGTAATATTTTCCGAAACAATTATTGCGTCACTTTTGTATGACTTAAAACTACTTTCTGACTTCCAAATTTCAGAATGCCGCAACAATATTAGAATATTCATGTTGCTTTTTGAATTATTTAACAACGTATGTAGAAGAATTTTGTTGCTTTTTTGATTTTTTTAAGAAGAAATTTGTTGCAGTAATAGAACTTTTTTGCTTTCTAGATCTTGAATCAAATATTACAGATTTTTTTTTTGACTTAGTAGATTTTTTTTTTTTTTGAAATTCAAATTTCAGTTACTAGTTTTATCCATAAATGAGTTAATGTTAGCTAATTATTGCCGTTAATTAAGGAACAGTAATATAATTACTAATTTCAATTACCTTAAATTTAGGAATAACTGTTTCATTATACATTCGACCAATGTATAATATTTGTCCGAATGTATGAGTATATTTGCCAAAATTCGAAAGAGAGAAATTAAAAAGGAATTTTGTGTAATTACTTTGTTAAGCTAGGGAATTTACGTTATTTACATACACAAAAAAAAAGTTGCAATGACAACAACAATAAAAAAGAAAAAACAGATGAAATAAAACGAAAGTGGGCAAGTAGCCAGCAAAATTCGCGGGGCTAAAATATGAGAATACCAATTCTTAGGCCATTTGGTTAGGATTTATTTTTGTACAAATAACATAAATACCAACCTTTTGGGAGTAATTACAACCTCTCTCACTTTTTTATTTACTTTACTCTCTCCCTATTAATATACATAACATAGCCGACATATACATAGCATTCTGTGTATATGTTGGAATTTTTATAATATGTTTAGGGAGTTGAAATTTTTTGTAATATTGAAAATATAAGTTGTGTATTTGTGTAATTTTTAATTTATTTTCATCGAATAGCCATTCAATAATTTATTCAACGTCTTTTTTCATCATATATTTACCACTTTATTTATTTTTAGATTCATTACTTTTACCTAAACACAGAATTACTTATTTATAAAACCGACTTCAGTACCTAAAAAGTGTGTTCCAACATTTGGTGTTGCTATAAATTAGCTATAACCCAAACGAATGCTAAAAGGTTGGTTGATCGAATTTCTTTTAGGATTCCTAGGCTATTATCTCACATACACGAATTGTACACTATATCATGTTGTAAATATTATACAACCATGAGAAATTATCTTTTACGATCAAATACTAAGAAAAAAAATTACCTTACAAAGAACTCATGGTATTTTGCCACTCTCTTAAAATAATTTTTGAACACGTACATGTACATGAAGAAAAAGGAAATAGCATTTCCAAGTGTTTTTCTGTTGAGAGTCAATTTTGTGGGAGGACAAAAGATGCCTGGGTCATTGACAGGTATAGATTAGTTCTAATGCCTTCAAGCATGTAAAAAGAGTTTTCTATGTTGGAGATTAAGCTGTACATACACCAGAACAATCGAACATAAACACTGAAACTAATACAGATTAGAACAAATGACAGTGTTGCTGATATATTTACAGGAGGTCAAGTTCATTACAGTACATTAATTACACCAATAATAACCTATGATCACGCACAAGATTTACACTCACAAAAGCTAAGAAAGAAACCCAAAACTTCTAATCAGCGCTCTTACTGTATAGAAGCTCTCATAGCCAAGCTCCCCATCCAGGAAACATATGACACAAACGATCAGGATCAATGGCGTCATGTATGAGTTGTTGAACCTGCAAAAAAAGGGGGCACTTTTTACCTCTTTACTTTCTTTAATGGTAGCATAGGTTGAGATACCAATAGAATATTCAAGGTTTTTTTTTTGATAGCCGTGGTGTCCGGGCTAGCTTGCACGCACCTCGACTAAATCCACGGGATACCTGCCACCTCCCACCAGCAACAGGTACCAGGTAACTCTATCCACCAAGGCTAGAACAGATGGGAAGAAAACACCTAGTGTTTGTCTTTGCTGGGAATTGAACCTGAGACCTCATGGTGCTCATCCCAACTTCATTGAACCACTAGGCCACACCCTTGGGTGCCAGAATATTCAAGTTTTGAGTAAAAGGAAATTATGTGTCTTAGAAGCACTGTACCCTATTAGCCAATTCTACAGTTTGTCTCTATGCTAGTCATAGAACTCTGCTTCCACTTGCCTATACTTTTAACTTGCATTAAGGATGAGTTTAGTTTCATTACTCAAACCTCCCTTCTTCCAAAAAATAGTGAAAACAAAGGAGACCAATCTAAACCCGTATAGCAATTGGAAAGAATTTGTTGATCAATTTCCTTCTTTCTAACTGTTGAATATTGCTTTAGAACTGCAAAATCTTTTTACAACAGTAATTTTATAAGTTGTACACAAGTCAGTCCAACTGCGTAGGAGTTCAATTTTTATTTGTTTGTTATGCACTTGATTCTAGCTGATAACCAGAACCATAGTTTACTTTTTCTCGTTTCCTATTCTTTTCATTCCTGCTACTGTGTTTCTTCCATTTCTTCATTTTCGGAAACCAAATACTGACAGACGAGAGAAAGCAACTGAAGATAACTGGAGTTGCCTGACCCTGAAAGCACAATTTCTGAGAAGAGTATTCATTAAGGGGTCGTCTGATAGGGCGTACAAAAATAGTGCAGAATATGGTGTATTAGTAATGTTTGCATTAGTAATGTCAATACCGACAGACAAGAGAAAGCAACTGAAGATAACTAGAGTTGCCTGACCTGAAAGCACAATTTTTGAGAGGAGTATTCATTGAGGGGTCGCTTGGTAAAGTGTATAAAAATAGTGCAGAATATGGTGTACTAGTAATGTTTGCATTAGTAATGTTGGTATTATGCCGAGATTTTGCTTGTGTATTATTTGGTTTGGGCATAACTTCTAAAAAATGAATATTTAATTTACATAAGTACCCACCATAATTATGGTGGAAAGCACGTGGAAAATGTTTTGAGGGGCAATTTTGCATTAAACCATGCTGATGCATGCATTAGAACCCATAGCATTACTAATACCATGAATTTCCATGTATTAGTTATACACATTGCATTAGTTTATACTTAGTTTGAAAAAGTGTCCAAAAAAGGCACTAATGTTTCATAAAATTAATGCATGCATAATTTTTCCTAATACACTCTACCAAACGACCTGCAAGTGTAAAATAATTATGTGTAGTAGGTAAATATAAATGCTTCCAAGTTGTAATTAAACAAATAGCAGCTAGAAATATCACTGGCTAGCATGGATGGAATCAATAATTTTAGTAGTTAGGATAGAAAACTAGGAACTGTCTATTAGTGTATAGTGTGGGTGAATTGATGCATTATTCTGGTTTAACATTTACCTGTCCATGAACGCTTCTCATTTCACCTTCTTCATATCCATCTAACTTTTGTTTAACACGCATCAAGGCTCTAGCAGCATCTTTGTTCCCCTCATAGTCATCCTGTTGAGAGCCTTCCAAACTGGTTTCTAGATCATCTTCAGTTTCCTATCAAAAAAAAGAAAAGTTCAATAAGCCTTCGTGAATGGGAAGATGAACTTATTATAAAATGAAACATGGCTACAGATCCTTCTAATGGGGCAAGTATAGTTAGTCAAGTGCTTTACCAGTAAGACAAGGATTTGCTTGAGCTTACAACTAGTTTCACCACCTAAAGACTAATGGGTTTCTACAAAACTAAATGTACTTTGGGACAGAGCAGAGAATCGTATCCATATGATTTTGCACTTCTCGACAAATATCATCTGTTTTATTATTCTTAACCGGGTATTCAATTTTGGATAATGAAAAACTTGTTATTCTTAACTCTTGGGCTCAGGAATTCCTATATAACTTAAGTGACACAGTAAAAGCTTTTTCTATTCTTTTATTAACTGATTTATGTATTGCAATTCATGATCATGGCTTGCTCATACTCTTAACCGTTCAATTAGTTTTACACCTCTGCGAGCCACATAACAACAAAACACCAGTGCATTCTCATAAGTGGGGTCTGCAAGCCACATATTTTCTGACAAATCTGTTCCCAACTAAAATTTTCAAATTAAGAGTGCAGTCAAGGACTAACACTTGATTTGGGCATAAAGAAGTTAATTTTGCCTACTAATTTGAGAGTGAAAAAGAGAGTTGAATTTTATCGCATTCATTGAACTTCAAAAGCAGAAAAAATTCCCAGATAATGTATACTACTATAACCTTTTCGAAACTACAACAGTCAGGATCAAAATGCATATTGTGTCTCACCAGCTGTAATGTCCAAGACAACCCATTTGGGAAAGTGCGTCTATTAATGATACATTTATTAGGCATGTTATGCATAATGCATTATTCACCTGAGTATGTCTGAAGGAGCAACCACAAGAACAGTGATCAATGGATTGTCTTGGACACAGTATCATTATAGATTTGGGAAAGTGTCTATAATGAAATATTTATGGACACCTCACCTTGATGCGTTCCAGTAAAGGTGATTCTTCAGGGTTGTTTCTTCTTCAGTTTCATTATAGATGCATGCCCACTATCCATAAATGCATTATGGAAACATGCCTATCAATGTTTTGTGTCAAGACACACTTTCCTAAATGTAACAGCAAAATCTTGATAGGCATCAATGTAATATTTATCCTCACAAAAAGCAAGAAATAAGAGAAAAAGTTACATGGGAGTCCAACTTTTTGTAAACCCTAGGGTAGAGATGGGACAAATACAATGATAAGAAAACGGGCCTGGCCAAAATCAATACGAAAAGCTAGCTCATAGTGAGGATTGTCCAAGACAATTTAAGGAGACAACAACCAATTCTCTTGTATCAATGTGAGTCTTAACAGAAATCATGAGAGTTAATACAGGATATTCTTCACTCATACTCCCTCCGCTTCAATTTGTTTGTCTTACTTCCTTTTTAATCCGTTTAAAAAAGAATGCCACTTACCTATTTTGGCAACTCAATTTCAATTTTCCACATGACATATTTAGTACCACAAGATAAAAGGACATTTTGGTACATACATATCATTAATTTAAGACCACAAGATTCAAAAATCTTCTTTACTTTTCTTAAACTTTGGCCAAGTCAAAGCCTAACAAGAAGTTGAAACTGAGGGAGTATATTCTTTCTCCTTCTCTTGTCTTGGCAGCTGACATTTATTCTTTGCAAGTGCGCCATGTTAAATTATCGATATCCGTTCTAAGTAACATAGCAAGACCCCAGAATTGATAAAATCCCATTCAATTAAGAATCACAGATAATGACATTTCATCATTAAATGTTCTTTTAACCACTTTTACCTTGTATTTAAAAGAACTTTTCACTTTCGGTTTTCTGAATGAACATGATGCTAAAATTGCAAGTGGACTTCAAAATAGGAATAAAATTCAAAACGATTTATATACCTTCTGACGTTGCAAAGCCTTTAGAGGGGATAAAGCCCACTTGTATAAAGGATCATGGATAAAGACCTGCAGCGAAGGTCCATAAGTATGAATGACATGCACAGTTTAAAACTCCTAATGTGGTAGGAATAGGTATCTGAGATGTTGCACCTCGATAATGGTTAATAGTGCTTCTTTGTTTGTCCGCATAACAGACAGGGTCTCCTCACAGCATCTTCTGAAAACCCCTTCCACCCCAGTTATGCCCATGCCATCTATTATGTCCCTAGTCAGCCTGAAGGGTACCTGCAACAGATCATTATGGATGAAAACTGAAACAGGTCAAAGAAATTTAACGATGACATGATCTTAGAAAAACAAAAAAGAGTGACGCAGGATATATGAGAATATGAGAAAAGATTCGGAATGCATGAGGACGAGTAACTTGGACGTAAGTTCTTTAGATACTCTATATCATGTATATAATGAATCATCCAACGTGGGACACTAACACATTTACACATCTCATTGACTTTTGTTTGTGAATATTTATATGGCCAGCTTCAATATAACTAATCTAACAGAATAGAAGTACTTCAGATGGAAATAAACAAACCCTTTCGGGAGTTTTCAGCATAAGGCCCTGCTCAAATGCAACCCCAAGATCTATGTGAACAACTTCAGCAGTGGCTTGATCTACAAGGATATTCATGGAATGCCGATCTCCTAGTCCAACTATGTATCCAACCTGAGTATAAAAAAAAGTATGAACATTCATAATTGTGAACATTATGTCTATGATTACATTTTTTGATTTACTAGGAAATATTAAAAGAGAGGGTGCTGTTTCTGAATGCTGCTAAATCACTAGAAGAATCACCATTGAACTCGCGGCCACACTTCTGGTATAAGCAAGCCTCTTTTGAAACCAGTCAGCTGGATGAAAAAATCTCTCCAAGAAAAAGTGATGCATGACAGGCCTGCAGCAAATAAAATTAGATAGCTCAAACAATGTGAGCTCAAAATCTTGGAGGGTTTAGTAATACCTGAAGTTAACACAGACTTCCTGGAAGGCCTTCCTCTTGTCACTTTCCTACACAGAAAAGTGAAAATTCTTGAAAGAAAGTCATATACAAGACATACTGAAATTTGGTCAGGAAACCTTTTCTACGAGAGCTCCCCATCAGAGGATCCAAATTTTCCTCACAAGCTTATTTTATTAAGAGGATGATCTTATATGCACAACTACATCTTTGGTTGAGTTGGCAAGACTACCATGCTGCGTAGGTTAGTTTACCCGTGAATTCAATTGAGTTCATCCAGACAAAAATTTCTCTTGAAACAAACCTAGCTTCTTTTGTTGTTCAATTTTATTATTGCAATCTATAGTGTAAAGACAGCACCCCAACCAGATATAGTGTTCGAGCATCCCAACTTTTGAAAGAGAAGAAAAAAATGAAAAACAACAGAGTTATGCATGTGGAATGAAAAGCAGATCTATTGGTATGACTAAATGAGTTCCAATCGCTTGAACTATTTGTTAGAAGTGTTCCGCATTGGTTGGCCTGAGGGAATGAGCTGATGTCTCCTAATATGATCCTTGGCAATCCTCATCTTCATGCACTAGCTACTTCATAACATGGTATCAAAACTAGACCCAACTCTATTCTTGACTTACACAATGTTGGGCCCTATGTTGCACAGTTCACGCTCCAAATGTCTATCCATGGGCATGCGAAGAGTTAAAATGTCACACATTGGTTCAGGAATCGGACTATTACCTCATTATATAGTCTTTGTATCCTCATCCCATTAGCTAATTTTTGAAGTTGAGTTACACGCAAAATCCATTTTCTTAATCCTTTTCAAAGTTCAGGCTTTTAGGTACATATAAAGTTTCTCGTTCATTTACTATCTTCTATTTAGGTAGCCTACATATCAAAAGAGATTGCTAAAGAGGCAGCTTTTCCTTCTCTTTCAGTATGGATCCCCAAAGTATCAAGAAAGATGTGTTTCTTTACATGCATAGCAATCGGGGGCGTGGGGGGAGGGATTTGAGAAAGATGTGAATTACATGGGCTAGTTGGTTCTTCATGTGCAAATGCTCATCGGAAGGCATGTTGCATCTCGATTGTAGGGGGAAGTTGTGGGTGGGTTTGACATTCCGTGAGTGATGGCAGACACAATTAAAGAAGAAATGTTTATAGTTGGTCTTTCAGGAGAAGGAGAAGAAGACAGAGGACTGGGGATGTTGCTCCACTTGCACTTATGTGGACTATCTGGAGAGAGAAATAGCACAGCTTTTGAGATAGAAAAAAATTGTACATTTGCGAAGTAGCCTCTTCTTCCTCATTATGTTTTGGTGCACCCATGAGAGACTCTTAAGCATAGATGCTTGGGTGTCTTTAGTAGAGAACCATATAGTATTGTGAGGTTCTCTACTTCCATGCCCTTCATTAATGAAATGTTATTACTTTTCTCAAAAAAACAAAAAAAATTGCAGGATTGCAAAAGGTTGAAGGATTTTCTCAAAAGCTCCTCCAAACATGCACATAGCTAAGCAGCTCTTTCCCTGTTTTAACCTAAGTGATGTTTTTCTAGTAACGAACGAATATATCATGGATGGTATTAAAACAATGCAAGTGTTATCACCATATATACTGAGAGAGGATGCAACAACTATGTCTCACTCAGAACTAGAGGGAGTTGATTATAGAATCGTTGTATCTACTGGACTCCATGTGCGCCCCTTTCATTAGATAACTCAGCAATAGGAATTCTCTAAAACTATGGACTCTCTAAATCTCACACCAGTCCCTACATTAGCGAATGGTTTCTACCCAAACTTAAGAGACTCCTGTAAACAACCGGATCTAGTAGATGTGTCCCCATGACGACTAACCCTAATCCAAATAACTGGTATAGGCAATATGATACTTCACCCTAATGTGTTTCGAGTCCACATAAATTCCTCTTTTTATTTTTGGGAAATCATTTGACACTCAAACTTTTTCTTAATACCTTCAGCCATCATGGTATCACATCCTTATGGTGTGGGGGTGTGGAGAACTATCAGGAATATTTAGCTGATGGAAGCCAACCTAAGTATTAAGGTAGGTAATGGAATCAAGACAAGCTTCTGGCATGATGGATGGATTGACCAACTTCCCCTCAAGGATCAATTTCCGGACCTCTTCCGGATATGTGCAAATCCAGAAGCTAAAGTGAGTGATTGCTGGTCATTACGGGGCTAGGACATCTCTTTCAGAAGGTTGCTAAATGATTGGGAAGTGGATAGGGTGGCTACCTTGCTTGGAAAGTTAGGAGGGGCTAGCACTATCACTCCCGTGGCAGATAGGTTGCTGTGGGATCACATGAAGAATGGGGCCTTCACAGTAAGTAGTGCATATAAAAGAGGTCTAGAAGTATCTGGGGTGGGATATCAATATCACTGGAATTACTTCTGAAAAAGTATTATCCCCACCAAGGTAAAGTGTTTTACTTGGTTAGTGATTATGAAAGCATTGCTTAACTCAAGAAGCTTTACAGAAGAAAGGAAGACAGCTAGTTCCCAGATGTTTCTTGTGTAATATGACAGGGGAAACAAACAAACATCTCTTCCTACATTGCAGTTTCACTACACAACTATGGAACCTCTTCCTTAACATAACAGGCTACAGCTGAACCATGCCAGAGCACACCTCAGATCTAGAGCTGCTGGATTAGGAGGGGAGGTAGTAAAAGTCAAAAGAAATGGTGGAGATTAGTACCATCATGCATTTGGTGGTCTGTATGGTTAGAGAGAAATGGTGGATGTTTCGAAGATAGGTCCAATTCTATTCACAAAGTTAAATGGAACTGCATTGTATCTTTACTTTTTTGGTGTAAACATCCCGTGTATAGTGGATACAGAGCAAATAGTGGAATTAATAGGGGACTTGTAATTGCTTCTCTTTTTTGGAGGTCGAAGAATACAAATCTTACCAAATTATCAAAAAAAAAATTAAAAAAATGAATCAGTACATTATAGATTGGATCTCTTTTGTTGAGAACCATACTTTGATGTAGGTTCTCTTCTTTTGGTATATGCGAGGTCTTTTCCCCAATTTGTTAATAGAATTATTTACCTTATCAAAAAAAAAATATCTATGAATCATTACATTTGGTGGTTTATGTAGAAGTCACTCTCATATAGAACGGCTGGTCTTGCAATTGTATACAAGTGTGCCTTCACATGGGTAAGTGTCCTCCTATTGCACAACACTTCCATAAAACATCACGTTCATTTCATCATTATTTTCTTCAAAGACTGAGCCTAAATATTTGAATCATCTAATCTCAATTTGTTCATAAAATTATTTACCTTATCAAGAAAAAAAATCTATGAATCATTACATTTGGTGGATTAGGTAGAACTCAGTCTCATATAATATGGCTGGTCTTGCAATTGTATACACGTTTACCTTCATTACATTTGGTGGATTAGGTAGAACTCAGTCTCATATAATATGGCTGGTCTTGCAATTGTATACACGTTTACCTTCACATGGGTAAGTATCTACCTATTGCACAACACTTCCATAAAACGTCACGTTTATCCATCACAACCCAAAATACTTGAATCATCTAATCTCAACTGCAATTTTCTAATGCTAGCTAAACCTGCAGTGCATAGAGTTGGTCTTACTTGTCCTAAAACCCTCACTCTCTAGAGTGCTTCTGTTCGATTTATTTTCTCAATAATTCCATCAATTCACAAAATATCATCTGGAGTAGCATACACCACAAAAGAAAAAACCCTGTATGATATTAAATCCGTACATAACTAAAGTAAACAAGTACATGCTTGAAGCAGATTTCAATTGTTAAACCCACAGTTAGCATATGTTTTCTGTTCTGCTCGGTTGGCATATGTTTTCCGTTCTGCTCGGTTGTAAGGAGATATGTAAGTTGTCATCTTGATTTGAGTTGGGTATTTTATTGATAGGCTCCCAAATACTAGTGATCTATATCTCTTACCAAAATTGTTGGGAATTGTTGTTAGGATTTTTAGAGAAAGATCGAGTCACATAACGATAAACAAAAAAGTCTAAATCAAATTGACTTCGACTTCCCTTTGCCTTTGTTCGAATTCCTAGATCAACCTATTTTGTATTTAACTTCAGCTCGTTGAAGGGAGGTTGAAACCTTAAGAGTTCAATGGAAGAGAGTTGAAATAGGACTTACTGATTAATCCCTCCAAAAACCCTTTAAATTGGAGGACTATTAAAGCAATAGAAAGTCTAATCATTATGGAAGTAGGACACATAAATCCTACTCTAAACTAATAACTATAGCTAACCCTAATCCTTATGAAACTATGAAACATAAATCCTATTATAGAATAATAAAGAAAGCTACTTAAAATATAATTAAACACTTAAATTAACTGCTCCAGCGCATCCACAATAATTGTGCTCAAGACAATACACTGGATTTAAGTTTTTATCCTTCTAGCCTTTCAATCATTCTGATCTATACATTTTTTTCTCCTCTCGCATTCCCACCTTTTGGTACAAGCTTATGGAGTTTACTAAAAGGGTTCATCGACAAAGTTCCTTATCATCCCTATTCTTGTAGGGAAGAGAAACTTGTCAAAACGTTTAGTGATCAACTTTTTTTTAATCAGGCAAGGCACCAAGGCTTCAAAATCTCAAAAGACTATTAGCCACCAGCTTAATGTGCTAGCAGAAGAGTGCATGCACTTGTAAAGGATGTGATATATACAACAAAGGCTTGCAAAGTGGAGAACAAAAAAAGCAGAATGCAGATAATGTAGCACTTACCGCAGTCATGTGTTGCCGACATTTCATAAATGTCCAGTCTCCTGCTCCATAGCGTCCATGGGCACCTCCATCTCTAGCGCTGTTTTTTTGAATATAAAAGGTTCAATAAGAAACTAATATATGAAATATACAGGTGAATAAAGCAGAAGCTAGTTTTACTGACCTGCCTATAAGATATTCACCGAGTGGAATAGTGCCATTCACCCATTCCAAAACACCCGCACTTGGAGTAAAGGGTACAACCTATCTCACAAAAACAAAGGATACGCCTAAAATAAGTGGCCGAAGAAATTGTGTTTAATTGTTGGTGCAAAGAAACCTGGCTTGGTGAACTAATTTGATCATTAGAGCTTTGGAATTTGTACATGGACATATAACAACTCATTCCTGCTGAACCGTGGGGAATGCAGTAGCAAGTATATGACTGACAAGTATCATAGAATCTTGAATCACTATTTATACAACTCTTAGCAAGATAGTTTTAAACAATCTGCTCAATAGCATTTAAGGTGACAAATTTAATAGTCATGTTAGGCTTTAGAGAATAATAAATATACTTAAATGATTAACCCAAGTAAAACAAGTGTAATTAGAGCATGGAGATCTGAAGTAGTGTCACAGAGAAGAATTAAATACTTTGATCAGCACCCCTTCAAAGAGGAACTTAAGTCGAGGATTTTGCTTCCCATTATAATTTACATTTTGACAAAAGGTCCTTTTACCCTTTTAAGATGTTACCTTGTAAGTGCGAATTCTTAGCTTTCTTTTCCTAGTGTCCCGATGGTTCTGTAAGAAAGTATTGACTAAGCCAAAGAACTGTTCCATCACCTGTGTATTAAGTTTAAAACATATATCAATACCCATGGGAAAAGAAAATTCATAGCAAGAATTTGCAATCCATGACATAACATTTCTCGACCTCAATGCGTGCAACACAAATTACAAGCAGAAAAGAAAGGCATCCATAGAAATGACATAAACAAGAGGCGAACTAATAGATCTCACCAGCACCCGTAAGGCTCTTACAGAGGGCTAAGATCCAACAAGGTAATACACTACATCAAGTAATCAGGGAAAGGACCAGCAATCACTGGTAACAACTTACAAGGGAATTAATGCTTCCACAATAACCAGCAAAAAAAATTTATAAGCCTTAAACATTCATGCTGGTCAATGCTTTCAAATTTGACAGAGATGTAAAGAAAAGAAATAACTATGTGGTATCTGATACTCCGCACTCTTCCATAATACTCACAGAGATGTAAAGAAAAGCAATAAGCAAATGTCATGCGTTTTCTTGCAAATAAATTTCAGTTTGTCAAAATGCGAATGCAAGAAAAAAATAGTTTAAACGCGTACAGCATCTTGTCTCAGGTCATCATTGCCAGATTTAGCAAGTTGTCGGTATTTATTGCCATCGGAGCCGAAACATTCAACAACTTTTGGAGCATTTATACCATTCATCACACTGCAAAAGGCACAATAGTTAAAACACTGGAAACCAGTAACTGTATCAGAAAGGCCTATTGTATTAAACTACATCTGGTGCACTTATACCATTTATTGCACTCTGAAACACAACAGTTGAGCATCAGGAGAACAGTAAGAAACTGCAAGTGAGTGGCATGTATATTTCTTTACTTACGTGACAGAATCTGCTAATCCTTTAAAGTGTGGAAAGGAACCTTCAGTGTATTTACAATTTGGGTCAATTGGTATATTGGCTGTTACCACAGGAACCTGAAGACACATAATACAAAGAGGTGTTAGCTGTATCAGTCGACCTCCAACAAGAGAAACTAAATTCAGAAGATTCTATAGCAAACATGACAGTGTTATTAAAAGCAAAAAGCATTAAATTCTACGGGTTTTTTTCTTTTAAAGTGGGGGCTCTAGTTTAAAAAGATGCAACAAGAAAAATATAAATATATATGTAATAAGATAAGCCGAACCGTCAAGCTATCGGCCCGATAAGTAGCCCTGGTGATTTGACATGACATGGTACACCTGCAGCTTCCGAAGGACATGACCCTAGGTAGGAGGATATGGAGGTTGAAATTAGGATGGAAGGTTAGTAGGTAATCGAGTTTCCCTTATTGAGCAGTATTATTAGTACTCTCATACTACCATATTCTTTGATTTAATTTTTTTACCAACTGTTTCATCTGCATCGTTTATCACACTATTAGTTGTGACTAGCACTCCTTATCCCATTATTTTCTATATGGCTTCTTCACTACTATATTTCCTTTTGCTTAATGATTTGGATACAATTTACTTGAGTTGAGGGTTGATCAGAAACCTCTCTACCTCCACAAGGTAGGGGTACGACTACGATTTACTTGAGTTGAGGGTCGATCGGAAATCTCTCTACCTCCACAAGGTAGGGGTACGATTGCACCCACCCCACCCTCCCCAGACGCCACTTGTGGGATTTTTTCTAGATATGTTGTTGTTGATATTGTAGACATGTAATGCGAGAAAACAATAACTGCATTCATAATGATTTCAAGATATTATTGTATAATATCTCTCTATTCAAGATATAACTTATGGGCAACGAGGAGCACACACCTTAGTGCCTTACCTAAAGTGAAGCGCAACCTAAGTGAGGCTCTACCTTGAATTTCAGGGCTTAAAACAATACTGTAAGAACATCACCCCCCCCCCCCCCCCCCACCCACACACAACCCAAGAGAGAAAATCTGTTCTTATATTCCCAACCCTCACTGTTTAGCTGATAAAAGCATCAAGCTAGCCTACATGGATAAGTCAGCCGCAACAAGTAAGCCTGAAACCATTATGCATGTTGAAATTCCCCAGCTTCTTCATGGGCTTCACTATTACAAATGAAGCAACAAATCTCGAAAGTCCTAATTCAATGGAATCATGTTGAGAAAAGAGATAAAATTGGACAAATGCATTAAGTTATTATATATTTTTTGAATGGAAGAGAATGAAGCAGGGAGGTAGAAGGTCCCTGTCATACAATCTGGAAAAGAATTATTTCCTGGATAAACTTTCTACTGATGATGTGTGTGCAGTGACAAATACGGTGAAGAGCAACTTACAAAGTACCATGCTAAGTTAACTGATGGCCTAATTAAATGATTCCCAGTCTGATAACCAGGATAACCAACTGGGTAGGCTGATGTATCTTAAAACAAAAGGCCTAGGATAATTTTCAACCAAGACACTGCTTGTCATTCATGGTGCAGTCCCAGTCTCCCAGATATTGGACACCAAGAGCAGTAATATAGACTAACATTACAGTTTGAAATAAATAAATATTGCACTTACAAGTTCAAGCTCTCGGATGCTGCGAATGTCCCTCGGAAGATTAACCTTTTTGTTGGTATCCTGCACATAAATTCTAGTTGTTAGTTGTGAAATAGCAAAAGATGCTGCAGATTCTACTAATAGTAAAACAACCTGTAGAAGAAAACTCAATACCGACATGATTGTCAATTACAATATAAGTTACTACCATACATATTCTTACAACCACCCCCTATCTGACGAGAAAAATAGAGAAAAGAGGTAAGAGGAATGGAACAAAGCAGATAAATATCAAAATAAAAAGAACATGAAGACAGCTGCTTACCTCCCTCTTAGTTTCTAGTTCAGCTAGTTTAATGTAGATCTCTACCATTTGTTTCATCTGTTAAACAAAGAGAGAACCACTTGCTGAAGTATAACCGAAATTTGCAGAAGTATAATCGAAATTTAATCAAAATGCTGAAGTATAATCGAAATTTTATCAGAATGCTGATGAGCTAGTACTTGTCTGATGACAGCTCCATGATACGAAGATAACTCCTCCAGCAGATTTTCTGCAGCAACTTTTTTATCCATATCAACCACAAAAGAACTTCTGCTACGTTGTTTGTCTTTGATTCTATCACCATTTGCCAAAGCTAGAAGCTGACACAACCACCACAGAAATTAAATCCAGATGTAATATTTTTGACAAACATATTTAAGAGCTAATAGAATGTAATATACCACCCAAAAAATAAAAAATAAAAAAAATTAAAACCATGACAAATAAAAGAAAGAGAAAGTATAAGTGGGGCAATTATGTCTTTTGGCATAAATAGAAGTGGGCCAAGCTCAAAATGGAGTAAAAAAGAAATATTTAGCAAAAAGCTGCGTACATGTGACATTGAGAGAGGCTTCTGCCGAAGCTGAAGCATGAAAGGGCATCAAGGTAAGGACTATAATTTTTTGTTCAAGTTTATTACGTGATTATGGGTGAAAGAATGGAGAAAATTATGAGGAATTGAGAAATTTTAGCCCTAGAGATCTTCAACATATATCATTGATTTGAAATGGCAAATGTTATCAAAATGCAATTCTGAATATGTAGCATCCTGGGATACTCTTGTCGAGGAGAATTTGTTGGCGATCATGGTACGAGAATTCTGCCCATTGACCAGAGTTGACTTTCTGAGACAATATTTGAGCACGAGTTTGACTTGCTGTATAAATCAAGTGAATGTTCACCTAAGGGTTTCTGACAATTCTAAACCTATTTTTGTGTAGTTTGAAGTATCCGGAGACTCGAGAGCCTAGCTTTGATTCATTGAAAAGGGTGCTTGAGTTGCAAATTTCAGGCAAGTGGGGCTTTAAGCTTCGACACTTGCTTTACAAACCTTCTTGCAAATGTGCTGTCTGCCAAGTCTAGGCATTAGGACAGGCGTGTGTTTGGTAGAATTAGTGGTATTTGATCAGCCATATTGCCGTAGATAAGTTATTTTTGTGAACACTGAAAATATTTAATAAGTGATCTGTGGTGTGGTGTGGTGTGGTGTGGTCTAGTACCATGGCGTTGGGGCGTGGGACCTCCTTCCTTCACTGTCGTTAGTTACTAGGGGTATATCTATGCTGCAGTAATATGATCGGGGTCTTGGACATACTGTCGTAGTATATTTTTGGGGCATTATATATGTTGTCGTGGACTTGTCGGGGTGCTAGGCTGATCTCCTTCACTACCGTCATTTACAAGCTCTGAGTGTGGAACTAAGCTGAGATATGCAGTGTCCTCTTGAACATTTGTTTGGACCTTATTGAGTATTACTATGTTGCTTGGACTCACCGAAATGCTGTTGTACCCGTGTCGGATCATCCAAAAATAACTACTTTAGGAGGATCTGACACGCACCAATCGACATTTTTTAAGAGTCCGAGCAATATGTGAGTATTATATTATGAAATAAATTTGTGTATATCAATTGTGTTCATCGTATGACTTTACTTTCTAACACTTGTTACAGGGATATTTAAAGTGGCGGGTGGAAGATCTTACTGGGTTGTATATATGCATAACTCACTCCTTCCTGGCATGACCTCACCAATACTATTGGTGACAACGACGCTAGTAGCTGATGAGTTAGCAGGAGTTGATCCAGTAGTTAAAGTTAGCTGTTGCATTATTCGTGGACACGTTCAAAAGAGTCTATCATTTATTCATCGATGTTTTTTTTATTGAGGTTTTGTAACAATCTTAGATGCTCCATGGGCTAGTGTGGGATTTAGGCAAGAGTTTTAGATTAATATTTGAGATACGAATTGTTCGTAATCAATTATCATAATGTTTGAAAATATATTTAATTTATCAAAGGCTGTGAATTATTGGTTAAGGTATAAAAATTGGGTTCGCCTGGCCAATGGATTGTGTTGGGTGCCAGTCACGTCTAGGGGGTAGTTTGCAACATGACAAAGTTAGAAAGTAGAATCCATCAAGTTAGGATGCCTACAAACTTCAGAGATCTTTCTTATGTGAACTGCAAATAAAATTAGAAGAAAGCGAAGTTTGAAACAATAAGGAACCTTCAGTTTCACATATAAGAATCTCTATCCTGCCTATTTACCTGAAATATCGTATGATATGGATGGTCAATGGCCAGTCTTTTAATGATACAAACCAAAGCAAACTGCACAACATACAAAATCTATATTCAGTCACCTATAAACTCTTCCTAAAAATAGATAAGAAAAGAAGTATCATCTCAAACAACAGATAAAAATAAATCAAAGTGAAAGAGCAGCAAGCTCAAGCACTGTAAAGTCTCAAGTTATACCTGGAAGTTTTGAACTCCCGGACCTTCTTTTGTGCTTCCCATCCTGGAAGCAATTTGGTATACTAGTGGTATAAACTTATAAGACTGAACCTGAAAGTAAATGATAAATTGTATTCCGAATAATCTTCAGTCCAGAGCTAATATAAAATACACAAATACAAAACAAAACGTTTTAGAATATACAACACTGCAAAATTTCCGGTGGCGACTCGCAACAAAGATTGGGGTATACCTCTTTTATTGTGCTGACCATGCTATCCACAACAATTCGCTTGATTGAGAGACTAAACCACAGAGAAATAAGTCGAAATACCTGAAAAAAAATAGTAGCTCTAAGAATCTAGATAAAGCCATAGACAGCTTAATGAAATATTTAATGACCACATACAACATTCGATTTGCCAAAAGAAACTTTAAACACTTCTATTTTCCTACATTGTAAAAGAGTAAAGCAGAAGCATTTCATTCATTAAATAAATCTTGACTAACTAAATACTTAAAAAGTTAGTCATTCTACTCATCTATAATCATTGTTGCAGCTGCTTTAGAAGCAAATGACTTCATCTCTTTTCCTCCCCCGCAAACCAAAAAAAAGATCCAGGGAACTTGGTCTCAGCAGAAAAAAAAACACCATAAAATCAGAAATCAACAAGCAATACATACCACCCTGACATCATATTTATCTCCAATGACTAAACAGCGTTTATATTCATCAAGTGCAGTGCTTAGAAAGTTGTCCCTGTCTTCCTGAACAGTCAAGATAAAAATAAAGCAAATTATGAAAATTAGCACACACATATCTGCTGCAGCTAATGCGCAACAGTTTCCGCATGAAATAATAGCTAGTGGTTAAAATTACTCAAACTAAACTTAAAAAAGGATGAGGAACAGTTCAATAAGTTTTAAATACGGTGAAGGCTGGGGCAAAGGTTTATTAATATAACAAAAAGCAAGGAGAAGTACAAAAGCTACTTCAGCTTGAATCATCTTTTCAAAGTGCTTCACTTGAAAGAGAACAAAAAAGAAATCATTTTAATGGTAATTGCCGCTAATATAACCTACAAGATCATTTATAAAGCTCGTACAATGCACCTTAGTTCTGTTATTAAATTCAAATTGTTACAATTAGCAATGGAAATTAAGACTAAATGCATCAAAAGCTGCAACATTACACGTGAACCAATGAGAAAATCATTTGTAACACAGTAGAGACCACCTTAAAAGTTAAATATTTTCAAAAAGATAAAAGGGTTTCCACGAAGCATTACTAACACGCTAAAGAGTGTAATTATCATGTCACCTGCAACTTTTCAGCCTCTTCTTTGTCCATTGTCAGCTGCTTCTGCAACTCTTGTATTTTTGCTGAACAGTCGGTCTTCTCCCCCTTGTATTAGAGTATCACAAGTAGGTGCAAAATCAAAATCAATCCCATCAATATAACACCAAAAAGAAAGTATACATCATTAAGCATACCTTTGTTGAACTTCTTAATCTTTTAACTAATGCCTCCAGCTCCTTTGTCTGAAAATAAAAATTTGCATGCGTAACCATGGGATTATTAATTTGTTACAATGTTTCATGACTTTCAGTTACTCCTTGGTTTATTTCAGTTCTGTTAAAAGGGATAATGGTAGCATACCTTGTGCTTTCTTAAACGCATTGCTGCCTGCCATTCATTGGAATTAAGTCTCTCATCATAACTTCGAAAAAGAGCATCTGCATAGTGTGCAAGATGGAAATGCATTTGACTTCGTTTTGTGGTGGAAACCTTTCCTTTTGCTATGCAATCCTCAGCAAGAGTGACTGCATGCTTCAAGTATTTCTCTAATATAGTTCTTGAGCTGCACAATCATACTATAGAATGAGAAAGCGGGATCATTTTTCTTTGTACAGAAAGTGAAATGCAGTATCACCCATTAATCTCTGTAACTATTTTCTGGAGATACTTTTATTAGGTCCAGTGTTCGGTGGGAGCCCTTTTAGTATGACTATAGATTGTATGTTAGATTCCCTTTTCATACCCCCTCCCCCCTCTCTCTCTCCCTTTTCTTCTAGGTCTTGTGTTGGCCCTGTTGGGAGCCATTCTGATTATGGATGTTTCTATTGGGGATGGGATGGTGTACTAGGCTATGAAGAAAAGGGTAACAGCAAAGCAACAATAAATTTAAAAGAGGGCAACCCGGTGCACTGAGCTCCCACTATGCACGGGGTCCCGGGGAAGGGACGGACCACAAGGGTGTATTGCACAAGAATTAATCCCTAATGTAACTTGTCAATTGGTGGACATTCAAAGAACTTGTGAGAAAGAAACAATAAAGATGGAATACACATGTTTAAAGTGAAACATGAGATCAAGGAGCTGCAGAGACTAGGACAAGTGGGAAGAAGGAGAGCCAGGTAAGAAGTCAAAAAATATCACACTTAAACAGAAGAAAAGCATCAAACTACTGACTTGCTTGTTCGTGTTTCAGCCAGCCACTTCCCAATTAACCGGAAAACATCAGATGTGTTTTCACTCATCTGGTAGTTTTGCGAGATATACTTTGCAAGATTGATCGCCATCTGATATTGGCCTTGAGCACGCAGAAGCTTAGCTTCTTCAAGCTGCACCACATGAAAAGAACCATAGTAGTGCTAGAATAACAGGAAGAGGCGAATCAGTAACCAGAGTTCAGCATCAAATTTTAAAGTGAATGAAGAGCAACAACTTGCAGAGAAACAAATATCTGAAGATCTATAAAGTAAGCCCGAGCTAAAAGAACTACTTGAGACCTTACACAACATGGATTAAACAGAAAGTACACGCATTTCTGCCAGTTAACTCATCAAATATCAAGAAGCCAGAAACATGTGGAAACACGTAAAACTTCAGAGACCCCATAATAAAATGTATTAGCACTTTATTAAAATATCATACCAATATAGGCTTCAGCATGGATTATAAACGTCATTCTTTTTTGCTATTATAGTTGACAGACATCTTCTAAAGTTTCATTTGCTATTCTTTGTTAAATCATTTGTTTCACCTTGTCTAAAATCTCAAATTCTTAGAAGTGGATTTTGTTTAGCTCCTGAGAAACATCAATATAAACATATGAGAACTAAATTGCACAGTCGCCGACTTGCAAATATTCATGAAATAAAATGAAAACCATGTGCATGCGTGATAAGAAAATGGGCCTTGCGCAAAAATCAACCCCAAAAAGGTACCTCATATACTAAAGATTGCCCAGGACCATATTACACCTCTCACATATGTGGTACTCGATAACAACCCTCCCCACCCCCCCCAAAAAAAAAAAAAACTAACCCCGGGTTCAGGACTAGTGTCGAAAATATAATATAGCCCAACATCAGGTAAGCTAAGAACTGGGATGGTTTTGGCGCGATACATGGACCTGGGCAAATCTCAAACCAAAAACTAGCCCATGGGTACTATAAAAAGAGACCATATTACACCTCATGCTGATGTGGGACTCAAAAATACACTCCCAAGCTACATATATAGTACAGCACACAGAATAATCAAACTGGACAACTGTCCCATTGCATCTAACAATTTAGTAAAAGAGCATGTGCGTACCCGTCCAAGCCAGTAAAGGTTGGACTGTTCTCCTATTTCAGCACAAAGAAACTTGAATTCATGCAAAGCTGAAGCAGCCTGTGAAAACCTGGACACCTGTACATCACGAAGAATACAATTAGGGAAAGAGTATAGTGATCACTTCTATAGGAAGTACCAATTATAGCAGAATCACCTTGCGGAGAGTAGCTGCAGATTCAAGCAGATGTTGTACAGTATAATTCTGGCAATTTAATATCTGAAGCAAAACTCTTCTAAATGCTACAAATGGCTCCAGCAAATTCATATGTAATTGTGCTTGCTTTAAAGTGCGCTTCCAGTCCATATCTAGACATGATAACTGCATTGACCAATTCCAAGTAAAAAGGTACAATATCCGCTACATTACTGACCAGGTTCATGATAAGCGTCAAAAATACTATACATGCAAAATGCTTCTTAAACTGATGCTATCAGAGGAAAAATAGGTACCAGAAAAATTTAATTTTATATGGGAAACAATAACTAAGACTATCTGCACACGCTTAATACATAGAAAGAATGATTCAATGTTAAATTTTAAATTTGCCCTAGTTGACAAAACCAGCAAGGGTGTCAATTGTCAACCATGAGCTTGAATTGTAGAGAAGGACTCTAGAGAGCACGAGTTCCCGGGCAAGTAGAAGTAAGACTGAATATTTGTAATGCAATTTTAGCCAATTTAAGAAGAATGAAGTTGAGGTGATATCAGATGGGATTGTGGTGCCTAAATGCAGTGGAACTGGGAATGTGGAAACTTAGTCACTTTATATGGTCTTGGGCAATCCTCATCTCTTAAGCTAGTTTTACGGTTGAGTAAGGTCCAAGGTCCATTTCTTTATCACTATTATTACTACTATTATTATTGTCGTTATTTTGTATATTATGGGTCCAAGATGAGCTTGCATAGAGTAGCATGGTAGTGAGAATATACAACTGACCCATCTTGCTTGGGATTGAAGCGTAATTATTGTGTTTTTTTTAAAATCATAGAGAAACAGAAACTATACAATACCTGAGCACTTGATGGGAGTACGGGTTTAGATGAGACCTTCGGTATATTCAATGAATCAAGCATCCTGCAAGATGAAGTCCAGCGTGAATCCCATGCCATCCCAAGGTGATAAAGTATCTGCATAAAAATGGTAAAACCTATAAAGGATCTGTACTAACATATTTAGTTATTCTTTCATGGGTAAGTTCGTTCATAAGAAGGAATATTAAGCATAATCTAATACATGCAAATGGAAAACCACAAATTGCCAGCCCGGGAGATCAGGATACCTGAAGCTTAACTATAGCCTGATAAATGTATTTGGTGCTTTCCTCACTTGCATGACAGATAGACAGCAAAAGCTCCTAAAGAGATTGAAAAGAAGCTAAAAGTTATAAATGTCCAAACACATAACTACGAAAAAATAAATACTATATCGGACTTCTGTTACCTGTTTGGAATCTTTTAATTTTATCTGGAATTCGTTGAAACCTCCTTCTTTAAATGCTCTCAAACAGCTGAATTACAGTAGAATGCAGTGAGGAAAAAGCCAATGGATAGCACATTTACATGTAACTAGTGTATGTGCCTGCGCGATTTGCGGGAAATGTTTGAAAAATTCATTATCTTATTTGCTTGATTATATTCATACTTTTATTATTTTATCAATTGGAAATTTAAACCATTTGATCCGCGATTGTTTATTAGAAGGCAAACAGGGAAGAAAAATTATTTCCATCATCATAAACCATAAATAATCATAATCATAATCATAATATGGGTATTAACTAGTGTAAGAAATTGCAGCAGAAATCTAATAAGTAACATGCCAAAGAAATAATGTTATCAAAATATGTACCATCTAAAACTTGGCAGATATATCAGTCCGTATGAGGCAGATACATTGATATTAACAAAGCTCAGATGCTTTAAAGAGAACGGGCAAAGTACAAATCCCCAGAGAGGTCATCCAATTATGGACATTTACCATAGGTCTTAAGATTATAGAAACTTCCATTAGTTTTTAAGTTTTGGGTAATGTGATAGTTTTGCGACGTCGAGGGAAAGTTACTTTCCTTCTCTATGTGATGCTCTGGAAGTTACTTACCCTTGTGTAAGTGATGCTTTAAAAAAGCATTTAAATGGCTAGACATTCAAAGAAAACCATTTAAAAAACTTGCTCAGGATAGGTTCTCAAAAATAACTTAATAGGTTAAGTATAGTAAATTAGATGAAGAAAGCAATGTCTAGGTAGGAAGTTGATATAACTTCTCAATCGAGTAATTAAGTATACACAATCATGTTAAATAGGTTAAGTATAACAGTAAATTTGATAAAGCACTGTCTTGGTGGGAATTTACTATAACTTCTCAGGTGAGTAATTAAGCATACACAACCATGTTAAGGACTTCCCCAACTCATCAGTGATAACTGATAAATCCTTGATTTAATCTATTCAGAAAGGTCTCATTCATCCTGATTTTTAAGCTTCATTTGTTTTACGTAAAACTGTCCAACTCCTTTTCAAGGACATAAAAATAATTATAAATCAATTACACAACTATATTTACCTAAGTTTCTTATATGCAGAAAGATAGAAGTATAAAAAGAGAGATTTTTCAGAAATTTAGATTAAAAATAGGTAATGCAAGTCAAGTAACATCAAAGAAATCATGAATCATAAGAGTAACGGAGGTTCTGTAATTCTGAATACACATAGCGGGTATCTCTAGAAAGGGTAAACTTCAAGGAATACTGTATAGAGGACAGACAATTAGACAAAATAACTATGGTATGAGATCCTGGAGGCCCAGTTGCTTTTATACACGAGGGAGATAGAATGGAAGGTAATCTTAACAGAGCCGACCTGAAGGAACGAAGCAGACATATGCCAACAGTTGTTTAATGTTCTAGAGTGCGAAGAGAGCACAAATCACCTATTGCTACACTTGAGATAGATTTTGAAAGGGATAAGAATCATTGTACGAGAGGAGGGAGAGAGTAAAAACTTAGCAATTCGTAGAAACTGCACATTCAGGTGAACTTGAAGAGAGAGAGAGAGAGAGAGAGAGAAGAGCTAGGAGCTGAATCCATTCAGCAATTCAGTTAGGTCCTGTAAGTGTGTACAATTTTGGCAGGGACTGAACCAGAATCTTTTTTTTATTTATTACTTTTGCCTCTTTTTCATTTGAATGGTACGTAGTTAATTTCAATATTTCCCTTTCGTATACCTCTGTAACAAAGTGTAATCAAGATGCACGCTCCTTGCGACACAATCAAATAATTTAAGCAGACTCCATTTATCAACTAGATTCAGGAGTACCCAGAAAATGGTCCAAATAAAATCCAGAAACTTAATAATAGTTCCATTTGATGACATGGCAAATACCAATTTAGAACTTCATTAAAATGAAACACCTATCACACCTGTGGAGATTTTCATTGAAATGGTCACCTCCGTGCTGAATTGAGAGGACATTAGATTCACCATAAAGTAGTGAGAAATCCCAATTTCCAGAACGCCAAGCAGCTTCATACTACAAATAGCAGAAGCAGCACTTGATGAGGAACCAATCTATAACATGAAGCTTGTAAGGAAAGTATGTAGAAGCAGTGGAGGTAGACATGTTTCTGCCCACAAGAGTACAGCATGCAGCTGCAGACAGGGAAGGAATGACTAGTTCATAGACGAAAGATGCTATCAGCTTGGTCACCAGTATCACATTTTTGCACACCAATGGGGCACTATTACATTAGCTTAAAATCCAGAAAGATGTGAGACAGCAATTTTGTGCTATTAAAACAATGAAATTGGTTATTGCTACCACACTATTGTACAGCAATGGGGCACGTATTAGGGCAGACGATTAGTAGGTAGGAGGACGTCCATATAATAGGTAGGAATGCATTGTCTTGCATCCCTTACTAGTAGTTGTAAGACTACCCTTGTAGTTTCTTGTTCTTTGATTTCTGCTACTATATATTGTTTCGTGTAGTTCATTTGTAGTATTACTTTATTATAGTACTGTTCTGCAACTGTCTCTTATTATAGTTATTACTACTATCTCTTGTACTACCATTTTAGACTCTGTCTATCTTGTGCCAGAGGCCTTTCCAAAACAATCTCTCTACCTCACCTCTGAGGTGGTGGTAAGGTCTCCTTACACTCTATGCTTCCCAGAGCCCACTTTGTGGGACCATACTGGGTATGTTGTTGTTGTCTTCATCCTTCTTCATGGTATAATCAGAGTTTTATAAAAGCTATATATTAGGTCTTTGTCCCATAAAAGAAACTTAAGAGTTGGTATGAAAGACACAAATCTTCAATCCACATTATTCAGCAAAATCTTTACATGGAACATTGATCTATGGCATCACAAAAGATTTGAGGCAATATTAATATATTATTGCTTTTACACCTTCGTGTCATATACCTGTAATGCCCCCTCTATTCCAAAAATTGTGTCCATGTTCGTTTGGTTAACAGAAAAAAGAAAAAATATGAGGCAAACCTGTAGCTCAGTAAACTCTGGATCATGTTGAAACCTTCCCTTTTGAGAGGTCAATCCTTGGCAGTACACATCCAAAAGATGAGTGCAACCAATTTGCTGCAAGGATCTAATAAGGCCCTTATATGGTTTCTTTTCGGTCATCTTATCTACTTCAGAACCAGATGAATGAAGTAAATTATCAGGAGAATAACTGCTTCCTTGAGCCACTGGATCAGATCTTATTTGTAAATCATAGTACTCAAGAGCTTTACTCCAATTTCCTTCATGTTCAAATGTGATAATTTGAGAGGTTAACTGCAAAGACAAGAATTGAAGGCAATGGGCAGAGTTGGTCACTAATGGTAAATTTAAAAATTCACACTTCTTTGGGTAATGGTATAAGATAAAGAGTAGAAATATATGATAGAGTCCCCAAAGTAACACCTAACAGTATTTAGGTTGTGAACAATGTGAAAGAAGAATATCATGATTATTATTCTTCATCTTATATTGAATGTCCTACTGCTAGTTGAGTTTCAACTTGATTGACATGAGTGTTGCACATGGTAGTAATTGAAAATGAAAAAGAAAAAATTATTATTCCAACCAAAATGCTAAATAAATGAAGACATTACATTAGAACAAGTTAGAAATATCCAAAAGAGAGGGAAAGCCTGTTTCTTTTTTTCTTTTTTGATTAGGTAACATTATTGAGTGAAACAGCATTGAGAGAGTGCTACTAGTTACGTCCAAAAGTATCAACCTAACTGTAGTTCTTCACAGACTTTGCAATGAGTCCAGGAAGTAAAGCATGGCTTGTGGGATTCACCATAGCAGGCAAGAGATGATTATGAAATGAGAGGTCAGAGTAGATAATAAAAATGTAATAGACAGCAGAGATTGGTGCTTATGTGAACAGACCTTGTGGGATTGGATGATTCCATAGAGGCTGTCTGGTTCATTTATGTGTGTCACTGCAGATAGGAGTATTTCAGTGTGTTGTGGCAGCTGCAACATCAGAGAAAGTATTAGTCATGCCTTCAAAATATAGGATAGCTTCATTGCATGAATCATTACTTTCTATATGCTAAATGACCGCAAGGGGAGTGTCGACAAACAGGAGACTCAAAGAAATGATAACTTCAGATAAACAAAAATGCATATATTAACTCACAATCTCAACATGAGAGAAATCTGGAGTGCCCAATGTCAGGGAATTGAAATTCTCTTCACACCAGTGTTCCACGTAAAGAACAGCAGTAAAGTAAGCACCAGAAGTCTGTCATTGGATACAATGGCATTGGATTAAAGGTAAGTAAGGAAAGAACATCAAAGAGAAAAGGAGAATAGAAGAGCCTGGAAAAAAGTTTGGCACTCACAATTGCAGACCTTGCAACCGCAAGATAATCAATAGGAATCCAATAAACCTAACAAAACAACAGGAAACAGAAAAGGCATGAGATAGTAATCTTAAGTAGAGCATAAAAGTATTCTCTCAGTAATTCAATCCAACTTCCAAAACACTAGAGATCAAGAGAAAACACATCAAATTTGGAATTCTCAAAAAATTCTAGATTACAACACTTTGAATGTGAATGTGTTTAACATATCCTCAGACTGAAATTATACAAATGGGGACTGAATTCCTCAGCAGAGTCAATTAGAGTTGGATCCTTTAGTGTGAGACAAAATGCATTTCACGGTAAAATAATTATATGCAAGTAACTTGACATGTATACCTTTTAGCGAGGATAATAGCAAATGCAAAGATGTTTCAAAAAACATCGAATCAAAATTTAACCAGGGACCTCTAGATATTAGCCCAGAAAATAATAGGTACAGCTTGTAAAAATCAGCTTCAATCAAAGAAATTATGCTAAACCATTTAAAGAATGCTGCACGCAGAATTCCTTATAAATTTGGCGCCAATAAAGTGAGATAAAATAATAAGATACCATCAAGAAGACAGCTAGGTACCAGTGTAGGATTTTTAATGGCTCATCTGAGGCATGCATAAGCCCTAAAGTTAGGTTAAAACCAGGTCGTGTGCTGAACCGCTTTGCCCCATCTCACCTTGGCTCTATCATTAAGAAGGCAATAATAGACCATTTTATAGTTGGTAAAAGATATTGTTGAAGAGCAGTACCATATGAATTTCAGTGATTAGGAATAAGAACTTAAAATTTTAGTATACGAAACTAGATCGAAAAAAGATAGAAAACTTTTTTTTTGGATAAAGTAAATAAGTTCCTTTAAAACGTAGGGAAAACACCCGTATACAAGAGGCATACCCAAAAAGTAGAAAACCTACAAAAAAAAAAGATGACTTTCTACTAAAACCTACAAAGAAAGATGGTTTTCAACTAAAGACGCTCAATCTTCTATACAGCAAGAAACCTCAGGGATGCACCAAAAAAATAAGGATAGGAGGTTCCTCCTCCATTGGACAAAATTCATCTAAAATACCTTCAAAAGCTCTCCTATTTTTTAATCCAAACAACCCACATAAGTTCAAGTGGGGCAACGCTCCAGGCTCTACACCTTCTCCTTCATCTCCCGCCACACCAACTATATATTAAACCTATTACAACGCCTGGCATCACCCAAGAGATGCTAAACCATCCCAGAATTGTCCAGCATATCCTTAAGGCAACCCGACAATGTCGGAGGTGGTCTATATCATAGCCTGAGTCCTTTGTAAAGAATGGATCTTAGGCCTAACTCAACCACAAAAGCTAGCTCATGAGGTGAGGATTGTCCAAATCCATATAAGCAAACTACCAGTCCATTCCCCAACCAATGTGGGACTTTTACCCACTCTAACATCCTTAACACATAAAGCAACAACTGACATAAGTAATCTTCTTCTTCTTCACGTTCTCACCTGTCAAAGTCACTTTTTCTACTAACCAAGTGAAGAACACATCTTTCTTGGCCACATCTTTTCAACTATACTTCAAAAATTTAAGATGGTTATTGAATTTATATGATTTATGTTGTATATATTCCACTTATAGTTATTTTGGTTCTTTTGTCCAAATGGATGTTTGCAGTTGTAGGTTTTCTTTTTTTGCGTTACACATAAAATATTTTTTTCATTAATGCTCTTCTATTAAAAGCCCATGCTTTAGCTATGCTCTTGCACTTAAAGCCCCAACAAATTTTGGCGCTTTACTGCACTTCTCGCTTTTGACTACTCTATAAAGGTGAACTAAAACACGTATGTATGTGTATATATATACACACATACAACTTACGTATATATAATCAAATTTGGTTATAATATTTTACCATGCTGCTATTGTGGAAATCAGTACAGATAGGTAATATATCATTTCTTTTCTCTCAAAAATAGCTTGGTAGTGTTGATCACCAATTTATGAGCCAAAAGAGAAAATTGATACCCTTCTTACAAATATAATGTTACTGATTTTGGTTATCAGTACAGATAGGTAATATATCATTTCTTTTCTCTCAAAAATAGCTTGGTAGTGTTGATCACCAATTTATGAGCCAAAAGAGAAAATTGATACCCTTCTTACAAATATAATGTTACTGATTTTGGTTATAACACAACAAACATAATGGTAGGTCTCTGCTTATATGAGAACAATAGAATGTTAATTAACAAAACTAACCTAGGAATCAACTAAAAGCTTAAATCAAGGAGAAACACTCTAGAGATTACTAGTAAGAATATTCGAATACACAGTAGTAAGATAAAATATATGTACACCAAGTTTAGCCCGTATAAGAAGACCGAAGTTGATGTTAGACTAGACAGGAATATAATGTCTAAAAGCTGATGATTTAGATATCTAGCATTACTTTGGCAAAAATGGCATGAATAGTGAAGAGGAAACACAAAATTGAACATATGTGGCTGAAATGGAGGAGCACAACAAGGTGTGTTAGGCGGTAAGAGGATTCTTATCAAAAGAAAATTCTAAAATACAGCAAGGAGATCAACAATGTTATACAAAAGTGAATTTTAAGAATTCAAGATCCAAAATATCCATAATCTGAGCATCTCTAAATACAAATGCTAAACAGAAGTGATCACTTATGATCAGACACACTAGAAATCATTACGTCAACAGAAAATGCATGAAGTGCAAATAGAGGAAAATGCCTCCTATGAAGGTTAGATCATGTCCTAGGTAAACCACTGAACCACCTTAAAATCAGATGGAATTAAGTCACAAGAGACTAACAATCTCTACTTAAAATCAGATGAAATTAAGTCAAAAGACTAACAATCTCTTGCAAACCTGCGGACATGCAAAGAATATAGCATGATGGAAGCAAAGTGTCAATATAAGAGATACCAACTACCCAGGGTTGATGTTTAGATGCTATTGATAAACTTACTTTAGGTCGAAATTGGTCATGAGTCTCTTCAGATTTGTATAAATTAGTATCAGTAAGTGCGCTTTGAAGTTCAGGGGAACATCATCGGCGAAATCTCACCGCCAACAACGTCACCCAGCAATCTTCATCGATACCCACCACCACTGGCGAAATCTCACCGTCAACGCCACCCTTATCTTACTCTCTTCCTCCTTTCCTTTCTCTCTTCTTCCACTCGCCTCCTCCATTAAACCGTTGCTGACCCTCCACATCCACGTCGCCGGTTTTTTTTGGTCGCCGGACTCAACTCCAATAAATGTCGCCGACAACGACATCTAGCCGGACTCCATCCACCATTATATACTTTTCCGGCGGCTCTTCTCCACTGGTTTTTTGCTCTGCTTTCTTCTTCTCTACGGGTACTAGCAGATTTGGCGCCTCTCCGGTGTTCTGTTTTCCCCGACACACCAGCAGCAAGAGCGCGTGAAGCAGTCCCAGTCAACACTATTCCGGCGACCAATTTCAGCACCAAATTACCGAAATCTAACATATCGACCAAGAAAACCGCCCTAACCCTGGTGATCTCTACTCCTTAACCTTTATTTCCCCGCAGCTTTCAATTTTTGCACCTTTGATTAAATCACGTTCTTGATAGATTACTTAGACCGAAAATTGTTGCATTCTTGACATGGGATTGTTCTGTTGCTGCTTTGCTGGATAGTTGCTTGCTTTTTGGTTATTTGTTGTCCTGCCTACTATACAGATTAAAATTTGGCATTATATTTTGTCCAGTGATCCCTGCCTTAGTTTCATGGTGTATTAGCATATCATTCCAGTCTATATTTAATTTCTTGACTGCTCTTACACTTAGATTTCCATGTTCATACGTCTGTCATAGTGTTGCTTCTTCAAGCCAAGTAGAGGTCGTGGGCATTGTGAGTTTTCGGACAGATGTTCCATTGGTAGCTTAATTTTTTGGTGGATTTGATAACTGATAGTAGCCTAAGGTCATGTCTTAGGTCAAGGCCAAGTGTGCAGGGAGGGAGTGGTAAGAGGGTCAAGGATTCCACTATGTTGCGAGTTGGGTCGTGGAATATAGGGTCTTTGACGGGAAAGTCCACAGAGCCAGTAATGATTTTAAAAAAGAGGAAGATTAGTATCAGAGGCGATTCTAGGATTTCTAGAGTATGGGTGCACCACCAAAAAATGAAGGAAAAAATGTGTTGAGTGGGAATCGGTCCTTGTTCCTCTTGGTAAATAACTAAGCTTTAAATCAAGTGCACCATCAAGTCTTTTTGTAGCATGGGTGCCAACAGGTAATATTATATCAATCCTAAAAAAATGTCCATGAAATATCTAGTTTTACGGAAATAGCACGGGTTAATGTGCCCCAACAAATTTAATATAACGTATAGCGTGTGTCCAGGAGACCAACTAGGTAGGTACCAAGGTTTGGGATGTCCTTGTATAAGGATATTATGCCCTTCTTTAATAAGATTGATTACCTTATAAAACGAAAGTTGAATGTTCAATAGAAGTTGCGTGGTCCCACCACTAAGGTTACCAGACGAGAACATTTAAAACGAGATAAAAAATAAAATTGCATCCCGGTTGGACAATGAAACTTTTACTATTTTTCAAAAAAGAAAAGTTCAAAACAACATCAGGTTAAAGATTGAAGATGAGTTTCAAGTTTGAGAGAGCGATTTTGACCAATTTTCAAAGTGAAATTTTTTTTCCACTCACAAAACTTCCTACCTTTTTACAAGTTAAATACATGTCCAAACACAACTTCAACTTCAAATACCCTTTTTTAACTTACTCTCAAATACAATCACATTTCTTATGTCTAAAAGCTTACTTAGTCTGTGAGAAGCAAAACAATAAAGAACAGGGAATACTAGTTTATGATGGTATTCAACTGCACTACAACATAATAAAGATCAGAAACTCCATAAAATTGTAATCAAATCCACTGCAGAGTCAACAACTACGTGTCATTTACAGGATGAAGGACTACAGAAGAAGACATGCTAGGATTTGTTTACCTTTTCCCATGATAATGTAGACATTGATACTACAGATGAAGTAATTGGCTGATGCTTTGCCTTCAGAGGTGTGGAGCGTGACTTTGACCCGTAGCTAGAAGGCCTTCCATGTTGCTGAAAATATGAGCAGATATTACTGATATCATCTCAATTGAGTGAGCTTCATTTCCTTTTTTAAAGAAAATCAACAGAGAGAACGCTTAGCGACAAATTTGGCAAATTAGTATATTAGGTATCAATCTAAGAAGAAGTATTAGAGAATTGGCATATCATGTAAACCTTCGAATTGTCTCGCTTAGAGAAATTAGAGGATGTGCCTCTTTCCATCGCGTGATACAATCGAAGCTCATTAAGAGCATCTAAGATAACTTGAATTGATTTGGTCAACTTATTGTCCTCGGTAAGAATGTTCTTTTGCACCTACATACAAAAGGAAAAAATAATGATATTTTTGTTCTCAATAAAAAGATGAAATCGTACCTACTGGAACTGATATCCACCAGCATGTTTAAAACGTTTTGTCCATTGAATTCCAGATTGGTTCACCAAAAAGGTACTTATTACAATGTTTAACAATAGCTCAAAAATACACGTAATTCCAATAATACATCAAATAAGAAAACTTAAAATAATAATAACTGTGATAAAGAAAGAGAAATATAATCTGCAAGCACAGGTTATCAAAGGGAACCACAAACTTTCCCATATATTGTTACATCTATTAGGAATTAGATCCTTTAATGGTAGATATTTTTTATTAGTAGGCATTGAGTATTTTGATGTTCTTGACCTATTATGAGATTCAATTTCCATCCTTCCTCTATCCATTTAGTATAGTCATGTGCAATGAACAGCCTAGAGGAGTATGCCATTGAATCTTCTAATTTTGAACAATTTACTTAGAGAGAGAAAAGGCATAATTGACTCATTTAATCAAATAGATTGGATTATATAAAAAGAAGTGGAAAACAAGGACATATACAGATATTCTTGATGCTTTAACCAATATAGGATTATGTAGGAAAATAATGGAAAAGGAGACTTTGCAAGAAGCTAAGTAAGAGGACCATTGCAAGAATCCTGTGCATAAATAATGAATATGCAGGCACACATACACCAGTGAGTTTCAGGACTAATTAAAACCAGGCTGAACTGCTATTACATGAATAAGAGAGACAGTACACGATAACATAGGACAAGACTCAACGAGTTAAATGGCTTAGGCACCTAAAAGAATAAAATACCATTGAGCAACATATAATTAAAGTATATCATAACAAAGCTTGCTCTATGTTTGACTGAAAAGGAGTAATTCAATTTGCTTTTGTTTATATGCTCATGCCACATCACAAGATGATGAAAGTTGTTGAGATAAGTGGAAGCCAAGGATAATCAAGATGGAACGAATAACAAAATGTAACAATAACCTGTGAGGAGATCAGTTGACAAAGATCAACATCCAAGACTCTTCTACTCGATAAATTGACCATCACATGGGGGAACAAGAGTTCTGCGACTTCAGATTTCTCCAACACAATGTCTTGACACAACCTGAGAGGACCATGGGCTTACTATAACAGCATAAACAAAAAAAAGAAGCCGATAGTCCTAAATAAAGGGATAGATGTTCTGGGAAGAAATTACCTCAGGATCTTATCATCACAATATTCAATCAGGGCACCAACAAGAGGACAAATCCATGTCTCAAATGTTTTTCCATCAGTCTTCCATATAGTAGAATTCTTTAGGGAAAGTGCCCCACCTGCAAGGATATATTAAGCAACGAGATAAATGAAAAGATGACAACTGATGTAGCCTTTTGTTAATTTAAATAATAAAATACCATCCAGTCAATGCTCTAATAACGCACACCTGTCAGAGTAATATTGAACATATAGGACATCTATGTCTACAGACATGTAGATTAATCCTAGGAGAACAAACCTTGCAGCTTTCCAAAGTAACTTTCACTAGCAGAGACTCATTGTTAGCACCATTCGGACTTCTCTTTAAAGCCAAAGATACCCCCATATTTCCTATTGGAAGGCCTATGCTTCAAAATGTACTAGATTGAAACTCTAAGCCTGCTAACTCAGATTTCCCTCCTTCATTGATGAAGACGAGAGGCAAGGTCCAGAGGCTCCTCATAATAACCCCGGGCAGGAAACAACGCAATTTAAGGGCAAAACCTACATTTCTGGGTCCCCCGTGATTTTGGCGTGCAATGGCACATAAGTAAAGTATTAGCTTTAAGGAGAATGAATAAATCATTTTCTTTTTCTAGGCTGGGTCCCTCATGATTTTGGCGTGCAATGGCACGAGTATAGTATTAGCTTTAAGGAGAATAAATAAATCATTTTGTTTTTCTAGGCTAGGTCCCCAAGCATAATTTGTCTTAGAAGCAATTAATCATTGTTGTAAGCTATTAAAATCACTTGAAATAGAATTTAGACTACACCTGTTGTCTTTAGGATGAAAGCCAGTAAGTAGTCCTTCATAACCTTTTTTCTATAAGGTAAGTGTATTTCATCCATAAACAAGGGCGAGTTGGCCATATACAAAGGAAAAAACCGAAAGGTAAATAATCTACAAAATCTGATTCTTCACAAAGTCCACACATTCTTCTATACAACTAGAGATTTTATGGATGCACCAAAAGAAACTAAGAGACCGGAGGCTTATTCCTCACTTGAGAAAAACTCGACTCTACCCCCTCAAGAGCTCTCCTATTTCTCTCATTCCAATAAGCCACATCCACACAAAAGGGACCAAATTCCATGACTTACGCCTTCTCCTCCTATTTCCGCTTCTCCAACAAAACATTAAATCTTTCACAGATTTTGGCATAACCCAAGAAACTCCGAACCACCGAAGCATATCCCTCCACAATCTCATGGTAAAGACACAATTATGAGAAGATGATCCACTTCTTCCCCTGTCTCTCCTGACACATGTAACACCAGCTGACACAAACAACCTTATGCTTCCTAAGGTTTTCTGCCATCAAAATCACCCCTCTAAATGCTAGCCAAGAGAAGAAACACACCTTCCTCGGCATCAGCGCTATCCAAATTTGCATCACATGGAAACACAACCTCCACCCTAATTCGGAATTTCTCATAAAAAGATTTAACAAAGAAAACTCCATTGTTCCTCAAACCCCATCATGAAGCATCAGGTTCATCCACCGAATTGACTTGCCTGTGAAGGATGGTCATCAACCTTTGGAGCTCGATCACCTCCCAATCATGGAAATGCCTTCTAATTCTCAAATCCCAAAAAGTCTCTCCTTCAGAACCTTCTTCATATGCCAGTAACTTCTGAATATTTAATATTACTATTTCACCATCCTTCTTGACATTAGTAGCCAAAATGTAGAACAAGCGAGTGGGCTGAGCCTAAAATCAATTAATGAAAGAAAACCAAATCAAGGATGATCTCCATCTCAAAGAATTAGGAAAATGATGGACTGTAAAGGCTTAATACTAGATGTAGTTAAGCGTTACCTCAACAGTCTCGAAAAAAAGAGTATAACAAATTCAACTAAGCAGTTAATTTCAATCTCTTTGACTATCTGTTAAAGCCTCTTCTAAGAATAAATGCTTGATCTTATATTGTAAGAAGCCAAGAGAACAATTGCAAAACTACAAACACTGAAGGCAGATTATCCTAAGTTATTCTTGAATTACTATCCACAGAAAATATCAGAAAATGCTGAATGTCACACATTTTGGCAGAGCTCATCTGTCCTTGATTCAGCCAAAACTCCGATGCTTGAAACTAAAAAGGTCACTCAAACTTATAGGCTATGGTACAAGATGCATATACTGAACTGCTTAACTTAAAGAAAACTGGATCCCAGAAAAGTACATGAGAGTACAAGGAAATTTGTTGATTTATCAACTGAGATTCCAAAAATGGTACCTCATAAAAAAGCATCTGAAATAACAAAAATTACAGTAAAGTAATAGGAAAAAGTATTTAAACCACGTGTTTGAGAGAAAATTTAAGGATTAAGAGATCAAAAGTTGAATATATGAAAACTGCTTGAAATTTGAAAATGTAATTTTCGGAGAAAAAACATAGGATCAAGATGCAAAGATAAAAGAATCATAGATGTGAAATAAACTAACTAAAAGCAAATTAAGATAGTTCTACATAGCCTAAGTTGCAACTTCCCACTACTTATGCTTTATAATGATGGAGTGATTCTACTTCACTCTTCCAATGAGAAAGGGAAGGAATAAACTTGGATATAAAATGCTGACAGGTTGCAACATCACAACACCATAGCTTGCCATGAGCAGATGAAACATGAATCATGGTGAAGGAAACATGGGGGGGAGAAAGTAAATGCTGGATGAGGCGGCAAGGAACTGGTGGCAACTTTGGGATGACAGCGTTTGTGGCTGACCAATTAACTCTAGTAGCCAGATCTATTGGTATAACCTCATAAGTAAAGAGAGGATACAAGACCAAATACTCAAAGAGAAGATACTTCATTTTACATGAAACCACAATGTCATTCAAAGGATAGTGTGACATATGTGCTTCAGAACCCCTATCTTTAACCATGAAACCTGATATCACCTAAAACGTAATTAGAACAACCTTAATGCACAAAAGCGATTTCAGAACTTCCAGAGGAGCATGGGAAAATGTTTTTCTCTCATTATTCAACATCTAAACAGTAACATTCAGTACAAGCAAAATATAACATGAGACACATACGATGGCAAACATAAAATAAACCTAATGACTAAACTGAATCCTACCATTAAGCTTCCTTTCTAAATCTTCCAGGAGTTTTTGAACCAGGTTGACATTGACACCCTTCGAATGGACCTAAAAATACAGAAAGAGCAGCTTAACCGCCAATATTGGGAAACAAATGAGTAATTCCAAAAAGAACCAGACAATTGTCTAAATTGGCCTTACCAAACTGTTTGAACGTTTTCTTGACACAATCATAAAACTAATATTATGGGATTCACAGGCAAAATGATGCATGCATGCATGCATGCATGCATACATACATACATACACATATCTATCTATCTAGATACACACACACTATATATATATTTACACACACTATATATATATATAAACACACACACATATACATCTCTCTCTCTATACACACACACACATTTCTAGAGAAAAGGTTGCTGATTTAAAAAAAAAAATCGTTAGTTAAGTGTTGCATCTAACTTCTGCAGATGTTCGTTAGATTTAATCAGATATATAATTTAACTAACAGCAACGATTATAACATAAGATTTTTAGCTACCTCGATAAGGGACCTCTGATAAGAATCAAATGATAGCAAAGCCCTCTGACCATTTTCAGTTGAAAGTATCCCCTGCTTGAACAGACCAGCGTTAGAGAAAAACAGAATTGAAAGATCTTTTGAGCTTTATCCACGGATAACCAAGACTATTCGAAAAACTATACAATTGTTGCACAGAATAGTTGAGAATGGCACATCGAAACAACCATTCAAAGAATAAAAGTGAGAAGATGTAGACAAAGGTTTTACAATATATGAGCTCCCAAGATCAAATGGCTACAAATGCAGTAAACCAAGACTAACTGCATCAGGCCTCCTAACACTATAATAGAATTTTTAAAAAGCACCAATTTTAAGAACTAAAAACTGACCTGCACCACATGAACTTGGATTCACTCAAGAACGTGAAAGACGAATTTTTTTTCGATCAAGTAAAGGACTTCAATGATAATAACTGTGAAAACAGCAATAAGAGTACCAAGTTTTTATATCAACATCCTCGAGTAACATTTCAACCCCTCGTTTCAAGTATTTGCATACCGGGGACCCGGTCCATGCTTTGATACTTGCCATAGGTTCAACTAGTGTTAAAGGATTTATTGGACTGATTCAGGTTGGGACCCGAAGGGCATCGAGTAGTTTGGGCCAAGAAAACCACATTTTGGATAGTGCAGATTTTTGTTTTTCCTGGTACACAGTGCTTCGAGATCTCGAGGCATTGGATCACAACTGCGCAATCCTAGGCTGCAGAGCACCGTGGTTGCGTGATCCAACAGGATTTGCCTGGATTTGAGTTTATTTCACCGTTTCTGAGTGTTAGGAGCTCGGGTGAGCATTTTAAATGCCGAATTTGACTTATATCATGAATTCCTATGGATTATTACACCTAAAACACAGACTAAAGAAGTGAAATAGGGGGATTTTGACCTAGGTTCAAGAGCATGTAATTTGGGGATTTGAAAATCGAATTGAAGTCAGATTAGAAATCTAATGCAGACTCGGATTCATGGGGTCATGAGTAATCTGCGAAACATAATTTGTTTTGGGTGTTGACCATATAACTCGGAGTTGACTTGGACTTTGACCTAATTTAAAAATATGAAATTGACATCAATGGAATTGTCTAACCTCGTAAAGAATTCTTTTGAATAGATAGAGTTTGTATGGTTGATTTGGAGCACTGGAAAGCATTTTGAGAAGGTTAAAGCTACTTCGGATCAAGGAAATTCTCCGAAATTTATATTGTATGTCACATACTATGTATACGGGATACCGTATATGAGAGGTGACGAGCATATATGTGGTACCGGTCTTAGAGGTGTTATACAGGGTATAGGTTGATATTGATACACAAGCTTTATATGTTCTATCTGCACCATGATTACTTTGAGCATCACATCACGTTAGTATAATGTTATAGGCATCATTTTTCATGCTAGTTTAACATTATGAAAGTTTATGTATCTCACATTACATGGTTTAGCTGCTTAGTCATGCACTTTACATATGTTGATATCAGCATATATTATTCACATTCTTATATGTAGTTTGAGCTGATGAGTCTAGTGTGAGCCATGGCATAGGTCTCAGCGGTTATATTCTCACTTGACATGTGGTTTAAGCTGATGATTCAAGTGATCCACGACTTAGGTGTCAGCGGTTATAGAGTGTAATACTCTGAAGATGTAATGTCGATAAGGATTCGTCTCTCATGGGTCATCGTAACACCCCCAGTAACTCGGGTAGTGTGCGTGCAGGCTTTGGGCATGGGGAGTGTTGGTGTTGAGTAAAGAGTCTTTATCATATATATATATATATATATTTAGAATTAGTACTGTTGTCCTCAGCATTAAGGAATGCTGGCTACCTCCAAAAGTTGTTACAGGATAGAATGATTAGACTCTTAACTTTACAGAACTCCTAAAAAGTCTACCAGCTCATCTACTTCCTCTATACAGTTTCCTTTACACCAAAAGAATAAAGACACTACGCAGTTCCATTTCACATCATGAATAGACTTAATCTTGTCTTCAAAGCAACTCCCATTTCTTTCCTGTAAGATTGTCCACCATATACATGAAGGTATTATCTTTCAACATTTTTTCAGGCTCCGACTCCCCCCGCCCCTATATATGGAAATATACACACACGCACTGTACTACATTTTTGTCAAGATTATATATGTATCTATTACATAGGTTATTCGAGTGAATATCTTTAGTCCAACCCTCATCACTACATTGTTAGGAGCGGCTAATGATACTTATTGAGTACGTTTTGGTGTACTCATTCTACACTTGTTGCACTCTGTGTAGATACTGATCCTGGTACTAGTCGAACCAAAGAGTGAGTCAGAAGTTGTTTGGAAAGTATCTTGGTAAGCTAATTGATTCCTTTTGCAGTGCCTTGGAGTCCTCGTCCATTTCTCCTTTACTGTTAGTTATCTCAGACAGTAATACTTTTGAGACAGTTCTATTACTCTTATTTAGTCGATCATGACTTATACCACCAGTTCCTGGGAATTCTAAAGGTTTATTCCACACTGTAGGGGTTCTAGATTTGCTTCTATATGATACTTACTCTATTAACTGCTTTAAGATATACTCGTCTTTTATACCATGTTGTGATTTGAAATGCATTTGGGCTCGCCTAGCGGGTTGGGGTTAGGTGCCATCGCGGCTTAGGCAAATTGGGGAGTGAAAGAATGATCTCGATCTTATTAGATATGGAAAGGGCCTCATTCTCAGAAATGAATATCACAGTGTAAAATTTACAAGAGCAAAACTTGAAATATGTATCTCAAATGTTTCAAGGGGTACGCAACATAAGAGTATTGACCTGATACTCTGAAATTGACATCTCAAACATGGACAAAGCTAATCTCCTAACAAAGATGATGGGACATAAGCACAACACTGGAGACTAGACATATATCCAGCGATGCCCAAGGAATCAATAAGAAGGGTCTAAGGAACAGGAGTTTATCCTCATAGGGTAATGAACATCATGAAATAGACATAAGATCCCTGCAATAAAACAGATATTCTATTCACTAACTTCACCTGGATAGATTGCCTAGTTCAAGCAATAATACATCCGCTAGAAGTGTTGCTTCAGGACTCAGGAGACAACCACATATTACTCTCTATTTTAATTTGTTCGTCTTACTTTCATTTTTAGTCCGTTTCAGAAAGAATTCTCTTTCCTTTTATGAAAACTCTTTAATTCTAACTTCCCATATATTAAAGACCACATGATTAAAGAGTATACTGCACAAAAACAGATGGAAGGTTCCAATTTGTCATAGAAGGGGTACCTCGATTTACTATTTTGTATCTGTTATTTTATATAAATAAAAGTATCTTTAATAATTCAGTACTTCCCACGTATTTTAGTTTAACAGAAAAGTCCTCTTTACTTTATTAAACTTTGTGCTAAGTCAAAAACAGACAAACAAATTGAAGCGGAGGGAGTAGCATTTATCCGACCAAAGGAGTTGTGAAACTTAACCTAACACCTTATCTAACTCTATGTAATCATTTACAATCTTTTCTTTTCATTTACCTTTAGTTCATCTATCCTTTTCTATCAGAGCATATCACTTGCCATTAGTAATGAGGATTCGGATTCCCTTTTACTCACTTTTCTTTTTTTGGTTCCCAAACTGGAGGCAGGGTGGTTTGATTGGTCGCTTGGCACGTAAGTTCAGGTAATTAGATATGAAGCCTAAGTTTGAACCTCCTTCTTAGAGACCAGTCTTTTTTTTTTTTTGATAAGGTAAGTGAATTTCATTCATAAACAAAGCCGAGCTGGCCATATACAAAGGACAGTAACCAGTCTTATTAATAAGTAAAATAGAGAGTAGAGATACTGATCCAAAATTCATACGAAAGGATCAAATCTTTTGAATAACAGTGCCGAATGGACATATGTGGTTTGGCAGAGATCTCTTGAAATAATATTATACAATTTATCATATGTTGACTCACCCGCAAAGCTTGAGATGCTATGTCAATTATCTTTACAGAGTCATCCATCAAATATTTCTTCAAAAGCCTCATAATTGCCACCAGAAGCTCATCTGATATGCCCGCACCAAGGTGGAAATTATGACCATGCATAGATTTAGACTCGATAGGATGATGGAACACAACACCATGGGGATCGCCGATACCAACCTGCACTTGCAGTTAAGAAAGCAGACGACCGAGATACATGAAGAAACAAAAAAAAAATAGAAAGGCGGCGTAAATAAATGAAATCATAGCAAAAGGGATGGCCAATAGCATAGCAATATTAAAAACAGTACCCGAGATAAAAAATCAGAGACCAGCACACCAAAATTTCCAGCACCACTCAAACTACATATGTGCACCAGATTCCAGACTGTATGGACAATTTCATGGTCAGAATCCAAATATGCATCTTCAAAAAAGATTTCCTCGTTCTTTTGTGCTGGGTATGCCTCATCCCCAAACAATTTCCTGTGCAATGCTTTTAAACTGCCACCGAAGGAGAAGAAATTTTAACTGCTAAGTCTCTTGCAACAGAGCAAAACAGATAGCATTGGAAGAAATCTGAAGCACATTGGTAACCTCATCTATGACTTCAGCCTAGTTGTAAGGATAATTAGAAAATATTGAGAAAGGGACATTTAACTGCAGCAGAAAGAATTCTTAAAGAACGATCAACTTGACCAGCAATATAAAATATAACATTTGGCTGAAAATGTGCCCTGCAAATCAATTAGATAACTGCAAGCAAAATCAATATGAGAAATCAAACTATAAGATGAGAGAGATTATCATCCCCGCCCAACTTCACAGTAAGATGCCACTCACATTACCCTCACACTCTGTTCCTTTTGGTATTATACCACTGGTAAACGGGTTTCTCCCCCAAACTATTAATAAAATCATTCACCTCCCGCTAAAGGACATCCCCGCGTATGTTGAAGTGAGTGATGGAGAATACATTTTCTCCTTGCCGATGTGATGCGAGGCGCCGGCGAGATACCGGCGGAAGTCTAACGACGAGCAGTTTGAACAAATCCCTGGTGCACTACAACCTGTACCTCGAAGGGAGAAAGCATTGATGGAGACGTCGCAGAGCTTTTCCCATAAGGTGCTTGGGGTTTGTCCACAGAATAAAGAGGTGCAGGTCAAACATGATAGAAAAGGGAAAGATGATCACGTGCTTCTGACTGAAGGGCATGTGAAGGAACTTTTTAAAAGAATGGGCCCAGAAATTTGAAAAGAAAGTTTGGGTCATTTAGGGTTATTACATTGTGGGCCAAAGGAGGCCCAAAAACCAATTAATGACCCATTGAACTTTGAAACTGAACCTTTTGTGGACAATTTATTTACATCAAAACTCTCAGTTAAACCGAGGATTCTTTCTGAAGAAGAGATGGGAGTTGCTGCCATGCAACCGGAATTTATTGCCGGAAAATTGGTTGTCTTCGAACCAGTGGGAGACTTAGAAAACGAAGCTAACAGCATGCATGTGATCAGATTAGCTACAGAAGATGAAGGTGAGAGACAAGCAGATACTGATAGGGGAGAATTTCATCAAGGCAACTGCTCAATTGCACAGAGTTCGATGTTTGAAGACCCTCTTCCCCTTCAAATTAATGATTCACTCTCAGAACAAGAAATTGAAGATAGAGCATCACTTTGGATACAATCAAATGTACTCAAACTCAGCAAAAATTTTAGGGCAGCTTTCGAAGGGTGTGATAAGATAGCTTTTGAGCTTTTGCTGCGAATTGATCAGAAGAGGGGGGAATTGAGGCAAAAGAATATGGAGTTATCAACAACCAGGGCAAAGAACACAATTCCAAAGGAGATCAAAAATCTGGAATTTCATGTTAATTTTAAAGGAGGAGAGCCAAGAAACAGGGGGAGGAAAATAGCTGCTAATCTCCAATGAAAGTAAAAATCCTGGCTTGGAATGTGAGGGGGTTGAATAGTGAAAGCAAAAGGAGAGTAGTCAGAAGATTGTTTCAACAATGGGGAGCTGACATTTACGTGTTGGTAGAAACTAAAGTGTCAGGAGGAACAAAAGTAGGAGTGTTCAAACAGTTATGGCAGAATAGATGGATGGGTGAGTTTCACGTGGATGTCATTGGCATAAGTGGAGGAATCGTAGTGATGTGGGATAAGAGGGTTTGGAAAGGGGAACCGGTGACAACAACTAATCAAATGGCGACTTGTAAGTTCGAAGGCATTAATCAGGATTTCACTTGGTTTCTAACAGCAGTATATGCTTCTTGTGACTTATCAGTTAGTAGAGAGCTCTGGCAAGAATTTATCAATATTAAGGATGTATGCAATGGTCCTTGAGTGGCATGTGGCGATTTCAATGCCACAAGATACCCTCATGAAAGATCTGAAGGACATGGAATAACAGGGGCTATGACTGAGTTTTCTGAGTGGATCAATGAGATGGAATTCATCGACTCTCCTTTATTTGGGGGTTCTTTTACATGGAGAAGAGGGGACAATCACACATCCGCTTCGAGGATTGACAGATTTTTGTTCTCACCACAGTGGGATGAGGCATTTACAAAGATCCAACAGAACATACTTCCTCAAATAGGTTCAGAACACAATCCAATTGTGCTTGAATGTGGGGTTGTGCTTGAATGTGGGGAGTTAAATTTGATGAAATTTTACTTTAAATTCGATCAATGGTGGTTGAGGGTAGAGGGTTTCTCAGATAAAGTCGAAGAATGGTGGTCATCTTTGAGAAAATTTGGCTGTTAGGCCTTTTTAAGTTTGCATTTTGCAAAATGTCCAACCCTCTTCAAGTGACATATAATAGATCTATCGGACAGATAATAGATCTGTCTTAAAAATGGATCATATCACTAAATAAAAAAACCTATAGTCCATTTTGCAAAATAATAGACTTAAAAAGTCTATTTAGCCAAGAATCCCGTCATCTTTCAACATCACTGGTACATGATCCTATGTTTTAGCTTCAAAACTGAAACTAGTGGAGGTAAAGCTAAAAGAATGGAAAATGGAGCAAAGAAACAACTGGAAACAACGGAAAGAGGAAATTTTTAATCACATGTCAGAGTTAGAGAAGATCCAGGAAAGGAGATTATTATCAGAAGATGAACTACTTCAAAAAAACGCACCTTTCAATGGAGTTTGAGAATGTATCCAAAAATGAGGAAATAGCTTGGTGACAAAGGTCAAGAGTGCAATGGCTCAAGCAAGGAGATAAGAATACCAAATACTTTCATAGGATTGCCACAGCCCATAAAAGGCTCAATACTATTGAAAAGCTGATGGTGGAAGGGGATACAGTGACAGATTCAGAAGCTATTAAAAGGTCAATCATCAGTTTCTATCAAAATTTGTATAAGGAAACAGAGCAGTGGAGACCTGAGTTTAATTTACATGGAACACAAAGTATCAGTATATAAGAAAGGGAATGGTTGCAAAGAGAGTTTTGAGGAAGCTAAGGTTCTAAATTGTATAAAATTTTGTGCCAGTGACAAAGCTACAGGTCCGGATGGTTTTCCATGAGTTTTTTTCAGAATTTTTGGGGAATACTGAAGAACGATTTTATGAATGTTGTTCGCCAATTTCATGAAAGTCATGCTACGTATGTGGCCCTCATCCCAAAAAAGACAGGGCCAGTAGATCTTAGAGATTTTAGACCTATAAGTCTCATTGGTGGAGTCTACAAGGTATTCGACAAACTTTTGGCAGAGAGATTGAAGACAGTGATCAGTAAAAGCTTGTAAACAGACATCAAATGGCCTTTATACATGGTAGACAAATTATGGATGCAGCTCTAATAGCTAGCGAATGTGTGGACTCCAGGCTTAAGGGAGAAATTCCAGGGATCATGTGTAAGCTTGACATTGAAAAAGCATATGATCATGTTAATTGGGATTTCCTGCTCAACATCCTAGGGCAGATGGGATTTCGAGAAAAGTGGTTGAAATGGATAGGTTTTTGCATCAAAACCGTCAGGTTCTCAATTCTAGTGAACGGAGAACCTGGTGGTTTTTTCCTTCAGAAAGGGGATTAAGACAGGGTGAGATCCCCTCTCCCTTTTCTTTTTCATTATAGCTATGGAGGGACTTAATAGTATGATGAGTAAGGCTGGGCATTCGGTTTGTTCGGTTTGATAGTTTAATATCGATTCGGTTTTTCGATTTTCGAATTGACAAAAATAACAACTGTAACCAAACCGAAATAAATTCGATTTGGTTTCTACAAATTCGGTTCGGTTATTTCGAATTTTTATTTCGATTTTGAAGATTAAAGTAGTGAACCTCTCTTTGTTATGACTGGACATTTAAAATTAATTAAAAAAAAATAATAATAATTCAAACCTATTTTTCATTCCCAGATATAAATAACTCAACATGGATGAAACTAAATGATATAATCATAAGTCTAACATAATATATAACTTCATTATGCATAAGTTAGCATAAACAGTCGGAACTCGGAAGAGTGGTCACTGCCGGAAGGACCACAGTCGGCACTGCGGGTTGCAGCCTAAAATGGTCGTCTGGTCGCCGGCTCTGGTGTTGTTGTACAGACAACGATCTCGTCGACGGTCTATGGTTCGATTGATTGTTCGACTATTGAACTGATGTATGTTGTTAGTTGTATGTGGCGTGCTATTACTTATTAGTTATTAGGGTTGATGTTATATATTCACATTATTATATATTAAATATTATATATATATAATAAAATATATATATTATTAATTATTTATAGAATTTCGATTAATCAGTTTATCCGAATTATTTTTTTAAAAAAAACAAAACCAAACCGTATAACTGAATTTCAAAAATTGAAAATCAAAATCGATCCGAAAAACCGAAAAACCAAACCAAAATTAAAATTTCGGTTTGGTTTTTCGATTTTTTCGGTTTAAATCAAAATATGCCCAGCCCTAATGATGAGGGTAGCCATTGTTCATAACTGGATAAAAGGTTTCAATATAGGGAATCAGGTTGGGGATAAGTTGCAAATAAGTCATCTTCTATATGCAGATGACACTGTCATTTTTTGTGATGCTAATGCGGAACAAATTTGTTACATCACTTGGAGGAAGAGTCACACTAATCAACTCAGTATTAGTATTGGATGCTCTGCCTACATATGTAATGTCTCTATTTCCTCTACCCTCGAAGGTAGAAGAGAGATAAGACAAGATGCGGAGAGATTTTTTATGGCTGGGCAATAAGGAAGGAAAAGGAATTCATCTGGTCAAGTGGCAAACATCCTTACTTAGCAAGAAGACAGGGGGACTTGGTATAAAAAATCTGGGTATTCAGAATAAATGTCTCCTTTCAAAGTGGTTATGGAGATATGTTAGTGAAGATCATGCGTTATGGAAGAGAGTAATCCTCAATAAGTACGGCCAGAACGAACAATGGGTTTCTAATGCAGTTTCTAGCACCTATGGGGTATCAGCTTGGAGATCAATCAGAAACTTGTGGCCCCACTTGCAGGAGAACTCAGAATACAAAGTGGGAGAAGGCACTAGAATTTATTTCTAGAAAGACAAATGGATTGGCCAAGAGTCTTTAAAAGTAGTATTCCCTGACCTCTTTTCCTTCTGTGACAACCCGAAGCAACAATTGCCGAGATCTGGTCTCCTCAGGGATGGAATCTTATCTTTAGAAGATTTTTGAATGATTGGGAAGTGGACAAAGTTGCTGAACTTCTGCTCAGATTGGGAGAATTTACAAGCTTAACTACAAATATGGACAATATAAGGTGGAAACATGATACTGATGTACGTAGATTGTATAAGAAAGAGATATTGTCACAATCAGGGGGCATCTCAGGGCCATGGAAACAGATATGGAAGCACAACATTCCAGCCAAGGTGAAATGCTTCACATGGTTGGTTTCGAGAAGGGCATGTCTCACACAGGAAAAATTGAAGAAAAGAGGTTTTCAGATTGTTTCCCGGTGTTTTTTTTGTCATGAGAAGGAGGAAATCAACAATCATTTGTTTCTTCATTGCAAGATCACTTCGCAAATATGGCATATGTTTCTTAGCTTATCTCAACAGGCCTGGGTGATGCCTAAGCACACTGCTGACCTCCTAAGCTGTTGGAGTAGAAGGGAAGGAAGCAAGACTCAAAAAAGATGGTGGACTTTAATACCATCCTGTGTGTGGTGGTGGACTTTAGTACCATCCTGTGTGTGGTGGTCAATTTGGAGAGAAAGAAACTTCAGATGCTTTGAGAATATTACCAACACAATACAAAAGGTTAAAGAAAATTGTATTAACACTCTGTACTTTTGGTGTAAAGAAGAAGGTATAGAAGAGGTAGAACAGTTAGTAGATTTCTTAGTATTAACACTCTGTACTTTTGGTGTAAAGAAGAGGTATAGAAGAGGTACTAGTTTGTAACTTTTTGGAGGTAGCCAGCATACCCTTAATGCTGAAGAATACAAACTTTACCTTTATAAAAAAAAAAAAAAAAAAAAAAAACACAGTTGACAAATCAAGTTTTAAAAAATACTGTTATTAAACCAGAATTCTGAGGAAAAGTACTTCGCAAGGGTATCAGTGAAGATTCATACAGCCGACTCCAACTTGTTTGGAATTGAGACACAATTTGGAGGGGCGGAAAGAGGGAGGGAGGGGCGGGGTTTGTTAAAGGAAGAGAGTGTGTGGTTATGGGTGATCCCTCTATATTTTGGGAAGCATTGAAACAACATAGGGCTATCGCTGAATTGGCACACCGAAAACGCATTGAAACTTTTATTAGCAGAATAGATATATTGATATGCCCCATTGAAACTCACGTTCTTACTTCTAAATTTAAAACTACCAGGTAATAGTTCTTTATTAGCAAGTGATTGAATCTCTATTCAGCTACTTCAACATGAGCAAGAAAAGAAAAAGAACACGGAATTCAAAATTAGTCCACATAACCAAGTCATGCTCAAAAGGATCACAAATTGATGAGACAAGAACGGAAAATCGAGGATGTAATAGAACAATTACCTCCAGAGAAGTAATCTTGGCGGAAGGTAGTGAGATCGTTTCCCTAACTGAAACAGCCAAATATGACAAATAAATCTAAGCATGTGAATAACAAAATGAAAGTTCATCAGACAATGATCTTACATGAACAGGATCTGTTTAACCAGAAAGAAAAGGTCATCAAACTGTTCATTTAAGTTCCAAGTGCTACTTACAGATAACAAGTGCTCCATAGGTGAGTAATTTTGGCATAGTTCCTCATGAAACATCCTTATATCATGAAATATGTCGAGTTTAGGGAAGGGCTCTAATTCCTGAAGTAACACACACACAGTAATTAATATGCCAAATGAGTAGTGCACAGGCATCTCGGGCACTATGATGATCCAAACTGATCAGGTAATAAGAATACCATAATGCATACTTTAATGTACTCATGTAGAGATGGATCAGAGTCCAAGGTGAGTTGGCAGAGCAGTGACAGAACTTTAGATGATGTGGCAGCTGATAGTTTGGAACTAGATTCAGAAGGAACACACCACATTACCAACTTGGAGATCAAGAACTGTATTGGAAAAATGACGAAAGGTTAAAACACACTTGAAAAGTTAAGTGTAAATAATATAGATAAATAACAAAATAAGAGCATCAGCGACATCAACCTGAAGCTGTTCACCTAAGACAATAGTGGTTCCCTCCAATTGCTTGATTTTGAATATTTTTAGCAAAGAAGAAATCATTCCGCAACACTGGTCCAGCAAAGCATCAAGGTCCAAGCACTGACTAATCACGTTGAGGAGATAACTGGAAAAAAAATAATGTTAGAAGAGAGATCCTCTAAGCATGAAATAAATATTTTATGAAAATAGAGTAAATGTAGCACCACCAGCGGAATGCAGGGAAGCACACAACTAAGTATACAAATACCCCCTCAGATCAGCCATGTGGTGTAAACAAATTGAGGATAAACAAAAGCTCAGACAACTTCAGTCATTCTACAATGAAAATGTATCAACATATTTTATTCAAATAAGAAGCAATTCTAAATCTAGATAGATTCCTAACAATAACGATCCATATGTCACAAAAAATGAACAGATATATCGGAGAAAACATAAAAACCAAAGGGAAAAGTCCATTATCAACATTTGAAATTCCAATCTAACACAAGAAGAAAATTACAAGGCTATTGCATTTCACAGATGACCTTCTCAGTTTATTCACAACTAGCAAGTGAAATAAATTTGTCCTCGCCATGAAATACTGCCCCACTAAGCAGAGGCGCAATCCTCCAATTTTTATTTTTCATCAAGTAAACGGTTCCATTAATCACAAGGCCGATTAAACTTACCTGGCAGTACTAGGAACTGCAACTCGATGCCCTAATACATCAATAAGCACTTCAATCCCAGCAAGCCTATCAGATTTGTGCCGGAAATGACCAGCTGCAGAAACTTTGTAATGCATCTCTACTACACACTGCAGAGCAATATAAAATATTTAGAAACTGCGCACCTAGCAGTTATTAGGTAAGACCTATAGTCTAACAAAAATTTCAAAGAAAAAATGTATGTTCATATATACAACAACAACAATATACCCAGTGTAAGAAATGTATATTTATATAAAGAGCAAGCAGTACCGTAAATACTCGATCTGGTCGGAAGATGTTAATCTTGTCAATAACGCCAATATTTTGACAAGAAGCATCTCTACAAGAAAGCAGTAAAAGAAAATTTAGAGAAAGCATGCCAACAACAATATAAGATTACAAAAAATGACCGAGAGGATACTGCACATCTCCAAGAATCCATCCACAACTGTCATAATTGCACGTGCAATTGTCTCCTTGGAGAATAAAGGAAGAATAGGGTCTGCAGCTGTTGAAGCAAGAGAGAAAATTGTATTGACAATTGAAACCTGCATATACGTTAGGATGAATTATGGAGGCAGTACTTCGGAGAGAAGATTGAGTTTCGTGTGGAAGTGAGTTAATGTTGACAACAAAAATGAAACACTCATCACAACATAGCACCAAACACTACTCTACATAGGAGCAACTGCTATGTAGAGAAACAGACGTTATTCCAAACTTATGAGGTTCATGTAAGCAGATCTCTACACAACAAGATAAATTTCAGCAACTTCCTCGCATAGTACACACCTCATTTCAGATAAATCAAGAGAATGTCAACTCGAATGCATGTGAAGGAAGAGTCATACCATGTGTGTCCTTATAAGCTTGTCTCTTTCAATTTCAGATATTTTAGTAATATCCAGAATTGAACTTTCAAGTACAGCTGATCCCTTCTCCCAACCAGCCTTCTTACTGCAATGTAACGCAATACAAACAGAGAAAATATCCACAAAGTGATTCTTAATCATTTCAGCAAGAGGCTCGCAAGCAACCTGCAAAAGATGAAAACATTGAAATTTCAGGTAAGGAACAAAACAGTGTCTAAATGCTGAGAATATTCAAAAATGAAAACATTGAAATTTCAGGTAAGGAACAAAACAGTGTCTAAATGCTGAGAATATTCAAAAGAGAACGCATGGAACATGTAGCATAAGCACCATAAGAATACTAGAGAAATCATACAAGTATATGACTAACTTAAAATTGCAACTGAATGAAAAATGACTACAAGAAACTCCAACCTTCGCAATCCAATTCATGTTGGAAATGTCTCCATGCAAGAGTAAAGATGAAAGAAGCCAACGGCAGCAGGATTGAATGAAACTGATAGGCTCTACATTGAAATCAAACAGATCCCTCGCCTGGTGTGACATATAATTAATGTGTTAGGTATTCGCGTCACAACAGATTGTAGATAATGAGTAGGATTAGAAAGAACCCACACATTACCTCGAGAAGAGAAGCTAAACTTACACCAGTAGCAACCCAACTAAAGAGGATTGACGCCATGAGTTCTTTCATATACTGCAAATAGTCAAGATTGTGCCAGAGAGAAAAATGATTTAAGGAGCAAGCAAGTTGACAATCTCACACTTCTTGATCACGTACTATAAGGCTGAATGTTACGCTCTTTAACCAACATAAATAAAGAGTGATGGAGATCTAATCATACCTTTGACCTAGAAGTATACTTTAACTCCCTTGATAGATTATCAAGGGCAGCAATAACTAGTCTCCTGAAAAGAGGATAATATAAGAAACAAGAGATCTACCAGGAAAACATGACCAAGTAATGACTTTTTTTGAGAAAGGAAAACATGACCAAGTAATAACTTTTGATTACCTTAAACAAGGGTTAATAGCAGCAATAACACAGACCATAAAAACAGCCTACAAAACAACAAATTAGACAAATATAACCTCACAAAGTCAAAATAATTAATCTTAGACGAAGAGATCTACATGTTCTCTCTAATAATTTCAGCCCATTAATATGTCACTGTAAGAAACCCCCTTAAACAAACCTGGTATAAATCATGTTCATCAGGTCAAAGTGCCAGGTGGATAACAAGGAAGTAAAATAAATTGGATCTCAGGACGATGGAAACACATTCTAGATTAAGATGTGACAGAAACACATGCTAAATTGGAACATAAAGTAAGCAAAATCATGATACTTAACTTTTATAAAATTGGACATGATGACCTCTTACCAACAGCAACCAAATACACAGAACGATTCACGCAAAGACCATTCTTTAAATTGGGAAAACATAACTCTTTCAATAATCAACCTAGCAGCCATTTAAAATGTTGCCTTATATTCCTCGATAAGAGATGTTCATATTTTTTAGCCAAAAGAATGAAAATTATCAAGCAAAACCAGCCCTCCCATTTTTTTGTGGTTAATCCAAGAAAAAACAGCCTCCTGAATACCTCCAATTCAATCTTTTCACTGTGCAGCGCAAGATGAGCTAGGGTTACAATTGCTGTTTCCAATATGATACGAGGCTGAGGACCAGAAGCTAAAACTTCCTTCGCCATCACAATTTTCTCTCTGGAGAAAGTCACAAGCTTTGTGCCGAAATTTGAACTGGAACAGAAAATTTCAGGTGAATCATTGAAATGCTAAACACTCAAGAACTTAAATGCTAACAGAAGAAAGAAAAAAGATGGACAATTGTGAAGGACAGTGGTATGAAGAAAAAGAAACCTAAAATCTGAATCTGCATAAAAGATGTACTAGATGTTTTCCTGGTAAATACTCACATAATGCAACTCTAAATTGTAGTACAACAAGAAAGTAGAAAACCTACGAAAAATATATGGTTTTCTACGGACGAACACAATCTTCTATGCATAAAGGAACCTCATGGGTGCACAAAAAGCAATAGGGAACAAGGAATAAGAGGCTATTCTCCAGTTGTGAAAATCACTCTTATATCAAGTGATATCTCCTACCTCTCCAAGGCCCAAAAAACTACATTAAGTTAACATAAGCATAGAAAGCCTGTTGGATACATTACAGATCTAGATGGCAGTGAGAACTTGCCAAGGAGATTAAGATAATGACAACTGCTAATAAATGATAACTCATAATTTCTGATAAGTGAAACAACAACAACAACAACAACAACAAACCCAGTGTATTCCCACAGCGTGGGGTCTGGGGAGAGTAAGATGTACGCAGTCCATACCGCTACCTCCGAAGAAGTAGAGAGGGTGTTTCCGATAGACCCCCGGCTCAAAATAAATTAAGATAAGATTTAAAAAATTTAATAAATTTCAATAGTCGAAATTTAATTAATTCACGCGAAGCGCGAATGAATCCACTAACAACAACAACAACAACAAACCCAGTGTATTCCCACCAAGTGGGGTCTGGGGAGGGTAGAGTGTACGCAGTCCATACCGCTACCTCCAGAGAAGTAGAGAGGTTGTTTCCGATAGACCCCCGGTTCAAGATAAAGAAAAGTAGACCAAAGCGTAATTAAATAAGAAGCAAGATGGATGGCATAACATGACAAGGAATAAGACACATAAAAATAGAAGTCAGAGCAGTAAGAAATAAAATAAATAAGCGCAATAGGAGACCGGGCTCCTATCTTTGGACCCAATCCTAGGTTTACTAGCCCGACTCAACCTGAGCTCTTCTAACTACTTACTAAATCCACGCACACAACCAAGCCTTCTACCCTTATTCGCGACCTCCACACCTTCCTATCTAGGATCATGTCCTCAGTAAGCAGAAGCTGCTCCATATCATGTCTAATCACTTCCCTCCAGTACTTCTTCGGCCTACCTCTCCTTCTTCTGAAGCCATCTAACGCTAACCTCTCGCACCTACGAACTGGGGCATCCGTGCCCCTCCTCATCACATGCCCAAACCATCTCAACCTTCTTTCGCGCATCTTATCCTCCAACAAACCACTCCGACCTTCTCCCGAACGGTCACATTCCTGACTCTACCCCCTCTGGTAAGTCCACACATCCAACACAACATTCTCATTTCCGCTACCTTCATTTTTTGAATGTGGGAGTTCTTGACTGGCCAACACTCTGCTCCATATAACATAGCAGGACGGACTGCCGCTCTGTAGAATTTACCTTTAAGTTTTAGTGGCACCTTCTTGTCACACAACACTCCCGAGGCGAGCCTCCATTTCATCCAACCATCTCCAATACGATTAGAGACATCCTCATCAATCTCGCCATTCCCCTGAATCATAGACCCAAGATACCTAAAACTATCCCTCTTTCGGATCTCCTGGGAATCCAACCTTAACACGACATCATCCTCCTGTCTCACCTCACTAAACTTACATTCCATATATTCCGTCTTGGACCTACTCAACCTGAACCCCTTAGATTCAAGGGTTTGCCTCCAAACCTCTGATAAGTGAAAGACAAACAAATATTAAATAATTTTTCCTCCCCTCAGTCATGTCTCCTTGATTCAAAACTAAGCAAGGACTTTGCCCAAAATGTTATTGGTGAATTTTCCTTTTCTAATTTCATAAACCCGTTTAGACATTACCAACCTAATTGAAATGAATTTATCAAATCAAGGGAGAAGGATAATCACTATTTTCTATGACCAAGAGATTTGTCTGGAGCTGACCACGCCAACCGCATCCTTCGAATGTGGGGGATGATGAGAAAACCCTCTACCCTTTTCTCCACTTAAATACCCGAGTTAGTTTGCTCGGAGCAAGACCTGAACCTGTGACCTAATACACAAGTCCCTCAACCTTTGCCAATTGTGCTAATCCCCAGGGGCAATACAGGAAAATCATTATTTCAACAAACAAAAGATGAATTACAGTAGAACTGCCGAAATCCTTGTAGAACTCTCAAACTGCATGCATTTTCTTTAAATGTAAGCAATTTTCTTGCTGCTCCTATAGTTTCTTGTCCTTCGAGTTCTATTTTGTTACTATCTGTTGTGTCTTGTATCTCAATTATTGTATTGTTTTGTTGTAGATTCCGTTCTGTTACTATTTGCTATTTTTGTTATTGTTTATTGTTTCTTGTATTGTTTATTGTTTCTTGTACTTCCATTACTTCTTTTTGGGGACTGCTTTGGACTGTCTTTCTTGAGCCGGGGGTCTATCGGAAAATCTACCTCTGAGGTAGGGGTAAGGTCCGCATACACTCTACCCTCAGCAGACCCCACTTTGTGGGACTACACTGGGTATGTTGTAGTTGTTGTAAGCAGATGTTCTTGCTTCAACAAAGTGGTATGGCTCCTTAAAAGGGTTCCTGGAATAGTTTGTAGATTTTCCATGCAAAGATTACAAGCAACGCCTTTTTTCTATTTAGTAGCATAAAGAAAATTAGGGTTCATGTTTTAGTCCAACCACAGTAACATCACATTAGCATGCACTTGATTTAAATAGAGAACTCTAAAAGAATTCTACGTAACAAAAGTAACTCTCAAAGAATTCTACGTAATAAAAGTAATTGACTGTGTGATCACTAATAACCATGCTACTTCACTTGATGCTAATTAGGATAGTTATCTCTGGCCAAGCAGTAAGTTTTTGACAGACTTAAAAAGGTAACAGTGCACCAAAAAGCAAAAGAAAAAACTAATGTCATACCATATGTCCTGGAACAATTCAAAATGACCATCCCAAGTTTGGAAAAGCACACCAACCCGCTGAGCAAAGCATAACCTAACTCGATAATCAGGATCGCGAAGCATCAACAACAGCTTCTCAATCATGGACTGCTCAAATTTGAAGCAGGGGTCATGAAAGAAAATGATGTTATTGTACATCAGAAATTAAAATGAAACTAGACAAAAAGGAAAAGTGACCACGTTCCCAATCTTTCTTTATCAAGATTTAAAAGGCGATACCTGACCAGTCTGCGGATCCACTAAAATGAAATTGCAAATGCAATCAATAAGCTTAGTCCGGCCAACCCAATCAAAGAGGTCACTGTTTGCAATTTTGTTCACCAGGTCTCCCAGAGAACTCAAGCCCTACAACCCCATTTCACAGAACATGCAAATTGAGAAAGTTATATTAGGAACAAGAAAGGAGATTCTATTGTTCAAGAAAAGAGAGAAGCAACAACACTAAGGAAAACATCTTTCCACCCGATTAAAAAAAATACTACTAAAACATTATGTGAATAAGGCATTAAGCTGCATCGCAGATCTAGCAATGATGTTGGTAGAAATATATAACCTTTGGATCATATAAGAGCAAATATTTCAGAGGAATAATTAAAAAAAAGTATTAAATTAACGATAATGCTTTGTCATAAAGAAGTTCTGGTGGTTGTCTTTGACAGAAACCTACCAATGTTTAAATTGCATTGGCTGGAGCACTGTACTACATCTTCTTCTTTAACTGGTAAATCTCTTACATAGGATTTTATTTTATTCTACTTTTATAACACAAGAAACTTGCAGTTTTAATTATAAATTACAGTAAGAAAACTGACACTTCTAATTTAAGTGTATGACAAAGGAAATCCGGTCTATAATGATTTAACGGAAAAGGGTCAGATATAACCATGTACTATCATTCCTCAAGAAAATTTAATGATGATGAATTTCGGGGAACCCCTTTTTTTCTGGTGAAAATCGATTGGGGTGTGTCAGGGAGGCTAGGGATCGTCCCAGTGTGGTCCGTTTAAATTTTCGTGGCCATTTGGGTGGACAAACGGGCGAAACGGCGCGAACGGGGCATTTTTGGGCCAAATCAATGTGCTATAGCCCATGATTTTGGGGGTGGGCCCGGGGTCCGAGCGTGCTGTGGGCCAAAAATCGATCAGGGCATGCCAGGGAGGTTGAGGATCATCCCAGTGTGGTCCATTTATTTTTCCGTGGCCATTTGGGTTGATAAATTGGCAAAACGACGCGAACGGGGCATTTTCGGGCTAAATCGGTGTGCTATAGCCCACAGTTTTGGGGGTGGGCCCGGGGTCCGGGCATGGTATGGGCCGAAAATCGATCGGGGCGTGCCAGGGAGGTTTGGGATCATCCCAGTGTGGTCCGTTTCATTTTTCATGGATGATCATATTTCGCAATTCTAATACTCAAAAAGATTTTTGTACATTTTCATCCTTCCTCTATCTAATTCATGGACTTGATGCATTATCTTGTGGAATTCCTTCATTGCATCACATATTTTCCAGAATCTGGTCCTTCCTCGTGCCCTCCACTCACTGAATCTCCACCATTCTCCAGAGCAGCATCTTTCTACCTCTTTTTCCATGAGTTTACCTACTTTTTGTTCTTTCTTCTTCATCCTATTCCAATGCAGCCACTTGTTGCTGCCTATATTCTCTTAACCTATCCCTCCTATCTATTTGAGTGGCATACATTTCCTACTAGTCACTTCATCAGACTAACCAATTAAATTCATTGAAGATTATCAAGGAAGCACATCGACAGAGTTGAAAAAGGAGAAGATGAATTCTGGCAAACTCCATTTATTATGCAAAATCATCAAGAAAACTCAAATTTGGGTCTTATGAGAAGAACATGAAAAGAAGAGAAAATGGATTGGATCTGGTTAAACGGGGGACTAAAGGAATCACGTATTTAAAATTGAGGGTAAGTTATTCGATTTTGAGCTTTACATGTGCCCCTTGGTCAAAATGAAGGGTAAATTTGTGTCAAAATATAATAAGAGGGGTATTTTTGAACAGAAAGTATAGCAGAAGGGGTATGTTTGAACCGAAAGTATAACAAGGGGTATATTTAAACTATTTCTGATAGTACAAGGATATATGACCCTTTTCCGATGATTTAATAGGAATTCGTACGGTTCCAAGTAAGAAATCTGTTAGATCATTAATTTATCATGTCAGTTAACTAACTATAAGAATCTTAGGGAACTTAAAAAGTAATTTAACAGTGTAACATCCTAGTTCTGATCCTTGTTGTGACCGATTGTAAGTTCGTGAAGTATCAGCTAAAAAGGTCCATCTTCCTATCAAAGACATCCTGATTTACTATTTCATTTTATCTTACGGAGTTTTACTCGATACGGAGTACACATTTATTCACTATTCAGGATGGAGTCTTGACATATTATACAATCTGAAAAAGCCTTAAAATGATACAAAGTGTACCAGTGTAGACTACATTTAAGAACTCTAAGAATCGTGTAATATATATGGAACTTCGTTTAGAAGACATAGTTTGGTTTAACTAAAACTACATTTAGCACCATGTAACATGCAGATAAAATATAAGAAGGTCCATCTTCCTATCAAAGACATCCTGATTTACTATTTCATTTTATCCTATGGAGTTTTACTCGATACGGAGTACACATTTATTCAGAATGGAGTCTTGACATATTATACAATCTGAAAAAGCCTTAAAATGATAAAAGTGTACCAGTGTAGACTACATTTAAGAACTCTAAGAATCGTGTAATATATATGGAACTTCCTTTAGAAGACATAGTTTGGTTTAACTAGAACTACATTTAGCACCATGTAACATGCAGATAAAATATAAGATATACCAATTATACCTCTTCAGACAATCTTTCCCGTGAAGACAAAGTTCTCTTTGGGTACTTTGCAACACCATCAAAGGATAACAGTCTCTCCAACAAACTGCAGATGGCCACTAGCACATTCAGAGACTGGACCTTGAGATTCACCTGTATGTCTAGGAAATCATTTAAGGATGTAATCTGCAGAGAGAAGAAGAATTAAGTAATTATCAGAGCTTTCAAGGCATAAATAACTTGTAGTAACTAAAACAAATAAACTTCAAAGAGCCACATTACCAAATTTAAGAACTTTCTGCTAGAAGACCAATGAGGATGTTGACAAAGCCCGTGTACGATTAATTCCAGGACCTAATTAGAAATCAAATGTCAGCAAGATATTCATCAACAAATGCAGTATCATCAAGAAACAATTCCAGAACAGATAATTCCAATAGGGTTACCCTTGGGTCACTTTCTTTCTCCATGAGCTCAAACATGACATCCCATGTGTGAAATGGTGAAGCTGAAAAGAATTTTGTGATGATCGATACAACTTCCATTCTCTGATTTACAGATGAAACCAATATATCGGCAGTAGCTTTTCCCCCAATGCTCACAGAGTCAGCATCTTTAGAACCAATGTTCACATCCAACTCCATGTCTATGATCATACTAGTGCGGCTATTTACTGGATGAGAATCTTGACTAGAAACTGATGCAGAAGAGTCAAGGCCGCCCCTCTTTGAATGAATATTACTTCCACTACTTAAGGATCCTTCATACAGTTTAGCAAGAACCTTCAGAAGCCTCTCCACAGATTGGATTACTGCAGCCAGTATGCCTATGCTATTGTCGGTTTGCATTTCATTAAACAATGGGGAGCATAGAAAACTTTCAAAGGACACACGAATGGTGCCAATTGTGTCAAAAATTGACCTTGAACCCAACAAACCAGAAACAAGGTCGTCACCACTTTTCTCCAAGATACAAGCAGCTCGATCCAACAACTTCGACACATATTGACTCAAAGTGGCAAGGCAAGGCACAATTTCTTCTCCTGTCCTAAGAGTGAACAGCACATGAAGTATAACACAAACAAAAAGATTAGGCATTCCATTGCAAGCAGGAGATGTAACTTAAAAGCAGAGGGCAAAAAGAGAATGTTAAAAATCAGTTCAATGCCGTTAATGTACCAGTATGGAAAAATGTATTCATGTCATTATCATAGACAATTATTAAGATTAAGACCGAAACTAGCAAACATTAAAGAGAAAAGGATAGACCTTGTACTGTATGAGCAATACATGAAGTTTGATAAAATAGCACAGAGGAAAATGACATCAGATAGAAGCATCTTTTCACATTCTTCATCTTTAATAATTTCAAGAATGTGATTTTCGACTTCGTGACAAAGTGGATCTCTGATCTGTCGGGGAAGACGTAAGCTTTGGCAACGAGGTGGTAGAATATCCTGAAACCAGTAAAAAGTCTATTGTGATAAAGACTTTGACCACAAAGAGAAGAAAACACAACAAAAGAGTGTAACACCTCCAGATCAGATTCCTGGCCGATCCTTGCAAGAACTTCAACAGAGCATTCAAAAAGATCATGCACACTTTCATGTGTGTGATCTTCAACCTACAACAATAGGAATTTCAGTATCTTAGTCAACTTAACAATATTCATGAGAGAGAGCATAGGTATAAGCATAAAACAATCCAGAAACAGCAATATATACCTTCACATCATTCAAGGTTTCAGGAACGTAGTGTAATGGGTAAAGTCCTTTATCGAACAATGGTGTACCACCGGTACAAAGAGCATAAACAGCTGTTGGCAATAGAGAAACCAGCTGTTTATTCAACATTGAACATTCCTACATGTGAAAGCAACACACCACCATTAACAGAAAAACCATCTGCTTTTTGCTGAGAACATGCAATATTTTCTTTATATGCTTAAAGCAATATCTTGAGTGTCTTTATATGCTTAAAGCAATATCTTGAGTGGATTGACTTCAGATTGGAAGGAGAGGGTCCTAGAATTTCAAGTTCAGCTGATTTTGAGGAAGTGGTTGACTTGGTTGATTAACATAATTTTAAAGACGGCTAAAATGCCTGAAGCATGGAGGTAGAGTACGATGATTCCGTTGAATAAGAACAAGGGTGACATTCAGGATTGCAAAAATTATAGGGGTATCAAGTTGTTGAGTCACACTATGAAGGTGTGGAAGAGGGTGGTAGAGTTGAGGTTGCGGAGGATTGTTACTATTTCTGAAAATCAGTTTGGATTTTTGCCGGGACGCTTGACTACTGAAGTCATCCACCTCGTTAGGAGACTGGTAGAGCAGTATAGGGAAAGGAAGAAGGACTTGCACATGGTGTTTATCGACTCAAAAAAGGCCTATGATAGAGTTCCCAGGAAGGTTTTGTGGAGGTGTTTGGAGGCTAGAGGTGTATCTATGGAGTATGCTAAGGCTATTAAGGATATGTACGATGGAGCCAAAACTCAAGTTAGGACTGGGAGAGAGGATTGGAGCACTTTCCCTTCTTGATGGGGTTACACCAAGGATTGACGCTTAGTCCATTTCTTTTTGCCTTGGTGCTGGATATTTTGACGCGACAAATTCAAGGTGAGGTGCCTTACTGTTTGCTTTTTGTGGATGATGTAGTCTTGATTAATAAGACATGTAGTGGAGTTAATGCTAAATTGGAGGTTTGAAGGCAAACCCTTTAAGTCTAAAGGGTTTAGGTTGAATAGGTCCAAGACGGAATATTCGGATTGTAAGTTCAGTGAGGTGTCTCATGAGTCCAATGTGGTCATTAAGCTTGATATTTATTCCATTCATAAGACTTAAGAGAGATAGTTTCAAGTATATAGGTCTATGATTGAGGGGAATGGAGAGATTGACGAAGATATCACTCATCAGATTGGGGTAGGGTGGATGAAACGGAGGCTCGCCTCCAGAATCTTGTGTGACAAAAAGGTACCTCCTAAACTTAAAGGCAAGTTCTACAGAGTGGTGGTTAGATCGGCTTTGTTGTATGGGACAGAGTATTGGCCTGTGAAGAGGCCCACATCCAAAAGATGAAGGTGGAGGAGATGAAAATGCTTCGGTGAATGTGTGGGTGTACTAGGAAAAATAGCATTAGAAATAAGGTTATTTGAGATAAGGTGGGAGTGGCTTCAGTGTTAGCCAAGATAAGGTAAGCGAGGTTGAAATGGCTCAGTCATGTGATGATGCCCCAGTGAGAGGTTGGCTAGGGATTGTTTCAAGCGGGGGAGAGGTAAACCGAAGAAATATTGGAGGGAGATGATTAGACATAACATGAAGCAGCTCCAGCTTACCGAAGACATGACCTTAGATAGGAAGTTGTGGAGAAGGCGGATTAGGGTATAAGGTTAATATTAGTTTAGGATGTTGTACCATTTGTTGTATCACTTGGTGTATCTTGTATATGGTATTATTGGATGTGTTGATTTCTATTATATCATGTCCTTTTACTATTCCTGGTCTAGATTGTTTTATTTTGAGCCGGAGATCTATCGGAAACAGCCTCTCTATCTCACCTCTGAGGTAGTGGTATGGACTGCGTGCACTTACCCTCCCCAGACCACACTTGGTGGGAATATACTGGGTATGTTGTTGTTGTTGTTGTTGTTGATAGTACCATGTTAACCGAGGCTTCCCGGAGATTGCTATAAGAGAGAAGGGTTTTGTCGCGAAGTGGAGAGCATGATCAATCCTTGCATGTTTTCAGTAAGGTTCTAGGGATTGATAAATGACTCACCAACAGAACCCTTACAATAAAGGGGGTTAGGGCAGGAACATCCAGTTTTACCCATGTTTTTCCTGTTTTTTGGGCGAGAGGACAAAGTTGTAGAAGGAGGTCACAAGAAGAACCCAAGTGAAAAGCACCAGAGCATGGCCAATAGAGACATCAAAGAGGGATATTGATTTGGTTCCAGCAATTCAGACAGCAGAAGATCATCTCAAAAGCAGTGAATCACTTCAGAGGGAGAAGTGTCATAAGGTCTCAACCTTGTACAGATTGCTAGAAACAAGGTGGGTTCTCTTCCTCCTCTAATTTGGAACTGCCCCAGGGAACTAGTTACAAAGAAAGCACAGCATGGAGCCCAGTGCTCCAAATATTGAAATTAGCAAGCCAGCAACAACATTCTCTTACATACGAAGAAACTGCCCTAACCTAAAGCAGATTCTCCAGTTCTATATGTATTTTCATATCTGCTCAACTTCCAGCTAGTTTGGCAGATATAAACAAACATTTTTCAAAGGAACTTTCCATTAGATGAAAGTGAACAAAACATCATCCCACGGAGAAAAGGAAGTTAACTTTTCAATTAAGGGTGGTAGTCTGCATGTGGGAGATATGACCGAATAATTGGGATATCATGGGGGGGAGGTTCTGGGTAGAGGAAGAGAAGTTGTAAGGACATTTTTTTTGTTGTTGCTGTAGAGATCAGTGGCTGAAGTTCAGGTTAGAAGCGGATTGTGGAGAGTCATGAAATACCATTGTTGCATCTTTCATGTCCTTCACATTTTCAGTCACCATTGTTGGCCGAAATCAGGTGACGGATAATTACACTTATGAGGGTACTTTGAAGGGAAAGGAACAGATGCATCCAGACGGGAGATTATGATCTTTTGCACAGATTAGGAACACTCATTAGTTTGTTTTTTCAAGTTTTGTTGCATCCACAAGATCCCTATTCGTATAGATGATTAGTTGTCTTTTCTAGAGGCGGGAGAGCAATATTTTTCTGTAGCCTCCTTACCTTTGATATATTACTTCTATATAACGTTTATTACAATAAAACATCAATAAAATACTACTTTATCCAAACAAAAAAAAATGATAATCATACAGCAATATAAAATAAACAAACCTTCCAGAAAGGAAAAGCTAAAACAGCTCTCAAAAGATCTTGCCTCAAATATAAAGTGTCTCTAAGATCACCCTACAGAAGAAAAAGGAGGAGAAAAGAAGATAATATTTTAAAGGATAGGAACAAACAAGATACATAGTTCTTTCCCGACCCTTGTCGGAAACCCACAGAGGACAATAAAGCAAAACCAGAATTGAACTTATTAGAGGAGCACTTACTTGGTAGCCTTTCCTTGAAAAGTAACATGAAATGAAGCACAAAAAAGATCTGAAAATAAAAGTGGATAGATTAGGAGATCTCAAACCAGAGCAGATCTAAAAGAGTAGCAAGTAAAATACTTCAAGTCAAAAATTTCATAATTGATCAAACTCCTTCAGAAGTATCATAGAATAATCATATATCTCGAAGGACATAAAAGAAGGGAATCTAGTCATTGAATACTATTGAAACCAAGATCTTTTTTTTTTTTGATACGGTAAAAGAAATTTATTGAAAGAATGCGCAGAGCCCGTATACAAGAGGTATAACAAAAAGTAGAAAAAATACAAAAAGAGATGTTTTTTACGAACTGACTTTCTACACAACAACGAACCTCGTTTGCTGCACCAAAAAGAAAAAAAGAATCTTCTATACAACAGGCTCATATACTAATTCCCATGTAATTATAAGAAAAGAAAATATTACTTACATTGATGGCACACGTTTAAGTAATCGAAGATCCCACAAGTCCTGGGGCACAAGATATGCATTTGTTGTATCCTAAAAGAAATAACGAAGCAAGGACATTAACATACTGATGTAGCTACATACTACAAGAGGAAGACCTCCAAAATATTCCAACAGAAATAAGTAAAGAAAATATCACAATTTCTGCAAAAGATAGTGTTTACATTGAGTATTAAGTTTCTAAGTAGCATTAATGCAGCATCCACCTGCACATATACGGAAACAAGAAAGTTAACAAGTAGCCTAATTACTTGTCTTACACTTAAAGAAACTCTCAAAGGTCACTTAAGAAAAAACTGCTTACAGACAAATTAAATAACATATAATAATTTTAACAGAAAACATTTCACTTGCTTTGTTTTTGTCTCACCAGTTGGTCAGAATGAAGATATGTTGAAGACAGTCTGCTATGAAGCCTGTTACTTGCATCAGTTTTTTCTTTTTATTTGTTGGGAACTTGCATCCCAAACACACTCTGGCTTCAGTTCAATTTTTCTTAAATGGAACTTTGAAGACTCATTAACAAAACATGCGTTCATAATTAAAGTACCTTTGGAGAAAAACATCACATAAGGTAAGGTCCTCAAAACAATTAAGTTCTGAAAATGAAACGCATATCAGGATGAACCAATTTTTTTGACCTTCATCGTAGTTATGGTTTCACACTCTTTAATGAGAAGTTTTTTGATGAGGGAAGAGGTTGAAAAAAAAAATCTACAGGGGGTTGAAACTAATTAATATGAAGTTGTGGAACCAAGCTGCTATAATTAAAACATGCTGGGACTTGGTTCACAAGGGTAGGTTGTGAATTCGATGGGTACACGTATACTACATAAAAAGGAAAAGATTTGAGCATATGAAGATTCCCCAGCAAACATGTTGGATGATGAGGAAAATCTTTGAGGCAAGATGTGGTTTAGCTCAAGTTGTCTATCCAACTATAAGGAAGAGAGTATGATTAGGGAACTGTACCTGAATATGATGGGAACTTTCAACAAAGTGAATTGGAGATGTCTTGTGTTTGGTAATTTAGCAGGACCAAAATCAAGATTCACAATGTGGTAGCAACTCCAGAATAGGCTGCTCACTGTTTATCGATTGACTAAATGCGGATTATTGTATGATCCTAAATGTGTCCTCTGCCAGATCCATATCGAGTCCAGAAACCACCTTTTTGCAGAGTGTCAATATACCGGAAACTTGTGGAATAGGATACTCACCTGGTTGCAAGATAGCCCATACTCTGCACGAACTTGGGTCCAACATTTATGTTGATTGATTCAGAAAGCTAGAGGAAAGAGTACTCAGATCTTTAAGATGGTATATGTTGAAGTAGTGCAAGCTTTGTGGTACGAGAAGAATCAAAGGTTGTTTGAGCACATTTTAGAGACGGGGGTCATATTGCTACAGATATTGCATGTGTTTGCAATGTCAGGGCAACTGCAAAGCTACAGAGCAAGATGCAATCACTTTCTTTTTAGTTGAAAAATGCTGCTGTTGGTGTTCGCTTTGGTCTTGTTGTCACTGCCACTTAGAGTTACGAGTCTTAGAACCTCTAGAGTAGAAAGGCAGAAGTGGGTATGAGTATTTTCTAATGAGATAGCCAGAGTATTTTCATCAGACAGCCATTTGAGTGTTCATGGCTGTACCTTGTAATTTTCCTACGGTGATTAATTAACAAAAGCCTGTTAATTACCAACAAAAGAACGAGCAACAGCCTGTGTGGATGGGCTTATAGCTTGATAAGCATAAGTGCTTAAAGGCAATTTTTTATTTTACCCAGACACAACAAGAGTGCTTAAAAGCTATTTTGCCGTAAAAGCACCTCAAAATAAGTCAGTCCAAACAGGCTCTAAACAGGGTAATCCAAGACTTCTCTTATTTTCTTTTGGTGTAAACAGAAAGTTCCTTCTTGCTTAGCGGATTGGGTGGATTTTGTAGAGCTTCATACTTTGTAGAGTTTTGATCTTTTTGTAACCTACGTATGCGACCAATTTGGTCATGTTTATGAATGAAAATACTTTTACTTGATCAAAAAAAAATTACATAACACGAAAATTAAATTAAGTCCTTCACACAAATTGCAGGCAAATTGTGTCGCAAAAAAAGGGGAATGCAAAAGAGCATGATACTAGATGAGTTAATTCACTTCCCCCAGATACCTTTTAAGTTATACAAGCGCAGCATCTACTACCTATCCTACATGTGGCTTCGATCACATTTCCTCATTGGAAAAATATATTTGAGTAAAGACGACTCAGAAAAGTGAGTCAGTACTTGGAAGCACACTACTAGTATTATATAACACCTCCATACTAGATAAAGAAACAGGATTCCATCTTCCGAAGATCAATAAAGTCACAACTTACAACTGCTGTAAAAGTACTAAATGTGGGCAGACCACCAATAACACTGTTCCATATCGAATGCCAACCTGTTTCAACCTACAAATACAGTCAAGAGCTAAATTTAGCGGCCGCATTCGAAAGAATTAAACCAGAAAAACAAATAAATAAATTTCATCGGGTTGTCTCTATAAAATTGTTGCCAAGGACCACCAATTCCCAAGTGACAGTTGCACACAAAAATGCACTTAAAATCATCTTGCACGAGCTAAAACTACGTCAAAACAAAATCAGAACAGTTACCAAATGAAGCAAACTAGTTGGTGTACTTGATTTATGTCTATCACATCTAGCTAAAATACCCCCTTCAATGTTCCCAATTATCATAACCAGAAAGGTTAGAAAGGTCACTTCATCAAATTTGAATTAAAAAATCATTTTTCTATCCTTGCACCAATTAATCCTATTCTATTTTCCCCGTTTTTATGTTCTTACTTTATAGCTTTTTCCAAATTATGAACATACAAGTACAAGAAAGATGGAGCAACTCAAAATTGCAAATGACTTAAATATTCAAAAATAACAATCTGACCTAGCTATAAGGCAACAAAAAGTTTTCCATATTTAACCGCAAAAACAAAACAGGTCGGTGAAACTACTTGAACAAGAGAACATAACAGTGTCAAAACTTGAATATGTCAACATATCTGGAAAGTCTGGAAAGTCAGATATTACCCCACTCAATGTGGAAGACAGCTCCGATGATGTTTGCAGTGCAGGAACAGGAAACAGCAGCATCAAAGAAAGTCCTTGAAGACTCCTAGATAGGTTGAGAGTATATTTGAGAAGAAGATGTGAAAAAACAAAACATATTACTCTTATATATTAGCATTCTAATGCAGAATCCTATGGAGAAGTATAATCGAAGTTAGAAATCACCACCAGTAAATAGAAGTAACACAAACAGCAACAATATATAATAGAAGACTAATCAGTGCCGTCAGTGCAACATTTCCAGTGCAATGTAATAAAGCTAATACATCGACGATAATCAGGCAGAACACACCTCAATGTCCACAAGAGACCTCCATAACTATGCTCGATGTTTGCATCATTTATTATCCTGAAAGAAAACAAACATTGCTAGATCCACAGTTTAAACTGACTCATGTACTGGATTGAAAAGCAAAGAGTTTTAAAATTATAAGAGGGAGGTAGCCAGGAAAAAATTACTAGATGCTCTTACAGGACACTAGATCCATAAGTTACGACACAAAGAAAAAGTCAACAGCATCTGCAACAAGGACCAAAAAACTAACCTTTCAAAACTTGCACATATACCTTCAAACCAATTGATCAACAGATCCTTCTTTATGCGATTGTAATAATTGTGGATGAGGTAACAGAAAGCTGCATGCCTGTTACACAATCATACAGAGTGAACAACTTGACAAATTTAAGAAATTTCTCAAAAACTAGGTTAATTGTGCTACCAATCATTGCATACGCATTTATAGCAAACAGGCCCATAGGAGTGCCCATGACCTCAAAATTTGATGCTACTAGACATGTTTAAATGCCTAGCATAAATTCTTCGGGCACTGCTCAACAGTGATAAAAATAAGCGCATAACAAGAATAACAAGCTTTATTCCACTTATCACTGTGAAGGGTCTTTCACCTATTGTACTTCTCTTCTCTCTCCACCACCTCAGCATGAGAGGGGAAAATGGCACAGACCACAACCAAAAGTTTATGGATATTATTAAGGGATCGTTCGGTGTGAGGAATAAGTTATAATAGTCCCGGGATAAAATGCAGGATAATTTTATCCCATGTTTGGTTGGAGGTATTAGTTAGTCAAGGGATTATTATCCCACCATTTATGCCTTAGTGATGGGATAAGTTATCCCATATATATGGTGGGATAACTAATCCAGGGATAGCTAATCCCGGGATAATTTGTTCCCAACCAAACGACCCCTAAGTATCAAGAGGCTTTCTAGAAAATGTAACGAGGAAATAGCAGAATAAATGTCAGATAACCCGTACACATAAATAGATAATGCATATAAACAACAGATAAAGACTTAAAGAGGAAAAGTCAAAAGGTGTGTGTTGCTAACAAACTTGTCTCGTTAAATGCTCTTCAGTAACAGCCAAGATGAATCATGGAAAAAACAAATTAACTTTCTACTTAAATTACTAAACTATCAATAGACCACAAAAACTCATGCAGCAACTACAGGAAGGACTCCTTCCAAATACTACAGTTACAAAGTTACAATAGCGATACTTATGCCACTATACTCTATATGTGTAGCTAGAGGGAAAGATTAAGAACAGCACACAAGAGAACATACCATGGCCACTTTCCACTTGAGAGTCTTTCCCTTATCTGGACTACAACATGTTCCCTTCTAATTCGTTTCTCAGATGGCGATGCTACAGGTGTGCTGCCACATGCCTGATAATCATAATCACAAAGTTAATAGGCCATCCTATTTAACTCGGGTGCTTACGATTATAAAGAATTGATAATGATATACATTCCTACGAAAAAATGCACATTATATCCACAAGCAAAGAATCTAATATAGAGATATCAACCTTGCAAAAATCTATGATAATACCAAAATTTTAGAAGTACCGAGAGATAACTGACTCAAATTCACAGGAAATAAGATTGACGGAACAGTGACTCAAATTCACAGGAAATAAGATTGACGGAACAGTTAAAAGTTCACAGAGAGCACTGAGCACACCATCATCTGATCAAAACTTTGAATCAAAAATAATTTAACAAACAACTACCCGGCAAAATACAAGTGCTGCAAGCTCCATAAGACCACATTGAGAGCTTGTCAAGATTCCACATTTGTCGCCCCTGGTTGTGTCTTTCCTGTACAGAAGGACAGGTCATTAAAAAGTCTAGAGAAAAATCATAAGATCTGACATTTTGTAAATATAAAAATGGCAACTTGTCACAATGTAAATGAATGAGCTAGGCTGAGTTGTTGATATTCAAACTCTGCTCAATTATCACTTTTAACCCAAGATGCCATGATGAACAAGCTCATAACTCAATTAGAAGTTCATCTACGAGGTCCTTCAGAATCAGAGCTAATCTTCATATTATGGAAAAGGAGCACATTCTTCATGCTCAAATTAAAAGAAAAATTGAACAAAAGACAGGCATACAAAATGAATGAACAAGAGAAACAAATGATCATAAAGAGTTGGTGCATTTGCAGATTCAGATTCGTTGGTGGATCTGCAGAAACAGATTTTAGATGGAAATAATAGCAAAAGAAAAAAAAAAAGAGACTTTAGAGCTGAAGATGCAATGCGCTTTAGCTTTTGATTACCACGACACCGCTGCTGAAAAGTATCAAATTTGAGGATGTTGTAGATTTGAAAGGGAAAACCTAGAGATGGGACAATGGAACGGAGGCCATTAGAAGAGCGCTAAGGCAAGATTGTGGATATTGGACAGTAGACTGAGGTGAGCTTTGGGAGAAGCATCGAGTGTCCAACATATACTTCCGCATGGAACATTTAAAGGCTAAATAAAAAAGACATTTTTGTCCATGAGTATTTGAAACCCAAGCATGTTTACCAATCCTCCATGACACTAAAAACAGATCGATGACCTCGAGTTGAGCTTCCTACGCGGGCTGCTTGGTACAGTTACACTACCCATAACAGTACTAACCAGGGTAAATTGATGGTGCAACTACTCATATGATCTAATTCCTTCCCAAGCACATCCTGAAGTTGTTCTAATAAAGAGCTCCCATCAGCGAGATCTCTCGTCAAATTTAGTTGTAGCCTTGCATAAAGAACAAGTGAATCCTATAAAAGAAGAGATGGACATTAGAAATTCATATATGATGCATAGGTATAGGCATGAAGTACTGCATCTCGTAAAATTGTACACCTTTAAGCCGCGATCACGGGTTGTCATCCAACATCGGAAGACAAAATGCTGCAGAGCATCATGGATTTCCAGAGATTTAGAACCCAAATTTGGGCCATCCTTCAGCAAATATGTGTTAATGCACTCGATTAGCTTGCGTGAAATCTTCCCTTCATCCCTAAACCACAAAAACTAAAGACATCAGTGGAATGTGGACCAATTATAAGAAGAAAAAAACATAAGCCCAGCAGTGGGCAAAAGTAGAGATTTAATAAAAAAAACAAGAGGCATGAGGATATGAATATCTCTCACCTTACGTAAGAAAAGATTCCAATAAAACCCTTGACAATATCCTCTTGAAGGGTATCAGGAAAATCTCCAGGGGGATTTTCAAGAAGAGAATGAAGCGCTGTGATGCAGCGAAAGACCTCCTCTCTTGGATTAATTTGGCCATCACTTTTTTCTTGTAAACTTGTTTCTACCTTTTCCATGTATAGAAGCACCAAACCTGCAGATTAACACAGAAACTATAGTAAAGATGGAAAAGGAATGTCAGATTATAGGCACCTCTTTGCTTAACCAAAAAAAGATACTTGCTTACTTACAACAGTAAACCCGCTTCCTCATGTGAAAACGGTAAGTTCTCACTGACAAAAGATGCCGGAGAATAGTTCCATACTCGGACTGAAAGCTAGGAGTATCCTTTAAGACATCCCAGACATGATTGAAAAGCAATTTTGCCACGGGTAGAAGAGGGAAATCTTTGCCTGCCAGATATAATAAACATATGAAACTATTTCATCATCTTTTTTCAAAAAATTGAAATAATTTCATCATCTTGGTGCATGAATAATACCAAAAAAGATTCTTTTGATTGGTTGGTGGTTGTGTGATTATGGTGGTTGAAAACTTAAGAAAGGAGAGGATTACATATGATAGTTGGTACATCATGTGTAAACACTAAGAAGACAGTGTGAATCATATTTTACCACATTGTCAAGGAGCATCAAAGTCTATAGTGGGAGCTTTTAAGATGGTACAGAATACAATGGACCATATTGGATACTATTAAGGATGCAGTATTTAGCTGGGCATTCGGAGGATGGAAGAGAAAAGGTTGGGCGTGAGATGTTTCTCCATTAGGTAATTATGTGGATAGAATGTAGGGAGAGAAATATGAGAGCTTTTGAAGGGAAGAGCTTGATATTTATACATTTGAGGAATAGCCTCCAGCTTTAATGTCATTTTGGTGCACCCGATTCCTCTATGCACAGAAAATTAGGTATCTTTTCGTAGATAAGCATTCTTTTTAATAGATTCTCTACTTTTTCTGTATACCTCTTGAATACGGAGCTTTCCCTATTCAATAAAATTACAATTCACTTGAAAAAATTAACATCACAAGACAATATTAACCTTTCATCTAAACAGAAAAAAGTATATAGAAGGAACTCCTCTAGGTTCCACAGTGCAATTTCATTTTGCTGGTAGACATGCAAGGACGTGGGTGAGTTACCTTCCGATATTAACAAAATGAAAAAAGAAAAAAAAATCAGTGCCACCAAAAGTAAGCATGAACGTTTATCTAAGAGAATACAGTGCAACTCAAAAATATCATTGAAAATGGATCTGAAATCGCACTCCCACGTTGCAATATTCTAATATTTATACCACTTATCAAGAAAGTATATATTCTAATAGTTATACAAGTGCACACATGTCCGGCATAGTTGGAGATGCGAAGATATTGGTTTCTCATGCTTATTACCAATGCTTACAAATTGGAGACATGAACTAACAGTTTGAGCAGTTTAGGGCAAAAGGCAGACTAATATATGTATTGCTTAAGGTCTGTATTTGAGTTTATATCGGCACACAAATACAATCTATGTGGAATTCATCCATATCAAAATAAGGTTCTGTTTTACGGATCTCTCCGCGGGACCAAGGCAAACACATCTTTTCAGTGCATTCATCTTCATGAGAAATAAACAGAAACAACCTAAAGATTCTGTGGAGACTAGAAACAGAATTGACAATGACAATAAATATGTAGTACCTGAGAATCTCGCATCTTCTGCTCGTTGGACACATATCCTAAGAGTTCTTGCATAATTCAACTTTGGCAAACGCTTTTTGCTCCCAGATATCTCCAGTGACACACATTTAGTAAGCAACGTAACAAGAAAGGGCCACGTCTCCGCTGCATAAAATTAAAACAACCCTCTCAAATATCTATCACGCACACGTACATAGCAACGCACATGTTAAAAACTATACTCACAATGAGGAATTTCATCTGGTTTAAGCCTCGCGGTCTTTTCCCCAATGTATCTGCAGAATTCAACAGACCTTTGGCCTTCTTCTAACCATGCATTTAACAACTTAATCCCTTCCTGATTAAAAAAAAAAAAAAATCAAACCAATTAATAACGTTGTTCACTAACATTCGAACTCTTTAGACGTCAAAATTACTTAAAACTGCTTGAATTAAGTTTTATTTTTTAATTAACCCCAAAAACTTCAGTACAAATTCATAAAACCGGAGTATTAAGTGTTTATACTTCACGAGATTTAGCTTTATCTGAAGAGATTTTGGAGACGATGTCCTGAATATCTCTGGACGTCACAGTACTATTAGCCATATTATCACTGAATGTATATATTCGCCTATAGTGATGATAACACCATTCCAGAAACAAACTAGGGTTTGTATCGCCAACGTTGATGGATTGGGTATAGGCGGGAAGAGAAGAAGTTGGGGGGGAGTGTTCTGAAGTGGAGAAATTGGGAGTGAACGTTGTGGAGAGGAAAAAATGGGATTCTAAAAGGGGTTGAGAGACGAAAAGACCCTTTATAAGGCGGGTTCCGTGTTTTCTGGAATTTAGTCAGTCCGCTCCGCTCTTCGTCTTATCGTGTTTTTTTGACAAACAAAAAATAATTAGGATAAATTTCACAAAATCACAATTCAACATATTTAAACTACTAAAAAATTCGTTATTTAATAAAAATTATAGATATTTTTTATTTATATTCTCTCTTTTAAATTTTTTTGATTCATAACTTATATCCTAAAAAATTAAGATATATTTATTGTCCTCTAAAAATTTGTCTTAATATCTTCTTTTCATTAATTTAATATCTAAACTCCTCCTCTTTTAAAGTATTTTTCGAAAAACTTTCACCTCTCTATTCTTCGTCGAAGTATCCACTGGAGAAACAAGAAACGGCAGCGGCATATGGCGTCTCCGATCATCGCCGCCTCCCTATTCTTCGTCGAAGTATACACTGGAGAAACAAGAAACAACGGCGGCATATGGCATCTTCGATCACCGTCAATTCTTAGCAAACAACGATTCAATAGACGGTTGAGGATGAAATCCATAAATTCCATTAACTCATTTCGTCGAAGAAAGGAGAATCTTGCACTTTTAGAAGAAAAAGTGTTGTTTGTTGTGAGAGGCATCTTACTAAAGGTTTAGCAATTTTTGTATTTGAGCATTTTAATTCAAGATAAAATTTTAATTAGCTGAAGATAAATTAGCTGAAAGTTAAAGAAGAATGAACCTGAAAGTTGAATTTGGAGAGGAATATTTCAAAAAAATTGCATTATAAACTAAATGCCATTTGGGGGGTATTTAGATTAGGAGTGGGCGTCTGATTTTTCGGTTCGGATTCGGCTATTAATTTCAATTTTTTTTATTTTCGTTTATGAAAATAGGCGCACCGAAAATCGAACCGAATTAGTTTGGTTCAATTTTATTTTGCTTTAATAATTTTGATTTTTTTATTTTGGGCTTGTTTAATGGGTTAAATTATATTTGTGAGTTGGACTATTTTTAATGTTAACCACTTATTTTAATAACCATTTGTACAAAAAAGAAGCACACTATAAGCTCTCTGATACTATAAAGTGTAAACATTATATTTCAAGAAAAATAAACACCAATAGAAATACAACAACAACAAACCATTATAAGAATAAGTTATATTATATTGAGATAATACATCGAAACACTCCTGAACTTGTGGCCAAAACTTACTTTAAACCCTAAATTAATCGGGTAATTATTTACCCTCTTTAACAACCTTAAAGTGAATTAATTTCCCCCTTTATGGCTGACGTGGCAAAAAAAAAACAAAAAACGAGTGATCTTTTTTTTAATAAAAAGGGCCCACTTTTTGTTATTATATATATATATATAAAGTAACCATCTTCTTCATCTTTTCCAAATCCACCATCTTCTTCATCTTTTTCAAATCCCCTCCCCTGTTTCCATCACCCCCACAACACTATTTCTTTCTCTATTTTTTTCGTTACCCGCCACCCCCACCCACCCCGTTTCTTCATATGAGGCGAAGCCATGGGAAATTTCGTAAACGGTGAAATTGAATGTTTTGAGATTTTTTTTTAACTGGAACTTTTATGTTTTTGAGTTAAAAATATGTGAAATTTATGGTACTTGATAGAAAATTTGTGTCAAAATTATCTCAAAGTTGACAACTTTGTTGTTTTAGTAATTCTGTGTTGCCTTTTGACAAGGGTGGTTGAACCCAAAATTCGATTATGAAAAATGGAGCCGAATTAGGGTGGTTGAATCTAAAATTCTGAATGCTATCTTGATTAAAAAATACAAAACTTTTTCAAAAATGTTATTTTCTCACACATAGCATCCTTGTTAATGTTGGCTGTTAAAAACGTTGAGGGAGTTAGAATTGAAGGTTGAAATAATATTTTAATGGAGGAAAAACCTTAAATTAATGTATTTATGGTTGTTCTCTTGATGGTGTTAGTGGAAAAAATGAAAAAAAAATAAAGGGGGAGGCCTTTTCGTGGCAGGGGTGGGGGTTCGAAGGGGAGAAAGAGAGGGGGCGGGAGTGGGGGTGGGGGGAATGGTCTGAGAAGAAGAAAACAATGGTTGGGGGGGGGGGTGAAGAGCGGGGCGGCGGGGGGATCTAACTGAAGAAGAAGGAGGGGAGAGGGGTGTGTGAAGAAGAAAGGAGATTTTATTATTATTATTTTTATTATATATATATGTATATATATATGGCATCATTTTTAAAATAAATATTACGTGGCAATGACGTGGCAGTGACATGACAGTGATGTGGACACTAGTGTAGTGCACCTCCCTTTGTGAGAGTGGTAATATATTTTAAGGGGGTATTTAATTCACTTAAAAGTTGTTAACGAAGGTATATAATTTTCCGACTAGTTAGGGGTCTAAAGTAAGTTTTGGCTGCAAGTTCAGGGGTGTTTCGATGTATTATCTCTATTATATTCTGGTGCTTTCTTCATGTACCATACTATTACTGATGCCTTTTCGACATAAGAATTCATTGATAGATGAGTCTGTTTCTCAAAAAAGTATCCATAGACATAACATTCCCGTCCTAATGAAAGTCAACCTTGCCAATCACCTGAGAAGCCATTTGACATACCTGACAAGGCAAAACGGGAAGGAGAGGAGGGGAGAGTATGGCTATTTTGTTTGCCTATTAACTATTTTGATTTTGAATTTGGGTAGTAGGTCTAATGGACTTGAAAATTGAAATGGTCTTTGGGCTATATTAGATAGACTATTAGTGTTAGATATAAATATTAGAAAAGGGTCAAAAATATTCCTGAACTATTTGAAATAAATCAAAAATACTCTTCATTTATTTTTTGGCTCAAAAATATCTTTCTGTTTGATTTTTTGGCTCAAAAATACCCCTCCATTATGTTTTAGACCCAAAAATACCCTTCTCTCTAACGGAATGCCATCAAATACGCCACGTGAATAAAAAAAGTCACTTGATCAGTCCACGTCAACATACACAAATAAAAAATCGCTCCATTTAATCTATCTAACCATCAACCCATTTTTTTATTTAAAGACCCAACCCCACTCATATTGAAAAAAAATCGTCCCAAAAGGAAAAATATTGAAGAATTTGATTGCTTATTTTTATGTGATGGGTTCAAATATTTTGGATTGATCAAGGCGAAATATGAAGAAAAAATTGGGTCCTTAAATTATTGATCCGAAAGAATCAGATTTTAATAGGGTCGACCCTAAACAATTGGATCCTCAAATAGTTGACCCAATTTTCAAGAGCTCAGATTGCTACTGGATATCCTATCTGGATTTGTCTAATGAGGAATCTGATTGTAGTGAGAGGAATAGTAATTCAGAGACGAAATTAAAATTTGAAGAGTGAAAGTTTAGTGGCAATGTAGGACAACCACAAGTTAATGAGGTCAAGAATTTCTCAAGTGAGTCTCGTAACTTTGAAAATGTAAAATAATAAATATAAGGCGGTGAAAGGGATGATATGAGGAAAAAAACTTAAAAGAATTGAATTTTGCCCCTTGTTTTTTTGAATATGGATCGAATTAAATTTTTAAATAGAATAAAATGAATTGATTTTTAGGTGGATTAAATGGAGTGATTTTTCACGTGTATGCTGATGTGGACTGATTAAGTGACTTTTTTTATCTACGTGGTGTGTTTGGTGGCATTCCGTTAGAGAGAAGAGTATTTTTGAGCCAAAAAATTAATGAAAGGGTATTTTTGAGTCAAAAAATTAACGGAGGGTATTTTTGAGCCCCCAAAATAAACAGAAGGGTATTTTGAGCCAAAAAATAAATGAAAAAGTATTTTTGATTCATTTCAAATAGTTCAGGAATATTTTTGACCCTTTTCCGTATCAATATCATACATTATATATATATATATTAATTAATTAATTAAAGAAAAGTATATTAAAAATCTCGGTTTAAACCCAAAAATCGAATTATGTTAACCTAAAGATCAAAATCCGAACCGAAGTATCGAATTTATAAAATAAAAAATCAAAACCGAACCGAAACCGAAAAACCAAATAATTTGGTTCAGTTCGATTCGATATTTCGTTTTTTCAGTATTTATGCCCACACCAAATTTAGATATTGATTAGAAGATATGTAGAGTAAATTACTTCTTAATTAAGTTAATTACTGTTAATTTTCATAATTACAACGAACTAGTTGTTTCTTAAGATGTAGACTATCATGTATCTATTTTAATATTATGTATCTGAAAAATTTAAAATCAAAATTTTTGAAAAAGGTTGGGATAGGATGTAATTATGGATGAACTAGTCAGAATTTATATAAAACTCCCTAAATTTTTTTGCAAACTAATAGAGAATAAATAAATGTTTCAGAATGACTATTATTTATTTATTTTTTAAAATATACATTTAGTCATAAAATATTTTAGAACAACATTTTCACAATTTTTGGATTTTAAAAAAGTGAGGTGTTTTCACTATTTTTTTATTCAGGTTTTACGGTTTTTAATTTAACTTTTTCAAAAAATATATTTTTTTTATTTTCATTTTTTTTTTTTCCAAAAATTGAATTTATTTTCACTTTTATTTTTTTAAAACTTCAAAATACTATGGTCAAACACAACTCAAACTGTATTTTCAACTTTTAAAAAGTCAAAAAAAGTAAATATATTTTTTTATGGTCAGACGAGTCCTAAAAATAAATCACAGGCAAATATAATGACAGTGTTATAAATACACCTCAATATAATTTTTGTAGTGTTAACGATTTTAATAGGAGTGTAATTTGAATTCTTTTCAAAAAAGAAAACTTATTGAAATCTTTTTACCCAAAATATTAACTGGTTGTTTTTAATTATAAGATTTCTATTCAAATACATAATTACTTACTCATAAATTCATTTTCAAGATTTTTAAAAGTGATTTTCAATACTTGATACATAATTATTGATGGACATGAAAACGTTTTGTTGAAAATGATTTTTATTATTACATACTTTATTTATTTATTGGAGTTGAGCAAATCCTGGCGAATGTTGACTGGCCTCTTTTGTCTCCTCTTTTTGATCATTCTTTGTCCAATTATTTTATGTTATTAGTTAATCGTCATCCAATCATTAAATCTAGCAGCACCAAACAGTTCTTTCTTTTAATCGACATTTTTGACTTGTATTATATATTTTTTCTTCCAATACTTCTATCTCTTTAATTATTTTATTATACAAATTTTTTATTTTTGATTTATTTTTAATTTTGAATCCTCCATTATCTAATCTACAAAATTCCTCCTATTTTTTTTTATTTTTTTAAAGAATCCAATATAACAAAAATATTTAAGAGAAATCATGTGTAAACAACTAATTTTTTACCAAACTTGAGTATTTTTTCGCCATTTTAGTGTTAAATTTATTTTTCTTAGGATCAAAATTAGATATGTTAAGTTTATCTTATTTTTACTATATTTATTTTAAAAAATTTGAAAACTACAAAAATAAAGTCACGTTTTTAAATAAGTTTTTATTTTATTATTTATTTATTTATTAGGAAAAAAAAATTTCTAAATTATATTTGTTTTCTTCTTTTAACTTTTAATAAAACTCTAGTGATATTAATACTTCTTAATCATATTTCTAAGACTAGCTATTTAACTTATTTTGTATTTTATTAGTTATAAATAAATTTTATCATTTTTATTATTATTTATTTATTTAAAACATTAATTTTTTTTTCAAAAAAAGGAAAATCCTAACCTAAACTATCCAAATCGCCCCACAATCCCCACATTCACTCCCATATCGCCCTCAACTTTCCATTACATAACCCACAATATAACACATACAACAAAAAAGAAAAAACAGGCACGGATTAAAGAAAAAAAGAAACAGAAGAAGAACAAACATTGAGACAAGAAAACATTAGAAAATAGAAGAACAAAAAAAAAAGGCAGACAGAAAAACAAAGAAGAAGAAAAAAAAAGAAAAACGCTTGGAGAAAACAGAAAAAGGAAAACAAAGTGAAACAAAGTAACAAGAAGAAAAAGCACACAGAGTCGAAAAGAAAGTTATAGAGTTTGGTCGGATCTTCGTTTTGAGTTTTTCGGTGACGATATGTTTAGTTCATCACAAGTTCTGATTCAACCCTGCTCTATTTATTTTATAAGTTTTTATTGTAAACTAAATCATGGAAAAACTTTTTGAGCAATTTCATAAGTCAGCTTTATATTTGATCATCTCTATCTTCCTTTTAGATTCAATTGTGTTTTCGCTCCTTTCTTTTAATCTGTTTCCTTAAATTTTATGGCTTGATTTTGTGTATGTTTGGTTTAAGTTCAAATTGACTAATTAGTTTCTTGCGTATTTCAATAATATATAATGTCCTTTAATGATAGTTTGACAACAATGTTACGTACTAGTTAGTTATGTATCCTTTTAGTTAATTTTCTTTCTACGTAATTATGTCTAGTTCAAGAATATTTTTATATTTATTAGCATTTATAAAGATATATTAGTGTCAATTGTCCAAACTCTATTTTATCTAAGACCCAATACAAATGATAAATAGAGAATAGAGGAAAAATCTATTTTAAGGGAGTGAAATTGTAGAAGCATGAGTTAGGTTCTTAACCTCAAGAAATTAAAATTTTACAATCAAGAGAAATTAACGATGAAGTTGGAAAGTCTTGCTACCGACCATTCACTATAATAAATTGAAGTGGAAGAAAAAATATTATAAATCACAATAATTTAAAATTTAAATTATTTTAATGATTCATAAATGGTTTGTTACCCCCCCCCCCCCAACCTTTAGTCGAAATTCCAACTACACACTCAACCTTTTAATGTGACCTATTGCCCCCCTGAACTATTTTAAAGTGGAATTATTATCTCCCTGAACTATTTTAAAGTGGAATTATTAACCCCTCCCCCCCCCCCCGCAAAACTGACAACTAGTCATTGCAAATATGGTGTGATGCACGCGCTGTCACGTCATGCCACGTCATTTTTTATTTTTTTTACTCTAAAAAAATTAATAATTTAACTTTATTATTTTCTTTTTTCTTCCCCATTTTCCATTTTAATTATTATTTTTCTTTCTTCTTCTTCTTTATTTCTTCTTCTCCTTCTTCAATTCTCCTTCTTCTTCAATGGCATCCAAGAACCTTATCTTTCTTTTTCTTGTCTAATTATATTGGGAATGCTTGTTGGAACTGATGATTGGTTGAATGACTGTTGTTCATCAGATCCTAGGTCACTTGATAGTAGAATCCTCTGCCTAAGGGAAGATATGTTGGACATGGAGGATGCAACTAGACATTTTGAGCTGGATAAGGTGGTTTTGCATGAAGTTCAACAGCAATCTATAAAAAACGATGACTTTTCTCTTCTTTTAAACATGTTTCCACGAGCTGAGGATGATGGCTATGTTCCATATTGTGAAATCAATTTTGATTGGGCAGACGACTCAGTTGAACAGACAACTTATAAGGAAACACCCAATGCTTCTGCTCCTGTTGCGTCTGATCTTGACTACTCAATAGAGCCAAAATATAATCTTGACTCCTCAAACACCCAAGTTCTTAAATTTTTTCAAGTTAATTCGGGTTCAATGACATTTGTTCTTCAATAGGATTCAAGAACTAATCAATGACATTCAAGATTAATTTATCATTTTCCTCATCTCCTCATTCAAGAATTCATGTTCTTAATTTTTTTTCAAGTTTTTTGAATCGGAGTTCCCCGTCTTCCTCATTCAAGAATTCATTAATCGGAGAACTCTTATTGTTTTCTTAGTTCAAGTGTTTCTTGATTTTGGTTTCGGAGCAAAAAGAATTTCTTGGTTTCGAAAAAATCCATTAATGAGGAAGATGAAGAACTCCATTAATGAGTTCTTCAACTTTTGTTTTGGAAAAGAGAAGAAGAAGACATGACATGACAATATTTATTAAGAAAAAATAATATTTATTAAAAATAATGATGTGGCAATAAAAAAATAATGATTTTAAAGTGAAAAAAGTCAACTGACGCGCCTATGGGCGCGCGTAGTCACGTCCAGTAACACGTCAGCAACTGGGGGGGTAATAAATTCGGTAAAAACAAGTTCAGGGGGATAATAGGTCACATTAAAAGGTTTCGTGTGTAGTTGGGATTTCGACTAGAGGTTGGGGGGGGGGGGGGTAACAAACCATTTTCTCTTATCTAAATTATATTTGTGTCATGTAAATTGAGATAAAAAATAATAATACTGTGTCTATGCTAGCACGGGTCCTTCGAGGTCTAGTCTAATATAAATTACATCAATTTTTTTCAAAGAGAAGCCAAACATTTATGTTAACTTTAGTCATGACAAATTGTGACTCAATTTAAATACAATACAGATTGAATCAACAGTCGTCAGTTATAAGTCAACTATTTATGTTGACTGTAATCATGATAAATTGAGGCCCAATTTGATCCTATATTGAATTAGTATATCTCAATTAGAAGTCAACTAATTATGTTGACTATAGTCGTGACAAATTGACACCCAATTTAATTCTAACATATATTGAACCAATATTTCTCAATTAGAAGTTAACTATTGTGATAACTAAAGTCGTGATAATTTGAGACTCAATTTATTTTTTATTAATTTGCAAGACTTAATTTAGTTGTGGATCTTTTAAAATGTTAAAAATATGAATCTACACCAAATTAACAATATAAATAGTAATGGTGCTCCACATTATTAGAATATCCCCCCCCCCCCCCCCTCCTCTTTTATATATTACTATATATAATAAGAGTGAGTTAACTCAGGCAACAGGTCGACATGTTTGTTTGTGTTGTCTGCTTTAGTTGTTTTAATCATAATTTTACTATATTATTCTTAATTAATTATTATAAGTCATGTATTAAAAATTTAATAATATTTAATAAAAAATAAAATAGATATTTATGACATGACTGGTTTAGCTGCTTTAACCGTAATTTTACTATATCGCCCCTAATTAATTATAATAGTCATCTAAATATTTAAAACTAATAATATTAAATAGAAAAATAAAATAGAAATAAAATGATAATTAACTCTTGATATTTAAATTAACTTGACGTCTTATACGAGATCCACTTACTTTTTTTCACAAGTATCTTTTATGATGATTTTGCTATATCGTTTCTAATTAGTTTTTTGTTTTGTTTCCCAAGATATCCCCACAGCCGACAGCCGTGAGACTAATCCTCCGTTCCTACTGTCAGCGCACTAAGCGGTAGGGAATTGACCACAGAGTTTTTTTCATTCACCAGAGGTGGGGATCAAACATGTTTGTTTCGTTGCTTTAATCGTTATTTTACCATATCACCCCTAAGTAATTATTATGGTCGTTTAAGCATTAAAATATTTAAAATAATTCGAAAAAAGATAAAATAAACACAAATGATATGTCAACATAAGAAATTTAATTGACTGTCGAAATTATATCAGTGCACATAAATTGGGATAAAACAGAGGAAGACATAAGAAGAGCCAACTTCAACATGGCTACTTCTTGGAATTTAATGAAAAGTTGAAGGCATTTTAGTCTTGCTTAAAAAATTTGTCTTTTGTGCTATGTTAGTTGTATCTTATTAATAATTTTAAAAAATGTCCACAATCTTCTATTTACTTACAGACCATGCCCTTAAAATTTTTTACTTTATTCTATTTATTTACAAGTTTGCCCTCAAAGCTACATTTAAGTAGGCGGGTCCCACAGTACTTTCCATAGATTTAATTTAAATTATTTAAATTTAAGTAATTTAATAATCTAATAATTTTATCTTAATTAATTGCAACTAAATATTTAAAGTAAATCAATTTTACTATTTTAATTGACTTTTATATTCAAAATTATTTTTTTTACTTATTTATTTTGGTAAATATAAATTTAAAAATTATTTTTTTCTTATATAGAAATACTATTATTTAAACTTAACTTTAATTTTTTTAAAGTACAGAATTAATAAAGTTACAACAACAACAACAAATCCCGTGTATTCCCACCAAGTGGGGTCTGGGAAAGGTAAAATGTACGCAATACATACCGCTAACTTCAAAGAAGTAGAGAGGTTGTTTCCAATAGACCCCCGGCTCAAAATAAAAAATAGTTAACAAGGTCATAGTAATACATGAAACGGGATGGGTGGCATAACCGAAATAAGAAATAAGAAACAATAATAATAAAAATAAGAGAGACACGAAAATAAGCGCAATACGGAAATAAGAAATAGGAAATAAGAAATAAGAAAAGGACACCCACTAATAAATTTAATTTAATTAAATAAATTCCTAATAAATATTTTCTTAAGATTTGTATTAGGTCAATATGTATCAAGTAAAAAAGAGAGAAAGAAAAATATATAATAAAATTTTATTATGTGAGAGATAAACATAATGCACTATTCAATAATGTTTAATATTATCATATTTTGTATATGCAAAATATAGCATTTCATATTTAATTAATGTATTACTACGGTGAGTTATCGATGATTACTATTGGATATGAAAAATTATGTTAATTTTTATAGGAGTAACATAATCAATCGCTCTTAATTAATTATTCTGAGTCATCTAAATATTAAAAAATTTAATAATATTTAATAAAAAGATAAAATAGACATAAAATTTAAAATTAACTCTTGATGTTTTAAATTAAATTGTCGTCTTTCAACCGATGATTTTACCATACCACCCCTTATTATAAGTCATTTATGTATTAGAAAATTAAGAATAACAAAATGATATGTCAACATAAAAAATTTGATTGACTATCAAAATTATATTAGTGTCATACAAATTAGGACGGGGCAGATGAAGATATAAAACAACATATATTATTTGAAAATAAAATAAAAAGTACTGTAAATAACAATAATTAATAAAAAAAAATTTAAAAATTGACTGATTACCAAAATTTTGTTTGTGCCACATAAATTGGGACGAAGAGAGTATTCATATTTTATTAAAAAATTATGTAAAAAATATTATAAATCACATAATTAACAATTTAAAATTTTAAAAATATAAAATATTTGGTTGACTCTCGAAATTATGTCATTGTCACTTAAATTGAAATAGAAAATAAGTATTCTAAATCACAATAATTAAGAACTTAAATTATTTTAATGACTGCTTATCTAAATTCTATTTATGTCATATAAATTGAAATAAAAAATATATATTGGACCCATGCTAGCACGGGTTGTGCATATCTAGTTTACAAAAGAACAGTTGAAAACAGGCAAAGTATACAATAAAATTATAAAATACGAAGATCGCCTAATTATATGACTAATAAACCAAGATTCACGTGGAGGTTCATTCCTTATTAGAAATTATACTAGTCTTCGTACTCGCGCGATGCGCGATTGGTGTTAAAAAAATAATTATAAATAGAATTCCAACTCAATTTTGTTTAATTCAAATTTAAAAATCATACTAGATAGTAAGTGATAAGGATTAAAAATTAATTTTACAAAATAAATAAATAAAAGATATGATTTGAATATCATATTTATCATTATATTATAATATAAATATACTATTTTATTTATTGAATTAATTTGTTAAGGATTCAAAAAATAAAATAAAATTCTATGTATTAACAATTAACATAGAGGTGCTCGTGTGATTTTGTAGGTTAGTTTTTTTTCTTTTCTTTTTGTCTCCTTTTGTCATACCGATTCAATTCTTTTTAATATTATGATACTAGTTTCGATTTAATTTATATGGATACATCATATTTTTTCGAATCCATTATTAAATTTTATACGGATACATTATATTTCACGCTTCACATTCTTCCGAACACATCACTTAATTTTACATGAATATATCATATTCTTATCCAAGCTTTTATCTGAAATCATGAATTTATATAAGTATTTAAGAATTGAAATTTTTAATAGTTATGGTAAGTTAAATAGTGATATGACGTAATTTTTCTATGAATATATTAAAATTTTAAAATAATTTGTACTTATTTAATTAATTATAATTATTTAATTCAAATATCATCATCAAGATATATACGACTAAATATTTTATTATTTTTATAAAAAATTATTTTAAGAAATTTTATTTATATTCATTTGAAATGACTAAATTTTTTGACAATGTTTACAATTTTTTGAAAATTTTTCATAAATAACTTGATAAAATGTTTGTACGTCTTTCTTTCTTAAAGAGTTATTGATTTTGTAATATTTATTTTTAAAATGACTAAATTGAATAACCAAAAAAAGAATCAAAGCAATAAATTTGTTTTAATTAATTTGATTTGATTCCGATATTTAAAATGTGACTTATTTGATTTGATTTTGTTTTTGCAAAAAGCTGACCAAAATCAAACAGTGAATACTCTTACAAGAAATATTGACTTTCACTTCCGTGAATGAAAAATATAAAGTAAAGAAAATTTCAAGTTTTAAAGAGTATATTGAATGAATAAAAATAAAAAACTAATTGTAGAAGTAGGTAAAGAACCAAATACCACTTAGCCAACATGATAATTTTTTTTTTTGTTTGAAAAAATGAAACGATTCATGAGTAATAAGTGAAAATGAAAGGATTAAGGGGGAGGAGAAATTGGGGGTCAAGAAAGGGACAATGTCAGTCAACTTTTTGAATTTTGGGGGTAGTGGTTTACTCAAAACCGGGTAGTTTCCAATTAAGGGAGGTTATTTTGGGTATGAAAAAAAAAATGAAAAGACAATATCACCCTCATTTGTCACTTTATTTTCGAATTTACCACACAAAAAATGCAATTCGAATCCTTCGAGATAAAAGTCGTCGAGTCAAATATAATTTCCCTTGAACTTCGTCCTTACATTTAATTGTGAATGACGATTGCAGATGTAGAGAAAGACGGAATAATATGTTCTATAGCTTTTCTAACATTACTTTCTTACTGCTTACTTGATGTACTTAATGGTGTCTTTTTAACTTAAAAAGGAATTTCTTATGTATAGTGGTAAGGTAAAATAGAGGAGTTAATTGATAAAGCTAAGCTCAAGTTGCTTTGATTTGATTGGTCCGATTGAGTTACAAATCAATCTTATTTATTGATAAACTTTCGTTTAATTAACTAGAATATGTTCATTTCTACACTTAAAGAGGTTATATTGGAAGTTTGACTTGACATGCCAATTAGCTTGGCAAATGGTGTGCTTTCATTGGCAAATTAGTTTGAGCCACTAATTTGGCACATCGCATTGCTGTGGGCTTTCACATGGACTAACAATAATAGCCATCTAGACTCTGGGCCTGTGAGATGGGCTTCCCCTTTTAAGTCCAACTAAGCTCGAGGAAAGTTGATATTTTTCGGCGAAATTCCATATATAGATATTTTAAAACCTTTATAACTAATTTTCTAGTCTAACTTTCAATATTTACATTTTATTGATAATAGTTAATGGTTATATGTAAGGCATTCACCAACAATTAATAACGAACAAATTCTTGATGATTCAATTCTATTAAAATAATGATCTGCATTTATTTTTTTTATATTTTGTACTATATATGTAAATCGAATTGTATACAAAAGTTCATATAACAAAGTTATTTTATGTATGTTTTCTTGTATTTGAATATATGATCCGATTTGGACGAATGAATACGAATATGAATTCATTTGTATTCACGAAATTCATACGTTTGGTCATTGTATGTACGATAAAATGAATTTATTTTTTTCTTCAAATTCATATGTGTTTGGAGCCTTCTTTAAAATAAATTAGTTATGAATCGATATTTATTGATTATGTATGATTTGTAACAAGTTAAAGAGTATATGCAAATGGTGCAATTATTCATTGCTTTTAAGCGTTCAGGTGTATGAAATAATGAGATTGAATATGAAGATTACCAGTTGGACTCTAAACTGCTATGAAAGAAACTAAAAAGTATGATGAATTGCTTGAATTGATTGTTAACCAACTTTGTATAGACTAAAAATCCCAAAAAAATAAAATTGAGTATAAAATTATTTTTAATAGTAAAAGAATGAAAATATATAACGACATGGAAGTGACGGTCTATGTAATGATAAGGAAAAAAAAAAGGAATTTTGAAAACTACCCATCTATATATATACTAGTTTAACCGCACGTGTAATGTTAAATTATTTAAAATTAATTGATTTTATCTGTTGCGGAGATTTTAAATGAAGTGTAAAAGTTTAAATCACTTTTCAAAGATTCTTCATACTTTAATATAATAATGTAAACATAAATATATATTTTAGTGCAAACACATATATATTTTACCATCAGAAGTTTCAAGTGCAAACCTCTTTTCCTTGCTGCCAGAGGCTAAGAGAGACGCATCAATTTAAAGCATATTTGTGGTACAATTATTTTTTTATATTTAAAATATTTTCTAGATTTTAAAGTCAGATCCTTACAAAATCATTGATTACATTCTTATTCCGTACTTAAAACTTTTAAAAATTTGATACTTTTAAAATTTTTCTTATTCTAACGCTTCTATATTTATTTCTAAAATTTTCAAATCATCTTAAAATCAAATTTAATTTATTTAAAATTCTTAAACTAATAAAAAAATATTTATTTTCATTAATTCCGATGACTTCTAATAAGGAAAGTTTTTTACCATAAATATATTTAATTAATTTTTAGCTCTTAATTAAATATTAGAAAAAAACAGTGAAAAGACTATTTTGTCTAAAACAAAGACTCTTAACAAAGGGCAAAAAGTTCAAACAACATTTCTAAGACATTTCACACTTTTAATATACTAGTTTAGGGGTACGCGCCCCGCGCATGTACCTCAGATTAATTTAATAAAATCACATCGATATTATAAATTAAAGAAAATAGGCCATGCTTAGTAAATAAATTGATGATTCTATTAAAAAAGGAAAACACTTGAATAGAAAATTAATATATTTATATAAAATCATATAAAACCATTAAAAATTATTTTAAACTAAATTAAGAATAAGTACGAAGGCTATAGAATGACAAAAGAAAAACAATAAATAAATCCCCGATATGACATATATGGTGCAATTCATATGTTGTTCGAAAGTATTAAGGACAACAAATTAATATTTTAACTATTATAAGTTAAAATAATATACTATGAAAAGAATCTACCTAAAGTATTCCTATTAGACACTTTCAATTTTAATTTTTTTTTTCTTCTTATTCTCACGCAACTATTAAATATGAACACTTTATTATGTCTTTTAGTATTTAAATGAATGTATTATTATGGATATTCGTATATCCTTAATTTATAATATTTATACACTAATTATATATTGGGTATACATCATTTATATGGAGTATCAATTGTTCATTAATAAGTAATGCATAATACAGACTTATAACTAATGTATAAAAACATCAATATCAAATAATATACTATAATGTATAATAATTGTAAATCTATATTAGAAAAAGCTCACTTTTAGAATTACAAATCATGTTTTCCTTATATACGTTTCATCTATATCTTTTTTTTTTTAAATCAGAAGTCAAAAAATATTTCTAGAGCTTAAGGCTAGACCGATGAAATATATAACAATTGGTCGATCTTTTTGTTCTTTTCCTTAGTTTTAAAATCTTAAATATTAAGACTTCTACTATAGTTCAAATAAAAAAGATTTAAGAAGACCGATGAAATATATAACAATTTGTCGATCTTTTTGTTCTTTTCCTTAGTTTTAAAATCTTAAATATTAAGACTTCTACTATAGTTCAAATAAAAAAAGATTTAAGAAGTACATTTTAATCAAGTTTGAAGTACTAAATATTAGGAGTTCTTACATCTTACAAAAAATTTATTGAAACAAAAAACAAAAAAGAAAAGAGAAAAACTTTTGATTTTTTTTATAGACTACAACTTTTGACAACAACATGCTTGTTTCATCCAATTTTTAAACAACTGTTTTTTAATTGAAAGAAAAAATACGAAAAATTATCAAAAGAAAAAATTTATTGTCAATCGTCGATTGTGTATAATTCTTGAAAGTTCTCTATTCAATATAATCACCAAGTTGCTCACCCCACTGATCTTCTAAGTTGCCAATAATATTAAAAGGTCCATTAGTAAATTAATTGGAAAAAAAGGTAATTTAAAAACTAACCTCAATAGATTTTATGGCTTTTATTGATATACGATCTTGTGTTTGAGTTTGTATATTCATAAAGACTCAAATTAGGTATTACGACTCACGAGTAATTCTAAACATAACTCTTAGGGTTGAATTAGAATGATACCTCAAAGTAAATAATGGGAAAAACATGAACGTAAATAAGAGTCTTCAGTCTCCATTACATATGTCATACAGTTTAAGTTTGATTTCAGCAAAAAAAAAATAAAAATTTGTAGCCAATACGAAAGAAAAAGGAAGATATTCAAACTATTTTCTCTCTATGAAATATAATCTTGAGAACATGTAACTGTTATCAAATAATCTTGACGACATATCAATATCTTAGAGTCACAAAGATTCCATACAAAAAATGTACAAGAGTTTCTCATAGGACGAAAATCAATGCTTAGATCATATTGAGAGAGAAGGATAAAAGATCAAAAAAAGAAAACAATATAAAATAAAAAATTAAACTTTACGAACCTCATGATCGAAAACACGTACTATCGGTAATTTTGATATTTTGATACAACGCCACTAAAATATCAATCAACTCCTTGACAATTGAGAGAGACTACACAAGTAAATAATAAGGAAGAGAAAAAGAAACAAATTAATTGCAAAATACAAAAAATAATATGAAACTCTGTATATCTAGTCCGAAATTTCATTCAATATCGATAATCCCCTACCAATCTGACGAAAGCAAGGACTCAAAATTATGCAAATATACCACATAAATAATTTCATCAAGTTTTAATTTATGAGATGGTGTACATGAAAAAGTTGTGAACGTTGTTTGATCCAAAACGAAGCCTCCAGCCAAAGTTTCCATTGACAACGAACCATTGCTACAATTTGAAACTACTTCTTCTAGGCAAGCCGTCAGAGGAGAATCAATGGATTTTTTTGATCCTATATGGGAGAATCGATACATGTAAATTTATATATTATTGACTTTGATTTGGACTCCACGATAATTTCCGTAAATAATATTTGATTTGAACTCAATAATAATTTTCCTTATTTAACAATATTTCCTAGTTTTTTTAGTTTTAAAGTCTTAAATATTAAATATAAATATAATAATTTGATCAGAAAACGGGTGAAAAGACTATTTTGTTTATTATAAATTATTTTAATGAAGGGCAAAAAGTTCAAATCACTTTTTTTTTAAAAGGGTCTTCACACTTTTAATATATTATAGATATAGATTATAGATATAGCTATAGATTATAGATATAAATTAGAGATATAGATTATCGATATAATAAGTATGCTGATGTGACATACTTCTAAAGCCACCATTCACGAAGGAGGCAGAAACACTTTTTTCTGACTTTCAACGTATTTCATTTTGATATACTTTTGTTACTCTGTTTTGATTTGTTTCAAGAGGTGCACAAATCAGCCTTTAGCGAGCGATTGAAGTGGTAGTAATTACTTTGCATAAACTTTATTTTATTCAGACTTCACTTTAGGAGATTATAATAAATATGTTGTTGTTATTGTTAAATATTACATCCAGTACAGGTAGATCTTGAACTTTTTTTGTGTTAAATTATCGAAGTTAGAAGAATTTTGATTGAAAAAACAATTTATTACATTATAGTGAAATTATACTGAACTTGATTGAAATATTTAGTGTTTGTAGGAATATATATTATAAGAGATTGCATGATGATCAGAAACAAAAATATAACAAAAGCCAATAAATTACTTACAGTTATACTAAAGTACCTCTTGATAATATTAAATAATTAATTAATACTTAGAAACATGCACATGCAAAAAAAATACTATAGTATTGATTTTTAATCTTTTTAATTTTTATTACTCTTAGAATTCTGTATACTCTTTTCTATTTATTTGAAGAAAAAAGACACAGAAAACTTTATTTTTCTTTGTTTTACTGTTCAGTGCTTTTTGAATTAAGTGAAATTTTATTTCTATTTGGTCATGAAAATTTTATTTTTCCAGTTTTTTTTTTATTTGAAAATTAACATCTGACCGTGAAAATTTTAAATATAAATTGAAGTTGTATTTAAAATATGAAAAATATCCAAAAATTATTTTATCGCGCTATAAATTTCTTTTTAGAAAAAAAAAATATTTTTTTATTTTCATAAAATAATTTCGGTTAAATTATTTTTTTTAAGTCATATTTAATTATTTTTTTTTAAAATACATCTAGATTCTAAATATTTATTGATAAAATACGACCAAACACAACTCCAAGCCCATCTTTAAATTTTTAAAATAAAGTGATTTTTCTTTTAATTATCATGACTAAATACCCACTTAGTGTATAGAAAGGTAGAAGAAGTGATGTTTGGTAATATTATAAATAGGATTAGTTAATATTGATAAACAAATAATGTCTGAGAATAAGTGTTATGAGTAAAGCTACATATAAGAAAGAAAGAATAAATCGAGATTAATACTTCTGTAATTATTCATATGAGTTCTTCAGATTTGCTCTCTTCAGATATGCTCATGGTAATATCATATCTTATATACTTATATTTATATTCCTATCAAATAATTTTTAACCTCCACAATAAATCAATATCGGTTAAATTTTTATGTATTTTAATTAATTTATTAAGCTTTACATGAATTTATGCATCTTTATTCTTAAAATCTCAATATTAGGAAAATTTTATTCTATAAGTTTAATAAAATTTATTATTACCGCGCGAAAAAATTCTGTAGTTATGAAAGAAACAAATACATATACTCATCAATATGTATATGAAACTCTAACTTAAATAGACTAAATATATATTCAAATTAATATATATATATATATATATATATATATATATATATATATATATATATATATGTATGTATGTATGTATGTATAAATTAGTCCAATACGTATATGCAACTATATTTCAATAAGTACATATTATATGTATCTGTAAATGAATATGTATATGTAACTGTGTGTAATATGAAAAATATATATGATTGTATTATGTTTTGATTAACAACAAAAAAGAAAAAGAAAATCTTTGTACGATCAAATACAAAATAATTCAATACTGAACTTAACAACTAATTAAACTGTGCACAAGTAAATGGACTTTAAATCTAACAAGACACACAAGTATGTATTCATAACTATTATTCAGTTAAATATTAGCCAACATACATATTTAAATCAAATATGGTTAAAAATACATATACAAAATAATATGTATATTTAACTTTAACAACTAATTTGTCTATACACAATTTAAATACATTCACAATCTCAAATTCAGTCAAATCTATATTCATCATAACTGTTAATAAGTTGAATACTATCAAGATATACATACAAAACAGTTTCCAACTCCATGAAAGGGGCAAATACATATAGCCAGTAATATGTATATGAAATTTTAATTTAAATGGACTAAAGACATATACAAATTAATATGTATATGAAATGTAAATTAGTTCAACGTGCATATGTAACTATAGTACAATATGTACATATTGTATGTATTTGTAAATGAATATTTATATGTAACCGTGTGTAATGTGACAAAATGTATATGCTTGTATTTTGTTTTGATCAACAATTTTTTTTTACGATCAAATACAAATTAATTCAATACTGAAAATACAATTAAGTGAACTTAACAACCGATTGAACTGTGCACAATTAAATAAATTTCAGATCTCACAAGACAGACAAGTATGTATTCATAATTGTTATTCAGTTAAATATTAGCCAATATACATATACAAATCAAAATATAATATAAAATAATACTTATATATAACTTTGACAATCAATTTGTCTACGCATAAATTAAATACATTTCAAAATCTCAAATTACAGTCAGACGTATATTCATAAATGTCAATCGATTGAATACAGTCAAAATACATACACAAATCGATTGGTATAAATTGATGAATAAACTTTGAAAGGAAAAAGAAATTATTAAAATATTGGTCTCTTCAAGGACTTCATCTTCAACATGTTTGAAGTCAATTTTTTTTTCATGCTCCTACCACTTCTTTGCTGCTTTCGTGTCATTTTTAAAACTTGTCGAAGCATGAATATAATTTTTTAGTCCTTTGCTTGTATTATTTTATTTGGACATGATCATTCCGATCTTGTCAATCTCACAAATGATTTTTTTCAGCGAATCAAGTTGATTACTTGAAACTCTAAATAATACTTCAAATTAGTGAAATTGAAAGAAACTTTGCAGTGCATAGATGAAGTAAAAGTTAGGAAATAAAAGAAAAAATAAATAAATCTAATGTATATAAACAAAAATTGTAAGAGCTCAAATTTAGGAATGACAAACTACGGATGAATTGGAGAAATATTTATTTTGAAATCTCTTAAAGAACCATGTAGAAAACAGCCGCAAAATTAACCAATTAGATGAGAAAGAGTGTTTGAAAAATCAATTAAGTGAGAGAGAATCATGTATTCGCTATATACTTGTGTATAATATTTGTATATAAGGGCCCACATAAAAAAAATAATTATAAAAGAAAAAAAAGATACTTTACAGTATTTTTTAAAATATAAATAACATAAATATTAATTTTTTAAAAGTAATTACATTATCTCTCATTTTTTTAATTACTTTACTCTCTCTCTATTAATATACATAATATAACCGACATATGCATAACATTCTGTGTATATGTGGAATTTTTGTAATATGTTTAGGGAGTTGAGATTTTTTGTAATATTGAAAACATAAGTTGTGTATTTGTGTAATTTTCAATTTTTTTTTTTTTTAAAATAGCCCAAGTTTGATATCTTTGCAAAAAGTGGTCAGTCGGATATACTATTTTCACTTTGTAGTCATTTCCTAATTTGGGTCATTTTGGCCCACGTAGTTCAGATACAATTCATGTACAATACTGATATAGTTTTCAACTTAGGCCATTTGATCCTTATAAAAATATTTCAGTTTTTTTTTACTATAAATTTTTTAACTGAAAAAATATTCTATTTTTTTTTTATTATTTAGAAATAATAATTAAATATAATTATATAAAAACGATATAGTTGTTATATAGAATATGTATCTATATAAGATATATGTATATAAATTATATAGTTCTATCAAATATGTATATGTATAAAATATATATAAAAAATATATAGAAAATGTATAAAAATTATATAATTGTTGTATAAAATGTGTAAAAAAGATATAATTATTGTATAAATTGTGTATCGAAACTGTATAATTTTCGTATAGAATATCGAAACTGTATAATTTTCGTATAGAATATTTTATCTATGGTGCATAATTTTTTCATATTTTATCGGGCAACTTTCAGAATACCCCCAATTACAAGAATAGTGGCCGCGCCAGCCACATTTTCAAATATTATAATCCGTAGCCAACTCTATAGCCGACTACCCGTTGTATCAACGATGTGCAACTAACTGTATTTGATATAAATATAAATACAATAACTAATTATAGGCACTGAATACCATTAAGTGTATCAACAAATACAATTGTATACAAATGTATCATTTGTATGGTTCATGATGTATCAAAAATGAATTTCGTATCACGCTCGCATCAGCGGATACAAAGTACAATTCGTTGTGAGATTCTTAAATCTAGAGAAAAAGAGAGAGAGAAACGGATGGAGAGATAATGCAACTCGAGAGAGGCGAGCGAGATTGGGAAAGAGGGAGGAGATCGAGCGGCAATAGAGAAAGAGGAGGGAAGATGCTATAAATTGTAACTAAATGAAGCTTACGCATTACCAATTCGACATAACTACCTCAAAAAATGAAGACGTATGCATCACTAACCTACTCTTCATAGTCGAGTTTGTTGTTTTCAATCAAAAAAAATTATGAAATAGAAAAGGGAATTGGGTGGGTAGCTAGCTAGGCAAAGAACGTGGTCCCATCCAAAACTGTCCCTATTCTTTTTTAGATTCTCATGAGCCACTACTGCACGATCACAAGTTCAAACCTAAAAAGACAAGACAAGCATGATGTAATGATGATATACATATCCTTAATAACATTAACATGGTCCTTACTTATATACTACTGTCATAATAATAACTGCCATGCACATATCTAAGTCATGACAACCTTGCAATCCAATATTATTCGATCTCAACTTTTAATTACCATGCAGATAGACAATCTTGCATGGGAAGAAAGGCAAGATGATGAAATCATTTCATTTTAAAGTTATGGCAGATCAACTTTTTGGGAAGAGGAGGGGGGGCTAACTAGCTAACTAGCTAAGGCACGGTTATTCAAAACGAATCAAACGCTAAAATCAAAGTGCATATATCATGTAAAGAGAGTACTATATATATCCATCAAGAATATTTTACAGCTTCACTATCAAGATTGTCCAGAATTTACCAACAGCTTAACTTTGAAAACTTACATATATAAAATTCTATCAAAAAAAAGAGAAGAAGGTGGGAAGCGGGAGATTATTTAAGAAACTGATTCAAGAAAAAGCTGACATAATTTTACGTCCAACGAACCTTTGTTGTAAAGAAAGGAATGAGACAGAGATAAAAGAAGTATTCTCCAAATTCAAATGATGAAAAGATGCATTTACAGAGCTAAATCTTAATTATAAATCCACTAGTCGTGACACCAAACAATCTCATTTAAAAGTTTATACTACGTGATTAGAACGTAATTTCTATTTGCTTTATTTTATCTCAAGTCTCAATTAATCTTAACACGCCTCTTCTCCTGTGTATGCTTAATTTTTTTAGTCGGCCAAGCATATAGTACTGATGAGAAGATGAAATTTGAACCCATAATATCTTTATATTTGCCATTTAAAAGTTTTGCTTATAAACCCGCTTGAGATATATGACGTCTGAAGTTAGACTTGACAAAATCAAACTTTAGATAAAATGTATGAAGTTACATATGAGCAAAGTTCATGCATTTCTGGTTGAAGTTCGGTCATTTTTGCCCAACTCCAACCATTTTTATTTGAATCTGGGTCATTTGTGCATGATTACTTCGAAACAAATAACAGAAGTCTGACAATTAAATGACTAATCTTTCGCCTGATATTACTATAAGTTCATACAAAATTTAAATGACTGAAGTTCAATCATGTGTATGAAGTTAGACTTTGTCAAGGCTAACTTCCGATACAATACATTTGAAGTTGTTCAAAAATAAATACACATGCCAATAAAATAAAATAATAATTATAAAGCGAACATAAATTAAATAGTGATGTCAATATAAAATATAAGAATACATTTCATTTACTTAATTATGTATACCGTACAATTGAGCCAAAATACCTGATCAGTGATACTTGACGAAATTTACATACAGGTCACTAATTTTTTTTTTGTTTCTCATTCGGTGTCCGATATCCGTATTGAAGTCTGACTAATTTGGATTCATGCCGCATAGGGCCTATTTGGGGGAAACACTCCCTACCAAGGATTTTTCATACCCAAAACTCGAACCCGAGACCCCTTAATAAGAAAGGAGCAGTCCCATCTGCTGCACCCCATCCTTGGTCGGTTCACTAGCTAAGTTAGTACAAAAGTATAAAATACTATTTTTGTAGATCGAAGAGGAAATTCTGTCTGGCTGCCCCATTTAGTTACCTTTTTTCCTTCTATCATCATACTCAATTGCTTACAAATACTATCTTTTTCCCCCTTTATTAACATTAATATATTAATGTTTTGGTATTATGTATAAATTCAAGAATAGACACTGGCTAGGAGTCCTGGACCTACGTAAAACCCATCTGCATTGTGTAAAATGTTCCAACAATCAACAATTCCATCATTTTCGTTATTTGTTTCTTCTTGCTCTAGCTTTCACGTTATAGTTGGAGGAAGCAGAAAAAGAAAAATCATTAACCAAATTAATGATCGAGTCTTATAAAATAAATGGCAGTGCGTACTACTTCCTCCGTTTCTAAATACTTATCATGCTTACTAATAAAAAATATTCCATTTTTCCTCAATACTTGTCATTTTAAAAACTCATTAGCAATCAAACTACCCTTTAGTAAGGTTTTTCTTAATTAAGGGGCGTGCAAATAAAAAATATGATATGTATAATTAATTAGGAACAGAGAGAGTACTCAATAACTCATGAACTGAAAATGAATGCCCATATTAGATTATGAGTATATATACAGTATTCCTCTAGTCCCAAATTAATTATCATATTTTTTTTACACACTTATTAAAAAAATATTAGCTTGAAATTTTTGACTAATTTACCCTCATTAATGTCGCTCTTCATTAAGTATTTACTCTATGAAAAAAGTGCATGTATTTTTCTAGAATAATTACTATAATAAAGATAAAATGAAAAACTAATTAGGTTTGTTTTGAACTTCTAAAATAACAAATAATTTAAAATAATTATTTTTAAAAATCACGATAAATAATTTAAGACCCAATGATAACATTGAAATTTCTTTAATTTTCAATTTCAACGTTTTCTTTGGGGAACGGTTTTGAAATTTTCTGAATCAACCGATGTAATGATTGATCTTGAAAATAAGATCATTGTCGTTACTAAAAAAAACTGTCAGTTTTTTACACATCCATTTTTTTTAATCTTTGTTTTTCTTCTTCTTTATAATAAACTTTATGATAGGACTAATTTACTTTGAACCTTGTTAAGTATTCGAGGCGTGTTTCTAACGTTATCTAAAGATGACTAATTTATCCTTTTTAAGTTTTAACTTTGGTCCTCTCTTCTTAGGCATTAGTAGGGATTTTCTTTTACTTTTTTTTTGCGTCCACAACTTTTAAAAGAAGTTTGATTCAGTAAAGTGAGGGAATTCTTCTTGGAATTTGACCATATTTTATTGTTTTTCTTTTTTCCTTTTAATACATAATAAAGTTATGATGAATTTTGTCCCGGAAAAAGCGGGAGAAAGGTTAAAAACGTAAGAAAATTATATTTTTTCAAAATGTGGGGAAAAGGATGATTATTCTATCTTTTTGTATTTTATTTTGTATAAGAAGAAAGCTATTAAAATATACTATATTTATTTTCTTACTCTGGTTTATGATTAAGGAAAAAGATGAATTACGGCTTTTCAATCACTTCTTTTATCCCCCACAAATTTGCATGCTTTTCTACAGTGCACATAAAACGGTATCTCAAAGTAATTCTTCGAACTAATAATGACATTTGCCAATTACTTATCTAAGCAATATACTAGAATTTATAATGTATGCTTCAACAATTTACTTAAAAGTAAACTAATGCGTAACTATCGGATAAAATGTTAATGTACTCGTCGATTATGCTAGTTTGTTTAGCTAAACAACTTTCATATTGAAGATAAACAATACTAAAATTTCCATAATATATTTTTGAGCATACCCATTGTCCTCCACGTATATAACAACAACAAAAGCATATCCAATACTATCATCTGTGTATATAACAACAACAACAAGAGCATAACCAATGTCATTTGTGTATATATATAACAACAACAACAAGAACAAAAACATATACCCAATGAAGTCCTTCAAAGATCTGGATAGCAAAATAAGATATAGCGTATGTCGATCTTACCTTTACTCGGCATATATGTTTAAACCTAACATAAGTATGTCCCTTGAAATTAAACCATCGATATATGAACTGATCTGGAGGACAACAAACCATTCTTGAATTTCATTTTACCTTCTAAGTTCAATAAAACTAGTAGATAAATACTCTCTTTCTAATTTTTCATTTTATTATCATGGTCTGTGACAATGTGTTCACAAACATTACCACTAACATATTACCTAGCAACCCAAATAAGACATGCAACACGTGGTCAACAGAATAGTGGACACGTCATCATAGAAGAATTTATACCTTGCTTGTAAGAAGAGTAGGAAAGGGGTCCATAAATTGTCCCCATCATCATTCGAATTCGGGTCCACAAATGGAGTGCTCTTTCGGTTTATCCGTTCATTTTATTGGGCCCCATATTCTAAGTGGGCCCAAATTACTCTTTATCGACGACCCAAATATTCCCTTCCCCTAACTAGTTGTCACGTCAGACGTAGACTCATCTGACGTAGAAAATCGTATCACAATCAACGGCTCATATTACAGAAACTCATGAATATCGACAGAATCGTAGCCGTCCATTCATAATTCCATAAGGTAAGCAGTCAAGCTCAGCTATGGACACCAATTACTACTCTTTTGTTTTACACCGTGTTTGGAGGGTATAAGTCTAAATTTTAACTTTATGATTATGATAGAGTATATATTATTGCATACAAGAAAATCATATCTTCAAAGCTCGTCACTTCAATGATAAGATCTTTAAATAAGAAAGATAAAAATTAATGAGCTTTTAATATAAGAAAATGTCATCTTTTGCTAGCTACAGACGATTATAGTAAGAAGAGTACAAAGAACGATTTTTAAATTTCCTAGTCCAAGATAAATGTCTAGTAATTTTGTGAGAATTGACTAATGGTAAATGAAACTTTAAAATTGAATTAATTTTAAATGTAGAAAAGTATAATTCTCTTTATTACATACTAAACTAAAAGAGTGTCATGGCATGAGTTTGAAAAAATAGATAATTATTGGTGTTGAAAATATTTGAGATTTTTGATAAATACTGATAAACATTTCATTATATATGTAATTTTTCCTATTCTAAATAATTTCAGCTAACAAGGAAAAGGAATTCTTTTCAGTTTTCACGATGTTTCCTTTTTCTAAAAAAAAAGAAAAAGAAAAAATTATTTCCGATGTTTCCTTATAATATTAGTGTGAGATGATTTTTTATATTATATATCATATCATTTAAAAGAACATAATGTTTCTCAACATAGGATGATCTATACCTATTAAAATAGATAAAATGATACTATAATAATATCATTTAATTTTTTTAGTACTAAAACAGTGAAACTGTACAACAATAACAAACATATGTGTGATATTTTCTGAGCCGGAGGTCTATCAAAACAACCTCTCTACTTCTTTAGAGATGAAGATATGAACTGCGTACATTTACTAGGCGGGACAAAAGTGGTTTGTCACCGACGATATATACATAGTACGTAGGAAGAAGTTTAATTTAAGCACTTGATTAATTAGCAGCAAAGCAGATACAACTTGTAATGTTGTGCTGTGCACCCCACAGCAGGACCCACGGGTTGGCTTTTTCTTCCTTCTTATTCACAGTCTCAGCACCCATTTCCATTCAGCTGCATACACCCCCCCCTAACGCATAATAGCTCTCTCTCTCACACTATCCCTTTCTATCTACTAATAGAATAAGAATATTTAAAATACTGATCAAAGCAGGGAAGAAACTGAGGAAATGTTGTGTTTCATTTAGAAGAATTTACACATATTGTATATTAACTAGTAGCTATAGCCTGGTGGTGTTCCTCTAGTTGAAAAGACAACAATCAATCTATCAAAGGTGTTACTGGTTAATTAATGGGGATTACTTCTCTACAAGTTTGCATGGATTCATCTGACTGGTTACAGGTCTGTTAATTTAATTCAGTGCCATTCCATATAGTATATTTATTTTTTCTTAAAAAGTTTGTATAGTAAAATTGCATTTTCTTCAGAGTGCTATAAGATATCATCCAACATCTCCTTCTTTGGGTCTTCATATGGGGAAAGTTTTTTTTTTTTTTCGTTCAAAAAAATTGAAATTAAGCAAAAAAATGGACTATATGAAATAATAACTATTAGTTGAGTGACCACACGAGAAATCAACCCTGAGTTTGAACATGAATACTTCCAAAAGAAATGCATGACGCGTATGGGTGATACTTCTGTTTAGCTGTTATTTAGTGCAAAAAGATATGTGAAACCCTGTATTCACACTTGCCTAGTGTACTGTTTACTATCTTAGATTGACAATCAGAAAAAATAATCACCAGATTGAAGGTGAAAATGTGATGAGCCAAATTTAGAACTATATTGCGTTATCCTCTTTATTACATTCTCTGAAGTGTGCAACTCTAGAAACAACTTATTTAATGTAAAAAAAAAAAAAAAAAAAAACTCATCTCTGAGTTTCTGATTATTCCTATGTAGGAAGTAGGAACAGTAGCAGCTGCTCCTCCCTCTGTACCAATTTATCGGACACTATTTGCTTTTAATTCAACCTGTTAAGAAAGAAAGAAAGAATAGCTTTTTAGCTTGAAAATAATTTAAATCTAAAGTACGCTTTTGTCCCATAATAGTCACGTTGTTACATTTCACTTCTTTGAGAGATAATTTGATCAATCCTATATTTCTACTAAGCCATATAAATTGAGACACAAGTAATAACATGTAAAATTCTAAATCTTGTTTATTCATTCATTTTTTAATAAGAAGACAAAAGAATGTTCCAAGAGTTAACTCTGACATGTCCCCACACTGATATATGCTTTACTTGTTTACTAATTTTGTCAGGGCACAATTCACGAGGATGTAGCAGCAGGAGTAGTCATGGATTCTTCATCTTCACCATCTGGTGGGGATCATCACATTAATCTGACATGTTCAAGGCCCATAATAGTTGATCAAAGAAGACTAAGACCCCCACATGACCACTCCATCAAATGCCCTCGTTGCGACTCTACCCACACCAAATTTTGTTACTACAACAACTATAGCCTCACTCAACCTAGGTACTTTTGCAAGACATGTCGAAGGTATTGGACTAAAGGTGGTACTTTAAGAAACATCCCTGTTGGTGGAGGCTGCCGTAAGAACAAAAAAGTTTCCTCCAAAAAATCTAACACTAATGAAGCTTTAGCTACTACTAGTACTACTAATAATAACCAAAATCTTCCAGAAATGCCCTTTCCTCTACATAACCATCACTTCATGAGTGGCACTAGCAACTTTGGTCATCATGGTAATTTCATGCTTGATCAAAATCAAGCCCCAATTATTGATTTCATGGAAAGTAAGTACGAGGCTTTAGTTGGGAGTAGTTCAAGAAACCAAGATTTATTTCTTGGGAATGGTGATAATAATATTGGAATGATGAGTAATGCTGGATTTGGTCATGATAATATTATTGCACCAAATTTTCCATTTGGAATGGCGTCGATGAATATGGATAATGTGAACAACTTTGGAATGTTGTTACCATACGAAAATAATACTAATCATCATCATGAGGAGGAACTACAAAGTATAAATAATGCAGTTGATGTGAAGCCAAATCCCAAGATTTTGTCACTGGAGTGGCATGACCAAGCTGGCAATAAAGAGTCATCCTTTGGATATAATTATTCTAGTACTAGTACTGGAGGCCTAGGATCTTGGACTGGCTTGATGAATGGTTGTTATGGATCATCAACAACAAACCCTTTACTCTGAATTGAAAATCAAGTTGAACTAATTAGTGACTGCATGTTCATTAGGGTTTCATATTAATGTCATGTGGTATCATGATGAGTGCAAAGAATATTTACCACTTCTTAATTTGGCCTAAACTCCTTTTTGGTGTGAAAGGTGCATTTGATCTGCTCTAACTTTTTATCCATGCTGAGGACTTTTGGTGTGAAGGGGAGATATTGTAAAGAGTCCAGATTTTACTATTACTACTTAATTTCTTTTTCTTAATTCCCATTTCTCATGTTATTTTCAATTACTACTCAGGAAGGTATTCAAAGTTTTTCTTTTTAATTTGTTATTCTCATTTCTCATGTTTTTTTCAATTACTACTTTGGAAGGTATTCAAAGTTGTTGGCTTGTAAATTTCTTTCAGATATATGTGAAGATAGTTTAATCCGATACTGAGACTGTTTTATTTTATGTGACGTTATTTTCACTACAAGAAAATAAGTAATTAGCGATGAATAAAATTTAGTAGCTAAACATCAAAAAACCCATGCTAATTTCATTTAGCTACAAATTAGCGACAGATTGTAAGAAAATTTAATTAGCTAAAAGCGATCTAGCAACGAATTAAATTCGTAGCTTATTCCATATTTTCTAGTAGTGTTTTTACTTATCCATTTCATTAAAAAGAAAGATATAATGTTATATATATATATTCGAGAATAATTTAACTTTTAATTTCTCATTCTTACCTTTAATTAGTGAGAAACTTTTATAATCACACATATATTAATAACAAGTGTTTGAAAATGCAAATGTTAAAAATCTTTTTATATAATTTTATTCTTAAACTCTGAATCATACCATGTCAAAAAAATTGAAAGGTGTAATATATACTCGTTTCTCTGATATTCAAAATATTTGAATGAGTTTGATATTTTAATTTTAATTTTACACTCATGTTTCAATTTGTTTACTTGATTTTGACTTGATGTAAAAATTTAAAAAGTAAAGAATATTTTTGAATTTTGTTGCCTTAAACTAGAGTTATGTTGAAAGCACTAAAATACCCTTTTATTTTGTGGTCTTAAACAAATCACGTGAAAAATTAGAGTTGAAGAATTGTCAAAAAGAAAACGATTAGATAAGATTAATCTACTGTAATAGAACTTCGTTTCGAGTGAGTGATATCTCAAAAGAATTGAAATCCAAAATTTGGGGCTATTTGAATGATATTTAATTTGAGCTAGTTTTGGGTTAAATTTCAATTTGAGATATCGTTGATGTTCAAAATTACAGCAGAGTCATATAACTTGGTCTTTTAAGTTTGCATGTGGATTTCAATTATATTTAATGTGTATGACTACTCTATGATAAAGTTGCATGCAATATTGTTGTTCTAGTTGTATTAAATTTCCAGAAATCAACATGAATATTATATAATTTTTTTACGGTTATATATATCTATTTTATACAGATATACACAAAAGTATAAGTAAAATTCTAAGCATTGAGCGAGATATGCATATTCCATATCGTTTTTATACATTTTTCATATACAAAAATTGGGAGCGACTCTAACACTTGAGCGAGATATACATATTTTAAACCGAATTAATGTACTTTCATATATGAATTCATATATGAAAAATGGGAGCAAATTTTCATATATGTTTTGGAAAAAAAAAAAGCTCCTACTATATTTGGTAAATGAAAATCTCTTGCTACATTCTATAAATATGAGCCTAATTTCATGTATTATGTCCAGATTCCATATGTCTTCATAATTATTTCAGCATGGTAAATTCTACATACAACTAGCTATTTATCATAATTATGATCTTACATTTATCACTTTTAGTAATTAACTAGTAAATAGGCCACGCTTTGCGCGGTTATCAAACGCTTCACATACGTGAGTTATAAATTACTTTGTCTTCTTCTTATACTTGAATATTAAATATCAAACAAACATTTGTAATAACTAAAATCTCTTCACTTTATTTTAAAAAAATAAATTAAAATACAAGCTTTTGATTTCAATTTTGTCTAATCAAATTAGGATTATATTATAATTTTATTTTTTACTTTATTTTTTTAAAGCAAAAAATTTAAATCATAATATAATCTAATGAAAATATAAAGTACAATAACCATCAGAGGAGGATGACTAATTTATATTTGATGTGGATTAAATTTTTAAAATTTTTAAGATTGTACTCATTATAAAATTCATAGCCGGAAGGCTATATTATCCCGATAACAATGCCATATTAATTATTTTTCACATCAAAATATTTTTGTAAAAGAAAATTAAAATTCTCCTCTAATTTTCATCATTATATCAACCTTCGGTAAATATTTAATTTTAGCTGAAATTAGTTGTTGTATTATTATAACTTTTTTTCGGTTAATGTATATATATAGCTGTTTTTTTCATTTTTGTACATAATTGTATTATGTAAACACATTTAATATATGCCGTAAGATAAAATATAATGCTTTTTAAAATATTTCCTTAATTTAAGAATTAAAAAATAAAAATAAAAAAGCAATAAAATAGGGAAAGAATAGTAGTTATTAATAGAATCTAAATCTTGACCACATGAATGTAAATGATAGCATAAGGTAAAACTTATTTGTATTCCTTTGTTGTTCCACTTTTTCATCTTTTTGTTTCTTTATTTGTTTAACTAGTAAATCTATCCGTGCATCGCGTGGTTAAAAAAGAAGGTAGTTGGAAGATTTCGAACAAAATTATAAGTTATTATTTTGAATCAAAAGAAATCATGTACTTACAACAAAGAAATTCATATATACAAATAAAAAAAAAATCATAAAAAATAAAGAAATAATATAACATTATTTTTACAATGTTAATCATTAAACATAAAGAAAAAAAATACGAAATCAATACACAATCTTTCGAACTCTGATCGACATCTTCCACAAGCCGACACCACCATTCAATAGCCTTCATCTTATTCTTCAAGACAAATACCAAAAATAAACGTAATAAGCACCGAATATGTAACATGAAACTTAAAAAACTAATGTGATTATTTGTAGAAAGTTTTACAATGTTTATTTATAGAACTGTAATATGAAAATACTAAATATATGTCATGAATATGATTATTAATTATTTAATAGGTTATGATAATAAAAAGTTGTGGGAGTAATGAAAATAATGATCATTAAGTTTCACATTAAAGAAATTTAAAGAAAAAAGTTCAAATTTCTTAACATTGTATATTTAATAAAATTAAGAGAGTTATAAAAATAGTTTTTTTTTTTAATTTTTGTAATATAGCACATAAATAAAAATAAATAGACAAAATTTTTAAAAAATTGTATTTCTTAGCCAACAAAAGATGTCACGTCATTTTTTTCTATTCCTAACATACACACATACACACATATATTAATTACGTATCGACACTCCTTGACTTCTTCATGTAGTTACTTCTTTACATTTTGACATTCCTTACTAAGAATTATACATATATTTGTTGACAAACACATAAAAATGAATGTTGAATCATTAAATTTATAGGACTAATAGTACCAAAAAAATTATAAATTGTTTACCTTGTCTAGAAAGTAAAAAGTAATAATTTTTTTTATTTCTTTGCCACTCTATTACCATTGACATAAAAATAGCCCAAACTATAGTGAATAAAATATTTGCCACTCCATAGCCTTTGATATGAAGTCTTGTCCTGTCTTGTTTTATTTTTGCATTTACGTAAGTAATTAATATAATATGTATTTTCTACATTTACTTAAGTAATTGATGAAATTAGGTTTGAAATCACTTCATAAGGTAAATAGTATACAGTTACACTTTCGGGGAGAATACACAATAGAGAATAAAATATTTTCTTTATTTAACAATATAATTATTTATCCACAGTTAAGAGTAATTTTTTTTAAGAATATGTTACACATGAAATTAGGAGATAAAGGGCAAAAAATCATAAATATACAAATTTACCGTACAAATAATTCTACAGCTAATACTATTTACATAAAATAAGAGTTATTTATTTGAGCAAAAGTAGAAGAAAAAATTGCTCTTCTTTTCATAAGTTTGTCAATATCTCAAAAACTTCTCCTTGATTTACTCCTCATATATATCATTCCAAATACTATTTTTTCTTCCTACAGAACTCAAAAAAAGTAATATTATATAAAGCAGTCCTAAGAAAGCGAAAAAAAGAAGAAGAATAGAATAGAACTATCATACTATATTCTCTGTACAATTTTAGAATGAAAAAAATGTTAAATACACTCTTCTCATTAGGTGTCAGTTAAACTCGTCATCTCTAACTTCATCAACAAACCTTTTATCATGAATATATTTTTATCATCCTCGTATTCATCTTTTTTTACTTTGGCACAATAAATTCGTCAAGCAGACATTTGAAAAACAATTGTGAATCTTTTGCACAAAATTCTCTTCCTGTTTTCTCTTAAATCCTTTGAAGAGGATTGTGTAGTTGAAACTAAATGCTATGACTTTTATTTATAGGTTAGAATTTTTTTTTTTTGGGTTTAATTACTGCCATTATTTTTTACGTTATGGTGATCAAAACAATGAGATTTCATGAGGAGGAAGACGTGGGTATTAAAAAAGAGTGAATAATTACGTTATTGAAACATCATTATCCAAACGTAAATGATGAGTATGTGGGTGCATTAAGGAAATAAATAATTTTCAATTTTTTCTTGCAAATTTAAAATGATTAAGAGATTTAAGAAGTGATTTTTAAAATTTTCCTTTTTACATAGTAAATAAATGAGAAAAGTTTAATAGCATTGATGATGAAAGTTATTTTAAATGACTATCTTTAATGTTGTGTATAATGTTGAGGTGAATTTTTAATTTTTTAAAATTAAAAAATGGGTAAAAAACCCACAAAAATAAATAAATAATATTGGAAGCCTCTAAGACATGCTACGTAGGATGGGCTAAGAGTCTCCTCTCTCTCTATATATAGGAATTACTTCTAATTTTTTTTTTATGGTGTTCGATCTTGAATTTTTATTTTCGCTTAAAAATTTCTCATAAATAATAATGTTAACTTGAACAAAAAATTCACTGAGAAGTACTTAGATTGTTCTTCGTGCATAAGTTTTAACTTTTGACATGCACATATAATTTCTTGATATAATTGATATATTTTTAATCAAACTTTTTACTTGGTAAATTAAGCTTTAAAAAAATGACATTTGATATTTATCTCCTTAAATCTTCTTAAATCTCCCCGGACAAATGATACGAGAAATTTAGAAGAACTCATATACGAAATGAAGGTAATTTGTATAAATACATCGATTTCTTACTAGTGCAAAGAAACTCTTTTTTGCTAACTTGAAAAACAACAAATCGTGTTTGTCCCGCATATCACTAGAATGATCGATATCTTTACAAAGAGCTTTATAAGTATTCGTCTCAATTCATATTTAGCCTATCGGATTTTCTCCCTCTTACATTCCATCTCCTTAAAAATCTTTCATTTTCCCCTCTTTTGTTTAATCTCTTTAAATCTCTCTAATTAAATTGATATCTATTTAGTTAGATTAGAGAGAGTCAGATACATACTAGCTAGTCATATGTACAAGTACGCTGCAAGTTATACTAAAGGGAAAAAATTGGAGTTCCTGCCTTACAAGTTACAATGATAGGTTCAGGGGCGGATCTACAGTGTGGGAACCCCACCTACTATCGTAGATCCGGTAAATATATTAAAAAATAAAATAAGTCAATAAAATATTATAGATGAGAACCCATAAACAAAAATAACATTGACTTGATGGCATGGAATGGCTCCTTGAAGTGTGCCTTGGCTTAATGGCATGAAGTGATTAATCGCATGACCATGGGATCGATATATCCTTACTAAGTGTTGTTGTCTTTTTTAATTATATTATTACATATTACTTTACTTTAACGGGAACCCACAAGTTTTGAAATCCGAGATGATAGGTCCTTTGTATGATGTGTCAAAACTTATTGTTCACTCATTCGACATTTACTATGCGGAATAAATCTTATATCTTTATAAGATGGTGTCATCCTTATGTTGGCTGATAATTTGAGATTGGTGTACTGAAAAAGAGACTTAGAAATAGAAACAAAGAAAAATATTCTATATCTCCAAAACTAGATAGTCCGAGCCTGTTATATGCTAAACATTTTTTTTTTGTCTGAAATTGATATCATATAAATATTATATATGCTTTAAAAAAGATTCACAAAGGAGCTCCATGAACACAACACGTTATATGTGCATTTGAGTCCATACACTAATGGAAGAAGACATAGTTGTACTATTACCAAACAAAAAGGCAGCTCGGTGTACTAAAGCTGCTATGTGTGGAGTCCAGGGAAGTGCCAAATCACAAAGATTTATTGTACGCAGCCGTACCTCACATTTCTGCAAGAGGTTGTTTCCACGGCTTGAATCCGTTTCCTCCTGGTCATATGGTAATAACTTTAACCAGTAAGTCTAACAATGTATCTGGTGTACCCACCCAAACACTCGCAGTTTGACTTCCTTCTTCCATATGTGCCACTTCATGGGCATCAATATTTATTTTTCTATTTTAGAAAGCTGTATCATATGACGTATAAAAGTGTATATACATACACCTTTATACCTTATTATTCATTGCATAGACATTATATATGTATAAGTAATGTGCCTGCTTTGTATAACCATGTATATATACATTATACAAATTGCGTGAGATTTGTCACGTAGGATGTGTGTGCCTATTTGTTCAACTTTATTACTATAATTTAAGTGCCTAATTGTGCACCCCCAAAGCCTGAGGGCATGGATGCCAGTTGAGGCTAAATTAAAAGGCATGTTTATGTATCAATAGATGAAGATTTCATCAAACAAACTTAAGTAGCACATTTTCAGTAGTAATAACTCAGAGATTCAGAGAATGAGCTAACCATTCATTTATGAGAAAATCCTCAATTTAAAGAACACTGATGTGATAATAGTCTTACCATATAGTATTGAAGTTTTTGTTGTCTGCTGATGCTTGCAATAAAGGAAACGAGTGACACATCTAATGCCTAGATGAAGTAGCAGCAAATGGAATGACACTAAAATATCAAAGAAATTGGAGTAAAAAATCATTACCTTGTTTGGTCCCGGAAGTATTTAGAGGACCCTGCAGACATTAGCATGCTTCCTCATTTTTATGTTAGCCAAAGCATGTTGCTTAAATACTCCTAGCGAAACAGCTAACGTACAAATTCAAGCCATAATATTCTGCCTGTTCATTTCAAAGTTGTTTCCAAATATGGGAATAGTTCTGTGGTCCTGAGTGTAATAATAATAACATGACGCAGGCAGAATAGTAAGCTGGTACAAGAAAAAGCAAATGAGAACTAAATACTTGGCATATGCAGTATTCTGTATCAAACAACTAATTGATAGTCTCCATCAAATATTGAAGTGTTTGTAGTCAGTTGATGCTTGCAATAGAGGAAACAACAAGTGACACATCTAATGCTTAGATGATTTAGCAGCAAATGGAATGGTAATGACACTGGGATATCAAAGAATCCAAATGTATTATTGATCAAAGTATATTCCAAATATGGAAATAGTTCTGTGGTCCTGAGTGTAATGATGATAACCCGAGGCGGGCAGAATAGCAAGTAGGTGCTTTACAAAAGCAAATGAGAACTAAATACTTGGTATATGCAGCTCACTTTTCTCCATCATTTTCTTCTCTACTACTGTATTTCCTTACTGATTTTGATATGCTAAACTTGAGCCCGAGGGTCCACCGGAAACAACCTCTCTACCTTCAAAAGATGGGTAAAGCTAGTTAGAGGCGGAGCCAGGATTTTTTCTTAGGGGGTTCAAAATCTGAAGAAAAACTCATCGAAGGGGGGTTCAACATCTAGAATATATAAATAAAAATCATTTTAATCATGTATTAATAATATAATTTTTCTTCGAAAGGGGGTTCGAACCCCCTTTAATAGGCTAGCTCCGCCTCTGAAGCTAGTAACACACCACCAACCCCGGATCCCACTTGTAGAAAAGACAGGTCAAACTTACAGGCTGACACCCAAGTTTTCACGTTCTGGTACATCAGCCTTCACAGGCTCTAAAACATAAAAAGCCGGAAATCTTGTCATCCCTATCCAATTAGTAAAATATTTGCAAGGAGGAGAAAAAAAAAAAATGAATAGCAAAACTCCAGATTTCGAAACATGTATGTGCAAGTGATGTTGAGAGAGAGGAATGCAATGTGGGGAAGAGAGCAATTCTCGAGTGCGGTGAACATGAGCCATTAAGGATCAATCATTATACGATTTTTCACAATCAGTTTTAAGGTAGAGGAAACATGTAATAAGCTCATTCATTGATAACTGCTAAGATTAATAACTGTAAAAAAACGCCACCCCTACTGAGATTGAGAGAAACCAAACTGCTTTTGGTCGCTAATGTAAAGAAACTGGATATTCAGTCTAGGCAGCTTTCTAATTTCAGCATCCAATATACATTGTTCACAGCTAACATGGAGTTCTCTATATATGGCCATGAATGACAAATAAAACTTTTGGAGACCAAAACAACGCCTATGCTGGGGTATTTTGGCAAAATTCACTGGTCCAATCATCCTTCATAGATCACCTCGAAATTTAATCATAGTAATTCATCCAATAACTATACCACAGTTATATTTTGCCTCGACAACAATAGCAGGAGCCTAAGTTGCTCAGACTCGATCGGGTGAGTATCTGGGGTCTGATTCGGGGGTATGTATCAAGGTGCGGATAATAAATTCAATATTATAAAGATATTCTAAATTTGAGAGATATTTTGCAGAAAACTTGCATATATATATATATGTGTTGTAGAATTCAAGCTTTCATTCTCCAAGAGGGATTACTATTCCATTCCCCTACGAATCCAACAATTTATAAAAGCATATTACACTGGAACAAATATAATTAAAATAATGAGTGTAACTCTTGAAATAAATAGTGTAACCAGGGATACAGCACACCTGAGAACCCGAAGCTCTACATACAGAGAGATACGAGGGAACAATGGAGTTCTAAATTTTTGAAGGGAGACCAAATTGTGAGTGGGGAATTCTGAATACACTGAGGGAGAAATAAAATAATATTTGAAACACAAACGGCAGTTATACAGTTTATCACCACTACAATCTCTGTAAACCGATGGTATTCAAAATTTTAGTGTGGTGTCTCAAAAACCGTTGTTTTATGTTCGCAGCTATTTCGGTTTCGGGAGAGGAAGAACGACTTGCACATGGTGTTTATTGATCTTCTATGACAGAGTTCCCAGGAGATTCTGTGGAGGTGCTTGGAGGCTGGAGGGGTGCCCGTGACGTACGTTAGGTCGATCGATTCAGGACGGAAAAAACTTACGCGCACTCTGTGTATATACCAAGCCAATACATGCATGCCATGTGTTTGAATTTAAAGTTCATGTTACTTAACCAGATTAATCAACATGTATTTTACTTGATTTAATTACATAACCATGATAAAAAATATTAGTTTGATGTATACACCGGGTGCGTGTAAGTTTTTACCATTCAGGACATGTATGATGGCACGAAGACTCGTGTAAGGATGGTAGGTGAAGATTCGGAGCACTTTTCAGTTTTGATAAGGTTGCACCAAAGATCGACTCTTAATGTTTTGACGCGACATATTCAAGGGGGTGCCTTGGTTTATGTTATTTGCTGATGATGTGGTATTGATTGACGAGACTCGGGGAGGAGTTAATGATAAGTTGGAGATTTGGAGACAGACCCTTGAGTCTAAAGGATTTCGTTTGAGTAGGACCAAAACGGAGTACTTGGAGTGTAAGTTTAGCGATGTGTCGCAGGAGGCTTACATGGTTGTGAAGCTGGACTCTCAGGCCATTCAGAAGAGAGAGAGTTTCAAGTATATGGGGTCTATGATTCAGGACAATGAGAAGATTGACGAGGATGTCACGTATCGTATTGGGGTAGGGTGGTTGAAATGGAGGCTCGTTTCGGGTGTTTTATGTGATAAGAAGGTGCCCCGAAGCTTAAAGGTAAGTTCTATAGAGTGGCAGTCCGACCGGCTATGTTGTATGGAGCAGAGTGTTGGCCAGTTCAGAACTCCCACATTTAAAAGTTAAAGGTGGAGGAGATGAAGATATTGTGTTGAATGTGTGGTCATACCAGGAAAGATAAGGTGAGTAATGAGATTATTCGGGAGAAGGTGGGAGTGGCTTCGGTGGATGACAAGATGCGTGAAGGGAGGTTACGTTGGTTCGGGCACGTGATGAGGAAGGGTTCTGACGCTCCAATGCGGAGGTGTGAGACATTGGCTATGAATGATTTTAGGCGGGGTAGAGGTAGGCTGAAGAAATATTGGAGGGAGGTGATTAGGCATGATATGAAGCAGTTACAGCTTACGGAGGACATAACCCTTGATAGGAAGGTATGGAGGATGCGGATTAGGGTAGAGGATTAGGGGGTGAGAGAGCGTCGGTCGCAGTAGGGGGCATTCCTTATTTGTGTCTGAAGTTTCTTGTTCGTGGGTTGTGTGTTGTCTATGATTTCGGATATATAGTTTTAGTAGTATCTTGTGGCACTAATATTATCTTGTGGCTAGCGGTAGTTTATTTTGCATGTATAAGTTTATATGCATTTATGTTTTGTTGATGTACTGTTATTGGTTCTAAGCCAGGGGTCTATCGGAAATAGCCTCTCTACTTCTCCTAAGGTAGTGGTATGATCTGCGTATACTCTACCCTCCCCAAACCCCACAGGGTGGTGGGAATACACTGGCTATGTTGTTGTTGTATTGTCAACGAAACTTGTCAGAAGAAAAAAGGAAACATGATAGACAAATTCCTCATCATTTTTTTAATAAGTGCCCCCTCCTCCAGTCCTCCCACCTGCCAAAAAATAGAGAAGGAAAAGAATTCTCTAATATGCTCAAGCAATTTCAACATGAATTGAGCTTTTTTTCACCAGACAGACATCAGACCCAAATTTACCGTTCTCCATCTGTAATACCTCACCATGCTTGTATACCTGACTATCTACTTCAAGTAAAAGTTAAGAAAGGAGGAAACTTTCTGCAACTCTAACCCCCCAAATTAGAGGCAAACTCTTTTTCTTTCAATTAGTAAGTTCAAGATTGAAATCGCATAGTACAAATACAGTCAAAACGAAAATTTATAAAATATAAGGCAAACCAAACAAGAAAAAAGGTGAGACAGAATCTAACTATACTGAATAAAATTGATCTCTTGCATGAGACAGAGTCTAATTATAGCGAATAAAATTGATCTCTTGCAGTTATGGAAACAGATTTTGTGATCATTTTGTATCATTGTGAAAGATCGGTCGTACAGCAGCCTTAAAATCTTCATAAAACCTTTGCTCTGAGAACATGGAGGCTCGTTTCCTTGCAGCAGCAGCCATCTCCAGCCGCTCATTCTCTGGCATCTTAATGACTTCAATGATGGCTTCAGCAAATTCCTCTACACTCTTGGCAAGAAACCCGGTCTGCTTTCCATCTTCTGGTAACACAATATCCATCCTTGGGCCAGCTGAATTATGCGCTGAATGAAACCAACAAACTTGAAGTTAAAAAATAAGTTCAGTGAATCTGTTAGAATATTATGCATTTTAGAGTCCCACAGGGAAAACGATTATTATGTACTATGTAGAATATAACTATAAATAGGACTCATTGTAATAATATAGATTCGCATTTTAATTAAAAAAAATTCTATACTTTCTCACATGGTTTCAGAGCGTGGTAAAATATAGTCGTGCAAGATAGCATCTTCTTCCAGGAGAGAAATTTCAGTCATTGTGAAATTTTCAGGGGAAATAACGGGCTGTCTGTGTTATTACCACTTTCACCAGTAATTTGAGAAATTAGTAAGACCAAAAGATTCAGAAAGCTCCGGCAATCAAACCCCAAAAAACCTTTCAGGTAGAACCCTATTTATGCGTCCTCACGGGCCTCTCGGATCTCTCCAGGTGCCGGCAGCGCATCTGACACACATGTCAGCGCGTGAGGCATGTTCATGTAACTTTTTGAGCTGTTTTTCTTCTTTTTTTGGGGGGTGGGGCCACCCAGTCATTCCGAGCAAATCTATCCACTATTTTACAAATTCCGGTAGCCGGAATCCTAATCCGGCCAAACAAGTTCATCTTTTCCAACAAGTCTATGTCTCCCGAAGGTGTTTCTCATCGTTTCAGGCCATAGACTAACCCGTGCAATCGACATACAGACCATAGGTCTTTCGTGGTTATTCTCGGGCTCAAAAGGGGTACCATTGCTACTCACCTAATTTTCGACGCTATCTTACATCAGTCATGTCACATTTTTGAGTCTCGGCCTTACTTTTGCATCTTCTTTTGGAGGACCCGACATGCACCCCTTTAAGCTAATCACTTTGTATTTTATCAAAATTCTGCAACAAATCGGTGTATTTATTTAGTGGTTTATGTTGACGATGTCGTTGTCACCGACAATGATCAAGATGACATCACTAATTTAAAGGAATGTTTCTCTCAGCACTTCCAAACTAAATACTTTGGTAGATTGAAATATTTTCTAGAAGTTGAAGTTGCTCAATTCAAATTAAGCATTGTTATTTCATAACAAAAATTATGCCTTAGACATTCTTAAGGGGACTGAAATGATGGGGATGTGGTGCTATGAATCCGAATGCTAAACTCCTGCAAGGATAAAAGAGCCCCCCAATGTTGATCCTCCCATGTTCATAATGTTAATTTTTGACTTGAATCATGATAAGAAATGATAAAGGAGTGTTTTGGGAAAGTTTCGGATTTTCGAAAGGGGTTCGGAGTCATTTTGGGGCCCCAAGGCAGTGAGGGTCCGCGAGAAGAGCGTGGCACGCTGGCTACCCTCCACGATAGCGGCATGCCACACTGCTATGTAATTTTCGTACAGTTTTATTTTCTTTCACTTAGGGGTGAGGGTTTTTTGGTCCTTTACCCCTTAAACGACTTAAAAACACATAAATGACTCCTTTGCCTTCAATTATCAAGATCAAACCTTACTCTTCTCCTTTTTAACTCCCAAGTCACGAAAATTCAAGGATTTTACAAGAATTTCATCATTCGGGCTCTAAACTCCAATTACTCTTCGATTTCTTCTATATTTTAGGCATGTTACACATTCCTTAACTCGTATTTTACGTTGTGGCAGAAATTTATTCAATATTCATGTGTTTTGAATTGATGGGTTTGGAATTGGGTTGAGGATTTTTGGTTGTTAACACTTGAATTACTTTTCCCTTGTGTTTAATGGATTTTTCATGCTAACTGATGGCTTTGGAACTGAATTGGTGCATTGTTATGATGGTTGAAATGGATGACATGGGTTTCTTCGAATTGATGAAATTTTGGCTAGACAATGACATTAACTTCAACCCGTTTTATAATCTTATTTTGAATATGGATTTTTACACAATTTAACTCATCTTTTGGAAACATTGCATTGCATTAAAGGATAAATGGTTAAAAAGGATTTTGGATGCCCTTGGTGGCTATGGTTTGATTTTTTTTTTTAAATCGGTAAATGGAGTCAATTTGGTTAGATGGATTGGTTGGGCATAAATGGAATAGCTTGCAAGCATATTGGCATGACAATACCAAGTTGGGAAATGCCTTAATAAAAGGATTTCATGGTTAATAGTTGGTTTATGTGCAAACTGTTATAATTTGGGCTTAAAGGGAGTTGTGTAGTTCACCGAGAAGGTGTAGTCCCAGGGGAACCAATACTGGAAACCACGTTTGCCGACGTTGGGGTCTAAGACCACTGTGACAGATTTGCACAATATATCTTGGAAAGGCTAATTGACTATTGGTGGTTTTAGCCTATTCTCCGGTAACGACTATTGGTGGTTTTAGCCTATTCTCCTTAAACGACTTAAAAACACATAAATGACTCCTTTGCCTTCAATTATCAAGATCAAACCTTACTCTTCTCCTTTTTAACTCCCAAGTCACGAAAATTCAAGGATTTTACAAGAATTTCATCATTCGGGCTCTAAACTCCAATTACTCTTCGATTTCTTCTATATTTTAGGCATGTTACTCATTCCTTAACTCGTATTTTACGTTGCGGCATAAATTTATTCAATATTCATGTGTTTTGAATTGATGGGTTTGGAATTGGGTTGAGGATTTTTGGTTGTTAACACTTGAATTACTTTTCCCTTGTGTTTAATGGATTTTTCATGCTAACTGATGGCTTTGGAACTGAATTGGTGCATTGTTATGATGGTTGAAATGGATGGGTTTGTTATTGGGTTGAGGATTTTTGGTTGTTAACACTTGAATTACTTTTCCCTTGTGTTTAATGGATTTTTCATGCTAACTGATGGCTTTGGAACTGAATTGGTGCATTGTTATGATGGTTGAAATGGATGACATGGGTTTCTTCGAATTGATGAAATTTTGGCTTGACAATGGCATTAACTTCAACCCGCTTTATAATCTTATTTTGAATATGGATTTTTACACAATTTAACTCATCTTTTGGAAACATTGCATTGCATTAAAGAATAAATGGTTAAAAAGGATTTTGGATGCCCTTGGTGGCTATGGTTTGATTTTTTTTTTAAATCGATAAATGGAGTCAATTTGGTTAGATGGATTGGTTGGGCAAAAATGGAATAGCTTGCAAGCATATTGGCATGACATACCAAGTTGGGAAATGCCTTAATAAAAGGATTTCATGGTTAATAGTTAGTTTATGTGCAAACTGTTATAATTTGGGCTTAAAGGGAGTTGTGTAGTTCACCGAGAAGGTGTAGTCCCAGGGGAACCAATACTGGAAACCACGTTTGCCGACGTTGGGGTCTAAGACCACTGTGACAGATTTGCACAATATATCTTGGAAAGGCTAATTGACTATACATGCGGCTACAATGGACTGGGGCCCTTCCGGCAAGGGAAGCCGGACTCATATAGCCCGTGGGTGCCTTTAAGTAGGTACGAACTACACAGTTCAGGACTAAATCTTCAAACGATCATGTTCATGTCCGTTGTCCCATTACCGACATCCATATATATGTATGAGTGTTGTGCATATGGTTTAAGATTGGATTTTTGGTAAATGCATTATTTTATCCCTCCCCTTGGGTTGCATGCCAATGCTCGCCCCACTGACCATCCCCGAACATTACATCGTTTCATGATGTAGGTTCCGAGGGCTTTTCTTGTGACCCTATGCAGCGTTGCGTGGCTCATTACTCTCGTGGATCAGTTGTGAAGTGGTGAGCCATCCATCTTTCGGAAGGCCTAGTATCTCTTAGTTTATTTATCATTTCACTTCCTTTGGATTTCCTTTTGTCATAGTGGGAGGCATGTCCCGACTTAGTTGATGTTCTAAGATTAGAGGCTTTTGTAGACCGTATTGAGATGTCATTGATGTTTGGTTTTGACTTCTTATCTTTCTTTGAGGATATATACATCTTTTATTGTCTTGGTTGGCTTCCGCTGTTTACTTATATTGTGCTCTTGAGGTAAGGCTAAGAGGGTTATCCCCGGCCCACGGTGGGCTTGGAATGCCCGTTACGACCAGGCCCGGGTTCGGGTCGTGACACCAATGATCCTGAAAGATATATGAATCATCTCAAAGTAACTACACCTTGACATTTCTTTGCCCAAGTTAGTTTATAGATTCTCACTGTGATAGTCATTGGGATGCAGTTGCCTACATTCTGTGATATATAAAAAGTCAGCTCTAGGCAAAGGACTACTCTTCGAGGATCGATATCATCATCAGATCGTTGGATATACAAATACTAATTATCCAGGGTCAACTATTGATAGATGTTCTACATCAGGATGTAGCAACTAGTGAGCTAAATTGGATTAAATAGTTACTTAGAGAACTGAAATTTGGAGAAATCCATCGGATGGAACTTGTGTATGATAATGAAGCGGCCCTTCATATTGTGTCAAATTTGGTATTTCATGAGAGGAATAAGTAAATTGCGATTATCACTTTATCAAAGAAAGATGCTCTCAGGAGATGTTATAAAATTTGGTGAAGTCCAATGATTGGCTCGCAGATATTTTCACCAAGTCCCTCAAAAGTCCTTGTATTGGTTGCATTTGTAGTATCAAACTAGGTATATATGACTTATATGCACTAGCTTGAGGGTGTGTGTTAGACTATCATGTGTATAGTGTCCCCGATGGAAAGGGATTATTATGTACTATGTAGAATTTTTTGGGGTAATAAATGTGAAATAATACCATAGACAAGCAAAAGTAATACAACTAATGAACGCCTAGAACCACAACCACCTTCCAGGAAGAGTATTATGGTGGCCTAGGCTTCAGAATGGAAAACAACTAATTAAACAACCTTTGATGTAAACTATGACATCTACAAACCATTTTACAGTGATATTTCTAAATTGTTTCTGGTTCCTAGCTTGCCATATATATAAACTATGGCTCCCCATATGGCAGTGATCAGCTCCTTTTGTTGTTGCCTCCATGGCCTCCTCTTGATCCACTTGATAGTCTGCCTTACTCCAGTCTGTTGCACATGTATTCCAGACCAAGTTGCCAATGTGTCCCTTACTACTGCTGTACAAGGGCATTCAGCAAGCATATGCTTCTGAGTTTCTATTAGTCTGGTATCACACAAGCAACATGTTTCATCCACAGGAACCTGTAGAACACTAACCATGTTGTTATCAAGCAGTTCTGACAACAACTTTCTATTGTTGTGTTCATCGGCCAATTCCGAGATTCCCCGAATTTTTTGGACAAGTGAAATAGTATTTTTAGGCAAATACAGTCAGTTTTTTCAGATTCTTTCATTCTTGCAGTATGTATCTTGCATCACTTATTTTAGAAGGTTATATGAACTTAGTTTACAACAAACTGGGAACCAATATGTTGAATAATCAAATGAATTCTCAATCGGATTATAATGAGTTCCTTAAGCACAAAGCAAGTGCGCAGACATCCTCCGAGATAGCTTTGATAGTTATACAGGTAATAGCCAATATTGTCCAAGGCACGCTTATGACCTGAAGAGAGGCTCAAAACATGTTGAGTGTTTCGCCTCGTTTAATGGCGCTTCAGTGTTGTCATCAAGGTTCTAAGACATTCTTTCCCTTGCCAATGAGCCTCTTTTGAAGAGGCGACACTAAACAATTGATATTTCACTATATTGTAATTTTCTTTGTTCATATATTTGACATTCATGCTTATAATTGTTAGTCTTGGACTAAACATTTGTACTTGTATTTTTCCCCCTTTGCACCTTCTTTTTTTAAAGACCACATTTGTTTGGTGATTTGCGCTTAAAGCCCCAATGGACCTCAGAGCTTTTCCGCACTTTTTGCTTTTGATAGCATTGGTAATAACTTCAACTGCGTCTCCCAATCTTATTCTCCTCGTAGCTGGGCTATTAATTCAGGAGCTTTTGATCACATTTCTGGTAGTAAATTTGTTTCCACTACTATTTCTTACTCTCAATCTCTTCCAACAATCACAATGGCCAATAGGTTGGTCGAATAGGTCAGGCTAGTTCACTTCCTTACCTTTGAATTCAGTTCTTTACATTCCTATTAGTCCTTTTAATCTCATATTCATTAGTCACTTAGGGGGTGTTTGGATTGACTTTTAATAAGGAGCTTATAAGCCAATAGTCAAAAGTCATAAGTTGGTATTACCCTACTTTTGGCTTTTGGCTTATTTTGATACTTTTTAGCTTAAAAATAAGTGGTTGAAAGCACTTTTTTACTTTGCCAAACTGAAAAAGTGCTTAAAAGCTAAAAGCACCTAAAAATAAGCCAATCCAAACACCCACTTAGCCAAACCACTTAACTACTTTGTTCTATTTTTTGATGACTTTTTATACAGGAACGCAGTCCCGGGATGGATCATTGCTGCCAAACGTGAATCACATGGACTTCATTACCTTATCCTTCCTAAATCACTCACATCTTGTCCTATTTCAAACGCTAGTCCTGTTAGGGGTCGTTTGGTGTGAGGTACTAATACAAATAGTCCCGGGATAAAAATTTTGGTGCTTCGTTTGGTTGCCTAATTCGGGATAACTTATCCCGGTACTAATAAATAGTTTCGGGATAAGTTATCCCATACATTTGATGGTATAACAATCCCACCTTAATTTATCCTTGGGATAAATTCGTGAAAAGACATAATTACCCTCCAAATTCTTGATTATCAACAACAACAACAACAAACCCAGTGTATTCCCACCTGGTGGGGTCTGGGGGGGGTAAGATGTACGCAGTCCATACCTCTACCTCTAAAGAAGTAGAAAGGCTGTTTCCGATAGACCCCCGGCTCAAGACACAAGATACCACACAAATACATAGTAAAGCACAGAACAAGATTACAAGATTACATAACATAAATACGGCACCCATAAGTAAAAGAAAACAGAGGAAAGCACCCAGATTCGTACTAAAACAAGGAACACGGAATCATAACAAGGATACTACCCCCACCAAGTAATTCCCTACACTAGCGACCCAAACTGGCCCTAGTCCTCTGCCCTAATTCGCGTCCTCCAGACCTTCCTATCTAGGGTCTTGATTATCACTTTTCATAAATATATATATATATATATATATATATATATATATATTACTACTATATATAAGAGAGAACGTGAGTTTTTGGTAGTCCTCACATCAATTTTTTTTTGTCAATTTTATCCCTAATTTAAATTTTAATTACTCTACAAATTTTTATCCATTTGCTAAATTTGAACAATTATATGAGCTTATTAAATGCTACAAAAATGATGAGTCATGGAAAAATGATTGTAGCACCATAAAAACTACACCTATTTATACAATCAAATTCAAAATTGATCCAAGGGTTTATTGTCTTTCTATTTTGTAGATATGTTTATTAATCTTATTTCAAATTTTCATTTTTCCTAACAAATTTATCATGGACAAGTAATTAAAGTATCTTGACATTCCCTTTCTAGCTTAATACATGCTTTATTATTAAATAAATAAATAAATTATTTTTTATATTTAGCTAAAAATATTTGAAAATTTAATTGTAAAAAAAATATAATTTGACTCTCCAATTAATGATACTAAAAAATGACAAATGAGAGTAATTCTTTTTCACATTTTTTGGTGATGAATTTTTTTAACAAAAAATGAGATTATCAATATTTTATAGAATTTACGGAAAAATAAGTAATTTAACATAAAATATTAAAACTTCATGTACGTTTAAGAAATATTAACATAAATTTCTTAACATGTATTTTTAGAAAAAAGAAACTAATAAGTTTAAAAAAAAATAGTAGCTTTTTAATTTCTTTTGTATGGTTTAATATTAAGAAAAATAATTAAGCTATAAGGTGGAGGGTATTTTTGTTAACAAACTATCTATTTTTAAAATGAATGCAATGCATATTATTTTTAGTACCACAAACCAAACAACCACTAAAAAAGTAATACCAGGATAACTAATCTCAGTACAACTAATCCCATTATAACTAATCCCAGCATAACTTGTTTCCCAACCAAACGACCCCTTACTGGTTTACCCAATCTATTAAAAAGTTAGGACATCCAAGTTTATCAAAACTTCAAAAAAGGCACTTGGCTTGTCTCACTTGTCCACTCTAGACAGTGAGTCGTGTTAACTCGGTAAGCATTTTCACTCCTATTTCCCTCGATGTCCTGATAATCGGAAGAGTTGTTCACTTTAGTCATTCAAATTTTTGGCCTCTGGCTGGATCAGTTCAACCTTGGGGATTCTGCTACTTTGTCTGTTTCACTAATGATTATTCCAGGTGCACTAGGATATTCTTGATGAAAAATCGACCCAAGTTGTTTCTATAATTAGCTTTGGGGTTTCTATCCGGACATTTCGTAGTGATAATGCCCCAAAGTATTTATCTTCTCTTTCAGCAATTCATAAACTCTCATGAGATCATTCATCAAAAATATTGTCCCAGTAGCCTGTTTGGGATTACTTTTTTTTTTTAAAGAAGGATGTTTGGTAAACTTGCAAAAGTGCTTTTAAAAAGAAACAGAAGCAAAAAAATTCTGCTTTTAAAAAAAAAAGCAGAAAATTATTTTTTTGATGACAAAAATATCTTTATCACTTACACACACACATATATACATACATACATATACATACATACATACATATATATATATATATACACTCACACACACACATTATAATTAATTAGCATATCTTATAAGTTTGATTTTAAAATTTTATACTTCAGATTTACATCAAATTCTTTATTTCATTCTATGATTTATATATTATTATTTTATTTTTCACTCATTTTTTAAAATAAAATTGAAAATATCATTAATGATGATGATCAAAGAATATATCTCTTTATTTTTTATTATTAATGCTAATAAATGACAGACGAATCACATTGCAAGATCAAATGATATTTTGGCAGCACTTGTAAATTTTTTCTCGAATATTTAATTTTAGATAAATAATTCATGAAAAGTGACATATTTGTTATCATGTGGTGAATTTTTTCATATGTAATGATTTAATTTATGGAATAATTTTTAAATTCATTTTTGTTTGATGTTTTTAAGTAATATTAAAATTATTTAAGTAATACATCATCATTTAATATTTCTAATGTATCTATGTATATAAATATTGATTGAAAATTTTATAGTAAGTACTTTTTAATTAAATAAAAATAAAATTTTAATTAAAAATATTAGAATAGATATTTAAAATAAATTTTCTCTATAAAATGATTTTAGTAGTAAAAATCTATTGATACATGTCCTTTTTGGTAATTTGCCTCTCAAAAGCACTTCTTGGAAAAGAGTATCCAAACACAATCTGTTTATCAAAAAGCACTTTTCAAATGTATTTACAAATGTATTTACCAAACACAAATTGTTTTTTTCCAAAAGCACTTTTATGAAAAGTTATTTTACAAAAGTGTTTCTCAAATAAGCAGTTTTCTAACGGCAATCTCAAACGGGCTCTACATCTCAACAAATGGGGTAGCTAAAAGGAAGAATAAACATCTCATTGAACAATCTCAAACGGGCTCTACATCTCAACAAATGGGGTAGCTAAAAGGAAGAATAAACATCTCATTGAGACTGCTAGTACCGTATTCAAGAAGATGTAGTTCCCACATCCTGTTGTCTTATAAATCATACGCCACCTTCGTCTACCCATAATCAAATTCCATACTCCATTTTGTTTCCTCACACCTTTGTTCTCTTTCCGACCTCGTATCCTTGGGAGCAGAATGATTTGGGGATAACTCATCAGTTAGGGATGCGGAAACATATTAACTGGAGCTCAAAGAACAGATCCTTTCACCGTTTTCCAGAATAAAGAAATAGAGGGCTCATGGCAGGCATAAACACGGCAGGGATATTGTCTTCAGAAGGAGTGATTGAGAATTGGAAAGGGAATTACAGCTTCTCAAGTTACTGGAGAGCTTTCAGGGTCTCATCTCAGAAGCAGACAGGCTAAAATGGACAGCACGGAGCAATAAGACCTATCACTGAACCAATCCGGAGAACAATTGCACCACATAAGATGGTTCATTCTCTTGGTAGTGGCTTGTAAAACCTATTTGATAAGGACAATCTTCTGAGGAAGGATCACATATCTGCAACAGAAGATGCTGAGGGTAACAACCATATCTTTTTGTGTTGCCCCTGCATCCCAGTTGTGGCATTTTGTCTAAACCTTTTGGGTCTCAGATTGGTGATTGCCAAGAACCCCCAAGGAACTTAAACAGGAAAGGCCTGAGCGAAACCAAAAGAAGAAAATGGAAGACCATCCCAGCACGCATCTGGTGGACATTATAGAAGGAAGGAAATCCCCAAGTGTTTTTGGGGACAAGGCTGATTCCAGTTGAAGATTAAATACAATTGTATGCTTTTGCTAACTCTCTGGTGTAGAATGGAGTATGCTCTATTAGACTATCAGTTTCTTAAACAGGAAAGGTCTGAGCGAAACCAAAGAAGAAAATGGAACACCATCCCAGCATGCATCTGGTGGACATCATAGAAGGAAGGAAATCCCCAAGTGTTTTTGGGGACAAGGCTGACTCCAGTTGAAGATTAAATGCAATTGTATGTTTTTGCTAACTCTCTGGTGTAGAATGGAGTATGTTCTATTAGACTATCAGTTTCTTAAAATATATATTGTACCACTGATTTAAAAAGAAAAAAAAAAAAACAGAAAGATACCATCCATCCTGCTTGGATCTACTAGAGCAGCTACTTGCCCTGTGTTGACAGGGTTCAGAGTTGGCATGGTCAATTTGCAAAACTAACGAAATCTAAATGACATTCAACCAGATATGTAGTTGAACCTCCAAACCTTTTTTCTTCTTTTTTGTTGGAAACTTAGAACTATTAAACCAAGGAGGTTTAATAAGTACGAGTAAGCAAATTGACCTTCATAATCAGTTCCACTAGTCACTTTTCTCATTGGTACGCAACCATACATTTTTCTCACGACTGTCAATCATGATAATATATCCACAAGGAATGACCACAGAAATTCAAGAAAAAAAGACAAAGCTGGACTTCCTTATCAGGGAAAAAAAGCCTTTAGTTTGTGAATCATCTCATTTAGATAATAATAAAACTTATACAATCACGCAGTTAAACAATATCCAGCAGGAAGCATATAAATAGGACTTATTGTAGTATAAACAAGCTTTTGCAATCAAATCCCTAAATGCGGCTCTTCTGCTAGTACAACAATAAATAGGACTTATTGTGATAATATAGAAGCGCAGTACAAACAAGCTTTTGCAATCAAATCCCTAACTGCTGCTCCTCTACTAGTACAACTATAAATAGGACTTATTGTAATAATGTAGATGCGCATCTGAATAATATTTTCCTGTGTTTTCTCACAGAATCAAATACAAAGAAAAAGAGAAACAACACAATACGACTAACCAATTGGTATAGCACCAGAAGCCATGTATTCCACTACACTTATACCGAAGTGCTCATCTGTCATGGAATGGATTCCAGCTACAGCACCACCTAGAAGTCTGATCAAATCACTGCATTAACAATAGATTAAAAATGAGAATCAAGCTTTTATCCAACATGTATTGAAGTGATGGAAATGGATAAGCTTCCTAAACATTTCACAATCTCTTTCTAACACACAGAGAGCTAATAGCACTAATATCCCATCAAGTCTAGTTAGCTTTTTACACCCATGCATAATATTACTTCTCTCTGTGTATTACAATGACCTAAACATCCAGCCAATCTATTAAAGTGTTTACTTGCCTTGAAAAATAGCTTCAAGCAATGAAAGAAAAGGTCTGGTCCAGACATTTCAGCAAAAATCATGCTTTGGAGTTCAAGAATTTCAGACTACCAAAATGGGGCCGTACTAACCTGTACAAGACATTCTTGTGGAACTCGACATGATCATCCACATCCAACTTAATAGCTAGGTCCTTCAAATTTTGCAACCTTTTCTCATCCGCTTCATTCCTACAACTACCCACTAGTTGGATTTTCGGCCTTGGCAGATCTTGGTCTAACTTTTTTATGGCAACTGCAAACGCCTCAAGTTGGAGTGGGTGTGCCTGACTCACAGAAAAAAAGAGGTTTTACAGGACATCAACATTGCAATATATCTTCAAACACCTGCACAAGTATGGTACCTTGATTTCCACAAGGACCACATAAGAATCCCACCTTCTCTGGTCGGAACTGAGCGACAGATACTATCTTCGGAGGCTTCATTGACTTTTCCAGCGGAAGCATCTATCAAGAGCAATGTCATGTTTGTAGCTTATATTAGCCATGCAACATTGCAGCTGCTTAAATCCAAGCCAGACTGAATACACTAACACAAAAATTGGTAAGACCTTTAAAGAAGAAGACCAGAATTTCATTTCCTTAAATTTTCACCAAAGCAAGAGCCACGAAAGTTCAATAAGATTGAAAGTAGAAATTCGTCTGAAAATTACACTCATCCTACTCCCATCATATACTGAATAAATTCCAAAACGCAGGACAGTACTTACTGTTATAAAAAAAATTGAAAGGGCTAACAGTAAAAATATTGGCCTCAATGTTTTTTTATTTTTTGAGAATATATTGGCCTCAATGTTAAATTAAACAAAACTTCAGAAAGGCGAAAGCATCAATAAGTTTAGGCATCAGGAGGAGGAAGAAGAAGGGTTGTATTAACACCGAACAAGTAAGAAATAAATACAAACCTGAAGTCCAGAAGTATCACAGGGAGGATACACGCGCCTAATTCGAGCTGGTATTCCCCACAGCTTCTCAATATGAGATTGAGTCCATGAAGAATTAACCATCGCAAGGTGTGCATAAGAACCAACAATGCCGTACAGACAGCTAAACAATGCATAATAGATGACCTTGAACCGGGATAGTATCGCACTGCCAGAAAAGCAACTTCATGAGCTTCATGCACGGATACAATACAAACGGATGAAAAGCAAAGAATTTACAATCTGGACAAATTCAATCCCTTGAATTTATAATTCCACAAGACCCACTAATGTATATGTATACATTCATGGAGAAGAGGATTAACGTCTTGCCATAGTAGATTGAGTCTATTGAAAACAATCTCTCTATACCAAGGCTCTATTGAAAACAATCTCTCTATACCATAAAAGGATATGCATACATGTTACAAAGTCTAAGCGACAAAATTGTTAATACTGGAAAGGAAAGATGAAAAGATACAAGCAGGTGAACAATTTCCCATGGGTGCGCTAGGCCCCACTTAGTTGACAGACAACAAAAAAGGCCCCAATGGTCTTTTACTTTTTGTTTCAATGACACGTTTTTATTATCTTCAACAAGGTAGATAAGCCTTTAGGTGATTTGTTCTACATAATAGCACCAAAACTTCCACCCAAATGATATCTTACCATGAAACCCTATAGATGGCATATGCTGATATAAAGTAGTTGAACTCACCTCCTGGCAATCAAGGAATCATTGTTGTACATTGAACTGCGCCCACGAACACGAGACAGCATGTCTAAACTGATAGTTGGATAATGAGTATAGCAAAAAACTTTGCATCCAAATGTACGGGCAACTGGATAAGTAAAAGCATATCCACTGGTATCAAAGTAATATATAGGTGTATATTTGCCCAAAGCTTCCCACGCAAGGTAAATCGATCCAAAGCTTTGACCAATCATTGTGAAACGAGGGTAAGTGGTTTCTTCGACCCACTTTCTCTTATGCAGATGGACCACCTGATGTACACCAGAGGATATCATTAATTATGAGCAAAAATGACATTGAATGCCAATATCTTGAGGTTAGGAATGAAGAATTTCGAATTACAACATTATGCAGCAATTATTTGTTCAGGGTATTATACGTGATTGTGATTACCACTATCAAACATACACCAGTGATGAAGCATCAACAAGAGGAACACAAAATGCAGCAATACAGGTGAAAGGAGAAGAAGGAATATAAAATACAGATATCTAAAAGTACAAACTAACATAAATAAATATTAAGTACAAATCAAAGGATTTCAATGTGTCTAGATTATCAAACAGCGAGGATGCGCAAAGGCTACATGATAACGTTGAAATACTTGCTAATAGAAGCTAGGAGTTCCCCTGATAACTACAAACACTTGATACTCTAGTTGGAAAGAAACGATGGGGTTTGAGACATGGGTAAGGGAAGGGGAATAAGATGAAAAAACAAGGGCAAAAGTGAAATAGGAAGTTTTTTGTTTAGCTAAACAACAACATACCCTAGTGTAATCCCGCAAGTGGGGTCTCGGGATGGTAGGATGCACACAGACCTTACTCTACTTTTGTGGTATAGAGAGATTGTTTTCAATAGAGCCTTGGCTCAGAAGGAAAGTATCCGAAGCAGGATTGCAAGAAAAATATGACGATGAAATAGCATGGCACAAAGGAAATGCATCAATAAATAGTAATACATATCAAGACTAAGAGACTATATGACTTCTAAATAATACTACTAATAAGGAGAAGAGGAGCCTAGCCCCTTACCTCTCACGCATAAAGTGCGAAAACACTCGGCTATCTACTAACCGTCTACCCTATCAATGACCTCCAAATATTTATTATCTTGGGCCATGTCTTCGGCCACCTACTATATACTATATATGACAAGTTCATTATTTAAAATTTAGCAGCTAATTATCTTTGTCACATAAGATTTGATTCATAAACCGACGAGTAAGTCCTTTGAGATCAAATCAACACAATTTTATCTGTGTAATCGCAATGAATTAAAACATCGAAAGACTCAACTCCATATCACTTTTCTTCAACTTGAACTCAATTATCTTTTTGGCAATGCATAGCCTACACAACTTTGGAACTAAATATCGTTTCTACTACATATTATGACATTGAGGGAAAACACACCAAAAGTAAAGGAGTACCTGAGGAGGATGGATTAATTTGACACCAAATCGATCAAGGGCACGTGCAGTAAGGGTATCAGGGGAAGCATCGAAATCACCAGTATATATAACACAATCCAGATTTGGGTCTTCATCTTGTATAGCCTTTACGGCGCACCATAACACTCGTTCCCCACCACCTCCATCGTTGGTGTATGGGTGGAAGATCCCAATAGCCTTCTTTCTGCTTCTCCGACCATTGATTACAGTTAACACTAATCTAATTGCTGCTTGAGCAATTGACGCCGTTATGGCAATAACCGCACTAATTAAAACCCAATTAGAAAACCCCATTTTTTGATAATGGAGGAAACTTTAGTTCTTGTTAATTGGAAAAAGCCGTTCAACTTTCTGAGAAAGAATAAAAAAGAAAAAAAAAAAAGTCACTGCTGTTTTTTTGTTCAAGGCCCAGTGACCAATTTCTGGGGCTAATTGGGAGTTTTGTTAAAATAGTTTTACCTATTAATTAATATTTTTTAGATAAAATTATTTTTGATCAATGAGCTAAATTACATAAATATCCTCATGTTGAATAATAATTTCATATTTATATCTTTTAATTTTTAATTTTTTCTCTTTTTAATTTTACTTTAATTTTTATTTTTTACTCTTTTTATTTTAAATTTTCTTAACCCTAACTTTTTTCCTCTCAACTTTTTTTTTTCTTTTTTCTTTTATATTATTTTTATTTTTTATTTTACTTTCCTTTTTTTTTTTTGTTCTTTTTAATTTTCTCAACCCTTACTTTTTTCCTTATCACATTTCAACGTCTACTTTTATAAAAAGAAAAAACTTTTTTTTTCTTTTTAAATTTTTCTCGACCTTTAATCTTTCTTTTTTTTATCAACCTTTATTTTTTCCTATTCTCTCTCAACTTCTATATTTTCATTGATTTTTGTTTTTTTAATATTTTTCTTCATTTTCTTCTTTTTCCGTAATTTTTATTATTTTTTTTATTTTTTTTTATTTCTTCCATTCAAGTTACTGTAGACACGTAATTTTTTACCCTCCCGAATTTAATATATATATATTTTGGGTATTAAATATTTATATTTGGTCCGATATTATTTTAACTCTTATTTTATTTTTAATAATTTTAGTTGAAAACAAATAAATAAAGTTACATTTTTGAGATATTTTTATTTTTATTTTTATTTTTTTTATATAAAAAATAAATTCAAAAATATTTTTTCCTTTTAATTTTAATAAATAGGCAAGTAATTTTAATATTTTTGACTATATTTTATTTTAGGATAATTATAAAATTTTCTTGCATTTTCTATTTATATAAAAAAAAAAAATTATTATTATTTTATCTTGTCTTTTCTTAAAAAAGAAAAAGAAAAAAAAAACTTATCCTAAAACCTACCCCAACCACCCCCTAATTTCCCTCAACTCCCTCAAATTCCCACCCTATACCCCTATATATTACACACCCACACACACGTGAAGGAAAAAAATAAAAATTTGTGGGAGAGTAACAGAGAACAACATTTGAAAGGAAAAGGGCAAAAAAGAAAAAAAAAAAAAGGGGTAGAGATTAAAAAAGATCAAAAAATTGAGAAGAGAAACATTGAGCAGAAAGGGAAGAAGCAGAGGAGACGAAGAAAAGAAGAGTTGCGAATCGAGTTTCGGGTCTTCATTTGAGTTTTCGGTGGCGACGTTCTTACTTTCATACTCAGTTTAATTTGTTGTACAGATTCTTATTCGATCTCTACATTATTTTATAAGTTTTTATTATAATTCGAAGTATGAATAATATCTTTTAAATGGCTTTATGTATCATGTAGTACGAAAATTTAATTATTTATGTGAGATCTCATCTTTAACATTGTCCATTCTTATATTTCAATGCTACTTCCCATTTACATTTAGGTGGTATCTATATAACTTCGTGATATTTATTTTCATTTAAATGAGTTGATGCATGTTGTATGGTCTTGTGTTATTACAGACATGCTATATTATTAATTTGCTTCATTTTTAATTTCTTTCAGTTCATTTTTTTTTCTCTTAAAAAACAAAAACAAATGCAGTAGTCTTCATTTAATAAATTGAGACCATATAGATGTAATTTTAATTTAGTGCTAAGAAGGTAAAAAAAATATTATTATTATTATTATTATGTTTTGTTTTGTTTTGTATGTTTAAATCAATTTTTTGCATGCCATGATATCTTCATTATGTAATATTTTGAAAAGATCAAAGGTAATTTTTATTTTTATTTTTCTTTTCGTTAAATTCCTATCAATAGATATGTCATATTCGTTTCTCCATCACATAAATATATAATTATAGATAAATATGTTATATCACTATTAGAATTTTATTCAAGTCGTAATGGTAATAATCCAAGCACTTGGAATGCATGTGTAATAATATTAATAAATTATAATACTAAAAATCATTCGTTAAAAATGCATATCAATGTTTTTCCGCTATTGTCATTATGAGTAATCTATGGAAGTTAATTAGCATTTGCAGCATAAGAAACTGATGCATATTCTTGGGGGTCTAAGGTCAAAGTGTGTGTAATTTTATTGTTTCCATTTAATATATAGATGTGGCACCATTTGTGGGGTTGAATTCTTAAAAATGAAAAGAATAAAAATGGATAAGAAAAATTGTATTGAGTTTATAAGAGACAAATCAATGCCTTTAATGCTAGACAAATTTTAGGTAGGTTTAAATAGTCGTCTCAATTAAGAATGTGGCGTACGCATCTTTCTGAGACATTTTAAAAATTCAAGGATGCAAAAATGCACCTTGATAAATATCTTTTTAAATTAATTTTAGTTAATTTATTTAACATAAGAGGTGTAGACAGACATTTTCGATATAATTAAAAATGAGCGATTTTAGGCCTTAACATAATTTATTAAAATAATTTAAGTTAGGATAAGTTAATAAAAGCGACCGTGCTAGAACCACGGGACTCGAGGGGTGCCTCACACCTTTCCTTCGGTCAACAAAATTCCTTACCTGGTCTTCTGTGTTTGCAGACCAACAAAGAGTCAGTTCCTTTTGATTAGGGATTCAAAGAGGTCACTTGGAACACCAAAACTCAATTCCAAGTGACGACTCTGAAATAAATTAATCTCTATTCAAAACCGTCACTTTAATTGGAAAAACCCTTCGACCTCGACCCTCGAGCGAAAAAAGGGGTGTGACATCTCTGGTGACTCCACTGGGGAATAATAAGAACTCGAGCTTTTTATATCGACTTATACTTGCTTTAATTATTGTTGATATTGTATTTATTGGCCTTATGTGCTACTTGTCGCTCATTTACTGCTTTGATATTGATTGAACTGTATTATATATTGTCTTCTCTTGCGCATCCCCTCTGAGTCTCTGAAATAGGATAGAAGGAATGCAGCGCATGCATCCTACTTTTTTTTTTAGATAGCCGGAGTGTCAAGGCACCTGGTGAAGGATATAGTCACACATATTAGGCGGGGTTCGAATCGACAATAAAAGCAGTGTTGCCCTGCTACCGACCAAGTTGTCCCTCCCCAGCTCGAGTGTCTGCTCGGGTAAGCCAGTCTAGACACCTATCCCTATTAAGTTTAAACTTAGAAGAACTGAAAACTCAGAATCTGGTTATCCCTATTATGTGCCGCTTTATTTGCATCATATGTATTTATTTGACTTAGCGGGACTCGGCATAGGGGCCGGGTCTGTCTAGGACAGGTAACCTACTTTATAAAGACCAACATGTGTATTCCACGCGCTCTTTGACATTTGTTTGGAAGGTTATTTGTATGTTGACCGGCTTTTAAGCAACATTAAAATGCAAGAGATTAATTTATCCTCACATTTAGTGAATTATTTTTTTCAAAGAACAATTTTTTTAAAAAAATAAAGGAAAAATTTTAGTAACATAGTTTTACGGTCTTTATGAACTATGAGGGTCTGATTCTCACATCTTAGTGGGATACGTAGGAAGTCCTCCTCGGAATATGACCCTATCTTTTGAAAAATTATTCATAGATTTATTGGGTAATATTTTTAAAATATGATTATTTTCATAATTATTTTTTAATTCTCTGGTCCAATTTTTATATATATCTTAATAGCCCTGAATCTTTAGGGATCATGAGGCTAAATTTTTACAAAATAAATAAAAATATATATTTTAACAACCCTGAACCTTTAGGGTTCTTGAGGCTGAATTTTGTACGACATATATTTCAAGAACTACGCACACCTGATTCTTATCTTAATGAGATACGTAGGCAGTCCTTCATGGATTCGGAGGTCTTAAAAAGAAAAATTTTGAACTCTGACACATTAATTTTCTCCAAAATTAAAATAGTGCTAAGGTGGTTGGTTTGTGGCGAAGTTGGCATCTCACCAATACAACACCATGCTCAAAGAACAAGTAAGATGACCCACAAAAAATGATATAGGGTCTGAGATGAGTTGGTGTAGATTGTTAGAAATGAGGAATAATAAGAAATGATCTGAAAAGTGAGAAATTTGGAGCAAAATATGAGAAACATGCAAATACTGAGAGAGAGAAAGAGAGTTCTCACAAGGATTTTTACATGTTTCAATGTTCACTTGCTTCTAAACTCCATAACACCAAAGTTGGACATGTACGAGGGTCATGGTGATCCTTTGACTCATATGAAAAAGTTTTGTAATCAATGAAGAGGAGTAGGGGAAAAGAGAAATTATTGATGGCTTACTTTGGAGAGAGTTTGAGGTGATAAATTCAAAATGATCGAGTTCAACCAAAAAAAAATGATGTAGCAATGATTGTGGAGACTCCATTAAGGCCGACGTGCAATTCAATGGCTAAAATATTAAGTTCGGCAATTTAGAAGTCAATCTACTCCCCACGAAAAAGAATTTTTGATAGTCCTTTTTTATTTCTTTCTACTATCCAAATTATTTTAGGATTGAAATTTGAGATATATCTTATCTTATTTTATTATAATTTTCATTCTAATCCTTCTATCTTTTGGTCAACCAATGTGTGTCCTTTTTTTTTTATTATATATTATTTTGTTGTTGTTGTTTTCTTTCTTTTCTTTTTCTTTAGAGAGCTCTTTCTATGGTAATTCTAGAGATGTAATATGCATGTTGAATTCATATACTGATCTTTAATTCCAATCTAATCCTGAAACATTTGACACGAAGATAGAGTTAAAAAAAATCATATAAGAAAATAAGTAAAGTGTTAAGGTATTTGGGGAGATAGTTACAACCTTTTTTGAATGTATTGAGGCAATCACTTTGTGAATCAGGAAATAACTTGATCATCGATTAGAAGATTCAATTCGAGAATTTTGAATGAGTTTGATTAGAGGATATATAGTATCCACTATAAGGAAAAGCAAAGGGAAGTTAGCTCTAAAAGGGCATGAGTCACTCATCGAGAAAAAAGTACAATATAAGTGGACATGTATATTTCACAAGCTTAAACGAAGTGACGCAAGTGCATGAGCTTAGTCACGATCAATGTTGAAAAAGATGTGTATGATCTTCATGTTCTACTCTCATATTACATGTTATGTACTTGTGTTTTTAAGGATTGATATGACGAAGATATTTCATTCTCCTACCCAAATGTTGTGTCATCCTTTGTTACCCCTTTTGAGCATTAGTGTTATTTTCTTTCGTACCCCTTTTTTGGAATCAAAATAGAATTTTAAAAAGTCAAAAAAAAAGTATCAAGAAAAATGGAGCTAAAAAAAATTCTGGAGTTGAAAAAAAAATAAAAATAAAAATCAATCAAAAATCCAAATTCAAGCAAAAGAAATGTCCTGAACTACGTTTGACCTGATTCTTGCCATGACAAGATACGTAGGTAACCCTAATCTGGGGTTTGGTCCAGCCAAAAGAAAATTCAAGTTATCCAGAATGAAATAAAACTGGGGCAAAAGTTTATTTCCTTAAAAGAGTCGATTCCAAAAGTTGTATATTTTACCTAATGTTGTGTAAATTTTGAGCCCCATGCCGACCTTTCTTTCTATCCCATTACAAAAGCTAAGTTACAACCAAAGAAAGACCTTCAGATCAATCTTTGAAAATGTCAAGGCTAAACATGTTATGGGTGCATGATATTTCATATTTTGAGTGTTATTTAAAAAAAAATAAAAAAAAATGAGAGAGTCTTATTGATGAAAACCCTTTTGGGCATCATAAGCCGTGAGTTGTGAGATCAATAAAAATGAGAATCTTATTGGTAAAAGTTTTCATGGGCACCATAAGACGACAATGAGTTGAAAAAAGAAAAGAAAACGGGAGTGACTTGTTGGCGAAAACCCATCGAGGTGTCACTAGCCTAAGGAGAATTATAATCCAAAGAGAACAAGTTCAAGAATGACTCCCTTTCAAATTCAATGAGTGGACAAAAAGTGATAGTGATTAGTTTGGATAGATCAGGTTGTTTAATTCCAAATGCATGTCATAATCACTAGAATCAGCTGTCACACCCAGATAAAATTTTCTTTTTGATATTTTTTTTAAGAAGAGATGTCTATTGTCCTTTCCTATTCTTTTTGTTTATTTTTATTTTTTATTTTTGTGTATTTGTGGTAAAAAAAATCACTATCGTCATCTTTCATGTATTTTTGAGTCAAAATTTTGTCAAGATAAGTGAGGAAAGACTTCAAAACTTGCTACCAACTCCTTTAGTTGTGCAAAGCAAGACAAAAGACCAACACATAAAGATAACATATTTCAAAAATAAAGTAAAGTACTCGAGAATGCTTGTCATCCAATAATTTTTGGACTCATAAAAGTATAAAAGGTGTATTTGAAGCTGAATCCCGAGGCATCATGCAAGAGAAATATGATTTGAGTCAAAATATTTTAGTAGTCAGAATTTGGGATCATTACTACAACAAGTCAACAATACCTATCAATGATTTGCAATGGACCTGGACATGACAAGTGCAAGAGATCGTCTCAATAGACAAATGCCACAAATCAACCACCGTATTTTTAAATTAAAAAGTTTTCTTTATATGAAACAAAAACATGTGTTACCTTCATATCAAAGGTTTAAAAGCTGCAATTTCTCACTTCTGCAAATGCAAGAGGCAGTACTGTTACACAGATTTGGTAATCAATAATGGTAAAAACTCATCATTTTAACCCTTAGGAGACGCACTTCCTAGTCCGGATAATTTAAGATTCATTTGTTAGGTGATGCACTTCCTAACTTTAACTATCACTCATAGAAGACGCACTTTCTAGTCGAGTCATTTCATTCTACTCTTAGGAGACGCACTTCCTAGTCAGGGTATGCCAGTTTTCATTTGTTAGGTAACACACTTCCTAACTTGAACATTCACTCCTAGAAGACGCACTTTCTAGTCGAATCATTTCCTTTAATCCCTAGGAGACGCACTTCCTAGTCAAGGTATGTCAGTCTCCATTTGTTAGGTAACACACTTTCTAACTTGAACATTCACTCCTAGAAGACGCATTTTCTAGTCGAGTCATTTCATTTAATCCCTAGGAGACGCACTTCCTAGTCATGGTATGTCAGTTTTTATTTGTTAGGTAACACACTTTCTAACTTGAACATTCACTCCTAGAAGACACACTTTCTAGTCGAGTCATTTCATTTGACCCCTAGGAGACGCACTTCGTAGTCAGGGTATGTCAGTTTTTATTTGTTAGGTAACACACTTCCTAACTTGAACATTCACTCCTAGAAGATGCACTTTCTAGTCGAGTCATTTCATTTGACCCCTAGGAGACGCACTTCCTAGTCAGGGTATGTCAGTTTTCATTTGCTATGTAATGCACTTTCTAACTTGAACATTCACTCCTAGAAGACGCACTTTCTAGTCGAGTCATTTCATTTAATCCCTAGGAGACGCACTTCCTAGTCAGGGTATGTCAATTTTCATGTGTTAGGTACTTCCTAACTTGAACATTTGCTCCTAGAAGACGCATTTTCTAGTTGAGTCATTTCATTTAACCCCTAGGAGACACACTTTCTTTTTTGGGTAATTTAAGTTTCATGTGTTAGGAGATGCACTTCCTAATTTTGGTTATCAATTTTACTCTGAAGAGACACATTTCTTTAGCAGGATCTTGATTCACCCTCTTTCTGTACTTTTCAAAAAATTGTGATCTAATGACACTCACTAAATTTTCTAGTACAAACTGGGGCAAGAAAATTTGTTCGTGTTTATTGAAGTTTATTTTATGGACAGGACCCTCCTGAAGAATGATAATTTATTTTTTGCTCAGGACCCTCCTGAAGAATGGAACAGGATCCTCCTGAAGAATGAGAATTTATTTTTTGTTCAGGACCCTCCTGAAGAATGGGGAATTTGTTTTATGAACAGGACCCTCCTGAAGAATGGGATAGGATCCTCCTGAAGAATGGGAATTTATTTTTGCTCAGGACCCTTCTGAAGAACGGGACAGGACCCTCCTGAAGAATGAAAAATTATTTTATGCTCAGGACCCTCCTGAAGAATGGGACAGGACCCTCCTGAAGAATGGAAATTTATTTTTATGCTCAGGACCCTCCTGAAGAATGGGATGTTATTTTTCTATTTCACCTTTTATGTTGAGTTCAGGAACATATTTGAAAAATCAGAAATACAAAGTCCAGGAGCCCACCTGAAGAGCAGGATGAATTTACGAGAAAGTTCAGGAGCCCGCCTGAAGAACAGGGTAAAGAAATTGTAAGTCAAGGAGCCCGCCTGAAGAATAGGGTGGACATTATCAGTTGCAAGTCAGGAGCCCGCCTGAAGAATCGTGTGAAGATTTTCAAATCCAAGCCAAAAGAAAAGCTGAAGAATAAATCAATTGTCAAGTTCCCCTCTAATACCAACGAGGAGTAACATTTCGTGTATCAAGTTCAACTCAGAATAACGACTATCTTACCATTTGAGAAGTCATGAAGATTCAAGTCAAGATTCCAGAAAAGCTGAGCAATAGATAGGATCTTTCACTTGTATCTTCATTTTTATTTTTTATTTTTTATTTTTCATTTGGATGTAAAAAGCAAAAGTCGCAAACCGAAGACTCGATGGAACCTGACTCGAACTCTAACTCATTGTCTCACCATTTTACCTCATTGAACTACATGTGACATGATTCCCTTATAACCCGAGATATGTTTACGGTCCAAAACCAGAACTCGGTCACATCTTTTATTTTATTTTATTTTATCTTTACTTTTCAAATAATTGGAGGATCAAAAATCACCTCTTTGTCTACTTCTTTGTATGAAAACTCTTCGAGATTTCACACAAAGAGGGGCAAAATGTAGACACGTAATTTTGACCCTCCCGAATTTAATATATATATTCTTGGGTATTAAATATTTATATTTGGTCCGATATTATTTTAACTCTTATTTTATTTTTAATAATTTTAGTTGAAAACAAATAAATAAAGTTACATTTTTGAGATATATATTTTTTTTTTATAAAAAAGAAATTCAAAAATATTTTTTCCTTTTAATTTTAATAAATAAGCAAGTAATTTTAATATTTTTGACTATATTTTCTTTTAGGATAATTATAAATTTTTCTTGCATTTTCTATTTATATAAAAAAAAAATATTATTATTTTTATCTTTTTTTTTATCTTGTCTTTTCTTAAAAAAAAAAAGAAAAAAAAGAAAGAAAAAAATCTTATCCTAAAAACTACCCCAACCACCTCCTAATTTCCCTCAACTTCCCACCCTATACCCCTATATATTACACACCCACACACACGTGAAGGAAAAAAATAAAAATTTGTGGGAGAGTAACAGAGAACGACATTTGAAAGGAAAAGGGCAAAAAAGAAAAAGAAAAAAAGGGGTAGAGATTAAAAAAGATCAAAAAATTGAGAAGAGAAACATTGAACAGAAAGGGAAGAAGCAGAGGAGACGAAGAAAAGAAGAGTTGTGAATCGAGTTTCGGATCTTCATTTGAGTTTTCAGTGGCGACGTTCTTACTTTCATACTCAGTTTAATTTGTTGTACATGTTCTTATTCGATCTCTACATTATTTTATAAGTTTTTATTATAATTCGAACTATGAATAATATCTTTCAAATGGCTTTATGTATCATGTAGTACGAAAATTTAATTATTTATGTGAGATCTCATCTTTAACATTGTCCATTCTTATATTTCAATGCTACTTCCCATTTACATTTAGGTGGTATCTATATAACTTCGTGATATTTATTTTCATTTAAATGAGTTGATGCATGTTGTATGGTCTTGTGTTATTACAGACATGCTATATTATTAATTTCTTTCAGTTCATTTTTTTTTCTCTTAAAAAACAAAAACAAATGCAGTAGTCTTCATTTAATAAATTGAGACCATATAGATGTAATTTTAATTTAGTGCTAAGAAGGTAAAAAATAAATATATTATTATTATTATTATTATTATTATTATTATTATGTTTTGTTTTGTTTTGTATGTTTAAATCAATTTTTTGCATGCCATGATATCATCATTATGTCATATTTTGAAAAGATCAAAGGTGATTTTTATTTTTATTTTTATTTTTATTTTCGTTAAATTCCTATCAATAGATATGTCATATTCGTTTCTCCATCACATAAATATATAATTATAGATAAATATGTTATATCACTATTAAAATTTTATTCAAGTCATAATGGTAATAATCTAAGCACTTGGAATGCATGTCTAATAATATTAATAAATTATAATACTAAAAATCATTCGTCAAAAATGCATATCAATGTTTTTCCGCTATTGTCATTATGAGTAATCTATGGAAGTTAATTAGCACTTGCAACATAAGAAACTAGTGCATATTCTTGGGGGTCTAAGGTCAAAGTGTGTAATTTTATTGTTTCCATTTAATATATAGATGTGGCACCATTTGTGGGGTTGAATTCTTAAAAATGAAAAGAATAAAAATGGATAAGAAAAATTGTATTGCGTTTATAAGAGACAAGTCAATGCCTTTAATGTTAGGCAAATTTTAGGTACGTTTAAATATTTGTCTCAATTAAGAATGCGGCGTACGCATCTTTCTGAGACATTTTAAAAATTCAAGGATGCAAAAATGCACCTTGATAAATATCTTTTTAAATTAATTTTCATTAATTTATTTAACATAAGAGGTGTAGACAGACATTTTTGATATAATTAAAAATGAGTGATTTTAGGCCTTAACATAATTTATTAAAATAATTTAAGTCAGGATAAGTTAATAAAAACGACCGTGCTAGAACCACGGGACTCGAGGGGTGCCTCACATCTTTCTTTCAGTCAACAAAATTCCTTACCTGGTCTTTTGTTTTCGCAGACCAACAAAGAGTCATTTTCTTTTGATTAGGGATTCAAAAAGGTGATTTGGAACACCAAAACTCAATTTCAAGTGACGACTCTGTAAATAAATTAATCTCTATTCAAAATCGTCACTTTAATTGGAAAAACCCTTCGACCTCGACCCTCGAGCGGAAAAAGGGGTGTGACAGTTACATCTCATGAGCAAGAGTTGATACTATCACATTATAAAGACAATAATTACGATTTTCAAATAATAAGTTACGTTTCATGGGCAAGAGTTGACACTACTACATTATAGAGGCAAGACTTATGACTTTCAAACAACAAATTATGTTTTATGGGCAAGAGTCGACACTGCCACATTGTATTTTGATTTATGAGGTGTTTTATAACTCTTACCTTAGAGGAAAGACTTGGCTCAGGGACTTTCAAACAACAAATTATACCCCACGGGCAAGAGTTGACTCTACCACGTTATGTTTTCATTTATGAGATGTTCTACAACTATTGCCTTATAGGCAAGACTTAGCTCAGTGACTTTCAAACAATAAGTTATGTTTCATGGGCAAGAGTCGACACTATCACATTGTAATTTGATTTATGAGATGTTCTACAACTATTGTCTTAGAGGCAAGACTTAACTCAGACAATTTCAAACAATAAATTATCCCCCACGGACAAGAATTGACTCTACCATATTATGTTTTCATTTATGAGATGTTCCACAACTTTTGCCTTAGAGACAAGACTTGACTCAAGGACTTTTAAACAACAAATTATGCCACACGGGCAAGAGTTAACTCTATCACGTTATGTTTTCATTTATGAGATGTTCTACAACTATTACCTTAGAGGCAAGACTTGGTTCAAGGACTGTCAAACTACAAATTATGCCCCACGGACAAGAGTTGACTTTACCATGTTATGTTTTCATTTATGAGATGTTCTACAACTATTGCCTTAGAGGCAAGACTTAATTAGCTCAAGGACTTTCAAACTACAAATTATGCCTCACGGACAAGAGTTGACTCTACCACGTTATGTTTTCATTTATGAGATGTTCTACAACTATTATCTTAGAGGCAAGATTTAGCTCAAGGACTTTCAAACTACAAATTATGGCTCACGGGCAAGAGTTGACACTACTACGTTATGTTTTCATTTATGATATGTTCTTCAACTCTTGTCTTAAAGGCAAAACCTAATTAGCTCAGGGACTTTCAAACTACAAATTATGCCCCACGGGCAAGAGTTGACTCTATCACGTTATGTTTTCATTTATGAGATGTTCTACAACTATTGTCTTAGAGGCAAGACTTAGCTCAAGGACTTTCAAACTACAAATTATGACCTACAGGCAAGAGTTGATACTACCACGTTATATCTTCATTTATGAGATGTTCCACAACTCTTGCCTTAGAGGCAAGACTTAGCTCAGAGACTTTCAAACAACAAATTATGCCCCACGGGCAAGAGTTGACACTACCACATTATGTTTTCATTTATGGGATGTTCTACAACTTTTGCCTTAGAGTCAAGACTTAGCTTAAGGACTTTTAAATAATAAATTATGCCCCACGGATAAGAGTTGACACTACCACATTATGCCTTTATTTTCAAAGAACTTCGTAACAACAATTCATGCTCTTAAATTTGCTTTGACGTCAAAAAAAGAAGATACCTTTGCAGATTATCCAATTTTTTATTTATTAGCAAATTATAATAGAAGTTGAGAAAAAAAAAAAACGATCAAACAAAATAGAGAAATAAAAAAAACTTTGAGAAAAAAGAAAAGAAAAAAATAAAGATCAAGAAAAAAACGAAAATTAAGAAAAATAAAAATGAGAGGAAAAATAAAAATAAAGTTTGAGAAAAACGAGGGAAAAAAGAGAACTGAAAAAAAAAACGATCTAACAAAATAGAGAAATAGAAAAAAAGAGCGAGAAAAAAAGGGCAAGAAAAAAAATAAAGATTAAGAAAAAAGCGTAGAATTTTAAAAATTGAGAAAAATAAAAAAGAGAGGAAAAAATAAAAATAAAATTTGAGAAAAATGATAGAAAAAAAAGAGAACTGATAAAAATAAAAACTAAAAGAAAAATAAAGGTTAAAGCCAAATGAATTAAAAAAAGAAATAGATAATGCTTGAGAAAAAACGAAAAAAGAGAAAAAAAATAAAGGTTGAGACAAATGAATTAAAACATGAAAATAAAATTAAAGAAAAAAATAAAAAGTAAAAATAATAAAAAATAGAATAATAAAATTAAAGAAAAAAATAATAAAAAATAGAATAATAAAATTAAAGGAAAAAAAGTGAAAATAATAAAAAATAAAAGTTGAGAGACAAATAAGTATGGAAAGTTTAAAAAATATATTTGAGGTGTAGAGGTGCAAAATGGTACTTGTACTATACTTAAAAAGTAACGAAGATTATTTTTTAAAGATATTTTTATTGGGGTCAAATATCTAAATCCACCCAAATTTGGGTTTATGACATACAATTTCCTGACTTTCTAGCTCCAGTTAGAGCCGTTAATGTGGGTCAGATCCGTTGGGTCGGTCTAATTTGATGAAGTTGATCTTTAGTTTTTATAGCCCATTTAAGAATATTTAAGAACAGAGTTTTTTAGCTCGACCCGGATAAACTCGTGGGACTTGAGCAATGTGGGTTGGGCTAGTTCGTCACCGATCCATAAGTCAAATACATGCAACCATTTGGATTGCTTATTAGTATTTTTATTTGCTTCGAAGGATATTATGTCAAAAATTATATAATTTTGTTATTAGGAGTATTTTTTTGGGTGTTGGAGACTTGGTTAACAAGTATTAGCACTATGTAATAATGTCCGGTAATATTTATATTTATTAACATTCTAAAATTAAATTATAAAATATTATTTTTTAAAAAGTGGGTTGGCCCGTGAGACCCGCCGCATGCAGAATAATGGTGTGAGCTTGGTGTTTTTTGGCCCATCATTTTGATGGGCTAGTCCGGCCTTACCCGTCAAACGTAAAACCCGTGTGGGCTAACCTGAATGGGCTGAACCGACCCGTATTGACAGCTCTAGCTCCAGTTATTTGTGAAGCATTTGGTCCTAACCAAATTTTGAAGGCCCAGACATTTCTGGTGATTTGGGTCATAGCCCATTATCCATATTCTTTTGGATAAGCCCAGCAAACAAATTGGCAACCATTATATCCATTCTTCTTAGGCATTCTTTGACAAAACAACTATTGAAAAGCTACAACCTCAAGCTGTGTACATTATAGTAGATGAAAGAAATGTGAAAGCTTAATGTAAATCTGAATACACCAATTTGAATTAAACAAAACCTCTATTGCTATATCTAAGATTTTTTTTTTAGGATTTTGTTTTGTGTAAGATAACTAGAGGTATCAAATTTAGAATTTAACCTAAAAAAATGTAACCAGCGTCCAGCCCAACCAACTCAAATTCTAATAGATTTGGCTTATGGGTAAATTCTATACAACCCATATTGAGTGGTTAATTTGGGTCAATTTGGACAAAGGTCTTCTTATTTTGATCTTAAAAAACCTAGTTTTCATGTGAATTTTCCTTTAAAACATTCCCCCCCCCCCCCCATCAATAAAGAAGAAAAGAACCCAGCTCTACCTTCTTTTATCATTGAGCGGTCATTTAGTGATTTGAGTTGTTTTTTCCCTCTCGACGATAAAGCTTATGCCCCATCGTTTCACCAGCCAACCTTGTACTTTGCCTGATTTGGTACCGCTTCTACTATCGCTGAGTTATATCCCTTCTCCGTCCTACTGAGAAATAAAATCGACCAATCCTAAACTAAAGGGTCGAGAAACTCAACGCTAATATTCTTGAACAACTTAAAAAACACGAAGATAATTTTGAGTTCGACCTTGAGTTGTTTAGTCCATGTTTACCAATTCATTAGGACTCAATAATACCTTTTGAGTCATGATCCATTCTTTGATTCTAACTCATTTTAAAACTCTTAAATAGGAGACTGTCCACCTTTAATATCCATTAACATTAGTTTAAGATTAGATTTTTATAATAATAAGTCCAAACAGAAAGGAAAGATATGGACCATTTGACAAAAAAAGGTGTAAACGAACTGATAAGCTAGTTGTCATTTGCATGCCATACGTATAACAGGCTTTTAAAAAATGGGGTTATTGATCCAAAGCATATGCATTGATGATCCAAACAGAAAAAGGGGAAAACAAAAACAACTTTAATCCAAATCTCTTCATCACACACACTTGTTATTGTCTTTTCCCTTTTTAAGATTTTTTGTCAGAAAGAGTATGTTGTTTATTTATAAGTAATGAAGAAAAACCAAAAGTTCCTTTATAAGTCAACCTCAAAGGCTGATCATCAGACCTAAAGCCGCCCTTATATGGTCTACTTGCATTATAATTCATCTTTACAACTCATAATACTTACTTTCTGCAGTTAATTAAACACACACAAAGTACAGTACATAACCATGCTTATGTAGAAGCAGACATTTAAAAAAGAAAAAAGAAGTCTAGTGCACTAAAGCTCCACCTATGAGCGGGGTCCGGCAAAGGTCGGAACACAAGGATCCATTATACGCAGCCTGCAATTCTACAAGTCGCCGCTAGGCTAATTCCACGGTCTGAACCTGTAACCTCCTGATCACGTGACAACAACTTTTGCTAGTTACTCCGAATCTCCCCTTCGAGAAGACAAGATTAATTAGTGAAAATAATAAAGCAAAACAAGTAGGAAGAGTATATACTTAGCCAGTAGTAGTAAATTTTTTAACGGACTTTCCAGCTTACACTGTCCATCCCCTTTTTCTCTTTCGGCAAAGCATGTCCTCATGCTCTCAAGTGCTTTGTCTTCAGGGGTGGAGCTACAGTATTAGGTATCGAGTCGAAGTTAGAGGAGCGGAATTGTGAAGTTAAAAATACACCGTCAGCTGTATATATATAATTGAACTTTATTGGTGAATAAATTGCCTTTGCAAATGTTAGGTACGTTTCGGATGAATCCAATAACTTTGTCTATGTTAGAAACCTATTAGATGTGTATAATTAATATACTTAATCGCGAACCCAGTAAGTGAAATGAGATATGAGTTCGATGACAAATTCAGAAGTCATAAACTTCAAATCTTGTTTTCTACCTTTATAATCTTAGCTTCTTGTCCATTTGATATTTAATGGATTGTTTTCTTTACTTTTAGTTTGAAGGAACTTGATGTTAGTTGATATGATTTAGAAAGTATGACGAATTAAAAATGGCTTCATCATTAAATAAAGCAAGATTCCATACTTGTGTTCATGTACCTTCCATTATGTCACACATATGCATAGTAATATCTCGTGCACAAAAGCTAGGAAAATATTTATAGAATTTATATTGAAGCTCCTCTTCAATAATCCACTAATTAAAAATCTTTCTTTCCTTTAATACCCTTCTATTTTCATGTGTCAATATGGACGATAAATATTAACAGTTGATCAACATATTAACGCCACAAAAAAATAAATAAAAAAACATTAATTTCTGCTGGACATTTCTATCGAAAATATGATATTTTCAACGGATTAGAATTTTTTTGACTTGCTTTATTGGAAATTTGAGTTTTTTTAATAGTGAAATATGTCTTGTGACGAATAAAATCGCCATAGAAAGTAGAATAAAAATTTCAACTTTTCTGATAACTTGAATATAGTCATGACTATTACTATTATTTTTTTTTTCTTTTTACTTAGTCATGACTATTAAACTATCATCTTTCTAGCAATATTTTCGTGTCATCGCAAATTAAAAACACCCTCGTTGTGGTGATTAAATGAGCCACCATACTTATAAATTCGTCATGAAAAATCTCATTTCTTATAGTGATCATATTTATATAGCCGACAACATTCAATTGCTTGGATCATATATATGATTTGGTTAGAGTAAAAACAAGTAAAAGTCACTTTTATGATGACACTCAATAATGAGAGTAATTAATAGTATTTGGCCCTTCAATAATTGTTTTTTTTTTTTTTTCTTTTCAATGTGTTGAATTTGAAAAAAGACAAAATGATAATTGAAATTTTTAACTAAATATATAGGTGGAAATCTTTGAGCTGTGGGTCTGTCGTGTAAGGAAATAGATCTTGAGTCTAACTCAATCCTAAAGGTAGCGAGTATTTACCAAGGTCATCATATAAAGAGATCATCGATTTTTTTTAAGTCTGATATGAAACTCTTAAAAATATTGGAAACAACCTCTCAATATCCCAAGATATAGGTAAAATCTGTTTACATCTTGTCCCTTTCCAAACTCTATTTATGAAATTATACTGAAAATGTTACTCTACTAACTAATGTAGAAAGACGAAATTAGATTGAATTGGATGGACTCTAGCTATATAACTTATCAAATGACTTGAATATGAATTCCTTTTCCAATTTTTGTACCTTTAGTTTTGGTTAGCAAATAGCCAATTATTGTTTTTGTTTGCAAATAGCCAATTTAAAATGTAGTTCACTAATGAGTTCTTTAATTATCTTTGGGTTTTCTATGGAATTATTAAACAATATATAAATGTACTTTGGCATATGGCCTTTTCGAGGAAGATGGTGTTATCTAAATCACAAGATAATTACTTGTATATTAATAGCAACAACACATAAAAAAGTCTAGCATCTTTTTTTTCCCCCCTTTTCCCCAACTCAACCAAACAAGGATGAAAAGATTGACTCCTTTATCCTAGAAAGGCCACTTTCATTTGACTTGGTGTCCAAATTGAAACTCGGACTAATTCGAATCGCGTGTTGCAGTCCATTCTGGGGCAGCGCTCCCAACAAGATTTTCTCTATACATAAGGCGCGAACCAAAAACTCTAATTAAGGATGAAACAGTCCCATCACTACATCACAATCGATGTTGGTCATTTGACTTGATTTTAATTATTTCAATTATTTCTCCATCCTCATCTTGTCCCCAGTTCTCCTTTTATTCCAACTACAATGGCATATAATTGGTTTTTCTCTAACTAGGCCCTTGCACTTTTTTATATACCTAACGCCTCATTTCTTGTCCAAGACAAATTAATGAGCTCATTATTAATGATATATATTTAACAACTTATAAAACAAAAATAATCATTATATCTTAGACTACAAGTAATTATTCCAATTATTGTTAGTTGTTAAACGAGGATGCAATTAGATGGTTCACATTTTTGTTAAAAGGCTGCCCATAGATTTGGTTAAGTGATGTAATGGTTACATCCAACATCTTTCACAATTTCCAAAAATCAGCATCTTCACGTCAAAAATCAAACTTTCATTTGGCTTATTGAGTGTGGAGATCATAGTTTAAGGGTGTGTTCGGTAGGAAGGAAAATATTTGTCCCAAAAAATAAAGGATTTTTTATTTATTTTCTTGCATTTGGTTATATAAACAAATTAAAATATTATTTTCAATGTATATAATCTAGCCACCAAATGAAGATGATTTGTGTTGAAGGAGGACACAATCAATATGGAATGCGCCCCTTTTGTAACTTTCGTTTTCCTTTTACTTTTAATAGGTCAAAAAAAAAAAAATTATTAACCAAACATGATTTTTTTTTAAACATTTTACTAAAAATATTTTTATCTGTAAGAAAATAATCTCGGAATAAAGTTTAGGATTAACTTTATCACATGTTTAGTATGAGGTATTAATTAATCCTTTGATTATTTTATCTCACAACTTATACTAAAATGATGAAATTACTATCCCATGTAGAGGATGCTATACAATCATCCTACGGAATATTCTCAACTTATTCCATTCGGTGTACCAAATGACTTAGAGGTCATTTAGTAGATGGTGGGATATCTCAGGATATCCTATAAGATGATATATCTCACGGAATTAGTTATCCCACTTTCTCCCTGAGATGACTAATCCCACCATTTTAATGTGAAAGTTATTCCAAAATTAGCGAATATCTTAATTCAAATCAAATATGAAATAAAGTTTATCTCAAATACTATCTTAGAATTAATTTTCTTATTTTCTAGTACCAAATAACCTCTTAAAGACATGAAATTTCTTCTCTGAGCAGACTTAATTCGTATTGTTTATGAACAATTATAAGATTTTTTTCGCTATTACACCAAAAAACTGAAATAAAAATTGATTTACCCTTTGTACTATTATTTTTTCTTAATTTTGAACTTAATTACAAGTCTGTTTTTCATGAATATATATATATACGACTGCTAATTTTTTTCTTAAATTTTCGTGCACTAAATCTCCTGAAGCTGTGTGTAGGATCAGGGGAAGGACTCGATCAGAAGGATCAATTGTCCGCAGTGTTATCTTGCATTTCTGCCGGAGGCTATTTTCAACCCGTGATCTTTATCGATCAGTTACTCAAAGACTCCCTTCTTCTTTAGATTACTTAGTCCATCTCATTATTATATTAACCTAACTCATACTCAAATATTTGATTGTAAAATTGAAACCGGGTCCGGGGTAAGTAAGCACATGGTTAAGGATGAAACAAAATTGTGGAAACCCACATGGAGATTGGACCTACATATAAAGGTTCCAAGCAGTAGATATTCTGCAGGAAAAAAAATATGACTATCATGAAATTCATCATCTTCATCATTTCATTTTCTTTCAATTAATACAGCACGCACATCCCACGTGCCAATCTTCTGGTCTCTCTTTATTTATTTATTTAATTAATTTTGTTCAACTTTTCTTGCATCGATCATACTCATACAAATAAAGTTAAGAGATGCATCAGCAGCTTTATTCATTTGGTATATATGTTGAGCCCCGACAACATTGCCCTACCAATAAAGCTACTCTCTTCCCCCCCCTCCTCACCATCTTGTATAAAGCTACTACCCCCCACCCAACCCCTACCTCCACCTTTTTTTTTTTTTTTTGATTTCCCACTCGATGTCCGGTGCTCGCATTGGAGCCCCGACTAATTCGGATTGCACGTTGTGGGTTCATTTTGGGGCTAGCGCTTCCAACAAGATTTTCTCCATACCCAAAGCTAGAACCCGAGACCTCTGATTAAGGATGGGACAGTCCCACTACTACACCACAACTGATCATGTTGGTACCTCCACCTTCACTATTAATGGAGTATAAATTACTCTCTCGATCTAACTACTTGTCTAGTATGCTAGAAATAGTTGTCCAGTTCACAAAACCAAGAGATAATTTTGTGTCTATTTTACCTTGTTAAATACTAGCTAGCTAGTAGGCGGAGTCAGGATTTCAACGAAGGGGGTTCCATATTCAAAGAAAACTTAGGATTTCAACTAAGGGGGTTTCATATTCAAAGAAAACTTAGTCGAAGGGGGTTCAACACCTACTATAACCACATAAAAAATAATTTTAATCATGTATAAATAGCATGGACTGCGTACACTCTACCCTCCCTAGACCCCACGATGTGGGAATTTACTGAGTTTGTTGTTGTTGCATGTATAAATAGTATATTTTTCCGTCGAAGGAGGTTCGGCCGAACCCCCGAACAGAAGGCTGGCTCCTCCCCTGCTAGTATTCATTTTCCAACATTTAGATGATTTGTAAATAATGGGGTGATATATTAAATTATCCTTATTATTTTCTGAAGGGAAATGCCAAGTCAACCATGAACAATCAAAGTTGGACCTGAGAATATGCAACACTTCATGCATGTGTGAATCTCATTATTAATATCACACCAAACGTTTCAGTATTAATTTAAGATATATACGTTTAGCTTGTTTGAAGTAATTCATACTGATAGGTATCGGATGCTGAAAAACAATTATTAGGATACTAGATTTTATCAGTGCACAGCTATATATTTGGATAATTGAATGTCATTCGGTTGGAGGAGTTATATATGTGGCTTATCTCCATATGAAATTTAGGATTAAATTAGTTTTGTGTTTGATTAAATTAAATACGTACGGCCCCTAAATGCTTAAGTATGGTATTCAGGAGGAATAAATAATTGATAATTTGAATTATGACTTATGAGAAGATTGTTGAGGAGTTGTCCAGGCCACATATAAAAGAGACAGAGACCAGAATGAAGACAATGTCAACTTAATACGATGAATATGCTTCATCGACGAGGTGATACATGACATCGCTGTTTGCTCATCTCACATAAATGAACGTATATATACTCCGTCATTCTTTATTTAGTTAGTTTCAAAATAAAATTTTTTGTCGCATTTCTATATTTGAAAATAAAATTTAAATTAACATTTAGTTAGTTTCAAAATAAAAATTTTTTGTCGCATTTCTATATTTGAAAATAAAATTTAAATTAACTATTTTATCCATAGTGACATAATTTAATGGTTAAGGGTGTTCATATTTTCCCTTGGACAAAGAATTGTTTAAAAAAAAAAAAGAAAATAAAGTACTGTTGCACCTGTACAAGGTTCGAACCCGAGTTGTTGATGCGGAAATGCACACTCTTAACCACTGGACTATGCTTCTCTAGCTTGTCAAGTGTGTGCAACAACATGTATATAATCATAAATATCTATATTTAACCTATATACTCGAAATTTTTTTTCGACGAAGGGTGTTCATCTGATCACCCTTTGTCGGTTGTGGCTCCGCCACTGGCTAGTATAAGGATCTCATGCAAATTTAAGATAAAAAATTTAAGAAATACCTCAGATAAATTACACCACATAAATTAAAACAGAATATGAATGATAAAACCTATTCATTAGGAGTTCCGTATATATGTGTCACTGAAATTTTATATGGGGTGTGTGTATGTATATATATGTATGTATGTATGTATGTATGTATGTATGTATATATAAAGTTGGGAGTTTGGAGATAGATTATGATAATCCAAGAAGGGTTAACTCTTGCGTGAATAATAGTAAAATGAAAGAATACATAATAAACAGGATAAATGAGATATTATCTATATATACCTAACAAGAAACATTTTTTGTTCTCCCTATTTTCTCTTATAAAGTACATAATATACATTTGCAATGTACGTCAAAACTAGAAACTTTTAAATTAGCACATTAATAGTTTAACACTATTCCAAGTAATTAAATTAAGTCACAAAATTTCTTACAGTAGCACAATTGGTGGAGTATATAATCATGAAGATTTTCCTGTCAAAACTAAATCTTGCGAGTTGCATCTGATAGTTACGTTGCGTAAGAACGAAATTCAACATTCCACGTTTATGTTTTGGGGATAATGAAACACATGAATTAATTTGTAGCTGTTAAGTAGATTCTGCCCCTGACCCGGGAACTAAACTTACTATACTAAAAAATTGCTTTTTACATAGAAAAATATTCAGTGACTATTCTTATATATATAGAGAGAGATATTTTGATTGAATCACTGAGAAAAAAATAATAATACTCCTATTGTTTCATTGAGTTTCCCACCACATGTTTCCAAGTGAACTAGTTCAATGAGCAATGAGTGAGAAAACCATGTTTTATAACATAATGCAAATTTCTCATTGATTCGCAAATGAAAAAAACTTATGTTTCTAGTAGTGATTTGACCTTCCATCACAGATGCAATATTTTTTATTTATCAGCCGCGCCCGACTCGATCCGGTTCATTGTGAACAATTTATTTAAGGCCTCAACATTAGACCCTTGACTCTAATACCATGTAAAATGAATTTTGCACTTAACTTCAAATTAAAACTAATATGGAATTTTTCATTCATCAGTAGCAGTTTTAATTTCTCTTGTCCCCTCCTTTACATACTTTAGTCACTTTAAGCACGTCATTCTACTAATCTAATTTAAAATGTCCAAAATATTTATTGTCTTATACTATTTTCTTTCTTGTGACTACTTTTTCTTGGGTAAAAAAATAAAATAGAATTGACAATTCTGTTCAATATGCAATAATAATCAACTGTAGTCCACCAATCCCAATTTAGATGTTTGATTTAATTATTAGTATCAATCACTACCAAGGTAAGATCAATTTAAGTTTTAGTACTTCATATTATAGTTATACGTATTTTTTGTCACTTTCCGTTTATGAATATTCAAAAACATTGTCACGTTCCTAAAAATGGTCACTATTTTATGTTAGCTTTAGGTTATTCATTACGAGTTTATTTACTGGACAAATAACTTACTTTATTAGTGATCAACAAGGTAGTGTAGTACTAGTACTTGAGAAAACGCTAAAAGCCTAACACAAAAACGGTTCTGTACTTTCTAATTGTTTAAAATAAATAAATATGACAACTAAGATAAAGACATGAGAAAGTTGCGTAAAAGAAGATTTAAACATTGGAAATCTAAATTTAATTTTTGAAAAATTGCAAATTCTAAAGAATTAAGGGAAAGGCTCAATATACTTCTAAGTTCTAACTATTTTAAATAAGTCAATTCTATCTTTCGTTACATTTTTGTCATTGGTAACTAGTAACAGCGTTTTTTGTGATTACAAAGATGATTGTAGTTCAATAAAATTAGTGGTCTAAAACTAATCTTCAAGAATATATATATATAAATATATAAATAATATTATAATAATTTAGAATTATCTTTTTTGTTCTTGTATGTTAGTTCTTATCTTTAACTTCATATATTAATATGATTATTCATAAAAGTAAAAGTTATTTTAGTTAATAATATATTGGCCATTTATTTGAAATATAATAACTTGGATGTTGTTATTAAAATTTATTTATTAATATAAAGTTTGAGTTGTTTAATTCAAAAATCTAAAATATTCCTGATAAATATTAGATAGCATTTCCTTCTTAATTTTTTTAAACGTATTTCACAATTTTCATTATTATTTCAAGTGAAGCTAAAATCATAAAATTTACTATTAAAATTTTTTAGGCCTCAAAATTTTTAGGGACCTAGATACTAGATGCTTTACTCTTCATGTTCCATAAAAAGATTTCATATTAATTGAGTTGGAAGGAGTATATACTAGTATATTGAAAAAGAACTTGAGGACCAACATAGGTTATGATACAGTGGATAGGGCTGCTTCACTCTTAACCAGAAATTGAGGGTTCGACCTTGGGTATGGAGAAAACTCTGTTGGAAGCGTTGTCACCTTAATGAGCCCTTCAATTTGCGATCCAAATTAGTCAGGGCTCCAATACGGGCACCGAATACTGCATGGAAACAAAAAAAAAAAGAAAAAGAACTTGAGGATAAGAGGGGAATATACACCTTGTGTATTGAGGGGGCAGGGGGTAGATGGGGTGACCCACAATTTGTGATATAGTACATTCACTTTTTTCCTGAAATTTGTAATTACATTTTTGGTGCTTTGTGTACGTCCACTTTAACCCATGCAAGTAGGTAATGCCTTTGTCTCTCCCACTACCAAACCATCCATGTGGTTTTGTGTATATATATGTCATACAATTACTACTACTCTTCTTCTACTACTACTACTATATATGATAATATATCACACAATATATATACATTATACACACACCCCACCCCCCACCCCTTCAATATTTGTTGTCAAAATCTATCAGTTTTCAGAAGTCGTTTTCTCTTTGTTGCTTCTCATTTATTCATTATCAATTTTTCTCTCCCATAACGTCTTGTAAATAAAAGTTTTAAGTCCTTTTTTTTAGGGCTTCCCAATTATTGTCTTCAATTTTGTTCATATACCTAATTCCCTAACTCCACAGTCTGATCATTTCGAGCTTTCCAGTCCAGCAGAAAAAAAAAACTTAGTACATACATCTGATCCCTCTCTTTCTCTCTCTCTCTCTCTTTATATCAATTCATTGAATACTGAAACTCATAAGGTACTATTTCTTCCTTCATTTATCTTGGCTTTTTTCGTGCTTTAGAAATAATTGTTGAAAAGATTTCATCTCAGTTCTTTTGATTGTATTCTTGTGCATTATAGTGATCCATCTTTCAAAATTTTCTGTCAAAGTTTTTGATTTTCAGACACTTTAATTTCTCTCTGCAAACTGAATTATTTGTTGGCATCTTCATGATTACTAGCAGCAACTACGTACGTACAATACATATATTTTCCTGAAATTAATCATGTAGCTAAAAAAAATCATGTAGCTAAGGTAGTTACCGTCTCTTCTGTTCTATTCCAATTAAAGTTTTTAGTGAAGAATAAGGAGCAAAATATATAAGAATATATATATCATAGCTATTCTTTTGACATTCTCTGGGTTAGACTTAGGTCATAGGAAAGACTTCAAATAGGACCATGAAGAACATATGCTATAGATTTAAAGTAGTATATAATTGGATTCATATATCTATCATGTATGTCCTTTAATTGACCTTAAATCAAGATTTACTCGTTTCATTGGGTTGATTTCTCGAATGGTCACTCAACTAGTCATCATCCTTCTTGATTCTTATTTTTTACAACAAAGAAAGCGATCTTCTAAGATAATAACTATTAGTTGAGTGACCGTCGCAGAAATCAACTCTGTTTCATTGTCACTAAGAAAATCTTTGATTGAGCGAATTAATGTTACCTTTTTCTTTCTTTTTTTCTTGTTGGTTATTTTAGAGAAGTATTTATGATTCTCATACATCTTCTGATTCTAATGATATCACTGAAACTATTGTCAACAGACTGCATGTTAACTAAATCCATGGCGTTAATCATTACAACTAATTAAAAGTCAAATTCTGAACGTATATGTTACCGAAACAAAAGATGTTGGATTATTTCAAACAGATCTGTAAATTTCTCTTTTTCCACTTCTACTTCGAAGACATTTTACGAAAGTTGGAATGGAACTTCTACATGATTCATTTTTAATTGACACAACTTTATAATGCAGGAAGATAGTCGATGTATTTCACAAATTAAAATTCTTAATATGATTTGCAACTAAAACAAGCTTCTCCTATAATTTTCTTCTCCTCCTAATTGGTATGTTTTAATGTTTTTATTAATACTTATTGTATTTTTACATTAAAGATAATCATTGGAGTTCATGACTAGTATTAATCCGAGAGCACATCTGCTCATATTTTTATTTTGGCCAATTTTATGCGTTGAACAAGCTAAGGTAAATGTAAATAGTTTGATATTTCTAACACAAATTAATTTTTTAGATGAGATACAAATGTCATGCTCATACTTTAGCTAAAAGATGCTTAATAAAAACATGCACGAATTCCAATTGCATTTTTCTGATCATATATAACTCCCAGTAGTATTAATCCCTCTATCCCATCTTATGTGATGCTAGAATAATGATGCAATGAGTTTAAGGTAATAGTTTGACTAATGTATTAGTATAATATACACATAGTAAGTACTGAAATAAAAATTATAGCTTGAAATAGAACATCATACCATGACTTAGGAAAAAGAATACTAGTTGCATTTCATTTTGACCTACAAAACTCTACAATCTACATCCATGATCAGTTGGTACTTGGTACTGAAGCTAGTTAGAGTAGATGACAAGGTCAGTCAAAATGAAATGCAGCTAGATTCTTTTTGGTTTCCTCTTTAACCTTCTTCTTTCTGGTAAGCCAGAAAAAGAGGGAAAAAACAAGTCAAGTATTTTAGTACACACATGAATTTCTTTTTGTCTATATGTATGTAACTATATACTATTATATTTGGTAAAGAAGTATGTATACTAATTGTGGATTTTAATTATTACGGATCGGATAGGGTCCCCGCCTAACTCAAGTTTCACATAGTACTGGCTAGCTAGGAGCTGGGTATTAGTCATTTTTCTTACACTATGATCTAATGTATGTAATTATTTGTAGGAGTTATTAAGAAATAAGTCCATCCGTTCACTTTTACTTATCCCATTTCGCTTTACGAGAGTTAGTTTGACTTATTTTTTAAGCTAAATTGAATTAGATTAATGAGTACGTTAAACTTGGAATTTAACTGTTCGAAAACTATATGAAAAATGCTACTATGATTAAGTTACAATTATTCTCATATTAATATGGTGAAAAAATACATCTTAAAATGTTAATCAAAGTTTATATAGTATGAGTATTGATAAGGTGTGAAATATGACAAGTAAAAGTGAACAAAGGGAGTGCATACTTGTAATATTAGTAATTTTTCTTACACTATCATCGTGCATAATTCAACTTCTACAAAAGTTTTAGTAACCTAGTTCCTCATTTTTTATTTATTCTTTTATATAATCATTTAGTATCTAGAACTAACTGACCTGACTAATTCAAATTCACACCATGCATCTCTTACTAGTGTGTGTGTAACTATTTGAGGATTTAAGGTGCCCTAATTCTTTGTTTACTTTCTTTATGCAGTACCACTTGGAGAGGTCTTAATAATGGAAGATCACCAAAAGGAGCTACACTTTCTGTCTACTCACCAAAACGCAGCAAATTCCTCCTCATGGCCATCTGATTCTTCCCCCAACATGATTCGATCATCGGAGTCATTGGAACCTCCTTCATTGGACCTACAACTTTCAATCAGTGTACGACCATTTAAGCCACCTTCAGATCATCATCAAGGTGTCCTAATTCGTCCATCACTAAACCATGATCACAATCACTACACCGATGTCCGGTTCGACTCGGGCTACATTGAGGCCCTTAAATGGCAAGCTGCGGAGCAAATAAGGCTAGCAGCCATAGAGAAAGCGTACGCAGAACGTGTAAGGGAACTTACTCGAAGAGAAATCGAGCTAGCTCAATCCGAATTCGCGCGTGCGAGGAGTATGTGGGAGAGAGCTAAAGAGGAAGTTGAAAGAGCAGAAAAATTGAAAGAAAGAGCAACTCGTAGGATTGATCCTACGTGCATGGAAGTTACTTGCCAGTCTTGCAGTCAAAAATTTCGACCTCATTGAATGTTATTGTTATTAGTATTATTGTTATTGAGGGTGAAAAATAATTAATGATGATGATTACTATGCATTCTTTTCTTTTGGTGGGAATTCTGGAAAAAACTTAAGTGGAGAATAATTTGATGTATGATGATTTATTCTTTTGTTTTCTGTTCTTCCATGACCAATTGATTTAAGTTATGCAGTGTACGTCTATATCATGGTCCTGGCAGAATTTGACTATGTATGATTAATTCTTCCTTTTTCTTGAGGTAATAATGTAATCTTCATAATATTGGAAACATGAGATTCGATCATTATTTATTGTGTTGTACATAGTTTTATTCTGATGAGCTAATGCCTGGTCTGTACTTGGAATAATTAATTTCACTAAATTGTATACTTGAAGTATGTACTAAATATTTTTCTAAAAGTGAAGTATTAACACTATTCTCGTAGTTACTTGTCTTTCTATTTCCATTATCACCAGTGCATGTTTTGCTCTAGCTCCATTTTTTTTTGGTTGCTTCTCTCATTTTTTGTATACCTTTTTGAACTGCTTTTTTATGCTTTCTAAGTTGAGGGTCTATCGAAAAAAGTCTCTCTATCTCTACAAGGTAAGATAAGGTCTGCATATACTCTACCAAATTCCACACGTGGGACTAGACCATGTATGTTGTTGATATTTGCTCTTTTTCTGGTGCGAAATTGAAAAGAGATTGTACACAAGTAGTTTTACTAGATATAACAACCATTTTGAATTTTACAGTAAGCTGTGGAGAAATTCATCTTAGGAAAGCAAGAACTTTTACTAATTACTAGTATTTTCAAGATCTGGCAAAGAAAGAGTCATGTTATTATGATAGGTAGTGATGCAATCCTCCTAAGATTTGCCTAGTGTCATGCAGCATGCATCAATTTGAATGAATTAAATGGTCCTATTTCACTTTTCAGGTATATCAACTTTTTTGTTATTTAATTAAGACCGCTAGCTCATCATGATTATAACACTGGGTTAATTACTCATCACTTTACACGAGTTCGGTTTATTGGCTAAAGCGAGCCTAATTATTCATGGATATATAGAGCCAATTTAATAAATACACGACACCTCTATACATAAACTCTTATTGTTACATAGTCTACTCTAACCGCAAAATATGATTTAGTATAAACACCGAGTGTGATATGGTTCTCTGCCTATGAATGAAAAGAGATTCTGTTTTAACAAATGATGCTTTCTGGATAAGCCAAGATTTTTTGACAAAGTTTCTGCTCATTGTTACACTTTTCCCTCTCCTGTATAGAGCCTCTGTGTTAGCCTTTTATTCAAATTGGTATATTTGTCATTTTCCTATCAAAGCCTGGTATACCATGATTTCTGACATTGACTGCCTTCTTGTGATTAATTTTCTTGACTGGTCAAATAACCCCAAGACAAATACTAGTATAACATTAAAAGTTGCCCTGCAGCTTTTTGCATCCAATTAAAAGTCCACAACTTCAATAAATATCAGACACACTCAAAATATGATGTTAAATTCCTTTCTTACTCTTTTGGAGCAGTAAATATTTGGGAAAAAATAAAAAATAAAAATTACTATATAAAAGGGGCATTCCGAGAATCGAACTCGGGACCTCTCGCACCCAAAGCGAGAATCATACCACTAGACCAAATGCCCTCAGATGCTAACGAGCAGCATGTTTTCTTAACTTAATCGATCTTGGGGAAAGGAAAAAGGAAATTATTTTAGCACTTACTTTTGATACTAATTCGGTATACTCTAAAGACGCCCTTGGTAGAAGATTGACGATCTCACAAAGATTAAATTTCAGTAAATCATGATTTACTAATCTCATCTTTTACGAAATCGATCTTCTTTGACTGTACAAGAATATGTGGAGCTTAGCATGTCTCGAAGCACGGGAGAATGTTCGTTTGCTGATATTATTACCAGTATTCGATATTGGTTCATTCATAGCATTGTATGTCCCATTCTTCTACTCTTTTCCGGAAGTTGATAACTATTCATCGCTATTACTTTGACATCAAAAAAAAGTTCAACCAAATATTTTATTTCTGAGAGGTAGATAGCCAGCAATTTGGGCTTTACGAGTTCAGTTCTTGCGCTTCAAAATTCAAGTTTGTGCCGAGTGATAGCGAAGTTAGATTCTCATGATGTGTTCCTAAATACACACTTATAGGGGTGCAATGAGATATTGATTTCTCGCAATCTATTCATGAATACACATAATAGGGATATTGAAACTGTCACTCCACAACAAGCAAAGAATTGGGGATTCAGGCGTTTTATTAAGAGGTTTTGGAGTTTATTAGATTTGCAAAAAGAAGTACCTTACGATGTTCACGACCAATTGGATACCAGAGGAGATCGCTATGACTTTGCAGTTTGAAATACTGGTCTAATTTATACAACAGCAATTTTCTTTGCCACGAGAATTAATTATAAAAGGACATGCTAGGTTTCCTACATTTGTCTAACTAGGATGCAGACAAGCATTGATCATAGTTGTCATGTTGGCTAAAGAATGTTACTTTACTCATGACAAAATGGTATGAGGAAATCGTCTGAGATTGCTAGAAGTAACCTTGTGCAGTTATTCATTATTGTTCACTTAATTTTACAGTACATTATAGATTGTGTGTATTTTACGTAGCACCATTGAACTTGATAGTGGCTACCTGCTATCCTTTCTATCATTTAGGTCACCAATATTTAACTTTGGACACGATTCCTCTATTCGCTAGAAAATTCTCAGAACACGAACTACAACAACATAGCCAATGTATTCCCACAAAATGGGGTCGGTCTGGATAAGGTAGAGTGCATGCAGTCCATACCTCGACTTCAGAGGTGAGGTAGGGAGGCTCTTTCCGAAAGACCCCCGGCAAATCGGAAATTCCAGTTGATCTTGCTATTATTTCTGCATTTACTTGCATTATATAATACTGATTGATAAAAAACAGGAAAATTCATATATGAATAAATATAGAAAGGGGGAAATGACTATGTACATAACAATGAAATTTATCAGAAAAGAAGACAAAAGACAACACATGCAGAGTAACAAAACCTATTCAGAGCAACCCTCGAGTATGAAACATGATAAATAACAATAATACAATTTCTGAAGGCTAACATCTATAATTATATTTGTTGAGGCAGCTTGCTTATGATCAACCTCACCCCTAGGTATGGGCGACAAGTTCTGCAAGATGAAATATAAAACTACATGGTAAGGGGAAGCTTTCAACTAGCTGGTTCATATCTACATACACAATCATAAATATTCCCGTTAACCAATTTTGCTGCCAAGCGTTGATTCTTCACCATAGCAAGCTGCAAATCACATACAAAGCATGTCGAAGAAGAATGAGGCACAAAGAAAGCAGGTTATACTCGACAATGTTCAAACCAAATTAGCTGGTTTAATAAGCCACTAATAGAAGAAAATCATAGCCAATCTAACTTAAAATTTCATGGAAGGTACTTATGGAACTCCATTTGATATCCACTTGGACCATATTAAATATGCAGAAATCATCTTCAAAATGTCTGCAATCTGTACCTTTAGAGCATCACATTGGAACTTTGCATTATAATTAGTATGCAAAGACCGACCCATCCCTTCCAAAATTACCTGCGCCAGGTAATAAACATCCACAGTAAGTTGCTTGCACTTATTTTTCTAATGAGATAGCTGCATATTTTAGTGTATGAAAGGAAGGAGCACCATACCAGATCTGCATCTTTGGCTGCAGCAGCTAACTCTGAGCTCACTTGCCTCAAGTCTATGCATGGACTGCCACATCCATTCTCCACAACCATCAGAGGAACGGAAGGTGCATCTTCCTTGTAACCATCTTGGATATTACTCATCGCATCAACAAGCAAGCCTCCTGCTTCAGCTGCTCCTCGAAGAATATCGCAGTGCTATAGGCCAAAGCAATATTACCAAGCTAATGAGATATTATGTAGAGGGAAGGGGAGAGAGAGAGAGCTTTAAAACATACAAATTTCCCATGCCAAATATACCTTAATAATGCATAGATTCATTTACGTTAGATCTCTATTAAAAAGGGGAAAGAGTTTGGCAAGAGTTATACATCTCATTATAACTAATGGAATGCCCTTGAAAATCGACATACCTTTGCAGCCTCAGCAACAATATCAGGCAACTCCATTGCAGTAACATCATTTAGTGCAGGAAGTGAGTTTGCTACCAGCACAACCTGCACAAAATTTTGCAGGTTAGATCTTTGGAACCTAATATATTCAGCATATATGCCAGGAGATGGGACGGGATCATACAAAGCAAACAAGGTAGCAATTGAAAGTGGTTATTACATGTTAAGCAAACATTTATCTTGTATGTAATCAGATAAGGAAAGTATCACTAAATTAATAAAGCTTCAATGACGGAAATGCAAAGTAATTTACCATGAAGCAACTGAAGCAAAATATTGAAAATTTTAGATTCATTTAAAGGCAAATCATACTTCGGTTCCACGCCGGAGAAGTTCCCTTGCAAGGGGAAGCATCCCCAAAACAATATCTGCACCCGAGTTGTCAACAAAAAGCAGTGCTCTTTTATGTGGCTGAGGCTTTCTGTCTCCAGACCCTAACATTCTCTCTTTAAAAGCATCAAAATTGTCCACCTGAAGATATAAAAGCATGACATTGAAAGCAGAGTCTCTAGCATTAATGAAAAAAAACATAAATACGACTCTTCTACTATTGTTTTTCCTTTCACTTGCCCGCCAAGGTCTTTGCATCTTCTTGCGACTCATTCTATAGATCTCAATAATTGTTCCTTTGTGATAGAGATCAACACAGGCACGTGAACCCCAATCGAAAATATTAGCAGCAAGAACACCTTCTATTAGTGTAAGTAATCTCATGTCCTACAAGATTGAGACTAGATGTATCAGCAAATAGACTAAAAAATACAAAGCATATATTTAATGATCTAGCTAACCTACTTCAAGGGAGGAGAAAAGGAAAAAAAAGAGCAGAGAAGGAAATATATGAGAAAAAACATACCTCAGTCAGGCTGTCAAGCTCCATCAAAAGATCAGGTAAAACTGCAAGTGAAGCTTCATTCTCCCTATAAAATATTCAACGAGTGTGTAAGATAAGCATACTTGCTTCGAAGACAGTAGAACAAGAAAGTGTCCCATCCATATGAAGGTACCTTTGTTTAATGGTACGATAGGCATCAAAAAAGTGAAACTCTCTCAAGCATTCTTCTCTTAGCTCCAAAAGGTTGGCGAGCCCTAGCTTTCCATAAGCTGCAGGTTCCTCCATCAATCTGTAACAAAATACAAAGATATTCTTTTGCATCAACTTTACAAATATCATAGGGAAGTGTTAACACTAATAGGGTACGGACTTTTAAAAAGTATGCAAGACTTTTGGAATTTGTGCTCATAAGCATGCCAAAACCTTTGTGTGGCTATAAGACTCTTGAAATTTGTGGTCTTAAACACAAATCCCACTGGAGACAAAACACTAGATGATTTCTTTCCATATGTCCTAACCTTGGTGGACATAGTTACCTGGTGCCTGTTGCTGGTGGGAGTGGGAGGTATTCTGTGAATTTAGTCAAAGTGCGCGCAAGCTAGTCATGACACCATGGTTATCCAAAAAAAATTGTGGTCCTACACATTACATGACATTTGCGTAGAGCTAGAAAAGTTCCCAGTTGGGATAAAATGAAAAATTCAAGTTCAATACTTTCAAATTTAGAAAGCATCCACTATTATCCACTATTTCGAAACATACTAAAAAGGGAATGTTACCACATAAACTGGAATAGTGGGAGTATATAAGATATTAACTAACACGGTATAACCATTGTGTCCAAGACAGCTTGCGCACACCTCGACTAATTCCACGAAATACCTGTCACCTCCCACCAACAACAGGTACCAGGTAACTCTGTCGATCAAATCTAGAACAGATAGGAAGAAATCACCTAATATTTGTGTTGCTATATAAATTATATAAATTATTTCTTTCATGAACTACGATATAAAAGCTAGTGGCGGTAGTTAAGAGGTCAGCGATGATAGTTGTAAGGTAGTGGTTGGCGGTAGCCATGGTTGCAGGGAGGAGATTGGCTATGATGGTTGTGCTTTGGTAGCTGGTGGTACTGGTAATGGATTTGCAGTGGTGACTGACGGTGGTAGTTGGCGGCGGAGGTGGAGATTGTGGTAGAAATTACCGGTAGAGGTGGCTGGAGGTGGTGAATTATGAAGATAGTTGTTTGTGATGAGTGCATGGTGGAGGTCAATGGTGGATAGTGGTAGTGAGTGATAGACTAGTGGTAAAGGTGGTTGGTAGCAAGCGTTGATGGTAGTTGTGCGGTGTAGACTAATAGTAGTGGGGTGATTTGGAGGTAGTGGTCAGCGATTGGGAAGTGGCTAGTGCCTCGTAGTGGCAGGCAGCGGAGTTGGTTGTGGTAGTAAATAGATTTGTAATAAAGGGTTACATTCATAACTTTTTAAGTGAAATCCTTAACAAGAACATACTCAGTGTATTCCCATAAAGTGGGATCTGGGAGGGTAAAGTGTACGTTGTCCATACCACTACCTCAGATGAAGTAGAGAAGTTGTTTCCAATAGACCCCCGGCTCAGGACAAAAAAAAAAGTATAAAAAGACATAATAAAAACAAAAAACAAGATGACATAACACACCAATAGAATAAAAAACAAGACACCCACAGGGTAGTATTATAAACTATCTATCTGAAATCACAAACATCACCAAAACACCACGAACAAGAAACTACAAGACACGCACACAACCACGACGACTACTGACACGACTACACACAAAGTCTTAGACTCTCTAAAATATCCGAATGATTCAAACCCATCAAGAGCTAATAAGTAGTTGCGAAAGACGGGAAAAAATGCACTATATATATTGATATTTGAATGATTCAAATTCAGAAATCTTACCCATATAGTGTAAAAAAATGCTTGGGCTTACCATCTACTTTTTTTAGAAAGATCTAATACCTATATGCCCTTGGTCTTCCATTAAGTTCAGATTGTTCCCTTTAAATAAAATTAATTGAACTGTCCATTTTGATTAATGATAATTAACAATACCAGCTAAATGACTTTAATAGCAAAACCATTAAACTGCACATTTTTTATGAACAGTTAAAAAAAGGTTTTAAAAAGTAGATAAAAATGTTAAAGATTGATTTCAGAGGATCTTTTAAAAAATATAAAAATCACTTAAAGTGAGAAAAAGGATCAACATGACGTTTTTTTATTTTTTATTTATTATTTTTTTTAAAAAACCCTTTCTGATTCACACATTGATGACATTATATAAGATGATGTAGCGAAGGTACATGATTACCAAAAAAAGGTTTCAAATGGTTAAAAGATAAAAGAGAGTCAACTAAAATGAGTAGAAAGGAAATTTAAAAGTCTAATGCAGATCTATCTTTTTTTATGAAAAGGGAACCCATAGCCGCTACCATTTGGGTGCACACAGGGTAAACCCCGCTCCTGTGCAATAGCTCGCAAATCACACAGGAGCGGTAAACCGTACTAGGCAAGCCCCGTGTGACGAGCTTGATTCAGAAGGCCAACCCCCGGCTCTACTGTAGATATATCTGAAGTGTAGATCTATTTTATATGTCGAATCGTGAAGATTTTGGATCCAGTACAATGAGGGGGCCAATTTTGGAACTTAAGACATTTCCTATATGCACAATCGGGAGAGAGTGCATGAAGCTAATATTGGACTGTATATATTATATAAGATAAATAAACTCTGCCTACATAAAAATAAAAGCTATTATAAGATTAATTAACTCAAAGCCCTGCAGAACATATGGCTACTATAATAACATTTACCGATGGAATGGAAAAGAGAAAACAACAGAATAAAATATTGCAGTTAAATAAACAACAAATGATACCTAGCCAAGTGTGCAGAAAATGCCCGAGCAAATGCATCACCCCTTCTTTTTGCATCGTCAGTTCCACCCTCACTAGCCACTGCCTGGAGAATTCAAGGATTAGCTTCTCAAACCATAAAATATGGGAGACATATCGAGATAATATAGAATAAAAGTAAAAAGTGACGCACATAGCACAATTCAAAACAACATGACAGCAGTTTCCCCTTTATTGTTCTAAACAATCAAAAGATCGGGTTTGACATTTCATAAATTGACTGAACAGCTGAAGTACAAATCAGTTCCTTGGAAGCCATGTATAGAGCTTAACGAGAATATGAGGGCATACAAAAGAAATCACTATGTTGCAGATGATAGAGTACAAGGTTAAAAACATCTAGTTCCTCCACACATTTCTCGGTAATCCATATTACACGTATCCCTTCGGGTGATCTGATAAATTTCAGTATGGGATTCGTCCATATATTTTAGCGTCCATTACAAAAATCCTCTAATTATTATGAGGACACTGATAAGAGAGTCATTTGGGACTATGAACATGTAATACATGAAAGCCTGTGTCAAAGAGCTTCCTTGGAGGAATTTCCTAGAAAAATACTGAAGCCTTCCTTTCTTGGGCTGAAACAAGGATTTTGACATGATTAAAAGGTCAATGTTTTACCTTATCAACAAGGTCAGACAGATGCTCAGATAATACAGTGAACCAGTACCTACAGCAGCGCCGAATTTTAGTCTAAAAAGAACAAATTGACTAAAAACTGGAAAGCAGGCTTGTTTAAATATTCAGAGAAAAATGGAGCATGTTCTTAAGGGTGCAATTTCAACTTACTCTAGCTCACCGTGATCTGAGAGGTCTATGGTATTTGGCTCATATCTGTTAAAAGCAATTCAAAACTCGGTAAAAATGCAATAATCTTCAAACCAGTGTCCCAGAAATAGTAATACGCAAAAACACAAAATACTTCAATAAAATCCTTGCCTTGTCAAGTACCCTCTACATATACACAAATGATGAAGATACAACAACAACAACATACCCAGTGTAATCCCACAAGTGAGGTCTGGAGAGGGTAGAGTGTACGCAGAATTTGCCTCTACCTCGCAGAGATAAAGAGGTTGTTTCCGCTAACCCTTGACTTAAAATAAAGCAAGTCCAAGATTCGAAAAAAGAAACAAACACAGACGACGAAAGATAAGAAAAAAAATGGGGCAAATCTAGAACTTTTAATGTGACAGTAGTTTGCAGGCTAACCAACTATGGACACCAAGATAAATAACACTGACAACCCCTTCAAAGAAACCACACAGAAAATGGAATGAAATTAATATAACCAGAGATAAGAAATGCAAGTAAATAAACCAGAACGGTACAAACAGGAAAATGATTGCAACCAGGAACTACGAAAGACCAGCTCAAATACAGAGCTGCCCCTTGTGCTGAACCACACAAAAATTGCAAAAGATCTGTCCAAACATCAACTTTCATTAATCACTCACGTTTTTGGATCTGCTAAAAGGGGGAAAACCTCCAAAGATGGGACCAGATGCAGAACCCCAACATTTAATTTGCTTGCATCAGGTCGCAAAACTCCTTTAGATGATGGAACTTCAAAGCCTCCAAGGCCCGTAGTAGCTGGTGGAGCCATTGGAACAGGAGCAGTAATTTCAGTTCCCTTTCGCACAAATTTCTCCATCCAAGATATCTGCAGTCAAATAAACCACCTCCGTTCACTTTTATATGTCCAATATACCAATAATAGATTTTCACTTTTGCTTATAATTTTTAACATATCAAGAAAAGACAATTATTATTTTTCTGTTTTACGCTCAACATTATAGATATTCACTTTTACTTATCATTTTGAACATATCAAGAGAAGACAATTATTAATTGTGTTTTATGCTCAACATTAATTACTTATTCCACAAATTATTTCCGAAGACATAAGACTATTTTAATTAGTATGGGTATAGTGGTAAAATACACGTATGAACCATTATTTCTCAAGTGGCGTGCAAAATCCAAAGTGGACAAGCAAAATGAATGAAGGGAGCTTATTATGTAACATATCCCATCAAAAATCAGATTACTAAGTGACAAGAAATATCAAGTTGCACGATCAATTTCCCATTGAACAAAAAAATTCGATCTCCCACAAAGATTAAACCACTTTATATGCTAACTTTAGCTTCTATAAATTCAGAATTTATTACAGGTTGTCAAGCAACTATGGGACAAACTTGCAAAGTGGAGCTACACCTTATATTTAACTGATCTGATTTATCGAACTCCGTATCAGAATGGTAACAGAATAAGTCTTTGAAAAAAAAAATCAATCTTTCCAAAAATTAAACCAGTTACCTGACTTTAGTTTCTGTAAATTCAAAATTCAACAGAGCTTGTCAAGCAACTATGGAGAAGAACAAGGAAAAAAACCAATCAATCTCCCCAAAATTAAACCTCTTTACTTTCTGTAAGTTCAAAATTTAATAAAGCTTATCAGAACTATGGAAGCGGTGGAGGAGGAGGAGAAGAAAAAGTAATTAATTACAGAAGGAATGTTTCTCCAACCATCTCAAGAAGCAACTCTTTATTTATCTCATAAAAGCATCAATAATTCAGAATATTAAAAAATAGGAAGTAAAGAACAATAGTTGCATATTGATACTAAACTGCAGCAACAGATTGCCCAACAAAAATAGAATTGTTGGGTATATTGGACTAATAGAGTCAGTTCAGTGAGGTGACTCAAAACCTTTACACAACCCATGACACTTCAACTTATATGGCCAACTTCATGTGCCTTTTCACATGCCGCTTCCCATTATTCCACATGTATGCATTGTTGGTCACAAATGGGTACCATATTCCCACCTTGTGTGGTTACCCCACAGAATATATGCTTTATAGCTTTAGGCATTTATTCCTTATTAAATACAGAAAGAAACATACTCCTTAAGAAACAAAAGTTTCAAATCTTGCATTCAGAAACTACAAGCAAATATCTATGGCATAGGAAGCGGCTTAGAAACTCTATGCAAAAGCAAGAACTATATAGTCAAAGCAGTCACCGCAAGGAAAATTTGCAATGCATTCAAACTGTTGAAAGACACTACTGATAACAGTCTCAGTCATACCAAAAACTTGTCAAATTCAAACCAATACACAGTGCACGAGAGTTTAAAACTAACGTAATACTTGCCTTCTCATTCAAATCTCCGAGCGGAGGGCCGTGAACATTTCCACCAATATATGGTGCACCCATCGGAAATCTTTCCACTAACTGATGGACCATCAGGTCATCTAAACCATGTTTTTCATAGCTCATAAAAGCACCCAGAGCTCCCAAGAAACCTTCATGTCTCAAGAACATAGCTTGTGCATCTCCATTGGACCTATTCAAAGATTTGGGGTAGAGGTGAAATTGATGAAGAGACAATAATGAATGAAAGAAAGAAGCACATGGTTTGGAGGAAAGAAAGAACTAGAAAAAGGCCTAGTGACTGGTTTTAAATAATGAAGCCTAGTAAAAGTAGTCAATTTCTCACCAGAACTGAACAGCAAAAGAGATTGTGTCCATAGTGTAAGCATGACCTCGTATGAAAAATCCTCCAAAGAATATCCTTTTGAGTCCAAAACGCAGTGCATTGAGATAAGCTATCTAGAAAATGTTTTAAAGATAATTTCATGGTTAGGCAATATCTAATAGTATATAATACCCATCAAGCAATGACTCATTTCCCAGAAGCTATTCATTCAGAAAGGAAAATAATCAAAAATATACCTAACCATTTTATTTTTTTGGATAACCGAGTCTCGGGCCAGATTTCGCACAGCTCGACTAACCATTTTTACCTTTCTAGGATAAAGTAAATATAGCTAACTGAACCGACAATATAAACCTCTTGCCATGGAGAACGTGGCAGAAGAATTTGCCTGATTCTAAGTTATTAAGGCACTCATGTTCTGAAATGCTTTTTGGGTTTCTTCATAAGGAAAGCATTTGATATAAACCAAATAGAAGCTAAAGTTAAAACTCAAATTTCTCACAGGGGTTTGCGATGCCCCATCCTCGTTGGTCAAAAACTATTCACGCCATGGATCACATGAGTCATTGCTTAAAGGATTCCTAGATAGTTTTGTTGTACTTTCTCTCGGTACATTCTTGGTGCTAAATTTATTATCAATAAAAACTTCAATTAGCAACAACAGAAAAACATGCAAAAGATGTCTCTTGGTCCAGTTCCATTCTACAAGATCAACTATTTACAAAATTGTCACAAATTATCACTTGGTGCAGAAAACAGGATAGACCTAAAAATGAAGTTTCCCTAGGTAAAAATGGAGTTCCCTAGGTATAAAACTTGAAGTTAACACTTTGTAAAATTGTAGGGACCTTAAACGTTGGATACCTGACCAATATTGTATGAAATCATGCGCAACAGTGATAGAGAGATATCTTCAGGCTTATAATCTTCAAGCTCCTTGTTTTCTGAAATAGTCTTCCCAAAACTTGATGCGATTGTTGAAGCTGAAAGGCCAATCTATAGAGATATTATAGATCTTGAGTAGATAATCATTAATTCATTAGGATGCATAGCATATACGAACCTAAATAAACAAAAGGAAAAAACAACTATAGTCTCTCAGGAGAAAATCATGGATCTTTATTTTTCCACATGATTAAACATCTATGTAGACCACTAAAGTTCAGCTCTGTTTAATCAAGTAAAATCAATCCTAGATAATAAATCCTGGTCTATTAGAATGTACCTTTGAGTAATCCATACCACCATAGATGTCACCAACAAGCATGTCTATGGTTCTATTGTCTCCACGCTGACTGAGCTCTAGCAGTTCATCAAAACTGTAGCAGAGAATTGACAGAATCAGTTACAGTTATGTAACTTTTAGCTCCATAATAGAGTGTTTAGGAAGTTCTATCCTGAAACTAGTGGGATCTGAAATGATGTCCCATTGTCACTCACACAAAATTGAATATTGTCCCACTGTGAATGGGTTTAAATACACATGCTGTGAGAGATGTGATGCTGTAATCTTTTGTTACCCTTTGTACCTCTCACAACCTTCTTGATACTATATAATAAATTCACTTCACCTTATCAAAAAAGGGAAAAGGGTGAGGGAAGAAAGAGGAACCAGTGCTGTGAGAGATTGTGCCCATGGATTCTCAATCTTCTACTACTCTCTCTAATTTATTCTCTTCAAATATGATACGCAAAAGAAGCAAAGACAAAACATTATCCAAATACTGTCTAACCAAAAGTACCTTTTGCACTTGGTTAACAACCTCCCTAATCCCCAATATGTACCACCTCCAACATTTGTGCCACTGACCCGCTGAAATTGCCCATCCCCATCAACCTATAATAACGCACAAAGAAGATATTTAGAAGCTGCTCAAATGTTTTATGACCTCAATAACGCCAAACAAGAAATAAAGTGGAGTACCTTGATCATACTAACACCAGAACCGATATTCACGAGCAGATATGGAAATAAATCATTCTGGTCTATCTGCACAAACTCCTTGTGACCCTCCATATGAGTAAAAGCTTCATGACGGATTGCCTACTCAAAAACAGCTTTCAGCAATATAGTCAACAAAGGCAATAATAAGCAAAAGACAGAGATCATTGTCTAACAGCCCCCAAGCTAAATTAAGTTAAACTAGGAAAAGTTAAGGCCAAAACTGCCTGAGCATGAACATCCAACAGACACAGAGTATTCTTAACATGGAAAAGAAAGTAGAAAACAACTCCTGAATTAGCTTCTTCAAAAAAAAATGACAGCTGTGGTCAAGTAAGAAATATATATGGTTTGATTTCACGAATATACTAATATGAAAAGATATGATTTCAGTGATATGTTAGGGAACCAGTGCTGCTTCCGCAGGTCCCAGATATATAAATATGCATAGAAATGTTACCCCATAAAGAATCCCCTGGACAACTTACTGATTGGATACTGGAGCACAACTATATTTCAACTTAACATGTGAAATCAGAACTTAAACCATGCAAAAGGGGAAAAAACAATATGACAGCCACTTGAAGGCTTGACAAAGGAAGTATAACAAGAAGGAGATGAAAGTATGAGAACCACCAAGTGAGTCCTCCTTAAGGCTTAAGCACAATCAATTACAGGTGCAGCAATATCTTTATAAGAATGAAAATATCCGTGCAAGCAAATGAATGAAAGCGCCATGCAATCATATACTTGTAAAAATAATTTATCTTTCAAGCAAATGAACAAGAGAGCCTTTAAGCATATTTTGCGCTCATACAGCTGTATCCGGAATGCAAAATTCAGCACATTTCCATCAGCAACTGATAACAAAGACAATAGCATAAACTTGTTGGAAAAGTTTGCTGAAGTGACTAGTTGTTTGACGTCACATTCTGATAATTCAACAGTCAGTATTCCTTCAATAGTAACTGGAAAATGCAGAAAACAATAACTACACAAAAATAAAAGGGACAACAAATGCAGACGCATAAACCTACTACAGAGCTATTTCATTTATTAAGATAAGAGCATCAAACATTTAGATGCAGGCATGTCCCTAATCAGAAAACAATTAGTCCCAAAGTAGTTACGTTACTAAACAGAGCTTTGAGGTCGGCAAAGTCTACATAAAGAAAACACTAGAATGGCTGTTTTGTTCTTCATTTAAATACGAAGTATAAACTACAAATATGCTTCAGTCCCAAACAAATTGAGGTCAGCTATATGAATCCTCACTGACCATGTTTCTCCATTTAAACTCATCTCAGGCAAACATAACACAAAATAAAAATAAAAAGTGCCCCCACTTGTGTGATTACACTGGGTTCTTTGTTATTTAAGAATAAAAAGTGCTAGAAGTTTTCTATATTTTCTACTGACCATGTTTCTCCATTTAAACTCATCTCAGGCAAACATAACACAAAATAAAAATAAAAAGTGCCCCCACTTGTGTGATTACACTGGGTTCTTTGTTATTTAAGAATAAAAAGTGCTAGAAGTTTTCTATATTTTCTACTGGCATGTTCTTCAGGAAAAAAAAAAAAGAGGGCAGCCCGGTGCACTAAAGCTCCCTCTATGTGCAGGGTCCGGGGAAGGGCTTCCCCACAAGGGTGTATCCTACGCAGTCTTACCTTGCACTTCTGCCAGAGGCTGTTTCCAAGGCATTTCTTCAGTAAAATAAGTTTAAAAATTAAATGAACACTTTATTCTTTATGCATCGTTAGCTTAAAGCTAACGGGATTAGGATAATACCAGTTTTCACAACTTGAATTTTCCTATTCCTAATATGGAGCTAAAGGAGAAAGCACTATGGCAGTCAGGTTTCAAGGATATAAGATAGTCAGGACTTGCTGTACTTTTAGAAGTTAGGTGTAGGAACTTCCACAATAAATAAGAGCAAATCTACATATCCTATTAAAGCTGAAAAAAACTACCTTGGTTAATCGAAGGCATTTCTTGAAGTGATTGACAAAACCCTGAATGCACAGATACTTCCTGATGATCTCTATCCTAAAAATTGTGGGCCAGAAAGCCCTCTATAAGACAATATTTACAAGTAAATTTGAAAATTAGCATTGAGTAGTTCTTTGTACTCCCCTCTCAAGAGAAAGGCAATCAAGAAAGTAACATTTATGCACTGCACAAAGTCAAACAAAGGACTTGGATCTAAAGCTGCCAATATAGGAGAGAATGCAGAGTGAGACAGTGAAGCAAGAAACAAATCATTTTTAGTCGAGTGAAATTCCAGATTTACAGATGAACATTGAGCAATACCCAAGGGATAGGAACTTAGATCTTACCTTGAGTAAGAAGTTTGCACCAGAAACAAGACAATTCATTTCGTCTTCTTTCTCTATACTGACTCCCAGCTTTTCCTTAAAAAGATCAGCGAACTTATATGCCCCACCACCTGTAGCCTTTTCACAAAACCAAACCACTTAAATAGGTGAATGTATCTGTGAATTATTAAAACGAATAACTAGCAGCAAACTGAAGTAAAAACCTATTTTCTTCTATCTCAATATGACTCGATTCTGATCAAACTAAACTGGAAATAGACATCCTAGCTCAAGAGCATTGATGTATTATGAAGAAGTAAAAGTATCCCGACTTTAACAGTTTAAGATTTTTCAATGAGGTGATCACAAACTCAATAAGGTACAAGAGCAAATAAAGGTCATTTGTTTAAATCTCAATATGACCATTATCAAGGAAGTATCTTCACGTGTTTGGCCGTAGAAAAGAGGACATACATCATTCAAAGGAAGGAAATAAAGTGCATGGCTGACATGTGAGGAAGAATGCTATTACATAATTAAACAAATAAAAGTTAGCTCCCTCACAACTTTAACTTTTAAATGAGATTGTCACACAATTCAACAAGTAAGATGTTTACCTTAATTACTGCATTTTCACTTGGTGGGGCATCAGAAGGCCAACGTGGTGAATCTATCCCTGGCCACAAGATTATGAACAAAATGAAAAAACTACTCTTGCCAATGCATGTGGTGTTGATTAAGAACATTTGAAAATCACGGGAAATATAGTGCATTTACAAAATAATCAATTTGAAAACAATGGACAAGTCAAAGAACTATACCACCACAGTGAAGTTGCTTGGAAGATATAAAATCTAAGCACTCGTTAATTTTTGCTGTCTCAAACTTCACAAAATGAAGCCTCCCTCCAAGGATAGGATAGCTTCTTCTGGTGCCATTAGAAACACCCAATCTCTCCTTAATTTTCATCTTTCTCCTATCATCCTTGTGTCGGTCCGCATGTCTTGAAAAGTAAACCAGCTTGATAAGAGAGCCTGGATTAAGAAATCCATGGAAAATATTATTCCCGTCCTAATACGATTTGGATTAATCGTAATTAGCTTTCCGCATCAAACTCAGAACCAGTGCAAGAGCTCAGCATTACACCAAACGCATATGAAAGCAGAAAAAGTTGGGACAAAAATCAAACTTGGAGACACCAACAAGGATTATCCACAACCATATCAGTGTAAGTATCTTGCCCAACTTTCAAAGTTATCAAAGAACATGCAACATTGAACTGGTGGTTCAAAGAACACCAACACCAATTTGATGAATGTTATTCTCTTTCTTTCTCTGGGGGTAACAATCAACTACATAAACAACAACAACAACAACAACAACAACAAACAAACCCAGTGTATTCCCACCAAGTGGGGTCTGGGGAGGGTAGAATGTACGCAGTCCATACCGCTACCTCCGAAGAAGTAGAGAGGTTGTTTCCGATAGACCCCCGGCTCAAGATGAAGAATAGGTAACAAGGTCATAGTAAAACATGAAACAGGATGGGTGGCATAACCGAAAAAGAAATAGGAAATAATAAAAGTGGAAATAAGAGAGACACGAAAAATGGGTAACAAACAACTACATACTCCAATAAAATCCCACAAGTGGAGTCTCGAGAGGGTAATGTGCAAGATAAAGAGGTTATTTTTGATAGACACTCGGCTCGAGAAAACATATGGGAGTATGAAATAAAACAAGGAAATATCTACTTCATATCCATTTTAACAACAAGAATTACAGAGACATAAAATCCCAACTTCTTACACTCCAAGAATTTTTGCTTTTGATGAATGATACAGAATAAAAAGATGTGAACTTTACCACCAATATCCAAAGCAAGGTGTGAAATATCATCACTCTGATTAGGCAACAGAATTGTAGGATCTTTCTCCTCAAAATTCCCTTGAATTGCAGCACCACTAACATCTAACTGTGGACGAGAAGATGATCGATGAATTGAGCTCCCAGGCAAAGGTGCCATATCTTTTTCTACAATATCTTTCTCAGAAAGCTGTTGAGTTTCCTCATTTATATCGTTAATATCAATGTGAGAGTGGTCCTTTGTCGTTGGACTTGCCATTAATTCTTTCTCTCTCTCTCTCTCTATACTTCCTTCCTACCTTACTCCTAAATCCAAACAATTCTTGTTTAGTCAAATGGGTCCAAATTGGTTAGCGCACTTGTCTTTACTCCAACCAAAATTCAAGGTCATCCACCAAACTGCTGTGACGATTGGCTCCAATAACTGTACAAAATAAATAAAGTGTTGTTATACACGGAAGTGGAAAGAGCCGTTCCAATTAAAGAACCAAACCATAAAAGGTCTATTGCATGCCGCCTTATATTATGGGCTATTTTTACGGCCTGAATTCGTATCAATTTTACTAGTTACTGCTTCAATTTTTAAAAAACGGAAATGAAAGTCAAAATCAACTGTTCAAGATTGATTCTTGACTACCCAGATACCATATTATAAAATAATATAAAAACTACTATTAATTAACCATCACCACCACCACAACAACAACAATAATAATAATAATAGTAGGATTAGTAATTACCGAACAGGGAATTAAAGAAGAAGATAGACTTTAGGCGGCCTTCTTGTTCCCCCTACTAATAGCAGTTAATTATATAGGACGAATAAATAAAAATAAATTATCTCAACAATAACACTCTGTGCATAAACCTAAAATGCTGGGACCAAAAAGATCATACAATTGTATGTTTACGCAACCCAGTTACGGAGGATTAGTAATATATATGGTAGTAAGAGATGAGAGAAAATTGAACCTTTGAAAATGTGATTATTGATTTTTCAGTGTAGTGCGTAAGGTCTGTAAAGAAGCGATGAATTGTCGCTGAGAGGGCAGACCCGCAGCCAGGGAGAAAATATTTTAGGAAAAATGTTATCCAATGGTATAATTGCAACTAAGGATGGGTCGAAAGACGATAGAGTGTATGCATATTTCAATTTAATTTTTTCTAGGGATAGAAAGACTATTTTCGAAATGTTGGACTCTGACTATAGCTTCAATGGAATGATATTATAATGCTTGAATTTGAAATTTATTTTTCATGTTTAAACAAGATTCGGATGCGAGAATAAATGTTCAAATCTGCATATTATATATTTTAATATGTTATAAAAAAAAAAGAATAAAGAAGAAGAGTAGAGAGAATAGAGAGAGTAATTATTATTTCTCCTGAGGGATAAGAGATCATAAGATTGTAAATACAATGAACAAAACTCCTCTATTTATAGGGGAAACCTTACTAGAAAAAACCCAGTAGGAAAAAAATCTAGTGAAGGAAAAAGAGTACACATCTCTAATAATATGCATTTCGGCTGCCTCATTAAAAACCTTACAAGGAAAACCCAGTGGGATAAAAAAATCTAGTGAAGGAAAAAGAGTACACATCTCTAATAATACGCATTTCGGCTGCCTCATTAAAAACCTTACAAGGAAAACCCAGTGGGATAAAACCTCGTAAGAAAAAAAGAGTACAACGCGTATTAAGTCTCCTTAATGAGAACAGCCTTGACCTTTGCATCTCGATCTTGTGCAACATCTTCTTGAAAGTTGCAATTGGAGAAGATTTGGTGAATAAATCAGTCACATTGTCAGTTGAATGAATCTGTTGCACGTTAATATCATCGTTCTTTTGTAGCTCATGTATGTAGAAAAACTTTGGCAAAATGTGTTTCGTTCTATCTCCATTTATGAATCCTCCCTTAACATGTGTTATGTATGTTGAATTATCTCTGTATAAAATTATGGGTAGATTGTCATATTTCACATCACATTTTTCTCGAATGAGATGTATCATGGACCTCAACCATACACATTCTCGGCTTGATTCATGAATAGTTATTATCTCAGCATGATTCGATGAAGTGTCTACGATAGACTGTTTTGTATATCTCCAAGATATGACAGTACCACCACATATGATCACATAGCCTATTTGAGATCGAGCTTTATGCGGGTCAGATAAGTACCCAACATCAGCATGACCAATAAGATCGGGACTGCAATCTTTAGAATAAAACAAGCTCATGTGTTTTATCCCATTTTGATGTCTCATAGTAGGAGCAGAAATATACCTTGCTAACAAATTGACTGAAAAGACTATAGCCCTTGTAGTATTTGCAAGGTACATGAGTGCATCAATTGCACTAAGATATGGTACTTCATAACCAATCCAATTCGATATATTTCGAATTTCAGCAAATAATCTATTGCTTTGAAAACTCTCCAAGAGTTCCAATGATGTTCAACCAATAAGCTTATACAATATAAGGATTATAAATAAGTTTCCCATAAACTTTTATATGCTTCAAGCATTTTGAATCCTTAGAAGTTTTTCACATAAGTTTTGTCAAGTGACAATATTCAACATTTCATGAGTGACATCTTCAAATATCTGGACTGCAAATCAAATAAGTTTAATACTTACCAAGATGCATCCTTTATGTCACTTGATAAATGTTTCTATGTCAGCATGCTAAAATTAAAGTAGAATTAAGATCCTCGTAATCTTTCACAATATTGCGCCAATATTGTGTCAAATATATTGATGATATATCATTTAGTATCGGTTCACAATGCGATATAACATTTTGAGATCTCATCACTTCATTATTTTCAGGTACATGAATCTCTCATAAAGTTTCATGAAGTGTTATGACGTAGGCTCTTCAAGAGCTCATTGCCTTCTTATTATGATTATTTGCTCCTTATTTTTCAAGGACTATTTCATTTGGAACCGATCACCACGCTTCACGCATGCATAGACTTTGTCCTTTAGGAACACAAAATAAGAGCATTTGTGCGTGCTTAATATGAGATGTTTTCAACATTTGACTTGAATTATCTTTTGGATGAGAATATGGTGATAATTCTTAACATATTTCATAGCGCTTATAATCTCCCCCTTATGTTAGAAAAACTAACATACATCCTCTACTTCTTTGAGGAATCCATCTTTGTGCATTATGGTATATTCATTAATCGTATACCGCACATCAAAATTATTAGATGGAATAATTGGTTCCCGACCTTGAACCAATTGAGAGGGAAGAAATAATCATAATTTATTGGTCTAATGCATACAAATGCTATTGCAATATATCATATTTTAGACCAATACATGAAGTTTTGTTCTCATTAATAATGGTTTAGCTATTTATCGAAGGCATTCAATGCCAAACCATCATCATCAAGATAACTTTCTTGATTGCACAATCTGAAAATTATGTTCTTAACTCAATTTTATTGAGCAAACAACTTTATGAATGTCAAACTGCAGGTTGACAATGAATGTACATGTGATCATCTTATTGATGCATCTTTTCAACATATCACATGATAGATGAATAGGCCTTTATTCACCTTTTATAATTTTCAAATTTGAAGGGATTCAATCCCAATATTAATTGGTCCAACCAACTTATCATGAGAACAAACGACATAAACATTTTTTGAAGAACAACGTTAATTTTCAAATGACATGTATTTTTTCTTTAGTAACTTTCAGATTTACTATTACATGAATAAATTTCAGATTTACTACTTCAGAAGTAGATTTCAAAATTATTCAACCTCTTTCGAAGGTGAGTTGTGATACAATCACAATCAAGTGCACGTTTGCATTAATAAGTTTTTCATTCCCCAGGAATGGAATATAATCGTGCCTTAAGTCTATCAAATTTTGATAGCTTAGAACCTTTTTCAAAATATTGTTATTTTAGGAGCAAATCGAGGCATACATATGATCTAGAGAATTTTTCTCTAACATATCTTATGATCACAATACGCGTGCGAAAATATCATCACTTTTGATGATCATTATCATATTGTCCCTCTACGCGTATATTCGTGCATTCAATCACTTGTCTTCTTTCAGACATATTATTCACTGCTACCACATACACCTCAAGAATGAAGTAAATTGTCATATTTCAGACTTATCATATATTGCCACCATATTCATGGAATGAAGCATATTCAATGGGTCGAATTTCATGACTTTTCACCCAATACCCATGATTTTGCCTTAGCCATCATAATATCATCAGTATGGTATATTGAGATTCAAACTCAATATCTTATACATATAAAGGCGTCTTAGGCATAAATCGATGGGACTTGAACCCAACATATTATCATTCTTTTTGATAATATTATTTTTGAGGAATAAATTTAAAATATAAATGATTCCAAACCAATTATTTTTCTTCAAATCCAATAATAATTATATTAATAGTAGCAAAAGAAAGATAACATAAATAATTACTAACCTTGAAATCCTTCAGATTTATAATCTCACATATTTGGCAGAGTCTCGTACTGATAACGTAAATTAGTTAGAGACTCGAAAACTTGTGTAGCCACATACGAACAAATCTCAATTGGTAAGAGACTTCGTACAGATCTCAATTGGTAAGAGACTTCGTGCTGATAACGTGTTATAAAACAAGAAAGAATAAAGAAGAAGAGTAGAGAGAATAGAGAGAGTAATTCTTATTTCTCTTGAGGGATAAGAGATCATAAGATTGTAAATACAATGAACAAAACTCCTCTATTTATTGGAAAAATTTACTCCTAGTCTGAGTAAAAGACAGATGCTTCAAATCCTAATAGATATCAAAGTAGATCTTGATAGATCTTGATAGAGATTCACTATAATGTAAATACATTTATAGTATAATACTTATTTTATTTATTTTTTACTTATCATATTTTGATTTGCAAACAATAATTAATGTAATTATTTTATCATACAACTATTATTAATTAATGTTCAACATTCTCTCCATTCTTTTGCATAACTTTTAAGCAAAAATTTGTAAGGGTTGTATATTGACTAATATTACTTGATTAAATTCAAATTAAACATTGTCATTACCTGTTTAAGTTAATTACTTTCATTAAATTACTAAGGATAAAGTAGAAGAAAAATGTCTAATTATCTCTTGATTCTTTAAACATGCCAACTATTTTGAGATAATTTTTTGAGAAAATGGCCAAAAAAATCCCCCAACCTTTACCCCAAATCTCAACTACACACCTATACTTTGCGGGGGTCCTATGACCCCCTGAACATTTTAAAAATGGAATATTAACCCATCTAAAAGCTCATACCCAGATTTTGTTTCAAGTAGTGGCCTGCACGTGCTGCCACGCCATTTTTTTCTTTTTTTAATCTAAAAAATTAATTATTATTCTTTATATATTTTTCTTTTCTCTTTATATATTATTTTCTCCTCGACAAAATTTCTCTCTCTTTTCCATTCCCTATTTTGATTCATTTTCTTCTTCAACTCAATTTCATTTTTATAGATCCTCAAATCAAACAATTCTAAACTCCACAAGAGCATAAACTAAACATTTCAATGGCTCGTACGAAGCAAACAACTCGTAAATCAACAGGAGGCAAAGCACCAAGGAAGCAATTAGCAACAAAGGCAGCAAGAAAATCAGCACTTTAAACAATTAGCAAGCTTTCATTCCAGTGTTTGGTTCGTGAAATTGCTCAGAACTTTAAGACGGATCTAAGGTTCCAAAGCTCTGCTGCTGCTGCTTTGCAAGAGGTGGCTGAAGCGTACCTTGTGGGGTTATTTGAGGATACAAATCTTTGTGTGATTCATGCTAAGAGGATTACGATTATGCCAAAGAATATTCAGCTTGCTAGGAGAATTAGGGGTGAAAGGGTGTGTTGTTTCGTTTTGGCTTGTAGCTCTTTGAATACATAAATTGATGTTTTTTCTATGGTTTAAATCAAGATTCTGAATATGTTGTTGCATCAAGAGCTGTTTAATGAAATATCTGTCCTTTTTTTTTAAAAAAAAAAAAGTAGCAATTTTTTCAATTTAAGCTTCCCATTTCATCAAACGTGTGGTGGGCAGGAACAGGACAGTGAGCTTATGTGGGTATTGTTGTGTTTCGAATGTTTGAAATGCATTTGAGCTTGTGTGGGTATTGTTGTTATCTGCTCCTCCGTCGAATGTTTGAAATGCATTTGAGCCTATGTGGATATCTGTTGTTATCTGTTCTCTGAGCCTAGGTGCTTTGACCATACCATTCTCTGCGATAATCTTATTAAAAAATGAACATAGTAGCTCATTCACCCTTAAGAGAGAAAACTTAGAAATATCTTAATATTATCCATGCAAGAGACAAAGCTTCACGCTTTAATTCAGAAAATAAAACTATCGAAAGTCACACTCGTATTTTCAATTCAATATTACAGCTAAAGTAAAACCGATGATATGCATCTACTACATATTGGTCACGGGCTCTAATGAACCACCGTAAATTATTTGCAAACATAGTACTACTATTCTGTAGCTTAGTCAACGTCTAAGCGACGTGGGTAACAGAAACTTGCATAAGCAAGTTCAATCTTCATCCAAAGTAACAACACCACAAACAGAACAGTAAGAGAGCTAATTTACATCTATGAAAATCCAGGATACACTACATACATGTACATCCCTGATCTTCATTCTCATGCTCAACTTCATTGTGCGAATGCCCCTTCATTAAGCTGCTTTTTCAGTTGATGCAGTTTCTGCATTGCCATTAAATTTTGCCTTCTTCGTCTCGTAATCCTTAACTGCAGCCTTAATTGCATCCTCAGCGAGCATACTGCAGTGCAGTTTAACAGGTGGAAGGGAGAGATGTTTTGCTATCTCCCTGCAGTAGAGTCAAATATATTTCAGAATACATACACTTGAAGAAAATGGCAGACTAGCAATTAATCATCCCGCAGGTTGAACAGACTTCAACGCCACAAAAGAGAAGGTAAAAATACTTTACCACATTTTCTACATAGTCCATAACCTATCTGATCATATCTATCCACAGATGGATATGAAATACAACAACAACAGTCCCAGTGTATTCCCACAAAGTGAGGTCTGGGGAGTATAAAATGTACGCAGTCCATACCGCTACCTCCGAAGAAGTAACGAGGTTGTTTCCGATAGACCCCCGACTCAAGATAGAGAATAGTACACCAAGGTCGTAATGAAACATGAAACAGGATAGATGACATAAACGAAATAAGAAATAATAAAATAAAAATAAAAAATAAATATCAGAGAAATACGAAATAAGAGAAAATACTAGCAATTCGAAATAAGGGATAAGAAAGAGGACACCCGGCTACACAAGCGCTCTCCTACCACCTTGCCACAACCCACACTCTCACACTAGCCTTCTACCCTAATCCGCGACCTCCACACCTTCCTGTCTAGGGTCATGTCCTCAGTAAGCTTAGATGCTCCATGTCATGTCTAATCAATCACCTCCCTCCAGTATTTCTTCGGCCTACCTCTGAAGCCATCCAAAGCCAACCTCTCACACCTCCGAACTGGGGCATCCGTGCCCCTCCTCCTCACATGTCCAAACCAACTCAACCTTCCTTCTCGCATCTTGTCCTCCACCGAAGCCACTCCCACCTTCTTCCGAATAGTCTCATTCCTAACTCTATCCCCTCTAGTAAGTCCACACATCCAACGCAACATTCTCATTTCCGCCACCTTCAATCTTTGAATGTAGGAGTTCTTGACTGGCTAACACTCTGCTCCGTACAACATGACCGGACGGACTGCCACTCAGTAGAATTTGCCATTTAAGCTTAAGGGGCACCTTCTTATCACACAACACTCCCGAAGCGAGCCTCCATTTCATCCGATCTGCTCCAATACGTCTAGAGACATCCTAGTCAATCTCTCCATTCCCCTGAATCATAGACCCAAGATACTTAAAACTATCCCTCTTACAAACATCATGGGAATCCAACCTCACCACCACTTCGTCCTCCTAACTCGAGTCACTAAACTTGCACTCCAAATACTCTGTCTTGGACCTACTCAACCTGAACCCCTTAGATTCAAGGGTTTGCCTCCAAACCTCCAATTTCTCATTCACACCTCCACGCGTCTCATCAATCAACACTACATCATTTGCAAATAACATACACCAAGGCACCTCCCCTTGAATGGTCCGCGTCAACACGTCCATCACCAACGCAAAAAGGAACAGGCTAAGAGTCGATCCTTGATACAATCCTGTCTCAATCAAAAAATGCCCTGAGTCTCCTCCCGTCGTCCTCACTCGAGTCTTCCCTCCATCGTACATGTCCTTAATAGCTCTGATGTACGCCACCGAAACTCTACTCACCTCCAAGCATCTCCAAAGAACCTCCCTGGGACTCTGTCATACGCGTTCTCCAGGTCGATGAACACCAAGTGCAAATCCCTCTTCCTTTCCCTATACTGCTCCACCAATCTTCTCACCAGGTAGATTGCTTCTGTTGTCGAGCGATTAGGCATAAAACCAAACTGATTCTCCGAAATGGACACGCCCCTCCCTCCTCAATCTTCGCTCAACCACCCTCTCTCAAATCTTCATAGTGTGACTCGACAGTTTTATACCCCTATAGTTGTTGCAAATCTGAATGTCACCCTTGTTTTTATACAACGAAATCATCGTACTCCATCTCCAAGCCTCAGGCATTCTCGCAGTCTTGAAAATGACGTTAAACAAATCAGTCAACCACCTCAAACCTGCCCCACCAGTAAACTTCCAAAAATCCACCAAAATCTCGTCAGGCCCCGTCGCCCTACCCCTCCGCATCCTACGAATAGCCTCTCTGACCTTCTCAACCTTAAAACGTCTACAATAACTGAAATCACTGCTCTCCTCCGAGCGCTCCAGCTCCCCTAACACAAAGCCTCTCTCCCGCTCCTCGTTTAGAAGTCTATGAAAATACTCCTGCCATCTCTTCTTAATGTGAACATCCTCCACCAAAACTCTACCATCCTCCCCCTTAATGCACTTCACTTAATCGAGGTCACGACCCTTCCTCTCCCTAGCCTTAGCAAGCCTATACAACCTTTTTTCCCCGCCTTTCTCCTCTAACCCCGTATACAAGCTCTCAAAAGTTGCCGTCTTAGCCGCCGTAACTGCTAACTTTTAGCCTCTTTCCTTGCTACTTTGTAAACCTCCCTATTCACTCGCTTCTCCTCTTCATCTTTACTCTCAATCAACTTAACATACGCCCCCTTCTTAGTCTCCACTTTCTTCTTAACTTCTTCATTCCACTATCAATCCCCCTTATGCCGACCTGCCCGGCCCCTCGAAACACCCAACACCTCTCTAGCCGTCTCCTTGATGCAGCTGGCAGCCTTCTCCCACATAACATCCACGTCCCCCCTACCCTCCCACACTCGCTACCTTCTCCCCGATCTCCAGCACACTAACTGGAGTCAAGCCACCCCACTTAATCCTGGGTCGACCCTCTCCGGCCCTACTCTTCTTGTTCTTCTTGATAAACAAGTCCATCACCAGAAGCTACCCTCCCACACTCGCTACCTTCTCCCCGATCTCCAGCACACTAACTGGAGTCAAGCCACCCCACTTAATCCTGGGTCGACCCTCTCCGGCCCTACTCTTCTTGTTCTTCTTGATAAACAAGTCCATCACCAGAAGCTTGTGCTGCGTCGAAAGATGCTCACTCGGAATGACTTTACAGTCCTTACATAAAACCTTATCCCCCTTCCTAAGCAGCAGAAAGTCAATCTGAGTTTTGGCTAAGGCGCTTCGAAAGGTAATCAGGTGATCCTCCTCCTTCGAAAAGCTCGAATTCACAACCACTAGCCCAAGGGCCCTCACAAAATTCAACAGAGCAACCCCCTCACCATTTCTATCGTCGAAACCAAAACCTCCATGCACATCGTCATAACATCCCGGTAAAACCTCAATGTGCCCATTGAAGTCCCCCGCTATGACAATCTTCTCTGAGCTAGGCACGCTTCTCACCACCTCGTCCAAGGCCTCCCAAAACCTCGCTTTCACCTCCTCATCCAAGCCCACCTGCAGCGCATAAACACTACACACATGCAACATAGACCCCCAAATGACCAACTTAATCGTCATCAGCCTATCACTGACCCTGTTAACCTCCACCACCTGCCCTCTAAGCTCCTCATCCACTAAGATGCCCACTCTATTTCGACGCCTCTCACTGCCTGAGTACCACAACTTGTACCCATCCACATCCCTAGCCTTAGACCCTACCCACTTAGTCTCCTGAACACACGCAATAATAATAATCCTCTTCTTAAGAATCTTCACCAACTCTACGGACTTGCCCTGAAGGGTCCCTATGTTTCAAGACCCTACCCTTAACTTATCTCCTCTCGCCTACCTCTTATACCCCTCACTGAACCAGCCCGAACACCCACCCCTGCCCTCCCCTCTCCACCCCCTTCCCAAAACAGCCCTCAACCCCAACCCCCTCGGACATGACCCTAAACCATCGTCAACCCCCACAGCCACTACTCAATAAACGTAACAAAACCCTAAAAAGATCAGCAAACAGACGGACAAACAAACAAGGCAACAAAGGAAAACAGTAGGAAAAACAGCAGGCACGCACAAGAATACACTATCCGGCCTAGTAGCTAGAACAACACAACACTATCCACCAATAAACAAGCCAGACACAACTATAATCATACGAAACCGAAAGAAAAAAAAAACAGACATACAAAGAAACTAAACTATAAAGGTATTTAGATCCAAGATCACTGGTGTGTCTGCTGCTTGGGAGCTAATAATGTTTGCAAAAATTGAAGTAGAATTATGCCATGAGGTAGTCTATCGTTAATATAACACACTAGCAACAGGCCTAACGAATGAGGTAGTCTAGCGATAATATACACACTAGCAACAAGCCTAACGAAAGCACACGCTTCCATTGGGATCCTCGAAAGGCAATCAATTTCAAGATGGAACAATTTCCTTTCAAGTGTGGTCAAAGACAGTCATGGGGAACCCCATTCTTCCAAGACGGTACATGCTTTCAGTAAATGACAATCACATTAATACAAGAATAGCCATATGATTTAACATGTTTGTTGTTCACATTGGATTCAAGTTAAATTTTCAAATAAATTAGAAATAGATAAATTTAATCATCGCAGAACTGGAGTTGATAACCACCCCTTACATAACCTCAAAGATTCAACAGGTCCTTCAAACAAGAGAATGTGAGCATCAATCCTCAAATAGATAAATCCTTTTTAGAAATATTGAACCAATCTATAAAAGATGAAAAAGTAATATAGCAGAAAAAGCTTTCCTCACAAGTCACAATGCTTCAATGCCAGAAGTATGCTGTATCAGGGGGCCAAGGAATGTAAGAGAGTGCCGAAAATAATGGAGCAGTAAGAAGCTGAAGCCACGTGACCCAGCAAGCAATGATGCCACGTGACCCAATAAGCAAAGAAGATAAATTTGATTAAACCATCGGGAGAAAAGAAACAAAAAACCAGGAAAGGAACTTTTTAGAAATAAAAAAGTTTTAAGGCTTTATCCCAAAGGATAAATCTTCCCTTGATATAAGTTGGTCAAGCCTCGAGTTGGAAGGTAAGTTCTTTTGGAATCCTATATGTACTTTTGCTTGCACCTTCTTGGTGCTAGATTAAAGATACAATTATTATCTTGCAAAAGAAAGTTGGCCGAGCCTCACATATCCCGTTCCCCAAAGTAAGTTCACGCTAAACTACATTAAGTCAAATAGGAACTGATAGCCAATAGGAAGATATCATAAACACGCTTCCTCACTTTTATAAATAAATGAGTAGTTTTTAATTTTAAAACTCGTTCGACAACCGGCCGAGTCCTCCAACGTTTTCCACTTAAATACCCGACTTGGTACACAAACCAGGACTCGAATTCATGTAGTGCCTACTGCACCCCCGTGTTGTCTACCTTCCCCTTTGAACCTAAAGAGAGAAAAAGCCCAAATGGGTCGCTAACCTTTAGACATGGGCTCAAAATGATCCTTTGCTTTCCCTGGTGGAGCATTAATTGTCCATATTCTTTAAAAATACAAAAAGTGGTGCATACACAGTTCCAATCCTAACAGCCTTGAGTCTTTGCAAGAGAAAAAACTAATATCACGTGACTATTCGTTTAAGACAAATAAATTCCTCTCTATCTTAAAACTAACAGAAGGAAAACATGCATTTTTGGGGAGATTGTGGTCTGCTCCTGTGCTGCCTTTTTTGGTATTGTGGTGCTGTTGCTGTACTACGCTTTTTGATATTTGGTGCTGGTACTCTGTTACATTTTTTGTGTTCAGGTGCTGCTGTTGATCTTGTAAAACTTTTGGGGAAAGAGAACCAGTTGTATTTTTTAAGATGGAAAGAGGAATTTATCTGGCTTCAACGAAAAATCATGTGATGTTGCTGTCTCAGTTAAAAAAACTCCCCATTGTTAGGATTGGAACTAAGTATGCACCACTTTTTAAAGAATACATGAAATACTAATGCTCCACCCGAGAGAAATAGGATCATTTTAATGACAAGTCCAAAGATAGTAGACTATTTAGGGTTTTGTCTCAAACAAAAGGCTTGCTGCATTCTACTTTTATTTTTCAGCCATGTTATCTGTTTTCCTTCTTGTTGTTTTTTTGGAGCAAGTAATTTTCAGTTAAGTTTCAATAAGCTTCTCTTCCGAGGTTTTAATAAGTTCATAAAAAGAAAGAATTCCCAAACTCAATTCGATCATTTCTATTTTAAAGGACCACCTTCTAATTGACCTGTTACAGTTGGGGCTGAGATATCCAGTGTAGTAATCTCATTCTACACAAACTTACACCTTCAATTATACTGAATCAGCAAATACAAGATAAAGGAAAATCTCCAAGCAGTTCAACTTTAATCTTTTGAGGACGTTAGGAGGATGACTCAAACAGCGCATCCAAAGAGCTGAAGTAACATCCTTGGGAACTAAGTGAAATAGAACCAACGACGTCGAGCCAAGAGCACCTCAAATCTCAACAAAGACGACACAAAGTAATTTGTTTAAATCTCAGGGACCAGAATTACTCGGGTACACCCATACTAGTGAGAGATGACATGTATCCAGTGGGCTGGTCAATGTGCATGCCCAAGTATAACGGTAAACATGCATGCCAGCTAATATCACCACCTCCACCCCAAAAAAAGGGGACATGTGCTACCCTGAGTCCCTGACTACTTTCGTTAAAATGCTAATTAGGAGCACAGTATTTTGATACTAAAATCCAACACAACTTGGGAGCCACTGCGTACACTCTTTACTATTTCAAAAGCAATATTGGAATTGTCCCAGATAAGAACAACATGGAAGGACCATTGAATTGAGGACATTTCACTATAATTTGACGAAGCAGGAACAATAAAAAGGGTTTCTTAAAATGGAACTCAAAAGTCAATATTCCTAACTAAGAGAATCAACTGTTCAATTACTTAAAAGCAAGGTCACCTGAGGAAAGCATGAAGCCAGGAAAAAAGTGAAACGACAATCTGAAACCACACTATGTACCCTAACACACGCACACCCAAAAAAAAAAAAGGAAGAATCAAAAGAAAGTTCAAAAGACTTACGTGTTTTTGATGGAAAGTACTTCCTCCATTTGTCTCCCTTTCACCCATTCAGTTGCTGAAAATAGGAAAATTTTAACTCAGAATCACCAATGCCCATCATAATAGCATCATATGCCCAATAAAATTAATTTATAATACGTTGCAGATGATAAACAGATTCATTTTTATTCATTTATTTCAAAAGGGCAACTTGATGCACTAAACCTCCATCTATGTGTGGGTCCAGAAAGCGCTGGACTATAAGGGCTCATTTGGTACAAGGGATAAAAAATAACTAATTTTGGGATTAATTTTAGGATGAGCTTATCACGTGTTTGGTTTCCGGAATTAGTTATCCCGGGATTGTATTGTTAATACCAACTCCGGGATAACTCGTTTCCCAACCACACGAGCCCTAAGGATCTACCCAACACAGCCTTACCCTGCATAAAGCCAAGAGGCTATTAACAAGGCCTGAACCCACAACCTCAAGGTCACATGGAAGCACCTTTACCCGTTAAGTCCTTCCCTTACTAGATTCAGATACAAAGAAAAAGAATCGAAAAAAACGTACCGACGGAAGAAGAAGCAATAGCAGAGCCACAACCAAAGGTCTTGAAACAAGCATCCGTAATTTTCCCCTCTTCATCCACCTTGATTTGAAGCTTCATCACATCTCCACAAGCCGGAGCTCCGACTAGACCCGTACCAACAGTCGGGTCGTTCTTATCAAACGACCCGACATTTCGGGGATTATTGTAATGGTCCACCACTCTTTCATGATATAGCCGGGGCAACACTCCCCGCGCCGCCGTCACCGGCGATCGTTGGCCTAACCCTAGAATTCGATTTCCGATGTGCTTCAACATCTTTGAAATTTTGCCCTAATTGATTCAATTTGGGAATTAAGGAGAGATTGATGTGCGTGTTGTTGTACATACGATGAGGTCCCCTTTTGTGTGGAGGAAGAGTGGCGGTTCAAACGATCCAAGAGAGGCGAAAGAGACAGGTGGTTGATTTAGATGAAAAAGAATTGGGCTAAGGATGTTGACTTAAATATTGGGCCTACGTAGCCCTTTCTAGCTGGGCCTTATTTCCAACACCAACGTATCCAAGTGTATTCCCATTAAGTGAGGTTTAGGGAAAGAAGAGTGTACGCAGTCTCGTACCTCTAACTCAGAGGTAAAGTGGATAGATTTGTCTCCAATAGACTCTTGGCTCAAAATAAAGGCAGTCGTAATAGGAATACAATAAACGAGAGATAATAACATAACAAAACTACCACAAAATAATATTATTACCGCTCTATCCAAAATGACAGACGTCAACAAAATTCTAAAAGCAAGAAAATATAAGCATAGCCAAAAAGGAAAAGGGATCAAATTATAGTCCAATATTTCTAGATCATCTAATTTACAAAATATATTTACAGTGTATACTACGCATATCTATAATCTATAATCTATATTTATATCTATAATTTATAATCTATATCTATATCTATATCTATAATCTATAATCTATAATCTATAATCTATAATCTATAATCTATTAAAAGTGTGAAAACCCTTAGAAAAGTGATTTAAACTTTTTGCCCTTCATTAAAAATCTCTAATTTAGACAAAGTCGTCTTTTCACTATTTTTCTAATAATAAAAATTATACACATTAAAAAATTACAAAAATTCCTTTCAATCCATTTTTGATTTGGATTTGGGAGTTAAGAACCGTAGTGATGCATATATATGTTTTTGTTTAGGATTTCCTTGAATTAGAGTCTACCAAAATCAAACAAAGTAAATATGGAAGTAAGAATTGGAGTGCGTATTAGAATCAAGCCTAATACAAAAAATTATAATTAAAAATTAAGGTTATATTATAACAGATAAAAATAATATTTAACACTTATAAATCAATTAACATTTTATCTTATATAAACTAGAACTTCTCTAAATCCTATTTAAAGAGTAATATATTAATTTGATGATTTGCTTTGGTTAAGGTTGCTCAACTTGGAGATCATGTTGTTTTTGTACATCTTTTGGATTTGAATCTGGTAAAATTATCTCAGAAGTTGAACGATTTTTTACATTTTCTTTTTTTCTGTTGTTTGTTGTATTGAGTTTCCTTCAGTTTTTGTCATTAGGAATTTCCAAGGTTACATACGTATATATCTATTGAAAATAGTGTTTGGTTAGTCACATAGTCAAATTTGAGATAAAAGGGTTGAGAGAGATTTTTATTTATTTCTATATTTTTTTAATTCTACGTCACCGTGAAATTTATTTGAGCAAAAATTACTAGCAGTAGTAGTTTTTGATTAAAAGTTAATTGCATTGCTTATGATTTCGACAATTACTGTGTTTTGATAAATGTGAATATGATCAATTACCATGTGTAAAATAGGTTGATCATGTGGCTGCTCTCTATGTAATTTATCTATAGATCATATTGAATATAGAAGTTTTAAAATTTTTAGTATTGTTTTTATTTGCTTATTTTTAGTGAGTTATAATTTTTTTTGATTAGTAAATTCTATTTGATTTTCTTGTGTTGTAATCTATAAAATACACACTTTGATTTTTTTTTTCCCTTGACGATGAATAAAGGTCTCGATGGAAAATTGAACAGGTACACAATTTCTTTGTTCATAATTTGGTTAGCTTTTCAAAATTATAAATTATTGCATGGAGCAACATACAATTTATATATATAGTTACACAAAAACATCTCTTTATTGTTTGATATCAAGCAACACCTTCAACAATTAGGTTTTACAAAATATTTTTAAAATTTTTAATTTTAGTTTACATTTAAAAGTATATTTCTAACTTCATGTTATATAAATAAATGTGTCAAGAAAGATAAATGAATTTGTTATATTCTCAAAAATTTGGGTTTATTAATTAAAGATAGTTTAATTTTTCTCTTGAGTCATAATCCTTAACTTAATTATTCTCCTTCCCCCTTTCCTTTTTGTTGTCATAGCTTACTTTTTAAGAGGCAAACTATATAAACTTTGATCAATATTTTAAAATAAAATTTTTCATGACATTGATATGAAAAAACTGTAACTTATAATACTTTTCATATATTTTAGATATCTGATTTTAATTTTAAAATATCAAATTAATTTAATACAATTTAACTTTAAGAATTAGTCAGATTAACTCTCAAAAAATAAATGTGGCAATTATAAAGGAACGAAGGGACTTATTAAAATAAGCAAAATGTTTCTCTTATGTGAGTCATTTGAATTTAACTTTTAAAAGTATACATAAACTTTAAAAATATTTTTTATTGATGGTTATTAGGGACTTATCAAATAAGAATGTATTAAATCATGTAGATTGTAATAGCTTCATATCACTACTATGAAGATTTGTGTTGACATGTTACAAGTCATTGTAGAAGTGACTTTTAAAACTTTAGGATGTAGTATGATGCTAAATTGGTTGCTTTAATTATGTTAATTGCTAAAAATCAACATGTTAATGGGTTCTTTTCTTTTAATAATTTCTCATGTATTTACTTTAATTGAAATATTTTTGATCAAAAAATTTGACGTTATATACACGTGAAAAACACGTACATGAAACTAATAATAGATATACAAGCCAACCAAGAAAAATTCGCTAAGGCACAAGTGAGACCTTACAAACATATGATCATGGAGACTAAGTTCCTCTACACTTTTGTCGGATAACATAATACTTCTCAAAACATGTTACTATATTTTACATGGTATAACTTATTCATATGAACTTGCATTAATAAAGGCTAAGTGATCTAAACTTTTGCAAAAATTCACCAAGATAAAAATAGCAAGACACGAGTTATGTCTTATAAGGCATAACTTATACATTCACACTCATGTTGATAGAGGCTAAGTTCTCTAAACTTTTAATTTGCGAATTAGATACCAATTTATATGGGATACAACGAAAATACTCTAAAATTTTGTCTTGCCAAATTAGGTCATAGTATAAAGTTATTTCCTGGCTCACAAATTTTCATTAAATGTGAAATAAGGGCAAAAATTAAAAACCACTCTGAATAGGGTTAATTTCTGCCCAGAGAAAATTATTTTTTTCTTTTTGTTTTAACCTTAACATTAAATACCCATTTTCATTTTTTTCTAAGTCCATTAAGACTATACATCAACTAATATGGGTGTTATGAAAAAATTAAGCACTTCATTTATTATTTCTTAAAGAGAGTATAAAGTTCATTCTGAACAATAAAAATAAACCGCGCAAGTAAACTATACTTTGGTCAACGACGTAACTACAACAACAACAACATACCAAGTGAAGTCTCACAAATATGGTCTGTAGAGATAGAGATGTACTCAAATTTTTTGTTAGAGACTAAAGTATACTTTGTGTGAGTATTGAAATTTTATTAAATTTAAATTCACATATTTATTTGGACTATATTAAATTTAAAAAAATAGTCCAAATAATATGATTAATATAATTGGATTAATCATTTAATCTCAAATATATGAGGTAAATTTAATATGAGATGACAATCCATGTTAAATGAAATAAGCCACTAAAAACATGGCATGTGGCAATATTATGTGGCAATCCAAGTTAAATAAAATGAGCCGCTAAAAGCATGGCATGTGGCAATATTATGTGGCAATCCAAGTTAAATGAAATGAGTCACTAAATGCATGTGGCAATCCAAGTTAAATGAAATGAGCCACTAAAAGCATGACATGTGTCAATATTAGGTGGCAATCCAAGTTAAATGAAATAAGCCACTAAAATCATGCCATGTAAGCAGGTGACATGTTCTAACCAATCAAATTAGAGCTTTTCACCAAAAGAATGTGATTGGTCAATTTCAAACCAACCAATCAAATCACACAATTGCTTTGCCCCTCCAACTATAAATAGAGGTCCTCATAACTCACAAAGGGAGGATTTTGGGAGAAACAAGAAGCAAGAAGAGAGCTCGTGGATCAAAACCATAATTTCTCTGCAAGTTATAAGTTTCAAACTATCAAGCTCAAGATCAAGTTCAAGATCAAGAACGAAGAAAATTTTGTTCAAGATCAAGTTACTTATTCATCGTTCGTGGCAACCATCCAAGTATTTGCGACGAACTAACATACAAATTCAAGTCCGGAGATGAAGATTCAAGATCAAGCTACTCAAGCTCTTGAATCCAAATTAAGTTCAAGTCCAAGTTCATATTACTTTGAAGAATCAGAGGATTATTTTTAGAGATTGTAACACTTACTACACTTGAAATAAAATATTACACTTTGTCACTTCAATTTTTCTGTCTCGATTATTGTTTTCTTGACTTAGAAAAATTTGTCGTCTACAAATTTTGGCACGCCCAGTGAGACCTTCTCTACCTCTCATCTCTTCATATAAATCATCCTATTTAAGAATACTGAAATGACATCCAAGAAGTTTTACTCCAAATCTGTTGTTGCTAAGTCTACGGACTCCAAATTTTCTACGGAAGTAGATAACATACTTAATGCTACCATGGAAAGTGTGGGGCCCATTACTAGGAACAAAGCAAACTTACTAGGACAACAAACACTTGAAGTGTCGTCCGTATCAGCTCCTACATTTGATCTTCAGTCTTCAAAGGGGGCAAGATTTTTTCCCAATGAGTTGGAAGAAGGGAAGAATATTGCTGAGATCGTTGAAAAGACTTTAGCTCGACTTAGTCCATATAAGACTAAGGACCACACCATGCATGAAGATGATCACGCTTTGATCACTAAGTCTGTTCCAGTTACTCCACGTGAACTGTTTTACTCAGATTTTAGTCTAAGGGAAAATCCATGCTTTAATCTTTCATCTTCAGTGGCTATCCAAGCAATGGTGACTAACACCTCAACTGTGGAAGAACAACTTGCAAGTTTGACTAAGGCGATTGAAGGCCTAACAAAATATGTGCAAGATCAGGATAATCGAATTGTCAAGTTGACAGATAGAGTTGAAAGTGTTATGGAGGGAGGCTCAAGCCAAATATCTGGGAAGCGTTCGATGGAACAAGACAAATGACATTCAACTGCAAAGCAAAGGGATGTTGCTGAAGAACTACAAGTATTTACTGATGGGTTAATCCCAATTCACCAACTAAAGGACTTTATTATGGGAACCATTAAAGACAAGTACGATGTTGCTTCCAAACTATCTCTCACATATGCCAAGCCATATACTTCAAGAATAGATGGTTTGAAGATGCCTGCAGGTTATCAACCTCCAAAATTCCAACAATTTGACGGTAAAGAAAACCCAAAGCAATATGTTGCACACTTTGTTGAAACATGCAACAATGCTGGAACTTATGAAGATTATCTTATAAAATAGTTTGTGCGCTCTTTACAAGGAAATGCATTTGATTGGTATACTGACCTCGAGTTTGGTTCAATTGATAATTGGGAACAACTTGAACATGAATTTCTCAATTGTTTCTATAGCACGAGACGTATTGTAAGTATGATTGAACTTACCAATATGCTCCAATGAGAAGATGAACGCGTCATTGATTACATCAATTGATGGAGGAACGCGAGTCTTAATTGTAAAGACAGACTTAGTGAGGTTTCTGGGATAGAAATGTGTATTCAAGGGACGCATTAGGCACTTCGTTACATCCTACAGGGCATCAAACCTAAGTCATTTGAAGAACTTGTCATGCGCGCTCATGATATGGATTTAAGTATGTCCTCAAGTGGAAATCAAGGACCACCTGTTTATGAGCCCCAAAAAGGAAAAGACAAACAAAAAGTGAAGAAAGGGGGCAAGTTTGTGCCAAAATCTGAAAGTAAAGAGGTGATGAATGTTAATTCCACCCCATTGAGGGTCACCACAAAGCTAAGTAAAAAGCAAAGTGTGAAAACCATATCTTTTCAGACTAATGCAAGCAAAAGAGTAACCGTTCTTGGACTCAGATGTCCCAGCAATTTTTTACGAGCTCCTTTCATATAAACTCTTTGAGTTACCTGAAATGAAGCGTCCAAATGAAGCTGGAAAGACTAGTGATCCAAATTACTACAAATATGATCGATTGTTGGATCATCCCATAGAAAAGTGTTTTATCTTCAAGGAAAAGGTCATGGACTTGTCCCGTGAAGGAAAGATATTGCTCGAAGATGAGAAGGAAAGTTAAAATCAAGTATCAGTCACTTTTGGTTCACTTGATCCCATATTTCTTTGCAACTTTGTTGAAGTGCATGAATGTGATGATGTCCTAAGTGCGACCCCACAAAACATGATTAAATTTGGCGAATTTGAACCCATCGATGTTAGCAGGTCATTTTCTCTTCCTATGATAAATGGAGTAATAGTGAAGAAGGAATCATTACAAGAAAGTCAATCCCTTATTGAACACACTGATGATGAAGGATGGATCTTGGTGACTCGACGGAAACGTAGTAAGATGATCTCACAAAAAGAGCCGAGCAAAAAAGCAACAAGAGAAAAGATGGTTAAAAGACCCCAAAGGAAAATGGCAGAGAAGAAAGTGAGAAAAATAAAAGTTGAGAAGAATTATCGTTCAAAGCCCCGTTACCCAGTCACGTTGGAGGAATTCTTTCTGAGCAGGTTTCGTAAAGAAATACCTTATATTGGCATTAAGGCCTTATGTTGCAATATTGATAAAGAATGGACAACAACGGGAGACTAGTCATTGCCTCTAGTCCTTCCAGATAAAGAACCCGTTAAACCTCTTTCTGAGGAAGTGAACACTTGTGATGCAAAGATCACATTCACTGATGATGACCTCTGGTTGAGTGAGATATCACACAATCGTCCCTTGTATATAGATGGCTACGTGCGTGAGCACAAAGTGAAAAAAATTATGATTGATGATGGTTCTGGAGTTAATATTCTCCCAATTCACACTGTAAAGAAGCTTGGAATCTTGATGGATGAATTATATGAATGTCGTCTTATGATTCAGGGATTCAATAAAGGGGGGCAAAGAGCCATAGGTTCTATCAAACTGGAAGTCAACATGGGAGATATGTGTTCGAGCGTATTGATGTATGTGATTGACGCAAAGACCTCATATAATATCTTATTGGGAAGGCCATGGATACATGATAACAAAGTAGTCGCGTCCACCTACCATCAATGAGTACAAAAGAAAGTAGTTGCTGACGATGAGCCTTTTACTAAAGCAGAAACCCATTTTGCAGATGCAAAATTTTACTTAAAGAAACACATCCAAAAGGAGGTAAATGTTGGTGATATGGTTCCTATAAGAAAGGTTGACATTGCGAAGAAGAATGATGAGGAAATGGGAAATGAAAAGTTGGTGGTTGAAAAAAGCCCAACATTTTCTGATGCGAACAAGGTACCCGAGATCAATGCAACATTATTAAGTAAGAAGGTGACTCCAATTATCCGTTATGTCCCAAAGGAAAAGAAGGTTGAAGTACAATCATCTGAATTACATCAAAATGCGTTAGGAGGGTTGACCTTTTCTATTAAGCAAATTGATGTAATCAAGTCACCTTTAAGATCAGTGGAAGGTTTTGTCAAGTCATCTAATCTTGATCCACATAAAGTATTTCTTGAAAAGTGTACGAATGAGGTTTTTGACCCAAACACCTATAAGTTATTGGAAAAAATTGGATACAATCCCGATGAATCCTCTAAGCTAGGAAAGCTCTCACCTGAAGCACAAGAAGGGCCAAACCATGGTCTAAATCCTACTCAGAGGATGATGATATGGAAAGGGTATGCTGTCAAACAATCACGTGAAGGTTTGGGTTACAAACAACCATTACTGATCCGTATATCCATAAATAGAGCGTGTGTGAACTACATTACCCCCAAGGACGATTCTGTACCATCTAACAAAAGGGTTTCTGTGTTTGATTGGCTCACCGACCCAAGTACAAGAACTTCGGTGTTCGATAGGTTGGGCACAATGAAGAAGAAATACAAACGCCATGGAAATAATAGAAGGATGGAAGAACATGTTTATGCTAAAGAGCCTAATTTTCACAAAAATTTCTCCAGTTTGATTCCTTCTATAATGAGACGAGAAAAAAAAGTCTTAGTTTCATGTGGAGATGTCCTCAAAGCAAGAACTCATACTATAGTTCATACTAAGGAGCGTGAAGAAGATGTAGAAAGTGTAGGATCATCATATCACATCACAATGTGTGACAAGAAGGGTACTCTCCCTCATGTGAAGATCGAAGATGAGTTTGTTGATATCAACATATTTCATCACATATCTTTCAATGATGGTTATCCTCAAGAAGTTGAAGACGCTAAAGATGCACCACCTGAACTTGAGGAAGGGGTGAAGAACACTGTCGATGCATTGAAGGAAGTCAATCTTGGGACTCATGAAGATCGAAGGCCTACGTATGTAAGCACCTTACTGGATGAAGAAAATAAGTATGTTGGCTTATGGAGTATAAAGATGTATTTGCTTGGAGCTACAAAGAAATGCCAGGATTGGATCCTAAAACTGTAGTTCATCGCCTTGTTGTGAAGAGAGGTGCCCACCCTATTAACCAGGTTCAACGGCGTTTTAGACCTGAATTAGTCCCTTTGATTGAAACTGAAGTTAACAAGCTTATCGAAGCAGGTTTCGTTCGAGAAGTCAAGTATCCCACGTGGATTTCAAGCATAGTACTTGTAAGAAAGAAGAATGGTCAAATTCGAGTTTGTGTTGACTTTATGGATCTTAATAATGCATGTCCTAAAGATGAATTTCCTCTCCCGATACCCGAACTTATGATTGATGTCACAACTGGATATGAGGCAATGTCTTTCATGGATGGTTCATCGGGGTATAATCAGATTCGTATGGCACCAGGAGATGAAGAACTCACGGCTTTTCCACACTCCTTAAGGAATATATTGCTACAAGGTGATGTCTTTTGGTTTAAAGAATGCTGGTGCTACTTACCAACGAGCTATGCAGAATATTTTTTATGATATACTTCATAAGAATGTTGAGTGCTACGTTGATGACTTAGTGGTGAAATTAAGAAAAAGAGATGACCACTTATATGATCTGAGAATGGTATTCGAACGACTTCGAAGATACCAACTCAAAATAAACCCTCTGAAGTGTTTGGAGTTGCTTCTGGAAAGTTCCTTGGCTTTATTGTTCGTCATCACGGGATTAAAATTGATCAAGATAAGGTAGATTCTATTTTGAAGATGCCTAAGCCTAAAGATATTCAAGAGCTGAAAAGTTTGCAAGGAAAGTTGGCGTATCTTAGAAGGTTCATTTCAAACCTAGCTGGGAGGTGTCAACCATTCAGTTATTTTATGAAGAAAGATGTCCCCTTTGAATGGGACTTGGCCTGCAACAATGCTTTTGAAAGTATAAAGTCTTATCTAATGAAGCCTCCTGTGCTCATAGCTCCTATACCTGGAAAGGCATTGATATTGTATATTGCGGCACAAACAAGATCAGTAGGGGCACTTCTAGCACAAGAAAACCATGAAGGGAAAGAAAATGCCCTTTATTACTTTAGTAGGATGATGACACCAAATGCGATAAAGTATTCGCCTATAGAGAAGTTGTTCTTGGCGCTTGTATTCTCAATTCATAAAATGAAGCATTAATTTCAAGCTCATGTTGTACGACTCGTCTCAAAAGCGAATCCTATCAAGTTTGTCATGTCCAAGCCTGTCTTAAGTGATAGACTAGCAAGGTGGTACCTACAATTCCAATAATTTGAAATTGTATATATCTCTCAAAAGGCAGTGAAAGAACAAGTGCTGGCAGATTTCTTAGCCGACTATCCGATTCCACATGATTGGAATTTATTTGATGGACTACCCGATGAAGATGTTATGTTTGTAGAAATTCAATCTCCTTGGAAGATGTACTTTGATGGCGCTGCACATCGTGAAGGAGCTGGTGCTGGAGTAGTGTTTATCACTCCCAATGGGGAAGTTTTGACATATTCTTTCACTTTAACATGATGTTGCTATAATAATGTCGCTGAATATCAAGCTCTCATACTTGGACTTGAAATGGTTGTCGATATGAAACAATTATAATTTTAAGTCCTTGGAGATTCCAAGTTAGTGATCAATCAGGTTTTGGGTAGTTATGAGGTCAAGAAGCCTGAGTTGCTTCCTTATTGCGATTACGCTCAGAAGTTGATAAGTTGGCTTGGAGAGGTTACCATTCAACATGTCCCTAGGACGAAAAACAAAAGGGCTGATGCGTTGGCAACTTTTGCTTCTGCATTGGTAGCTCCTGATCAAATGCAAGTCATCATTTGCCAAAGATGGGTAGTACCACCAAATAAAAATGTAGAGAAAGTTGAACAAGTTATCACTGTTTCTGAGGTCGAGATTGAAGACTGGCGGCAACCAATAATTGATTACTTGTGTTATGGAATTTTACCAGAAAGCCCTCGAAAGAGAACAGAAATCCACGATGAGCCCCTTGCTTTCTTTACTATAAGGGTACACTCTATAGGCGATCATTCGATGGAGTACTCTTACGATGCTTAGGCACAGATGAGTCTGTTCAAGCTATGTAAGAAGCTCATTCTGAAGTGTGTGGGGCGCATCAGTCCGGCCCTAAGCTTCATTTTCATATAAAAAGGATGTGTTACTATTGGCAGACTATGGTGAAAGATTGCTTAGATTACGCTCGATGGTGTAAAGCTTGTCAATTTCATGCAAATTTGATACATCAACCCCCAGAGATATTACACCCGACTGTTGCTTCATGGCCTTTTAAGGCATGTGGTTTGGATGTTGTCGGACCATTACCGAAGTCTTCTGGTGGACATTTGTACATCCTAGCTGCAACTGATTATTTTTCAAAATGGGCTGAAACCGTTTCTCTGAAAGAAGTAAAGAAAGAGAATGTGGCAAACTTCATTCGAGTCAATATTATCTATCGCTTTAGCATTCCTAGATATATACTAATGGATAATGGTAAGCCATTTGATAATAAGTTGATGACTAAGATATGTGATCTTTTTGGCTTCAAGCAACGCAACTCCTCTATGTATTATGCTTTTGCTAATGGCCTTGCTGAAGCATTCAACAAGACACTCTGTAACTTGTTGAAGAAGGTCGTTTCAAAATCTAAAAGAGATTGGCATGATAGGATGGAAGAAGTTATTTGGGCATATAGAACAACGTATCGCACTCCAACACAAGCAGCTCCTTATTCACTTGTTTATGGAGTTGAAGCAGTTTTGCCACTTGAGCGTCAAATCCCATCATTGCGGCTTTCTATTCAAGAAGGACTTACTGATGAAGAAAACGCTCGGTTACGCCTTGAAGAATTGGAGGCTTTGGATGAAAAGAGGCTAAATGCTCAACAAATCCTGGCATGTTATCAATCTCGCTTCTCACGATCTTTTAATAAGAAGGTCCGCCTTAGATGCTTTCAAGTGGGTGACCAAGTTCTTGTTGTAAGAATGCCCATTATCACCTCTCGTCGATCTGAAAGTAAGTTCTCAGCTAAGTGGGATGGGCCATATGTCGTACAAGAAGTATACTCAAGTGGTGCTTACAAACTTGTTGACTCGGAAGGTTTACGTATTGGCCCCATCAATGGAAAGTTCATAAAGAGCTATTATCCTTGAAGAAAAGAAGAATGCTCCTTAAGGCACGAGCCTAAACTGCATATTACTCCTGGCCCGCAAGAGTATAAACTGTGTACGGCCCAAAAAAAAAAAGAGTCTGCTAGGTTGGAAATCTCGAAAGAGGTAGCCTAGGCAAAATTTAGGAAAAATAAAATAAATAAATAAATAAATAAGCAAATTTATTGCTCTTTCAGAATTACGTTATGACTTGATCCTCTTCACTGAGGTACGTAGGCGCTTAGAGTTTCATTCTAAGTTCAGTCTCATAAAAATAAAAAAAATTCTCATAGTCCGAGAGTTCACGTTCCGAGTTATGAGTTCTCTATCACAAGATGCGTAAAGCTGAAAAAATCGATAAAAATAGAACCTGAGCTGACTTCAAAATATTATTTAGAACGATCCAAATGCTCTACACTCTTGAATTTTGGATATGTTTTAGATTTGGAAGTCTAGTTCATGGAGGATTAAGCGGAATTTGATTTCAATACTCCTATACCAAGATATGATATTTTTGGTGTAGTAGCGCAAACCTGAAAATATCTGCCTGGCAGCATGTAAACTTGACTTCAAAATATTATTTAGAACGATCCAAATGCTCTAAAATCTTGAATTTTGGATATATTTTAGATTTGGAAGTCTAGTTCATGGAGGATTAAGCAGATTTCGATTTCAGTACTCCTACGCCAAGATATGATATTTTTGGTGTAGTAGCGCAAACCTGAAAATATCTGCCTGGCAGCATGTAAACTTGACTTCAAAGTACTTTTTAGGACGATCCGAATGCTCTAAAATCTTGAATTTTGGATATGTTTTATATTTGAATTAAGCGGAATTTGATTTAGGTACTCCTACATCAAAATCTAATATTTTTTTGATGTAGTCGTACAAATCTGAAAATGTCTGCCTGACAACATGTAAACTTGATTTCAAAATAAGTTTTAGAACGATCCAAATGATCAAAAATCTTGAATTTTGGATATGTTTTATATTTGGAAATCTAGTTTATGGGGGATAAAGCGGATTTCTACATCAAGATATAATATTTTTTGGTGCAGTCATGCAAATCTGGAAATGTCTGTTCGACAATATCTAAACTTGACTAAAAAAAAATATATTTGGAACAACCCGAATGCTCTAAAATTCCAAATTTTGGGTATGTTTTAATCAAAAAGCCTGATTTTTTTTTGAAAAAAATAGATATATCAAGTAGCTCATTATTTTGGTAGTCTAGTCTCCTAATACGAATTATCTACCTTAAAAACACAAGGTGTTGAACAACGAAACTTGGATCAAGTTGAGGCTTAGTACGATATCATCGATGCATTATAAGTAAATGATTTTGGGAGCTAAAAAGCAAAAGAAGTATTGAAAAGAGTACGCAACATAAAACCGAGTGGAAGGAGTTTATTAATGTTACTGAATTCAACTAATCAGACAAAACAGATGGAAAGAAAGCAAAAAGGTTGGAAAATAAAGAATGACATCTCCTAAAGTTAGTCTAAACACAAATTATAATTAACTAAATCCTGGAGAGAATCCTCTAAGACTTGCTTCTTCTGATCAACATCATTTGAGGCATTTTGAGTTGCCAAGGAAATGTCAGCACACTTGTTGAACTCTTCTTCGGCAACAGAGACTTTGGATTCAATTTTCCTAACTTCTTCTTTGGCGGCATCTCGGAGGGATTTCAACTTCTTTACCTTCTTTCTTGCCTACTCAAGAGATTGGCAAGCAACAGGTAGTTCTTCAGATTTCTCATCTCTTTCTTCATCACAAGTTCAAGATGCTCCTTGGCCTTTATATATGACTCTGACTTTTCGATTTCTTCGGCCTTATCAACAAGGGTCGACCGTGCTTAATCATAGGAAGTGGCAAACTCGAAGAAAGACAATAAATTCTGTAAAGGAGAAATATCTACACCCATTCCGCTCACGTCCTTAAGTAATACTTGGACCTCATCTGTAAGAGAAGAAGCACGGTCCGCAGTAAAACTTTCTAACTTTGTACGAATGTTGGCTCACACTTTCATAACAAATTCCTTTTTCAGCTCTGAGATAACCTTCCTTCCATAAAAAACAGACATGGATATTGCTGGTTGTTTGTGGAAATCTGAGTCTGCACTTGTTTTAGCTTTCACAATAGGGGTAGAAGTGACTTCTACCTGAAATTTTAAGGCAGAACGTGCTTTTATAGAGTCTGGTCTAGCAACATATTCGCCACTGGCTTGTGGTCTACTGCAATGAGGAGCATCCAGTATGTTGACATTTTTCAACTGTAAAAAGAAAAAGAAAAAAATGATTAGTGAAATAATTGGACAAACCATAGAGCAGAGGAGAGATCTTGAACCATTACCTCTTTGATAGCTGTCAGTGTCCTTGAAGAACTAATATTATCACCAGAAATCTCTACCATGTGCAAATTAGCATTTGATGGTTCTTCTAAGGAGTGTAGACACATAATTTTATCCCGTCAAAAATATTTCTTATTCCGATATCACACAATTTAACCCCATTTTTATAATTTTTCCCAAGAAAATAAATAATCACCTCATCTTTTACTTATTTATTTATGTATTTATTTATTTTTTGTTTTATTTTATCAAAATAACAAGTCATAACAAACTTTGTCTCATTCTAATATTCCAACAACCCACCCAATCAAAAATGGACACCTAACCTCTACCCCTTCAATTAAAAGGGAACACCTCACACCTCACGCCTCACCTAACCACCCTCACTACCCCATACCCCTACCCCACGTGACCCCTTCCTTTTCTTGGCCATAAAGGAAATATACACTCAGGAAACTTCCAGGAGGAGAGATCACAACAACTAGAAGGGACCAAAAGGGAATTAGGGACCTGGAGATTCATTACATATGCTCCCATTTTCTATCTTTTCAAAGGGGAAAGACATACGCACATAGAGATAGGCATAAAAGATTTTTCTTCTTCTTCCTTTCCTCTAGACAATACGATCACCACTCATAGTAACAATTTAAGAAGCTTCCATCAGCACACACACAATGATTTTTGGAAGGTCGATATACAGAGGGCCGAGATGAATATGCACAGGCACACAAAGGGAGTAAATTAAAAAAAAATGAAGAGAGCATCGAGGGAAATCCGGTCAGTTTCTTCGAGATGTTCTGGCGAAGTTGCGCCGGAATCAGCTTAGGTTCGTCGTTTGCTCGTTCCAATCCCAAAATCTTCATCTCTTCTCGTCGTTTCCTTTTGATTTCCAAGCAAATCCGATCAGTAAACGACAAAGGTAGCCGGAATCTACCTCGATTCATTTTCTCTGCCGTCGCCTGAGCTTTCCGAAGCTCGGGTTACACTGTTCTTTGATTCTGTCGCGTGTCGGAGTTCTTGGGTTCGGTTATTTTTGCATTTCATTTTCGATATCGTTTTTTTTAGGTCTACGTGCTTAAATCGCATCAGTGTTTGTTGTTTGGGTTTCGTATTGAGAGTTGTCCCACTGGTTTTGAAATTGGCTTTGTTAGCATTACCTTGATACCGAGTTGGATTGTGGCGTTGCTGAGGTTTTCTGTTGAGGAATCCCAAATCCGGGGCTTCCTTAATATTATTATCAACCGGAATCGATTATCGGAAGGTCCATTTCTTTAACTCATTCTCTCTTCTTTATCGTAATTTGTTGAATTGGGTATGTTTGAAATTGGATGATTTGGTGAATGTTTGATGTTATTCATGTGAAATTCATATGATTATCATGCTTTAATTGTCGTTGTGTCTATGTTGTTTATATTGGATTTTGAGTTGAAAAATCGAGTGGATAATAAAAGCATGTGTTAATTTTTATTTAAAAGAGAATTTGGGGCGGGAATGGAGAAATTGATAAAAGTTGAACGTAGATTAGTGTGGATTTGTTGTCTTTTGTTTAAATCGGAATAAGTATGAATGTGATAGATTTATGATATGTTGAAATGGATAGGCAATAGAGGTTCGGGTAGGCAAATTTTAGAACTTGTTGTTTTGGTTGAATGTTGAAATGTGCGTATACATGTTTCTTTCTAGTTTATCGTATTTAAAATGTTCTCATTTAGCCGGGGAATGCCCCGAGATACATTGTATTTATTCACCGAGAAATGCCCCGACGTACTATGTTGGCGGAAGACATTCGTGAGTAAGGCCCGAGGCGTCGGGTATAGCACGGGAGCGTAGTTAGAATTAGTATAGGTTAGATAGGATTTATTTTTCCCATTTTTTATTTTTTGGACTGTATAATTGGACTGAACACTAATTTGGATTGGTTTTGTTTCGTTTGTTTGATTAATTGTTTTATGTGTTTTTTTGTGTGGTTTATACATTCGTAGTGTCAAATTAGCCAATATGCTCCACCAAGCGACCGTGGCCAAACCACGGGATCGAGGGGTGCCTAACACCTTCCCCTCGGTCAACAGAATTTCGTAGTCGGAATCTCTGTTCACAAACCAGTTTAACGAGTCAAATTGTTTTGAAAAGGATATCCATGGGTGAGTTGGCACACCCGATTTATGTCAAGTGGCAACTCTGAATAAAAAATGTAAATAATCCTTTTTCGAAATGAAATCTTCATTTTTGTCGCTTTAATAATAAAAACCCTTTCGAAACTTAAAATAAATCTTTTTTTGGAGTTAAAAAAGGGGGTGTGACAGCTCTGGCGATTCTGCTGGGGATCTTTTTCAGAATTTGAGCTTATTTTTGGAGTTATATCGGATTTGTTTGGCATTATGGGTGTATAGACATTGTTTGTGTTGTTTTGTGTTATTGTTTTATCATTGTTGAGTGCCTACGTGCTCTTTGTTTACAGTTTTTGCCTTATGTGTTACCGTTTTATATCTGGCATCATGTGCATAACCCGAGTCATTCTTTCTGCAACAAGTCTGTAGTACACGTGTTGTACACAACCTCTAGTTGAGTCACCCTTATCTTAGGAGAGGGAGTCATCGGTGTTATGGAGTGGGTGAAAAGCTCTCGCAGCCACTATCGACCATACGCACCCCCGAACTGCCTTGTTAGTGAACCCCAGCGTAGGTCAGCCTTTAGGACATACTTATTTGCATCATATTAAGACCTAGCGGGACCCACTTGGCCCTTTGTAGGAGACTCACCTCTAAGGCATCTCTACGTGCTAAATATTGCATATCTGAGGGTAACGTGGTCATTTGACGGACTGATTTTGGGAAAGCATGTGATTGAAGTAAAGTGTGTAGAATATTAAGTGTTGAAGAAAATAAAAGAAAAAGTGAAATAAGTAAAAAAAAAGAGTTTCGTAGTTTTAGAGTTCTTTATGGCCTTTGTTTTTCAAACTTCAAAAAGTTTTTTTCTAAATTCAAAAAGATTTTTTCTATCTTTATCTTTCGCACTCATTTGTCCAAAAACAAAAACATCAAAAAGATTTTTCTTTGTTTCTTTAGAAAACATTAATAATTCGAAAATTTCAAAAAAAAAGATTTTTAGGAGTTTTTATAAAAGAAAATGAAAAAAAATGGTAGAAGTTTTGTACATTTCATATATCGAAAATGCCAAAAAGATTTTTCCTTCATGATTGTTGGTGTCAGTTTTATTTGAAGTGTCTAACTAAAAATCCAAAAATATTTTATTCGTCTGTCTTTGGTTGTGTCTCTTAAATTAGGGTCAGTCTGTCAGTTAATCATTAATTATCCAATCTGGATGAACTACGCATACCTGATTCCCTCTCCTCGGGGTGGGATACGTAGGCAACCCTCGGTGGGTTCGATAATCTTTTATATTTGGTCTCTGTCTTGATCTTTGCCCAGGGTCTTTCTCCTCGTAATCTAGTGTTGTTAACTGGTCTTTGCCAAAAAGGGTGATTTCATTCGGCGGTACTGTTCGGTGATTTGGAGTCATAAGTGGTCTGTCCCTTCGACATATGTCTGTGTCAAAGTCTCAAGGGTTGTGAATCTTTTGCTCTAATTGAATTGCTTGTTAAGTTAATGACCTATGTGTTATTTCAGGATGGACCCAACCACGACGTCTAGAGTTCGAATGGTTTCTAAGGTCCCTAAAAAGCTAGTCAAATGGTGGGGTATGTTCAACTACGCTGAGCAGCACGAGCTATAGATAGTATTGGGTAATCTTACAGCCCTCTTACGTCTTACACCCCGTCCAGATCTGATAGAGGCAGCGTCAACTTTCTGGGATCCTAAAAGTTTGGTGTTTAGGTTTGGAAAATGTGAGATAACGCCTACTCTGGTGGAAATATCCGGTCTGTATCGGTTGTCTTATATCGATCTAAAGATGATCCGAGCCCGCAATCATACTGGCTCGAGCTTTCTTCAGCATTGTGATTTAAAGAGTAAGGATATGCTTTTGGGATGTCATAATCAATCATGGATTTCCCTAGATTACTTGTTCGCTCGATTCGGATCATTGGGAGGTTTTGATTATTTTTGGGATGAATTTCATATAACTAAGAAGAAATGGGAAAGAAAGAGTCTTGAAATCTTTGCTCTTTCTTTGTTAGGCACTTTAGTGTTTCCACAAGACGAAAGACGTATTAATACTCGGTTACAATCTGTAGTGATGGCCTTATTTCATAAGGATCAAGGGGGCAAAGTTACTCTAGCGCCTATGATTTTAGTAGAGATATATAAGGCCCTAACTGAAATAAAAGGGGGGATGCGGTTCTTTAAAGGAAGTAATCTAGTGTTGCAACTATGGATAATGGAGCATTGCCATGCTCCGTCTTTGATAAAATCAGATGTCATTAACCGTTACCTCTTCGATCGAGTGAAAGCCATGGAATAAAGAATGCGATTTGACATATTCTCATTGCCAGTGGGAGTCCAGGCTTGGATTGAATTTCTCGAATCAAGAACAGATGACAATGTTATGTGGACTTATTTTTGGCTTCACCCGAAAACAATCTTGGTCGGATGTAGCATACAACTCCTTCTAGTTCTGTTGGGGCTTAATTGTACTCGACCATACACTCCTCTTAGGGTAATGCGTCAGTTGGGCAGATTGCAAGATGTTCCACCGATAATGGACCTCCAAAGGGATGTTGAGTATTTTAGAGACCAAGCTAGGGATGGGATTAAATACGAGCAACTCTGGGATAACGTAATGTGGCAGGGCGTGAATACCCTCAAGAAAGGTTTAGATAATCCAGGATACACTCCAAGATATGGAATTTGTCTACAATCCATTCCTCGGGGTGTCAGTAGGTCGTTACCAACACAACTTAGAGGGAGAATGCAGGAAGAATGTATAATTGATGACCGTCAGGATGAAAGTGCGGGAGCTAAGGTAGAGACATTGAGAGTTTAATTATCAGGGTTGCTCACAACTGTGGAAGAGTATCAGAACAGTCTTTTCAGGTGCACTCCCCAAGAGGCAGCAACACGTGCTAGGAGCTTTCTCTCGAATATCAAGGTGTCATTGCAGGGTATGTTGCAAAATTTGACTGGTAAGGCGAGAGTTTTACAGACAGGTCCATCTCAGCCAGGGTCGTCACGCGGCGCAGCAGTTTGAAGGGGCACTTCTTCTCTTAGTTTGAGTCCTTTATTTTTTTTGTCATTATATTATTGTGTCTTTGTTGAGTTCGTGTCGAGTTTGTTTTAACTTTAGGGTCTTCATTAGGAATGTCAAGCATGTTGTCCTGTGGGTCTGGAGTGTTGTTTAGTCTTTGTTGATTAGTGTTAAGGTTGCCTTAAATTCGAAGTCGATTTTAGTTGTCTTTTTATGAAATTTTGTGACGTTGCGTTGTTCTTTCTTTTGTTTATTTATCGTCAAAAAAAAAACTTCAACTCTGTGATAGTTATACATGCGTTGCCCAAACTACGCAAGATCTGATTCATGTACAACATGATACGCAGACAACCTACTTTTGGGTTCGATCTAATCATTTTGTTTCTTGGGTTTTTTATTATTTTTATTTTATTTTAAGGAAAAACAAAAGCCATAAAGAATGATAAAAAGAGAGACCGCGAGAGAGGAAAAGAAAGAAAGAATAATGAGAGAAGGAAAAAAGGATAAAAAAGGGACTGAAGCGAGAGATGAGTTGTTGTGTGATTCCCATGCTTGTTGTTAGAAATACGCATAAATTTAGGACAATTTTACAAATGTGATTCCCATGCTTGTTGTGTGATCTAATCCTAACGGGTTTTGTCTTTGACGAGCATGTTCTTTCAGATAAGTGGTTGGTTTGCAGCACCTACTTTAAAGATGAATGAACCGTATGGGTACACTCAGCCACCTGCGTTTCCATTTGATACGAAGAAGCCTATTGCAACAGAGGAATAAGAAGTCATGGCGCGAAAGTTGAAGAGTTTAGAACAGGCCATGAGGAATTTGCAGGGAGTCGGAGGTTATAAGAGTGTTGCCTATAAAGATCTTTGTATGTTCCCAGACATTAACCTCCCCCTTGGTTTTAAAATGCCCAAGTTTGAGAAATACGCGAGGCACAGTGATCCCGTGGCGCATTTGAGACGTTATTGCAACCAATTGAGGGCTGCAGGGGGAAGAGAAGAGCTGCTTATGACTTTCTTTGGCGAGAGCCTTTCCGGTCTGGCTTCAGAATGGTTCGTTGATCAAGATATTGACAATTGGAACAACTGGGATGACCTAGCTAATAAATTTGTGCAACATTTTCAATATAACATCGATCTGGTTCCTGATGAGAAATCCCTGGTCAACATGAAGAAGAAAAGTACTGAAGGCTTTCGAGAATACGAGATAAGATGGCGTGAACAGGCCTCAAGGGTAAAACCTCCAATGAAGAAGAGTAAGTTGGTAGAGGTCTTCATTCAGGCACAGGATGAGACCTATTTTCAACATTTACTTCCGGCGATGGGAAAGTCATTTAATGAAGTCCTAAAAATGGGAGAGATAATAGAGGACAGAATCAAGACTGGACGGATTGTGAGTTTTCCCGCATTAAAGGCCACCACCCAAGCAATTCAAGGTGGCTCTGGAATTTTTGGAGGTAAAAAGAAGAAAGAGGACGTGGCAACCATTGTAGTTGGATCCCATTCCTATCCCAAAAGACCGCCTCACCCCTATCACCAACCCCAAACCCAAGCTCCATATATTCCTCCTCATCATTACTATCCCCCGTAAAACCCACTATATTCTATTCCACCACCCCGTATCCAGTATATAAAGCACAGTCATATGCTCAAACCCCCTCTAACCTGCAATGGCGTGCGCAAGCTCCTCAAAATCGTACTTTAGCTCCTCCAAATTACCAAAACCCCTCCAAACCCATTTTCCAACTTAGGCCCGAGTATAAGAAAGAGAAGGCAGCCAAGAATCTGTTCACACCTCTCGGGGAGTCGTATGCCAGTCTGTTTGATAGGTTGAGGAAGTTGAAGGACTTAAGCCCAATTCAGGGAAGGCTTTCGAATCCACCTCCGAAAAATCTTGATTATTCGTTAAGATGTGCGAATTGTTTTGACATGCCGGGGCACGATATCGAGAAATACTAGTATTTGAAGAGAGTTGTCTAAGATTTAATTGATGCAAATCAAATTCTGGTCTAGGACCCGGAAGTTCCTAACATTAACCAGAATCCGTTGCCAACCCATATTGAAACCAATATGTTAGAATTGATATATGATGGGAAAGAGTCGTCAAGGCATTATAAGCCTATTGTCAGAATACAGATCAATGAGGACAAATCAGTGAATGTGGCAGATTCATTAAAAGCAATGTCATTGAGCCAGGAAGAAATGAGAGAAGATAAAGTCAAAAAAAGCAAACAGAAACCCGTGATCACAGTGAAAGGAGACAGAACGGTTATTGATTCAAGTCAGGATAAACCTAAGTTGATGGTGGTAGGAGCTACGGGTAAGCCTATTTTGACGGTGAAAGGAGCGCTTGCAGTCCCTATTATCATCAAATTGATGACCCAACCTCCGATAGTTGATACAAAAAATATCCCCTGGAGCTATAAGCGAACTGTGATGACTTACCAGGTGAAGAAAGTCGTGGAAGAAGTACATGAGGTAGGGGGTCTAACTCGGTCAGGAAGATGCTTCGTGCCTGAAGTTTTAAGGAAGCCCAAGACAATTGTGAATGGGCCTTCATCTATCAAGAAGCCAGTCACCGAAGAAGAAGCCAAAGATTTTTAAAAAAAGATGAAATTGTCGGAGTATTCAATCATAAATTAGCTGAAGAAGACCCCTGCTCAAATTTCCCTCTTATCTTTATTTCTATATTCTAAGGAACATCGCGATGTTATATTGAAGGTATTGAACAAAGCTTATGTTCCTAGAGAGATTACGGTAAATCAGCTTGAGAAAATGGTTGGAAAAATCTTTGAGGTCAATCGAATCAGCTTTTCTGACGATGAATTGCCTGTTGAAGGTACAGGGCATAATCGGGGTCTTTATATTACCGTGAAGTGTGAAGATTTCTACGTCACTCATGTCATGATTAATGGAGGTTCCGGCGTAAATATTTTCCCTATTTCCACCTTGCGAAAGTTGAATATTAGTGTTGAGAGGATCAGGCCCAACAATGTATGTGTCAGGGCTTTCGATGGTGCAAAATCCAACTCTATTGGCGAAATAGAACTAATGTTGATTATAGGGCCAATTGAGTTCGCCATAGAGTTTCAAGTATTGAATATCGACTCCTCTTACAATCTGTTGTTGAGAAGACCGTGGATCCACAAGGCCAAGACGGTTGCATCTACATTGCACCAAATGATCAAGTTTGAGCATGACAGGAAAGAAGTGGTTATTCATGGTGAAGGGTATTTTTCCGCCTACGAAGATTCTCCCTTGTCCCTTATTGAAGCAAATAATGTAGAGGAGATATTTGTCTATCAAACTTTTGATACAGTGTCGATGAATCGTATCTTTGAAGGACAGGTTATTCCAGGGCCAGAATTGTCTCCCGTTTCTGTCATGATGATAAATGAAATATTAAAATATGGATTCGAGCTAGGAAAGGGTTTGGGAGTGTCTCTTCACGGTATAGTTCGTCCCATATGTCCAAGGGAGAACTTGGGCACTTTTGATCTGGGTTTCAAACCTACGGCTAAAGATGTGAAGAAAGCCAAGGAAAGAAAGAAAGAAATATGGTCACTCCCTCGCCCAGCGCCTCTACTCAGTAAGTCATTTATCAAGAGCAGTGTTGTGTCACCTATAGAGTTTGAAACTGAATTGGTTGATGACTTCCAGAACCTGTTGATCGAAGTTGACATGGTTGAAGCAGGAGAAGGTACCAGTAAGGCAGACGTGCAATTCATAGGTCCAGCTGTCCGGCTCAACAATTGAGAAGTCACTCCTCTCCCCGTGAGGAGGGAGTTTTGGTAGTTTTTTTTTTTCCTGTTCATCCGAGTTATTTCAGGGTTGTAATTCGGATTTTAGTTTGTTTATGTTATGTTAGCGCTTATGTTTAAACCCTCCCATCTTTCCTTTTAATGAAATTCAATGTTCCTTTTGTTTCGTGTCTAATATATTTTATTTTTTTGTCTTTTCTTTATACAGTTCTCTTTATGCTGATTCTAATGACATAACATGCATGCAGAATTTTCAGCCTGATCTTAAAATCCAAACTAATCAAGATATAATGAAGCAAGATGGGGAATATGATAAAGAAGAGGCGCTAGAAGAAATGATCAAAGAGTTGGAACAGTTTGAAGACAAGCCGAATCTTAATCTGAAAGAAACTGAGCCAATTAATCTGGGGGATCAAGAAGATGTTAAGGAAACTAAAATAAGTGTGCATGCTTCTTCACAGTTAAAAGATGGAATGATTCAAGCATTAATTGATTATAAAGAAGTCTTTGCATAGTCTTATGATGATATGACTGGTTTAAGCACTGAATTAGTGGCCCATACATTGCCAACTGATCCCGCATTCCCTCCTGTTAAACAGAAGTTGAGGAAGTTTAAAACTGATGTAAGTATTAAAATCAAAGAGAAAGTCATGAAACAATTTGAAGCCAAAGTAATTCGAGTGGCTCGTTATCCCACGTGGTTATCAAATGTTGTTCCTGTCCCAAAGAAAGATGGCAAAATTTAAGTATGTGTTGATTACCGCGATTTGAACAGAGCAAGTTCGAAGAATGATTTTCCGCTACCCAACATCCATATTTTGCTGGACAACTGCACTAAACATGAGGTTGCCTCTTTTGTGGATTGCTATGCCGGATACCACTAGATCACTATGGATGATGAAGACGCGGAGAAGACGTCTTTTATCACACCATGGAGGACCTATTGTTATCGAGTGATGCCGTTCGATTTGAAGAATGTTGGAGCAACATACATGAGAGCCATGACCACTATGTTTTATGATATGATGCATAAGGAGATTGAAGTCTACGTAGATTATGTGATTATTAAGTCAAAGAGTCAAGCTGACCATGTTAAAGATTTAAGAAAGTTCTTTGAAAGGCTTCGTAGGTATAACCTCAAGCTCAACCCAGCAAAATGTGTATTTGGAGTTCCGTCTGGAAAGCTGTTGGGGTTTGTAGTCAGCCGTCAGGGAATTGAATTGGATCCCTAAAAAATCAAAGTCATTCAGGATTTGCCCCCGCCCAAGAATAGGACGGAGGTGATGAGTTTGCTGGGTAGACTGAACTACATCAACAGATTTATTGCTCAACTCACAACCACGTGTGAGCCCATATTCAAGTTGCTGAAAAAAAGTGTTGCGGTTGAGTGGACTGAAGAATGCCAGGATGCGTTTGATAAATCAAAATATATCTTTCAAATCCACCGATGTTGGTGCCACCCGAGCCTGGCAGGCCTTTGATTTTGTACTTATAGGTTATGGATAATTCATTAGGTTGTGTATTGGGGCAACATGATGTAACAGGCAAAAAGAAGCAGGCTATTTATTATCTTAGCAAAAAGTTCACTGCATATGAGGCCAGGTACACTCTTCTTGAAAGGACGTGTTGTGCCCTAACTTGGGTAGCACAGAAGTTGAAGCATTATCTTTCGTCCTACACTACTTATCTCATCTCCCGCATGGATCCTTTGAAGTAAATCTTTCAGAAGCCTATGCCGATAGGTCGATTGGCAAAGTGGCAAATATTGCTTACCAAGTTCGACATTGTATATGTGACTCGAACAGCCATGAAAGCCCAAGCCTTGGCAGATCATCTTGCTGAGAATCCCATCGATGAAGAGTACGAGCCATTAAAAATATATTTTCCTGATGAAGAAGTGTTGTGTGTCGATAAAGTCGTTACAGAGGTTGATCCAGGTTGGAAGTTGTTCTTCGATGGAGCTGTCAACATGAAAGGAGTCGGAATAGGTGCAGTTCCTCTGAATTGGGGCAATATTTCCCGATAACAGCACAACTTCAATTTTATTGTACAAATAACATGGCGGAATATGAAGCTTGCATTTAAGGTTTAAGGCCAACTGTTGATATGGGGGTCCATGAACTATTAGTGTTGGGGGATTCAGATTTGCTCGTCCATTAGATTCAAGGCGAATGGCAGACGCGAGATTTAAAGCTCATACCGTATCGACAATGCTTGCAAGATCTATGTCAACGGTTTGTGCCAGTAAAGTTTAGGCATATTCCAAGAATTCGCAATGAGATTGCTGATGCCTTAGCCACTTTGGCTTCAATGCTCCAACATCCTGACAAGGCCTATATTGATCCAGTGCATATACAGAGTCGTGATCAACATGCTTATTGTAATACAGTTGAAGAAGAACTCAACGGCGAACCTTGGTTCTTTGATATCAAGAGATACATCCAGTAGGGAGAATACCCAGCACTTGCCACCAGTGATTAAAAGAGGACTATTCGGCGTTTGGCTAGTGGATTTTTCTTAAGTGGGGGAATCTTGTACAAGAGAACCCCAAATTTGGGACTTTTGAGGTGTGTGGATGCAAAAGAAGCCTCGACGATCATGATTAAAATACACTCCGGAGTATGTGGTCCGCATATGAACGGTTATGTCTTGTCAAAGAAGATACTTCGAGTAGGTTATTATTGGCTTACTATAGAGCGGGATTCTATTCGCTTTGTTCGGAAATGTCATCAATGTCAGGTACACGGTGATCTGATACATTCTCCTCCTGCTGAGTTGCACGCGATGTCTGCTCTATGGTCTTTTGTAGCTTGGGAGATGAATGTGATTGGGCCGATTGAGCCGAAAGTATCAAATGGGCATAGATTCATTTTGGTGGCCATTGATTACTTTACAAAGTGGGTAGAAGCAGTAACTTTCAAGTCAGTAACAAAGAAAACGGTGGTAGATTTTGTCCATGCCAACATCATTTGTAGGTTTGGAATTCCAAAGATGATCATTACAGATAATGCTGTCAATCTCAATAGTCATTTGATGCAAGAAGTGTGTCAACAATTTAAGATTACACATCAAAATTCAGCTCCATATCGTCCAAAGGCTAATGGCGCTGTGGAAGCCGCCAATAAGAATATCAAGAAGATACTGCGGAAAATGGTACAAGGGTCTAGATAATGGCATGAGAAGTTGCCATTTGCATTGCTAGGTTATCGAACTTCTGTTCGCACTTCAACCGGGGCAACTCCATATTTATTGGTGTACGGGACAAAAACAGTCATTCTCGCTGAAGTTAAAATTCCCTCTCTTCGAGTCAATGTGGAATCAGAGATTGATGATGATGAGTGGGTCAAAACCCAATTGGAACAGTTGAGTTTGATTGATGAAAAAAGACTGACGTCGGTATGTCATGGCCAATTGTATCAAAAGAGAATGGCTCGAGCGTATAACAAAAAGGTACTTCCCAGGAATTTTGAAGTTGGTCAGTTGGTATTGAAACGTATCCTCCCTCATCAGGTTGAAGCTAAAGGCAAGTTCTCTTCAAATTGGCAAGGTCCCTTCATTGTAAAGAAAGTGTTGCCCTATGGAGCCTTATATTTGACAGATATTGAAGGCAAAATGGCAGAAATGGCTATCAATGTTGATGCGGTCAAAAGATATTATGTATGATATTTTATCCTTTGTTGATATTATTGCATGTTTAGTACTTGCATTTTTTAAGATTGATATGATGAAGGCATTTCATTCTGCTATCCAAACAGTGTGTCATCTTTTGTTTACCCCGTTTGAGCTTAGTTCTATTTTTCTTTCATATCCCTCTTTTGGAATCAAAATAGAGTAAAAAGTAAATGTCAAGAAAAGAAGAATAAAAGAAAAACAAATTAAATAAATAAAAATAATACTAATAATAAAAGCAAAAAAAAGAGAAAAATAGATCAAAACAAAGAACAAGATGATGGAACTACGTGCGACCTGATTCTCCTCTCTTGGGAGTGAGATACGTAGGCTGCCCTATTCAGAGCTTGGTCCAACCAAATAAAGATTTTAGAGTCACCCAGTTAACAAAAAACTGGGGCATGATTTAAGGTGTTGTTTGAGTTGATTCAAAAAGTTGTAAGTCCCACCCCACTTCAAGTGTCGTTTGAGCCTCATGCCTTCCTTTTCTTTCTAACCTTATCCAAAAGCCAAGTTACAACCAAAGAAAGACCTTCAGATCAATCTTTGAGAATGTTAAGGCTAAACATGCAATGGATATGATGATGCATTTTGGGTACTAATTGTCTTCCTCAACATAAGAAATTAGGAGAGAAATAAAAATGAGATAGTCTTGTTGGTGAAAACCCTCGCGGGCACCATAAGGTGATGGTCAGTTGAGAGAAAATAAAAATGAGAGAGTCTTATTGGTGAAAACCTTCATAGGCACTGTAAGGCGATGGTGAGTTGAGAAAAATAGAAATGAGAGAGTCTTATTGGTGAAAACCCCCACAGGCACCGTGAGGCGATAGAGAGTTCGAGAGAAAAGTGAAAAGAAAAGAGGTTATTGGCGAAAATCTTTCAAGATGTCGTCAATTGAATGAGATGTATGAGTCCAATGGGTTTGAAAAAGCAACTCAAGGGAAAGGGCATGAACTCAACAACAGAAGGTTGAAGTTTCGGTAGAAAGATCAGACAGCTTAATCCAAAATGCATATCTTCTTTAATAAGGGACATTGCCTTTTTCTTTCACTTGCATATTTTTGTCTTTCTATGTCATTTGTCGAAATAAAAATCACCATCATTTCTTTACATTTTGAGTCAAGTCTGTGTCAGAACAAGTGAGAAAAAATTTCAAAACTTGCTACCAGTCTTCCCAATTGTATGAGGAAAAGCCAAGACCAGCACATGAGAGAAAAATGAGCATAATTTAAAGCAAGTAAAAGGTAGTCTATCAATCGACAGGTTGCTGGATTCATGGGAGTATCAGATGTCAAAAGGCGCGTCTCAGAGGCATGGTAAAATAGAAACTCGGTGTTTGAGTTAAATTCATTTCCCCCAATCTGGCCTGGGTCAATGATGCAACAAGACAGGGGCAAGTATCAGTGATTTGAAACAAAGATGAAAGGAACGAGCGCTGGAGAAGATGCGTGAGAATTCAAGTGCTGCAAACCACCACTAAGTTTTTAACTGACAAAATTATCTTTGATGAAACACGGGCAAATTTCTTTTTAGCAAGTTCAGCTACTGTTGGGAAGGCAAAATGGGATTTTACTTTCTGTTCAGGACCCTCCTGGAAAATGGGATTTTACTTTCTGTTCAGGACCCTCCTGAAAAATGGGACTTTACTTTATGTTCAGGACCCTCCTGAAAAATGGGACTTTACTTTCTGTTCAGGACCCTCCTGAAAAATGGGACTTTACTTTCTGTTCAGGACCCTCCTGAAAAATGGGATTTTACTTTCTGTTCATTACCCTCCTGAAAAATGGGACTTTACTTTCTATTCAGGACCCTCCTGAAAAATGAGACTTTACTTTATGTTCAGGATGGGACTTTACTTTATATTCAGGACCCTCCTGAAAAATGGGATTTTACTTTCTGTTCAGGACCCACCTGAAAAATGAGATTTTACTTTATGTTCAGGACCCTCCTGAAAAATGGGATTTTACTTTCTGTTCAGGACCTCTCGAAAAATGGGAATTTACTTTCTATTTAGGACCCTCCGAGAAAATGGGACATTACTTTCAAAAAATGTTGAAATCCTTCTTTATTATAATCTTTGTTTGGGATAATTGTCGTTCTAGTTTTGATTCTTGTTTCAGGAGCCCGCCTGAAGAACAGGGTGACGAAATGGGAAATTGAAGAAATTGCAAGCTAGGAACCCGCCTGAAGAACAGGGTGATGAAATGAAAGTCGAGCAACAAAGCGAAGCAATTGAAAGCCAAGCAACAAGTCAAAAAAAATTGCAAGTCAAGAGCCCGCCTGAAGAATAGGGTGATTAAACTCGAGCCAAGAGTCAAGAAAAATTGCATATATAGGATTTTCTAATTTCATTTATATGTTAACTTGTAATTTTCATTTTTGATGTAATGATAGAGCCGCAGAACGGAACCTCGATGGAACCTCACTCGACTCTCCAACTCGGTATAGTCCATCTTCTTTCAATCCTTTGAGATACCTGTCACCTGACTCCCTCATAAATTGGGTAGGTAGGGTGTCCTAAGTCAAGACTCGGTTGCCATTCTTTCTTCTATTGCTTTCTTTGAATAATGATCGGGACAAAATTCTGTCTCATTGTCTACTTCTTTGTATGAAAACACTGGGTGTTTACATTCAAAGGAGGCATGATGTAGACACATAATTTTGTCCCGTCAAAAATATTTCTTATTCCGATATCACACAATTTAACCCCATTTTTATAATTTTTCCCAAGAAAATAAATAACCACCTCATCTTTTACTTATTTATGTATTTATTTTTGTTTTTGTTTTGTTTTATCCAAATAACAAGTCATAACAAACTTTGTCTCATTCTAATATTCCAACAACCCACCCAAGCAAAAATGGACACCTAACCTCTACCCCTCCAATTAAAAAGGAACACCTCACACCTCACCCCCTCACCTAACCACCCTCACTACCCCATACCCCTACCCCACGTGACCCCCTCATTTTTTTGGCCATAAAGGAAATATACACTCAGGAAACTTCCAGGAGGAGAGATCACAACAACTAGAAGGGGCCCACAAGGAATTAGGGACCTGGAGATTCATTACATATGCTCCCATTTTCCATCTTTTCAAAGGGGAGAGACATACACACATAGAGATAGGCATAAAAGATTTTTCTTCTCCTTCATTTCCTTAAGACAATACGATCACCACTCATAGTAACAATTTTAAGAAGCTTCCATCAGCACACACACACAATGGTTTTTGGAAGGTCAATATACATAGGGCCGAGATGAGTACGCACAGGCACACAAGGGAAGTAACTTGAAAAAAATTAAGAGAGCATCGAAGGAGATCCGGTCAGTTTCTTCGAGATGTTCTGGCGAGGTTGCGCTGGAATCATCTTAGGTTCGTCGTTTGCTCATTCCAATCCCAAAATATCTATCTCTTCTCGTCGTTTCCTTTTGATTTCCAGGCAAATCCGATCGGTAAATGACAAAGGTAGTCGGAATCTACCTTGATTCATTTTCTCTGCCGCTTTCTGAGTTTCTCGAAGCTCGGGTTACACTATTCTTTGATTCTATCGCGTATCGGAGTTCTTGGGTTTGGTTATTTTTGTATTTTGTTTTTTATATCAGTTTTTTTAGGTCTACGTGTTTAAATCGTATCAGTGTTTGTTGTTCGGGTTTCATATTGAGAGTTGTCCCACTTGTTTCGAAACTGGCTTTGTTAGCATTACCTTGATACCAAGTTGGATTGTGGTGTTGCTGAGGTTTTCTGTTGAGGAATCCCAAATCTGGGGCTTCATTAATATTATTATCAACCGAAATCGATTATCGGAAGGTCCATTTCTTTAACCCATTCTCTCTTCTTTATCGTAATTCGTTGAATTGGGCATGTTTGAAATTGGATGATTTGGTGAATGCTTGATGTTATTCATGTGAAATTCGTATGATTATCATGCTTTAATTGTCGTTGTATCTATGTTGTTTATATTGGATTTCGAGTTGAAAAATTGAGTTGATAATCAAAGCATGTGTTAATTTTTGGTTGAAAAGAGAATTTGGGGCGGGAATGGATAAATTGATAGAAGTTGAACGTAGATTAGTATGGATTCGTTGTCTTTTGTTTAAATCGGAATAAGTATAAATGTGATAGATTTATGATATGTTGAAATGGATAGACAATATAGGTTTGGGTAGGCAAATTTTAGAACTTGTTGTTTTGGTTGAATGTTGGAATGTGAGTATGAATGTTTCTTTCTAGTTTATCGTATTTAAAATGTACTCATTTAGCTGGAGAATGCCCCGAGATAAATTGTATTTATTCACCGAGGAATGCCCCGACGTACTATGTTGGCGGAAGACGTTCGTGAGAAAAGCCCGAGGTGTCGGGTATAGCACGAGAGCGTAGTTAGGATTAGTATAGGTTAGATAGGATTTATTTTCCATATTTTTTATTTTTTGGATTGTATAATTGGACTGAACACTAATTTGGATTGGTTTTGTTTCGTTTGTTTGATTGATTGTTTTATGTGTTTTTTTGTGTGGTTTATAATTCATAGTGTCAAATTAGCCGATATGCTCCACCAAGCGACCGTGGCCAAACCACGGGATCGAGGGGTGCCTAACACCTTCCCCTCGGTCAACAGAATTTCTTAGTCGGAATTCCTGTTCGCAAACCAATTAAAAGAGCCAAATTATTTTGAAAAGGATATCCATGGGTGAATTGGCACACCCGATTTATGTCAAGTGGCGACTCTGAATAAAAAATATAAATAATTCTTTTTCGAAATGAAATCTTCATTTTTGTCACTTTAATAATAAAAATCCTTTCGAAACTTAAAATAAATCTTTTTTTTGGAGTTAAAAAGGGGGTGTGACAAGGAGGGTCTCGTTTTTTTTCCAACGACGATCTTCATGGATGCTAGCACTCTCATCTTCAGGTAGCCGCTTGTTGGGAACTTGATGAGGTAGGATTGTCATTTGTTCTTCTTGATCTTTTTTATAAAAAGGTTCTTTAATCTCTTCTTCAACTTCCTTGGACTGCAACATAAGAGGCTTATGCACAACTAATGCCTCTTTCTCACATTCTTGAAAGGAATCAATGTTAGGCCCCACGGCACTCACTAGAAATCGTATGTGATCTTCTAGAACACTCTCATGCACCTTTTCCCACCAAACTTTATAATTGGACGATGAGAATGTCTTCAAGTTTGTATTACTTGGGGGAAATGTCGCCTTCGCCATGGATTTAGCCAACACACAAATACGTGCAAGTCTCAGTCCATCTTCTAACGAAGACTCTCAAAAATCTTGGTCTAGTAAGCCAGGGGGATCTTAGAAAAAGCCAAATTGGCGGCTAAATCTGTGGGGACTATAAGGCTTAATAATGAAGGCATTCCCATCCCTTAAAGCAAAAAAGTTCGAGCGAAGGCTTATAAAAAAATTTGACTGAAATTCCTTATCATTTCCATCATCACGGTAGTGATAAGCTTGAGGCCTCTCGAGTAATATGTCATCCCACTTAATGGTTACTCCTCCATGTATACGTTTTCTCGCTTCTTCCTTGTTGTAGTACCTAGAAGCACCTTCGCAAGAATATCCATCCATGAGGGGATCGCTTGGTCCACCTTTTAAAGGAAATGAGTATTGAAATAGCGGGCTAACCAACCGTATACGTAATGAACAGGGAAGCATGCTTGAACAAGATCAAGCCGCGAATATTCTAATATTGCATTTAGTCCCCTATAAATGCTAGCTAAGACTGGAACCGCAAGGCTAACCCTTCTCCCAATTGCTAAGTGACAAACAACTCTGAAAACTCCTGGACGGATAATATCTCCTTCCATCGTAGGAAACACAAATATACACAACCAGCAGATAAAAAGGCAGCCAAGTATGTATCGTCCTTCTTGTGACTCCTAACTCCTAGCCTATGAAATAAGCCTTCTTCTTCTTCAGATGACCAATTAACTGCCTTGTCGATCTTTCCAGACGGATTGTGAGATAATTTCAGACGAATCGATTTCTTTTCTCTTCTTGGAGGAGGTGGCCCATATTTAAAAGCTTTCTTACACCAAAACTGTGTCCATTTGCTGATGGGAACGCTCGGATTATCACTATTTCCTTCACATAGCTTATGAAAGGCATCAAGTAAATGTTCACAAGTTTTGGGAAGAAACTTTTTCCCCTTATCATAAATGCCTGTAAGTTCTGTAACGTCCGGCACAACTTCCTCATAAAGACTTTCTGTTATTGGAAGACCTCCAATGGTGTGTAAATCCCAAAGAGACAGGGACATTTCTCCAACTGAGGTAAGCAACGTATTCGTAGAAGGACACCAAGCTTCACAGAAGGCCTGTAAGACATTTGTATTATGGTCGTAAGTAAAGATTGACCCATATACAGTATAGTAAATCTTTGCATCCTTTAAAGACTGGTAGCTCCTACTAAGAACATCTTCAGCCCATTCCCAATAGCCAGGAATGTAGTGAAACTCGCCACTAAGCTGAAAAGTTGTGCCCCACCTATTCTCTCCATTTATAATTCGGCGTCCCAAGCATGGCAACGTACTAGCAATATTCTTGGTCCGATGATTGGGAGAGCAAAGCATCCATGTCTTAGGTGGACGACTATGGAATTCAAGAGTCCATTGGTCTAAACCAGCTAGATTTTTCAAAGGCGGCCACGAAGCAACATATTGTCCAGCCAATGGTGTACCAATGAGTAACTTTGTTTTCACTTCACTATCCTTGTGATTGGATATTATGAGATATCGTGACTCGGATGAGGAAGATGTTGAATCCCTAAAGTAAACCATGATTCAAACTGGGAAAAAAAAAGAAGAGTATTTCATTAGTAATTACTCGAAAGTTCAATAATTATGAACTCTAAATTCAAATATGATCAACTTCAGTTTTAAAAAAAATTGATCATATAAAGTTATCGAATTGAACAGTGTGATGTTTTCAGTTCAGACAATGTGAAATGGTTGCCTCAAATAATGTAAGGTCTTTGGCTTAAGCAGTGTAAGAGTCTTAGCCACGGACCATGTAAAGTCTCTGCCTCAGACAGTGTAAAGTCTTTGGCTCGGACAAGGAAATATTTTGGCTCAGACTGTGTAAAACCTTCGCCTCGGGCAACATAAAGTCTTTGGCTCAGACGGTGTAAAAGTATTAGCCGTAGACTATGTAAAGTTTCTGCCTTAGATGGTGTACAATCTTTGGCTCAAATAAGGCAACACTTACGACGCCCTACAAAGGTGTAAAAGTATTAGCCACAGGTTATGAAAAATTTGTGCCTTAGACGGTGTACAGTCTTTGGCTCAAATAAGGCGACACTTACGACGCCTTATGCTCAGTTTATGAGGCCTCAAAATTACAACATTAAAGCGAGGACATTAAACACGATCCTTTACAACATAAGATCGGCATGTCATGTTATGGTAATGCCCTTCATTTTTTTTGGTTCCCACAACATAAATATTATTATTTTGTTGACCTTAAAAAAAAAGGAAGAAGAGAAAGAGAGGGAGCGTATACCTGAGTATGAGTGTATTTTAATCGTCAAAGGTTGATCAAGTTACTCTCTCAATTAAACATGTTGAAAAGACACACTATCAGAAGGTTACTAAATACAGAAGACAAAGAGGCGGAATGCTAATCGAGACAATAAATTCATATGATTTCTTTGTCTTTTATTGTTAACCACGTATTTCAACATTCCTTATTATGACACAATGATCAGTTAAGGAGCCATAATTCACATGACATGTTGCCAAAAATAAAAACGCATATGTCATGTTTCATTTTTTTTGAAAAGTCAACAAAAGAGGCTTTAAAAGTAAAGTTTGTCATTTTCTTCTTACTAAACATTCACTGAAAATAGGACTACATAAAGGCACACATATATAAAAAGGAAAAAAAAGGTACTGTTGTTAAAAATAAATAAAGGGAGGTTCTATCTTACCCTTAACTGCAAAGTTGAATAAATGTCTTTGTAATTTTTTTTACACAGAAAAGGAAAGCATATATATATGTGTGTGATTATGTGCAGAAATATTTAAAAAAATGCTAGCATTGAGGAGCTGTATCAAAAAGACAAAATGGATGAATGGAGTTTTTTTCCATCTACGGCTAAGCATTAAATTATTATTTTTCTTTTTCTTTTGTCATTTTGCACAAAAGAAGAAGTATGGATGCTGCACAGTAGTGTGTGTGTGTGTATATATATATATATATTATTGTATATATATGAAGGATATTCAAGAAACTTACAACGTTGCTGGTTGTCAAAAGTCTCAGCTAATTGTTGAATAGTTTCAAAAAGGCTAGAAACTATTTATAGTAAAGAAAAAAAAAAAAGAGGTTTACAATAGATAGTAGTATCCTAGTTCAATACAAATATAATAATGATAAATCAAATATCTTTTTTTGGATAAGAAAAAAAAGTATTTTATTTCCTATCAAAAATCTTTCAAAGCTTATCAAGAGCTTTAAAGATAATGGTAAAATAAAAAAGGATGTGGACCCCACTTTACAAGTAGTAAATTATCATTTCACTGCTAATAAAATTTTTGCATGTGAAAATTTTCAACTCAGCTATTTATTTACTCCCTCCGTTTCATTTTAAGTGATATACTTTGATCGAATACGGAGTTTAAAAAAATATTCTTGTGAAATGTTGTGACTACTTGAAGCCAAATAAGCAAGTATTTACTACGTACAAGACAAGCAAAAAAATATTGTTGTCTTAATTGTACTTCAAGTATAGTCTATCGTTTTTTTTTATTTTTATTTTTTTTATTTTAAATGCAAAAAAATAAAAAAATTGAATTTGACAAGTCTTGAAGTAGGGGGCATTTGTGAGTATTGAAATTTTATTAAATTTAAATTCACATATTTATTTGGACTATATTAAATTTAAGAAAATAGTCCAAATAATATGATTAATATAATTGGGTTAATCATTTAATCTCAAATATATGAGGTTAATTTAATATGAGATGACAATCCATGTTAAATGAAATAAGCCACTAAAAACATGACATGTGACAATATTATGTGGCAATCCAAGTTAAATGAAATAAGCCACTAAAAGCATGACATGTGTCAATATTAGGTGGCAATCCAAGTTAAATGAAATAAGCCACTAAAATCATGCCATGTAAGCAGGTGACATGTTCTAACCAATCAAATTAGAGCTTTTCACCAAAAGAATGTGATTGGTCAATTTCAAACCAACCAATCAAATCACACAATTGCTTTGCCCCTCCAACTATAAATAGAGGTCCTCATAACTCACAAAGGGAGGATTTTAGGAAAAGCAAGAAGAGAGCTCGTGGATCAAAATCATAATTTGTCACGCCCCAAATTCCATTGGAGCGGACTGGCACCCGTAGCCGAGGAGGCCCGGGAGAACCCGTTCATAACCTATACTTTCACACTTACATTACTTATGAAAATTAGAAATTTGGGCAGCACTTCGTTGTAAATAGAAGAAAACAGTACATGTATCAGCCCAGCAGACACGCATATATATATATATATAAACAGTAATTGGCCGTCAGAGCCATCACGTCTATCAACCAAACACTCCTATGGTTGTACAATATGTCTACAAAAGCCTCTACATAGATACACAACTGAGTTAGGGTCGGGACAAACTCCCGCCCACAAAAGACTTTTATACAAATACCAAAAGTACATATAGAAACGACTTGGGATGCCACGAAACAACTGGAGCTCACCACTATCAACAGAATATCCTGGCTCTTACTGCGGAGGTGTACGACCTGAAGTACCCGTTCCTGCAGGCATGAATACAGGTCCCCCGTGAGGGACGTCAGTACAGAAATATGTACTGAGTATGTAAGGCAGTGAGTATCAAGATGAGATACAAAAGATCAACAGAACCCAGATACCAGTGAATAAACAGTATGAGTAGACCACACTTAAAAGAGCTGATGGGATACCTGCACATTACTTTCATATCATTACTTCCCGTATTCCTTATCAATACATAACATATGTCATACAATGGCCAACTGATCAGTGGTACTAATACAATACATCAGGGACCACCCCTGGAATAGCATATATACATAATCTTTATAATACAATGGTCAACTGATCAGTGGTACTAATACAATACATCATATCATCAATTTAAAATAAAGACATTCCATTTCTTAATTCAATTAATCTTTGAGATTGGTTACTTTGTGGTCACACCTTATGGAACTTGAAACCATGATACCTCAATAGGAAAAACATGTAAATAGGTAATCAATATCATGAAAATGAAGTAGAGAATCATGGATACCTCATTAAACCATTTCGGAGTCAACAATAGTATATGGACATTTTTTTGACTAGCCGGACATCTTAAAAGTGAAAACAAGTTCAATTGGTAGTGTCGAAGATCATATGATGTTATTATGTATCATGTGTCGTAGGACAATGTTGGAAGCTTACTTGAGAGTGCCATGGGTCATTATTCATGCCAAAGATTAGATAGAGTATGTCTTACATACCTTGATATAACCACTTCAATACAAGTCCAACTTGACTTCCCGTACTCTTCGAACACTTATCTACAATAAGTCATTTGTGGCAAACTAGTATTAGCAACCAAACCTTACCATTTAGGTATTAACTTCACCAAATAATGTCTAGGAAGTAATCCTTTAACTCATCAATAAGAGTGCTACATACATCCTCTTATACTCTTATTACATTCACATATCATGCATTTTCATGCAATATCCCTCAACATCACTCTTAGCCTTTATTTCCCCTCTTAATCACCATCCAATACCAACATGATCACTAGGCATACATAACCACTAATATAATGATATATCACCACAATTCATCCTCCATAATCCAATACAACAACTTCCATAATTTACTACAACAATTTATACAAAACAATTCATAACTATGTTTCTAGTTATCTTCCAACATCAAGACAATACTCATAATCCTTTATCAATACTTATTCATGGATAAGAATCAAGAATAAACAATATTCATACCTTAACAATGAACTCTTGTATTTAGAATCCTCCTTACATAACCATGGGGTGCTTCTCGAAGCTTTCGAGATGGTGAACACAACTACGGAACCAATTCGAATTTTCTACGGTTGAATCACAAAATATTTGAAGTTGAAATTAGGCTAGGGTTTCACCTTCTCTTAATAATTGGATGATATATGATATATATGAGGCTAAGTGTATGTTTATAAAGACCAATTTTCGTCCAAGAGGTAATAGAAAATGACCATTTTGCCCTAAAAATTTAAATAAATCTGAATCTGTCCCCAGTGGACAGTTTTGACAGGCTGAAGTAAATCGATCATAACTCTTTTCTCCAGTATCGTATTTGGGTGAAACCAATTGCATTGGAAAGATAATTCAAAGGGCTTTTATTTTCATATAAAGTATACCACCCAGTTCTTCCTGTACAAGGAGTTATGGTCGTTTAAAGTTGACCCAAAAATCTGTCCCAAAATTCTGTTTTTTTTTTTGATAGGCTGTAGTAAAACGGGTATATCTCCTTACTCAGACATTGGATTTGGATGAAACCAATTTCATCGGAAAGAAGACTCTCGGATATTTTCGTCGATATATAGAAGCTCACACAGTTCTTTTTGTACAAGGAGTTATGATCGTCTAAAGTTGATCCAAAGAAAATTGCCTAGCTGCAGTAATTTTCCTGCAGATTTACTGTTCACAGGCTTCCCGGCCACCGTTTTGAAATTTCGAATGTGCTCGCTTATAAGAAATACTCCTCTGTTTTGGGAAAACTTTATATCGTTGGAAAGCTTATTCCATTACCTACACATACAACTATTGACGGGATACTTCCGAACACCATAAACTTAATTTAACCCATACGCAAGCCTTTAGGACTCCATATAATCGCTATAAGTGTACGAAAAAATTTACGGGGTGTTACATTCTCCCCCCCTTAAGAACATTCGTCCTCGAATGTTAGCATAGTTACTCAATTAAGACATGTCCAAGCTTACAATTAACATATTCATCATCATAACATACTTGCATAAAAATAAACACTTACTTGTTATTGTTCTTCTTCCGTCTCATGAACTTCCTCCTCATCGTTGAATAGGTAAGGGTACTTAATCTTCATCGCTTCCTCGGCTTCCCATGTGATCTCCTCAACTTGTTGATTCCTCCAAAGTACTTTTACCGATGCTATCTCTTTATTCCTTATCTTTTTAATTTGGCAATCAAGAATAGCAATAGGCATTTCTTCAAAAGTGAGATCTTCTGTAACTTGTACATCTTCCATAGTAGTGATGTGCGATGGATCTCCGATGTACTTGCGAAGCATCGAAACATGAAATATGGGATGAACTGCTGAGAGCTCTTGAGGTAGCTCTAACTCATAAGCAACTTGTCCAAATCTTTGAATGATCTTGTACGGACCTATGTATCGTGGACTTAACTTTCCTTTCTTGCCAAACCTCATCACTCCTTTCATTGGTGATACCTTCAAGAATACCCAATCGTCGATAAAAAACTCAAGTCCTCTTCTTCTAACATCCGTATAAGATTTGTGTCGACTTTGAGCTGTTTCAAGCCGTTGTTGGATCACTTTAACCTTCTCCATTGCTTGATAAACAAGATCCGGTCCAAACAAGACCGCATCACCTGCTTCAAACCATCCTATTGGCGATCTACACTTTCTTCCATACAATGCTTCATATGGTGCCATTTTGATACTTGAATGATAGCTATTATTGTAGGCAAACTCGATAAGAGGTAGGTGATCATCCCAGTTGCCTTTGAAATCTAATACACATGCTCGTAGCATATCTTCAAGTGTCTGGATGGTACGTTCCGCTTGTCCATCCGTCTGAGGATGAAAATCCGTACTTAGATTTACTTGTGTCCCCAAACTCCTTTGAAAAGACTTCCAGAAATTCGCGGTAAATTGGGCTCCTCGATCAGATATAATGGAAATTGGAACTCCATGTAACCGAACGATCTCCTTAATATACAACTTCGCATACTCTTCCGCCGTATAAGTTGTCTTAACTGGTAAGAAGTGCGCGGATTTGGTAAGCCTATCAATGATCACCCATATGGAATCAAACTTCCGAAATGTACGAGGCAAACCCGTGATGAAATCCATATTGATCTTGTCCCACTTCCAGACGGGAAGATCTATACATTGCATGTAACCACCGGGTTTCTGGTGTTCTACTTTGACTCTTTGACAATTCGGACATTCAGCTACAAATTCGGCAATATTCTTCTTCATGTCATTCCACCAATATATTGCTTTCAAATCTTGATACATCTTAGTCGACCCTGGATGGATGGAATACCTTGAACAGTGTGCTTCTGTCATAATTCTCTTTCTTACCTCGACTACATCAGGTACACATAAACGACTCTGACACTGAAGCACTCCTTCTCGCGTAAGCTCAAATGCCTTTGTCGTGCCACTCTGCACATCCTCCTTAAGTTGCAATAAAATTGGATCTGCATACTGCTTCTCTTTCACTTCAGCTATCAATGAAGATTCCGCTGCATTACGTACAATAACCTCTTCATCTGGAGCTTCGAGAAGTCGAACTCCCAAATTAGCTAGTTGGTGAAGATCCTTAATCATCCCCTGCTTTCCTATAGATGCTATTTTAGACTTACGACTCAGTGCATCCGCTACCACATTCGTTTTCCCTGGATGATACAAGATATCAACATCGTAATCTTTCAACAATTCAAGCCATCTCCGCTGCCTCAAGTTCAGATCTTTCTGACTGAAGATATATTGCAGGCTCTTATGATCGGTATATATGTCAACATGAACCCCATACAAGTAGTGGCGCCATATCTTCAAAGCAAATACAACTGCAGCTAGCTTAAGATCATGCGTGGGATAATTCCTCTCATGTGGTCACAACTGTCTAGAGCCATAGGCTATTACTCTACTATGTTGCATTAATACGCATCCTAAGCCAATTCTCGAAGCATCACAGTACACTGCATACCCTTCTGTGCCTTCAGGAAGCACCAATACCGGTGTAGAAGTCAACTTGCTCTTCAGATCTTGGAAACTCTTTTCACAGGCATCATTCCATTGAAACTTGGAGGCTTTATGCGTCAACTTAGTCAAGGGTGCAGAAATAGAAGAAAAACCTTCAACAAACCTTCTATAATAACCTGCCAACCCGAGGAAACTACGAATCTCCGTAGGCGTCGTGGGTCTTGGCCAATTCTTCACAGCCTCAATCTTCTGAGTGTCAACTTTTATGCCTTCACTGGATACAATATGGCCCAAAAATGCCACTGACTTGAGCCAAAACTCACATTTAGAAAACTTCGCATACAGCTTACGATCACGAAGAATCTGCAACGCCTGCCTTAAGTGATTAACATGATCCTCTTCTGATCTAGAGTAGACCAGAATATCATCTATGAAAACTATCACGAACACATCTAGAAACGGCTTAAACAGCCTATTCATCAGATCCATAAAAACTGCGGGTGCATTTGTCAACCCGAATGACATAACCAGGAATTCATAATGACCATACCGTGTTCGAAAAGCTGTCTTGGGTATATCTTTATCCTTGACTCTCACTTGATGATAGCCTGATCTCAAGTCAATCTTGGAAAAACACTGGGCACCCTGCAACTGGTCAAATAAATCATCAATTCGGGGAAGAGGGTATTTATTCTTGATAGTCACCTTATTCAATTGCCGATAGTCAATACACATCCTCAGCGAACCATCTTTCTTACGCACAAACAATACTGGTGCTCCCCAAGGGGACATACTAGGCCTTATGAATCCCTTCTCTAGCAAATCTTTCAATTGCTCTTTCAATTCTCGTAATTCTGTTGGGGCCATTCTATATGGAGGAATGGAGATTGGTTGGGTGCCTGGTATTACATCAATACCAAACTCTACTTCTCGTTCAGGAGGTAAGCCTGGAAGATCTTTAGGGAATACATCAGGAAATTCATTTACCACTGGTACAGTGTGAAGATCCGGTGATTCCGATTCCGTATTCTTTACTCTAACTAAATGACATATGTAGCCCTTGGAAATCATTTTTCTCGCTTTGAAATAAGAAATAAATCTACCTCTTGGTGCGCCAATCTTACCTTGCCATTCAATAACTGCTTCATCAGGAAAATGTAAATACATTTTTTTCGTACAACAGTCAATTTTGGCATAACAAGACGCCAACCAATCCATACCCATTATAACATCAAAATCTACCATTTCTAGTTCCACAAGATTGGCCATCGTGTCTCGACCACACACAGTTACTACACAATCTTTATAAACTCTTCTAGCAATAATAAATTCCCCAACCGGGGTAGACACTTCCAACGGTTTATCTAACAATTCGGGGGTTCTTTTGAACTTTCCAGCAACTAAGGGAGTAACATATGATAATGTAAAACCGGGATCAATTAGAGCATATACATCAAATGAAAATATGGACAACGTACCCGTAACCACATCTGGGGAAACCTCTAGATTCTGTCGATCCGCTAAAGCATAAGTGCGATTCTGAGTCCCGCTGGAACTGACGACTCTTGTTTCATTTCTAGCGTGACCCGCAGGTCGTGCCCCCTACCAGAATAAGATACCGGTGACGATGATGCAACAGCTGATCCCGAAGGTCGTGCTACGCCACCTGCGCCCCTTCGTGGGCATTCTCTCATCATATGCCCCATCATACCGCACCAATAACAAACACTTGTTCCCATTCGACATACGCCCATATGATGCTTTCCGCATCGATTACATATCTCTCGAGAAGGTCTCGATTGGCTCATGTTCCCTTGCCCACGATAACCCACTGATCGCGAACTATGACCCTCACTTCTTTGCCCAAATTGACTGCCTCTGAACCCCTGATGCTGTGGTGGAGCACTAGCTGCAGAATAAGAAAATAATGGCCTAGGTGGTCTAGCAGAAAATTGAGGTCTAAAACCTTCCTGTGGCGCCATAAACTGCCCTGTAGATTTGGCCCTCTTAGAAAACCCGCTTTCAAATTCCTGTGTTCTTCCTCTTTGCCTCTGATCTTACATTTTCTGTGCAAATGCTTGGATCCTAGCTATATCCATGTCTTTATTTAGTGCAGCAATAGTACAATCCCTAACCAAATACGGATCCAATCCATTCACATACCGATGAACTCTGTCATCCATAGTAGCTATAACATTAGGAGCATATCTGGACAAGGAATTAAATCGAAGACTATACTCCCTCACACTTGTATGACCTTGTCGAAGATTTAAGAACTGATCCGCACGGGCCTGACGAGTCTCATATGGAAGATAATGATCAATAAATGTCTCTTTGAACTTTTTCCAAGTAGCTGGGGGTGCATCAATGCCCCTTGACCGTTTCCAGTCTTCATACCAATATATAGCCTCACCTTTGAATCTATACGCGGCTAACTCCACTGTCTCTCTGCCCGATACATGCATCACCTCTAGGGCCCTTTGGATCTGATCAATAAAGTCCTGCGGATCTTCATTAAGATTGGATCCGGTAAAAGTAGGCGGATCCATCTTAAGAAAATCTTGCGTCCGAAGACTAGCCGCCCTATCAGTACCGCTAGAACCCGCGGCAGGAATGGCTTGCCCTTGGACTTGCCCAGCAACTATACGAGTCAAAAGTTGCACTGCATTTCTAAGATCTTGGTCAACAACATTAATAGGTGGCTCTAGGGATATAGTTCTCCTCCCCCTTATTTCTTCCGGACTGGGGGAAGTTTCTGATGCATGCTCAGCTGGAGCCTCACTTTGATTAGCTGGTATAGTGGGTGACTTACTAGTCCCCTCTCCGGCAGCCACATCTACTTGCTTACTGGTATTCTTGCTTCTGGTAACCGGCATCATTACTATAATAAGAGAAACAAATGGATTCAGTGGTCAACTATGACTTCATATACAATATAAGCTCTATCGCACGATCTAAGACATGAAGAAAAGAAACAATTCCTAAATGTCCATAGCCTCCTGTTTATAGATGTGGTGCACAACACACCGATAAACAAGACTCTACGTAGACACGGCTTTGTAGACTCACTGGGACGAACCTCTCTGATGCCACTTTTGTCACGCCCCAAATCTCATTGGACCGGACTGGCACCCGTAGCCGAGGAGGCCCGGGAGAACCCGTTCATAACCTATACTTTCACACTTACATTACTTATGAAAATTAGAAATTTGGGCAGCACTTCGTTGTAAATAGAAGAAAACAGTACCTGTATCAGCCCAGCAGACACGCATATATATATATAAACAGTAATTGGCCGTCAGAGCCATCACGTCTATCAACCAAACACTCTTATGGCTGTACAATATGTCTACAAAAGCCTCTACATAGATACACAACTGAGTTAGGGTCGGGACAAACTCCCGCCCACAAAAGACTTTTATACAAATACCAAAAGTACATATAGAAACGACTTGGGATGCCACGAAACAACTGGAGCTCACCACTATCAACAGAATATCCTGGCTCTTACTGCGGAGGTGTACGACCTGAAGTACCCGTTCCTGCAGGCATGAATACAGGTCCCCCGTGAGGGACGTCAGTACGGAAATATGTACTGAGTATGTAAGGCAGTGAGTATCAAGATGAGATACAAAAGATCAACAGAACCCAGATACCAGTGAATAAACAGTATGAGTAGACCACACTTAAAAGAGCTGATGGGATACCTGCACATTACTTTCATATCATTACTTCCCGTATTCCTTATCAATACATAACATATGTCATACAATGGCCAACTGATCAGTGGTACTAATACAATACATCAGGGACCACCCCTGGAATAGCATATATACATAATCTTTATAATACAATGGCCAACTGATCAGTGGTACTAATACAATACATCATATCATCAATTTAAAATAAAGACATTCCATTTCTTAATTCAATTAATCTTTGAGATTGGTTACTTTGTGGTCACACCTTATGGAACTTGAAACCATGATACCTCAATAGGAAAAACATGTAAATAGGTAATCAATATCATGAAAATGAAGTAGAGAATCATGGATACCTCATTAAACCATTTCGGAGTCAACAATAGTATATGGACATTTTTTTGACTAGCCGGACATCTTAAAAGTGAAAACAAGTTCAATTGGTAGTGTCGAAGATCATATGATGTTATTATGTATCATGTGTCGTAGGACAATGTTGGAAGCTTACTTGAGAGTGCCATGGGTCATTATTCATGCCAAAGATTAGATAGAGTATGTCTTACATACCTTGATATAACCACTTCAATACAAGTCCAACTTGACTTCCCGTACTCTTCGAACACTTATCTACAATAAGTCATTTGTGGCAAACTAGTATTAGCAACCAAACCTTACCATTTAGGTATTAACTTCACCAAATAATGTCTAGGAAGTAATCCTTTAACTCATCAATAAGAGTGCTACATACATCCTCTTATACTCTTATTACATTCACATATCATGCATTTTCATGCAATATCCCTCAACATCACTCTTAGCCTTTATTTCCCCTCTTAATCACCATCCAATACCAACATGATCACTAGGCATACATAACCACTAATATAATGATATATCACCACAATTCATCCTCCATAATCCAATACAACAACTTCCATAATTTACTACAACAATTTATACAAAACAATTCATAACTATGTTTCTAGTTATCTTCCAACATCAAGACAATACTCATAATCCTTTATCAATACTTATTCATGGATAAGAATCAAGAATAAACAATATTCATACCTTGACAATGAACTCTTGTATTTAGAATCCTCCTTACATAACCATGGGGTGCTTCTCGAAGCTTTCGAGATGGTGAACACAACTACGGAACCAATTCGAATTTTCTACGGTTGAATCACAAAATATTTGAAGTTGAAATTAGGCTAGGGTTTCACCTTCTCTTAATAATTGGATGATATATGATATATATGAGGCTAAGTGTATGTTTATAAAGACCAATTTTCGTCCAAGAGGTAATAGAAAATGACCATTTTGCCCTAAAAATTTAAATAAATCCGAATCTGTCCCCAGTGGACAGTTTTGACAGGCTGAAGTAAATCGATCATAACTCTTTACTCCAGTATCGGATTTGGGTGAAACCAATTGCATTGGAAAGATAATTCAAAGGGATTTCATTTTCATATCAATTATACCACCCAGTTCTTCCTGTACAAGGAGTTATGGTCGTTTAAAGTTGACCCAAAAATCTGTCCCAAAATTCTGTTTTTTTTTTGATAGGCTGTAGTAAAACGGGTATATCTCCTTACTCAGACATTGGATTTGGATGAAACCAATTTCATCGGAAAGAAGACTCTCGGAGCTTTTCGTCGATATATAGAAGATCACACAATTCTTTTTGTACAAGGAGTTATGATCGTCTAAAGTTGATCCAAAGAAAATTGCCTAGCTGCAGTAATTTTCCTGCAGATTTACTGTTCACAGGCTTCCCGGCCACCGTTTTGAAATTTCGAATGTGCTCGCTTTTATGAAATACTCCTCTGTTTTGGGCAAACTTTATATCGTTGGAAAGCTTATTCCAATACCTACATATACAACTATTGACGGGATACTTCCGAACACCATAAACTTTATTTAACCCATACGCAAGCCTTTAGGACTCCATATAATCGCGATAAGTGTACGAAAAAATTTACGGGGTGTTACATAATTTCTCTGCAAGTTATAAGTTTCAAACTATAAAGCTCAAGATCAAGTTCAAGATCAAGAACGAAGGAAATTTTGTTCAAGATCAAGTTACTTATTCATCGTTTGTGGCAACCATCCAAGTATTTGCGATGAACTAACATACAAATTCAAGTCCGGAGACGAAGATTCAAGATCAAGCTACTCAAGCCCTTGAATCCAAATTAAGTTCAAGTCCAAGTTCATATTACTTTGAAGAATCAGAGGATCATTTTTAGAGATTGTAACACTTACTACATTTGAAATAAAATATTACACTTTGTTACTTCAATTTTTCTATCTCGATTATTGTTTTCTTGACTTAGAAAAATTTATCGTCTACACTTTGATTAGCTGTTAGTAATCAGGGGTGACTCAACGATAAAACTAGCAAAGCATTTGCTTTAGATTTCAAAATTTGAGGCCTAAATTTTTTTATATATTTTATGATTTCAACTTTATTTAAAATATAACAATGATGATTGTGAAATACATTTAACAAGACTATCTAAAAAGAAAGAAAGAAAGAAAGAAAGACTTGTCTAATTTTACCAGAAATATTTTAGAACTTTGAATTAAACAACTCAAACTCCATATTTTTAACATTTTAACAACAACATTCAAGTTAATGTATTGCAAACAGATGGCTAACATTTCATTACCTAGAATTAATTCTTACTTTTATTAATATTAATAATTATATTAATGTGTGAAATTAAAGGTTAGGTGTCTTTTAAAATAATACACCAAAAATAATTAATATGCAAAAAAAAAAAATTAAATTATTACATTATTATTTTTGTATATATATGTTTATGACCTCTTATTAAATTTTGACTTTACGCCACTAATTTTATTGAGATGTCCGTAATTAATATTATCTTAATTGATGTAATTAACATCATTCATATAAGTTTCTCTATCTTGCCTGATCAATTTAGTATTAATATACCAACTTTAAATGACAATTAGTAATTTCAAAATTAATTGCTATCCGAGAAGAAAAGTTGAAAGGGCGACAAACAGAGAAACCGTTTCATTTAAAAAATAAATTTGTTCATCTAATTAATGTCTTAATTTTAAGAGTGAGGCCACTTGTCTCATGCAAAAAGATTTTTTTTTTTACTCCCTTCGTTATTTTAATATTTAAATTTTAAATTTAGATATTTAAAAATTATATAAAAATATTATAAATTACATACTATAAGTTAAATTTTTTTCATATTAATTTAATAGAAAAAAATACATATTAAATTGTAAGTCAAAGTTTATGTAATTTAACTTTTGAAGAGTAAAACGTAATAAGTATAAATTAACGAAAGAAAGGATTAACATTGAAGGACATTCTAGTTGACTTTATCATAAAGCTTTCTTTTGTTTGACCTTTTTATTATTACATGGTAAGGGTGTCAAGTGGGCCGGTCAGACCCGTCTGATCCGGCCAAACCCTCGTAATTAATTCGGTCCGGTATGATCCGGCCCGGTAAGTCCTAGGGCTTTAAGATTTCGAGCCGATTATTTTTTTAAAATGGACCCGGCTAATCCGGCTCGGTCCAAGCGCCGGTTAACCGGCCCGGCCCGGTCCGGATACTTTTTTTTTTTTTTAAAAAAAAAAAAAAAAAAAATGGGATTTTGGATCAAACTAGCCGTTGGCCCAACGGCTATATAGCCGTTTTTGGGTCCAAACGACTAGTTTGGGCCCATTTATTAAAAAAAGAAAAAAAATTAACTTTAAAAAATATTTTTTAATCCCAAAAAAAATTCTATGAATACCCTACAACTTCAAATCATTTTTCACACAATTTTTCACTCTCTCAAATCTCATTCTCTCTCAAATCTCAATTCTCAATTCTCAAATATTCAATATATTTAATTTCTTAAAGTGTTCACTTTAATTTTTTAATTTTTCGTTTACAAAGTACGAGAGGAAGTTTCTAAAGTCGCAACCTTCGGATACTTCCAAAATTTGGTATTGTCGTTCCATCTCTTACGTTTAATTTTTATTTATTGTATTAATTGTTTAATATTTAATTTTATTATATTTGTGTATTTTAAATATTTTTAGTTTAATTTAATTTATATTATGGATAAATTAAGAAACCTTGCTACTAAAGGTGTTAAAAAAATTTGTCCCGGAAGTGGTAGTGGTAGTAAAAAGCGAATTACTAGCGGTAGAGGTAGTTCAAGTAGTAGATATACCCGTGTGTCTTCGCCTCCGGTACCGCTTGGTACATCTTTTGAGGAAGAAATAGGTGTAGGTGCTCACGATATGGATTATGTAGAAGCTCAGGAAAATTACGGTATAGAAGAAGAAAATGAAGTAGATGCGGTTAATTTAGACGAAGATAATGAAAATATTGCTGAGACACTCGCAGTAGGAGATGCTAACGTTAGATTTGAATCAATTAGTCTCTCTCCCCGTCCTCCCAGTGCCCCTAGACCTCGTAAAAGAACTAGTGTTGCATGGCAATTTTTTGAACGTATATCAGATATTGAGGTGCAATGCAATATTTGTCAACAAATATATATGCATAGAAGTGGAGGCAAGCAAGGGGGTACGGGTACGTTAATGAGATATATAGCTGAAGATCACAAAAGAGAGTTAAATATTGCACAAAGTGATGGGGATGTTGGTGGGCCAACGCAAACTAGAATGGACCCAGCAACCGGTCACGTAGCGAAGAAGTATAATAAATTGAGGGACCGGGAAGAAATAGCTAAAATGGTAGCTGTGGGTTATTTGTCTTTTAGTTTTCCTTCTTCTGATGTCTTTATTCATTATATACAAGCAATTTATAATCTTATGTTTAACGGTATTCCTAGAACTACTTGTCGGTCTGATATTTTTAGACTTCATTCACAATATTATTTTTATTTATCAACATTGTTAAAAAATATTCAATGTAGATTGTCCCTAACTTCTGATCTTGGTCGTGCTGTAAATAAAAATGATTATTTAACCGTTACTTGTCATTGAATGGATAGTAATTTCGTGATGCAAAAACGTATTCTTGCTTTTTTATATGATGAAGATCGTAAACATACTGGATAATTTATTGTTGATTCTATTGTTAAAATTGCCGGATATTATGGTATCGAAAATAAAATTTTATGTATTGCTTTTGATAATGTTTCTAACAACAAGACTGCTATAAAAAAAATTAAAATCTACACTATCTCCGCCCTTGCTTGAAATTTTTCATATTAAGTGTGCATGTCATATATATAATTTAATTGTAAAATATGGTCTTGAGTTTTTTGAGTTTTATATTGAAAAAATTCGCATTGCTGTTGGTTTTATTCAAGGAAATAATCGTAGATCGAGAAATAGAGAATTTAAAGTTAAATGTCAAGAAAATGGACTTACACCGATTTTGATGCCTGAGGAAATTGATACTAGATGGAATTCTCCATATGAATTTTTAAAAACTTGTTATAAATATAGAATTCCTATTACACTAGCTTTTAACCAACATTGTGGTTCATTTGCTGATTCTGCTGATTGCATGCTACATAATTCTGATTGGGTTGTAATTAATGATCTTGTTAAGTTTTTAGAAAAAATTTATATAGCTACGGTTGAATTTTTCGGTGCTTATTATCCTACTGTTTGTAATATTTTGGCATATATAGACGATATTTCTGGTTTGCTCAAAGAATATAAAAATAAAGAAGGTTATAAAGAAGTTGTTGGCGCCATGTTTACGAAATTTAAAAAATATTTTTTCCCGATTCCCCCTATTTACTTGGTTGGTGCTATGCTAAATCCGTGCATGAAATATAATAATATGTGTCACTTTAGTACTCTTATTTATACTAACTTAGAAATAAATACTAACCATGATTCTGAACAAGTACAACCTGATTCGTGGACGGCTACGGCTGATGCAAAGGATTACATAAAAAAATTATATAATCACTATGCTGATTTATTTGATTTAGCCGTACCTACAAATATCACTCCAACTGTCACTCCTCATCCTCCCGAGGAGCCATCATCTTCTAAAAGGCCAGCACATAGTGTTTTTTCTGATTCGTTTTATGATTTAAATTGTTGGAATAGTGTTGATGAGAGAACTTACACATCAACTTATCGGGAAGAGCTGAAATATTATCTTCGGACGGCACCAGGGGATCGCAGACGACGGATCAACACGTTGGATTGGTGGAGGAGTAATGAAACACAATATCCTGTGCTTTCAAGATTAGCTAGAGATATCTTGAATGTTCCAATGTCAACCGTTGCATCAGAGAGCGTCTTTAGTCAGGGACGACAACAGCTTGGAGATAACCAACACTCATTGGGAAGTAATGCAATGAATGTTCTAGTTTGCCTCAGAGATTGGATTAGAGCGGAAAGAAGAAACCAAGGACTGGAACCGGAGCCAAGCGACGAGCTGAAACTTGAAGAAATTATGTCTTCACGGGAGAACTCAGCAGAATCAAGTCCAATGCATGGTTTTGCTCCCGTTGACTTCGACTATCCTATGCAAGTTCCTGTTAATATTAACATGAATGAATTGGAAAAAATGGTGCATAATTTGTAGATTTTTCATTCATGTAAATTATAAATTTCGGATTATTTTGCAATTAATAAAATTCACCAAATTCATTCACTCCTTAGTCCTTGCTTTTTATATTTTTTCATTTAACGATTTAAAATTTAAAATTTAATTTCTAGTTTTCTACTTTAAATTAAAAACTTACTTCTAATATATTATTAATTTACTACCAAATATTATTAATTTATTATATTAAGTAGCATATGTTTTGTATATTTGTGTATATATCTTTTATAGAAGTGTATATTTAGCGTATACATGTGTATATATTTTATAAATTGGTATTTAAGTATATCTATATATATATTGTAATGTAATATATATTGTAGTATAATTTATAAGTAGTAGTATATATACATTGAATGGTGCGTATACACGTGTATATATCTTCTATAAAAGTGTATATTTAACGTATACATGTGTATATGTTTTATAAATTGGTATTTAAGTATATCTATATATATTGTAATGTATATATATTGTAGTATATTTTATAAGTAGTATTATATATACATTGAGTGGTGCGTATACACGTGTATGTATCTTCTATAGAAGTGTATATTTAACGTATACATGTGTATATGTTTTATAAATTAGTATATAACTATATCTATATATATTATAATGTATATATAATGTAGTATATTTTATAAGTAGTAGTATATATACATTGAATGGTGTGTATACATGTGTATATATCTTCTATAGAAGTGTATATTTAACGTATACATGTGTATATGTTTTATAAATTAGTATATAACTATATTTATATTTATTGTAATGTATATATAATGCAGTATATTTTATAAGTTGTAGTATATATACATTGAATGGTACGTATATATGAGTAATTGACTAATTGTGTATATGTGTATATATTTTTTAAATTCTAATGTAGTATATACTATATATATTGTGTATATATATTATTTAACGTATTTATGATGTATATAGGTGGGTATATGACTATATGTAATGTATATTGAAAGAAAGTTTTTTTTTTTTTATATTTTTGACCGGATTTGACCATTTTTTTAACCGAGTTTGACCGGATTTTGGTGAGTTTGACCGAGTTGGGTTAAGTGGGCTGGGTTAGGGTGGGTTTTAATCTTTTTACTATTGGACCGGCCCGGCCCGGCCCGTCTAGCGCCAAAACCGACCCTCAACCCGGTTAAAATAGAAGGACGGGTTCCGGGTTGGCCCGGCCCGGCCCGTTTGACACTCCTATTACATGGTGAAAAGAAATTAGTGCACTATAATTGTGAAATTCCTTATTGAACAATAGGATATAACTATGGGAAAAAAGAAAAAAATATGTCATTCACTTCTAAAACGTCAGATCAAAAAGTACCATATCTAGCAGATTCTTCCTTTAAAATGTCTCTCATTCTAATTTAAATTTATTTAAATAGTAATAAAATACATAACAAGTGTAAATAATGTATAGTACACCCTATCCTCTCCCGACATTACTTATAAACCTATATTGAATATATTATTGTAATCCAATAAAAGGAGAAGTATTATGATTACAAAACAATCCAAAATTGGTAAATATTTTTCTCAATTCATGACCAAACAATATCCATTGGATCAACAAGGTCAAAAAGGGTCCAAATACATTCACACTGTAATAAATGTGTTTTTCCACACTTAATTACTACTACAGTAACACACAAATAAAGCAAAAGAGAAGTTGATAAAACAGAAGTCACCAAAAAAAATTCCTCCTTATACAGTATACTTCCTCTCAATGCCTTTCTCCTAATTGATCCTATGGAGTTTGATCCTAGTAGTAAACAAGATGTTTTTTGCACAGTCCCTAAAGATTATCTTCATGATTTTCATCACCTCGATCTTACTTTTTCGCTCGCTGGAGGTCCGTTAACCTTCAACACGAACCCTGATCACACGATCGAAATGGATAGTGGATGTGAGTACTCGTTATTCGATCCACTCTCAAATCATGGTGATAACTTCTCATCAATGCGTCAAGATTTCAACTTTGGTTATGAATTCAAGCCATTTGAGCAAAATGGCAATGCAAGTGGTAACACACTATTCATGAAGAATTTTGAGAGCTCTATGAATATGAAGTCCATCAACTTCAATGTTGTGCATGATGAAAGTCCATGTATTACTAGTACTATTGAAAACAATGGTACTAATAATGTGTACAATGATAAAGAAATTGGTGGAAGAAAGAATAAGAAGCTTATAAAAAGCAATGATAAAAAATCATCTTCTTCTTCATCTATGAGAAAATCAGGAAGGGGTACTCGAAAAAAATCAAAATCAGACAAAGGTCAATGGACTATTGAAGAAGACAGGTACATTTAATTTATTTCTTCTTTTAGAAAAAAATAAAATCAATGTAATTTATTATTAATGTTCATTCATTTGATTGTTTTGTTTTACATAATTACAGGATTTTGATCAATTTGGTAGAGAAATTTGGAGATAGAAAATGGTCACAAATAGCAAAAATGTTGAAAGGGAGAATAGGGAAACAATGTAGAGAGAGGTGGCACAATCATCTTAGACCTGATATCAAAGTATGATTTTACTTCTTCCTTTGCTACTATTAACAATTATTTCTTTCCTTTCTTTCACCTCCAAAAATAGTGATTATATATTTCTTTAATGCCAGTTTATCAACTTCTATCTATAGGGTTTCTTCCTTTCTTTGAGTAAACGTGTACAATGTATATGAGTTTTTCCTCACAATATTTGAGTGTGTTTTGGTATGATATAGAAGTTATTGTCTCAAAAAAAAAGTATAATTTTCATTTTAATGTTTTAGTCGACGACGATAGAAATAAAAATCAATAATAATATTAGCGAATCGGAGAGTATCTGATGAAAATATCGAGTGCTAACATGGATTAATATACAATTATTTTGTCATAGGGGAGATTTATAATAATGTCTAAAAATTAATTATAACAACTAAGAAGTGAAGTTAAAAGGTAAGGTTTTGCTTAAAATTAAAAAAGCTGAAGAAAGTCGGTTTAATTAACTTTTTTCTTCTGATGAATAATATTTTCCTTATGGTAATAAAACACCAGAAAAATGATCTTTATCGTACCAAATTAAATATACCTTATTTTCCTCATTTTTTTTATTTAAAGATTTTTCAAGTACATAGATGAGCAGAAAAGGGAGGGGCGGATTTGGACCAGTAGGTGGGAGTTTTCGAGAATCCAGTAACTTTCATGCGGTTCTTGAATTTATATTAAAAAATATAATAAATATATAAGAATTATAAGTTGAAAATCCATAAAATAAAGTGTATTGTTGATGTAGTGGTAAAGAAAGAGCTTGCAAAATCTTTGTAGGTCTCTTGGTTGTGGGTTTCTAGCCCTATCACCTGCTTTATTTTGCCTATGGAACCTATAAATTTTAGATTCTAAATCCGCCTCTGAAGAATAATGAGAATTGAACCCAGAATATTTGATTTTTATTTTTGTAGACACGTAAAAAAATTTGGATCAAATTCATACAAAATTTGAATTTGATCCATATTTTATTAGGTCTAAAATTATTTTGGGCTTAAAAAATAACAATGATAAGCCTATTTTATTCCTCATCAAGGTCCATCTCACTTTGAAGCCCAAACTCATCAAGTAACGTGGCATCTCAGTCAAATTCAAGACCAATGAGATGTCACCACATGTACAAATGATGTGGAAGTCTAATTTAAATTCAAAAACCAATCAAAAGACGTCAAGTGTCAAAGTGACATATTTCGGCCAATCACAAGCAACTAGGCCTACCCCTATAACTATAAATAGGGGGTAACATAACATTCTAAAGGAGAGAAAAAGGAGGACATTCTGCAAGCATTGGAGGAAGCTTCTACATTGACTACACAACTCTTCAACGAATTGACTAACGGAGTTCTGCCCGGAGATCAACTCGACAAGACGAAGTGCTGTCAGACAATTCCTGGAGATCCAAATACATTTCTAGGAGGCTCAAATCATCCTACATTCGAGAATCACGCTGCAAAGGCCCTCGAATCACGAAAAAAACTTAGGAGAGAAGAATAGAGAGAATAACGGAATTGTACCCGCAAAATTAATTTATATAAAATTATTCTTTTTGTTTATTTTATTTTTGCTTGCAGTTAATTTTCAGCGTCGATGAAAATTTATTGCGAACAAATTGGCACGCCCAGTGGGACCAGCTCTTCTCTTCATCTCTTCCTCCTACAAGTCAAAGGAAATCACATATTCAACTACTACAATGAACTTCAGAAAAATCAATGAAGTTTTGTGCAAGAAGTCTACTACTGTCACGTCTACTGAGATCAAACTTGTTGGCCCCATCAATCGACACAATCTCAACGCTTGTGCTTTGGATGAATTCTAATACTTCACCATTTTGGAGATGACAAAAAGGAGAAAATCTCAAATTTTGGCAGTAACTACAACCCCTGGGGGCAACTTTGCATCTATTTTATTAGATGAACCGTCTGAAACTGGCTACAACTTTGGAGAATCTGAAAACTTAATGAATTCTCCAACTTCAACGAAAGTCAACACCTTCAGGGTTGATGCAATTGACTTGGACTAGAAGTTTGCAATGATGGAGCAAACCATTGAAGCCTTGAAGAAGTTCGTTGATAAGAAAGATTATCAAATAGCCCGACTTATGAGCAAATTAGATCTCTACAATACTGGAGAGTCAAATTATAATCTAACACCGCGAGAAAAATTGATGGTGAATCTCTCATCAAGACAAGTGACAATTACTGCGATGATCGATCCGCTTCAGTGGCTACTCTAACAGTTCAACAACTGCAAGATATAATTGCAAACTTCATCAATGCACAATATGGCGGTCCGTCACAAAGTTTCGTAGGATACTCAAAGCCGTATTCTAAGCGAATTGAGGGCTTACCGATGCCAATTGGATATCAACCGCCAAAGTTTCAACAATTTGATGGAAAGGAAAATCCAAGGCAACACATCGCTCATTTCGTTGGGACTTATAGCAGTGCTGGTACACATGGCGATCTTCTTGTCAAACAATTTGTTCTCTCCTTGAAAGGCAACGCTTTTGATTGGTACACAGACTTGGAGTCTGGATCAATTGATTGTTGGGAGCAACTAGAAAGTCAGTTCCTAAATCGCTTCTACAGTACCCGTCGTATGGTCAACATGATGGAGTTGACAAACACAAGACAAAGTAAAGATGAGCCTGTACTGGATTACATAAATCGCTAGCGAACATTGAGGTTTGATTGCAAGGATCAACTTTCTGAAACTTCTGCGGTTGAAGTTTGCATTCAAGGGATACGTTGGGGCCTTGTGTATATCCTTCAAGGAATTAATCCTCGAACTTTTGAAGATTTAGCTACACGCACTCATGACATGGAGCTAAGTATTGCAAGTCATAGAATGGAGTCACCTGTTTTTTATCCTAGGAAGGAAGTCACAAAATTTGAAGACTCATCTGAAAACCAAATTGAGGAATCTATGACGACAACTGTGAGTTTTACGAAGTCCCCTACAAGACAAAAGTTAAAAGAGGAAGCTCCAAAGCAACAAATGCGAGAGGTAAAAAATCAACCCACATTGAAAGAGTTACAAACAAGGGTATATCTTTTTCCTGACTCTGATGTTCCTGAAATTCTTGACGAGTTGTTAGCCAAAGAAGTCATTGAACTTCCTAAGTCAAAGCAACCTGAAGAATCAAACAAAGTCGATGATCTTAAATACTGCAAATTTCACCGCATTGTTGGTCATCACACCATAAAATGTTTCATCCTGAAGGAAAACATCATGACATTAATGCAAGAGGGAAAGATCATTATTGATGATGGCGATATAGTTGACGCAAATCATGTTAGCGCCAAACTGCACCATATGAAAGGTTCAATTTCAAAAGCTCTACAAGTCATGCGCTCTGTGGAATCACCAAAAGTTGAAAGAGTCATCATGCTACAATTTGAGAGTTTTGACCCAATTAGGGTTCCAGCATTGAAGAAAACAATGAGCAAATCCATGCAAAATGACTTCTCCAATAGAAAGAAGGGTGATACTTGGATATATTGAACGCTCACAAAAGAAAAAAATATCAAAGAGCTTCTACACTCCAACTTTCAAAAGGCGACACAAGATCAAATGCATATCTGCTTCAACCAATGGGGGAAATAAATATCAAATTGAAGTGCAACAATACTTCATTACAAAGGCTTGAGAGGAAAGTTACATTACAAGAATTCTTTCTCAAAACGCTCCTTAAGGCACGAGCATAAACTGCATGATGCTCCTTGCTGCACGAGCTTAAACTGCAAGTCAAAAATGCTCCTTGCTACACGAGCTTAAACTGCAAGTCAAAAATGCTCCTTGCTACACGAGCTTAAACTGCAAGTCAAAAATGCTCTTTGATGCACGAGCCTAAACTGCAAATCAAGACGCTCTTCGATGCACGAGCCTAAACTGCAAGTCAAAACACTCCTTAAGGCACGAGCTTAAACTGCATGTCACTCCTGGACCACATGAGTCTAAACTGTGAATGGATCTAAAAAAAAAGGAAGGAAAAGTATGAAGTTTGAATGCATATTTGGAGTCCTTTGAAGAGGTCGTCTTAAAGCAAAAGAATTCTTCATTATCTCCCAAGCAATAAAGTCTTCTCGACAAGAAGAAGACTTATGGTACTTTGAATATTTCTCCAGTCTGAACTTCAACATATTGCAGAAGTGATGCGGCCCAAAACTTGAAGTAGATGATAAAATTCATGAAGTATTCAAAATCTGAGGAGAAATAGATTATCACAAGATTTAGGCTGCAACTTTGAAAAAGTACCTGAGAAAATATAAAGGTTATATGCTGATGAATTTCATGCTTAACGTAGATCTGTAAGTCTACTTTCCAATGCAAAAAACGGAACCTGATTCCGATACTTTCACGTCAAGATATGAAATTTATCGTGACGCTGCGCAAAGCTGAAATAACCAGCGAACCAAGATTAGAAGATAACTAGGACGATTCGGATGCAACCTAATTGTAGTTTCCAAGTGAGACGTATCTCTGCGAGTCTACTTTCCAATGCAAAAAACGGAACCTGATTCCGATACTTCCACGTCAAGACATGGAATTTATCATGACGTTGCGCAAAGCTGAAATAACCAGCGAACCAAGATTAGAAGGCTGTTTTTGAAGCAATGTCTGGGACGATTCAGATGCAATCTAATTATGGTTTCCGCGCGAGACGTAGATCTATGAATCTACTTTCCAATGCGAAAAATAAAACCTGATTCTGATATTTTCATGTCAAGATATGAAATTTATCGAGACGATGCGCAAAGCTGAAATAACCAGCGAACCAAGATTAGAAGGCTGTTTTTGGAGCAATATCTGGGACAATTCGGAGGTAATTTGATTGCGATTCCCGCGTAAGACATAACTCTACAAGTCTAGTTTCTAATGCAAAAAAAAAAAAAAAAAAAACGGCTCCTGATTTCGATACTCCTACATCAAAATACAAAATTTATCGTGACGCTGCGCAAAACTGATAAAATAGGACATTGAATTCCATTTTTTATAAATCAAACAACTCATAATTTTGTTCTCCCATCGGGGAATAAATATTTTTATGAACGTGCGCCTAGTACTTGCTCACCAAAGTCAGAAAAGGCTACTCCCCATGTCAATATTATCAATCTGGATGGCACCACATACGTGATCCTTGAAAAAAATGGGATGCTCTCACTCGAAGCCTCTTTGTTGCCGAACCCCACGGATGAGATGTACCACATTCTTGTTTTGCAACGATGGACTGCAGACACTCAAAACTTCATCATCACAAGGTCACAAGAATGACACCAAGTACATGCTCAATGAAGCTAAAATGGGAAACTTTTAGCGTCGTCAAGGATGAAATCAGATCATTCCAAGTCACTTTCTTATCAAGCAGTAAGGAAGTAGTGCACTAAATAGTTCGACATCAATCATGCCAACCTTTTTTGGTATTGCATCAAAACCATTTGCATAAACCTGCACAAAAAAAATGAAGATGGAACATATCTATAGTGTTGACCGGATAAAGCTTCTCGGTTTTATGCGGATTGATGTCAACTACGTGAAACTTCAATCTGTCAATAGGTATCGGTACCAAAGGCATGATACTTCTATTTGACATGATCAACATTAGGAGAAACACATCAGTTTAGTTCAACATGGCTGATGAAATTTGGTTTTCAACCATTGATCTTCTATCCCGAGATGCAAGGAGTTTTCTATGCCAAGATTTAAGGAAATAGACACAAATTTTCTTGTCAAGAATAGAAAAAAGTTGCTACGAGTGTCCGTTTTCAAACCGTGACAGGGAATATTGCTCGCCAAATTCGCGAGAAAATGGGTGAAACACCTAGTTGTTGCTCATTAAAAAACTGTGACTCAAAAAATGAGGACCACTACAAACAAATCGTTGGTTGCTTGACGAAGACTTTCATGACATGAAAGTTCATGGAAGAAACTTTAGTTAGACCACTCGCAAGCATTGTTCTAACTAGGATGCACCGATGAGAAACAAATACCTTTGAGGTCACGAGAATGAAAACACATTCATGAGTACTTCAAGTCTCGCCGCCAAGTTTCGGCAAGCCTACACGTCGACCAACCTTGAAGTAGGGGGCATCTGTAGACACGTAAAATTTATTGGATCAAATTCATATAAAAATTGAATTTGATCCATATTTTATTGGGTCTAAAATTATTTTGGGCTTAAAAAAAATAATGATAAAGCCTATTTTATTCCTCATTAAGGTCCATCTCACTTTGAAGCCCAAACTCATCAAGTGACCTGGCATCCCAGTCAAATTCAAGATCAATGAGACGCCGCCACATGTACAAATGATGTGGAAGTCTCATTTAAATTCAACAACCAATCAAAAGACGCCAACAACAACCCACTAAATCACACTTATATAAACGTGCGTACAAATACACACGTCCATACCGCGAGGGCTTCACCCCAACGGGATCAGTGGTGGGGTCCGCTACCACCACAGACCCCATTAAATATCACAAACATGGGTCGCACCGCGAACTTTTCAGGGTCAGATCAACTGAATTCGGTTCACAAACTCCAACAGAGAATAATGAGAATTGAACTCACACCTGTTACGCGAGAGACGACTACTCTTGTTGATATAATTTGATTTTTATTTTTTCCAATGAAACCCACAAATTTTAAATTCTAGATCCGACTCTGGAGAATAATGAGAATTGAACTCACGCGGGAGACTACTCTTGGTGATATAAGTAACTCAATTTAATGTAAATTTGTGTATCTAATTGTTGTTTGAGCAGAAGGATTTGTGGACGGAGGAGGAAGACAGGATATTAATCGAAGCACATGCAGAAATAGGAAACAAATGGGCAGAAATAGCAAAAAGGCTTACTGGTAGAACTGAGAATTCCATAAAGAACCATTGGAATGCAACTAAAAGAAGGCAATTCAGAAGACGAAAATGTCGTACCAAATGGCCTAGCCCAAGTTCAATCCTACAGAATTACATCAAAAGTTTGAACTTCGAAAAAGGTAATAATAATTCTGCACCTAAAATAGAGCCAATTGATCAGCAAGTTCCTGCAGATAATTATGATTTTGGTGAATTCGATCTGGAAGACAAACTGTTTGATGATTTGGAGAATGTTCCTAATTATTGTGAATTGGCTCAATTGATCATGCAAGATGGTGAAGTAAATAAGGAGGTTGACTTAATGGATTTCATTAGTCCTAATCCAGAGAATGTATGAAAATGACTCTAATTCCTTATCAGACAAGACATACATAGAGACATTTGTAGGTGCTTGTTTAAATTAAGAATGTTTTTTTTTTTTTAACAACTTCTAATTAAGAATGCTGACTATGGTACTTTTTAATATATACAATATGCGATAACAATTGTGGTGATGGTAATGTTTTTATGCAATAGTAGTTCCTTTGTACATGTGTTTTATATTTAGATACAAGATTCATTTATTATTTTTTCATATATATGTAGTATCAAAGTAGAATCTATTTCAATTTTTGTTTATCGATAGTGAGTGAGCCATCATATATATTGTAATCATGCTCAAAATGTTCACGGTGGACGTGAGGTGGGATGTTGTTGACGAGCCCTACATCAAATGCAAAAAAAGATGAATATTGATATTCATATATGGTCTTGGATGATTCTTTTTATGAGCTAATTAATATCTAAGATTATTTTTTTAAACACATGTATTTTATAAAATTATAAAATGTATATGTAACAACTAAAATTGGTAGAATATGTGGGGGGGCTATTATTTTTAATATATAGGTGTGACTTCATATTTTTCAAATGGAGGATCTTGTTAGGAGTAAGACAATATTTCTCATCTGACATTTATATTATTCTAAAGTTATTTATGTTACGAAAGATTTCACTATATCATCGTATTTCACAAGAATTGTCTAGAAATCGTATTTTCACGGGAAGAAGCATGAGATACATCTTCCGAAAGCTAATCCCTTCGCTAAAAAAAATATATATTATTTTGATTTGACACGAAATTTAAAAAAATAAAGAAGATTTTTAAATTTTATTATTTTAGATTAAAATTATGTCAAATGTATCAAAATGTCTCTTGCTTTTGTGAGGTTATAGCTGCCCTTTCCACTAAGTAATTCACTATATATTCAGAGGCGGACCCACGTGGTTAGCCGAGGGTGCACGTGCACCCGGTAACTTTTTTAAAAAAATTGTATATATATGTATTGATATCCTACTAAAGAGGTAATATATATAATTGTGCATTGGTTCTAAACTCATATGCTAACATCCTTTGGGCCCCGGCATTGCGGGTTCGATTCTTGATGAATGCCCTTTTTTTTTTCATTTACCTAACATAGTAACATTTAATTGTCACCAGCTCTATTTCCCAAATTCCCCCCAAAGCCAAACTCCATGGAAAGTAGAAACTAGAATTACAATTTCAATTCTCCATTTGACCCTAACAGGTATACATCTCTTCCTTTTGTTTTTTTATTTTTTTATTGAACTTTGGATAATGTTAAATCATAAATGCTTTTAATAGTTATTTGTTGCTTGAAAGTTAGTGTGTAAAATTTATTTGTATTTTTTTTCTTGCTTCTATTTAAGTTTATGGACTATGATTAAAAATAAATAATTAATTTTATTTATATTCTCGGTGAATTTTTTATTTTGTAGGAATTTGTTATTGATTCTTGTGAATTGAAAATTTGAAATGGATAGATATTATTCTCCTCAATCAAGTTCTAGTTTTAAAGACAATTCTCATCACCTTAGCAAAAGCAAAAAAGGGCAAAAAAAGCTTCAAGGTTCATTATATTTAAGCACAAATTACAAATAAAACGTGAGATTTAACAAAAATAAGCATAAAGGAGAAAAAATATAAACATATGTCTAGTTCAAGACTAATAATATAAGCATGAATGACAAATATATGAACACAGAAATTATAATTTTTTTATTAAGTGAAATATCAATTGTTTAGTGTTCGTATCTCCAGAAAAGTCTCATTGAAAATATATCTTATAAATTAGAACCTAAACTGCACATTAAACGAGGCGAGCGATCAACACAAATTTGAGTTTTTATTCAGAACTTATGCGCGCCTTTGACAATACTGATGCACCCCCAGACTTCAAATCCTGGGTTCGCCTCTGTATATATTTTAGCCTAATATCTTTTTCTATGTTGATCAATGACATGAATAGATTTTGATAAGTTTTCCATCTAAATTAGATTCAATGATTTTCATCTGTAATTTCTCATTTATTCGACCATGCAAAAATGTCGTAAAATCTTGTAGCAAGTTTAAGTACACATGTTGTATTTTCCATCGGAGTGTTAAACATGTCCCACAGAAAATTGAAATTAGCATATTGTCAAAAAAGAAAAAGATCATTCTTTTTAAAACTAATTAAAAAGAAAAAGTAGGTCATTCTTTTTAAAACGGATGGAATAATACAAAAATTATATTTATTAAACTATATTCTGAAAATATATGTTTGCCTGTTAACATTTTATGCAGTTATTTAACTATAATAATAATATTAAAACAAAATGTAATTTATTTTTTTTCAAATTTTGCTTAAATTGATGAGTAAAATGGGACCAGAGAAGTACTTAATAGACAGATTTAATAACAATTTCTTATAATGAACAAATTATAATACGTGCATTATAATAACTATTACTATAGTAATAAACAGCACTATCGTCCATGAGTTGGAGGCTAATGTAGGTGGAATAACTAAAATGGTTTAACACTCCATGTAGAGTATGCGTGTCAAACGGGCCGGGCCGGGCCAATCCGGAATCGGCCCTTCCATTTTAACCGGGTTGAGGGCCGATTTTGACGCTAGCCGGGCCTGGTAGGGCCAAACAGTAAAAAAATTAAAACTCATCCTAACTCGGCCCACTTAACCCAACCCGATCAAACTCACCAAAATTCGGTCAAACCTGGTTAAAAACCGGTCAAACACGTTTAAAAAATAAATAAATAATTCAATATACACTATATACACTCCAATATACACTATATACACTCCAATATACAATATATATTTTTAAAAAAATATATAAACAATTACACATATATACGTACCATTCAATATATAATTATATATGACTATACGTACTACTTTAAATAAAACATATACTATAATAGTATAATATATATATATACACTACAATATATATATATATATATATATATATATATATATATATATATATTTATATACTAATTTATAAAACATATACACATGTATACGTTAAATATATATTACTTTAGAAGATATATACACATATATATGCACCATTCAATATATATGTACTACTTTAAATAAAATATATACTACAATATACATATATATATATATATATATATACAACAATATGTATATATATATATATATATATATATACAACAATATGTATATATATATAGTTACATACTAATTTATAAAACATATACACTTGTATACGTTAAAGATATACGTCTATTGAAGATATATACACATATACGCACCATTCAATAGATATGTACTACTTTAAATAAAATATATACTACAATATACATATATATATATACAACAATATGTATATATATATATAGTTATATACTAATTTATAAAACATATACACTTGTATACGTTAAATGTATACTACTTTAGAAGATATATACACATATATACGCACCATTCAATATATATGTACTGCTTTAAATAAAATATATACTACAATATACATATATATATACAACAATATATATATATATATATATATATAGTTACATACTAATGTATAGAACATATACACATGTATACGTTAAAGATATACGTTTATAGAAGATATATACACATATATACGCACCATTCAATAATATGTACTACTTTAAATAAAGTATATACTACTATTGTTATATATATACTTATATACTAATTTATAAAACATATACACTTGTATACGTTAAAGATATAAGTCTATAGAAGATATAAACACATATATACACACCATTCAATATATATGTACTACTTTAAATAAAGTATATACAACAATATATATATATATATATATATATATATATATGTGTGTGTGTGTGTGTGTGTGTGTGTGTGTGTGTGTGTGTGTGTGTGTGTGTGTGATAGTTAATTAATAATATATTAAAAGTAAGTTTTTAATTTAAACTAGAAATTCATTTTAAATCATTTTAAATCAATATATAGGTACTACTTTAAATAAAATATATACTACAATATATATGTATATACTATGTATGTATGTATATATATAGTTATATACTAATTTATAAAACATATACACTTGTATACGTTAAATATATACGTCTATAGAAGATATATACACATATATACGCACCATTCAATATATATGTCACACGTTAAATAAAATATATACTACAATATACATACATATATACTACAATATACATATATATGTATTACAATGTATAGATGGTTATATTATACTAATTTATAAAACATATACACTTGTATACGTTAAATATATACATCTATATAAGATATATACACATATATACGCACCAATAAATGTATATGTACTACTTAAAATAAAATATATACTACAATATACATGGATTACAATACATAGATAGTTATATTATACTAATTTATTAAAGATATACACTTGTATACGTTAAATATATACATCTATATAAGATATATACACATATATACGCACCATTCAATATATATGTCATACGTTAAATAAAATATATACTACAATATACATATATATATACTACAATATACATATATATGTATTACAATGTATAGATGGTTATATTATACTGATTTATAAAACATATACACTTGTATACGTTAAATATATACATCTATATAAGATATATACACATATAAACGCACCAATCAATGTATATGTACTACTTAAAATAAAATATATACTACAATATACATGGATTACAATACATAGATAGTTATACTATACTAATTTATTAAACATATACACTTGTATACGTTAAATATATACATCTATATAAGATATATACACATATATACGCACCATTCAATATATATGTCATACGTTAAATAAAATATATACTACAATATACATATATATATACTACGATATGTATATATATATAGTTATATACTAATTTGTAAAACATATACACTTGGATACATTAAATATATACATTTGTAGAAGATATATACACATACATACACACCATTCAAAATATATGTACTACTTTAAATAAAATATATACTACAATATACATATATATATATACTACAATATGTATATATATATATAGTTATATACTAATTTGTAAAACATATACACTTGTATACGTTAAATATATACGTCTAGAGAAGATATATACACATATATACACAACATTCAATATATATGTACTACTTTAAATAAAATATATACTACAATATACACACACATATATATATATATATATATATATATATATATATATATATATATTACAATATGTATATATATATAGTTATATACTAATTTGTAAAACATATATACTTGTATACATTAAATATATACATCTGTAGAAGATATATACACATATATGCACACCATTCAATATATATGTACTATTTTAAATAAAATATATACTACAATATACATATATATATACTACAATGTGTTTTTATATATAGTTATATACTAATTTGTAAAACATATACACTTGTATATGTTAAATATATACGTCTATAGAAGATATATACACATATATACACTTCTATAGAAGATATCCAATTTATAAAACATATACACATGTATACGTTAAATATACACTTCTATAGAAGATATATACACGTCTATACGCACCATTCAATGTATATATACTACTACTTATAAAATATACTACATTATATATACATTACAATATATATAGATATACTTATATACTAATTTATAAAACATATACACATGTATGAGTTAAATATACACTTCTATAGAAGATATATGCACAAATATACAAAACATATGCTACTTAATATAATAAATTAATAATATTCGGTAGTAAATTAATAATATATTAGAAGTAAGTTTTTAATTTAAAGTAGAAAACTAGAAATTCAATTTTAAATTTTAAATCGTTAAATGAAAAAATATAAAAAGCAAGGACTAAGGAGTGAATGAATTTGGGGAATTTTATTCATTGCAAAATGATCCAAAATTTATAATTTACATGAATGAAAAATCTATAAATTATGCATCATTTTTTCCAACTCATTCATGTTAATATTAATGGGAAGTTGCATAGGATAGTCGAAGTCAACGGGGGCAAAACTATGCATTGGACTTGATTCTGCTGAGTTCTCCCGTGAAGTCATAATTTTTTCAAGTTTCAGCTCGTCGCTCGGCTCCGGTTCCATTCTTTGGTTTCTTCTTTCCGCTCTAATCCAATCTCTGAGGCAAACTAGAACATTCATTGCATTGTTTCCCAATGAGTGTCGGTTGTCTCCAAGCTGTTGTCGTCCCTGACTAAAGGCACTCTCTGATGCAACGGTTGACATTGGAACATTCAAGATATCTCTAGCTAATCTTGAAAGCACAGGATATTGTGTTTCATTACTCCTCCACCAATCCAACGTGTTGATCCGTCGTCTGCGATCCCCTGGTGCCGTTCGAAGATAATATTTCAGCTCTTCCCGATAAGTTGATGTGTAAGTTCTCTCATCAACACTGTTCCAACAATTTAAATCATAAAACGAATCAGAAAAAACACTATGTGCTGGCCTTTTAGAAGATGATGGCTCCTCGGGAGGATGAGGAGTGACAGTTGGAGTGATATTTGTAGGTACGGCTAAATCAAATAAATCAGCATAGTGATTATATAATTTTTCTATGTAATCCTTTGCATCAGCCGTAGCCGTCCACGAATCGGGTTGTACTTGTTCAGAATCATGGTTAGTATTTATTTCTAAGTTAGTATAAATAAGAGTACTAAAGTGACACATATTATTATATTTCATGCACGGATTTAGCATAGCACCAACCAAGTAAATAGGGGGAATCGGGATTTTTTTTTTTTTAAATTTCGTAAACATGGCGCCAACAACTTCTTTATAACCTTCTTTATTTTTATATTCTTTGAGCAAACCAGAAATATCGGCTATATATGCCAAAATATTACAAACAGTAGGATAATAAGCACCGAAAAATTCAACCGTAGCTACATAAAATTTTTCTAAAAACTTAACAAGATCATTAATTACAACTCAATCAGAATTATGTAGCATGCAATCAGCAGAATCAGCAAATGAACCACAATGTTGGTTAAAAGCTAGTGTAATAGGAATTCTATATTTATAACAAGTTTTTAAAAATTCATATGGAGAATTCCATCTAGTATCAATTTCCTTAGGCATCAAAATCGGTGTAAGTCCATTTTCTTGACATTTAACTTTAAATTCTCTAATTCTCGATCTACGATTATTTCCTTGAATAAAACCAACAGCAATGCGAATTTTTTCAATATAAAACTCAAAAAACTCAAGACCATCTTTTACAATTAAATTATATATATGACATGCACACTTAATATGAAAAATTTCAGGCAAGGGCGGAGATAGCGTAGATTTTAATTTTTTTTATAGCAGTGTTGTTGTTAGAAGCATTATCAAAAGCAATACATAAAATTTTATTTTCGATACCATAATATCCGGCAATTTTAACAATAGAATCAGCAATAAATTGTCCAGTATGTTTACGATCTTCATCATATAAAAAAGCAAAAATACGTTTTTGCATCACGAAATTACTATCCATCCAATGACAAGTAACGGTTAAATAATCATTTTTATTTACAGCACGACCAAGATCAGAAGTTAGGGACAATCTACATTGAATATTTTTTAACAATGTTGATAAATAAAAACAATATTGTGAATGAAGTCTAAAAATATCAGACCGACAAGTAGTTCTAGGAATACCGTTAAACATAGGATTATAAATTGCTTGTATATAACGAATAAAGGCATCAGAAGAAGGAAAATTTAAAGGCAAACAACCCACAACTACCATTTTAGCTATTTCTTTCTGATCTCTCAATTTATTATACTTCTTCGCTACGTGACCGGTTGCTGAGTCCATTCTAGTTTGCGTTGGCCCACCAACATCCCCCCACCTTGTGCAATATTTAACTCTCTTTTGTGATCTTCAGCTACATGTCTCATTAACGTACCCGTACCCCCTTGCTTGCCTCCATTTCTATGCTTATATATTTGTTGACAAATATTGCATTGCATCTCAATATCTGATATACGTTCAAAAAATTATCATGCAATACTAGTTCTTTTACAAGGTCTTGGGGCACTGGGAGGACGGGGAGGGAGATTAACCGATTCAGATCTAACGTTAGCATCTCCTACTGCGGGTGTCTCAACAATATTTTCATTATTTTTGTCTAAATTAACCGCATCTACTTCATTTTCTCCTTCTATACCGTAATTTTCCTGAGCTTCTACATAATCCATATCGTGAGCACCTACACCTATTTCTTCCTCAAAAGGTGTACCAAGCGGTACCGGAGGCGAAGGCACACGGGTATATCTACTACTTGAACTACCTCTACCGCTAGTAATTCGCTTTTTACTACCACTACCGCTTCTGGGACAAAAAAATTTAACACCTTTAGTAGCGAGATTTCTTAATTTATCCATAATATAAATTAAATTAAACTAAAAATATTCAAAATACACAAATATAATAAAATTAAATATTAAACAATTAATACAATAAATAAAAATTAAACGTAAGAGATGGAACGACAATACCAAATTTTGGAAGTATCCGAAGATTGCGACTTTAGAAACTTCCTCTCGTACTTTGTAAACGAAAAATTAAAAAATTAAAGTGAACACTTTAAGAAATTAAATATATTGAATATTTGAGAATTGAGAATTGAGATTTGAGAGAGAATGAGATTTGAGAGAGTGAAAAATGATTTGAAGTTGTAGGGTATTTATAGAATTTTTTTTAGGATTAAAAAATATTTTTTAAAGTTTTTTTTATTTTATAATAAATGGGCCCAAACTAGCAGTTTGGACCCAAAAACGGCTATATAGCCGTTGGGCCAACGACTAGTTTGGCCCAAAATCCCATTTTTTTTCTTTTTTTAAAAAAAAAGCTATTCAGGCCGGGCCGGGACGATTAATCGGCGGGCCTGGACCGGGCTTGGTCCGAGCCGGGTTAGCCGGACCCATTTTAAAAAAATAACCGACCCGAGATCCGAAACTCTAAAACCCTAGGGCTTATCGGATCAGGTCAAATCGGGCCGGCCAGATCGGCCCACTTGACACCCATAATGTAGAGTATGTGGCCTTGGTAGTTGTTGGCTATATGAAATTGACGAATTATGATTTTTTAAAAATAAAGTAAATATTGGCCTAATGGACAGGTATTAAATTATTTTACCATCTTTTCTGTTAGATTATTAAAATGTAAAGAATGAGTATATGATATGCCATCGCTTCAACTTACTCAGGTCATGTTCTTAGATAGGACGATAAAAAGGTACGGATTAATACAAAAGAATAATAAATAGTTAAGCTTTAATTTAATTTTTAACGGGTCTTGGCTTAATGAGAATCTGTAGCACCGTGTTTGTTGTTATAGTATTATATATATATATATATATATTCTTTTAGATATCTATTATTTCGTTGATGTTACTTATTCTTCTCTTTGTATTATTATTATGTTGTTGTTGTTGCTGCTGCTTTGTACTGTTTTTGTTCATTATTGACAAGTTTTTTGCACAATCATATATTTTTTCGTAAAAACTTTTATTGCTCACTTGGACCAATGATCTTTCAAAAATGCTATTTTCACGGACAGAAATAGAATATATGGGCACCTTACTTTTCACAAATTCACTCGTAAAATTATACTGAATAAGGAAGAAAATTATTTTTTGTAATAAAATGCATAAAGAATATGATCGATCAACTTTAGGCCAAAAAATATTCTCCAACCACCCGTATAATTATCATACTTAAAAATCCTGTTAGATGTTAAAATATGACAATAATAATTTGTTTCACTTTCACCCCCTAGGGGTAGAAGTGGGTGGGTGGGTGGGGTAGAGTGGGGGTGGGGTGTTCTTTGTTCAGCTCCTAAACTCACTTTCATCACTCTCTACTTTAACAATCTCCAAAACCAAGAAGCAATGGCTACCAAAATTCCCATTTCCCATTTTACCCCCATCACCTTTCTCTATTTCCTCCTCTTGTCCACTTCCCACATCCCCATTCTCGCCATTAACATTACCCATATCCTCTTCACTTACCCCGAACTCTCCGGTTTCAATCAACTCCTTTCCACCACCGCCGTCGCCGCCGATCTGAATGAGCGTTCCTCCGTCACCCTCCTCTCCGTCCCCAACACCTTCCTCAACAACTCCGATGTATTAAACAACCGTACGCCGCCGTCATCCTCCACCAATACCGGCGATATCCTCCGTTACCATGTACTGCTTGAGTACTTCTCTTGGCCGGATCTCCGCCGTATACCACCAACCGGAAAGCTCGTCACCACTCTTTTTCAGACAACGGGTCGTGCTCCGAATAATTACGGATCAGTTAACATTACCCGAGACCCGATTACACAGTCCATCACTGTCCATTCATCGAATTCCGAAGCTACTATTATCAGTTCAGTGAAGACGATTCCGTATAACCTCTCAATCTTCACCATTGATTCGGTTCTAGTTCCAAATGGGGGCAATCTAATTGCATCTGAAACTCGACCCCTTTTAGGCCTCAACATTACCAAAACACTCATCGATGGCCACAACTTTAACGTCGCCGCTTCAATGCTAACTGCTTCAGGAGTAGAAGAGGAATTCGAGGAAGACGAAAGGGGCGCCGGAATAACGCTATTTATACCGACAGACGAAGCATTTTCCGATCTGTCATCATCGTCCATATTCCAATCTCTACCGGCTGAGAAAAAAGCCGACGTGCTAAGATTCCACGTACTGCACTCTTACTACCCGCTCGGTTCACTGCAATCGATAGTGAACCCGGTTCAACCAACATTAGCCACGGAGCAAAATGGAGCTGGAAGTTTCACCCTTAATATTTCTAGACTCAATGGGGATATATCAATCGATACCGGGATCGTTCAGGCGAGGATTACTCGAACGGTGTTTGATCAGAATCCGGTGGCGATATTTGGGGTGTCGTCGGTTTTATTGCCTAAAGAATTTTTCGACAAGACTTCAGCTGGTGTAAATAAACCAAGTGTTGAAGTACCTCCATTAGCTAATCCACCGATGATTTCTATCTCACCGGTGAATTCGCCTGAAATTGATGGTTCAGCAACAGCTAATCACTTGTCTACACCGCCGGGAGTCGTAGAAAAAGATTCATCGTCGGCGGCGAACGGGAAAAATGCAGTAAGATTATTTTTGGGTTTATGGTGCACAGTAGTAATTTATCTACTGGCAATTAATTAATTTAATCAGCGTAATTATTTTCTTTTCTGCCAACTTAAATTTTGTTTCTGTGGAAATGATTTTAGGTCAACCGGCATAATTTATTTATTTTTCTTGCAAAAATCTTCGTTATGGTATTGTATAATCTGTAAAGGAGCTCCATTTTGTTTATTGCAATTGCTATATGAGTAATAGTAAGTAACATTTATGCTATGTGTGAAAATACAATTTTTTGCTTATCTTTTGATTGAATTTTAGCTTACTCTCTTTGAGTATAATTAAGCGAACCAATTTTATAGTTGAGTTGAGTTGAGTTTTCTTTAATGGAGTAAAGTAAAGACCGTTGTAAATATAGATATGGTAAGGGTGTTTGTCTAATTACATAGTCTTTTCATGTATTTTTCCTTTTGTCTAATGATAATCCATATAAGAAGGTGATGACATAGTCATAAGATTGACTAATCTTTTGCTGAAATATTGGATCTTTAATGGAAAAATACAATTACTAAACGCACCAAAAAGGAAATGTACATCTCTTTGGAATATGTAGTGAATTATGTTGGGGAGCTTTTTGTGGAAATGTACTTCTTAGCTGTAAACACCCAGATGTATTAAATGTTCACTTGTTGATCTCAGCAAAGCAGAGTACCCCCAAAGAATAAGACGCTACTTATTAGGTCATTTTATGTGGATTTTTTCTATTTACTTCTTTTTTGAAAATTCAAAGCAAATTCAATTTTGGCCAACTTTTGCAGTGTGCAAACTGTTATCGTTACTCCCTCCGTTCCTTACTTCCTTTTTGGTTGTCACAATTTCTTTTTGAAAGTTAGATGATATGATCTTTGATTAATATTTTAACATGTATTTACTCTCGTGTTGATAAGAAAAAATGTGCAGCTTATAGCGCACCTTTTTACATAAATTTTAGAATAGTTAAATTTTAATTTTTAAATATTAAACAGAACTAATTCAATTTAGCTTTAAAAATTAGTTAAATTAACTCTCCAAAAATTAAATAAGCGAATATTATTATTTTTATTGTTATTATAGCAAACTCAGTATTTGGACTTTTACCACTAGCATACAAGAAGCACGGAGATATTTAGGCCACCTAAAAGTGTCATAAGGAGACAAAAGAATCTGTTGAGATTGGATACGGAACATTGGTAGGACATTATTGGTGAAAGTGATGCACAGGCAAATAGGCAATGGCAATGGCAATTATCAATTGGTTAACAACCCTGGTTATGGGATTGATCAGGTGTATAGCGTAAAGAAAATGAACCAGTTTGCAAAGTTACTATTCAGATTCGATCTCACTGAATCTGGTCCATGTTACATAAACTCCAACTTTACCAATTTGGGCTACCAGTGATTTCATTACTGGGCTTAGTGTCACAATATGGGTAGAAACCAGGAAATTTGGGCCCCTTCTATTTTACCTGACGAGTGAGTCTTTGAGTGTCTTGAGGTACCCCGTCATCTTAGGACTTCATTGGATATATCTAAATTGATGCATTACAATTTCTGCTCTTGCAAAAACAACAGATAATTATAGCACATAAAAAAAAACAGAGGAACTTAAGATACCGATTCTCTACTTAGAGAGATAATTAACCCCTTGGGAAGAAAAATATTAGAAAAATATTTTGAAAGCAATGGTTGTAAACAAATATTACAAACTCTCCCCATCTCTGTGATGTCTTCCACGCTCGCAGCCTAGCGAAATTGTCAAATTGGCAGCAATTAACTAAAGGTGCCTAAGAAAAGAATAATCCGTCCAACATAGCACCAACAGACAAAGAAAATCCTGCCTAGAATACAACCAAGTTTTGGTTCATCCACCTAATAATCAAAATCTACCATCAAAATTGATCTAGATTTCACTCTGCTTTTGCCTTGGGCTTAATGCGCTTCACCCTTGAATATAGGAAAACTCCGGCAAGGGCAACTCCAGTTCCTGCATCAAAAAGGAAGAAATTGATTTCTCTATTGCGAAAAAGAAGGCAATTACAATCTTTTTAAACCGAAAAAAACGCTATCACTCGAGCTGCCAACAGGAAGAAGTGCAAAGGTGAAAGGAGGTTTCTCAATCAACAAAATGCTGACAAGTATAAAGTGTAAGGTGTGTACCCAAAGCGTTGATGGGAGAAACAGGTGTGCGGAAGAAGAGAACAGAAGTCACAATAACCACCACTCGCTTCACACAGTTACCCACAGAATGGGTAACAGGTGATACCCTCTGCAATATCATGTAAGAAACCTGCACCAAAAATGGGGTGTCAGCAGGAAATAACGTAACCAGCAGTTGTCACAAATGAAATAACACAATTTTCAGCAAGTCATCAAGATTTGTCTCATTGGTTTGTGAAATTAAATAAAAAATGAAGTCTACTCGAGTAAATCAAGCTGTTGATTTGCAGTTCACACAGCCATGAGCGTAACAGTAAGAGAATCTTTGAGCCAATTTTGCTTTGAAATGGCCATTGATATTAGCCGAAATTAGCCTACAGCTGAAATTTCCACCTGTTTTTTCAAAACTTGTGTGTCGTCTTGACATTAAAAAAGCATGTAATATTAAGCAGTTCCCTCGTATAAATCTTCAGTGTCAAAAGCAGAAAAAAATCACATCAAACATTTTGACAGGCTCAAGCGTCTATATTCAAATAAGGCAGGTAGGAAAGAACTATGCTCAGGAGATAGCAAGGAAGAGCCATGTCTTTCAAATTGATTTACCCTAGATAGGACTATGCACTTCCAGCGATACTATCAAAAAGAGATGGCAGGAAAAGGAAGGTTCTATCCTTTAGTAGAACAAGGGAACATCCAACAATCACAAATAGCAAACAACACAACAGCACAAAATGGAAGTACAGCATTACACAAATTATGTCAAGGTCTTAACAACGCTGAACTGGACCAAAAATGCATAATTAGATCACACATAACCTTATATCACCGTAGCAACCTAAATTTTGTTCTTCCTCACTATAAGGCAGGCTAGAATTTGAAATGAATCATGTTATAGGACTCCGAGAAATCAATGAGATATAATGTACATCCTTGTACCTGCTGATAAGCATGGAAGCAGAGAGCAGCAATGAAAGACCTTGTGTAAAGCTGGTTGACATTCATTCCCTAGCACAAAAGGAAAATAATGAAAGTTATTTAAAATAGTTGCTGCAAGTTCTGTAAAACGGAACAATGAAAGAAGACACAGAGTAAGCAAAGGGGTAGAATTAATAAAAATTTCCGCTTTATATATCACTTACTGCAGCTTCCAGATACGCAGGAGTGAACTTGATACCTTCCGTGAAGAAGGCATATGGGGCCAGTAAGAAAAAGGACATGATCGTGATTATTGAAAAGAGAGTAATATTATCCAATGACTCCTGTAGAGAAAAATTGTTACAGCATTTCAGAAACCAACAAAGACCAAACTAGTTAACACAATAAGGTTAACCCAGAAGCAACCTAGTTATAGTTGATGAGAAATTGAAAAGAACTCTCGAAAAGAACCCACAGAGCTAGCTCTTACAACTAGCATTTCAACATGAACCAAAGAAACTTCCAACTTTGGGTAAATTATTTCCTTCTTATCCTCATCTAATAGCATGAAACAGATCAAAATTACCTCTTTCCGAACCATAAACTTCTTGCTGAGGACATTACGAGATTGATTGGTTAAATTCGAGGCCATTGCACTCCAAAATCCAGCCCTGGAAATAAACAAAAAAGGATTTGAATATTAAATTTTGGAATAGAACTTGATCTAAAGTATCTCCCATTTATATACTAAATTAGCAACAAATCATAGGGATTATATAGCATAAAACATTTGAATTCCCCACCAATTAAAAGATGCCTCAGTCAATGATGCCAGTCCCACTCCACCAACAATAGGAACAAGGGAAGACACAACCCATATGGTAGGGAACTGCATTAACAAGATAGATCCAATATAATCTTAATTAAGAGATGAAAATATAGGAAAAGGAGATTGAAAAATAGTTTCTTCGCCCTGCTGTCACAAATGAATGCAAGACCTTCTAATAGAAATGAAAATGATATTCATGCAAAGCACACCTCGCCTAAGAACATAGCAGAGAGGATAACAGAGAAGAATGGCTCCATAGCTTTGATAGTGTGAGTGAATGACACAGCAACTTTTCCAAGACTCATGTTGGTGAAAAGGTTACCCAAGGTATGCACAATTGCCAAAGGCAAAATTGCAACAAGCTGCCAATTGAAAATTTATAATCAGAACACATGCACACAATCAGGTTTAACCCCAAATCATAGTTATTTCGTCTCAAAGAAGTTACCTGAGCACCACTAATTTTTGGCCTTTTGTATAAATTGAGAGTCCACATTAGAATAACAAGGATGGAGCCAACACCAAATTGTGCGAGAGTCACTGTAACTGGGAATTGGAACACTTTCAGTACCTATAGAAAATAGGAATCTTGATCAATGACGCACCTTGACACGTGGAAAGGCAAAATTTAACATTTCCATTTAGCAGCCATGTTCATTTCCAAGGAACATCTAGTGAGTAATCTAAAGTTTTATTCTGTAAGCAAATTGCATTTCCTAAGCATATCTTGCATATGACAATGAGATTTAAAATCACTTAAATTGAGCTGCAAAACTATAAATAAATATAGGCTAAGCGTATGACAGTGAGAGATTAAAAATCAATCCAATCAAGTTGCAAATGACAAGTAAATGTAGGTTGAAAATGGCTCAAGTTGCAAACATAAACGCTCAGTAAATAGATAATTCCAAAATAAAATAAAAAAATTAATATCTGACATAGTTTAAATTGTTATTCTGAAAATTTTGTATCAATTCATGCCGTTAAAACCTCGCAAATGGCAATATGTTATAACATCATTTCACCTGATTTTCTACTGAACACACTTTTCATGTTATATTTTACTTCTGTACAACAACATTCTATCTATAACAGCAATGAAATTCATTACAGCAATACACTTTTTGTAAAATTGCCCCAGTATAACAGCCATGCTCAAATATCGTGTAGCAAAATTTTGTACGAAATATATTATGTATATAATAAAACATTAAAATATATGATAATCACCATTAATGATACGCACCTAGTAAATTTGAAGTAGGAATACCTAAAAGAAAAAAATATATATTTAAATGATGCACATATCAATGTTTGCCTTTTTAACCATATAGGTCAAATGACAGTATATATATATAACAACACCTCTAAGTTTTCATCAAGCTAACACAAGTAAAGCGGAATGGAAGCCAGAAAGTACACCTGCTTGTTGTAAATGTTGAAGTAGATATTAAACAGATACCAAAGCCCGAAAAGAGATCCAAGCACCAAAGTATCCATCAACGGCTTAGATTTAGGTGCCTCTCCAGCGCTCTCCGGCACAGACGTAGCTCGAACCTCCAGTCCATCCGATTCACGCTCTGGAGCCGGCGCCGGAACTGAAATCCATCCATTACGATTCAACTTGTAGGAAGAAGAAGAGTCACCCGAGCATTTAATTGGACTGATTTTCCTCGATACTGCGGCATTTAGGTTGCCGAAACGCAGCGGCGGCGGCCGCGAGGATTGAAGAGATAAAGGATTGAATCTGCTCAGTGAAGAGGAAATGGAAGGCTTGTGAGGGTTGTTAGGAAGTGAAATTGACGGAGAGAACGAGATTGCCGTGCTCTGCATTTTCGTAAATTGGATCGAAGAAGAAAATGCAAAAGAGAGAGTGAGAAGTGGCCCAAGAGGAGATGAATATAAAATGTGTTGGGCTCGTTGGGGGCTCCGTCAAGGCGTGAGAAATGTATGAGGGATATTCTCGGTATTTTTGGTAACTTTGGGGTTGCTTTTTGGAAAAAGTATTTTTTTAAAAAATTCTAAATTTTATTTAGACTTTCAAAAAATTAATTGTAACGTCAGAATGAATTTTTTTCAAAAACTTAATTACTTGAAATGATTAATTGTATTAATGTACGCAAATAACTAATGTGGAACGAAAGGATGATGGGTTTTAGAATTTGTGGAGGGAGTTGGTGAATAATAGGGTGGTTGGGGGAGTGGACAAATTTGTTGGATCTGATTGGTAAATCATTTTCTTACCAACCTGGAAAGATTGTGATTGGATCAAAATATTAAAATAAATAAAGGGACAGACAATAATATACTCAATTTGGAAGGTTAATTTACCCTATCTTACTGTAAAAAATATGAAGTTAAAAGAAACGTAATGCAATTTGGAACCTTTTTGCCTTAATTCATTTGCAGCATAAAATCCAAGATTCATGCCTCAGAAATATGAATTGCCCCGCAATTTACAAGACATTGATTCGATGTAAAATAGCTGTTACTATATTTTTTGTTTATTGCATTACTCCCTCCAAAGTTCAAAGCAATTTTATTTGGAGGCATGTAGGATCAAAGACGAGAACAATAACATATTTAATGAGTGAGTGCGCATCATAAAACAAATTAAAAATCATTAAAGTATGCACCACAAATAAAAAGGAAGAGAGGCAAAGGTTTAGTCATTTTCACCAAAACAATATTTATTTATTGGAACAAAAAGTTATACTACTACTATTTAATGACTTTAAAAGCAAAAACGCACTTTCTCCTAATAATCACCCATATTTGAAAAATTGCTTATAAATATTATTTTTATTTTATTTAAGACAAGAATATCATCCAACTTTCTTTATTTTTCTTAAAATCACCTCAAAATCTTTCTCTCTCCTACTTGAAATGTCATGTTATTAAAATTCTTTTTTTTATATAAATGTATAACTTATCAAACTTATTTAATTAAGGTATCCTAATTTTTAAAAAAAAATAAATTACACATGATATATTAATCATTGAAGATTAATTTAATTACACCAAAAGCTTGGGTTATTTTATTTGATATGTACTCTTCAAAAAAAAATTATTTACTTATTTATTTCACCACGTAATAATAGTTTAAAATACAAGTACTTATACAAATTGGTACAGTAATTTTTTTATCGTTTATTTTGTTTACTAAAAATTATTAAAATATAAAAGAAATAAAATGATGGATGTTATATTTTAGACATTAAGTTTGTTATATATACAAGAATAAATGAATAATATCTCTTTTTTTTTAAGGAAAGAAAAATCATGTAGTCTTGAAACAAATAAACTTTTTTTAAGAAATATTAACAAAATGATACCTTCTTCAGTACAATTACAAATGAATTTTCAAAATATTACTCAATCAATTATTCTTGTAAAAAAATTGCGAAAAAAAAAATCTTCTTTTCACTATATATTTATCAAAAATTATCTTGCATAATAATTTGCAAGTAATCTATGTCCAACTTAAAATTTCCAGGTAATAATACATATTAAAATTTTCTTATTGAATTTTGTTTGGCAACAAAAAATATCGTAGATTTGCCATCAATATTTTTAAATAACAAATTATATTTTTTTATTCTCTATGACTCTATATTTGTAGGTAATATAATATCTTTGGATTATATTAATCCAAAAATTCTGTTGTATAATTCAAAAAAAGTGAATTTTATTCTTTTATTCTCATATAAATAAAAAATTTAATTTCTAAAATATAAATCCATCGTTTTTATTTATTTTACATTTTAAGAATCTTTAATATATAAAATAAATAACAACAAAAAATTAAATGAGTACCATTTTTTATAAGTACTTGAGTTTTAAATATTATTAATTGTTGAAATAAATAAGTAAATAAAAGAAACTTTGAAAAGTACATATCAAATAAAATAATTCAAGTTTCTGTGTAATTAAATTAATTTTCAATGATTAATATATCATGTGTAATTTTTTTTAATGGAAGAATTAAGCTAAAACTTTAGTTAAATAAGTTAAATAGATCTATTTATCTAAAAAAGGAAAAAAATTTAATGACATGACATTTTAAGTAGGAGAGAGAAAGTTTTTGAGGTGTTAACGTATATTTTAAGAAAAATAGAAAAAACTGGGTGATATTCTTGTCCTAAATGAAACAAAAGTGATATTTATAAGCAATTTCCTAACCATGGGTGACCATCTGAAAAATTTACTCGTTAGATTTTCTTTTCCTTTTCTCTTCGATTAAAGATAAAACAAATTAATAGTCATTGAAGTCTGCAGTCACAGTTGAAAAAATAACACTGATTTAGGAGAGTTTGAAAGAATGAATCTAGACAGATTCATGACGGTACTTATTTAAGGAAAAAAAAATGGCTTCTTTATTCAAATGACATAAGCATCTTTACCATTGTTGTCCTACTTGCAACTTGCAAGTATCCAGAGTGACCATGTCTCCACAATTCACAAACATGCAAAGACCATGTTTCAAAGAGAAGAGCATAAACAAAGCAAAACAATGTGCAAGCCAGTGAAAAAGACCCATCCTGATCTGTATTCATCATATAGTTAAGGCATCCACAATTCATGATTGTAACAAACATTACAACATGTTCCATAATTTAAACATTCCTCTTCAAACACAAAGATGATGATGAGTGCAAGTGTTCGTATATATATACGTCTTCTTCATGACATGTAAACTTGAACACTTGCAGTCTTCATTACCCGGCATACTGGGCAACTATCAATAAACCCTTCACAGTCTTTACAGAGACACAAGTGTCTGCATGGAACTAACAAGACACTGGCTTCTTTAATCTTGCAAGCTCTGCATTTTAGCTGCTGTACATTGCTTACTTGGTCGTGTGAACCACTTGCCAGATGGTGGTTTGTACTTGAGGCGGCATCGTTTACTTCACTATCTCCGCACCCTTCCTTCGCTTGCATGGAGCCATGGGCCATGGCCTGCTGAATATTGCTTTTCAGGGCATTGACAACCGACTCGTTGTACTTCGCTCTGTAATGCCACGACTGAGCTTCTACAGTAATCTGCTTGATTCTGTCCCCAAGTTCCCTGTTCTTGCGGTTCAAATTGTCTATTTCAAGATCTTTCTCATATAATCTCCTGCTAACTTCTTTTTGCATGGAGTTCAGTAAAGATACTGTCTGTCGATGAATCAACTCCCTCATGCCCTTCATCATATTATCTTCCTGAGTTACCAAAGATGAATCAGAGACTAAAATTTCAAATAACACAAATTAAATGCAGGAAACCTATGCTGGTGTCAGTACCCCCCCCCCCCCCCCCCTCCAAGTCATTTCTTGAACACTTAATGCCCTAAACAATCAACATTTGCCCGATTCTCATTTATAAATTGAGAAACCGACCCTTGTGATTCTGCTTACATGGAAATGCTCCTACTTGTACTCTGATAGTCAGAGTCTGACTCATATAAAAAAATAACTCCCAGTTTTTTTTAGGTTCTTTTAAGCCAAGATAGCTTTCAAGCACTTTGGGAGTGTTTGGGTAAATTAAAAAGGTGCTTATAAGCACTCGGTTTTAAGCAAAAATGCTAAAAATAAGCCAAAAGCCCACCCAAACGGGCACTAAATGCATGTCAACTGCATTACCAGTAGGCAGTAGGTAGACATAGATATCAAGAATGGATAGGGAAAAAAACTAAACTTCTTTTACACATTGTATAACTTAATCCAGATCAATCTAAAGTTTGACATACCCAACTTCACACTAAGTTAATGGATACATTACCTGTGCTTTCATGTAGTGATCAAATTCCTCTCTATGCCTGTCAATCTCATATTTAAAACCACTGTCTATTGGTTGAAGAGCAGGAAGGGCTGCTTTCATGTTTTCAGGAGCAGAAGTGACTGATGAATTGCGTTCTTTTTCCTCGTAAGAAAGTCTAAGTCCAGTTGATACAGTAATTGGATTCAAAATACTTCCAGCTTGATCCACTTCATTCTGACCAAAGTTGTTATTCAAGGATATCTGAAGCTTTTGTTGGCAATAGTTGGGTTCAACATCCCTGACTCTTTTGGCAGGGAGAAGTGTAGCAGATGGGTGTTCGTTGACGGTGTTGCTTATCGGGTAGCCACTACATCCAACAGTAACTGAACAAGATTCCCCAAAAAAAAAGTCTATGAGATCAAGGAAACAAAAACCAGGAATTGTTAACACCGCTCAGTGTAAGATGGCTAATTATCTTACAGCAAGACAATGAAGCAATTATGCAAGTAGCATAACAGAACTCTCCCTTTTGTCAAAGTAATGAACATATTTTCGGAATATAAAAGTCGTCTTTTTATAATATTCGCCAGCCAAGAAAATAGAAAGACTAGTGCAGGGAGTTCGGTATAAATACTGAAGTAATAGTTTTCCCTAATTACTACTAATTTACTGACTTTGAGTAAATAACCAGATGATGTCCAAGATCAGAACTACTCACGATGATAGGTAGGTATTGCTAAGAGTCCCACATCGGAAAAAGGACGAGGAACTGGTCTCCTTGAATGAAATTGGGTATCCTCCCCTCAAAAGCTAGCTTTTAGGGTTGAGTTAGGCCCAAGATCCATTTCTTTAGCAGGTATAAATTAATACAGTAATAGTTTAAGCTAAGTATTAATCAACTGCTCTTGGTATAGATCAAGCCTCATATATAATAATCAGATGAACAAATAAAAATTAGTATTGAGATCATCACAAGCGTTAACGGTAATCTGTTCATTGCCCCCTTACCCGAAGGGGGACTAAGCAGGTGTTTGGCCATGAAAACTAAAATTTTTTGAAGTTGGGAGTTGAAGTTGGAGTTGTGTTTGGCCATGTCTTTTTGGATAAAGATTTTAAGACTTTTGAAAAGTATTTTGTAAATACAATTTTATACCCCCAATTTTTAAAAACTATCAAAATCACCCAACTAACTAATTTACCTACTAATGTACAACCAAATGTGATGTTTTAAAGCTAGTTTAAAGCCTTTAAAGCTATAATAGCTTTGAGTTTGTAGCACAACCCGACAAATTACACCTTTTGTTGCTTCAAGATCCCATTTGGCTGCATGAACCAAACCATTAATTCAAGTGCCTTCTGCTTCTTAAAATGTAACCTTGTTATTAAAACTAGAAAACGACAGGTTTTCAAATAATAGAAACAAAATAGTCACTCATTAACAATTCCCTTGAAACCTCCAAATGTTTCCTGATATACACAACAGGAACTGTAAAACAGCACTCTCAAATCCAAAAAGTCAAAGAACAGCATAGAAATTTCAGAGGCAAAGTTGTATCCCTACGTATCGAAAAGAAGAAATGCAAAACAAAATTAGGAGACCAATCACTATACTACACCGCAATCATTAGTAGGTTATAGAGAGATGGAGAACTTGATATATGGTACTGGAACTATAATACTCTGTTAAGAGATGAAAAGTCCAAGTATAGAGGTTTTTTTTTATAAAAATTAAAAAATTGGGGTCATGTGTAACAATAACAAAAGTTGAAATTGAAATTGGAGAAAAGTGAAAGAAACAAAAACTTGTTTTCACTTTTCAAAAACCAAGTTGGAAATGTTTTTGGAATTTCCATGGACAAAACACCATAGTTTTTACTAAAGTGAAATAATTTTCCGCAAAAAAGTGAATCTTTTTTATGGCCAAACGGCCTCTAAGTTTCATACAGTTTTAACCCAAGTCTATTAGTAAGTCATGAAATGAAATTGCTGCAAAATCAAGTACCATATCAGTCAAAGTCATTACATTTAAATAGTAGAAATAAGAAAGGACTATGAATGCGCTACCTCATTAACCATTTCCTTTTCCTAACAGATGCAAGGCTCACCGTTCACCACAACTACCTCACCAATGGAAACTCCTTAATAAAAGCCACATATCAAGATTTATTTCTTGGAAAGTGAAAAATAAGATTGATCCGAACCAACAAAGGAACCCAGCCTCCTCCAGACAGAGACTTCCAAAGCATGCATAAAACTTATCTCCTAATATTTTGGGATCCTTTTCTGTTGAAGATTGAATTTAGTCAGACGAACATTCAGATTACAAAGGCTACAGCCGTTTTTGCACAAAGTCATCTCATTTTTCTCAAGAAATCTAACAAAAGACTATATATGCACCTCTAATCTTAGATAATGCCACACGTGTTTCCTTTGTTTCCTTTTTTTTTGTTGTTGATAACCGTGGCGTTCGAGCCAGCTTGCGCGCACCCCGACTAAATACACGGGATACTTGCCACCTCCCACAAACAGCAGGTACTAGGTAACTCTGTCCACCAAGACTAGAATAGATGGGAAGAAATCACCTGATATTTATCTTTGTTATTTATCTTTGTTGGGAATTGAACCTGAGACCTCAATGTTGCTCATCCCACTTCATTGAACCACTAGGCCACATCCTTGGATGCATAATGACATACGGGTTTAAAAACAACAAAAAATATGATCAAAAATATAATGTCGAAGAAAGAAACGACAACAACGATCAGTTCCCTTAAGTGATCAGACCAATGCAACTATCATTTTACGTCCCTTGTATGCTTCAGATTTAACATTAAAACAAGTCATCCACCTATTTTGTTGAATTGAACAATTCAAGGAGAGATTCTGTAAAATCACCATAAGCTCAAAACCATCATCAACATATACTTCCCAAATAAATATATTTTTACATGCTGGCTTCTTTTTCTCGTCTCTTCTTTCAACCTTTATATCTTGACAGGATAGACTAAAGATGTGAAGACATGCTGGTACCGCAGGTCATAATTATCATGAGCAAAGCGCTACAACTTGTCTGTTCTAATTTCACTGAGATTTATGGATGTGACACTCTAGTAGCTCAATCAGTGCTAACTGCCTCACGCGAGCCTTAGGCACTGAGGTGCTGAACAACCAAGACAACAAGTGACCAGGCACTCTCCACATATGCCGTGGACCAACATTGATTCATCAGGCACAGGGGGAGTACAAGCCTTGCCCAGCTTCACTACTAGAAGTCTTTATAACACAAATACAGGTCAGTTCATATCAACCTTCTAAAATCGCTTCAACACTCTAGTCAGGCTTCATGGCTCAACTAGAAAGCTAGGCATGGCAATGCTGAATGTGGAAATTCAAACACAAAAGGAAACCCAAAAACATAGAGCATGTATTAACAATCAATCTACCAGATCCCTGACAAACGGCCAAGCTTTAAAAATAACATAAAAGAGGAAAATCATGAACCAAATCAGTGATTACTCTATTGCAAAATAGAAATCCTAATTAGAGCCTACTGTACATAGTATTCTTGTGAAAAAGCAATTAGGAAACTCACCATCTCCGAACAGATGCAGCTGAGGCAATGCACTCACATCGTACTGGAAACGATTCCCCTCTAATGAAGCTGGAAACAAAGTGTTGCCATTACTGCTTTCTCCAAACATATTCCTGCAATTGTAGCACACGTTTAAATTCCATAAAACCAAAAACATCTCAATAATAACGTGTAGAATCTGTGACCCAACCCCAAAAATAAATCATTAAAACCAACAAGAAAATACCCTTTTCGTAGCTAATCTCTAACAAAGGTTCCCCAAATGAATTGATTGACCCGGCAAACATAAGAAACAAAAACCCCAAATCCCAAAAGGAAATAGATGAATCTGATCCACCCAGCAAACGCAGGAAACGAGAACCCCAAGTCCCAGCTCGGCATAAAAAAAACAGAAACCCAAAGAAAAACGATGGGGGTACCTCAAAAAACCCGAAATTGCAGAGTAACGGGCAAACACAAAAGAATGAGTCAATAAAATCAACAAGAAAATACCCATTGTCGTAGCTAATCCCTAACAATGATTCCCCAACTGAATCGATCCACCCAGCCAACATAAGAAACAGAAAATCCAAGTCCCAAATGGGCCTAAAAGCAACAGAAAACTAAAGAAAAAAGATCCGGATACCTCAAAGAACACCCGAATAATGCAGAGGAACCGGCAAACACAAAAAAACCACCACCCCCAAGTCTCAAATGGGCATAAAAGCAACACAAAACTAAAGAATAACGATCCGGGTACCTCAAAGAACACTCCAAACACACACACACACAAAAAAAAAAAAAACCCCAAGTCCCAAAAGGGCATAAAACCACGATAAAACTAAAGAAAAAACAAAAGGGGTACCTTCAAAAACTCAAAATAGCAGAGGAAAAGCTACGTTTGTGGGTGATGTGAAGGAGAGATAAAGAGGAGAGAGAAGTGAACAAGTAGTGAAGGTGGTAGAGATGTAATAGTAGTAGTAGTTGTTGTTGTTGATGTGGGTAAAGGTTTCGGTTAAGAAAAACGATTCCATTTGTTGGTTTTGGCGTTGGTATTGGTGTTGGTGATACAATCACAACACACACTCACTCACTCACTTTCAACAAATCTTCTCTCTTTCCTTTGTTATCTCTTTCTTTCTCTTTCATATTACTCTCCCTGTCTTTGGCAGCTTTCTTTTCCCTTTCCCACCACTTATTTATTTTATTTCCGTTACCTTCTCTTCCTTTCAATTTACCGTTTTGCCCCTCCTCCTTTCAATCTGCAATATTTTACGCATGGGTGTTATAACTAAGTACATCACCTTGGGTGAATTGGAAGTTTTATTGTCAATCTAATTTGTCACTCTCTCCGTTCCATTTTAAGTGTTATCATTTTTTTTTAATTTACTCTAAAAAGAATATCAGTTTTTTGTCATTTAATAACTATTTAAAGATATAATTTCACTTTCATCTGTATTGATTTCACTTAATTAAAAAAAAAAAGTGGCACTTTTTCTTTAAAAGATAATTTGGTAAACATTATCAAGTCTTTCCTTATTTCTTAAACTCCATACCCAGTTAAATAGCGACACATAAAATGAGACGGGGAGTACTTAGGTAAGTCACCTAAAAATGAAGAATGTAATAGAGCAAGTCGTCTAATTACATGAGTTGGTAAAAGTTTTTATCTTTGATTAGTTAGATCAATTCTGAATCAACTTGGGGATATCTGTTTCTGTTATCTATCAGTTGTTCCACATGAAAAAAATTAGAGAAATGTTAATGGGCTTACAGGCTAAATGGGTTCTCGCACCTATCAAATCAGTCTTTTGCGTTGGGCTCTCTCGGTTGGTTTACAACAGTTCCGTTCACTAAAACTAGGACAACCAACTCACTTTGTTTTTGTTTTTTTAAATTTCTGTTGCAACTAGAACTTGAGGCGTCATAGTCTTCAACTCAATTCATGGACCACTGGGACGTATTAGTCGGCGATTGACAAAATTTTATTCCCAAAAAAGAAGTGTAGTGTTGCTTATTTTTACTTTAGAATATGAGTCGGAAAAGTACTTCGAGTTCAAACACGTGAGCTAACTCATTTTCTTCATACCACTTTTTTGATATGACAACTTTCTCTTTAGAAAATTGAGCTTTTGAACGAAAAAAACAGTAAATATATCTGAACGGTCTGATAAAAATATGAACAAACATACTATAATATGACTTGTTAGATTATTGATGAGATTAGCTATGCTACCTACCATGTAGGAAGAAAAAGTTTGAGGAGTTTAAATTCAAAGAATTTGGTACCATCATTGATCCAAAGCTATTTTGTTAGGAGACAAACTACTAAATCTACGCATCCTTTGGTGTTCAATTTTTAGACACATTTGAAATCTAAAGGTTGAATTGAATGATGGGAGTGGATAAAGGAGTAGGAAAGGGCATTATAGTAAATGTGGAAAATGATGGCCTAGTTACTTCCAAAGGGGTTCTTGTCTGCAGGTGGTGGTCGGTCCAACGCCAACAATCATCCACCCAAAGTATGACATTTACGAGTGGAATCCAAGCTCCTAAGCAATACTTTTTTTTATTCCTACTGTTACTCCCTGACGTTAATCTCTTTCTTTATTATATTTGTTCCAAAAGGATCATTTGATCATAAATTTTTCAAATAGTATTAAAGAAAAAAAACTTGATAAATAATATTTAATTATATAATTTATTATTATTTAATAAATTTATCAAATGCTAAAAAATATTAGTATTTAAATTAATTTCAATATTTATGAATTTTTAAAGATAAAATATGTTTTTTAAAATACTATGATCAAATACGTAGTAAAATTTTATTCAAATCTTCATTCAGAAATAATTTGTCACAAATATTTGAAAATCTATATTCAACGCTAGCTAAGTTTGAAAACAATGAGATAATTTAGAGTAGTTTACTCAAGAAATTGACACAATTTTATTTTATAACCCAAAAGTTAATTTGTATGAAGAAAATAAGCTTAAGGACACGTGGCACCGTTGAAAGGGTTGTGCCTGGTGTAAAGTTTCGAGAGGTATTTTTAAGATAGCGAGAGCACCCTTTCAAGCATGGAAGAACCCGATAAGGTATTCCACTCGACATACACGACATAAAAGGCTAGTGATGGACAAGCTTTGCAAAATAATCAGAGACACGAACGAGCCGTTGCCAAATTGAGTGGGCATAACAAGATTACTAGCTAGCACCATCTCTAACGACGGAATGTGTGTCCAAACATTATACTCCCTTCGTTTCGAAATAAGTGAATTATTGGGGTATTTATTGATATTTCAAAATAAGTGAATCATTGATTTTTTTTTCAAATTTGCCCTTATGATTTGACAACCAATTAACTTTTGAAAAGGTATTACAAGGTCAATTTTTTTTTTTTTTTTGGGTAAAAATGAAAAGTTATGTTAAATTTATGTCCTTAATGCTTTTTTCTTAATATATGTATCAAAATTCAACAATTTATTTATTATGAAACAGAGGGAGTAGTTTCTAGGCCTTTGGATCGAAATCTAGTTGGCTAAGGCCGGTCAACCTATAAATAGTTGTCTTACCTTACTTATAAGGGCTTCTGCCTTCTCACTCTCTTGCTCAACACACTGATTTTTACTTGGTCTTTAAACATTTTTCTTTTGTTGCCTAAATAGTATTGATTTTGCTTTCTGGTCATCTCAGTTGCACTCGTATACTCCCCAAATTTACTCAGATTTGTTTGTTTTACTTATTCATTCTGTTTATTTCGTACTTAGTTATTTTTCTCTATCACTTAATAGTCAAATCTCAAGTACATCAAACTTAAAATAATGTTCAATCGTAATACGTGCTTTTAACTCACCTATAAATTTATTTATATTAAAATCATGATAAACACAATCAACTTAGAATAATTTACTTAAAAAATTACTTAACTTTATTTTGAGATAAAAAGTTTCACTCTAACATCGACTACAGATATTTCTTAAATCTTAGATTTTTTTAATAGAAAATTTAATTCATGTGGTGGGAATCATAGTCGAGAATAAGATAGAAAGTTGAAATGGGGGGAGAGAGAAAGGGAAAATGGAAGAGACGTGAAGCATAAAGAGGAGGAAATTTTGGAAAAAATCCAAATGAAATGATAGAACATGTGGGGGGCGATGATATATAATGATGATGCTAAAGGATCTTTGGGGTGATGCCAATGGAGCGAGCGTGAGCGTCACAGAGAGGACGGAGTCAGTAGTGAGTAGACAGACACCCATGTGAACATGACCTTCAAACCAGCCGGCTCTTCTACCCGGGTCCCCCGCCCCCCTCCTTTTATAACGTTACTTACTCCAAGTATTTGTTTTTTAATGTTTAGCTTTGAAAGTTTGTGATTTTGAACTTTTGTGTCATTATATAAGTTCTTTCATTTTTATTGAGGGAAAATGCATTATTTTCACCTCATACTATATAAAAAAAGTTTAAGTCACACATTAACTATATAAAAATGATATTATTATTTTCCCGCGATTCTCATTCTAAAGCGCGTGTGTTATACTTATTTTAGGCGCGTCCAATCTATTAAATAACAAAAGTAAACGACTAAAAATATTAAGGGAAAATACATTATTTCCACCCCAAACTATAGTCGAATCCACACCTAAACTATATAAGTAACCTATTACACACCTTAACTATAAAAAAAATGATACTTTTTACTGACGTGGCAGCGCGTGTAAAACACTACACCGCATGCAAGTGGTGTTAGCCTGACAAGGTGTAAATAGTTTCACTTTTTTATAGTTTAGGTGTGTAACAGGTCACTAGTATAGTTTAGGTGTGGTTTCGACTTTTCGGGGATAGTTTGGGATGAAAACGATGCCTTTATAAGATAAAAAATATATTTAGTTAAATAGCTTCACTATTTTTTGAACATTTTTCTTATAAACAAAACTAATAATATATATCTCACGGACAATAATTCTAAGTTTTACTATTTTTTGTTCATAAGACACAACTTCTGATGAATTGAGCACGTAACTGTCTTAAAATTTCTCCGAACGTTTGATTTTTAGGCACAAATTATAATGTCTGTCTTATGAGCAACATATCTAAGTTTAATAAATCTAGTTAATATCCAATTTATCCTTTCTTGTATGCTTAAGTTTCATCGGATCTCTACTTCTAGTTTTATCTTCTTTTATATTTCGCTTTATGAAATTACATTATATATGTTACTGTTGTTATTTATCTTCTTTCATATTTCGCTATATGGTATTCCGTTATATATGTTACTATTGTTATTGTAAGTTTCAATCATGTATTGATTGAAGCGCACACGCTAGAATTGACGATAATATCAAACATGTCATAATTTCTTTTCTTTAAATTTTAAGGTCCAACACATGATTTAATACCCAGAACAAACACAAGGCTCCTCCTCACATTGCCATTCCTGACAAGTTGATAAAGAGTGCATGTGATTTCAAATGCAATGTTTCATATCCAAATATTGAATAAACAGTTTGCTCAGATTTTTTATTGAAATCTCAATATGTTGTGTAAATTAAATAGGACAAGACATCTAACAAGACGCAGAAAATAGCTTTAGACATAATTTCAAATCATATTTTAAAATTAGTAATTTGTAATCAGATTCATTTGAAAATGAAATTTCATTTGGAATGCAACTTGAATTTCTTAAATTGGAACTTTTTAAAACTTGAAAATAAATTTTTGTGAATACTATCAAAATTTCTTCTAACTAATATGCAATCTTACCAAATGAATTCATAGACAAAGTATTGAAAAAATTTAAGGTGTCATATTAACAATTAAAAATTATATAAATACAAAACTTATGTTTTCAATATTACAAAAAATCCCAACTCCCTAAACATATTACAAAAATCTCAACATATACACAGAATGCTATGTATATGTCGGCTATGTTATGTATATTAATAGGGAGAGAGAGTAAAGTAATTTTAAAAGTGAGAGAGAGTGTAATTACTTTTTAAAGGGTTGGTATTTATGTTATTTATACTATTAACAAATCACATGCTATCATATTCCATTTAGATTATATTTGCGGTTACATAGTATTACAAACTTTGAGAGACACTTAACTTTATAAAGATTACTTGTATAAAACAACAACAATAATAATAATCAAATATTCTTTAACGTAGTTCTTTCACATTATCCAAACAATCGATACTGTAAAAGATTTTTTTTTTTATATGTCGTATAAAAACTAATTCACATTTGAAGTACATGACAAAATTTTGTTGATAAAAATTACACTCCCTCATTCCATAATTCCAATTTATATGATAACCATTTTTATTTAGTCCATTCTATAAAGTATAATAACTTTTAAAATTTGAAAAAAAACGATTTAACTTAATTTATTTATGTTACTTTGCAATGATTTTATTGTCACAAAAATACTTTTTTAGGGGGGTTTATTTTCTACCATTTATGTTCTATAAAAAAAGATCATGACACATTAGCATACAGGCCACAATGTCAATATTAAGCCCAATTAAATAATTTCGGCCCACCCGCCAGGTCGTTCATCATAACCCTAAGATGGGAGTATAAAAGCTATCTTCTCGCAACTTAAGGATTTGGATCGGCACCAGCACGGCGATTGTGCTCTCTACTGTTTCTGTCTGCGAAAATGGTATTTCATCTTCATTTTTACTTCTTTCATTTCTTCACTGTGTCATAGAGTCATAGCAAAGTTCCCATTCAATGCTGTTCATCACTGAAATTTATAATTTTCACCGTCGAAGTTTAGAAATCTCGTTGTTATGAAAACGCTTTAATTTGCTCTGCTTGTTTGCTGATATATAGCTGTTGTAGTTGCGGTGTTTGGTATTTATAGACCTTATATCTCTGGGCTGTAACCTTAACTTAGTATAACTGCACATTGAGAGCATTCCAGTTTATTCATTAATTAGCAGCAAGTCCATATCTCTGGGCTGTAACCTTGTAGGATTAATTATAGACCTAGCTCAGTAGCTAGTTGACCTTAATTAATGCTATATGACGTGTAATTCTTGGAAGGAAGACTTTGTGTTGAAATGAAATGGACACGAGAATTGGGGATTGAGGGATAGTTGTTGTACTGTGTGATAATGGTTGATTAGTGTAAGAGGAAGGATGCAATTCAGCTCAAACAAAGTGAGAGGTTCTTTTTATTGCATTCGCGGTTATCCTGTCCTTGGTGAGTGTATGAATCGTCTTTCTCCCAACATACAGTTTACTGGTGGGAAGAAACTCATTGCCAGCTCTGTGAATGAATAGGCTCTTGGTCATGGGCAGCTTCATATAGATATTGTGATTTTCAGTTGTATTGTTGATTTGAATGGCTATTTTTTACCTACTTCTCGTATTTTATGATGTCTTGACTGTTCAGTGTGGCTCTTGCAGGTGAACGTTCCTAAGACGAAGAAGACCTACTGCAAGTCCAAGGAGTGCAAAAAGCACACCTTGCATAAGGTCACACAATACAAGAAAGGGAAAGATAGCTTGGCTGCTCAGGGAAAGCGTCGTTATGACAGGAAGCAGTCTGGTTATGGTGGTCAGACAAAGCCTGTCTTCCACAAAAAGGTAGTTTTTTTGAGAATAGATATCATCACTGTTTTATTCAAAAGAAAATTGGCATACAAAAAAAGTCAGGAAGTATGAGAAGCTTTTCGCAATTTAGCACTGCAACTTGGTGTACTGGTTAAGGAGTAACTAACCTCTTTCTTTTGCCGATACAAACCAGGCAAAGACCACAAAGAAGATTGTGTTGAGGTTGCAATGCCAAGGCTGCAAACATGTTTCACAGCACCCAATCAAGGTTTGTTAATGGAGTTATTTCTCTTCTTCGCTGCTGTGCTTATTTTCCATAGCCTGCAAGTAAACCATTTTCTTTTGTTATGCAGAGGTGCAAGCATTTTGAAATTGGTGGGGACAAGAAAGGAAAGGGAACCTCTCTTTTCTAGATTGCCTATGAAGTCACCAAGAACTTCCTTTTTTGTCTTCTCTTATGTTGCAATGTTGAGAACTTTGGTTAGTTTGGATGTTGGTTCTATTGTGTTACATTTTGTCCCAATAGATTTTTGCGTTATGATAGCTATATGAAGATCCTAACTATATTCTAGTTTTTGATAGTATGTTTGCTGTTTTAATTATTTATTTTCAAGCCAATGGGATGTTCTGATGTTATATTTATTATATTAGTAATGCCTCCACTAGATTTTCTCACATGGAGTGCCATAGTGGTTTGTTTAAAATCCATTCGAAAAAAGTCTCTTTGCATTTTAGTGTTGGGTCAGGTAGGTGTTGGCTTATGGTCATGTGTAAATCATGCACCAAGAAACAAAATGAGACTGAAAAGTTGAAAGGAAATTATTGTGGAGAAATCCCACTTCGTAGCTTACTCAACTATCTGAGCTTTGGTCTTTGTTGGCCTTGTTGCTAGCTTGGGTTTCTTTTCTTACCATAGGGAAAATGTCATCATGACTCCGTGGATTGCTTGGGATAGGGGGGGAAGGGGTACATACTTTGAAGATGGGCCTTCGAGTGCATTCTTGTTCACCAGACTAGGTTTCCCAAAGCTTTCCCTCCAATGCATCATCTTGGACCAATAGGCTCGCTCAGTCCATCCATTTTGTAGAATCTTCTATGGTAGGTGACTCCTCCTTTAGAGCCATAGGGTTAGATATTTCACCCTTTTCCATCAAGCATCCCCCATCCCATGGCTCTCTTTAAGGTAGGGATCCGTAGAAATGAGCTCCATTAAGCCTCACTCCACAATTGTAAGAAATTTTCTTCAAATCCTCCTTTGGAACAAAGTAGGGAGACTTCACTTTCGACCTCAACAAAAGAGGAGTTGTCATACACCATAAAATTGAAATCATCCTTGTAAGAGTCCTCACCTAATAAGGCAAGCAAAATTGGCTCTCTCGATCATTTCCGCCTCGACACGGACCTACTGCTTGACTGATTTGTATGCTGTTTCAATTATGTGTTTTTTCCTGCTGCTGGCTTAAGCAAGTTGCGATTTTTTGAGTGCTTAACCTGTGTATAACGATTAATTGATTATACATTCTGTTTCTGTTTTCGATGATTTCTCATTCTCACAAAGCAAAGTCAGCCATAGTATGAAGGAACAGAAAAAAGCTATCAGAAGTGTTTATACTTGACATATTTCCTGCTTCTCCTATTTATCACCCGTAATTTAGCATACATAATAATGTATAGTAGATGGCCACTAAATTAAACAGTAAACAGTTGTTCCTCTTATGAGAACAGAATCGATGTTAGTTGATCCATATTTTCTTAGTATTTGCCATAATATATGAAAGACATTTCATTTACAATACCTAAAAAGTTTTCATGGTTTCCTGTTCAATTCCAATTTTACCCAATCGGTCTTTTACCGTACGGAAAAGGCCTAATATACCCTTCAACTATTAGAAATGGTGCAAAAATGTCCTCCTTCCACCTTTAGGCTCAAAAATACCCTTTCATCTATCTATTTGGCTCAAAAATACCCTTCAACTTGACAGACAAGTGATTAGGCTTCTAACCTAACATGTGGCAACTTCTTGTTGGTTAGAATTTTAATTAATTAATAATTCATTATTATTAATAATAAATAAATAAACCAACCGGATTCCACTACCCAACCCAACTAAATACCTGACCCAGCTAATAATTTTGTACCTATGTTCACTCCCAGATATGACTCATCTTTGTCTTGCTGCACTTTTATCCCTGCAACACACACATTCAAGAACCATATGCATAAGCCAAAAAAAAAAAAAAAACAAGAAACCCCACACAAAAAAGAAATGATTCTTTTTCAATATTGGTTCAAATATGTTACCTGGTACAAAATTTGAACTTGAATTAGCAAAAGAAGAAGAAAGGAGGGAACTTTTTAGTATTTGCCATTAAAGAGAAGCTTGAGGTTTTCTTGTATTATCTTTTGTTTCAGGTTCAGGTAAAGATTGCATTACTCAGATACAACCTTAAGAACATGTGGGCTTAAGACAGCCAAACCACCATCAACCTCATCCCCTGCAATATTTCAATATGTTTACCAATTCAATTTACTAGGCAATATAATAACTAGAACAACCAGCTTGCCACCTTCATTGGCCGAATCAGTGAGAACTATAACGATTTTGTGCTTATACTTGATCATGCATAGTAATTCCAGCAGCCAAACTATAACGAATCAGTGAGAACTATTACGGCTTTCCCCTTTTGATATTAGGACCGGGTTTTCTATTTGAGTATTTAGCTGGGTCGGGTGTTTAGTTGGGTTGGGTAGTGGGATCCGGTTGGATTATTTATTTATTATTAATTAATTAAAACTCTAACCAACAAGAAGTTGCCACGTGTTAGGTTAGAAGCCTAATCACTTTTGTCTGTCAAGTTGAAGGGTATTTTTGAGCCAAATAGGTGGATGAGAGGGTATTTTTGAGGGGACATTTTTGCACCATTTTCAATAATTGAATGACATTTTAGGCCCTTTTCCGTTTACCATATTTTATAGGCAGATTGTGGTCCAATCGATTTTTAGTCGATCCATTTTCCACCTGTCCAAATCCACCCACTTGCCATCACTTGGTGGCTAAGGCCTAGATAAAAGAGTTTTCTTCTATCGTGACTCTCTGGAGGTGTTTCAATTTTAGAACTTTGTGAATAATTAGCTGTAAGGGACATATTAGTCTGTTAGAAATGCTCATTATATATCTGTTATTCTGTTTTGTCATTCTCTTGGTATTTCCCTGAAAAAATGTCCACCAATTAAGTTTGGGATGTAATGTTTGTTGGTCATAGCCTGTGCAAAGTCCTGTCATTATCCTAAAACTTGAGCATCTCCAGTAGCTTGAAATGAGAGGTTTGTCTCTCAAAATCTTTTTGTGCCTTTTCCTCTTTTCTCAATTTTAGAGTTACCATTTTGCAACTCTATCTTAGCTTATAATTGAGGAATTTTTTGTATATAGCAATAATTTCCCCCTTAATACATGAGCCTAATCTTTTGTGTTACAAAACCAACATGAAACTACTTGGTAATGTCAGTTTTGAATGGCATGGTAGTAAGTTTTGAGAAAATAAGGTATGGAGTTATATACTATGAAAGACTGAAAATTAGAAATTATGTGTAGTTAACAAGTAATACACCTTTTATCGAAATGTTCATTACTTTTCACTTGAAATTCAATACTTTTATAGCAGCATTTTTACGATTTGATATGAAAAAATTACACCTCAACAATACTTTAACTAAGTGGGACCTGGTTCCCAAAGTAATTGTGACTAGATTGGGGTGTGATAAGAGTAAATGTTTTATGCTTTACTTTATCATTTTGTACACTAATTCACCGTTCCTATGCCCAAAAAAAAAAATTACTCTTAAAGTAGAGCGATGATCTGAAATTTGAAGCAATCATTAGCAGACAAAAAGATTATTTTATAATGGTGGACATAATTGACATTTAGGTATAGCCTATAATTGCTCTGTTTTTGGTTAATGTGTCTTTATCTGCTGCTACTTTGGATTCAACCTAAGTCATGAGAAAAATCTGAAAAAATTAAGAAAGGATGGGATAGTCCATTAACCCACTTAATCACGGGACTAATTTCTCATGAGCTTATTTTACGTTTCAACTACTAATGAGTTTCCTTTTATTTGTTTGGTAGGATTTTCGGTAAGAAATTCAATATATAGAAGCATGGAAAGAAGTTAAAGAAATTTTGTATTTCCTATATACATACATACATAATTTTAATCTTATATAGAATATTAATTCCCTCTTCCCCTCAAACCCCAAAGAGGATTCGAATGAACCTCTTTTCACTCACTTCTCCGCCCCAGGAGGGAAGATTTGGGGGGCTTTGCGTGGGAAGTTGCAAAATTTTAATGCAACGTAGAAATATTGCATGTATAGAAAATAAAATTTAATTCCATAATTAGTCATTCACAATATCAAATAAACCATAAAATTTAGTCAAAGATAACTGGTTTGCTTTTCTTTTTCTAATAGATTCATAGTAAATGACATTCACCTCCAAATTTATTGGAAAAATGAAAATTAACAAGGAAGAAAAGATGATCTATAGTGGGAATATAATATATAGACTTGGAGCTTTGCTTGCGAATCAAGCTTGGCAAGCCCAAAATAAAAGAGGACAAAAATACAGTTATATCGAATCTTGGACTAACCGATAAAGTTGTCTTTTTATGATTACTTTTAAAAGGTTGGTATTTATATTATTTATACTTAAAAAATCATAAATTTAAATCGTAAAAATAGTCTCTCACGCATAGCGGGATTTTTAGTATACTAAAGTGGGCCTTCACCGACAAGAGTCCAAAAATAACCTTAAACGTAGGGGGATTAAAGAGTAAAGACTACGTATTTGGGCCTGATAGCGTGTACGCAAGCCATGTGACTAATTAACAATTTGGGCTTAGGAGTGTGGGCCCATTTTGACCCTACCCCTCATATGATTCTCATTTCTTATGATTGAAACATGTCATATCATGCTCCTTCCTTTTTTGTCTTACATATTTCATTATCATTATTTTTTCACAAAAAGATGTTGATATTTATGTAAGAAACGGAGGATCTTAGTAGTTCTGTTGGCTATCTAAATTTTTACTCTGTTCATTATCATTATTTTTCCCCAACTCCAGATTGAAAAAATTTTAGTAGCTAGATTGACTATCTGAATTTTCACCTTGTTGGTGAGGATTGAATTCACTATCTTGCAATACCTTTCTTCTACCGGTCAACTCCTAATTTAACTATAAAAATAAAAATATCTCTAGTTCACATAGTATATGATCATTTCATTTAAACGTTCAAAATACTTAAAAGAAAATTCACTTTTAGTTACTTGATTATACTTTTTAACATGTCCCTTGCAGTAAAAATAAATGAAAAAACTTTTTTGAAAATAGACAGATAAGAGTGAAAGTCGAACCAAGAATTTAGGTTTAATATGCCATAATGTTTAAATCGTTTTAACTGCCTAATTTAAAAATTCAAAATAAGATGGTCGCATATTTCAATATTAAGACCTCCATCATTATAATGGTAGAACAGTATTCCTTGCAAAATTGTCCTTTATTTTGAAAGAGAAACTCAAATGGAATCTATCAATTGGTAATACAAAATTGAAAGTTTAAGCAAATAACCTAATTTATTATTGGACTGAATGGAATAATCACTTCATATCCTTTTTCTTGAAAAAAAAAAAAAATAGTTAATTTCTTATCTAGCATTCATCCCTTGGAGCTATTTCTTGAGTCAATACAAATTTTCATACTTACAATGGTATAATTCCAAAAACTTTATAAAGAAGAGCATATATTTCTTTATTGGGAGCTTACAAACAGAGGCAGAGTCAGAATTTCAACGAAGGGGGTTTCATATTCAAAGAAAATTTAGGATTTCAACTAAGGGGTTCCATATTCAAAGAAAACTTAGTCGAAGGGGGGTTCAACACCTACTATAACCACATAAAAAATAATTTTAATCATGTATAAATAAATAAAAAATTCATCGAAGGGGGCTCGGCCAAACCCCGAACAAAAGGCTGGCTCCGCCCCTGCTTACAAACCTCTTGTAGCATATATATACATATATATATATATATATATATATATATATATTGGTTTTCTGTGTAAAAAGAAGAATCAACTATCAATGCAACAAAACTTTCCTTACACCAAGATAGGTGGTAGTTGGTACACCCACCCCACCCCCCACCCCCCACCCCCAAATGACACTTGGAATATCATAAAAAAGTGACATGTCCTCTTATGTCTAAGAATTTTATATTTAATTTGCATGGGCATAATGAGATAGTGCCATTGGATTATAGACAATTGATAATCCTATTAGGCAAATCTTAATTGGGATATAACAAAATAAAGAAACTTATGCTCAAAGAACACCATCCTTTTTGTCCACTCTCTATTCTCTTTTTTTTTTCTTTTTTTTTTTTTCAAATTTTATTTATTTCTTTTATTCAAAATAATAAAATTGATTCCTCCAAAGCAAAGAAGCAAAGCATCTATTCTTACACACCACCTGTAAGTATTCTAACTTTCCTTTCCTTACAATTAAGAACTTCCTTTCTTTTTTCACCACCTTTTATTTCTATTTTTTTTTTATATTACATTAATTTTTTCCTACATAGCTTTCTGTGCAAATGCATGCTGAAAGTTTGGAATCTAATGTTTACTTTCACATATCAATACTACTTGTTATAAACTGTCTACAGTTTCATGTTATATATAATCTTTATAATTTCTTATCTTTTTTATTGAATTACATTCTTGATTTGTACATTTCAAAATGTTCAATTCTTTGTATTCTTTATTATATGTATTCAAATTCTTTTGAACAAAAAGTGGAGGAAGAAGCAAAAGCCAAGAACATTCATTAGTGTTTTTGTGGATACTTAGAACTTTTTTGGACCCTTTGGACAATTTTGTGAGCAATAATAGAGGTGGGAATTGAGGGAGAAGTGTAATACAATGAGTTTTCTAACAGGTGCACCAAAAAATTCATGGCAACCAGCTATGACAGTTGATACAACAACATCAAGTTACTGGTTGAATTGGAGAGTTACACTATGCTCCATTTGGATATTTGCTTCAATGGTTTTTGCAGCCATTCTCATAACAAAGTACGAAGGTCCTCGCGGTTCAAGAAATAGGAGCAGAGAACAGCAGGACAAAGAACCTCCTGGCCTGTTGTATGAAGATGAAGTTTGGAAACCATGTCTTAAAACTATACATCCTGGTTGGCTTCTTGGATATAGAGTTGTCGCGTTTTTAATACTCTTGTTGTTGCTAATAATGAATGTTGCTGTTGATGGAGGGGAACTCTTTTACTACTATACACAGTAAGTATGCTTTTTTCAATCAGTTCATGGATATGAATCTTGAAAATGTCCTTACATTTTTACTATCTGATACTATTTGATGTGTTTTGGCTACCGAACAGGTGGACATTCACATTGATTACAATTTATTTTGGGGTAAGGAATAGCAACATTGAAGTCGATTTTTCTTTTTTTTTTTTATTATGTAGTCATACTATTGCTCCTGTAGTTTCTTGTCCTTCGATTTCTGTTACTATCATATCGTTTTGTGGCAGTTTCTGTATGCTAGTAATCTGTTGTTTTGTTATTATGTATGTATTCATTTTTCTACTTCCGTTACTTCTTTTTCTGAACTGTTTTTCTGTAAACAACCTCCCTATCTCCGAGGTTGGGGTAAGGTTTGCATACCTTCCCTAGACTCCACATTGTGGGACTACACTGGTTATGTTATTGTTGTTGTATTGTATTCTTACTCATGGTATCTTGTTACATGAATGTAGCTTGGATCTGTGCTCTCGATGTATGGATGTTACCAGTATCAGAATAAGGTTGGTGGTGCTGGAATTGACGAGAGGCAAGATGCTGAGTATGGTTTGCGAAGATTGTCTATGAATGTAGAAAACAGCAGCAGTTCAAATGTAAAACAAGTAGGGGAAAATGCAGAACAGAGTTCTCGACAAATTGCTGACTTCTGGGGATATGTTTTCCAGATAATTTTTCAGGTGAATCGAAGAGTAAACAAAAGAAATTGTGTTCTATTACATCCTATGACATAGTAGCACTAACCTTTGTCATTCTGTGTTGTTTATGAAAGATGAATGCAGGTGCAGTAACTCTTACTGACTGCGTCTTCTGGTTCATACTTGTTCCTTTCCTGACAATTAGAGGCTACAATCTAAATTTTGTAAGTACTCTACATGTACTATTATAGTGGATAAAATTTAGAGATGTTTGGTGTTTCTAATTGATATTCATCTATGTTGTAGTGGATTATAAACATGCATTCGATCAATGTAGTGTTTCTACTTGGTGATACAGCTCTAAATTGCTTGGTAAGTTGTACCAACTTTTCTCATTTGGTCTCAAAAATCGTCTTCATAAGTTAATGTTGATTCCATGATGCTTCAATTTCAGCGGTTCCCTTGGTTTCGAATTGGATATTTCTTTATGTGGACAGCAGTTTATGTTGTTTTTCAGTGGGCAGTCCATGCCTGTATCTCAATATGGTAAAGAAAAAAACACAATGTTCTTTTACCAGTTGCAATTACATTATAAGTTTTTCTGTATGAACAGCTAATGAATACTGGTCTCGTTTTGGAAACAGGTGGCCCTATCCATTTTTTGATCTGTCTTCTTCATTTTCTCCTCTGTGGTATGCATTTTGTTTAATGTCTGAAATTGTACAGTTTAGCTTATCCTGCAAAATTTATAAGTCAAGAAGATGAACCCTATTTCTGATTGAAAATGCCAGGTATTCATCGGTGGCGGTGATGCACATACCATGCTATGGTATTTTTGTTTTGGTCATGAAGCTGAAACACCATTTGTTAAAGAAATGGTTTCCTCACTCTTATCAGTGTACAAAATGATGCCAAACAAGGGATCCCTTTTTATGTTGTAAAGACAGTTATAGTCCCAAGGCATACTGAGAAAATATTACCACAAATAGCAGATGAGGCAATTTGAGTTCATTTTTTGAACACAACATGGATGATGGGTTCTCGAGAGGTTATACAAAGAAGAATAGAGGGATAGAGTTTTGGGTTTGCAAGTTATACATGTAGACTAAATATGAAGAAACAGATATCTATTGTTCATATAATGTATTGTTCAATAATATATGCCACACGTTTAGACATCATTCTTTTCACTCTAATATATGCTTCATAATGAGTTAAGCTTTTGACTCTGGTGCATCTCTAAATATTAGTACTCCAATATGTGTTAACTTTTTGTCCCCTGAGATCAAATACAGTGAACATGCTGCAGACAATAAGCAAAACTGTACAAATAGTGAATGGCCCATTGTTCTATTCAGATCTCCACTTTTTTAGTGGGGCAATAGCCATATGTTGGAAAACATAAAGCATCTTCAGTCAAAACTAATCTGATTAAAGGTTGAGTGCAACAAATCACTTTTTCCTGTTTTATGATATGAGAGACCAAAAGAAAGCATAAGCAGCATCAAATAACTCTTTTTCAAGCCCCATAAAATGGTGATTAGTAAACCTGATAGATAAAGCAGGTTACAAGTTAATTGATAGTGTAAATACACACTTTCTGTGTAAGTTAAATCCTTGCTCATTTCCTTGGTTGTACTCTGTTATGACGAATATGTAGATACCAACTACTCCGACAACAAAAGATAGAACAAGAAAGTTCCTCAAGGCATACAGTAAAGACAGCCATAAGTGGGATAAGCTGCACACTTCAAATTCATACAAACTAAAGCATGGTGAATTTATGTGCTGCATTAGCTGAGCTTTTGGCTGTAATAGAAGAAAGATCACGGGGAGAAGAAAAAATCACCCTTGTTTCTGAAACATTATCATACAAAAGAATACATATCAAATGAAGGAAAATACAAAAGGACCAAATGAGAGAGACGGAGAGACAGACAGAAAGAATAGGGCAACTCTTACAGATCTTAGCTAAAACACAAGCTTCAATTCACATGATTTTCGTGGAACGCAAAAAACAAGGATGCATATATATATATGCAGGTATTCAGAGGTTGGTCAGAGGCAATGAACCCATTACAATAACAGTACTCTTATCTTCAGGCCGCTGTTCTCCATCCTCGCTAGACTTCAGTGATCTTACCTTAGAGAATACTCTAGAAAAAAGCCCCTTAGTACTGAGGTCTGCCTTCTTTCCTGGCAAGGCCAAGGAGAGATCCCCCACACTGTTCTCGCTTTGGTTGCCCCTACTTGTATTGCCCTCTTGCACTGGCTTAAATTGAATTCCACAAGGGCAACTTGATATCCTCCTAAAGCAATGCTTGTGAAAAACTGACCGACAAGACTTGCATCTATCAATTTCTTCTTCCTGTTTAAGGACAAACTACACCTTTGTAGGTCTGGCATTTCTTAAGCAATTAAAGATTGAAGAGAACAATAATCAATTTAAGCCGCAACATTTAGGTCAATAAAGTTATTTACCTTATTCAAAAGGAAAAAGTCACAACATTTAGAATTTGAGCTAAATTCTTTTGGAACATGCAGTGCAGATTGGTTGGAAAAGTCTGATTAATCAACTTAAGCTTCCCAAACAGGATATTCATAAGAAACCAATATCAGCAAATAAGCAAGAAAATTTTAAAATAAATACAACTAAATATAAGCCGTGCCAACCTGGAAAGGGAAAATGAGAGAAGAGGGGTCATCACAGGCTTGCCGAGCATTGCAGGGTATACCCACATCACAACATATAAGGCACTGCTCAGCTATATGCTCCAGAATTTTTCTTGAGATGGTTTCGACCATAACTGGTAAAGCTGCAATTAAAGAGGTAGCCATCCAGAAGACCAACATAAGTCAGTTTTCTCAATAATGTTGCCACATGAAAAAAGGAGGTCAGAACTATTAAATAAACATGATCACTAGCAAAGACAAGATTTGCTGAGACTTAAATAAGACGGCACATGCGTCCAAGATCTACTGAGACTTAAATAAGACGGCACATGCGTTCAAGTATCATGAGTATAAAGTTTCGTTTTGCAGGCTAACCTGCAAAAACTCCCTTGGATAGATCTATGAGATCCCTAAGAGAAAAGAAGTCATTGCTTTCAAGAAGATATCTTCTAGATCCAACTCCCTTGTAGATGGACCTTCGGAAAGGGCAGCGAACAAATGGAAGCATAGTTCCTATCCTTTTTCTAATATTTGTGACATGCTGCAAAGCTGGGACCTTTGAGAACAGCAACGGATTGACGGCACTGACACAAAGCATTGGCTGCAAGAGCAGAAGAATGAAACATAAGTCCAACAGTTCTTTCGTGTGATCATAGTGATAAGGAACCAGAATTAAGAGATACAGGAGGCTGCAGCGCGGGGTGGGTTAGGGTTGGAGGGGGGGGGGGGGGGGGGAACGTGAGCATTTCCACAGCTGGGGCTTAATGTCTATTCTCCCTGTGACGGCATTCATATGTATTACTAAACCCTATCAAAGCATAGTTGTTTATCTTTTCCGGTGCACCTTGACTAATCCACGGGTACCTACTATCTACGACTAACATAGGTACTGTGTAACTTTATTTACCAAAGGTTTCGGTAGATGAGAAAATTCACCAAGTTTGTTACTTTTTTGTCTCTGCTACGATTTGAACCCTGGTCTTGGGGGCCTTTATCCCCACTTACGGGCAATTACACCCTTGGGTACAACCTTTTGGATCGTAGAAAGATATTTGGTACACAATATGAGGAAACAAGACCAAGTGTCATCAAATTGCTTGATTATATATAGAAACAAGACACACACACACACACATGATGCATGCCTTTTCGGTTTAAACAAATGGCAAGGAACAGAGTTTTAGGTAAATTTATTCGGAAAACTTTGTCATTACCTGGTCATGGATAGAGTCCAGATAAGATTTAGCCATCTGAGAAACTGGGTATTGATTAAAGTCCCAGAGATGCAGAATCTTTGCAGGCAAGACGGCCATATCATTTGTATGGCATGACGAGCAGTACAACTGACCACTATATTCACAAAAACGAGGTTTTCCCCAACCCATAGTCTGCGCAAGTTCCTGTATTCGAGTCTTCCCATCGTCAAAATTTTTGTAGCAGCCAGCACAAGAATAGTGTTGTTCATCTAGCAACTGTTTATCTGATTTATAAGGCCTTTTATTTATGATGAGAGAAATAGTCTTCCCCAAGCTTCTGCTTCTCAAAGTAGATGGAGACTGAAGTACATTTGCATCATAAGTTGGAGAATCTGGAAGATCCTTAGACAGAGATAAGAAACAAACTACAGCATTGAGGGCACCTGTAGGAAACCTTGACTGGAGAAGGGAATTTAAACACTCTTGAACAAGAACACTTCGATCAGCAACAACTTTTGGAGAAGCACTTCCGAAAACCTTCCGTGATTCTTGCTCAACGCAGGACCAGACAGGCGGAAGAATCCTGCCTTGATCTGCAAATAACTTCTTCAACCGCCAATAGAGAGCAGAAAATTCACGATACCGTTTTTCTACCTCCCAATTGTCCTTGCCACTCCACACTCTTATCCTGTATACAGTATATTCTTTTGCTCCAACTAGCCTCTCACTAAGTGAAACATCCCCTTTCTTCCATCTTGTACCAATGACCTCCACCCTGTCAAATCTCAGAGGGTGTTGACGTACAGCATCAGCATCGTCAGTACCAGAAGTAGAAGCAGTAGAACCACCATCTCTTGAAGGAAGTGGTATATATGATTGATAAATTCTGTTACCAAAACTGAATCCAAGAGATTCACCAGATTCAAGTAATATCTCTTCCATATCATGAACAAGCTCGTCATATAATTCATTTAACTCAAGATTCTGTGTCTGCAAAAAGGAAGAGAAAGTACAAAGCATCAAAAGGAGGAGTCTTGTACATAGCACTGGGGAGAGATTCATTAACGCCAAGAAAGTTCTTAAAAAGTTGACCAACATGAAAACAATAGGTACTGTCAGCAATAACCACTGCTCAGAAAATTATGCAGAAATGATACATTTCTTCTTTCAATCAATATGCCAACAAGCATGAACGAAAGGATCCTGACTATCCAAACAGAAGGACCATAAGCACAATAACAGAAGTCACTGGAAGTCATTGCACTCTGGAAAGAATCAGTGTGTGTTCCAAGAAGGACACTGCTTATGAAAATAAGTGACCCCTTGAGGAGTTCCAACACAAAGGCACTCCAAAATTTATAAGTCAAAGAATCAAAAATTCTTTTGTCGACTCCACAGCATATAAATAAGCACTTTATCATTTACAAAACTGAAATCTTCTTCGTTCTCTAAACAAGCCTTTCTTTGTAGTAACTACAATTTCATGAATACGATCTTTATCAGTTCTTAAGATCTAAGATCTAAGACATTCAACTCAGTGTTCCCTTCAACAAGCAGTAAGATCGTTTTCATACATTGAACCAGTTAAAAAAACATGTCACAGTGTTTGTAGATTTTTATAAGTAGGATTACAAATATAATTGTTTATCTTTCTGTATTTAGTGCCTTGTACATAAGCAAAGATCAGGAGATTATATAAAATCCACCATTTTCCAGTCAATGGCAAAGGTGGAGGTTTAACTGATACACCTCCTGATGAGAAAACTACTCAATATACTACAACAACAACAAACCCAATATATTCCCACAAAGTGGGGTCTGGGGAGGGTAGAGTGTACGCAGTCCATACCACTACCTCTAAAGAGGTAGAGAGGTTGTTTCCGATAGACCCCCGGCTCAAGATTAAAGACAGTATACAAAAGCATCAAAAGCAAGGAACATGATAAAATAACATAGGTACGACATCCACAGAAGATTGTACATTGCCGAACAATGAACACCAAAGTCCACCTAATTACTGGCTACGACTCATCCACACCCTTAGCCCTCTATCCTAATGTTTTTCCTTCATACCTTCCTATCCAGGATCATGTCCTTAGTCAGCTGTAACTGCTCCATGTCACGCTTAATCACTTCTCTCCAGCATTTCTTCGGTCTACCCCTACCCCGCTTGAAACCTTCCAAAACCAACCTCTCACACCTACGAACTGGGGCATCCGTACCCCTCCTCATCACATGACCAAACCATCTCAACCTCACTTCCCGCATTTTTTCCTCCACAGATACCACTCCCACCTTCTCCCGAATAATATCATTCCTAAACCCTGTCAGCCCTTGTGAAACCACACATCCAACGCAACATCCTCATTTCCGCCACTTTCAACTTCTGGATATGAGAATTCTTAACCAGCCAACACTCCGCTCCATACAACATAGAAGGTCGGATTGCAATTCTATAGAATTTGCCTTTTAGCTTGTGGGGCACCTTTTTATCGCATAAAATACCTGAAGCGAGCCTCCATTTCATCCAACCAGCCCCAATACGGTGAGAGACATCCTCATCTATCTCTCCATTCCCCTGAATCATAGACCCGAGATACTTAAAACTATCCCTCTTGCAAACCGCCTTAGAATCCAACTTCACTACCACCTCCTCCTCGTGCCTCAAGTCATTAAACTTGCATTCCAAGTACTCCGTCTTGCTCCTGCTCAACCGGAAACCTTTAGACTCCAGGGTTTGTCTCCAAACCTCCAGCTTATTATTAACCCCTTGTCGCGACTCATCAATCAAAACTATATCATCCGCGAAAAGCATACACCAAGGCACCTCGCCTTGTATATTCCGCGTCAACACATTCACCATCAAAGAGAATAAAAACGGACTAAGAGTTTAACCAAATAATTACTTCATGTGGTGGAAGAAGAGAAGTTTAATTTAAAAGGGGGCGCTCATAGATAAACAAAATAACTGGCCACACTTAAAAATTCACCTTACATCTTCAGATTTATGGATTTTCAATGCAAGAACCTCAAGAAGTATTTTTCACATTTTGTAGCATGCTTCTGCTACGCCAGCTCATTACTGAAGATAAAATCAGGCAAAAAACCTTTACCTAGCAGATAGATATATGTAATGAGTAGAAATCATTGTGAAGCGACTATGCGTAGCTACAGCAGTAAAATACTTCATCAATTAAATTTCACAGTTCAAGGAGCCAGGAGCTTAGAAACAAAACAAACAAGCCAGTTGTGCCAATTTTTATTTTTATCTGTTTGACAGAGAACATGGTATACATTTGAAAACTTCACAGAGATCATCTAAAATATATAAGCATGCAATATCCTCATATATGTGTGTTAATAATTTACCTTAGATGCAAGATGATTTTCAGAGCAACCAACTGAAAGGGAGGTACTTTTAGCATTCGTATGATCATTAGCCATTGATGCCGATGATGTAGATGAGCTTCGGTCTGTGGATACTTCTAGCTTTACCTCTTTGGAAGGATCTGTAGATGAATGGCATTCTTTTTTATCAGGATGAGATAGAGAGTCAAATAATAAACTTCTGTCCTTTAGCTCCACTTCTCCGGAAACAAGATCATCGTGGGTATGAATTACTTCCTCATTATAAGCACCTTGATGTTTCACTTCCCATTCACCATCTTCAATATTTAGATCCTCTTTGATAGGAACTTCTTCTATTTGGGTTTGTGGACTTTTGTCCTGTTTAAACAATTTGAAAGCAGAAGACTGCTCAAGGAACTCGGCTGATCCATTAATGCATTGGATTTGATTGTTTGTAATAAGCATGGCGTTCTCATCTTCAACATGCTCAGATTTACCATGGTTCAAAAGACTCAAAGGGTCCACGGAACAGGTACTAAGATAGTTGGTTAAATTATCACCAGCTTGATCATGATTACTTGGAAGGCCCTCTTCTTTAGGCACTGATAAACCAACACTAGAATACTCAATACCGACAGTAGTAGCAGTATTCAAACATTCACTTTCACTTCGAACAGTAGACCGGTTTTCAGGCTGAAGTTCATGATGCACCATTGAAGAGAGAGTAAATTCTCCATTTTCCTGCATGAAATCGTCCCAATCATCCGAACCAAAGGCTATTGCTGAACTCATACCCAACTTATTTCCATCCTTGTCATTCTCTTCAAGAGAGAGCTCTGCCCCTCTTCCATAATACGAACTAGAGTTCTTCTCATCATTAGTGCTTCCTCCATACACCGAGTCCTCATCATCCGAATGCTCATATTTTGACGACGTCTCACTTTCATCCGAACATCTTACAAGCTCATCTCCACCAATTGCTACACCAGATCCTTCAAAACTCTCACCCGTGGTTTTAACATCGTTACGGAACTCCAAACCATCATCAATCCCCATAGATTTGATTTCCAATGAACCACCACTAACCCCAAAGCTTCCATTTTTTTCAACTAGTTCATTATTCTTATATTCTGTAGATTCACAAGAATTTGCAGACATGAACAATTTATCACTATTTTCATCCATATCCATGCTGTCTGTAAATTCCCTCTCATCCATGTCATATAAATCTAAACCCTTTCCAACACCCTTGTGATCCGACCCCTCCTCAGGCCCCACACATAACGGTAGCTTTAGTGCATCTGACTGCTCTAATCCTTTTCCAACACCCTTGTGATTCGATCCTTCCCAAGGCCCCACACATAACGGCATCTTTAGTGCACCTGGCTGCTCTAATTCCTTTCCAACACCCTCGTGATTCGACCCTTCCCCAGGCCCCACACATAATGGTAGCTTAACTGCACCCGACTGCTCTAATCCCTTTCCAACACCCTCGTGATCCGACCCTTCCCCATATCCCACACATAATGGTAGCTTTAGTGCACCTGGCTGCTCTAATTCCTTTTCAATACAACTACTAGACTGAACTTGCAATAAATTATCACCCTGTGGATCACAAGGAGAGGTGACCACAGAAGATAACTTCTCCTCTGTCCCCTCTCCCATTTTCACCTGATTACAATAATCCAAAAAAAAATAAAAAATTATACATTGAATTAAACGAAATCCACCAAAATCAGGGAAAAAAAATAAGCATTTTCAACCAAATTCGATAAAACGATTAAGGAATTAATTGCTTTCAGATCACATCTGGAGCATACAAAAATACAATTTTAATTTAATTTCTTTTTTTAGTTGGATTTTAGTTTCAAGATTTTGGATAAGTAGTTGAAATTATTTAGTGATATTAAGAGAAAATACTAACCTTGATGATCAACTCACCTGAGGATTAGAGAGAGAGAGAGAGAGGAACAATTTTTATTTGTAACTCTCGAGCCTTCGCTCCTTGCCTAGTTGAATTGTATAAAATATAAAAAAGAAAATTGTATAGTTTTGTTGCAGTTGAAACTAAGGTGTAACAGTCACATCTTTCTTTTCTTTCTATAATAACATCAGATGATATGGAAATGTGTCATATTTGCTATTGGACTTTTAGAAGAAAAAAAGGTTATATTTATCAAACATCTATTTTTGTAAGTCAATTTCAGATATACATTTACCCTTTTGTAGTAGTATCTAATTTATCAAAGATCTACCTCTCCTTTTTTTTTTTTAAACTAATTTAGGTGTACGCGTCTTGCATGTATAACTTACTTTAATGAGTTCGAATATTATATTAAATAAGATATTTGGTTAAATAATAAAGATAAATATAATAATTAAATTTAATATCTTTTGAGTACGTAAAGATGGAGAATTTATTTATTAAACTTAATTTTTACCAAAAAAACTTTTAAAACTCGATCGACATTCATCTACCATCTGTAAATTGCAACTAAATAATATAATGTTAGAGACATTAAAATAATACAATTAAATCTAATCTTTACACACAAAAATTTTCTCAAAATCGTCTGACACTCATCTACCACCTGTAAACAATAACAAAATAATACGACAATAGAGATATCAAAATAATACAACTAAACATAACATTTACATAAAAAAAATCCTCAAAGTCGACCAACATTTATCTATCACCTGTAAACTGCAACAAAATAATACGATAAAAGTGATATCAAAATAATACAATTAAACTTAAAATTTACACACAAAAATGTCTCAAAACCGAATTCATCTACGAACTATAAACTAACATAAAATAACAAACTAATAGAGATATTATGATAATACAATTAAACCTAACTTTTACCTAAAAAAAAATTCAAAGTCGACTCACATCCATGCAGCATCTTTAAATTAAAATAAAATAATAAAATAATAAAGATATCAAAACAATAAAATTAAATATAACCTTTACACAAGAAATTCTTCAAAGTCAACCGACATTTATCTACGACCTGTAAACTATACAAAAATTATAATAGTGATCATAAATCTTCGATTTTGATCCAACTAATTCTTGTCTGGTCGAAAAAATTGACCCTAAAAAATGATTTTGAATGAAAACAAGAAGATTTATATATATACACACACATATTGAATTCTATTATGCTGACAAAAATAGTGAAAAAGTTGAGGGTTAGAAAATCAAACATCCACCATCTAGACATGCAATCGAATCAAGTTAGATGAGCATCAATCATATTCTCACAATAGGTAAATCAGTTTATTCTCTAGTTTAACGTACATCTCAATATTTATAAAAGTATTTCCTTAATATAGTCATATTTTAGGAGTATTTTATTTTAAGAGTATTTTTCTAATTGAACAGTATAAAGAAAAATATTATTAATTCTCCTACCATATATTTTACGAGTCTCATATATTTTAGGAAGTCTAGTAGAAAGGAAAATATTAATTAATTCTCCTTACATATATTTTAGAAGTCTCATATATTTTAGAAAGTCTAGTTAATATAATAAAAATAATTAACTAATAAATTAAAAAATAGGGAAAAGATAATTTTGTCTAAATAAGAGTCGTTTAATGAAGGGTATCAATTAAACACAAATAACATAAGAGTATGATATATGGAAACTTCTGAAACATTACTAATTGCTAGTATTAAAATGTGTCAAAATTTTGAACTTCTGTGCATGGATCGATTGTCTAGCAGTACTATAAGTTGGTGCTATTATTTCCCGAATCTTATGCTTCGAGTATTCAACTAAGGGGTGGGCATGGTGCGATATGATATAGTACAATATTTAAAATTTTAGTTTGATAATATTTTAAAAGTACTATGCTATTATCATACAAATTTCACACTTAATATATTATAGATTATAATTTATAAATTATAGATTATAGATATAAATTATGGATATAGATAGATAGATTATAGATATATATATACATTATAAATTCAAATACAACTTCTGATTGAGACCGTCCTTATTATATCTTAAAAATTCAAATACAAAAAATAAAAAACAACATGCACGATTGTTTCTTTTTTCAAATTAGTTAGTTTTAGGACGCCTTTTTTTGACATAATGACAAAAAATTATTTCAAACATTTGTTAAGTTTTGGAACTCATTTTTTTTTTTTTCATTTGGACATAATGGAATATCTTTTTATATATAATTCCATTGTTAATTATTGATTTTTTATTTTCCATAAAAGATCTTTTGCAAATAGATTCAATGGTTTGGATGACAAATTAAATATTTGTGATCGGAATACTTGTATGACAAACAATACAGTTCATACTTTTATAATATGATTTCTTGGACCGGAATATTTCAGAAGTCCTATATATTTTAGGAAGACTAGTAAAAAGGGAAATATTAATTAATTCTCCTACCATATATTTTAGGAGTCCCGTATATTTTAGAAAGTCTAGTTAATATAATAAAAATAATAAAATAATAAATTAAAAAATAGTGAAAAGACAGTTTTGTCTAAATAAGAGTCTTTTAATGAAGGAGTAAAAAGTTCAAGTCACTTTTCTAATGGTCTTCACACTTTTAATATATTATATAGATATGAGTTGATGATCTCTTCGTTATCAAATATCGACTTCGAAATATGTTACTTTCATTTTATTTTCGCAGTTATCTGATCTAATTATTTACTAGTCGTAGTATTTTTTTTGCAGATTTGGTTGAGTTTCTGAATGATAAATACAATTGACGACAAGTCTGACTAGGTTTCTCATTCTTATATTCATTGATACATATCATATTTGAAATGATATATACACTCGTCGATAGATTTGACTAGATTTTCTCACCCGTGCATTCGTTGATGCATCTACGAAGAAGTAGTTGTTGATTTTGTATTCTCTTGTGTCATTTTAAAGAACAAGGAAATACACTGCTTAAATTTTTGAATGATGAATACAATTGACGAAATGTCTAGCCAGATTCACCATCCTTGTATTTGTTGATCCATGTTGCATTTTGAATGATAAATACATTTGATGACAAATATGACCCAATTTTTTCACCTTAATATTTGGTGATACATCTTATAAATAAGATGTACGTGTTGATTAATATAATATAATTGTTTAAGCCGCATAGAAATATACAATATATATATATATAAAAAATCTTGTTTGGTATGATTGTATCCACAAAATATGTCTTTTGGACTGCATTCATGTATATCTTTGTATGTTCGTATCCACAAAAAACTGCATTTAGACTAATTCATGTATTACCACCCTCTATATGCAAATATATACAAATGATACGAGGTATACAAGTACTAAGATGATCCTACCATTAGGGTGTGTTTGGGAAGTCAACCCGGTAATTCAACTAATAGAACTGAGTGAGGGTATATTTATTTATGTACTTTTCGTGGATCGAACTTAACGGATTAGATTAGAGTATGTTTTATTTTAACAAATGAGTCATTTAATATTGATTCGGGCTTTTCTGCTAAAGGAAAAGTACATGTGAAATATTTTTTAACAGCGAGGGTAAATTTGACCCTAAAGTATGATATCAACAATATATTTGATCCCAGAGTATGACGAAGAGTACATTTAACTATTTTTTCGAAAAAAAAGGTAAATTTAATTCAAAAGTACGACGAAGAACATATTTAACCAAATTTTCAAAAAAGAAAATTTACCCCAAAATATAGCAACGATTAAGTGGCTATTAGTGCTTCAAGCCAAGGTATAAAGATGATTTTGATCCATAGTCCAAATTAATTTGAGTTTTTTCTCAAATAAAAAAGAGATGATTTTGTTTTTTATATTTTAAATAAGAGATAATACTTAAATATGACCCTAAACTTGACATCAAATTATAACTTTGATCTTAAACTTTGACAGTGCACAAATATGACCTTTAACTATTCAAAACTGCACAAATATGACCTCTGATCCTACGTGGCAAAACGTGTGTTCAACACGCACAACTGGGCGCATCCAACTTAAAATCTAAGGGCATAATATATAAATATGACCCTAAACTTGACACCAAATTATAACTTTGACCTTAAACTTTTATAGTGTACAAATATGACATTTAACTATTTAAAACTGCATAAATATAACCTTTCAATGACTTTTTCACTATTATTTTTTCATTATTTTCGGCTCAAAGATTAAAATGACATCTAATTTCTTGTCATTGAGGAAAAAAAACAATATTGAAGATTTATTAATTAGGTGGGTCAGCCTCATACGAAAAAATCGCACGGGTATGTATATATATTATAAAGTAGAGGGTGAATTTAAGTTATATAATATATCTAAATATAATTTATTTAAATATTAAATTAAATATGAAACTATACTAATAATAAAAAAAAAAGGAAAAGGGTTAAAAATACCCCTCAACTTTAATAAATTGGCCAACTTTATCCTCCGTCATACTATCAGGCCAAATATACCCTCACCGTTAACAAAGTTGTCATCTATACCCCTAAAATGGATGGAAAACCCAAATCAACTAAAATTATCCAATTTTGAAGAAAAAAAACATCCAGCCCCAATTTAACCTGCTCCGACCCGACCCATCTTACAACCCTAACAACCTTTGAATGCAACTGTGCTCTTACTGTTCCCCTTCCTCCCATCTCTGATCCTTCATCTTCCTCTTCCTCTCCACTTTCTATCTTTTTACATTTCTTTGAACTTGAACGTGTCAATTGTATCGCGGTGGCACCGAAGGACCAACTCTGGCCGTGTAAATCAACTATCAGTCTTTGCGGTGCATCCACAGAACCAGCTAACTGGTTCAACTGTGTTAATGTTGTCATGGCGGGACGAGATAAATTAAACTGAAATTCAAAAGAAACAATGAAAGCATATATTTCTGTTAAACCTCTTTTAATGGTAGATGAACCCCTGCTTAATTGATTCTTGTAAGATTATGTTTCCATTAGGTGAATGTCTGTATCGATGTCATTTTGGTTGTCACCTTTTGAATATTTTTTTTCTAGTATGCTCTAATATATATGGATGGGAACCCTTTCCCGTTTTGTTATTATTCCTTTTTAGCTTATTAATAATTCGAGCAAAGTCCTTTTTTTTTAATTTTAATAATTCCTCAACTTCAGCTTTTATGCAGGTTCTTGATTTCAATGTTTAATTTAATTTCCCGTTGTATCTATGATAATGGAGGATGAAGTTAATTTGATAGAATCAGATGAAATGTTATATTCATTTGTTTGGGTTGCAAGTTAAATGGGTTGGGTTGGAGCGGGTTAAATTAAAGTTGTTGTTTTTTTCTTTCTAAAATTGAATAATTTTAGTTGATTTGGATTTTTTCATCCATTTTAGGGGTATAGATGACAACTTTATTAACGGTGAGGGTATATTTGGTCTGATAGTATGACGGAGGGTAAAATTAACCAATTTCTTAAAGCTAAGGGCTATTTTTGACCCTTTTTTTCTAAAAAAAATTATAGTTTTAATAAAACGTTATTAAGGATAGTGGTAGTAGTATATTAAATTAACGTTATCAAATTAATGTTATTAGATTAACGTTATTAAATTAACGTTATTAAAACGTTACTAAATTAACGCAGGAGCGGACCTACGTGATTGCTATGGGGTTCACCCGCCCCCTCGGTAAAAAAATTACGTTGTATATATAAGGTAGAAAATCTATATTTATGTACGTATATTAATGTTGAACCACATGAAACAAGACACTTAAATAGCCCAGTGGTATTATTTGCTCTTCTTGGGTGCTTCCTTCAGCCTACTGCGCAGGTTCGATCCATAAATAAATTAAAAATAAAATAAAATAAATAATAATAATAATAATAATAATAATAAAAACGACGACGTTTTAACACAAAAAACAAAACTTTGACAATGCACAAATATGACCTCCTTCCAAGTCAGCCTTTTCAACGCCGTGACATCGTGTGATTGGATTGAGTGAAATTCACGCATGGGGTTGCAAAATTAGAGTTCATATTTGTTCAAGTTTGAATAGTTAAAAATTCTATTTGTGCACTATCAAAATTTAAGCTCAAAATTATAATTTGATGTCAAGTTTCGTTCATATTATATTATGTATTATCTCTTTAAATAAACAAAACCCCTTTTCTTAAACCCTACAAACCTCAAATTGTTAGGCGAAAAAGAGCACCGTGATTCTCCTCCATGGCAGCCGATGACAACCAAAATGCCGGCGGCGTTACGGCTCTCCGGCGGCTTAAATCAACTGAACCACCGTTCTATCTCTCAGCATCGTCGGAACTCTCAGAAGCAGCTCGATTAGCTTCTGAGTACTTATACTCTTCTCTTAAACCCTACACACTGAAATCGCCGTTCTCTGAGCTTTTGACTGATGGTTTTGATGCTGAGCAAATTTGGCAGCAAATTGACCTTCAATCTCAGCCTTTGCTTGCGTCCATCGGTCGTCAAATTAGACAATTTGAGAAACCGGAGGAGATTGGAAAGGTTTTTGGTTTAGGTTCAGGTACTGGTGAAAAGAAGAGTAATTTAGAGAGTGAAAAAGGAGAAAGTGAGGAATTTAAGGATGTAGATATGGATGATGATGATGAGGAGGAGGAGGAGGAGGACGAGGATGAGGATGAGGAGGAGGAAGAAGAGGATGAGGGTGATGATGGCGAGAAGGGGGAAGACGCGGAGGAGGAGAATGGCGGGGGAGGGGGAGTGGAAGATAGGTTTTTCAAGATAGATGAGTTGGAAGAGTATATGGAGGATGATGAGGCAAGGGAGTATGGGTTGAAGAAGAAGACCAAGAAGACAAGAAGCAACAAAAAGGAGGATGAGGACGAGGACGAGGAACAAGAAGGTGAAGAAGGCGATGAGGAGGAGGAGGAGGATGACGAGGTGTGAATTTGCTGATTTAGAAAATAAGGCCTGATTATTTTTAATGTTATCTGTGCTGCTTTGATAAAGCATTCCATTTTACCATTATCTTGCATTTGCAGCTTGGTTTTATGGGCCTCGGTGATGATGAAGATGACGAAGGGACGGAAACTGCCAGGTAAGCCGTCTTCTCCATGTACTATTAATCCGTTGAGTGTTAATGGCAAATTAAAAAATAAAATGAAATTTAGCTGCCAAAATTTGAGAAAAATTTGCAGATTTAGCGATTTGTAGTTCGGGCATAGCTCAATGATTTCAATTTTCAAGGTGATAACAAAGCAATAGATCTCAGTCAATTTGACTAAGACATTTAAATGTTTATTGTCCATGAGGTAGTGCCTTTGATGTAAAAGGCAGAGTAGATTTGGTTGTGAAGGGTGCTTGAGGGTCATTTTCCACGTCGCCTTAAACCGAGAATGAGTGGATAAAATTATGCACTGAGTGGATAAATTCTGTGATTAGGCTCTCTGATGACTCAAACATAGTTTATGTAGTCCTTCAAAATTTGCATTGTGGATGCAGGGTGTTCTTTCTGTCTCCTGGGCAACTGTAATCTTATTTCTGTCATTGTGACAGTTAAGTACTAGATTAGTGATTTTGGATGAAGATGCTCTCTAGTTTGATAAAATATCAGAGGAGCCTATGCGTTCTTTCTCCCTCATATGATATTTCACTGACTGCTTTCTTTCTCTCTCTATATGTGATATTTGACTGAGTTTGTGCTTGCTTTCTCCCTCTATAATTCACTGGAGTACTAAACAGCTGCCCTTGATGGTACAGTCATTTAACTAAGTTTCAAAATTTTATCTAAGTATCTCCAAGTAGAACTAATTTTCCAAAATGAGTAAGTTTTACCTAAGTATCTCCAAGTAGAATTAATTTTCCAAAATGAGCAAGTTTATCTAAGTATCTCCAAGTAGAACTAATTTTCCAAAATAAGCGCAAAACTTGGCAGAGTCACATTCCATATGTGCTGTTCTTAGCTTAATAGTAAGACACACCCGCACTTGTCCGTGATAGTTTTCTTTCACTATTTTTCACATCATTCATGACAATGAGGTTGTAAACTATGTTACCTCAACATTGGCACACTTCTAATTTGCTCAAATTTATCTTGATAGGTATGAGGACTTCTTTGGTTCGAAAAAGGGTACTGGACAGAAGAAAAATGTTAAATCATCTGATCTAACATATGGCCTAGAAACAGATGATGACATGATTGATGATAATGATGACAATCAGGTAGTGGTACTCTCTGTCCTTTCAGTTGTAAAGTGTATGAAGAGACTGAGTTAGTGATCTAGACTTGAGCGTCAAGTCATTTCAATATTTAGCATGTTTCCTCTGTCTAATTATTTTCCTCTTCTGTTCTAGAAGAAGCAAACTCTTTCTACACATGAAAAGGAGGTTGCAAAACTCCGATCTACAATTGAGGATATGGAGAAAGCAAACTTGGAAGAGAAGGCCTGGACTATGCAAGGAGAAGTAAGATCTCTCTTTCATAATTCCCTTATTTGTTTTAAGTATATTCGTGGAAGAAGACCCGCTCAGGAATACAAAAGCTCAGTTCCAAGGTGAAGACTGAAACTCGATTACCCTGTATTCTCGTGCTACAACATCCTATCACTCTTTCATCAACATGTATAAGCTATATGTACCCCATTTGGCGTCTCCAGGTCTGTATGTTTGAGCTCTCTCTATTGGTAGGTAACTGCTGCAAGAAGACCAAAGAATAGTGCATTGGAAGTTGATCTGGACTTTGAGCAAAATGTGAGACCTGCCCCTGTAATCACCGAAGAGGTTACTGCAACACTTGAAGAACTAATTCAGAATCGTATCATTGAGGTGAGTATTCTTCTTTTGTTGCTATGCTGCTAATATCTAAGTCTCTTTTTTCTTTAGACTATGCAAATGTAAATAATAAGTGAAATCAATTGCTATTGAATTTGGGCATTCTTCACATGGATTGAAATTATTCCTTTTCTTTTGATGAAACGGAATGGAATTATTCTTCTGAGAAGTGTTACTAGTGACTTTGGATCACATTTGGGTATAGGCACGTGTGTTCAAATACAATGCTAGACTCTTTTAGAAAAATGCACTTGAAAAAAGTGTAACATTTCAACAAATCTATGCTTTCAAGCTAGCAATAGAAAGTACTTATGTTCTTGAACATGTCTTTTTTTCTTTTTGTGGGTGGGTGGTGGTGGTGGTGGTGGTGGTGGTGGGTGGGGGTGTTTCTTTGAAGTTTCAATGTATTTAATCAAGGGTTAATGATGGTTCTTCTAATCAAGTTTTCATTACAGTGGTTAGTGGATAAAGCTGTGCCTTTTCTTTAATGGAAGTAATTGGAGCTATTTGCTTGCATGATCCTTAACTTTCTTGCTTCCTATATAGTGAACACCATGAGCTTAATTTTCCTGCCAAACTCTCTTTCTAGTAATGATCTCTTTTATTCTTAAAAAGGTAAGAATAATTTGGTTAATAAGAAGAAAGATATTGTTAGCAATAAAGTTACCCCAATTTGAAGAAAGATATTTTTAGCCTAATGAGAAGTCTTTCTCTTTTTAATATTCAAAAAGAAAAAGTTAGCCCAAAAGAATAAAATAAAAGATGTTTTAGCAGTAAACTTCACTTACTCCTGACTCCTGGGGTTCAAATATTTGCAATAATTTCCGCCGTGCCTTAAAAAGTCCCATTTGGTTATATGTTCAAGTGGTTTTCTATAAGCTCAGCGTATATGATTTATCTTTATAGGCATCTTTCTGCTCACCTAAAAATTATCAAAAAATAAGAAAGAGGTAGAAGTCGAAATAGTAGAGACCTTCCATTTTCTTTCACACCATGGCATCTGTTTTATGAATCGATTTCTAGTTTGTTCTCTTTCCTTATCCAATTTTCTCCGATCAAAAGCTTCATCTAGTATGTACCGGAAGATTATTTGTGTAGTTTAGCAGTATCCGGTCAAAGGACATCGGCATGCTTGAAACATTTGTGTGAGAAAATATAAGAGAAAATATTATTGAATTGTTGTAACTACATTATTAAATTGAGGCCCTATTTATAGACACTACATTCCAATCCTTTTCCTAATAGGATACTACGTTCCAATCCTTTTCCTAATAGGATACTACGTTACAATCCTTTTCCTAATAGGATACTACGTTACAATCCTTTTCCAAGTAGGATTCTATATGCTATTCCTTTTCCTACTCATATTCTAACACTCCCCCTCAAGCTGGTGCATAGAAACATATGTACCAAGCTTGTTATGGATATAATTAACACGAGGATGGGTGAGGGACTTTGTGAAGATATCTGCAAGAGAACTGATAAGGACTGCTCTGGACGTCGGGGAAACCTCAATTGAAAAGGAACAAACTAAAAAAGTGATCCAAAAAGTAGTAAACATCGCTAGAAAGTCGATTTGTCACTAGAAATTTATCGAAAACTGGTATAAAATATATGGATCATCTCGAAATCAAGAGACGAGTAGATCTTGAACAAGAAAGTCACCGGAAACTTAGCCGAAACATGCTCATGCGCCGGATTATTAGATTTGATGGATGAAATGTGACTACAATATGAGGAAAAAAATTATATGGGTAGGGTCGGAATGATGACACGATCCTACTTGAAAAGAGAAATATGGGTAGGGTCGGAATGACGGCACGACCCTATTGAGAAATAGAAATTCTATGGGTAGATTCGGAATGATGACACGATCCTACTTGAAAAGAGAAATTATATGGGCAGGGTTGGAATGATGATACGACCCTACTGAAAAAGAGAAATTATATGGGTAGGGTCGGAATGATGGCACGATCCTACTGAAAAAGAGAAATTATATGGGTAGGGTCGAAATGATGGCACGACTCCACATAAATTAGATCTGAGGAGTCACAGGAAAGACGTATGGAACTACGTAAATTAAATATGAGGAGTCACCAGAAAGATGCACAGTGCTATGCAGCTCAGATATGAGAAAGTAGTCCGAAAAGATGCACGGTGCTACGCAAATCAGATATGAGAAAATAGTCACCGAGAAAAAAACACGGTGCTAAGAAAAATAGATATGAAAAAGTAGTCACCCGACAGATGCATGGTGCTACGCAAAGATACGAGAAAATAGCCACTAGAAAGATACACAATAAGTCAGTGACCCAACTTTTGGTAACATAATCATTGGCCATACGGGCGGCATATATGGATTATAGCCGCCCGTCGGCAGCGGAAGTTATTTGATTCTCTACCAAAATCATAGAGGCTCTTATACCATGTGAGAAATATAAAAGAAGAAAATTATTGAATTGTTGTAACTACATTATTACATTGAGGTCCTATTTATAGACACTACATTCCAATCCTTTTCCTAATAGGATACTACGTTACAATCCTTTTTCAAGTAGGATTCTATATGCTATTCCTATTCCTACTCATATTCTAACAATTTGAACGTGGGATTCTAGAAATATAGACGACGTTCTTTTATTTAATTTTTTTTTCCTTAAAAAATAGTATATAACTGAGTTTTCTTTAACCGAAAAGAAATTGGATTGTGTTCAGAGAAATCTATGCCATTGCTTGCCCGCCCCTTTTGAAACTCAGGTTAGAAGACTGGCTTTCCTTATTCGCATTGTACTGCAAAAAATAGTTTTATTTTAGCAGTTTTTTCTTTCATGATAGTCTAGTTGAGGCAAACAACATTCCCACTTCTTGGATAATAATATGCTTGTCGGTTAACCTTTTTCCCTGTTATTACATGCAGTAAATAAATTTGCATTGCATTGCTTTTTTCCCTGGATACTTCTTGAAAGTTTGGATACTACAAAAACGTGTCTTTATTCATTAGAGTTGTACAATATTTATAGGTGAACAAGAAGATCAAATAATCTAATCAATCCCTAATTCCTAGGAGATACATGAATCAAGGGATTCTCTCTAATCTATTTTCCTAGAATAACAATATATGATGTCCATATTTACAACAATAGATTGCAATCATATCTGACAATTTATGGATCAGATTGTAATCAAATCTCCCAGCTCATCAGTGGAGAAGATTATGCCTTAATCTGCCAACTCATTCGACACTCCCCCTCAAGTTGAGCACTCCCCCTCAAGTTGGCATGTAAATATCGAACATGCCTAACTTGCCTCAGAAAGGACTCAAAAGTAGTTTTAAAAAGACCTTTTTGTGAAAATATCTGCAACTTGTTCAGTTGTTGGAACAAAAGGGATGCACACACTTCCATTTTCAATCTTCTCTTTGATGAAGTATCTGTTCACTTCAACATGTTTTGTTCTGTCATGTTGAACTGGATTATAAGCAATGCGTATGGCAGCCTTATTGTCACAATACAACTTCATTGGCAAACTCATTGATCTTCTTAGTTATTCCAAAAGTCTCTTGAGCCACAACATTTCACAAATTCCATGTGCCATGGATCGATACTTAGCCTCAACACTACTCCAAGCCACCACATTTTGCTTCTTACTTCTCCATGTCACTAAATTTCCCCAAACAAATGTACAATATCCAGATGTAGATCTTCTATCAATAGATAAACCAACCCTGTCCGTATCGGTATAAGCCTCAACATTTCTTTGCTCATTCTTTTTGAAGAACAACCCTTTCCAGGAGAACTCTTAGATACCTTAGGATTCGATACACAACTTCTTGGTGTTCTTCTCGTGGAGAATGCATGAACTGACTAACTAGGCTCACAACAAAGGAAATATGTGGTCTAGTATGTGACAAGTAAATCAACTTGCCTATCAGCCTCTGATATTGGTCCCTATCAATCAATTTTCCTTTCTTTGCAAACTGTAGATTTGTGTCAAATGGAGTTTCAGCTGGTCTACAACCACTTATTCTTGTTTTTTTTAACAGGTCAAGAACATACTTCCTTTGTGACACTATAATTCCTTTCTTCGATCGTGCAACCTCCATGTCGAGAAAATATTTCAGTGCGCCTAAGTCCTCCATCTCATGTTCTGAGGCGAGACGCTCCTTTAATTTTCCTATTTCAGCCACATCATCTCCTGTTAGGATGATATCGTCCACATAAACTATAAGAACTACAATTTTTCCTTCTAGTAAATGTCGAGGAAACATTGTGTGATCTGCTTGTCCTTGCACATACCCTTGCTTCTTCACAAATTGAGTAAATCTTTCGAACCAAGCCTTTGGAGGCTGTTTTAGACCGTAAATAGATTTTTTAAGTCTGTATGTTTTTGACTTGTATTTCTCTTCAAAACCTGGTGGGGGCTCCATATAGACTTCTTCCTCTAGTTGCCCATTCAAGAAAGCATTCTTCACGTCCAATTGTTGAAGCGACCAGTCAAGATTTACCGCAATTGTCAACAAAACTCTAATTGAGTTTAACTTAGCCACTGGAGCAAACGTCTCAAGATAGTTTCCACCATGACATAGAAAGTCTCAAACACATTTTTAACCTCAGATTTGTCCTTCAATAAAAAAACCCAACTCAGTCTAGTATGGTCGCCAATAAAAGTTACAAACCATTGTTTTCCAGACATTGTTGAAATTCTAGACGGTCCCCAAACATCACTATGAATTATCATAAAAGGCTTTGAAGCCTGATACTTTTGAGAAGGAAAAAAGATCGGTGATGCTTAGCCATTTCACAGAATTTGCATTGGAACAAGGATGGATTTTTATTTCTAAATAAATGAGGTAACAAGTGTCTTAAATAATAAAAACTTAGATGACCAAGCCTATAGTGCCAAAGCATTACTTTATTCAAAATAGAAGTAGAGTTCAAACAAATAGGATTCAGTTGTAGAGAGTTGTTCCCGTTGCCAAGAAAATAAAGACCTCCGGATTCTCTAGCATTGCCAATCGTCTTCCCCGAGACCTTTTCCTGAAATTCACATAAATCAGAGTCAAAAATAGCACGACAATTAAGAGAACGGGTTAATTTGCCGACATAAACCAGATTACAAGAGAGTTTTGAAACATGAAGAATATCATGTAGTGTGAGGGAAGGTGATTGTTTAACAGTTCCTTTTCCAGCAATTATAGAGAAGGAACCATCAGCTAACTTGACTTTATGATTCCTTGCACCAGGAGTATAAGTAGAGAAAAAACTGAAACTTCCAGATCAGTAGCTCCTGAATCTATGATCCAAAAATCTATTTGTTTGAGTTGGGGCTAAGAAAAACAGATGGTACAATACCTGTTTATGCAAAGAAACAAGGAGTAGAAGTATTTGGTGCATTTGGATGAAATTGTGGAGATTGTGTAGAATTTCCAATTGCTCCTTTGTAAATGGAGACGATTCTGGAAAATGTTGCGGCCCCCGATCAAAATAAGTTGCTTGGAGGGCCTGATCATGTTGATATTGAGAGCCACGATTATTAACTCTCTTCTTCCAGTTTGGTGGTTTCCCATGAATCTTCCAACATGTTTCACGGGTGTGCCAGTGTTTCTTGCAATGATCACACCATGGCCTTTTTTTTTGTCATCTTCATTTTTTCACTCTTACAAGAGCCGAAGACTCTATAGCAGGTTTAAGTTCAATGCTTAAATTAGGTTTTAACATAAACTTTCTCCTAGTTTCCTCTCTTCTAACTTTAGAAAAGGTTTCATGAAGTGAGGGTAGAGGATTTTTTCCTAGGATTCGTGACCTGACCTCATCAAACTCCCGATTTAATCCCGCTAATAGAAGGTAAACTCTCTCATTTTCTTCCCTTTTATTTGCTCTAACACTATCCGCAGAACACTCCCATTCATCATTGTAACACTGGTCTAACTCTTGCCACAAAGATACCATTTCATTATAATAAGCAGATAAGCAGTGACTTCTTTCTCACCCTGCATAGCTTGCCATAGTTTAATTTTTAACTCAAAAATTTGAGAGGCATTTTCTACATCAGAATATGTCTCTCTAACAGCTTCCCATACATCCTTAGCAGTGGGTAAAAAAAGATAAGGCTTACCTATGACTGGCTCCATGGAATTTATTAACTAGGCAATCACGAGCGAATTCTCTGATCTCCAGGTGTTCATCTTTGGGTTTCCGACTTTCGACGTTTTCGTCTCTCTGGTCAGATGTCCCACTTTCCATGACCATCGATTGCAAGCTTAACGGATTGTGCCCTTTTCAGATAGTTCTTTCTGTTTAGTCGATGAGAAGTTAGCTGGAAGGGCATGTGAGAAACATTGCCTCCTTGAGTCATCATATTTTCTTTCGGAACTTCCTGTGAAGACATTGTCTTCTTTTGATGTTCAAGAAAGATATTCTCCATGAAAGGCTGTTTTAATCATATGATATTAGGGAAAATAATCCTGCTCTGATACCATGAAAGTTTGGATACTACAAAAGTATGTCTTTATTCATTAGAGTTGTACAATATTTATAGGTGAACAAGAAGATCAAATAATCTAATCAATCCCCAATTCCTAGGAGATACATGAATCAAGGGATTCTCTCTAATCTATTTTCCTAGAATAACAATATATGATGTCCATATTTACAGCAACAGATTGCAATCATATCTGACAATTTATGGATCAGATTGTAATCAAATCTGCCAGCTCATCAGTGGAGCAGATTATGCCTTACTCTGCCAACTCATTCGACACTTCTTTTATGTTTTAGTGCCTGCTGTGAATGCAAGCCGCAAACCGATCAACTCTAGTTGGAAACCAGTTTGTTCATAAAAATTCTTTTTTTTTTTTGGGTGGGGGTGGGGGGTGGAGGTTGTTGTTTGCGCCTTTTTATTCTCTTTTTTTTTTGTTGTTGGTATAAGTTGAAGTGTAGGAACTCATGTTACCTTTATCTAAAAAAAAGTTAGTGTAGGAACTCCTTCGTGCTTACAGATAAAGAATCTCTCCTTACAGATGTAATAGTCATATTGGGGTGCTTTGTTCTTCTGTTATTGTTCTGTCTTTCTTTTTCTCCCCTTCTTCTCTTGCCAACTTTTAAGTGTGCATGAAAAAAAGTAACCAGCATCTGACTCCAGCTTCTGATGTCTAGGGCCGATTTGATGATGTTCAGAAGCCTGCTAGCTTGCCATCCAGAGCACCGAGAGGAAAAAAAGAACTGGTAAATACTATTTCTATATGTAAAAATATATACTTGTCCAATCAAGTGGATTGATTCTATACTAATTTTAAGTGGATAGCTGTTATTAATGATGCTATGATTTGACGTTTCTTTTTGATTTATCAACACACAGGATGACAATAAAAGCAAAAAGGGACTTGGCGCTATATATGAGGTTAGTGCGCGTGGATTCATGTTACTCAAGGAGATTGATACTTTTTGACAGCAACTACTGCTGTAAATATGTATACTCATATGATTCATTCGCTAACTTCCTAAAATAAACCTGTCATCTTATTTGCCACTACTTATCATATACTTACATATTTTTGCAGGATGAATATGTCCAGAAGACTGGCCTGGTATCAACAGCATTATCCTTCTCAGATGAGCAGAAAAAAGAGGTGTTTCTCATCACTCACCTATAATTCAACCCTCTTCTTTATAATACGGGTGGTTCTTGCTCTCCTTAACTTTGTCGTCCACCCCTTTTTTTTGCCTCGTCTTACATGCCTGTCTTATGCATTATTTTGTAAAATGATAACCTTAGCCTGAAATATGTTATTGCTGTTTTAAATTATGGCAATCTTATGGAGTGCAATTGTATAGGAGAGGAGCAATTCTCTTAAACTTCAACTTTTGAGGGGTAGCGTGCGGAGGAGGGAAGAAAGGGATGAATCGGGGCTTAATTGCTTTACTTGATTGCACCTTTTCTGACTGCTTTATTTTGAATGCAAAAACAGGCTTCTATGCTGTTTAAGAAACTGTGCTTGAAGTTGGATGCATTGTCTCATTTCCACTTCACTCCAAAACCGGTATGCTCTAACAATGTATTCAGCTAGATTTTTTTCGTCTATAAATGGTTTGTCTCATGTTACTTCTCCGTGACTCAACTTGGTTAGGTCATAGAAGATGTGTCCATACAAGCAAATGTCCCTGCACTTGCAATGGAAGAGGTGAGTTGACCCGAATAAGTAGAAACTTCTAATTTTTGAAGTAACCTATCATAATTGCATAAATTCATCTTTACTCAAGTATATTTTCTCATATTATTTTTCTATGGTAGGTTGCACCTGTGGCGGTCTCTGATGCCGCTATGCTGGCTCCTGAAGAAATATTTGCTGGCAAAGGAGATGTTAAAGAAGAAATAGAGTTGACACAACCAGAGAGAAAAAGGAGGAGGGCCAACAAGAAAAGGAAATTTAAAGGTGAGTTCTTCAGTAAGATATGCCCCAAAGACACTTTCCATGGTTGACTGTACAAAAACTGATGGTTGGTTAACTGTTTGCAGCTGAGTCAGCAAAAAGGATGGTAAAGCCGGCACCAGAAAATGCATCGTCTTATGATGGTGAGGGTAAGTTTCTTTAGTTCTCATCTCTGATCTATTTCCTTAATGAATTTCAATAGTTGAATTCCGCTGTACCCATTTTTTTTTACAGGTAATGATAAATCATAATGTGTACCAAAACTATGGAGCTTCCATGCCTCAGTCGATCAAATTGGGATCACAGTTTTGGCATGGAATGGTTTCTGCATTGTTTCTCACCCAGAGTGGCAAACTGTTCAAAGCTGCATCCACATACAAGACGATGATGTTGTGGACACGAATTAGAGTTCCTAGGAGAAGTATTCGCGCATCATTGTTATTGTAGTTTGGCATTGCAGGAAGAAGATGTCATTACCGGGCCAATTTGGTTTTGAAGAATGAGTATTACTTCACATGGTAGGAAACTTCATTTCGATGAATGTATTTCTTTGAAAGAGCAATTTTGTGGTTTTGGGCGTTAAGTGAATTCAATGGACTGTGTAGAAGTTTTTCGACTGTAAAGAGTTGGGTGGTAAATGTATCATGTTTCAAACGATATAAAGTAAACAAACGAGCATTTATTGGTTTGAATTGTTGGATGCTGAAAGTTTTACATTCAAAATAATTGTGTTATATTTTTCGAGCAAACAAAGGAAAATCAAGTCATTGGTACAAGAGGTAGTTTGTTCTATTCTCATGACCAATGTGGGTGGAATTTCAATTCATGATTGAACACGCTTCCACAAAATGAAACAATTAAACTGGATAGTTCACTATTTTAGAAAATTGAGTTTCTTAAGAAAGCTGGTAATGTACAGAATGTTTTACACACAATCACAAATCATTCTTACTGGAGATTCACCAACAATATCCAAATAAAAAGGACGCCAAATCAATATACCTTAATCCTCAACAAAAGATACTCAAGTGATTAACTATATCTGCCATCCTCGACGAAAGAATAGTCCACTAATAACTATTTCCGCCATACTATTGACAAGGGGTGCTATCCTGATAAAGCACAACATCCTCCCTCTTCCACGTTGTCGGTTATTTTTTGAAACGTCAAAAAAGTTGATTTACGCTCTTTTCATGTCTTTATGAAGCACAAACTATCTAAACAATCCTATCGAAAAAAAAGAAAGGCCAAGTTTAGTGAGCTTTAAAGCTCCGTGACAGGGAACAGAGCGAGGGAAGAAGGAACAATACAAGACGCCTGCTTCAAACCTCTTCCGTTTTTACCTTGCCTCCGGTATTTTCTTTTGCTGATGTCACCATCATACAAGTGAAGAAAAGATCAAATTCCACTTCATGTGGATTTAACATCTTTGTTCAAGTGCCCCTCAAGTCTCTCAATTGCAGCACCTACGCCACCCTTCACTTCATTGCCATCAGTTGTCCCCGTCCCTTCATTGGCTTTCTCTACCAACTTCAAATGAAGCCACCCTGAAAGAACAAGTTTGTTTCAGTAAAAGCAAACGATAAACAACATATCCCACCCACCAGTTTGTCCCTACTTCACATGATTCCTCACACTTGAGGAATACACAAGATGCATGAAATCCTCATAATTTGAAAGTGTAGCCCACACTGCCTTAGCCGAGACTGAGATGATAATTTAAATCATTTAGCAGCAATAACAATCCCCTAAGGTTAGAATTTTAAGTAAATACAGAGCAATTTAATGGATTGGGATTAGTAAGCAGGTCACATTCTAATACCAAGAGGGAAGCAAACTGCAGCACCCAAAGCAGAACCCAGCATCACGTTTCTCGCACGCCATTGAAGTGATCCTGGCACTGGAGCCATAAAAAAGGAGTTAGCGGGGCAGGAGATGATCTAAAAAAGGTTCTGATGCCAAAACTTGCCACTTACTAATTAGACCAAATGTTGCAGCTGTAGCAGAACCAGCTCCAACAACATTATAAACATCATGCACCCCACGCTTTTCAGCAAGCAAATTCTGTAATCCATAAAAAGCAGCAGTGAACATTCCAAGGCGTATCCCGCCAACTATTGATCCACGAGTGACTCGTATAAATCTTTTTTCCATAGCATCTCTCATGAGCCGATACTGTTCACGCTTATCTGGTGTGCTCCCAAGCTTCAACATCACCTCCGCATCCTTGCTCTGTTAAAAGAGGAGAAAGTCCCATGAATATGAGAGGAACCATCTATGCAGAAAGAAAAGAATTTCAGGTCCTTCCTTTTGGGAAGCAAGGACTAGGGAAATCTTATTAGTCGCAGCTTTCCTCTAAGGTCAACAAGGTCATAAGTTCTGGCAGATCTAAGAAAACCATTAGTTTTCTTCTGCTTTCCGTTTATTTCAAAATTAATTCTGAACTCCTAAATGTGTAGTTTGAGATCCCATTTACTATTCAGACAATGTAATATCACTACTGCCAAAGCTTCACAATTAACATTTTTCTCCAACTTATCCTCCTAAGTCAAAATGCACCAGCGGGGAATAGTATATAATAGTTACAGAGGGGAGGGATACTAACAACAGAAGCAGAAGCCTCCTTGCTACCTCCATAAACCATGCCAGAGAATACCCCAATTACAGTAGCAGTGCCCCAGTTTACAGTTCCAGCCATTTTCTGAGATCTCTGAAAGAAAAAGATATACATAGAGAGATAACTATAAATATCAAACAGACAAGTGTTAATACTACGCAAAACCCCGAGATAAGTCAGATAAAGTAGTATGATAGTTCCAACAGTTAAGTTATTTGTGCGCTGGCGTCAACCAACATTAACACTTTTCCTTTACGGAATTTGGGACTGGCTACTTTGCACCCATAAGCTGAGTTATAAGGAAATAAACATTTCAGATTAAAAAGAAAATCGACCAAACAGCATTGGCAGGGGACAGGAACAACAACAACATACGCAGTATATTCCCACGCTAGGTGGACCAAACAATATCTGGAACCGAAAATTTCTTCAATGAAGTAAAGATTAGAACTTTAAAACGACCATGTAAAAAGATCCCAAATTCCAAATCAAATATTCGAATCTTTATGAGTGCCTGACTGAGGAAATTGACTAGTACTCCTTCCGTTTCAATTTGTTTGCCTCACTTTCCTTTTTAGTCCATTTCAAAAACAACTAGTGTTTCCTTTCTCAGTAGCTCTTTAATTTTAACTTTTCACGTAGCATGGATATTTTGGTACATTTTGAGTATCCCTAGTCTAACACTACAGGATTCAAAACTCTTCTTTACTTTCTTAAATTCCGTGTAAACCAGACAAACAAATTGAAAACGAGGGAGTAAATATCGGGAGTAATTTCAGATTGAAGAATTCCACCAAATAGAAGAAGATTAAGGAGCAGTGATCTAATGACTGATTTTAAGTAACCATATACAAATTCATGTATATATATATATATATATAGACAGAGAGATAGGAAAAGAAAACTTACAGTAGCTACGGTTTCCTCTTCAGTTTGCTCATAGGATTCCATTGATAACGGAGAAGACGCTTCTCTCTTTGTGATCGCAGCTAAGAGAACGGAGCTACAGCTTACCGTCTGATGACTTGAATATTTTGGATTCGAATTGGAGGAGGTTATACATCGGGCCGGATCGGGTCCGACCCGTTGATTTGGGGACATAGAAGTGGGCCTTTAATCAGGGGACTAAAGCCTATTCTCCATCGTCAACGTTTAGCCTGAAAGTCAAATATCATTCATTTTAGCAAAAATTACACATCATACAGAAAATAATTTCTTAATTACATAGCATGATTAAGATTCTAAAACATTACTTTTACATAGTTATTTGTTAACTAAAAATAGCACTCAAAGCTAAAATAATATCCTAAAAATAGCTCCTAAAACTAAAAACCCGATAAATAGTCATTCCATACGCTTATAGCTGTCGAAATGGGCTGGCTCAACCCAACCCAGCCCAAATCTCACGGACCAAAGAGTTTGATGGGCTAGGACGGGCCGGCCCTTCACTTTATAAGACCTTAAAATGTATGGCCCAACCTAGCCCTAATAGGATTGCGGGTTGAGGCGGGCTAGCCCTTTATTTTTATTGATTTTTTGTTAGATTTTTTTTTTTCAATTTGAACTAATAGATATGACAATCCATTCGCACTTCTAACATATTATTATATAAAGTACATAATTCTACGATGATTTATAATATTTTAACACCAATACATTGTCAAACATATTTGAATTCATTGGTCACATTATCTTAATTAGCATCAACATTCATCTAAATTCATATGCAAATTTAATAAGTTGAACAATATAAAAAAGTTATATATAAAAAATAATAATATTTAAAATTCACTAAAAAATATTATCGCTTTGAGTTTGGGTAATGTTGTACAATTGATTTCGAGTAGCTGCAACAAATGTTTGAACGTTTTATGATGGATGCAATTTTTATATTTATGGTTAGAAATTTTAATATTTGCCATTTAATGCTAAATGATTAAAATGTTATGTAAGATACTAGGTAAAATTAATTGAGTACAACAACAACAACAACAACAACAACAACAACAACAACAAATTCAGTGTATTCCCACCAAGTGAGGTAAAATTTTTAATCACTATTTAATTAAAATTAATTAAATTAATTGAGTAAAATTAATTAAGTAATCACTATTTATATTTTTAATTCTTTTTACTTGCAGTTTTCTTTAATTTTAAGTTCAAATTGAATAACAATAACAAATGAAACATCAATACTTGATGATTAAGGTTTAACACTTAATAAGTTAAACATTATGTAGGATATTAAACTTATTCAATAACTAATATTCTTAATTATTACTTTTTCTTTTGTAATATTCATATATCTTTAATTTAAATTAAATAGTATTTTGACCCACAGACCGGCCTAACCCTGCCTCAAGGGCCAGCGGGCTGACTTGGGCTGGGCTTATAAGCCCTAGGTTTGAATGGGTTCAAAAATCACAATCCAACTCAACCCTTATAGCGGGTTGGGTTGGGTCGGCCTCAAGGGCCAAACCCATTTTGACGACTCTACATACGCTTAACTCGGTTGAAACTAATCTAAAAAAATAGCCAAATGTTTAACTTTCAATTTATAGCCGCATTTGTTTTGACCAAATAACGACCAACTTTGGTAAGCTTCTTCCGTTTCTTCTTCTTTTCATTTTCGTTTTTTATAGTTGTCATTTTACTTCTTTTCTTTTCTTTTTTTTAGCTTTTTTTCTAGTTTCATTTTTCCTGTTGGTTTAGTAAAAAAATAATAATTTTCTCTTTATTGTTTAAACAATCAAATGTAAGAGTAAATTTCCTGAATGGTCACCCATGTTTGGATAATTGCCTACAAATATCATTTTTGTTTTATTTAGGACAAGAATATCATCCAACTTTTCTTTTTTTCCTTAAAATATACTTATCATCTCAAAACCTTTCTCTCTCCTACTTGGAATGCCATGTCATTAATTTTTTTTTCTTTTTTGATAAATGTATAACTTATCAAACTTATTTAATTAAAGTTTTATCCTAATTCTTTTTTATAAAAAAATTACACATAATATATTGATAATTGAAGATTAATCTAATTACACCAAAAACTTAGGCTATTTTATTTGATATGTAATCTTCAAAGTTTTTTTTATTTACTTATTTATTTCACCACTTAATAATAGTTTTAAAATACAAGTACTTATACGAATTGGTACAATAATTTTTTTATTGTTTATTTTATATACTAAAAATTCTTAAAATGTAAAAGAAATAAAATGATGGATTACATATTTTAGACATTAAATTTGTTATTTATATGGGAATAAAAAAATAAAATCGCCTTTTTTGAAGGAAAGAAAAAATTATGTAGTCGTGAAACAAATTAAACATTTTAAGAAATATTAACAAAATGATATCTTCTTCAGTAATATTACAAATGGATTTTTAAAATATTACTCTTTCAATTCTTCTTTGCTTTTGATGGATTTAGAATGAAGTGCGGATATAAATTAGTGTTTAATTGTATAATAAAATAAAATCTAAATATAATGATCACAGGAAAAAGTGAAGAAACTAAATTAAAAATAATTTTTTTTTTCTAAATTTATGTCTTATCTTACGGATTTAATGATTTATTTATGGGAAATTACTTGTAAAAAATCTGCAATTTTTTTTTATTTTTTTCACTCTACTTTTATCAAAAATTATCTTGCATAAAAAATTGCAAGTAATCTATGTCCAATTTTTTTTTTTTAGGCAATAATACATATTAAAAAAAAATTATTGAATTTTGTTTGGCAGCAAAAAACCGTAGGTTTGTCATCAATACTTTTAAATAAAAAATTATATTCTTTTATTCTCTATTACTCTATATTTGAAGGAAATATAATATCTTTGGATTATATTAATCCAAAAATTCTTTTGTATAATCCCAAAAAGTAGATTTTATTCTTTTATTCTCATATAAATAACAAATTTAATGTCTAAAATAGGAAATTCGATGTTTCATTTCTTTTACATTTTAAGAATTTTTAATATATAAAATAAGTAAAAAAAAAATTAAATGAGTACCAATTTTTATAAGTACTTGAGTTTTAAATATTATTAAGTGTTGAAATAAATAAGTAAATAAAATAAACTTTGAAAAGTACATATCAAATAAAATAATTCAAGATTTTGGTGTAATTAAATTAATCTTCAATGATTAGTATATCATGTGTATTATTTTTAAAAATAAGAATTAGGATAAAATGTTAGTTAAATAAGTTTGATAAGTTAAATAGATCTATTTATCAAAAAAAGAAAGAAATTTTAATGACATGAAATTTCAAGTAGGAGAGAGAAGATTTTTGAAGTGTTGTGTATATTTTAAGGAAAATAGAAAGAGTCGAGTGATATTCTTGTCCTAAATGAAACAAAAATGATATTTATAGGCAATTTCCCTAACATGAGTGACCATTTAGGGAATTTACTCTCAAATGTAAGTTTGTAGTTGTTCTTTTCTAGCTAGTTGATGATGCTATTTTTTTTATTTTTTTATTTTTATATAACAATGATATAATTTGTATACACCATAAAAAATATTTTTTGTACAATAACTTTACAGTTTGTATACCCATTCTATATGACAATTACATAATTTCTATACATTCTATATAATCTTTAGTTGCAATTATTGTATATGCTTGCATATATTTCCTCTGAAAAAGGTGTATTTATGTGGTATATATACTGTATTGATGTGGTATAAAAGTGTATCAATCTAGTAGAAGAGAGCATCAATTGGGTATATGGACATTGCATATGCATGCATATGTTTCCCTTCTCTCTTGTTAGAAAAGTATATCAATGTGGTATAAAAGAGTATCAATTGGGTATAGGGACTGCATGTGCTTGCACAAAATTTCCTTTCTCTTTTTTGAAAAGTGTATCAATGTGATATAAAAGTGTATCAATTGAGTATAGAAACTGCATGTGTCCAATTGGGCCAAATGGCTAAAAAAAAGAAAGGGCAAATCACATAAATATACAATTTAAGAGTAAATATTACAAAATATACCACTAGTTTCATTTTTTTCAAAATATACCACTAGAAAACTAACAAAACTTATCAAATAAGATAAAAAGAAGAAAAAAAATAGTTAAAAGTATCTTTCCTATAATTTCTCCTAATATATTTTTCAATTTCATACCCATCTCCATAGCAAAATTATTTTGGGGAAAAATTTAAAATCATTACTATAAAATTAGCATACACAAAAACACATGAAATTTGAACTGTTACTTATCATTCAACAATTTCTTCCTCCTATTCTTTCCCTTCTATTTTATATTGAATTTATTTTTGTTTTTATCTTTTCTATTTTTTCTTCTTATTGTTAATTATGTACCTCATTTTTTTTTTTAATTTTCTTTGTGTGTTCTTAATTATCACAAGAAGAATATATAGTTACCCATATATAAAGATTGAATTTTTAGGATTTCTTTTTGAAGAAAGATGTGGGGAAAATATATAGTTATCCATCTTTACATCAATTTCTATATATTTCAGATACCATAAAATTACTAATACACCTATTTCTATACATTTTAGACATCATAAAATTATTGATAAATCAATTTCTATATATTTCAAACACTATAAAATTATTATTATTGATAACCAATTTCTATATATTTCAGACACCATAAAATTATTATTATTGATATACCAATTTCTAACTATTTCACGAACCATAAAATTATTGATACACCAATCTCTATATAATTCAAACAACATAAAATTATCCATACATCAATTTCTAAGTATTTGAAGACACTATAAATTATTGATACACATACACCAACTTTTATACAATTCATGCACCATAAAATTATAGATTCACCAATTTCTATACAATTCATGCACCATAAAAATCATTGATATCCTTCCTCCGCCATTGTCATCGGACAAACATCAATTTCTAAGTATTTCAAGACACTATAAAATTATTGATACACATACACCAACTTTTATACAATTCATACACCATAAAATTATAGATTCACCAATTTCTATACAATTCATGCACCGTAAAAATCATTGATATCCTTCCTCCCCCATTGTCATCGGACAATTAACAGAAGACAGCAGCAACAAATATTTAAAAAAAAAAATCTCCACCGAAAATTATATTCACCGCTGCCACCGCCATACCGGCTTCCTCCACCGTATCTAAAACCGCAAAATTCAAAATCATACTGACTGATGAACAAACAGATCTTCGCTAAAAAGGAAAAAAATCATTCAAAATCATAAATGATCAATGAAGACTGTCAACGTTTTAACCAAAAAAAGAAAAAAAAACAGCAAAAATTTTCCAAGATGTTGTTATAGTACATTATAGAGGAAAGAAGATCATGTGGAGCTTTTCCTTTTATGAATGTACACCACTAATTTTGACAATTTCTCTTTCCATTGATGGAAAAAAATTAAAAAGCCACAAATTATGATAGAGAAAGAGAGGAGAGAAAAAAGGAAGAAGAGTAAGGGTTTTGGGATTAAATTTTGTACAGAAAAAAAAAGAAATTGAATAGTTGGTAGATTTTGAAAATAAAAAATAGATTTTGTAAATAAAAAAAATTAGTGGTAGATTTTGTAATATTTACTCTTAAAGTGTATATTTATGTGATTTTTCCAAAAAGAAAAGGGCAAAATTCAGAAATAGCATACTTATCCCTTTAATTATGAGTTTCATAGCAATAGTTTCATAATTGCATAATATAACAAGTTATATTTTGTATTTTTGCAAACTGTTGCTGCAAAAATACAAATACATATGATTTTTACTGTCCTTATGATCAATATGTATTTTGTATTTTTGCAAACTGTTGCTACAAAAATACAAATACATACAAATATATATGCTACAAAATGTAATTTGATAAAAGTGTTGTTGTTTTTTGTAATTTAATACTTAAGTATACTACTTTATGTATTTAATACTTAAGAAAATAAATTGGGCCGACTGTCTTCAATTGTCCACATTTTTAAATTGTGGGTAATTTCTTTTCAAAGTGGTCAGCCCATGTCCTTTCCTATAAAATAATTTCTTTTGGGCCAATGTATATAGCAAATAATACTTTCTCTCTCATGTAATTGATTTTTCATAATCTCTCTCTTAGCTAATTGGCTAGATTTGCGACATTAATTTATGCATACTTCTTGATTATATCTCAAAAAAAAAATAAAAAAATTCTTCCAAATCAGTCAATTTTTTTTATCTTTTCCTAAACATTCATGGTGGGTTTGCATTAAAGATTTATTGGAGTAATTTCTCATTCTTAAACATCCGTGGAGATATGCATTGAAGATTCTGCGGTAATCTTTAGTTTTTTCGGGTATATAGATATGTTTCTTTTGATTTCTTTTAGGTATTCTCTAAATGAGCTGCTACGTTTCTTCAAATTTCATCTATTTTCATAGAATAGAATGTATAATTTGTAAATTGAATTGTATATTAGTGTTAATTTCACAGAATAAATCTTGATGAATTATTTTCATAATTGGACATTTGATTCAATTTTAGTGGCATGTAGATGATTTAATTGTATTTGGTTGTGTAGGTTTTGTATGTGTGTATGCATTATATATTTTTTTCATTTGTATATTTTTATATATATATGAATGTATTGGATGTATGTTTTTCATGTATATATGTAGATTTTTGTATAACTATTTATGTATACAAGTTTGTTTTGTGTTGTGTTGATACACATATACTTATGTATATGCATATGTATGTGTTGGTTCATATATACATTATGCATATATAGAAGAAGAATATTGAGAAAAGTTGGAGATAATAATGAGCATTAATTACTTTCCCTTTTATTTCAAATTAATATTAATTATATTGAATAAATGAGTTCTAAATACATTTGACACTAACTATTGTGTATTGAATGTAATTAGTAAAACTTGACCATGAAATTAGTTAGAACTTAGAAGGAGTCTAAGGTGTCTGTGAAGTTTTGTCTTCATTTTATTTTTAAATTTTAAGTTGGAGTTGAGTTTTTATTAGATCACACTTTTGTAAAGAATGTATAGAATTTGATTATATGTATGAATTTCTAAATACTATATAATTATCCAACTTGACTAATTTACCTAGAACATAAATTAGATCTTATCTAAAAATATCATATCTCAAAATAGAAGATAGTCACCTAATAACATAGGTTAGATCTCAATTCCTAATAAAATATTTCAATTAAATTTTGGTTTTACATTTTGAAAAACCTTTTGCGTATTCCTTCAAAGCTAAATACATAACCACCAGTCCTTTAAGTTTGTTAGGATTGTTTCGAAAGTGTTTAATTGAAACATAAATACTTTATTAGGAATAGAGATGATCAATTAAACAAACTCAATTAAACAAACTTAATAAGAATATCTAAATGAAATCTTCTAACAAATTTAATGTTCTGATTTCTGTATGAAGCCTTCGGCTGATTTTTATGAATCAATAAAGTGCACTTCCATAATTTGGTATACGTCGGATCATATACTAGTAGTCTAGTATTTTTTTTTTCTTTTTATCATACAGAATCATATACATACATGTCCAACAACAACTAAAACAACGACAATGAATTTGTATTATTTCATAGAGTTATTGAAACAAATATTCAAATGTATTGCACCTTAAAAAATATATATAATAGGATGAACAAAGAGACATATGACACACCATCGAGTTTGCCTAGCAAGCTAAAATCTTCTTCCTTTGCGGTTCATGGAAGTAAGAATGGTGAGTAAAGCCATTGTTATAAATCCACCCACCAACAGACCACTTGCAATGTACCCCCTTTCTATGGTTTCTCCACTTTTTATATCTTTGAATTCAAAGCTCACACCAAACCCCAAACCAACACCACTTGCCAGCAAAAATGCTATCACCTGCATGCCAATTTCATTTCATTCAGTACCACACTTAATTTGTAAAATTATTAAGACCAAACTAACATTAAAATATTAAAAGGAAAATAAATTTAACAAATTTTGAGGGGAAAGAGTTTTTTTTTTATTACCTTATCTCCATAGAAGTCAAACGTTGGGAGAAATTTGCCTCTAATCAATCTCTTCTCTTTGATGGCATGATACATTGCGAAAGGCAGCTGAATCAATGAGTATAAAATTCCACCTGATGCGGCAGCTAGCACATACCTTCAATGGTGCAAAATTAATTAAAGTATTACAGTATATATACTCCATCTGTTTCAAAATAGTTGTCATGTTTCGCTTATCGAAAGTCAATTTGACTACTTTTCAAAGCTAAATGAGATTATATTAATTCAATATTTCAAAAATCTACATGAAAAGTTGAAGAGTGTGCGTGCCAAAATACCTATAGCTCTTGATACCACGAAATTGGGATTTGATGCTGCCACGGAGCATAGTAATAACTATTATCGCAAGGGAAGCAGCACATAACAAGAGAGTTAAAATCCTAAGAGCAAGAATTGAGTTGATTATAGCTCTTGATGATGCCATTATTCAACTCCCTTGGTTAATTTCCACTTTCTAATAAGTGGTCAATATATATGCAAATCTCCTGACTGCATATTCCTTTTGTATATGCATTTAGACAGAAATCACCAAAACTTAATTAAAAATGATTGAGAAATCGATATGGCCAAAGATTTTGTGTCCTAATACTAATAGTTTAAGTTTCATTGTACGTAGCCGGACGAGATTGTCACAGTTCCGATCCTTTTCTAAGTAAAACGGCCGGCGACACGCAATACATTATAGTTATTGGTAGAATCTTTGAACGTAAAATCCATTTTTAATGCTTAATTATGTATATATTTAAATCCCCTAAATAAAATGCAAAGGGTTAGTTCATTCAAAACACACCTCAATACTTATTTTCCCATTTCAAGCTCTTAAAGTAAAAATTCTGAATTTGCTATTAAATATATGATATGTTTAATTTTAAAAAGGAAAAACAACATTATTTGATGTTTCATACATAGATCAATCATAATGGCCAACATGCAAAAAAGTTAGCTTGGGTCAATCACCACCACTATGATCCTATTCTAAATTACATTAAGCTTCACCATAAAGCAATCCAACACTTGGACAGCATCATGTCTTCAAAATTTACACCAGTCTGTAGTGCCTAAAAGCAAGTTAAAGCAAATGAAAAAGATAAAAAGTTAGCCAAATCTTCTTAAAGAAACCTGAATGCTCCCCAAAAAAGTAGAAATCAACTCACCATCTGAACAAAGTATAAAAGTATAAGTTGTCGAGGCATGATTTATAGTAAGAGGTATTAAAATATAAAGAATTTATCTACCAAAAAAATTAGAGAGATTCAACATCTAATATACTATTATAAAAAATACTTTTAAGTTTATATAAATAATGTAGATTTGAACGAACACCTTGCTTCCCTAGCTCCGCCACTGGTCCCACACCTTAAATCATGCATCCACTCTAACTTAGCTCTGTTAATGAAGTATCACCATTCTCTTAGCATCCCAAGCGAAGTATCTATCAACTTTTTCTTTTTCCTAAGAAAATAAAATACTATATTTTTGTACCTTCCAAAACACATGCAACAAGTCTCTTTTCCTCCATTGACACCCATTATACTTCTCCCATTTCTCTCCTCTTAGCCATGGCTCATATTCTCACAGCTTTTTTCTTCATCACTATGTTTCAAACCCTAACAGTACTCAGTACAGCTCATAGCTATGGCGATGCACACACATGTCGATCATACTGCGGAAACTTAACCGTCGATTATCCTTTCGCAATTCAATCCGGCTGTGGCCATGCAGGTTACAGAGATCTCCTATTCTGCATCAACGGTGTTTTAATGCTGCACATTAGCTCAGGATCGTATCGCGTATTGGACATTGATTACGCTTACGAATCCCTCACTTTAGACGATCCACACATGTCGACTTGCTCGGCCATAGTATTCGGCAAGCGTGGCAACGGGTTTGTTGTTGAGCATTGGAGGGACCAGTACTTGAGCCCAACAGTTGACAATGTATTTATGCTGCTAGGTTGTACCGCGGAGTCCCCGCTGTTTCAAGGCTTTCCAGGGAAGCATTTGCCGTGCAGGAATGTCTCCGGGATGGGATGTGAGGAGTACTACGGGTGTCCAGGGTGGAACATTGTTGGGACGAAGAAAGTTGGGTTGGTTTATGGATCAGGTCCACCTGATTGTTGTGCAGTTTCGTTTGAAGCTATTAAGGCTATTAATCTGACAAAACTTGGTTGTCAAGGGTATAGTAGTGCTTATAGTTTAGCTCCATTGAGAGTTGATGGGCCTCGTGGATGGTCATATGGGATAAGAGTGAAGTACTCAGTTGAAGGAGGTGACTCTTTTTGTAAAGCTTGTGAGGCAACAAGGGGAGCTTGTGGCTATGATATTAATGATTTTAGCAGTTTGTGTATGTGTGGATCGTGGAATTCTACTTCCAATTGTGATTCAGGTAATAAACATTTTTAACTCCTATTTTCTTCGTTTCAACGTAACCTACGTGACATTTTTTGTTTCCGAGCTTCGCTTTGAGTAAATTTGAAGTTAATTAATTGAATTAGAACAATGTAATGAACCAATTGTCCCACATTGAAAAAATAGAGAAATGCTAATGGGGATTATAAGCCAAATGAGTTCTCCCACCTATTAGGCTAGTCTTTTGGGTTGGGCTCTCCCGTTTGATTTATAACAAACAACTTTATGGTTGTTTTTGGTGGGGAGAAGGCCTAATTTTGCTTTCTCGACTATATGAACTTGTTTAATTTTATCTATCGGTATGTGTTGCATATTGATATCTTTGTCCTCAGCAACTTGTTTTGTATGTGCTAGCTCGTCACTAATATAACACTACTGCAGCGTGAAATGACGTGGGGTAATATATTTTTCTGAGAAGTATCTTTTGTTAAAACAAGAAGACTGTGATTTCTTTATTTATTTATTTATGCTTTGCATCGGATGCTTTGACAAAATTGAACATTTTCTGTGCAGTCCACTCATCAGCTTCGCACAGAAGAACTTGGTCAGTAATGGATGCACTAACAGGTAGACTTATTGATGAATATTACCTTCATTTCATACTCCCCCTCTGTTTCGTTTTAATTGACCCCTTTTTAAAATTATTTGTTTTGATTTAGTTGTTTCTTTGATGAAATCAAGATGATTTTATTATGCTCTTTCAATACTATCCTTATTAGTAAATGACTAGACAAAGTGTATATATACTCAAACTTATATTTTTAAAGCATAATTAATAATAAGGTTAATTTGGTAAAATGAATCTCTAATAAATACTTTCTTAAGGGGCGTGCCGAGTCTACAAGGGTCAATTTATATGAAACGGAGGGAGTAATATTTATTTTTTAAGCGCTTTATTATTATTTATAGTTCTATCAAACGTCTTACTTAATTAACAGTCCACTTATTAATTAAGTAAGAGTGAAGTTGAAAACTGAAAAGAAATAACCAAATATTTGAAAACAATTTTGTTTTGTTACTAATATTTAGTCCTGAGGACTAATTAATACTCTGATAAAATGTAGGATTCATGGGTTGTATTGCCGTCTGGAAGCTCTCTGCCACACTTGGACTATAGGAAAACAAATCACTTATTTATGTGTTGATTCATCCAAAAAACAATAAAAGAGCAATTCAAATATCCATGATTACCAGAAGCACACATAAAAGCAACTTATATAAATTTTGTATCCAGGGGCGGAGCTACATGTGTTTCAGGGGTTCATTCGAACCCTTTTCGACGAAAAATTATACTATTTTTACATGGTTGTATATATTATTTATGCATATATAGTAGAGGTTGAACCCCCTCGACTGGTTCATATATTTACTTCTGAACAGGGGCGGATCTATGTAGAAGGTATGGGGTGGCACGACACCCGCACTTCTCGAATGAAACTCTGTATGGGTCAAAATCATTTTCCCTCCCCAAATTTGTCTTAAAAAACAAACTCCCCTCAACTTTGAACAATAATCATACTCCCCTTTTATCCTAATTGACTTTTTAAAATTTCTATTTTACCCTTTATCATCAATTTTTTTATTCCTTTTTTTAACTTCTTTAAAATCATCATATTTTCATTTAAAAAAAATTCATATAACAAATTTTTCATAAAAACATAAACATTATTCATATAACATAATTTTCATAAAAATATAAACATTATCTTCTAGAAAAAAAGTAAGAAATATATAAGCTAATGATGATCTTTATGAAGTAAATTAGCATAATAAGAAAATTAATTTTATTAATAATAATCAAAACTATAATATTTATTTTAACAAATGAAAATAATAAGTACTACTAATTTTATAAACATATTTCAATGCAGAAAATACAAACAATAAATAAAAGAGATAAGCCTCTAGTACCACCCCGAACTATGGTCAAAGTTGTTACGACACACTCCAACTTCACAGGGATCCTATTATCCCCTGAACTCAAATTTAGCATATTTTTATCATTTTTTGTGCTAATATGACACTTTTATTACATAAAATGGAGCTCATATCAAAGGTGTCACGCCATCTAAAACGATTGATAAAAGGTATCACGTTAGCTAAAAAAATTGACAAAAATACGCTAAAATTTAGTTTAAGGGGTAATAGGACCAACGTGAAATTGACGTGTGTTGTAGCAAATTTGGTCATAGTTCGAGGATACTAGATGTTTTTCTCGAATAAAAATAAGGTCAAATTTTAAAGATTATATTTATTTATATAAATTATAAAATATGTAATACTCTATTAATGACAATCACAGCTTATTTACTGATATAGACAATCGATAATATCATTTCTTATCACTTGATCCTCATGCTAAAAATAAATGTTTTAGTTTGTCTGCTCAATTTGTGAAATCAAGAGAATTGTGTTATGTTTTTTTCTACCCTTTAGTGTTAAATAACTATATAAAGTAACAGTATAGACAAATTTAAAGTTTCAAATTATTATTAATAAGGTTAATTTAGCAAAATATACCTCTAAGTAAAATTTTCTTAAGGATTGTGTTATATCAACAAAAAGTTAAGTAATACGAAATAAATTTAGTAAGAGAGTGATAAAACACGAAAATATACTCACATGCATGTACATACATATGTATTTATACACACTTAGGGGTGGGTTGTTTGGAAACAAGTTATTCTGAGATTAGTTATTACAAAGTAAGTTGTACTAACATGTATGTGTGATAACTTATCTCATCACTGTGGTATAAATGGTGCGACAAATAATTTTGAGACTACCTAATACATCTAATTAAACGCATAATAAGTAATCATGAACTTTATCTTTGAATTATTAGAATTATACCTCACACTCTTTAATACATATAATACTAAAATAACGATCTTAAAAATAATATTGAATTTTGTGATAAATTTATAAAATGTATTAATTTGTGTATAAAGTTAATAAACTTAAATAAAATGCTATAAATATCCATGTTAAAAAAATATTCATTACATATAATATAAAAAGATATTACATAAATATAGAATTAAAATTATAAGGACAAAATAGACATTGAATGGGATAAAAGGGGGAGTATGATTATTGTTCAATGTTGAGGGGGGAGTTTGATTTTTTAATCAAAGTTGGGGGGTGAAAATGATTTTCATCCAACTCTGTATATTTATGTGTATCATTTAATGTATAAATATTATGCTTGACACCCACAATATCAAAGGGACTAGTGTCATAAGTGGTCAAAATTGTTTGGTTTAACTCCAACAACGCAGGTTTGAAATCCGTTCTGCGTATTTTTAGCACTTGTCTGTTTTCTCTTTTAAAAAAGATAGTGTGGCTATGAAGAATAGTGATTTTTAGCACTTGTCTGTTTTTTCTTTAAAAAAAAGATAGTGTGGCTATGAAGAATAGAACCTCTGACTTCTTCTTTTGCAAAGCATTTGACAATACCAACTAGGCAAGCCTTCATGTAATGCTGACTCTTGTTAGATATATATAATTATTGTTTACTCTTTGAATATTGATTCCACTATGCTAAAATATCATACGGAGTATACGTTATTATTCAAAATAAGATGACACCCGCAGCTTTCAAATCTTGAATCCGCCTCTACTTCTTCTGAACCTTCTCAATTAAAATTCTGTCTCCGCCACTGGTTGTATCTCAGCGTTAAATAGACCGTTATGTTGTGCTAGAAAGGAAAAAAGAGAAATGGCTACTTCTTGGCTTTGATTTTTCTTTTCTGGAGGGTGGTGGTGGGGTGGGGGTGTTAATTTGTCAATTTTGGCCGAGAGTTTTGATTACATATTATTATTATTATTATTATTATTATTATTATTATTATTATTATTATTATTATTATTATTATTATTATTATTATTATTATACAGAGTGAGAGAGTTGTTGTATAATTAGGATGTCGCAACATCATATTCTTATTGCTATTTCTTGCTCTATCTCAATTTACATGATATTTTTTTTTTTTTTTAAAAAAGCCTTTACATTTTCAATAATTCAAATGCAGTAATTTATTCAGAACTTTCAAAGTAACCTGTTATTTTCTTATTGAATTACGTTTTGATAACATTTTAAAATTATTAAACTAGTCAAAAAACTCTCACGTGGGTGGGCACATCACCTAATATAATGAAGCAGGCCATTGTCATAATTTGACCAGTAAAATAATGAACAATTGGATATTGCTCGGGACCGTGGTGAATTAATAAATTTTATATCTTTAATTAAATATATTTTGAATTTGAATTTGATGAATTAAATTGCTATCAAATATATGTATATTTTGAATTTAATGAATTAAATCGCCATTAAAAACATCAATTAAACATTTGCATTAATTTAGCATACAAATTTAATATATATATATATATATATATTTCTAGTTTTCTACCTACTCAAAAATTAGACTTTTCCAAGAATTCTAATTACTAGTTTTTTTTTTGTTTATTTAAGACTTTATACCCCTCTTAAAAATAATGATAATAACGATTAATATGTGGAATTTTTATTATAATATACATATTAGTTTATGTATAGTCATATATCTTAGAAAATAATTTGAGCAATAAATAAATAATATTAAGAGTAAAATATAAAAATATATTTTGTTTTGATATTATGTTAAAAATGACAAGTACTAAAGGTAAAAATCTGATTTTTGACATACATCAAAGGGAGTAATAGTGTTATGAAGGAATACGAAATCCATGGAAAACAAAAAATAATAAAACATGTCGAAAACACGAGAAAACGCCAGAAAGAAGCGTTTGTACTTTTTTTTGTTTCCCATTCGGTGTCCGGTATCCGTATTGAAGCCTGACTAATTCGGATTCGCGTCGGGTAGGGCCCCATTCGGGGGGTAGCGCTCCCAACAGAGTTTTCTCCATGCCCAGAATCGAACTCTCGGCCTCTAATTAAGGGTGAAGCAGCCCCATCCATTGCACCACAAACCATGTTGATTTGTAGTTGTCAGTTGCCCATACCCACCGTTAATTGGCTATAATTTAAATTCCTTTGCGCCCAACCACAAATCGTTTGGTACACCGGACGTCAGGGTTAAATTTATGTGTGTTTCATAAAACATATATTGTATCAATCCAATATTAAATTTAATTTAAAATATTTCACTCTACTATATACCGAATTTTAAATTAGCTATTTCATTCCATATAGAATTCATTCTGGTATCAAATGGGAGACAAAATTCGTTTGTAATTAGTTGTCGTTGTTGCTAAAAATTCATATTCCTTCAAATTACTTTTTCTAGTTAATGTTATTTGGCCGTACCCATCATTAATTGCTTATGATTTACTATATTCCTTTATTTATATCCTTTTTGTACTTTGACTATAAGGAAGTGCTCCAACATTTATTACGCAGCGAATAACCTTTCTGCTTCGTCAATCGGAACTGGAACACGTTCATGTTTATTGAATCTTGACTGGTTGGTAAAAACTGTAAGCCATGTCTCTGCTACACTGTCCTATTCTTCCTTCAAAGGCACCTACATGTCTCTCTGCAAATCGTTACAGTTCCAGTTTGGTAGTGATTCAATGTTGTAATAATCCAATCACCAACAACGCACGTTTCAAGTTTTCAACTATTGTGTCTGCCTTGCCTGATTCCTATAAGCATTCTTCCATTTCCTCCTTCAGCCAGGTCAAAGCTTTACGCCCTTTCTTTGTTTTGTATTTCGTTCTCATTGCTTTGTGGGACTATATTCGATATCTTGTTATTGTTGTTGTATTGTTTTCGTACTCCATTGGTCCCAATATTTATGTTTCACAATTCGTATTTCGAGAGGTCAAACAGTTTTTGTATATTTGAAAACTATGTAAAACGTACTACTATAAGATAATTGACAAATGAAATATTTAAAACATATATGAAAAAGTTACGTCAAAGAAAGATTTGTTTGAGTTTTGAAGGTGTCATATAAATTGGTACGAAGGGAGTAGTTTTGACTTTTGAGTATGGTTCTGAATTGGGTTTTTTTTTTTTTTTTTGTTGTTTTGAATGGTTCAGTTGATCGAGGATTTAATTAGTGGGAAAGACTTGACGGAATCCGAATCAGAAGATTCTCTTGATTTCTTGTTGAGTGGTGCTGATGAAGCTTTAATTAGTGCTTTTCTTGTTCTTTTGAGAGCTAAAGGTGAAACCTTTGAAGAAGTAAGTGCCACTCTCTATTATTTACCCTGCGTATAGCGGGAGGTTTAGTGCAACGGGCCGTCTTTTTAGTCACAGACACAAAATATTTATGTGCACTCTTGAATCATGACTTTGATGGGAGGAATCGTGTAAAAATCCGTTTTGTTAATGGCTAATGGTTAGGTAGTGGGATTGGCAAGGGCAATGATAAAGCATTGTAGACAAGTGGAAGGATTAGGTGATGCAGTTGACATTGTTGGGACAGGAGGAGATGGTGCAAACACAGTGAATATCTCAACAGGTGCTTCAATACTTGCTGCTGCTTGTGGTGCAAAAGTTGCCAAGGTTAACAGATTTTTTTTCAATTACATTGCGAGTTTTCTATGGTTTCCTTTGTAAGTATAGGTATTTGAGGCTGAAAATTCATGGGGTTTAATGGCAGCAAGGGAATAGGTCGAGTTCATCCGCTTGTGGAAGTGCAGATGTGTTGGAAGCACTAGGTGTTGCAATTGAGCTGGACTCCGAGGTTGGTGCACTTCCCTGTATTGACAGATTAGTGTCAAGTAGTAGTTGTAAGTCCTGAAAGGACCACTTGTGTCAAATAGACTTCTGTGCTTGGATGTAGTAGCGTATATTCAGAATAAATACTTGTCACATTCACCTAATTAAACTGATGGATGAGCCATCCAGAAACTGCTGTGTAATGAGAATTTATCGTTTCTATTTCTTCCTACTCTTGTAATTTTGGTGCACTAATGTAGATAGGGGTTAGGTACATCCAACACATGACCAATATCTTATTCGTCTTTGATGATGACCTCCAAAGCTGCTATTATCCTGTTTCTTGAACCTATCTTGGGCTATAAGAATTTTCTTATTATGATGGAAGGGAATAGCATGTAGTTTTTCCTACGGGACTTATGTTTCTCACCTGCAAATGTGCTCGTCATATTTAGTCTCACTAAGAGGGGGGTCATTTGTATGCCATATTTCTTGTTGCTATTTTTTTGGGCTCAGTGGCTAAATGATGTTAACAATGAAGTGCATGATGTAGATTAATAGGCAGCCTACAGTGTAGTTATAGAGAACATATTGCTATGTAGGCTCTCTTATTTTTGTTACACTACTTGTATACAAAGGTTTTCAAATTGATAAAGCTATAACCTTATAAAATTTTTTATAGGCAGCCTAACATCATCATTCTTTCTTACTAATCAATAATTAACTAAAAACTTGTGCTATAGCCTTTGGATCAATAGAATTATTCATTATCTTTGATTTTCTAATTTGATGCTGCTGGTGATTGTTAATGACTGGATTCAGGGGGTAAAAGATTGTGTAGCTCAGGCTGGAATTGGCTTCATGATGGCTCCAATCTACCATCCGGCAATGAAGATTGTTAGACCTATTAGGAAAAAGCTGAAAGTAAAGACGGTATTCAACATCCTTGGTCCTATGTTGAATCCAGCAAGAGTGCCTTTTGCTGTAATTGGAGTTTACAAAGAAGATCTGGTAATTTTTGAACTTCCAATTATACTGATTCGATAAAACTCTTGAGTACATGGTTATAAGAATCTTGTACACATCGATTCTGAGTATCGAGGTGCTAATACTTCTTTTCTTTTCTTCTCTGCTTTGGCTTCTAGTTCATAGCTCTCCGACTTGTTTTAGTGTTGTGTTTAGAGTTATGTGTGTTTAGTGTTATGTAGATCCATTGTAATCAACGCGTCTTTTCTTTAGGTCGATAAAATGGCTAAAGCAATCCAAAGGTTTGGCATGAAAAGAGCACTGGTTGTTCACTCGGAAGGTCTAGATGAGATGAGTCCTCTTGGTATTGTTCCCTGTTGCAATTTTAGTACATATTCAAGTGTGACTTACTAAAAAAACGTAATTCTGTTTATATTTTTATACTGATGTTTCTTATGTTTTACTTCACTTGCATATTACATAACAGTATTTTGTTTGGACTTTACGCTTTGTTGTTATTGATAATAAGGTAATTCTACAGGGCCTGGATTAGTCCTTGATGTCACCCCAGATAAAATTGACAAGTTCAGATTCGATCCATGTAAGTAACTTGTCAATATCAGAATCAGTTCACAATTCTTAAAAGAAAATAAGTTGGAAAGAGTTTGTGTACTAATTGTTTTACTCGGACAACTAGCAAAAGAGCCTCCAAATTATGCAGAACGGAATTAACTTAAAACCCGAAAAAATAAGTAGCATGGAATTATATAGGTAGTGAAATAAATGATGAATTACCCTTGGTGTGTTTCTCAATAGTCTGTTAGCGCTTTGACTAAAACTAGTCTGACAAGATTGTCGCTCTCTAGTGGACTTTGGCATCCCTCGCTGTACTCTTGAATGCCTGAGAGGTGGAGGTCCAGAATACAATGCCGAGATGCTTAGGTGCGTGCTCTCAGGAGAAAAAGGGCCGATTGCTGATGCTTTTGTAAGTCTTATGCTGCTGTACCTAAATTTCCTTATGTGCTGCTCTAATGGGTGTAGTTTGGTGTATATACACCCATCTTATCAAGAAACTATAACCCCATTTCAATGCTTACCGACTTTCCTTCCCAGTGCAAGTTCTCACACACTATTGTGAACTAATGGCAGGCCCTAAATGCAGCAGCAGCATTACTGGTCAGTGGACATGTTAAAAATCTGGCTGATGGAGTGTCCTTAGCTCGCGATACACTACTTTCCGGGAAAGCTCTGAGGACACTTGATACGTGGATACATGTGTCCAACGTAAGGATAGTTTCTTAGTGTCTATTTGAATGAAGACTAGATCAGTTTAGTGCATCTGTTCTCTGTTTTGCAGAGGGTGAAGGATGCAGCTCTTCGGGTTGGTAAACTTCCTGCTTGAAATTTGATGGAAAGTACCACGCTGAACACGTTACACGTTCAAAATTTGTGGCTGATCAAGATTGAGAAATGGGCACAGCGGTTAAAATACTCAGAAATCAAAGCGAGAATAGAAGACACTTCAATCAACTTATCAAAATTGAGGGGGTCAAAAAGAGCAAGAATAACTGGCAGACCTTTTAGCCCTCTTAAGATTTTGAGGGCAGCTTATATGTATTCATAGAAGAAAAAACCGAAGTGATAAAGTCTGATTGAGATTTGTTTCGATCGATGTATCATAATATCCTTTCAATTTGAAAGAATAAATGTGTACTTCTTGCACAAATATCATTTTACAAACTAGAAAGTCACTATATATAGAGAGAGAGGGGAAAGAGTAAGAGTCCTCATCGATAGGAAACGGTGGAAATTAATTGGGCGGAACTTCATCATGATTGCTTGCTCTAATAGCTAAGCGTTTGAATATGATAGAAGACTACTTCAATTTTGGCACTGTGTGCAAATCTTGGCCCTATGCAGCCACCAAGAAAAATTTTAACAGTGATCTGCCTAGAGTTCCTTGGCTGATGCTATCTGAAGAGGAAGAGGATGATGGCTGTTCTTATAGAAAATTCTTCAGCCTTTATAATTGCATGAGGATCCCCAAAGCTAGAGGTGAACGATTATGGAATCTATGGGTTGACTTTTCACTGTCGAAAAAGATACTGTGAATGTAGTCTGTTACATCCCTTGTAACACCCCGCAAAAATCGTCCATGCATTAGCTCGTGGTAATATGCTCTTAGAGTTAAATGACTAGAATTGTGTCAAAGAAACTTAGTCTCATTTTTGACTTCCAAAGTGAGTAAAGTTTAAACCATATATAATTTCCATAATTTCGACTTTTTATCATGTGGGAAATTGAATGAGCTTTCTGTCGATATAAGATTCGCCCAAATCCGATGCCCGGGCAAGAAGTTATGGCTAATTTAAGTTCTAGTCGTAAAACACCGTCATTTTGGTGCTTGGCGCGTCGCAGAGGGGGCCTATTTAGAAATTATCAAATTCCAGTAGCATAGCGTGATTGTGGCGCGTCGCGGTGGCCCATGAAATCGGGCTCCCAGTTATATTTTTATTCCGTCTCATTAAGGGTATATTGGGTATTTTTCACCCCCTTATCAGCCTAAACACGAGATTTAATCCCAAAGACACCAGAATACTTTCACAATCATTCAAATTACTCAAGAACACTCTCTAGGGTTTCAAACTAAAAACCCAAATAACTCAAGATTTAACCGAGGGTTTTCAAGATTTATTGAAGATTTGGAATCCCCAAATCGTAGGCTTCAAGAATCATCCATCAAATTTCTAAATTGAGGTACGTGAGGTTTATCCTAAAAATGAATGGGCTTATTGAAACACTCAACTTATGATTTAAAGATTATAAAGCATGAATTTGTAAAAGGGATTTGAAATCCATGATTTTTATTATGCTTTATGCATGTTATTGATGTTGTTGTTTTGGCCTTTAGGCCTCATCTCCTTAAATTGATTTACAAGTATATATATATGTATGAAATTGAAATTTAAGATTTGTTTGAGAGCACAAATTATGAAGTCCCTCTCTTGTGATAAATTCAAGTTTATGATCTTATTGTGAATGATTTGAAATGCATGATTTATGGTTTTGAAACTAATTTTCTCAATACCTTAGTATTTGAGCATGATTTAGAGATGATGAGAGGGAGCTTCTTGATATAATTACACGCTTGTTTTAAATGAGAAAGAGTTGCATATGATTGGGAAATTTGACATGACCACCTTGTATTATTGAAATGCTTGACAAAGAGAGTGCCTTGCATGTGTTTACATGAGGTTTGAGAAAAAGTTTCTTTGAATTGAATTATTGATATGGTGGCTCCAAACTTATGTTTTGAAAACAGAGATTATTATATGCTATTAATGGCTCAGAGACGTGACTTGCAAGTCAATGGTATGACGATACCATAAACATGTATGCCATAACAGAGTATGTTTTCAGAATATGTTTTCAGAGAATGCATGCTTTAAGGAGTTAAAAAATGGCTTAAAGAGGGTTAGGTGGTTACCCGAAGAGGGCTTTAGTTCAAGTAACTCTTAGCCTAAAATCGTGATTTGTTGATCCGGGTATATTATTTTACGCTGCCGACGGCCGTGTGGCGTAGCAGAGTCAGAGACTCCAACCCTTGCGGCATACTTGGGTTGGAGGCTTCCCCGCCGAGTCAATGACGGATTTCATATAGCTCGTGGAATTTCAGAGTTGTAGGGTATACCACCTAGCGCAGAAGTAAAACAAAGAGAGTCACAAAGTTCAGATGATTTTACAGAGTCTTTCGAAAATGCCCATGAGATTTCTTACTATCTGATATGCTTATGAATTGTTTTAAATTGCTCTCATATATGTTGAATATAAGCTAGTATTTTGGATCTGCTCTGCGTATACCAGTACATCTGTATTGACCCCCTACCTCCCAGGTTCGGAGGCTCAGTCCAAGGGTCCGGCTAATCAGTAGAGTATTCCAGAGAGAAGTGATCCGTTCAGTGGTGAGCCTTCTTTGTTCCAGAAGGCCTCTTATTTCAGATTATGTTATTCCGTTGGTTTGATCTAATGGAGACCTTGTCCCAGTTTTCAGAATAGTTTTGAGATTTAGTAGAGATTTCGCAGACCGAGTCAGATTTTGAATTGTAACTTTCATTCTCATGTTTTGAAACTCAAAGTTAATGACCATGTTTCCGTCATGGCCAGGCCCTAGTTCGGGTCGTGACATCCCTTCTCTGGCGTTCGGATTAAATTGCCCCATCACAATACCACTCAAGATTATGAGGGGCACGAGACTGAACCGGTGGGGTACTTTTTCCAGAAGCAGTTCTGTCAAGTGTCAACTAGTTCTTCTCATGGTCCTCGATCCAGGCATCCGTTGAGACCAGGATATTAGACATAAACCAGGATTAGTCGTCCAGGCATTTTCCATGCTCCATATGCTGATGTTGTATATTTTAATGGCCGCTTTTATTCAATAGATTTTCAGAGCCACATCGTAGTTTGTGGTCTTGATGGCATTAAGACTCAGGTTGTAGCCGAATTACCTTTCAAAATGGATAATATGGGTCACTTCTTCATCCTTGAATCACTAGGATCATTATTTGCAGTTTTGCGCCATGGTAACCAACTAAGGGACGTCAAAAAATGATCTTGACAGGATTCCGCTGACACTTATCGACCTAGAAGGTGTTGGGGAGGAAGAGGATCTTACATATCGGACAACAGATTTTCAGGTAAATTTAGCTGCCGGCAAAGTCACAGAAACCAGGGAATTAGGGGACAGGGCTTTTCGAATAAAATTAGTGTCAAAGGAGACAAACTTTGAACAATGTTTTGAGATTTAATTTTTGATCATATTAAAGAAAGAAAAGCTGCAACTTAATAGTATTTTCATATAGATTTTGAAATATCTAAATTTTAATTTTAAAATATTTAAAAAATTTAATATAACTTAACTTTAACAATTAATCAAATTAACTCACGAAAAAAAAAAAAAAAGAAAGGAAGGAAGGAGTATAATTTATTGGTTTGATTAATTTCTTCTATCTTCTTGAACAAAATAATAATCAAACCAAATATTATCAATTTTAAAAAATGTAAAACCAAATCAAATCAAATAAAATAAACTTAATTTATTTAATGAATTTGATTCAAATTTTGGATGTGAAAAACATAAGGTGTTCCGCGATTCCTATTCTGAGTCTACTTGGACTCGAAATCTAGCAATTTTTCTACTATATATAGGGAGGGGCAGAGCAGAGTCCTCATCGATCGGCAATGGCGGAAATTAATTGGGCGGAACTTCTACATGATTTGCTTGCTCTCATTGCTAGGCGTTTGAATATGTTTGAAGACTACTTCAATTTCGGCACTGTCTGCAAATCTTGGCACGCTGCAGCCACCAAGCATCCTCCCTGCTTCACATGCTGATGTTGTATATTTTAATGGCTGCTTTTATGCAATAGATTATCGGAGCTGCATAGTAGTTTGTGATCTTGATGGCATTAAGACTCAAGTTGTAGCCGAGTTACCAGTCGATATGCATACGGGTCACTTCTACATGCTTGAATCCCTAGGATCATTAGTTGTAGTTTTGCGCAATGGTATCCAACTAAGGGAGGTCAAAGATGATCACGATAGGGTTCCACTGACGCGCATTCGCTTAGAAGGTATTGGGGAAGAGGAGTCAACATATGGGACAACAGATTTTCAGGTTTTCCAGGTCGATTTAGCTACTAGCAAAGTCACGGAAATGAGGGAACTAGAGGACAGAGCTTTTTTCCTGGGTGCTAATGCTTCTCTTTCAGTGCAAGCTTCTCAATTTCCAGGAATAATTGTATTTATTTTACAGACGATTATTTTGAATCATACTTCATCTATGAAGAAGGTGGAGGCTTGGACATGGGAGTGTTCAACTTAGAAGATGGCAGCATCCAGCCACATTACGATGGTGTTTCCCTCAATCGAGTTTGTCCTCCGACATGGGTCACACCAACTCTGTATTGAGTTTTACACCTTCTTTTGTTTTCTCTATTTATTATGTTTTATGTTCTTCTTGTACCCTTCTTTTGTTTTCTCTATTAATTATGCTTTATGTTCTTGTTTTACCATAAATATTACCATTGCTTTTACAATTATTACAAGCTCTCATTTACTTCAGATGATTGGTGTACCTTTCTTGTTTTCATCCAATTCCATAAAAGATACTGCTGTGTTGAAATGCTATTAGCATTGTTCTTATTCTCAAATTTCTTACCGGAACTGTTCAAGATCTAATTTTTATCGTGGCACATTCATCTTTATGAAAAAAGTATGCAATTAGTATTGGCCTTATTCTCAATTTCTTACGGAAACTGTTCAAGATCTATTTTTTACTGAGGCACAATATTCGCCTTTGTGAAAAATGTATGCAACAACTATTGGCCTTATTCTCAGATTTCTCATGGGAATTGTTCAAGATCTAAATTGTATTGAGGTGCAGTCACCTTTGTGAAAAAAAACGGGCGACAAAAACATCTTCTAGTTGTCTATAAAAAAGAAAAGGTATAAGATGCTTCGGTAGAAGTATGTTGAAGTTACTTCTTCAGGGGCTTTATGATCAAGATGAGGGGAAAGACTGCCATTGCTTGGACAGTAGAAGCAACAAGGGGCCTTGTAAGCACTTCCAGTCTTCCTTTCCCAACAAATTTGGTTGGAGCTTAAAGCAGGAATATGACAAAAGTTGATGTGATCATTGTGCTTTGCAGAGATGTTCATTGAGCACTCTGACCAATGGTCTTGTTTCAACATTTTCTGCAAATGTCCTTTGGAGCAGCGTTGCTCTTTTCTCCTTTGTTATTCTATGAATGCAATTATGCGAGTAGAAGTATGATAATCAGCCAAGAATTGCATAAGACAAGATAGATAAGAATTGAGATACTTTCTTCTGAGAAACTCGAGGAGGTGTGGGTGGCTGTAGTTGACGTGTTCTTGCCAATGGCCCTTCTTGGATTACCCTGAAAACTGCTCGACGTGAAGTTGACATTGGCAGGAATTGAACCTCTGATAGTATTGTAAGGAAGAGTTTCTACAGAGATGGGAGAAATCAAATTTAGCATCAAGGAGATAACCTACCTTCCAGGAAGGTTAGTTTCACCCTTATAGTCTCAACAGGAAACAAAAACCAAAGAAGAAAGTTTCTGTCTACATCTACTAGCTTTCCTAGTCTTCTGCAATACTGTTATCCTTTCAACTATTTTTATTGAGACGCCCCTGTTACTACTGCTAGAAGATCAGTCTCTTCTAGAATTTCTTCATCCTGCAGCCAATATTTGTCAAGTATATAAGCTCAAATTCAGGATGTGAATCTCCCTCTTTCTTCTGTTCCTCTTTGTTGGGTAGTATTTCTTTTCACTCTCACACCACTGCTCTCTTCTTAGGCTGGCAGGTGTATTTCTTTTCGCGCTCACTCAACTGTTCTTTTCTTAGGCTGTCAGAATGGGGTCTAAGCCTATAAGGATAGCATAGTTATGCATCTAGGTATCAAGTCACCAAACATGACCAAGCCTAGGTGAATGAATCCATGTCACTGACTTGCATTGTAAGTGAAAAAGGAAGGATAGTACTTTCAGAAAGCAAACAATCATAATGCAATAAATCATCATTAGTACAGAAGCCATCAATGTGTTTTATTGTCCACACGCCTATTCCTATTCATCTACTGACTAACAACTAATTAATTTAATCATGCAAACACGTCTCAGATGAACTTGTCAGCAGAGATCAAAGGAAACTATAATTTGATGTTTACCTTGGGCTTGTTGTCATCATGTGGTTCATCCGCAGAATCAGATATAGGGAGTGCGTGTTTGGATTGACTTTTTGCTAAAAGCCAAAAGCACTTAAAAACACTTTTTGTCTTTGTCAAACACCTTCGAAAATAACAAAGTGCTTAAAAGCCACTAACACTTAAAATTAAGCCAATCCAAACACGAACACGGGGATAGAAGCTGATAGATAGTTAACCTAATCGGTAGAGAGGTTGAACTATTAGCTGCCTGAATCTGTCTCCATAAACTTTCTCATTAGCCCGGTAAACATGTAAAGTTGATTTAACTTTGAAATATTAGATTGAAACTAACTCCAGGGTGTCCTGAAATATGGGTGTCGTTGATTTTGTTTTGATGCATAGATTCTCATTTAATTTTTTTTTTGAAAAAAATCTATATAAACTACGTACCAACTCCTGAAAGAAAAGAAGCGTTGAGAGAGTGAAACTCAGCTATTAAACATGAGTGAATCAGGTCGGCGTGGCGAGAGAGCTACAGGCTATTCTAATGAAGGTAGTGGACAAGATCAAGAATCTGGTGGTGGCCATGGACAAGGCAGCAATAATAATGGCGGCAAAGGAAGGGTACCACCTAAAATGGGGAACATAACGAAAAGGGTATTTGGAGAAGTATGGGGTTCCTTGTCTAGTCCTGGGACTCCTCCAACTACTCAGGCTAACTCATGAGGACCTCTTTTCATCTTCTTGCTTTAAGTTAGGGGACACCCTTTGTGTTTTCGTTTGCAAGCTAGCTACTTCTCTTTTCATCAAAATTCCTATTCATTTAATTTTGACCTCATTAAAAACTTGTGCAAATGGATAGATTTGTCAGGACTTCTCCTCCGCTTCCATTTTCTTCATATGTACAATAAAATAAAATAAAATAAAATTAAAGACTCTTTCCCTTGTCATCTTGTTTAAGTAATGATTCTTGCTTTGGCTGGCTACGTTTCTTTGCATGCATTAACCTGTATTTTCTTGTAAATATATATATCAAGATGATTGTAAATTTGATTCCTCAATCGACAAAAATAAAGGGCGAAGGCAGGGGCAGGCTAGAAGGTTACTCACATATTTGATGAACTCAATATCCTAATTAGTTTAAACTTTGTGTTTGTATAAAGAAATCAACTACCCTCCTCATGAGTCGGGGTCTGTCGAAAATAGCCTCTCTACTTCTTTAGAGATAGTGGTATGGATTGTGTACACTCTACCCTCCTCAAACCCCCACTTAGTAGGAATATACTGAATTTGTTGTTATTGTTGAGATATTGATCATCTGATAACGTTCGCCCAAATCTTAAAACTTACTCTTATAAAATTCAAATTTTAAATTCACCTTTAAAATGTATAGAATATACTATCCATGCCATCACACTTGGTAATGGTCGTCTTTATTCTGTTTTTGCATTCGAATACGCTTTTTTCGTCTCAAATTATCCGTCCCAAATTAAGATAACATATTGATAAAGAAAAATAATTAATAACATGATTAGTTTATCATAGTGCCCTTATTAAATGATGTTTACATCTTAATTTAAATAAAAAATAATTAATGTAAAGGATAAAACATGCGGATAATTTGAGACGGAAAAAGCGTATTCGAATGCAAAAACAGAATAAAGATAACATATTGATGAAGAAAAATAATTAATAACATGATTAGTTTATCATAATGCCCTTATTAAATGATGTTTACATCTTAATTTAAATAAAAAATAATTAATGCAAAGGATAAAACATGAAAAAAAAATTGTCTCTTCTTAATTAATGAAAAAAGACAAGTAAAATGAAAAATTAAATTAGAAAATTGAAACGAGTAATTTGAGACGGAGGGAGTATGAAAAAAATAAAAAATATTTCAATTAGGTGATCATAGGGCCAATGGTTACTCTGATAATAGTCATAGTTATCCAGAAAAACTTGGCTCATTTGTGTTTGCCGACATTTGCATAAGAAGCCCCCCATATTCGTGAGGTCCTTTTATACCTTTAGGTTCCACGTGTCTTTGTCTGCTGTTTTTTTGTTTTTTTCCTAAAGAAAAAAGATTTTGTAAATATCCACATCTTAAATTTTAAAACTATGAGTTTGAGTTATTGAGGCAGAAAAATAATGAGAAGCAGGAATACAAAAAGAAGAAGAAATTGCCATTGATCATGAGATCGAGGGCAAGGGGAAAAGGGAATAGAAATCAATATCACATCTTTTATATGAACGATATTCACTGATATTATTAGGACTGGCCGGTGATTATTGTGTCTTTGAAATGCTTGTTCAGCTTTCACTTTATAGTTAAAACAACATTAATAAGAGTGACGACTGACGAGCACAGGCACAGGCACAGGCACAGGTGGTGCTAATTAGTAGCCTGTTCCAAGCCAAAAATAGAACCCCTTTTTTTTTTTGTAATGCCGGACGTGATTCAGTCACTAGTTAATATTATCGTGTCAATTCATCTGAATTCTTAGTACTTATGTTTCTTTAGACTTATTTAGGACCTTTATAACATTAAGAAAAACTTCATTTTGTAACTATCGTTATAAGGACGCTTCAAGCAGTAATCTTGGAATCTCTCTCTAACTCTCTCTATATATATGCAAAGGATGAACTATAGAATGTTTGATGTGGCATGCCTCAAAAGTCACTTTTTTGATTTATCTCTTTCATTTTTTTGGGAGTTTTTTCAATTTAATTCTTATTTTTAATTAAAAATCTGTCGATTTAGTTTCCTTAATGAATCTATTAAATACCATTTCAAAACAGTCTGCCCTTCGTAAAAACAACACATCATTCCGTTTCAAAGCATCAAACCTTCGATCTTCCCTCTTCCCTTCACCAATTGCCATTGATCCTTCAAATCTACAAATAAATCAAAGTTAAACGCATATCTCTCAGGAAAAAAAATTTAAATAACAGAGAAGATGAATTTAAATTTTAACCCGGCAACTTATGTTATTTCACTTGTAATTGCAATTGCAGACTAAGAAGAAATCAAGAGATTATTTACTTTGAAAAATATCAAAAGGTATAAAACTTCATGTTTTTCTTGTACTTGCCTTCATGATTATCTGCATTATACTTCTACAATTTTATATTCGGACAATGTCTAACGTGATATTATCAAACTATCGAATTCACCTTATATTTGATATTTTCCTACTCAATATTCACAGTAATCTCTCAATCTCATTGTTCTATTTTCCCTTTCATCACTAACCACTCTCTTGAAAATGTCTCAAATAAATCTTAGCATCAGAATCAACAAATAAAGGTATGACATTTTATTTTGCCTTCACTTTTTCTTTTTGTCTTATTATATTATATTTTAAAAATGTTTTAGGCCTTATGTATTGCAATTTCATTGCTTGAAACTTTTCCTTTAGGTGATTCGTTCTTTTTTTTTTTTTTACGTTATTCGCATTTGTAAGGTATGTATACTCATATCCTCATGGCTTTCTAGTTTCAATTGTTTACGTCAAAATTCATTTAATTAGTTTCTAATTTCTCTCGACCATGAAGTTTTATAATTCTTAATCTTCTTCAGTTTTATATTGTTAACAGTTCAATATTGTGTGTTATTGTTCAATTAAAAAATAGTACTCAAATAATGTACAATTATGAAAGACGGATCAAAATTTAAAAGTTTTTTTTCTTTTTGCGAGATTGAACACATTGAGATTCAATAATGTCAGTAGTTTAACTTTTTCAGACTATTTCATGAGAATTATATTTGCATTTTGAAGAGTTCTGTTCTAAAGCAAAAAAAAATTGTAATCCTTCCTTGGGTGTTTTTTAAGCTTTTCTATCACTTTTTTTTTTTCCATTTTGCTTCTCGCTTAAGATATGAATCATGGTGAGATAAAAGGCTGCAAGAGTTTTGCTTCAATAAATCCTTAGGGAGAACTGACTAGAATTAATATTTCAAGCCAACTGAGAGGACTTTGATTCTGAAAATCTAATGTAGTGTCTGTCTGGGTGGAATCCCTTTTTATTATCCTTCTGATGTTATACTATTTCCCAAGGTAGAGCAATTTTAATGTGTGCTATTGAATAAGATTAAAGAAGTAATAACAGGAACAACCTTTTCTATGATCTTTCCTATGGATTTCACCCTGATTCACCACTTTTATTCATTTCTCGTGTTGGTGCTGTTCTACAAAACTATAAGAGTTTAGATTTAGGCAATATTTCTTTTGCAATGATGGATTGATCAGCATTATCGATTATAAGTTGCCAAAGCTCGAGGTTGTTGAATTAACATATGTGTTCGACAAAGGCAAGGACTATGAAGTGTTTGAGAAAGGGTTTCCTTTCTTGAATTTTTTCTATTGAAAGAATTGGTCATTACTAGAGAGCATATTGTGACCACTTTGCATGCCTTAAGCGGCTATTTCTCAAAGCTTGTTTGTACTAGTATTCCATCGCTTAAGATTTCTCAGAAATAACCACATTTAATTTTATAGATATTAGTGAATGTGCATAATCTATTAAAAACTCCTCCAAGTAGATTCAATAGGGCACCTGTTAGGCATTTTTGTTTAGACTAGATTCATTTTTTAAATTTGTTACTGTATATTCGTCTTTAATTTATTAGCTAAATAACTATTTGTTACTACCCTTATTATTTGAATGTTTCTCCTCGATTTACCTTTATATATTTTTGTAATGTGTTTTTTTTAAATTGAGGGTCTTCAATCTGCCTAGCTAAGGCAAAGAGAAAAACTAAATCTGGTTGCCTTAAAGAAGTTGCACCATCTTACCAAAAGCTTTCCTGAAACTAATAGAAACATCTCATACATATTATGTTTAGGGCATGCAAGGCTGGCAAACTAACATTGACTTTCCTTGAGTACTTCGACAATAATTTAGGATATCACTCTAGATAGAAAGATAAAAAGGTGAAAGATAAGGGTAGAAGGTTAGTAGGTAGTCAAGTGGTATTGCACTTTAAGTGGGAGAGGCAGCGAGCTTGCCCCTTCATTACTTCTCACTATTATTAGTTTTATTTTAGTTATCAGGAAGTTTTTCATTTCTCAATGTGCATTACTATGGTTTCTTCATTTTCTTTGTATATTACTATTTTACTACTCCCTCCGTTTCAAAAAGAATGATTTGCTTTGACCTGATACAAAGTTTAAGAAAATAAAGAAGACTTTTGAATCTTGTGGTCTTAAATTAAAGTTGTATCAAATTTACCAAAATGCTCTTTAATCTTGTGGTCCTAAACATGCTACGTGGAAAGTTGCAATTAACGTATTGCCAAAAAAGGAAAAAGGTCATTCTTTTTTAAACGGACCAAAAAAGAAAGTAGATCATTCTTTTTTAAACGGAGGGAGTATCATTTTTTTCCGGACACTGCCTAAAAATCTTTTCTTAAGAGTCTAGGATGTTTTATTTGTTCAACATACTATATTGTTGTTGTAAGTTATTGTTGTTTGTACGATCAAGAACAGACAGTCTCTTTGGAGATACTTGAAAATCCTCCATTAGAGTATGGGGCAATTTGGTCAAAAAGATTCTTTTGAAAACTATTTAGTGGTTTATTAAAAAGTTGTGAAAAATTTGCCAAATACTCCATTTAATCCACCTCACCACAAATTTATCCAACTCAACAAATTCACCCACAAGTTTTTTAATACTACACTTTAACCTAATATTTCCAACTTAAACAAATTCATCCCCAAGTTTCTAATAATACACTTCAATCCACTCCATCATCCACCATTATAAAAAATGTAGGTTTCCAAAAATATAAAAAGAAAATCCAAAACCTAAAAATAGAAGGTGATTCTTTCCCTCCAAAAAAAAGCTCCGATTTCGGCGTCCTTTCCGGCGTTATTTTTTGGCGATCAACTCTAAATCAGTTCACAAACCTCATAAACTCGTCCATTGCATCCATTTTACTCCAATAGTTTTTTATCTTCTCAAACACACTTTCCACCATTGTTAAAAAGCTTTAAATCAGTCACATCAGTTAAAAACTCTTTAGAAGTATATTACAATAACTGAGGTGACTCCAAGTTCATTTCTCTATTCCATAAACCCAACGACCATTGATTAGAAGCATTATTTGTAATTTCAAGTTTCTGTACGGATATCTGCGCAGTCATCGTCCCATCATCGTCATTCATCGACCGTGCATACATCCCGACATAGACCCTAAGCTTAATCTACCGTCGACAAAGGTTAATTCTAGGATGTCTGTTGCAGAATTTGTTATTGTTTTTAGGTGATTTCATGGGAGAATGGGTGAATACTCCCAGATGTTGGAAATGAAGATCTTTTACCAAGGTGACACTGCCCATTGCTGTTCACCACAACAGTCCATACGACGAATTGGTTGCAAGCGTAATGCAGAGCGGGGATCTAGATTGCGTGTCGAGCAACGTGGTGATTAGTTTTCTAATGCATTCGAGGGAAAAGGTGAATCCTACGATCATAAATAATGATGCACGTGTGTCCCTCTACATGATGGATGTTGATGCAGATGGCTTTAGGCCTATTTTAAGGATAAATATAGTCGACAGGTCCTTCGAAGGACCGCTGAATTCATCACCATCCCCACTTTGGTGCCCGACAGTCGACAACGATTTGAATGATTACGAGAGCGATGACGATCATCCCATGAATATGGAAGATGACTGTGTGCATATGGAAGATGTTTCATCGAACTCACAAGATACGGAAGAAGACTGTGGAATGGGATCCCAACCATTACATTCCTTCTCCGAAGGAACCAATTTCTATCATGATCAAACATTTGCCGACAAGAAACAACTCAAAATGCTACTAGACGGAGTAGCAGTGAGGCAGTCTTTTGATTATCATATGGAGAAGAGCTGCACCAAATTATTGAAGGCGAAATGTGTATCTCCTGGTTGTAGTTGGTTGTTGCGGGCAAGGAAGTACGAAACCTTGGACAGTTTTCACATATACAAGTAGGTTGGGGTGCACACGTGCGGTGTTGAACACGCCACCCGCAAGCACAAGAAAATGTCATCCAAATTGATTGCTTCACTATGCGTAAATCATTTTCGGGATGGGAAGGATCCAAGCATAAGTGAAATTCAATGAATTGTGTTCAAGGAGTTGCATTGCCGTGCAAGCTACTGGATGTGTTAGAAAGGAAGTGTAATTACGAAGAACATCATTCGCGGGACACCGGAGCACAGATATGCTTGTTTGTCGGATTTTTTGCACATGGTAGAGTTGTTGAATCCAGGGTCTTCCTACTCGATCATAGTAAACCAGATCGATGGGTCGTTCGTTTACTACTTCTTAGCAGTCGGAGCTTGCATACGGGGATATGCCCACATGAGAAAGGTAATTGCCGTCGATGACACACATTTGTATGGAAAGTACGGGGGCATATTACTGAGTGCAGTTGCACAGGACATTGAAAATCATATTTTTCCAATTGCCTTTTGTGTCGTCGATAAAGAGAACGATGCTTCTTGGACCTTCTTCTTCCAGAAGTTGAAGTCTATCGTAGAATATGAATCAGATCTATGTGTCATCTCCGACAGGCACATTAGTATCGCCAATGTCTTCTCCTGTGTATACAGTTGTGCACATCACGGACTTTGCATGAGGCACCTCGCTGAAAATCTCTGTGTAAATCAACACTGTGGAGAACATCTTTATCTATTATACGCCGCGGTAAAGGCGTATTCCTTTGATGAGTTTAGTAAGAATTTTGAGGAATTGAAGTATAGTTGCCCCGAGGCAGCACATGTCCTTGAAAGTGTGCTTGGTTTTGAAAAATGGAGTAGAGCACATTTCCCGGGGCAATAGGTACGATGTAATGACCACAAACATCGCCGATTCGCTCAACTCAGTTTTGATGGATGAACGGGAGTACCCCGTGTCGTACATATTCAATTCAATTGATAAAAAATTTGGTAAAAAGTTTAGGGAGCGGTATGCCTATGTCGATGGTAAAAAGAACATATTTGTGCCTTGTGCGGAAAAGATCCTAAGGGATAACAAGAGTGCGAGCGATTTCTTGTATGTGACTAATCCAAATGGGATTCTCGATCAGTACACGGTGTTCGAAAATGGTGTTACTGCCAAGGTCAATTTCATGGAGAGGAGTTATTCTTTTCGGAAATTTGACTTGGTGAAAATGTCATGTGAATATGTGATGGCAGCTTTGCGAGCAAAGTATGGCGATGTCGTAGGTTATGGAAACTCCATCTATGAGTACTCTTCGCCAATTTATAAAACTGCAAGTTACCTCCTCACATACTCGGAAGCAATTAACGTTGTCCCTCCAGAGGCTGAATGGAATGTGCCACAAGAATTGCTGGACACTAAAATTTTTCCACCCCCTACTATCTCAAACTCGGAAGGAAGAAAGTCAAACGTTCTAAGGGCGTCGGTGAGACGTTCAAGTCCAAAAAGAGGAATAGGTGTTCAATATGCAAGAAATCTGGACACAAAAGAGCCATATGTAGCATGGCCAACAAATCATAGATAGGCTTTATTTTGCTTCAGCTGTAAAACTGTTGTTTTGGGGTATAAATGTGTATTTCAGTAGAATTTAACGTTCAGTTGTTATCGACTTAAGGCTTTGTCTACGATAGACTACATGCACTCTATGGTATATCTTTAGCACGGTCTATTAAATAATATATATTGGTTATATAATTAATCATCAAACACGCTATGTAGGTATTTATACCGCCATATCTCTCTAATAGATACATTGAATCATTGTTTTTTGTTCCCAATTAATTAAAAGCTGCAAACACGTCTGTTCTCAAGAAAAACCGCTGGTATACGCAAACCAAGCATTTTTTATTCCCACACGCGTCGACTGATCATTTGTTGGATATATGAAAGGACGGAATCTATAGGTATATAAGTACAAGCCCTATTTTTACGTAACCCTTCACTTGTCCCTAAACCCAAAACGTCAGAAACCCTTTTCTTCTTCCCCAAAATATCAGAAATAATGCCTGGTCGCAGAATCCCCCTTCGCCCAATCAGACGAGTTCCCCCTCTTCACTACGATTTGCTTCTACTTTGAAATGATTTTGATAGGCTATTCTATGGCCTGGAAGAAGACCGCCATTACTTAGAGCGTGAGCTCCGACGAATTTCTCATTTCCTCCGAATAATTTTGAAGCATCTTGAAATGGACGACAACGACTACATCACCCCCCATCATCCCCATAATTTAGATTACTTTTTTATTTTATTTATGTTGTTAAGTTTTTTTTGGTTTGTTCATTGTTGAAGAAGCCTTCTCAGTAGGACTTTGTTAGAAGAAAGCTTCTTCTATTTTCCCCCCTTTTCTGTAAATTTTATTAAGTAATGCAATGAACAAATTTAATGTAAGTTTCAGCTTCAGTTTAATGAACAAGTTTCAGTTTGAACATTATGTTTACCCTTTTTTGTTATGATTCTTTTTTTTCTTGTGGCAGTTAGTCTTTTGTACAGACACAAATTTCAAATATGTATGCCTCATTCAATTCACAGTATTGTAGTTTGACTTGATTAATTTCAAGTTGCTATAAAAAGTGATATATAGTCTATCATGAATCATATACTCTGTCTTTCATCGACCTTGTATGGTAGTCGATCGTAGAGCATGTGAGTCGATGCATCACCGATTAAATTAAAACAGAAAATAATATATTTTGGGGCTGGTGGAACAAAATAATTAAATTAAAAATAATTTAAACAAACAGTAACATATTTTGGGGTTGGTGGAACAAAATAATTAAAATAAAAATGATTTAAGCAGATAATACCATATTTTTGGCTGGTGGGAAAAAATAATTAAATTAAAAATAATTTAAGCAGATAATAACATATTTTGGGGCAGGTGAAACAAAATAATTAAAATAAAAATTATTTAAATAGATAATCTTGAGGGTCTATCGATTAGTCTAGTCTATAGACTGATGGTGACAGTTAATAGACCGTAGTAGATCATGGCTTATGTCAGTCATAGATTAGACTAGTCTATCGTAGACTTACACCTTTAGATGTGCATCGATTGATATCATAAGTATACATAGACCACGTTGATCGATGTACAATGCCATAGACTGTCACTTGGATGTAGTTAAAAAATGAATAAGTAAATTAAAAATAAATGTAGTGTTGATTTCTACACATGTGAGTGAGTGTAAACAAGACACACAATCATATTAGAGCTTGTACAAAGGGAATTAAGAAGTGTGTGGATAGGTAGTGGTTGAATGCTCAATATGCTAAGAGTAATGTTTGTCAAAGCACAAGTATGTATTAAGGATATATATTGTATTGAGGATGATAATTGTTCAAACACTATCCATTCCACACACTATTTTGATTTAGGGGTGGTGATGGAAGGAGTATGTGGAGTGTGTAGTCATCAAATACAATATATATCCTTTATACATACTTGTGCTTTGACAAATATTACTCTTAGAATATTGAACATTCAACCACTATCCATCCACACACTCCTTAATTCACTTTGTACAAGCTCTAATATGATTGTGTGTCTTGTTTACACTTACTCACATGTGTAGAAATCAACACTGCATTTATTTTTAATTTATTTATTCATTTTTAACTATATCCAAGTGATGGTCTATGACAGTGAACATCGATCAACGTGGTCTACGCATACTCATGATATCAATCGATGCATATCTAAATGTGTAAGTCTACGGTAGACTAGTCTAATCGATGGACCCTCAAAGCATAAGTATATTTTTGACATGGGTCAACAACGATGGGAGTCTATAAGTGTCACCAACAGTTTAAGATTATCTATTTAAATCATTTATAATTTAATTATTTTCTTCCATCATCCCCAAAACATATGATTATCTATATAAATTATTTTTAATTTAATTATTTTCTTCCACCAACCAAGTGCTGGTCTATATATGAGTACATAGATCACCGTATTCTATGCATAATCAGAAGATCAATCGATACGCAACTGAAGGTGTAAGTCTACGGTAGACTAGATAAATCGATGGCTGACATAGGTCATGATTTATGATGGTCTATTAAGTGTCACCACCAGTTCAAAAAAAAAATTACTGCTCCAACGGTAATAAACGGCTACTTTTATAATCCCTCAGTGTCAACACTTTATTTTTACTTCATATATAAGGTCGGTCATCCCTCATTATTTTATTTCATTCGCTTTGTTTTGTTTTTAAAAATTCTACAATGTCTCAAGCCTCTCAAACATCCAATTCTAAAAATACTCTAATTTGTCATTATGGGAATGCAGCTGTTCTGAGGACGTCACACACAGACTCAAATCCAGGTCACAAATTTTATAATTGTGCAATTGTGAAGGTGAGCTCTGTGTGTCTTTTTTATGAATTTACGTTAGTCGTTATGTAATTTTTTTTTCTAGGATAACGGTGCATGCTCGTTTTTTAAATGGCTTGATGAGATATCACCTCCAACCATTTCATCAACGTTGAGTCCGGGACCCGAGACATTAAATTTTCAAGGCTTGACAAAATTTAATCTACTACAAATGCTCCAATAATGCGAAGAAAATAAAAATTTTCTTATGACTTTGTTCCAAGAAGCCGAAGAATAGAGGGATCACTTTAAAGTATTGCTACATGACACCAAAATAGAGAGGAATCAACTAAAACAAAAATTAATTTTGGCCGAAGAAAGGGAGAATGGCCTAAAAATGATGTTATGTGTTATAATGCTAGTATTCGTTCTTTGGAAAGGTGTAACATGGATGTAGTGATATTGAATAAATAATAATACTTCTATTTTTCTAAAATGTTAATACTATTTTTGATAGAATCATGATCGATGAAACAACACGTCGGCTTAAAACCGACCAGCATGATAATGATAGACTACGCATGCAGTATACAAAAGATTAAGTATGCATTCTATGACATTAACCATACACTGTACGAACTATGACAAAACCCTGCATATTCAAATGACCATGCCACTAATCAGTTTGATAGAGACAGATTCAGTGCAGAATCATAACAACTACCATAAAATAAAAGAATGTTTCTAATATCCTACCAACAGATCCTTAAACTTTCATACTTATCAAATAAAAAAATATTTGTCTGATGCTAACTACTGATCATTCAATAACACATTAAAAATATTAGCATTCAAATGTCTTTTTCCCTATCTTCCTCATCAACACAAATGTTACTATTGATTTCACCTACGATATCCATGACCACATCTTCTTTGTCAGCTTCAGCTCTTTTTTTCTCAGCAGTTGTAGTTTCTTCTTCATGCTCGCCTTCTTCTCCTTCTATTTCATCATCTGCAGCAGCTAGTGTTTTTTCGGCTGGTGCTTCTTCACCTTTTTTTTTTCTCAACATCTGCAGCTGCTTTTTTTTCAGCTTCTTCTTTAGCTTCTGCAGCTGTTTCTTTTGAACTTTTTTCTTGGCACATATCTTCTTCCATTTCTTCTTCTTCATCCTTCTTTTCTTCTTCTTTTTCTTCTCCCGCCATAACAGAGGTCAACTCATCCATTTTTCTCTCTTTTTCTCCTTCTTTATTCCTCTCCGATTCACGAAGGTCCATATGCACTGTATCATTATATTACAAAGTGTTACTGATATTTAAAGCTGAAAATTCATTAACAATATCAATTATTGAATGAAGTTACCTCGCTCGTGTTGTCACTCATCTTGTTTCTTTTTCTTCAGTCTTCTCTCTTTAATATAGGCAGCAATATCCAACACTACTTCCTCGAGCACAGTAACACGCTTATGAATATTCCCGGGGGATGAGGTGCCCTCTGCATCTTTGGAGGTGCTCGGAGTATCATCATCACCAACGCGTACTTCAACGGGGTTACCACCTAAATCTCCGTCATCATCACTGTCCTCATTTTAAATAAGTACAGTCACCCCTTCTAACTCTTTCTTTAAGCCATCGAGGACGTTATTCTTCACCTCGTCCGTATATGGCTTAAAGAAAATCATGTAATCCATCTTCATCTCACGAAGAGTAGGGATGATGTACGGGTGCACGTTCTACAAAATATCGATTAAAAATTACATAACATTCGATACAACAGTAGTATTATTATTGCATAATAAAAATAAGTTTATACCTCAGTAACTTTTTCTTTGTACTTGAATGGGTCGCCTTCGATTATCTGGTCACTTTTTGTAGTGTGCCATCTGAGGATGAGGGGAATGGAAAAGGGCTCATCCATTGATTTTCTAGCAAATTTTTCAAGATGAGGAAAGGCCTCGTAGATTCAAACTACATCGTGAAAAAAGAACTCAGAGTCTATGACAGAGTATAAATAAACAAAGAATCTATGATACACTCACTAAAGGGTTTATGGTAGATACCATGAATGCCCAGGGAAATCCGAATAGAGCATAGGATGCCTTCTGCTTCTCATCAAATATTTTCCTCTGCTTCTTCAGGTCACTTTTCTTCTTTAGATAGTCCAGGGTCAGTTGAAATGTCTCTTCCCTCCACGGATAATTCTCAAAGAAACTCAAAGAATCTACAATTCAAATCAGTTTCGTGTCGACAACCTTCGTCGAATCTTTTGTAAGTAACATGGTGTGCAAGAACCACAGTAAACAACACTTAAACTTCTGGTCCTCGTTAAGCTTATTCCCTCTGATTAGGTATAGCAAGTTGTCCGCCGTAATGTTTTTATTTTTCGTCACCTTAAAGCAAAAATTCTCCCCCTTTGCTAACACCTTCTTCATTTTTTATTCACTGGGGTATGATGAGCAGTTCAACCCCGTGATCAAACAAAACTCTTTCAAGCCAAAACAGGCAGGCTTGTTGTTAACGCAAAACCACATCTCGTGACGCTTCTTATCGTTCTTGATGCGTCAAAACAACAAATAATAGACCAACTTCCCATTGAACTTGGATGTTTTGGAAGGTTTCTCAGGTGTCCAAAATAGGACCGCTTGAATATTTTCTTCAATTCTTGGTTGACAAGAACTTGCTGGAATTCTCGATAAGCAGCCATTATTGATCTGACCGATATCTTTGCCGGAAAAGATCCGACCTCATCCATTATCGTTTGAAGGTCATACCGCTCCACGAAAATGAACCTTGAAAGAGATGGCACGGACAAGGGATCATTATCCCATCAGCACTTTTTCTTTCACTTCTTCGCTCTCTTCACTGTCATGACTAGCACTGTGCTTGGCAACATCTTCATCGAAATCGACGTAGTCGCTTATCTTCTTTAACTCCGAATCTGATTCGGACACCAATTCTTTATTTTTCTTCCTTTTTGAGACATTTCCAACTGCCTCAACTTTTCTTTTTCTACTGCTACTAGCATAATCAGAATCGGTACTGGCTTTATGTTTAGGAAGAATGCATTTTTTACCCATTTTCAACACAATCTACACCTGCAGAACAAATCTCCCATTTTCAATTCATAGACCACAAGCCTATCAACAGAAATAACTCAATTTTTAAAGAATTTCATACGTCTAAAAATTGATTTCAATCTAGGGCATTTTCATTTCATAGACCATGGGTCTACGGACACAAACATGTCACTGTTTGAATTAAAATGCCAAAATAACTCTTCCACCATCAAACAGTTCACTACACACATCAATAACTGAACCAAAATCCAACATGCAGTATCAAAACACAGCAATTTCTAAAAATCAAACTAGTGCACCTAATCAAACTAAATTAGCTATTAATCTTTCAATTTTTACTATTTTAGCAATCATATTTTAAAAGAATTTCATATGTCTAAAAATTGATTTTAATCTAGGGCATTTTAATTTCATAGACCACGGGTCGACGGACGAAATAGGTCACTGTTCGAATCAAAATGCCAAATTAACTCTTCAAATAACGATTATCCCACCATTCAACACTTCTTTACAAAAAAAATTGAAACTAAACCAAAACTCCTTAATCAACCAAATTCAAAAAAAAATTCAATTTCCTATATCACTACGAATCGATTAGCAAAGAAACCCGTTTAAATGGATCTAGAAATAATCACAACTTGATTTTAACTAACCTTACGAACCAATAACGATCCCTTAGCAGCTGGAGAAGAAGAAGAAACGAAAATGACTATTTTGGGATGATGGTTTCTTAAGCGGGAGTTGAGAGAATTGAAGAGGAGAGAGAGAGAGGATTTTTTTTTTGAATATTGGAATAAGTGGAGGGTGTTAGTGTATTATATTAAATTTTTAGAGTTATAAAAATTATGAAATGGTCCCTTGGCCCACCGATGGGCCCTACTTTTTTTAACTTTTTCCAACTTTTTATACCCTAATCCTAAAATTAAATCAAAAATAATTGTAGTGGGTAAATGGCAAAATAATTTTGGAAGTGGGTAGTCTTGCCAATTTTTCCCTAGAGTATGACTACAAGAGAAAAAAAAGAGAGGGTTACTGTGCCATTTACTCTAATTACTTTTTCAATACATGTTTCATAATTCAAATCTTTTCATTAAATGCTTTACCCTTAATCATTGACTATTGTAGCCTCGACTGTTAGCAGCTGTCAAATTTATTGCTCACCTTGTAAATCACAAAATTGTTCATGAGTTTATTGCTCTCGAACTACTTACTGTTTTATTGGATAAACCTATAGATGATAGTATTGAAGTTGCAGTTGATTTTACTATAGAGTGTGGTTTAAAGCTTCGGGACTTCTGTCCACGATGATTACTGGTGAGTATACCTTGAAAGATCATTGTATAATATTTATACGTTATATTTTCGTTCATTTTTAAAAATATTTTGCCGAGTTTGTCATGATAATACTTTTTTTGCATTTAAATAGTAATGTTTCAGCAAGTGGTATACTTCATGAAGGAGAAATAGATAAACTGATTTAGTTCTTAATTAAACGCTTTTTGCATTGTGAAAAGCAAAGTTTCTACTCATGAGTTTGGCCTTTAATTGTTTTATGAGTGAGAAGATATGGTTGACTCAAGAAAGCTTTTTTTCGCAAAAACTCAGGAGAAAAAAATTATTGCTTTGTGGGAACTGAAAACTAAATTTTTAGAACAAGTAGTGAATGCATTGATTCCATCAGGAAGCATTGGATGGAAAGAGGGGGACAGGTACAACAACAATATCTAAGATCTAGAAGCACAAACTCTGCATATCTATCTCTACATGTTGTAGAGCCCAAGATTATGATGGTTGGCCTTGAAAATGAATTCAAGATGATGCAGGCTCAACTTTGTTGAGCAGAAAGGAAACTAGAAAGCTACCTCTATTATTAAGATGCCACTACTGTAAGGATGGGAAACATACAATACGGTTTTGGGTAACAAAACCTACAACGATCCATTAATGCGGCCCCACTTCGACATTAGTGCAAAAATTATTATTTCACAAATGTGTTGTGCCAAAAGCTTCTAAAAGGCAAGAGTATCCATTGTGACGTATGGACTACATGAGCTTGAATGTTATAAAACAATATCTCCAGATATGTAAATAGAAGTTGAATACTCTTAACTACTCGAATGTGGAAGTGCCTGAATATGCATGAAAAATAAACTGCATAAAAGTGCAACGGGTTGCTCCTAGAACTTGTTGAGATCATATTTATCATGAGGTAGTTGATCGGAAGATAAGCATTTCTCACCTCTAATCTTGAGATTATGGGTTCGAATTCAAAGAAGCAAAAGAAGTAAGAGCTCCTAGGGAGGAATAAAAATAATAATATTGTAACCACATTTGAGTTTCTTTTGATACCTACTATTAAAGCATTTTAAAAAGATAAAAAGAGTAAGAAAGAACAACATTTTTTAGAAAAACAAGGCAAGAGGAAAAAGATATATGACTTCACCAGATATATAAGACAAGAGGAAAATTTGATATATTTGAATGTAGAGACTAAATTTTATATATAATTTGAGTTTTTATTATTTCTAATTGTTGGTATAATATACTATAATAATTAAATTACAGTTGAAAATATAAAAAGAATATAGAAAATAAAATAATCTTCTTCTTCGATGAGGCGCGAATATCTTGCTTTTTTAAAGAGATTCAAGCCCACTGCGGCCTAATCTACACCGATCTAGCAATATATCTATTTTGTCCCCTCCAGGATACAACAGCCCATCAACGATGTACAACTCAAGCAACTCCGGATAAGTTGAAGAGTCCAAAGCTCCACCAAAAGAACACCTTCCTTCAACATATAAAACTCTCTTTTTTTATAGTAAATATAGTTAGGGACTTAGAATATTTTCTTTGTCTCAACTCTCTCTTTCACTAATATAATTACTCTTTTTTGTGTAGTTCATATAATTGAAGACTTAGAATATTTTCTATGTCTCAACTCTCTCTTTCACATACTTATCATCTTTTTCTTATCACTCACAATGTACTACCACTCATCTCTTTTCATGTGTTGTTAAACACAAGGAAAAAACACCATTTATATAGGTGTAGTACTCTTCCATCTAGTAAATGAGGGAGTAATGGATATTAAGTGAGGAAGATGAATGTTTTAGGAATTTCATATGTTATATGAGTTACAATACATAAAGAGGTAGAATAATGGTAGTAGTTACAAGAAACTTATGGCTACATTCTTACCACTAACTCATAAGATTAAAGACACAAGATAATGTGGTAGTTAATAAACAAATAAAGTGTTAGAAGTTACAAGAGTTATCAAAATATAATGACTTCACTTTCTTCACTTTGGGTGTGTTTGGTATGAAGGAAAATGTTTTCCTAGAAAATGTTTTCTTGAAAAACAAGTTGATTTCGTACTTGTTTTCCTATGTTTGGTTGGTTGATGAAAAATATTTTATAGTGTTTGATTGGTGAATGAAAAAATATTTTTCAAAACATACATTCTAGTGTTTAGCTAAAGTGTAAAAATACATTTTAGAAAAATAATTTTTGATCTCAAAAAATACTTTTTTAGGGTGCGTTAGATATGAAGGAGGAAAAATATTTTCTAGAAAATAAGTTATTTCTTACTTATATTTGTGTGATCGTTATGCAAATTGGATAAGTATATATATTTTCTAAAAGTATTTGTATATATTTAACAAAAATAATGAGAACGAATAGGATAAAAAGGGTGGGAAAAGAAAAAAGCTTTGAATTTATTTTAAAAGATAAATTTAAAATAGTAATTTTTTTTGGAGAGGGGGTTGGTAGGAAGGGGTTGGGGTTGTCAAAATAGGTAATAAGGGTGAGGTAAGAAAATAATTTTATTTTTTTTAAATACAAATTAATTTTTTTTTTGGGGGTGGGGGTGGGGGTAGGGGAGAAAGAGTGGGTAAGAAAAAAAATTGAAATTTTTTTTTTTGAATGGGGAGTATTGGGGGTGGGGGTCGGGGTGGGGGAGTGAAGGTGAGGTAAGGAAAAAATTGATTTTTTTAAAAAAAATAATTTTAAAAAATTAAATTTTCTTAACGGGGGGGGGGGGGGGGGGGGGGGGAGAGGTTGGTAAGGGTCGGGTAGGGGAGGTAAGAAAACAGTTTGGATTTTAAAGAAAAAATTAATTTATTTTTTAAAGGGGGTAGGGGTTTGGGTTTTGGGTTTTGAATAGGGGGTGAAGTAAGAAGAAATTTAAAAAGTTTTTTTAATAGGGGTGGTAGGGGGCGGGGTGGGGGAGGGGGATTGAGGGTCGGAGTAGGGATGAATGATTTTGAGAGTTGTATGAATATTTTAACTTAAGAGAGAGGTTGAAAGAGAGTTTTGGAAAATGTTTTCCTTACTTTTTGAAAGGAAGTCATTTTCCTTAGAATTGAGAAAAATAAGTTGATTTGAAAAATATTTTTCAAAACCTTTAAACCAATCAAACATGAGAAAATTGGAAAACATTTTCTGAAAAATGTTTTCCTTCATACCAAACACACCCTTTATGTCCATCAATTATCATGCAATTTAATTTTAATATTAAAATGCACCAACACTAATATTTATATATTAAAAGAGATTATTTCCTATTAAGCTTAATGAAGTGATTCATCACCGCGTGAAGCGCAAACAAGTAACCTAAGGTTAATTCATAACAAAGGAACAAAATCCTCCCCTTAAATTCAATCTTTTTCTAAAAATAAATAAATAAATTAAAGGTCCCCTTAATTTCAATCACTAAGTCAATATTATCTGCCATTCATCCCAATTCCTTACTACTACTACTAATGTTTCTTTAGACTTACCTTTATGTATTCATTTTGGTAACCATCTAAAGGACGCTTCAAGCAATAATGGTTTTAAAATCATAATTAATTGGAATGAAATCAATTCGTTGGTTAGTATCCTAATTTCCAGCCAACAATAATATTCTCTGGCTACGCCTTGTGTGAATTACTACATTGGTCAGGTCATGTTTAAATTCGTTCAACTAAAGGTTTGAAAAGAACATATGACTAAATTATCTTCAAATAATGAAATTCAATTAGATCCACATATTGATACAATTATTAGTAAGTACATTGAGAATACAAAGGTTCTTGGTCCAACTTTTTCTAGATGTTTTCCTTGTGGTCCTATTTGTTGCTGAAATTAACAAACAACACTGGGGCCTAGTATTGCAAGTGGTGAAGGCTGCGCCCATTATATAAAAGTAGAAAAACAAGTGATGTAATATACATGGCCTCATCTTCATGGCGTCATCATTTTGTTGCGCTAAATTACTCCCTCCAATCTACTTGGATTATAAAAGTTTAAGACGTAAAATAAAATTTATGTTAAATTATTTTAAAATTTACAATCGTTTATTAGGACACGTAAAATATAGTATTACCTCAATTTCAATTTGCTTGTAATATTTTTACTCGACATGGAGCTTAAGATAGTAAAAAAATCCAATAACTATTTATTTCTTAGTAAAGTTACCGCGCTTAATCCGCACCCATCTACAATTGATATCAGAGCCTTGTTATTTAAAAAATACGGAAGTCGTATATATATGAATTTACTTGATTAATTTATTAATTATGATTTATTTGATAAAACTAGATTTAGATATTCCCCAAAATATTATTTAAATGAATAACGTACAAAAATATAAAGAACTAAAACAAATAATATCTGAAAAACGTAAAGAATTAAAAATAAGGATAGAAAGACTACAATATAACATAATTGTCGGAGTTAGTAAAAACTCAATAAATGCACAAAAAGAAGAAATATCAAATTTAGAATCAACAATAGACAGTCTAGAATATACATACCAACATGATCTATTAACAATTAAATAAAAAATGAACAAAGAATAATTTATAATAGACGAAAAAACATATGAAAATCACGAAGGATTAAAAATAAAAATAGTATTTTCTAATTTAGGTAGAAGGTATAAGAAAATAGGTGAACATTTATATTTAATGTTAGAAAAATAAGAATTAAAATTAGAAGATAAATTGACAGCTATGGTGAGAATAGAAAAAGAAAACAAAGAAATAGATAGAAAAAAGGAAATAGAAAAAATAAAACAATAAACTACAGAAGAAATACGAAAAATAGAAGAAACTAAAAATAGTAGGATTGCTGAATTAGAAAAAGAACTACAAATGCTAAAAGATTTGTATGAAAAAAGACAGAAAGAAAAAGAAGAAAAAGATAAAGAACAAAAATTATTAAATGAGATAAATCAATTTAAAGAAAAATTAGAAATAAACAATAAAGAAATAGAGACAAAGGAATTAGAAATTAATACAATAGATGTTGAAGAAACAGATAATTATGATTCGGAAGATAGTGAAACATATACAGAAATCTTAACAAATACAAAAAATTTAGGAATCAATGGAAAACAAGAAGTAATTAAGAAGAAAATTTAGAAAATATAAACACGGAAATAAACACTCTTGATAAAAAAGAAGATGAAAATATAATACCAAAAACATCAGAAATAAGAAAACCTACATATTATAAGAATAAGTTTAAAAGATATAATCTAAAGAATGAATATGACAAATGGACACCAAAACAAATAGTTAATAAAAATTATAACTTTTTAGACTTAGATTGTGTAATAGATACAAAAAAATAATACAATTATGGATAGGATATATGACAAAACAATTATTAGATAATAATATAAATGTAATAGATGCATCAGAATATATAGAAAGGACACTAATAAGAACAATGAAATTATGGTTTTTAAATCTAACTGAAAATAGTAAAAGAGTATTAAGAACTGACAAACCCACAGAAGGAACATCATCAACAACTACAACTAAATTAACACCTATAGAATTATTAAAAAAATATGAAACAGTTATAAAAGACGAATTTAGTAGCATGACAACAACAGAAGAACAAGATGAAGAGAAAGATACAAATAAAAATTTAATGTTAAAATTAACAATATGTAATATGTGCTACATAGATGAATATACTTGCGCATTTAAAGAATATTATTATAAAGGAGCATATAATACAGAAGGAAGTAAAGAAATAAGAAAATTATATTTTAGTAAATTACCTGAACCATTTAGTTCAAAAATAATAAAGAGTTGGGATGAAGCAAAAATAGTAGATACTCTAGGAGCAAGAACGAATTTTTTACAATAATGGTATAGAAATCTATGCGAAAAATATAGAGAAGAAATAAAAATAAAAAAAAACATTAATAAGAAATTTAGCATGTTGCGAAGATAAAATAGCACCTCAATTTGGATGCGAAGAAAGATATTATAAGAAAAAAAAAAGGCATAAGAAATATAAGAAATACAAAAAATCAAAATATAAGTATAAGAAACCAAGAAAAAGATATTATGTAAAAAATTATAAACATAAAAGACCATATAGGAAAAAGAAATCTATAAAGGAATGTACTTGTTATAATTGCGGAAAATTAGGACATTTAGCTAGAGATTGTAAATTACCTAAAAACCAAAAAAATAAACAAATATCAGAAATAAAAATAGAAAATACAGAATATATGCAGATAGATTATATAGATTACGAATTAGAAAGTGAAGACAGTATATATGAAATTTCACAGAATGAAACAGATAATGAAATAGAAGATAATGAAATAAATAGTGAATTAGACTAATTAAATGACTGAAGAAGATATACAAATAAACCAAATGACTGAAGAAGATATAAAAATAATAACAAAAGAAGAATATTTAAATGACGAAGGAACAAATCAAAAAATAATATTTGATAACAATGTATTTGATGAAATAAAAGGAAAAAAGTTAGACTTAAGTGTAGAAAAAATATTTAAAATACTAACAATAAAAAATATATTTACTAGGATAAAGGAAGAATATTATGTAGTAAGCCAAAAAGAACATGTAATAGATTGCAGATATGCAAAAGGTAAAGCTAGTATACCACTAGTAACAAAGAGGATAATAAATAAAGAAATAAACGATATAAAAAGTAGAGACCCAATAAAATATGTACACCTTGGAGGTACAGAGATATTGATAAAAGCATGTTTTAGAGAAGGAATAGATACACCAATAGAACTATATTTAGTAGATGATAGGATTGTAAGACCTATAGAAAAAAGTATAATAACTGCCATAAAAGAAATTTAATATATCAAAAATTTAAATTTATAATAAGTGCAAATTATTCAGTAGCAATAACAGATAAAAATATAGATAAATCATTGATATTATATTGGAAAATATCAGGAATAGAACTAACCCCAGGAAGTAAAATATTTACAGCAAGATGTAAAAATTTATATGTATTAACTACAAAACACAAAATAACGGGAAAAAATAAAATTAATAAAATACAAATAGAAAGTCCTTTTGAACAATTCGTAAAAACAATTGATAATAATGATATAGTTACAAAAATATAGACGTAGAAGAAGATTTAGAAATAATAAATGATAGAATAAGTACAACAAAAAGAATAGCTTATGAAAAACCAGAATCATCAAGTTCATAAAAAAGAACAAGTTATGAAACAAGTTCAATAGTTAATTTAAATCAATATTACATAACAGGAATAATAAATGAAAAGAAATATTTAATACTCTTAAATACAGGACAAAAAGAAAATTATATAGCAAAATATCTAGTAAAAAATGAGGAAATAAAATCTGATAATAATATATGCCTAGATCTACCAAGAAGCTTAATAAACACTAAAAATATAGCAGAAAAAAAAATAACAATAGGAGTTAGAAAAATGAAAATAGAATTTGAAATAAAGGAAGAAATGCAAAAAGCAGACATAATATTAGGAATTAAATGGCTAGAACAAGTAAAACCATACAATATAGAACATACACAATTACCTATAACATATAATAGAGAAAAATTATTCTTAAGAAGAGCTCTAACATGATATGAAAATATATGTATTAATGAAGATAGTAGTAGAAGGATATTATAGTAGATATTATACGCCTATGATAGATACAGGAGCAGAAGCTAATTTATGTAGATATAATTGTTTACCAGAAAGTAAATGGGATAAATTAAAAACACCAATAATAATTAAAGGATTTAATAACGAAGGAAGCTTAATTACTTATAAAGCTAAGAATGTAAAAACACAAGTATGAAATATAATATTAACAATAGAAGAAATCTATAATTATGAGCTAACATCAAAAGATATACTTTCAGGAATGCCGTTTTTAGATAAATTATACCCACATATAATAACTAAAACAGATTGGTGGTTTACAACACTATGTAAACAGAAAGTACGAGCAAAAAGAGTTATTAATAAAATAAAAAATAAAACTGATGGATAAAAGGAAGTGAAAAAATTACACAAAAATTAGAAAATATAAAAAATACTGAAGATACAATAGAACTGGTCGTATTTTCAATAAATAAAAAGGAAATAATTATATTTTCAATAAATAAGATAGAAATAATTAAGAAAAAATTAGAACAATTATATAGTGAAGATCCATTAAAAGGGTGGGAAAAACATAAAACCACTATAAAAATTGAATTAATAGATAAAAATAGCATAATAACCCAGAAACCATTAACATATAATTTTGATGATTTAAAATGCATATAGAAGAATTATTAGAAAAACAATATATACAAAAAAGTAATAGTAAACATAATAGCCCAACATTTATAGTAAATAAACATAGTGAACAAAAAAGAGGAAAAAGTAGGATGATTATTGATTATAGAAATTTAAATGCAAAAACAATGACTTATAATTACCCAATACCAAACAAGATATTAAAAATAAGGCAAATACAATGATATAATTATTTTAGTAAATTTGATTGTAAATCAGGATTTTACCATTTAAAGTTAGAAGAAGAATCTAAGAAATTAACCGCATTTACGGTACCACAAGGATTTTATGAATGAAATGTACTACCATTTGGATATAAAAATGCACCAGGTAGATATCAACATTTTATGGATAATTATTTTAAACAACTACCTAATTGTATAGTATACATAGATGATATACTATTATATACAAAAACTAAAGAAGAACATTTAAGATTATAGAACAGTTTACAGATATAATAGAAAAATCAGGAATAAGTTTAAGTGAGAAGAAAGCAGAAATTATGAAAAATCAGATAGAATTTTTAGGAATACAAATAGATAAAAGTGGAGTCAAAATGCAACAACATATAGTCCAAAAAATAATAAATTCAGAAGAAGAATTAGATACAAAAAAGAAATTACAATCATTTTTAGGATTAGTAAACCAAGTAAGAGAATATATTCCAAAATTAGCAGAAAACTTAAAACCATTACAGAAAAAATCTAAAAAGAATGTAGAATATAGATATAATGAAGAAGACAAAAAACAGGTAAAGAAAATAAAATTAATTTGTAAAGAGTTACCAAAATTACAATTTTCAGATGAAAATAAATTTTTTACATATATAGTAGAAGCTGATGCAAATGAATATAGTTATGGAGGAGTACTCAAATATAGGTATGAAGAAGAAAAATTTGAACATCATTGTAGATATTATTCAGGAACGTTTAACGAGACAGAAATAAAATGGGAAATAAATAGAAAAGAATTATGTTCTTTATATAAATGTTTAATAGCATTTGAACTATATATCGTGTATAACAAGTTTATTGTTAGAACAGATAATATACAGGTACGATGGTGGCTAACAAGAAAAATACAAAATTCAGTTACGATAAAGGAAATTCGAAGACTAGTATTAAATATACTGAATTTTACATTTACAATTGAAGTAATCAATACTAACAAAAATATCATTGCAGATTACTTATCAAGACAAAGATACTCAAACTGATTTACCAATGGAAGAGGCTGATGCCAAAGATACCCAGACTGATTTATTGCTCCAAATGTTTAAACAAATGGAGTTATTACAAGAACGAGTTATTATACTAACTACTGAAGTTACAAATGTAAAAGTGCAAGTCGAGCACTATAAAAAACAAGATACTGTGCAGGAAGAGCACATTAAAAAACTAGACCTAGAAGGTGACGATGAGAAATACCTTAAAACTCAAATTACTGACGAAACTTCAATTACAGCTATAGGCACATCTAAAGGGAAAAATATAGTCACTCAAAATAGACCTGGAATACCAAAGAAAAAGAATTATAACCTCAGCCAAATATTTTCAAAACCATATACACCAAATATACAAAATTTAGAAGCATTTGCACCTCCCCAGATACATACCTATTCTGAATCACTTAACCAAGAAAAACAGACATACAATTATTCTTCTCGTAAATACATTGACAACATACACACCTTACAAACCTTATTAAATACCAAACCTATTCAAAGTGAAGAGCTTGCTGCACAACAAAAAAGATATATTACCCAGAAATGCCAAAATTATAATAAACTTATTGCCTTACCAGGTACAAGCCCAAATTTTATTAAATCATGTTACTATTATGGATTATTATCTACGATTTACACAACCGATGGAGAAGAGTTAGCAGGAATCCCAGAAATTCACAAAAAATTTATGACTTACAAGAGAATTACCAACGGACAATTATTCTATGTTCGATTTTATTCTGCACCAGCAGAAATATTATTTGACGAAATTAAACAGACTATTAATGTGGTTAAAATGGGTATGGCCAGAGATTATATTATTCTGGAAGAAATATGTGAATAGACCGAGATACCAAAAACGCAGATACCAACATTTTACCGCAACAAAAGAGTTATTGGAATAAGTAATATATTATCAGAGTTACTTAATAATTATTTAAATAAAAATTCAGTTTGGATATATAATTCAAGGAACCAAGCATTGATTTATTCAACTTGCAAAGAAGTTAGAAACCTTGACATGGAAGAACTTAGAAAATGGGGATTAACACTCCTCAGACCAGAAGAACAACCATTAACAAGATCTATCAGTAAGAGAATTATTTCAGAAGAAGCTATGGATCAATTTTGTGAAAAAGTTGGCCAAAAATACAAAAACCACATATGCAGCAGATGTAGTGGCAAACACAACTTTATTTCAGAAGTGATGCTACACTGATAAGAAGATAGAAAAACATCAGATACAACAAAAAAGAGATAACTACGGAGCGAAATAATGGAGAAGACAAGCTATTAAATTGTGAAAGTGACATGTAGATAACTTTCACAATTTCCTTTACGTAAATTGTAAACATTTGTATAGAAAAAGTCTTAGGTATTAACAATTTTTATCTTTTAGTAGTTTAAGATAAAGACTTTTTTGTTATATAGCTATAGCCTATAGCCTAGCCTTTTTGATATTTTTGTTAAAGTTTTTTAGTCTTTAAAAAATAGACACGTGCATGTAAAGTTTGTTTACAACTTCAGCCTATAAATAAACGAGCATTTGCTCAGATGAAGGGTAAGCCTTCATGTGTTGAAGCAAAAACTCTCTCTCTTGTCCACAACAAATATTTTGCTTATTCATTTAAAAAACAGGTATATTTCAATGGAAAAATCTATGGAGGAACAAAAACTTAGGATTATCAAACTTACCAGAATATGTATATTTATTCAGTATTATGAATAGCTAAATTCATAATTCCTAACAATCATGATATAATAAGATAAGTTCATGTTAGTTACTTTATAGTAGAATTATTCGAAGAATAGCATGTTAAGAAATTTATTAGCAAAGTGAAAATGGAGAAAACTCCCTAAGAACTATGCCATCCTAAAGGTGAAACCAATAAGACAAGAAGCCGTGGTGGGGAGTAGCCAGAGTTGAGGCGCTGTTTAAGGGAAAAGTATCTGGATTACCATGCTAATAGTGACCGACGAACATGTTATTTAAGAATGATCTAGTATATAGTAATCTAATATGATCATATTTTGTTATGTGTATGATTGAAGGGAATATTTTGAAAATAGCAATTTTATGAAAAATGAATAATTATTTATCTGACGAAATGGTAGATAAATTTAAAAGACTTATTTTGTATTCACTTAAGGATATAAAAGTAGTAGATATAAGAAAAATCATATTAGAAAAAATATTTGGTAAATATTATATGACTAGAATAAATTACATACCATGCCTACCTAACTACTCTTACAAATACTTACCATGATAAATTACATATATCTAGAATTTTGGGAAAAAAATATGAGAAACATACAGTTAGTAGAAAAACAGATGAAAGTAAATTTAGACAAATACATGAAAACTAAAGATATAAAATATATAGAATTTCTTAATGAAAATATGTAAGAACTACTTAGACTAAAACAAACAACTGAAAGATATTATGAAAAAACATTTAATCAAGCTTAAATGACAGATGATATTAAAGTACTTGTTTTATATATACTTAGAGATATAAAAATCATAGACATAAAGAAAATAATATGGGAAAAATTACAAGATTATGAAGAGGAAGAATTATTAAACAGTATAAAAAACTTACTCATATATTATGAACATCAATACTATTTAGATTCAGATGGATATTATACAGACTAAAAATGTCAAAATATATTAAGAAAATTAGAGAAAACCAATAAGACTTACATAAAGAAATTGATTATAGAAAACAAATTAGAGAAACAATGGAAAATCTAATAGAAAAATAAAAATGGATAGACGAAACCTTGAAAAATTTAGAAAAAAGCAAAGATAAAAGTTTAGATAGTTTAAAAAATTCATTAAGAAGAGAACAAGAAAAAATAGTTAGTAGTATTAATAACCTCAAACAAGATATTAAATATAGTACAAGTAGAATAGATTATTACACATTTACTTTAGAAGAATAAAATGATAAACTACGAATATCTAAAATACTGGGAACAAGAAATGGAAGAAATAAGATTAACAGAAAACCTTATAAAAACGAATTTAATTGAATATTTTAAAACAAAAGATATAGAATATTTAGAATATCTTAAAAATAATATAGAAGACTTACAAAAACTAAGAGAAAAAGCTAAAGAATATTATAGCAAAACATTTAATCAACTACTATTTAATCACCCCTCAAAATATGAATATCAGTAAAATTGAATATATTAATAAAATATATGAAAATAAAAAATATAAGAACGAAGAAAAACAGTTAATGAATATTACTAAAAAGCATTTAACAATTACATAAATTAATGGATACATCGTACGAAAAGAATAAATCATTAAAAGAAATCGAAACCCAACTATATAGTTTATACCAAGAATACAAAAGATTACATAGTACTAACGAGGATCCTAGAACACTAGATAATTTAATTACGATAATATCTAATTTAGAATATGAATTAATAAAACATCTTAAGTCAAGAAGATAAAAATGAAAAATATTTCAATCGATAATATTCACAAAATACATTATATAGAAATAAATACTTATTACCCAATAACTATTTATTTCTTAGTAAAGTTACCGCGCCTAATCCACACCCATTAGTTTTAAATTAAACATTTGCCAAATATATGGTCGTTATTTTGTATCATTTAGAAGTTAAATTAAATAATTGTCCAAGAAAATAAAAGATATTCTTTTTTTAAACAGACTAAAAAATAGTATTGAAATGGACGGATTATATTTTTGATATATAAAATAGTAATATATATTATTATATCCTCAGCTAGCAAATATAATTATAACTTTGAATATTGTGGTTTTAAATTAAACGTTTGTCAAATATATGGTCTTTTATTTAGCCATCTTAAACATGTCATATAAAAGTACAATTAAATAATTGCCAAAAAAAAGGAAAGAGATTTTGTTTTTTAAACGGACTAAAACAAAGAAAGTATTGAAAATGAATTGAGTATATTTTTGATATAAATTAGTAATATATATTTTTATATCTTTAACTAGAGGATATAATTTTTGATATAAATTAGTAATATATATTTTTATATCTTTAACTAGAGGATATAATTATAACTTTGACGACCGGCCAAATATGTAAGTTGCCCTTTATTATTTGATCGACTGAATAACCATTTAGATAGCACTATACGTAGCGTTTCAAAATATTTTGAATTTGTTTAAACTTGATTGATTAATGCTTAGATTATGGGAATATACTAAAGCCATGTGATTTGTGAATTGTTGAGAACGAAATAAAAATATTTTGGAGTTGGATAGGAAACTTGGGAACAATAGAAGATGGAGAATAAAGCAGGGGGCGAGAAATTTCAACAGATCAAATGACTAGATTCAAAGAAGCACAACTGCCGATACAAAAAGAATTTGGTTATGGGTTTAATTTGAAAGAAAATGGTAGCACTTGACTACTATTTTCAATACTTCAAATCATTAATCAATCAGATTTTTTCACACAAAATTATGCCAATACTAAAGATGTTCACATGTCTGGCATCAGGCGCGACAAATTCATGTGGGCTGGCCATAGACACCTGCTCTCAATCTTAATTTACTCTTGGTCACAAGTAAGGTTGGTGCCAAGAAATTACAAGTTTATGTTTATGAAAAATATTTAAAGTGGATTTTTAAGAAGAATGAATATCGTAATTTTCTAGTCAAGTTTCTAGATTTAGTACATGCATATTATGGTTTTCTAGTTATGTTTTTAAAATAGGCTAGTATAGTCACTTGGATAAGCATCTTGCGGAAATATCTAGAATAGAAGATAAGGTTACTAGAATTATCTTGTAAATATATCTAGAACAATATCTAGTATCGTTCGTAGTCAAGTAAATATAAATAGGGGTGATATTGTACATTTGTAAGCAACTCAAAATAATCCAATTCAAGAACTCTTCTTCTATAACCAAGTTCTCCTGTTCTCCTATCCAAAATTGTTTTTCTCTTTTCATAGCTTTCTCTTCTTAATTGAATCTTCCGATCTTAGTAAACTATCTTGGGTTAGCAGAAGGTTTCTCCCAGTTATATCTTTCTTCTGCTAGTCTTACATGTTGTCAGAGTCATAGCCATAAATCGTCTTTTGTCTTTTATTTCAAGATCGGATTTGTAGTCAATTCATCTGGTTTGTACGAATGGATTTAAGTGGTCGTATTAGTGGACTGCGCACAGAGTTGTTGAATCAGTCAAATTACAAGTATAGAAGACATGTATGAAATCACATCTTGTGGATGAGGATTTGTGGAATATTGTTAATGGGAGTAACACAAATCCTCCTGACGACGGACCAACAACTAGTAGCGCATACAAGAAGTGGAATCAAATCAATACGAAGGCAGAATTCATCCTGAAGAGGGCGAGCTCATCCCGAAGAGGGAAATCTCATCCAGTTTATTTGATCATATTATAAGGTGCAAATCAGCTCATGAAATATGAAAGACCCTCGATCAGTCGTTCAACAAGAAGAATGAAACTCGACTACAAATATTGAAGAATGAATTGGCTAACACCATTTAAGGTAATATCTCTATCTTGAGTATTTGTTAAAGATTAAGAACTTAGGTTTTGAAGTTTCCTTGTTGAATGTGGATAAGGCTATCTCTGATGCACGAATGAGAAGTATTATAATTCGTACTTTGAAATCAAAATATATTTCTTTTGTTACATCAGTTCAAGGAAGGACTCAACAATCATTTTTGGAGAAATTTGAGAATTTGTTATCGTCACGGGAGCTACTAGACAAATAATTGACTGGTGTATTTGTCAAAAAAGGAAAAGAAACTGCTTTGGTAGCTGACAAGAGGAACTTTAAGGAAAAAGTAAGATATATGTCTCACTCTCGATCCTCAAGTGATTTAAGTTCACCAGGAAAGAAAGAAGAGTTCTCTGTTAATTACAATAAGAAGCCTTTTAGATGTTATCAGTATGGTAAAGAAGGATACATAAAATGATATTGTTGAGCCACAGAGAGCAACATGACACAAACTAAAAAAGTTGTGAAAGAAAAAGAAGAAGACTGGGAAAGGTTCTTAGTAGTTGAGAGTCGAGAAATAGATGCCTTGGCTTTCATCAATTTTGAAAGAGATTGCATGGCGAATTTAGGATATAATATAGTCCATCGCGTGGAAAAAAAGGTGTCGATGTCATCAACAAGAAGCAAAAAAATATTTTCAATAAGTATTTATGTTCCTTTGCAGGTTCAATTACTAACAGAAAAACTTCATCATATTAAGAAGGAAAAAGAGGCACGTTCAAAAGCTTCGATTGAGTTCTTCTATAACAAGTTTGGGATATTTTTCAAAAAATCACTTTAAGGTGGAGTGTAAAAAATATCTATAGTGGTTTTTTTTGAAAGAAAGAATATCATAGTTTTCTAATTAATTTTCTAGAATAGTTTGGTATGGTCACTTGGATAAGCATCTTGTAGAAATATCTAGAATAGATGATGAAGTTAGTAGAATTTTCTTGTAGATGTATCTAGAAGAATGGAATCATCCATAGGCAAGTGTAAATAGGAGTGACATTGTACATTTTGTAAGCAACCCAAAATAATCATATTCAAGTAGTATTTTTCTATATCAAAGTTCTCGTTTTCAATATCTTTCTTCACCTTTCATAGCTTCCTCTTTTTAGTTGAATCTTCCGATCTTAGTTAATAATCTTGGACTAGCAGAAGGTTTCCTTGATTATACTTTTATGCTATTCTCTACATACATATCCTCAAAAAGTTGCTCTTTTATTTTTACTCCTCCCTACACTACAAGAAATCTGAATTTTAGTGACGAAAAAAGTCACCTCAAAAGAACCAAAAGTCGCCACTAAATATTTTTGGCAGCGACAACTACGCCATCGGTAATAACTCCGTAACTAAAGGTTATTTGTGACGATAAAGTATCGTCGCCACAATAAAAATATATTTGTGACGGCTTCTACCGCCACAAAAGATAGACAAATACGTTGTAAAATATATTTTAACAAAACACATTTGGGCTAGATTTCCACTGATATACTAGAATTAGTAGCGACCTTGTTGCCGCAAAAGCGCCATCAATTGTGATCATTTTTTTATCGCCACAAAAGTACCATCAATTGTGATCACCTTTTGTCGCTGCAAAATCACCATCAATTGTGAACATTTTTTTGTCACTGCAAAATCATCATATATTGTGACCACTTATTGTCGCCACTAAAATCTCTGCATTAGTAGCGATCTTGTCGTCATAAAATCAATATCAATAGTGACCACATAAATTTCATCACTAAAACCTATATATTAGTAGCAATCTATATATATTAGTAGCAATCTATATTGCTGCTATACCTTTAAATATTAGTGGTGACACTACTATCTTGTTTCTGAAAAGAACTTATAATAGCAAAATTCATCGCTACAAAATCTACTAAATCATTTGTGGCAAGTCACATTTTGCCACTTAAATTTTGTGCACAAATAAAAATATTGTTTTAATCAACCATAAAATTAAATTTGTACCTATATTAGACAAAATTGACGATAAATTTTAAGAACTACATATAATATTAGCTAGTAAAAGCATCCAATAGTATTTTACAAAATCATCCTCCGATCAAATATTATAAGTACTTCCCTTAATAAGAAGTCAATGGTATATACATTAATAACAACATAGTGCTTCAGTTTTATCATATTCATACATATGATCAAAAATAAAAAATGGATTCTACGCCTTCATGCTCCTCCTTGGTCAACCCATTGTTTAAGAACGTCCCTGCTATTAAAACGCACCAAATCACTTTATAATTCTAGAAAAAAAAGAGGAAGTTCATATATATATATATATATATATATATATATATATATATATATGTATGTATGTATATGTTATTATTATTATTATTATTATTATTATTATTATTATTATTATTATTATTATTATTATTATTATTATTGCAAGTTCTTTTCTTTGATAAACTATTCGTCTCTATTTTTCAGTCAAAGATTAATATAGATGTTTACACTTAAACCAGTGGAGACATATATTTAGACACATAACTATCACTTAACATTAAGTGTTTGACTAATATGTATTTTCATTCAATCACATAGCCTTGATAAGTTCTGTTGATTTTTTGTGTGAATAAATATTTATGTTTTATTTACTGAAAAGTTTCAAACTAAGAGGCTTTTTTCAAATCTATAAATAAAAAAATAATTATCGATTTCTTATAAGAGATTGAATTTTACACAAAATAAAATGAACATAATTAACATAACCAGATCATTTCTTCAGAAATGTAGATGCTAGTAAGAAAAACAAATCATGAAATTGGACTATTATTATATTATCATAATATTTCAAAAACAAAATATATATCTAGTCGGTTAAAGAGATGTGAGGCAATTCCAAAGCATATTTCTGTTTATTTGGGAGCATCTTCTCTCGTTCATCTATAGTACGTGAGTCACCAGAAAAGGTTGCTTTACTGATATCTTTGTTTGCCTCTTCTTGAGTGAATAATGATCATATATGAAGAAAATATTGGTGTACTCTAGCTACTAAAATGTTGCATCAATCATCTCAAAAAGGTATAACAAGACCAAAAACTATTAAAGGAAAAATGAATACTGTAAAGCTAGTTGCTGCACTTTGATAACACTTGCTACACTTGATACACTTTTTATATACATATCAACCTTTGTGCTAGTTGTGTACATGAGTAGGTATAGATTTTAGCTTGAGGTTATTCAAGGTGAGCTGCCACACTACTACATTTACAAAGGTTTGCATGCCTTGAGAGGTTTGCATACTCACATTCCTTTTTGGTCCTTTGGACTATGTGGTATTAAAGCATAAAAAATTCTTTTATATTGCTAATTGCTCTATTTATAGTCGGGTGATTCTGTCCACAGTCTATAAGATGGTATCTGCTGTAGAGTTTGTTGCTGAAATGGCTGCCATTGGTTTTGGTCTCTCAAAGGATGCATTTGCTTCCCTAATACAACAGGGACCATATTTTCTTGCTCCAACGGGAAGTGACCTGAGGCGTTATGGCAAAGAGGGAACAATATTTTCAGGATAACACATCCTGAACTAAGTATTTGGCTTAGAAATGGGCTAAAATAGAAGTGAATATGTTGAACCTTTAGGGCAGTATTTGCTGAATATCTACACACATAGCATCAGATGTTGTTCTAAAACCTTTAAGGCATTTTCAAAGAGTCCTCTTGCAAGCAAGTATCCTCCCATTTGTGCCGGTGAATATGTTGAACAAGAGCTTGCTGTCATAAATCTTAAAGGTAATAAAGGATGAAGCAAATTGAAACTGAAGACTCAAGAATGTAGCTATCAAGACTCTAGCTATCAGTGATGAAGCAAATTGAAACTGAATTCTTTTGTCAATTCCTGGCCAAAAAATAGTTCCAAGAGCCTCTGTCAAGGATCAAAGTATGACTGTATCATCAATTCCCTATTTCTACTTTGTTCAACACTAAGTTGATTGGATATAAATTCCAAATGACTGTAACATGTGCTTGATTTGTTCTATCATTTGATTGGATAATAGATGAAATGTCACGCCATCCAAAAAAAACTCTATTTATAGCCTGCAGTCGAGACTCAGATAACATGATCATATGCACAACAAGTGAAGAAAAACGATCTTTTAGTTTTGTTTCTATTTTTCAATGTAGTTATTTTCACTTGTTGGTTTAATGTTGTCTATGATGTTTATTTTCACTTTACTATTTTCAATAAAACTTTTGGGGTTCAGGGAAAAATTGTTTGAGAAGCCATGATTGAAAAGAGTGGAGACAAATAGTTGAAGTCGTTACAATCTAAAAACTGAATTCTAGTCAAGAAAATACCTGTTGCATTCCAGCCATGCGAGCAACCATTTTTGCTTAAAATATTTTTCTACTTCTCCTTTCATGTGTTCACGTTCCTCTTCCCATTTCTTTTGCAAATTCTGATCCATATCTCTTTTCAAGTCGGTAGCCATTTGTTCACGCTTTTCTTGCAACTTTCTTTCCATGTCAAGTTGCATCTCTTGACGCATACTTTCTACCACTGAAGACAAGCTGGCCTCTATGTTTGCCTGCTGCGTTTGACTCTTTTTAGGAGGATTCTTTCCATATCCTTTTCTCCGAACATATCCTGATCTCTCACCAAGAACCGAAGATAAAATCTTATCACTAGTCATGGGATTCTCGATCTCTTCTGACTGTTGTTCAACGACAAGTTGCTGAAGCTGTCCCTATAATAATACATAACCATTTACATCCATAGCATAACTTATAGTACATCGGCAAGGTAATAAGGCAGTAATTTTAGAAAAGTACATAAATCTGTTGGGATTGTGGATCCAACCATACACATTCTCCATTAAAATTCTTACGTGTGTGTTGGATCTCCCAGATTTTATATGGTGTCTCCTTTTCTCCTGTAAGAGGAGTTCTCTATAAGATAAAAAGGAAAAATATAAGCAAAGAATTATATTTATATCAAAGAAGTATATGTAATAACAAGAGAACAAATATAATGTATTTTCACCTTATATTCATCTACTTCTGCAAATGATCTTGTACCACACGAATGTTTGGTTATTTATTTTTCTCTATTTTTTTTGTTTCTCTCGCTGACAACCTGCACTTAAGTTAATAGATTAGGAAATCTCTAATCAATCAGTAAATAGTTATTCTTATGTATAAAATTCTAATTATTTTTTAAGTTACCTTGAATTTATCACTGCCAAAATGTTCCACTAGGTGCTTCTAGTCATCCAACTCAACATCTTCAGGTAGATGAGACAATCTATCTTTATCATTGTTATATCTAGAGTAGATAACACGTAATTGATCTTTCCATGCTTTAAAATTTTTTTGCATAGTGCTTATCACAAAGCCTTACAATTTATGCTCTGGCAGTCCATTTCGAACTTCAAATTTATCCTGCACACATTGTAACAGTATATTGATATTCTAACTACATATAGATAAATCATAAAATTTAAAGGCAATACAATATTAAGAGTGATTACTCTAACCTTAAGCCATATTGCTTCTCCATGCTTTAAAACTATCTTCTGTCAATTTTCATCTTGAAATGAGATAGTGATTCTCATGATCCAACCAGAGTAATTGACAATGTATCTAGCTCCAGAACCCACAGCTCTATCAGCGTCATCTAGAATCATAATTTTGATTTTTCCTCCATGTTTAATCTTAACATCCATAGTTTTAGATTTGTATTTTCCTCTTTCTTTCTTTTATTGATGCGGGAAATTGTAAACCAAGAAAATATATTTTTATTTAAAAGAAGATGCAACATGCCCTCATCTAATTGATGTTATGATAGATCCAATATTTTAAGAACATACACCAGTATGCATCAAGATTGAATACACTCAACATCAAGGGAAAATAATATAAAGGAGGAAGCTGCCTAGATCAGAATAATTAATGTTGATTAGGACAATAAATAAAGAAGAAATTCATGATGCAACATAAAGTATAGACAGTTAGCAGGATCCATGAAGACGTCAGAAAAGTTTGCTGCAGTTAGAGCAAAGATTAGTGATATTAGTAGGGCCACCAGGGACGGGAAGACATTGTTGGCTAAGGCGACTGCGGGAGAAGCAGGAGTACCATTTTTCTCTCTCTATGGGTCAGAGTTCATTGAGATGTTTGTTGGTGTTGGAGCTTCTAGAGTTAGGGACTTATTCAACAAGGCAAAACAAAATTCTCCTTGCATAATCTTTATTGATAAAATTGATGCTATTGGGAGGCAGAGAGGAACTGGTATTGGTGAAGGTAATGATGAAAGAGAGTAGACACTCAATCAACTTCTAACTGAGATGGATGGTTTTACCGAAAACACTAGAGTCATTGTCATTGCTGTTACTAATAGGCCTGAAATTCTTGATCAAGCTTTGCTTAGACCTGGAAGGTTTGATAGACATGTAACAAATGAGTCTTTTTGCAAAATTCTAAAAAAAGATCATAGTTTCCAGGATAAACTTCACTAATATGGACGTTAAATTTACATTGTAATTCACTAGGTATTGATTGGATTGCATGATATAAAAGGAAAGGACGACATATTGAAGGTTTACAACAACAACAAGAAGCTTGATAAAGATGTGTCTCCAAGTGTTATTGCAATGAGAACATCAGAATTTAGTGGTGCACATCTAGAAAACCTCATGAGTGAAGCCTCCATTCTAGATAGAAGGAGAGGAAAAGACAAGATTACCTCAAAAGAGAATCTTCCAAAAAGCAGTATCAGTTTCATAACACATACTATTATTCTACGTTAGATAAGAATCGAAGAAGGGTAAATATGCAGCATGATCAAAAAAGCAGTATCAGTTTCATAACACACAATGTATGGATTCTTTAATTAATACTCATGGTATTGTATCTCCTGTCTTAATTTTCAAGTGTTCTAAAACTATAAGCAAGTAATTTTTGTAGTACAATCAGGAAGACAACTCAATAGCCACAAAAATTCTAGCCAAATAAAGAAGATTAAAATTAAGTATTTATTAACACTATAACATCACACTACTAAAACCCACCACAAAATATCCCACTAGCCAAAAACCGCCATACACAATGACCAAAAAGAAGCTGACCCCGCAAGTACAACAACCCTAAAACAATAACATACAAGAGTTAAAGGAAGAAAAGAATCAATCTAAAGCAATGGAAGAAGCTTCTGAGAAACTTGAAACCTAAAGAACTTGAACATCATGCTTTTGAAGGAGACTATTTAGAAACGACAACAGATGGACTCACTTGTACAGGCAAAAGGGTATCTGGAATCCGAATTGAAAAGGGATGACTTGGAGAAAACTAAGTTGCTGACCGAGTTGACTTAGTTAGATGAACAGGTTATCCAGCTGGAGATTGAGAAGAAGTTGGTTTCTGTGTTTTTTTCTATACAGGTCGTGTAATATATTAAGGTGGTTGAGAATGAGAGGGATGGGTTATGTCAGTAGAATGATGGGATTGTCGAGAAGCTGAAGAGTGTGGAGGTGGAAATACATGATGTTTTGAGAGAGAAAGATGAGATTGAGAAGATGTTAAATGGAAAAAAGAGCGAGATTGGTCTTCTTAGGAAGAAATTGAGTGATGTTGGTGATGAGATTACGAATGAGAGGAGTGCTTACAAAGAAAGCGGATGAATTGAGAGTGAGATTGGTTGAAATTGGGAAATAAGAGAAGGAGATTGAGGTTGAAGTTGAGAAGTTAAGGGTTGAATATGCTGCCCTCAAGAAGGAAACCGAAGACAGAGAAAGAAAGGTTCAGTTGATTTATCGATGAGGAACAGAATGGTATAAACATGTAGAAATAGATTAAAGAAATGGAGGATCACATTAAAAAATAGCGGAGGAGGTTGATCCAACCAAGACTGATTACCTCAATGCTATTAGAGAAAAGAAAGAGTTGGAAACCCAATGTCAAGTGTTGAACAAGGAGATTTCTAGTGTGCAAACCTTACTCGACGAAGCACTGAAGAAAATTAGTGTTATGCATTGCAAGTATGAGTTGACAAATAGTAAGTATAAGGAAATCTTGAATGCTTTGAGGATTGCTGCAGGTTCAGTCTGCTTAGATGGCGAAGGTGCAAATGTTAGTGTGGTTGGCAAAAAACAAATGAATGGGGAAGTTGTCAAACCTTATGAAGCAGAGTTGGAAGCCATCATGAATGCTATCAAGAATAAAGAGAACAAAGTTGAGGAGATGCAGAGACAGGTTAAGTTCTTGCGGTTTTAGAAGCTAAAGCACAAAAAAAAAGAATTTCTGGACCATGTTATCTTTAGCAACAACACTTGTTGCTGCAATGTCTCTTGCGTATGTTGGTCGTGGCCATTGAGCAACGAATTTTATTCGAACTGATAATGACAAGTCCGAAGAAATGACTTGAGTTTTGATCCCATAGTTTACCTCTAAGAAGGCACATGATTCTGCTAGTATCATGGCTAAGCTTGATAATCTGACTACTGTTAGCTTATTTCAACATCATATGTAACAATCCATGACTATTTTTGTCATCCTTCCATATGAAATAATATGAAATCTCTTTAGTTTCCAAATAAAAAAATCACACTGCTAAATTCTTTGACAACCATTTCAACAGATTGCAAATAGGATTTTAACATGCATTAGTTCATTATATTGCAATACCTTGAGAATCAAAACTGTAGGACGACACGACGGTGCTTATGTAAATGTTAGGAATTAATAAGAAGCGAAGTTAATCGTGAACTAACCTACACCAGTTTCAGCCTTTAGGCTAAGTCGTATATTTTCATCTAGATTTCTTGATGATTGTGTCTCTGGGGATGTCCTTTGGACAGGGCCACTTGACATTTGTTCTGTTTGTAGAGGTCCTTAGCTTGGATTAGATAACTGTCCAGTCTCCAAAGAAGGTGCAATAACTCTTATTGGTTGTATTTGTGGATGAGATGTTGCTTCAGAACTTACACGTTCTGGAAAGCTGCCATGTCTACGTGTACGTCCCGCACCTCGTCTTCCACTTTTACCTCGTCCAGCTTCTCTCGTTTCCTGCAACATTGGGTTAAAAGGAGAAGTGTATCAGAACCAGAAATTAAAGATGACAAAATATATATCTACTATTGAGGAAAATATCAATTTATAAAATGAAACATTAAAACAAATAATTATAAAATATCAAACATTTTGTTGAACTGTTTAAAATTATTGATTCTACTTAAACGCTAATTTCATTTAGAGAGAAGTATCGATTACCCCCCTGAACTTGTCATGTTTTATTCATGGTACACCTGAACTTTGACTAGTCCTAAGTACCCCCTCGCACTTGTTCTTTTGCAATATCGCGTGACCCCTTTTTGCTGATGTGGGAAAATATTTGAGTTCAATCTCCATCAAGCACGTGATAGAGGTATTTTTTTTCCAAATCAGTATTTTCAATGATAAAAAAATGGAAAAAATCCATTTTCCTTTATTTTTTTCAAAAAGTTCAACTATCCCTCTTCCTATTTATTATCCCTCTTCTTCATTACTTCCAATCTAAAAAAAAAATTCATCCCTTTATTAATTTTGTAAAACTCCAGTTTTTTAATTAGTTTTTGAAATAAAAATTTCATCCGTTTATTAATATTGTAGAAATTTCATTTTTTAATCTAAAAAAAAATTCATCCGTTAATTAGTTCAATCTAAAACTCCAGTTTCCATTCCTATGAAACTCATTCAATTTTGTAATCTTAATTATATATATCATATGAGTTATTGTAACTAAAAAATTGTACTAAATATCGAAGAATATATTTTAAACAATAGTAACAAAACAAATACTAAAGAAACTAAGACACATACTTATAATAAATGTAGTTATATTAGTTATCGGTTTTAATCCCTAACGATTTAATTTTTAATTTAACCAATAAGAAAATACTCATAAAATAAAAATTGAATCAATAACCCAATATTTTTTTTTACGAAATCATTAAAAAATCGTTAACCCAATAACGATAAATCAATAACACTTTAACCGGTTTGATTTTTGTACACCCCTAACTTAAATTGTAATTTCTTAATCCATTAATTATAATAAGAAACGTATTTGTGCATGTTAGTCTCCTCAAAGTCCTAATCGAAACACTAATTGAAAACTACTATGAAACACTAACCGAAAAAATGATTTTATATTATGAAACACTAATCGAAAAAAAATAATTTCATATTTTTAACACACACAAAATTATAAATTTTTAGATAATAGCTTACTCCATCGACGCAAATTATACCTTTCACTATTTTGGAGCAAAGAAAAATTTAAAAATATAATTTTTTTTAGAGAGAAATTGGATAATTAAGGGTAGAAATGGGTTATCTTTTAATATAGGATAAATATAAGGAAAGTTAATAGTATTATCTACGTGGACAGCCACATCAGCGTGTTTTTTCCACGTGTACGCGCGTGTATTACACACTATGGACCGTGGGCCGAAAAGGGGGGCGCGAAGTACTAAAAGAACAAGTTCGGGGGAGGGGGGGTACTTAGGACCAGTCAAAGTTCAGGTGTACCATGAATAAAACGCGACAAGTTCAGGGGGATAATTGATACTTCTCTCTTTCATTTATAAATAGAAGTTGCAAGCATAACAACACCAAATACAAGGTATCATAATAAGAACATAAAATACAAGATGTCAGCCTATTAAGAACACAAAACACCAAATATCATCCTAATAATAAATTCTCAAAACAAATGCCAGCCTAATATGAGCACAAAATATGAAGAACTTCTCTTCCGTCTTTTCTTCTCAATCTTCAGCAGGATATATCACTATCTTCTCTGTCATTATCATATAAAAACTCTTCTTCACTTTCTTCATTATCTGAAACGTCTGAATAATTGTCATTAATGAAACCATCTTCCTCATTTTCTTAATCATTGATTCGTAAAATGATTTCTTGTTCAACATCATCCCTACGCAAAGACACCTCAATATCAATTTTTTAATTATTGGCACACAAAATATCTTCAACTTCATATTGTTGATAAACTTCTTCATTCAATGATGCTTCTCTTTCTTCAGGCACATTAAAAAGGTCACGAGTATTAGTCTTTACAACAACAAGCCAATCTTTGTCCACCAAATCATTCAAGTGGAAGACTTGTTCAGACTAAGAAGCCAACAATAATGGCTCATTTGTATTCAACACACAATGAGTATTCAAGCTTGTAAAATCATATTTGTCAATTTTATATCCTCTTCCTACGTGAGCCACATCCAACCAATGACACTTGAATAGATGAACTTTACTATTTTCAGTATAACGCAACTCATAGATATCCTTTAATACCCCATAATACTCCTTATTAGAGTCTGAAACATCTTCTCTCACAAGAACTCCACTATTATGTGTTTTTCTTATAAGGTCTTTTGTTTGAAATATAAATCCATTGACCATACATGTTGAATATCGATGTACCAATGGTTCTGGACCAACAACTAGACTTATGAGCTCATCATTTGCATAACCTTGTGAAGATAGAAAAAATATCTACAAAAACAAGCAACACTATTATGACTAGTATAAAAACTTTGAAAAATGCTAATATTTATTGTGTCATTTAATTAGACAGCTACGCGTGCACGAAATCAATAAATAAATCCATTGTTATGCACCCTATGAACACGCGTTGAACCTTCTACTTTAATCTGTCTTATGTATTCCCGACAGTTTGTATTAGTTAAGATTACTTGAATTATATTAATGTCAAATTATATTTGAACTAATAAGAGACTTACTCCCTGTATTGTGAAATCTCTTCACAATTTTGAAGCGCATAAATACATGCTTGATGGAACTCAGCATGAGGTAGCCTATTTCCTCCATCTGAAGCCCCTTTGGTTTGCCCATTGTGTTTAAAGATAGATATCTCACCATTTGACAAAGATTTATCATCATTTCTAGTTAATTTATTAAACTTAGTTGAGATGTTCTTTAAATATCGTGAACAGAACACCAGGCTTTCCTCTGCCAAATACCCTTCAGCAATTGAACCTTCTGGACAACCTTTATTGCGATTATATATTTTAAGTTCCCGCAAATACCTATAATATATCTCATTTATTTAATTATAGAATATGACATTTTATATATATTGACATTTCAATTTTTGAATGCTACAATACCTCTCAAAAGGGTACATGTTCCGATATTGAACGGGTCCACCAAGTTTTGCCGTTCTTGCCAAGTGAATTGGCAAATGAATCATGATATCAAAGAACCCCGAAAGAAAAACCATTTGAAGTTTGCACAATATGATAGGAATTCCAGCCTCTAGGATATCAAGATCTTCAATTGTCAGGCATTTAGAGTATAGATTCTTGAAAAATTTGCCTAAGGCAATAATTGGTTCTGATACAGATTTAATAATTAATTGATCTCATTAATATTGAAGGGGTTACAGCTGTATATATAGAGAACTGAAGAATAACTAATTACAAAATAACCCAGATGTATTTAATAATTATATATGTAGTCTATTATCCCCCCGCAAGCTGATCAGCGGTAACGAGGGGCAGCTTGGAGCAGAGAGACTGAAAAGGCTGTAACGGAAGAGGCTTGGTGAGAATATCAGCAAGCTGGTCAGTAGATGGGACATAGTGCGTGGCCATCGCTCCTGCAAGTACCTCATCGCGAACAAAGTGACAGTCAGACCCAACATGCTTCATACAATCATGAAGGACTGGATTTTTGGTAACATAAATAGTGGACTGATTGTCACAATAAATCTGTGGTTTCGTCGGGGGAATGCCAAGTGCATCCGTAAGGTATCGTAACCACATGGCTTCAGCAACACCCGCAGCCATGGCACGATATTCTGCTTCTGTGGAGGAACGGGACACTCGCGTTTGCTTCTTGGTGCACCAGGAAATCAGATTCGGTCCCATCATAACAATATATCCAGTAGTGGACTTTCGATCATCTTTGTCGTTAGCCCAATCCGAATCAGAAAAAACAGATATATCAAACGAGCCCTTTTGAAATAAAATTCCACAGTGAAGAGTACCTTGAAGATAGCGCAGAATGCGTTTCAAGGCCTGAAAGTGTTGTTCTGTGGGAGCATGCATTGATTGGGAGACTCGATTGACTGCATATTGGATGTCCGGACGAGTAACAGCAAGATAATGAAGTCCACCGACGAGGCTCCGATATAGTGTAGGATCGGCAAAGGGAGTATTCGGCCCTGGGGATTGGCGGACTGCCATGGGAGTGACCGCGGGTTTGCAGTCTGTCATTCCAGCCCGATTTAGAAGTTCAAGGGTATATTTTGTCTGATGCATCAATATGGTTCCCGATTTGCGGATGAGTTCGAGGCCAAGAAAGAACTCCAGAGGACCGAGGTCCTTAAGTTTGAAGTCACGATGCATAGCTTCAGTAATTTCAGTGATGAGTGATGACGAGCTGCCTGTAATAACAATATCATCCACATAGATAAGAATGATGACTGTCCCTCGAGAACAGTGAAGGGTGAAGAGGCTGTTGTCATGATGGTAGGTGCGAAAACCAAGACCCTGCAGAAAAGTAGAGAGACGTGTGTACCAGGCACGAGGGGCCTGTTTCAGGCCATACAGTGATTTGCGAAGCTTGCAAACATAGTGAGGACGGTTGGGATTAACATATCCCGGTGGCTGAACCATATAGATTTCTTCCTCAAGATGACCATGAAGAAAGGCATTGCTGACGTCTAGCTGATGAAGCGGCCAATCATAGTGAAGAGCAAGAGACAAGACCAGACGAATAGTCTGTTGCTTAACAACAGGGCTGAAGGTCTCCTTATAATCCACACCATACTCCTGATGATACCCTTTTGCAACCAGACGTGCTTTATAGCGAGAAAGAGATCCATCTGAATTTCGTTTGATGCGAAACACCCATTTGCACCCAATAGACTTTCGGTTACTAGGCAGAGGTACCAAATCCCATGTACGTTGTTCATTCAGAGCCTGAAATTCCTCATCCATAGCTTGGCACCAGAAACTATTTTTGGAGGCTTGGTTGTAGGTAGTAGGCTCAGTTGTGGGATGTGCATCAAAGGGTATTTGAGTGTGGTAGGCTTTGGGTTTGAAGGTACCGGCCTTGGCTCGGGTTGTCATAGGATGAGTGTTGAGTGGAGGGTGATTAGGAAGGGGTGGTGGAGTTGTATGATGCGTGGGCGGGGGTTGGGTGGGGCTGCCGTGGGAGCTGGGATGTGCAGCGGTGGATGGGGTGGCTGTATGTGTGTTAGGAGTATGATGTAGGGAAGTGGTGGGTTGTGTGGCAGTCGGCTGGGTGTTCGGGTGGGAGGTTTGGGGTTTCGGGTGGGTAGTGGTGTAGTGGGGTACCGGGTTAGGTGCCGAGTGAGCCGGAGCATGAACGTGAGAAAAGGACGGAAATAATGGCACAACGCCAAGTGGATTGGGGGAGTATGGAGTAGAGGAAAGACTTGTGTAAGGAAATTGTTCCTCCACAAAACGAACATGACGGGAAACATATGTTTTCTGAGATACAGGATCGAAACATTTGTAACCTTTGATAGTGGGATGATAGCCTAGAAAGACACAAGGGGTGGACCGAGGTTGAAGTTTATGTTGAGTGTGCGGACGCAACCAGGGATAAACTAGACACCCAAACGGGCGGAGATGGATATAGTCGGGTGGATGATTGTAGAGACGGGCATATGGAGTGGAGTTGGAGAGAGTGTGAGTGGGCATGCGATTTATGAGGTAGTTGGCAGTAGCAAGGGCATCAACCCAAAAGGAAACAGGTAAGGTGGAATCATGGAGGAGCGCAACAACTGTTTCTATTAGGTGACGGTGTTTGCGCTCAGCAACGCCATTTTGTTCAGGGGTATATGGACATGAAGTGTGATGAAGAGCCCCTAGATTTTGAAGAAAAACACCAAATGCATTGTTGACAAATTCTTTGCCATTGTCACTTCGAAAAATTTTGATTTTGGCATTAAATTGATTTTGAACCATTCGGTCAAAGTTTACAAAAATAGTATAAGCTTCGGATTTAAATTTCAGAGGATAAAGCCAAGTGAATTTACTGTAATCATCAACAAAACAGATATAATAACGAAAACCTTGAACAGAAGGAACTGAGGTTGGACCCCAAACATCAGAATGAATTAATTGAAATGGCGCAGTGGCCTTGTGTTCAGACAGTGAAAAAGGTAAACGACAAGATTTAGACACTGAACAGGACTCGCAATGTAATTTTTCTGAAAAATTAAAACCTAAGGATGATAAAATGGATTTGGTGATGGCGGATGATGGGTGCCCAAGCCGGCGATGCCAGGTTGACGAGAGAATGGCTTGACTCACAACAGACGGAGACCTGGATGGAAGAGTGTATAGCCCATGCTCACAGCGGCCCGTGTACCGCACCCGGTTCGTGGTATTGTCCACTATCTGGAAATTGGTGTCATTAAAAATGAGGGTGCAGTTATTTTCTTTAGTAAAGCGATAAACAGATAAAAGATTGGATGTGAGGGAAGGGACGTGGTGAAGGGTTGAGAGATGAAATTTACCATTTGGGGTATAGACATACCCAGAGCCGGTGTTTGTGATGGGAAGGGATTGACCATTGCCTACTGTAATAGTTTCTGAGCCATGATACGGATGAGGAGCTTGAAGTTGTGAATATCGCCAGATTGAGCGTTTGTGGACGCATGCATCGCCCTTGATCCTTCGGACTGACTATTTACATTCTGCGAGTCATCATAACGATACCAGCAATTAGCCGCAGAATGGCCCCGTTTAGCACAAATTTGGCACGTCGGAAGATCTCGTGTGGGCATCCGCTGGTTTCCTCGTCCCTGTCCGCGGCCTGACTGGAAGCCGTCCCTCGGCAGAGGCCCGCCTCTGCCTTGCTGCCCGGTGTTTCGACGGTCACCGCCGCCGCTGCCTCGCCCTTGGTTACGGCGATCGTCACCGCGACCCTTGGCCGAGCCTCCGCTGCCAGCCGAGTAAAGAGCCGTGACGCCAGGGGTGGAACTGGCTTCTCCGAGCAGTAATTTGTGTTCCATGTCTAGATTCAATTCTTCTGCATTAAGCCATCCAGACAGTTGATTCAGAGTGATTTCGACAGGCGAGAGGCGAATATGCTGTTTGAGAGAGGAATAGCCAGCCGGAAGACCACGTATCACGGCATTCACCACGTCTCGTTCAGGAATAATCTCGTTCACAGCATCTAGGTCAGACAGAATAGAGGCCACATCATCAAGGTATTGAGTCATCGTCTTCGTTCCCTTCCGAAGAGTATGCAATTTGTCACGCAACTGAAAAATATGAGCCGTGGACACAGAGTTGTACCTTGTGGCTAGTGCGTCCCAAAGTGAAGCCGATGTGAGAAAACCCCGGGCGTGTTTGTGCACAGAGGGGCTAATAACTGCGAGAAGACAGGCTCGGATCTGAGTGTCTACGATCATCCACGGAAGGTAGTCGGGATTTGGGAGCTTGACGCCGTCCTTCTCGGCTGTCTCGGGCTGCGGCTTCTCCGCACCGTCAATCCATCCGAGCAGCAAGTTGGCTGCGAGGGCGGTGCGGACGTTAAGTGCCCAGGCCGGGTAGTTGTTGTCAGATAATTTTTCGGGGATGAGATTGTGGAGATTCCTGAGCAGTAATTTTACTCCAGACGGTAATTTTGACAGAGGATCAATAACCTTGTCCATGGCGCCGACCTACGGCGGAGGAGGGAGGCCGTGCGGCGTGGTGTAGACGGTGGCAGCGGCGCACACACGTCGGAAAAGAGGAGAGATTAGGGTTTGGGCGGAAGAAGAAACCCTAGCTTTGATACCATGATACAGATTTAATAATTAATTGATCTCATTAATATTGAAGGGGTTACAGCTGTATATATAGAGAACTGAAGAATAACTAATTACAAAATAACCCAGATGTATTTAATAATTATATATGTAGTCTATTAGGTTCACAAACTTTCTTAGGCAATAAACCACGTATAGCTACTGATAAAATATCTTGTAATAATACATGATGATCATGACACTTCAATCGATGTATCTTTTTCTCAAGCACGTTAACACACCTAGAAATATTTGATGAAAAGACATCTGGAACCTTCAAATTAGGTAAGAAGTGGCATAACTTCAACTTCTCTTTAGGGGACAAAGCATAGCATGCTGCCGGTAACAAAATATTATCTCCATCCTCAATTGGATGCAAACTTTGCCTAATTCCAAGGTCCACCAAATCATATCTACTTTTTAATGTGTCCTTTGTCTTTCCAACTATACTCATCATAGTTGATAAAACACTTTCAAACATATTTCTTTCTATGTGCATCAGATCAAGATTGTGTTATAGGTGAAAACCATCCCAATAAGACAATTTTAAAAAGATACTTTTCTTCCTCCAATTATAAGCATCATTATAAACATTACACTTTCTTTTTTGGCCTTTACCAAAAGTCACATTGCCTAAATCTTGTAACTGCACAAGTGCTTCAACACCTGTTAAAGGAATAGATGTATTCCCCATTTCAACTTTTTCGTCAAATAAAACTCTATTTCTATGCCATGGATGGCTAATTGGAAGAAAATGATGATGACCCATATAACACAACTTATTACATAAGGAAATCGAATGTGTATCTATATGGCAACAAGGGCATGCAAGCTTGCCTTTGGTTGACCATCCTGAAAGGTTACCGTTGACACTCAATTTTGACCCTCCCATTCGTTATTTTTTCTCACTCAAGAGCCTATTTTGTTTGCGAGACCAAAATTGCTATTATTTACCTTTGTTTATAAAAATTGTGATTCCAGATAATATTTACATTATTTAAGTATGATTATTATTATTATTATTATTATTATTATTATTATTATTATTATTATCATCATCATCTTCATCCTTATTATTACTATTATTTTCAATTATTTTTATGTTTATAATATAGGATTCTTCACTCGCAAAGTTTTGTTTATTTTTTTTTTTCATTTCTCGTTTAGTTTATTTTATAAATATTTGATCAAATATTTAAGAGTTATTATTCCTTTTTTGTAATTTTTTTAATATAAATATAATGGTTGATTTATTAATTTAGTATTATTTACTTCATTTAGTAATTTAGTATTTATCCATTTTATAAATTATTTTTTAAAAGAAGTTTATTTAGTCCTAAATAAGTTCAAAATTCAGATTTTAAATTCAAGTTTATTAAAATCTTCCCATATCCTCTTAAAATCTTTTTTTCAGGTAGAAGAATATTTTTTATTCTCAAAATCATTTTAAAATTTTTATATATTTTATTTTTACTCTCTCCATATCCACAAAATCTTCCTATAAAATAAAAAATCTTTTATTAAAGGGAAGAATTTTATTTTTCTCTAAAAATAATTATCTCCTATCAATCCTTTTCATGAGGGATCTCCCTACCAATTTTACTCATCTACCTCTAACGTCCCTTTTCTCCACCCCTTTTCATAAATACCCTACACCATAGCCATCAAAGCGGATAGACATGAATACATACACACAGAGAGGAGTGCACACAACTCTCTCACATCATTCTTTATGAGGCAATTAAATGCACAATATCACGACATTGTGATCTTAAAATACCAATAAAGAATTTAGCCATTGGAAGCTATGAAACTGATCGTAATCTCCATTAACATGGTCCCCAAATAATTTTCAGCCGTGAACTTCCCAAATTCCAAAAATTTCTCCACCATGAGAACATCATGGAGGGTCTGTAACCACTACTCGAAACTTCGTCTGCTTCACCATAAATCGTCCATTAAAACACAACTATGGAAACTCGATTGTTAAACCTTATCTTGCTACTTATACCATCCTTGTTCCAATTACGAACCACTTGTCACCGAATTATAGCTTTGGTTTGTCTTTTGGGTATTTTTCGATGAAGTTCGATCTCGGTAGTGATCGTGTTCATCACTTATGGTTTCGGTCGAGTTCGGATGAAAGATTCGTGGCTATCTTCTCGCTGTGTACTCCAGTAAATCAAATAAAAGGTCCAATCTTTTAAATTTTTGCCTTCACTTTGAAGTAGTTTATATTTTTCATTCACTTGTACTATTTTATAATGTTTTCTATTTTAATTTAAAATTGGGTATATACGTGATTTTTTTATGCATGTCGTTTTTCTTCTTTTTTTACTAATGAAATGATATATGGGTTTACGGGTAATATTAGTTATTGTGTCTAAACTAATCACTTTAATGTTTGTTCTTTTACTCACTAAAGTAATATTGTTTCTCTTTATTCATTTTTTGCTACTCAGTAGTGTTTTAGTTTGTTCTTCACATCAATTGTCTTAACCTTATGTTGCATTCACTCTTTTCTCATTGATGTTTTATTATTCACAACCTACTTGCTAAATGATGTTAAGTTTAATTTTGTTACATGTTGTTGGATTGTTATATTTTAAATTTTTATGTATTGAGTTTAAAATTGATTGTTTGAATATTTAGAAATTAATTAAGTTTCAATGTTTAAAAGTTTTTAAAAGTTTAGTTCATTACTTATTCTTCATCATTAAAGGAGAGATTCTTAATTTGTCAATTGCACGAAGGTGTTTCCCTTATCTCATTACTATATGTCAAATCATATTTTAATTTATTTCACTAAATTAGCTTATTTTTATATTGAGAGAATATTTTATTTAATTGGGTTTTTATATGTCAACTTGCTAGACTTGAACATGGATGGGTAATAAATTGCAATGCAATATTGATTTGTTGGGTATTAGCTCACTTATGTTTGGATTTATTTTGTTAAGCTTATTTTAATTTGGAGAAAAGGAATATCCGCCTAGTTATGTTTGAATTGCAAGTCTCTTGACATTTTAAAAGATGTTTTGGTTCTTTAATTAGCCTAAGTTTCATACAGCTATTATGTTTTTTTAGTTGAGATCCATTTCATGCTTGTACTCATTAAATTTTTATACAGAGTATGCGGAGTATTAATGAATTGAGCTATTTCTGTCTGTTTACATAGATCAAGAAATTTTATTGTTTTATATCTTATTTTTGTTTGAATAGTTAAGCACTAAGAACAGATATACTCTCACCCTCTTTGAATATTTTTTACATGTACATCACAATGGAGTTGTAATTTCTTGGAGTTCAACCACAACTAGTGGAGGAGTCCTCGTGTGAAGAAGCAGTCTCCCCCAAGTGGGGATCAGGTACATTCGGAGATATGATGACAAAGATAGGATACAACTGACTTCTTGTATGATGCATATACATATAGCTTTATTAAAATATAAAGCACCTCGTTACTCCCTTCCTTTCTTATCTCGTATGTCACTATTTTAAACGTCTTAAAGATTGGACAACTTTTATTACTATACTATATCAACATGATTTGATACAATTTATATATTATATTCACATATTTTTGCCTTACATGAATTTTAAATACTAAAACATTTTTATTTAGTACTCTTAAATAAATTTCTTTAAGAATTTCTTTCGCTGGTCTTAAGGCATTTAAGAGAGTCGATAGAGAAATTGGAATAGAGAGAGTAACATCGTATTGGGCCCGTTTCAGCCTTTTCATACCTGATCCCACTCTCTCTCAATTTTAACTTTATGTGTTGTCTATTTGTTTAACTTTTATGTTAAATTTACCACCAAATTAAGGTGGCACATCTTACTAACGTGTCTCTCTTTATTTGTAGTCTATTGTTACTTTGATCTAAGCTTGAATATTTTTCAATTTGGATGTACTACAAAGAAAAGGAATTTGCGAGAGACTGTAATCCGAGGAAAACAAAAAATACACAAACTACGGTACATTTTTACTTACCACTTGCATGTCGCGAAAGGTTTGCTTGCCCTTTCCATTCTCTGTATGGCATATACACTAATTGAAAGTGTTCTTTATCATCACTTAGCAAAATTAAATTAATAAAATGAGTGACCTTTATTTGATCATATAGAATCCCCAAGTAAAATACAAATTCTGCTGGGAACAACTTTTGTGGACCTCGAAAGGTGATTAACAACTTTCTTTTGAGGTAATTTGAACCCTTACCTGAATTGCTGGTGAACTAAGACTAATAACAAAATAGATTTGTAGTTAGCCTTGACCGGTGCCCGAACGCACCTTTAATTCGTTAGGTGGAGACTCTTCACTTTCACCTTTTAAAAAAATCCTTAGAAGAGTGGTCACGTCGAATCCCATTTTTCATGAGGAAAATAGGGCACGATAGTTACTATATCCAGGAAAGTCATTAATCATCCATATGAGAGAAACACGCATAAGAAAATTTGATTTTGAGTGTGTATCATAAGTTTCCACCCCATTCCATAATTCATTCAACTCTTCAATAATTGATTGTACGTATACATCAATATCATTACCTGAACACTTAGGGCCCAGAATAAGAAGAGTCGTTATGAAATTGAACTTGTCATGCAATCCTATGGTGGAAAATTATTTGTAGCTAGCACGATGGGCCAAATACTATAATTGGAACTCATATTCCCATTAGGCTGGAACCCGCCACTTGCTAAACCTAATCAAATATTTCTTAACTCAATTGAAAAGTTAGGATAACGCTCATCAAAGGATTTCCATTCAATTGAGTCAGATGGATGTCGCATGACACCATCATTAATATTTTCCTCCTTGTGCCACCTCATCTTTTTTGCCGTCTCTTTCGCCATGTACAATCTTTGAAGCCTTGCTTTGATTGGAAAATGCCGCAATACTTTATGAGCTACTTTCTTGCCTTTATGTTCTTCTGACTTCTATCAAGATTCATCACACTTAGGACATGATTGGACATTCTCATAATTGTGGCAATATAATATACAATTATTCTTACATGCATCAATTTTGGTGTACCTCAAGTCGAGATCAGAAAGAACTTTCTTTGTTTCATAGAATGACTTGGGTACAAATGACTCCTCAGGGAGAACATCTTTAAAGAAGTTCAACAACTCATCCATCGATTTGTTGCTCCAATGGTTAAGGAACTTCAAGTGAAGTAATTTAACAACAAAATACAATTTCGAGAATTTTGTGCAACCTGGATAAAGTTCTATCTGAGAATTTTCTAATAATCTGTAAAACTTTGTTGCATGCACATTTGGATCTTCATTGACTTCCCGAGAATTAGTAGTATCCTGCATATTTGTATATCCACAATCATCATGAATCATTTCAATAACATCAACCTCTTCAATTCCATCATCTTCTACTTCTTCACTACCAGCAGGATTAGAATTTTCAACCCTATCTAACACTTCTCCATGATACTTCCACACTTTATAAGAGGTCCAGAAGCGTTTATTCAACAAGTGTAGTTGTAAATCAATTCTCAGCTTAAACACGGTGTTGTACACTCCTTAGAAGGACATCGAATAATAATGCTCACCCTAGATTGATTGAACGCCTAATTAAGAAAGTTATCTACTCCATGTCTATATCTTTGGTCGACTCTGTTCGTGATATTCAGCCAACTTTTATCCATTCCTATCTTTTATATCATTAAAATAAATCAATTAATTAATTAAATATACAAGTATGACAATAATCAAAATAAATACAAGATCGAAGTGTATTGTAAATATCACAACAAACTCCAAACCCATAGTCAAACAAAGAGAAACTAGTCACAAATGTAATGTGCTGGACAAACTAAAAAAATGAAGTATACAATTTAATAGCCTTTCCGCTTCTACGTGACTTAGAAATCAATATAATAGTCTTTTTTAGCTTTTTTGAAAATTCTTCGGGTGTGATCGTAAAAATTCCTATTGCAAACTTATGATCTATAATCAGTAAAACATGAACATATAATTTTAATAAAAAATAAATTGAAACTTAAAAGACAAATTTGTTTGCATGTACATTAAGATGTAGCTTTGGTTACACATGATTAAAAAAGAGAAGGTTTTCTTAAAGGGGAGATATCTGATACATAATGAAGCCTTAAAAATGATCTCATCCTAGTCACTCCAAACTTCACTAATACTCCTTTGATGTTGATTTAAATTAAAAACATCCAAGTATAAGAGCATGAGGGGGCAATTTTCTTTCCAGTTGTCCCGTCAAAAGGATGTTTTAAGTTGTATACGGAGATAACATCCTTTCGGTGGGAAAATTGTATAGGAAATGATTCCCTCAGGCTCATTTATCCAGTTGTTTTCAATTTAAATCAACAACAAAGGGCTAGGAAAGCATTAGTGAAGTGTGGAGTAACCAAGGATGGAATCTTAGTTTCAAGAGATCTCCAAATAATTGGGAGGTGGACAGACTCACTGAAGTCCACAACACTCTTAATCTATTTACTGGACCAAAGAAATTCTTGAGGTTACATGGATATCTTGAGAACTTAAGAAATCTTACACTATAATTGAACAATTAAATACATCATATTCTAATCTTTGGACTGAGCGGTAGCCAAAAACTGAATTTGAATTCAATAAACTCAACAGAATTTGAAATTAATACAAATTATTGGAGTAGCATTTGAACATCTCTCATTCTCAATAGCCTTCTCATATTATAGACAACTTTCAACTACAAAAAAAGTAAAAAAATAGAAACATCATGACTGGGTAATCAAAAGATACTCATCCAATAAGAGTGCTCACTGTGGATAGAGAGAACTAAATCTACTCTTGGACCATTTAAGAAGCTAGAAAAAAAACTTCAGTGGCTATCTCAGCATTAGAGCTTATTGTGCATCCCGCAAACTCATAACAATCTGATTTAACTTTCATAAAGAAATAATATTTATCATTTCCCTGGACATATAATGGACCCTCTAGTCTAACAATAGAGTAGTAGAGTACTATAACCATTACTTTTCCTCTTTTTCTATCTAGGGATTGAGCTACAAGCATGTCTACAAGCTCAGAATTTTGGCCTTGACCCTGCATTTGTGTTTTAAGATCCACTTATTATGCACTCCCTCTGTTCTATTTATTTTTCTCATTTTTCCTTTTAGCCTGTCTATAAAAACTTCCTCATGACATGTTTAAGACTTCAAGATTAAATGTAATTTTGGTACATTCTACGTATCTTTAGTTTAAAACCAGAAAAATAAAATTGCAATGGAGGGAGTGTAAATAATTGATTTGGAACCCAGTACGCTGTCTTTTACCGAATCCAGAACTCGTAAACTCAAAATTCTAGCTCCGGCTCTACTTCTATCAAGATGAAGGTGCTATGATTAACCATCTCAAGAACTAATCCTCTAAACCTAGAACACTCACTGATTCAACACCAAAAGTCCAAAAATGGAGGAGAAAAGAGAGTTCAGAAATTCTGCGCTTTCTACTTTTGATAATATTGTTCAAGAGCAAGGCTTAAAGACCTAGAGTTCAATGTTTTCTTTGGTATGCTGTTAAGAAAGTTGAAAGATAGGAGAAGTTGTACACATACATTGCAGTTCTGTGAATTACAATAATTAAGAAGTTTATCTGACTCTACATTTATAATTTGCTCATTGTAGTTGTCCATCTTATAACTGATATATATCAATTATAATTCTAACAAGACAACACTCTCCTTTAACTATTGACGGAACCCAATTTTATTTTATGATGTTCATTTATCGCAGTCAGGAAAGTTAAAGAATCGGATTAAAATAGAGTGACTGTATACACCTTGTATTTGTGGTACAACTCACATGCTATGTCTCCATCGGCTCCACCAGAAAAACCAAATAACAAGTAACTTGAAATATTATATGCCAATCTGCGTTAATCTAACTCACAAGATTTGTTTCCTAATAAATAGATTTTAAATTTCTAAAAGAAAGAAATGTTCCAGCATATAAGTGATTAGTCCAAAGATAGTATTTTCTTTATCAAATGAACAATGATCAGTAGTAGTATAACAATGTTCTACACCATATTCAGTGATAGGGTGACTACATAGATTGTTGCATGCCATATTTATAATTGGGTGGTTACAAGTTATATACGAACTTTTTCCTTCTTAAATTTTAAATCATGTGTTAAAGCTGAAAGGATCTAATTCCTACTTCTATCACCCTCACGGATGAACGAAAAATGACACGAGCACGGAAGACTCAATGGTCAAGCGCGCATACAATTAACGACATCAGTTGCTTGAGATCGTAGTGTATGAGGTATTTATGTTGCCCTTGTAATGTGAAATTATTGATGCCGAGAATGAGCTGAAACATATAAGGCTGGGGATGAGGCCTTGAACATGTTAGAACCACTACTCAACTTAGTAATATGAAATTGGGGGTTACACAGCCTACAACAACAACTAATACAGTTCATCAGGCTAGTACTTGGTGTGAGATTACCAGTTAAATACCTAACTAGGACTTTGCTCAAAATAAGATGAGGTGACAACATATCACCAACCATTGTTGGAGTTGTATCTTGGACTTACAACGAGGGCACTAAGTACTAACAGAATGATTCTCACCAAGAGGTTATGCCCCTAAGCTATGATAAGGTTGTGTAAAATATCAGAATGATCAGTCACTATATAACGATCACCATTAGTGAGAGTTGAGACCAAACAAGATATAATCAAGGGAATAGAGTTGCCCAGAGTTGTGTAAAAAGGTTCATACCAAAGTTACTAGGGATAGTTTGACATTTAGACACTTTCAAAACTTATTTTGGCATTTAGTCACAAGTCTTGGAAAATTAGGTGTTTAGACACATTTATGACATCATCCATTCTTTCATACAAATCTACCACACAAGTTTTAAACTTTACACTTTAGTCCCCCACCTCATCCATTTAATATTTAATATTTTCTACCTTTTTTTATATTTCCACTATTTTTTCATATTTTCTATTTTAATTTAGAAAATTGTCCAAGAAGCCACCAATAGGAGCTCCCTTTTCACCAATAATTTTCGATTCCGGCCACTTTCCCGACGAAAAATTATTCATCACAACTGAAAATCTCCATTCTTCATCATTGCCTCCATTGTTGTTTCATCCTTTTTGAAAAAAAAAATCTAATTTTTTTTTGACCATTTCTACTAGTTCGAAAAGCTTTTCAAATCCACTCAATACCTCATCATTAGATATATTTCAGTAGTTTAGAAGTCCTACACATACATTTTTCCATCCCAGAGCTAGGAGGGCACCGATTATATCAAAAATTAGTCGATTCGCGTCTTTGTATGAACGTATTCATACCAGAGATCGACCATCTATAGACCTAAACCTTGATTTATTATCGATTTTTGTGGTCTATTATGGCAGTAGCTGAGGTAGTTGTCGTGGGTGGTAATTATATGGGTGCGTACGATGAGGGTCCCAACTGTTGGAGGTGGAAATCATCTACAAAGAAGACAGTGCCCAGCCCGCTGTGTCGTAATGGATCATACGACGACATGGTTCGAAGCATAATTGAGAGCGAAGAACTAGAATGCGAGCCAAAGAACATTATGATTATCCATGTAATGAATGGACGGGGTAAAATACATCCCACATTTATAAATAATGATCGGCATGTGTCGTTATACATGTAGGAGGTCGCTGCCGATGGCTCTGGTCCATTATTGAGTATAAATATTGTTCCGAGGTCTCCGACAATCCCGCCACCATAGCCGACAATAGACGAAGATGATTCATTTGAAGATGACAGTTTGGATGCTAATCCAATGGATTCGAGAGATGATTCAATGAAATTATAAGATTCAATTTTCTCTGAAGAAGGGGGAGAAAAGTGCGAATTGGGAGCACAAACCAACCACACCTTCTCCGATGGAACTACTTTTCACGTAAATCAAATATTTAGCAGTAAAAAGTAGATAAAATTATTGTTGGATGTATCACCTATGAGAAATCCTTTTGATTATGCTACGTTGAAGAGCTACAACAAATTCCTCAAGGTGAAATGTGTTTGTCCTAGCTGTGGGTGGATATTGCGGGCGAAGAAGTATGAATGCACAGACAGATTCGTCATCTATAAATACATTGTTGATCACAGTTGCGGCATCGAATACGCCACCCGCTTCCATAGAAAAATCTCGTCTAAAGTCATTGCATCACTGTGTGTGAACATGTATCATGAAGAAAAGGGTCCAGACACTAGCGAGATTCGGAGGATCATTTTCAAAACTTGAAAAGTAGACCAAGCTATTGGAAATATTGGTTGGGGGGCATGATTGCCAAGGAAATGGTTTGAGGGACAGCGGAGCACGGGTATTCCTGCCTGCCCACTTTTTCGTACATGATCGATGCTCTTAATGTTGGCACTACCTATTCCATCATGGTGAACAAGGTCGATTGTAGGTTTATGTACTACTTTTTATCGTTGGGCCCTTGCATTAGGGGATTCGACCACATGAGAAAGGTTATTGCGGTTGACGACACTCATTTATATGGAAAGTATGAGGGCGTGCTGCTAAGCGCGGTTGCACAGGGTACGAAGAACCATATTTATCCCATTACCTTTTGCGTCGTTGACAAGGAGAACGATGTATCTTGGACGTTCTTCTTTGAGAATCTGAAGTCTATTGTGGTTGATGGATCAGATTAGTGCTTTATCTCTGATAGACACAGGAGCATCGCCAACGCTATCGCGAAGGCGTACAACCATGATCATAACGGGTACTGCATGAGGTGCCTAGGTGAAAATCTCTGGGTAAATCACCACTGCGGAGAACACCTCTATCTATTCTACAACGTGGCAAAGGCATATTATCTCGAGGAGTTTAGCAACCATTTTGTGGAATTCAAGAACTACTGTCCCGGGGTAGCCTTTTTCCTCGAGCATGAGCTTGGTTTTGAGAAATGGAGCAGGGCATATTTCCCCGGCAACAGATTTGATGTGATGACCACAAATATTATCACGTCGGTGAACGTTATATTGATTGATGAAAGAGAGTACCCCATGGCATCCATATTAAATTCGATTGACAAGAGGTTTGGTGAAATATTCAGGGAGAGGCGTGTCTACGTCCTCAAATGTAAGGATAACAAATTTATTCCCGCTGCCGAAAAGAACTTAAGAGACCATATGAGAGAGGGCGACTCCTTCAATGTGGAGAACATAAGCGGGGATGAAAGGCAATACACTGTGTTCGGAAGTGGCTGTACGACCAAAGTCGACCTACTGGAAAGGTCGTGTTCTTGTAGGATGTTTGAACTGGTCAAAATACCATGCGATCACACGATTGCCTCTTTGCGATCGAAGCACAGTGAAGATTATGGGTTGAGAGTCTATGATTACTCTTTGCCTCTGTATAAAGTGGAAGAGTACCTCCTTGCGTATTCAGAATCAATTGATGTTGTCCCTTTGGAGTTAGAATGACGCGTGCCACAAAAATTGCTAGACGTGAATATTATTCCACCTCTCGTGGTCACCAGGCTCGGAAGGAAGAAAAGAAAACGCATTAAGGGTGTGGGTGAGACTTTCAAGTCAAAGAGGAGGAACATGTGTTCACTGTGCAAGAGACCCGGGCACAAAAGAACCACTTGTAACAACAACAAATCGTAGTTTGTCTTGTATGAATTTGTGTTTTTGTAAGTCATGGGAACGTATGTATTTTGACGAACCTTCAGTTGTCTGATTAATGCCAGATTTATCGACTTAACTCTTCATCTATTATTGACCTTTTTAAAGTATTGCATATATTGTGTGTCCGGTCTATTTCTTTTATTCTTTATTTAACACATGGTATATTATCGATCTAATTTATAGTCTATTAAAAACTCTAAATATTAAAAGGGACAGATGTAAACAGTTGAGCATTTATTACACCTCAAAAAAGCTACTGCACGTCCAATCACACGTTGCGTCGATGGGGTATACGCTACCTCTCTTCGATTTTCACCATTCACACGTCTACCAATGAAAGGACGGGAAGACCAAAGAGTTTTATTTTGGTCTATATAAACACCCATATACTGTACCCAAAATTTATCTTCATCACCTCAAAATCAGATTAAATCGACAAGATGCCAGACATTTCTTTGAGACCCAGAAGGAGGATCAACCGTAACTACGACCTTCTTCTCCTCCGTAACGACTTCAATCGTCTCTTTTATTGACTAAGGCAGGACCGGGAGCATGTCCACTGCGAACTACGGTGGATTACCCATTTTTTACAGGCGATTGTGGAGCGGCTCAACATAGAGTCGGAGGAGATGATCACCCCTCCACTATCCCCTTAGTTTTAAGTTTTTTTATTTATGTTTTTTTTTATTTTAAGTTCGTTGCAAGGAGAACCTTTCATGGTTAGGAATGTTAGATGAAAGCTTCTCCATTTTGCTTTGTTTTTGCTGTAAATATGGTTCTGCACCACCATTGCAACGAATTATCAATGAAATATGTTTGTTTGCCTACATTCATGTAAATTTAAATTTTGCAATTTTATTCTGGTTTAATTTTTTGCAATTTCTGATGTTAGAAGATGAATCAAACGGTTGTGAGATGTGAAATTAATGCTTGTTTAATTTTTGTTTCTGATTTAATTCTTGCTTCCTGAATTTTTTGCCACTGTAATTTTACATTTTTTCCCTTTTAGAATTTTTACATGAGATCAAGGTAGAAGATGATTGGGACAAATGTCAGACGTCAAATTAATTCATATACATTAATGGAAAACTAATTTGGTCTATCTGCGATTATGTTAATTTATACAAAATTAATGGTAGAGTCGATGGGGTTTATTCGATACTGGTCTCAATATCTATGCTCGAAAAAATATATAATTGATGCTTTAAACAATACGGGTCCATCGATTGGGTTCAGTAAATTTCATAGACTGTAAGCGTTGTCAATATTATACAGTATTGGTTTATTGCCCTTAGTGGAATATTTTAAAAATAAATAAATAATTAATCAGTAAAATAATAAATAATTAGATTTTATGCAATTAAAGGAGCTTGAACAAGTCATATGGTAGTATGAGAGTCCACATAAATTGGATGAGGTGAGCAATGATGTGTGAGGATGGGTAATGGATGAACAAATGAATTCCTCACAACATACTTGTGCTTTGGTGAACATTGACCTAAGGATGTTGGTTGTTCAACCACAACTCATCACCTCACACCTTGTTTCACCACATTCAATTTATATGGACCCTCATACGATCACATGACTTGTTTAGGCTCATTCGATTGCATAAAATTCAATTACTTATTATTTTATTAATTAAATAATCCTTTTCAAAATATGTGTTAGTCATGGTCTATAAATATGTGTCATAGTCTAGTGCATGTATTAATGAAGTTGTTCAAAATCTATGCTAGACTATGCTTAGTTTTGTACTCGACCTTATATAGTCTATCATAGACTATTAACTACTTCCACAAAGAAATAACTAGACTATAATATTTATTCATAGATCATAACTAGCACATATTTTGAGAAGGATTAATTAATTAATAAAATAATAAGTAATTGAATTTTATGCAATCGAATGAGCCTAAACAAGTCATTTGATCGTATGAGGGTCCATATAAATTGAAAGTGGTGAAACAAGGTGTGAGGTGATGAGTTGTGGTTGAACAAATGAATTTCCTCACAACATACTTATGCTTTGGGTAAACATTGCCCCATGCATGCTTGTTGTTCATCCACTACCCATCCTCACACATTATTGATCACCTTATCCAATTTACGTGGAATCTCATACGATCACATGACTTGTTCAAGCTCCTTTAATTGGCTTGACGAAGACTCACCGACGAGCAATTCATCGACATCAAATTTTTGAGGCGCTTCTAAGTTTCATAAACTCCAAAGGCTTCGGGAATTTGAAGAAAATAGAGATCTACTCATGGCATTGCTAAAAGAAGCCGAAGATCAAAGAGATTACTTGAAAGGATCACAAAAATAAGTCTAAATGGAGAGGGATCTAGTATAGCAAAGGCTGATTTTGGCCGAGGAAAATGAGAAAGGCCTAAAAATTTATTGTATGGTTTGTTATTGTTGTTGGCTTTCTGTAAAGGTGTAATAGGGATATAGAAAACTGAATAAATAGACGTAAGGTTTCTTAAATCAATCCTGGGTGTAATCTATAATTAATAGAGAATTATGTCTACGTCTTTTATCATCGACCTCTATAAACCATGATATTTAAGGTAAGTAAATGTATGAACGTATCCTTAACTTCGTTCGTGCTTTGGTGAACATTGCCCTAAGGATGTTGGTTGTTCGACCACAACTCATCACCTCACACCTTGTTTCACCACTTTTAATTTATATGGACCCTCATACGATTACGTGACTTGTTTAGGCTCATTCGATTGCATAAAATTCAATTACTTATTATTTTATTAATTAAATAATCCTTTTCAAAATATGTGTTAGTCATGGTCTATAAATATGTGTCATAGTCTAGTGCATGTATTAATGAAGTTGTACAAAATCTATGCTAGACTATGCTTAGTTTTGTACTCGACCTTATATAGTCTATCATAGACTATTAACTACTTCCACAAAGAAATAACTAGACTATGATATTTATTCATAGATCATAACTAGCACATATTTTGAGAAGGATTAATTAATTAATAAAATAATAAGTAATTGAATTTTATGCAATCGAATGAGCCTAAACAAGTCATTTGATCGTATGAGGGTCCATATAAATTGAAAGTGGTGAAACAAGGTGTGAGGTAATGAGTTGTGGTTGAACAAATGAATTTCCTCACAACATACTTGTGCTTTGGGTAAACATTGCCCCATGCATGTTTGTTGTTCATCCACTACCTATCCTCACACATCATTGATCACCTTATCCAATTTACGTGGACTCTCATACGATCACATGACTTTGTTCAAGCTCCTTTAATTGCATAAAATTTAATTATTTATTATTTTATTGATCAAATAATCCTTCTCAAAATATGTGCTAGTTATGGTCTATGAATATGCAACATCGTCTAGTGAGGTTATTAAGGAATTAGCTCTTAGTATATGCTAGACTGTATATCTATTCGGTGAATCATCTATCAAAAGCCTAAAAAGGCATCGATTATAAATATGATCTATGAAACAAGATCAATAGTAAAAAAAAAATCAAAATATCAGAATTTTACAACGGTAATAAAGTACACGTCAAATCAACACCCAACGGTAATATCTCATTTTTTCATCTATAAAAGGAAGACTATTTTTGTGTTAACACTCTCATTTTTTTGGCTTTAATTTTTGTTAACAACTACAATGTCTCAAGCATCCCAAAAATCAAATGCAAAAGTGTCCTACATATGTCATTGTGGCAATCCAACTGTTTTTAGGACGTCACACACCGATTGAAATCCAGGTCAAAAATTCTTTAATTATGCGGTTGGAAAGGATAATGGCGGATGCTCTTTTTTTAAGTGGCTTGACGAAGATTCACCGACGAGCAGCCCATCGACATCAAATTTTTGAGGCGCTTCCAAGTTTTATATACTTCAAAGGCTTCGGGAATCCGAAGAAAATAGAGATCTACTCATGAAATTGCTAAAAGAAGTCAAAGAGAAATGGGATTACTTGAAAGGATCGCTAAAAGAAGTCGAAATGGAGAGGGATCAAGTAAAGCAAAGGCTGATTTTGACCGAGGAAAATGGGAAAGGCCTAAAAAATTTATTGTATGGTTTGTTATTGTTGTTGGCTTACTGAAAAGGTGTAATAGGGATATAGGAAACTGAATAAATAGACTTAAGGTTTCTCAATTCAATCCTGGGTGTAATCTACAATTAATAGAGACTTATGTCTATGTCTTTTATCATCGACCTCTATAAACCATGATATTTAAGGTAAGTAAATGTATGAATTACTCAATTGATAGTATGTTAAGTCTATAAATTATGGAGAACAACTTCTATTATGTTTTCAATCAACCACTATAAATTAGGACAACAACTGAACTGGTAATGCAATGCAGCCAACTGTTTAATCAAACGAGACAATGAAATAATTAAACATTATTTCATCAGTAAATGTCATCATTGACATGTCAAATATATATAATTCAATTATCCATAAAGAATAAATCACTAAAAAAACATGTGAAATATATGTAATTCAATTTATCCATAAAGAACAAATCAATAAAAAACAAATTATTAAGAAAATTATTTGTTTCAAATCCACAAAACTACTTATTTTCTTGATTGAGTTCCGCAACGATGCCCATCACATCTACTTATTTTTCATCATGTTTTTTCTTCTCTTCTTCAACTTGTTTCTTATCATTTTCCTTCTCTTCTTCTTCTAATGATTTCTTCTCTTCTTTAATGTTTTCAACCTCCCGTTCGACCACTAATTCTTCTTCAACTGCCTTCTCGTTTTTGTCTTCTTCTTCTTCTGATTTCTTTTCACCATATTCTTTTGTTTTCTCCTCATTTTCTTCTATTGCTTCAGCTGTCATCTCCACATCTTCTCCTTTTTTTTTATCTTTTTTTTTCTTCATCTTCTTCTTCTTCTTCTTCTTCTTCCTCTTCCTCTTCTTCTTCTTCCTCTTCTTCCTCTTCCTCTTCTTCTTCTTCCTCTTCTTCCTCCTCTTCTTCTTCTTCTTCTTCTTCTTCTTCTTCTTCTTCTTCTTCTTCTTCTTCTTCCTCCTCCTCCTCTTCCCCTTCTTCTTCTTCCCCTTTTTTTTTTCTTCTTCTTCTTCTTCTTTATCTGATGCATTCTGCTCTTGCGTTTCTTCTTCTTTCTTCTCTTCTTCACCTTTTTCATCTGCTGCAGCCATGTCCGTCACTACGACTGCAAGTTCTTCGAGGTTTACTTGATGCCGGCTAAGAGGGGGGCTGTCGAGGTACACTGTATTTTATTGAAAGGATTACTAAACATATGCAACAAAATTAACTTTAAAAAGGAAAAAATAAATTAATTTACCTTCTTCTTGTTGCTTCTTCTTATTCTTCTCGATTCTCGTCAGCCTCTCATCTCTAACAAAAGAAGCAATATCCAGTAGACTTTTCTAGAGCAAGGCAACGCGCTCGCACAGGTCATCATCATTAGAAGAGTTTGGTGAAGTTTTGAGTCCACTTGAACCAACATGATCACAAACGTGTGGTGGACTTAGAACATAATGGTGGCCACCCAAATCTTCATCTTCGTCCACGGCCTCTGCTGATGAAGTCAGGACAGTCACGCCTTTTAACTGCGCCTTCAACGCATCGATGGACATATCCTTAACTTCGTTCGTGTATGTCTTAAAAGTTTTCATGTATTTCTTCTCCATCTCATGGACAGTAGGGGTAAGGTACGAGTGCACAATCTATAAAAAAATAAAAATAAATTACAAGACATTCGCTAATATAATAATATTAGTATCATATCATAATAAGTATAATTTTACCTTTGTGATGTTTCCTTTGTACTTAAACGGGTCGCCTTTCATTATGTTGTCACACTTCGATGTGTGCCATCGATGAAGATGGGGAATGGGCAGGGGAGAATCCAACGACTTGCCGGCGTACCTTCCCAGATGAGAAAAGACCTCATATATCCAAACCTGCAATCAATAGAAGCACAAATAAGTCTACAGTGTCTATGTATTACAACATAAATATGTAGGGGTCTATAATAAATCAATAGGCTGGTTGATTATAAGTACCAGAAACGCCCAGGGAAAGCCAAATAACCCGTACGATGCATTATTCCTCTTGACAAAAGCTTCTTTCTGCTTGGTCAGATCAGTCTTCTTTTTTCAGATAGCTCAAGGTCAGCTCAAAGGACTCTTTTCCCCATGGATACCCCCCGAAGAATTCTAAATCAGCCGCCATCATAATGTGGTCCGAATCCACCTTCTTTGACGGGTCCTTTCCCAACATCATCCCGTGCACAAACCAAACCAAAGCACACTTCAACTTTTGTTGATTATTTAGCCTATTACCTTTTATCAGACTAATCAACTTTGCAGCAGTAATGCTCTTGTTCTTCGTCACCTTAAAATAAAAGCTTTCTCCATTTTGGAGGACTTTGTTCATTTTTATTCACGGGGATATGCTGAACAATTTAGCCCCATAATCAAAGCAAATTTCTTTAAGCCGAAACAAACTGGCTTATCGTTCACACAAAACTAAATTTCATGCTGTTTTTTTTTTGTACGTCGCAGCAACATATAATGAACCATCTGTCCATTAAACATGAAATGTTCCAGAATATGCCTCAAGTGTCCGAAACATGTCTTCTTAAAGTCACAATACAACTTTTGTTCAACAAGAACCCGTCTAAACTCTCGATACATCGCCATTCTTGCTTTCACAGAAATGAAAGGATAGGGGATCCTCCTCCCTGTCTCCACTATCTCTCCTATCCTCATCGTCCCCGCTATCACTTTCGCTTTCTTCTTTGCTTTCCCCCTCACTTTTACCTTCACTATCCTTAGCATCCTCACTCTCGTGTGCACTACTTTCATCATATTCGAAAATATTGGCAATGATTCTTGATTTGGTTTTCGACTCTGATCGACTACGGTTTTTTTTCTCTTGGAAGTTTTTAAAACTTCTTCGAATTTTTGCTTCCTGCTGGTGGAAGCAGTGGAAGCAGGTCTTTTAACAGCTCTATGAACTCTTCTCACCATTTATGATCTACAGTAAAAAATGAATCTGTAATGGTCGATTTATCGACCACTGATCTATTAAAAAAACAAACAAATGAAGCAAAAATAAATCTGCAGTGGTCGATCTATCGACCACTGGTCTATTAAGAAAAACGAAAAATCGCCTCACATCAAACATGCAATTCAAGTTTCAACTTTGACAGTGCAATTCACAACAACAAGAACACCATTAAAATGGGTTCAATTCAGTACAAAAAATTCAAAATCAAACGCAATATAACTACAAAATTGAAAAAATTTCTAATCATTATCCAAAGCAAAACCCGATTAAACAGGAGAAATCGACAATGTTAACTAAGAATAATCAAATTTCGAACTAATTCAACGAAGAACAGTGCAATTTTTGTCAAGATTGAAAAACCCCAACACAAAGAGTCATCGAAAAAAAATACTAAAATGGATCTAGAACTGATTGGGGAAGAAAATTACACTTATCTGAGCAAGAGAAATTAAAAAAATTCACGTGAAGAAGCAAGAATCAGCCGAATTATTTTTTTTCGAAAAAATAGGAATCAAAATCGGGAGAAGGAAGAGTTTGAGGAGAGAGAAATGTGTAGTTGAAAATATTAAATGGTTTTAATAAATATTTTCAAAATTGAAAAATATAAAAAGGGACCATGTTGTAGTTTTAAAAAAGTTATATTTTTTTCCCAAGTTTTAAAAATGTCAAAGGAACCCATGAATCCACAACCCTGACCCACTTTTTAGACCTAACCCTAAAAAATAAATGAAAAAGAAATTTGGTGTCTATGACTCAAAATAAGTTTTGAAAGTGGGTAGAAATCAAAATTTTCTCAAGTTACTATGATGAAGTTTTGAGAGTGAAAAAGGACAAATTGTAAAGCATACGCAAATGATCGGCCAAGATTATATACATTGAATTCTAGTTCTTGATAACATATTTTATCCGGACAACATTTTATACGCAAATGATCGGCCAAGATTATATACATTGAATTCTAGTTCTTGATAACATATTTTATCCGGACAACATTTTGGATCCCTTAAATTCTATTCATTACATCTGATCACATGCGTGCATGGAGTATTATATATTAAGTTAAACATCAAGTATCCATCATGTGGTCCTACAAGCTTGGACAGAATTGTTTTGTTTCTAATACTAATGCTGTTACAAAAGTTCACACACACATATATATATATATATATATATATATATATATATATTAATTTATATATATGGAACTAGAATGATGATAAACTAGAGCTAGCATTACGGAAATATCTTTTTCTTGTCTTCATTGAAAGGAGAAACTATAATTTTCCCCAACTTATCACATGCCATGGCCTTCACTGACTTTTGCTCTTTGGGAAACACACTCCCAACTTTAGGCTTAAATGGAAATGCCCCATTGCTTAAGCTTGTCTCACTTCCATTATGTCCCATGCCTCCTTTTCCATTAATGGCTAATTTGCTTCCTTTATGTGTTGCCATATATCTCTCCCTCTCTTTATAGATATATTTTAGTTTTTCTGGATGTTGTATATATTTCAGTTTTGCAAGTCATTATATAGAAGCTCAAGCTCAAGGAGCACAAGAAGCTCCTTATTCAGTTTTCTACTTTTTATTTGGTGGTAATTTAGGTAACATTGTGAAAGAGGAGACTTAGTATCAAGTCGTATGTCTTTGTGGAATATGATAAGGTATATATGCGATTGTGTGTGTTTCTTGCTGATTTTGGCTTCCAATTCTTTTCTTACATGGTCAAGTCATTATTCTATTTTTAGTCGCAAAGTAGACTAGAAGTTGAATGGTATCTTTTACTACCTTTTTACTTTTTTGAACTCCCCAATTAAAGTGGCGGGCAGGTTATACAGGTTTATCTGATGGCAAAAAGTAATCTAGTTTGCTAGTTAAATATATAAAAAAAATAGGATAAATTACACAAAAACCACAAACTTAAATGACCTTATTATTCAAAATGCCTTATCTTTTAAATAATTACTTAAAATTTTAAATTTTATATTTTACTCTTGATACATATGAATAAAAACTCCACCCTACTTTTACTCCACAATTAAAGCATGCAATCTATTTATCTTTGAAGATTTTTTTTTTTCAAATATTTCATCCCCTAAAATCTCTCCCAAATTATCATTAATTGATACAACTTTCATCTCATTTACTGCAACTTCTTCAATAATTTCATTATCTTTTTTTAATCTTTTTATCAACTTTTCTTTTATCAATTTTAAATTCTTTTTCAACTTTTAAATCAGTACTCATTAAGGAAAATAAGAGAAATTAAAAAGTGGCCTCTGAGCCACATTTATCCCCAAACTAGGCCTAAAGTCATTTGCACCAGCGCCCATTATGTACGTCAGCACACATACATCGTTATTTATGATCATAGGATTCACCTTTTCCCTCGAATACATTAGATAACTAATCACCATGTCGCTCGGCGTGCAATCTAGATCCCCGCTCTGCATTACGCTTGCAACGAATTCGTCGTACGAACTGTTGCGGCGAACAGGAATGGAAATTGTCACCTTGGTAAATAATCTCCATTTCCAACATTTGGAAGTCTCCACCCATTCTCCTATGAAATCACCAGAAACCAGAACAAATTCTGTAATAGACATCCTAGAATTAAGCTTTGATCGGCGGTAGATTATACTTAGGGTCTATGTCGGGATATATGCACGGTCGATGACTGACGATGCCGGGTCAATGGCTGCGCAGATATCCGTACAAAAACTTAAAATTGCACATATTGCTTCTAATCAATGATTGTTGGGTTTATGGAATAGAGAAATGAACTTAGAGCCACCCGAGCTGTTGTAATGTACTTTCTAAAGTGGTTTTGAATAATGTAAGTGATTTAAAGCTTTGTAACAATGGTGGAAAGTGTGTTTGAGAAGATAGGAAACAAATGGGGTAACAATGGATGCAATGGACAAGCTTATAATGTTTGTGGACTGATTTACAGCTGATCGCCGGAAAATAACGTCAAAAAAGTGGCCAGAATCGGAGCTTTTTAGAGGAAAAAATAACCACTTCTATTTTTAGCTTTTGATTTTTTTTTAATATTTTTGAAAAAACTAGATATTTTTGTATACACAATGATGGATGATGGAGTGAGTTGAAATGTATTATTAGAAACTTATGGGTGAATTTATTAAGTTGAAAGTATTGGGTTAAAGTGAATTGTTATAAAAATTGTGGCTGAAATTGTTAAGTTGAAAAGGTTGGTGGTGAGGTGGAATTAAGTGGGTATATGACCAATTTTTTCAAACTTTTGGCTATTTGGCAAAATAGTTTTGTAAAACAACCTTTTTGGCATACTTGCTCAAGAAAGAGGTTAGTCAAATATGAAAAGTTTTATATTTTTGTTTCAAGAAAAGTAAAAGTAATTATGGTATTACTTTATATCCATTGTAAAAAAAGAAAAAATTTATTTTGATAAGAAAATCACGACAAAAACCCTAACAAAAAATAGCTAGAATTATAAAGAGTAGTTGAAAATTTTCTAATCAGAACATCAGATTAAAGGAATTGGTACTGTAACTACAGGGGTTTTGCAGAAATCCTGTGCAAATAATATTTAAAGGGATCGATAGAATTATTGACCCTTAAATTTTACTCCCTCCGTTTAAAAAAGAATGATCCCTTTTTCTTTTTATCAACTTTTTGATTTTAACTTTTCACATGACATATTTAATACCTCAAGATTGAAGGACATTTTGGTACATTTGACATATCTTTAATTTAATACTACAAGATTCAAAAATCTTCTTTATTTTTTTAAACTCCGTGCTAAATCAAATTAGATCATTCATTTTATTTTTGAAACGAAGGGAGTATTATTACTATATAAATTAGCTTTCATTCTTTTTGGCTCAATTGGGAGCCTTATATGGCAAGTAATTAAAGTGATTTGGCTCCTCTATCCTTTACACATTCTAAACACGCATACTCACGCGGAGGGAGTCTTCTAAGTCCTAATACGTGTAAACATAATACTTCCTTCGTTTTAAAAAAAATTCTTTTTTAGTCTGTTTCAATTTTTTTTTTTTTTCTTTTTTGATAATATTTTTAGTTTAACTTTTCACATGACATGTTTAAGACTACAAGATTAAATGACATTTTGGTATATTTCACATAACTTTAATTTAGGACCATAAGATTCAAAAATCTTCTTTATGTTTTTAAATTTCGTGTCAAGTCAAATTAAGTCATTCTTTTTTAAACGGAGGAATACATATAGTTATAGTACTAGTACATACTAATGTACTATGTTATAGGAATACATGTAGTTAATATCCCATTTCAGTTTATATGAGCAGAGATTTAATCGCTAGTTCAACATATATAGTAATTAAACTCAAATAAACATTAATTATAATAGTTATTTACATTGTTACACATGACTGTCCGAGACTAAATAAACATAAGAAATACATATAAACAACACACCTACACCCCCAAAGGCCAAAACACACACACACCATGCAAGAAATGAACGTGAATCTCCTAACAACCTTACGTGAGATCACCCAGAAATTTCATGACAGACCACAAACAAAGCTTTAGCCCACTCTATAAAATCTTCTCCAAATAATCACAAAGCAAGCAAGTAAGCTAGCTCTTCTTCTCACAATCATTCACATAATTAAAGAGTGAAAGAGTGACTGAAGATGGCGGATAAAGGAAAAGCAAAAGAAGCGATGGTTGAGAAAACTAATAATGGAGTATTTCCACACAAACCCAAGAGTGGAAGTGTTTTCCCCAAAGAGCAAAAGTCGGTGAAGGCCATGGCTGTTGTAAAGATGGGTAAAATTGTCTCCTCTTCTTTCAAGAATGGCAAAAAAAAGATCAATCCTCAGGACAACTAGCTAGAAACTATGCAGACCAGTATTACGCTTCTAGGTACATATTAAGTAATATAATATGTATCCTATGCTGCATCTGTTCACAATGGTTAGATTTTCTTTTTCTTTTTTGGGTTATTTGAATAAATCAGATCCATTAGATAGTTAGGAGGACATGTGTCAAGATTATATGAGTGTACTTGGAATGAAGAGATCTTCTACCGTACGTAGGGGAACCCAATCCGAGGAAAAATTTACGTAATGTATCATTTATATATGCAGTTGTCAATTAGAAAGCTTCTTCTATCTATCTATCTATCTATCTATCTATCTATCTATCTATCTATCTATCTATCTATCTATCTATCTATCTATCTATCTATCTATCTATCTATCTATCTATCTATCTATCTATCTATCTATCTATCTATCTATCTATCTATCTATCTATCTATCTATCTATCTATCTATCTATCTATCTATCTATCTATCTATCTATCTATCTATCTATCTATCTATCTATCTATCTATCTATCTATCTATCTATCTATCTATCTATCTATCTATCTATCTATCTATCTATCTATCTATCTATCTATCTATCTATCTATCTATCTATCTATCTATCTATCTATCTATCTATCTATCTATCTATCTATCTATCTATCTATCTATCTATCTATCTATCTATCTATCTATCTATCTATCTATCTATCTATCTATCTATCTATCTATCTATCTATCTATCTATCTATCTATCTATCTATCTATCTATCTATCTATCTATCTATCTATCTATCTATCTATCTATCTATCTATCTATCTATCTATCTATCTATCTATCTATCTATCTATCTATCTATCTATCTATCTATCTATCTATCTATCTATCTATCTATCTATCTATCTATCTATCTATCTATCTATCTATCTATCTATCTATCTATCTATCTATCTATCTATCTATCTATCTATCTATCTATCTATCTATCTATCTATCTATCTATCTATCTATCTATCTATCTATCTATCTATCTATCTATCTATCTATCTATCTATCTATCTATCTATCTATCTATCTATCTATCTATCTATCTATCTATCTATCTATCTATCTATCTATCTATCTATCTATCTATCTATCTATCTATCTATCTATCTATCTATCTATCTATCTATCTATCTATCTATCTATCTATCTATCTATCTATCTATCTATCTATCTATCTATCTATCTATCTATCTATCTATCTATCTATCTATCTATCTATCTATAAGAACACTATACAGTTCATCAAACTAGAATGTGTTCCTATAACAAATGACAAATCTGTTGCAATAGATGGATAATCTGATGACAAAAACCTAACCGATGATCAATCTGTTTCAACAGATGGTCCATCTAGTGAAAGAACTCAAAACTCTTGCTATTGCTACTAAATTCAAAATTTCTCCTTACATCCAACCATCGACATGTTTGTTGAGAAGAAGAAATAAATAGAATAAAAATTAAAAAGTCAAAGTCGACCAAAAATAATTTTTTCCTCAAACAAAAATAAAATACATTAGGTATAGATTCAATATAGAAAAATTAAAATACATACGCTAAAATAAAAAATATCACCTAATTATTATTATTATTATTGTCAGCCGGCCATTCATCAACCGACAGTAGCGGGGTTCTCCTTAGCCTGCGCATCTCTTCAAACTCCTTGCTCTCATGGATACCAACTCCCACTATAGGTCATTAACCTGCCTCTAAAGTTTCTGCATGATGTTGCGCAGAATTGCAATGTCCCAAACAGGATTATCCATATCTAGAACACACATGAATTGACAAAAAACGTAAACACAAAAGTAAAGAAAAGAGTCTAAATGTAATACAAAGTATACTACCAACTGGTAGATTTGCACACACACAAAAAAACTTACCTCAATGAGAAAGAAATATGCTCTTTGAAGAGAAGTGGTTGAAGATGTAATAAAAAAAGAAAAAATGCTAGACATAAATAAAGTGGAGTAGAATGAAGATTAGAGAGGGACCTATTTATAGAGGATTGAATCTGAATGTGTTAGGCAAAAAGGCATGACTGTTCAGCTCTATTGTATTAATTACATTCAAACTGCTGACTTTTTATTTTCTGTGAAAAGTCATGACTTTTTATTTTACATTCAAACTTCTCACCTTTTCAAAATCATTTTTTTCTTAATAATAACCGTTATTATTGAGCTGTCGCAACAGATTTACCATCTATTGCAACAAATGGTCTATATGTGCAATAGATGAGATATCTACTGAAACATATAGATTATGTGTTGCGACAGATGGACCATCTGTTGGAGGAGATGTTTTGATTTCTTCTAATAGCTGATTCACCAGCTGTTTTGAATGTGTTAACCAAAAAATCATGATTGTTCACCTCTTTTTTAATAATCATCACATACCTTAATTAATCTAAATTAGTGACTTTTTTATTATATAAAATAAAAAAATAGATTTAAAAATAAAAAAGTGAAAAGTCATGACTTGTAAAACTTGTTTTTTCTTGATGGGCATATAGTCCTCTGACATTGAAGATGGTTATCCTTTGAGAATCCGTAGTCTTGTACACTACTTAACGATGGAAAATGAAGAATAAACATTGTCTGACATTGATGGGGTAAGAAGAATAAGGTGTGTGCAGATGGATGGATCCACTTTCATGTGTGGGAGTAATGTATTATTGATCAGGCTATCGTGACAGACACACATAAAGTACAATAATTTTGTGAATGTAGTTTTTTACCGATTAGACATTGATACTTCAAACAAGCTCCTGCATTTTACAGTTTAGTTTGATAGGTACGAACTGATAAGGCCGAAGAGTTCTAACAAGGTGGTGTTGATACCCTGTTATAATTTAATGATGGTTTTGATCATGTTTATACGTTAAGTTCTGAGAAGAGATCAATATTTGATGGCATTATAGATATTCAATAGTGATTGGACCAATTTTAATGGTGCAATGGACTTTGAGATGGCCTTCAAAGCCTTCCACTACAGCAAACAAGAATGGAAAACCAATAGAAATTCCCCTAGTCCAAATTTATATGGCTGAGTTGCTCGAGGAGACTATTATACAGTAGAAGGTGCTTGGAAAAATACCTGTGCGGGAAAGGAGAGGTGGAGAAGACCATATATCATCTCAAACCTTGTTTAAGAGGAAACACAAGAAAGCAAGCAAGGAGCTTCTCACTAATTTGGCAAATAAAATTGACTTGAAAAATGAAAAAATTAAATGAGTTGCAAATGTGAAAGTGTATCCAAATATTAAAATCTGTCAGTCGTTCTTGAAAAGAAAAATTCTAAAGAGGACTTGAGTTGGACACTTAAAACCCACAAAATGCAGGATCCAAACTCTGAGGAAGAAGCTTGGCGAGCATAGAGGATTGGTAATATTTTCAGTCAAGAATGAAACCTAAACCAACAACTCCTGAAATAAAAATAAGGGAAGCCAAGCCGTCAATTTCTAAAGTCTAACTTGCATCCCATGCCTTCTATTGGTTGTTCAAATCAAGTCAATGGCAATAAAAATAAGAAGGTCTAAAGTCAGGCAGAGATCACATGCCTTATTTTTTCCACTGCCTTTGACCTGACCAGAACTACAAACAGAAGGCTTGGGATGCAAGTTTAACTTCAGAAATTGCCACCTTGGCTTGATCCCTTATTTTTACTTCAGGAGTTGTTGGTTCAGGTTTCATTCTTGACTAAAAATCTTATCACCATTAGTGCTCACAAAGCTTCAACCTTAGCGTTTGATTCTGTACTTTGTGGGTCATTACTCAGGCTACGCTATCTAGTCGTAGTTCTCTAACAAAGTGCACAGTTCCAGACCACTTCAACATTTTTCTTTTCAAAATGGAATGATGGATTTTCATTTTTTGATACACTTTCACATTTGCTGCTCATTCAATTTTTTCATTTTTCATGTCAATTTCATCAGCCAGATTCGCTACACGTTCCTTCCTACCCTGTGTTTCTTCTTTAATAAGGTTTGAGTTGATCTATGGTCTTCCCAACCTCCCCTTTCCCGCACAGGTACCCCAAGAACCTTTTGTTGTATAATAGTCTCCTCAACCAACCCATCCATATAAATTTGAACCAAGGCAATAACTATATTCATTTTTATTCTTGGTTGCAGCAGTACGAGGATTCAGAGGCTTTTTAAAAGTCCATTGAACCCTTAAAATCAGTCCAATCACTATTGAATATTTAAACTGCCACCAACAACTTGAACCCTTCTCCAAACTTGACAAATAAACATTAACAAAATCTTTATTAAACTATAACAGGGTATCGACACCACCTACTTGGTCCCTCAGCCTTATCAGTTCGAACCTTACAATCTTAATTGTAAAATGCAATATCTTGTTTGAATAATTAATGCCTAATAGGTAAATAACCAATGTTCACAAAATCAGTGTATTGTATGTGTGTTTTCATGATAGGTTGATCAATAATACATACCTCCCACGTATGAAGTGGTTCCATCTGCAATCAGCGTACTCCTCCAAACTCATCTTTACTTTAGCCTTTAATGCTGGTCGGGCAAAAGTTGATCCACTTTCACTTTCTTTTATTTTCAACAAGAGAAAAATATTTGATTTCAAATAAGAAAAGAACAAAAAGAACATTACAATTGATGTCTGCATAATTTTAAAAAGAGTAACACAAAATTGAATGAATACAATACATTACAACAATTGTTACAACAGATAACCCATCTGTTGTAATAGATTCCCCATCTGTTCAACAAATGAGTCATCTGTTGCAACAGGTGACACATCTATGGCAACAGATGGCTGGCATGTTACAACAGATAGGTTATCTTTTAGAATAAATCAAACCAGCCTTGCTACTGGTTTGATTTCTTTTAACAGTTGCTTCATCTTTTCCAACAGTTGGTTCATCAGTTGCAACAATTGGGGAATCTATTTCAACAATACCAACACCACTACCAACATTAACAACAAAAAAACAACACCATATGTTCCAACACCATCAATAATATAAACACCATATGTTCCAACACCACCAACAAAGAAACAAACAAAAAATATGAAAAAATGATACTGACAACAAGGTTTTTTAAGTTCTCCCAACAGATGACCCTTTTCATATATTTTAATTAAAATAACGGTTCATTCATTCAAGACTTAAAATGCATCTTTTCTTCAATTTTCTCAATAAATAGAATACTGGTAATGGATAAATAAATAAAAGAAATAGATGTAAATATCTAATTTAAATAACATATAAAGAAGAAGACGAGAAGGAAAGAGCAATAGTGAACCATTCCTATAATGTCAAAAAAGCAAAGGTATCCGAACTCCCATTTCAGTCGAGAAAAGATATAGATCAGGTTAGATCCGAAAGGATCCTCATGTAAAAGATGAGAGAAAAGAGAGAAAAAAAGAAGACGGTTGTGATTACCTTAAAAGAGGATAGAAAGAGAATTCTGATTCTGAAAGAAAGAAGAGAAGAGATATGAATTAATTTATGGATGAAAGAGAGAGAATTCTAGAGATGGTTTCAAAAATTCATTAATAACTTTTGAGGGGCACGAGGAGACGGTGATATTAAAAATACAAGATAAGACTACTCAAGGAGGAGATTTTTGAGTTATCCATGTAATATTTTTTACCGTCTTAGTATTTTATCTTTCTTTATCTTGAATAGAAAATTTCTTTAAAATAAAAATAAAAGATCTTAAAACATATAAGTCATTTGTTGCAATAGATGTCAATTTCTGTTTGACAATTTCCAACAGCTCAGTTATCTGTCGCAACAGATGGCAACATCTATTTGATAATTTTCTACAGATATGTAATCTATTGCAACAGATTCAATTATCTGTTTGATAAATTCCAACAGATAAGTTATTTATTGCAGCAAGTTGAATATTTGTTTTAATACAATTTCAATTGAGTTCATATGTGCAACTACTACTTCAATTGATTTAGCTACAACTAGAGATGAGTTGATAGGGTCAACTACATTACATGCTATTGGTATTGCGTTCCTCCTGACCTGAGTCGTCAATCGACCAATATGAGTTGAAATGATTTATATTACCTTATTATTTGAAATGACTTCAATTTATTTAGCTACAACTAGGGATGAGTTGATGGGGTCAACTATATTACTTGATATTGGTATTGCATTTCTTCTGACCTGAGTCGTCAATCAACCATTCTGAGTTGAAATGATTCATATTACTTTATTATTTGAAACAACTTCAATTGATTTATCTACAACTAGCGATGAGTTCATAGGGTCAACTATATTATTTGATGTTGGTATTGCGTTTCTCCTGACCTGAGTTATCAGTCGACTAATCTGAGTTAAAACGATTCATATTACCTTATTATTTGAAACAACTTCAATTGATTTAGCTACAACTAGGGATGATTTGATAGGTTAACTATATTGCATGATGTTGGCATTTCGTTCCTCCTGACCTAAGTCGTCAATCAACCAATCTGAGTTGAAATGATTTATATTACCTTATTATTTGATACAACTTTAATTAATTTAGCTATAACTAGGGATGAGCAAATTATTTGGACCAAATTAACATTTTCAAAACTTGTTATTCTTTTCCAAAATATAAATCAACATATACAAATCATCCATTTGCGGGAAAAACCTTTCATCATTTAAAATCTTGAATTCTCACCTTTTTCTTTCTCTCTCAACAATACAAACAATATCTACTCAACATATTGCTCAACCCTTCACAATGGATTGATTTTTTCCTATTTTCGACCACATAGTTGTTATTTTTTACTTCATTCTTCCTTATATTCGTCATTTTCTCTGACTTCATAGGTAACAGAGTTCGAGAAGAGTTCTATATTTATTTTTCTAAAAATTAGGATTTTTTAGTTAATGATGAAAAAAAAGACTTTTAGTTGTATTATCTTCGAGAATGGGTTAACAATTTTGAATTTTGATGTTAAAATCGTAGGACGAACCCAAGAAAATCCTAGTTTTTATCGCAGTGTTTCGTTGACTATCGTGGTATTGTTGGATGATGTTTGTGGTGTTTTTGATGATTATTGTTGGTGGTGTTGGTATTGGTGGTCGTGGTGGTGGCATTGGTGGTGATGTTGGTGGTCTTAATATTGGTAATGCTGGCATTGGAGGTGGTGTTAGTATTGGTGGTCTAATGGTGGCTTTGGTGGTGATGTTGAAAGTGGTGTTGGTGGTGGTGATAGTGGTCGTGGTGGCGGCATTGGTGGTGTTGGTGGTCTTTGTGTTGTTATTGGTGGTATTAGTGTTGTTGGTGGTGTTAGTATTGGTGGTTTGGTGGTGGTGTTAGTATTGGTGGTTTGGTGGTGGTATTGGTATTGGTGGTGGTGGTATTAGCAGTATTAGTGGTGGTATTGATGGCATTGATGGTGGTGGTGGTGGCATTGGTGGTGTTTGTGGTGGTTGTTAGTGTGAGTGACATTGGTGACATCAATTGTAATATATTTTTTATTTTTCTGTTATTTGTAGGTAAAACATGTCTCCCAAAAGAAAAGAAAGTAAAAACGGATCGACTTTTGACCACCTAATAAAAAAGGCTAGAGTACAGATGGATTCGAAGGAGGTCCCTGAACAATCTCAGTCAGGGAAAAGTAAATGTGAGGAAAGATATGAAAATAATGTTGAGGGTGGTGGAGAAGAGTCTGTATAGGGTGATAAGGAAAATAAAAGTAAAGAGGAAAAGAAGAAGATAAACAAGAAGAGGAGGAAGAAGAAAGTGAGAAAGAGGATGATGATAAACATGATGATAATGCATCATTGATGAGGCATGAATTAAGATTGAAATCCTAGTATAAGCCTGCAAAAACCATTAGTATTGATAGGTTTCAAGTTACGATGCCGATAGACAATTATCCTTGGGGATATGACAGCTATAAGTTGACTGTCAAATATTTACTGTCAAAGCTATCCCCAAAGACAATCACATATACGGCTTTCTTTGGGCTTCCATAGTAATTTAATCACTATTTTTTTACTCTTCCATTAATTTATATTGAATAATTATTATGACTTTTTTTTTCTTGCTTCCTGTTTACATTTTTTAGGCTTGGGCATTTGAAGTTATTTCTCCCATACGAAAGCAGGTCAAGGATTACCCGGATGAGGTTTCTCATCCAAGGATCCTTAGGTGGTTGGCTGCAAAGAGCAATACAAGAATTAAGGAGGCTGATAATCTTAACCCTCCAAATGATGCAGTAAGTCTTCTTTCAAGTAAAATAATTTGACTCAAAAAAGATATTGAAACTATTGTGCCATATTTTGCGATAGATGGGTCATCTTTTACAACAGATTACCCATCTACTGCAACTAGTGCAACATATGGGTAATCAGTTGCGATAGACAATTCATATTTTGCAACAGATTACCTATCTGTTGCTTTGGTTCTCTGAACCTGACTCAATAGATTACCCATCTACTGCAAATTATGCAATAGATGGGTAATCTGATGCAATATATATTTAATCTTGTAATGCCCTAAATCTGTACCCCGGATGCTACATGATGCTAATAATCCTGAAGGACCACTAGCTAACCCATGACTGGTACCTACTGTGAGCACTGAATAATAAAGACACTATAATAACAAAATAAAGAAGTAAATGCGGAAACTGCCATAGGGTTCAAATCTGAAAACAATGAAGTATAAGGAAATCTGAATGCTGGCTAACAACTTTCTGAAAACACTCTAGTTTGATAAGCCTCTAAACTGTATGAACTATGGAGTTGACGGGACAAGTCCCCAGCTAACTCCGACTGACTACTGAAATAACTGAAATGCTAAAAATAATTATGTCCTTGAAATATGAGGACTCACCACTACGCTGTCTGCTGAGAAGCTGTACTACTGAGGATGCTCTGGGGCTCGTGTGTCTGAACCTATGATATAAGACATCATAGCACAAAAAGCATGCGTCAGTACTTTGAATGTACTGGTATGCTCAGTGAGGTAGGCTGAAATGTATGCGTTCATGATGCATGAACAATACTAACTGAATAATATGAATATGACTGAATGGAAGTACATGCATGAAAACGTAGACTGTAACTAAAATCGTGATGATACTGGATACTGAGTCTGAATGCTAATTTACTAATATTGGAGTTTACTAATACTGTAATTACTAATTATTTGGATGATCATATCTGACAGTCCTGAAGTCTGTAGGACTGAACTGAGTTCTAATCTGAGACTGAATCTGAAACTGAGACGGTGGGAGGTAATTATCTAACTGACATGCCCCTTTATTTATGAATAGATTTTGGGGTCCAACTTATAACCCCAGTTGAAGGGTGTCAGTACCGTGCCACGGGTAAAGATAAATGAAGAGATACCCTCATCTAGCAGGTACTCTAATGAGAATGGTGGAATCCTCAACTGACAGGTTAAAACACCTCATCAACCCTCGTCTGGCAGGATTGATGTCTCAACCTACGCTGTCTATGTAGTTCTAAAATGCAAGGAATGCTTCTAAGAATCACATCCTCTACTGGCAGGTGAGTCCCCATCCTTAGGTTCACTCGGTGCTGAATCCTACTCCCAACTGAATAGACATTGAATTGATTTCCTAGTTCATACTAGTCTTGACGGAACTGATACTGATTATATTATTTGACTGAATTGGACTTAGTTTGCTGAATTTTGTTGACTGACGGAATACTACTGAATCTTGCTAACTGACTGAGTTTACTGGGGACTGAACTGAATACTGAACTGGACTAGATTAGTACTAAGTTTACTGAGTTTTCCTAAATTATGAAACTGACTAAAAGTACCACTCATCGTGACCTGACTGAGGCTATTTTGTTGCTGACACTGGCGCCCAACTGAATAGACACTAAACTGATTTCCTAGTTCATACTAGGCTTGACGAAACTGTTACTGATTATATTGTTTGACTGAATTGGACTAAGTTCACTGAATTCCGTTGATTGATAGAATACTACTGAATCTTGCTAACTGACTGAGTTTACTGGGGACTGAACTGAATACTGAACTGGACTGGATTAGTACTGAGTTTACTGAGTTTTCCTAAATTATGAAACTGACTAAAAGTAGCACTCATCGTGACCTGACTGAGACTATTCTGTAACTGACACTGGCTCTAGGTATACAACTAAATTATCAGGTATTAAATACCCCCAGGACTTGATAGCATAAAGATTAAAGCATAACATAAATCTTGAAGGCACAACAATTGGCACATGTTCATAATTCACTTTCTAAGGCATTTCATCAAACACTTGTAAATCTTGAACTTGTACATGTATAGGGATGCATTCTATCATGTCATAAGTACACTAACAATTCACATAGGCATTTCAACAAACACCTTCAAGGCATAACTTTAACATGGGAGTCATTTAGACATGTAGTTCTTTCACGAATTCATAATTAAGATCAACAATGGATCAAATTGTACAATTAATTCACTTAGGTATTTTGGCAAACACATGGGAGGCATCACATTATACTTGGGCATGAATAACAATTCAATACATTATGGCTATATTAATCACTTCAATTTCAAATATTTCAACCCACATGCTAACATAAATTCATGAAATTCATTAAAGACATCATCTTGAAAATCACACAACAAGAGTAACATGAATACAAACAACCCACAACATGAAAATCATGATTTAGGATTTTAAAAAGAGTTTCTAGAACTCCAAGGATGAAAGGGACCCTTGGATAAACACTTCACATACCTTTATGCTTGTTTTTTAGAAGATTGATGGTAGAATTCTTGAGATTTGAATCTTGAATTGAAAACCCTAATGCTTGTTCTTGAGAGAGTTTAAGAGAAAGTGAGTATATTTTGGTGAATGGGGGCCTAACTTTGTGTTTTTGGGTGAATAAGGGTGGGGAAATTGACCAATTTACCCCCATAACCCTTAACTAAAATTTGCTGAACAGAGCTGCCCCTCGTATCGTGACTTCTACTTGGGTTGACTACCTATCGCGATGCGACCCCTAGCTGGGTTGACTGGTCCTCGTGATGCGGGGCCATCGCGACCCTCATTGTTTTTAGCATCCAAACTCGTCCTTACGCTCGTCGGAAAAACTCAAAACTCACCCGAGATGGACTACAAGTGACCCTGATCATGAACCAATTTGAAAATTGACAAAATAAGGTTGGGAAGGTTGTGAACTAGGATTACCAAACTACGAAGTCTAAAATGACTCTAAGTATAAATACTGAGCTGAATTTTTCTAAGTCTGGGACCCCTTAGTAGGCTTTAAAGAACTGAGTCAAGCTTAGAATTTTGTGGGGTCTTACAATATCTGCCCCTTGGAAATATTTGTCCTCGAATAAGGCTGACTAAGCTGAGATTACTGATGTACTAAACTTATTTACTGGACATAAATAATGAAACATGATTGAAACTATTGATATACTGAGTTTTGTTCATACTGAACATGCATATCTGAATGTAACAAATACATGACTGAATATACTGACAAACTGGGTTTGTATACTGAATATGTATATCAGAATGCAATGAATACATGACTTAAAACAATTCATGAATACATGACTGAATATGCAACGGTAACTGATATCAAGTTTTGTAAGGGAATTCTGAGTAAGTTTTAAGGAAAATTGTTACCTTGAGCTAAGTCTGAGCTTCCAGATAAGAGGTGAGGGTAATTGGTCTGCATATCTTCTTCTGCTTCCCAAGTAGCTCCTTCAATGGACTAATTCTGCCAAAGAACTTTGACTAGAGGGACTTTTTTGTTCCTCAGTCTACGAATCTGATTGTCAAGGATTTCGATTGGAACCTCTTTATAAGAGAGACTGTTCTAAACGTCTATGCCCTATATCGAGACTACGGATTCTGGGTTACCTATGCATTTCTTTAGCAAGGAGACATGAAACACAGGACGGACTGAATCTAGATCTGAAAGCAACTCAAGCTCGTAAGCTACCTTTTTCAAATGGCTGAGAATTCGGTAAGGATCGACATATCGGAGACTGAGTTTCCCCTTCTTGACAAACCTCTTCACTCCTTTCATAGGTGAGATTTTTAAATACACGTAGTCATCAATCTCGAACTCAAGATCCTTTCTACGCATGTCTGCGTACAATTTCGGTCAGTTTTAAGCTATCTTAAGACTTTCTATAATCAACTAAACTTTTTCTAAGGAATCAAATACCAGGTTAGTCCCTATCACCGCGGCTTCACCCACTTCTAACCGACCAATGGGAGATATAAATCTCCTCTTATAAAGCTCCTCAAACAGAGCCATCTGAATATTGGAATGATAGCTATTGTTATATATGAACTCAATCAAAGGCAAGTGGTCATCCCAACTACCTTTAAAATTAATCGCACATGCTCGCAACCTATCTTCTAACGTCTGGATGGTCCTTTCTGCTTGACCATCTGTCTGAGGATGAAAAGCGGTACTAAGGTGAACTTGGGTACCAAGAACCTTTTGGAATGCCTTCCAGAAATGAGAGGTGAACTAGGTACCTCTATCTGAGACAATTGACAATGAAACATCGTGCAATCTGGCCAACTCCCTAATATAGAGTTTGGTGTAATCCTCAACTGAATAAGAGGTATGGACTGGTAGGAAATGAGTTGATTTGGTCATCTTATCTACAATGGCCCAAACTGAATCATGCTGACGACGAGTATGAGGCAAACCCATCACAAAGTCCATGTTCACATCTTCCCATTTCCAAGTAGGAATGTTGAACTCCTGCATGGACCCATCAGGTTTTTGATGCTCAATCTTATCCTGTTGACATGCAGAGCACCTAGCTACATAATCTGTATTGTCTCTCTTTATCCCACTCCACTAATAGATTTCCCACAAATTATGGTACTTCTTTGTGGCCCCTGGATGAATAGAGTAACATGCACCATGTGCCTCTTCCATAATTTGCTACCTCAAGTCATCTACACTCGGGACACACAGACGACCCTGGCATTACAATAAACCATCTCCCCCTTGGGAGAAAACCTCAATCTTATGATATCAAATTGACTCTTTCAACTTAACTAAACTGGGATCTCTATCCTATTTTTCCTTTACTTTGAAAACTAGAGATAATTCTGAACTATTTTGAACCCACATACTACGTTCTGCTGAGTCGACTAAGAGGACACCTAGTTGGGCAAGCTGATGGAATTTCTGAGCTAAATTCTTCTTACTTTCCTCAACGTGGGAAGCACTACCCATAGACAGCCTACTGAGAGTATCAACCACTACATTGGCCTTTCCCAAATGGTATAGCACACTCATGCCATAATCTTTCAACAACTCTAACCACCTTCTTTGATAGAGGTTAAGATATTTCTGGAAAAACACATACTGCAGGCTCTTATGGTCTGTGAACACATCAATATGCACCCCATACAAGTAATGTCTCTAACTCTTTAGGGAAAAAACTACTGCTGCTAACTCAAGATCGTGAGTAGGATAGTTCTTCTCGTGGGGCTTAAGTTGTTTGGAGGCATAGGCTATGACCTTACCTCTCTGCATGAGAACACTACCCAAACCTACTTTGGATGCATCACAGTACACAACAAAGCCATCGAAACCATCTGGTAGGGTCAAAACTGGAGCTATAGAGAGTCGAGTCTTCAACTCTTGAAAACTCTTCTCACAAGAATCTGACCACTAGAATTTGACCTTCTTCTAAGTTAATCTGGACATAGGGGATGCAATAGATGAAATTCCCTCAACAAACCATCGGTAATAGCTAGCCAAACCCAAGAAACTCCTGATATCTGATCGAGAGATGGGTCTGGGCCAGTTTTTCACTGTTTTGGTCTTTTTGGGATCAAATCTAATGCCATCACCATAAATTATATGGTCGAGGAAAGCTACTAACCTTAGCCAAAATTCACACTTACTAAATTTGGCGAATAGATGATGGTTTCTGAGAGTCTGCAATACTATTCTGAGATGGTCTGCATGATTATGTTCACTGTGGGATTAAACAAGGATATCATCTATGAACACTATGACAAACATGTCCAAGTACAGCTTGAACACATGGTTCATCAATTCCATGAAAGCTATTGAGGCACTGGTAAGACCAAAGAACATGACTAAGAATTCAAAGTAACCATACCGAGTTCTGAAAGCTATTTTTGGGATGTCACATTCCCTGACTCTGAGCTTATGATAGCCCGATCTGAGGTCTATTTTAGAGAAATAGCTGACACCCTGAAGTTGGCCAAATAATTTATCGATTCTGGGAAATGGATACTTATTTTTTACCGTAACTTTTTTAACTAATGGTAGTCAATGCACATTTTGAGAGAATCGTCTTTATTTTTCCCAAATAGAACTAGTGCACCCTACGGGGACACACTGGGTCTGATGAATCCCTAATCTAAGAGATTCTTTAAATGCTCTTTTAATTCTCTGAGTTCTACTAGAGCCATTCTGTATGGCAAAATAGAGATGGGCTGAGTATCTAGAAGGAGATCGATTTCAAAATTAATTTCCCTTTTTGGAGGTAGGTACTCCGGGAAGATCTTTACAAAACTTCTGGGAATTTGTAAGCTACTGACACTAGTTCAAGAGTAGGGGTTTCTGATATGGAGTCCTGGACTCGATCAAGATAGTAGACACTCCCCTTAGATACCATTTTTCTAGCTCGAAGGTGAGAAGCAAGTTGACCCCTAAGTGCTGAAGTACTACCACTCCACTCTAGGATGGGTTCATTCGAAAACTAAAATTGGACAATTCTATTTCTACAATCGACTGAGGCATAGCAGGAATGAAGCCAATCCATGCTGATAATGACATCAAAATCAGTCATCTCTAATTCGACTAAGTCTGTTGAAGTGACTTTCTGAGATACCACAATCGTACAGTTTCTGTATACCTGTCGGGATATGATGGATTTACCCACTGGGGTAGAGACTGTGAAAGGCTCTACTAGGGTTTTAGAATTCACTCCAAAATCAACTACTATATATGGAGTAACAAAAGACAAAGAAGCTCCTGGATCTAGAAAAGAATAAATATGCAAATGATAAACTTGTAACGTACCAGTGACCACATCAGGAGAATTTTCCTGATCCTATCGGGACTGAAGGGCATAGAGTCTATTTGGAAGTTGCCCACTGGTGGCATTGGATGAGTAACCCTGTTGATTTGGGTAACCAGACTGAGCTGGAGGACGGTTATACTGAACCTGGGAACTTGACTGGGGATAATATCTGACTTTGTATCCTGGCTTGCCACATCCGCAACATACATCACTTCCTTCTCTGTAGATACCCTGATGGTTACTGCTATATTGCTGGCAGAGAGAATTCATTCCAGCACTGCTAACACTACCCTAAGGTTTAGTTCCTGATGCCCTATCTCTGTTTCTATCTCTAAATTTCAGCACTGGAGCACTAGATGAGGACGGGGATGGAACTGAAGATTTCAGGCATAACTGAGAACGATTCCCACCCTCCGACTAAGGTAGAGCAAAGTTGAAACTACCTGTTCTAGCCCTCTTGTTCTGCTTTTCTCTCTCTTTATTCTTATGCTCTTTGATCCGTTGAGCATGAACCATCAATCTAGATAAGTCCATCTCACTAATCAGTATCACAGTTCTGCACTCCTTAACCACAATATCATTCACCCTAGACACAAACTTGCTCATCTTAGACCTGTTATCTGCTACCACGTGAGGAGCATATCTGGCTAATTGAGTAAACTTTAGAGAATACTTTTTCACCATCATGTTTCCCTACTTCAAATTGATGAATTCTAAAACCTTTGCTTCCCTTAACTCCTGTGGGGAGAACCTATCCAGAAAAGCAGTGGCAAACTCTTCCCATTCTATGGGCTCTGCGTCTGCGGCTCTTTCTGCTTTCCACTGTTTGAACCACGAGTGAGCCACATCCTACAACTGATATGTAGATAGATCATCACTCTCACTAGCAGTCACCCCCATAATATCAGTAACTTTCTATACCTGATCAATAAATTCTTAAGGGTCCTCATCTGACTTAGACCCAATCAAAGATGGAGGGTTCATTCGGGTGAAGTCCCAAATCCTGGCAGCTGTTGTGTTGGACACTGGTTTGGCTAAAACAATAGCTGGGCACTCATTCTAGGCTGCTAGAACATGAGATAGGGTGGTGAAAGTTGTTCTAAACTCAGCATGGGAGACATGTTCGTCCAAAGGATCTGGCTGGACGGGCTGGGGTTCTAGCTGGTCTCCCGTTCCTCTTTCCTTAGTTCTTTTAGGAGTCATGATCTGTAAATAAAAGAGAACTTGGATTAGATAGAGAGTTTAATTGGAGCTCATGCTCACTCACATGACATGAATACTGAAAGAAGGGAAACTATTCCTAAAATATCTCACAGCCTCCTGTCCATAAGTGTGGTGCGCTACACACCTATGAACAAGACTCTACTAGATGCGACTTCCAAACTTTCTAGGACTCTGTTAAACCTTAGTCTCTAATACCAAGTTTTGTAACACCCCGAGTCTGTACCCCAGACGCTACACGACACTAACAATCTCGAAGGACCACTAGCTAACCCATGACTGGTACCTGCTGTGAGTACTGAATAATAAAGACGTTATAATAACAAAATAAGGAAGTAAATGTGGAAACTACCATAAGGTTCAAATCTGAAAATTGTACTGTATACAGAAATTTGAATGCTGGAAAACAACTGTGGGAAAACACTCTAGTCTGATAACCCTCTAAACTATCTGAAATATGTAGTTGATGGGACAAGTCCCCAACTAACTCTGACTGACTGCTAAAATAACTGAAATGCTAAAAATAATCATGTCCTCAAAATATGAGGACTCACCACTACATTGTCTACTGAGAAGCTGTACTACTGAGGATGCTCTGGGGCCCGTGTGTCTGAACCTATGATATAAGACATCATAGCGCAAAAAGCATGTGTCAGTACTTTGAATGTACCGGTATGCTCAGTGAGGTAGGCTGAAATATATGGGTTTATTATGCATGAACAATACTAACTGAATAACATGAATATGACTGAATGGGAGTACATGCATGAAAATGTAGACTGTAACTAAAATCGTGATGATACTGGATACTGAGTCTGAATACTAATTTACTGATATCAGAGTTTATTGATACTATAATTACTGATTATCTAGATGACCATATCTGACAGTCCTAAAGTCTATAGAACTGAACTAAGTTCTAATCTGAGACTGAATCTGAAACTGAGACTGTGGAAGGTAATCATCTAACTGACATGCCCCTTTATTTTTTAGTACATTTTGGGGTCCAACCTGTAACCCCAGTTGGAAGGGTGTTAGTACCATGCTACGAGTAAGGACATCTGAAGAGATACCCTCATCTGGCAGGTACTCTAATGAGAATGGTGGAACCTTCAATTGACAGGTTAAAACACCTCATCAACCCTCGACTGGCAGGTTTGATGTCTCAACCTACGCTGGCTATGTAGTTCTAGAATGCCAGTATTGCTTCTAAGAATCATAATCTCTACTGGAAGGTGAGTCCCCATCCTTGGGTTCACTCGGTACTGAATCCTACTCCCAACTGAATAGATACTGAACTGATTTCCTAGTTCATACTAAGCTTGACGAAACTGTTACCGATTATATTATTTGACTGAATTGGAATGATTTCATTGAATTCCATTAACTGGAAGAATACTACTGAATCTTGCTAACTGACTGAGTTTACTGGGGACTGAACTGGACTAGATTAGTACTGAGCTTACTGAGTTTTCCTAAATTATGAAACTAACTAAAAGTACCACTCATCGTGACCTGACTGAGGTTATTCTGTAACTGACATTGGCTCTAGGTATACAACTAAATTGTTTGGTATTAAATACCCCTAGAACTCGATAGCATAAAGAGTAAAGAGTAACATAAATCTTGAAGGCACAACAATGGCCACATGTTCATAATTCACTTTCTAAGGTATTTCATCAAACACTTGTAAATCTTGAACTTGTACATGTATAGGGATGCATGCTATCATGTCATAAGTACACTGACAATTCACATAGGCATTTCAACAAACACCTTCAAGGCATAACTTTAACATGGGAGTCATTTGGACATGTAGTTCTTTCATGAATTCATAATTAAGATCAACAATGGATCAAATTGCATAATTAATTCACTTAGGCATTTTGGCAAACACATGGGAGGCATCACATTATACTTGGGAATAAATAATAATTCAATACATCATGGCTACATTAATCACTTCAATTTCAAAGATTTCAACCCACATGCTAACATAAATTCATGAAATTCATTAAAGACATCATCTTGGAAATCACATAACAAGAGTAACATGAATCCAAATAAACCACAAAATGGAAATCATGATTTAAGATTTTAAAAAGAGTTTTTGGAACTCCAAGGGTGAAAGAGACCCTTGGATGAACACTTCACATACCTTTATGCTTGTTTTTGAGAAGATTGATGGTAGAATTCTTGAGATTTAAATCTTGAATTGAAAATCCCAATGCTTGTTCTTGAGAGAGTTTGAGAGAAATTGAGTATATTTTGGTGAATGGGGTCTTAACTTCGTATTTTTAGGTGAATAAGGGTGGGGTAATTGACCCATTTACCCCATAACCCGTAACTAAAATTTGCTGAACTGGGCTTCCCTTCGCATCGCGACCCCTATTTGGGTTGACTACCTATCATGATGCGACCCCTAGATGGGTTGACTGGGCCTCCCAACGTGGTGCCATGGCAACCCTCACTATTTTTAGCATCCAAACTCGCCCTTACACTAGTTGGAAAAACTCGAAACTCACCCGAGATGGACTACAAGTGACCCTGATCATGAATCAATTTGAAAATTGAATAAATAAGGTTGGGAAGGTCGTGAATTAGGATTGTCAAACTACGAAGGCTAAAATGACTCTAAGTATAAATACTTACCTGAATTTTTCGAAGTCTGGGACCCCTTAGTAGGCTTTAAAGGACTTAGTCAAGCTTAGAATTTTGCAGGGTCTTACAAATCTTTTGCCACATATGAATCATCTATTGCGACAGAAAGATCATCTATTGTATAAGTTGTCTCTGTTAACATGTAATCCAACTGACTGCAAATTATTATATGATTTGAATGTATCTATCTTTTTTATAGGTTGTGCAACTATGGATCGTGCCTACTGCGTAGGAGTTAGGGATGCCTTCTTTTATTACTCTAGGTCTTGTTGACTGTAAATTATTTGACATACTTCTTTTTCTTGGCAGTTACTTTAACTATTTTTTTGTTTTGTAGGGTTTTCATGCAACTATTTTTAGTTGTTACTAAATACTGAGGTTAGAAGGTGTGCTAGACACATCTGGTCCAAACGGAGTCAAGTGTTTAATCAAGTATGGAATCAAGATTCAAGTGGTGATATAATAATCCCCGTTACACAAGGAATCAAGAGTCAACTACCTCCTAAAAAAAGTGAAAATATTAGATAGGAGAGGGGAAGTGTTACTAGTACAAAAGATGCTGGAGAAAGTGGATCAAAAAGGGCTAAGAATGCTGGATTTGGGATCTACACAAGTGCAAAGGGCACCCAAATACTGAATATAAGTTTACTTCAACTTTGTTTATTAAAAAAAAGTAAATGGATAAGTAAATATATTAAAAATATTTTTCCTTTTTTTTCTCAAAAAATAGCCAGGGACATCAAGCCAAAGGATCCTACAAACTGGTGCAACTTACAAGGCTACAAGATCTACAGGAGTTGATCTTTGTTATAAGCCTAGAGGCTTGAGATGAAAAAATAAAGATGTAGTCACCACAAATCAGTTGCAGCAGATGGATAACAACAACAAGAAGAAGTAGTAGCCAAGAAGAAGTTTCTCATATTGATTATGTGTGCATTTTGTTTTGTAATTTGGAGTACCAACCAAATAATTAGTTTTCGTTGTTCCTTTGAATATGCTAGTAATGAATAGCCGTAAAAATTAGTTTCTTAGATTTTGAAGTCTGTTAATACAAATTATGCAAACTTTGAGCTTAATATGGAGCTATTTTTTGGATGTTACTTTGAGCTCAATTTATAGCATATTTATGAAGCTGACTATTTTGTAGATTTGGGCTCAATTTGAAGCACATTTATGAAGTTGTATTGATATTAGTTTGAGCTCAATGTGAATCATGTATTAAAAACTGAATATGGTGCAACTTTGGCGTGTTGCTTGTCTAATTATAGTGCAACTTTGGCTTGTTGCTTGTCTACTTTGACAACACCTTTTACTGTACCAGTAGCAATTACACCATAAATCAGCAATAAACTTTTTTTCTAAGAATATTTAAGGCCAAGCCAAAATAAAATTTTCCTTTCATTAAAAGGAAGGAATGTTACATGGCCAATATTACATAAAAACTTCACCTGAATAGCGGCCAAATACACATCAAAACAGTACAACTAAACCTTCATGAAAACCAATAATTTTGGTACATCACACCAGTAGTAATTACACCATGAAAAGTTCAGCAATTACGCTTGAATATCCATGTGTTCAATAGCACCAAACCAGTAGCAAATACACCACCATAAAAATTTCAGAAATTATGCTTGAATATGCATGTGCCTAACAACACCAAACCAGTAGCAATAACGCCAACAGTGTAGTAGCTTCTTTCTCTATTTTGTTTCTCTTCAAAAGCCTTGACTTTCTTCAACAAATTACATGATTTTCTTGTGAAGGGTGTCGTTCTTCATACCAATCAAAGTAATCACATCCACCCAATTTCTATTAAAATAAGACCATAATTACAAAACAATTACAAGTCAATAGTTAATCAACTAATTAAATAAAAAAAATATTACCTTTGAAATCTTATAAGTTAAAAACCTACGACCTGGATTTTGTTGAGTCCAAGAAGTCTTTAATAGAGCTTCATGAATACACTTACAAAATCAAAAGTCCTTATCACAAAAAATAGTGAAAGATGAGCTCGACATTGTCAAGCTCAGTTGAAAAAAATAAAAAAATAAAGAAAAAACAAATACGAAGAATTTGAATAGAGAAAAAAGATTATTAAGAAGACGATTTTGGAATTTAGGGTTAAATTTTAGGAAGAAGATGAATATATAAGACAATGTGGGGAAATAACCGTTGGGGTCCAAATCAGATGCCAAGTCAGCAAAAAATGGGGGTTCAACACGCCTTGGTTGCATGAATTACACGCGAGCTTCCAACAGGGCAAAAAGTGCCAAACTGACACATTTGATGCCTATTTTAGGTGTTTAAAATGAACACTGTCTACTTGAGGTGCCAAAGTGAAAGATCACTGCAACTTTATTTCAAGTCACTTCACTTGACATGTAGTGGCAATTTTTTATGTCTTATGAAAGTTGAACTTTTTTATAATTCAATAGATTGTCTATTTGTTGTAACAGATATTCTATCTGTTATGACAAACAGTTTATCTGTTACAATAGGTTGGTCATCTGTTGCATTATGTCGATGTTTCTTTCTAGGTCTATCTATTGCAATAATGGGAAGACCTGTTTGATAATTTCCAAGAAATAAGCTACATGTTGCAATATATGTCTAAATCTATTTGATATTTTCCAACAGATATGTCGTCTGTTGCAACAGATACCTTATCTGCTGTAATATTTGAATCTAGTATTCCATTTTAATTAATAAGTTCAAATCTAAAGATAACATAAAATTCATAGACAACATAAAATAAATCGAAGCCTTCAGAAATTACATGAAATAAATTAACAAATAAATTAAATATAAATAAATTATTATGGGTACAAATCTCAACAAATAAATCAATAATTTAAGTTTTGATGCCAACAATTCCTAAGGAGGGGTGAGGTTATTACTTTAACAGACTTAAGCTAAAAGGATCTACTCAATATGGATAAGTTTTTCTTCATCTGATGCTATGGAATTCTGTTTTGATCGTCGTGGATCTTTAATGTTGCTTGCATATGATTTCTGCGCTTTAGCTTCTCCATATTTTCATACAAAGTGCAGCATATTCTCAATGTTGTTCAGTGGTAGCTTCTACCGTGATATTCGCCTGGAAAGCCAAAATTGTCAATGCTAATCACAGAGATACAAAAAAATGAAAAAGTATAACTCATCTATTTTAGAAAATAGATTATATTTTTGTTGCAACATATGATAATATGTTGTAACAAATTAAAACATGAGGACGACCTGTATTGTAATTTCTAATGGATGAACCATCTGTTGCAACATATGACTCATCTTTTTGAAAAAATTAAAAAAATAGAAAGTCTTGATTTAATTTATCCCAATAGATGACCCATGTGTTGCAGCAAATTGGTCATCTGTTGGTACAAATAAAAATGGTACGAAGAGCTGTTTGATTTTCTAAAATAGATGAAACATATGTTGCAATAGATACTGCATCTGATGCAGCAAGTTAGTCAACTGTTGCAACAAATGTATACATCTATTTGATAATTTTCAGCAGAAGTGTCATCTGTTGAAACAAATATATATGTGTTTGTTTATTAGTTGGAACAGATGATATATATTCACCTTCTTTAGTTCATGCTGCTCTCCTGTGGCCCTTGTACATTGCTCAATAGTGCAACACAAAGATAGAGGAGTTGAAATTTTTCTTGTTTGATGCTTAATAATGCTTTAAAAATTACTTTCCTTCTCATCTTAGCCTTAATCTCTAATAGAGTGGATGGATATGAATTCTTCTTTGATGGAATGACACCCCTCTTAGATGTCAATTCCTTTACAGAAGAAATTAATGCATTAATAGCATTAGTCACTACATCATGTTTCGCCTTGCAGTCTTGACATTTGCATGTAGAACATTCACTAGGATGGGCAAAATCTGTATAACCAGTATGATCATTCTCATAATGGTTTGTTTTAAATAATATAAGAAGAGCATCATTATCCCCAACAGCAATACAACTACCACCACCAACAGCTATATCACTACTAACGTCATTAACAATAACATTCTCACCCTCCAAAATTATTTTTCTTGTGATGTTTGTTGCTCCAAAAAAATTTATTTTTATTCTGTCAATGACTTTAGGATCCGATTAAATTTACACAGACCAAAAAGTAAGAAAAAATATCATCTTCAACTCTCAATTGGTTGGAACAAGTGACGAATACACAATCTAACATAAATAAATATATATATTAGAATGGTGATTAGATCATTCAAAAAAATCATTAATTAAAATAAAAACTTAATTAGAATTAGACTTACTGGATACTTCGGGGGGTTGAAGAGATGAAGAAATTTTGTATTTTTATCAGTTTTGGCCGACAACAATCTCAGGATTCTTGGACAGGAAACTTCTTCCTGATAGTTCACTTGTTGTCTCAAATAAGGAATGGCTTCAAATGCCCAAGCCCATAAAATAACACCAATAAATTAAAAGCATTATTCAATAAAAAAAGGAATCATATCATAATAAAAGAAATATTTACCATGAAAGCCCATGGAAAGCCGTATAAGTTGACTATGTCATGACCCGAGCCTAGGCCCTAGCCGTGACGAGCATCCCGAACCATGAAGGCCCGAACACCCATTCTCTATCTGGTTATCATACACAACATTCATAATCATAATAAAATGCGGAATTGAAACTGAGTACGGAAAACATGGTCAAGTCCTGCAATATTTCAGAATAATACTATCTGACATCAGTCTGTGAAATCTCTACTAAGAACATAAACCTTTGTCTGAAAAGAAGCTGGGACAAGGCCCCCAGTAAACCAAAAATATAATAAATAAGATAGTGTCTGACATAATTAGGCCTTCCGAATAATAGAAGGCTCACCACTGTGAGATCAAGTCTGCAAACCCGAGAATGTCTACTGAGTAGCTGGACCCCTAGACTGTGCCTCAGAACCTGGAAGGAGGGGGGGGGGGGGTCAGCAAAAAAGTACTGGCACGCAAAGCAATCCAAAAGTAGTATAATGGAACATACATATATATATATATATATTAAGGGAAAGCAATTTTTCATCGAGACATCATGTATAAAATTGTTTCTGAAAAACACATGGGCACTTTCTGAAAACATGCAACCTGTCTGTTCATTTCAAATCATGATCTGTGTTTTACTTCTGAGTTAGGTGGTATTCCCCTACAAGTCTGAATATTCCACGGGCTGTATGGAATCCGCTATTGACTCGGCGGGGAAGCCCCCAACCCAAGTGTGCCGCAAGGGTTGGAGTGTCTGAGTCTGATACGCCACAGGACATTTAAGTCAGCGCATAATAGTATACCCGGGTCGGCAAACCACGGTTTTAGGCAATGAGTCTCTTGAACTCAAGCCCTCTTCGGGGAACCACCTAACATCTCTGTATGCCCATTTTTAACCTTTTCTGTACATGCAACATTCTGAATGTCTAAAATCATGAAAGTATGAAATGTCTGTTAGTCTGAGTCTGATATGGCATTAGTCTGAGTTGGTATCGTCATACCAAGACTTGCAAGTCATGATTTTTCTAAGCCATAATGTATTAAGAAAGAGCTTTCATTCAAAACATAGTTTAGACCACCAAAACATGTAACTGATGTAAAGTATTTCATATTCCGAAACTTAAAGTTCAATTCATGCAGAAATTTCATCAAACACCTGGTGTTCAAATGTCTTTTGCAAGTTCATGTATTCAAAATTGAAACACATTCATTCATATATGTATATAAACTGTCAAATCGCTTTGGAGATGGTCAAAAGACCAAAACAATGATGTTAAAACATCTTATACATAAATATATATACATAATTTAAAACCCCATTCTAAAACATGATTTTTCTATGCCCGTGAGAATTTAGGAAAACCCCGCATACCTTATTCTCCATGAATTTTTGGTGTCTATCGAAGCCTACGTCGAGAGGATTCCGAATCTGTAATTTGTTTCACGAAGAAGTTTCGGAATGATCGGTCCTTCAAGCTTATTTTCTCAAACCCTAGTTGCTCCTTCTCTTAAGTTCTTGAAATATTAGATTTTGGGATTTTATAGGAGGCTTCAATGTTGTTAATAGGCCCAAATCCGTTTAGGAGTGGGTAAGGACGATTTTGGGTTTTGTAAGGACTAACTTGCACTTAAAGTAACTCAAAACGAAGTGTTTTCGTCACCTGAAACCATAACTATGCGCCGCCCTTTGCATTGCCTAAATTTACATAGGCGCCGCCCTATGCATCGCCTATATTTGCATTGGCGCCGCCCTATGCATCGCCTATATGTGCATAGGCGACACATTCAACTTTGAAAGGCCATAACTTCTTCACCGGGTGTTCGTTTTAGGCGAATTTGGTATCGTTGGAAAGATTATTCAATTATCTACAATTTGGTTTATAGTAGGCCAGCCAGTTCATCATATACAATGAGTTATGGTCAATAGAATTTGACACAAATTACAACGTCCACTAAAACTTAATCGATCGAAATGGTTTTAACTCGTCCTTGAGTTGAAGGACTTCTATGGTCTAAATTCATGCTCAAATGGATTCACATACTAAAAAATTAATTAACATGCCAAATTGGTATAGGATTTAAGGCTCTTGGATTATCAACGCATCAGAGTCATATTTTTTTATTCTAGCCCGAAATGCGGGGTGTTACATTATCTCCACCTTGGGATCATTCGTCCTCGAATGATGGGTAGGAACTTGTTGAAGCCTTAAAGGTATGGAATAACGCAGGCACGCCATGTCTTCTAATAAAGAATACACTGATCTGAAACATGACCATATGGATGGAACTACTGATATTCTGAATTCTTATATCGGACATGCATATCTGATGCATGGAATACACTACTGGAGCTACTCATAAGCTGAGTTCTCATAATGAACATGCATACCTAATGTATGGATTTGTTATTGAGTTGTTCTCATGAACGCAGAACTGAATACACAGATAAGCTGAGCTTTTTCTATGGGACATGCATTTCTAATGCATATCTGACTGAACTGACGTGTGAACGTATGACCGAATACTTAATGATAACTGGTGTGGAGCTTGTAATAAAAATCTATGCATGCAACTGAATGGGGTATCTACCCCTTGGGACCCTATGTCCCTCTATGAATGCTCAATTCACGAAGATACTCAGAAAACTGAGGCAATGCACTAGGCACCTACAAATTTAATCATATCTGAACATCTGGAATCTAAAACGAGCACATGATGCATGAATTAACCTATACTCGCAAATACTAGTATACTCTATCTTGGAATAGTAACATATCTGAGATTTTGGGTAGCATGATTGAATGAAAAGACGAGAAAACAAGTCATGCGAATCTGACGGCTAAACTGATTTGCTGGCCACATAGACTGAACTACACTAGAGGCTTATACTCAATCTGGAGTATCTTATCAACACTCTTCCTTACGAAGTCCTGGTAGCATTAGATAGCAAAATATTTGGGCATGAGTCACACTAAACATCCGACTATAGGATCCCAACATTGACACTGTTCTATAGTATGGAACATAGGCATATATCTCATAAACTATGGTAGAAGTTTCAGGCCTTAGTCAATGCGACTTCTTACTTTCAAGCTTAGCATACTTCTCGAGTATCCCTTAACTATACTATTCCCTATAAATATCATATTCATTCAATTCAGCTTAAAATTCTCATATGAGCATTGACAATTTTTTTTCTACTAATGTCTAAAATAGCTTCATCCTTACACCGCGATCAAGCCTAACTCTAAGTCACAAAAATACAACATGCTACACTACGCTATTATTCTAAACCATATGACGCCACCTTATATATCTCTTTTAAAGATCGCATCCTAAGCATAACATGTCTTACCACTTCAATGACTACTCTGAACTCTTAATATGAAGTCGCTAATGCATATTGCGACCTTCCACTACAATCCCAAAACATCATTCAAGCCTAATTTATAACCGCATGTTAACTTCAAGGCAAACACCCATAAATACATACTTCACATAGTTTCTAAACTATTATCAATATAACTCCCACGCGCTATCCTAAAAACATACACACACAAACTTTTCCACTAAACATCACATGTATCAAAGATTGGCCCAAAATCTCACTTCATACTTATGGCCTTATCTAAACAAACGTACTATGATCTTCCATCAACAAGAACATTTACATCATCACCACTATCATTGCATAGGGAGGTCACTAAAAGGTTAAAACATAAGACCCTGAAGCATGAGAAGATTTTTATATGGGACTGAACACACTATAAAGAGTGAGTACATGCGTCATGAGTTGCATGACCTCAACTAGAGTTCCTAACATAAGGAATGTAATTCCGACTACTTGAATGAAGTAGAACTCATTATCTTGGAACTGGAAGAGTACGTGACTCTCTATCATATACAGGAATCACGAACTATGATCACGGAACTAAAACGTAAAGCTTGAGTAGGCATTGGGATCACTGAAAAATACTAAGATAGGAATGGGTTGAGTCTCACTCTCACTTTCTGACGTTCTCTGTTGTCATGACATCACTACTAGAATCTGAGAACCTGACTTGGTTATTCATTCTATCATCTCCCCCTTAGCTTCAAACCATCATCTTAAGTTGTGGGAGATACCGTATTAGACTTTAAACTTAACTGCACTCTGGGGTATGAAAAACGACAATACACGTAATCAATATAAATTGACCCTAATGACTACATCTGGAAGTGGAAAAACCTACTATAAATACCGCCTTCTGAGACAAACTCTATCATTCTGTAACCCCAATAGTCATCATCTATTACTCGAACACTTACTAACTTCGAATCTTCATGAGCATCCCCAAACTTGAAGCGCACACCCTCTAGTACCTCTACTCTTATTTCTATTAGCACAACTTTCAAGGCACTCGCCACACATCAACTCAACGGTACCACTTGTCACACACAACATGTAGTAGCATTAGAATAAATACCACCGTTTTAAACCACCCTGGGCATACTTCTACATCATACATACACCGTCATACTTCATTATGAAATCAAATAAACTTAGGCACTCGGATAGACTGTTTCAAGCCTATAGATCACTTCCCAATAACTAGTATCATTAGTCAAGAAACCTTCACTTTCACCTTCATGGCCATCAACTGTTCAAACTTAATATAGTGCTATGCATGATTTACAACCCAACCTTAAACAAAATTTTCACTTGGAAACTATGAAATAAACATCACGAAACACTAGTGCACTAGAACTTCATATCCACAATAATCGATCATGACCTAACGGTTTTCCTTATCATAATCCATCAGCATGTACTATTTCAGCACATCAAGCCTACTAATTTAATCCCACAAAACATGCATCATCAAACTCGTGCCGCTATTTACCACCACACCATTTCAATTCAAGCCTATAGTTTAGTATCAATCATTTACCACTAATGGAGAATGCAACATAATATAAATATACTAATCCATCATATTGGGATATTCTACCCAAATATCTCAAAAATCTACTACATTCCTTCTCATAAGTAGCACTAGTTTACAACTACCAATGAAAAGAGGGTCAAGGGGGTTAAAGCCTCATAATAGACATGGTCAACCTTATCCTTATATTATAACCCCGTACAATCGTATCTACTTATACTTCTTTCTCACATCACAATTACTTACCCAAGCGTACATTTACACTACCTTCAAAATCCACAACAACCATGAGTCTATACATATATTCAACCAACACAAGAACCACACGTTGAGTGACAAATTGTTAGTGAATCGAAAGAGCCCCACACGGCTTCACTAGACTTTTTAGTTTCACCAACACGATGATAAAATATTTTCAAGAGATAGAAGTTTGTCACACAACATTCCATAATCTAAGGATACACATCTTACTCCGTAAGAATAAAAATCTGAGTTAAACGCTTCCCTCACAGACTACCATACAATCCACACATGCTACTAGCTACCACATTAGTCTATCACCATAAGGGGTAAATCACCCTCACTCTCACTTCTAACTTTGTGACTTTACATCACCAACTTCTTGGTCTAATTTCATTACCAATAGGTCATGAAAACAAAACTTTGACTCATACTACTATTTGGGTGGAAATACAGTTCCAACATTCTACTACACATCATCCCCCCTTAAGCAAGACATTTGTAACATAAATTTGAAGGGGACTAAACACAATTAATACCTCAAGCTGAAAAGCACGATTCCATCAGGATCAATGTTTACATCGGAATCAATACACATTGAAGCACTAACAGATTCTTAGTCCTTGCACAAATTTTAACTCTTATATGGTTCAATCAGAAAGTACCGTACCATTTAGATTCTAAACTTCTGTACTTGAATCACCTTAATAATGAGACATATCTGAGGACATTAGAGTAAGGAAAGAATGTGGGATGACTTTTTACTTTCGTATGGGAGACACCATAGCACGAATTGGAGTATGAAAGAGGAACATTCTGACTCTATTGCACGAACTAGAACGTGAAGAAAAAGAGACATTCCTAAACGCCTAGTAGCCTCCTGCTTATAAGTGTGGCGCGCTAAACACCCATAAACAAGACTCTACCCGACGTGATTTCGCAGACACCCTGGGACCATGAACCGTTCTCTGATACCAAGTTTGTCACGACCCGAGCCTAGGCCCTAGCCGTGACGAGCATCCCGAACCATGAAGGCCCGGAACACCCATTCACTTTCTGGTTATCATGCACAACATTCATAATCATAATAAAATGCGGAATTGAAACTGAGTACGGAAAACATGGTCAAGTCCTGCAATATTTCTGAATAATACTATCTGACATCAGTCTGCGAAATCTCTACTAAGAACATAAACCTTTGTCTGAAAAGAAGTTGGGACAAGGCCCCCAGTAAACCAAAAACATAATAAATAAGATAGTGTCTGACATAATTAGGCCTTTCGAATAATAGAAGGCTCACCACTGTGAGATCAAGTCTGCAAACCCGAGAATGTCTACTGAGTAGCTGGACCCCTAGACTGTGCCTCAGAACCTGGAAGGAGGGGGGGTCAACACAAAAGTACTGGCATGCGAAGCAATCCAAAAGTAGTATAATGGAACATACATATATATATATATATATATATATATATATTAAGGGAAAGCAATTTTTCATCAAGACATCATGTATAAAACTGTTTCTGAAAAACACATGGGCACTTTCTGAAAACATGCAACCTGTCTGTTCATTTCAAATCATGATCTGTGTTTTACTTCTGAGTTAGGTGGTATTCCCCTACAAGTCTGAATATTCCACGGGCTGTATGGAATCCGCCATTGACTCGGCGGGGAAGCCCCCAACCCAAGTGTGCCGCAAGGGTTGGAGTGTCTGAGTCTGATACGCCACAGGACATTTAAGTCAGCGCATAATAGTATACCCGGGTCGGCAAACCACGGTTTTAGACAATGAGTCGCTTGAACTCAAGCCCTCTTCGGGGAACCACCTAACATCTCTGTATGCCCATTTTTAACCTTTTCTGTACATGCAACATTCTGAATGTCTAAAATCATGAAAGTATGAAATGTCTGTTAGTTTGAGTCTGATATGGCATTAGTCTGAGTTGGTATCGTCATACCAAGACTTGCAAGTCATGATTTTTCTGAGCCATAATGTATTAAGCAAGAGCTTTCATTCAAAACATAGTTTAGACCACCAAAACATGTAACTGATGTAAAGGATTTCATATTCCGAAACTTAAAGTTCAATTCATGCAGAAATTTCATCAAACACCTGGTGGTCAAATGTCTTTAGCAAGTTCATGTATTCAAAATTGAAACACATTCATTCATATATGTATATAAACGTTCAAATCGCTTTGGAGATGGTCAAAAGACCAAAACAATGATGTTAAAACATCTTATACATAAATATATATACATAATTTAAAACCCCATTCTAAAACATAATTTTTCTATGCCCATGAGAATTTAGGAAAACCCCGCGTACCTTATTCTCCATGAATTTTTGGTGTCTATCGAAGCCTACGTCGAGAGGATTCCGAATCTGTAATTTGTTTCACGAAGAAGTTTCGGAATGATCGGTCCTTCAAGCTTATTTTCTCAAACCCTAGTTGCTCCTTCTCTTAAGTTCTTGAAGGATTAGATTTCGGGGTTTTATAGGAGGCTTCAATGTTGTTAATAGGCCCAAATCCATTTAGGAGTGGGTAAGGACGATTTTGGGTTTTGTAAGGACTAACTTGCACTTAAAGTAACTCAAAACGGAGTGTTTTCGTCACCTGAAACCATAACTATGCGCCGCCCTTTGCATTGCCTAAATTTACATAGGCGCCGCCCTATGCATCGCCTATATTTGCATAGGCGCCGCCCTATGCATCGCCTATATGTGCATAGGCGACACATTCAACTTTGAAAGGCCATAACTTCTTCACCGGGTGTCCATTTTAGGCGAATTTGGTATCGTTGGAAAGATTATTCAATTATCTACAATTTGGTATATAGTAGGCCAAACAGTTCATCATATACAATAAGTTATGGTCAATAGAATTTGACACAAATTACAACATCCACTAAAACTTAATCGATCGAAATGGTTTTAACTCGTCCTTGAGTTGAAGGACTTCTATGGTCTAAATTCATGCTCAAATGGATTCACATACTAAAAAATTGATTAACATGCCAAATTGGTATAGGATTTAAGGCTCTGGTATTATCAACGCATCAGAGTCATATTTTTTTATTCTAGCCCGAAATGCGGGGTGTTACAGACTATCTTTGGTTTTAACGGAGTCAACAAATATTTGACAGTCATTGTGAAGTATTCATAACCCTAAGAATTGATGTTAAATGCCTCAAGATCCTAGGAGAGCTTTATTAAACCAAGTGGTATGTTGTTGTTAACGTCTCTTGCCCAAAGAATATTATGTACAAATCCAACCAAGCACAATAATTGCTTGTGCTTCTTTGAAGGTCTTTCACCTTTCAACGCTTTTATTAAATTTTTGTTTTTGAAGCTTGGACCAACGAGGGACACCAGGTCATCACGATCACTTGTGTTGCATTTGCCTTTTTTGGGTGTGCAGGGTACTTTTTTGGGGTTAGAATAGATATAACTAGAGACGGAGAAGGAGGATAATATTTTAGTCCAGTAACTATGGAAAACTCCTTCCAACCAAAAAAATAGGCACGCCACAATAATTTATCCACACCTAATCCATCTTTTCTTTGTTTTCATACATAAACCTACGCTTGAGAAGATCAAATACCATTTTCATTTGGAAACAAGCATTGTTGTCCTCCGGCAAATCAAGATATTACCCAAAGCAGTTGTCCCTGAAATAAGCATCCAAATTTTATTCTCGAAGTGTTTTTCTGAAGGAGTCGAAAGATTTTCCCATAGCTGACTTAACCATGAAATCACCCATTAAATCTGTGGCACCATCGCACTGTATTCTTATAGAATAACTATCAATGTGAAGTTTTGACCAACTCTTCGGTAGAAGGGCTATTAACATTTGGATCATCTCTTTTGAAATATTCCCCCTCTCCATATTCATTGTATTTTGCTTGTGATTGAGATAACATTTGTAAAGCAAACTCATAGAGTGATGGATGTAGCCTAACTGTTTACTTATTCCTTTACTTGGACTTGATTAGTTTTTTTTTTGGGAGCCATATAATCTAAAAATAACAGGAATATAAAATAAATTATATTTGATTAATGCATTGTTAAAAATGGATAAGAGTATATCTAACATGTACAACAGTAAAATAACAGTTCCAACAGATCACACATCTATTTCACCAGATAGGTTATCTATTGGACCATATACCTAACTTGTTACAAAGGATGAGTAATCTGTTGCAATAATAAAAATAGATCACTCATTTGTTGAAATAGGTGACTGGTCTGTGCAATAGATCACACATCTATTGTAACATATGAGTGATTTATTGGAACTGTTATTAATAGTCAATATTATTTAGATTTCTTCCAACAGAAGGGTCGTCTATCCCAACATATGAATGATCGATTGAAAAAATCAAGTCTTGGACATGTCATGTTGGAATAGTTGATAGGATTTTATTCAACAGAAGGTTCATCTGTTGTATCAGATGATTAATCTGTTGCATTAGATTTTTAACCCGGTGGTATTCTGTTGCATCAGATGGTTAATATGTTATATCATATTTTTAATCGGATGGTTCCTCTGTTGCTTCCAATGGTAAATTTGCTATTGCATCATATCGTTAATCTATTGCATCAGATGATTAATCTGTTGCATCATATGATTAATTTATTGCATCAAATTTTTAATTCTATGGTAAATCTGTTGCATCAAATGTTTAATCTATTGCATCAGATTATAAATTTGTTGCATCAGATGGTAAATTGGTTGCATTAGATAGTAAATCTGTTGCATTAGATGGTTAATCTATAACATCAGAATGTTAATCTGTTGCATCAGATGGTAAATTGGTTGCATTAGATAGTAAATATGTTACGTCAGATGGTTAATTTATTGCATCAAAATGTTAATCTGTTGCATCAGAAGGTTAATCTGTTGTAGAAAAAAAATAGTAGCATGATTTTATTCAATAGAACAACAACAACATCACTATTTTTACCAAGAACAAGAACAAATCAAGCTATCAATGGACGCAACACGAAAAATACGAACATCGTTGTTTTGTTTGTACAAACACAAACAACAAAAATCAAACTTCAAAAAATGCAACAAACAACAAAAAATCATATTTCACTCCGAAAAGAGAAGAGAAGAAATATCAGAAATTAGGATTTTATTCAGACCGTATTTCAAATTAAAGCAACAAATATTAAAATTATAAATCAATATTAGAAGAGAAGTTGGCTCAAGTTTTTCTTTTTCTTCAAAACTAAAAGGCCATAATTTTTTACCTGTGAAAGAAGAAAAGAGACGATGAAGAACTCAAAACTGTTGTGGCTGGAGAGCAAGGCTGTCACGTCGATTGACGGTTGAAAGTCAAAAAAGAACTCGAAGCCCAACTATTTATCGTCAGAGGTTGAAGTCACGGAGGATTGAAGGGAGAAATTTGCAGAACTGTTGGTTGGGAGAAACTATCGAGAGAGAGGGGAGAGAGATGGTTGATTTGGAGAGGAGAGCGGTGTGGGTGATTTGTATTTTTGAAAAGATTAGAAAGTTTTAAAAATATTAATCAAGTTCACAATTAACCTAATCAAGTTTCTTAATTATGTTTGACCCTTTAAGTTGGTCAATGTCACCAATCCTTCATTCAAGACTTAAATGACACATTTTCTTCAAATTTCTCTAGTAGGTATATATTCTGCTCTAGTCAAACTCACTTTATGGGACTACACTGAGTGTGTTATTTTATATAAATTTAGAATGATTTATATGAATTACGATGTCAAGTTTAAAATTAGAAACTTTAAAACAAAATAAAATTGTGAATATTAGAAAATGTGCACAACCTCTCTATATAAATCGGAGAAACAGAACAATATTTTGATAACAAGTATCAATTACCATAAAATTAATTTTAAAAATTATTTTAAGATAGAAATTTTAAAAAAAAATGTCAGTTCAACTTTTTATAGATCAACAGCGTGAATTCAAATTTATATGTAAGTTCTCTGCTGTGGTGGAATCATACTTCTACAACATTTGATTTTTTCAATTTGATTTAAAACTAGGACATGAATTATGAATTTATACTTTTTAGTTTGAAGTGAAAAAATAAAAAACATATGAAGTTAAAATGAATTATACGGATCAAAATATCAAATTTAAAATAGTAATTTCAAAAACAAAATAGGACTATCAATATGAAAATCTACCTATATTAATAGGTGAAACAAAACAATATAGAGGTGACAAGTGTCACCCAAACAAAACTTTACGTTGAAAATTATTTTACGATAAAATATATAAAAATGTCAATTTAGTTCATTTTTATGTCAATAACATGATTTTAAACTCAAATTAAACTATGTTATTACAGTGGAATATACTTCCACAACATTCAGTTATTTCATATCGAATTTAAACAAGAATATGAATTTTGCATTGTAGTTTTTAGTTTAATTAATTTGAAAATTTAAAAATTACATGAATTATATGACTTAAAATTTCAAATTCAAAATATAGATTTTAATAATAAATAAAATCATAAATCAAAAGGTCTAAAATAAAAATCAACTAAAATGTCAATGTACAACACTTTCTTAAGCAGTGTATGTATCTTAATATAATATCTTAATTATATTCGCAAAACGGTCGACTTGTCTATTTATATTCTAGATTAATTCATATTGCATAGTTGTACAAAATATGACTTTGTTTAATAAAAGACAAAATACTAAATAAAAAACTCATGCAAATATTACATATAAAAAAAATACAAGGAGAATAGATAGTGCAAAGATATTATAATATATCCTTTTTACCATATAAAACACAAAATAAATACTTATAATTTAATATGTTCAAATAGTCACATACATTTATAAGTATTATAATTTCTTAATAATTTAATAATGTACGTACATCGTAGAATGTACATACTAGTATTATATATCATACCTCTAAATTTATTAAAGTTTTTATGAATACTTTTTAAAGAATAAGTGCTCACATATTAAAACAATATACACTTACTTTAAAAACATAAATTACCAAGCATACATAAACATTTTTATGACTTTCAGTAAAAAAAAAAATTGATTATTCAATTAATAAAAATACAATAAGCATCCAAAAAATCATGTTGCAATAAAAATAAACTATTGAGATGAAAGTGTAGAAAGTTAGTTGATAATTTTAAGGTTATAAGTAGGTTTATAAAATATTTATTATTGAAGATTACATTTTTCTTTTGTATTTTAATTTTGTTATTTGAAATTTAATTATTTTTTTGATTTATATACAATTATTGTGTGTGTGGACAAAATTGAAGGAAATGTGTCATTTAAGTCTTGAATGAATGATTGGTGACATTGGCCAACTTAAAGGGTCAAACATAATTAGAAAACTTAATTAAGTTAATTGTGGACTTGATTAGTATTTTCAAAACTTTCTAATCTTTTCAAAAATACAAATCAACCCACACCCCTCTCCTCTCCAAATCAACCGTCTCTCTCCTCTCTCCCCTCTCTCTATCTCGACTGTTTCTCTCAAGCTTCTCCCAACCAACAGTTCTACAAATTTCTTCCTTCAATCCCCGGCAACTTCAACCTCCTGGTGACAAATAGTTGGGCTTCGAGTTCCTTTTTGACTTTAAACCTTCAATCGATGTGACAGTTTTTCTCTTCGGTGACAACATCTTCGAGTTCTTCATCGTCCCTTTTCTTCTTTCACAAGTAAAAAATTAAGGCTTTTTAGTTATTAATTAAAAAAGGAACTTGAGCCAACTTCTCTTCTAGTATTGATTAACAATTTCAATATTTGTTGCTTAAATTTGAAATGGGGTCTGAAGAAAAATCTAATTTCTGGTATTTTTTATTCTTCTCTTTTTTTTTCGGAAAGAAAGATGATTTTTTATTGTTACTATAGTTCTAGTTATCGAACTGTTGATTCGATTTGTTGGTGTCTATCGAGTTATTTAAAGTTTTGATTTTTGTTCTTTGTGTTTGTACAAACAAAACAACAATTTTGGTATTGGTCATTGTTTATGTTCTTTGCGTCTGTGTTGGGTTGTGTGGTGTTGGTGTTGCTGGGTTGATTTGTTGTTGTTCTTGATAAAAATAGTGCATTTGATATTAAATGGTGATATTGTTGTTGTTCTATTGAACAAAATCTTGCTACTATTTTTTTTCGTGCAACAGATAAACCATTAGATGCAACAGATGAACCATATGATGCAATAAATGAACCATATGATGCAACAGATGACCATCTGATGCAACAGATGAACCATCTGATACAATAGCTGAATTATCTGATGCAACAGATGAACCATCTGATACAATAGCTGAATTATCTGATGCAACAGATGAACAATCTGTTGTTTGAAATCTTATCAACTATTCCAATAGGACGAAATTTCCAAGACTTTGATTTCTCCCAGAAGATAATTCATCTGTTGCGATAGCTATACTTCTGTTGGAAAAAATCCAAATAATATTGATAGTTGATCTATTGCACAAACTAATCATCCATTTCAATAGATGAGTGATCTATTGAAAGAAATTACAATAGTATAAAAACTATTTTTATTGTTTACAACAGATTACTCTTCTATTGCAACAAGCTAGTTATATGTTGCAACAACTGAACCATCTGATGCAACAGATGACTAATCTGTTGTTTGAAATCCTATCAACTATTCCAATAGGACGACATGTACAAGACTTTAATTTCTCCCTAAAGACAATTCATCTGTTGCGACAGATGATGCTTTTGTTAGAAGAAATCTAAATAATATTGGCAGTTGATCTATTGCACAGACCAGGAATCTGTTCCCATAGATAAGTGAACTGTTGGAAGAAATCACAATAGTGTAGAAACTATTTTTATTGTTTACAATAGATTACTCATCTGTTGCAACAGGTTAGTTATATGTTGTAATAGATAACACACTTATTACAACATATGTATGATCTATTAGAACTGTTATTTACTATGTTGTTCATATTAAATTTACCATTAGCCTTTTTGTAATGATGTTTTAGTCAATTATAATCTTTTATTTTCCTGTTATTTTTATATAATATGACTCCCGAAAGAAAAAAAAAACAGAATCAAGTCCAAGTAAAGGAACAAGTGAAGTAGCTAGGCTACATCCACCACTCTATGAGCTTGAGTGTTATCTCAATTAGAAGCAGATGATAATGAACATGAGGATGAGGAAATTTCAAAGGAGATGGTCCAAATGCTAATAGCCCTTCCACTGAAGAGATGGTCAAAACCTTCAGCGTTGATAGTTATCCTGTGAGAATGCAGTATGATGGTGCCACAGATTTAACTGGTGATTTTTTGATTAAGTCAGCCAAGGGAAAATCTTTTGACACCTTTAGAAGAATATTTTGAGACCAAAAATTGAATGCTTATTTCAGGGACAACTGCTTAGGGCAATATCTTGATTTGTCGGAGAACAACAATGCTCGTTTCCAAATGAAAATGGTATATGATCTTCCCAAGCATAGGTTTATGTATGAAAATAAAGATAATATGGATGAGGTGTGGATAAATTACTTTGGCATGCCTATTTGTTTTGGTTGGAAGGAGTTTTCCATAGTTACTGGACTAAAATGTTACCCTCCTTCTTTTTCTTAAGTAATACCTATTCTAACCCTAAAAACGCACCCCGCACACCCAAAAAAGGCAGAGGCAAGTGTTGCGACTCAGACGCACACGCAAGTGCACGTGATCGTAAAAGTAATATAGTGATTTAGACAATCAGATATCGTTCCCACGAGGACTAGGCAACTAAAAATTTAACCAACTTTTAGTTTCAGACAACGAGTATTAGGTGTTGTATAGTATCAAGATAATTTTGAAATTGAAAATAAAAATGTAAATTAATTAACAAGAAATAAAATTTTATGACTAGAGCAAAGAAAACAATGGTTGTAAACAATTATGATAAGGATTCCATGGTTGAGGCTTCTCGAACAATCATACAAATCTCTATTCTTATAGTAGTCTAATTGGTTATTGGGTTGTTGGTTTGCAAGGTTTAGGCAACGATCTTGATCTCCCGACCTAAAATCTTTTATCTATTAATACTGCAGCTACAACTCCCATAGAGATACAATAATTCTTCTAGATTCATTAAGTAATCTTCTTGCAATTGAACCAAACAAGGCTTCTAGGTATATCCATATCCTAGATGCCAATTCAAACCCCTTATTTTATAAAAGAATAAGAACCTACGATTCTCCTCCCAAATTCACATAGAAATATAAATTTATTCTAATGGAGGCCAAGCATTAAAATATTAAGCTCAAGAAATTAAGAACAACCCAGGTGATAATCCAAAAAGAAACTACTATAAAGAATATCAAAGAGTAATCATGTTCTTAACCTCAACCCCAGAACAAGGGTATTTAGCAACTCATGTTTGATTTAAACATAAAAAACAAGTAATTAATCATACCCAAAATTAGTCTTGAGGTAAAGAAGTTCAAAATAATAATAAGAACCTTAAAAGTAAGAATCTATGCTTTTCCACTGTTGATATGCTTGCTAAAAGTTCTTGGAATTGTGCTCATGTGTTCCTTTTATACTTGGGGAAATTTCAGCAGATCTAAAGCCATGACGCAATGTGTCGCTAATTGCGTTGCCACGACCAATGCATCGCATCAACATCGCATTGCCACATTGGAATTCATCTTTAAAAATTAGACTAAGTCAAGTTCTTTACCACACAACACGACACGTTGACATCGCTCGTGTCACTAGAATTTTCTCCTCAAAATTTGGCTAAGTGTCAAAACTTTAAGCATCGATGCGATGCTTTGACATCACGTCGATGCACTGGAAGTTGCAGAAGAAGAATTTTCTAAGGCACAGAACTTATGCATCGACGCGACGTATTGACATCGCGTCGATGCACTGAAAATTTTTCTTCTTCAAATTTTGGCTAAGGCACACATATTTCCAGTCGACATGATGCGTTGAGATAGCGTCGCGTCACTGGAATTTTTCTCCATTTTCTTTCATTCTTTTCGTCAATCCTCAGCTCCTTTCTTTTCTCTTTACTCTCGTGCATCTCTATATATTTTTGACTTTGATCCACATGATCTTTCGCATCTTCATGATGTGTATCCAATTTTCTTTCAAATCCATGGAAAATTTACATTGTATCTCTAATCATACCGGTTAGCCACGAAACACAATTTAACTCACAATTCAATATAATTAGAACAATATTTATTCTCAAAACAAGTCCAAATATGGGTAAATAGCAGTGTTTGGACATATAAATACGCCCAAGATCACCACCCCACACTCAAAACCTTGTTCGTTCTCGAACAATTTCAAGCAACACCATCATCAAACATTCTAATCACAACCTAAGAGTCATGCTAGTGCTGGACACATGAACACTTTATTTCACACTTCATCGTCCTAACAGTGACATTCAATTCATTGGCAAACTTAATATAAGCACATAATCAGGCAACTCAATAAGTAATCCGGAATTTCATCCGCATGCACCCTCACAACAAGAACGTTTTCCCCATATCTCTCACAATTTTTCACTATTTATCATGAGGGGAATATAGATTTTCAATCACTCGCTCTCACAAAGAATTCATACATAATAGGTAATGAACCATAGGCTTGCCCTTAGTGTATTACTCCATTAATAGTCGGATGTTGAAATGGAGGATCAAATAGGTATTTTTATGGTTGTAATGCAGGCTAAGGGACAGGTAGGAACTATTTGAGAAATAGTGACTAATCTCCCTAAGCACTTTAATGCATAACCACATTCAATCAAAATCACATTTTGTCGACCTAACTTTTCATTTCATTATCTTTACACATCCATTGTTTCAGCCCAATCTTTCTAAGAATATTAACTTACTACGGTAGGAGTATTTTTCTTTTTACATCAAAATTTAAATTTCAGTTTTTCTTCAAATCCCAATTCTCGTTACGCACCACTATAGTAGCCACCCTTAACCTAAGCAATTTGCCTTAGTTGAGGTGCACATTGTCCTTAATGGACCAAGGCCAAAAAAGGTTCATTGTAGCGCAATAACCGGGTAGCAATAACTGAAATTTTCATCACATATTATTTTCTAACTCCTAACCATCACAATTAAATGCATAAATTACTTCTCTAGAGCTTCACTTTCACCTTTTTTTTTCTTTGTACTTCACATTCCCCCTTATTCCATTATTTGTATTAAAGCGCTTAGGAACTATGGATCAAATTAAGGTCTATCAAAGAAAGAATTTGACTACATATGAGTCTACCAAAGAAATCAGGCTACAGGCTCAACGGGGCTTAACTAAGGTCCTGCATAAGGATAGGTAAATAAAGTTTTTACAGTTCGGTTAACAAAGAGATGCCTAAGTCACCTCCTATACCTAACACCCTTTATTTCGCTTTGTAAACACACCGGGAGAGTTCTAGTCATTCCTATACATATAGAATATAAACAAATACTCACCCACTCGGTGCATGCTTAGAATCAAGTCAGATTTTTGCGATTTCCGATATTTTACTTTATCAAATTCAACATTAAGCCAATCAAACCAAACTACACTTGTTGGGATTAATCATCTAAAAAACATCTCATTTTGTTTCAACACAATTTTATTTTACCCAACACACCGCATTTTTCAAAGGTTGCAATCAGGGTCCTAACATTTTCTCAGCTTCTAAAGACGCATTCCCCTTAAGACGATCGCCATCCATCCATCATAGGGGAAGGAAACTAACTATGACGTTGTATAATGAGAATTGCCAAAAAGATCACACATAATACTTGTAATTTGAAATTTTACCACAAAGGGTGAAAATAGAATACTGTAAATAAAGCAAACACTTTTAAACTAAATGTGCCAAAGAGGGCAATTATCTTGCCAAAAAGGGAAATATTGTCAACTTACACAAAAATAAAAATTGTTCAACCAACACAACCAAAAACTAATATTGTTCAGAGATTGAAGATAAAAGAGATAAAGATGAAAAAGATCAACTACCAACCACCCCACACTTAAACATAACACTGTCCCAGTGCTATCAATAAGCATAAGGGTGGCGTCGTACTCCCTACTTAGTCAAATGCCACCATGGACATCACATCATCAACATCAGTATCATTTCCAAAGTCGTCACCTAAGTCACCATCATCAGACTGCTCCTCTTCCTCGGACTCATCATCAGAATAAGCCATACACCTCTCCTCATCTGTGGGGACGTCATCAACAACGGGCTCATCAAAGTCAGAGCCAATATGCAGTAAAGTCCGATCATGAGGTCCTAGTGGGTAGTCAAGCTCCACCGCACAAATCTCCTGTTGGTTGGCTGGATGCCCCCCAGTCCTCAACTGTAGCATAGTTAGCCTATACATACGGGCTATGATTTCGTCAGTGCGAGCATTATGCTTGGGCATATTCAAATTCACACCATAAGGATCTGGTTCTTTGGTACGAGAAATATCAAGTGGCCTATCACCAATAGGCGGTAAATAATCTGCCTCCTCCTCTGGAACACCTTGTTGCCTCAAAAATCTGGTAAGCATCCCACCAAACCCATATCTCTAGCCCTCTAAGAATCGGTCATTCCTCATCGCCGAAAAAATAATGGCACCCACATTCACATCCACATCATCACGCATCAAAGCATAAATAAGACACACTCTATTATGGGTCACCTCCGTCATATGTGTCCCATGAACAAGACAGACATAAATGATTTTGGCCCATAAACGTGCCTCCCTATTCAAGTGAGAAAATGGAAGTGAAACATGCGTACCTCCCTCTTTGTGGCGAATCCACCTCACCGTAGATTGAGTGCCGCACATGAGATGACGGATATGTTGATAAGGTGGCTCAATGATCATTGTCTTCAATGGCTCTGGATCCACATAGGGTGCACCTAACAACTTATTAACAGTGTTTGCAGTGAAAGTTATCACATGACCACGTACCTCAACCTCAGAATCTTTCGGGTTCCAGTTTGCATAAAATTCCTGCACCAGGCTCAAGTTGCATACACCCGACTGCTCAAAGAGAAAACTCATGTGTTGGGCCTCTATCTTTCTCATCATAGAGGGATATTTCTTCATCAAACTTGCCCTATTAATAAATTGATCAGCTGAATATTTCGACTCTTTGTGCTGAGAGTACCACTTTTGTCCTGCCGCAACCACAGCCTTAGTTCCAAACCTCTTTTGAACCCTAGGAATATGTGGGGTTGTAGGCACTCGATCAGCTTCACGGCTTCTCTTCTGTTTGGGCTCAGATGGTCCAACTATATTTTTTCCTTTGCTTCTTTGTTGGTGGCTGCTTGACATTGTACCTATTAAACATAACAACCCACAAACATATAAAACAAGCACCTTAAAATCTAGCCACCACTAAGTGTGAAATTTACCCCACACTTAGTTGCTAGCACAGTTTTGTATATAAATGCACTAGAGTACTCAGACTTCCCCTTTTTATTTTACAAGTCCAAGCATCGGCTATTCAGTATAAACACATAAAGATATTTCAAAGTTGGCATAATTCACAATCTCAGCTCAAGGACTAATGAATGAATAAATTTTTGCATAAACACCTCCACTTATGACTACATGACCTCTCTTCATCACACTAACTTCAGTCTCTCATAGCTAGTACTAAGGTATTGTGACATAGGTATTCACCCCACACTTAGTTTCCATCATATATTGAACATCATCATTCATATATTCTTAAAATTTCCCCATGATTCAGCAAATCAACTTATTTATTCGGAAACTAAATCAAATATAAAGTGACATTCGTCAATTCAATAAGCACATAAACAAACCAACCTCTCCACAGCTTAGAGTCATTCATGCAAATACACCACAAGAACTAAGAGTAGTAAAAAAAATTTCAATAACCCACCATTCAAGATTAACAAAATGATTTCAACAAAAAACCCTAAATTAACACAATCACTCGTCACTAATTTACCTAAACATGCCATTTATCCTCTCAAGTCCACAAATCAAAACAAAGTCATGACCTTTATCACTAACTATTTAGCATTCTAAACAGTATTTATCATCCAAAGCACCTTTGAGTAAAGAAATAAAAAGAATACATGACTTACCTTTGACTTGATGAAGAAAAATGGGGGAGGGGAGTTTTTTTACTTGAGAGAAAAATGGGGCGGTGGCGGCTTTTATGGTTAGGGAAAATGGGTCAATAGGTTAAGGTCATATATATAGAGGTCACCCAGAATTGAACAATCAACGCGACATGTCTAATATAGCATTGCAGATTCGACGCAACGCGTCATGTTCGCGTCGCTTCTCTAGAAATATTTTGTCTAAGTGTTGCCTGCATAGCAACCGACGCGGCGCGATGCATAATACGTTGACAAGACTGACGCGATACATTAGAATTGCGTTGGTCCACTGGAACTAGCATTAGAAATTTTTTTCTAAGTATTAAATTGATGCACTTTGACGCGATGCGCCAAGATAGCGTCGATCCACTAGAAATTGCATCCCAAAAATTATCTAAGGCTAAATTTCCCATATTTTAATACATCTTTACTTATCCCTTACCTTTTTCTTACCATGTATCACCTATTTACTTACTCAAAGGCCCATGTTCAGCACCTTCTCATCTTCTCTTTCTCCACCAAGGTTCTCATTTCTGCACATTAATCAAAAACAACAAAATCATGTAAGTAAAAGTGGGTTACCTCCCACCAAACGCCTTATTTTTTGTCGTGGCACGACTCATCTTTTTGTATTTTTCATTTTTTTCTTCAACTACTAAATATTAAACTACCATTACATTACATTTATGGGTTGTCTCCCACACAGTGCCTTATTTTACGTCGTGGCATGACTTAGCTCAATTCTACCCCTCAGCAAAGGTAATGGACTCCTTGTGCTTATCCGGATGATTAGCCCAATAATGTTTTACATGATGTCCATTCACCAGGAACTTCTCTGTCTTTTCTTTATTCCATAACTTTACAGCTCCATGAGGTGTCATTCGCACCACCTTAAAAGTTCTAGACCATTTCAATCGCAATTTACCCAGGAATAACTTAAGCCTTGAATTAAATAACAAAACAAGTTGTCCGGGTTCAAATACTCTCTCTTGAATTTGTTTATCATTCCATCTCTTAGTCTTGTCCTTGTATAGTTTGGCATTTTCATAGGTGTGAAGCCTAAACTCATCAAGCTCATTCAGCTGCTATAACCATTTCTCCCCCATGGCAGTCATCTCAAGATTTAGCTTTTTCACAGCCCAATATGCTTGATGTTCCAGCTCCACGGGCAAATGATATGCTTTACCATAAACCAAGCGATATGGGGACGTCCCAATGGGTGTTTTGTATGCTGTTCTGTAAGCCCAAAGTGCATCATCTACCTTCTCAGCCCAATATTTTCTCTGCCCATTCACAGTCTTCTGAAGTATCTGCTTAATCTCTCGGTTGGATACCTCAACTTGTCCACTAGTTTGGGGATGGTACGTAGTAGCAACCTTGTTCCTAACACCATATTTAGCAAGAAAATTTTTGAACCAAGTGTTGATAAAGTGCGTACCTCCATCACTAATTATCGCTCTAGGTGTGCCGAATCTGGAAAATATGTTCTTCTTTACAAATTTCAGCACCACCCTTGCATCATTAGTCAGACTAGCCACAGCTTCCACCCATTTAGAGACGTAGCCAACCGCTACAAGAATGTACAGATTGCCTTTTAAAGGTGGGAATGGTCCCATGAAATCGATCCCCAAAACATCAAAGACTTCGACTCCTAAAATATTATTGAGGGGCATCTCATGACGCCTAGATATATTACCCAACCTTTGACATTGATCACAATTTTTCACAAAAGCAATTGCGTCCCTAAACAATGTAGGCCAGAAAAAAACTAATTGCAGCATTTTTCTAGCAATCCTATCACCCCCATAGTGTCCACCATAAGGAGATAAGTGGTAATATTCAAGCACCTTTAAAAATTCAGCCTCTGGGATACGCCTACGAATAACTCCGTCTGGACCCTGCTTAAAGAGATACGGTTCATCCTAAATATAGTCGCATGAATCATGGAGCAATTTCTTCCCTTGTTGTGTGGTGGCATCAGGAGAGTACAACTCACAAGCTATCAAATTCACAATATCAGCATACCATGGGAACTCAACTGCATCTAAAGACAACAACTTTTCATCAGGAAACTCTTCCTTAATACTAAGAGAGTCATCAACAATATGATTTTGACTTTCCAGCCATGACAAGTAGTCAGCAACTTGATTTTTATCTCCTTTCCTATCTCGCACCTGAGGATCGAATTCTTGGAGTAGCAGAATCCACCTAATTAGACGAGGCTTTGTATCCTTCTTGTTCACAAGATACTTAATGGTAGCATGATCATTATGAAAAATGACCTTAATGCCAACTAAGTAAGATCTAAACTTGTCGAATGCGTACACTACTGCCAGTATCTCTTTCTCTATAACCATATAATTAACTTGAGCATCATTAAATACTTTGCTAGCATAGTAGATCAAGCAGAATACCTTATCTCTTCTCTAACCCAAAACCGCTCCCACAGTGTCACTAGCATCACACATCAGCTCAAACGGTAACTTCCAATCTGGTGAAATCAGAATTGGTGCTTCAGTTAACTTCTTCTTTAGTTTTTCAAAGGCTTCTTGGCAATCAGCCCCAAACTCAAATTTGGCTTATTTCTCCAATAATTTGCACATGGGGTTTGCAATTCTTGAGAAATCTTGAATGAACTTCCTATAGAAACCTGCATATCCCAGAAAACTCTGAACTCCTTTGACTGTGACTGGTTGTGGCAATTTTTCAATCACTTCTACCTTCGCCTTATTTACCTCGAGTCCTTTACATGACAATTTATGGCCTAGGATAATTTTTTCTTTAACCATAAAGTGACACTTTTCCCAATTTAGCACCAAGTTTGTCTCTTCGCATCGAGCTAGAACTCTGTTAAGATTCTGCAAGAACTTTTCAAAAGAATTACCGTACACAGAGAAATCATCCATGAATACCTACACAAAGTCTTCAATCATGTCGGAGAATATAGCCATCATACATCTGAAATGTAGCAGGTGCATTGCATAGGCCTAAGGGCATACGTCTGAACGCATATGTGTTGTAGGGACAAGTGAAAGTGGTCTTTTCCTGGTCTTTCAATGCTATGGTTATCTGATTGTAGCCGGAGTACCCATCCACAAAACAATAATACTTTTGTCCCACCAATCTATCCTGCATTTGGTCAATAAAAGAAATCAGATAGTAATATTTACGAGTTGCTTCATTCAATATCTGATAATCAATACATATCCTCCAACCAGTCACCATACGTGTGGGGATCAACTCATTATCATCATTCGTTATCACGATCATCCCTCCTTTCTTTGGTACAAGTGCACCGAACTCACCTATTTTTTATCGGAAATTGGGTAGACAATACCACTATCTAATACTTGATCACTTCTTTTCTGATCATCTCTTTTATCACGGGATTTAACCTTCTTTGTTACTGCACTCTAGGTCTATAACCCTCTTCCATGTAAATGTTATGCATGCAAAATGCTGGATTGATTTCTATAATATCGGATATCTGCCAACCAATCGCTTTTCTTCTTCTCTTTAGAACTGTTATAGCTTTGTTTACCTATACATCTGATAACCATGCAGACAAAATAACAGGCAAAGTATCTTGATCACCAAGAAAAACATATTGTAAATGCGGAGGAAGAACCTTAAGCTTTAAGTTAGGAGCTTATTAAACTAAGGGCTTGGGCGATGGACCAATTGGCCTATTCAATGGTTCGACAAGCACTTTCTTCATCTCAATCACTGCCAAATTCATAACCTGGACTAATTCCAATACTTCCACATCTCCATAAATATCATAACCTATCAAAGCTCTCTCTAATAGATCATCAGATAACAACAAATGCCAATCAAAAGCAAGATCAATAATTGATATAGACGACAACTCCTCATATATAGCTGGCAGTTTCAATGCCTTGTAAATATCAAAAACTTCTACTTTATCATGCACTAACATTGTTATTTTCCCTGCCGCTACATCTATCAGTGACTGCCCTGTTGCTAAGAAAGGTCATCCCAAAATAAATAGAACAACAGGATCAGCCTCAAAGTCAAGAATTACAAAATCCATCAGAAAGATTAAGGATCCCACTTGCACCAAAATATCCTCGATAATACATTCGGCCTAGCAAGTGATCTATCCGCCAGCTGCAAAATAATAGTAGTAGGTTTGGGACTCCCAAGACCCATCTTCCGATACCATGATGTGGGCATAAGATTTATGCTAGCTCCCAAGTAACACAATCCACGTGGACAAATAGTCTGTCCAATGGTAATCTGCAAGGTAAAACTACCCGGATCTTTAAGCTTCGTGGGCAATTTGTTTTGAATCTTGGACGTGCACTCTTAAGTAAGTGCAACTGTAGCATACTCGGTCAACTGGTTCTTAGTCGCAACTATATCCCTTAAGTATTTTGCATATTTTGGCACACTTTGCAGAATGTCAACAAGAGGAAGATTCACTTGAACCTGCTTCAGGAGATCTAAGAACTTCTTATAAATTACCTCCTCTTGATGCTTTCTTGCCTTTTGAGGAAAGGGTAAGGGAAGAGTCTTCTTCTATACATGAACATCATCACTCATAATTTTTTCCTTGATTTTATTCTATGCATTATCTTCAGAATTATCCTCAGTGACTGTAGGATTTACCTGGTCTTAAACTGTCTCATTCATTTGCAATCCACTCCTTATTGTAACAGCATTCACCTACTTAGGATTAGCCTCTGTGTCGCTAGGTAATGCTCCTTAAGGCCTTGTATTCTGTGCTCCTGCAATCTGACCCAATTGCAACTCTAGATTTCTTGTAAGCAATTATTGACTCTTCAATTCAGCTGTAAACTGTGCCTGTTGAGTCTTTATTTCGGATGCAAACTGTGGTTGTTGAGCCATAAACTGCTTCATCAATTTCTCCATATTGCTAGATTGAGTAGTCGCTTGAGTATTCTGAGCTGGCTATGGATTTGGTTGCACTGGTCCCTTGTACCGATTTGCATTATGTGCTTGATTTCTACCCTATGAGAAATTGGGATGGTTCCTCCAGTTGGGAATATAATTGTTACTAAAATTTTGTGGTCCCTGCCAATTTACATTCCCCACATAGTTTACAGAATCTGGATTAGCTGTGCAAGCATCAGCTACATGCTCACCACTTCTGCAAACCTCACACCAAGAATTTGCCTATTGGACTATATTCGTTATAGCTACTAGTTGAGTAACACCCAACTTTATGTTATTAACCTGAGTAATCATATCATTTCGCATAGCCGCGATTTGTGCCTGTAATTCTGTGAACTGATTTACCTCCAATACCCCTAAAACTTTCCTAGGAGTACTCCTTGAATCTGCATGCCAGTTAGGATTTCCTTGTGAAATCCGATTCAGTAGTGTGTATAATTCTTCATACGTCTTCTCAAGAGCATGTCCACCTACTGGTGAATCCAAGAGAATCTTCATGTTTGGCTCCAATCCTTCTATGAAATTATGCATAAGAACATCATTGGATTGATGATGGTGAGGGCAATTTCTAAGCATACCCTTAAGTTGTAACGCCCCAAAAATGGGTCCCGAGACATCACACGTTGCTTAGGGCCACAAGTGACCCCAAGCTAACCCTTCTACTGGCATAACTCATAAGCAACTGAATAAAAATACAAATCCATACAAATCAGCAGAAATTAACTCTTTTCTGAATCTAATCGAAACAAAAATGGAATTTTACAGGATTACAATTCTGCCTTTACAACAAAAATTGAAACAAAATACATCAACTTCTACTGAATGTCTATGAAGCCTTTACTAGTACTGACTGTAGGTAGTCGGGTCCCGACTACCCCAACTCAATACGACTGAATAAACAAAATACAACACTATAAACTCTGCATAACTAACCCAAGCCCTTGAATCAAAAGAACTCATAACCTGCTGACTGGATACCACGAACTGACTAGATCCAAAGGTGCAACTATACCTTGTACCTACATTCCGAGAAAATGTAGCCCACATACGAATATGTGGGTCAGTACCATGGAAAGATACCGAGCATATGGGGGTGCAATGCATATATAAAATAATATCTTAATATCATCACAGTTTATAAAATTATGCATGCTGATATAGATGACTCACTTAGCTCGAATTAAATCATCAAAATCATGGATGAATAATACATGTAAAGTAAAACAAGTCAGTCATTACAATACGTTCTCAATTCACTTTCATCTCAATTTCAAATCATCAAAACAATCAAATCTCATGTCAATTCTCATTAGAATATATTCCTTAAATCTTTTAAGAATAATGACTTTCTTAAACTCAGCCTTTTAAGCAAATATGTTTTCATCTCAGATAGAAAAGTACACACACACACATTGGGAGATCCTATAACCGACATAAACCATGTGAGCTACATGGAGTCCAACGTACAACCCACGTTGGGGAAAGCCGTCCTATCCTTGCCATCGGAGTAGGACTTCTAGTATCAATTCAAAAACACTAGTGATCACTATATAAATCAACCTCATGCTCACATCCTACGGGGGCACGTAGTTATAGGGAAGTAAGGTCACTTTATACCTCCCACTCGGTGCTAAAGATTACTCCCGGACTTAGCTCAGAAATTTAAATCATCCTCAGGCTCACATTAAAGAAAATCCACAATAAACACTTCAACAATTTTCATCGGGAGCCAATTTGCTACCCATTTATCATAATCAATAAAAATGTGAATTTCTTTCACAGTCGAGTTCAAAATAACTCATTCATGACCAAAAGGTCAAATCATTCAAAATATCTCAAATATTCAACATCAACGTGCTTATAACATACACTTTCTCAAAAAGAAAAACAATTTCCAATGGGGATTCATGACCCAAATATCAAAATCATGATAAATATCGTTCAAGATTCATGCTTTATATCACCACACATATAAATTCATCTTTCAAAATCATAAACATCAAGATTTCATAATAATCATCATAAGATATGGGTTCATACTTCAAATTCATAAAAATCAAATAAAAATCATGCCTTTGTAAAGAAAATTACTTTTGGGCACAAGAACGAAAGAGAGTTCTTGTTGAAAACCCCCACATACCTTGAATGATGAACTTTAGATCGATACTCGTTTTTGAGATGTTAATCGTGCCTTTGAATGATGGTTCTTGGAGTTCTTGAACTAGGAACTTGGAATCTTGAATAAATTTGCAGAAATAAATGGTGAACTTTGGAGGTCCTTGAAGTTGGACGTAGGAGCTTAGGGTTTTCTTTTTGAGGGAATTTGATGAAGTATAACATATAATGCTTCTAATAGGCTTTAATATAGGGTTTGGACGGATTTTGGGTGAGGGGGAATGACCAAAACGCCCCTAAAAATCAAATAATTCTCGCATCTGTCCTTTGGTGGACTGTTTTGATAGTCTGAAGTAGATCAACCATAACGTTTTACTCCGATATCCAAATTAGATGAAACCAATTTCATTAGAAAGAGGACTCTCATATCTTTCCGTTTATATATAGTATATCACCCATATCATTGTGTACGAGGAGTTATGATCGTTTGAAGTTGACCCAAAAATTCACTTTTGATAGGCTGAAGTAGATCGACCATAACTTTTGGCTCCGATAGACAAATTGGATGAAACCAATTTCATCGGAAAGAGGACTCGCATAGATTTCCGTTGATATATAGTAGATCACTTAGATCATTATGTATGAGGAGTTATGATCATTTAAAGTTGGAGCAAAAATACATCAGGCCTCAGTACTTGTTTTCCTGCACGTTTTACTGTTCACTACTATTCACGGTTCGACCGGAATGTTCATAACTCGTCGCTCGGGTGTCCGTTTTGGATGATCCACATATCGTTGGAAAGATTATTCGATACTCTACGTAATGGTGGGTCATAATATAAGACATTCCACATGGAAATTTATAATTCATTCTAGAAGATAGAACTCAATACGTTTACGCACAAAATTTCAACAAAAAATTTCCCGAGGTATTACATCATCTCCCCCTTGGAAACATTCGTCCTTGAATGTCGATGAATAAGTACAGAATACCATGGAAATGAGGACAAAAGGCTGGGATAACGTAATCAATCCACTTACTCCACTCCAAACTTTCGAATACTTCATAGAACATGCGATTCATAATGAGAATGGTCACATAGTTGGATCTTAAACAAAGGAGACTGATTTTAAGGAATCAATATCTTTGGTTTATTCAAAGACTGAGAATCAAAGGTCTCGAAGGGGATCTCATCAAAAGAAGGAACACTTGCGCCCAAATGAAACGTCCCTCAACACTCCCTCCAAAAGATTCAAATGACATTGTTCGGGGAGAAAATGAACCATAATTTGATACAATCCTATCGAATGGGAACAAGGACCCATATGGCATAAATTAAGATGGGAATTTCTAGGTCTTGGGAAACATAACTCCTAGCTTCCAAACTTAGCAACACTTCCCAACTACTCCCTCGACTATGTTCAAGCCTAACTCCAAGTACTCATGAGATATGCCACATAATACTATAATATTAATCTATATCATGAACCTCAATACACACTGAGCCTCACAACTCCTCACTTCAAACATAACTCTTATTGCTACTCCAACAACCACATTCAATCTTATACTAGGGATCCGCTAACTTGCGGTGCATTCTTTTAGATATACAACCATAACATTCAAGCCTATACTCATAACCACATACGCACTTCACACATGCACCTCTAAACGAACATTCATAAAGCATCTTCCTCGCTTTCTCTAAGATTCCATCAACTACATCATTCACACATACTGGTCAATTCTTTAAACGACACACATAATATTTTCTCAACCAATTGAACTATACACAAAAACTCTGTATTACTATTCCTACAACCTCATAGAAGTGCATAAAACCAACGCACAACAATCTTTCCAAATAAACATTTAAAACTTCAACTAACCACGGCATGTATCAAGGACTTAGCCTCAATCTAACTTCACTTCACCGCCGTGAGCACACCACCTTCTATCATAGATAAGGAAGTATCTTCTCTCCCTTCTAGACAACTGCTCAACACCATTAGCTTGACTTAATGAAAAAGTCACAAAATTTTAAATCATGAAAACCTGAAACATGAAGGGATAATGTAAATAACTTGACTCTCTCTATTGAGGCCTTAGGAATAAAATATCAAATACAATGGGTTCATTAAGGTATCAAAACTGAAGACACCCATAACGGAAATTGAATCTCACTGATCAATAAAAGTATTGCCTGAGTACTGGAACTGAACATACTGTAAAACTTGAGTATATGAGTCATGGGCGGCATGCCCTGAATTTAGAGCTCATAACTTATGGAATGTGATTCCAACTGCTAGAAGAACTGGATTTTCTCATTTTTCGAAACTAGAAGAGTATGTAATTCTCCATCACGTGTATGAACATGAATTAAGATCATGGAAATAAAATATAAAGCATGAGTAAGTTTTGGGACAGCTGAAAATACTGAAATAACGTTGGGTCAAGCACCGATCTTTCTCACAGCAAATTTACAACTTACTGGTTCTTCTACTAAAATGTAAAAGCTTGACTTGACTACTTGTTCTATCATCTCCCCCTTAGCTTTAAGCCACCACTCAAATTCTCAAATGCTTACTAATTTCGAATCTCCACGAACATCTCTATCGCCGGAATGTACACCATCTAGTGCTTCAACTCTTATTTTTATTAGCTCAACTTGAATACTTTCTAACCTTTTGATAGACCATGCTACTTCTGTCTTCTCCCTCTAATACCATGCCTATGAACTTATGTTTCTAACCCATAAGAATCAAAATCACACTTAAGAGGCTCAACATTTCCAATCATACGCCTCGCCTTAACTTAGCCATCAAAACATCATCCATCGTCTAACTAGTGTTTATCCATCTAAAAATCCCATGGCATGACTCACTACACCACATATACTAATCCTCGAAATTAAAGCAGTCCCATAATATCTTGGGTGAACTTTCTCATCATAATATAATATTAAACTTAATTATAAGTCAACTACACTTAAACTCTTGTGTACACTGTTCAAGCCTATTAGGTCACTTCCGTCAACTAATACCATTAATCCGAAAACCGTCACATTCGGCTTCATGATCACCAATCGTTCAAACTTAAGGTTTCACACTTCACATAATTTACAACTCCATGTCACGCATAACTCCCATGTGAAGATTATAAAACAACACATCCATGAACACTAGCCCACTTAAACTTCATAACAATAATAATTGGTCCTAATCATATAGACTATCTTATTCACAATCCATTAACACATCCTTCTTTCACCCGTCACTACTATCTATCCTTCATACACAACTTAACATAGTTCATAACTCTCTACGTCTTAACTTAACTTCCTCTTGCAATCTGGAGAGCGCCTAGATTAACAACACTTACCCACCAAGTACTTTCATCAATAACCTATACTTTTCTAACACCAAAAATACCATCAATAACTCTTTCCTTACCCTAAGCAAACAACAATCCACCTTAACTAATAACTCCTCCTCTAACTTTCACTAAACTAACAAACAAGGGTATATCACTTCATTACTAATTCAATCATAAGCAAAAATTCAGATATACATATTCAATAAATCGCCCTTACCACCTTTCTTGTCACTACACTTCTAAACCCACACTTTCAACTAACACAGGAATGACAAGATAAATAACAAGTTGCTAGTGAATCGAAATAGGCCTCACACGGCTTCACTAGACTTTGGTTTTGTGTTTTGATCAAGAAAGTTATATGAATAACAAAGTAACTATGCTAGTGAATCGAAATAGGCCTCACACGGCTTCACTAGACTTTGGTTTGTATTTTGAACAAGAAAATGAGATGAAATACAAAGAAGCTATGCTAGTGAATAGAAAGAGCCCCACACGGCTTCACTAGACTTTGATTTTTCACAAACATAATGATAATAAGATTACATAATACAAGAGATAAAAACTTGACACACAATATTCAACAATCTAAGAATACACCTTACCCTGTCTTAATTAAATAACTCATAAGAATGAGGGCATAACTTTCAACTTAAGGAACTTAACACACTAGAGAGCTCATCTCAAGCCCTTTGTGTAACTTTTGAAATTTCTTCTAGAAAATATAGAAGCATTACCTGGGGAAGAACTGGATCTTACAAATCATGTTATCTCAAAAATATTACATAGAGGGAGAAGTATAGATTAACATTGTAGATTCTGAGGAGGAATCTAAAAGCACACCTAACCTAGGCTTAGTTCACGACTTTTATGAACATGAATAAAGTACTTCAATCTTTGGAACTCAAAAGCACTGACAGGATACTTTCTAGCTCTCTTACAATCCCATAACTATCTACGGAGAATTAAGCTTAACTGTTTCTGATACCTTGAAAATGAGGCAGAGTTGGCCAGAATAGAGTAAGATGAGAATCTATATAAGCTTCTTGGAGAACCTTTTTATAGCACGATCTTAGACTTGAAAGAAGGGAAACATTTCCTAAATGCCCTATAGCCTCTCGAAGAAAAGTACAGACGTCTCCGTACCGTTCCGCAAGAATCTACTAGACACGACTTCATAGACACCCTAGGACACTTGAACTCTGTGCTCTGATACCAAGTTTGTAACACCCCGAAATCGAGTCCCGAGACGTCATACGGTGCTTAGGGTCACAAGTGACCCCAAGCTAACCCTTCTACTGGCATAACTCATAAGCAACTGAATAAAAATACAAATCCATACAAATCAGCAGAAATTAACTCTTTTCTAAATCTGATTGATACAAAAATGGAATTTTACAGGATTACAATTCTGCCTTTACAACCAAAATTGAAACAAAATACATCAACTTCTACTGACTATCTATGAAGCCTGTACTAGTGATGACTGTAGGTAGCCGGGTCATGACTCCTGACTACCCCAACTCAATACGACTAAATAAAGAAAATACAACACTATAAACTCTGCATAACTAACCCAAGCCCTTGAATCAAAAAGACTCATCACCTGTTGACTGGATACCACGAACTGACTGGATCCGAAGGTGCAACTATACCTTGTACCTATATTCCGAGAAAATGTAGCCCACATACGAATATGTGGGTCAGTACCATAGAAAGATACCGAGCATATAGGGGTGCAATGCATATATAAAATAATATCTTAATATCATCACAATTTATAAAATTATGCATGCTGATATACATGACTCACTTAGCTCGAATTAAATCATCAAAATCATGGATGAATAATACATGTAAAGTAAAACAAGTGAGTCATTACAATACGCTCTCAATTCACTTTCATCTCAATTTCAAATCATCAAAACAATCAAATCTCATGTCAATTCTCATTAGAATATATTCCATAAATCTTTTAAGAATAATGACTTTCTCAAACTCAGCCTTTTAAGCAAATATGTTTTCATCTTAGATAGAAGAGTACACACACACACATTGGGAGATCCTATAACCGACATAAACCATGTGAGCTACATGGAGTCCAACGTACAACCCACGTTGGGGAGAGTCGTCCTATCCTTGCCATCGGAGTAGGACTTCCAGTATCAATTCAAAAACACTAGTGATCACTATATAAATCAGCCTCAGGCTCATATCCTACGGGGGTACGTTGTTCTAGGGAAGTAAGGTCACTTTATACCTCCCACTCGGTGCTAAAGATTACTCCCGGACTTAGCTCAGAAATTTAAATCATCCTCAGGATCACATTAAAGAAAATCCACAATAAATACTTCAACAATTTTCATCGGGATCCAATTTGCTACCCCTTTATCATAATCAATAAAAACGTGGATTTCTTTCACAGTCGAGTTCAAAATAACTCATTCACAACCAAAAGGTCAAATCATTCAAAATATCTCAAATATTCAACATCAACATTCTTATAACACATACTTTCTAAAAAAAAAAAAATTCCAATGGGGATTCACGACCCAAATATCAAAATCATGATAAATATCGTTCAAGATTCATGCTTTATATCACCACACATGTAAATTCATCTTTCAAAATCATAAACATCAAGATTTCATAATAATCATCATAAGATATGGGTTCATGCTTCAAATTCATAAAAATCAAATAAAAATCATGCCTTTGTAAAGAAAATTACTTTTGGGCACAAGAACGAAAGAGAGTTCTTGTTGAAAAACCCCACATACCTTGAATGATGAACTTTAGATTGATACTCATTTTTGAGATGTTAATAGTGCCTTTGAATGATGGTTCTTGGAGTTCTTGAACTAGGAACTTGGAATCTTGAATAAATTTGCAGAAATAAATGGTGAACTTTGGAGGTCCTTTAAGTTGGATGTAGGAGCTTAGGGTTTTCTTTTTGAGGGAATTTGATGACATATAACAAATAATGCTTATAATAGGCTTTAATATAGGGTTTGGACGGATTTTGGGTGAGGGGGAATGACCAAAACATCCCTAAAAATCAAATAACTCTCGCATCTGTCCTTTGGTGGACTGTTTTGATAGTCTGAAGTAGATCAACCATAACGTTTTACTCCGATATCCAAATTGGATGAAACTAATTTTATTAGAAAGAGGACTCTCATATCTTTCCTTTGATATATAGTATCTCACCCATATCATTGTGTACGAGGAGTTATGATCATTTGAATTTGACACAAAAAATTATTTTTGATTGGCTGAAGTAGATCGACCATAACGTTTTACTCCGATAGACAAATTGGATGAAACCAATTTCATCGGAAAGAGGACTCACAAAAATTTCCGTTGATATATAGTAGATCACCCAGATCATTATGTACGAGGATTTATGATCGTTTAAAGTTGGAGCAAAAATACGCCAGGCCTCAGTACTTTTTTTCCTGCATGTTTTACTGTTCACTACTATTCACGGTTCGATCGGAATGTTCATAACTCGTTGCTCGGGTGTCCGTTTTGGATGATCCACATATCGTTGGAAAGCTTATTTGATAATCTACGCAATGGTAGGTCATAATCTAAGACATTCCATACGGAAAATTTATAATTTATTCTAGAAGAAAGAACCCAACACGTTTACGCACAAAATTTCAACGAAAAATTTCCCGGGGTATTACATAAATCTCTCCCAAGCTTGGTAGAGATTCTCTCCATCTTTCTGTCTAAACTTAAGATCTCACTCCTCAAGTGTGTCATCTTCCCAGATGGAAAGAATCAAATAAGAAACTTTCGATCTAGAGCTTCCCATGAAGTGATGGAGAGTGGTGGTTCAGCATGTAACCACCTTTTTGCTTACCCCATTAGGGACAAAGAAAAGAGTGTCAATCTGACATAATAAGAATTCACCTCTTTAGGAATGTAAGTATCGCTAATTTCCAGTAAGGTCCGTATGTGCTGCTGCGGATCTTCGTGTGAAAGGCCATGAAATTTCCCTACTGAATTAAGAAATTGCACGATATTCTGCTTATATTCAAATCGACCTCCTAGTTCGAGCTTGAGGATACTTGTTGTCATATGGTTCATGAGTGGGATTGCCACCTAACGAACAAGTCTAGCAGGTTGTTGAGCAGGAACAACTGGAATAATAGGAATGACAAGAGGTGGAACATTCCCCACATTTGGATCCACCAGTTCATTTCATTGTTCAACCATTCTTCGCCTTAGTTGAAAGATTTGCTCTGGTTCTGCAAAAGGCTCTGCCAGTTCTTTATCTCTCGCCAGTCCTGGATTCAACTAAACCTGTAAAAATTCAGCCGCTAAGATCAAGTTGTTAACACCTAAACTTAATATCAAAAACCAAAAATTTAGCAATTTACTAATTATATTAGTCCCCGGCAATGGTGCCAAAAACTTATTGCGACTCAGACGCATATGCAAGTGCACGTGACCATACAAGTAATATAGTGATTTAGACAATCAGATATCGTTCCCACGAGGACTAAGCTACTAGAAATTTAACCAAATTTTAGTTTCAGACAACGAGTATTAGGTGTTGTATAGTATCAAGATTATTTTGAAATTGAGAATAAAAATGTAAATTAATAAACAAGAAATAAAATTTTATGACTAGAGCAAAGAAAGCAACGGTTGTAAACTGTTATGATAAGGATTCCAGGGTTGAGGCTTCTCGAACAATCATACAAATCTCTATTCTTATAGTAGTCTAATTGGTTATCGGGTTGTTGGTTCGCAAGGTTTAGGCAACAATCTTGATCTCCCAACCTAAAATCTTTTATCTATTGAATATTATAGCTACAACTCCCGTAGAGATACAACAATTCTTCTAGATTCATTAAGTAATCTTCTTACAATTGAACCAAACAAGGCTTCTAGGTATATCCCTATCCTAGATGCTAATTCAAACCCCTTATTTTATAAAAGGATAAGAACCTTGCTTCTTAATTTTCTCATTCTAATCTACGATTCTCCTCCCGGATTCACATAGAAATATAAATTTATTCTAATGGCGACCAAGCATTAAAATAGTAAGCTCAAGAAATTAAGAAAAACCCAGGTGATAATCCAAAAAGAAACTACTATAAAAAATATCAAAGAGTAATCATGTTCTTAACCTCAATCCCAGAAAAAGGGTATTTAGCCATTCATGTTTAAATTAAACATCAAAAACAAGTAATTAATAATACCCAAAATGAGTCTTGAGGTATAGAAGTTTAAAAGAAATAATAAGAACCCTAAAAGTAAGAATTCTATGCTTTTTCGGCGCTGCTATGCTTGCCAAAAGTCCTTGGAATTGTGCTCACGTGTTCCTTTTATACTTGGGGAAATTTCACCAGGTCTGAAGCCTTGACTCGACATGTTGCTAATCGTGTTGCCGCAACCAATGCGTTGCGTCAACATCGCATTGCTACACTAGAATTCATCTTTAAAAATTAGACTAAGTCAAGTTCTTTACCACATGATGCAACGTGTTGACATCGCATCGTGTCACTGAAATTTGCTCCTCAAAATTTGGCTAAGTGTCAAAACTTTAAGCATCGACGCGATGCGTTGACATCGCGTCAATGCACTGGAAGTTGCAGAAGAAGAATTTTCTAAGGCACAGAACTTATGCATCGACGCGACGTGTTGGCATCGCGTCGATGCACTGGAAATTTTTCTTCTTCAAATTTTGGCTAATGCACACATATTGCCAGTCGACGTGACGCGTTGAGATAGCATCGCATCACTGGAATTTTTCTCCAGTTCCTTTCTTTCTTTTCATCAATCCTCAGCTCTTTTCTTTTCTCCTTACTCTCGTGCATCTCCATATTTTTTTTACTTTGATCCACATGGTCTTTTGCATCTTCATGATGTGTATCCAATTTTCTTCCAAATCCATGAGAAATTTACCCTGTATCTCTAATCACATCGGTTAGCCACCAAACATAATTTAACTCACAATTCAATATAATTAGCACAATTTTTATTCTCAAAACAAGTCCAAATATGGGTAAATAACAGTGTTTGGACATATAAATATGCCCAAGATCAGCAAGTCAAGTGATGGTGATGACTTGGTGTCGCTTGTTGTTCCAAGCTTCAAAAATAAAAATCTAATAGAAGCGTTCAAAGGTAAAAAAAAAATCAAAGAATCACCAACAAACATTGTTCTTGATTTGGTTTTTACATAATATTCTTTGGGCGAGAGACGTTAACAACAAAATATCACTCGATTTAATAAAAACTCTCTGAGGATCTTGATGCATTTAATAACTATCCTTGGGGTTATAAAAGCTTCAAAATGACTCTCAAATATTCATTGACTCTGTTAACACCAAAGACAGTCACCTTATATGGCTTTCCATGGGCTTTCATGGTAAATATTTCCTTTATTATGATTCATTTATTTTTATTAAATAATACTTTTGATTTATTGTCATTATTTTATAAGCTTGGACATTTGAAGTCATTCCTTATTTGAGATAACAAGTGAACTACCAGGAAGAAGTTTCATGTCCTAGAATTCTGAGATGGTTGTCGGTCAAAATGAAGAAAAATGCAAAATTTCTTGATTTCTTAACCCCCTAAAGAAAGCAGTAAGTCTAATTCTAATTAAGTTTTTTATTTTATTTATTGATTATTTTAAATGGTTTAATCATCATTCTAATATATGTACTAATTTATTTTAGATTTTGCATCCGTGGCTTGTTCCAACCAATCGAGAGTTGAAGATGTCATGTTTTCTTACTTTACGGCATGTACAAACTTTATCGGTCCCTAAGGTTATCTATAGAATAAAAAGGGAATTTTTTGGAGCAACACCATCATAAGGAAAATAATTTTGGAGGGTGGGCTTGTTGTTGCTTATGTTATTAGTGGTGATATGGCAGTGGTAGTGGTAGTGGTGTTGTTGTTTGGGATAATAATGCTTCTCTTTCAGTTTTTGAAACAACAAACCATTATGTTTATGATCATACTGGTTTTACAGATTTTACCCTTCCTAGCGAATGTTCTGCATGCAAATGTCAAGGCTACAAGGCGAAACATGATAGAGTGATTAATGTTATTAATGCATTAACTGCTTCTATAAAGAAATTGACATCTAAGAGGGTTGTCATTCCATCAAAGAGGATTTTATATCCATAGACTCTATTAGAGATTAAGGCGGCTAAGAGGAGGAGGAAAATAAATTTCAAGGCATCATGAAGCATCAAAAACAGCAAAATTAAAACTCCTTTGTCTTTGTCTTGCACTTTTAATAAATGTACAAGGGCCACGGAAGAGCAGCATTAGCTGAAGAAGGTGAATAATTATGATCTATTCCAACAAACAAATAGACTATATATCTGTTATGATAAATGACACATCTGCTGAAAATTATCAAATAGATATAAGCATCTATTGCAATAATTAACCAACTTGTTGTATCAGACGCATTTTCTGTTACAACATTTGTCTCATCTGTGTTAGAAACTCAAACTAGTCTTCCTAATATTTTAATTTGTACCAACAGATGACCTATCTGCTGCAACAGATGGGTTATTTGTTGGGACAGACTTCATACTATTTTAGTTTATCCAAACAGATGAGTCATATATTGCAATAATGGGTCATCTATTGGAAATTATCATACAGGTCTTTCTTCTATTTTGATTTGTCCCAACAGATGATTCATCTGTTGCAACATATGACTCATCTGTTTGGACAAATAAAAATAGGAGGAAGACCTGTTTGATTTGCTAAAACAGATGAGTTAGTATCTCTGTGATTAGCATTGACAATTTTGGCTTTTCAGGTGGATGTCACAGTAGAAGCTACTGCTGAACAACATAATATCATAGTTGATAATCCATCAATTACTTTCAAAGAAAAAAATCTTGTCAGTCAAGAAGAATGGAAGAATTACCCATTTGAAGGGTTCAACATCTCGAACGAGGCTCCAAAAAAATAACAATGTTGATCGATGACTATCCAGAATAGATTGTCGATGGGCTGTTAAAGATCCATCCCGACAGGTACATAAATCATTTTTAAGTATATTGATTTATACAATTCTTGTTGTAAAAACATGACATCAACACATATAAATCATGCAAAAAATAAAATGATGAACACTAAAAAGTGAACAAATCAGGTCTTGATTCTGATATGTTCGACTTTGGTGTTGCACATGCCAGAATAAAGAATTGGTTCTATTTGATGTCACGACCCCAAACTTGCTGGAATAATGAGGTTTAAGTGTCATACATCTTACTATTAGTACTTTATTTAATTGTATCTGTGTATTAATTTTACTGTCATGTAATCTAAAATGTTTGATTTGATAATATGTGCAGTATATCGATGTTATTTTTACTACCTCCATAAGAAGGCCAAGTTACAAACACAAGAATAATACAGATACACGATAGACAATTATTTGTACAAAACTTACATCAATAATGCCTACGATAGGTATTGTCAACAACAACCAGAAGTTTCCCAAAATGAGGAATGTTTAATCAACATCATCAAAGGTTTTAGCATTCCAGCTGTCTTACCTTGGTATTTGATCGACAAAGTGTACATCCCAATCAATTGCGGTGATAAATTTTATTGGATGTTGGCTGTCGTTGTCCTAAAAAAGAGGCGCATCCGAGTTTACGACTCGATGTCGGGAAGGAGACGTTCTCAGCCGTCGTCTGAGATACAAAAGCTAGCCAAAATATTGCCTGCTTACCTTGATGTGAGTTGCTTTTTGGACTAAAAGCTTCGTACTGATTGGATGACGATTGAAGCATACCAGGATAAAATGGACAATCTATTTGATGTAGAATATGTTAAAAGAATTGCTCAAAAACCCATTGGTAGCCTGTAAGTATCAATCAAGTATCATGATTTAGTTTCATTTCATAAATTTCACAACGCTTACATTAATTTCAAGATATGGATTATCTTATTTTTATAAATGCATGGATTGTGGTCTTTTTATTGCTGCTTACGCTGAGTATTTAAGTGATGATTACAAGTACCAAATAGTGGACTTGGTGTCAGATTACTCCGTAAAATATGTGCTACTTTTTCATGAAAATACAAAAAAGCGAAAGCTTAGAAATCATACGCAAATAACATTAAATATTCACGATGACCAAAGTCGATTTCCATAGCACCGGATGAAGAACAACTTATCCATATTGAGTAGATCTTTACTGTCAAAGTAATAACCTCTCCTTAAGAATTGATGGCACCAAAACTTAAATTGTTGATTTATTTGTTGAGTAGATCATCTGTACCCATAACAATTTTTTATATTTTATTTATTTATTGATTTATTTCATGTAATTTCTGAAGGCTTTGATTTATTTTATTTTGTCTATGTTATCCTTGAATTTGAACTTATTAATTAAAATGGAATACTAGATTCGAATATTGCAACAAATAATGTATCTGTTGCAACAGACGATATATCAATTAGAAATTGTCAAATAAATTTAGACATATGTTGCAACAGATAAACTATTTGTCAGAATAAATAGACTATCTGTTACAACTGATAGACAACCTGTTGCATTATAAAAAATTCAATTTTCATCAAATATAAAAAATTGTCATGGTGTTTTTGTTTCTACATAATTTTTTTTATACACAGGCTCCAAGCATTTAGTTAGTACCTCATAAGCTCAGACCTCTTGCATCCTTGCCTCAGTGTTGTCGCATAGAAAGATCATTGGGTTGGACATTTCTGTGTCGGTTAACAAACATTTGATTCTTGTAAGCGCGTACAACCCGCATGTGGCACCGGTTTCATTTTTGGAAGGTCCTTGTCCTTGTTTCGACCTTCTAAATCCCATGTTTGCTTGAATAGTTTTGCTGGAAAATGATTCATCAGTCCACTCTTCCTCAACAAGTTGGGAAACAATGCCAACAGTGGCTGCATCTTGGTAAAAAAATCTACCTCGTCGAAGACAAGCAAATTGCAGTCATAAACCTTCATTATTCCCTCCTCGAGCAGTATCTCAATAGCTAAAAAATATTTTTTCCACGTTCATGACTACAAGAATCCTTTTTGCTTTGGTCTAGTCCTTGCTGTGTGGATATGGCTTATTCCCTCTAACATAATTAATTATATCGTTATCCCATTCGAACCCAGAAACCAATGAATCAAATCCCGGGCCATCGAGAGTTGATGCTACTTAATGAGTTCAGCGTACCTATCCTTGAAATTTTTGTAGAAGTTGAGGTCCATTATCCTATCGAAAGATCATAATCTTCCGAGTACGCTAATTTCCTGCCCCTCATGATGCGGAGAATTTCATCAACATACTGTGATGTAAGAAGACAATTTTTAAATAGGTTAGTAATTTTAAAAAGGAAAAAAAATGGAAAGACACAATGGATGGTCCATCTGTTGCACAAGTTTCTTGAAATCTGTTGACAAATTACACATTTGATGCAACCTATGTAACAAATGGGTAATCTATTGAAACAAAACCAATGCAAGTTGCACTAGAATACCCAACTGTTGCAACAGATGATCCATATCTGTCATCTTCTTCATGGAGTAGATTAGAAGGCTGGGTTAGGAAAAGTAAACTTACCTTGTCCACGTACCACTGATGCATAACTGCCATATTCTTGAAGTCATGGGGAAAAAGTTATGCATGGTTAATATTTTTGTGTGTTGCTTGGAATTCATGGTCTTTCGCAGAGCAGCCTTCTGTTTGGCATCAAGTTCCATATATATGTCTACCCTCTTCAATGGTCCCAGAACTTTAACATTTTTTAGAGAGGAAGGAGTTGTAATTTTTTTTTTGGTTTCATAATTGAGAGTATATGTATAATTTCTCTTTTCTTTGTCCTAACCACTACTGTAGGAGTGTATGGCGTACTCATCTTCTTGGATGGTATGACACCCTTCTTGGATTTTAATTCCTCGACAGCTTTAGCGATAGCCTCTACTTTTTCAAAGAGTTTATCCTGTCTGTCCATGCACTCATTGCATTTGCAATGGGAACATGAGGGTGAAGAGAGGTGAGAGGGACCACTATAAAGGTTAGAGGGACCGGTGTAAAGGTGAAAGAGACTAGTGTAAGGAATAATTTCAAACATATTTATTTTTTCTTGAGCATCAACACGCTCATCATCATGACTATTAGCAGCAACAACATGGCTGCCACTAACATAAACAACTCCACCAGCAAAACCCCAAAAAGCAGCACTCAGATCTGTTACAACAAGTTGGTCATGAAGAGCTTCAACATTAGGATGACCTTGCCTAACTGCTCTTCTTATAGATGTTGCTCCAGCCAATTCCTTCTTTATTAACTCCACCGTTGGGTCTTCTATTGAATCAACAAGACCTAAAGTAATAAAAGAAGTCATTCTCAACTCCTGCTCAGCAGGCACGATCCATGGATGCATAACATAAGAGAAAGGGTAGATACGTTTAAATCAAATAATAATTTGTAGTCAGTTGGGCAATGTGTTAACATAGACAACTTTTGAAATAGATGATATTTATGGTGCAATAAATTACCTTTTTGTTACATCAGATTACCCATCTGTTGCATCAGTTGTAGTAGATGGGTAATTTGGTAAGTCAGGTTCAGATAACCAAAGCAACAGATGGATAATCTGTTGCGAAAAATGGCTTATTTGTCACAATAGATTACCAATTTGTTGCACTATATAGGTAATCAACATATGAATCATCTATTTCAATATCTTTATTTGAGTCAAATTATTTTACCTAAAAAAAGACTTACTACATCTCTTGCCAATATAATGGAATAGGCAAACCAAACCAACTGCTTCTTGTACTTCTTTTGTATGTCCTTAACCTTGAGATATTGCAACAACATTGTGGCTCTATATCCATGTCCAGCAATATCCAACAACCCATCTATTTTTTCTTGTGTTTGTTGGTTTTGGTGGGTGGTTGCTTGGACAATGCCTTACCTTTATTTGATGGTGGTGGTTTGACTATCCTTCTTGCCTTACACTTTTTACGGGGTGCTTCCTTGATGAGAGATTCTTTTAGACGATCGCATCTTAAGCCAGTCACTATGGCAAACTCTTTCATGCCAAAATAAATCGGCATGCCACAGTAATTGATCCAGATTTCATCCATCTTTTTGCCCACCTCTTTTAAATATTTATCATCCCCTATGTACTTGATCCTGTGCTTGAGAAGATCATATACCATGCTCATTCGAAAATGGGCATTGTTGTCCTCAGGCATCTCAAGAAAGTGTCCAAAGTAGCTTCTCTTAAAAAAAACCTCTAGTTTTGCATTCATCATAGTATCCCTAAATTCATCAAAAGGTTTCCCCAACTGAAATTTAACTACAAAATCATCAGTTAGTTCTACAGGGTTATCTATCGGAATCTCAACTTGAAATCTGTCAATTCTAATAGTTTTAACATGTTCATGATGTGATTTCGATCTTCATTCACACCCCATTGGCGATGCATTATCATCATGTTGATTATCATCATCTTTCTCACTTTCTACTTCCTCCTCTTCTTATTTATCTTCTTCTTCCTCCTCCTCACTTTTATTTTCCTCACCAGCCTCTGCATTCCCTTCTCCACCTCTCTCAATATCATTTCAGAAATTTCCTCAGTTTCACTTTTCCCTTACTGAGATTGTTCAGGAAGTTCCTCCAAATCCATTTGTACTCTAGCCTTTTTTCTTAAGTAGTCAGAAGTTGATCCACTTTTAGTTTCTTTTCTTTTGGGAGACATCTTTTAACTACCAACAATAGAAAAAACAAAAAATACATTACAATTAATGTCTGCATAATTTTTAAAAAAATTTAAGACAAATTGTACTAAACTTTTATACGGCACATTAAAAAAAGAATTCCAACTGATAACACATCAGATAGAACAGATGAATCATCTATTACGACAGATGCATAACATGTTGCAATAGATGAACAATCTGATGGATGAGATCAAAATAGTCTTGCTACTAGTTTATTTTATGCCAACAGCTGAAACATTTGTTGCAACAGATGGGGAATCTGTTAAAGACCTATGTTAATATCTTGTTCCACCTATTGTAACAGATGGACCACCAACACCAATGCCACCAACACTAACACTAAGACCACCAGAACAACCACCAAGATGACCACCACCACCACCAAGACCATCAACACTACCACCAACACCACTAATACCAACACCAACACTACTACCAATGCCACCAATACCAATACCAAAACCACCAACACAACCACCACCACCAATACCACCAACACCAATACCACTAACATAACCACTAAGAGCACCACCACCACCACCAAGACGATCAATACCACCACCAATACCAATACCAATACCAACATCATCACTAATGCCACCAATACCAACACCAAGACCACCAGCACAACCACCAACACCACCAACACCAACACCAATACCGCCAACAAGACCACCAACACTACCAGCAAGACCAATAACACCACTAATAAGATAACCAACCACCATCCAACAGTACCACAATAATCAATGAAACACTACGACAAAAACTAGGGTTTTCTTGAGTTCTTTCTATATTTTTAGCATTAAAACTCTAAATTATTAACCCATTCTCGAAGATAATACAACTAAAAGTGCTTTTTTCATCATTAACTAAAAATACCTAATTTTTATAAGAAAGAACAAATGTAGAACTCTTCTCAAACTCTGTTACCCATGAATATGGAAAAAATGATAGATACAAGCAAGAATGAAGTAAAAAATAACAACTACGTAGTGTGAAATAAGAAGAAAATTGATCTGTTGTGAAGGTTTGAGCAATATGTTGAGTAGTTTTTATTTCTATTATTGAGAGAGAATGAAAAAAGTGAGAACTTGAGATTTGAAATGGTGAACATTTTTCCCGCAAATGGTTGATTTGTATTTTGGAAAAGAATGGCAGGTTTTAAAAATCCTAATTTGGTCCGAATTAATCTTAATTAATTTTTTAAAAGAGTTAAATTTTAACCATTTCATCATAATAAATTGTATTAAGTTCAGTTGCAATACTGGTTAATTTAATATTAGCTTAAATAATGGCTTGATATTAATCATTTCAACTACGATTGATCGATTGATGAATCAGGTCAGGAGGAACGCAATACCAATATCATGCTCATCCCTAGTTATAGAAAAATCAATTTAAGTATTTCAAACAATGGCTTGATATGAATCATTTTAACTCAAATTGATTGATTAATGACTCAAGTCTGGAGGAACATAATACCAACATCATGCATTTGCAAAGACTCAATTGAAATTATAGTTGACCCTATGAACTCATCCCTAGTTCTAGAAAAATCAATTTAGGTATTTCAAATAATGGCTTGATATGATAATTTCAACTAAGATTGATCAATTGACAACTCAGGTCAGGAGGAATGCAATACCAACATCATGCAATTGCAATGACTCAATTGAAATTGTAGTTGACCCTATGAACTCATCCCTAGTTCTAGAAAAATCAATTTAGGTATTTTAAACAATGACTTGATATGAATCGTTTCAACTCAAATTGATCGATTGACGACTCAGGTCAGGAGGAACGCAATACCAACAGCATGCAATTGCAACAACTCAATTAAAATTATAGCTGACCCTGGACTCATCCCTACTTCTAGAAAAATTAATTTAGGTATTTCAAACAATGGCTTGATATGAATCATTTTAACTTAAATTGATCAATTGATGACTTAGGTCAAGAGGAACGTAATATCAACATCACGCAATTGTAATGACTCAATTGAAATTATAATTGACCCTATGAACTCATCCCTATTTCTAGCAAAATAAATTTAGGTATTTCAAACTATTGATTGATATGAATTATTTCAACTCAAATTGATCAATTGACGACTCAGGCTAGGAGAAAAACAATACCAACATCATGCAATTACAATGACTTAATTGAAATTATAGTTGACCCTATGAACTCATCCCTAGTTCTAGCAAAATTAATTTAGGTATTTCAAATAATGTCTTGATATGAATCATTTCAACTCAAATTGATCGATTAATGACTCAAGTCAGGAAAAATGCAATACCAACATCATGTAATTGCAACGACTCAATTGAAATTATAGTTGACCCTATGAACTCATCCCTAGTTCTAGCAAAATAAATTTAGGTATGAAGTTGAACCTATGAACTCAATTGAAATTATATTAAAATAGAACTTTAACCTATTGCAATAGATGACTTATCTATTGGAAAATATCAAATAGATAAAAATACTCATTGCAACAGATAACTTATCTATTGGAAATTTTCAAACAGATAAAGAAATTTGTTGTAACAGATTACTTATCTATTGTAAATTATCAAATAGATATTTCCATCTGTTGCGACAGATGACTAATCTATTGAAAATTTTCAAACAAATATTTATATTTGTAGCAACAAATGACTTATCTATTTTAAAATCTTTTTTAATTTTAAATTAATTTTCTATCTGAAATAAAAAAGATAAAATAATAAGGCAGTAAAAAATATTTCTTGGATAACTCAAAAATCTCCTCCTTGAGTTGTCATATCTTGTCTTTTCAGTGTCACCCATCTCTCGTTCCCCTTAAAGTTATTAATGAATATTTAAACATATATCTAGAATTATCTCTCCTTTAGCCATAAATTAATTCATCTCTCTTCTTTTTCTTTCTCTTCTCTTTAGGGTAATCACAACAGTCTCCTTTTTTTCTCTTTTCTCCATTTTAGCTACTCTTTTGTATGAGGATCCTTTTAGATCTCAACCGATCTATATCTTTTCTCGATTGAAATTGGTGTTTTGATCCCCTTGCTTTTGACATTGAAGGTATATTCATTGTTGTTCTTTCTTTCTCGTCTTCTTCTTTGTATGTGATTTAAATTAGTTATTTACTTCTATTATTTTTATTTATTTACACATTACCCATATCCTATTTATTGAGAAAATTGAAGGAAAGGTGACTTTTAAGTCTTGAATGAACGAACTGTTGTTTTTATTAAATATGTGAAGAAGACATCTGTTGGGAGAACTTAAAAATCCTTGTTGGTAGTATCATTTTCTTTGTATATCTTTTGTTTTTTTCTTTGTTCTTGATGCTATTATTGATATTATTGGTGGGGTTGGTGTTGTTGGAACATGTGGTGTTGGTGTTGTTGATGGTGTTAAAATATATGGTGTTGTTTATCTGTTGTTGATGTTGTTGTTGGTGTTAGTGGTGTTGCAACAGATTTCGCAACTATTGCAACTGATAAATTAGCTATTGGATTAAATCTAACAGCTCTTTCAAGAGATAACCCATCTATTGCAACAGACGGATAAACTGTTAGAACAAATCAAACCACTAGCAAGGTTGGTTTGATTTATTCAAATAGATGACCCATCTATTGCAACATGTCGGCAATCTATTACAATAGATATGTAGCTTATTACAATAGATTGCTCATCTGTTGAACAAAATAGGGAATTATTGCAACAAATGGGTCATCTGTTGGAATGCTTGTTGTAATGTGTTGTATTTATTCAATTTGTGTTACCCTTTTTTAAAATTTTGCAGACATCAATTGTAATGTTCCTTTTGTTCTTCTCTTATTTGACATCAATTATTTTTCTCTTGTTTGTAGATATAAGGAAGTGAAAGTTGATCAACTTTTGCCCGACCAACATAAAAGGCTAGAGTAAAGATGGGTTCGGAGGAATAAGCTGCTTGCAGATGGAACCACTTCATATGTGGGAGTTATGTATTACTAATCATGTTATCGTGAAAACACACATAGAGTACACTGATTTTGTGAATGTTATTTTTTACCGATTAGGCATTGATCATTCAAATAAGGTATCTATAATTTTATAATTAGTTTTGATAGGTCCGAACTGATAAGGCTGAGGGACCTTATAGGTGGTGATGATATCCTATTATGGTTTAGTGATGGTTTTGAAAATGTTTATGAGTCAAGTTTGGTAAACGGATCACTTTTTGGTGGTATTTTAAAAAGATTCAATAGTGATTGAACTAATTTTTAGGATTCAATGGACTTTTGAAAGTCCTCTGAAGCTTCAAACCGCTGCAATAAAGAACAAAAATCAATATAGTTATTATCCTAGCCCAAATTTATATGGTTGGGTTGCTCAGGGTGATGATTATACAACATAAGGTGCGGTAACAGAATACCTGTGAGGAAAAAGGGTAGTTGATGAAGATTATATCATCTCAGATCATATTAAAGAAGAAACATAGGGTACCAAGGAATGTGTAGTGAATTTGGCTGATGAAATTGACTTAAAACATGAGAAATCTAAATCAAATACAAATACGAAAGTGTATTGAAAAATGAAAAATCGCCAGTCATCTCTCTCAAAGAAAAATAGTGAAGCAAACCACTTTTCTAGGTAATTAAGACTATTTAGCGTGGTCATAATGATCACCTCCAGAGAAAATAACAGAACACTGAAATAGAAGTTTTGCTGGCACGGAGGGTTAAAATGATGTACAGTAAAGAATGAAACTTGCACCAAGGACTTCTGAAGTTGAAATAAGGAATCAAGCCAAGCCAGCAATTTTAGAAGTTACACTTTCATCCTAGGCCTTCAGTTTGTGGTTTTGGTCACGTCAGTCGCAGTAAAAAAAAAGGCCTGTGATTTCCGCCCAACTTCATACCTTTTTGTTTCGACTGCTATTTCCCTAATTGGAACCACAAACAGAAGGCATGGGATGCAATTTAAAATTCAGAAATTGTCACCTTGACTTGATTCCTTATTTTAACTTCAGAAGTTCTTGGCGCAAGTTTTCATTCTTTAATGTATATCATTTCAACCCTCGGTGCCCGCAAAGCTGCTTTCTTGTTGTTCTATTATTTTCTCTGTGGGTGATCATTCTGACCACGCTAACTAGTCTCAGTTCCCTAGCAAAGTGTCTAGCTGTTGTATTTTTCTTTGAGAGAGACGACTGGTGGATTTTTATTTCTTCATACATTTTCATATTTGCACTTGATTCAGATTTCTCATGTTTTAAGTCAATTTCATCAGCCAGATTTGTTGGAAGTTCCTTGCTTGCTACCTTATGTTTTCTCTTCAATTAGGTCTCAGATGATATAGTCTTTTATCAACTCCCCTTTCCCTCGCAGATATTCTTCTGCGACTTTTTTTGGAGTATAATCATCTTCTCGAACAACCTATCCATATAAATTTGGGCCAGGGGAATTTCTATTGATTTTTTTCTTATTTGTTGCAGTGGGAGGCTTAGAAGGCCTTTTGAAAGTCCAATGCACCCTTAAAGTCAGTCCAATCGCTATTGGATCTCTGCAATGACACCAAATAATGATGGTCCCTCAGGCTTATCAATTTGAACCTATCAAACTTAACTGTACAATGCAGGATCTTTTTTGAATGATCAATGCCTAATTAGTTAAAAACTGCATAAACAAATTCATTGTACTTTGTGTGTGTTGTCGTGATGACCTTATCAGTAATAGGTAACTCCCACACATGAAAATAGATCCATCCATATTCACGTACCTTATTCTTCCTAGCCCATCTATGGCTTAATTTGAATAAACAGATGACTAACTTGTTGCAACAGATGACATATCTGTTAAAATTATCACACAATTATAGACATTTGTTACAATAGGTGATAAATGTATTGCAACAGATGACTTATCTGTTGGAAATAATCAAACAGATATATATATATATACATTTGTTGCAACAGATTGCCAATTTGTTGTAAATTATCAAACAGATAGAATATATTTTGCAACAGATTACCCATCTGTTGGATTTATTTTAAAGCAATTTTTTTTTGAAATAAAATAAAGATAAAATATTATATTTAAATATGTTTTTTTAATTTACATAATTGAAAGTCACCAGTTTTATTTAATTAAGGGATGTAATTATTAAAAAAGAGGTGAACAGTCATGGCTTTTTGATTAACCCATTCAAATTCAATCCTCTATAAATAGATCCCTCCTTACTCCTTTAGTCTATTCCACTTCTAGATATGGTTGATCCAAATTTGTATAATGCAATTTTGCGCGACTCTTTTTAGGAACTTGAAAGGCATATTCATGAACTCCGGTGGGATTTGGGCGCCATGAGAGCAAGGCTGAGGAGGGCCCTACTGCTGCTAGATGACAATTGGTCAGTTGACAATAATAATATTAATAATAATAATAATAACAATAATAATAATAATGATAATGATGATGATAATAATAATTAGGTTATGTTTTTTATTTTAGCATATGTATTTTGTTTTATTATATGGGATCTACCTAAGGGGGAACCTAATGTATGTTTTGTTTTTTATTGTATATTTGTATATAATGGATTAAAAAATATGTGTATGTTTGGTCGACTTTGACTTTTAATTCTTATTTATTTTTCATTCTGTCTATTCCTTATTCCCAACATGTCGGTGGTTGGAGGTATGGATTGAGCATTTGTTGTAACGGATGGACCATATGTTGCAATAGATGGTTAATCTGTTGCGACAGATGGAATATATGTTGAAACAGATGGTTAATCTATTGCAACAGACGGACCATATGTTGCAACAGATGGATGCAAGATTTGCAATAATTTAATAAAAATGGTTATATTATTCAAAATCTTAAAAGATGTGAGTTTTCACTATAATCAAAAAGTCATCAGTTAGATTTAATTATGAATTTAACAATAATTGAAACATCACCATTTAGATTTAATGAAGGAGGTGAATAGTCGTGACTTTTTGCCTACCACATTCAGATTCAATCCTCTATAAATAGGTCCCTCCATATTCGTTCATTCTACTCCACTTTATTTATTTCTTGCATTTTATCTTTCGTATTATATCTTCAACCACTTCACTTCAAAGACTAGATTCCTTTCTCGTTTAAGTAAGTGTTTTTTATGTGTGTGTAAATCTACCAGTTGGTAGTATACGTTGTATTACATTCAGACTCCTTTTTTTACTTTTGTGCTTACATTTTTTGTCAATTCATGTGTGTTCTAGATATGGCTACTCCTGTTTGGGACATTACTATTCTACGCGACATCGTGCAAGAACTTTAGAGACAGGTTAATGAACTCCAGCGGGAGTTGGCCGCCGTGAGATCAAGGATGCTCTGAGAGATTCGTAGGTTGAGAAGTACCCTACTGCTGCCGATTGACGATTGATCGGCTGAGAATAAGAATAATAATAATAATTAGGTGATATTTTTTATTTTAGCGTATGTATTTTTATTTTTCCATATCGGATCTACCTACCTAATGTATTTTGTTTTTGTTTAATAAAAAATTTATGTTTGGTCGAGTTTGACTTTTTAATTCTTATTTAATTTTCATTCTGTCTATTTCTTCTTCTCAATAAAGATTTCGATGGTTGGAAGTAAGGAACAATTTTAAATCCAGTAGCAATAGCAGGAGTGTTGAGTTCTTTCAATAGATGGACCATCTATTAAATAGATTGATCATTTGTTGGGTTTGTAGCAAGAACTGTATTGTGTTGCTCCAATAGATTACCCATCTATTGCAACAGATTAGTCAATTGTTGGAGGAACACATTCCAGTTTGATGAATTGTATTGTGTTCTTCAGAAAATGGCCCATCTTTTGCAATAGATGGTAGTCTGCTAAAAATAATTTTGTGTTCTGTTGTATTTAGTTCCTATTTTACCTCTTTTTATTGATACACAAGTTAATAAAAAAGATATTTTATATAATAAATAATAACATTTATGTTCACAACAATGAGTTAAAATATCAAAGTTCATAACAAACAACAACACAAGTTTTGCTATTACAACTTATGGTACCTAAATAAAGACATTTGTTATTGATCCCTTCATTAGTGGTACCAAAATAAAGATATTTGTTAAAAAAAGTTAATAATGACATCATAATAAAATTAATAGTGATTTTATAGTGCCGTAACATGAACCCCAACAGATGAGTAATCTGTTGCAACTAGTGAATAATAAATTGCAATATGTTAGCTATATGTTGCAACAGATGAATCACCTGTTGGTAATTCATGTTACAATACTATAGAACCTGAAGTTGATTCCAACAGATGACTCATTCGTTGGAAAAGTTGACTCATATGTTGCAGCAGATTATCCATCTGTTGCAATAGATAAATCACCTGTTAGGATGTACTACAGAACCTTTGAAGTTGATTCCAATAGATAAGTGACATGTTGAAACAGATAAATAATTTGGTACAACAGATTAGTTACCTGTTGTAACAGACGTCTCATCTGTAAGAATCGAGTTCAGGTTTTATTGCAAAAGTGAGTAATTAGTGTCAACAGATGACTTCTCTATTGCAACAGATAACTCGTCTGTTGCAACATATGACTCATCTGTTCGATTCATATTACAGCACTAAGAACCATAAACATGAATCCAATATATAAGTCTTATGTTGCTACAGATGACTCATCTATCGCAACAAATGAGTCATCTGTTGAAACAAATGAATCTATTGTTGGGTTCATGTTTATGGATCCATTGTTTTAAAAATAGCAGTAGTAGTGTACCCAGATGAGAAATTCAACTAAAAATCATAATTTTACTTATCAACGCCGCCTATGAGGTAATGTCAAAGTGATGTACGAAACTAAATTTGACCTAAAAATTGGTCAAGTAGCAAGAGTAGCGGTAACAACAACAACAATGGTAAACAATAAGAAGATGATAATCATAATGAAGAAGAAGATGATGATAATGAAGCACAAGGTGATGAATAAAGCAGCAGCAACAATAAACAACAAAAATGGCGAAGCGAGAGTAAATGACAATAATGAGAAGAGACAGAAAATGTGTGTTTTTATTTTCTCCGTTTCTAGTTCTATTAGGTCAACATTTGGATCAAAGTGTAAATTAAAAAACTTGTGGGATATTCTCAAACTTTCCCAACTTTCTTAATCACTGATAAAGTAATTTTCACCTACACTCAATTATTAAAACTTGAGTCACCTACACCTTATTTTCAAACTGTTTTGTCACTTTTAGCTAAATGGCCCGTGTATGTGTGTGCGCGCATATACATTAACTACTTATTTAAATTATATTTAAAGCTTAGAAGTAAGATCAAATAAAGTTGAATCAAGATGATGAAGTATCAATGTAATTACTAAATTTTTAAAAGTATTATCTCAATAAAATTATGTATGAACCAAATAACAATTTCGAAAATACTTGATGAGGATGAAGTTTGAACAAGACCTATTAAAGTTTTTCTAAATTTAACATGATTAGTTAGTTAAAATAAATATAATTAAATATGTATTTAAAACTTATAAGCTATAAAATTGAATTAAATTAACGATTAATGCCTCTAGTCACATCAGATCAATTAATATATTATTGTAACAAAACAAGTTTGAGTCAAATAATAATTCCAGAAGCACATGATCAAGATGAAACTTTAGAAAAATTTGATGAAATTACATTTAATGTTGATATAATTAGTTTATCAAAAATAATTAGATATGATCACTTATTTTTTTGAAATTATATAAATAAACAAAGCTCATTTTGTAGTAAAAAATAATTATTAGCCACCAAATTTTGCCACAATATTAAATTTACGGCTAAAACACTTGTCATGACAAATAATCATAGCTATTATTAAGCCAACTATCACCATGCATGATTTTTTTTAGTACCCAAAGCAAAAATATTCGTTTAGTTATAAAATTTGATTTTAAATAATCCTTTTCATTGCTAAAAAGTCATTATTGCTACAACTAGTTTTGACACAAGACAAAAATAAATAATTAGCTACGAAATTTTATCGTAGAAAAATATTATGGCTATATCATTTTAACTATTGCAATAATTTTATTGAAAATTGAAGTAAAAAATATTTATTTATCCATAGTATTTTATTTTATATATTTTTTGTGGCTAAAAAATTCTATTACTACAATACATTTCAACTTGTGGCAAATATTAATAACTAGCTACAAAATTTTATCATAGAAAAAAAATGTGGCTAGATCATTTGATTATTGCCACAAGTTTTATAACTTGAAGCAAAAAAATTATTTAGCTACATATTTTATTTTAAATAGTTTCTTGTGGCTAAAAGAGTTACTACGATAACTTGTATGGCGTGAAAAAAACTTATGATTAGCTATAAAATTTTACTGTAGCAATAAATTTGTAGCTAATTAGGCAATAGTACCATGATAAATAGTACTGGTAGTAAACATGAGAAATTAAATTTGCATGGCTGAGAAATTTTACAAATTAATAAATAGCTACGGAATTTAAATTTTTGTGTCTTTTATTAGATAATACTTACTATATTTAAATTCATAACTTAGATTTTGTAGCTATAGATACATTTTCTTGTAGTGAGTAATATGCCTTCTGGAAGAAGGAGGCTCACCACTTCAAGATGACCAGCGAATGAACTAGAATGACCTAATTCTGAACAAGAAAATCGAAAAACCCCTAGGACCCTACATCCTGAAATGATGCAGCATCCGGGGACAGTTAGTGGGATGAGCACTAGCATGTAACTCATGAAAGAGATAAAATAATGCCATAATCAAATTAGTCCAAAACCATTCAAAAACCACATAGATATATACATATATATAATATGTCGGGATAGGGAACAAGGTTTAAGCATGGATTTTACAATTATTAACTTGAATTGTGTAGCTCTAACCATTTTAAAGGCACCCACGGGCTATATGGGTTCAGCTTTCCTTGCTAAAAGGGACCCAACATGTGTTAGCCGCACGAACTGAGGAAATATGAGGAAGGTCCAGGGAATCCATGACCCCAGCTATTTCAAAATATATATAAAGTGTGGACTGTGCACACGATCATAAATACCCGTACGCCGGCAAATATGGTTTACGGTATTGATCCCTCCAGGAACTCCACCTTTTACGACGGGCTACACAACCCCCTTTAAGCCCAAATTTAAACCATTTATACATTCTCATCCATTAACCAATGATCTTTCAATTCGTCATTTACCATTGGTATCGTTATACCAAATAAAGTTAAGCTTGCAAGACAATTCCATTATGCTATTCTGAAACTAAATATCCAAATTTGACTCCAAAGTTTCCAATTAAAAACCATTCTATGGCCACCAAGGCTTTTCAAAAATTATTTTTAAGTTCCATTAAATTTTTACGCTATGCAAGGTTTCAAAAGTGAGTTAAACCATGTGTATTTCTATGTTCAAAACTAATTTCACAAGTTCAGTTGAGGGTAAAGCCAATTCCAAACTATTAAACCATAAAATTAGAGAAACACATGTTCCTCATTTCAATTCTCATACCCCTGCATATATTGAGTTCAAAACCATGATAATAACTATGAATGGCCAATTTAACACCATGGACAACCAATTTACACCATAACCATTCCAAATTCCTCAACCCATATTCAAAATGAATAACTAAATCTGCATAAACAATAATTAAACTCATGCCTGTATGAAATATTTAGGAAAGAGATACATGCCTGGATACCAAAAAATTTTTGAAAGACAACCACTGATTGAACCCTAGGTGCTTAATCCTTTGAAACCCTATCTTTTTCCTTGCTTTAGAAATTTGAGAAGAGAGAATTATGTTTATGATTGAGTAATGAAGTATTATGGGGGTTTTAGAGTGTTTTAAGTCATGGGAAATAATGTGATGGAAGGAAAAGACTAAAATAACCCCATTTAAAACGTGCAGAAAACTGTCGCTAGTCGCTATAGGTCAGGTAACGACTCGTGGTCACTAATCACGAGTTGTCACCATGACTCGTAGCCCAGGAAAAAACTCAGGTCTACCTCACTGGAATGATCACGAGTACACCCTACGACTCGTGACCATACCTTATGACTGGTGAGGGCCAAGTCGTATTTCGAATAGAAATACTAAGCCACCTTACTAGTTTGGCTACGATTGGAACTATACGACTTGTGAAGAGGTCCTACGACTCGTTACCCGAACCGTACTCTGGATAGTGAGCACAATCACATGAAATATTTCAAAGTCTAAAATCTAGGGTATAACATTACCTCCCCCCCCCTCTGGATTATTCATCCCCTACTGAGGAGTCAAGGTACCCATTAGCACAATAACAAGAAAGAATGCACACATACCTAAACAATAAATTCAAACGGCCATAAGATAGAGAATGAAAACCATACCTCAAGCATTTTCATCCATCGCGGGGAATAGGAATAGATATTTGGACTTCATGTCCTTCTCAACTTCAATAGCTTTTTCACCTTTTGATTCCTCCAAAGGACTTTCAACAAAGCTATATCCTTAGTCCTCAACCTATGGACTTGCCTATCGAAGATCTCGATCGGGACTTCCTTATAAGACAAGGAATCTAAAATACCAACATTATCCATAGGGATAATCAAAGAAGAATCACCCACACACTTCTTCAACGTCAACACATAGAAACTCGATTGAAAGGAACCTAAACTCGCAGGTAAATCCAACTCATAAGCAACATTCCCAAGTCTTCTCTAAATCTGATACAGACCAACATAACGGGGACTGAGCTTCCCTTTATTCCCAAACCTCATCACTTCTTTCATAGGAGAAACTTTTAAGAACACCCAATCACCTACTTCAAACTCTAAATTTTTTTGCCTCATATCCGCAAAAGAATTTCAGTCAAAAACCATTCAAAAAACATATGCACACATTCATATATACAATATATAAGATGTCGGGATAGGAACAAGGTTTAAGCATGAATTTTAAAATCATTAACCTGGACTGTGTAGCTCTAACTATCCTAAGGGCACCCACGGGCTATATGGGTTCACCTCTCCCTACTGAAAGAGCCCCAATGCGTGTTAGTCACACGAACCAAGGAAATTAGAGGAATATCCAGGGAATCCACGACCCCGGCCATTCCAAAATATATATAAAGTATGAACTAATCATACGGTCATAAAGACTCCCACGCCAGCAAATGTGGTTTCAGTATCGATCCTCCTCCACCATCCACAGTGAGCTACACAATCCCCTTTAAGTCCAAATTAAAATCATTTATACATTCTCATCCATTAACCTAGGAGTTTTTTAATTAGAAATTTACCGTTGGTAACATCATACTAAATAAAGTTAAGTTTGTAAGCTAATTTCATTATGCCATTCTGAAACCAGATATCCAAATTTGACTCCAAAGTTTCTAATTAAGAACCAATCCATAACCACCAAGGCCTTCCAAAAATTATTTTTAAGTTTCATTAACCTTTTACATAATGCATGGTTCCAAAAGTGAGTTAAACCATGTGTATTTTCATGTCCAAAATAAATTTCATAAGTTGAATTGAGGGTAAAGTCAATTTCAAACCATTAAACCATAAAATTTGGGAAAAAACATATTCCCTATTCCAATTCCCATACCCCTGCATATATTGAGTTTAAAACCATGAGAATAACTATGAATGACCAATTTAAAACCATAGAAAATCAATTTACACCATAACCATTCCAAATCCCTCAACCCACATTCAAAATCATTCAAAACCAACAATTAAATCCACATGGACAATATTAAATACATGCTTGTATGAAAATAAATTTAACGAAGAGATACATGTATGGATACCGAAGAAATTTGGAGAGAAAACCACTAATTGAATTTTAGGTGCTTAATCCTTAGAAATCCTAGCCTTTCCCTTGCTTTAGAAGTTTGAGAAGAGAGAATGATGTTTATGATTGAGTAATGAAGAATTATGGGGTCCTTTAGAGTGTTTTAAGTCATGTAAAATAATGTGGTGGAAGGAATAGACCAAAATAAACCCACTTAAAACATGCCAAAAACTATCACTAGTTGTTATGGGTCGGGTAACGACTCATGGTCACTGGTCATGATTCGTCACCACGACTAGTAGCCCGGGAAAAAACTCAGGGCCACCTCGCTGAAATAGTCACAAGTTACACCCTACAACTCGTGACTAGACCTTACGACTCGTGAGGGCCAAGTCGTGATCCAAATAGAAATATTAGGCCACCTCACTGGTTTGGCTACGACTGGAACTATACGACTCATGAAGAGGGCCTACGATTCATCACTGAGCTGTACTCCAGACAGTGAGCACAATCACATAAAAAATTTAGAGTTCAAAACCCGGGGTATTACAGGCATCTTTTGAAATTAGTCGTTTTTCCTCTAAATAAATTCATTTTCTACTTCTCTTTTTTGTTATTTAATTTCAGATACATTGTCACCATCAATAAAGAGAAGGAGATCTAGATTGTCTACTACCAAAAAGAAAAATACTTCACATGACAAAGAAAAGAGATTGCATAGATTCTGCCTACTTTTAGTTTCAGTTCAAATAATTTCAAGCTAATATACATGCAATATGAAGCATTAATCAAAAGAAAATTAATGTGTACTTTTTAAAATTATTAATATTTTATTAGAATGTATTGTGTAAGTTGTTGTTGATTGACAAAATCATTAATATTTACATGTCTGGCCATTTTGTCCATTTCTAAGTTGAAATTCTTAATTCATGGTCATTCCTGCAGAAAGTGTTATATATGGACAAACATTTAGATTTTTTATAGTTACAAGAATAACTTTGAAAATATACCCAAGCTGTGGAGTTTTATATCATTAGGATTTGGGGGTGTTAGTTTCTTTAGCTTTTGATGTAATGTATATCTATCTCACTTTCTTCCCATATTTTTAGTTTTTAATACTTATTCATACATTTACAACTTCAAATTATGGTTATTATGCCTTATCATGATTTTCTTTCTTTGCATTATGTTTATGAATTACTTTTGTTCTCTTCTCTCAATAAAGTTAGCTAATTTGAATTCAAGAATGCACTTCAACAACAAATGTTTTCTCCAAAGATGCAAGTCAGTCAAACATATGGTATAAAAAACTTTTGCCCTCGAAATAAAATAATCATTAATTAATGATATTTTTCTCATGTAGACTCCTATTGAATCAAACATTTGTATTGGACATTTAAGATTGAAAAAGATATTAATCAGTTTTATTCAAGATCTTTTGAAATCACCTTATTCAAAGGAGTTTGAAGCTAAAAGAGACTTTTTCAATACTAGGAGTCAGAACGGACAATACTTTTTTTTATGCTATAAAATGGTCAGTTTGTCCCAAAATAGGCAAACTACAACTAACACCATCTATGAACATTTGGGGAGAAAAAAAATGTTAATAGGGTTTGCCCAAAATTGGGCAAACTACATTTTCATAAATTCTTTTTTGAATTCAAAGAATTTTTTTCCGCAGTGTTAAACATCAGCATCTCTAATTTTAAGTTATGGTTTTAAAAGATATAGATAACAAAATATAATTTACAAAAATTAAAACTTGTAATAAAAAATAAATAGCAAATAATTACTTAGATGAAGTAAAATGAACAACAATTGCAACATAGGAATCGATTTTATTCGAATTTAAATTGAGGAACATATTACATGATAGATTCGAACTACTAAAATTATAAAAACATTCTGCATAAATATTAATTTACTGAGAGACTACATGATAACTAATCAATAAAAAAATTCAAAATCGAACAGTAAATCAACATAACACATAAAAACGTTCAATAGTTTCTTTTTTCCTGTTCTTCATTCCATTTCCTTTTTAAAACACGATTCTTCTACTCAGTTTCATTAAGCATGTCCTTCAAACAATTTTATTTTTCTTCGGATTCTTTTAGAAATGTCCTAAGAAAATTTCTTTCTTCTATGACTTCGTTGAGATTAAATAGCGTGTCAAACTTCATAGTGTTCTGTGAAGTCACGGTATAACCATCGAATGTGGTTCTCTTCAATCATGACAGAATGGTGTTCATTTTATTTTTTGACATACTTTCTATCCACCGAAAATAATCACATTCATCATTTTCTCAAAATAACAAAATAAAGAAAAAGTTAGCATACACATATTTTTAATTGAACAACTTTAAAATTTTACCTTTGAACGTGCAAAGCTCCAAAACTTACAACCAAAATTTCTTTGAGTCCTTGATATTTTTATTTTATAATATTGATTACATTTACATACATCCGGTTCAATTGAATATGAAAACATTTAGAATTGTTGAGACACAATTATCAATTTTGAAAGTCCAAAATAAATGATATTAGTAAAATTATTTTTGTGATGAATGAGGTAAAATGGATTAAACAACAATGCATATTTTATAAGTGAAAAAATTATACCATTTCTCAAAAATTAAAGTGACAAAACATTCACAATAATCTTTTCAGGAATATTAACAGTGTGATGTTTAATCAGTTATCAGTCGAATCTCTCAGTGAAAGAATTATAGTTTGCCCACAAATGGGCAAACTATTAATAATAGATTTATGAATTTTTGGACAAACCCTATTAACATTTTTTTCCCTCCCAAATGTTCACATATGATGTTAGTTGTAGTTTGCCCATTTTTGGGTAAACTGTCTGTTTTGTAACATAAAAGAAAGTACTGTCCAATTTGACTCCTAGGATTGAAAAAATGTTCCTTTTAGCTTCGGACTCTATTCAAAGCAATACAAAATAAAATCGCAAAAAATCACTAAATCTAGAAAAGAAAAATCTACTATCACTTATCCAATTGTGATGTGAAACTGTTTTTCCTTAAGCAACAACATCACATTAGTTTTTACTATTTCTGAATGTAAATTTTGAAATAATTATCCATCTTAATTTAGATTTAAAAATTTTACAAACTTGCATTTTACTCCATTCGACGTTATATACTTCCATGTTTTGCTCCTATGTAGAAATTAGGGGTGAACAAAATCAAACCAAATCGGAAAAAAAAAATTCGACTAGTGATTTTATTTGATTTGATTTGATTTAGTGTTGAAAAAAAATTGGACTATAATTGATTTTGTTTGATTTTGACTAAAAAAAATTAAACCAACTTTTGAAAAATTTTAAATACATAAAAAGTAGTAGTATTTATTATAAATATAATTATATATGTTCTTTAGCTTCTCAGGAATACCCATTTTATTATCAGTCTTGGACTAAAAATTCAAACCCACGAGCTATTGCCAATGCCCCTAAAGCCCAAATGATACTACTACTAATAAGTTAGGTCACTTTTCAAAGTTCAGATACTAACAAATCATTATTTCACTTTACTAATTTCAGGTAAACTCTTCAACTCTCCAAATTCCAAACGTCATCTTGAATTAACAATACAAAAAATTTCGATCATCTTCTTCAATTTATCTTTATATGGGTAAGTAGCTTCTTTCAACAAGTCTCATAGAGATTCTTTTTTTGTTTTCATTGCTAACAATGCCAAAAAATTGATTATATTTATCAAAAAATTTATATTATTTGGGTATTTATAAAGAAATCTTGAATTAAGTTTTGTATAAAAAGAATAACAATAATTTCTATGCATGTGCAGTAATTTTCTTTTCGGGCAAAATCTACATCTTCTGAAGTAGATGTTGAGGTGATTACCAACATTTCTCCAACTATGCCAATGGTATCTCAACAACAAGGTAAAGTCACTTCTCATCAACGCACCCCTCCTAAAAATAAAAAATGAACAACTCCTCTAATACCTTCTAAATCTGAAAATACAAGTAGAGAAATGTCTCGGATTGGGATCATTTCTTCAAGTTTATTGTCAAATGGGGTAAATGTTGGAAAGAATGCAGTTATTTCCTTAAAACTTTTATTGTCGACAATGTTAATGAAACTATAGTATGGACACATTTAAATGACAAATGTCACAACCCCCCATTTAGGTCCGTCGATAAGAGGAAAACCACAATAAATCTGTCAAAAGAAGCTCGCTAGAAGCTGGTTTTGGTTCTACTAAAAGGGTGGTGTATAATGTGGATGAAGTTAAAAGAACAATTGTTGAATTTTTGATCATTTATGAGCATTCGTTTAGAGTTGTTGAGGGAAAAGGATTTAAGAAATTAATGGCTAAAGTCTTTCCAACTTTGAAGTACCTTCTTGTGAAACTATTGCTACACATTGTTTATAGATTTATCATGAAGAGAAAGAAAAGCTTAAAGAGTTTATCAAGAACCAACATGTCTGTATTACTAGTGACGCATGGATATCACTTTAGAATTTTAATTATATGGTTGTTACTGCACATTAGATTGACGATCAATGGAATCTACCAAAGAGAATACTTAATTTTCTTCAAGCACTAGATCACAAAGCCAAGACTATTGCCAAAGGAATTGAGGAGTACTTATTAAGTTGGGGCATTGAGAACTCATTTATAATTACTTTGGATAATGCAATTGTAAATGATGTTACCATTAAGATTTTGAAGTTACGTATTAAAGATTGGAAAGGGGTAATGTTTAAAAATGGATTCTTACATGTTAGATGTAATTCTCTCGTTTTGAACTTAACTGTAAAAGAGGGATTAAAAGAAAAAATTGAGCCTGTTTCTCGTTTAAGAAATGCAGTGGAATATTTCAGATCTTCCACTTCAAGATTTGATATTTTAAAGTCATCTATTAACAAAGTTAAGATAGATACTTGTGGTTTTGTGAGTCTCAATGTTGAAACGAGATGAAACCCGACGTATACAATGTTAGATAAAGCTTTGAAATTTGAAAAGCTTTTGCAAGGATGCATCTTAATGATCAAAATTACCAAAAGCATTATCGAGAATCTCACGACCCGAACTAGAGCCTGGTCGTGACGGATATCCCAAGTCCATCGTGGATCGGAGACCACCCCCTGAACTTAACTCAAACACCACACACTGCCAAACAATGGATGAACTTCAAATATATAACAAAATAGCATGAAATAAACTCAAAGAATAAAAGATATGTCTATAACCGATAACCGACAACCGACCCCGAAATAACCAGCCAACACCACTCAAGTCCACAGTAATCCAACAAAGCCTCTATGTAAGGAAAACTAAAACCAATCTTGGTCGAGACATATTCCCGACTCTGACAATGATAATGATAATGAAAATGAAAATATAAAGTCTTAATTCCAGTCTATGAAAGAAACTAATGAAATTTCTAAGACTTTCGGAGAATGTAAGCTCACCACTTCACCATAATGAATCGACGAATCGATCTGATCCACCTAACTCTACACAGAAAAAGTAGCAGTATCTTCGATGCCTACATCAAGTAGGGATACAACATCCAGAGATGGTTAGTGGGGTAAGCACTAGCATGTAACTCGGCGACAGGGGATAAAATAATGTCAAGTCAAACCATTTCAAATACCATATGAACCACATCATAATACATATATAAATAGTATGTCGGGATAGAAAATAAGGTTTAGCATAAACTAAAATATTATCCTGGACTATATAGAGCAACCGTCATAATAGGAACTTACGGGCTATATGGGTTCAGCTCCCCCTACTGAAAGGGTCCCAGTGCGTGTTAGCAGTATGAACATGAGAAAATTTGAGAAAAAGCTAAATCCATCAAGGAAACCAGCCATCCCAAAATATATATATATCAAGTGTGACATGTGCACATAGGTCATCAAGACCAAACCTCATGTCGGCAAACACGAGTTTCCAGTACATGTCATCCAAGACCCATACCTTCATGGCTTCACTACATAATCCCCACTAAGACCAATTTAAAGTAAGTTTTACATAACCCATTTATTAATCAATGAACGAAGCGTTAAGGCACACAGTGGGCATCGTCATACCCAAACACTTGCAAGCTTATCTCTATGTCATAACAATCACATTAAAACTCGAGAGAACGTCTCGCCCCCTTTGTTCATTAATATAAAAATCTTGGGAGAACGCCTCGCCCCCTTTGTTCATTAATATGATGGACAACAAGGCCTTTAAAATCCAAGTTCATTGGTTTACCAATTATGCAATGCAATAAAATAGGTGAGCAAGTCAAACCAAGTGACAATCTTTATAATTCAAAATCATTTACAGAAGTAGGTTGAGGGAACACCGTTATTTGAAGCCAATTCCATTCTTTTTAAAACATAAATTTGGGGAAAACTATGACCCCTTAGTTTATTCACCATTCTCATGCACCCCATAAATTCCAAACCATTAATAAAGAATAGGCAATGTAAAATAAATCATAGAAAAATAATTCAATGAGGAACCATGTCAAAACCCTCAACCATGTTGGAAACCCACATTCAAAATCATTCAATTGAACCATGTAATAAATTCGTGCCTTTCATAAAATAATAATTAGGTAAGAGTAACATGCCTGAAATACTAAGTTTTACGGAAAGAACTCAACTTTTGAGCCCTTGGATGACCTACATCTTTGAAACCCTAAGTTTTTTGCTTGAGAGAACTGGAGAGAGTTTTGAGAGTGTTTAATTACGTTATGAATGAGAAATAACCCCTTTGAGTGCTTTATGAATGTGAGGTTTTAATTGGGTACGAAGGGAATTGTCCAAAGTGCCCTTAAATTAAAAGCTGAAATTTAATCGTCAATGACTACGGGTCACTATACAACACATAGGGATCCATTACGACTCATCACCACGAGTCGTAGCCAAGATAATTTCTAGGGCACACACACACTGTTGACCCACTGACTTACCTAATACAACTTGTCATAGTACACTATGACTTATAGCTTTCAGTAGTAATCAACACAGAATCCATTTGGGTATATACTAGACATCCTACAATTTGTACACAATGACCCATAAAGAGTCCTTACGGATTGTAGTAAGACACATGTACTCAGAGAAGAAGGCTTGGCCACACACAGTGGTCAGGCTATGATTTGGGTCCAACTACTCATCAAGACTCTCTACGATTCATATGGTAAGTCGTAGTCAGGACAGTGAGGATAAAATTTCAGAAATTTCCAAGGACCAAAAATTTGGGGTGTTACATTCTCCCCTCCTTTGGATCATTCATCCCCGAATGACAGGACAAGGAATTTATTAGCACGATTTGACTCCCAATACATCCACACTTACCTTTAACAAAGACAGAAAACAAAGATATTAAGGAATACACATACCTCAAGTACGATTATCTGAAGCAGAAAACAAGAATGGGTATTTGGACTTTTTGTCCTCTTCGGCTTCCCAAGTAGCTTCTTCACGCTTTTGGTTCCTCCGCAGAGCATTTACCAAAGCCACATCCTTAGTCCGCATCTGACGGACTTGCCGATCCAAAATCCTTACTAGGACTTCTTCGTATGATAAGGAATCTGAAACACCAACACTTTCCAAAGGAACGAGCAAGGAAGGATTCTGACGCACTTATTCAACATTAACACATGGAAGACCGAATTAATAGAATTTAAACTAGAAGAAAACTCCAACTCATAAGCAACCTTCCCAACTTTCTTCAAAACAATATTTGGGCCAACATAACGGGGACTGAGCTTCCCCTTCTTTCCAAACCGCTTCACTCCCTTAATGGGAGACACCTTCAAAAACACCAAATCATCCATATCAAACTCCAAATCTCTTCGCCTTACACCTATATAGGAATTTTGGTGACTTTGGGCAGTCTTAATACTATCTCAAATCACTTTCACCTTCTCCAAGGCTTGGTGAACCTAGTCCAGTCCAAACAATTTACTTTTGCCAACCTCAAACTACCCAATAGGATACCTACACCTCCTACCATACAACACTTCAAAATGAGTCATCCCAATACTCGAATGATAGTTATTATTGTATGCAAACTCTATAAGAGGAAAATGGTCAACCCAACTACCACCAAAATCAATCACCCAAGACCTTAGCATATCCTCCAAAGTCTAAATGGTCCTTTCTGCTTATCCATTCGTCTGAGGGTGGAAAAGTGCTAAGGTTCACCGTAGTCCCCAAACCTCTCTGAAGTGAGAGCCAAAAATGAGACGAGAATTAAGTACCTCTATCAGAAATGATGGAAATTGGAGCACCATGTAGCTTAACCATCTCCTCAATAAATAACTTGACATAATCTTCTGAAGATAAATTAGTCCTCATCGATAAGATGTGAGCCAACTTAGTCATCCTATCCACGATGACCCAAATGGAATCCAACTGGCAACAAGACCACAGGAGGACGGAAGCAAAATTCATATTAACCACTTCTCATTTCCACACAAGCAACTTAATCTCTTAATAGAAACCACCAGGCCTCAAGAGCTCAACCTTAATTTGTTGACACACCATACACTTGGCCACATCTCTTCATGTTATTCCACCAATAAATATCCTTTTAGTCATGATACATCTTTGTAGAACCAAGATAAACAGTATACCTCGACTCGTGAGCTTCAGCCAAGATCCTCTCTCGCAGGCCATCAATGGAGGAATACAAAACCTATCTCGGTACCTCAAGATGCCATCACCACCAATCTCAAAAGCCATCACGTTCTGGCGACCAACATCATCCTTGATCTATGTCAAAATAGGATCTCAAATATGTTTCTCTTTCACCTCAGCACCTAGAGATGACTTTCCCACTTCTTGAACCATCACACCACCATCTTTAGAGTCCAAGAGACGAACCCCAAGATTACCCAAACGGTGAATATCTTTTACCGATTCTTTCTTATCCCCATCAACATGAGATAAGCTTCTCATGGACAACCTGCTAAGAGCATCAGCAACCACATTAGCTTTACCTGGATGATAATGGAGACTTATGTCATAATCTTTGAGCAACTCAAGTCATCTCTTTTACCTAAGATTCAACTTTTTCTGGGTGAACACATATTACAAACTCTTATTGTCTAAGAAAATATCAATATGAACCTTATACAAGTAATGGCGCCAGATGTTTAGGGCGAAACCCACAACCAATAACTCCAAATCATGTGTCAGATAGTTCTCATGAACTTTCGACTGTCTAGAAGCATATACAACCAACTTGCTATTTTGCATCAACAAACAACCTAATCCTATATGGTACGTATCACAATAAACCACAAAACTATTCGTTCCCTCAAGCAGGGTCAAAACAGGAGCCGAAGTCAACTTATCCTTCAACTTCTCAAAACTAACCTCATAAGCCTCCGACCACAAGAACTTTGCTTTTTTCTGAGTTAACTTAGTCAATGGGGCAGCAATAGAAGAGAAGCTCACCACAAACCTTCTATAATAATTGGCTAAACCCAAGAATCTCCAAATATCGGTTGAAGTCGTGGGTCTAGGCCACTGCTTAACCCCCGCAATCTTCTGTGGATCCAACATGATCCCTTCGCTAAAAACAATATGACCTAGATAAGTCACAACATTTAACCAAAACTCACACTTAGAGAATTTAGCATATAATCACTACTCCTTAAGGGTCTGTAACACTAAACGAAAGTGATCGACATGATTCACCTCACTCTTTGAATACAACAAAATATCATCAATAGATACAACCACGAATAAATTCAAGAACTGACAATACCACTGGGGCATTAGTTAAACCAAAAGGCATCACCAAAAACTCAAAGTGACCATACCGGATTTGGAAGGTGGTCTTAGGGACATCCACCTCCCTAATCTTCAATTGATGATAACCTGATCGAATGTCGATCTTAGAAAAGAACTTAGCACCCTGAGCTGACAAATAGATCATCAATCCTCAAAAGGGGATACTTATTCTTCACGGTCACCTTATTCAATTGGCGGCAATCTATGCACATCCAAAAGTACCCATCATTCTTACGCACAAAGAGACTCAGAGTTCCCCAAGGAGAAACACTAGGGTGAATAAAACCCTTATCCAAAAGATCTTTCAACTGCTCTTTAAGTTCTTTCAACTTAGCCAGAGTCATTCTATAAGTAGGGACATAGATAGTACTAGTGTCCGGATGAAGATCAATCCCAAAATCAATTTTCTTATCGGGAAGAACACCATAAAGATCATCATAAAATACCTCGGAGAACTTACAGACTACAGGGACAGATTGAAATAAAGAACCTTTAGATCTAAAATCCTTAGCATGCACTAAATGGTAGAGACATCCCTTGAAAATTAATTTTCAAACTCTAAGATAAGATATAAACCTTCCCTTGGGCACTAGGGAACTACATTCCCATTCAATCACCGGCTCATTCGAGAAATAGAAATTGACTTTTCGGGTCCAATAATCAAGGGAAGCATAGCACAAGTGCAGCCAATCCATCCTCAAAATCACATCGAAGTCTAGCATGTCCAACTCTATCAAATTCGCTAATGTATCTCTACTACAAATAGATACCATATAACCCCTATAGACTTCTAGGCCACAATAGAGTCACCAACCTGGATGGACACAGAAAAGGGATTCGGCATAAACTCAGGACTACTACCAAAATTAATAGCCACATAAAGGGTCACCGCTTTTTTGAGGTTCTCGCTATCCAAACTCTCTAACCTCGTTCAACAAAAGATGGGTCACCTATTTATAGAAATGGAATGGGGATAGTATTACTAATTTTTTACGAGTGGGATAAAAATTTGAGGGGCGTTTTAGGGATTTGCTTTGAGGGATGAGATGGGATTGTACTATTTTGGTACGAACAATTTAAAATTCAAATTTTGGATGTTATCGGAATTGTTGATGTCGGGTTTTCGAGTCGGAGTTACTATTGTTTGGATTTATTATTGTTGGGTATCGCTGGATTGTTGTGTTGAAATTATTGGTGTTGCGGTTGTTTGAGTTGTACGTTTGAGGGTGATTCGGGTTGATGTCAGGTCGGGTTGACGTTGTGGTTAGAGCTGGTTGATGAGTTGAAGTTGTTGCACGCATTTTGCTGTCGGGTTATATAGTGGGGCTTTGGTTGTTGTTGTTGTTATTTTGTTAATTGAAAGTTATGGCTATCAGGTAAATGAGTTAAAAGAGAAAGATTAGGGAGTTTGGGTTGGGTCGCTAGTTGAGACATGGACTGGATCATTTGGTTGGTATTAGGCTGTTGAATGGGTTGTTTTTGGGCTGAAATTATTTTGGGGCTTGAATTGGAGTCACTTTCATAAGGGGGAGTAGAAATTAGAAGATTTTTGGGGTTATTTAAAAAATAACCCCAATTGAATTAGGATTCACCCAATTTCATCTAAGTTTTGGCCACATTGAAAATCAATTGGTCAATTGTATTGCAATTGTGACCAATTTGATTTCAATTATGGCCAAATCTAATAGATTGACTAAATAAAATCAAAATTCGATATGAATTAATATCTCATTTAATCCCGAGCTTCTTGATTTAATAAAATATAACACATATTTATCCAAATAAATTATTTTTGAGAAAAAATTATTTTTAAATCAAGATTCCACCCATTTGAATAAATTTTCAAGATAACCTTCGATTAAAATTTGATTTTCTATAAAATAATTATAGTAATAAAATTATACGATTTTGTATACACAAATACGAAAATAAATAATCGTTACTTAAAATGATAAAAATTAGCCAGATAAATACTTTAGAAAACTTTTATCTGGATAGAATAAATGTTATAGTTTTATTTAAAATCAAAGAAACTCGGAATTAGACTTAGTTGTGGAGGGCAAAAATAGGTGTCAACAGTATGTATTCCTTTATGACACGATTTGCTGCCCACAAAATGTGGATAATTATTATTAACAAATTGTATTATAACTGCAAGATAAAGATTAGAAATCTAAATTTAAAATAGAAGTAGCAACAGAAGTAATAAGAATTATAATTATCTCATTGAATTCAAATTATATAAATTATTAGATAAATATATATTATATTTGAAAAAAAAATTAAGATAAGAAAGAATAATAAAGTAACCCTCTTTTATTAAATTAATATGTTATTTGAAATTTGAACTGAAATGTAGTTCTAGCTTCTTAACTTCTCTTATATATACTATTGTCACATTAGCTTTATTTGTAAATTTGTTTACTGCATTCTTTATATTTTTTATTTTATAGTTTTTTTTTAATCTAACATTTTTATATGCGGGAACAATATGACTTTTTTATCTTCATCTTTCTTGGTTAACGTAAACGAAGAGTAACAACTCCATATCCACTGATGTTATCTCCATCTACTTCTCGCGGTTCTTCACCTATCACTATAAATGGTAACAACTTCCAATAAGATAAGAAGAATAAAAAAACGATATTGATTGAAACGACAATTTCGATAAGTAAAAGATTTATAGGTAAATCAATTTTAGATTAATATTATTTCTATTATTTAATTTATGAAAGTATTTTTGAGAGTTCATTCATATTTTTTATAGTGATAATTTTGTTGCTATTGTTGACTTGCAAAAGAGATAAAGAAGAATGAAGAGAAAAGATAATAGATAATTGCGGAATTAGGAGTTTTACTGATATGGTTGATAAGATTAAGTTATTTAAAATATGTGTTTGATTTTTGTTCTTCCTTTTAATATTATTTTATTTCATTTTTTTGTATTAATTCAATTAAATTCAATTCATAATTGTTCGAGTTCATAAATTAAGATTACATTCACATATTAACTTTTTAGGTCGATTATAAAATAGATTTATAGACATTTTATTTACTATGTAATTCAAATTACAAAAATACGAAGCACAAAAATTATTTTGCTAATAATTATTTTGCTTTTATTATATAACCTTTTATTATATAGACTTTGTTAGAGGGCGAAGGAAATACTAACAATCTAATATCTTTAAGGTTAACATGACTGTTTTCTTTGTATAGATTTAATTAAAATTAGAGGGATTGAGTGAGGTTGGAGGCATGTGGGGGAAGAGGGGGGGAGGGGTTATAATTTTTTTTGAAAAAGATTTATCTTTTAGTTGAATTATAAGATAGATTTATTAACATTTAGATATGTTAATTTATTTATTATGTATTTGGAATTATAAATCATATGAAACACAATTTTTTTGCTAATTCTAATTTTGTTTATATTCATATAAATTGGGTTAGAGATGTGGGGGGCAGGGGGGACAATTAATAATTTAATATTTTTAAATTGTGGATAATATAATAAAAAACATACTAAATCTAAAGTTTTTTTTATAATAATCTGGTTGTTTTTTCATATAGAATTGATTAAATTTTATTTATTTATTTATTTATTTTGGGGGGGGAGGGGACGGGTGATGGAAGCGGGGTAGGGGTGAGTGAGGGGCAGAGTTTTTTTTCATTTTCTTGAGAATATGGTGGTTGGTTTTATTTTAAAAATGATAATATGATTTAACATGTTTAGTGAAACATTTCAATATGAAATAATAATAATAATAATAATAATAATAATAATAATAATAATAATAATAATAATAATAATAATAGTTCAATGTTAATCGTGCATCGCGCTAGTAGATATACTATTATATATAAATGTAAAAGTGAAAGCACAAGAAGAAGCCAAGTGATAGTATAATAGAAAGTCATGGGGCAATTTTTAGGGCAAGTTTATAAATATTGAACTAAAAATTTTTAATTAAATGATTAGATATATTTAAATTTAAAAATATTAAATTTTATAATTAAAAAATTATCATTATATTGATATTAGGAACCTTATATTGAAAAATTCTAAATCAACTTTAGTATTCATAACTTATACCTTTCAATATATATAGAGAGAGATGCATAGTTTCAAAACTAGTAGGTGAGTCATTTTGTTATTAACTTAAACACTAACATATGTCACTCTAATAACAATATTAAGACGAGGTACACTCCATCCACTTCCACGTGGAAGTGAAGTGGACTAATACCTTTATCTCATTATATACATACTTGGATATTGTATAGGTCCATGGTGAAGTAAATATAATATTTTGAATATATCATAATTAATAAAAAATTATTTCAAATAAAATGTCTATTATATAATAATAATATTTTAATATATTTAGATTCACTATCTTCTCTTAAAATAAATAATAATAATGTTGGTGTATATGTATTTTATTATTAAATTAATATATTAAGTGCATATGTTAGTGCGTATAAATTGTGTATTATGAGTATTATTACTTACATTTGTTAGTGGAAGAATGTGGTCATGAGTTTCTTGAAACTCCTATAACCACTAAGTCTTTATTTACCTATTATACTATGTAATTGTGCTTGTAACTCATGTAACATCCAACCATTCATGTACTCACTTTACTACACCATATTCTTCCTATTCAATACAAGGATGAATACCTCGCCTATAAATAGAGGTGGTCTTGCATGTTATTGCATGGACTAGGATATATGATAAATGTGAAAAAGATTATAGTGTGTAGTAGTGAAAGAGAGAATTGAGACAAAGAAAATATTTTAAGTCTACAACTATATTCACTTTACAAATGAGAGTTATTATATTAGTGAAAGAAAGAGTTGAGACAAAGAAAATAATCTAAGTCTTTAACTATATTCACTATACAAAGAGAGTAAATATATGTTGAAGGAAGGAGTTCTTATGGTGGAGTTTTGGACTCTTCAACTAATCCGGAGTTATTTGAGTTGTACATCGTTGATGGATCGTTGTATCCTGGAGGAGACAAGTCACGAGTATACTACTGGATCGGTGTAGATTATGCCGCAGTGGGCTTGAATCTCCTTAAAGAAAGTGAGATATCCGCACCTCAGCCAAGAAGAAGATTATTTTATTTTCTTCACTTTTATTCATTTTATTTTCAACTGTAATCATTTATTGTAATAATGGTATATTACACCTACAATTTTAAGGAGATTCATGTTTTGATACAGTTTGAAAAATCGCGAATATCAAGATGAGAGATCTCAAAAGATGGATGGCAAGAGATAGTCACGTAAAATATCTTTCTACTCCTCAACTTACGCGGAAAAAAGGTAAAAAAAAAATTCTACTTTTTGCGGAGGCAAGATAAAAAGTTACCTATGATTTTTCATGAATAAAATTATACTTTTCATGAAAGTTTATTTTCTTAAAGTCTCAAAATAGTGGGGGCTAATGAAATGAGAACAAATCACCATGAAAAATGTGATTTTGAATTTTTGAGAATACTTTAAAAAAAGTTAACAAGTGCATATATTTGTCTTGGGATAAATCACATGTTACTATTTGTATATTTATTGATGTCTTTTGGCTTTAACATGCATGTTATCAAATAAATGATAAATTGAATAGCCAATTTGACATTAAATATTTAAGTGAGATAAATTTCATTCTTGGAATGAAAAATACCTAAAGTATGTGATGAACTTTTCCTTGACATGTTATATTATGGTGAAAAAGAAGAATTGTGAAATACATTTTATGAGTCATGCAACCTCTTTTGATTTAAATATGTCAAAGTGGGGTGAAAAAAAAAAAATTTACTAACCTAATAAAAGAAAAATGAGATATATGGCTAATTGCACTTGGCATGAAATTATGTAAAAGTACTTAAACAGGTTACGCAAGCAAATCAAGTATATTTACTTGGTTAAAAAAAAAACTTAGGGCTTGTTGTACTTAAAAATATTTTTGATGCAAAATGAGAAAAAGAATAACTTGGTGTTATTTACTGATGAGAAATAAATTATAATTTGCTAACTCATTATGGAGGTTGAACTAACTATTTTAGCTTCAACTGGTGAAAAGATGAATTGATCAATCACTTTATGTTGAGAAATTGATTTCTCTAATTTTGAGTTATGTGATAGTACCAAAAATTTATTAATAGAGTGTAAACCATTTTTATAATGGTAAATCTAGACCATAAGGAGAAAAATATAATATTGTGAAATCATATTGATCAATGGTATATCAATATTAATTGTGTTAACTTTGTGATAATCTTGCAGATTCAAAACTAAGGTCTTAGCAAGAAAATGGTCTGAATCACATTGAGGGAGAAGGAATTGAAGCTTAAAAATCTAAGTCATATATGAGGAAACTCAACCTGGGGACTAGAGATCCTATAACCAGATTTAATAGGAGGAACGAATCATATGATGACTTGTTGTGAATGCACTATTATTTTATCCCTCCCTATGGTATGAGTGTATTTTGTTCCTGTAATGATTGTGAATGTTGAGCCCAAGAACTCTTAATGAAATTATGTATCTCGTATGAATGGGATGTCGATATTTGTAACGACCTGAAAATTTGATGAAATATGTGAAATTTATAATTTTGTCCGATTTGACTATTTTATCCCTTCCCGTAGTTGCATTATGGTATTTCTGGAATGTAGGAGTGATTGACATGATTTTTGATGAATTTTAGTATCATTTATACAATATTATGGTTTTTGATGGCTTTAAGAGTCTTATTTTGGACTTATGTGGATATTTTTTGATCCGTGCGACAGATGGCCGAACAGACTGTGCCAGCAGCTCCGGAATATCGATTTAAGGTTGGGTAGACTTTGGGTTCGGGTCCTGGTGCACCCGAGCTCATTTCGACCTATTGGTCGGAAAGTTGAAAAATTGGAAAGTTGGGTGTGGGACCCACTTTTGGTTGAAACGACCTCGTATGGAAAATACGACTTTGCCAATAGATCCATAATATCTATTTTAGTGTGTTAGCATATTTGATATGATTTTACGACTTTTAAATCTCATTTCGACCCTCAATTTGGAAAAATTATGATTTCGGAGGTCAATTTTGTGAAAACAATTTTTTCTGGAAAATCTAGTAGCGCCATCACATCCAGAACATTGAATTTGGTGTGGTTGCATAGTTCGTTTGTATAAATCGGACTCCGAACGAATTTCGGACACCCCGTCGAAGTCCATTTCGACTTAGAAAAAAAGACAGCACCAGTTATAGCAGATTTTTCACCCTTTTTGGCCCATTTTTTTGATTTTTCATCTTGCCTCTTCAGAGTTAAACCCTAAATATGTTGGGAGCTTAAAAATGAAGTTTGTGTGAGCTTGGAAAGCTAGATTAACACCTATTTCTTGATTATATTACAGATTTAAGGTAAGAATTCTCCCTTTTCTTAGTAATTTCTTCATTAATTTCTCAAAACCCCAAAAATCTTAGGACATGATTTTAAACCCAAATTTCACTCATTTTCACTTGAATAATACTTTTATCTTATAATTACTAGTTTTTCATCAGTTTACCCTTCAAAACAACTCCGATTCTGAATTTTAACCCTGATTACAAATATTTTACCCGGTAAAACTCAAAAATGGTTTTTCTTCAATTTGAACCTCGTTTTTTACTCGATTTAACTTGAATTTTTAGATGTAGGTTCCTAAAAATATGGGAAATATGTTTTTGAAGTAAAGTTTCAATTTTGCCCTTCTTTTTCGAAAACTCATTTTGGGGGTCCATTTTGACCCCGAACCAAAAGTAGTCAATATGGTTGTCGTTGGTTTTATTTTAACGCATAGATTTCATATTTGATGTTTCTAGTGAAGTTCGGGATTTTTCGTAAAAGATAAGGTTGCGGGTTCAAGTGTAGCGGACCGACTTCGGCTTTCGAGGTAGGTTGTGGCTTAACTTTTCAGACTGGGTTAGGTAGTAAATGATGGTGAAAAATGCATGTTAAAGGTGAGAACTAATCATGAAAAATATCTATCTACGTGTTGTGCCCGTGTGGGGGCCTATATGTGATGTAATTGCCGAAATTGAAATATTATGTGATATGTTTGACCGTGTGGGGTCCTATGTGATATTGATAGCCTTGAATACATGCGACCAATTGTATTGTATTGTTTAATGTGGTAACATTGGTGTATTGTGATTATATTCATACTTTATTGACATATAAGACTTGTGGAAATTCATGGATGAAATGAAAATAACGAGTGGATATTGGCTCATGTGGTTGTGGAAATGTATCATTATGGTTGGTTGTGGAAATACTTATTGTGATGGGTTGTGAGCATTACATCTTCATATCATACTCATTCATGAAACATTGGTAACACTGTGGCAACATCTGAGAAACACTGGCAACATCTTTTTAAAAATATTGTAACACCTTATAAAACCCTTTCCGAGGGATATGCCGAAAAGGAGATATGAGAAATGTGGTTTGTATATGGGTTGACGAACCCCCCATGGGTCCTACATCGGGAAGATTTAGCTCCGTAGGTGTATACGGGGATTGTACGATGATCCCGGAGGTTGTGCGACAACCTCGTGCATCATCATCATCATCATCATCATTATCATATACGTTGCACTTACTTTATTGTGTTTTTGTTGTGTTGTATTGCCTTATTGACTTGTCATATATGTGTTTGTCTTACTTTTCTTTACTTGTATTTGATGATCTTGTATCTACATGTTCTCTCTTGTTCTATTATATGTGACATAATGTATATTTGTGTTTCGTATCTTGGTGTATTTTTGTAATATATGTGAGATATACTAGAACTGTTAGTGCAAGCGGTGTGGACTACCATTGTGGAATATTTTCTGATTGCAGGTAACGTGCCCTTAGTGTATATTTTGTATGCTTTATTTACCACTTTGCTTGGTCGGCCTATGATACCTATTGAGTACAAGTGGACCGTACTCATGCCTACTGCGCCCTTTCGGTGCAGGTCCTAGCTCGAGTGCGCCTCAGCTTACTTGATTCAGGCGATTGTTAGATCTTCCAAAGTAGCGGTTGGACATTCATGCGTCCGAAGTTCACCTCTATCTTTCTATACTAGTTATGTCTTTATTAGTATTCGGAGACAGTTATTATTCCTTTGTAGTTATTTTTTTGATGTATTTGACTATTGGATTGTATTAGTAGTTCTTACACTATTGATACCTGGTTTTGGGCATGATTGGTATTCTGGATAAGTTCTTTCCGCATTGTTATGATTATTTATATGATTCGGCTTCATTCTAGAAGCCTTACCTTGGAGTATTTCTGTCTTTTTCTCTATTCATATCAATTTGGATGATAGGCTTACTTGTCAAGGTACGCCGCGACAAGTGTCATCATGACCCTCGTTTTTGGGTCGTGACAATATTACAGGACCACCCTTGACAGATTTCACCTATGTGAGTGTGGAAGTAGGCCGCTTCCTATGAGAATGGGGCTTATTCTCAAAACCGCTCATGAAAAATTGGGATAGCACATGGTCGTAATGTGCTGTCTATTAAAGCTTATGTCAACACCTTGATTATTGTGTGTAGGCAGTAATACTTTATTTTCCTTAAGCAGTTATAGTTCAAGTCTGAGACCACTACCGACTCTGGAATAAAGGTTATTGTTTTACTAAGTGGGGTTCAATGCAAAGCATACCTTCATTATGCATAATAGTCTACCTTCAACCAAAATTGGTGAACTCTCATAATTTTATATTAAAATGAGTGGGAAAATATTGGTGTATATGCATTTTATTATTAAATTAATATATTAAGTGCATATGTGAGTGGGTATAAATTGTGTATTATGAGTATTATTACTTACATTTGTTAGTGGAAGAATGTGATCATGAGTTTCTTGAAACTCCTATAACCACTAAATCTTTATTTGCCCATTATACTATGTAATTATACTTGTAACTCATGTAACATCCAACCATTCATGTACCCACTTTACTACACCACATTCTTCCTATTCAATACAAGGATGAATATCTCACCTATAAATAGAGGTGGTCTTGCATGTTATTGCATGGACTAGGATATATGATAAGTGTGAAAAAGATTATAGTGTGTAGTAGTGAAAGAGAGAATGAGACAAAGAAAATATTCTAAGTCAACAACTATGTTCACTTTACAAATGAGAGTTATTATTTAGTGAAAGAAAGAGTTGAGACAAAGAAAATAATCTAAGTCTTTAACTATATTTACTATACAAAGAGAGTAAATATATATTGAAGCATGGTGTTCTTATGGTGGAGCTTTGGACTCTTCAACTAAACAAGTTGTACATCGTTGATGGGTTGTTGTATTCTGGAGGGAACAGGTCACGAGATATACTGCTGGATCGGTGTAGATTATGCCGCAGTGGGCTTGAATCTCCTAAAAGAAAGTGAGATATTCGTGCCTCAGCCAAGAAGAAGATTATTTTATTTTCTTCACTTTTATTCATTTTATTTTCCACTGTAATCATTTATTGTAATTGTGGTATATTACACCAACAAATAATAATAATAATAATAATCTCATTTATTTTAAATATTTATCTTAATTCAAATATATTAATTATTAGATAAATATACATTATACTTGAAAAAGTGAGGATAAGATAAACTAATCTTCTTTTAACAAATTAATATGATATTTAAATTTTAATTTTAATTTTAATGAAATTTGAAATGGAATGGAGTTCTAGCTTTTTAGACTCTATATTTTTTTTTATATGCAGAAAGGATATGACATTTTCATCTTCATCTTTCTCATCTAACATTGATAAAGAAGAACAACAATCCATGGCTATTAATGTTATCTCTATCTACTTCTCGCGTCTCTTCCTCTCTCACTACAATGGTAACACCTTTCAGGTAGAAAAGGAGAAAAAAGAATCCAGTAATGATTGAAATGATGTTTTTCGATAAGTAAAAAATTCATAAATAAATTAGTTTCAAACTAATATTCTTTCAATTATTTAATTTATGAGAAGTTTTTTTTGAGAGTTATATTTACTTTTTACTGATGATTTTGTTGCTATTGTTGACTTGCATAAGAGATAAAAAGAATGAAAAGAAGAGAAGAATAGATAACTGCGGAAGTATGAAGATTATTCGTGTAATTGATAGGTTTAAGTTTTTCAATTACGTTGATATTATTGTTCTTCTTTTTAATGTTGCTTTATTTCATATTTTTTCTGTTTTTAATATTGTAATCATATATTTACCTTTTTAGGAGATTTCTAAATAGATTTACAAGCACTTTATTCTACTTATTCTTTTCAGTTTTGCTTGCAAATTTATATCTATAATCTTTTATTTTAATTTTGTGATTTTGGGCGTCCTTTAATTCTATAGTATACCGAAAGAAATCAACCAATACAAATATAAATTACTGCCAAAAAAGTACATTTTTAAATAGTAACTTAGAGTATAATTAAACATGATGTACATATATTACATAACATTTTTTTTTTTGTATAGAATGGATTTTATATTTTATATTTTATATTTTATATTTTTCTTTAAATTCGAATTCAAGAAACTTTTGTGCATTATTTAATTCTATGGACAAAGTTAATAATCCTTTGAAATTTAAATGAAAAATTAAGTTCTGAAATATGAGATAAATGTGTATTCAATAGAGGTGAAAATATTTAACTTGAGTTTTAAACCATAAACATTTCTAATAAATTTAATTATATTAGAGTCTTCCTAAATCTATATTTCATCTTATTATTTATCTTGACATAAAAAAGAATTTTAATTTTAATTTCACATTATACAAAACTTACTAATTATAAAAATGTAATAGATAAATACTAAATTAGTATCTCATTTTTTAGTTATACAAAATTATAATTTAAGTAAATAGCTAGTTCTTTATTTATATTTTGTAGTAATAACTAATACGAAGTAATAATTTAAAACCTAAGAAAATTATAGACAATGAAATAAAAGTTTAGAAATAATTTAAATTTAAGGAGTAAGATAAATACATACATATTTATTTTTATTGTATTGAAAGATAATAATTAAGTAACAAGTTAGAAATTATGATGTAAAAAATCGGGGACAAGATTTTCTTTTAGGTGAGAAGGTGTTGTTTTAATTATAATGATTAAAATCTTAAACTTTGTATATCATGTAAGTAAATTCACGATTAATAAAGAATTAAATGAACATTAAGATATAAAAATCTATGTGACTTAAATTAAATTTACTATTTTATACTTTGAGATATAAGAGAAGAAAATTTAATTACTTATAAAGTGTAACACAAAAAGAAATTAATTCAAAATTCTATTATTAGATTAAAATAATTAAAGTTCAACTTAAAAAGGTACAAATAAAGCGTGGGGGACGGGGGGAGTTAGGGAGGTGAGGAATAAAAATTTCTAATTAACTCTGACAATATAATTAAGTAATTGTATAATAAATGCATTACTATCCATAAATTACAAATTGAACTGATGTGAACGGTAAAAATTAAGTTCAACAACAAAAAATATATGATTAACAAAATAAATATATCTATTTTATTTATTAATAAGAAGATCAATTGATAATTAAATTACGTTAGTTGATAAATTAGTAAAAGTTAATATTAACAATTTATTATTTTTGATGGTGAACAATATAATGAAAAAAACATGAAGCATAAATATCTTTGTTTATATAGATTTGATGACTAGATTGTCCTGAGAGGGGAGGGGGGAGGGGGGATACACTATTAATAAGAGGAGCAACTGATTACTAGTTGATTAATTTAGTAAAAGTCAATATTAACAATATACTATTTTAGATAGTGAAAAATGTATAATAAAGAAAAACTTGATTATTGTTATGAAATAACTAAAGAATAAAGAAGAAGAGTAGAGAGAATGGAGAGAGTAATTCTTATTTCTTCTCTTGAGGGATCAATTACAATGAAGCAAAATCCCTTTATTTATAGGGAAAAACTAACCTTGGAGTTTGTAACTTTTTCATAAATAGACATATATAATATATGGTAAAGTAGGTATTCACTATATATGCTAAAATAAACATTCACTATATATGGTATATTTATAACACTCCCTCTTGAATGTCTAATTGATAGATAATGTGCCTCGTTAAAACCTTAATAGAAAAAACCCGGTGGAAAAAAAATCTAGTGAAGGAAAAAGAGTACACATCTCTAACAATACGCATATAGGCTGCCTCATTAAAAACTTTACAAGAAAAATCCAGTGGGATAAAACCTCGTTAGGAAAAAAGAGTACAACGCGTATTAACTCCCCCTAATGAGAACATCCTTGAGCCTTTGCATCCCGATCTTGTGTACCATCTTCTTGAAAGTTGTAGTTGGAAGAAACTTGGTGAATAAATCAGTCATATTATCACTTGAATGAATCTGTTACACGTTAATATCACTATTTCTTTTGTAGCTCATGTGTATAGAAAAGCTTTGATGAAGTGTGCTTCGTTCTATCTCCTTTGATGAATCCTCTATTAAGATGTGCTATGCATGTTGCATTATCTATGTATAAGATTGTGGGTGTATTGTCACATTTCAAACCATATTTTTCTCGAATGAGATGTATCATGAACCACAACCATACACATTCTCGGCTTGTTTCATGAATAACTATTATCTCATCATGGTTCAATGAAGTGGCTAGATAGACTGCTCTGTATATCTTTAAGATATAGCAGTATCCCCGCGTGTAAATATATAGCTTATTTGAGATCGAGCTTTATACGGGTCAGATAAGTACACAACATCAGCATAACCAACAAGATCGGGACTACAATCTTTAGAGTAAAATTAGCCCATATGTTTGATCTCATTTCGATGTCTCCTAGTGGGAGAAAAACTATACCTTGCTAACAAATTGACCGAAAAAGGCTATGTCATGCCTTGTAGTATTTGCAAGATACATTAGTGCATCAATTGACTAAGATATGATACTTCATAACAAAGGAGTTCCTCATTTTTTTTCTTGAGGTCGGAATGAATCCTTATTCAATTATGCATGTTTCTTATTTAAGCAAATATTCTATTGGTTTTGAAAACTCTCCAAGAGTTTCAATAATTTTCAAGCTATAAGATTATACAATATAAGGATTCTAAATAAGTTTCCCAGAAACTTTTATATGCTTCAAACATTTTGAATCCTTAGAAAAATTTTATTTAAATTTTGTCAAGTGACAATATTCAACATTTCATATGTTACATCTTCAAGTGTCAGGACTGCAAATCAAATAAGTTTTACACTTACCAAGATGCATCCTTTCATGTCACTTGATAAATATTTCTACGTCAGCATACTTAAATAAACATAGAATTTAGATCCTCATAATCTTTTACAATATTGCGCCAATATTGTATCAAAGATATCATTGATGATATATCATTTCATATCGGTTCACAGTGTGACATAACATTTTGAGATCTCATTACTTCATTATTTTCAGGTACCTGAACCTTTCATAAGGTTTCATGAAGTGTTATGTCGTAGGCTCTTCAAGAGCACATTGCCTTCTTATTATGATTATTTGCTCTTTATCCTTTTCAAGGATTATTTCATTTGTAACCGATTAGTCTACCACGCTTCATGCATGCGTAGATTTTGTCCTTTAAGAATACAAAATAGGAGCACTTGTAGCTTAAATATGATACTAAATTTGAGTCAACAAATGCTTCCGGCATTTGACTTGAATTATCTTTTGAATGAGGATCTGATGATAATTTTTAACATATTTCATAGCTACTTATAATCTCCCCCTTATGATAGGAAAACTAACATTTATCACCCATCTTCATTGAGGAATCCATCTTTGTGCATCATGGTGTATTATTAATTGTATACCGCATATCAAAACTATTAGATAGAATAGTTGGTTCCTGACCTTGAACCAATTGAGAGGGAAGAAATAATCATAATTTAATTTATTGGTCTAATGCATACAAGTTTTATTATATGCAACATATCATATTTTAGAACAACACATGAAGCTTAGTTCTCATTAGCAATGGTTTAGCTATTTATCAAAGGCATTCAATGTCAAACCATCATCATCAAGATTGTCTTGATTACACAATCTGAAAGTTATGCTCTTAACTCAATTTTATTGAGCAAGCAGCTTTATGAATGTCAAACTGCAGGTTGACAATGAATGTATATGTGATCATCTTATATCGATGCATCTTAATAGATCACATGACTGGTGAACGGGTCCATATTCACCTTTTAGACTTTTCAGATTTTGAGGGATCAAATTCCAACATTAGTTAGTCCAACCAAATTATCATGAGAACAAGCAACATAAACAATTCTTGAAGAATCTTTTATTTCTTCAACATATGTCTAATAGTCAATATGCACATATTCATGATGGCAAATCATTTATGTCAATAGATTAAATGATTTGTATTTGTGACTCCAAGTTACCATAACATGTACAAAAATTCTTTAGTAAACATCAGGTTTACTATTGCATGAATATCGTATCAATAAACAATAAGCTCTTAGTTTATTATGGCATGTGATTTCATCATGCTTGGGTAAATTTTCACATTGGTATTTCTTATCACAGTAACTTGAAGATATTCAATCTTTCAATTATTCTACCTCTTTTAGAGGTGGATTGTGATATCTTCATAAAAAAAAATACGTTCGAGTGTATATACAGTCACATTCACCCCAGGGTATAGATCTGTCTTTATAATAATCGAAATTCTCATTCCCAGGAATGAAATGTAATCATTCCTTAAGCATTCTTATTCCCAGAAAGAATGAAATATAATCATGCCTTAAGCATATCAAATTATGATAGATACTTCAAAAGCAAATTAAGGCATACATATGATTTATTGCTACCACATTCAATTCAAGGAATGAAGCTTATTTAATGGGACATGTTTCATCACTTTTCTCCAAATACCCATTATTTTGCCTTAGCCATCATAATATTATCAATATGGTGCATTGAGATTCAAACTCAACATCTTATCCATATAAAGGCGTCTTAGGCATAAATTGATGGGACTTGAACCCAACATATTATCATGATCCCTTTTGATAATATTGTTCTTGAGGAATAAATTTAAAACATAATGGTTCCAAACCAATTATTTTTCTCAAATCCAACAATAATTATATTATTTGTAGCAAAAGACAAATAACATAAGGAATTACTAACCTTGAAATTCTTTCGATTTATAATCTCACCTATTTGAAAGAGTTTTGTGCTGATAACGTGTTATGAAATAACTAAAGACTAAAGAAGAAGAGTAGAGAGAATAGAGAGAGTAATTCTTATTTCTTCTCTTGAGGGATCAATTACAATAAAGCAAAACCCCTTTATTTATAGGGAAAAACTAACCTTGGGGTTTGTAACTTTTCCATAAATAGACATATACAATATATGATAAAGTAGGTATTCACTATATATGATAAAATAAACATTCACTATATATGGTATTTTTATAACAATTATAGATTTCATTATGAAATTGTCGGGGGTGGGGTGGGGGGTGGTTGGTTGGTTGGGTACATAATTCAAGTAAATTAATGGTTTATTGTAATTTTCTGCATTATTTATTAAAAATTACATTCACGTTTCATTATTAATTTAAAATTTTTGAATTTGATACAAAAAAAATGATCAATTTTATTATTTTAAAAATAATATACTAGTTAAATTTTAATAAGGACTGAGGACTTTTTTTGTGGAAAGTTATAAAATTATTTATGCTATATTTTAATTAATTTTCTATTATTATTCCTTTGCAGCAAAATTCGTCCAAAATATGACTTTTAAATTTTAAAGTCCACCAATATACAAGTTGTGCAAAAGATAACAACTATTTAGGGTAACTTGCATAAATTTTGGATTTTTAATGGGTTGTAACATTTTTTATCATAATTTTGTTAAATTATAAGATATTTTGGATTTTAGTATTTGTGATACATATCTTTAGCCTTGATACATATGCACTGCGATACATTTGTAATTGAGTGGTTAGTTAAATAAGGAAGTAATTGATTTTTAATTATTACGGGGAGTAAATCACGCGCAAAGCCTGACATAAATACATCTGGTCTCAGATGTATCACAATGATACATCTTGTTCCAAATGTATCACAACGATACATCTGCTAAAATTATTCAATATCCCATCCAAAATTCAATCTCACAGACAAATAAATAGTTTACATATGTCAAATATATGTTAAATGTATCAAACATTTATAAATAAATCAAAAATATGAATCACTATAAAGGAGTATTTGTCATATGTATCACCAGTATTCTAACAACAAATGTATCACACATATCTATCATCAATATACTGACAATAAATTTATCACTCATATGTATCACCGTTTATAGTGCGAAAATATATCGATAAATTAACAACATTTTATGTGTATCAAGTGCATTAATCAAAAATCTATGTATCAACACCAAATTCGATATCTAATTCTACGGACCATTGCAGTGGTCAACATCATTGCCGTGGTTCCACAAAAAATTATGAGATTTTTTAGCTTCTACAGTATGAAGATTCTTCAAAATAATATGAATATTTATGAACATGAAGCACACAATAAATCTTTCAAAATTTTAAGAAAAAAATAAATAATAGAGATGGAAAAAGATTGAATCAATTTGTAAATTGGAAATGATAAGACCTAATGAAAATTCTCTAATTTGAATTTTTTTTTAAAGATATTTTAGAGATTCTCTTCCATTATTTGCTCTCCTAAATGAATGCAAATATGTTACTTTCTTATTTAATACTTTCTTCGTTCCATTTTACCCGTCCCAAATTGGGATGACACAACTATTAAGAAAACAATGATTGATAATATAACTTTACCATTTTGCCCCTCTTAATTGTGTCTTATTATTAGTTCCAATATTGATGGATGACTAATAATAAGGAGTAATCATTTACACTAAGGGTATAATAGAAAAAAAAAATTATCTTGTCTTGATAAGTAAAAAAGAATAAGTAAAATGGGACATCAAATTAGGAAATTTGGGACGAGTAAAATGGGACAGAGGGAGTATGCATCAAGAAGAAAATGAGAAATATGAGATATTATGAAATTTTAAAACATAAGAGATTTTATGTATTTATGCCTCTTAAGTTTGTGTTTGAAAACAATTTAGAAGTTACATTTTGAGTAAACTTGCACCCCACGTCCGTAACTTCTCTGCACAACACTCTTCATCAGAAGATGTATAAAGTTCTTTAACTCTTCTTCTTTAATTAGTAATTGGTTTAAAAAATAAAAATAAAAGCATAACACTAATATGTTTAATAACTCAACTTTTCTTCAGTTTGATCATTCAGGTTTTACTAATATTTTTTGTCAGTTTTATTTCTTCTTGGGATTCTTTGTTTTTTTTTCCATCAATATGTCAAAATTATATGGAAGTGATTTCAATCAGAAGATTATTCCAGGGTAAATTTTGGACGCTGCTGGTCAAGAGAGTAATTTGCACTTCTTCTTGAACCTTTTTTGGCTTTCGTTTCTTTTTCTAATTCGAAAAATATTTTTCAATTTTTTTTTTTGGGATAAGCATTCAGTATCCCCTCGAACTATGATCAAAGTTTCTACGACACACTCCAACTTCACAGGGGTCCTAGTACCCCTGAATTCAATTTTAGTGTATTTTTGTCACTCTTTTATGCTAACGTGATACTTTTATTATATAAAATGGGGTCCACGTTAAAGATACCATGTCAACTAAAAAGGTTGACAAAAGGTGTCATGTCAGCTAAAAAAGATAACAAAAATATGCTAAAATTTAGTTTAGGAGGGTAATAGGATCCCTATAAAGTTGGAGTGTGTCGTAACAAATTTGATCATAATTCAAGGGGGTACTAGATGCTTTACTCTTTTTTGTTTGCTTCTTGCTTTGTTAATTTTATGTTTGTTTGCAAATATTTATGTCCCAGATTTTATTGTAAATTAAACCTAATTTTTAAATTATTCGTGCTAATAATCGATTTATCTTCAGAAACCTCGATTTTTCGTGAACTTCTCGTGGGTTTCTTCTCTTCCTACTTCATGTTAAATATTTAGTTAGTATCACCAAAATCATGTTCCTGTGTGGAATCCTCAATATTGATATTTAATATGTTCTTTTATTTGCAGAGTAATTATCTTATTGCGAAAATCAAGACATCCCGACAAATTTTACAACAAGTGAAAGATATTATAAAATAACGTGTGACACGATTGATTTTTAGGTATTGTCATTCACTTTATTTGAACGATAATAGATGTTTGCATCTTTTATTCGGTATAGGAAGATGATTATGTATATTTCATCTCTTTAATTCTTATCTTGTCAAGCTCTTTTCTAAGAAAATTAATTTTATATTGATAAGTTAATTTATTTTGTTACATCTCCTATATATTTACGACTACATTTGAAGATGATGAAATTGATACCTTGAATAGACTACACGAAAATGGATTCAAACTTGCATGCGATGTCGGATTATATGAAATCGATCTCTTCTTTCTTCAAGAACCAGTGAGTTTATTTGATGTATATGCATATTTTTAAATCAATGATTCAATATGAAATCTCTTCTTTCTTTTTTTAGAATTTTTTTTCAAAAAATACTATGGAAAGTCCTTGAAGGAGAAATGAAAAGTTAGATTTTTTTTTTCATTTGAAAAATAGATGTTTGCATGTTAATTTCACTTGTGCAATTCAAGGTACATGAACATAGGTTGGTACTACAAGACTCTTCAAAAATCCTACTTAAGATAAAAAAAAAAAAAAAAAAATTGTTGTTTCCAAATTCAATTGATCTTTATATATATTTATTATATTTGTCTGATTCTGTACATAATTTGAATGCAAAAATAGATAATTTATTTACTATTTAAATTTGATTGCAAATGCTTATGCTTATGTTTGTTTCATGTCCTTTTAGTAATTTAATTTAATTTTGTCTATAGGGATATTTTTAATATGTACAGTGATGAAGATGATTGAAGAGATGTTAATTTTATTTTGATGATATATATATTAGGAGAAACGAACTATTGTTGCTAAAAATTTTCAACTTAACCATTTATGCCTAATACTTTGATCAACCAACATAGTATTCAATGGTTTTTCTCGGACTTCGTGTTTTGAAAAATATAATCATGTACGAAAAAATTTGATTTTTTTTCTTTATTTTTAGAGAGAAGGCATATTTTGTCAAATGAACAATAATTTGTGTTTGATAATATTTTCAAAAGAAAATTATTAGTATGTTTTATTAATCTTGTTTATAAAGGTTTTAAATTCATGTTATGAGAAAGATACGTTGAAGCACTTGGTTTGATATTATATTTTGTCAAATAAATAAATAAATATCACTACATATTCATTAAGAAAATTATGACGATATTTAGATCATTACTAAAAATAAATAAATACCTATTGGGCAAGAAATAATAGCATAAAAAATAACTACGTTTTTATTCTATAAAACAATATATAACTTTTGCTTCACCTTTTGATTCAGAGAGACGCTAGTTTCTGTTTTCTTTTTACAATAAAAAAGAAAGTAGTTCAATACTTTTGTTTTATCTTTTTTTGCATTAACTATGGTATATTCTAATTTTCCAAATTGCAAAAGAGATAAGAGAGAGTAATGAACAATAATATTAATAGCATGTTTGACCAGATTTCTAAAATCAATTTATTTTGAAAAGTATTTTTTCTAGAAATGCTTTCAAAAAGTGTTTTTAGTGAGAAGCAGTTTTAGCAGTTTGAGTTTGATAAAAAAAAATAAAAAAAAATACTTTTGAACAGCAATTATTGCTTACATTAATTAGTAAAACAATTATCCTACTGCAACAAAATATTTTGATGTGTGCTTAAACAAGATGGAACATCTTAGAGTTAGTGATATGTGTAAATCAAGTTTTTAAATGGTAAGAAAAAAATTAATTACAATAAGAATCTTATTGTTTTACTATTTTTATAAGAAGTGATAGGGTTGGACAGTATGAATCTCCTTTTGCAGAGATATGTTTGAAAAATAAAATTGTCCATCAAACTACTGCCCTATATTCACCTCAATCGAATGAAATTATGAAAAGAAAAAATCAAACGTTGAAATAAACGATTAATGCGTTACTCATAAGTTCAGATTTACCACAAAAGTTATTGTGAGGGGGAGGGGAGGGTGAGGAAGTTATCCTTACAACAAACCGAATACTCAATAGAGTGCCTCATAATAAAACACAATCTATTTCATATGAAAAATAGAGAGGAAGGAAACCCAACTTGAAATATTTCAAAGTATGGAAATGTCTAGACAAACTCCAAGTTCCTATACCTAAAAAGGTAAAAATAGGACTAAAGACTGTGGACTGTGTTTTCAGCGGATATTCCATAAGAAGTAAAGTGTAACGATCAACTTTTTGATAAAATATGTGTATATGTGTTATTTGATTATTTTACCGCTCTTCGTAGTTTTATTATGGTATTTCTAGGGTGTGGAGGTGATTGACACAGTGTTTGATGCATTTTAGTACCATTTATGTGATATTGGTCTTATGTAGATATCTTTTGATATGTGTGATGGATGACTGAACGGACTGCTCCAGCAGCTCCAGAATATTGATTCTGGGCTAGGTAGACCTTTGGTTTAGGCTTCGGTGCACCCGAGCTCATTTCGACCTATTGGTCGGAAAGTTGAAAAAATTAAAAATATGAGTGTGGAACCCATATTTGGTCGAAACAACCTCAGGTAAAAAAATTCGACTTTGCCAGCAGATCCAAAATATCGATTTTAGGTGGTAAATATTTGATGTGATTTTACATCTTTTAAATCTCATTTCGATCCTCGGTTTGAAAAATTATAATTATGAATTTCGGGGGTCAATTTTGTGAAAATGATGTTTTTTAAAATATTTGACATTGCCATTGAGTTCGGAGCATCGAATTTAGTATGGTTACATAGTTCTTCTGTGTATATCAGACTCCAAATGAATTTCGGGCATCCCATCGAAGTCCGAATTGGACTTAAAGACAGAAAAATCAGATGCAATTGTAGTTTTTTTTGGGTATAACAATAGCTTTTCCCCTCCTTTTTGTCCATTTTGCTCATTTTTTCATTTTACCTCTTAAGATTTAAATCGGGGGGAGGGGGGGTAAAAGTGAAGCTTGTGGGAGCTTGGGAAGCTAGATTAACACCTATTTCTTGATTTTATTACGAATTTAAGGTAAGAATTTACCCTTTTTTAGTAATTTCTTACTCCCTCCGTCCCATTTTACTCGCCTCAATTTGACATTGCACACTGATTAAGAAAAATAATTAATAACATGACTATTTTACCATAGTAACCTTATTAAATGATGTTTACATTTTAATTTAGAGATAAAACAATTAATACTAAGGGTAAAAAAGAAAAAAAATTATCTTGTCTTGATTAATAAAAATGAAAAGTAAAATGAAAAATTAAATTAAAAAATTTGGGACGAGTAAAATGGGAGGGAGGGAGTAATTAATTTCTCAAACCCTCAAAAATCTTCGGACTTAATTTTAAATCCCATTTTCACTTTTTTTCACTTGAATAATATTTTTATCTTATAATTACTAGTTTTTCATTAATTTAACCTTCAAAACAACTCCGATTCTTGATTTTAACCCGAATTTCAAAGACTTTATCCGGTAAAGCTTAAAAATGATTTTTCTTCAATTTGAACCTCATTTTTGACAAAATTTGACTTGGGTTTTTAGCTGTAGATTCCTACAAAATATAGGGAACACGTTTTTGAAGTAAAGTTACGATTTTATCCTTTTTTAAAAAAAATCCGTTTTGGCCTCGAACCAAAAGTAGTCAATATGGGTGTCATTGATTTTGTTATGATGCATAAATTCCATATTTGATGTTTAGTTGAGTTCGGGATCGTTCGTGAAAAGTAAGAACATGAGTTTGAAGTGTAGTGGACCGATTTCAGTTTTTGAGGTAGGCTATTGCTTAATTCTTTCAGACTGGGCTGGATAGTAAATGATAATACAAAATGCATGTTAAAGGTGAGAATTAATCATGAAAAATATCTATCTATGTGTTGTGGCCGTGTGGGGTCCTATGTGATATTGATAGCCTTGAATACATGTGAATAATTATATTGTGTTGTTAAAATGCTTAATATAGTGCCATTGGGGTATCATGATTATATTCATACTCTATTGACATATGAGAAATATGGAAACTCGTGGATAAAACAAAAATAATGAGTGGATATTGACTCACATGATTGTGAAAATGTATCATTGTGGTTGGATGTAAAAATATCATGTGGTTGGTTGTGGAAATATTCATTATGATTGGTTGTGAGCATTACATACTCATATCATACTCATTCATGAAACATTAGCACCATCGTGGCAAAACCTGAGTAACACTTGCAATATCTTTTAAGAACCTTCCCCGAGGAATGTGCTGGGGAGGAGATATTGTAACACCTTATAAAAACCTTTCCAAGGGATGTGCTGGAAAGGAGATATGAGATATATAGATTGTATATAGGTTGACAAACCCCCATGGGTCCTGCGTTGGGAGGATTGCCTACATAGGTATATACGGGGATTGTGCGACGGCCTCATGCATCATCATCATCATTATCATCATATACATTCCACTTACTTTATTGTTTTTATGTTGTGTTGTATTTTCATATTGACTTGTCATCTATGTATTTGTCTTACCTTCCTTTGCTTGCATTTGATGATCTTATATCTACATGTTCTCCCTTGTTCTACTTATAGGTAAAATAATGCATAATTCTGTTCTATCTTTATGTGTTGTTGTAATATATGTTATATATTAGAACTATTAGTGCAAGCGGTGTGGGCTACCATTGTCGAACATTTTCTGATTGCAGGTGATGTGCCCTTAGTGTGTATTTGTATGCTTTATTTTCTACTTTGCTCGGTCAACTTATGCTACTTATTGAGTACAAGTGAATCGTACTCATAACTATTGTGCCTTTTCGGTGCAGGTCCTAGACCGAGTGTGCCTCAACTTGCTTGACTTAAGCGATTGTTAGAGCTTCCAAGGTAGCAGTTGGACATTCATGCATCCGGAGTTCATCTCTATCTTTAGGTATTAGTTTTGTCTTTATTAGTGTTCGGAGATAGATATTTTCCTTTGTGGTTATTTTTTTTGATGTATTTGACTCTGGGATTCTATTAGTAGTTCTTATACTATTGACACCAGGTTTTGGGAACTATGATTGCCTGTGTTGATTTTATTCTTTCCATTTTTATTATATCTAAGTGGTTCAACTTTGTTTTAGAAGCCTTACCTTGGGGGAATTTCTGTCTTTTCTTCGTGTGTATCAGTTTGGGTGAAAGGCTTACTTGTCAAGGTTCACCGTGATAAGTGCCATCATGGCCTATCTATTTTTGGATCGTGAAAAATTGGTATCAGAGTAGCCAGGTTTCATTGTTCTCAATAATGTAAGAATGAGATGTCTAATAGAGTCTTGCGAATCGGTATGTAGACGTCTGTATCTATCTTCAAGAGGCTATAGGACGTCTTTAGGAAACTTCTCGCATTTTATTCTTTATCGAGTGAAGTTCTTTCATACCTTGTGTTCTGAATTGTGTTTCGCTCTTTTTAATCGGATGTTGTGGCTTATACTACTTCTTATCAGTTGAGAGATACGGCAAGATATTGGTGGAGGTCTCTTGTCAGTTGTAGACCTCATGACTCTTCTGAGATGACGTAGGATCAGTTCACTAAGGCTTTTCTAGAGAGATTTGTGCCTTTCAGTTTGAGAGACTGTATGCAGGACGAATTTCATAATTTGGAGTAGGGCTGCATGACAGTTACTGAGTATGAGGCATGCTTGCATGCCTTGTCTAAATATTCCTACGATAGCATTTCCACCGAGTCTGAGAAGATTCAGAAGTTTGTGAAGGGTTTAGATGTCTCCCTTCAGTTGGCTACGTCTCAGATGGTTGTACTTGGGGCTCCTTTCCAGAGTATTTTGGATCATGCTAAGAAGATAGAGGGTATTCTTAGTGCATCTTAGGGAGGCACCAAGAAGATGTGGTGTTTTGGTGAGTTTCGGAGTCAGACCTCTCGAGGTAGAAATTTTAGAGGTTCTCGTGGATACCATGGGAGGCTAGTGCAGGTGGATTTGCAGAGTTCAGGTGATGAATCTTCTAGTTCAGCAGTTCAGGGTGGCCGTTAGGGACAAGGTATACCTTCTCCTATTGAGATTGGTCGTAGAGGTTGCTATGTGAAACACCCTGAGTTTTGACCCTTAGAAATTTCCTAAGTTTTTAAACTCAGGGAACCATACGACTCAACCATACCAGTCGTATAGTATGCTAATGACTTAGGAGTCCAGGTCCTATGATAAACAGTGTGTTCTAGTCCATTTTCTATCCAAGGTAAGCCAAGACTCCATACGAGTAGTATGGAGATAGTATGAGAGAGTAGGGCCAATTATATGTTAAACAGTGTACATTCTTGATCATGTACTACCTAGGGTATGACTATAGGGTACCAATCGTATGATATTGATACGATTTAGACCATGAAGTCGTATGTTGGACAGAATTGTAGTCTAACTTTCTATCTAAGGCACGAGTTGGGGGTACTACTCGTATGATTGAATATGGGTAAAGTGTCCAAATTGTACCCACCTGTGTTATTTTTATAGTTTTTAAGATAAAGGTATTCTGGATATTTCCCACCCCAAACCCTTAAGAACCCATGTCATATAACACATTTTGGCCTTTCACTACTCACTTTAGAAGATTAAAAACACTCTTTAAACTCACTCTAACAACTTCTCAAGAAAATTGGGCTAGGGTTTCTTCAAAGTGGTCATCTAGAGGCTTAAGGATCAAAATCTCTCCATAATATTCGTAACCCAGGTATGTTACTCCTCCCACATTGTTAGTTCAACTAATAGCATATTTTAATGGATGGTTTTCATGGTGTTATTGTGATAATGTTTGGGTTTTGAAATATATGTTGGGGGTTTTGGTTGTTCTTTGTTGGATAATGTTTTCCTATATTTTTCTTATGATTTTTATGTTATGATCTTGGCTTGAACATGTGGTTGCATGGGAATGGTTAGTTGATACTTGGTTTTGGTTTTGGAAACTATATGCCCTCAACATGTTTGTTAAAATGCCTATGAGAATGGTTTTGTCACATAGCTTGACTATTATTGAAAACCTTGAATTTCATAATATGGTAATGAGAACTAAATTGGTTTAAATGGTTTTTAAATAATTTTTGGAAAGGCCTTGGTGGCCATGACTTTGGTTAAAGATGGTTTTGAAACCTTATGAGGTACAATGAAATCCCCTAAGTGAATAATCTATGTAAACCTTGTGGGGTACACGGGAATCCCCTAAGTGATTTTAATAATGGAGTTTTCGGTACATGGGAATCCCCTAATTATTGGCTAATCACATTGCTTTCAATCTATAGTTGGTATGATGATACCATATTATAATGCCTTAATAATTGACTTCGAGAATTGATGATTTGGATATGTGTTAAATATTTTAATTGGGCATTAATGGTGGTCGTTATAGCTAACTGTAAAGGTGTGAGTCCACAAGGTTGACACTGGAAACTCATGTTTTCCGACATAAGGATCGGTCTTGATGACCACGTACTTATGGGGTACAAACGAATCCCCCAAGTATATACTCGTACATATGTATCATAGAGGGCAAATGGTACAAGGAAATCCCTGGCCTCCTATGGTATCTCCAGTTCGTGCAGCTACACGCACTGAGGCTCGTTCAGGGGGTAACACTAGACCCATATAGCCTGTGGGTAGATTGTGACGGTAAAGATACACAACCCAAGTTAAAGTTTTAAATGCATGCTAAACCTAGTTCCCTTTCTCAGCATGGTATATGTGTATATATGTATGTGATTGCATATGGTTATTTACTTTGATTTTGAATAATAGCATTATTTTATCCTTACTCCTGAGTACATGTTGGCATTCACTCGCTAACCCATCTTCGGGCGTTGTATCCATTTCTCACCCAAGTTTTGACGTTCTATTCAACTGTTGACCCAGATAGTGATATATTTGTCATGATAGCCCAGTCTTATTAGTGGGAGAAAGAATAAGGCAAGATCAAGAAATAGGCGGAGCAAGAATTCCTAATATTCAGACTGGAGGAGGGGTCAGGAAAATAGTGGTAAAGGTGGTGAAAAGTGGTTTGAGCAAGGGAATCTAGGAAGTTCCTAGGTGGTTTTCAGTATCCCTTACCCTCAATTTTCTGGTGATTATCGTTTTTGGGTTGGTGGAGCTCAGTCAGCCTTACCATATCCTTCCTCTCGATGTTATGGTCTATTTCACCATAGTTATTGCTATAAGGGGAGGAATCGGTGTTTTAGTTGTGGTTAGTTGGGTGACATGCGGCGGGAGTGTCCCACAATGATTGCCACTAGGCAAATAGAATCCCGATTGCCACCTCCCTAGCTCCTACACCAAGGGGTGCTATTTCTAGCTTAGGTACTAGTCGGGATCGTCATTATCTCTCACTACCTGACTGGAGTACGAGGCATTGCCTGATGTCGTTACTGGAATGTTAAAACTTTGTGATATGTACTATTTACTTAATCTGGGGTCCACTTTCTATTATATGATCCCATTTATGATTGTGTATTTTGGTTTTGATCCTGGGTGCATTTTTGATCCTGTCTCTGTGTCTACCCCAATAGATGACTCTGCGATTGCTAGACAAGTCTATAGGGGGTGTATAGTATCTATTGGTAGTAAAGAAACTATAGTGGATCTGTTTGAATTATATATGGTGGATATCGATGTCATATTGGGGATGGATTGGTTGCACTCGTGCTATGTGTCTCTAGACTGTTAGACCCATAAGGTTACCTTTAAATTCCCAAATAAGCCGATTATTGAGAGGAAGGGTGGTTCCCTGGTTCCTAAAGGGAGGTTCATATAATATCTTAGAGCTTGGAGATTAATCTCCAAGGGGTGTCTCCATCACATGGTCCGAGTTAAAGATTCTAACTTGGAGGGTTCTTCTTTGCATTCCATCCCAGTGGTGAATGAATATTCTGAGGTCTTCCCTAATGATCTTCCCGATGTCCTTCCTAATAGGGAGATTGAGTTTGGGATTGATCTCATTTCGGACACTTGTCCTATTTCTATTCCCTCATATAGAATGACCTCAGCTGAGTTTAAGGAGCTTAAGGAGAAGCTAAAGGTTCTTTTAGACAAGGGTTTCATCCATCCTAGTGTGTCCCCGTGGGGTGCTTTCGTTTGTTTGTGCATAAGGGGATGGTTTCCTCTAGGTATGTATAGATTTCTAGCGGGTGGATAAGGAATTTGGGGTGACCTCCTCATAGGGTAGACTCTATATATATTTTACATGGGGTACTCGATAGGTAGTGCATGATGGTTGATAGACACTAAGTTTGAACCTTAGATGTTGATTTTGGTGAAGTAAGTATGTTAGATCGAGGATAACAATGCAAAATTTACGGGGGTTGATTGGCAGGTTTGGTGAGGTGTGCGGATAAATGCGGTTAATGACTTAGGGAATACAGGGGTGGGGAAAGTTACGATATAAAGGCCGGAGGTCCAGGTTGAACTGATGGATTGGGGCTAAGTCATTGAATGGGTTAGGGCATGAGGTTTGTGAGGCTATGCTGGAACCTAGGTAGAATCTGGATAGATGAGGTTTTAAGTTTAAAAGATCCAAGTGTCCCTAGTACAGGTCCATAGTGATACCCTTTAGAGCGGAATGTTGTGCTTGTAGATGTAGTAAGATGGAGATCGAAGGGCTAATCATAAATTTTCTTCTAGTGGTGGACTTCAAGGGAAAGTCGGGGTGAATTTACTCATATTCTAGTGATTCTCTCCTATTTCGGATAAGAGGGAACTTTAATAGTGTTGCACATATTCTAATAGTGCTTATGCCTAAGGTCCACATTCTATGTGTTGCGTATGTCCATACTTCAATCCCTGAATCAAAGGCATTAATGGTCCTCAGAAATCCAAGCTTCCAAGTGTTCAAGCTCTAAGCCATGGTACTCATGACCCGTATATTCAGGTCTCACGTCATACCTGTTTCCAAGAAATAGTAGTTTCAAGCGACAGTCCTTATTTTGTTCCCTGAATATGAATCTCAGCTTTACGTTACACTACTAGATAATATATGCAGTCGTGTTTCTTTTGATGCCCAGTCCTAAGGACTCGTACTATGGTGTGTTTACGTCGGATTAATCCTTCATTTATAACTTAGGTGGTCGCTTTGGAGTACCTCATGCCTATTGTACTGTGTCTCATTTTGCAAGTCTCACCTTGGGTAGTATGACATATAGGAGTTGTAATTGGGAAGTAACCCCCCCTCTTCTTGATGTTTATGCTCTAGTTCCCCAATGACCCTTCTTATGTTAGAATGGAGTACACTTAGAAGCATAGTGATGTGTTGAACGAGAAAGTAAATGTCCTTTGTTGTGAAATTTTGAGGGCGACTACTAGAGCTAAGGTTATGAGTGTAGATGGAAGAATAAGATGAATGTTATCATATGAAATAGTTGCGGAGGAGAGGCGTTGTGAAAACCTTTGTGATAGTGATTAAGGGTGTTAATTTTGGTGAGAAAATCCATACAGTGAGTGTATTGAAGATAGGTTGGAGTGTGGTGATTGATAAATACCCAATCATTGTTTTATGTGGCTATAGCTCCTTGATTATAGTGATAGACGAGGTAGTATTATCAGGGCAGTGTAAAGTATAGGGTCCCATGGCTTTCATTAGCACCATTACCTCAAATTTAGTCTTTAACATGGGAGGGATATGTAGCTATACTCGAGCCCTCATAGTTATGTGATCGTGGGAAGGGAGTTGGGAGGTTAAAATGGAGGGGTTTTGTGTTCATAGTTGAAAACTTGGTAGAGAGTGTAGATGCATTTAATGGGTATTGGATGCATTAGTTAGGGAGGAAGGAGCTTTGTTGGAGAGCTGGAGGGGACATGGAGCCCGACTACCCATTTTTGCTCTTTATTCCGGATAATTATGCTTAAAGTAGGTGTTCTTCATCACATCTTTGTTTTCTAACTTAGTTAAAGGAAAGATTGATTTTCTTGCATCCTTTGTGTCTAACTTGATTAAAGGCCAGAGTAGAGGTGTTTGGGGTTTAAATCGTGTTAGTCATGCCTCGTTCCATCATTCGAGGACGAATGATCCATGTGGGGGAGAATTGAAATACCCTGAGTTTTGACCCATAGAAATTTCCTGAGTTTTTAAACTCTCAGGGAACCATACGACTCAACCAAACCAGTCGTATATTGTGCTAACGACTTAGGAGCCCAAGTTATATGATAAACAGTGTGTTCTGGTCTATTTTTTGTCCAAGGTAAGCCAAGACTCCATACGAGTCGTATGGAGATAGTATGAGAGAGTAGGGCCAATTGTATGTTAAACAGTATGCATTCTTGATCATGTACTACCTAGTGTATGACTATAGAGTACCAATCGTATGATATTGATACGAGTTAGACCATGAAGTCCTATGTTGGACAGAATTGTAGTCTAACTTTCTGCCTAGGGGACGAGTTAGGGGTACTACTCGTATTATTGGATCGGGTGAAGGGTCCAAACCGTACCTACCTGTGTTATTTTTACAGTTTTTAAGCTGCGGTTATTTTGGACAATTCCCACTCTAAACCCTTAAGACCCCACATCCTATAACACATTTTGGCCTCTCATTACTCACTTTAGAAGATTAAAAATACTCTTTAAACTCTCTCTAACAACCTCTCAAGATGATTGGCTAGGGTTTCTTCAAGGTAGTCATCTCGAGGCTTAAGAAGCAAAATATCTCTATGAATTTTCGTAACCTAGGCATGTTACTCCTCCCTTATTGTTAGGTCAACTAAAAGCGTATTTTATTGGATGGTTTTCATGGTGTTATTTTGATAATATTTGGGTTTTGAAATATATGTTGGGGGTTTTGTTTTTTCTTTGTTGGATAATGTTTTTCGATGTTTTTCTTATGTTTTTCATGTTAGAATGGTGGTTTGAACATATGGTTGCATGGGAATGGTCAATTGATATTTGGTTTTGGTTTTGGAAACTATATGCCCTCAATATATTTGTTCAAATGCCTATGAGAATGGTTTTGCCACATAGCTTGACTATTATTGAAAACCCTGCATTGCATAATATGGTAATGGGTCCTAAATTGGTTTAAATGGTTTCTAAATGATTTTCGGAAAGGCCTTGGTGGCCATGTCTTTGGTTAAAGATGGTTTTGAAAACCTTATGGGGTACGATCAAATCCCCTAAGTGGGTAATCTATGAAAACCTTATGGGGTACACGAGAATCCCCTAAGTGATTTTAATAATGAATTTTTGGGCACATGGAAATCCCTTAAGTATTGGCTAATGACATTTCTTTCAAGCTATAGTCGGTATGAGGATACCACATTGTATGCCTTAATAATGGACTCCGGGAATTGGTGGTTTGGTTATGTGTTAAATGGTTTAATTGGGCATTAATGGGGGTCGTGATAGCTAGCCGTGAAGGTGTGAGTCTGAAAGGTTGACACTGGAAATTTATGTTTGCCGACATAAGGATTGGTCTTGATGACCACATACTTATGGGGTACAAGGGAATCCCCCAAGTATATACTCGTACATATGTATCATAGAGGATGAAGGGTACAAAGGAATCCCCGTCCACCTATGGTATCTCCAGTTCGTGTGGCTACACGTACTGGGGCCCGTTCAAGGGGTAATACTGGACCCATATAGCCCATGGGTGCATTATGACGGTAAAGCTACACAACCCAAGTTATAGTTTTAAATGCATGCTAAACCCCGTTCCCTTTCCCGGCATGGTATATATGTATATATGTATATGATTGTATATGGTTATTTACTTTGATTTTGAATAATGGCATTATTTTATTCTTACTCCTGAGTACATGCTGGCGTTCACCTGCTAACCGTCTTCGAGCGTTGTATCCCCATGCGATGCAGAAACCGGCCATACTGTCGTACCTCCTGCTCAGTGACTTGGTGATTCAGGGACAGCTTGAGTCAAACTGAAGTGGTGAGTTTCCATTTTATGAAAGGCCCATTTCATGTTATAGTTTATCTTATGACTTTATTATTTCCTTGACATTGGTTTTTGGCTATGGTCGGGGGTATGTCCCGACTAAATATTCTTTGATTCGGATTCTAAGATGATTATATCTTATGTTCAGGCTCATAAATTTATTGAGAGGGGATGTTTATCTTACTTGGATCATATTCGTGACACCAGTGTTGTTTTGACTTCTTTCCTAAATTTTGTTCATATTTTCAGTAAGTTTATAGATGTGTTTCCTACGACTTGCCTGGTATTCCTCTGGATCGTGATATTGATTTTGATTTTGATGTTGAGTCGAGCTCCAAGCCCATTTCTATTCCTCCTTATGGGATGGCCCCAACAGAGTTGAAAGAACTGAAGGATCAGTTACAGGAGTTATCGGATAAGGGATTTATTTGATCTAGTATTTCACCTTGGGTGCGCCTGTCTTGTTTGTGAAGAAAAAGGATGGGTTTATGCGAATGTGTATTGATTATCGATAGTTGAATAATGTGGCGGTTAAGAAAAGTATCATCTTTCTTGCATCGATAATTTATTTAATCAGCTACAGGGTGTTGCGGTGTTCTCAAAGATTGATTTGAGGTTCGGTTATCACCAATTGAGGATTAGATCTTTGGATAGTTCAAAGATATCTTTTTGGACTCGATATGGTCATTATGAGTTCTTGGTCATGTCCTTTTGGTTGACCAATGCCCCTGTCGCGTTTATGGAGTTGATGAATCGGGGGTTTCGACCATATTTCAACTCATTTGTTATTGTATTTATAGATGATATCTTGGTGTATTTCAAGAGTGAGTCTAAGCATGAGGAGCATTTATGGACTGTGCTTTAGAGATTGAAGGATGAGGAGTTGTATGCTAAGTTCTCTAAGTGCAGGTTTTGGTTGGAGTTTGTTTCTTTATTGGGTCTTGTGGTGACTAAGGAATGTATTATGGTTAATCAAGCCAAGGTTGCAGTGGTTCGTAACTGGGCTAGACCTACTTCGCCCACTGAGAATCGAAGTTTTGTTGGTTTGGCGAGTTATTATCAGTGATTTGTTGAGGGTTTCTCTTTTATTAAAGCTCCTTTGACTAAGTTGACTTAGAAAAAGATTTCTTTTCAGTAGTCCGATGCTTGTGAGGTAAGTTTTCAAAAGCTCAAGGATTTGTTGACTTCAGCTTCTATCTTGACTTTGCCCATGAAGGATTTGGGGTTTACCATGTTTTGTGATGCTTCGGGTGTTGGATTAGGTAGTGTGTTGATGCAGGAGAGGAAGGTGATTCCCTATGCGTCTCTTCAGTTGAAGCCTCATAAGAGAAATTATCCTACCCATGATTTAAAGTTATGCGCAGTTGTATTTGCTTTAAAGTTGTGAAGGCACTACTTGTATGGAGTCCGTTGTGAGATTTTCTCAGATCATCACAGCCTTCAGTATTTCTTCACCTAGCATGATCTTAATATAAGGCAGCGTCGTTGGCTTGATCTACTTAATAATTATGACTTAACTATTCTCTATCATCCAAGCAAGGGTAATGTGGTTGCGGATGCCTTGAGCCGAAAGTCGACTAGCATGGTAGCTTGGCACACTTTTTGACCCAGGAGTGGCCTTTGGCCTTAGAAGTTCATTCTTTAGCTAACCATATGGTTAGGCTTAATATTTTGACACCTGGGCGTGTTTTTACATTTATGGAGGCTAGATATTCTTTGATAGAGAAGATTTAAGTTTATTAGTTTGATGGTGTTGGATAGAGGTTTATTCTTGATAAGGTGTTGAGTGGGGAGTCTAAGATGGAGTTTTGTAGATTGGAGGCCGAGTTTGAGTGCCGAGAGTGGGAGAATAGATTAGGTTGATCTTTGGGGAGGCCCGTTGATCTAGGTATTCCATCCATCCAGGTGTGACTAAGATGTATCGTGATTTGAGGAAGCATTACAGGTGGGGTGGTATGAGACGAGATATAGTGTATTTTATGGCTATTTCCCTATGTTGTCAGCAGGTGAAGGCCGAGTATATGAGACCTGGTGGTTCACTATAGAGGCTACCCATTCCCGAGTGGAAGTGGGAATGGATCACCATAGACTTTGTGACTGGTTTTCCTCGTACATCTCCTGGTTCTGACAGTGTTTGTGTTATCATGGATCCATTGACCAAGTCAGCTCATTTTATTCCGTTCAAGTCTCATTCAGTGTTGAGAGGTTGGTCCGTATCTACATTCGTGAGATTGTGTGTCTTCATGGTGTGGTGGTGTCCATTATTTCAAATCGAAGTTCTGTGTTCACATCTCACTTTTAGAAGACTTTTCAGGATGATTTGGGCACTCGGATTGATCTTAGCACGTTGTTTCACCACCAGACTGATAGTCATTCAGAGCGGACTGTCCAGGTTTTGGAGGATATGCTCCGCGCATGCGTGATGGATTTTGGTAGCCAGTGGGATCAGCATTTGGCTTTAGCTGAGTTTGCATATAACAATAACTACCATTCCAGTATCGACATGGCTCCTTTTGAGGCATTTGTCTCTTTTGTGGGTTGGTTTGATGTTTCATAGATGAGACCTCGAGGTACGGACTTGCTTCGTGAGTCTTTGGATGGAGTCTGAGTCATTCAGGATAGACTTAGAGCAGCTCAAAATAGGCAAAAATGCTATGTTGATTGTAGACTTCGTGCCTTGGGATTTGGTGATAGGGATCATGTTTTCCTTTGAGTTTCACCCATAAAGAGTGTGATGAGATTTGGGAGGAGGGGCAAGCTTAGCCCCAGGTATATTGGTTTATTTGAGATTCTTCGGACTATTGGTGATATGGCTTATGAGTTGACTTTGCCCCCTGATATATCAGTTGTTCATTCATTTTTCATATTTCTATGCTTCACCGTTATATTCCATATGAGTATCATATCATTCGTTGGGAGTTAGTTCAGTTAGATGAGCGGTTGTCTATTGTTGAGGAGCCAGTCTTCATTTTTGGCTAAGGAAGTTAGTCGGTTATGCTCTAGAGTTATCCCCGTGGTTAAGGTTAAGTAGTGACATCGACCTGTAACTAAGGCAACTTTAGAGGTTGATTCTAATATGCATAGTTCTTATCCCCAGCTCTTTATTGATTCAGGTATTTCTTTTGCCTTTAGTTCGAGGCCGAACTAGATTTTTAGAGATGGATGATGTAACGATTAGCTTCTTGATAAAATATGTGAAATATGTATATCTGTGTTATTTGACTATTTTACCCCTCTTCGTAGTTGCATTATGGTATTTTTGGAGTGTGGGGGTGATTGGCACAATTTTCAATGCATTTTGTTACCATTTATGCAATATTGTGGTTTTTTATGGCTTCAAGAGTCTTATTTTGGACTTATGTGAATATCTTTTGATCTGTGTGACGGATGGCTAAATGGAATGCGCCAGTAGCTTCAAAATATCAATTTTAGGCTAGGTGGACTTTTATTTCGGGTTCTAGTGCACCCAAACTCATTTTGACTTATTGGTCAAAAAGTTGGAAAAATTAGAAATATGAGTGTGGGATCCACATTTGTTTGAAACGGCCTTGGATGGAATATCCGACTTCACCAGTAGATTCAGGATGTCGATTTTAGAGTGGTAACATATTTGGTGTGTTTTTACGACTTTTAAATCTCATTTCGACACTCGATTTGAAAAATTATGATTTCGGGTTTCGGGGGTCAACTTTATGAAAACATTTTTTAAAAAAAATTGATATTGTCATTGATCTGGAGCATTGAATTTAGTGTGGTTACATAGTTTATTTGCATATATCGGACTCCGAACTAATTGCGGGCACCCCATCGAAGCCCAGGTTGGACTTAAAAATAAAAAAATCTGGTGCAATTGTAGTTTTTTGGGGTATATAAACAGTTTTCCCCTCCTTTTTGTCCATTTTGCTCATTTTTTTCAACTTGTCTTTTGAAAGTTAAACCCTAAAATAGCGTGGGAGATTAAAAGTGAAGCTTGTGGGAGTTTGGGAAGCTAGATTAATATCTATTTCTTGATTCTATTACGGATTTAAGATAAGAATTCACCCATTTCTTAATAATTTCTTGATTAATTTCTCAAAACCCCAAAAATTTTAGGGCTTGCTTTTAAACTCCAATTTCCCTTGAATAATGTTTTATCTTATAATTACTAGTTTTTCATCAATTTAACCTTCAAAACAACTTCGTTTCTTGATTTTAACTCGGATTTTAAATATTTTACTCAGTAAAGCTTAAAAATAATTTTTCTTCGACTTAGACCTCATTTTTTACTCAATTTGAGTTGGGTTTTCAGATGTAGATTCCTAAAAATATAAGAAATATGTTTTTTGAAGTAAAGTTACGATTTTGCCCTTTTTTTTTGAAAACCCATTTTAGGAGTCCGTTTTGACCCTAAACCAAAAGTAATCAATATGGGTGTGGTTGATTTTGTTTTGATGCATAGATTCCATTTAATTTGAAAGTTGATTTTTTTCAGGAGTTAGTTCTCTTTGCACGTCCAGCACTGATGATACATACCACTAGCATCTCCACGCACAACAGGCGTTGCACCACCTAACTTGCGCAACCATATCTGTTGTGTCGTGGTCAACACATTATTTGTCAACCTTGAAATTCAACATAGAAGGCACAAGTTAAGATCAAAAGTAACTTGCTTCATTGATTATAATATCCAGAAAACAAATCTACTTTTGAGTTGAGGAAAATAGCTAGGACAGTCTTAAGGAAAATAGCTAGAAAAATGAGCAACCCTCTAAAGTTTTTAATTAAATAAAGGCACGATATTATTAAGTTAAAAAAATAAAGTCTGTTTAAACAACTGAGACAGTTGTTCGACAACTGTATTAGTTGGCCCAACAATTATCAAAATTGTCCAATAACTTTGCATAGTTGTCGGATAACTTTGCACAGTTGTCAAACATCTTTGATAGTTGTTGGAGCGAAAATATTAAAAAAAAATGGAAGAAATTTGTCCCTTCTACCTGATTTTTAAAACTTGAAGGACCCCACTTAATTGACAAACTTATTTATCCTTTTTAATTCAAAGTCCCAAAAATAGCCTCGGAATAAAGTTTGAGACGTTTGGTATGAGATATCAACTAATCCTTGGACTATTCTATCCTACTACTTATTTTAAAATGGTGGAATTATTATACCACATAGAGAGTGGGACAATGTCCCATGGAATATTTCTACTTATTGTTAGGATTTTTTCTGAATTTTTTTATTTTATCTGATTTTTTATTAGAATTATAATTACTTTTCTTGATAGAAAAAAGTTTCCGTATTGAGAAAAATCTCTTTCCTATTAATTTTATTCTTTATTAAAGCAAGGGTTTTGTAGTTCATAAATAGAAGTTCTCTCCTCTCAAGACACAACACAATATAGGAGAGATTTTCTCTCAATTAGTTTTTATGTTTTTTGTTTTAGGTTTTAATATTTTGGCCAATTGGCTGAATCATATCAATAATTTTATGTTTTTAGTTTAATTTTTCTTTGTTAACTAAATTATCATCTTCATGATTTGTAATTTTAAGCTTTCAGATGACGCTCCATCAATTTAGAACCCAACAAGTGGTATGAGAGCCTATGGGTTAAAGTTTCAATAGTTTGGTGAAATGAGATTAAAGTGGTTTAGAATCAAGATGCAACCAATTTTATGATAATGAAAATTTTTATCCAACTACGTGCGGAGAAGAAATTTCAATCATATTTTCAACAATCGTGCTGCGTCATCTTTAAAACAAAATCAATTTTCGTCTCATGCTTATGGGCTTCAACTTTCAACCCCTTCTTACTTTTAACGCTTGGTCTCTTTTCAACTTATGCATATACTTTTAATGCATGAGCTCCACTGTTAATCTGTGTTTACTTTCAATGCACAAGTCTCCACTTTTAATTCTGTTCAGTTATAACACAGGGGTTCAATAATGCAACCCATATTTTTATTTTTAAGGGTAACTTATATAAATCCCGAATTTTTAATGGGTTCTAACACTTTTTTTCATAAATTTGTTTAATTACATGATATCCCAGATTTTGATATTTGTGATACATATTTTTAGCCCTCATACATATGTGTTGTGATACATTTATAATGTAGTGGTTAGTTAAATAAGGAAGTAACTAATTTTCAATTATTACAGGGAGTAAAATTAGGCATAAATCGTGGTATAAAAAATTTAGTTCCAGATATATCAAAATGATACATCTGGTTCCAAATGTATCATAATGATACATTTGGTAAAATTACTCACTACCCATTAAAAATTCAATCTCACACAAAAATAAATAGTTTACATATGTCAAACATATGTCAGATGTATCAAACATTTATAAATAAATGGGAAAAGGCATCATTTTCACCTCATACTATACAAGAAAAGTCTAAGCTACACCTAAATTATATAAGTGACCTATTACACACCTTAACTATATAAAAGTGATATTATTACCTCCCCGCGATCCCCATTCTAAGGCGCGTGTGTTACACTTATTTTAGGCGCGTCCAGCCTATTAAATAACAAAAGTAAACGGCTAAAAACATTAAGGGAAAAGGCATCGTTTCCACCCCAAACTATAGTCAAAAAGTCGAATCCACACCTAAACTATATAAGTGACCTATTACACACCTTAACTATAAAAAAGTGATACTTTTTACTGACGTGGCAGCGCGTGTAAAACACTACACCACATGCAAGTGGTGGTAGCCTGACAGGGTGTAAATAGTTTCACTTTTTTATAGTTTAGGTGTGTAATAGGTCACTAGTATAGTTTAGGTGTGGCTTCGACTTTTCGGGTATAGTTTGGGGTGGAAACGATGTCTTTTCCCTAAATAAATCAAGAGAAAATACATAAAGACACAATTGAACTTATCCCAATTTTTTCAAAAAGACACCTAAAGTTTGCGGATGTCCTATTACCCCATCAAACAACTTTAAAGTATTATTTATACATCCTTTTTCAGCCAACACCAATTGCACCAAAAATGTGCAAATGATGTGCCAATCATAATTTGACACGTGTCAAATTAATTTTAATATTTTTTCTAAAAAAGAAATTATGTTCATATGCTTTTGGGTAATTCTTTTTCTTTTTCTTTATTTCTTTTCTCCCTTTCTTCTTCAAATGCTCTTAGAATCCCCTTCGTCATAACTATCCAGCTCCATAATCGTCGTTGTCATCAATTTCGTTGTAAGAAGATCGAGTTATTGCCAAACTATCACTAACTAATTTATGAATATCAAACACATCTAAATTCAAATCTAAATACTCAATTACCACCAAATCTTTAGAATCTAAACACTCAAATTACCGCCAAACTAAAATTTAAAATTTGAATCAACATCTTTTCAAGCAAAAACTTAACTTTCATATTGGATATTCCACGACATTACCACTCCCACTTAATCTCCATTTCATGAGAAAAAGAAGCCATTGAAATAATTTAATTTTTTCTGAAAAATCAGCAATAATCGATTCAAGAGAATCAAAATAAAATAAGAAAATCGTCCTTTATAATTTTGGGTATATAATTGCAGAACTTCCAGTTCATGCCCTTAACAAACAGTAATGTGCTAAAAGATTTGTGACGACTTCAGGAATACAGTGTTTCTCTAATATCAAAGCTCAATGAAGTATATCAACAGAAAGAATATACAACATAAATCAGTTTAAGCAATAAATCTGGATAAACAACACCCAATTATGAAGAAGATAACGTGTGGTAATATCTCAAAATTAGCATATCATATTCTATAAATAAAAATCTACAGAATTGGTATCTTTTAAAATGCCTACTCCAATAAAATAAGTATTGTTTGAGCAATATAAATTGAAAAACGGAAAGCATTATTTGATTGCAATAGTTATGAAGCTAGGGCACACAAGAAAAGAAATGCATTACAATTATTAAACTCACCTAAAGTGATCAGATAAGAGAAAGAAAAAAATTATGAATGTGGAAGAAATTTCGAGCTGCAGCAAGGTTAGAACTAGCAAAAAAATGATGGTAGGGATGATAAGGAAAAAGAAAAAAATAAATGGTGTATTTAAGTGAACAAATGGTGGAGAAGAAGAAGGAATTTTTAAAAATTTTGACAAATAATTTACATGTGGCAAGTTTTAATTGGTAATTTAAGTTAAATTTTAACCATTCACGCGCGTGCCTAAACACAGAGGCAAAATTTAAGTCAAAATGGTGTATTTATAACAGTTTAAGTAAGACTCGTGGGGTAATAGGTCGGAAGTATAGTTTAGGTGTCTTTTTTAAAAAGTCGGACAAGTTCAGGGGGTACTTTATGTATTTTCTCATAAATCAAAAATATGAATCACTATCACAAAATATCTGTCATATTTATCACCAATATTCCAATAACAAATGTATCGTATTGGTAATATATATTTTTTATAACTGATTAACAACATCAATACATATTTTTTATACTATTATATGAGTGTTACACATGTCGTTTCTCACGGGATAAAATGTATCAATAGTGCACATATAAAATGTATCACAAAATTAAATAAAATATCATATATATCAGTTGAAAAATATCCAAACTGAATGAGTGTGGTGAAATCATTAAATGACCAAAAATTATATACGTCATCCTTAAAATTATGAAAAGAGTACACAAGTTCTTGATATGTATCTATATAAGTATTAAATACATCTATTTGATACATAAGTATATGTCTTGATACATATGTATATGTCTTGATACTTATGATTGATACATATAATTCACCATTACCATCCCTCCGTCGTTCATCCGCTAATCGTATATACCAACAAAAATATACACTAATTATGTATTATATTATCGAAAAATTATTATGTATTATATTAAAATCTCAAGAAAAAGTACTTAAAAAATTCTCTTTGATGAAGGACTAAATTAGCAAGATGTAAGTGTTTTTATGAAATTATAATTACGTCCCTATCGTTAAATAGTTTTGTAGAAGAGGTGATTTTTCACAATATCATTTTCTTAGCAAAGTTCATGCATTATAGTATACCACTTATTCTACTTTATGGATACTTTTTTTTTTTTTTATAAGCACTTTATGGATACTTAATAAGCAAAGAATGGTTTAAAATAAAATAAAATGATGGTAAAAAATAGGAAGGACACAGTGATGGTGGAGTGATTATCGTAGCTTAGGCGAATTTAGGGCAATAATCACGAATTCATTTGAGATAATAAATAATTTTAGAGATTGCATGAATTAATTGTGGAGTAAAAATAGGATGAATTTTTTATTCATTGTTTTAAACAATTTGTTTAAAATTAAGGGATTTTGTGCAATAAGGTCTCTTAGGTTTGTGGTTTTGTGTAATTTATCCAATTTTGAACGCATAGAGCTTCAATTTTTAATCTATATCAACTTTTAATCATGGTAAGCAACAATAATATATGAAGATTATGTGAAAAAGAAGATCGAGATATATGAAGATTATGTGAAAAAGAAAATTAAAATTGATTTATCAGAAAATTTAGGCCAAGTGAAGATTTGTTAGGATTTGATTTACTACTTTACCTGATTTTTTATGATGATTAGAATTACTTTTCTTGATGAAATGAAAAAAATCTCTTTTTCTTTCTTAGAGAAAAGATTTTATAGTTCTATAACTTCTCAAGTCACAACATAATAGTATTCATATTCATAATATTGATTTTTTCTCAAATGACTTTTATACTATTTGATTTAGTTTTTAATATTCATAATGTTGATTTTTTCTCAAATAACTTTTATACTGTTTGATTTAGTTTTTAATATGTAGGACAAGTGACCGAATCATATCAATAATATTATGTTTTAATATGTTTTTATTTGTCGTCTGAATTATCGTCTCTATAATTTACAAATTATAAACTTCTTCATGGCGCCCTCTCGATTTTGAACCTAACACTTATCCCATCCGGTGCACTAAATATAGTATATGAGGCAACATTTAAATTTCTTTTTCCCTTCCTCTCATTTAGTGTCACTGGAAACAAATGAATAGCAAATTTTAATTTATTGAAGTGCAGATTAATATAGTTCTCATTTATAAACAGGATGTTTATCGAATCATATTTGTTCAAGACCAATTTTTAGGGCCAGTATTAACCAGTAAATTGTTAACCTAGAATATAAGAAATAACCAATTAAGAAACTTGAAAATAAGAAGCTATTCTTTTGAGTAACATCATCTGTCTAAGATATTTGAAGGATGACAGAAGCACTAAAAAATTAAAATCATAAAAGAGTTCTTTCGAGTTGGATATCTGTCTAAGAGATTTGAAGGATGACAGAAGCACATTAATAGAAGCGTCACCTAATAGCGTGTTTCAATAAAATTAATGGCCTAAAATCAAACATTAATAAGATACCTTAAATATATACACATACGTATAAAAATAATATTATAATAACTTAAATTTATTTTTTTGCATATTAGTTATATAATAACTTAGATTTATTTTGTTCTTGCATATTAGTTTTTTCGTGCAGTATTTTTAAAAGACACATAACCTTTAATTTTACATATTAATATGATTATTAATAAAAATAAAGACTAACTCTAGTTAATAAGATATTAGTCATTTGTTTGCAATACATTAACTTGGGATGTTTTTGTTAAAATTTTATTTATCAATATGAAGTTTGAGTGATTTAATTCAAAGTTCTAAAATATTTATGGTAAAAATTAGATAGTTTTTTCTTCCTTTTATTTTTTAGATAATTTTTTTAAACGTATTTCACAATCTTCTTTATTATTATTATTATTATTATTATTATTATTATTATTATTATTATTTCAAGTGAAGTTGAAATCATAAAATTTACTGTTAAAAATTTTGAGACCTCAAAATTTTGGATGGATAAAGCAAATAGTGACACCGAAGGAAACTAATTAGACACACATATGTAGGTAAGCAAAAGAGGATCAAAACTAATATATATATAGTTCCTGTTATGCATGTACAAAAAATTGCAATTTATATTTTCTAAAAACGATCAAATGCAAAAATTACAGGATCGTTTGTCCCTTCCACCAAACTATATCATGTATATATATATTTATTCCAATATAAATGAGAGGCATATATTTTAGAAATGTACCAAAAGGCTTCAATAACTCTCAATTATACACTAATATAAGTACTGAAAATTGGTAAATAAGAATCTTAAAACTGATGGACATTGATACAATAGAATCTGCTGCGTATCAACTATTATCACAGTACTTGGAAAATGCATTTGCAAATCTATGGTGAGGTTTCATTTGTTTCAGGTTTCCTTTTTATATTTAAAAAAACAAATTAAACTAATAAGTCTTTAATTACATAGAACAACTTAAGAAGGGAAAGTAACGGAAAGGGTTAGTAATATTCATAAAATCATTTTTTAATTGAGCAATGAATGTGGACAATTATGGATTTATTAATAGAGTAATTTTACTTCTACAAAATATTTTGAAGGAAATATAAGAGAAAAAGATCAAAAGATTGACCCCCCAAAAAGAAAGTACAGTACGGTAATTCGGCATATACATATCATGTCCATCCCTAATCGTGTCCTTATCCTATGACACATCTCATCTTCATTCCCATTCCATCATGTCCTACTATTTTTATAGATTACATGTGTGTATGAAGAAAAATATTGTTTTAAAAAAAAATTCTTACTCATTTTCTTATGTTTGATATGTATGCAAAACATTCTCCGTACCTATATCGAACACACCCGAACTTCATAAATTATGCTGGAACAGGTTGCATAAATTCTGGAACTACCAATCCATAGCTTTGTCCCTCCCCCAATGACCCATTAGCCAACTGGATATATGGACTCTTAGGACTAACAAATGTTGGGGCAGAGCTATGATTTATTTCAAAGGCCGAAGAAGTTAATCTTCTGCAAAAAAACATAAATTCCGACTGTTTAGTATTTAATTACAATTTATTTCGATTGTTTTCAAATTTACAAAAATATTCTGATTTTTCATTGTTGTGATACATAACTAAGGCTCGCGATACATCAACATCTGATACATAAATTCTGAACTAATCGATTGATACGTAAGTATCGAGATATAACTCATATGTGTTAATATCACAGAGTTACATTCAGATATAAGTCTTATGTATTAGTAACACAAAAAACATTTCAGTACATGATTTTCGTCAGATTTTCAATCAAAAACATCATTTTTTATGTATCTGTAATCTTATATTCAGTAAGATACATAGATTTTGTACATTTAATGGAGGGTCATGTGATGTATCCTTTTATTCTTTTTAACTAGATACATCATTCTTATGTATCTCCAAATTTCCTTAATATATACATCAATCTTATGCATCTCCATTAACACCATTATCTTCAACCTCCATTAACTCCCTCTATTTTTATTATTTTTAGTCAATTCTATGATGTATCTTTATTTCAATACATATTTGACAATGAATTTTCGATGGGTTTAGCAGAGCTTCGCCGAAAACTGATCGAAGCAATGGAGATAGGGGGACATAGCAGCAGCCGCTAGATGGTGATGATATGGTGGTGTTGGCCTGTTTCAATTCATTTTTTAATGGAGTTGGAGAGGAGGAATTCGGTTCAACGGTGATAGAGGGACGGAGATGGAGGTGTTTCGCCCGTGGGTGGTGGTCGGCCGGAAGAAAGTAATTTTCTGATTGTTAACGGAGGGATCTTTCTAAAAAAAATATCTCTGGCAAAAACGGGGTTCTTGCTGGTTAACTAGTGAATTGGAGGATTGTTACTGATGTTGTTTTTCAGATTAAGAACTTCAAACACATGTTCAAATACAATCAAAAGAAGCTCGAACTCTATATTCACAGCTTTGAACTTTAACAATAAGTTCAACCCAACTTATGAACAACAAAAACTGAAGTTCAACTATTTTATGAAAAATAGCAAAATCAAACGTTTAGAAAGAGATGAAGATTGAAAGATCCAAGTCCACCGAATTCATTAAGAAAATTATTCCCCTTAAATACCCGAGGCTATGAAATATATCTTTACGATAAAATGAATCACTTTGATAGAATAGCGGTACCTTAAACTCTATCGAATTACGAACACACTCAACGATAGTAAATCACACTTGAATTTTTCAAGAAACAGGAGTGTGTTTACTTCAACATGTCGTGCATATACCTGAGAAAACCTTAAACTCGAACTATGCCTTGAAGAGGTTATAAATACTACACACGCCTAACCTGCATTACACTAATTGTATATCCATGATAATAGCATATTGTTGATCTGTCACCTGGGGTGATCGATCACAATCACTACGCAAATGCTATTGTCTCTATGTAGAACAATCACTTTACTTTAATGGCCAAAACATGTACGGAAAAAGCGATGCTACGTCTCTTGTAATAAGTGAAGAAATAAATAACACAGACGTGGCAAATTTACTCGTTTGGTAAGAGAAATGCATATGTAACGCGAATCTACAATACATACTTCCCAAAGTAACAGATGGTAATGTCGAAGCAGTAAGTTAAAAGGGGAAAAATGTACTAAAAAGAAATGTTTAGAAGACTGAGGTAGGGAAAAACAGAAAACAGAAACTTGACATCCAATGGCTTATTAAACAACCCCAACAAGAGGAGAAGAGGCTGTTAAGTAAGTCACAGCACTCTCAACTTCATTTTTATTGTCAGCTTAAAAACTACTGTGTATATATGTGTTTACACTTTGGCAGGATTGTTGGGAACAGCGGAGGCATCCTTGAGCATAGGGAGTAGCTTTCCTTGTTGATGCTTCTCTAATACGCCTACAAGAGAAGAAACATGTCACAGATGCTTCAGACAGTTTTAAGGAAAACCTGAATGACAAAAGAGGAGAATTCTTACTGTCGCAGCCACCAACATGTTCTCCCCCAATAAACACGTTAGGCACAGTCCTCTGCCCAGTCCATTCAAGTAATGCTGCTTGCACCTCATCTCCATCACCTTCAGATCACAAAGACAACTCTCATAACTATAGTATATGATCCAAGAAACGAGGGTGGTAGAAGCTAACCAAGCACAGCCTTTTTTAGAAACTATAGGGGGATCAGGAACTCTTTGATTAAGAACATTTTGGCAAAGCTAAGCAAATCCACCAAACCGAGATATATCTAATGGAAGACTTGAGTAACCTAACTTGTTACCGCCAGGGGAGGAGCTACACTTGGCCGAGGAGGTTCATCCGAACCCACTTGGGCGAATTTTTTTTACTATTTATATATAGTTAAAATTATTTTTTATGTATCTACAGTAGATGTTGAACCCCCTTCGATTAGTTCGTATGTTTACTGCTGAACCTCCTTAACGAAAACCCTGGCTCCGCCACTGGTTACCGCCTAAGTTGCTAGGGACTTCAAAAATGTTGACGCACCTGCTTGGATCATCCAAAAATACACTATTTTTGAAGGATCCGACATGCACCCGATGACATTGTTTAAGAGTCCGAATAAGATAGGTTACAACAACATAGATCTCTCGATCAACCTAGTTCTAGTGCTTCTATGTACTTCCAAAACGAAAATCAAGTTTCCACTTGGATACAGTAAATGACCATGGGACCAGAAAGCGTGACAATAAATATAAAATGCTTTCTATTGAAAAGGAAGCATCATGCTAACCGACTAAACAACTATAAATATATTTGTAATTCTTAAACCTCTAGATTTAAGAATCTTGAAGTTGATTATTTCAAGATGGAGATACTTAGCAAATTTCATTATGAGACACCGATTTCTCAAATTTACCAGGCAAAATGACTCAGTGGACCCCTGTACTAGGTCGGTTTTGTAAGTTGGACACTTCTACTTACATGTTTGTCATCTGGACCCCTGAACCCACTAAAAAGTTATATTTTAAACCCTTTGACCATTGACTTTGCCTATGTGGCATTAAAATGGTGACTAGGATAAGGAGAGTGATTACACTCACTTGAGGTGCGAGTGGGGGTCAATTTTTGGCCAATTTTAGATTAAAATAATTTAAAAAAATAAAAAAAAAGCCCCTCAACCTTTTAAATTTAAATACATTTTTAAAAAATAAAAAATAAAATTTTTTTAAAAAAAAAAAAAAACCTCCCCCATCCAGCACTCCCACCCCACCCCACCCCCGCCGTCCACCACCACCATTAACGCCCCTTCCTCACTATTCTCATACACCAAAACACAATCACACAGCATATTCACTCAACTCCCCATCTTCCTCTTCCAATTCTTCATCAAATTCTTCATTTTTTACATCTTCAACTTTGTGGGTTTCTCTAAATTGACAGGAAGTTCAGCCATTTATGGAATCTTGAAGATTTTTTACGGCGGAAGATGGTAGCGCTGACAGTTATAGGAGCAACGAAGGTTTTAGGAAGAGAGACAACAATTTATTTTTTTTGATTTGTTTAAGGTAATTTTTAATTGGGTCGAATGGGCATATGACCATGACAACTCTCCCGCTTCTTCATCTTCTTCTTCCAATTCTCCAATTTTTACATCTTCACGATATACACATACACCCACCCACCACCATTAACGCACCCCCACCCCCCGTCCACCATGGCTGCCATAGCCGTCACCATTAACGCCCCACCCCCATAGCCCGAAGGATCTCTTTTCGTCTTCTTTTTCTTCTTCATCATATATCCCAAATTCTCAGAAAATAGTAAGATGTCTTTGCTGTGGTTGATTTGTTATTGTTGTTCATTGTCAAAAAAAAAAAATTATCGTGGTTGATTTGTTGTTGTTCATCGTCGTGGTTGAACTTCAGTCGTGGCTGATTTTATTGTTGTTGTTTTAATTTTTTAATTTTTTTATTAACTTTCTCAATTTAAATTTTTCGTTTAGTTTAGGATTATATTTATAACTTTTACAAATTGTTAAGGATATTTAAATAAAAATTGAAAATTCATTATGTTTGTGTATGTGAATTTACAGTTAAAATCTTAAATTAATTGGAGAAAAATTTCAATTATTTGAAATAAACTTGATGTTTAATTAAATTTATTGTGCTTGTGTATTAGAATTTATAGTTGAAAATTTAAATTAATTTAAATTAAAAATTTATTGTATTTGTGTATTAGAATTTCTACAATTTATAAAAGGAATTTATTTAATTAAATTTATTTTAATAATTTAATTAAAAATAACATAAAATTTAATGTAACTCTTAAAAATGACGTGGCGGCTGATGTGGCAGCTGACGTGGGCAAATAATTTTAATATAATACTCAAAAGTGATGTGGAAGCTGACGTGGCAGCTGACGTGGCGCGGTTGTGTTACACACACCGTCAGAGGGGTTTAAAATGTTGTTTTTTAATGGGTTCAAGGGTCTAGATGACAAACATGTAAGTAGAAGTGTCCACATTACAAAACGGACATAGTACAAGGGTCCACCGAACCATTTTGCCAATTTACCATTACAATTAAATACATTAATTTTGAACCTTGGTGCTGATGATATTTTAGAGAGAACACCCCCTTTGCAAAGGGAGGTTGAATACTTTTTGGATCTCTTCAGAAGCTCTAGGGTCAGTTTCTATATATCCAGAGAAAAGACATTCAAATCTCTGAAACCTTCTCCTTTTTCAATTAATTTAAAGAGAGAACAATGGAGGGGAGCCTTGGAGTAACCGGTAAAGTTGCTGCTATGTGACCGTGAGGTCACGGGTTCAAGCCTAGGAAACCTCTGGCAGAAATGCAAGGTAAGGTTGCGTACAATACACCCTTGTGGTGGGGCCCTTCCCCGGACCCTGCGCATAGCGGGACATTTAGTGCACCGGGCTGACCTCTTTTTTTTAAAGAGAGAACAATCAATTTTTATAGGAACTGGAAAAGGTATCAAAAAAGCCAGTGAAAAGTGAAGGAAATCTTGTCACAAAATTTTCAATTTTTGGTGAATAAATGGATTGTATATAAGATGTTCACCAGAGACGTGACACATAGAATCACAAATGGAGAAAAAGAGGAAACTAAAAACACATTGCCCCCCTCCCCCCAAAAAAAAAGAAAAAAAGGAAAGAAGAAAAGAAAAGCCGGTTTTGAACTCTGACCCTAAAAATGATGGAAAACAATGATCTTTTGTATAATTGTAATGTGAGGTAAGCTTGCACGCACCCAGGTTGCATAATTCCTACTCAGCTTGACAGATTCCTAAATATTTCAACCAAAGCAAATGGCAGCGTGCACAAACTTTTTACAATTGAAATTGAAAATTTACTAATAAGAGATCTTTTTGAAATAGATTAAAAGATAGGAAGGTAAGACACATTAGTTGAAACGGAAGGAGTACTATTTTGTCTTTGTTGGGATTCGAACCTTCAGCAATTCATAATCCCAAAAATACCTACTATAATGAATAAGCATGCAAACTCTACAACATTTAATACTCTTCCTTCAACTACTGAAACTAACCACCTAATAGAAATTCAAGCCTTTTTTTTTTTTTGGCTGAATGCCAATTTTTTTGTACAAAACAAATAAATGACTAAAGTGAAGGAGGATCTGTTTTTGCTTCACGAGAATAAAACAATATCTAGGGTAAGAAAGCACAATCTTTGCAGCAAGAAAGTGGAACAAGGGTTATATAAAGCACTTGAAATTAATTGATATGTGGAATCACTTACTTTCGCGGTCAAGTTCAATAACTTTGAAAGTCGCACCAAGTTGGGAAAGAAGCTGCTTCACCCTCGTGCAATATCCGCAGTATGTTTTACTGCACAAAGAAAAGCAAGCATAAGACATTAATAAACATAAACGTCCTGTCACAGATGAGACAGACAGGGAGCTCATTTAGAACAACTACATGTTACATGAAGGCTAAAGAAATGGCTAGCAGCCTTATACAATGAAGACTGTCGTGATATTACAATTGGAACAACTATCATGACAAATTACACAGAGAAATAACGATATTCTTAAACAAAACTATAAATCGATTATCCGTGTCCATCACATTTCTATTCCTAATGGTGGCACCAGGAATTTACGGAACTGTAATGTAAAACAACTTTTGAACCCCTTTGCTACCTCAGTAGAATCCTCCCTCTATCATGTGAGGGAGATTCAACAACAACAACAACAACATACCCAATGTATTCCCACACCACTACCTCAGATGAAGTAGAGAGGCTTTTTCCGATAGACCCTCGGTTCAAGAGGGATAACAGTATAACAAACAAAAAAAACATAAAAGCACACAACAAAATAAGATAACACGTTGCTAGATAATAAAGGAAACAAGGCACCCACAAGGTAATACTATTAACTATCTATTCATGTGAGGGAGACTCAAACAACCAAAAATCCTTATTTTGAATGCCTTGACCACTACACTAGAATCCTCCCCTCATTTGAGGGAGACTCAAACCACCAAAAATATTCACTTTTCCCTATTTGCAGGTGTGTTTTTTATAACTGTGGCCCAGTGTCCGATGCAGCTTGCGCGCACCTCAACTAATTCCATGTGACACATGTCTATGTCCCACTATCAATATGTACCAATTAACTCTGTCCACCAAAGCTACGACATCTGAGAAGAAATCACCTAATGTTTTCGCCTGGTGTAGTTTTTCCACAGAGGGGATTCAACTGAACCCCTTCCTCTACACAGCTCTGCCCCTTATTCACCCTCACCAAATTCTTACCCAGTTACATCCAAACACATACTAACAAAGAAGCACAGTTTATGAGTTTAGGATTAAAATACTCCATCAAATCTAAAATTGAAAAGCTAAAGTACCCCAAATCTTTGCAATAAATAACAATTGGCCAAAATTACAAAGACCCAATTCATACACCCTAATAAAACAGAAGTGAATCAAAAATGGAAAGCCGAGAAAAATAGGTTTTAGTGCTATATTTAGACCTGAAGACGACGACGGGATTGGAGGAAACGATCTGCTTGGCTTTGGTACGAGCCATCTCCATTTGTTCTTTAGTAATCTGTGAACTAAACATTGATCCCATTATATTATATTGCCTCTTTAATAATTATACACAGCACAGTACAAAAGAGAGCCGAATAAGTATAACAGGTGTTTGAAGTTTGGTTTGATCAACAAAAGGGAGATGACATATTCTTATCTATTGGCGTTTATGCTATGCAATTCACTTCCCCAATTTGCCTAAATTTGGATTCTTTTAAGGTCAACACAAAGAAAACAAGTTTGTGTATGTAGTCCTTTCCTTTCAAATTGTTTGATGTATTTTTGATTTGATACGAATAAAAATAAAGAATTTTAAATTTTATAAAAAAAAAAATTAATTATGTCATTGAATTATTGAAAATGACTTTATTTATATCATTCGTTATAAGTTTGACTTATTTATGCCATTGTTATTCAATATTTCTATCACTATGCCACCGTCGTTACAGAAATGTCCACTCGTGCCATTATTTGTTAATGGTGATTTTTGCAAAATCATTTTTGCCCCTAGAGACCACATTATCAAATTTAAATCAATCAATTTGAACTCACTAAAATAAAATTTGATCCACACAGTTAAAATAATAATTGAACTTATTAAAAATAAAAATCAGACTAATTAAAAATGAAAATCAGACTCATTAATTGTGTTGGATTTTATTTTAATGAGTATGCTTTTTTATTTGATTTAAGTAATATTGGTTGATTTAGATATGGTGATGTATACTTTTAATAAAAAGTGATGTGGCAAAACTCCAAATCACCATTGCTAGATAATGATACAAATTAACTTTCAAGAAACGATTGTGATATAAATGAGGCAAACAATTATAGATGATGACATAAATGAGCCATTTTTAATACTTTAATGATATTTCTTAAGTCTTTTTCCTAAATTTTATGATTTTAAATTAAACTAGAGATGAGTTGAATGTACCAATATTTAATTTTGTGATCTTAAATTCAAAGTGAAAAATTAAAAACTATTTAAAAAAGAATTAATCTAAATAGGAACAAGCTTGCTTAATAAACAGTAAATAGAATAGGCTATTTGTGTAAACGAAAAGCACAAATGAATTGAGATTGAGCAGGGACTATTTATTTTTGTCACGATCCGAATCAGGGCCCTAGCCGTGACGGGGATCCCGAACCATGAAGGCCCGAGAGCCCTTCGAACTTGCAACCATATACACCATTCATTTACAAAGAATAAATGCGGAAATACAAAACAAAACGGAATCATGGTCGATATCATAATTCAATTGAACAATCTGGAATGAAAAACATAAACCTCTAAACAACGTCTAACATCAGTCTGCGAAATCTCTAATTGAAAATGACATTTGTCTGAAATCTGGGATAAGCCCCCAGTCGGGCCATGAATCAAAATGAAATAACAATAACAAGTTCTAATATAGTCCTTCCGAAGTAAGGGAGGCTCACCAATTACAACTTCCGACGCACTCAAACTTATTGCTGAACTGGACCCTGAGACTGTGCCTCAGATCCTGAGATGGAGGGAGGGGGGGTCAATACAGATGTACTGGTACGCAGAACAATTCAAAATAATGTACTTTTATATACAACATAGGTGAGAGCATTTCATAAAAATGATAAGCAAGAAATAATTTAAAACACATGGGCAACTTAAAATAATTATTCAACACAAATCTGTAGATGTAAAACCATTCTTTATTTTTTTACTTCTGAGGTAAGTGGTACACCCTACATATCTAAAAGTTTCCCACGGGCAATATGAGATCCGCCATTAACTCGACGGCCAAGCCCCCAACCCAAGTTTGCCGCAAGGGTTGAAGTATCTGAATCTGATACGCCCCAGGGCACTAGGCCAGCGTATAATAATATACCCATATCGACAAAACATGGTTTCGGGCAATGAATCATATGACTCGTGCCTTCTTCGGGTAACCACCTAACCCTCTTAGTGCCCAGTTTTTAACTCATTCTAAACATGCATCTTTTTGAATTCAAAATCTGAAATCTAAAATGAAATCTGTATCCTGTTCTGAATTTTATCATGACTTTATCTGATTTGATATCGTCATACCAAGACTTGCAAGTCATAATTCTGAGCCATAAAATATCTTTTACAGTTTTCTCTTTCAAAATACAAAGGTTAGACCACCATACTTCAAACAATTCCGAAAGATTCATTCTTCCCAAACATTTATCAAATTACGCAAAGGTCATTCTTTTCAATCATTTCAACAAACATGTGGTGGTCATGAGTTTCAACAACCCATGAAATTTCTTTCATATATATATATATATATATATATATATATATATATATATATATATATATATTCAGCACTTACCAACATGTAAAACCCTCTCTTTTCAATTCAAAAATCATAATCAAGTCATAAACAAAGTCAAGGCTTTTATATTAAATTATATTTCCAGTATCACATTTCAAACACATCATATCTTACGAAGTTAAGAGACTTGTAAATAAGAGAGGGATTTCAAATAGTTCATGCTCTCAATTCATAATTCAAATTCATCAAACTCATACATATATCTACTTAAACATGGTTATAAATCAGATTTGGAGGAAAGGCCTCAAGACCAAATTAATATCATCAAAAACTTTAAAAAGCATGAATCTAATTATAAATCCAAAACTCCTTTTTTGTAAATTCATAATTTCTAAACCTTTAACATGATTAATAAGAATTTACCATGCCCATGTAGATTTAGGAAAACCCCACGTACCTTAGATTACAAGGTTTGAAGAGTAGAACTCGAATCTTGATTTGTTCTTTGAAAATCTTGGACTTACGAGATTGATTCTTGATCTTGACAGAAAGCCTAGTTTTCATTTTACTCTTGAGAGAGGAGAGAAATTGAGAGATTAAAACTGATAAAAGAAATAGATTATAGAGTGTTTTGGATGATTTAAATCGTGTGGAAGAAGTTTGGGATGACGAAAAATACCAAAATACCCCCTAAGGAAATAAAAAATGCCGCAGCAGTCCCTCGGTTTGACAGACTGACATGCTGAAGTAAATTGGGTATAACTTTTTACTCCGATGTTGAATTTCGACGAAATCAATTGCGTTGGAAAGAGCACTCAAAGACCTTTCATTTGATATATAGAAGGTCACCCAGTTCATTATATAACAGAAGTTATGTTCGACGAAAGGGGATTTTTATGTACTCGATGGAATTGTTTTCAACTCGTCTTTGAGTTAGGGGATTTTTGTGACCTCAATTCGTATCCAAAGGTATTCCCACACTGTAGGATTTATCACCACACATATATTAACAAAGAATCATCTAGTTCAGGTCAATACGTGTAGGAACGACGCTTCGATTTCTAGCCCGAAAAAATTGCGGGGTGTTACAATTTTGCTACTAACCTTTCCGTCCCAAAACTCGTCACTTCCACAAGTTAAATTTAATATCACACACATTCGTTTTTTTGAGTTAATTTATGCATAAATTGGACAGTTTTATACCTATCATGTGATGGAAAGCCGAAAAGATTTATTACTTCCTCCGTCTCAAATTATCCGTCCCAAATTGAGATGACATAACTATTAAGAAAACAATGATTAGTAATATAATTTTATCATTTCGCCCATATTAATTGTGTCATGTTGTTAGTTCCAATATTGATGGAGTTATTATATGGTTGATTCCAAGACACTTTTTGCATGAATAATTGCAACATTTTTCAAGATTTGATAATTCAATGCCCATAACAAGGAGTAATCAATTACTAAGAGTATAATGGAGAAAAAAATTGTATTGTCCTGATTAATGAAAAAAGATAAATAAAATGAGAAATCAAATTAGGAAATTTGGGACGGGTAATTTGGAACGGAGGAAGTATTAACATAGAAATATTCAATGACATTGACAACATGTGTTTATACTCGAGCTATACATTTCTACAGTGGATTATTAGTCCAACAAACCGTATCCTTACAATCTGAAAACATTAGCTTAGACACCAGTCGAGGCAGTGAGTGAGTTCAATGTAACTGTAATCTTATTACTATATGGATACATTTTTTTTTTCTTCTTTGCATACAAATTACATAGTTCGAACTGAAAGCAAAGGGTTCAGTTGAATCCATGGAACCCGCTTCACATCTACCTCTGTAGTCGATTATCCAGTAAAGCCAGAATATACTACGCACGAATAAGATGTCTATGACTTGGAAGCAAAAATAGCTTCTAAATCTTTGTACAATCCTCTTGGTTTTGACTTGAAGTCTGCCGATGAATCTTTAGATGAGCTCCCACTTCTCTTAGGATTCCAGAATCCGCTCCATCCAACACGACTTGTTGATGGATCGCTTGGAGTTGCATTACTATCTTTACTAAAGCTGGACTTTGCTAGTTCTCTGAATCTCTGCCAAGGTTTATCGGTACCTGAGCTTCTACTACCCGAACTCCTAGTCCGGTCTGCAGATGAAGTAACATCCCCGGTTTCCTTCAGTACCCGATCTAACAGTGCAGACCCGCTTTCAAGCTTTCTGAGAAATCTTTGAGGAATGAAAAACAAGAGGAATCCAATTGATGCTGCTTTCAGACCAGAGCAGAAAGACTTGTCATCAGCACCGAGTCGCTTTGTCTGTCTGTATAATGCATACCACTCATTTACCAGCTGGGCTGAAAATGCTATGAAGAAAAGTACAAGCATGATGATTCCGATTTGTGTCTCGTTGGTGTCTGAATCTCTTCCTATGAGCACAATGCAAACGGCAAAAATACCTGTTTCGCAGGCGACTGAGATGATCTCAACAAGCTGAACCTTTTTTTTAATGAAAGGCTTCTTCAGAACCATAAAGAATAGCTGGAAAGAAGTGATACTAAGTAGGAGAACTATGGGAGATTTTGAGGACCAGTTCTTCAAATAAGTACCAGCCACGATTCCAAGACAAACACGCTTCACAAATTCAAGAAATGTGAAGTATATTCTTAGAATTCCAAACAACTTCTGGATGAAAGGCGCTTCTGCATCTTCCGTCTCATCGTCTGTTGCGATGACTTTTTCACGATACTTGTTAGGATTTCCTCCTGTAATCTGAGAGAGCATGTACTTTGGTGGACCCCTTAGATCCTCAAACAAAGGGCCAAACATGACTAGATATGTAGGATCGCGCGATTTTTTCCATGTCCACTGACCTCTTTTACCAGGACCTAAGGTAACGCGTACTAATTCTTCATACCAATGGAATTTCTGCCCTACTTGGTGTACCTCCTTATACTGAAGTAGCTTCCCACATGTAATTCCAATAGAGAGGAACAGGAACAATGCTAACAATAGAAATGATACTAAACCCAACAGCAGAATTCCTACAGCAATTCCTGCAGAGGTTCCTCCTAGAAAGAAAAGAAGAACAAAACTCGTGATATCGTAAACTAGATTTACAAATCTCGAAGTGATGCAGAAAGAAAATATGAAGTGTACAGATCTCCTCTATTATGGAACACTCCTTTACTAAATGAACGATTTATATCCCTATCAAAGGATGTATTCTGAATGTTTAGGATCTTAATAAAGCTGCTAAAGAACGATCGCCCTAGATTATATCTTTTTACATATATGCAGCAACCGAGTGCCTAATTTCTAATAATTGATGAGGTTATAAGGAAAGAAGAAAGGCATATAATAAGACCTGTCATTTGCATGTCCCCCCTCTACCCCAGGGAGGGGTATCAGGAAGAGAGAATTATAAGGTGAAAACAACTATAATAATGCAGGTACTGAAACTTTGACTCGTCGTGACAAAATCTCTGCAAATCACGATCTTTCAGCAATGACAGTTCCAAAAGATGTAACCTGATCAATATTCGATTAAGGGAAGTGATGTCTAACTGTTCTAGATAAATGTTCTGTATTCAAGATTAGTCATTACAGACATCAACATTTAGATGTGAATATTGATGTCTCACTGGTGGAATGCACTCGGTGCAAAGCAAAAGGAGCACAGTGCATAAGAAGTAGAAATACCTTTAACTATATTTACTGAGGCCTTGCAAATACAAGGTATAGCCAGAATTACAAGAAAGATCTCAAATCTTGGGAAAACCAAGGCTCCATAGCTCCACTTTTTTTCTCTGTCCTTTCTCAGTTTTAAAACAAAAAGGACCAAAGCATGCAACAATATCAAGCTGCCGCCAATAACGGCTAACCAGAACATTCCTCTGTTGAAATCTCTCCACCTGAAAACGGCAGCATTATTCATTCACAGATGCTAAATCTCCATCTGTTGCTTAAAAGCTTGAGAGAAATATTTTCAGGTAGATGCTCGATCATACTTTTTTTTAACTTAACCTAAGCCCCAATAGCTGAAGCATGGTAGGTATGTCTTACTTTGTACATTTAGTTGTGTCCCAAAGACAGTCATAAGAGTGGTTCTAGCATGACAAGCTGACAACGTTTATTTCCCTTTAATACTATTGATTTGTGACAGCCAAAGTTCTGTTTTCACGTGGTTTGAAGGTAGTGTGGTTTTCTAGTGGTAACACTGACCTTTACTGCATCAGTCTGCATGTTAGTTAAGCTTTGAAAAAGAGGAAATCAGTTGAAAGTACTCCCCAAGCACATAGATTTATTACATTGTTATTCAACGAATTGCAAAGGTAAACATCTTCTGACCAATTCAAAATATTGTGATATGAGACATCTTTCAAAACTTACCCATTAGAATATTCGGGATCCACGATATACTGAGCTTCCGGAAGAAGATCCTGGCTCTGCAATTGAGAAGAGCATTCAATGACGTGATCATGGAACAAATATTTATGTTATTGTGAAATTTTAGAGTTCTTACCCCGAAGATTGATCTATATTCCATAGGACTAAGTGGCAACCCATACAATGCTGCAGCTTTGTTCACATTGTATTTGATTGGTTTCGTTCCAAAATCATGAATTTTAGACCCGTATGAATGAGGGTCTGTTGGGGAACCCGGTCCCATCATGAATTGATGCATGCTTCCAGCTTCCCATGGGAGCCTGAAGTAGGGAACACTCCATTGCAGGCCTCTAGCAAATTCATAATATTCAACTGGCAAGGTAACTGGCAACCATCTCGTCAATGCAAAAAACTGGATGTGACAAGCTATTCTCTGTTTCGTGACACAAAAAGAAAGCATGTGTATTCAGAATGCAATGTCATGGATCAAAAGACTTTCGTAAATTTCAATGAACTCAATGGATATAAGATGCTTGGACATTCAAAAGAAATGAGTTCGTCAACATTAGAGCCTTTTGAAATTGTTAGTGAGAGAGCATAAAGTCTAAATACTACCCGGATAAATAATCAATAAAACTCAATCATAATGGCATCTATGCCTTACAGCCGTTACAGAGTACTAAAACCGGGAGCAAAAGTCCCAGCTACTCCAAACACTACAAGAAAATCTCAGTGATCTGCCACACTGGAATTATGTTTTTTGAGAACGCAAATGCTCATCTCATGGTTGCTTGTAAGAATACACCTCAGAAAGCCTTGGACTTAATGCCAAAAGCTAGTGCATGAGGTGAGGATTGCCCAAGAACATATAAGGAGACAACAACTCATTTCTTCTACCAATATGGGAAACTTAATACCCCTCCCGCATGCCAGAATTGGACATCAGGAACATGGACAACATAACATGAAAGCCAACTTGTTTCCTCTGCCAAACAACTTCATTAGCTTCTCTAAGAGCCTTAAGAGTTCTAAAATTCATATCCTGCCTCGTGTATCTAACGACCAAAGCAGTACCCACATGGAATGCAAACTGTATTGCATGACAATCATCAAGTCTAACATAAAGTTGTTAAGAAGGGGTATTTACAAAAAGATTTCTAGCAGGATCAGATGTCATTAAAGAGCTTGGTCTTGAGTATGCACCAACAGATTGGAGGCTCGCAGTTGAAACAGTGAGGAGCCCCGCCGCAAAAGCGGTAACCACGAAAGCAGCAGTTGCAAAGATGGAAAGCACTTCAGATATTGCTGGTACAGTATCTGTAAAAGAGTAAAAGGATATTGATTGTATACTTGAACAATTAAACCATCTCTAAAGCAAAGGAAAGTCAGCTTGAGCAGAACTATAGAATATTACAGTGCCTGAGCTGGAGAAGATTAGATTGTAGGTTCCTATTTCCAGCAACATCACCAGTTACATTTTCGGGGATGCTCACAGAAACAAAATCATCTCTGGCTTGTATGTTGACAGTATACATGCGTCTACTGATTTCTTGAAAGCTGGAAATACATAAGAAAAATTAAATCAATGAGCCATGACTAGTACACGATACTAATGATGTTACTCCTTGTAACTTGCAAAGGAAAAGTAAAATATTTTCTCCAAGGAAGAACAGTGTACGTGGAGATGCTAACCTTTGCAACTGTCCTCCAGAGACAGATACATGAGAAGAATTAAAGCCAAACACTGGCTTAACGAACTTTATCAGTACTGGAATTTGCTCTTCACAGGTCCTCATCCTAGATGTTGTGCTCAATCTGACAGCAGGCCGTTGCATATCTGAAAGACCAATTGTCAAGATATTGTCAGATAGTATATCAATTATTAGATATTGTGTCGGATACATAGTCAAATCTTGTAGGTAAAAGGCATGATCTCAGGGATCTGCTCTTAACCTTTTGTGGCTAGCTTTGTGTATATATTCTCATTTTGAGTATGAAGTGAAATACAGTTGCATCATTAATACCAATAAACAATTATATTTTGGAGAAACGAATTAACCACTGTATCATATGTCTGCAGTACAATTTCATGTCATCTATATGTCAATACAACAGGTGAGCAGTAGAGACAATCTTTTCTTAATTTAGTGGAGTCTTCTTTCATAAGTTTCTAACAGGCAGACGAACATACCATATAGAAAAGTAACAGGAGCTACTGGAGAAATGGATGTTCCCTGTCTGCTCAATATTAAGTCTGATCTTATGCCGAATGTCACTATGGCGGTCTGTGATATACCTCTAACCTGGAAATGTGCCGAAAAAATTGTGATTGTTCTAAGTACTGCAGTAGAATATTAAAGTACAATAAACTAGGAAAGAACTAACCTGAAAGCCAAATCTTCGTCGTCCAAAGCTATTTCCACTAATGGGAGTAAGCGATCCCTGACTTAAGCTCAGGGAATTCAAAATTTCTGTAGATGAGTTGGAGATAGGTTCTGTAAAGTACAAATACACCTCCATGTTCTCAGTACTATTTATTGCTAGCACGGTTCTCGTTGCACTATCTATTTGAAGGAGCCTTTCAGGTATATGTGTCCTTATATCAACAAACACTGTCCTTCTATCTGTTGAATCCAGTATCAAACCAAAGAGATTGGACTTAGTTAATTTAAGTCTTGATTGTTAACCAATTAGTTTTATATGCTTGGATTGGTTTCTCCAGTAAACTCCTGTGAAGATATCACATATGAGAATATGTTTCAATTGTCACAGAAAGACATGTCTTTGAATCATGAAAAAGGGAAGGCCTATATATGAAATAGAACATCTAATTAAAACTAGAAGCTATTAAAGAACTGATATGAACATGACCATGGTAAGGCTACTGCTCACCAAAATGAATAAATAAGCTTGAATTTTCTGTCCTTCTAAATCTGTTTCCGGCAGGGTCTGAACAAAAGTTTTTATCCATTACCAAGATCACTCTTCCATACTGATCACGTGTAGACAGACTCACGACAACAGAAAATTTAAGGTCCGGCTCAATAACGCTGAGCGTGTTTGGCACGACCTGTCCAGCTCCATAAACGAGAAGCTGCAAAGAGAACACAGTTCATAACTAGGTTTTGAGCTGAAGAGATAATGAAAAGGAATTCCAAGAACTCTAGAGCTCCTACACTACTCTCCCAGTACAAAGGACAATTTGAGAATGCATTGGTGAACTTCAGCCAACGCTATATCTAACTAAGACTTCACTTGGATTTGAAAGGTCAAAACTTTGAAGGAAAGATACTTAAGACATCGTATATCAAAGCAAGCACCAAGATCTCATGTAAAAAACGTCCCAATTAAAATAAACAACTAGGTCAGGGATGGCGGAACCCATTGGGTTGCCAGTATATTTTAGCTTCTCACGTACTTACATTGCAGGAATTCGTGGAAGAGCACCCAAAACCACCTTGGCTCCAACATGGCTCGGTGAAAGTGATGTCCACTGAAACATTGGAAGCATTTGTAAAAGATGTTGGTGTGGTAATGTAGGCTGTAGGGGGTATGGTGTCTGCAGAAGAGAAGGTGCATTAAATCAGGAAGAGAAAACATAAATAAATTTAAACTTTACCAAAATGTTACAACTAGGCTAGAGTCCCCAACAAAACGCGTATCTAACTTTAAAAAGACCAAGTTTATTTGCAACCTGACTATAATTTAGAAGGCAACTGCAACCTGAAGGTCAAAAATACAGTAGGACGGCACCTAAATAAGCTTAAAATTTGACATGAAACCTCTTAATTTGAAGTTGGAAATGGTTGGAAGATATGACGCTGTAAGAGAAGTTTATCATATTATTACTACTTACTATTTATCAAGGGGAAGATTCCAAACCTATCTGACAAATAAGTAAGATCCAGAGCTCCCCCTGATTATGTTCTATCCATATTTGGCGATCTATCCATAACATAAGTAGTAGCTAACTATCTTGAACAAAGAAGGTTCAGAAGCAACAAAAACAACTTAAGCCTTGAAGAGAGAACTCAGAAGTACAACATAGAAGAGAATGGCTGTTTTGTGTGCCCATAAGTGGCATTATCTAAGTACCATGAACTACAAGGTACTACCAAGATCATGAAAAGGAACAAAGGTCGAGTGCTACCAACAGTCCAGTTATAATGTGCACATCCAACTCCAAGAGATCCATTGGTGCAAACTTCAAAAGTATGATTTCCATCAAGCAACCGCGTGTAAATAATCTCTCCACCTTCACAAACTGCAGGCTTGTAATCATCCAACTACAATAAAAGTAAATGCAGAACTAAATAGTGCGCAATGAAAGATAAAATTTTGTACTAAAGCCTGAGAACACGAAACTATCAAAATGCTCATAACGGGCAGCCCGGTGCACAAAACACCCCAATTAGCAGGGTCTGGAGAAGAATCGCACCCTAAGGGTGTGATATAGACAGTCTAATTAATGCAAGCAGACTGCTTCCATGACTCAAACCCGTGATCTAGTCAATGGAAATGACTTTACACTTGTTTTTCATAAGTTGATACATGCAAATTCAAGGCCAATTCTCATTACTCTAACTGGCAAAACTACTAAATTTGTACCAATTCAACGAATGGCATGTATACACTGTTCTAAAGCATGAAAACTGACCTTGCAATAAGTGGAGCAATTCGAACAAATATCACCATTGCCACCAACCAAAACTTGGAAACCAAATTTAGCAAAATCCCTGTTTGAGAATGCACGAGGTGTACTCAATAGCTTCAAAGCAACCTCTGAACCATCGCAGCTAACTCCTAAACTCAAAACGAGTAAAATCCAAGCATGCAAAATCAGCCACAAATTTTTTTCTCGAGCCATTTAACTAGAATTACATGTCAATGCAAACAATTTGCATGGTACCAACTTAAACAAGAAGTACTTCAAAAATTTCTAGCTTAAAAAAAAACAAGAAAAGAAAGGGTTAGTATAGCATGAAAATGTAGGAACAGGGGAATGCACAGAGAAGTGGATATTTTAGTGGTGTTAAAGAGATATAGTACATGAGACTGAGAGTGCAAGTGAGAGAGATAAGAAAAAAAAGAAAAAAAAAAGAACCCGTTTGCACTAAAACAGCTGCTGTGCGGGGTCCAAGAAAAGTTCGACCACAAGAGTTTATTATATGAGATGCAATAAAACTCCTGCTATGTGCAAAAATGACCGAACTACAAGAGTTTATTGTATGCAGCGTTACCCTGCAGTTCTGCAAGAGGCTATTTTCACGACCTAAACCTGTGGTCTCTTGGTCACATCAACAATTTTACCCGTTGCTCCAAAACTCGCTTTCATTGAGAGATAAGAGAGAGAGGAAAAAGATTCCAAACGGGAAGAAAATAGCGTAATAAATGAAGACAGAATTGAGAGGGACAGTGGGTTGTGATTTGGTAATGAATGTGAGATGAGAAGAGAGAGAGGGAATTATAGAATTTTAATACACTTTGAGAAAGTGATGAATTCTGCTACAGGACAATAGTTTGCCATGTCCAATTCTCCATTTGTTTGTGACAACATGGAAAAAATTTATGTCCAAGTTTTGCTGTACAAAAATCCTCAAAAAGAATCAAACCAGAAGGATCTATAAATAAAATTAATATTAAAAAAATAATGACATATATACATAAAATGAAAAATGAATAGTTGTCACATTTTTTTTTTAAAATATATTCTTAATAATAAGTTTTTATATATAAATTTCAAAAATCATATAGCTATATGAATATTATGACATTTTAAATTATGAATTCCAAAAATTTACATTCTTCTTAAATTTCATGTCTGTCCTATTTATGAAGTGTCTTGAAACTCCAATTAATAGGAAGAACATCTACCTAGCTACCAAGATGTACAACTTAATATGTACACTAAAGTCTCTTACACCAATAAGGGTAACTTCAATTCTTAATTAAAGTCTCATTCTTCGGTTACAACTTATAAGTATGATATAATCAATGTGGGGAAAAAAATAAAAATAAATGCTTATTTCTGAGTGTATAGTGTCACAAGAAATCTCTGTGGAGATGTGGGAGATTGGTAATATAAAAATACAAGAGATGTTATTTTTATTATTATTTAAATTGATTTAGGAAAAAATAATTTTTTTACATCTAACTCAATTGTAAAAGCTAGTTTCAAGAATTTGTTCAATAAAAAATGAGAATCTGTTTTGTTTACTTCTTATTCTCGAGTTTGATTTTTTTCTATTTCTATCTAGCTCGTTGTCACTTATGTTGATCTGATACTTCACGAAATTCGAAACCTAACGATAGTTCGATCGATTTGTCTTGATAATGACCATGCATATTAAAAATCTGGTTGCCAGTCCTACAAAAGGATGTAGCCTACTAACAAAGAGCAAACCTCGTCCTCATGAGTTGAGATTATTAGACGAAAAAACAGACAAACAAAATTCAGATGATTGTGATGCTACTTTTGCTAATGGGATGGTCCTAATATAGTGATCTACTCATTTAGCTAGTTCTTTGTCCACTTTCAATGTTCTTATTTTGTATCACATCTTTCTTTTTTCTTCTTCTTCTACCCTTTGTATTCTCCAAATTTTGATACATGGCCCCTCCTCAAAAGTACCAATTCACACCCCCTTTTCTCATTTTTCTCTCTTTTCATATACTAGACTATCTCTTTCGAGTCAGGTTATAAGGGCAGACGGTCTCTTTATCCCATAGAAAAGGGGGTAATTAAGGTCCAAGTACATACAAATTCCACTAGAGGAGTTACATTGTATATGTTGTTGTTCCTATACTAAACCATCTTTGTTTTGATCCTCCTCCTCAAGCTACAAAGAGCTGAAATGTTGGTACACTATGTCTGGTGTGACTAAAGAGGGTAGACACATCACGTGCATGGATATGCAATTTCTCTTACAGGGACACAAGTTAATAGCAATTTCTCTTGCTGTATCCTTCCTTCTGTTGGAGGTTGAATTTAGAGAACAATCGAAAACAGGTAAGCACGCTTCTTTGAACGGGCTCTACACGACATAAATTTGAATTAGTCTAGCTTCAATAAGAATATCTGAACAAAACTAAAAATAGACAAACATGTAAAGTCCCACCAAGCCAGCTACGTATACCTTGGATCATATGGCCCATATAGCTAGCTCACATTGAAAACTAGTACCTTATATTCATAGGACATTTATGAGGAGTGTCCAGGCGGCTAAGAAAATTATCCGAAAATGCTTGCTTTAAAAAAATAAAAATTCACACCTATTTAAGCAAAAAAAACAAACAAACAATTATATACTTATAAAATATCCAACATATGTGTATATTGTTTAATGATATGAATATGAAGTCCTAATATTAGTCTCCTCCAACGTCTCCTTACAGATGGAGGTAGAACATAAAATTTATGTACTTTTGAAATTATGAATTTAAAAATCAAATGTATGTCGAAATATTACAGTAATTCATTGCAGATATAGTCATATATATGTTCATTGTTCCATGACAAAATAAAGTACCATGATTTCTGTTAAACTCTCATAGCTCAAAATCTGCATTCGCACTGGTCTCGTAATGCAACATTAGCCCGGTGGTCCTTTCATTCATTTTTATTTGTCCAGTATTTGATTTAATATCTCTTAAAATGTAATAAATAAAATGATAATTTTACTACCTCTCTCTTTTCATATAACAAATTCAATGTATTGACTATAGTTAATAATAATGGTAAATCAGGGAAGTGATAAATTGACTCTTGATTTTTCTAAACTGAACAAATAAAAGTGAACATCTAGCTTTAGCATACTGAACAAGTAGTAATAGATAAGTTTGATAATGAATAAGATATATGCATGATTAGTTAGCAGCTGGTTTTAATTATTCTTATGTTTTAATTACGACCATGAAAAGAAACATAAAAAATCCTAAATTTCATGTATAAAATAGCAAGAATTGTCAAACTTATAGGAGTAAGATTTATGAATAATGTGAGTTATATAAAAGGGATAATGTTTTTGAGGTCAAGCTTTGAAGGGGCATTCCACCACAAAATCTAGGCTGTATGTGCCCATCCATGTACAATAATTGAGAATATTACACCATCGATGAACAGCATTTGTCTCTTTCTCATTTTGTACCTTTCTATATGAAAGTTAGTTACATAAGAAAAAGTAGAACAAAGACAAATTTGATCAACTCTGAGGGGAGATTGGTGGGCCAAATATTATGGTAATACATACCTGTTAATAACCCATAATTGGTCTACAATTTCTCATTCCTTTGACATTTCCCTCACTACAAGTTGCAGGATGTCCATAATTTCAACACACAAATAATTAGGAACCAAATAGTGTCAATTCCATTGCTCTACTTCTACTTCTCCTGCTTCTTACTGAAGCTATAATGGACACATGCATGTTTATGTGAATTCACTCACACGATAATTGTCTGTTGTTACTGCTGGGTTTTAAAAAAATAGGAGAAATAGCATAAACATACACCTTGACTTACCATATTTACATAAATTCCCACCCTTACAAAGTAATTTCAAGAAACTCAACTAATTATGAGATGAGTGCCAACAAATAATATTATACAAGTTTTAGAAAATATATACATAAAAATACCCTAATTTTACGAAGAGACACTCGGGGTCAAGTGCCCCAATATTTACGCCTAAATTTGCCACAGCATACTTCATCGCTCCGCCTTGCCAAATCATGATTCTGATACCGGTTATTGTGCTAAAACACTCCAAAAATACCTTTAACAGAGTGTGATATAGCTCGCGTTGGGTCAAACCCGCATGATTTTCACCAAAAAGGCCTCATATGATTAAGGTGGGAACATCAGGAAGATGATATGTACTGATTTGGCTAGAGAATTGTTAAAGACATCGAGAGTACTGATACCAAAATCGAGTGGAATCTCATGATAACTAAAAAAAATTTAATACCTACCATTATATACTGGTATTTCAACACTGTTTTTAAGTGTTTCTACAAAAACAATATTTAATCCTAAGTAAGAAACAATATCCTATTTGGCTGATTCCCTGAAATACAAGTCATCCAACTTCTTTCTACTTCTGGTTCAGTTGTACTCACATGCATTTTATCTTTAGATTGTAAGATAGGTTGTTTTAATAGACCGTGTGTAATATCTTGAAGTAAGCCCTGTTAATCACTCAGCAAAAAGTAATAGCATCTAGGACTATATTTTTTTACATGTCAATTGATCCATGCACTTGATATAATACGTATTAAAACATTCAGGTGCATACCATTTGCAATTCTGGCATAACCATTAGCATCTGCTTGAGCAAGTGAAGGACAAACATCTCTCCCAACGTGCGTCAGGGAATCATTTTATATCAAAACTACCAAGCTGTTTCCATCAGGCAAGCCAATTTAAGAACACGAAACTGGCATCAACATCAAAAGGATATACTACAGAATCAACTACCCTGACCTCCTCGACTCCTTGAAGAGTGTATGCAGAGGCAGCTGGAAAGATTGATGAAGCTGAAACACCATAGCATGGGAACTCTCATCAAGAGAGCAACATGGCGTATCCATAATCAACATAGACGGTAAATGGCTCCGCTTGTGCCAACATGTTGAGCTACCATAGCGGTCAATCTGCGTGCTTCTTCATCTCTCAACCTTTGCCTCGGTTATTCTCACCCTCTACGGCTAAAGCTAGACTTCAAACTGGAACTTCAATTATTTCACTTGCTCTTACGTGTATATGCCTCCTACATATCCATGCAACTTGGCCACTGTCTCGGTATCTTACTCTCCATAATCCAAACTTTTCAGCAATATCTCTTCCGCCAGAGCACCTTTGATCCCTCAAGAAATCAACAACCCATTGCTGTGCTGCTTTAAGATCTTGCTGGATGTCCCTTGATCCCCTATTTCTCTCCACACGTCCTGCTGCTGCAACCCCAACAACACCAGCAGCCGCAACCCCAGCTGCACTATACGCAGCAGGAGATTCGAGTAGATGTGCAACTTCTCTACTCAAATCTGGTATCATTTCACCCATACCTGCTGCCAAATGAGCTCCAATCTTGAGAGCAAATGTCACCAATTTCATGAACTTCGTCATGTATGGAGCCAGGCATTTTACTGCCCTGTTATCAACCTGCATCACTTCACAACCTATCTGATCTTCAACCACATGCATTTCTCCCCGATACTCGCATAACATGTGCAATCGGAGAGCATTGAGTCCAGAAATCATGGTGGTGATCAATCTCCTCGAGTAGTTCTCTGTCCTTACAAAGTAGAACATGTTTGGCACTTTTCTTTCTTCAACTTGGACATTGTAGTTCACAAGATAGTTCACTTTGCGGTTTAGCTCGATAAGAAGCCTGTATTCGTAGTATCTGAGGCCTTGGATTTCTTGCTTTATATCCCTAAGCTCTTGCTGTATAATTGTAAGTCTCTGCAAGACTTCTTCAACACCCTTGGCTATTCCAGCAAATGTTGGCTCAATTTTTCCTTCAGTTTCTTCACTGGTAGTAGAAGCATTATTCTGTCCATCCTGATTGTTATCCAAAGGAATTTGGAGCTCCCCAGCAAGGTTGTGTAGATCATGGTACCTGCGCTGGAGTACTTCCCGAAAATCATCATCGGATAAGAGATCCCGAGCATAGTCAAAACCAGCTCCAATAATAGTCCTTCCAGAATCTGCTACCGAATCCCAAGTGTGCTGATAGTCATACATATTGTCTGCAGGCACAGAGAGCAATGCCTGCTTTAATAGCTGGAGAGGCAGAACCTGGTTTCTCCTGTACCTTGGTGGTATTAGATTTCTTACACATTCTGGTCGAATAATGTTTTCAGTCAGTGTGACCCCATGGCAAAGGCTCTGGATTGCCGGTATTATAAGCTGCTGGAATAGCCTTAGAATTTCTGTCAGGTGCTTTGTGGAACAGGCAAGCACATCAACATAATAGCCTAATTGACCCCCAAGTTCTACACGGACATAGATGCCATTGATGTTCATTGCAATGACGTACTTTTCAAGGCTGTAAGTGGCTCCATATTGATTCTTCAACCCCATTACTTTGTTATGCAAGTGTACCTAAATAAACATAGTGAATTATATTCTTATCCGAGATGATGAAATGAATAAAAACAGAAGGGCTGCTATTTCATTTCCACAGTCATGTGATTCTGGAAATAGAGAATAGCGTGTAAAAAAGATGAGAGGTCTTGCCTGTAAACGGGGAAAGAATCCCGGTGTTAGAAACATGTGGCTTGAGTCATCACAGTGGAGGTGCCTTCCTGCATAAATGCATTCACTTGAGTTTATCTGCCACTTTGGCAGTTTCCCCCTACCTTCTTCAAGAAAGTTGGGTATCAACATAAGAGAATCGGTATCCGAAGGATCTTGTTCATAGCATAATTCAAGTTTCAGCATCATTCTCACAAGATCACTTGCATCCAAGTTTTCGAAAAGTTTTGAGCCCATCCCTGGAATCTGGCTATCAAGACTAGTTTTAAGAACTTTCTCCAGGTCTTTTCTACTTGTGAATCCATCTCCAGCTGAAGTCTGCTTTTTGACATCTGATCTCAAAATTTGACCAAGTACTTCACCACAAAACCATTCACAATCTAGGATTAGGAAACCAAGTTCATCAAAATAGATCACCTCGCCAATGTGATGAAGGCATGTAGCAACAGCCCTTCTTCTTGTTTCCACCTTCTCTTTATTATCGAGTCTAGAACGAACCCTGAGCAATGGAACCTTGACTTGGCATAGATCACTAAACTCCTTCCACCTTATTGCTGGCTTATTATGGTTTTCCAATCTCCAGTCTGACAGTATTTGCATCAGGTCATTGCAAAGCTCATAGACTCTAGGAACCCTTTGAAGAACCGTCTTGCTTGTCTTTTGGAGGTGATGGGCAACTTTACTTACTGATGCAGAAGCTCTTGCATCAACTGGGAATACAGTTGGGTAAAACTCAACAAAGCCGTGGAATTTATCTCGTACCCTTTGGATTGAGTCTACAATAAGCTGTAGGTTCTGCGACTGTTGATTGATTTTGTCATAGTGTGTGAGCACCACAGTCACATTTGGCAGCATGCACTGCTGAAGAGCTCTTCTTGAATTGGAAACAATGAACCTCAACCAGTACTGCAGATCTTCTTCAACTTCATCGGGTGTTTTCTGTTCCCGGTTATTCGGTTTCCTGAACAAACTGGAGATGATGAGGAAGATGGAGGCGCTTCCATGTCCCGGAAACATTAGATCATGGAGTGCATAAAATTCTTGCTGCCCTGCAAGATTCCAAATTGAGATCTTTGTATCTTCATCTTTGAAAGTTTTTATCTTCATGCCTATAGGTCTAACAGCTTGCTCAATTGGGTTTACAAGAGTTCTCATTTGATCAATATAGGGCAATTTTGGAGAAGAAAAGTGATGATATATAGAATTGCTCATGGTAGTTTTTCCTGCAATACCCAATAAATAAATAAATAAATCAATGTAGCCAACCAGTGATACAGCCAAACTAACATTGTTTTAGTAGCTCACCAGCATATTCTTGCCCACAGAGGAAAACCCTACAGCTCTTTGGCACTGTCATTGGCATGTCTTTGAGCAAATCAATCTCTGGTTCAGCCTTATCGTTCTGACCCAATCTCTGATATATCGCTTCTGTTTTCCCTGCATTGTGCAATGGAGTTCTTGAAAGATCAATGTCTTCAATCCAAGGATTTACCTGTAAAATATCCATGATAGTTTGCAGGACAGCTTCACCAACCACCCCTTTACAACCTTGAAACGATATGCATCTTAATGAAGCGTTCTTCTCCAAACTCCTAAAGATTCTGACTATATCATCTGGTTTTAAACTCTCATCATTATATATTCCGAAGCTGGTGAGGCTTTCGTTACTTGTCAACATCTGTAGGATTGCTGCAAGCCCATCCCTACCAATTTTGTTTCTTTTTCCTCCAAAAGTAAGTGATTTGAGAGTAGTATTTGCTTGATATTGCAGCGCAGAAAACCGGCTCAAAGGGCAAAGTAAATGTTCTACACCCACACCTCCGAACCAATTTCCTTTAAGATACAGATTCTGCAAGCTGTGGTTCTTGAAAAGCCCAGCTGCAACATAAACAACTCCTTTGTCTTTCAAGCAAGTGTTTGACAAATTTGCCTCTTTGAGGGTCCTGTTCTGTTCCAAAACCCATCGGAATTCCTTTGCCCAACGGGACTTCAACCGGACTCCTGTCAGATCGAGTGTCTTCACAGTTGAATTCATCCCTAAAGCACAAACAACTCTACAAGCACCCGAGACATTAAGGCGATATATCCTAAGGGTGCTGTTTTCTGGTACAAATTCAACCACCTTTGAAGTCTTCTCACTGTTCTCTCCATTCCAAATGTGCACTTCCATTGACCTGTTCCTAGCAAGAACTGCTGAAATCAAAGGCGTGGCAGTAATAGACTTGGAATCGAAAATGGTGAGTAGCTTCAATGTTGAGTTAACTTCAATCATTTTGGACAGCTCCTCTGCACCCTTTGAGCCAATGGAGTCTTCCCATATCTGCAATTCTTCTAAGCTTCCATTCACCTTAAGTGCTGAAGCAAGAAGAGAAGCTCCAACTGGACCAATATTTGATTCCGACAGCATAATTTCCTTGATCACTCCATTCTTCTGTAGAACTTCCGACAGCTCAGATAAGCATTCTGCAGTAAACTTGTTTCTCTTAAACACTAATTGCTTAATGCTGGAGCTACTCTCAAGCAAAACTCCAAGATTTCTCACTTGCTGCAACTCCCATTCAACCTGGTGGAACTCCAAGTCTCTCAAGGAAGCTTGAGTACTTATTGATGTTTTCAAGAGCACAAGCAGGTCAGAGAAATGCGAAAGACTCCCCTTTGATATGTTTATGTTAATGGAGTTTTCCGTTTCTTGACGACAACATGTTGTTGGCTGAGAAAGAAAGAAGGAGATACTATGCAGGTCGAGACTCGAGGACTTGATCACTTGATATCCCCATTGAAGATCTCTTAGTTTCTGGCTTGCTTCCATTTTTTTCAACTGAGAAACCATTTGAAATTCCGTTAGTTTCTAATGTGCAGCCATTATAGGAGCAGGCAATTCACAACCTTTAGTACAAAAGTAAAAGGCTAAGATATCAACAAGAATTTAAATCTTCTTCTTTTTTTTTTTTTTTGATAACCGTGGTGTCCAGGTCAGCTTGCGCGCACCTCAACTAAATCCACGGGATACCTGCCACCTCCCACCAGCAACAGGTATCAGGCAACTCTGTCCACCAAGGCTAGAACAGATGGGAAGAAAACACCTAGTGTTTGTCTCTGTTGGTGCATTTAAATCTTCTTTCTGAAAACAGTTTCTTTATTTTTTATGACAACTTGAACTCAAAAGACAGCATAGCCTACTGCTTTTACACTTTTAGTAGCTGCAATTACATGCGCCAATACATTCTTTATTTGCTTCATACATTCAATAGTCTAAACTTAATATTCAATATCCTTGTAAACACAATTCCCACGTGAAAACACACAGTATTTATGATAAATATTTACTCCCTTCATCTCTTTAATCGGTTACACCAAGAATATGTATCAATTTCTTCTTTTTACAATTCTTTCATTCTAACTATCCACGTGACATATTTAAAAACTACAAGATCAAAATACATTTTGATACATTATAGTAAGATTTTTTAGTCTAAGATTACATGATTCAAAAAGTCTTTTTTATATTCTTAAACTTTATCCCAACTGCCAAGTCAAAATCAGATAAACGAATTAAAGCCCGAAAGTATATAGGTTCTAATAAGTTGTTTAAAGTTGCATTTCACAAAATTAAAGTGGAATATATATATATATATATACTCCCTCCCTTTCAAGAGAGGGAGTAGTATTTACAAACCTGATTTGAACTGGAAGAACAACCGTCGGATAATGAATCACCAGGAACTGGAAATTGTTGGCATTCCTCCATCCCCGGAACATTACTCGACTCCTGATCAAAAATTAGACCCTTAGGTTTAAGCTTTGTTCCTTTAAATACCAGATTTGACATTTAAAGTCCTTTCAAGTGTTAAGCTTTTTGTTCAAAGCACAAATGCCGTTAATTAAAGAGTGTCCAGCAAAATATACTTATTTGTTTTACTATCATCATTATTAAGTGTCTTTTGACTGCAATTGCAAAAGACTCACCGGAAAAAATGTCGGATTCTCCATTGAAAGTGGGCCTCTGGAATTGTCAAGGCTGGAATTTGGGTCCTGATTCAATGGCTTCTTCAAGCTCAGTTGGATTCTGCTACAAAAATTGCCAAGTAATTTCATGCTACCTTTAAATGCAAAAACTGTCTTTGGTTAACATGGAAGATATAATACAATCCATATTGCGATAGTAATTGAGCCAACCCAGAAATGGGTGGCTTAATGATTATGTTACATATATAAATAGCATGTTACTTGACAATCACACCTATCTATAACAGTAATCCACACTAATTACGTTTCATTATGATATTAGAAATGAATATTTTCTTTGAATTGATATTTAATTTGGTTGTTACATTACGTTATAATTTTATTTTTTTTAATAACATAACAAATATGGAGACAAACAAACGATATTGTTATACGAACGTTAACATGTACTATATCTGATATCGATAGTGGGAAAGGGAAAGATTTAGCTTTTGACAAATTTATAATTGGGAGGCGTAATATCAGTTGCTTTTTTGACTTTCCTTTCGGCGATTTGATTAAGACAGTTAAAGAATATTATTTACTTGTACCCTTTAAAGAAGCCACGTATTTCTATTCCTTCAAGAATTTTCATATTCCTCCTGTTTGGTGCTACTGGGGAGGGATTTTGTAAACTATAATTCACCCATTATTAATGTTAACAAAATGGACGGCCCAATAAGAAAGACCAACTGACCAAGTCCAATAACAACAAAAATCAAGACAAAATACAATTAAAAATTTTATAAAACAATAAAGAACAAGAAGAAGAGTAGAAAGAATAGAGAGAGTGGTTCTTATTTCTAACAATACACATATCGGTTGACTCATTAAAAACCTTACAAGGAAAATCCAGTGGGACAAAACCTCGTAAGAAAAAAAGAGTACATCGCGTATTAACTCCCCCTAATGAGAACGTCTTTGAACCTTTGCATCCTGATCTTGTGCACCATCTTCTTAAAAGTTGTAATTGGAGAACACTTGGTGAATAAAGCCACATTTTCACTTGAACGAATCTGTTGCACGTTGATATCACCATTCTTTTGTAGCTCATGTATGTAGAAAAGTTTTGATGAAGTGTGCTTCGTTCAATCTCCTTTTATGAATCCTCCATTAAGATATGTTATGCATGATACATTATCTCCGTATAAAATTGTGGGTAGATTGTCATATTTCACACCATATTTTTTTCGAATGAGATGTATCATGGACCTCAACCATACACATTCTCGGCTTGCTTCATGAATAGCTATTATCTCAGCATGATTCGATGAAGTGGCTGCGATAGACTGTTTTGTATATCTCCAAGATATTGCAATACCACCACATATGAACGCATAGCCTATTTGAGACCGAGCTTTATGTAGGTCAGATAAGTACCCAAAATCAGCATGACCAATAATATCGGGACTGCAAACTTGCTAACAAATTAACTAAAAAAAAGGTTATATCAGGCCTTTTAGTGTTTGCAAGATACATTAGTGCATCAATTGCACTAAGATATGGTACTTCATAACCATGGAGTTTCTCATTCTTTTCTTAAGGTCGGAATGAATCTTTATTCAATTTTGCATGTTTCTCATTTAAGCAAATACTCTATTGCTTTTGAAAACTCTCCAAGAGTTTCAATGACACTCAAATCATCAAATTATATCTTATGAAGATAATAAAAAGTTTTCCAGAAACTTTATATTCTTCAGGCATTTTGAATCCTTTAGGGATTTTCATATGGATGTTTGTCAAGTAACAATATATCCAATATGTCAAGTGTGACATCTTCAAGTGTCTTGACTGCAAATTAAATAAGTCAGCATCCTTTCAGGTCACTTGATAAATATTTCTATGTCAGCATGCTTAAATTAACGTAGAATTCAGATCCTCATAATCTTTTACAATATTGTGTCAATATTGTATCAAAGATATCGTCGACGATTTCTTATTCTGTATCGGTTCACAATGCGACATAACATTTTGAGATCTCACCACTTCATTATTTTCAGGTACCTAAACCTCTCATAAGGTTTCATGAAGTGTTATGTTGTAGGCTCTTCAAGAGCACATTGCCTTCTTATCATAATTATTTGCTCGTTATCCTTTTCAAGGATTATTTCATTTGGAACCGATTGGTCTATCATGCTTCACACATGCATAGACTTTATCCTTTAAAGACACAAAATAGGAGCACTTGCAGCTAAATATGAGATGCTTTCGACATTTGACTTGAGTTATCTTTTGAATGAGAATGTGATGATAATTCCTAACATATTTCATAGATGTTTATAATCTCCCCCTTATATTAGGAAAACTAACATACATCCTCCATCTTCTTTGAGGAATCCATCTTTGTGCATCATGGTATATTTATTAATCGTATACCGCACATCAAAACTATTAGATGGAATAGTTAGTTCCTGACCTTGAACCAATTGAGAGGGAAGAAATAATCATAATATATTGGTCTAATGCATACAAGTTCTATTGTATGAAATATATCATATTTAATACCAATACATGAAACTTTGTTCTCATTAGTAATGGTTCAACTATTTATGGAAGGCATTCAATGCTAAACCATCATCATTAAGATGAATTATCTTGATTACATAATCTGAAAATTATGCTCAATTTATATTGAACAAGTAACTTTATGAATGTCAAACGTAGGTTGACCATGAATGTACATGTGATCATCTTATTGATTCATCTTTTCAACATATCACATGATAGGTGAACGGGCCCTTATTCGCCTTTTATTCTTTTCAGATTTTGAGGGATCCAATCCCAAAATTAGTTGGTCCAACCAACTTATCATGAGAACAAGCAACATTAAAGTTCATGAAGAATTTTCTAATTCTTCAATATATGTTCAATACTCAGTATGCATATCTTCGGGATATCGTAATCGTTCATGTCAACTTATGAACTTTTAATCTAGTAAACTCCAAGTTTATCATGATATGTGTTTTTGCTTTAGTAAATTTCAGATTTACTATTATATGAATAAATTTCAGATTTACTACTTTAGAAGTAGATTTCAAAATTATTCAACCTCTTTCGGAGGTGAGTTGTAATACAATCACAATCAAGTGCACGTTTGCATTAATAAGTTTCTCATTCCCCAGGAATGGAATATAATCGTGTCTTAAGCTTATCAAATTATGATAGCTTATAACCTCTTTCAAAATTTTGCTACTTCAGAAGCAAATCGAGGCATACATATGATGTAGAGAATTTTTCTCTAGTATATCTTATAATCATATAAGCGTGTGAAAATATCATCACTTTTGATGATCATTATCATATTGTCCCTCCACGCGTATATTCGTTCATTCAAGACTTATCATATATTGCTACCACATTCACTTCATGGAATGGAGCATATTCAATGGGTCGAATTTCATGACTTTTTATTAAACACCTATTATTTTGCCTTAGCCATCATAATATCATCAATATGGTGTATTGAGATTCAAACTCAACATCTTATCCATATAAAAGCGTCTTAGGCATGAATCGATGGGACTTGAGCCCAACATATTATCATCCTTTTTGATAATATTATTCTTGAGGAATAAATTGAAAATATAAATGGTTCTAAAACAATTATTTTTCCTCAAATCCAATAATAATTATATTAGTAGTAGCAAAAGAAAGATAACATAAAGAATTACTAACCTTGAAATCCTTCTGATTTATAAACTCACCTTGTTTGGCAGAGTCTCGCGCTGATAACGTGTTATAAAACAATATAGAACAAGAAAAAGAGTAGAGAGAATAGAGAAAGTGATTCTTATTTATTCTCTTTAGGGATGATTTACAATGAAGGAAACCCTTCTATTTATAGGGGAATTTGCCCCTAGTTTCACACTAAAGGCAAATACATCAAATCCTGATAGACATCAAATAGATCTTGATAGACATTCACTATAATTGATATATATCATAACAAAAAATAAATAGTTAAACTAAAGCTAAACACTAAAAAAAGAAATAGAAAGAGCAGTTGTAGCTTAGCTTTTGGAATCTGGAAGAAATGAACATTGAAAGACTCTCGTCTCTCTTAAGCTCCTAATTTTAGAAGGCCAGCTATTTTTTAAACAAGGTACACTTTTCAGCCTTGCTTTAAATAGGTAAATTTTTTTCTTTTTACTCTCTTAAGCCCCTAATTTCAGCCTTGCTTTCATTGTAGCTTATTATTTGTTAGTTGTTAATTTTTTTTTTAATTTAAATAGGTTGAAATTGTGAAGTTAGTTCAAGATGATTACGAAATTTTTCAAGCCTAAAATCACTCCAGATTCTCCTTCAGTAAGTTCTCTTTCACATACTGAAATTTCTGACAATGTCAATCCTTCTCAACCATCAGATAAAGATAAAATATTGAATTTAGATTTTCTTGAATCCGATCCTGCTAAAAGAAAAAAAAATTGGAATATACTCCTAATCAGCGTGATAAAGTAAGGAGATATTACATTCAAAAAGGGCCATGCAGAGCTGGTGAGCATTTTATTTTTCCAATAACAGATTTTGGTGGAAAATCGCGTCATTTTAATCCTGATTGGTTTGATACTTCATATTCGGGATGGATAGAATATAGTATTGAAAAAAATGCAGTTTTTTCCTTATGTTGTTACTTGTTTAAAAATGAGATTGGTGTATATGAAAAAAAGTCGGTGATTCTTTTACAATAGATGGCTTCAGAATTTAAAATAAAGGGATAGAACGACTTAATAAGCATGTGGGTAAAGTAAATAGTGTTCACAATCGGTGTTTCAAGATGATGCTTGATTTAGATAATCAAGCACAATCTATGCTAGCTTTTTTTGACAAGCAATCTGAGAAAACAAAAATGAATATCGAGTTCGTTTGAATGCTTCCATGGATGTTGCAAGATATCTTTTGAAAAAAGGATTGCCTTTTCGAGGTCATGATGAGAGTGAAACTTCTACAAGAAGAGAAAACTTTTTAGATCTCTTAAAGTGGTACGCGGATAGGAAGGAAGATGTGAAAAAAAAATTGTGTTAGAAAATGCTTCACAAAATAATATCATGATTTGTCCAAATGTTCAAAAAGATATTGTGAATTCTTGTGCTAAAGAAACGTTGAAAGCAATTGTTGAAGACTTAAATGGAGATTACTTTGGAATATTAGTTGACGAGTTTAAAGATGTCTCTCATAAAGAACAAATGGCCCTTGTTCTGCGATATGTCAACAAAGAGGGTAAGCTTATTGAGCGATTTCTTGGTGTTTTTCATGTTAACGATACATCTGCATGGTCACTAAAAGATGTTATATGTTCTTTTCTTTTAGAGCATAATTTGAGTTCTTCTCATATTCGGGGACAAGGTTATGATGGATCTAGTAATATGCAGGGAGAATTCAATGGTCTTAAAACTTTGATTATGAAAGATATCCTTCGGCATATAGTGTACATTGTTTTGCTCATCAGTTACAATTGAATCTTGTAGCTGTTGCAAAGAAGCATTATGAGGTAGATCAATTTTTTGATATTCTTGATAATGTTTTGAATGTTGTTGGAGGATCTTTTAAGCGCAGGGAGATGCTTAGAGATGATCAAACAGAAAAATTAGAAGGGTTATTGATGCTCGGTGAAGTTCATATAGGAAGCGGATTGAATCAAGAACTTGGACTTCAAAGGGCAGGAGATACTCGTTGGAGTTCTCATTTTAAAACAGTGCGTAATTTTATTAAATTATTCTTCTCAATTATTCATGTACTAGAAGTTCTTGGTAATGAGGGTTCAAATTACTAAGAGAAATCATTGGCAAAGAGTTTAGTAGATGACATAAGATCTTATGAGTTTGTGTATACGCTGTATTTGATGTTAAAAGTGTTGGCAATTACACATGATTTGAATATGGATTTGCAAAGAAAAGATCAAGATATCGTTACTGCTATGAACCTTGTTGGTTTCACAAAGAAACGGTTGCAATCTATGAGAGATTCTAAATGGGATTCTTTGGTAAAAGATGTTTCTTTATTTTGTGTCAAACATGATATTGTGATTACCGAAATGAATAAGAATTATGCTCTTGGAAAGTCAAAGCATTAGATTTCAAGTATCACATTCTCATCATTTGCGTGTTGAAATTTTTAATGTTGTAATTGATTTGCAACTTGGTGAGATTAACAGTCGTTTTGATGAAGTGAATACTGATCTACTTCTTGGTATGGCTAGTTTGAGTCCAGATAACTCTTTTGTAAATTATGATAAAAACAAGATTATAAAACTTGCTACCTATTATCCGAATGAGTTTAGTGTTTCCATGCTTGAGGATCTTAGTTTTGATCTTGACAATTATATTGAATATGTACGACAAAGGAATAATGATTTATCTAAGTTGAAAAAACTTGGGGATCTTTCGGAGACAACTTTCAGTATTTGAAAATCTGTCATATCCAAAACCATGTTTTCAAACTGTCAAATTACTCCACAGTCTCAAACGAGCTCCAAAGGCTTAGTATGAGAAATTGAATACTTCCCTACTAAATGACAATTTTCTAGAAAGTAAAATTGATACAACTTTGGTCTTACAAAAATTGATTCAAGTCTTCTTATTGTACAATTTTATGCTGATAATATTATTCCTGATAGTTCTAACATCTTGTCGTGAGAATTTTTCTATTCTGATGAAAGTTTTTATCGTATGGGTGATGCCCTAAGTTCATGACTCAGCAAGAACCGAACCTTAGTTGACTTGCCAACAAACTGAAGTTGAATACATAGCCAATGGGAGTTGTTGTACTCAAATTCTGTGAATTATGTGTCATCTACTAGTTATTTATGTGTCTTATGAATCTGTGCCTATAATGTGTAACAACTCCAGTGATCTTAGTCTATTTTATATACTAAAACATCACTTTACTTAAAATCTGGTAGTAAGTGGTGATTTTATTTTGCTAACTCTAAAAATCAACTTGTAGAATTTTTTTTAATAATGTTTTTATTTTCATAAGGAAAGATTTTGTCTTCTAAACAAAAAATTTGGTATAATATATTTTGAAAGATTTTGTTGTAGAAAAACTTGGTACAATATATTTTACCATATCTACAAGGTTTTCAAAAGACTCTTATTTTTGGCACAAAAATCGTCGACTACTCTCTGACTACCCCTCATTCCTTTCAAATCTCCCTCTTTACACGCTACCTTTTTTCTCTTCCATCATCATTACCATTTTTGTACCCTCTCACTTACCAACACTCCTCCATCCTTTCATCTCCAACCTAACCCGTATACTTTCTTTCTCAACTCTATCTTTTCACCTTCTTCTCCACCTCTTTTATACTCATCCATCCCCATTTTATTTACCATGACAAAAACCTGTTCAATGGTGAATCTCATCAAATCTTCTCCTAACCAAAATTCCTCCAACTTTGACCCCGTCCTTCTCTATGAATCCTCAAAAGAAGTCTCTTTTCACTCTCTCCAGTCAACTGTGTCCAAAAAATGAACCGCTTCAAGCCCTATGCCGTCCTCTAACAAACGACGGTCCTTTCCTCTGGATTTTCTTCCTCAAGAGGTCATGCATAAGTTCTGGACTCTAATTCATAAGGAAAAGTTTTTCACCTTCAAGAATCGCTCTATTGTTTCTGGTCGAGTCATCAATATCTCTCATCTAAAGGAATCTCACTGCAGTATTGGCCACTTTCTCAAAGCCAAAGACTTGTCAATGAAGTTTCGCTTATGTGGCTTGGAAATATTTTAAGACCCCATCCGTATGTTCTACGCCAACCTTCGTCATTGCCCTGATAGCGGCAAGCTAACAGCTCTGGTTCTGGGTACATGTATTATTCTCAATGACTTTCTATTTGAGAAAGTATTTGATACCAAATTCTCAGGTGTTATCCCCTTCATGAACGACACCTGGCCAGAGAATTTTGCAGTTAGTTTTGACAAATCAAAAAAGGTCATCTCAAATCCTGACTCAAATAGGTCCTTTTTTGGTCCTCTGTCTCTTAGCTTTCGAAATAAAATATTGGCCCACATCATTGCAACCACTTTGATTCCTCGAAAGGGATCTCTCAGTAATGTGATATGCGAAGATGTGTTTGTTCTCTACTGTCTGATTAAGAAATACAAAATCAACTGGAGTTCCTGGATTTGTGAATATATGATAGAAAGTCTCGTTAGCTCCCATATCCTCAGCCAGTTTGCCCTATGGTCTGCTCATCACTCGGATTCTTCTTCACTATGGAATTGACCTCTTAGCCTTTCTAGTGGTAGAAGTCTCTGCCACTTATGAATCAAAAACCTTCGCAAACATGGGTTATATTCTGATCCAAAAAGAATGATGTACAAAGGATTCTGTCAAAAGTCGGCCTTACACTTCCAAGGTAAGTAAATTTGTGTCTAATTCCATGTTCTGTGCAGATACAGATATTGAAGAACTCAAAGGCAGGCTCACCGCCATTGAGAAAGGAATAACCAGCATCAAGGAGTCGACTGCCAATATACTACAGCTGAGCAAGGAGACTGGTACCGACATAGGCAAAGACTAACTCTCTCTGGATGATTTCAAAGTGAAAGGGGTAAAACTATTGAACAAAATGTTCTCCCTGGTATATTTTATCAAGACTGAGTCTTCCTCCTCCTCCAATGAGCTTGCAATCTCCGTTCAGAACTCTTACTCCAACTTCACCAAGAGTTTTGAGAAATCCTATAACCGTTTCTACTCAAACATGCACAACGCCCTTACCTATTTCCTAGCCAAATGACGTTGAACTCTTTTATCTCATTCAAAAGGGGGTCTGTCCCTTTTTGTACTCTGGGTTGTATTAAAACACTATACATTCCTGCTCCGACGTGTTTTTTCTGTTATTTCCTAGTGTAACTTTGCAAATCCCGTATTCTTTGTTTTGTATTTGTTTGGTTTCTGTTTTATTTTGTATTTGCTTTGGTCTTTTTGATTATGTCAAAAGAGGGTGAAGACAATCACATCAGTCAACAAGACCGGGGGAGCTAGTCGACTACCACATCAAGAGAGTCGACTACAACTACCAAGGCAGAAAGACAGGGGGAGAAAGTCGACCATCTTAACAGGGAAGTTAACTGATGTTTAACATTTGTCATTATCAAAAAGGGGGAGATTGTTAGCTTCCTATGTTTAGGTTTTAATAATGACAAACTAATGAGTGGATCTTTGCAGGAAAATTGGACGAATGCCAATAATAAAAGGATGTCTCACACAAGAATAGAAGTGTGTCAAATCATTAGCCACAACATCCAAGCAGATCATTCAAAACAAGAAAAAAAAAAGGAGCAAGCTGACAAACAGGTAGTGACGACTGTTAATGTTGGAAGGATAAAGGAAGCCGGCTCCAGAAATGGAAGGACATCAATTCACGATCCGCGGCATCTAAGAAAATCAATCAAAATGAGAACAAATGGAAGGAGAATCTCAGTCCCACAAGAAATCTCAAACAGATTAATCACAGCTAAGTAAGAGGAAGAAAGGATCAGAAACACACTTGGAAAAGTATCAATCACTACAAGACCAAAAGGAAGAAAATGTCATGGACATATTTGATATGGACGTGGATAAAAGTCGTATATGGACAGATCTGATATGGACATATCATACAGCTACATTCCTCAACCAAGGAATCATTTCAAATCCTTGATTGAGAAGAAATCTCTTGGGTTTTCTTATGAAGAGTAACAATCAAAGACTATAAAAGAAGAAGACTACAAACACGGGTTACGTAACTTCAAAGAAGAATATAAAAGTGTCTCAATCTTAGTCACACAAAGCTTTGTAACTTTTAGTTTACAATTGTTATATAAAGAGTAGGATCGAGTCAACTTTGTAACATCAATTGAAGCCGTCAGAAGATCTGAAGAGCAAAATAAGCTGTGTCAGAAGATCTGAGGAAACATTAAAACCCAAGGGGATTGAAAGTAGGGCTGGGCATAAAATACCGAAAACCGAATTACCGAACTAAATTAAAAAATTTGGTAATTGGTATTCGGTAATTCGGTATTTGGTATGATATTTGGGAGTAAAATTTTAATATTTTGGTATTCGGGTTTGGATTTGGTACAAGATATTAATACCATTTGGTATTCTGTATTTACCAAATAACGATTTATATATATATATATATATATATATATATATATATATATATATATAACCAACCCAATAGACAATAATATTAGTCATCCCAAAGAATCTTTTGGATCTTGGTAATTGATGGATATAAATTATTCATATAATTTAGTATATAAAAATTATAGTTTTAAATAAAATATGAATAATTATGTTCGATCCTTTCATATTTTCTAATGAATTCTACAGGAAAAAGAGTATAAGAAGAAATAAAAGAATTCCACGGGTGTAACCACAAAAGCTTCTCACACCCGTCAAGTGAAAGAATGAAACAAGTGAAGGTTTTGAGAAGAAGTTATAAGTTGACCGTCACAACCACCACTTCAAAAGCTTCCCACACCCGTCAAGTGAAGGAATGAAACAAGTGAACATTTTGAGAAGAGTTATAAGTTGACCGTCACAACCACCACTTCAAAGAATGCATTTGTTGGTTCAACATTATGATTTTCTATAAATAGAGGCATTTCTTTAATTATTAGGCATCCAACAATTAGCAAAAACAAAGTGTTGATCTCTTGTAATAAATATTTCTTCAAGTCTTTTCCATATATCTAGTTTCTTAAATTTAAGTTTTTTTCTACTTACACAATGGAGTGATCTCTTTATATTGGGAGCGTTGAAGAAACTTGGTCTAGTATTATAATATAAATCTTATTTTAGTTCTTTCAAGACCTAATTTTATTTAAAAGCTAACTACTCCGTGTTGAAATACTTGTACTAGAAATTAGCGTTACTTGATATTTTATATTATGGTTATAGTTATATTAAGTTGTGCTTCCCACAATGAAGAAAACTAAATATACTATAAGTATTTTATGAACTATAAGTAATAATAATTTTTAGTCACTTGTTATTTCAAATCTTTGAAGTTGCTTCTTTTAATCCTTATCCTCACGGAAGGATTGTTTCGAACTATTTCTTAGATTTAAATAATCTCTATCTTATTTGTCTCAATTCGTATCCTCGCGGAGGGATTGACTCAAATAAGATTGTTGATTTGAGGGATCTTTATCTTATTTCTTTCAATCTGTATCCTCGCGGAGAGATTGACTCAAGTAAGTTTATTGATTTAAAAATTACTCGCAAGGGGTCTTTATTCCTCATAAACACATAAATCAAGTCTAGAAAGTTAATCTACGATTTTGTAGAAATTACTAAAATAATGATTTTATTATAATAAACATACCAAGTGAATTCAACAACTCCAACTTCCTCTCCAAGATAATCTTTTAAGCACAATTTCTTGACATACTTTATTTTCAAACTTAAGAAATTACTCTCTTTTCATCAATTTGATTCTCAAATAGTAGTCGAAATACCATAAGTTTGTAGCATAGATTTTCCGATCTCTGTGGGACGATATCTTAAACTATATTAGAATTTGACAGAGTACGAGCAACAAGATCTTATACACTTTGAACTCGTCAGTAATATATTCGTATAAAGCAACAAACAGAATACTAAATAGGGTTTCTATTAAATATACTCTTCGAAGTTTAAACGTACATTTGCATATCTCCAACTTTAATATGGTATTACCAAATACCGTACCGAACCAAAGTTTAATTTACCAATTACCGAATTACTGAACCGATATTTATTAATATGGTATGTGGTATCTACGTTCAAATATTCTAACTCTGTTACTACTTTCATACAAATTAATATATTCTTAACATAATTGACTTTGTTAATATAGTTTTTTTTAAAAATAATTGAACCGACACAATGGGAAGTAGCAAATGGAGTTAAAAAGGTATTTCCACTATGTAATTAATAATGGTAAAGTTCATTTAGGAACATCTAAAGTGCTGCTTATAATCGGGGAAAGAAGCATTAAACAAAAAGTACTTGGCAGGAAATAATGGAAAGAAAAAAAAAGGCACTTGGTAGGAATTGGCATAATTAACCAGTATCTTAAATTACAGGGCGATTTCAAAACTTTCCGATATGTATAGGAAATTAATTAGTTGATAAATATTCAATTATGATAATTTTGAGAAAAAAAAGAAGGAAAAAAGATACTGTAAATAATATATGGTGGGAGTTATTTAGTCAAGCACATAATACGTATTTTAATGCTCACTGTAGGGTAGGCCTGCTCATTATCAACTACCACTCACCATCATCAATCACCTCTACTATCACAATTATCGTGACAATCAGCATCGCTATCAACAACTACTGTCAGCTGCTATCACCTCTATTATTCTAATTATATCCATCGCCAACGCTACCACATCATCAACCTCCACACATTCTTCGATCACCACATCATCAAACCACTACCATCGCTACAATCTATCCCCACCAACAATCATCTCCACCATCACAATTAACAATGTCTCTGACTACTACCAACACTTTATCGTCACCATGCATCCGTTTTTTATCCACCGCGATCAATACGTCCAACTACTACCATCAACCAACTTCATATCACAACCACCACAACCATTACCATCGCCACCATCGTGACAGTCACTGCAACACCAACCACTTTCACCATCATTACTATCAACACCACTATTTCTATCCGCTAACATCAACTATTATTACCACAATTACAAACCATCTCCATCATCATTAACAAATACAAACTTTTCATTTTTTAATCAAATAATGATTTCATTTTATTAAATTAAGATTTTTCTAAGATTTAATTCTTTAAGTTATTTATATTTATTATGTTTTTTTGTTTGTTTTTTTTGTTTCCCAAGGTATCCCCACAGCCGGCAGCCGTGAGACTAATCCTCGGTCAGCACATTTTGCGGTAGGGAACTGGCCACAGAGTTTGCTCCATTCGCCAGAGGATATTTATTATGTTTATAGATAAATAAGTTATGCACATTCAAATAATGAAAAACAAATAATTCTAAACATTTGAATGTGTATTTTTCATTTCTCAGACGCCTTAATCTTAATAAAAATAAATGGTTAATTATTTTAGTGTAGGTAAAGTACGCAATATGCACATAATAATGATCCTTATTGCGCCGAAAATGCTAAAAAATATTTAGATATATTTAGAGTCGAATTATAAATATATAGTTTATTCAACTTGTGATAGATATTCTTATCAAGCGTCTGTTCACAAGTACAAATAGATCACCCTCTTTACACCATATATTGCACATTCATACAAAATTACCATAGCAAAATTTACTTTTACATTGAGGGTAAAACATTTTCAAGGAAAAAAAAAAAAAACAGTTCTATTGAAAATATTTTGTTTATTATCAAATAGATCTCTTACATCATAAAAGAGAAAATACATGAAATCTAACAAGTGAACCATGCTTTCTTCGAAATTTGTCTGAACTATATGTATATCATCATGTGTGATTGATTTTGTAGATGAAAGTATGGGAGAATATTTTGGTAACGTGGTATTTTTGTGCAAGTCGTCCATATATGTGATGAAAACGACTGGCACTAATTTATATAGATGGATGGTACGGTGTAAAAAGAGTTCACAAAATTAATAAGGTAAAATAAAATTTTAAAAAAGAGTTTAAGTTTTTATACATTAACGAGGTAACATAAAATTGATTAGTTATTAGGTGATTACACGCAAATCTCGTAGTAAGTATTAATCATTAAACTGGTAAAAATAATAACTAATCTTCAATATATGTTGCCCAATTTTTATTTTTTTTAGTATGTCTAAAAAATGTCATTCTTTATAATTAGTACCATTAACTAAATCATTTCTTTAGTAAACTTTATGTATATAGTTAAACGATATCACATAGATTGGAGCGACTAGCGAGGGAGTATTATATCAAAAAAAAGAATTAATTTTTTTCCCTTAAAATTTGGGGTAAGGGAAAAATGGGAAAAAGATTACAAGATGTGAAATCGAATTCAAGTAGTCAACCAATCGACCTAGTAAGATTCCTTATTATACCATCAAAATTCAGAGGTGGTGTAAAATAATTTTTTGACGATGGCAGTAAATATTTCACTTAAATATTCCATTTAAGCAAAGTAAAAAAATAAAGAGGACAAAAGTAGTTCCTTTTTCCTGATCATCAGGTGTTCCACGCTATTATAAAATGTTCTCCAGGTACTAATTCATTTATTTGTAGGCAAAAATTTCTCTCACCCTCTATTAGCTTCCTTCTTGATTTTTAGTTCGCAAAAGTTATTTATTTAGAAAAAACTTGTGTTATATATAAAGTATATATGAAATTATATTAAAATTATGTGATGAAAGAAATGTATGAATTCGGGTCCAGTAGTAGCAGTAGTAGTGATGGTGGTGGTTACTCTGATGACCATTATAATTATAATTTTCAGGCCATGGAATATATTGAATGGCCGCCGGCGTTTCGCGGCGGCACGGTTTCATTAGCAGTTGATAGTTCTCCTAATTTACAAGATTTTCAGAAGAATATTCAAGCAAAGATCTCTTCTCATCCTTTGTATCCTATGCTTCTTCTTAGTCACATCGATTGCTACAAGGTATTAAATTCATTTCATTTCAGAAAGGCCAGCCAAGGAAAATTGGTAGTTTTTTTAGGTTCGAGTCATGCTGGAGGGTAAGCGAAAAAGTTGTTGATCTACTGATTGATGATGAGGTGGAGTCGAAAAAGTAAAGGAAAACCTCAAATTTTAGCTTTGATTTAGGGTTTTGAAGTGCTAGTATATATATATATATATATATATATATATGTGATATGCAACATCTAGGGTTAACGAAGGATTTCATTGGTGATAGATAAGATATGGACTGGAGTACAAATATATTAATATCCCTTTTTATTTGACAATTTTTAGTGTCCATCTCATTTCATAAATAAAATCTTTTAAGTTCTTAAAGAAAGCAGTAAAATTTTGTTTACTTAATTACATTCTCAAACAATAATTTTTGTAGGTTGGAGCACCACCTGAGATTGTGAATATGTTGGATAATATTGTCCAAGAAAATGATCTTTATAGGAAATCAAGCTGCAGCAGCAATACTTCCTTAAATCAATTGATGGTCACTGACGATTCTGAGCTAGATGAATTCATGGTAATTATTAAAAAGTTAATTTCATTCCCTTTTTTTTTTCTATGGTTTAAGGGTTTGGCATCTATATATGTGTGTAGATGTGTTTGTCCTATTAATATATCTTTTTTAGTGATTAATGTTGATATACTGCACAGGCAACTTATTGTGATGTGTTAGCTAAGTTCAAGTGGGATCTGACAATGTGTTTCAATGAAGCTGCTACTTTTCTTAACAATGTTCAATCTCAACTTACCAATCTATGCACTACAACCAATATCTCAGGTATGTATATCTCTCTCTATACATATGTGCATGTGCTAAATTGCTTCTCGAAAAATTAAAAATATCACATAAATTGAGGCTGAGAGGTACATGAAATGAAATAAAATATTATGTTTAATTTTAAGTTAACTTTCTTTGCATCCGTTCTAATATCAGCTATTAGCCGTTAGAAACAAGATTGCGGTGGTGTATTGTATTCTCTCTTTTTTTTGGATTGGTTCAGAAGGAATTCATAGCTTTTTAATTACAGAAATAGACCTTAAGCGTCACTCAACGTATAACTCGAAGTATTAGATCTTGAGGTGAGATTATCCCGAACCATATTAAGGGACGGATTTAACCCATCCAAAACCAATGTCAGACTAGTCTAACACCCACTAGACCGTGGGACAATATACTATGAAACCTAATATCGGATAAATCAAGAACTGAATGTGTATGTTTTTGATATCATGATAATAAAATGGATATTGACCGTAACTCAATTCCAAAAATTTGCTTATGCGAAACCAGATTCTGTAAGGAGACCAATTACCATGTCCAGAACCGACTTTGTATACTTATTAAGTTGTAATTACTACAACATTTTCATTTTGCACTCCCTCATAGGAATTTCAGAGTGTTTGTGGTATATTATGCACCCTTAGTTTATGGAAACACATGTAAGCTGATTCAAAAGTTATTTTGATCTTCTTAAACTTTAGGTCAAGTCATATAATACCAAGACACATAAAATAGTAAAATGGGCACAGCACAGTATATTACTTATAATAATTTTAATGCTTCTGACGCACTTTCTTCTCGTGCTTTATTGTTTTTTCTAATAGAAGTAATAGTAATGGTGAAAAGTAAAAAAGTGAAATGCAGAAGGTGAATCCTAGATTTAGTATAGAAAGAACAAATATTCTGAATATGGTACAAGAAAATACAATAAGTTGATGACCTTGAATGAGATTAAAAAAATGTCCAGATTGATTATCCGCAGTTGCATAGTAAGGTAGCAATGTTATGTTTCTTTTTAATCCAATGGACATTTGATAGTTCCTTGAAAGTATATGTATAAATGGGGTAAAGAAACAACAACTACCATCTCATGGGCTAGCTCTGAATGACATGACATTTCTCAGGTGCTTCCATGTCTGAAGAAAGCAACTAGCTACAATGTTTTGTACTAGATTCTTCTGAGTTTCTTCCCTTTAATTTCCAGCATCGACTCCTCAATACTTTAAAAAATAAAGGTGTGTCATCTCTTAGACGAGGTTGCGTACACTCCACTCTCCTTAAACCCCCGTTAGCTTGTAGGATTACACTAAATATGATGGTGTATCTGTTACATCAGTCACATGAGTCTAGCTATCACACGCTTAAGTATGATACTTAATGACGAAATTATGAATTTTAATTAGTAAGAGGGTTCAAATTAAATACAAGAATATCGCACTTGGAATTTGAACAAATCATCTAAAGCAATTTTTGAAGTCTCTTACTACTACTATTACACTAGAAGTTCCTAGCTCTTAATTATGTCAAAGAATTCAATTTGTCAAGAGAGAAAAAGTGATGTGCAAAGCTTCTAATTAATGTACATAAAATTAATGAAATAAATAATCTGAAATAAGGTGGAGAACCCTAATAATTAGTCTAGAGGGAATATATATTAGCTTGTTAATTAAGTATAGTAAGCATGTGATATTGTGTCAGAATGAAGTACAATAAAAGTTAAGTTTTCAATAAATCTCCATGATACTGTCGTCCTCGGACATCCAATAGTTTCAATCTTCAATTCATCATTGTCTCTTTATTTCTATTTTAAGGATTTATAAACTAGTAACACTGAGTAATTAATTAGTATTAAAGTTATGGCCGTATACATTATATATTCAGTTAGTACACAATTTGTTCAATGTCTCGTGATAATTTTAGTTTAAATTTGCTTTTGTTGCTTCGGTTAAGTAATCAAAAGGAATTAATGTTGTGGTCTTTTGGTTATTTTAAGTATAATCCAGACTAGAAAAGCTGTTATTCCGTGCATTAATGTTGGAGATAAGCAGTTGAGAGATTATTATGTCATTTAAAGCTTATTATATTAACAGATCAGATGTGTAAAGCTTATATACTCCTTCCGTCTCAAATTTCCTAATTTGATTTCTCATTTTACTTGTCTTTTTTCATTAATAAAAAAAAAGACAAAAAAACTTTTTTCATGTTCTACCCTTTACATTAATTACTTTTTCTTCAAATTAAAATGTAAACATCATTTAATAGGGATATTATGGTAAACTAGGCATGTTATAAATTATTTTTCTTAATTAATGTGTCATCTCAATTTGGGACGGAAGGAGTATATTATGATCCAGTCCAGAAGATATGTATATTTTTTTTATTTTTAAAAAAAAGGCTGTATTCCATGCACAGAAGAATTCCTTTAGGGTTATTTGGGGCTTGCTAATGTGGTACTTTTCAGGATTTTGATTATCAAATGAATTTTTCTTTGATTATGTTTCTCTATCTAATTTATGTGTTACTTTTCAAAAATTTTATGAGTCAAATGATTTTTCCTTTGATTATGATTTTTTATGTCTTTTAAATACTTTTAATTGTCAATCACTATAATTTATAACACGTTTTACACGCAGTCTGAAAATATGTAAATTTTGTTTAGAAAAAAATACTCAACATTTCATGTCTCCAATTCACAATTAAAATTTAAAAGTTTGACTCTCAAAATTCGAACTATGCCACATAAATTAGGACAGAAGGAGTAATATAAGATTTCTATTTTTCTCGCATTTTTCTGTACGACATTGATTTAGTCTCTTTTACATGTTATATCTTTCATCTTTCAATTTGTGAGTTCAATGCTCATTAATTAGTCAATTACCTTGTTTGGTTCCTTCATTAGGAGTAGAGATGAACTGAAGAGATAGGTACTTTGATGGGCAATAAAAGAAAACATGAAAGACCAAAAAAAAAAAAAAAAAGAGAAAGTATCAAGAGAATAATGCAACCAATTAGTATATTGTGGTACAATCTATTTGATTCTCTGACTCTGAAACGACATAACGAACCTCTATGCCTTTGTCACGAGTTAATAACCTATTCTTGTCCTACACAAAATTTAAGAAATCAAAAAAAAAAAATTGTGATATTAAATTAAAGATAAGTAACATGTACCAAAATATTTTTCAATTATGTGGTCTTAAATATGTCATGTTGAAAGTTACAATTAAAGAGTTGTCAAAAAAGAAAAGAAACATTATTTTAGAGGCGAACTAAAGAAGAAAGTAAGACAAGTAAATTGAAGCTGAGAGAATGTATAGATATATACATATACATATCATAATAATGTTACCATTTGATTGATTTTTCGCAGTTACAAAACCAAGTTGTCCTAAGTAAAAACTTACACGCACCCGGTGTATACATCAATCATGGTTATGTAATTAAATTAAGTAAAATACATGTTGATTAATTATAGTTAAGTAACATGAACTTTAAATTCAAACACATGACATGCATGTATTGACTTGATGTATATACCGGTGCGTAGTTAATGTACCTGTAATCCTGTATTCTTTGAAAATTGAGCAAACTTTAGTTTATCATATTGTCGTTATTGGAATTTGGAAGTGTTGTTTTGCCCTTGTAATTTCTCTATTGAACAAAATGTGAATTGGCTAAGGATAAATTCAATAGCTAAACAATAAAATTGATGGCTAATGAGATTATCTCAAAATTATGTTAGATACAAACAAAGATATATATTAATGACGAAGCTCATAACTAATTTCAATTTTTCTTAGTGTCATGGAGCTCCAATATAAAATGAGTGTACTCCACGTATACAATCTATAGCTTCCCTGGGGGTAAAGGCAATAACAAGATTTGTTTTACCTATAAGTCGAATTAATTGAATATCACAGGAACAAATTTAACCATTTACGTATATATTAATCATTAGTCGTTTCCTTTTTCATTCCAAGTGCATGTTAATGTTCATGTATTATTAAGAAATCTAACAACACATTGTTTCTATTTACTTAAATTTATTTTGAAAGAGGAAGGAGCAGAGGCCGTGGCAGAGGTGGAGGCGGAGGAGAGTGATACAAATGGTGGTGGGGAGGCTAATAATGAAAATGAGCTGAAGGGTAGTAGTACTAGTGATGAAATGTGCAGGAGGAGGAGTGAAATAAAAGATAAGTTAATGGGAAAGTACAGTGGATATATAACTAGTCTAAAGCATAATTTTTGCAAGAAGAATAACAAGGGAAAGCTCCCAAGAGAAGCAACACAAATATTGCTCAACTGGTGGAATACTCACTACAACTGGCCTTATCCTACGGTAATAATTAACCATTTCATGATTTATTTTGCAAATTCAGCTTCATTATTAAAACTAAATAAATTACTTTACAAGTTGAGTATGTTACGTATCAATTGTTCTACATTGAAAAAATAGAAAAATGCTAATGGTTTATAAGCTAAATGGGTTCTCCCACATATCAAACTGGTCTTTTGGATTGGGCTCTCCCGTTTGATATATAACCGAGTGTCGGTTTAGATAAAACTCAAAAGAAAGAGGGGGGGATAGATGGTTTAGAATTATTTTGTTTTTCTTTTCCAATGTTAGATTTAAACAATATTATTAGTATTATTTTTGTACTTGTTAATGCAGGAAGTAGACAAAGTATTTCTAGCAGAATCAACAGGTTTAGATCCGAAGCAGATTAACAATTGGTTCATAAATCAGCGAAAACGTCACTGGAAACCTTCAGACAACATGCAATTTGCTGTCATGGAAACCATACATGGTCACTTTTCTCAATAATTTTTAGTATAGGAAACTAAATCATTTTCATGCAATATATTAATGTTTCTATCAGATGTTTTCGCCTAGCTTGCTAACAAAAATTATTGTTCTAATATCTTTAATTATGGTTCAACTCCAAGTCCCATAATGTTATTGACAAAGTTTATGTTGATCACAGCCCGCTCTTATATTTAGTAAGCAAGCTCATGCAGACGGAGTTCAGGATTATGAACCAATACATATTGTATCTGTACGTAAAATTCGAGATAAAAGCAATGGTCACCCTACATCGGCTGCTAAAAAAGTGGATTTAGCAAAATAGAAATGAACAAAATGATATAGATTAATAGAAAAGTATAAAAATATCCGCACAAAATACATCCTGAATGATTTTATTACCATTAAGCTGTGATGGACCTTGGAAATTAATATTAACCATTTATATAATCTCAACTCAACTTAACTCTCCGTTTCCAAAAAAAGAACAAAATCGAATCGAAAACCATTGACATTATTCAAGTTTCCCCAAACGGGGCAGGCCCCGTTATTTTCTTCTCTCTTCCTGTGCAACAATTTATTTTTTACGACACATTTATGCATTTTCATGTGCATTTGCATAAAATAAAAAGAGAGAGGAGGAAGAAGAAGAAGAAAGAAAGGTGGAGAAAATTGATAATCAGTCGGCTTTTAGATATTTCCATAACACATTGAAAAACTTTATAGTATATCTTTTCAATCCTTGTAATGTCCTGTACGAACGTGTTTATTTGTTACAGAAATGCCAATTGTACAAATGGAATGTACAGAATAGGTTAGGATCAATCGTTGTCCCGTTCCTTTAATTTCCTTCCTTTCTAACATAAACATAAGCGAGGAAAAACAATTCCTGTATTGATTTAATGCCTTTTGCACCAAGATACCTTAAACATGTTACCTTCGTCTCCCTAGTTTATTTCCTCTTTATGTTTTCTCCATCTCTTTGTGATCCGAGAACTACAGTTGCTAATGTTTCTTGCAAGTCCGAGGAAAATAATGTGGCGATTATCGATCTCTTACCGAAATTCACTCAACTGATGGAGAGCCTCAGTGAATTCATTTTGGAAAATAAGGATGCAACATATGCAATGGACATGAATTCACCTCATATTTATGGATTAGCGAAATGTCACAACGATCTTTCTCAGGACGATTGCAAGCTTTGTTTCATGGAAGCTAAAGATCAGCTCGCCCAATGCATTCCTTCTCCGGGTGGCTTTGTTTACCTAGACGGTTGTTTTCTTAGATATGAAAATTATAATTTTTTCGATGAGACCATAGAGAAGAATTCGTCCATTTTTGTCTGTGGTGATCCCACGGATATAACGAATGATCAGTACATGAAGAGGGATTTTGCAGCAAGAGTGGATCGTTCAATCGCGAATGTGACGAGCATGTCGATAGTGAATAATGGATTCGGGGCAACGGTTGTGAAAAGTGGGTTGCTTGCTATCTATGCATTAGGACAATGTTGGGATTATTTTCCATCCGAAGCATGTACTAAGTGCCTGAATCATGCTGGGGATATGCTAAGAAAATGTTTGCCTGCTGCAGAGGGAAAAGCCATGAATGCTGGTTGCTATTTGAGATACTCTTCTAATAAATTCTTCGATGATGGAGCACTAGTCATCGCTGATAAAGGTAACATTAAGTCCCATCGGTCTAAAACATGATACTAATTGGTCTTTGTCCTTTGTTAAGAGACTCTGGTCGCTCCTTCTCCTAAGCCGTAGGCGGTTTCTAGCAAAGTAACCAGATACACTAACATCCCGCTATGCACAAGTTTGGGGAAGGGGCGGACCACATTGGGTCTATTGTGTATAGTCTTGCCATGTTTTTCTTCAAGAGGCCGTTTCCTTGGCTTGAACTCATGATCTCCTACTGGTCACACGGTGACAACGCCTAGCAAATTATAAAGGGTATTTTTGTTACTTGTCTATATTTTAGCTAACATTGTCCCTTGTTCATTTGTTTTTTTCCAGGACCAAAGAAGGGTGTGAATGTGTGGTTAATTGCAGCAATTGCACTATCGTCTGTCTTGGCATTATTTGCTATTATAGGAGCTTATGTAGGCTATCGAAGATTTTCTAAGGAGAAAGGAGGTATACTTCTTTAATGCTACATATATTCCGTCTCTTCCAAGTCGAGAATTCTATATTATTGAATTTCTTTTTGTTCATGTTCGGATGGATCTTGTGCTTATCGCCACATATAATAGGTTCAAAGAGGGTTCATAAGCTTCCACCAACTTATGGGACGTCGAAACTAAACTTCAAGTATGAATTGCTAGAAAAAGCAACAGGAGGATTTGATCCTTTAAACAAGTTAGGCCAAGGTGGATCTGGTTCAGTATATAAAGGGACTCTTCCTGATGGCAAAAATATCGCTGTGAAAAGATTACTGTACAATACGCGTCAATGGGCAGAGGAGTTCTTCAATGAGGTCAATTTGATCAGTGGCATTCAACACAAGAATGTTGTGAAACTCTTGGGTTGTAGCATAGAAGGACCGGAGAGTCTTCTCGTTTTTGATCATGTATCCCACAGGAACCTTGATCAGTTGCTTTTTGGTAACAATTCTTCAAGTATAATCTAATTAGTAGCAGTACTTTACTATACTTTTTTCGGTTGCAGATACAATAATTTGATTGTTTTTTCTTGAAGATAAGAACAAGCGTCAATTTTTAAGCTGGAAACAGCGGTTTGAAATTATATTGGGAATAGCAGAAGGACTAGCATATCTCCATGAAGGAAGCAAAGCAAAGATAATCCACAGGGATATCAAAAACAGTAATATTCTTGTTGATGATGAACTCGTCCCAAAGATTTCTGATTTTGGACTTGCTCGACGATTTGCTCCCCACAAAACTCATGTCAGCACTGGAGTTGCAGGAACCTTGTAAGTTATCAATATTCAAATTCAGTTTCAAGTTTCTCCGCGAATAGTTCTAGTCATATATTATGTTTTTTCGGAGAGCTATTCAGATGATTTGATTTCATTATTTCTCATTCTGCTGTAGGGGATATCTAGCTCCTGAATATCTTCTTCAAGGATGTTTAACAGAAAAAGCAGATGTTTATTCCTTTGGAGTGGTGGCCATAGAGGTTGCATGTTGTATAAAGAGCAATGCCTTTGTGAGCGATTCCGCATCAGTTCTACAGTCTGTAAGTCTCAAATCTGTATTAAGTACTTGGAATTGTACGTGCTCTCTAACAGATTAAGTTTTGATATGGTCACACAATTTAACAATATTGATAACGTACTTTTTGAGTGTGATCGTACTTCATATTGCATTGCCATTTAGAACTAAATAAAGCGTGGTCCTTAACTCTTGTAATAGGTGTGGAGAAATTACAAGTTGAATAAGATTACTGACTCCATCGACAGCAGGCTGATGATTGACTTTCAAGAACAGGAGGCATCGCGTGTGCTTCAGCTAGGGCTACTGTGCACACAAACTAGAAGATTTTCACGACCATCTATGTCTGAAGTAGTGACGATCTTAAGAAACGAAGAAACTGTAATTCCAGTGCCAATGCAACCTCCATTCCAGAACTCAAGTTTACTAGCTCCTCCAGATACACCAAGTAGTTCGTCCATAAATAAAGATAGTTTCAGCTCAGAATGGTATTCCACTGACGGAATTTCTATTCATTCTTCTGAGTTTACTAGCCAATCTAGTTCTCAATCATGTGAATTTTCGACAAGTGAAAACAGTAGACTTTTGAAAATTTCTTGAAGATTTTTGGTTGCTTGACCCCCATTATTACTCATGGATTTACATTAGTCCTCTCCAGGGCAATGAACCAAAGATCAATGGATTTGGTCTCGACCCTATTTGCACATATGTAAACTTTCAGAGCAGAACCATGACTTGTAAATCACATAGTTGCTTTCGTTGGTGTAACTGTAACTATATACTTCATGAGGATAAAATAGATTGAATCGATAGAGCTGTCTGTGGAAATGTACATTGCCAGTACTGGAAAATGCAATACAGTTTCTTGTCCTGATAAAATGGTCTTATTAGTTGATATCTACTCTGAAGTAAAAGACTAATATTGACTTCCAAGAAACAGAAACTAAATGGTGTGATAGAGGCATAAAACAATTCTCAGGTGGTCACTCATCTAATAGTTATTATCTCATAAAGTCATTTCTACGTTAGAAGAAATTGGAATTGAAAAGAAAGGTGACTTTCTGAAATAATAATTATTGGTTGAGTGACTATACGAGAAGCCAACCCGCATGAAACATGCTTCTCGTCCAAATGGACAACACAAGCTTTTACATAGGAAAAGAAAATATGAGAAGTTGAATGTGAGCTGAAACTTTCTGTAAGCATTAAGAATGTCTTTCCAAGGTGATGAGATCTTGGGGATCCTATAATTAAATAAATTTGACATTTGAAATAGGTTTCTTTAATGTCCTAATAACATCTATGAAGCAATTTATAGTAGTGATCAAATAGCTTAATGCAACTTCACAGAAAGCAATTCAAAGGGTGTTCCCCTCTTAATCCAAACGAGAATGTTTGTACCGTCAAATGTCTCTATAACAACCTCGTTTGTCCAGATTTTGTTTGCTTGTTATAGGAATTGGTTCGTATACATCTACGATATTTGGCATTGGATAAAAGATTGGTTTCAAAGAAAACTTGTATCTTACGATGAAATATTATTACAGAGGGTAATTTGTTGTAGAGAAGTCTTGATTATACTTCTGATATGAAAGTTAAATAAATCGATAGAAGCAGATTCTTCAGAAGATTTAATACAGTAGAATATCTATTTTTGGAGCCCTTTGTTATTTTTTTAATGTAAAAGAACACATCAGCATCCAGTCAGATCTCACACAAGATATATTTTTTATTATTAGTAATAGTATTTTTTGTTTAATGGTGTGGCAGGCCAACTTGCCTGCCAAAAATTATGATATTTTTGTATTGGAGTGTAACTTTAGGTGCACAAAACTCTATATAATAAACCCTACTAGTATACAACCTTATTTCATTATTCGCCTCCTTTTGTTCTTTCTTCTTTGTTTCTGAAATATTTTTCATTCATAGTAATTTTTGTGCTGCACTTCATGGATTTTTATCAAAAATTTATTCATGTATCTCATACAACATATATATCAGTGTGTGTCGATTTTCTTTCTTGTTTGCACTAATTGTTTTACGTACTTAAAAATAATGTGCAAAAACTTCCATCCACTTGCAAATCAATAATGAGCAAAGTGGCCATCTTTTGCACAAAGGGAAAAATTATGCTTTGAGGAATTTAGCCACACTTTTATATGGTGTGACTTTTTCTGGATCTAAAAGGTTTTACATTATTCATATGTTTGACCTTCCTAAATTCAAAGAGCAGACATTGTTTTTTTTTAATTTTTAATTCAAAGACCATAAATTGTTACCAATCATAGTGAAACTTCGTCTATAATATCATATTCCATAGCAACTCTTCAATGTTACATGCAAAAAAAAATTTGGAATCGATTTTTCATGTTCATATATTGTGTACTCTCAGAGACAGGTTTTACCCATAGCAACAAAATTTCTCGTTGGACTTCTTATGTTGGGGGTATAGATCAAATTAATAATAAATATTCATCATTACAAGGAACAGTAAACTTCATGTGAACTAATTAGAACAACAAAAGTTAAAAGATGAAGGTGTGACTTTTGGTATTTTGCAATTTTTTCCCCACACAAGAAGATTGATAATGTTGTGTTTGGGGTTAGTTGTCTAAAAACAACCAAATAAAATAGAGATAATTGATCAAAGATCCCTAGGGCATCACCTTTTTATTAGTTTCATATTTAGGCTCTGTTTGGCCATGAAAATCATAATTTTTCGGAGTTGGAGTTGTGTTTGTCCATGAATAGATAAATTAAAGTTGTTTTTGAAATTTTGTGAGAGAAGTATGAGTGAAAACAAGTAAAACTTGTTTTTACTTTCCGAAATTGTATTTGGAATTATAATACATCTTGTTTTCACTTTTTTTCACTAAAAGTGAAATAATTTTTCGGTGAAAAAAAATAATTTTCATGACCAAACGACTACTTAATCTATGCTTAGTATATATTACTCCTAAATTCTTCAAGGGCAAAAATAAAAAATCTACATATGAAGCACTGGACGACATAAAAAAAGTTGTGAATATATAAATATGCTCTGCAACCCCTCAAAGTTGAGGACATTTTTTGTTCACCATACTTAAGAGTTTGATGTTTGGACAGATAGGTTAGATTGTACAATAAAAATCTTGATAAACCTTAAAAAGAATCACCTATAATTCAATCGTTTGAACTAGTAAACTTAACATATGCTTTTTTCCCTATTTTCTCTAACCTGCAAGTAAAAGAATAGTCACAGAGAAGCTTTTATCCACCTAACTAGAGTTCTCGAATTCAAGTCCTAAGCATAGTGTCATATTTGTTAGGGACATTGGGGACTGTTAATACGGGTTGGCTCAATCCATACAGGCTTTAGAGTTTGACGGATCAAGTCGGGTTGGCCTATCAACATGACAGGTCAGAAAATAGCAAACCCCCCATCACACTGTGGGTTGCGGGCTCCTACAGATCAACCCACTTTTTAAAATATTTTATTTTTATAATTTTATAAACATGTACAACATAAATATTACATGAAGTTACTACTTGTTAATCAAGTCTCAATTTAAAAAAAAAAAAAAATCAAATAATCGGTGAAATTAAATAAATTTTGACACCAAATTCAATATTTAAATATCTATGATGGTCCAAATAGACTCTGAGTTTAAACTCTTTCTAATTCTTAGTACTCTATCTATTTTTTAATCATTTTTTGTTTGACCTACGGGTCAACCCAACCTATATTGCTCAAACCCCATGGACCAACGGGCTTATATGAACTAGGCTAAAAAACCTTATTTTTAAATGGGCTATAAAAATCGTAATCCATCTTTATCAAATTACAGGCTGGCCCAACGGGTCTCGCCCATATTGACCGCTTTATACACTGGACAATAAATGATGGGAAAACCAAAAGAAACAGGCAAGTTGTTATCTCGCATTTGGTAAGCGTCCAAATGTAATACTTCCTCCGTTTAAAAAAGAATGATCTACTTTGACTTGGCACAAAGTTTAAAAAAATAAAAAGAATTTTTGAATCTTATGGCCTTAAATTAAAGTTGTGTCAAATGTACCAAATTACCCTTTAATCTTATGGTCCTAAACATGTCATGTGGAAAGTTAAAATTAAAGTATTGCCAAAAAGGGAAAGGAATCATTCTTTTTTAAACAAACTAAAAAGGAAAATAGATTATTCTTTTTTAAACGGAGGGAGTAAATTATTTAGAATATAATGCACCAAGTAGATTATATGTTCTCTATGACAACATATATGTGTTGTTATTTACATACAATACCTTAAAAATGGTCACATTCATACAATACTTTTTCAGTATTTTGATTATTTATATGTATATAGTTATCATTTTTGTTATAGAGATTTTGTGTTCTATATATTTATATATGCATATGAGTCAGATATGTATTTCTGTAAATATATATGCACGTATATATGTATGTTTTGTACTGTAAATACATATGTAGATCTGTATATCTATTTATTTTGTATATTTTTAAAATATTTATATATGATATAGATATTTGTCTTTTAAAAATAAAAGTTAGCGATAAAAAAGAAAAAAAAACACAAAAAACTTTTTAAAAAAAAGACAAAAACGAAAATGAAAAATAAAAAAGTGAAAAAGAAAAAAATAGAAATGTAAAATAAAAGCAAAAAAATAAAAAAATAACAATAGAAAAAAGAGGAAGAAAACGAAAAATAAAAATATGAGAAAGGAAAAAAATAAGAAATCAAAAAAGAAAAAAAAAGAGAAATAGAAGAGAAAAAACAAAGTGGAGAGAAAAAATGGTATAACAAAAAGAAATAATAAAAAAAAAATAGAAGCTAAAAATAGAAGTGTAAAAATAAAAGAGAAAAACAATAAAAAAAAATTAGAAAATAGTAAAAGAAAAAAAATACGTGAAAGAAAAAAAATAGAAGAGAAAAAAGAAATCAAAATAAAAAAAGAGTGAATAAAAGAAAAAAACGATAATGATACTTTATTTTGAATTTTTGAAAATCATAATTTTCATATTTAAGTTTGATTTGAAAAAGTAATCTATTAATTTAATTAAGATTAATTTATGAAAAAAATCTACTGCTTTAAACACATGAGATAATTATTCCTTATTTAACTCAACTAATTTGAGTAAAAAAGATAGTAAATCTGTATATGTATTTTAATAGCAACACTTTTATAAAATATAAAATACAAGTTGTTATTTCATGTAATTATAAAACAATTACTGTGAAACTCTTAATTATGATCTCAAGTTTGCTACTTTTGAAATTTGCCCATTATTAAATGGACTATAAAATTCGTAGTCCGTCCTTATCAAATTACAGGCGGCCCGCCCATATTGACCGCTTTATACACGTGGAAAGTTGAAATTAAAGTATTACCAAAAAAGGAAAGGAATCATTTTTTTTTAAACGGACTAAAAAGAAAAGTAAATTCTCTTTTTGAAACGGAGGGAGTAAGTTATTTAGAATATAATGCACCAAGTAATCGATATTTTATACAGGGCAATTAAATAAGTTATTAGGGATTACCAACCCACAAGAAAAAGGAACCAGGATACAAAAGATGCCCTTAACATCCTACTGACTATGCTAAAAGAATCAAGAGAAAGTTTAGCCATAGTCAAATATAATTACTTACATAAGTACTTCTAAAGCAGCTAATCAATACGTATTAGATTAGAGCTGGATATTGCTTAGCCTGCTCCTTCACTCGTCTCTTATACTCAGTTTTATCCTGCATAAGTGATAACCAACCACATTGTTATTCATAACGACAATTACAACATGCATCAATAACTCCAAATGCATATCTTTTTTAATCATAAGTACTGAAAGAGGGAAATTAAGAATCATTTGACTATATGAGTACATTAAATCATTAGTTGATACATTTTTAAGACCAAGTAGTGGCTAGAATTACAGCTACCGTGGATTTCTAGTACCCTGAAAATTACGTAGTTGTTATAGTCAACCCTCTCTGTAACGGTGTAGTTTGTCCCAATATTGTTTGGTTGCTATATTGAAATGTTGTTATAGAGAACATATAATATAAAATAGCATGAAAAACAGTTCCAAAGAGAACTTGATTGTTATAGAGAGATCTAACCATACTAGGTAATATGCATATAGCTGATTCAAATTACCTTGTAAGGATTCGATATAAAAAGAGTACATCGGGGAAGTGTTGAATGTAAAAAAAAAAATATTGACCAAATGCACAATCTCAAGTGCGATACCTGCTGCATATAGAGCTTATTACACTCAAATTGAGCTGACGAACTGGGATTTGGATGTTCGAGTAATTCTTGGATACCCAGCAAAATTTGTTTAACTGTAATCGCCGGACTCCACCCCTAAGAAAAGGAACTTTTGTCAATATGGAGCTGTAAATACAAATCAGTAACACAGGAAATAACACAATGGCAACAACAAGTACTTACAGTGGCTGCATTGAGGATAGACAAACATACATCTCCTGAAGGATAGACATTTATATGAAAAAAACCTTTAGGAAGCATGCACTTCGGGGGTTGGCTAGGATAGTCTTCGCTGAAGTATATTGTCAGGGGATAGTGACCCCCCTCCCAATCAGTCTGTAAAATTTGAACATTATTCTTCACAATCAATAGAAGAAATAAGGTGAAAAAAGGATTTCGATTACAGTAAACACAAGCAAAATATATGTCATGCTTGAAACGAAAAGCAAATGATTCAATAATTCAAAATCAGAGGAGGAGAAAGCACTTTTTCACAAGCAAAGTGGGAGAGATTGACAGAATAATCACGGGAAGTTCCTCATGTAATGTAATGATTTCATCACTAGATTTTTCGTGTGACTCATCGGTTATGTTGCTCAGGCCTCCTACTGGTCAGTGGTGTGGGCAATTAACAGAGATCCCAAGTATTGGGAAAATCGACTTGAATTTCTAACACAGAATTTTTTACTCAAGAGGGGAACACGAAAGGCCAACAGGACATAAGGGGACAACACTAACACATTTTTTGCGTTATGTGCAGCTTGTTGCTTAGACCTCCTACTCGTCTGAGGCAAACAACATGAACTCTGATTCGATCCGAGTATTAGTGCCATGGAGATTTTAAGTCTATTTCAAGGACTTGAGTGTCTATCAGAGAACAACAGCAAATTGATTCAGGTCTAAAGTGGACAAAGTCATTCATATATCATCGCTATCTATTTACAGCTCTACGATTGACAAAGCCATTTTGCACTATTCTCATAGTTTCTTGGTCTTCAGTTATCGCATTACTTCGTTGTCGTTACCGTTCTACATTTTGCATTATTCATTGTTGTTACCGCTCTCATTTTTGTATTCCCTTTTTTAAACTGTTTCAAAATACTTTATTTAAGTCGAGGGTCTAACAGAGACAACCTCTCCATTTTTACGAGGTAGGAGTAAGGTTTGCGTACACTCTACCCTCCCCAAACCCCAACCCCACTTGTGGGATTACACTGAATATGTTGTCGTTAAGATTGATCAAAGAGATGAATACGTAGTAGATTTCCTGAATTTCTAATTGAATTTCAGTCATTCAGGTGTTTCACCGGGAAACTAATGAGACTAGCTGAAACTGTTAGTGGACTTAGCTCTATGAGTTCTATCATGAATCAAGCGATACTAAGAACAAATATAATCAGCAAAGAGATATATCGATTGTTAAGGAATACATTATGAATAAATTTGTTACTTTTTCTTGGATTGCAGATAGTATATTTTTTCTCCATTGCGCCTTTTTCCTACTAAAGTTCACACTTTTAACTGCAGGGAGCGTTATCTAAAGCTTTTCACCTTTAACAACACAGGTAGAAAATAGAGAGTACCAGTAATACCGATACTGAAGATAGGACAGGAACTAGCACAAGCACCCCAATCATGTACTTCCATTGTTCCAATTTAAGTGGCACACTTTCCTTTTGAGTCCATTCCAGAAAGAATTATCACCTTTCTATAATTAGAAACAACTTAGTTTTATACTCCCCTTAATAAAATAATTTATAGCTACACAAATGGTCAACGAGTACTTTAGATCACAAATTTCAAAAGTCTTTCCTTTCTTCCTTAAGCTTTGTGTCAAGTCAACCGGTGCCATATAAATTGGGACAGAAGGAATACAATTTAAGGAACAACAACCCAGTGTATTCCCACCAAGTGGGGTTTGGGGTAGAATGTACGCAGTCCATACCGCTACCTCCAAAGAATGCGTACATACCGCTACCTCCAAAGAAGTAAAGAGGTTGTTTCCGAAGAAGTAGAGAGGTTGTTTCCGATAGTTCCTTACAATTTAAGGAACAAATGCCGAAATTAACACACTATATCAAGGATAAGCCAAAGTAGAAGAACCAAATAGCTGCATCTGCCATGACTAATTCTGTCAGTTACAATTCATGTTTTTTTTTTGAAGGGGGGCCTTGAAATAACTGGTGAAGTTGCTGCCATTTAACCAGGAGGTCACGGGTTAAGCCTTGGAAACAGCCTCTGGCAGAAATGCAAGGTAAGGCTGCGTACATACACCCTTGTGGTGGGGCTCCTGGACACCGCGCATAGCGGTAGCTTTAGTGCACCGAGCTGCTTTTTTTTTTACACAGTTCATGTTTTTCCATGAGTTCACAAACATGTTTTGGGCTTTTTTGCTTTTCTACCTTTTATTTTGGCATAATACATACATGTGCCCTTTAACTTGGCATCAGTTGGTATTCGTTCCCTCCAACTTTGAATGTGCATAAGTAGACACTTAAACTTGTATAATGTTGAACTAGTCGACACACGCATCCTACATGACATCTACTTGGCGATTCATGTGAGATTGCCATGTCGAAAGCCACGCATAGGGGACACGTGTATATTGTTCAATTTTGTACAAGTTAAAGTGTCTACTTGTACACATCCAAGTTGGAGGACATAGATAACAACTGACACCAAATTAAAGAACATGTTTGCATCTTTTATTTTCTATCTGGTGTCTAATATCAGCATAATTCGAGCTCCCAAGCTCAAACTCGAGACCTCAAAGTACTTATCCCACCACAATCTTTAATAACATATACTCCCTCCATTTCAAAAAAAAAAATAACCTAGTTTGACTTGGCACGGAGTTTAAGAAGATAAAGAAAACTTTTGAATCTTATGATCCTAAATTAAAGTTATATCAAATGTACCAAAATGACCTTTAATCTTGCGGTCTTAAACATGACACGTGGAAAGTTGAATTTAAAATATTGTCAAAAATGGAAAAAGTCATTCCTTTTTAAACAAACTAAAAAGAAAAGTAGGTCTTTTTTTTTTTTAAACGGAGCGAGTACTACTTTGGTTCCACGACAAACATAACTACAAGAAAAGAACAGCATGGTAACATTGACACCGAATCTCTACATTAAAAAAATTTACAAAAAGAGGCAGGGAAGAAACTTACCCCAGGTTTACCAGGTATAAGACAATGCCAGACCATTAAATTAGTACACCCATCCGAACCAGTAGCCGGCTTTGCCACAAAACCCTAACACAAAAAAAAAATTGACATAAAGCAACCATTAACCCACATTAATTTACCTTCTTTTTTTTATCTATAGCTTGAGATCCGATTAATTTAAATTCACATACTAAAATTTAAAAATTATTATTAAGAATAAAAAAATAGTTATCGTCGCAATATATAATGTTAATAAGATGTAAAGGAACGCACATGTGGGTGATTTTTACGCCATGCTTTCCTCTCTTCAGCTAGACGACCACACGCGATTCCACCAACCATGCTTCTTTTGTCCATGTCCAAATCAATAATTATTGAACCCAAAAGGTTTTATTTACTTTTTTTGTGGGAAAACAAAGGGTCCTTATTTTCACTGAGAAACTAAAGGGCATTCCTATATGAATTTAAGTGTGGTGTACTATTCGTGTATTTTTTTTATTTTTTTTATACTATTAGATAATTATTATCTTCTATAGCACGTCATTCATTTTTCAGATATAAAAATTTAAAAATTATATGATGGTCTAAAAAGAAAATACACCGATACTGTACTAAATTTAAAACTCTTCCTATACTCATTTGGTTTTTTACTCGAGTCTAGATTAAGAATAATTATTTTAATTTAGGGTGAAAATCATTTACCCCATCAATTTTAATTTAAAAATTAAATACATCCTTCAACTTTAAACAATAGTCATTCTTCCTCATTTATTTTATTTTAAAATATCTACTTTATTCTTACTCTCTTAATACTTATTTTTCTTTGCTTATTTAAAATAATGATTACTTTTATTTTTTAATCTATACAGTAAATTTTATTTAGAATTATTTTTTTTTAAATGAAAAAAATAAAATAAAAGGCATTAATTTAACATGTAAGTTAATGACATTCTAAATAAAATAAATTAGCATAATATCAAAAATAACAATATATGTAATGTATTTTTACACAGTGAATTTAGGGAGGATAGAGTGTACCCAATCCGTACCACTACTTTCGAGGTGAGATAGAAAGGTTATTTTCGATATACTCTCAATTCAAAATAAAGAGGACAGAAGATAATAAGGATCAACACAATAACATATAGTAACAGATCAATACAACCACACAAAGATAATACTACAAGCGATCTACCTGAAACAACATATATTAATAAGAATCAAAGAACAAAAAACTACAAACTACAACTAATAATAAGGACAACACTCCTATCTACAAGCATGAACCTACTCCAACCTCTTAATCTTTTACACTAATTCACGTTTACCACGCCTTTCTAATAATGAAATGATAGATAATACTCCCTCCGTTTTAAAAAAGAATAACCTACTTTTCTTTTTAGTCCGTTTTAAAAAAAATAAAATGATCTCTTTCTTTTTTTGTCAATACTTTAATTTCAATTTTTCAAATGACAAGTTCAAGACAACAAGATCAAAGGACATTTTGATACATTTGACACTACTTTAATTTAAGGCTACAATATTCAAAAGTATTCTTTGATTTCTTAAACTTTGTGTCAAATCAAAGTAGGTCATTCCTTTTTAAACAAAAATAACAATAACTTTATAAATATATGCTAATGCATGCAATATAAAAATAATTAATAAAAATGGTGAGAAATTTTAAAACATAGATTCCTAAAATTTACTTATATTGTTCATAACTTTTAGTTATAATTTAGAATATCTCATCAATGACAATCAAAAACCATTTATCTATATAAACAATAAAAAATAAGAAAAATAAAATTAAATACCCACACGTATATAAGTATTTATTGCATGTAATAAAATAACATTCATAAAAAATATCTTAGCTTTTGTGATAAATTTATAAAAAGATTATTCTACATATAACATTAACGAATTTATATAAAACAAATAAATAACTGAGTAAAATAAAAAAATAATAAATAATATGTTATATAGATGGAAATTACAAATGTCAAAGTTAATAAAGATATTGTATAGGATTTTTTTTTTTTTGGGGTGGGGGGAGGTGTGTGTCTATTGTTTACGGTTGTGGAGTTTGATTTTTAAAGTAAAGTTGAAGGATGTAAGCGATTTTCATCCTTTTAATTTGTTTATTTGTAAAATTAGGATAATTTTATTATATTTTTATTGGTCATATTAAATTACTATATAAAATAAAAATAATTAAATTTAAAATTTTAAAGTATAAGATTATTTCAGTAAAATACATTCTAATTAAAAAAAAAATTAAGGGTAAGGAGAAACAAATCCTAAATGAAATAAATAACAATTTCTAAATAAATGTGATTTCTTACACCAACTTTGAATTATCATTCTAACATTCTACATAATTCAAAGTCGTATATTAGTGTCTTGTCGTTATTGTTGGTGTATTAAAGCACTTCTCTCTAATTTTTAAATTTTTTATTTATATTGAAGAATTTCTCTTAAATCTTTAATTGTTGTTGTATTTTCTATTAACCATTAATTGTTGAAGCACTTACAGAGGAAGTATTTTGTTAAATATTTATTCTCACTTGTTTACCCCGAATTAATCAAGGCAGTGTACTTTGTATGCATACTTGTACTTAATTATAGCTGATTGATATGCAATCTTATTTTAATTTCAAACGAACAAGATAAATTATTTTATTTAATATAAACATTGGACGTAAACTTTCAAAAACAAAACCAAAAAAATTATAGCAGGGATAAGTATCCATGCCGACAAGAGGGCCGTATTGGAATTTTAGATGGCCTGTGCTATAAAGATCTATTTTTGTTCCTTTATTTTATTTTTTATTTTATTAATTAAAAAAAGTCTGCCAACTTCTTTTTTTAAAATGGTGCAATACATGTTAGTATTTTATAACAAATGAACAATCAATAAAAATAAAAAAAATACTATAAAAATAACTAATTTCAAACATAACTTGTCATCGCACTCAACAACTCTACTCCTGTCTGGGCCATACATACCACAACTTATTACCTCAAAACTTTAGAAAATACTATTATGAGTAGAATATCTAAAAGCACGTGAAGACAAGGTGAAAATAAATAAATGATAAAATCAAAACTAATCTTTTTGAAAATGACGTTACCCTCACATTTTTTTTGTAAATTTGATCAACTCTAGAAGCCTTTTCATATCCTCAAATTGTCAATTAGAACATGCATTATCGCTATTTTTTCTTAAAAGATCCACCCTAATTATGGAGTGGAAAACATTGACTATGCATGTGGTACTCTTTCATTCTGCAGTTTGGACTTTTTACATTTGATGTGTTATTATGCCTTTTTGTTTTGGTCTGAATTTGATGTCATGTCTAAGTTAAACTGCAGCAGCATAAACGACACAGTAGATTATAGGAGTAATATTGTTATAGTATATTTTACTTGAATATCAACATAATTTAATGGCTTAGTCAATGTTTATTATGTCAATAAAACAACGTTAAGTAGGGCTTGAAATAATTACTAGTTAAAACTCTTTTCTATGGAATGTAATTTCAATGGAAGCCAGCACAACTTATTATGTCTTACTCCAATTAGAATTTGTTCGAATATATCGATAACTCTTTAAATTTTTCAGTAAATTTGATTTAGACACTCAAACTAGACATTTTCGATTGAACATCTGAACATATGATAAAGTTTTCTGTTACACTCGTTCAACACAAAATTTTGAAGTTATTTTTGCGTGTGTTCCCATGCGTTCATTATGTCATCACTCAAAAATATCCCACCTTTTCTATATATACACATAAATAAACCTTAATAAGTCGTTAAACCTCTCGCATGTTCTGATTTTATATATTGATGCGTATCATTAAAGAAGACATAAGAAGCGATTCACTGCTTATCTACATAATGGATGTCCGTGAACACGCATAAAAAGTTTTGTAATTGTTTGAACGTTCAATTAAAATATGTCCTGATTCATATATCTAAATAAAATTATCAACAAAAAGTTAAAAGAACCATCCAGTATTAAGCCTTCAAATTTTGATTTTATTCTGAATCAGCATTTATTTATGAAGAGGACAATTGTCGTTATTTCATCTATAGTTGTTAGAATGTTCCAGTCAATATTGAAAAGTCCATAATAGTAACAAACAGAAACCAAAGGCGGCTACAACTCTTGTCTGCCTCTTAGTCAAATTAATCATCACTTTCCTTCCTCTTTCCAGTTCCAACTGCTCCATCCCCTTGCATTTATACTTGTATCATCATCATCATCCTCTCCTCCTGTTCTGCTGAAACTGACCTGAGTTTCCCTCATTCTCTCTATCTCCACATCGAGAACTTACAGACTTTTTTGATGGAGATGGAAGTGATGGTACCGTCAGCTCACTTGGATGAGAGTAGTGCTTCTACTACTCCTTATATTAGTGCTTCTTCAAGCCCTCAACGTTACGGCGCGTTTTTCCTCAGTGCACCTACTAGTCCTGCTCGTGTGTCTGCTGTCCTCCATGAAGACGAATTCAACATGATGACAACTGGTGAAGTACCGTTCGATTGGGAGGAAAAGCCTGGAATTCCAAAATCAGGTGGTACTAATAATGATGGTGATGACGATTTTGCTTTTGAATTAAGTGGACAGTTGGAGAGAAGCTCAGTTTCAGCTGCTGATGAGCTTTTCGATGGTGGGAAAATCAGGCCTTTGAAGCCACCACCAAGGTTACATTACAATGAAGGTGATCACAAACCAGTTGGTTCGCCTAGATCGCCGAAGCAAAGGTTCAAGCAGACGTTCTCTCCGCGAAACAAGAAGGAAATTGATCCATTTGCTGCAGCCATAGAACATACTGCTGGAAATTCTACAAGTTCTAGGCCCAAAAAGACGAGATCTTTATCCGTTCCTGATCTAGAATTTGATCGCGAAAACAATCAGGAAGCTACAAAGACTAGCTCCTACTCTTTGTGTTCGGTGTCATCATCGATATCACTTTGGTACAGGAAATGGAAGCTGAAAGATTTGTTTCTATTCAGAAGCGCTTCGGAGGGTAGAGCAAGCAGTAAAGATCAATTAAACAAGTTTTTAAAGAAGGCTCGGAAGGAGGAGGACGCGAAGACTTCAAGCTTTAGATCAACTGCTAGTAGTGTTGGATCATCATCGGTGTCATCAAGATCCTTGATGAGGAAGAGGGATATTTCGGCTCATGAGTTGCATTACACGTTGAACAAGGCATTCTCCGAAGAGATGAAGAGGAAAACTTTCTTGCCATACAAGAAATTAGGGGTACTAGGTTGCTTAGGGTTCATTCCATCAATGGATGATACAAGTTTTAGAAGTAATAATGCTTCTTCCATGTCCATGACTCGTCGTCACTAAGTCCGGTTATCTACTTCTGTAGGTTGAATACATATGCAGTCACTTAAACTTGTCCAATTTTTGAATTTAGACATCTGTATTAAGAGTTGTATCTATTGCACATTAGCTAAATTGTACCTATTAAACACCTTTATTTAACAATCTGCAAGGAATAAAGGACGCGTGAATCTCAAACGCAATGGGATCAATCTAAACGTGACAAATGGGAAATAACTTAAAAAATTTCAGCTATCCCTTATTGTGCATAAGATAAGATAAATTTGCTGGTGGGTTCTCTATTGTAGTCGAAAATGGAGGCTGGCCAAGTTTCATAAATGTTAGGTAGGTGGAAATTAGAGAAACAAGTCATTTTAGTCAAGTGGTAGAGAGGAAAGGATTGTCCTTTTATTTTGTTACTCTTTAGATGTCTAAATAAATTAACTGGGCAAATTAAAGGGGCCGCACATATATTCAGCCATTCTTTAATTTGTTACTGTATATCATAGTTTATTAGAGGAAAAGTAAAGTTACTATGGATTAGTTGTTTTCGTGTATCCCTCATGGCTCTTACTGTGCATACGTGTCCCCGGAAACGATAAAAAGTTACAATAACTGCAAATTCTTTCCTGCCTGAAACAGTAATGAAGTTATATAGATATGTGCATGTCAAGCATAAACAAAAGAATCAAATTAACAATAAACTGACTGTGGGTGAAGATGAAAATATCCCCACAATCCTCAACAGTTAGGAAGTGAGAGTCTATAATCTGTGTCTATGCTATTCTAATTCATGAATTTCCTACAGTTGGGAGCTCCACAAAGACAGGGGACTTTAAGCTCATCATTCTGATCAGCCTCAAACCTGTAATCGAACGTTAACTCATCCTCCGCTGAAACATCCTTTTTAGCTATAAGAATAATCCGATCCTCGTCTTCTCCAAGACTCATGATCCTTGCAAAGCAATTTGGCATGCATGAGTGGTTGATTAGTCTTGCAATGTTTCCTTTCATGGTTGCATCAATCACTACTTCATCATTTATCCTGAAGAAGTAACAGTGCTTGCCTTGAGACCTATATCGACGTTCTCTAAGGTCAGCGACACTGCCCCTAATCCTCTCACCAACATATTCAGCTACCATTTCTCCTTCTTGAAGCTTTCTCTTTGCAAAGAGACCCCATCCATGTATACCGGATTTTCCAAAACAAATCCGGTGGTTTATAGTTCTACTCAAATGATGCAATCTCTCTCTCAATGTTGGAAAAGTCCTTTCTTCTTGATATTGTTTTGCGCTTATACTCTGTATGGCTGTTAGTGAGTGATGGTGAGGCATTGTCAGCCTGTGGACTATTGGTTCAGATTTAACTTTCTTGTTCGTTGATGGTTTGAAGACTCGACATCTGGCTGCAGAGAGGGAATCTGGTTCATTAGTTTCAGCCAATGATGCCTCCTCACAAGGCATGAGCCTCAAACTTTTCAAGACTCGGCCTCCATTTCTTCTTTGAAGCAAATTTTGGTTAGAGTAAACTCCATTAGGAGTTCGCATGACTAAAATGTTGTCCTCACTTGGGGCTTTATGAAATGCACAATAGGATAGCCATTTAGTCGTTTGTGTTCCGTTCGTCTCTGAGCAATGCATTTCCATGTAGCATCCAGCTCGAAAAGCACACATGGTGTGAAAAGACGATGTGCATTTGCAGCATTGTATGCAAGAACCATGAGTCTGCTGGCATATGCTGCACTCTTGATGAAAAGACACCGGTGGAATTGCAAAAAGTCCTATGGCAGGCTCCATCTTCTCATGATTAACAAAAGCAATTTCAGGTCTAAACCAAGCACAAGTGACGTGAGCCCAAAAAGGATCGACATCAGTAGGTTTCAACGCACCCCCTTTGACAGGGCAGAGGCAACATTCCCTGTCAACATCTGGAGTTTCACAAGCCCGACAAACCCAAGAAGCAAAATCTTGAACCCCATTAACGCCATAACATTCTTGATGAACAGCTATCTGGCACCTATTGCATATGATAATCTTATTAAAGTCCCAATCTTCGATCCATCTACAAATGGCGCAACGTTCTGAGGTCCACTTTGCATTAACAGGTTTGTAATTTTCTTGCAAGAGTGACATCAAGTGCTGGCTATCTAATTTCAAAGGAATAATTCCTTGAGCACCATTATTTGCAACCCATTCCCCAAGTGGCTGCATAGTCACCTTCACCCTAATACTCGCCTTCCACTTTTTCGCTCTGGAACCAGCATGCCGTTCCCATTCACCAACTTTGTGCTTCGTAAAACTACAAGAACCACACTTGCACTGAACCATATGAAGTCCTGGAAAATAAATCCCTTCCACCCCATTGCAAATTACAACAATACTATCAGACTTTACTCCACAGTCGGGGCACAACGAATTATCATCGAGATACCTTGAAAATTTCTTACACGCCAAGCAAGATATATCGAATTTCCTCAATTTAACTGACACCTCGGGAAAGAGATGGGATCTCGGACTTGGTACCCGGTCTTTATAAGCAGAAAAAAAGTAATCTTCAACTTGGGGCAAGAAATTTGGCAATCCCTTAAATTGAAAGCTAAAATCTTGGAAACCTCTAAGCGGAGGAACCCCGAAAACCTCATCGATTCTCTGTTTCTTTGATGTAATAATCCAATTTTCCCTATCAATTTCTTCGTCAATCTCCTTCTTGTTTGTTTTGCGTTTCACAGCCATCTATATATTTTCTTCAATCAATACTGAACCAAAAAGAGAGGCAATTAAACAATTTCTTCATCAACTTTGGGTTCAATGCGGCAAAATTATAATCCCTTAACCCTAAAACACATGAACTCGATTGCAATTCCCTGAAAAAGCCCCTAACAAAGTCGAATTCGTTGAAGTAAACGTAGGGATTGTTAAATTAATCTTCAACTGTTCCGATAAAGATCAATTTTGCCGGGAAAAAAAGAAGCGCCAATGGAAAATAAAGGACATGAACATTAATAATCGTAAAGGGAGAGTTTAAGGAACTACATGTTCAACTCCCACTTGTACTAGGATTGCCTCGTATTTATAGGTTACGGAGACAGTTTATGGGCTTGTAATGGGCCAAGCATCTTCAGACATATGAAGCCCATTGGGCCATCATTCCACAAATATGAGGGGTCATTGACACTTAGGTGTACTTATTTGGAAAAATAACATTAACTAATTACATTTATACAATTCTCCTTCTCCATCCTTATAAAGTAATTACAAAGGCTCCAACTAATTATGTATCTTCACTGAATGTATTGGGAGTTAATTATGTATCTCGATAGACTCAAAATTAAAAAAAAAAATGTATCGGAGACTAATTATGTGTCTTTACAAAGGAAAAATATATATCTTCGTTGGATGTATCAAGAGTTAATTATGTATCTCGGTAGATTCAAAATTAAAATTTTCAACAATTATGCAAAATATCGATATTTTCGTAATTAAGCTCCAAACTGTCAAAATTTATGTGATTTGCACTACTTATTTTGTGTTGGTTTTGAACTTATTTCTCTCGTAACTAGTGGCATAGCCATATTAGTGGAGGGTGATCAGTCAAACGCTCTTGATTTAAAAACTATAGCTTATACTGTACAACAACAATAACAACAAACTTTGTATATTCTCATAAAGTGGAGTTGGGAGAGGGTAGAGTGTACACAGTCCATACCACTATCTCATAGGTGAGGTAGAGGAGATGTTTCGGTAGACCCCGACTCAAGGCCAAACAACATAGGAAAAAGACATGATATAAGAACAAGAAGCAAAAGGTAGTAATCAAACAACAGATGGATGGCTTACTGTGTGTATAGAAAATTATGCGAAGTTCATACGTCAAAAATTATTTTTCATACATATATATATATTATTAAATCTTGAATTTTCTCTTAACGGAATTTCTAACTTAGCCACAACTCGTAACAAAAACACTCTTTTGTGGGGGCATAAGTATACATCGCCGTGTCATAATATTTTCTAAGTTATATAATATTTAAATGGGAGATTTTATATAATACAATCTATTAGTCTTCGATATTCAAATAAATTCATGTTTAATAGAACTCGACCATAAAATTGACTTTTTCCCCATGGGAAAAGCATGCTAGGAGAGAACAATGAATCTACCCCAATTCATTCACAACATTTGGCAGAAGTAAGAGCACTCTATTGCATTAGATAAGAATGAAAGAAGGGAAAAGTTCTTATCATGGCTATGTAGTCTTTTGTTTATAAGTGTGGTTCATAATACACCCATAATCGAGATAGTCATTGACGGTAAGGCGACATTTTATATGACATATGTTGTTCTCGATAAATACTTGTTTTTTGTGATTAGCATAGTAATTTTCAATGTTTTTGTTTTTCTAATTTTTGAAAACAATTTTCTTCAATAAATCAAATAGTTGGAACATTTTATCTCTCTTAAAGAAGCTAACTCATTCTCTTCTACGCTCAACTCATATATCATACTGTTGTTTCTTCCAAATATTTACATTATTATCAATCTATAATATATATATATATACTACTAATAAATGTTAGAAACACATACCAATCATCAATGTTCCACCATTAAAAAGATGGATCCAAAATTCTATGGGTGCAAGTTTAAAATTCTATCATATTTGATTTGATTTATTAGATTTGAAATCTAAAATTACCGTTAATATATATAAAGAATCTGAGTTAAAACTACGAAATTCGATAAACTCCTAACTAGGTCCGCCCCTACAACCACCCACCTTCGACAACTATCATATATATACTGTCAACCTCATATCTAAAAAGTATTTTTTTTCCTCCTGATATTTTGGACAATAAACTGTTTACACCATCCCAAATGTACCTTTTCAAAAATGAAAGCAATGGTTCGGTCGATTTGTTCTTTAATTTTTCTTCACTATGTGGTAGACAATATAATTAACATAGGTATCTCACTACTCATTATCATGAGTTTCTCCTTGATGGCATAGGCGGATCTAAAATTTTTATAATATGGGTGCATCATTAAACAAAAAAGAAAAAGTATTAAGTGGCAATTGATTCCTGTTTTTTTTTTTTTTTTCTTTAGGTAATTAAATAGCTTAACATTCAATCAAGTGCACCGTTTAGCCTTTTGAAAGCATGGGACCAGTAGATAATATAAGATCAATTTTAGGAAATTTGTATGTAAGATATTTAGTTTAGTGAAAAGATCATGAGTTTACGTGCACCATAGGCTATAAATCTGCCCTTGCTTTCATGGAGGAAACCAAGTAGGAGCACGGGATTTATTCATACTCTCTTTGACGAAAAATTGTATATTTTATATACGATGTTAAAATTATCTTTTGAATCCACTTATCTGTTTACTTTTTCATATTTTGAACCCCCGATCAGTGAAGAATTGATCTCGCCACTATTGCATTGATGGAGAGTTTTCATAAGGTAATTGTTCTTTACATGTAAACCCCATATAAACAAATCATTTGAACACATCCAAAAAAAAAAATGAATCCCATCCCTAACGAGCTAGAAGTGGAACAAGCGCTCTTAGCCTTTTGCTTGAGAGTAGGACTTGTGAAGTCAATTTACAAAGTGAAGATTCAAAAAAGAAAAAATACTATGATATGAATCAAGAATGAGCAAAGAGCCTCTCAAACTAATGGTTTTTCTGTGCTATCTGATGAACTCACACTATGATGAAACATGCATGTCCCTTTTGATGTTTGCTTTTCTTTAGATGTAACTAGTGATGTTGTATTCCAGTACTGTCCACTTTTGATCTCTTCTCCATAAACCCAATTTTCCCCTTCTCTACTTTTACCCTCAAATCCACCAGTCTCTGAGCATGAAATTGTAACTTTTCTCCAGTTGCACCAGATCCTCAGCATGATATAAAGCAGAACCATGCATATGACTGTGGCAGTAAACACAATGGCCACTGTTATCCCTACAGCACTTGCTTTTGATAGTTGCCAAATTCTCTCATGTCCCTTTAATTCAGAACAGGATAATAGTGGTGGGCCACATAGGTGATGATTGTTACCAATGAAAGAACTCAGTGGAAATCCTGAAAATGTGGAAGGGATTTGGCCTTGAAGATGGTTATAGGAGAGGTTGAGCCTATGTAAACTTGATAACCTTCCAAGTGACTGTGGGACTTTTCCTTGAAGTTGATTGAATGAAAGATTTAGTCTTTCTAACTTCACAAGATTTCCAAGTGATGAAGGGATTTCACCAGAAAGGTGATTCTTGCTCAGGTCTAATATCACTTGTAATTCGGATAAAGAGCCAAGTTCATAAGGGATTGGGCCAGTTAAGTTGTTTTCGGAGAGCCTTAGCTCATAGAGCTTTTGGCATTTTTGAAGAGTTGATGGAATGGAACCAGAAAGATTGTTTCTTTGAAGATTCAAGACATTTAAACTCGTGAGATTTCCCAGTTCTTGTGGTATAGCACCTAATAATCTGTTGTGACTGAGAGAAAGTTTGAGTAATTTCGGAGAGTTTCCAAGTTCTACTGGAACCGTTCCAGTGAAGTTGTTGAACGAAAGATCGAGCTCACCAAGACCTTCTATACCTCCTAACCATGTGGGAATTGCTCCCGAAAGTTGGTTGGAGCCGAGGAGAAAATGACCAAGATTTTTTAGGCCAGCAAGGGAAGGTGCTAGATCTCCGGTCAAATTGTTGAACGATAAATCAAGAAACCTGAGATCTTTAAGCTGTCCAAATTCCGAAGGAATTTCTCCAGTGAAAAAATTATTGGCAAGGCGAAGACGGGTTAGAGTTTTTGAGAAGGCTAACTCAGAAGGGATAGGACCAGAGAAGCTGTTGTTTGTTAAGTCAAGAGCTGTCAAAGAATTTGAACCAGCAAATGGAAAAATGCTTCCAATGAACTTATTGTGAGAAAAGTTAACTTTGCTGAGATTTTTCAGAAGGGAAAGAGATTCAGGTAGTGGACCTTCAAGTGAGTTATTGTAAAGAGTAATCAGGTCCAACTCTGAGAGAAATCGGAAAGTTGATGGCACTGATCCTGAAAGTTTGTTATCAGCCAAGGCCAGTTTTTGAAGCTTCCTGCAGTAGCCTAAGCTTGATGGAATTGAACCAGACAATTCATTCTGCCTTAGCTGAAGAATAACAAGATTCTTAAGGCTCCCAATGTTATCAGGAATAGGGCCCGAAAAATGATTGCCAAAGAAATCAACGCGTACTAAGCTGGAGCAGTTCATCAATTCTCTTGGGATACCTCCCGACAACTGGTTTTCGTAGAGGTATAGTTCATGCAGCCTCTGAAGCTTTCCTATTTCAACTGGAATTCCTCCTGTGACCATGTTATGGAACAGGTACAAATCTTCCAGGTTAGTCAAGTTTCCTATTTCAGGTGGTATAGTTCCAGTAAAGCTGTTATTGTTGAGCAGGAGGTCTGTGAGACTTTCAAGCCTGTCGAGGCCTCGTGGCAGCGTTCCTCCAAAGCTGTTACTGGAGAGATCCAGTTGTCTCAGGGACGTGCAGTTTAGTACCTCCAATGGGAAGTTCCCAGATAACTTATTGTCAGCAAGAATAAGTAGGCTTAAGCTCGAACCACCGAGACAGAAGTTACTCCGGATGCTTCCTGTTAAAGAGTTCCCAGAGAGTGCTAAAGTGACAAGATTCTTCAGCTGAGCGTTGAGAAGCCTTACGGCTCCTGAAAGGTTGTTGTTCGATAAATCTAATGTTTCAAGCTGAACCAACTGGTTAAGCTCGAAAGGAATTTCGCCCTCCAAATCGTTGCCAAACAAGTTTAAGTACTTCAAACTTGAGAGATGGCTCAGCTCAACAGGAATTGAACCAGAAAAGCTGTTGTTTGCCAGGTTCAAGATTTCGAGTGATTCGAGCTGACCAATTGATGCAGGAATCTGTCCCCCAATCTTGTTATTTGATGCTGCAAGATTTTGAAGATTTCTGCAGCCGCCAATTGCTTCTGGTATGGGGCCACTTAGACTGTTTTGCTGTAAGTCGAGACTTATCAGATGCTTCAACTTACCAACCTCATATGGTATCTTTCCACTGAATTGGCAATAAGCAAGAGCCAAGACTCTCAGCTCAGACAAGTTACCAATTTGTGGTATCACTTGGCCTGTCAGCATGTTGGCTCCAATTCTAAGAACTTGCAGCTTTCTCAAACGACCGATCTCCATAGGAATCAAACCAGTGAGAAAATTGGAGAACAGAAGCAATTCCTCCAAGTCATGAAGCTCTCCTAATGCAGCCGGGATTGTTCCATTAAGAAAATTGTCCGATAGATCAATCACTCGAAGAGAAGTGAGATGCGCGATTTCTGGAGATATTGGACCTTCTAGTCCTGAAGAAGAAAGATTGAGTCTCACAATATGAGATTTATCATCTGAACATGCCACTCCATTCCAGGTACATGTGCTAGTCCCTTCAGACCAGTTTTCAAGAACTCCATATGGATCAACAAGTTTTGACTTTATTCTCAAAAGCCAATAAGAATCAGATGTACCATCAGGAGAAGAAACAGCAAGAACAACACCAACTGCTATCAAGAAAAGCAGCAGATAGGAAAGATGAACACTTCTCATGTCAATATTGGATAATGGAACACAACCTTTGGAACTTACATAGAAAAATGCATAGTTTATGAAAAGAATTAGTGGGGTTTGTTTTTACTTAAAATGGAAAAGTATGAGCAGCATGAAGCTAATATATTTGCTTAAGAGAGATAGGAGGAAAATTAACAGTGTCCTAAGTTGGCAAAGGCAAAAAGGAACTTGGAGTTTAAATAGTTTGATTGAAGTAATCCTGCCTAATCATCTTTCCAATAAAGTTGATGACAATCAGGATAAAAAGTTTTCTGAATTTAATAATAGTTTTCTAGTGTTAATATAAGGTTATTCCCTCTTTTCACTTTCCAAGTTCTAGGTAAAAGGTGTGACACTCTAAAAAGTCATTATTTTTCCATTGAAAGATATTTGTCGGCTGTTTCCACGTATATTAGTGTTTCAATGTAAATCTGCTCCTCATCTGACATTTTTCAATGAGCTGGTTCGGTGAAAAATGAATGAAAAAATTACGTTTTATAGATAAATTTTTCGTTGATTTACGGTGAGAAAAAATTCTATTTCTAGTCTAATAGTATAATATTGTAAGTATTTTTTTCCTTTTGGGTTTGAGGACAGGGTAATCATAGAATTATGGAGCATGTGTTAGTAGTTTTTTAGATGATGAAATGTATAAAGATAAGATGGTGTGATGGCCATATTGAAAAATAGTTACACAAGAACAAAAAAGCTATGGGAAAGAGTCCCACTAGCCCCTGCAAAAACAATCAAGAAAAGTGGACCTTTCCCTATTTAAAAAAAAAAGAAAAAAAAGTGGACCTTCCCCTAGAGCTCTAGTTCTAAGGGCCCTCTAAGTCAAGTGGATGTAATAATTCTTGAACTATAGAAATATAGAGAATGTTGAGAAAAATTAAAAGTTTTGGACTCTATTGCAAAAGATGAGATCATATTTGACTTTCTAAAGAGATGTGGTCAATTAAGCTTCACCCTTTTTGTCAACTAATTAAATTGGTATAGCTCCATTATACAATTTGCAATACAACATCTTGCTTGTTGTTCTTTATCTTTCCCCCTAATTTTATTTGAAAACTATAATATCTCCATCAAAATTACCAACTTAAATATGTAGCCATAATGACTTGTTTTACACAACAATTTTAAGTCAATAAACTCTAAATTATAGAACAAAGACATGTTCAATTTGATGTTCACTTTGGTCCTCTACAATGACCTCAAGATGTAGAGAGCCTACCTCACACGGGACCAAGCCTAAGACGAGTCTTTACTTACCTCTTATGAAATCGAATTCAATTTTACAACGTAATTCTATTTAAAGAAATAAATTTAAACAACTCAAAAGTTTCATAACCGCGTGATCCCACTCATGACCTATGTCGTAGCAATAACTTAAGCCAAAAATTAAGGTAGCAGCAGCGCTTTCAAGTTGTTTTATTAAACGACCCTATCATTTTTTTCAGAATTTGGTATAATTTTTGTGTCAACATGTGATTGGAAATTTGCATGAAATTATTCTCAACCCTTCAACCAAATCTCACCTAATACCACATTTAAAACAGCAAGAAAACACAAGAGTAGAGCAAACACATTTGAATTATCTCAAAAGAGGGAGCAGTTTGATTATAATGCTATAAAATTCAGTAACAACCAAATGACCATGTGAACTATTTTTGGTTGTATTATGATCAAAGAATGTTAACCATTCTTTTGTCCATTTGGGCCTATTATTAAGGCTTCAATTTGAAGAAAACATATTTCTATGAGGATTATTCTTACCTAAGATGCACACAAACACATGAAGACAAGTTATTAGTTAACTTTATGCAGGGATCTCTTGTTGACAATAACATGAATATCTACTTAGCTTTTAGGCTTTTGCTTGTTTCTTGAGGAACCCCAGAGAGACACCTAGCTCTCATCAAGACACTGACGAGAGGCAGAGACGGAGCCAGTAGTTGAACTTTATGAGTTCTGCATTTAAGAACAACACTTCGAGTGTTAATAATTAGGTTCTAATCTTAATATTTGTACATATTTAATGAATATCTTAACTCAAATTTATTGTTTGAGCAAAAACCAAACTCGCATTCAGACTTCTAGCTCCGACGCTGACTAGAGGTTGTCCAATCAAAACTACCAAACAAACAAAACATTCAGTTTGCTGGATCATGTCACCTAAGTGTTTAATCACTTTCAGTTCTTAATCAGACCATTGGAATATTAAGCATGAAATGTCACATATTATCAAGAAAAGACACCCATTATTACCCCAATTAATTGCATAATATTCGGTAATAGTGAGATAGGAAAAGATAGAAGGGGAAAATCCTTTGATGGGGATTGAAATCTTGTACATGGATTAAAAATATATGATGCTTTTATTTTTTTTTTTAAAAATATTATGTAATATTTAGGCAAAGTTGAGTAAATATTTTTGTTATGAAAAGTACTATAATAACTTTGATGTGATAAAACAAATTTTGCACTTGTGAATTACACAAGTGCGTTGTAGTTGGTGTAATAAAATAATATTGAGCAATTATCCATAAATTACCCCTTATTTTATATTAACCCGATAAATAAATTAGCATAAATCACAGTAGGGAAGATAAAGGAGGGATGCATGTTCTCCTTTAATTAGAGAATTGGATTTATTGTAGGAGTTTTAGACCATTTATAATTATAGGGCACAATATAGGTTTTAAAAAAGTTGCAGAATTTATCATGTATTCTAGATATACAGGCTAAGATCGTGTATTTATATATCTTCAGATATCTATGTATTAGATATTTGTTATGTTATCCAATGTTAGAACGTATATCTACAAATACTTGTTGTTTTGTATTTTTTTTTTAAATTAGGTATGGTTATGTAAATTATGCACTAATGTTTGCCTAATTATGTAGTTTTACCTTAAATTTTAGATATTGAGAGGAGATTTAAAATTCTAATTTTTCAGCTAAAGTTGGGAAAACAATCCAACCCAAACTCCGTAACCTTATAAAAAAGGGCTGTGAGAATGGAAGGAATCTCATCGACATGTCAACGAGGGATGAGATCTCAGAATTCTTTAAAAGGCTTGAACAATTTTTTTCTTTTTGAGCTAGCATTTTAATTTTAAATTAATTTCGAATAACGCTTAATTTGACAAGGCACCAGAATCCTGCCTCACATGATGTGAACCTTGTAGGGTGGAAACACCTTCAGACCGTGAATGTATGCATGAATCGGATAGTGAACCTCAAACAAAAAATGTCTAGATCCGAGCGCGAGGGAAAGGGGTGGTGAATAAAAAGAATTCCACATCAATGAGGAATGAGATCTCGACTCCTTATAAGGTTTGTATAATTTTTCTTTTTAAATTAGCTTTTGGAGTTTGAGTTAAGTCCGCCAATAACTTTTTACCATCAAAGAGAAGGAAAAAAAAAAGTATGCACATATTCATATCAAATAAATTTTTCAATAGATATAACGATTTAAAATTATTGAGTTCTGTCAAATCTCTGTAGTTAAAATTATGCCTCCGCTCCTTATTGTAGAGAGGATAAAAATCAATCAAATGTTAATTTACCATTGTCACCTAATAATTGAAGGTGGAAATATAAGAAAATGTATGGTATATTTATTATTAAGTGGTGCAAATATCGAAAATTTATCGCGTAGAGTGCAAGGTAACAGGATCATATTAATGGGAATGACTCAACCACTTTTGGACATTGTAGAGTATAATATGCTTTTAGTTACTTGTCTTTACTCAATTTGTGCAATTTTTTTCTAAGGTTCCATCAGAAGAGAAACAAATAGAATGAAGCCACAACAACTCTAGAATTAAGAATGAATGAAAGGATAATTGACATTGACTTATGAAGACCATTTGTCACAAATTAATTAATTAATTGATTAATTAATTAAATCCAACAGAGAAGGTGCATTCCATTGATTATTTTAAAAGCAAGCAGTCACTATATTTAAAATTAGGGATAACAACAAACCTAATTATTACTTTTGTTGAAAAATGAAGACTTTTCTTCATCAAGAGAATTAAAATGGTATTTGTGACTCATTGACATTGGAGGGAATATTATCTTATAGATTACGAAGAAATCAATCCACTCTAGGGAAATATATTTTGATTTGACTTTTGCGTATCAATGTTTTAAATAGATTGGGACAAGGCGAGGCGTTTTACTTGATAAAGGAGGGGCAAGCCTCGAACGTTAGCCCATGAATCTTTAATTTTAATATTTTATAAATTGATTTAATAAAAATAAATAATAATAATAATAATATAAACTTATATAGAAATTATAAGCCATGATTAATTGTGATCTCTTACACAAATACTTCGGTATGAGTAATATTTAATATGTCCTAGCATGTAATCTATCTTAATCAATAATCTCGTTTTATGAACGCCAAATATAATATCTTCAAGTATTTTAATAATTCAATTTATCTTTTATATATCACGATATAAAAGACTCAATAAATTTTAAGTTTTCAATCTAGAGTAAATTATGTATACACTTTATTCTTTTCAGATCCTTCGAGGATCATATACAATGAATATTATTGTTATTGTATTATCAAAGTTGGAACAAGTCAACATCATGAGTTGAATTTTTTGTGTCAACCTTCTCCTTAATGAAGGAGTTGACTACAATAATGCAAAATAATCACTAGGCGGGACCTAAAAAACAAAAATACTGAAATTAACTTCTATCTCTTCTGATTTTATGAAAACTTATTAAAATCTTCTTTAAATTTTGTAAATACACAAAGACAAATACCTATTTGATTCTCTACCTAGTGTGTTTTATGTAATTGCTATTAAATTTAAACTTGACTTGTTAGAAGAAAATTGAGTAGCCACCATGCCAATCAATCTTTTAATGACGTCATGGTTTGATCAATCGCTAAAGGTAGTACTAAAGATAATATTAATTAGTTGAGCATCTTTTATTCAAAAAATAATTAATTGCCTTGAAACTTTTTGAATGACAAATAATTTGAGATTGAAGGAGTATCTTACAGCATAAATGAGAGTACAACAATCAAAAAACCTTTTCTAATTAATATTTTTTAAAAGTTTGCAAAATATAAACATGACAAAAAATATTGAGACGGAGAGAGTAGTAGGTAATATTTCATGATGCTAATTAGCTACCAATTTGGTTATTGTTCATTTCTTTTTCCTGCGGCTAGTTAGTAATGTTGTACTCCCTCCGTTTCATTTTACTCGTTCCAATTTAATATTGCACATTAATTAAGAAAAATAATTAATAACATGACTACTTTACTATAATACTCATATTAAATGATGTTTACATCTTAATTTGGAGAAAAAACAATTAATATTAAGGGTAAAAAAGGAAAAAAAAGTTGTATTGTCTTGATTAATGAAAAATGACAAATCAAATTAGAAAATTTGGGACGATTAAAATGAGATTGAAGGAGTATGTTAGTGCATGAATCTGAACAAAAAGCAGTTTTAAGAGTTCTAAAATTCGAACTTCCACTCAAACTATTTTTGACATTATTAGTCCATCACAAAAGGGTGTGGTGAAATCAATGAAATTGATCCACTTCTAACTATTTGAGTTTTGAGTTTTTAAGAATAGAAAAATCTTTAATCTCTAGCTTTTCTCTTTAAATGAGCTTTAAATAGCACAAATTAGTGAGGTTGGTAATTCATATAACGTTACTTTTTAGCTCTTTAATCATGCTTACCCCGAAGAAAAATAGAATTTGAAGTTAACAAACCAACATAAAAAATTATTCCCTCCATTCAATAATAGTTGTTCACTATTAATTCGACACACACGTTAAGAAATAATAAATAATAAAGGTAAATTTACTGTATCACTCTTTTAGTTGTTGTTAACTGGGGTTAACACATGTGAACGGTATAATTTTTAGGATTCTAATTTAGTTCTTCGTCGCCGTAGTAAATAAGAGAGAAAATCGAATATGATTCTTTATTTTATTTTTTTTAAAAAGGAGTAAGCTTGTGACACGTTCACTAAAAAGAATCTGTTATAATGTGTCGATGTTTATTATGTCTAAAAGTATTTTGAAATTTTGACTGTTGCTATTATTCAAATTATTTAAATATATAGTTTAAATTTATTACAAGTTGGCTCGGACATCATGATTATAAAAGAAAATGATTTAAACATAGTTAATAATTAGAGGTCGTATTAGTAACGTATATAAATAATAATTGACAAATTATCAAATCAGCGTAACACGAGAGCATAAGCCCCTCCACAACATTAGCAGACGACTTTTTAGGATTGTTGTTAACCAAATTGACACACATGAACTATATGAGTTTTATAATTTTGATAATGAATTGATGTCCACCATATCTAAAATAAGACTCGTATTTGATAGCAACTAACCCTTATAAAAGATACTAAATTGATATTTAAGGTACGTATATTATTTATTAAAATATATTAATAAATAAATATATATTTATAACTAATATTATAAAAATAATTAATTCATATTTTTTGATAACTTTCCACGACATACATAATTTAATCAAAAGAAGAGAAAATATGAGTCTATAAACTCGTTCAACAATAAAATTCTACTTTAATTCAAAAATTAAAATAGTAATGTAGTTAATCAGTTATGCTAGATGAAGAAATAAAAAATAAAAAATAAAAAATAAAAATATGTGACATAACGTAAAATTGAAAGAAGTAATGATTGAGAAATAAAAAGAAAGAAAATGAAACATAAATAATGTAAAATAAAAATTTAGATTAAAAAGTAGGAATTAAAAAAATTAAAATGGTAAATTTTTTTTGAAAGAATTGAACCGACTAAATGAAAACTAAAATGAGAAAATTGAAGAATAGGTGTCTTTTAAGTCTTGAATGAAGGATGAGTGACATTGACCAACAGATAGGGTCAAACATTATTAGAAAACTTGATCAAGTTAATTGTGGACTTGATTAATATTTTCAAAACTTTCTAATCTTTTCAAAAATACAAATCAACCCAACCCACACCCTCTTCAATCCAAATCAACCACTCTCTCCTCTATCTCGACAGCTTCTCTCAACTCTCTCCCAACCAACAGTTCTGCAAAATTTCTCCCTTCAACCTCCGACGACAAATAGTTGGGCTTCGAGTTCCCCTCTTTCATTCAATCAACCGGTCTCTCATCCCTCTCTCGACAATTTCTCTCAACTCTCTCCCAACCAACTGTTCTGCAAATTTCTTATTTCAATCCTCGGAGACTTCAACATCCGACTACAAATAGTTGGGATTCCAGTTCCTTTTCGACTTCAATCAATGTGACAGCCTTGCTCTCCGACCACAACAACTTCGAATTCTTCATCGGTCCTTTTCTTCTTTCACAGGTAAAAATTTATGGCCTTTTTAATTTTGAAGAAAACGAGGAACTTGAGCCAACTTCTCTTATAGTATTGGTTAACAATTTCAATATTTGTTGCACTAATTTGAAATGCGGTCTGAATAAAATCCTAATTTCTGGTATTTCTTCTCTTCTCTTCTCTTTTCGAAGTGAATTATGATATTTTGTTGTTTGTTGCATTTTTTTAAAGTTTGATTTTTATTGTTTGTGTTTATAAAAATAAAAGGACAATTTGGTTTGATTTTGTTCTGTTCTTGTTCTTGGTAAAAATGGTGAAATTGTTGTTTTTTGTTTAACAAAAACGTGTTACTGTTTCCTCCGACAGATTACCCATCTGGTGCAACATATTAACCATCTGATTACAATTCTGATGCAACAGATTGATAATCTGATGCAATAGATTAATAATCTGATGCAACAGATTAATAATCTGATGCAACAGATTAATAATCTGATGAAAAGCTTTACCATATGTTGCAACAAATTAAGCTTCGGATAAAAAATCTGATGCAACTAATTAACCATCTGGTGCAATGGAAGAACCATCAGATTAATGATCTGATACAACAGATGAACCTCCTGTTGGATAAAATCCTACCAACTCTTCCTACAGGAAAAGTCCAAGACTTGATTTTTCCAACTGATCATTCATCTGCCGCGATAGACGACCCTATGTTGGAAGAAATTTAAACAATATTGACTGTTGATAACTGTTCCAACAAATTACTCATGTGTTGCAACAGATGTGTGAACTATTGCATAAACCATTCATCTTTCTCAACAGATGAGTGATATATTTTGTATTGTTGCAACAGATTACTCAGCCGTTGCTACGGTTTATTTAACTATTCTAATAGATCACTTATATATTGCAACAGATGATGTCACAACAGTTGTATGATCTGTTGAACAGACCATTCATCTGCCTTAAAAGATGAGTGGTATATTTTGTATTATTGCAACAGATTACTCATCCGCTGCAATAGTTTGGTTATATGCTGCAACAGATATACTACCTGGTGCAACAAATCGGTGATCTGTTGCAACTGTTATTTTACTGTTTTGCTTGTTTGATTTACTGTTATTCTTTTTTAACGATGCATTAATCAACAATAATATATTATTTTATATTCCTGTTAATTTTAGATAATATGGTTCCCAAAAGAACAGAAACCGAATCAAGTCCAAGTAAAGGAACACGTGAAGCAGCTAGGCTACATCCACCACTCTATGAGCTTGCTTTACAAGAGTTATCTCAATCGAGAGCAGAATATGATGAATACGGGGAGGAGGAATGTTTCAAAAGAGATGGTGCAGATGCTAATAGCCCTTCCACCGAAAAGCTGGTCAAAGCCTTCAGCATTGATCGTTATCCTGTGAGAATACAGTGCGATGGTGCTGCAGATTTAACGGGTGATTTCGTGGTTAAATCAGTAATGGGAAAATCTTTCGACGCCTTTAGAAAAATACTTCGAGAACAAAAATTGGATCCTTATTTCAGGGACAACTGCTTTGAGAAATATCTTGATTTGCCGAAGGACAACAATACTCTTTTTCAAATGAAAATGGTATATGAACTTCTCAAGCGTAGGTTTATGTATGAAAACAAAGATAAGATGGGTGAGGTGTGGATAAATTATTGTGGCTTGCCTGTTTGTTTTGGTTGGAAGGAGTTTGCCATAGTTACTGGACTAAAATATTAACCTCCTTCTCAAGTTATACCTATTCTAACCCAAAAAAAGCACCCCACACACCCAAAAAAGGCAAAGGCAAGTCATGTGATCGTGATGACCTGGTGTCCATTGTTGGTCCAATCTTCAAAAACAAAAAATTGATAGAAGCATTGAAAGCTAAAGGACTTTCAAAGAAGCACAAGCAGTCATTGTGCTTGGTTTGGTTTGTACATAATATTCTTTGGGCGAGAGACGTTAAAAACAACATAAGCCTCGGTTTAATAAAGTTCTCTGAGGATCTTGAGGCGTTTAACAGCTATCCATGGGGGTATGAAAGCTTCAAAATAACTGTCAAATATTTGTTGACTCCGTTAGCGCCAAAGACAGTCAACTTATATGGCTTCCCATGGGCTTCCATGGTAAATGTTTCTTTCTTCTATTATGATATCATTTATTTATTTTCGCTCAATAATGGTTTTGATTTATTGGCGTTATTTTATAGGCTTGGGCGTTTGAAGTCATTCCTTATTTGAGACAACAAGTGAACTACCAGGAAGGAGTTTCCTGTCCAAGAATCTTGAGATGGTTGTCGACCAAAACTCATAAAAATGCAAATTTTTTTGATCTCCTCAACCCCCCGAAGGATGCAGTAAGTATAATTATAATAATTTTTTCTTTTAATTAATGTTTTTTTTGAATGATCTAATCATCATTCTAATATATGTAATGATTTATGTTAGAATGTGCATCTGTCGCTAGTTTCGACCAATCGAGAGTTGAATATGCCATTTTTTCTTACTATACGGTCTGTGCAAATTTTATCGGACCCTAAGGTCATCGACAGAATAAAAATGAAATTGTTTGGAGCAACAACCATTACAAGAAAAATAATTTTGGAGGGTGGGCTTGTTGTTGTTGATGGAGCTGTTGGTAGTGGTAGTGATGCTGTTGTTGGTTCTAATGATGTTCCTCTTACAGTATTTAAAGCAAATTATTATGAGTATGATCATACTGGTTATACAGATTTTGCCTCTCCCAGCGAATGTTCTGCATGCAAATGTCAAGACTGCAGGGCGAAACATGATGTAGTGATTAATGCTATTAATGCATTAACTGCTTATGTAAAGGAATTGACATCTAAGACGGGTCTCATTCCATCAAAGAGTATTTTATTTCCATCCGCTCCATTAGAGATTAGGGCTACGAGAAGAAGGAGAGTGATTTCCAGGGCATTATCAGGCATCCAAAAAAGCAAAATTGCAACTCCTCTGTCTGCGTGTTTCACTAAGCAACGTATAATGTCCAAAGGAGAGCAGCATGAGCTGAAGAAGGTGAATATATTATATGTCTTCCAACTGACAAAACAAACAGACACATATCTGTTTCAACAGATGACATATATACTGAAAATTATCAAACAGATATATACATCTGTTGCAACAGTTGACTAACCTGTTGCACCAGATACTTTATTTGGTGCAACATATGTCTCGTCTATTTTAGCAAATCAAAAAGCTCTTCGTACAGTTTTTATTTGTACCAACAAGCGACCTATCTGCTGCAACATATGATTCATATGTTGCAACAGATGGTTCATCCGTTGGAAATTATCACACCTGGTCTTCCTCATGTAGAAATTTGTCCCAACAGTTGATTTATTGTTGCAACAGAAATATAATATGTTTGGGACAATTTAAAATGGGAGAAAAACCTGTTTGATTTGCTAGAAGAGATGAGTTATCCTTTTCCATTTTGTTGTATCTCCGTGATTAGCATTGACCAATTCTGGCTTTCCAGGTGGATGTAAAAGAAGCTATTGCTGAACAGTATTGACAATATGCTACTCTTTTTATGGAAATACGGAGAACAAAAAGCGCAAAAACCGTACGTAAGCGACAATAAAGATCCACAACGAGCAAAGCCGAATTTCATAGCACCGGATGAAGAACGACTTGTCCATACTGAGTAGATCTTTATAGCTTGAGCCTGTCAAAGCAATTATTGGTTGTATACTTAAATTGTTGTTGATGTATTTGTTGAGATCTGTACCCATAATAATTTTTTTACATTTTATTTATTCATTGACTTATTTCAGCTAATTTATGAAGGCTTCAATTTATTTTATTTTGTCTATGAATTTTATTTATTCCTTAGATTTGAACTTATTAATTGAAAAGGAATACTAGATTCAAATATTGCAACAGATAATGTATCTGTTGCAACAGACGACACATTTATTGGAAAATTCGAACAAATTTAGACATATGTTGCAACAAGTAGGTGATCTGTTGGAATTTATCAAACAGGTCTTCCCACTGTTGCAACAGATGAACTTTAGATAAGAACATCAAGATAATGCAACAGATGACACATCTATTGGAAAAAAAAAGAACAAATTTAGACATATGTTGCAACAGATGGACTTTATCTGTTGCAATAGACGACACATCTATTGGAATAATCGAACAGATTTATACATATGTTACAACAGGTAGGTTATCTGTTGGAATTTATCAAACATGTCTTTCCACTGTTGCAACAAATGAACTTTAGATAAAAACATTGAGATAATGCAACAGATGACCAACCTATTGCAACAGATAAACTATATGTCAGAACAGGTAGGATAACTGTTACAACGGATGGAGAATCTGTTGCATTATAAAAATTTAACTTTTATTGGACATAAAAAATTACCACTACGTTTAAAAAGATTAAAGTGAATTGAAATAAAAATGGCGCAACCCATCGACGGTGTTCAGTTCAAACACCTAAAATAAAATAGGCATCAAGTAGACATGTTCATTTTAAAGACGTAAAATAAAATAGGCATCAAATGTGTTAGTGTCAGTCCTGACACATTTCGCTGACTTGCCGTCACTTGGCCCCCAACGGTCATTTTCCCCCCGCCATTGTCTTATATATTTATCTTCCTCCTAAAATTTAATCCTAAATTCCCAAATCTTCTTTTTCATCGTCATCTTCTTTTATCTATCCAAATTCTTCAAATTATTACTTTCATTTTTTCCAACTGACCTTGACAATGTCGAGCGCATCTTCCACTGTTTTTTGTGATAAAGATTTTCAATATTATATGTGCGGTCATGAAGCTCTGTTAAAGACTTCTTGGACTCAACAAAATCTGGGTCATAGGTTTTTACTTGTAAGATTTCAAAGGTAATATTTTTTTATTTAATTAATTGATTAATTATTGACTTGTAATTATTTTATAATTGTTTTTTTTTTTTTATAGAAATTGGGTGGATGCGAATACTTTGATTGATATGAAGAACGACACCCTTCATAAGCAAATCGTGTAATCTGGGATTTGTTGAACGAAGTCAAGGCTTCTGAAGAGAAACAAAATCGAGTAAGAAGATACTACATTATTGTCGTTATTGCTACTGGTTTGGTGTTGTTGGGCACACGGATATTGAAGCCTAATTGCTAAATTTTTCATGGTGGTGTGTGTATTTGCTACTGGTTTGTTGTCGACGGACACATGGATATTCAAGCGTAACTGTTGGAAAATATCTAAAAGATTTAGGCATATGTTGTAAAATTTAGGTCATCTGTGGAAATTATCAAATAGGTCTTCCCACTGTTGCAACAGATTAGACTTAGATTATTAGATTATTCATAGAAATTATCAAACAGGTCTTCCCACTATTGCAACAAATTAGGCTTAGATTATTAGATTATTCAAACAAGTCTTCCCACTATTGCAACAGATTGACAATCTAATCTATTGCATTATAAAAAACTCAACTTTCATCAGAAAAAAATTATTGCCACTACATGTACATATAATAAAGTGAAGGGTGACTTGAAATTAAAAATTTCTATTTCACAGGCTCTTTAATATACACAGGCTTCAAGCGTCCAGTTAGTACCCCATAAACCCAGACCTCTTGCAGGTTTGCCACAACGTTGTCGCACACAAAAGTCGTTGGCTTAGCCATTTCTGTGCCGGTCAACAAACATTCGATGTATGCAAGAACGTGCGAGCCGCTCACTTTAGCGACATCATCTTTTGGAAGGATCATTCCCCTGTTTCGACCTTCAAAATCCCATGATTTCTTCATCAACACTTTCTTTGAAAAATGATTCATCGGTTTACTCTCCCTCAACAAGATGAGCAACAACACCATCAGTGGCTCCATGAGGAGAAAAAGATCAAAATCATCGATGAGAGGTACGTTGGAGTCATAAACATTGATCTTTCCCTCCTCAAGTAGTATCTCAACAACCCGATAATGAATGTCGTTCATGCTAATGACTGCAAGAATTCTTTTTGCCTCGATCCAGCTTTTGCCGTGTGAATTTAGCCTGTCCCCTCTAACATATCTTAACGTTTCTTCTTCATCCAAGACCAACGTAGGAACTAGAAAATCAAGTTTCATGCTAAGGGTTGACGCCTTTCCATTGAGTTGATCGTACCTATCCTTGATCTTCTTGCAGAAGTCGAGGTCCATTATCCTATCGACAGCGTCATAAGCTTCCCAGTACGTTAATTGTTTTTTCCTCATGAGACAGAGAATTATGTCAACATATTGTGAGATAAGAAGTCAATTTTTAAATAGGTTAGTAATTGTAAAGATGCAACGGATGGTCCATCTGTTGCATAGGATTCTCTGAATCAATAATCCAACGTAACTTATGCAATAGATAGATAATAAGTTGCAACAGAACCACAACCAGTTGCACCAGTATACCCAGCTGTTGCAACAGATGTGAAATCTGTTGCGTAGCTTCTTCTTCATGGGGTAGGTTAGAAGGGCTAGGTTAGGAAAAGTAAACTTGCCTTGTCCTCGTACGGCATACACATATCAGTCATAGTTTGGAAGTCTTGGGGGGAAAAGAGAGGCCTGGGGTAATCTGGTGCGCCTGGCTTGGCATTCTTGGTCAGTCCCAGATCCCTCTTCTCTTCGGAGCCAAGTTCCGTGTATATGTCCACCTTCTTGACTGGCCCCGGAACTTCAACAGCTTTTGGAGAGAAAGGAATTATAATTTCTTTTGATTTCCAAGCGAAGAGTACTTCTCTAATTGCTCTTTTCTTTCTCCTAACCAACGTTGTAGGAGTGTGTGGCTCCCTCACCTTCTTGGCTGGTATGACACACCTCTTGGATTTGAATTCCTGGATAACTTTTGAGATAGCCTCTACTTTTTTAAAGAGTTTATTCTGTCTGTCCTTGCACTCATCACATTCACAATGAGAATACGAGGGTAAAGAGGGGTGAGAGGGACCTGTGTAAGGGCGAAAAAGGGTGTTTTCAAACATATTTATTCTTTCTTGAGCATCAACATGCTCTTCATCATGAGTGGTAGCAGCATTAGCATGCCTGCCACCAATACCAACAACTCCACCAGAAGAAGCACCCGGACCTGCCTTAGTAAAAGGTTGGTCATGAAGAGCTTCAACATTAGTCTGACCTTGCCTAACTGCTCTTCTTATGACTGTTGCTCCAGCCAATTCCTTCTTTATTAACTCCACCGTTGGGTTTACAATAGTATCAACATGACCTAGAGTAATATAAAAAGTCATCACCGACTCCTCCTCAGTAGGCACGATCCATGGATGCACAACCTATAAAAAAAGACAGATGCATTTAAATCATATAATATAATAATTTTCACAGTTGGGCTATATTTTAAAAAAAAGACCCATTTGTTGCATAGTTTGCAGTATATAGTTAAAATTTGTTTGAGTCTGGTTCAGAGAAACAAAGCAACACATGGATAATCTGATGCAAAATATCAATCATCTGTTGCAACAGATGTATAAGACAGGTAATCTGTTATACAATAAATGATCTGTAAGTCGCAACAGATGAACGATATGTTATCAGATTAAACATCTGTTGCATAATTTGCAGTAGATGATTAATCTTTTAGGAGTCGAGTTCAGAGAACCAAAGCCACAGATGGGTAATCTGATGCAAGATATACCCCGTCGCAACAGATGTCCCATCTGGTGCATTAGATATAACATCTCATGAACCAGATATAACATCTGTTCAATATCTTTCTTATCTTTTAGTAGAATTATTTTACTTGAAGAAGACGTACTGCATCATCCGGAGGGTTAAAGAGATCAGCCTCCTTAATATTGGTATTGCTCTTTGCAGCCAACCACCTAAACATCCTTGGATGAGAAACCTCATCCGGGTAATCCATTAACTACTTTCGGAGGAGAGGAATGGCTTCAAATGCCCAAGCCTAAAAAGTGTAAACAGGAAGCAAGCAAAAAAAATCATAATAACTATATTCAATATAAATTAATGGATGAGTAAAATTAGTGATTAATTTTACAATGAAAGCCCAAGGAAAGCCGTATAATGTGGTCATCCCTGAGGATAGCTTTGTCAGTAAATATTGGACAGTCAAGTAAAAGCTGTCATATCCCCAGAGATAATTGTTGAATTTATCAAAATCCTCAGCACGCGCCAACAAATCATCTTCTATGACCTTATTGACGTCTCTTGCCAATATAACCAAATGGGCAAACCAAACTAAGCACAATTGCTCCCTGTACTGCTCTGGTATGTTTTTATCTTCGAAATCTATCGATAAATCCGATGCTTTATAGCCACGTCGAGCAATGTCAAACAACCCATCTATTTTTCCCTTGCATTTTCTTGCCTTGGATCTTTTGTGGGGTGGTGGTCCTTATGGACGATGGCATCTCAATCCCGTCACTATGACAAACTCTTCCAAGCCAAAACAAACAGGCATGCCACAATAGTTGATCTAGATTTCATTCATCTTCTTTTTGCCCCCTCCCCCTGATCTTTATCATCCCCCGTGTAATTGATCCTGCGCTTGAAAAGGCCATATACCATCGTCATAGGGAAACGGATACGGGCAGATGGGTCCTCAGGCAGCTCAAGAAAGCGTCCAAAGAAGCTCTTCTTAAAAAGTCCGCCTATGTTTTCGTTCTTCATAATTTTCATAAAATGTTCAAAAATTTTCCCCATCTGACATTTAAGTAAAATTTGACCAGTTAGTTATTTTCCTTTTGGGTCATTTATCGGCATCGCAACTTCAAACCTGTCAATACTAAAAGTTTTGACAGGATCATGGTGGGATGTGCATATTAACTCACGCCCCGTCGGTGATCCATTATCATCATGTTGATGATCATCCTCTTTCTCTTTTTGACTCTCCAATTCCTCCCCTTTCTCACTTTTATTTTCTTCATCACCATCTACGGACCCTTGTCCACCTCCCTCAATGTTGTTTTCACATCTCTCTCCAGCTTAACTTTTCCCTGACTGAAATTGTTCAGGAAGCTCCTCCAAATCCCTCTGTACTGTAGCTTTTTTTTTAAGTGGTCAGACGTTGATCCACTTTCACTTTCTTTTTTTTGGGAGACATGTTTTACCTACAGACAAAGAAAAATAAAAATTATATTACAGTTGATGTATACATAGATTTTAAAAATTACATTACAAACACCACAAATACCGACACACCAACAGCCACCACCACAAACACCACCAACCAATGCCAACAAACAAATAAACACCACGAATACCGACACCACCACAAACACCACCAACCAGTGCCACCACGACGACCACAAACACCACCACCACCACCACCACCACTAACACCATCCAACTATACCACGAAAGTCAATGGAACACTGCGATCGAAACTAGGGATTTCTCGAGTTCTTCCTACGATTTTACCATCAAAACTTAAAATTATAAATCCATTCTCGAAGATAATACAACTAAAAGTTTTATTTTTCATCATTAACTTAAAAGCCCTTATTTTTTAGAAAAAAACAAATATAGAGCTCTCCTCAAACTCTGTTGCCTATGAAAACAAAGAAAACGATTGATACAAGCAAGAATGATATCAAAAATAACACCTATGTGGTCGAAAATAAGAAGAAAAACGACCTGTTCTGGAGGGTTGAGCAAATTTGTTGAGTAGTTGTTGTCTGTACTGTATTGTTGAGTGAGAATGAGAGAGAAAGAGCCAGACCTCGAGATTTGAAATGATGAAACATTTTGTATGGGTTGATTTGTATTTTAGAAAACAATGACAAGTAGTTTTGAAAATGTTAATTTGGTCCGAAATGATCTTAATTATTTTTAAAAACATAAAATATATGCGTAATTTTTAAAATCATATAAAAATAATTGAAGTTTTAGTTGACTGAGTACTCTAGGAGGTGACCCTGTGAAAACTCACCCCTGGTCCTAGATTAATCAATTTAGGAGTCTAACATATGAAATCAATTGAAATTGTAAAAAATAAATGTTCAACATATTGCGTCAGATTTATCATCTATTATAAATTATCAATCAGATTAGGTAACAACAGATTACGAATCTGATGTAAATTATCAAACAGATTAAGTCATCTGTTGCGACAGATTACCCATCTATTGTAAATTATCAAATGGATTGTCATATGTCGCAACAGATTATGCATATATTGTAAATTATCAAATAGGTTCTGCCATCTGTTGTGGCTGACCCTATGAGAACTCACCCCTAGTCCTAGATTAATCGATAGTTTACCCTATGAGAACTTACCCCTAGTCCCGGATTATTCAATCAAGGTATTAGTACCCTAGTCCTAGATCAATCAATAATGGTATTAGTCTAACATATGAGGTAGTAAGAATCGGTTCGGCTCAGAGTGATCGATCGCCGACTCTGGTCGGGAGGAATGCAGTACCATTTCATCGTGCAATTGACAAAAGACTCAATTGAAGTTGTAGTTGACCCTATGAGAACTCACATTCAATTAAGGTATTAGTCTAACATATGAACTCAATTGAATTATATATAAACAAATGTTCAACCTGTTGCAACAGATGTCTTTTCTGTTGGATCAAACAGATTATGTAATCTATTGTAACATATTACAAATATGTTGTAAACTATCAAACAGATTAAGTCATCTGTTGCAACAGATTACCCATCTGTTGTAAATTATCAAATGGATTGAGTTATATATTGCAATAGATTACCCATCTGTTGTAAATTATCAAATAGGCACTGTCATCTATTGTAGATGACATTATGAGAACTCACCCCTAGTCCTAGATCAATCAATTAAGGTATTAGTCTAACATATGAGGTAGTAAGTATCGGTTCAGTTCAGAGTGATTGATCGCCGATTCTGGTCGGGAGGAACACAGTACCGTTTCATCATGCAATTGATAAAAGACTCAATTGAAGTTGTAGTTGACCCTATGAGAACTCACATTTAATTAAGGTGTCTAACATATGAACTCAATTAAATTATATATAAACAAATGTTCAACCTGTTGCAACATATGTTTTTTCTGTTGGATAAAACAGATTATGTAATCTATTGCAACATATTACACATATGTTATAAACTATCATATAGATTAAGCCATTTGTTGTGATAGATCACAAGTCTGTTGTAAACTATCAAACATATTAAGTCATCTGTTGCAACAGATTACCCATCTGTTGTAAATTATCAAATGGATTGAGTCATATGTTGCAATAGATTACCTATCTGTTGTAAATTATCAAATAGGCGTTGTCATCTATTGTAGTTGACATTATGAGAACTCACCCCTAGTCCTAGATAAATCAATTAAGGTATTAGTCTAACATATAAGGTAGTAAGAATCGATTTGGCTCAGAGTGATCGATCGCCGACTCTGGTCGAGAGGAACACAGTCCCGTCTCATCATGCAATTGACAAAAGATTCAATTAAAGTTGTAGTTGACCCTATATTCAATTAGGGTATTATTACCCTAGTCCTAGATTAATCAATTAAGGTATTAGTCTAATATATGAGGTAGTAAGAATCGGTTTGACTCAGAGTTATCGATCGACGAATCTAGTCAGGAGAAACGCAGTACCGCCTCATTATGCAATTGCCAAAAGACTCAATTGAAGTTGTAGTTGACCTTATGAGATCTTACCCCTAGTCCCTAATTATTCAATCAAGGTATTAGTACCCTAGTCCTAGATTAATCAATTAAGGTATTAGTCTAACATATGAGGTAGTAAGAATCGGCTCGGCTCAGAGTGATTGATTGACGACTCTGGTCGGAGGTATGCAATACTGTCTCATCATGAAATTTCCAAAAGACTCAATTAAAGTTGTATTTGACCCTATGAGAACTCACATTCAATTAAGGTTTTAGTCTAACATATGAATTCAATTGAAATTACATATAAACAAATGTTCAACCAGTTGCAATATATGTCTTTTCTGATGGATCAAATCAAAAAGATTAGGTACTATGTTGCAACATATTACGCATCTGTTGTAAACTATCAAACAGATTACGTCATTTGTTGTGACAGATCACGAATCTGTTGTAAACTATCAAACAGATTAAGTCATCTGTTGCACTTAAATATTTTTTGATCCTTTTTTTATAAAATAATTTAGGTATTTCCTATTCGAGATAAAATGGTTAAAATACTAAGATGGTAAAAAATATTACTCGGTACAACTTTGATAACTCAAAAATCCCCTGAGTGAGTAGTCTTATCTGGTCTTTTCAATGTCACCGTCTCCTCGTGCCCCTCAAAAGTTATTAATGAATATTTAAAAAACCCCATACCTAACTCTCTCTCCTTTAACCATAAAGTAGTCTAGACTAGAATCAACTCATAACTTTTCTTTATTCTTTATTCTCAATTATCTTTATTGTTTTCTTTTTTCCTCTCTTTTCTCTCTTCTTTCGGATGAGGATCCTTTGGGATCTCAACCAATCAATATCTTTTCTCAACTGAACTGGATGTTCTGATCCATTTGCTTTTTTGACATTGCAGGTATGGTTCAAAGTTGCTCTTTTCATCCCATCTTCTTCTTTGTATGTCATTTAAATTAGTTATTTACATCTGTTGCTATCAATGATTTACCCATTACCAGTTTTCTATTTATTGAGAAAATTGAAGGAAAGGTGACTTTTAAGTCTTGAATGAACGAACCGTTGTTTTTATTAAAATATGCAAAAAAATTCATCTGTTGGGAGAACTTAAAAAGCCTTGTTATCAATATAGTTTTCTTTATGTCTTTTGTTTGATACTTTGGTGGTGCTGTTGTTGGGGGGGTGGTTGTTTTGGAACATGTGATATTTGTGTTGTGGATGGTGTTGGAATATATGGTGTTGTTTTGTTTGTTTCTTTGTTGTTGATGCTGTATTGGTGGTGTTGTAACAGTTTCCTCAACTGTTGCAACTGATGAATCAGCTGTTGGAACAGGCGGAGCAACTTTTTGAAGAAATTAAACCAGTAGCAAGGCTGGTTTGATTTATTCCAATAGATGGTCCATCTGTTGCAACATGTCATCCATCCTTTGAAAACGATGCCTCATCGGTTGAACAGATGGGTAATCTGTTGCATCATATTGGTCATCTGTTGATTCACTCAATTTTGTGTTACCCTTTTGTAATGTTCTTTTTGTTCTTCTCTTGTTTGACATCAAATGTATTTCCCTTGTTTGCAGATAAAAGGAAGTGAAATTGGATCCACTTTTTCTCGGCCAGCATTAAAGGCTAGAGTAAAGATGGGTTTGGAGGAATAAGCTGCTTGTAGATGGAACCACTTCATATGTGGGAGGTATGTATTACTGATCAACCTATCATGAAAATACACATCCAGTACAATGATTTTGTGAATGCAGTTTTTTATCGATGATTAGACACTGATCCTTCAAACAAGATCCTGAATTGTAAAGTTTAGTTTGATAGGTGTGAACTGATAAGGCCGAAGGGTTCTAAGACGGTGGTGTCGATACCCCGTTACAATCTAATGACATGATTCATGCACATGTTTTTGTGTCAAGTTTGGGGAAGGGTTCAAATTTTTTGCGGCAGTATAAATATCCAATAGTGATTGGACCGGTTTTAATGGCACAATAGACTTCTTGAAAGGCCTCCGAATCCTCGCAATGTAGCAAACAACGATAGAACCAATAGAAATTCCCCTGATCCAAATTTATATGGATGGGTTATTGGAGGAGATTATTATACAACAGAAGGTGTTTATGAGAAAACCTGTGCAGGAAGAAGGAGGTTAAGAAGGCCATATATCATCTTAGTACTTGTTTAAGAGGATACATAGGGTCGGAAGGAAAGTGTAGCGAAATTAGATTATGAAATTGACATGAAAAATAAAAAAACTGGATGAGATGCGAATGTGAAAGTGTATCCAAAAATGAAAATCCATCAGTTGTTGAAGAAAAAGAAGACTGGTCAAGAGGAATTGACCCTGTGTATCCTCTTAAACAAGTACTAAGATGATATATGGCCTTCTCAACCTCCCTCTTCCCGCACAAGTTTTCTCCCAAACACCTTCTGCTGTATAATAGTCTCCTCCACCAATCCATCCATATAAATTTGGACTAGGGAAATTTCTATTGGTTCTATCGTTGTTTGCTGCATTGCGAGGCTTCGGAGGCCTTTCAAGAAGTCCATTGTTCCATTAAAACCGATTCAATCACTGTTGGATATTTACACTGCCGCCAAAAATTTAAACCTTTCCCCAAACTTGACACAAAAATATGTGCATGAATTATGTCATTAAATTGTAACGGGGTATCGACACCACCGTCTTGGAACCCTTCGGCCTTATTGTTCTCACCTATCAAACTAAACTGTACAATTCAGGATCTTGTTTGAAGGATCAGTGTCTAATCATCGGTAAAAAACTGCATTCACAAAATCATTGCACTTTATGTGTCTTCACGGTAGCCTGATCAATAATATACATAACTCACATGCATGAAAATGGGATCCATTGCATGCATCTTATTCTTCCTACCCCATCAGGACATGTCAGTGTTATTTATTCATCTGCACAAATGTGATGACTATTAAAATGGAGGTGTGAAGAGTCGTGACTTTTTATCTTAACACATTCAAAATAGTTGATGAATCGAAATCTCCATCTGTTGCAATTGACGAATCAGCTTTTGGAAGAAATCAAAATATCTCCTCCAAACATATGGTCCATCTGTCACAACAGATAATCTCTATGTTGCAACATATGGTAAATCTGTTGCGATAGACCTGACTTTTTTTTTAATTAATCTGCACGCATGTGATTACTTCTTTCTAAATATGTTTGTTTCAATTTAGTTTTCCTATTTATAAAATCAAGAGAATTTTATTATATTCTTTCAAGATTATCCCTATTATTAAATGACTACATAAAGTATATTATTCATATTTATACTTTCTAATCATAATTAATAAGGCCAATTTGGTAAAACAATCACCTAATTTATATTTTTATTAATTGGTGTGCCAAGCCCATGAGACCCAACTAATACGTAACGGAGGGACTATTAAAAATATGTGAAGACTTTTTATCTCACAAATTCAAAACAGCTAATGAATCGAATACTCCATCTGTTGAAACTGAAACTAATGAATCAGCTGTCAGAAGATATCAAAACATCTCCTCCAACTTATACATATTGTCCATCTGTTGCAACAAATAATACATAAGTTGCATCAGATGTCTTATTTGTTGCATATACAAACCATCTATTGCAACAGATGGTAAATCTATTTTGACAGCTGTTTGTTGCACATTCAATCCGTCCATCTGTTGCAACAGATGCTAAATCTGTTAAAAATGCTGGATGATCTATTGCAACAACTCAATAATAATGTCTTTTATCGAGTCTCAAACCGCTATGAAAAGGTAAGAAGTAATTAGTGTAAAAGAAAAAGTCGCGACTTTTTACAGAAAATAAAATGCCACCAGTTTGAATGTAATTAATACAATGGAGCTGAACAGTCCTGCCTTTTGGTCTGACACGTCCAGATTATATTATAGGTCCCTCAATATTTATTCAACTCTATTTATTTCTTGTATTTTTTTCTTTCGTGTGACATCTTCAACTACTTCTCTTCAAAGAGCATATTCCTTTCTCGTTGAGGTAAGTTTTTTTCTGGAGTAAATTTACCAGTTGGTCGTATACGTTGTATTATATTGTGAACATTTTTTTTTACATTTGTCAATTCATGCGTGTTCTAGATATGGATGATCCTTTTCCGGACACTGCTATTCTACGTGACACAGTGCGAGAACTTCAAAGGCAGGTTAATGACCTGCAGAGCGAGTTGGTCGCTGTGAGAGTGACAATGTTCAGAGAGATGCAGAGGCTGATGAGAGCCCTGCTGCTGCAAGTTGATTGGCCGACTGTCATTAATGATGATGATAATAATAATAATTAGAATGTATTTTTTCTTTTAGCGTATGTATTTTAATTTTTCTATATTGGATCTATACCTAATGTATTTTATTTTTCATTTAATGAAAAATTTACTTTTAGTCAGATTTTGGCATTTTAATTCCTATTCAATTTTCATTCTGTTTTCTTCTAATCTAATACATGTTAACATGTCGACGGTTGGAGGCAATGTTGAATCCAGTAGCACTACCAATTTTGGCTTTTGAGTTCTTTCAACAGTTGGAACCGATTGGTCATCTGTTGGGTTTCAACAGATTATCCATCTGTTTCGACAAATTTTCATCTGTTGGAGGAAAGCATTCCAGTTGTTTGTGCAACTGTTGAGAATAATTGTGGTCTGTTGTATTATTTAAGTTCATGTTTTGCCTCATTTTATTGATGCACAAGTTAGTTAAAAAAGACATTTTATATATAATAAATGATAACATTAGGTTCACAACAATGAGTTAAATATATAAAAGTCCACAACAAACAAACATACAACCAACAACACAAGTTTCTGTAATTACAACGATCATGGTGGATTATGATTCGGGCATGTAGTTCTTTTGTGGCTAGCGCACTTACATATGGAGCACTTGTTTCTTTTTGATGAAAATGATTCTTCAACTCCATGCCTCCTTTTATATGGCTTTATTTCCGGTTTGATAGTGATCGGGTCAATATATGAAGGAGGTATTAATCTCTCCATAAGCTCTACTGGAACAACCCAAGATTCTTCAGGAGGCACCGATGCCCACTATATGTCATTTCATATTTTTCCACCGAATAATATTGAGAGGAGTGCTCGTAAACTTCAGGTCCATATTTATGGCCGTATTGAGCTCGAAGGGCTGCCATAACATGTGGACAAGGTATTTTGTCCAAGTCAAAAACTCTACACGTACAAGATCTTGTTTGAAGATTGACCGTGGCTGCATCACCATGACCGGTGATACGAAATTTGTAATCTGCTATTTTATGAGAGAATAACTTATTCCCCAAACTGATGTTCGTTGATATTTTATTTTCGATTTCGAGAACAAATAGGGTTCTTTTTTCTGCGCACTTGAACTACACATGCCTTTCGTTAAAAAAACCACTATATTTCTCGCTTATTTTTTCAAACATAGCGTTGATGTGAAATTCTCTTTCATCGTCAAATAATGAATTCACCGATTCAGCTATGTTTGATGTCATAATATTGTACCTATAGAAAAGAATCACTTAGTATGACATCAAACTAAACTTGTAAATCAAACAAGACATTAAATTCATAAGAATGTACCTATTTGCTGGACAGAATGCCCGGCTCCATCTCTCGAAACCGACACGTGCAAGAAATTCTGCTACCTTAGGATTCACATCCGCTATTTGATTGAAATGGTCTAAAAACTTCTCTCTACTATATGCTTTAGCTGCTCTATAGAAAAGGGTGACTACCCTTTCGTTGTGATAGTTGTTTCGAATGTTCTCTCCAAGATGTCTGATGCAACAACCAAAGTAAGCTGAAGTGAAGAAAAGTGAACCCATCTTTGGAATACTTGGATGCCTATCCGATACAAAACACAACTCTTCGGTATCTTCGACGTAGCGTCGCATTTGTTAAAAAAAATCCATAAGAGGCATCACATTCCTTGTCCACTACACAAAAAGCGACAGGAAAGATGTGATTCTCCGCATCCTGCGCCACTACCGCTAGAAGAACTCTATTATACCTGCTCCTCAAGAAGTTACCGTTGATGGCTATGCCTTTTCTCAAATGTCAAAAACCTTGAATCCAAGCACCATTGGATACAAAAAAGTACTTAAACCTTTCGTTTTCATCCAGATGTAATGTCGTCTTACTTTCGGGATTTGTGGACTCAATCATGAAATGGTAAGCATCCAAAACTTCATACCCATGCTCGAGTGTCCCCCAAACCAGGTCCTTGGCAATCCCCATGGTCGTATATACCTTCTAATAACTGACCAGGACACCTAAATCCGTAAGGAGTTGATTGGCCATAAGCCTTGTTAAAGGGCCTTTGCCATCGGGGAAACTACTCCTGAAATATTCACCGAGGACCTTTGCCGTGGCGTGAGGATTTTGGCCCGAGATGTGCTCCGAACCACACGTGTGATGCTTTTCATGTTTATGAATGATGAATCTGTCAGAACTTGCGTACTTCACCTCTCTCAAATACCACTTGCAGTTCAAATTAGCACATTTGAAGCAAAAAACACTGCTCGAATTAATCACCTTCTTTATTCTGAAATCTTTTTTTCACGTAAGAAATAAACAAAGTGTTAGATAGTTCATTCTTGTCCTTGAATGACATTCCAATAAAAAAGCCAGTCCCGTCGTCTTGAAGATTTCCAGATTGTGTCGATTGAGAAGAACTGCACATCGTATTGGTCGCATCAACGGGCGTAGGTGTTTGATCATCATCTGGAATATTCATGTCTAGATCATCCAACCTATCATCAAAGAAGTCTTTTTTTCTTCTTATTGTTCTACATTCTGGTTCTCATTCTCTCTCGTCTTTTCAACCATGTACACTCTTAACACCGGCCTGGTTGAATCACTTAGATAAGAACGCAACCGAACCTGATCAGTTATCTTGAAAGGCAGTACCCTCTGATTTTCAAAGGAGCTGTGCATGTAGCTGATGGCGAATTCTTCTGGTTGACAATTCAGTCCACAAAAGCTGATGATTAAGTTCACAAAATCATCATACGAAACATCACTTTGGACTATCATAGCTATCGTCTCTAGTATTTCATCCTCTTTCCAACGTCATACATATCGATTGCTCTTCTTGACCCAATGACCATGACAATCCACCCCTATTGTTATTAATCTCTCTATTAGTGGTACCTAAATAAAGTCATTTGTTAAAAAAAGTTGATAGTGATTTTATAGTGCCGTGAATGAATCCCAACAGATGTGTTATCTGTTGCAACAGGTAAGTGATGTGTCGCAATAGATTCTTACCTGTTGGGATTCATGTTACGGGTCTGAATATCTATTGCAACAGATGAATCGCCTATTGGAATTGATGTTATAACTAAATCACCTTTGAAGCTGATTCCAACAGATGAGTGACCGTTGCAATAGATAATTAATCTGTTGCGACAGATGACTTACCTAATGCAACAAGTTATTAATCTGTTGTAACCTATGTTGGAATCGTGTTCAGGTTCTGTTGCAACAGGTAACTAATATGTTGCAACATATATGTCAAATGTTGCAACAGATGAGCCATCTGTTTAAACATGAATCCAACGTATCAGTCTTCCTTTGAAACAGATGTCTCATCTGTCGCAACAGATGATTTATCTGTTTAAACAGATGGATTTTATGTTGGATTCATGATTGGGTTCTATCCATTGTTGAAAAACAACAACACATAGCAGTTACCCAGATGACAAATTCAACTAAAAATCATAATTTGACATACCAACGTCTCCTATGAAGTAATGTCAAAGTGGAAAGTGATGCTAGAAATAAAATTTGACCTAAGAAATTGGTCAAATAACAACAGTAGCGGTAACAACAACAATAACAAATGGCCAACAAGAACAAGATGAAGATGATAATAAAGTGAAGATAATGATAATGAAGCAGAAGATGATGAATGAAGCAGCAACAACAATGAACAACAAAAATCGCTAAGAGAGAGAAATCAACAAAGGGTGAGAGGAGAGAGAAAGACGCCTTTTTCCCCTCCGTTTTCCGTTATATAGGCTAACATTTGGATCAAAGTGTAAATTTAAAAACTTGTGGGTTATTTTCAAACTTCCCTAACTTTCTTAATCCATAATAAAGTAATTGTCACCTCCACCTAATAATTAAGACTTGTGTCACCTACACCTCATTTTAAAACTCTTTTGTCACCTGTGACCCAAATCCCCAACTAAAATAATCAATACTCACCCCTATAAAGAATTAAAGAGATAAAATTAACTGAAATATCCATGCAACACCTTTTAATTCATAGAGAAATTGATGAAAGAGGGTAAATTGTTATTTATTTTTGATTTGGGAATAAAAAATAAAAAGTCAGCAAATGTATAATTTATTTATTTCATAAAATAACTTTTTTTGTCTAATGTATGTGATAGTAGTAATAATATATATGTAGGGTTGACACGTATGAACTAAATGATTTTATTATTATTATAATGTGTTAATGTCTGTCATGTTAAATTATTTTAAATTTTGACTGTCGTGATTAAAATATTTAAATAGTTTAAAATGCATTCCTTTCAAATTCCATCAACAAGATTAAATTTGTCCTCCTTCCACCTATTGAATAAAAAACATCAATTTACACCAAAAAATTGATTTATTGGTCATTAAAATGTGTCACGTAAGAGTGTCAATTTAAGGAGGAGGAGGAGGACAGCGGGAGGAAGGGAGGGGGGGATCAAATTATTAACCTATATATTTAAATAATATTTGAGTATAATTTGTGAAATATTTCAATAACGATAACTCAACACACTTTAGAACTGATAGATATTTCATTAACGACAACTCAACACACTTTTACATGCAAATTAAAATCTCTAGATAACTTATTTACTTTAGTGTTATTATTTTCTTTAAAAAACAACTGATCTTTGTAGGCAATTATAGATAAAAACCTGAATGCTCATCTCGGAAAATAGTATGAGAATCTCTTCTTAATAGATTAATATATATTTTTTTTTAAAAAAATATTTATTTTGATTAAATGAGTTTGTTGAGTTAATATGTTTATTATTTTTTTAAAAATGATGATTTACTGATATAACATGCTACTTGGAAGAGGAGGAAACTTTTGAGGTATTTAGTGATTTTTTGAGAAAAATATTAATAACTGAGTGACATTATTATCTTAGCAAAAATAAAAAGTAATTTTTATAAGCGACTCTAGAAACATTGATAACAATCCAACAAAATGACTTTAGAAAAATTTGAAAGTTTAAGTAATGATAAAAGATTTCTAAGCATGAAAATTTCTTCGTAATAAACTAATATATTTTTTAAAATAAAAGAGTAAGAATATAATTTTGACTAAATAAGTTTGATAATTTAAATAGATCTATCCATGATTCTTAATTTTAACTTCATTATTTATTCCCATGCATTGGGATTGTTTTCAATGTATTGAAAAGTGGTTATTAAATAAAGTAATATTAGAAATTCAAATTTAAGATGAAAAGGGCAAAAATATCTAAAAACTAACTAGTTTATAATATGAATAGGACTTTTTACTATTGTGACCAAATTTTTATGGCAAAAAGTTTTTTCCATGAATAGGAAGAAATCATTCATTAAGTTTTTAATAAATAAATATTATTAAAAATCTAAAAAAATATAGTGGTTAATTATTGATTGACTTAACGAGTACCTGGTACCGTCACGAAAGAGAACGGCTAATCATAAAATTCAGCTGCCAACATCCCGTGGAGGAATCAGGATTACTATTAAGGAGTTTAAAAATTGTAAAAGTAAACATAAAAATAAATCAAAGTGAATTCAACATTTATTATATATACATAAAAAAAATAATTATATTTAAATAATATAATTTCTCCCCAAAAGAAGTTCGGATGAACCTTCTGAACCAAAAATGGCTCCGGCCCTGCCAACATCCGATGTGGAAATTAACAAAACAAAGTGTGTCACTTCAAGCCGAAAGAAACGCGGTTGCATAATGGAGAAAAATCGGACAAAACTGAAAGTTATGACATCTGACATTTTAGACATGTAAATTGTCATGCATATAATTGAAATTTCATTCACGATGGTGCTCGTAGCATGTCCATTATTTTGTGCACTATTAAAAAATTACTATTGTTTAGTTGACATTTCCTACTAAAAGATGTTTAAAAACTATTCTATTAAATATTTTGATTGACATAGTGAGAAAGAAAATACTGATTGAAATTGTTGAGTTTGGACACATAATTTAGGAAATGAGATTTTAGAAGTGTTGTAGTGCAAGTGAAATAAGTAGACTAAAATCAAATTAATGATTAGAAGGTTACTATAAAATATTTATAATTATTTATAAAAAACTAATATTATATATTTAATTAATTATAAAATTTATATATATTATTTATCGGTTCGATTTGGTTCTTTTTCGATTTTTCTTAGTAGAACCGTAATCAAACCCCAAATATTGATTTTTAAAGCTTAAAACAAACCAAATCAAATGTCGATTTTTTTAATTAATTTATTTTAATTTGGTTAAAAATCACTGAAAAATCATCTTATTAAGAAAAATGTAAAAGAGTTACGTCAGTATAGAAATTTCAATGATATTAATCTATAATATATTAAAAATGTGAAAAGTGATTTGAACTTTTTGTCCATCATTAAAAGTTCATACTTTAGACAAAATCGTTTTTTTATGTTTTTTTCTCAAATTATTTTTTAATTATATTTATGATATTGAATCCTAAAATATATGAGATTAGGACTTTAACAAATATTGTAAGACTTTTTCTAAAATTAGGAGTCTTAAAATATAAGGTAAGCAGTAGTACATTGAATCTTAAAAAAAATACTTTTTACCCTACTTTTACAAACTTTACGGGAAACAAAGAGTTAATTTGGGTAAAAAAAAAATATTTTGTGTGTACATGAAAAAAAAAGTTCTAAAATTGTCAGAGCAAAATAAGAAAAACGTTAAATATGCAATCCCACAGGTAGAATGTCTTTGAACTATGAGCAAAAAGTTCTAATTTAGGACTTTAAAATCATGTATAAATATATTTATTATATTTTTCTTATTTGAACTAGGTAGAATGTCAGGTAATTTTATAAATAATTATTTAAATATTAGACAAATAAATATTTCTTCTTTTAACATTATGCTAAACTAGTTAATAAATAAATCAAAATAAAACTATTCAGTGTGCTTAGATTGTAGTCCAAATTTCACTACATAAAAGAGTTCGAACCCGCGAGCGACAAGAAGCATGAAAATGTTATGCAAGCTTTGCTAGTTATCCCTTTTAAATAAGTAATATTTTACATATAAATATAATGTAATTTATCAACGAAGGGGTATTCGACTGACCAATCTTCAATGGATATAGCTCCGCCTCTGTCTTGATTGAGTGATGAACTAGTGAGAAAGACAAATTAATTAACTATGGTCAAACGGTAAAAATGCACGTACTCCCTCCGTTTACTTATACTTGTCACTATTTTTTTAATTTGATTTCTATTTTTATTTGTCATTTTTTACAAATCAAGAAGAGACAAAAAATATTTTTCATGTTTTACCTTTTGTATTAGTTACTTATTCTTCAAATCATTTTTTAATACCTATTATTAAATATCAATTAATAGGGATGATATAATAAAATCATTATACCGATTATTATTTTTTAATAGATATGTCATGTCAAAAGGTGACAAGTAAAAATCGAACAAAGAGAACATATAAGAAGACAGTTCTTAGTAAAAAAAAATTTGTGGCACCTTTGTGGCAACAAAATCACTTTTCTCCCCATAAATTATAAGCCATGATTTGTTTTTCTCTCTATTTTATTTATTTGAATAAACAAATCAATGTATTTCTTTTCTTTTCTATTATATAGAAGAGGTGGTTTCGACCACCTCTTATTCAATTACCAAAATATCCCTTTACTTCCACTTAATTACATATCATATCCCAATATATAATAATTTTATTGTTTCATCATAATGGTTTAAATATTTAATATATTTTATTAATTTATATTAATTAACCATAACTACTTATTGAAAGTAATTTTTTATTTATTTATTTAATTGGCTATCATGTTCAAAACTAATTTGTTACCACAAATCACAATAATTAATAACTTAAAATATTTAAAAGACATAAAGAAATTTTATTGACTCTCATTATTTTAGCAATGCCACATAAATTGAGATAAAAGAAAAAGTACTGCAAATCATAATAATTAACAACTTAAAATATTTAAAAGATATAAAAAATTTTAGTTGACTCTCAAAATTGTATCGAAGCCACATAAATTGGGATACAAGGAGTAAATATATTATTTGATAATTACGTAAAAATTATTATAAATCACAAGAATTAACAAGTTAAAATACTTTTTTAAAAATAGATAAAAGTTCTATTCAACTCACAAAATTTTATCGGTGCAACATAAATCATGACAAAATAAAATATTATTTTCGACCACCTCTTTTGCAATTACCAAAAAAAACCCTCTACTCCCACTTAATTATATACCATACCCCATATATAATAATTTCATTGTTTCATCATAATGGTTTAAATATTTAATATATTGTATTAATTTATATTAATTAACTATAACTACATATTGGAAGTAAAATTTTCTTATTTATTTAATTGGCTATCATGTTCAAAACTAATTTGTTACCACAAATCACAATAATTAATAACTTAAAATATTTAAAAGACATATAGAAATTTTATTGGCTCTCATTATTTTACCAATGCCACATAAATTGAGATAAAAGAAAAAGTACTGCAAATCATAATAATTAACAACTTAAAATATTTAAAAGATATATAAAATTTTAGTTGACTCTCAAAATTGTATCGAAGCCACATAAATTGGGACACAAGGAGTAAATATATTATTTGATAATTACGTAAAAATTATTATAAATCACAATAATTAACAAGTTAAAATATTTTTTTAAAAATAGATACAAACTCTATTCAACTCTTAAAATTTTATCGGTGCAGCATAAATCATGACAAAATAAAAAATTATCTTAATTAATTGCAACTAAATATTTAAAGTAAATCAATTTTATTATTTTGATTGACTTTTATATAGAAAATTAATATTTTTATTTATTTATTTATTTTAGTAAATTTAAATTTTAAAATTATTTTTTTTATATAGAAATACTAATATTTAAACTTACTTTAAATTTTTAAAGTACAAAATTAATAAATTTAATTTAATAAAATAAATTTCTAATGAATATTTTTTTAGAATTTGTGTTGGGTCAATATGTATCAAGTTAAAAAGAAATAAAGAAAAATACATAGTAAAATTTTATTATTATGAAAGATAAATATAATGCACTATCCAATAATGTTTAATAATATTATATTTTGCATATGCAAATATAGCATCCCGTATTTAATTAATATACTATTCCGGTGAATTATCGATGATTACTATTGGATGTGATAAAATTATATTAATTTTTATAGTAATAACATAATCAATCGCTCTTAATTAATTATTATGTGTCATCTAAGTATTAAGAAAATAAATAATATTTAATGAAAAATAAAATTGACATAAAATGCGAAATTAACTCTGAATGTTTTAAATTAAATTTTCGTCTTTCGAATGATGATTTTACTATATCACTCCTTATTATAAGTCATTTATGTATTGAAAATATAAGAATAACAAAATGTTATGTCAACATAAAATATTTGATTAACTATCAAAATTATATTAGTGACACATAAATTGGGACGGGACAGAAGAAGATATAAAACAACATATATTATTTGAAAATGAAATAAAAAGTACAGTAAATAACAATAATTAACAAAAAAAATTTAAAAATTGACTGATTTCTGCTTCAGCTTCTTCAATCGTGATTTTAATGTACGGTGATGTTTAAAGAGGGTAAAATGACATAATGAGATTTAAAGAAGATAAAATGTATGTAGTAAAGTGTGAGAAGAATAAAGCATAAGTAAATTTTATTACTATATTTTAAAGAAATTAAAGAAAAGAAGTATAAAGATTATTTGCAAAAGATTTTTAAAAACTAATTTAAATATAAATAAAGTAAATTTAAGTACAAAAAACGTGTATCTATCACAAATTTGCTACCAAACACTTCACACTTTCTTAACATTAGCAAATTTTCTATCATATATGTGTAGCCATCTTTCTCAACTTTTTACAGCTCCTCAATATTAATTAACATTTCTCTGTTTTAAAAATAAAATAAAGAAAAGAAAATCTCAACTGTTCCTTCTCTATTAAAAAATAATACTCTTTTCCTGTGTTAAAATTAATAATTAAACAAAACAATAGCGAATCTAAGGTGTGTATTCTCTTTATCGGGTAAGTTTACATTATTCTTAATCTTTGCGATATTGAAAATCAATAATCTGTTGGGTATTTGATTTAAGCTATTTCATCAGATTTACGCCTCGTTTTTCTTTATATTTCTGATCGCAAAATTCAACAAGAAGGTTAAAAAAAGGTTTCAATTATGATCCCCTCAGCTCGATCATACTAATGAAAATATTCTACTGCTCAAACTTTCTACTCCAAGATAAATCCTAAAACTTAAAATTTGCAATCCACATGTTCTACTGTTGGGCCTGTGCTGACACGGGCCTTGCACTTCTAGTTAGTAATATAAAAGAGAATTATAGATAGGGGGAAATTTCATAAATAACAACTATAGAACCTTAATTGTAACTTTTCTAACAACAATTTTAAAATTACAAAAAATAGCAATATGTATTTTGTATTTGAGTAAACTGTTGCTAGTTAAATACATATACAACAAAATATTATGTTCCTAATATAATGCTAATCAGTTTCAGTTTAAAATGGTAAAAAATGGTTTCATAATTTATGACACATTTAATTAACAGATTCCCTTACCTTTTAAAACTCTTTTTTTACATCACCGTTAAATTACAACAAATAATTCAAATTCAAATAACTTTTTCCATAAACAGAAACTAAAATCAAAACCCAAAATACATATTCAAATTAAAGAACTACTGGTTAAACGTAATTTTTTTCTCATCGACTAGCATTCTGAAGCACATTAAAAAAAAGTGCAATTACAGGTATTGTTAAATTGTTGAAGCATTTTTTTTACAATTTCAAATTTGGCGTTGTTGTTATAAAGTTTGAAAGTTGAGAAGCAATTGTAAAACGTTTGTCTGAATTTTAATTTAATTTATTTTTTACTATTTTGTGGTTTTCTATAGATTGAAGATGGGAAGCATTGTTGTTCTTGTTAAACATTCAGGAAGATGGAATTATGAGCAAGAATATGAAGAGTACATGAGTGATGCGATATTGTTGAGCATAAACTCTACATATGACCAACTGTACACGTTACTTGCTTCTCATGTTGATGTTGATGTTGATTTGACGTGCAAATGCATTGAAATCGAATATCAATTAACAGATAATGCGGAGAAAATACGTATACGTAATGACATGGGTTTGAAGGTCTATATTATGCAGAAAAAAGAGTTGAAGAATTTGAGTAATTTGCCTTTATATGTGAGTGTTTCTGACAGGGATAATTTCAGCAGAATTGTCAGTTCATCATTGTGTAATTCGAAAAGTCTAAAGATGTCTGTCAGTGTGAGTAACGTAGAAAATACAAGTACTCAAAGAGCGTTAATAGTTACTCCATCAGAAGAATCTTTGGATGTATTTGAAATGGATATAAGTAGAGTTATTATCTCTGACCCACATCACAAACATATTGAGGTTGATCAGTTTGTATCTCAAAAGGAGTATTAAAATTAGTTATGAAGGACTATTCAATTCGTGAAAAGTTTCGAACACTATTTGTAAGATCGAGTAAAACCTGATAAGTGTATTATGCATTTAGTTATTTATTTTTTCATATGGTTAATTGTATTTGAGCATATGTATTTTTTTTTTTTGCAGTTATACGTTGTTGTGCAGATCCGGTAATTGTGCTTTTTTATTTCGTGCATCTGGTATCGGTGAATCTGGAATGTTTAATGTCAGAGAATTTTTACCAGAAAATACCTGTCCGATCAAAGATAATATTTATCCTAAATTGCATGCTACTAGTAAGTTGATTAGTGGTATAGTCAAACCAAAATTTAAATGCCACAAACGAAAATACAGTCCATATGAAATCAGAAGTGATATGAAGGAAGACAGGGGTATGGATTTAACATATATTATGTGTGGAAAAAGGCATTATTTCCACCCCATACTATACAAGAAAAGTCTAAGCCACACCTAAATTATATAAGTGACCTATTACACACCTTAACTATATAAAAGTGATATTATTTCCTCCCCGTGACCCTCATTCTAAGGCGCGTGTGTTACACTTATTTTAGGCGCGTCCACGGCTAAAAACATTAAGGGAAAAGGCATCGTTTCCACCCCAAACTATAGTCGAAAAGTCGAATCCACACCTAAACTATATAAGTGACCTATTACACACCTTAACTATAAAAAAATGATACTTTTTACTGACGTGGTGCTGACGTGGCAGTGCGTGTAAAATACTACACCACATGCAAGTGGTGGTAGCCTGACAGGGTGTAAATAGTTTCACTTTTTTATAGTTTAGGTGTGTAATAGGTCACTAGTATAGTTTAGGTGTGACTTCGACTTTTCGGGTATAGTTTGGGGTGGAAACGATGCCTATGCATCATTTCCACCCCATACTATACGAGAAAAGTCTAAGCCACACCTAAATTATATAAGTGACCTATTACACACCTTAACTATATAAAAGTGATATTATTACCTCCCCACGCCCCCTATTCTAACGCGCGTGTGACACACTTATTTTAGGCGCGTCCAACCTATTAAATAACAAAAGTAAACGGCTAAAAACATTAAGCAAAAAGGCATCGTTTCCACCCCAAACTATAGTCGAAAAGTCGAATCCACACCTAAACTATATAAGTGACCTATTACACTCCTAAACTATAAAAAAGTGATACTTTTTACTGACGTGGCAGCTCGTGTAAAATACTACACCACATGCAAGTGGTGGTAGCCTGACAGAGTGTAAATAGTTTCACTTTTTTATAGTTTAGGTATGTAATAGGTCACTAGTATAGTTTAGGTGTGACTTCGACTTTTCGGGTATAGTTTGGGGTGAAAACGATGCCTTTTGGCGAGCCAAGGAGCAAGCACTTGAAGATTTAAGAGGAAAACCAGCATCATCATACGGGAAACTCCCTGCATACATTCATGTGTTAAACACTAGTTTTCCCGGTTCACATATAAGAATGAAAAAGAATGAGGACAATGAGTTTTTGTATATATTTATTGCACTAACTGCCTTCATTCAAGTATTCGTGCATTGCAGAACTGTCATAGTTGTTGATGCAAATCATCTAAGAGGACTGTATAATGGAATTTTCGTAGCTGCATGTACCATGGATGGAGCTGGTAAGATATTTAATTATAAATATATTTAATTTCAAATATGTGTCCAGCTATATGTATTTAGAATATACATATATATATATATTGTTTATGTAATGAGATTCAGTTATTATTGTTGAAAGCAAATTGTATTTAAAATATGCATATGTAGAAGTTTTAGTTATCCTCTGGAAGTTTAGAATCTTTGCAGCTGTATGAAGTAATAATATAAATGTGCATTATTTGATTTGTCAAAAATTATGTATGGTTATATGAATTTTTTGAACATGCAGGACATATATTTTTTTTGACCTATGGAGTTCTTGATTCCGAAAATGATGCTTCTTGGACTTGGTTCTTTGAAAATCTGAAGGAAGCATATAGCGAAAAAAGAGAGATGTGTGAAGTTTCTGATCGTAATGCAAGCATCATAAAAGCTGTAAGTGAGGTGTATAATGATGTACCACATTATGCATGTATGTGGCATTTATGGGAAAATGTGAAAAAATTTTTAGAAAATCACATGATGCATTATCCAATGTCTTCTATACAATGGCAAAATCATATTCAAAGACTGAATTTCTCAGTTTAATGGAGAAGGTGGAGGCAGTTGATGTTAGAGTGAAGAATTACTTGAATTTGGCGGGATACGATAAGTGGGCTAGATCATATGCATCAGTTCATAGGAGATGAACTTTGACATCTAACATTGCCGAATCAATTAATGTTGCACTAGTATCGGCTAGAGAACTACCAATATATGATTTTCTAGAGGAAGTTAGATTGATGTTTGGTAGATGGAACTGTGAAAACAGACAGCAGGCGTTGTATATTTTTACAGATCTTATTGGTAAGTTTCAAGAAATTCTACAATAGAATGAAGCGGAGAGTACACGTATGAAGGTATGATGAAATTTAACTCTTACTAAATATAGATATATTAGTTTTTTCATTTGTTTTCTGAATATATTTTCATATTAACATAAGAAATTAAATAAATTATATTCTGTAATAAAAATACATATGAATGGCAGAAAAATACATATGCTGAGATGGTCAAATACATATGCCAAATTATTTCTGATATTACTTTGAAAATTATTTTTTTTGAATAATTATTTTTGTTTGATAATTTCAGGTTATACCTGCATCAGAATATATCTATACAGTCCACGACAAGGAGAAAAATTTTATTGTTTGTCTTAAGGAAAAGAAAAGTTCTTGCAATGCATTTCAATTGGATGAGATACCGTGTGTTCATGCTTGTGCAGTTCTTGATAGCAAGAATTTTAAGAAGGGACCATATTGCTCTGATCTATACAAGCCAAAAACAGTATTGAGAGCATATGATGTTCCTGTTTATCCACTACCACACAAAGACGACTGGATAATTCCAAATGAAATTTTGGTTTAGGTAGTTCTGACCCCAAAATACAAGCGACCCCCTGGAAGGCCTGCAACGAAGGATCGTGGAAATTACGGACGAGATATGTTTGGAAAGAAAAGTAAAAATTATTGTAGTTCATGCGGATGTAAAGGGCACAATAGGCGTTCATGTAGGAGATACAAGAAATGATAAGTCGGTTGATGTATTTAGTTTATAAACAATTGAAGTTTTTTTTTCTTGAATAAAAGATATTTGATTTTTACTTTTAAAAAAATGTTTGATCTTATAGAAGTTGTTATGCTTAATGTTATTGAAAGTTTTTGTTTTTCTTTATTAATAAAATATATAAAATAATTTTTATATTATGAAAATACATGAAATACATTGTGCAGCAATATATATATATATATAAATGGATATCTATGTATATACATATATACATATGTGTGAAGAGTAAATACACAAATACATATGCGTTAAATACATATATTCATTTTCATTATGATTAAAATATATTTGATTTTAACTTTTAAAGAAATGTTTGATCTTATTCAAGTTTTTATGCTTGATTTGATTGAAAGTTTTTGTTTTTCTTTGTTAATATAATACATAATTTTTTTTTTATATTATGATAATACATGAAATACGTTATGCAGAACTACATATATACAAAAGGATATCTATGTAAATACGTATATACATATGTGTGAAGAATAAATACATAAACTTTATTTATGCTTAAAAAATATATGATGTTATTCTTAATTTGTTGGAAAGTTTTTTTGTTTTTTTTTTATTAATAAATAACATAAATAGCCTTTTATATTATGATAATACATGAAATACATTATGCGGAAATACGTATATACAAATGGATATCTTTATAAATACATAAATTCATATTTGTGAATATTAAAAACATAAATACATATGCGTTAAATACATATATACATTTTCATTATGCTTAAAATACATTTTCATTATATATTTATTTATCTATATATGCATAATAGTAAACTAAACTAAATATTATAATATAAACAGCACAAAAACTACGTATCACAATAATTAAACATAGGAAAATATTGCCATTGATGATTGAATTAACATATGAAACCTAAAATATATTAAACAAAAAGATTGTCAACAAAATATTTATTGTTATAAAAAACATCCATCTCAAAATAAAAGTCAAATATCCTGTACTTTAGTAACTTCTGTTATCTGAATTTCCTTTCGAGGCCTACTTAGTGCTTTATCATCACTTTGTGACTTTTCTTCTTGTTTTTTTGTACCATAATCCCACAACATCGAATCGTATCTCGTGCGGAGAAGATCTGGATCAAAGTCAACTTTTGAAACACTTCCACCAAATGTAAGGCACTCAGCATATGCAATCATATATAACCCACAATCCCTGCATATATGGAAATTAATAAGTATTAGTATAATATGAGAATATATATATATATAAACAAATAATATGTATATTCAAAACTTACAAGCTGCCACATGGTTGTTGAGGCAAATCTTCCATAATGTAAACATCAAAAAGATCATGTTTATCATTTAATTTGTAATTTGGATGATTTTCAATATCAATACCCTTCTTCTCATTGAATTTACATGCCAAAAGACAGTAAGGTATAACCTCAGCTAACTTCTCAACTTCAGCAAGCACAGCAGAATCATGACCAACATATAACAATGAATCATATACGTATATGCATCTACTGTTGAAAGAAAGTACAGCCAGAACCCAGTGATGCTTGGACTTTATGTTGATAGGAATGAATATCTGATCAACTGTATGCCATGGAACAGCAGCATGCATGCGAAATCAACTTATTTACTCATTCAAATGGTATTTTTTTCCACCAGCATTAAGCGTTGGATCATCAATTGAATATACAACTAACACAGCTCTTACAATGTTCATGAAATTGCAGTCAACTGTGCTATACATATATGAGCTATTTGGTTCATACTTGGATTTTTTTCTCAAATAGTACAGGCATACGTCAATTTGCTGCATAAAATAAAAGATGATTTGTAAAAGCAACTACCCAAAATTAAATTTTTAATGTGTAAGTCACTCTATGTATGTACTCATGTACATATGTATCTGAAAATATGATATACTGCATATGTATATAAGAAAATACATATTGTAGATAATCACTATAATTAATTATAATATAAATTTGTAACTCACCTCATCTGACCATGACTGTCCAGGAGTACCCATAACGTATGATACAAGAAAACCAAGGAACACACGGAATTGGCTCAAAATAGTCCAAACACACTCCAAAAAAAGTCCACTAATTCAAAGAATCGAGGACTCTTTTGAAGACCACTCTCGGATTCAAGAATGAAATACAAGAAGGACAATATAACTAGGTGTTTGACACCTTTTGTAGTCAACAACAAACTAAGTTAACAACACAAGATGAAACAACAATGAGAAGAATAACAACAACAATAAAAACGGCTTCACAATACAAGATACAAAATGGATACAAGATTACAAAAGAAAAAAAGATAGATAGATAGAACACATGAATGTATGATATTAAGAATCCAAGAATGATAACTCTTGGACCCTTAACACTACACACAACAATAAACCTATCTCTTACAAAGACACAAGATCGGAATCCACCTCCCAAGCATCAATGTTTCCAAGCAAATGCAAACACAAGTGATTCTACACTTGTCTAAGCCCTAATTTTGGTTTTGGATGCCTCAAGGAAAGAGGACTTGTGTTTCTTTGTCTTGTAAGACTTACAACTTCATTAATAAACTAAGTGAATAAAACCTAACATGTTTCTTATATATTACAAAACAAATAGAAGTTACAATGATCAAAAAGGCCCTTCAAAAATGGGTTGCCCCTCTAGTGTATGGAGTGGGCTGCTTTGGTGTGTATTTGGGCCTTTAATTACACTTCTCTTGCACATACACTTGGTCGCTTTCAATGCACACCCACATAAGTCTATTTCCGTGATTATTCTAGTATCATCCTCTCCATCTTGAGAAAAATTTGCCCACAAATTCACGGCTTCACTTCGTTCAATTGGCCACTTAAAAAAAACACTCAAAACAGTCCGCAAAACATGAAGAACCCGAGAGCTCAATATGAACAAGTCTCGGCCAACATCTTCATTTTGAACCTCGGCTTCCTCTTCATCTTGAAACTTAGCTTCAATCTTATCCGACTCAAGTCTCCTTCCATCATATAAGCATCATCGTAGACTCCATATACTTCGTATCCCTTTCTTCCATACTCCTCTATATGGACATATCAGTTTTGGGGAAGTGGAGTTTCGATTGAGGGGGCTATTTTGGTAATGTGGAGCTTCGGTTGTGGAGCTTGGACGGAAGGGAATGGGCCTCCAAGTCCTTCTTGTGGGACTTGATCAACTTGAGGGAGACGTGATCTACCTTGTTCTCGGTTTTGAGGGTAATTAGTAACTTGGCTCATGGCATTTTGTGGTGAACTTGGAGGGTTGACTTTTGTAGGCAAAGTCTTGGGGGCAATGGTGATGGAAGGGTTTTGGTCATGACCACTTGAGGAAACATGGAGTCGAGGAGTAGAAGCACGAGAGTTCCTTCGACTCTTCATTCGATCCAACCTCTCATTCATGGTAGATATCTCTCCTCGGATTGAGGACATAATCGTGAGCATACTTTCCATTCCTCGGTTGATAGTTTCAAGTCTTTCCAAGATAGCACCAAGAGCATTGTTGTCCATAATAATAAACAAGTTAGTTCTTCAAAGAATGGTCCTCACACTCTCTCTTTAATCCTTTGTCCCTCGGATTTTCTCACTTTTGATCTCACAATTATTGTAAGTTTACTTGTAATCCGTAAAATGTTGAGAGGTGAACCGAGTGTGTACAAAGGTGAGTGTATCGAATGTGTACAATGACTCAAAATAATAAAACACGCAAAGGAACGTAAACACGGGAAAAAATGGTTTCAAAACCAACTCACAATCTAGTAAATTGTCACTAGTTTGTAAGTTAGTATTGGAATCAGCAAACGAAACTAATGAGACAACAAAATGAAACTAAAAGATCACAATTTGAGCTTAAAATTTTTGTGTGAACAGTAACTTAGGTGACGTGGCAGCACACCATTGGTCACGGCCCCACAATTAGTCACTAGTTGAAGTTTACAAACTTTAGTTACTATGTAATGGAAACAATTGGTTTTGGAGGGAAAGTATAAGTCTTGAATCTCCTTTAAGTCTAATCTTCAAAAGGCAAGACTTGACTTTGTACAATTTCCACAAAACAAGGTCCCTTGAAACAAGGAAAGTGGTTGAAAAGTAGATGCCAAATCAAGGAAGTGATGACTCAAGTCTTCTCACAAACAACTTTACAACTTGTAGGTTCACCTTTTTGAATCTATATTACACTTTTGGTTGTCTTAAGTTGTAAGATGAGATGAAGAACAAGATGAACACCACAACAACCCTTCAAGAACAACAACAATATTCACGAATTCAAGACCCAACCGGCCCCAACAAGTCACAAATTCTCTCCCTAGGTCCTTGTTCACAACACAACTTTAACAAGTTCAAGCTCAAATATAGATCTAGACACCTTTTAGTGTTAGTGAATCATGAAACTAACACAAGAAACAACAATACACACCAAAGGACTACTAGATCTAGACGCTACAAGAAACCTCGGCCAAGATGAACAACAAGAACAACACTTTCAAGGCCAAGAACAACAAGAACACCAATTTTTTTTTTTTGATTTTCTTAGCAAGAAAGCCCAAGATTGGTATTGTAAGAACAACACCAAAGATGGCTTTGATACCAAATGATACAAGAAAACCAAGGAACACACGGAATTGTCTCAAAACAGTCCAAACACACTCCAAAAACAGTCCACTAATTCAAAGAATCGAGGACCTTTTTGAAGACCACTCTCGAATTCAAGAATGAAATACAAGAAAGACAATATAACTAGATGTTTGAAACCTTTTGCAGCCAACAACAAACTAAGTTAACAACACAATAAGAAATAACAATGAGAAGAACAACAACAAAAAAATAGCTTCACAATACAAGATACAAAACGGATACAAGATTACAAAAGAAAAAAAATAGATAGATAGACCACATGAAGGTATAATATTAAGAACCCAAGAATGGTAACTCTTGGACCCTTAACACTACACACAACAATAAACCTATCTCTTACAAAGACACAAGATCGGAATTCACCTCCCAAGCATCAATATTTCCAAGCAAATGCAAACACAAGTGATTCTACACTTGTCTAAGCCCTAATTTCGGTTTTGGGTGCCTCAAGGAAAGAGGACTTGTGTTTCTTTGTCTTGTAAGACTTACAACTTCATTCATAAACTAAGTGAATAAACCCTAACATGTTTCTTATATATTACAAAACAAATAGAAGTTAAATGACCAAAAAAGCCCTTCAAGAATGGGCTACCCCTCTAGTGTATGGAGTGGGTTGTTTTGTTGTGTATTTGGACCTTTAGTTATACTTCTCTTGCACATACACTTGGTCTCTTTCAATGCACACCCACATAAGTCTATTTCCGTGATTATTCTCGTATCAACGTAGAACCAATTCTTGTCTTCAACTGATAGAATGCCAAAATTCAAAGCTGATATCTTGGACTTATTTTTCAGATAATGTTCCCCTTTGTTACTTTTGTTAATTGATTAAATATAGTACTTAATAATAAACAGAAAATGTAAATGAATAATATAATTAAATTGTAAAGTACTTACTTCTTTGCATGATACTTGAGAAGGTCCACTGAAAGCCACGTCATGAACTTATTGGTGACCTTAGTGTCTCCAATATCAAGAATTGGATGAGATACAAATAGATACTTCTGTTTGAATTTTTTTTGTCTGCACTTCTGTGCTTCCTTTATAATTACAATAAAATGAAAAAAATAATTAATAAATAAAATAAAGAAGTTTGGTATATACAACAAAAAAAATTAAAAGCACAAACCTTCTGTTGAACCAAATTTTGTAGTAAATGGTAATTCCTTGAATTTAGACGGTCTCTTAATTCTTGAAACATTCACAACAGTTTGTTCTTTATTTGCAGATGGATGAACAATAATACTTCTTTCCAGATTCACATATTCGTTAAGACTGGGTAGCAACTCATCAGGAATTGTTACTTGGGAATCACATAAATCTGGTTGAGACTTTCCTTCTCCAAAAACTGTTTCATGAATGTGGACTTCTGAATTAATTTGTTCATCCAAAATTGGTTTCTCACAATCAACCATTGATGTATTTTCAATTATTTCTGCAGCCGCTTCAGTGTTCTATTTAAAATATACACAAACCTTTTAAAGTTGATACAATAACAAAGAAAGTAAACACAAATTATACAGGAATTAAGCATACCTTTGAATCATCTCGAACTCTCAAATTTTGTTGTATGAAACCAAGATTGATACTTCTAAGCACCTCATCTGGAAATGTGTTTTGTGAATCTGAAAATTGTGCTTCACCCACACTTTCATCAATAATTTTTTTGTTCTGTTCAACATGTTGAAACATATTAAATAACATCAATATTTATTCAGGAATTAAAATACAATATTAATTTATTCATCATACCGTTGAATCACAGACATCTCTTGCTTCATGCACGGAGGTATCAATTTTGTCCTTTAATAAAGGAAACAATAAAACATTAAAAATATTAATATTCACCTATATTAATATACATCATAAAAATAAGAATAAAAAAATTACCAAAACAACATCATTATCCGCATTATACAACTCCGTAAAATTGGTGCTTTATTTTTCTGTGATCTCTTCAATAACTTGTTCCTAAACATAAACAATAATGACATGTATAGTTCATATATATAAATAGAAATTTCAATAGTATTAAAAACTAATATACATATGAATGAAAATAATTTACTTACCAACGTGCCTTTAGGACTCTTATCAAAATCATGATGTAAAATTGGTGTGGACTCATGCGGTAAGTATCCTTATCAGTTTCATCCAATTGTGGCTTGAAAAATTCATAATCTTTAACCTGTTTATTAGCGTAAAAAATATTAAATACGTATGACGATCAAAATTAATATAACATTTGATTAGTTTTGTACTACATATGTATATCTGAGTGCATATGTATTTATTTAAATACATAATAAATTTATTTTATATCTATTTAACAGATCAAATATAGTTAAAACATCAAATGAACACAAAATTACTTACCAATATGCCTTCAGGATTCTTATTAAAACCATCCACAGTCGTTGGAGTTGATTGATGTGGTGATGTATTCTTATCACCTTCCTCCATTTGAGCTGTGTCACAATCTTTGTCTTTTTCTTGTTTCTTGTCGTTGAAAAAATATATATACATATGATTAAATATGTATTTATCCAAACATAAACACATTCTTAATATGTATTTACTCTAACCTAAATACATATTAAATTTGTATTTATTCAAACATAAATACATATGTTTGTATTTGTTATATGTATATAACAAATCAACTGTATTTATTCAAACATAAATACAAACTAAATATGTATTTATTCAAACGTAAATACATACTAAATATGTATTTAGTAAAACCTAAATACATATTAAATATGTATCTATTCAAACATAAATACATATTGAATATGTATTTATTCAAACATAAATACATATGTTGTATATGTATATAACAAATCAGCTGTACTTAACAATTATTCTTTATAAAACTAAAAATTTTGTACCTTCATCTTATTGAATTCATTATTTGATCACACCTTCTTGTTACTAAATTCCGAATGTCATTAAACTCTTTGCGAACCTGAATTCAAAGAATTGAAATCAGATATGAAAGAAATGAAAATACCAAAGTCTTAAGCATAAATTATCTCATCACGAAACTTTTCAAACACTTTCTTAGAAAGAACATCATCTTCGTCTTCACGATTGAAAAAAGATATATCAGGCAACTGAACCAGAATGTCTTTCCTATTTGAAGATACTGTTTCATTTGATTGAATCGCCTTGAAAATTGGTGTCTTCACAGAAGACATCTTCACAGAAGACATCTTCACAGCACGACTTGGAGGAGTCCTTTTTGGTGTATGCTGATCTACACATTTTGATTGATTCTTCAACTTTTTCTTGGCAGGTGAATTTGACGAATCGCCCTGATATATTTTTTTGCTGATTGAAAGCTGGTGTTTAAGTGGAGGATCCTAAAAATCATCATCAGAATCAACATAATCGTCTTTATGACTTCCACCTCTATGGAAAACCTTTTTTGGTATCTGAAAGGTTGAAATCTCCTTTCGTGTCGGCTCAATGTTCTTGAAAACAACCTACAACATACATGATAACCAATTAACCTTGACAGTAATGTAAATCATTCACCCACTGTTTTTTGTAACATAACATATATGAATACAGTAAATGTATTTACAACATAATCAAAACATCACATAAAACAGTATATTTTCAGAAAACTAACCTTATCATTTGAATCATTAAACAAACTTTCCATCATTGATTCATATCGTGGGCGAATATCATTTGTCTTCCAATTTAGAAGACGTGGTATTTGAGAATCCACCTTGGAAACAACAGTACGAGGAACAACAGAACAACACTCGTACAACCAAATCTGGATGGCAAGTGGCATTCCATGAAGCATGTAAAACTTTCCTGTGGGTTTCAACTTTTTATTCAAACTTTTAGCTAATTCTTCATATGCAACCAATCTCCAAGGATAGTCCCTGTAACGATCACTCTCAACCAGATCAAAAGGGAGGCGTGGAATAATGACAGTATCAACAGACGAAAGTAAAAATCCATGAATAAAATATAAATTAGCAAACTTGAATGCATCTTCATCATTCTCATTCCCCCATATTTTATCAGTAATAGCAACAAATAATTCCTTCTTCTGAATAAATCTGGAACCATCAAAATACTGATCAATAATTTTTTTGAAACGTCTTCATCAAACCCAAAATCATCCCTGTTTGAATGACAATTCAAACCAGTTACTACAACAAATTTTCTAAGACTAAAATGCAGAGTTGTGCCCTTTGCACGAATTACTATGTCACTTGTTGAAATTTCCGTAGTCTCCAGTGATATAATGCATCTCCCTAATTGCGCTTGCACAACACAATTCTTTTTCTTCATGAAAACATCAAAAATACTATCAGTACAAAACTTCTTGAATTGATTCTTCGTTAGCATTGCCTTAATACGGTCTTCAATGTCATTGACCGTATGACAACCGATATGTGGTGTAAATTTAGAAAATACTCTTGCCATATATATTTTATCGTGCAAAACCTATAAAAAACAAAAATACAATTATATGTCTAAAAAGGCCACATATGTATTTATACAAATAAATCTTCAAAGTTGGATTACAACATAAAAACAAAAAATTAGCATATGTATTATATGAATACATCATTGCTAGAATTATAAGATAACAATCATCAAAATACATACATTGTGATCATATAAAAAAAAATAAAAAAATAAGTGATCACAAAATACAAATTTTATCAATAACAAAATACAAAATACATAACTATTCAATTATAAATACATTTCATGTAATCCCTAACATACAAAATACATATATATTCGATAGATGATCACAACAAATGAAAAATACATATACAAATACAAATTATCTAATAAAAACATATACAAATACAAATCTTAACATTATCAAATACAATATGTTACACAAGACTTAAATACAAAAATAAAAATTATCTAATCAAAACATAGACAAATACAAATCTTAACATTATCAAATACAATGTTACAAAAGACTTAAATACAAAAATATAAATTATCTAATGAAAACATATATAAATACAAATATTAACATTATCAAATACAATATGCTACATAAGAGTTAAATACAAAAATACATATCTTAAATATCTAATACAGAATAAATACAACGCTAAAACTTATAAGTAACAAATCCCATAAATTTTCAGAATTACATATCTATAACATAACATATATAGATCTTCACATTGGGAACTACAAATTTCATAACTTGACTGAAAGCTAAAATAAGTACACAACTTATTAATTGCATATATAAAATACATATATTAACATATTTTACATAAACTATAAAATTTTGCAAATGCAACAATACCTCCTCAACTTTCTCTTCTTCAGATGACTATTCATAATCAGATGAAACCGGGTTTGAATGAGATTTTTCATCTGGCTTTCTCTTTTTCGCTGTTTTTTATTTATTTTTTTAGATTTGGGGGACAAAGATTCCCTCACTGCTTTCCGTTTCATTATTTCAGCAGACTTTTGGGGATCGTTTCGCTTCTTCGATCTCAACTCTTGTAAGTTAAGACTTCCTTTTGGTTGGTTATTACAAGAAACAAAGTTAATATTTTCATCTTGGGTTAAACCTAGGCTAAAAGATGGTATTTCATCAAAATTCATAGAACAATTTGCATGCTTTGACATTATAGCGGTAAACAAGAAAAAAATCAACACACGAAATTAAACCTAAAAAAAAAAACAAATTAAACACACACAATTATATGAAAAAAATAGTGACGAACAAGAAAAAGAAGAAGTCATAAGAAAAATTTAACATGCATTAACTGAAAAATCACTTACCATAAAAGGTGGAAACAAAGTTTATCAAGATTTAGGAAGAATTTTTCGGATTTTGAAAAAAAAAAACAGCCGAAGGAGATAATGGAGGGAATTGAATCTTTGTTTGTGCGTGAAAATAGGTAAACAGAAGGTAAAGAGGCGTGAAAAGCGTATAGTGAAAAAAAAAGAGTGGATGTCACGCGTCAGTTAATTTAAAAGGTAAAATATTGCTACTTTTGCTAATAGATGTAATTTTGGGAAACTATTGCTATTACTTGTAATTATTGTCTTAAAGTTGCTAGTTTATGTATTTTTTCCTTATAGATATGTATATGTGACATCTCTTTATGACCTTCATTTCTATCCTTTTCTCAATTTTTTGAGGTTTTAATCCTTATTTTTTATTTAAGCAATAATAAAAATTTAATGTTACTTGTGTTTATTTCCAAGAAACTCAAAAAGTCATGTCCATTTGTAATTAAGCCCAGAAAACATATGAACGTGTAGACCGTTATATATATCTATATTATATTAAAAGAGTGAAGGACTTTAAAAATAGTGTTTGAATTTTTTACCCTTTATTAAAAGTTTTTGCTTTAGATAAAATTTGTCTTTGCACTATTTTTCCTAATATATAAGAGTTGAAAATTAATTAAATATATTTATGGTAAAATCTTTCCTTATTAGAAGTCATCAGAATTAATGACAACTAATTTTTTTTTCATTAGTTTAAGAATTCTAAATCAACTAAATTTGATTTTAAGAAGATTTTAAAAAATTAAGAATAAATATAAAAATGTTAGATAAAATCTCCGCAATGGATAAAATCATTTAATTTCAAATAATTAAATGTTACACATGCGAGACACGTCCGGCTAAACTAGTATACTTCAAAAGTAAAAGACATCAATTTGAAGATGACTTTTCACTTTTCACTCTCTTTATATTTTGGGATGATTATAGAGTTTCATCAGCCATTTTCAAATAATTAAATGTTATACATGCGAGGCACGTCCGGCTAAACTAGTATACTTCAAAAGTAAAAGACATCAATTTGAAGATGACTTTTCACTTTTCACTCTCTTTATATTTTGGGATGATTATAGAGTTTCATCAGCCATTTTTTTTTAGTTATTTTCTTTTGCCTTCTTTTCTAAATTCTTAATTCTTAATTCTTAATTCTTAATTCTTAATTTGACCTTTACATTAAGCACTTGAAACCTTTTTCATTTAGTCTATCTAGCAGTTACCAGGCAGTATGGAGAAAAATGAGTCCATGGACCCTCCAAGTCTTTAATCTATATTTATGTATATCTATAATCTATATCTTTATCTTTAATCTTTATCTTTATCTTTAATCTTTATCATTAATATATTAAAAGTGTGAATATCCTTAGAAAAGTAATTTAAATTTTTTACCCTTCATTAAAAGACCCTCTTTTAGACAAAATCATCTTTTTACCATTTTTTCTTTAATTATTATATCATTATATTATAATACTTAAAATTATGAATTCCTATAATATATGGTAAAAATATCATTTGAAAATTTTTCCTTTAAAAAACACAAAAAACAAAATTACCATTAACTTTCAAAAAGAACAAGTTATTTTAATTTTTTAAGGAAAAAAATAAAACACGTTACTTTAAATTGAGGAAAATATATGGTAAAAAAGTCATCTTTTGAAAAAAAATTATTTAAAAAACCCAAAAATAAAAAATTAGTCTAAACTTCTAAAAAAAAAGTTATTTTAATTTTTTAAGGAAAAAAATAAAACACATTACTTTAAGTTTTTGAGGAAAATAATTTCAATTTCCTAAAGTTGTGTTGTAATATTAAATTGATATCATAATTCATTTTTTTCCATTTCACAACACATATTAAAAATCTTTCATATTTAGATAACCCTTTTTTGTAGGAAAAGGTTGTACTGGTCAATTAGAAAAATACTCCTAAAATAAAACTCTATTAAGGAAATACTTCTATAAATATTGAGATGCACATTAAACTAGAGAAGAAACCGGTTTAGTTGTTGAAAAAATATGTTTGATGCTCATATTACTTGATTCGATTGCATGTCTAGATTGGTAGATGCTTAATTTTATAACCCTCAACTTCTTCACTGTTTATGACAACATAATAAAATTCAACGTGTGTGTATATATATATAACTTCTTTGTTTTCATTCAAGTCATTCTTTAGGATCAAAATTTTTGCTCAAACAAGAATTATTTTTATCAAAACTGAAGCTTTGTGATCACTATTGTATTATTTTGCTGTAGTTTACAGGTGTGATCACTCTTGTATTATTTTGTTGTAGTTTACAGGTCGTAGATGAATTTACAGGTGGTAGATGAATGTCGGTGACTTTGAGGAGTTGTTTAGATAAGGTTAGGTTCAATTGTATTATATTTAAATCTCTTTTTTGAGATTTTTTTTGTGTAAAAGTTAAGTTTAGTTGTATTATTTTGATATCTCTATTATCGTATTATTTTGTTATAGTTTACAGGTGGTAGATGAGTGTCAGATGGCTTTGAGTAAATTTTGCGTAAATGTGAGATTTAATTATATTGTTTTGATGTCTCTATCATCGTATTGTTTTATTGCAGTTTACAAGTGGTAGATCAATGTCGATAGACTTTGATAATTTTTTTGGATAAAGATTAGGTTTAATTAAATAAATTCTCCAAAAGATGTTGAATTTAATTGTTGTATTTATCTTTATTATCTAAACAAATATCCAGTTTAGTGTAACGACTGAACTAAAAAAAAGTGAGATACACGCGCGAGGCGCGTACACCTAAACTAGTTTAAAAAAAGGAATAAGTGGGTCCCACAATGTTCCAAGTTAAAAAAATAAAGTCGCTTGAACAACTGAAACAGTTGTTCGACAACTGCATTAGTTGTCTCAACAATTTCGCACAGTTGTCGAACAACTTCGCATAGTTGTCGAACAACTTCGCACAGTTGTCGAACAACTTCGCACAGTTGTTGAACAACTTTGCAAAGTTGTCGAATAACTATCAAAGTTATTCTAAAACTTTGCAAAGTTGTTGGAACGAAAATATTTTAAAAAAAAAAACTGGAAAAAAAAATTGTCTCTCTCACCTAATTTTTAAAACTTGAAGGACCTTCATTTAATTGGGAACTTGTTTGTCCCTTTTAATCCATAATTGCGGCAGTATTAGTATAAAAGGTTTTTTCACTTTTTAGTCAATTCTTTTTCCTAATAATTTTAGTTGGTATTTCATATTGTAGCCCTATAAATAAGTGAATTGTAAGACTTTGCTGCAGAAAGAAATTCTCATACTATTAGTATAAAATGCAAATTCATATTTTTTTTCATTAGACCCTAACCAAGATAATCTTTTCTTTTTATATTTAAAGTAGTAATGTTGTTATATTTGTCCGTTGGTCCTGAGCCGGGGGTCTATCGGAAACAACTTTTCTATTTCTTCGGGAGATAGCAGGTATAGATTGCGTATATTTTACCCTATTCAGACCCTATTATGTGGGAATATACTGAGTTTGTTGTTGTTGTAATGTTGTTATATTTAGGGAAAAGGGTCAAATTTACCCCTCTACTTTGAAAACTGGCTAAATATACCCTTCGTCATACTTTGGGGTCAAATTTATCCTTATTGTCATACTTTGGGGTCAAATTTATCCCCTACTTTAGAAAATTGGCTAAATATACCTTTCATCATACTTTGAAGTCAAATTTACCCTCGATGTCATACTTTGGGGTCATATTTACCCTCTTTGTTAAGCAACTTTTCACTTATACCCTTCTTTTAATAGAAAAGTCCAAATCAACATTAAGTTGATCAATTTTTAAAAAATAAATCACACCCTAATCTAATTCGTCCAATCCGACCCAAAAAAATACATAAACAAATATATCCTCCCTCAGTTCTGTTGGTCGAATTTTTTCAACAAACAAAAATATTTCTTTTTCAACGTGCAACGTTGGTAGGTTATTTACAAATGAACAAAAAGTAAATCGAAATGGGATAACGTAGAAGCATGAAACTAGAGAAAATGCCGAATACAAACTCTGCTCCTGTTTAGTTATATTCAAATTTTAAAATTTGATATGCAATTCAATGTGCATCTAGATTCTAGAATTAATAAATAAATTTTCTGAGAAAAAAATTGTGCAAATCTAAATTGCATATAAAACATATGAATAAAGAGATGTTACGATTGACACATATGAAGACCTCTTAACTCAATCATTCAGAGAAATACTCAGTGGGCCTAATCTCTTCTTTTGATCATTTAGTGCTATTTTTCATGAGCTCTGCATTGACGCAGGTCCATGAACTGAGAGAGTGATATACTTCTTTGTGTTTGCACTGATGCAGATTAATTTTTCATGAGCTATATACTATTAAATATCCAGTGGCTTAATCTTGTTGGAAAAATATGACCAACATAACTTAAGAGGATAAATTTGTTTGTGTCTTTTTTGTGGCTCGAATTGGATCGGGCGAATTAAATTAGTGTGTTTTATATATAAAGAATGAGACATTTAGCGTTGACTTCTTTGTTTGTTTATTTATTTATTCATATTTTAAATTTTTTTAATAAAAATTCTGACTTCATAATTAAGTTCAATATAATGATTTAAACAAAAAATATTCCTATCATGAGTACTTCTTTCTTGGTTTTGTTTAGGGTGGGTGGGTGTGGGGAGCAACGTATCAAACTCTCACCAATAGAAAATTCATATAGTCGACCAATAAGATTCAACTTTAACCATTTTAGTACACATGTAGTGTTATGTAAGATAGAGGCGAACCCAGAATTTGAAGTTTGTAGGTGCACTGGTGTTGTCAAAGGCGCGTATAAGTCCTGAAGCAAGACTCAAAATATTTTGAGCACTCGCCTCGCTTAGTGTGCATTTTAGGTTCTAATTTCTAAGACATACTTTCCCTTGTCAATGAGGCTTTCTGAAGAGACGAACACTAAATAATTGATATTTCACTTTATAAAAAAATCAATTTCTTTGTTCATATATTTATCATTCATCCTTATATTATTAGTCTTGGACTATACATATATTTATATTTTTTCTCTCTTTATGCCTTTTTTCGTTAAATCTCACGCTTTATTTGTACTTTGTGCTTAAACACAATGGACCTTGAAGTTTTTTTACGCTTTTTGTTTTTGATAATACTGTGGTGCACTAATATTATCTTAACATATACATTAGCAAAACTTTCAGTGTCGATTAAGGGATATTAGCATATTCGATTGGTCGTCAATGACATCAACCTTACTGAAAAAATAAATATATAGAACAAATATGAGTTCTAAGCTAATAACTTTAATTTACTTTCTTAAAATATGAAGTTCAACTAATAGGTTGACTTTTAATACTTTTTAGCAATTGGTTGTGGTAGCTTGATGGTAAAGGTGTGTTCATCATACACCAAGGACGTGGGTTTAAATCCCTACTTCAACAATTTTGATGTAATCAAAAAGCCATTAAATTTGAAGTACTGAAAAAAAATGAAAATGTTGCACTACACCGGTATCGATCCCGCGTCATGTGGACGGAATGAAAATGTTGCACTACACCGGTATCGATCCCGGGTCACGTGGACGGAATTGCTGGCTCCAACCAGCGAACCAAGGTGCACTTCCAATCTTCTTTGGGTGCACTACTATCTATATCCCAATTTCTCAAAATATATACACATCTATACACACAATTTTTTTCGACGTTAACGGGTGCACGTGCACCCCACCTATACATGTAGGTCCGCCTCTGATGTAAGAGACTTCAGCCATACATAACATGGAGAGTAGTATTAACGACCTGCGTCAAAATGAGACATGTCAATAGAAGAATGTGCAGTCACATGATGGTGTAAAAAGAAAATACATCGACGGTACACCAAACTTAAACTCAAAATTATTCTTAGGGTGCTTGTTTATGTGTTGCGTGCATTGACCCTATTAGTTACTTGAAATTAAGTGTGGCATTACTGCTAACACATAGTTATTCATGAATGGTTAACGATACTACTTGCTCCTTAATTACGTACTAAGCAGTATCGCTCCTTAGTTACGTACTAAATTGAAAAGAGGAATATCATACACTTAAAAACATTAAAATAAAAACGAAAAAGGCTCAAAAATATCCCTGAACTATTTGAAATAGCTCAAAAATGCCCCTCGTTAGATTTTTGGCTCAAAAATACCCCTCCGTTAAATATTTGGCTCAAAAATACCCCCCCTCTAACGAAATTCGGAAAAGGATCAAAAATACTCTTGAACTATCTGAAATGGGTCAAAAATACCCCTCTGTTAAATATTTGGCTTAAAAATACCCCTCCCTTTAACGAAATTAAATTATTTCAATTGAATTAAACCCTAACTTTAACTTTTTAACCCTAATACTTTAATTTTTTACATAAAAGTATTTTTTTAATTTTAAAAATAAGATAATGAAAAAAAGTATTTGAATTATAATATAAATTGGTTGAATTTGATTTGAAAAATAAACATACATTTATTCTAAAAAGGTATTTTCACTTTACATTATTTTAATCTATGAAGAAATTAACGAAATATAAATTAACGAAATTAATGAAATATAAATTTTCACTTAAAGAAATTAACGAAATAAAAATTAAATGATAAACTTTATATAAATTAACGAAATAATCAAAATAATTTAATTTCGTTAAATACCTCTCTGTTAAATATTTGGCTCAAAAATACCCCCCCCCCTTAACGAAATTAAATTATTTTGATTGAATTAAACCCTAACTTTAACTTTTTAACCCTAATACTTTAATTTTTTTACATAAAAGTATTTTTTTTAATTTTAAAAATAAGATAATGAAAAAAAGTATTTGAATTATAATATAAATTGGTTGAATTTGATTTGGAAAATAAACATACATTTATTCTAAAAAGGTATTTTTACTTTACATCTTTTTAATCTTTAAAGAAATTAACGAAATATAAATTAACAAAATTAACGAAATATAAATTTTCACTTAAAGAAAATAACGAAATATAAATTAAATGATGAACTTTATATAAATTAACGAAATAATCGAAATAATTTAATTTAGTTAAGGGAGGGGTATTTTTGAGCAAAATATTTAACAAATGGGTATTTTTGACCCATTTCAGATAGGTCAGGGGTATTTTTGATCCTTTTCCGAATTCCGTTAGAGGGAGGGGTATTTTTGAGCCAAATATATAACGGAGGGGTATTTTTGAGCGAAAAATCTAATGAAGGACATTTTTGAGCTATTTCGGATAGTTCAGGGGTATTTTTGAGCCTTTTTCGAAATAAAAATGATTGTATTCTTTGTCCTTATTATCACAAACCCTTAACAAAACAAACCTATATACATCCTTAAATATACTTAACCAACATAATAGTACTAATTTTTCAGACTTAATAACAAAGTAAAAATACTAGAAGCTTAAATAAACATACTCTTAATTCTATGCACTTCCACCAAACATACTGTTAATTTCAGTGGCGGAGCTAGGATTTTTCAAAGGATGTTCAAACTTTGAAGAGGTAAACCCAAAAAAGATGAATGGGTGCATCAAACTACGTTATATTTAGCTAAGTCATACAAACACTTGCATAACAGTACTAACATTTATATAAATTAAACATATAAAATTGAAAAAAACTTTATTAGTGTAAACATAATCCATATATATATGTCAATCCTACTCGAAAGATTTTATATCTTGAAATATTTCACAATAAATTCATTGAAAACAATACTAATTAAATTTTTGCATCTAAAACAAAGATAGCGCCTAAAATCATTATTATATTGTGAAACATTTTAATTGTAAGACTATATTTTAATATATTTTAAAAAAAAATTCTATTGAAACTCTAAATTGTACTATAATTAGGTATTTCAATTATAAAAATACTTGCACGGCACAATATAATAAGACAAACAAAAAAATGTAAACTAGCTAAGCTACTATGTATTTGTCACCAAATGTTTATGAATAATGGAAAAGGATTCTATATTTTGCGCTTAATTTTTGATACCTATAAATCAATATTTCATTCGTTTCAAATTATATGATGTTTTTTTCCTTTTCAGGGTCAAGTTAATTAATTTTTGAACCTAAATTGGATTAGATCAATTCGATATTTTAAAACTAAAATTTAAATATTTCAAAATTATACAAAAAGTATTTATATGTTGCAATTTTTCTTATATCAATATGATAAAAATAATATATTCTAAAATATTGGTAAAAATTTACAAATTTTGAATTTTAAATAACGAAAATATCACATAACTTAAAACAGAGAAAATAGCTTCTAGTGAAAAACACATTTTCCCTTTTTTAGATAGCAATTTATTAATTCTCATAAATAATAATAAAAGAAATCAAATACTAGCAAGAATATATGAGAGATATGCCCTAAAGAGGAAATAAGCAAAAAAAATCAAATACTAGCAAGAATATATGAAAGATTGCGCTAAAGAGGAAATAAGCACAAGCAACAAGATTGAACAATTTACCATATTTGTCCTATTTGGCTTTTAGAGAAAATAAAAAAGAAGTATGTCACACCCCTTTTTCACGTACTCCAAAAAATGTATATATTTTTAAGTTCGAAAGGGTTTTATTATTTAAGTGACAAGAAATGAAAATTTGTTTCGGAAAAGGATTATTTATATTTTTTATTCAGAGTCGCCACTTGGCATAATCCGGTGTGCCAAGTCACCATTAGAAAATCCTTTCCAAAACCATTTGACTCCTTAAGCTGGTTTGCGAACAAAGACTCCGGCTAAGGAATTCTGTTGACCAAGGGGAAGGTGTTAGGCACCCCTCGATCCCGTGGTTCAACCACGGTCGCTTGGTAGAGTGTATCAACTATTTTGGCATTACGAAATGTATAAACCACACAAAAAGCACGCAAAATAATCAAACAATAACAAAACAAAAATAAAAAAAATGTAAAGTCCAGTCCAATTATTACAACCCAAAATAAAAATACTGAAATAACCTACGCTAGTCCTAAACCATGCTTTACCCGATGCCTCGGGCCTTGATCACGAGCATCCTTAGCGTACAAAATTCCTCGGGGCATTCCCCGGTGAGTAAATACAAATTACCTCGGGGCATTCCTCGGTTAAATAAATACACTTTCCAAATACGATAAACAAAACATTCAACAAATATTCCGATCATTCCCACATTACACCAATCCTAAACTTTCCTACCCGAGCTTACTGTTTGCCTACCCGCTCGACAACATACCGCATTCAACATCAGCAATGTATCAAAAATATCATAATATTTACTTTTATCAATTTTCGATTCCCGTCCCCAAATTTATTTCAACCAACATGATTAACACATGCTTCGATTTATCAATTCACTTTTCAAAATCCGAAACCAACATCAACCAACACATAACCAAGATTCAAATTTCAAAAAAAAAAAAACCTAAAATGGACCCATAACAAACAAGTTATTCACACCCATAACAAATAACTGAAATTCCAAAAATAGAATAGAGAATGAGATGAGAAATGGACCTCAATGCTTTATTGATTAACTGATCTTTTCGAATAGAACCGCCTCCAATGGAACCTCAACATCGAATATCAATCACGACCCAAATCATCAACTTCGATCCCTTTTTGTTCTGTTTTTGCCAACCCAGACCAGATTTGAAAATCACAGGACCCGAACCCACTTTCCCATTCATGTATGTGCGTGTTTGGTATTGTTGGTCGACCTACGAGCTACGTCGAGCTGAACCCATACAACATGACTGTTCTGGTGTCTTCTCCGATCGGTCTTGCCGAAAGTGGAAATGAAGGGGGGTCGGGTTTGGTGGTTTTTAGCTGTAAGATCGTGGGTGCTCCGGTGGTGGGAGTTTTTTGTCGATTTAGCCGAGTTTCCCGATATTCTTTCGGCCAAATCCGATTAGATCTTTGATCTCACCGTCTCTCTCGCGATCTTTTTTTTTTTCGTTCTCCTTCTCTTCTCGAACTCCACTGTGTGTTTTCTGTGTGTAAGTGTAGTGTGCTAATTTCAGTGAATCTTAAAAAATGGAAAGTTTTTTTTGTGTTAATGGTAAATTGATGGAGGAATTCTGTATTGTGTGTGTGTATGCCGTGTTTTCCAGTGAGAATTGTGTGTATTATCTATATATCGTGTATGGAGAATGAGTTTTTTTGGTGGGTATATTCTGTGTGTAAAATGTATACGTATGGTTCTGTGTATCCTAATGGAGTGTCCCTTTTGGAGAGGAAAGGCAAATAAATTTTTTGAGATATGCTCTTTTTTTTTGTTTTTTTTTAGTTACTGGTGGATGCCAAAAAAGAATCCTCTATTTCTTTGTGAGAGTATGTGGATATATATTGTGAGGGTAGGTAGTGGTGAGGTAGGGTAGGTGGGGTCCACGGGTAGGGTGTGGGGTGGTGTGGTTTATTTTGATTGGGTAGGTTGTTAGGATAAGATAAAATTAGTTAGGATAGGATTTGTTATTTTATTATTTATTTATTTTTTTGTATTTTGTGCGGGTATAATAACATGGGTGAGGGTACGCGGTAGGATAAAAATAAAAATGGGTAAAAACGACATCGGGGAGGGACAAAATTAGGTGTCTACATCATGCCCCCTTTGAATGTAAACATGCAGTGTTTTCAGACAAAGAAGTAGACAACGAGATAGAATTTTATCCCGACCATTATTCAAAGAAATAAACAGGAGAAAGAAGGACTATCGGATCTTGAATTAGGACAGCCTACCCACCCAAGTTATGAGGGAATCAAGTGACAAGTATCTCCAAGGATTGGAAGAGGTGGACTATACCGTGTTGGAGAGTCGAGTGAGGTTCCATCGAGGTTCCGATCCGCGGCTCTGTTATTACATCAAAATGACAATTACAAGTTAAAACATAAAAGAAATTACAAAAATCCTATCTATACAGCTTCTGTTGGTTCCTGACTCGACTTTCATCACCCTGTTCTTCAGGCGGGCTCCTGACTTGCAATTTCTTTCAACTTGTTGCTTGGCTTGCAATTTGCTTTACTTTGTTGCTTGACTTTTTGTTTCTTTACCCTATTCTCCAGGCGGGCTCCTGACTTGTTATTTCATCACCCTGTTCTTCAGGCGGGCTCCTGACTTGCTATTTATCACCCTGTTCTTCAGGCGGGCTCCTGACTTGCTATTTCATCACCCTGTTCTTCAGGCGGGCTCCTGAAACTCAAAATTAAAACTGGAACGAAAATTATCCCAAACAAGAATTATAAATAAGTAGTATTTTATTTTGAAAGTGTTGTCCCATTTTCCAGGAGGATCTTGAACATAAAGTAAAATCCCATTTTTCAGGAGGGTCCTGAACAGAAAGTAAAATCCCATTTTTTAGGAGGGTCCTGAACATAAGGTAAAATCCCATTTTTCAGGAGGGTCCTGAACATAAGGTAAAATCCCATTTTTCAGGAGGGTCCTGAACAACAAGTAAAATCCTATATTTCAGGAGGGTCCTGAACATAAGGTAAAATCCCATTTTTTAGGAGGGTTTTGAACAGAAGGTAAAATCCCATTTTTTAGGAGGGTCCTGAACATAAGGTAAAATCCCATTTTTCAGGAGGGTCCTGAACAGAAGGTAAAATCCCATTCTTCAGGAGGGTCCTGAACATAAGGTAAAATCCCATTTTTCAGGAGGGTCCTGAACATAAAGTAAAATCCCATTTTTTTCAGGAGGGTTCTGAACATAAAGTAAAATCCCATTTTTCAGGAGGATCCTGAACAGAAAGTAAAATCCCATTTTTTCAGAAGGGTCCTGAACATAAAGTAAAATCCCATTTTTCAGGAGGGTCCTGAACAGAAAGTAAAATCCCATTTTCAGGAGGGTTCTGAACAGAAAGTAAAATCCCATTTTTTAGGAGGGTCCTGAACAGAAAGTAAAATCCCATGGATGCGCATTTCCAATGGTAGCTGAATTAAGTGAAGCAAATTTGCCCCTATTTCATCAAAGACAATTTGTCAGTTAAAACTTAGTGGTGGCTTGCAGGTCTTGGCTTCTCAGGTATCTACCCAACACTCGTTCCTTTCATCTTCGTTCCAAATCGCTGACACTTGCCCTGTGTCTTGCCGCATCATTGACCCGGATCCAAATTGAGGGAGGTGAGTTCTGACTCGAACAATGGGCTTCCATTTTACCATGCCTCTGAGGTGCACCCTTTTTCCAAATCTGAATGCTTTCACGAATCCAACAGTCTGTTGGTTGATAGACTTCCTTTGCTTCATGTTGAATTACGATCATATTTCTTTCCTGTGCCAGTCCTTGGCCTTTCCTCATATAATTGGAAAGACTGGTAGTAAATTTTGAAATCCTTTCTCGCTTGTTTTGACACAGACTTAACTTTAAAATGTAAAGAAACGATGGTGACTTTTATTTTGATAAATGACATAAAAAGACAAAAAGCTTGAATATGTAAATGAAAGAAAAGGGCAATGTCCCATATTCCAAAAGAAAACTTATCTGAATACGACAACCAACTCCAATGAGTATGACATGCATTTTGGATTGAGCTGCCTGATCTTCCTATCCAAACTCCCCATTTGTTGTTGAGTTCGTGGCTTTGCCGCTGAGCCGCTTCTTCAAATCGATTGGACTCATTCATCGCATTCGATTGTCGACATCTTAAATGACTTTTGCCAACAAATCTCTTTCTTTTCACTTTTCACTTTTCTCTTGAACTCTCCATCGCCTTACGGTGCCCGTGAGGGTTTTCACCAATAAGACTCTCTCATTTTTATTTCTCTCCACTCACCATCGCCTTATGGTGCCTGTAAGGGTTTTCACCAATAAGACTCTCTCATTTTTGTATTTCTCTCAACTCGTCATCGCCTTATGGTGCCTGCAAAGGTTTTCACCAATAAGACTCTCTCATTTTCATTTTCTCTCAACTTACCACTGCCTTATGATGCCCACGGGGGGTCTTCACCAATAAGACTCTCTCATTTTTGTATTTCTTTCCTGATTTCTTATGCTGAGGGGGAGACTAGTGGCACTTCACAAGGTATCATCATATCCATTGCATGCTTAGCCTTAACATTATCAAAAAAATTGATCTGAAGGAATTTCTTTAGTTGTAACTTGGCTTTTGGATAAGGTTAGAAAAGGATGGCAAGGGGTTCGAACGACATTTGAAGTGGGGGTGGGACTTACAACTTTTGGAATCGACTCAAACAACATGTTAACTCATGCCCCAGTTTTGTTGACTGGGTGAATCTTAAATCTTTATTTGGTTGGACCGAGCCCGAAATAGGGCAGCCTACGTATCTCACTCCCGAGAGAGGAGAATCAGGTCGGACGTAGTTCCATCAACTTGTTCTTTGTTTTGATTTTTTTTTTATTTTATTTTTGAACTCTTTCTTTTATTCTTATTTTCTTGACATTTATCTTTGACTCTATTTTGATTCCAAAAGAGGGATATGAAAAAAAAAAAAAAACGAAGCTCAAACGGGTAAACGAAGGATGACACAATGTTTGGATAGAAGAATAAAATGCCTTCATCATATCAATCTTCAAAAATGCAAGTACTAAACATGCAATAAAATCAAACAAAGGACCAAATATCATACATAGTATCTTTTGACCGCATCAGCATTGATAGCCATTTCTGCCATTTTACCTTCAATATCTGTCAAATATAAGGCTCCATTGGGTAACACTTTCTTCACAACGAAGGGACCTTGCCAGTTAGGGGAGAACTTGCCTTTTGCTTCAACCTGGTGAGGAAGGATACGTCTCAATACCAACTGACCAGCTTCAAAATTCCTGGGACGGACCTTTTTGTTATACGCATGAGCCATCCTCCTTTGATACAACTAGCCATGACACACGAACGTTAGCCTTTTTTCCTCGATCAAACTCAAATGTTCCAGTCGGGTTTTTACCCATTCGTCATCATCAATCTCTGCTTCTACAATGACTCGAAGAGAGGGAATTTCAACTTCTACAGAGATGACTGCTTCTGTCCCATACACTAATAAATATGGAGTTGCCCCTGTTGAAGTGCGAACAGTGGTGCGATAACCTAGCAATGCAAATGGCAACTTTTCATTCCACTGTCTAGAACCTTGTACCATTTTTTGCAGTATCTTTTTTATATTTTTATTGGCGGCTTCTACAGCACCATTGGCCTTTGGGCGATATGGAGTAGAATTTCGATGTGCGATCTTAAACTGTTGACACACTTCTTGCATCAAATGACTATTGAGATTGGCAGTATTGTTTGTAATGATCATCTTAGGAATTCCAAATCTACAAATGATATTGGCATGAACAAAATCTACCACAGCCTTCTTTGTCGGTGACTTGAAAGTTACTGCTTCCACCCACTTTGTGAAGTAGTCAATGGCTACCAAAATGAATCTATGTCCATTTGATGCCTTCGGCTCAATCGGTCCAATCACATCCATTCCCCAAGCCACGAACGGCCATGGAGCGGCCATTGCATGCAACTCAACAGGAGGAGAACGTATCAGATCGCCGTGCACCTGACATTGATGACACTTTCGAACAAATTGAATAGAATCCCTCTCCATAGTAAGCCAGTAACAACCTGCTCGAAGAATCTTCTTTGACGATACATGACCGTTCATATGCGACCCGCATACTCTAGAGTGTATTTCAACCATGATTGCCGAGGCTTATTTTGCATCTACACACCTTAAAAGTCCCAGATCTGGGGTCCTCTTATACAAGATTCCCCCACTTAAGAAAAATCAACTAGCCAAACGCCTAATAGTCCTCTTTTGATCGTTGGTGGCATATGCTGGGTATTCTCCTGGATGAATGTACCGCTTGATATCCAAAAACCAAGGTTCTCCATCGAGCTCTTCTTCAACCGCATTACAGTAAGCATACTGATCACGACTCTGTATATGCACTAGATCGATATAGACTTTGTCAGGATGTTGGAGCATTGAAGACAGAGTGGCAAAAGCATCAGCAATTTCATTATGAATCCTTGGAATATGCCTAAATTTTACTAACACAAATCGTCGACATAGCTCCTGCAAGCATTGTCGATACAGGATGAGTTTCAAATCTCACGTCTCCCAATCGCCTCTAATTTGATGGACGAGCAAATCCGAATCTCCCAACACCAATAATTCTTGGACTCTCATATCAACAGCTAACCTTAAACCAAGGATGCAGGCTTCATACTCTGCCATATTGTTAGTACAGTAGAATCGAAGTTGTGCTGTTACCGGGAAATGTTGTCTCGATTCAGAGATAAGAACCGCACCTATTCCGACTCCTTTCATATTGACAACTCCATCGAAGAATAACCTCCAACCTGGATCAGCATCTATAATGACTTCATCGACACACGACACTTCTTCGTCAGGAAAATATGTCTTTAATGGCTCGTACTCTTCATCGATGGGATTCTCAGCAAGATGATCCGCCAAGGCTTGAGCTTTCATGGCGGTTCGAGTCACATATACGATGTCGAACTCGGTAAGCAATATTTTCCACTTTGCCAATCGACCTGTCGGCATAGGCTTCTGAAAGATATACTTCAAAGGATCCATGCGGGAGATGAGATAAGTAGTATAGGATAAGATATAGTGCTTCAACTTCTGTGCTATCCAAGTTAGGGCACAACACGTCCTTTCAAGAAGAGTATACCTTGCCTCATATGCGGTGAACTTCTTGCTAAGATAATAAATAGCCTGCTCCTTTTTGCCTGTGACATCATGTTGACCCAGGACACAACCAAAAGAATTGTCCATGAATGATAAATATAAGATCAAAGGCCTACCAGGCTCCGGGGGTACCAGCACTGGCGGATTTGACAAATATCTTTTGATTCGATCGAACGCTTCCTGACATTCTTCAGTCCATTTTACCGTAGCACTCTTTTTCAACAACTTGAATATGGGCTCACAAGTGGTTGTGAGTTGAGCAATAAACCTGCTAATGTAGTTCGGTCTACCAAGTAAACTCATCACCTCCGTTCTATTCTTGGGCGAGGGCAAATCCTGAATGGCTTTGATTTTTGAAGGATCCAATTCAATTCCCCGACGGTTGACTACAAACCCCAACAGCTTTCCAGATGGAACTCCAAATACACATTTGGACGGGTTGAGTTTGAGATTATACCTGCGAAGCCTCTCAAAGAACTTTCTTAAATCTTTAACATGGCCGGCCTGACTTTTTGACTTAATAATCACACCATCCACGTAGACCTCAATCTCCTTATGCATCATGTCATGAAACATAGTGGCCATGGCTCTCATGTATGTTGCTCCAGCATTCTTCAAACCGAACGGCATCACTCGATAACAATAAGTTCCCCATGGTGTGATAAAAGACGTCTTCTCCGCGTCTTCATAATCCATAATGATCTGGTGATATCCGGCATAGCAATCCACAAAAGAGGCAACCTCATGTTTAGCACAGTTGTCTAACAAAATGTGGATGTTGGGCAGTGGAAAATCATCTTTCGGACTTGCTCTGTTCAAATCGCGGTAATCAACACACACTCGAATTTTGCCATCTTTCTTTGGTACGGGAACAACATTGGATAACCACATGGGATAACGAGACACTCAAATTACTTTGGCTTCAAGTTGTTTCATGATTTCCTCTTTTATTTTAATACTTACATCGGTTTTAAACTTCCTCAACTTCTGTTTGACAAGGGGGAACGCGGGATCAGTTGGCAACTTGTGAGCCACTAATTTTGTGCTTAAACCGGGCATATCATCATAAGACCATGCAAAAACATCCTTATAATCAATTAATGCTTGAATCATTCCCTCTTTTAGCTGTGGCAAAGCATGTACACTGATTTTAGTTTCCCTAACATCTTCTTGATCCCCTAGATTTATTGGCTCAGTCTCATTCAAATTAGGATTCGGTTTGTCTTCAAACTGTTCCAACTCTTTGCTTATTTCTTCTAGTTCTCTTTTTTCATCATATTCCCATCCTGCTTCATTACATCTTGATTAGTTTGGATTTTAAGATCAGGCTGAAAATTCCGCATGCATGTCATGTCATTAGAATCAGCATAAAGAGAACTGTGTAAAAGGAAAAACAAAATATATTAGACACAAAACAAAAGGGACATTGCATTTCATTAAGTAAAAGATAGAAGGGTTTAAACATAGATGCCAACATAACATAAACAAACTAAAATCCGAATTACAACCCTGAAATAACTCGGATAAATAGAAAGAAAAATAAAATAAACTACCAAAACTCCCTCCTGACGGGGAGAAGAGTGACTTCCCAATTATTGAGCCAGACAGTTGGACCTATGAATTGCACGTCTGCCATACTGGTACCTTCTCCTGATTCGACCATATCAACTTCAATACAAAGGTTCTGGAAGTCATCAACCAATTCAACCTCAAATTCCACATGCTTCGTGACACCGCCCTTAACAAATGATTCACTGAGTAGTGGCATTGGGCGAAGGAGTGACCATATTTCCTTTTTCCTTCCCTTAGCTTTCTTCAGATCTTCAGCTGTAGGCTCAAATCCCAGACCAAACGTGCCCACGTTCTCACTCGGACATATGGGATGAACTATACCGTGCAGAGACGCTCCCAAACCCTTTCCTGGCTCAAATCCATATTTCCAAAGTTCACTCACCATCATGATAGAAGCAGAAGACAATTGCGGTCCTGGTATAGCCTGTCATTCAAGGATACGATTCACTGGCGCTGTATCAAAAATTTGATAGACGAATGTCTCCTCTACGTTATTTGCTTCAATAAGAGACAAGGGAGAATCTTCGTAGGCTGAAAAATCTCCTTCACCATGAATAACTACTTCTTGTCTGTCATGCTCAAACTTAATCATTTGGTGCAGTGTAGATGCAACCGCCTTGGCCTTGTGGATCCACGGCCTTCCCAACAACAGATTGTAAGAGGAGTCTACATTCAATACTTGAAACTCTATGGCGAACTCAACAGGCCCTATGGTCAGCACTAGTTCTATTTTGCCAATGGAATTTGATTTTGCACCATCGAAAGCCCTAACACACACATTGTTGGGCCTGATCTTGTCAGCACCAATATTCAACTTTTGCAAAGTAGAAATAGGGAAAATATTTGCACCTGAACCTCCATCAATCATAACATGAGTGACGTAGAAATCTTCACACTTCACTGTAATGTAAAGGCCCCGGTTATGTCCTGTACCTTCAACAGGCAATTCATTGTCAGAAAAGCTGATCCGATTGACCTCAAAGATTTTTCCAACCATTTTCTCAAGCTGGTTGATTGTAATCTCCCTTGGAACATATGCTTAATTTAATACCTTCAGTAAAACATCACGATGCTCCTTGGAGTGCAACAACAAAGATAAAAGGGAAATTTGAGCAGGGGTTTTCTTCAACTGGTCTAATATTGAATACTCTGGCAATTTCATCTTTTTCAAAAATTCTTCGTCTTCTTCTTCGGTGATAGGCTTTTTGATAGATGACGGTCCACTCACCGTTGGCTTGGACTTTCTTAAGCTTTCAGGCACGAAACATCTTCCTGACCTAGTTAAACCCCCTACCTCATCTACATCTTTCACTACTTCTTTCCCATGATAGGTCATCACGGTCCACCCATAATTCCAGGGAATCCTTTTCGTATCAACTATCGGAGGTTGGGTCACCGGTTTGAGGACAATAGGCGTTGTCAGTGCTCCTTTCACCGTCAAGATAGGCTGACTCAGAGCTCCCACCACCGTCAACTTAGGTTTATCCTGACTTGAATCAACATACCTTCTGGCGCTCTGTACTGTTTTCAGAGGTTTCTTTGTGCTTTCTTGGGCTTTATCTTCTCTCATTCCTTCTTGGCTCAATGACATTGCTTTCAAAGACTCCGCTACATTCACCGATTTCTCCTCAATGGTCTGTATCTTGACAATAGGCTTATAACCCCTCGAAGACTCCTTCCCGTCATATATCAATTCTAATGTATTGGCTTCAGCATGGGTTGGCAATGGATTTTGGTTAATGTTTGGGCCTTCCGGGGCCTGGACCAGCATCTGATTTGTGTCAATTAAATCTTGGACAGCTCTCTTTAAATGCCAGCATTTCTCGATATCATGGCCGAGCATATCAGAACAGTACGCACACCTTAAAGAATAATCGAGATTCCTCGGCGGTGGATTTGAAAGCCTTCCTTGAATTGGGCTTAAAACCTTCAACTTTTTCAACCTATCAAACAAACTAGCATATGACTCCCCAAGAGGTGTGAATTGATTTTTGACCGCCTTCTCTTTCCTATACTCGGGCCTAGGTTGAAAACCAGGTCTGGAGGGGTTTTGGTAATTCGGTGGAGCGAATAGGCAATTTTGTGGAGCTTGCGCGCGCCACTGCGAGTAAGAAGGGGTTTGGGCATATGGCTGCGCACTATATACTGGGTACGGGGGTGGTGGAATGGAATATAAAGGATTTTGTGGAGGGTAGTAATGGTGGGGAGGAATATATGGAGCTTGGGCGTAGACTTGGGCTTGGGATTGGGGATAGGGGCGAGGTGGTCTTTTGGGATAGGAATGGGTTCCAGCTATAACAGTCACCACGTTCTCTTTCTTCTTTTTACCTCCAAATGCACCAGATCCACCTTGAATCGCTTGTGTGGTGGCTTTCAATGCGGCAAAACTCACTATTCGTCCGATCTTGATTTCGTCCTCTATCATCTCCCCCATTTTGAGGACTTTAATAAAAGACTTTCCCATTGCCGAGAGTAAATATTGAAAATAAGTTTCATCCTGTGCCTGAATGAAAACCTCTACTAACTTACTTTCTTTCATCGGAGGCTTTACCCTGGCGGCCTGTTCACGCCACCTTATCGCGTATTCCCTAAAACCTTCAGTGCTTTTCTTCTTCATGTTGACCAAAGATTTTTCTTCCGGAATCAGGTCGATGTTATACTGAAAATGTTGCACAAACTCAGAAGCCAAGTCATCCCAACTGTTCCACTTGTCGATATCTTGATCGATAAACCATTCTGAAGCCAGATCAGAAAGACTCTCGCCAAAGAAAGCCATGAGCAGCTCTTCCCTTCCTCCTGCAGCCCTCAACTGGTTGCAATAGCGTCTCAAGTGGGCCACGGGATCACCGTGTCCTACATACTTCTCAAACTTAGGCATTTTAAAATCGAGGGGAAGGTTGATGTCTGGGAACATGCACAGATCTTTATAAGAAACACTCTTATAACCTCCGATTCCCTGTAAATTTCTCATGGCCTGTTCTAAGCTTTTCAAATTCCGCGCTTTGACTTCCTGTTCCTCTGTTGCGACAGGTTTCTTTGAATCAAATGGAAATGTAGGTGGCTGAGTGTACCCATACGGTTCATTCATTCTCAAAGTCGGCTCCGGGGCATAATACTCACTATCTGGAACCTTCAATACTGGCTCACTGGTAGACCGAGGAAGCCTCATTGTGGGACGCACAACATATATGGGAGTTTCATGTGGTGGCGGGGCCACGAATACCGGTGTGATCGGTGGCACTGGCTGAGCAGCTGGTCTTGATTGGGGAGCTGCCAAGGGCACACCAGAATTGCCAGGATAATAATGTCGCGGAGTGAATCTTGGCGCGTGCTCAGGTGACTCAGTAGGAGCAGAGAATTGTGCTTGAGACAGCGGTGGGCAATTAGAGATATTCCCAAGACCTTCAGGGAGCGGAGGAGGAGGCATTCCGCTGGACCATGCCTGGTGTAAATCTATCAATTGTTGCCTGAGCCTTACTACCTCATCATTGTGTTCAGAACTTTCTTCCCTGTGATCCTGATCCGGGTCAATGAGCGAATTTTCAATCTCCCTGCTAGCCATGGCGAGCTTTGCTTTGGATCTAGTGAAGTATGGGTGACTAGCCAGAGTGCTGCAAACCTACCACTGTTATCTGAAAGAACATGCTCATCAAAGACGACATCCGTTAGGATTAAGGCACACAACAAGCATGAGAGTCACATTGGTAAAATTGTCCTAAATTCATGTTCATTTCTACCAGCTTTTGAGGGTAGAGAGGTCATTTCAACATCATCCCAATTTTTATCTACACTTTTTTTTTTCGTATCCATCTCTATTCTTTCCACTTCTCTCGTTATCTACCTTTATTTTATTATTCTTTATGGATTTTTATTTTTTTAAAAAAAGAGAAAAAATAATGAAAAACAACGAAACAAAATGCTTAGATCGAACCCAAAAGTAGGTTGCCTACGTATCATGTTGTACATGAATCAGATCTTGCGTAGTTCGGGCAGTTTTGCCAAAATGGCCAATTAAACTCTTTTTTCTTTCTTGAAACAAAATGTCAAAGGAATTGATGAAAATCTTTTTTTTTTTTTAGGTTTAAATCTCTATACAAAATGAAACCTGTGATTACCAAAGAAAAAATCTTTTTGGGTTTTCAATTTTTGAATTTCATGTGAAAATGAGACTTGAACCTATTAAAGAAAAATCTTTTTGTAGTTTTCTTTTAAAGACGCATATGAAACGCCTACTCTAAATGGAGAGTGAAGAAATATTTTGGATTTTTCAAATAAGATCCCCGAACCCACAATAGGTTGCCTACGTATCTCACTCCTGAGAGAGGAGAATCAAGGGTGCGTAGTTCGTCCAGATTGGACAACTAACGATTAACTAATAAATTGACCCTAACTTAAGAGACAAAACCAAAAATAAACGAATAAAAACTTTTTGGATTTTTCAATTAGACACTTTAACTAAGACTGACACCATCAATTATGGAAAAAATCTTTTTGGTATTTTTGCTTTTGACAAATACGTAGAAAAAACTTTTTTTTTTCTAGGGTACTTTGAGAAGACAAATGCAAAAATGTAAAAAAAAAATCTTTTTGAGTTTTTGGATCGTGAAGAACAAAAGCCATAAAGAACTCTAAAATAAACTACGACGCTCCTTTTTGATTCATTCTTTGCGACTCACTTTTTTTCTTTTTTTTTCTTCACACTTTACTTCTAACACATGTTTTCTCCAAATCGGTCCGTTAAATGACCACGTTACTCTCAAAGATGCAAATGTTTAGCACGTAGGGATGCTTTAAAGGTGAGTCTCCTACAAAGGACCAAGTGAACCCCACTAGGTCTCAATATGATGCACATAAGAATGACCTAAAGGCTGACCTACGTTGTGGTTTACTAACAAGGTCGTTCGGGGGAGCATATGGTCGATAGTGTCTGCTTTGCTTTCCACCTACTCTATACATCCAATGGCTCCCCCCCTAAAATAAAGGTGACTCAACTAGAGTTCGTGCGCACGACGTGCGCTCCGAGACTTGTTGCGGAAAGAATTGACTCGGGTTATGCAAATGATGCCAGATATAAAGCGATAACACATAGGATAAATACTGTAAACAAAGAGCACGAAAATGCACAAAAGTGAAAACACAAACAAAAATCACAAACAATGCTTATACACTCGTAATGCCAAACAAAGCCGATACGACTCCAAAAAAAGCTCGGATTCTGAAATAGTCCCCAGCAGAGTCGCCAGAAGCTGTCACACCCCTTTTTCACGTACTCCAAAAAATGTATATATTTTAAAGTTCAAAAGGGTTTTATTATTTAAGTGACAAGAAATGAAAATTTATTTCGGAAAAGGATTATTTACATTTTTTATTCAGAGTCGCCACTTGGCATAATCCGGTGTGCCAAGTCACCATTAGAAAATCTTTTCCAAAATCATTTGACTCCTTAAGCTGGTTTGCGAACAGAGACTCCGGCTAAGGAATTCTGTTGACCGAGGGGAAGGTGTTAGGCACCCCTCGATCCCGTGGTTCAACCACGGTCGCTTGGTAGAGTGTATCAACTATTTTGGCATTACGAAATGTATAAATCACACAAAAAGCACGCAAAATAATCAAACAATAACAAAACAAAAATAAAAGAAATGTAAAGTCCAGTCCAATTATTACAACCCAAAATAAAAATACTGAAATAACCTACGCTAGTCCTAAACCATGCTTTACCCGATGCCTCGGGCCTTGATCACGAGCATCCTTAGCGTACAAAATTCCTCGGGGCATTCCCCGGTGAGTAAATACAAATTACCTCGGGGCATTTCCCGGTTAAATAAATACATTTTCCAAATACGATAAACAAAACATTCAACAAATATTCCGATCATTCCCACATTACACCAATCCTAAACTTTCCTACCCGAGCTTACTGTTTGCCTACCCGCTCGACAACATACCGCATTCAACATCAACAATGTATCAAAAATATCATAATATTTACTTTTATCAATTTTCGATTCCCGTCCCCAAATTTATTTCAACCAACATGATTAACACATGCTTCGATTTATCAATTCACTTTTCAAAATCCGAAACCAACATCATTCAACACATAACCAAGATTCAAATTTCAAAAAAAAAAACATAAAATGGACCCATAACAAACAAGTTATTCACACCCATAACAAATAACTGAAATTCCAAAAATAGAATAGAGAATGAGATGAGAAATGGACCTCAATGCTTTATTGATTAACTGATCTTTTCGAATAGAACCGCCTCCAATGAAACCTCAACATCGAATATCAATCACGACCCAAATCATCAACTTCGGTCCCTTTTTGTTCTGTTTTTGCCAACCCAGACCAGATTTAAAAATCACAGGACCCGAACCCACTTTCCCAATCGTGTATGTGCGTGTTTGGTATTGTTGGTCGACCTACGAGCTACGTCGAGCTGAACCCATACAACATGACTGTTCTGGTGTCTTCTCCGATCGGTCTTGCCGAAAGTGGAAATGAAGGGGGGTCGGGTTTGGTGGTTTTTAGCTGTAAGATCGTGGGTGCTCCGGTGGTGGGAGTTTTTCATCGATTTAGCTGAGTTTCCCGATATTCTTTCGACCAAATCCGATTAGATCTTTGGTCTCACCATCTCTCTCGCGATCTTTTTTTTTTTCGTTCTCCTTCTCTTCTCGAACTCCACTGTGTGTTTTCTGTGTGTAAGTGTAGTGTGCTAATTTCAGTGAATCTTAAAAAATGGAAAGTTTTCTGTGTGTTAATGGTAAATTGATGGAGGACTTCTGTATTGTGTGTGTATACCGTGTTTTCCAGTGAGAATTGTGTGTATTATCTATATATCGTGTATGGAGAATGAGTTTTTTTGGTAGGTATATTCTGTGTGTAAAATGTATACGTATGGTTCTGTGTATGCTAATGGAGTGGCCCTTTTGGAGAAGAAAGGCAAATAAAAATTTTGAGATATGCTCTTTTTTTTTTGTTTTTTTTTTTTTGGTTACTGATGGATGCCAAAAAAGAATCCTCTATTTCTTTGTGAGAGTATGTGGGTATATATTGTGAGGGTAGGTAGTGGTGAGGTAGGGTAGGTGGGGTCCACGGGTAGGGGGTAGGGGGTAGGGTGTGGGGTGGTGTGGTTTATTTTGATTGGGTAGGTTGTTAGGATAAGATAGAATTAGTTAGGATAGGATTTGTTATTTTATTATTTATTTATTTTTTTGTATTTTGTGCGGGTATAATAACATGGGTGAGGGTACGCGGTAGGATAAAAATAAAAATGGGTAAAAACGACATCGGGTAGGGACGAAATTAGGTGTCTACAAAGTACATAAATCTGTGCAAAAGGGAATCAAACCCACGCACCTTCTGTAAATTGCACACACTTGACCGCTAAGCTATCGTCTCAGCTATATCAAGATTGTTCAAGAGTAAGTTATATTCGTTAGGAACGATATTTAATCTCTCCATACGGTATAATTTTCCGACGAAGGGTGTTCATCTGACCATCCTTCCTAGGCTGTAGCTCCGCCCCTGGTTAATTCTATGCACTTCCATATTGTGTTGTTGGACATCCTGGGATGGTGAAACATGGTGTGGCAAATTCCATGCATACTCATACCTCTGCTTCTGAGTGGATCTGGGACCTAAATCCGAGTTTGTGTTTGCATGAACTCAAAATGAATTTGTGTTTGCATGAACTCAAAATTTAATTTCTGAATGACATTCAAATATAAGAGTGTAAACTAAATGTATCAAAACATAGTACATTTATGCCTATATCAAGCTTTTCATGAATTGGTTCATTTGTACGCAGCATTTTCGACTTAAAGCATAATATATGTGTATAAACCCGCTAAGTTTCAATAAATATTGATGGATAATTTCTTGTTCGAGCTATGAAAAATGAAAAAAAATAAATCTAATAAGGAGTATTTTCCCCTTATAAGCACAACACGACGTGAATTCAGATAAGTCGAGGCAATGAACTTAGAATAGTGAATAGTCAGATCAATAAAAATTTACAGAGGCGGATCTAAAGTTTCAAATTTGTAGGTTCCTGATAAAATAAAGTAGTATATAATAATATAATAAAAAAGAGAACACCTATAGTAGGGATCGATCCCATGGTCTTGAGACTAAGCATATTAAGGGTCCATTCCATTCCATCAAGCCAATGCTATTTTTGTTTATGGGTTCCCATATATAATATTTTATTACTTATTCTATTTTTTAATATATTTACCGGATCTACAGTACCGGGTGGGCGGTTCCCGGAAACCCCCACCCAACACTGTAGATCCGCCCCTGAAAATTTATGAACTTTCATCTATGAATTCATCTTAACACAAAATTTCAACATGAAACATAATATACACAAACATATTACTAAAATCTCAAAAAAAATCATGAATGCATAATTATAAAGATACAACGAATTCATCTGATCGCAGAATTTCCACATGAAACATAATATATTCGAACATACTAAAATCTCAACAAACATTATAAATACATAATTCTTAAAATACAATAATTATATTTAATAATAAGAACGTTATAAATCGTATTCATAAAATTAGAATCTTGAATCTGCGTCTGACCATTATGAACCCTTCTCCATGGCCGGCAAGATTCAAACTTCACCACCGATGCCGGGACTTTTCCGGCGACTGTGCCGCCACCACGTCATCATATGAACTTGTAACACATATAGTTATCATCATCTTTAAAAATATTGAACTTTTTATTGTCATTATTCTTAATTTTCTCTTTAGTATTTTCTATGTATTCATCTAGTTGACTTGATATTCCTTCAATCTCATATTTATCGAGAAGGGAAATATTATTAGTATTGCTTGATATGTAAGTGTCGGATCCTTTAAAAATAGTGTATTTTTTATGCGACAACATTTTTGGAGAGTTCGAGCGGCTTAGATTACTAGTACTACTTAATTTTATTGGAATAAAAAGCCATTAGGTGAAGATGATGATGAAGAATATGTGATAACTTTTATTTACATTTGGTATCGGATAATATCTGAGTTAGGTCTAGAATAACGTTGCATTTGTTTTGAAATCTTTCATATTTAAAGATAAATACTTTATAAAAGATAGATTTCATATCCAAGATTCGAAATTAAACCTCTTATGAAAAATGAAGAAAATGTACCCACTGCAAAATATGTATTTTTGAGTGACTTATGTGCATCCTATGCACATTTTGTGTGACTTATGTGCATCCTATGTGTATTTTATACGCTATACATGCATTCTGTTGTCAGTTAGTAAAAATATCTAGAAAAAATATAGCGTTCAAAAATTGAGGTCTCAAATATTTAGAAAAATATTTTGTGGTACATGTACCACTTTAACTATATAATATTCAGTTTTTTCCTAGAAGTTTAGACAAACACCACAACTTTCTAAAGTAAAAAATATTTTTAGCTTTCTAGAAGTTTGGAAACTCAAATGCGGATCCAAAATCTTCTATTTAAACTCATCGAAACTAAGTAGGTTTTACTTATACATCATGTATATCTATATCTATATCTATATCTATATCTATATCTATATCTATATCTATATTTATATCTATATCTATAATCTATAATTTATATCTATATCTATAATATATTAAAAGTGTGAAGACCTTTTGTCACACCCCTTTTTCGTACTCCAAAAAGATTAGATTTTAAGCTCGAAAGGGTTTTTATTATTAAAGTGACAAAAGATGAAAATTTGTTTCGAAAAGGATTCATTTTGTTCAAAACTCAGAGTCGCCACTTGGCATAAATCGGGTGTGCCAAGTCACCTTTAGAAATTCTTTTTCAAAATAGTTTTGACTCTAAAATTGATCCGCGAACAGAGATTCCAGCTAGGAAATTTTGTTGACCGAGGGGAAGGTGTTAGGCACCCCTCGATCTCGTGGTTTGACCACGGTCGCTTGGTGGAGCATATCGACTAATTTGACATTATGAATATATAAACCACACAAAATCACACAAAACAATCAATCAAAAAAATAAATAAAACAAATCCAAAATTATAATGTCCAGTCCGATTATTACAATTCCGAAATAGAAAAATGCGAAAATATAAACCTACTCTATTCTATGCTAATTCTAAACTACACTCCATTGCTTTCTCCACCCGACGTTCCGGGCCTTGATCGTGCGTCATCTTCAAGTACATGGTACTTCGGGCCATTCCCCGGATAAATCAATACAAATCTCTCGGGGGCATTCCCCGGCCAAATAAATACAATAGATGTCAATGCATAAATCAAAACCATTCCACAAATATTTCATTATTCAACAATCACAAATCCTAAACTTTTCCTACCCAACTTATTGCTTGCCTAACGATCCACGGCCTAAAACATGATACTATCGAACTTAACAAAGTCGACGTTCATTCCAAATCAGGCAATCATCGCTGAACCAACACAAATCAACGTTCACTTTTAACAATTTTCGATCTTTTTCCCCCAAAATCCAACTTAACCCCAAATCAACTACGTGATTAACATACTTCACACCAAGATTAACAATCAGATAACGACGAGTAAAATCACTTCAACCAAATTCAAATAAAAATCACACCATTCAAAAATATTCACGAAAAAGAGAGATAAGAGATATAGAATTGGACCTCGATTCAAAGGTTTCAAAATTCAATAATACTTCAATGAGAGGACAGAATCCGCGTCGAAGAAACTCGATTCGTAACCTCCATTCGAACCCCAACAGTAGACCCACTCCAAACTTGGTACTACCAAAATTAAAACCCCGAACTGACCACGATGACCCAAAAAACTCGCTAAAATCCAACGGAAAATCAAACACCGCAGGGTTCGAACTCCGATGAGTCGCTGGTGATGCAGACGACCAGAAAAACCAGTCGTCGGACGGATTTCGTCCTGAATCGAAGAACAACGGAGGGAGGTTTGACCGTTTTATACGAACGAAGAACGGAAGGGATGATTCCGGCGAAGCTACTGCCGGAACAGTAACCCGAAATCAACCCCTCTTCCTTCTTCGTTACGGATCTCGACCTCTCTCACTTTATCTCCCTCCCATTCTCGAATCTCTCTCTCTCTGTTTTTGTGCATGAGTGTGTGTGAAATTGTTCGGTGCTTGATTGTTTCGGTGAGGGTCCTCTCTAAATTGGTTACTGTGTGTGTATCTTCGAATTTCCAGTGAGTTTCTGAGTTCCCCCAATTTCTGTGAATGTGTATGTATATATGTTGTGGGTATATGAGCATGCACAAATGGAGAAATCCGATGGTGTCTTCTTAAAAGAAAAAAAATGTGATAGAGGAGGTGTTGATGGCGTTCTTAGTGAGGAAGAAAAAGGGGGGAGGGGGGAAATGGAGTCCCCTTTGGTGAGTGACGGTGCTCTCCAATTTGTTAGTGGTGGGCCCCTTTTATTTTTTTTTGTTCTCTTTGTGAGTTGGTTAAGAAAAATAAATATAATGTGAGGGGGTAGTGGTGAGGTGGGTAGGGTAGCTAGGTGTCCGCTTTTAATTGGTGAGGTTGTTAGGATAGGATTCAAAAAAATTGCTAAGGATTGTTATTTTTGTCATTTTATGGAGGGTATAATCACGTGGGTAAGGGTGTATGATAAAGTGAGGTAAAAATGAATAAAATTAGACTTGGGAGGAACAAAATTAGGTGTCTACAGCATACCCCCTTTGAATGTAAACATGAAGTGTTTTCAGATAAAGAAGTAAACAACAAGACATAATTTTGTCCCGACCGTTATTTAAAGGAAGAAACAAAAGAAAGAAGGACAACCGGGTCTTGACTTAGGACATCCTACCTACCCAAGTTATGAGGGAATCGAGTGACAGGTATCTCAAAGGATTGGAAAGAGATGGACTATATCGAGTTGGAGAGTCGAGTGAGGTTCCATCGAGGTTCCGGTCCGCGGCTCTGTTATTACATCAGAAATGAAAAATACAAGTTAAAAAAAAAACATAAACGAAATTACAAAATCCTATCTATGCAGCTTCTTCTGAACTTTTGACTCGAGTTTCATCACCCTATTCTTCAGGCGGGCTCCTGACTTGCAATTTCCTCAACTTGTTGTTTGGCTTTCAATTGTTTCACCTTGCTGCTTAACTTTCCAATTATTGGCCCTGTGTTTCGGGCGGGCTCTTGACTTGGCATTTCATCACCCTGTTCTTCAGGCGGGCCCCTGACTTGCAATTTCTTTAACTTGTTGTTTGGCTTTCAATTTCTTCACCCTGTTCTGCAGACGAGCTCTTGACTTGTTATTTTTCAATGTGTTTAACTTTTAATTTCTCCACCTTGTTGTTTGGTTTTCCATTTATTCACCCTGTGCTTCGAGCAGGCTCCTGAAATCACATCAAAACTAAAAAGAAAATTATCCCAAACAAATATTATTATAAAGAGGTTTCATTTGCCAGAAAAGTAAAGTTTTAAAAACATGAATTGAATTTTTGCCCCAGTTTATCATCAGAAGACTTTTAAAAAAGTCACATCATACCTACTTGCATGTTGCAATAATGAATCAAGACTCTGACCAAGAAATGCATCTCTTAAGAGTAAAATTGAATAACCAAGACTAGGAAGTGTGTCTCCTAAGAATTAAAGTGAGGGATTCTAACTAGAAAGTGCGTCTTCTAGAGATACAAGTTTAAGTTAAAAGTGTGTCACCTGAAAAATGAAAACTAGCAAGGAAGTGCGTCTCCTAAGGATTAAGTGCAATAACTCGACTAGAAAGTGCATCTTCTAGGAATCAAGACATAAGTTAGAGAGTGCATCACTAATGTTGCTTGAATTATCAAAATAAGGAAGTGCATTTCCTTACCAATGCCTCTTGAATTACTCAAACAAGGAAGTGCGTCTCCTTACAAATGTTTCTTGAATTGCCCAAGCCAGGAAGTGTGTCTCCTTACAAATGTTGCTTGAATTACCCTAAACAAGGAAGTGCGTCTCCTTATCAAATGCCGTTTGAATTACCCAAACAAAGAAGTGCATCTCCTTACAAATGTCACTTGAATTACCCAACAAAGAAGTGCGTCTTCTTACAAATGTTGCTTGAATTACCAAATAAGGAAGTGCGTCTCCTTACAAATGTTGCTTGAATTACTCAACAAGGAAGTGCGTCTCCTTACAAATGTTGCTTGAATTACCCAAACAAGGAAGTGCATCTCCTTACAAATGTTGTTGGAATTACCAAACAAGGAAGTACATCTCCTTACAAATGTTTGCTTGAATTTCCCACACCAGGATTATCATAAGGCAGTATTTCATTTTTGAAAGCGTGATCCCATTTTTCAGGAGGAACCCGAACAGACAGTAAAATCTCATTTTTCAAAAGGATCATAAATAGAAAGTAAAATCTCATTTTTCAGGAGGGTCCTGAACAGAAAGTAACTCCCATTTTTCAGGAGGGTTCTGAACAGAAAGTAAAATCTTATTTTTCAGGAGGGTCCTGAACATAAAGTAGAATCCCATTTTTCAGGAGGGTCCTGAGCTGAAAGTAAATTCCCATTCTTCAGAAGGGTCCTGAACAGAAAGTAAAACTCTATTTTTCAGGAGGGTCCTGAACATAAAGTAAAATCCCATTTTTCAGGAGGGTCCTGAACTGAAAGTAAATTCCCATTCTTCAGGAAGGTCCTGAACAGAAAGTAAAATTCCATTTTTCAGGAGGGTCCTGAGCATAAAGTAGAATCCCATTTTTCAGGAGGGACCTGAACTGAAAGTAAATTCCCATTCTTCAGGAGGGTCCTGAACAGAAAGTAAAATCTCATTTTTCAGGAGGGTCCTAAACATAAAGTAGAATCCCATTTTCCAGGAGGGTCCTGAACAGAAAGTAAAATCCCATTTTTCAGGAGGGTCCTGAACAGAAAGTAACTCTCATTTTTCAGGAGGGTCCTGAACAGAAAGTAAAATCCCATTTTTCAGGAGGGTCCTGAACATAAAGTAAAGTCTCACGGATGTGAATTTCCAATGGTAGATGAATTAAGTGAAGCGAATCCGCCCCTATTTCAACAAAGAAAATTTGTCAGTTAAAAACTTAGTGGTAGCTTGCAGCACTTGGCTTTCCAGGCATTTGCTCTAGTGTTCATTCCCTTCATTTTGTTTCATATTGCTGACATTTGCCCTTGCTTTGTCGTGTCATTGACCCAAACTCAGATCATTAAGAGTGACTCCAAAATAAACACAGTATCTCTGCTTTGTCATGCTTCTCAGATAAATCCTTCAAACCTTGGTATTTTCATAAGTTCCCCAGCTTGTCTGTTGACAGCTTTCTGCATGCCTTCTCCAGCTCACAATTATGTCTCTTTCATATGCTGACTTTGTCTTGCATTGTGCAATTGAAGACGCTGGTAGCCAGTTTTGAAATCTTTTCTCACTTGTTTTGATATGGACTTGACTCAAAAATAAGAGAAAAATGACAATGACTTTTATTTGGACCACTGACTCAAGAAAACAAAATAAAATAAAGAGAAGAAAGAAAAGACAATGAGTGTCCCCATTTGAAACAAAGAAATGACAAATTTTCTAAAAATGGCAGTCAACTCTAAAGATTATGCCATACATTTTGGATTAAGCTACCTGATCTTTCCATCCAAACTTTCTACCAATTGTTGTTGAGTTAATGGCCTTTAAACTGAGTTGTTTCCTTAGGACAATTGCATTCAGACCCCATTCGGCTAGTGACGTTTTGAAGGGTCTTTCCCTCAGCTCACTCTTGTCTTATGGTGTCTGTGAGGGTTTTTACTAATGAGACTCTCTTATTCTCATTTCTCCCAACTCACAATCGTCTCACGGTGCCCGTGAGGGTTTTCACCAATAAGACTCTCTCATTTTTATCTCTCTCAACTTACTATCACCTTACGGTTTCCGTGAGGGTTTTCACCAATAAAGACTCTCTCATTTTTATTTCTCTCTTGATTCCTTGTGCGGATAAAGACAAGTAGTTCCCAAATACATCATCATATCCCTTGCATGCTTTGCCTTAACATCCCCAAAGATTGATCTGAAGGTCTTTTCTTTAGTTGTAACTTGGCTTTTGGATAGGGTTAGAAAGAAAGGATGGCGTGAGGCCCAAATGACACTTGAAGTGAGTTAGGACTTACAACTTTTGGAATCGACTCAAATAATGAGGATTAACTCATGCCCCAGTTTCTTTTGACTGGGTGATTCTAAATTATTTATTTGGTTGGAACGAGCCCTTAGTAGGGCAACCTACATATCTCACCTCCGAGAGAGGAGAATCAGGTCATGCGTAGTTCTGGCAGCTTGTTCTGTTGCTTGATTCTGATTTTTTTTTCTATTTTACCTGACACTTTTTCTTTTCCTTCTTTTTGACACATTTTTTTTTGAAACTTTTGACTCTATTCTTTTGCTCGACACTTATCTTTTAAGCTTTGTTGACTATATCTTGATTCCAAAAGAGGGGTATAAAAGAAAATAAAACTAAGGCTCAAATGAGGTACACAAAGGATGACACAATATATGGATAGCAGAATGAAATGCCTTCATCATATCAATCCTTGAAGATGCTAGTACATAGCATGCAATGTGAAAGTACACAATCAATATCACTTATGACATGTTTTACTACACTAACTTACCCCGAGCATATGTGTCACCTCTTCTTTTACACTTGTCGAACATACAACTCCACCTTTGTTGTATATCCCTCACATTGAATGACTCAAGCTTTCATGGAGTTGATTTTTGTTCTGTTCCTCAGGAGCACACATCCGCTATTTGACCTAATTAAGCTTTATTTTTCAATTGATGACCAAGTTATTCTTGTGATTCTCAAAATAATTGCTTTAATTTTGAAAGAAGGCTTCAACATGGTCACCAAATGTGTCAACACTCTATCAATTTTTCTCAGATGTTTTTTCTCACCTTAACCCTCTGATTTAACGTTTCATGGTTAAATTGGACTTTAAGATCTGGCTGAAAATTCCGCAAGCATGTCATATCACTAGAGTCAACATAAAATGTACTGTATAAAGAAAACAAACAAATAACACATAATTAAAACAAAGAAAAATGGAACACTTCATTTAGTTGAAACAAAAGATAGAAGGGTTTGAACATAAACAACAAAAGGACAAAACAAGATAGATCCCGAACTACAACCCTAAAATAATTCGGATAGCAGAAAATAAAATAAAACAAGCTACCAGACCCCTTCCTAGTAAGGAGAGGGGTGACTTCTCAATTGCTCAGCCTGACATCTCAGCCACTGATTTGCATATCAGCATGACTAGAGCTTTTCTCACTGTCAATGTTCTGTACCGTGATTGATTTATCTTGAATCATCTTTTCAATTTCTCTTTTCATAGCACGACAATCTTCAATACTGTGACCCTGAACATCAGAATGATATGCACATCGTACATTAGGATCAAAACTTCTTAAATGTGGGTCAGGAGTATACCCAAGGAGAGGAGTAATCATGTCCTGCTGTACCAATCTCTGGAATAAACTTGCATACGACTCTCCAATCGGTGTGAAGTTATCCCCCGACTTCTGTCTCATTTCATTATTTGGCTTAAATTGAAAACCAGACCTAGAAGGGCTTCGGTATGTATGTGGAGCTTGGGGATAACTCGACAGAGTTCGCGCGCGCCAGTGTGGGTAAGATGGGGGTTGAACATATGGTTGCGCATTATACTCTTGATATGGAGATGGGGGAATGAAATATAATGGATTTTGGGAAATATTTTGTGGAACTTGGCCATAAACTTGGGTTTGAGACTGTGGGTAACGATGGTATGGTCCCCTTACCCGTTCCTGTTGTTCAACTATAATGGCTGATGCATCTTCTATTATTTGCCGCCTTAATTTTCGAATCTCTTCATTATTTCCTACATTCTCATTCCCCGAACTCCCTATCTGATTAGTGACAACTAACTCGGTATCCTTGTTGGCCATAACTTCTTCTGTGACTCGGAGCAATATGGAGGACCATCCAAAATGCCACAAACCAACCACCTTAAACTAACTGGACAAGAGATAGCAAATGGTTAGGGTTCAACAGTTTTTCAAAACCTCTTTTTTTTCTTGAAAAGATCACTGAACCCAAGAAGGGCGCCTACATATCTCACTCCCGAAAGAGGAGAATCAGGTGTGCGTAGTTCGTGAAGTCTTGCCAAAATGGCCGATTAAACTCTTTTTCTTTCTATTTTCTTTTTCTTGGAACTTTAAAAAGAAAAGAAAAGAAAAATTTGTCAAAAGAAATGACGAAAACATTTTTGAATTCTTCGGCTTTAACATCCCTATACAAAATGAAACCTATGATTACCAAAGAAAATCTTTTTGGGTTTTCAATTTTGAATTTCATATGAAAACGAAACTTGGACCTATTAAAGAAAAAATTCTTTTTGTTGTTTTCTCTTAAAGACGTATATGAAACACCTACTCTAATAAAGAGTGAAGAAAAATCTTTTTTGGATTTTTGAAATAAGATCCCCGAACCCACAATAGGTTGCCTACGTATCTCACTCCCGGGAGAGGAGAATCAGGAGTGCGTAGTTCGTTCAGATTGGACAAATAATGACTAACTAACAGATTGACCCTAACTTAAGAGACACCACCAAAGACAAACGAATAAAATCTTTTTGGGTTTTTAATTAGACACTTCAACTAAAACTGACACCAACAATTATTAAGGAAAATCTTTTTGGCATTTTCACTATATGAAATGTACAAAACTTCTACCATTTTTCATTTTCTTTTATAAAATTTTTTTAAAATCTTTTTTTTTTTTTTAATTTTGAATTATGAATGCATGCTAAAGGAAACAGTGAGAAATCTTTTTGATGTTTTGGTTTTTGAGCAATGAGTGAAAAAGGTAAAAATCTTTTTTTTTTTTTTGAATTTTTGGATTGTGAAGAACAAAAGCCATAAAGAACACTAAAAGCTGCGACACTCTTTTTTTTTCTTCTTTTCGACTCACTTCACTTTTTTTTCTCTACTTTTTCAACAGTTCTTGCCTACGCACCTTACTTCTAACACATGTTTTCACCAAATCAGTCCGTCAAATGACCCCATTACCCTCAAAGATGAAACATTTAGCACGTAGGGATACGTTAGAGGTGAGTCTCCTACCAAGGACCAAGTGGGCCCCGCTAGGTCTCAATATGATGCACATAAGCATGACCTAAAGGCTGACCTACATTGGGGTTCACTAACAAGGCTGTTCGGAGGAGCGTATGGTCGATAGTGGCTGCGACAGCTTTTCACCTACTCCATAACACCGATGGCTCCCCCCTTAAAAATAAGGGTGACTCAACTAGAGTTCGTGTACAACACGTGTACTACGGACTTGTTGCAGAAAGAAGGTCGGGGGTGGACACATGATGTCAGATATAAAAGCGGTAACACATAGGATAAATACTGTACACAAAGAGCACGAAATAATTCCATAATGATAAGAAAATAACACAAAACAACACAAACAAAATGTTTATACACCTATAGTGTCAAACAAAGCCGATACGACTCCAAAATAAGCTCGAATTTTGAACAAGTCCCCAGCAGAGTCGCCAGAGCTGTCACACCCCTTTTTCGTACTCCAAAAAGATTAGATTTTAAGTTCGAAAGGGTTTTTATTATTAAAGTGACAAAAGATGAAAAAAAATTTCGAAAAGGATTCATTTTGTTTAAAACTCAGAGTCGCCACTTGGCATAAATCGGGTGTGCCAAGTCACCTTTGGAAATCCTTTTTCAAAACAGTTTTGACTCTAAAACTGATCCGCGAACAGAGATTCCAGCTAGGAAATTCTGTTGACCGAGGGAAAGGTGTTAGGCACCCCTCGATCCCGTGGTTTGACCACGGTCTCTTGGTGGAGCGTATTGACTAATTTGACATTATGAACATATAAACCACACAAAATCACACAAAACAATCAATAAAAAAACAAATAAAACAAATCCTAAATTATAATGTCCAGTCGGATTATTACAATCCCGAAATAGAAAAATGCAAAAATATAAACCTACTCTATTCTATGCTAATTCTAAACTACACTCCATTGCTTTCTCCACCCGACGTTCCGGGCCTTGATCGTGCGTCATCTTCAAGTACATGGTACTTCGGGCCATTCCCCAGATAAATCAATACAAATCTCTCGGGGGCATTCCCCGGCCAAATAAATGCAATAGATGTCAATGCATAAATCAAAACCATTCCACAAATATTTCATTATTCAACAATCACAAATCCTAAACTTTTCCTACCCAACTTATTGCTTGCCTAACGATCCACGACCTAAAACATAATACTATCGAACTTAACAAAGTCGACGTTCATTCCAAATCAGGCAATCATCGCTGAACCAACACAAATCAACATTCACTTTTAATAATTTTCGATCTTTTTCCCCCAAAATCCAACTTAACCCCAAATCAACTACGTGATTAACATATTCACACCAAGATTAACAATCAGATAACGACGAGTAAACTCACTTCAACCAAATTCAAACAAAAATCACACCATTCAAAAATATTCACGAAAAAGAGAGATAAGAGATATAAAATTGGACCTCGATTCAAAGGTTTCGAAATTCAATAATACTTCAATGAGAGGACAGAATCCGCGTTGAAGAAACTCGATTCGTAACCTCCATTCGAACCCCAACAGCAGACCCACTCCAAACTCGGTACTACCAAAATTAAAACCCCGAACTGACCACGATAACCCAAAAAACTCGCTAAAATCCAACGGAAAATCAAACACCGCAGGGTTCGAACCCCGATGAGTCGCTGGTGATGCAGACGACCAGAACAACCAGTCGTCGGATGGATTTCGTCCTGAATCGAAGAACAACGGAAGGAGGTTTGACCGTTTTATACGAACGACGAACGTAAGGGATGATTCCAGCGAAGCTACTGCCGGAACAGTAACCCGAAATCAACCCCTCTTCCTTCTTCGTTACGGATCTCGACCTCTCTCACTCTATCTCTCTCCCTTCTCGAATCTCTCTCTCTCTCTGTTTCTATGCATGAGTGTGTGTGGAATTGTTCGGTGCTTGATTATTTCGGTGAGGGTCCTCTCTAAATTGGTTACTGTGTGTGTATCTTCGAATTTCCAGTGAGTTTCTGAGTTCCCCCGATTTCTGTGAGTGTGTATGTATATATGTTGTGGGTATATGAGGATGCACAAATGGAGAAATCCGATGGTGTCTTCTTAAAAGAAAAAAAAATGTGATAGAGGAGGTGTTGATGGCGTTCTCAGTGAGGAAGAAAAGGGGGGGGGGAATGGAGTCCCCCTTGGTGAGTGACGGTGCTCTCCAATTTGTTAGTGGTGGGCCCCTTTTATTTTTTTTTGTTCTCTTTGTGAGTTGGTTAAGAAAAATAAATATAATGTGAAGGGGTAGTGGTGAGGTGGTGTAGGGTAGTTAGGTGTCCGCTTTTAATTGGTGAGGTTGTTAGGATAGGATTCAAAAAATTTGTTAAGGGTTGTTATTTTTGCCATTTTATGGAGGGTATAATCACGTGGATAAGGGTGTATGATAAAGTGAGGTAAAAATGAATAAAATTAGACTTGGGAGGGACAAAATTAGGTGTCTACACCTTTACAAAAGTGATTTGAACTTTTTATTTCATTAAAATACTCTTCTTTAGATAAAACTGTCTTTTTACTATTTTCTAATTTATTTTTTAATTATTTTTTATTATATTAACTAGACTTCTTAAAATATATGGGACTCCTAAAATATATGGTAGGAGAATTAATTGATATTTTTCTTTCTATTAGACTTCCTAAAATGAGACTCCTAAATTATATGGTAGGAAAATTAATTAATATTTTTCTTTGTACTATTTAATTAAAAAAATACTCCTAAAATAGGATTGTATTAAGAAAATTATTTCTATAAATATTGAATTTCCTTTCTATAATATGCACAGCCAGTGGAATTTTTTTTTTACACGGCCAACTAATTTCAAGGGGTAATAGCAGCACGAGCCATTTTTTTTCCTTTTTTATTTTCTTACAATTATTTCCTTTGATTAGTTCCTTCTCTGTGAGCCAACTTTTAATCTTCAATCTTCCCATTAAAGGCAAGTTTTAATTATTTTTATTTTTAAAAGATTAAAATTATAAATTTAAAAATTAGTTGTAGAAGATAATTTGGACTCTATATATGCAGACATGAATTTTTAGTATCCACTGTGTTGTTATTTTCATTGATGTAAACTTTTACTTTATTATTATTCAACACCAATTGAAGCAAATTAGTAACATCAACGCTGAAACAATCACCATCACTATTTTATAGTTTGGTACTTTTTCGTTTCAATTTATTGTGGTATTCAACATGTGTGTACATATATCTCTTCTTTATTTTCATTCAAAATTAAATTAGTTGATCAAAATTGAATCTTTGTGATTACTATTATTTTTTTTTTATATAGTTTATAGGTCGTAGATGAATGTCGGTTGGTTTTGAAGAATTTCTTGTGTAAAAGTTGGGTTTAATTGTATTGTTTTAATATCTTTATTATCTTATTGTTTAATTTTAATTTACAGATGTTAGATGAATGTGGGACGTCTTTGAAAAAAAAAATTAGGTAAAGGTTAGGTTTAATTGTATTATCCTAATATCTCTATTAATTTGTTATTTTATGGTAGTTTACAGTTCGTAGATGAATTTCAATCGGCTTTGAGAAATTTTTGTGTGTAAAATTTAAGTTTAATTGTATTATTTTGATATCACTTTTATCGTATTATTTTGTTGCAGTTTACAGGTGATAGATAAATGTTGGTCGGCTTTGAGAAATTTTTTTATGTAAAGGTTAGATTTAGTTGTATTATTTTGATATCTCTATTATCATATTATTTTGTTATTATTTACAGGTGGTAGATGAATGTCGGACGACTTTGATAAATTTTTTGTGTGTAAAGATTAGATTGAATGTCGATCGACTTTTAAAAATATTTTTGGTAAAGATTAGGTTTAATAAATAATTCTCCATCTTTACATACTCAAAAGATATTAAATTTAATTATTCTATCCATCTTTATTATTGAGATAAATATCCCATTTAATGTAACATTTAAACTCATTAAAATGAGGTACACGCGCAAGGCGCGTACACCTAAACTAGTATATATAAATATATATTAAAAGATCTACTGCTAAATATTTAATTATAAACTCAATTATTATCATTATAAATTACCTTAAAATTACTATATATAATAACTTATATAACTTCAAATGTTAAATCAGCCTATATGTAATTTTAAAAAAATGGTCAAGAACCTAACAAACAGTTCCAATTCTCCATACATTACTTTTGTAAAAACAACAAAAGAGATAATTGTGTATTGTCAGAGAACAAGTATCACATAAATGCAGTTTAAGAGAAAGACCTTATCGATATATATTCATGTCCCCTAGTCTATGGCTTTTTTTTTCTTTTTGTAAACAGGACATAATATATATATATATATAGTTCTTAACGTATTACAGGGAGATTATCTATGGGCTAGCCACTGTACAAGCACTGGCAGTAGTATACGCATTCCTAGTATTCACAACCTGATAACTACGATTAGTATTATTAAACACAAGTTGGTCAGGCGTGTGTATCCTAATCCTACGACAACTCAAGCCTCCATTTTTGTCTGCGATCAAAATATCCTCTACGGATGCAGGAGCTTCCCAAAATAGTTGTGTATTAGTAGCTACATTCATCCGCGCCAGTGCATGAGCCAACTTATTTTGTTCCCTGTACACGTGCTCTAGTAACGGATCGCCCAGATTACGCATCAGGCACTTGCAATCAGACAATAACGGTGAATCATCAGACGATAGATTTGATATGAGATGAATAATTTGAGCACAGTCTACATTTATTTGCAATGTCATGTAACGATATTGAGTTGCAATGCTCAAACCCAAAAGTAAAGCCTGAAGTTTAGCTTCCAGAGGGCTTGGGGCAAAGATCCTGCTAGTGAATCCTAGTAACCAATCCCCATTTTAGTTTCGAAAGACACCCGTTATGGAAGCAATTTAGTAAAGGTTGCATCAGTATTAATCATAACAAAAGGAAGTGTAGGGGGCTTTCATTTGATGTACAATGGTATGGTTTGCTTAATTGTTCGTTGTTTACCTGCTAAAAATCAGTATTCTGTGGCTAACGGCATCACATTATCAACAGAGATTTCAAAAGGGGTTTGTGGAAAATACATCTATTTCGCGCTAACCAGATTGTCCAAAGACAGTAGGGTAGCTGTACTTATCTGAGAATATACTGCGTTGTTTGTTGGGAGGGCTTAAGGTGAAGTAGTTGCAGGAGCCACGATAGCAGATGTTGGTTCTCTAGCATCGTCTGCCTGAGTTCTCGAATTTGGTCTATGATACCCAACTGAATCCACAAAGGTTCAATGGATATGCAGTAAATGAAGAGGTGGGCAATGGTTTCTTCCATTGTGAAGTTACAGAGTCTGCAATTAGGGGAAGGGATACAGTGAATCTGATGCAGATAAGAAGCTGTTGGGATCTATTATGATTAATGAGCCAACGGAAATGCTTGATTTTAGGTGGCACGTCCAATTTTCATATCCAAGAGAAGTTGAAATTGCCCGCGTTGGGGTAGATTGAGGAAAAGATATCGTTATAGCAGAACTTCACATAAAGTTTTTGGAGTTTCTCAATCCCCATTTAATGTTATCTTCCGCTGAGGGATAGTCGCGAGGACAATGGACAACATTTATGAGAGAAGTAATACTATCAGGAAGGTCAAAGAATAGCTGCGAGAAGGACCAACCATTAGCTACTCTATACTGGGACACTTTAGATGTAAGTTTATGCTGAAGAAGTAGTCCTTGGATCAGATTTTGGAGAGGCGTATTAGGCGCTATCCAAGCATCTGTAAAGAAATTGATATGCTCTTCATTTCCCGGCTGTCATTGGAGGCCTATTTGACAGTGACTCCAGCCCAGGGTTAAAGCCTTCCAGCTTGGGGAGAACCCGGACCGTCGTCCTAGGTATTTATTCCGTAGGACACGGGCCCATAAAGAGTTTGAGTGGAAAATACGCCAAGTCGAAGATGCTAACAACGCCAATTTTTTTATTTCAAGATGGTGAATCCCTAGACCCCCAAGATCCTTAGGCTTTGACACCAAGTCCCACTTCAAGAGGTGAATTTTTTTACGTTCGGGAGTGGTGCCCCAGAGGAAGTTTCGTTGATAACCCTCCATTTCTTTTATAATGTAATTAGGAATTTTACTCAGGCACATAGGATGATTAGGGAGACTGTTTAGGGTAGATCAAATAAGAGTCGTTCTCCCGGCAGTTGTAAGAAAAAGAGCTTTCCAACTCGCAACTCGAGTTTTGAAATTATCTAAAAGGTACTAAAAATCATGCTTAAAAGGGCACTGAGTAAAGATAGGGTGGCCCAAGCATTTTCCAAGCGCATGTCCTTCTTGTATATCCAAAATAGTTTTAGCCATTTCCTTAGCACAAAGAGGAGTGTTTTTGGAAAAGAAGAGTTTGAACTTGATAATGCTAATCTTCTGACCTGATCGAGACAGCATGGAAATGCTCAAAGATACGTGAAATTTCGATACAAGAGGTGGGGTCGACCTTTGCACAAAGAATAATATCGTCATCAAATAACAAGTGGGACAAAAGAGGAGCTCGAGCAACTATTTTAATCAGATTCCACAAGCCATAGTCAACAGCAAACTCAATACGAAGGGAAAGTCGCTCCATACATAAAACAAAAATGTAAGAGGAGAGGGGATCTCCTTGCCGGATGCCTCTGGGAGGGAAAAAAAGTCGTAGCAGATCCGTTAAGAAGGATGGCGATCGATGAAGACGTGATACAGGACATGATAAGGTCCACAAATTACATAATTAGTAACAAATCATTTCTTCAATTTTCTTTTTTCAACATGAGAAAATAAGTATATTTATCAACCAATAAGAATTAGGGTATTTGCTTGTGTGTTGCATTGACGATTGACCCTAGTTACTCTCTCTTTTTCTTGCACGTCAATTTTTATATATTTTTCATATTATTACATTATCTTATGGAAAATGAAATGTTTTATATATCATATATATATATATATATATATATATATATATATAGTAGATCTAGAAATGCACAATTAATAGAAGATGTAAATGAAAATTTGATAAATGTAGATGAATATATATGTCAAATAATGAAAGTATATACTCCATCAGGAGTATGAAAGTGTTTGAAGAAGAAAAAGATAAATCTGATTTTTCAGATTCTGGAGAAGAGGAATTTATAAATGGAATAGGATTAGAAAAGACGAACTCAGACTATTATGATTTAGTAAATTTGATAGAAGAATGTGAACATGAATTTGAGGAAGAAAAAAGATTAGACAGTAACCAGTGTTGTTTCTGTAAATGGTTTTCAAGTAAAAATAAAAGGGAAAAATGTAGAAAATGCTATAAGGAAGGATGCATCAAATGTATAGGAAAAACCTCAGAAATCTTAGAAATTCCAAAATCCACAAATAATTTAAATAAGTTCTACACGAAGGAACCAATAATCAGAACCGCAAAAGACAGAATATTAAAATTAGAAGAAAGACTAAAAAGATTAGGGATAAGAGTATAGAGTAAAGAGATAATCAGAGAAGAAGATTTAGTAGAGGTAGAATTATTAAATACATCTGTTGAAAATAATAAAGTTAAACAGAAAAAATCAATGAAGATATCATTTGAAGGACTATTATGATTTAGTAAATTTGATAGAAGAATGTGAACATGAATTTGAGGAAGGAAAAGGATTAGATAGTAACCAATGTTGTTTCTGTTAATGGTTTCCAAGTAAAAAATAAAAGGGCAAAATGTAGGAAATGCTATAAGGAAGAATGCATAAAATGTATAGGAAAAACCTCAGAAATCCTAGAAATTCCAAAATCAACAAATAATTTCAATAGAATCGAAAGCTCAAATGATCAAATAAAATCGGAGAAAAAAATAATATATATATATATATATATATATATATTTCATAATTTTGTTTGGTATAAAATGATAAGTAGTTAATTTTAGGAGGTGAAGGATGGAGCATATAAGAATAATATTTTGACCATGATATCAGTTGAAATCAAGTGTTGTGAAGTAATTAGAGTTGCAATATTTTTTATATAAACAGTGAAATTTGCTCCTTTTTTTGTTTAAAAGAGATATTTATTTATTTATTACTGATAATATGCATCACTTTCTAATATATGGTTACTATTAATTTACATTCAAAGGGAGCTAAAATAAAATTGTCATTCTATTTATTGCTCTTTTATACTTTTAAGGGATGTAAAATAAAAATGGATGGAGGGAGTAGTTGCATTAGGAGACCCGTGCAGGTGCAGATTTTGTTCTATGAGTATAATTTTTTTCATGAAACATCTATATCTATATATATATATAAAAGCAAAATTAAAGCAAGATAAGAAGCTACGTGGTAAGCTATTGACAAGCCACGTGGCAAATTTTAGGACAAAGGTTAATATTATTGTAATAAAGTTTTTAAATTAAAAGATATTAAAAATTTGAAAATGTATTATCCTTTTAGAAAGAAAAAAAATCCTTAGGTTAAAAATAGAAAAGTATGATTAAAGAGTCCTAAATAAACTCTTACTATTTCAAAAAATTATTCCTTTTATATACTATAAAATATATTTGAATACATTTAATTTAATAATATACTAATAAAATAATAATAATAGTACACAGTAAAATTGCTAACAAAAAAAAGTGTGTAATAATAGAATTTGTGTTGTGGTGATAATAAAAATAATAATAATAATAATAATAATAATTTAATGGTAAAATTATTAAAATTGATATACTATTAATACAAATTAAATGATAAAGATTAAAAAATATTTAGTTTAAATTTTTTATAGCTTTACATTCAAACTATAAAAGGATAAAAGATATTTTTAGAGATATAAATTATTTTGGAAAATTTTATGAAAAAGGTTAATATTATAGTAATAAAGTTTTTAAATTAAAATATATTAAATATTTAAATTTAAAAATGTATTATCCTTTTAAAAAAAAATTATTACCTTAAAAATAGAAAAGTATGATTAAAGAGTCCTAAATAAACTCTTACTATTTTAAAAATTTATTTCTTTTATATACTATAAAATATATTTGAATACATTTAATTTAATAATAATAATAAAAAAAAAAATAATAGTAGGCAATAAAATTGCTAAAAAAAAAGTGTGTAATAATAGTATTAGTGTTGTGGTGATAATAATAATAATAATAATAATAATAATAATAATAATAATAATAATAATAATAATAATAATAATAATAATAATATAATAATAATAATAATAATAATTTAATTATAAATTTATTAAAATTTATATACTATTAATACAAATTAAATGATAAAGATTAAAAAATATTTAGTTTAAATATTTTTATAGCTTTAAATTCAAACTATAAACGGATAAAGGATAATTTTAGAGATATAAATTATTTAAATTAGTCTTTATATAAAGATAAAGTTTTCTTAATATTAGATTGTTGAATTGATTTTAAGTTTTTGAATTTTGAATTTCAACTGAAAGTTATAGATTCTTTTAAATATTGAAAACAAAATCTATACTAGATAAAGTTGAACTTGAACTAACTAAAAGATAAACTGAAAGTTGAATTTAAATTAAAAGATAAAAGATATTTAAATTTGAAAATGTTAGATTTTTTGAATCATTATCTTAAAATTTGAAATCCATAGATAAGGAATTCTAATAGATATTTACTATTTTAAAGTTATCTCTTTTTAAAATTTAAATGCTATATAATATATTTAATTATAATAAGTAGTAGTAGTGGTGGTAGATATTAGTACGTTTTATAGATTTAATAATTAATAATACTAAGTAGTAGTAGAAATAGATATTAGTACGTATGTAGTATGCATAATATTATTATTAAATAAAAGGTAGTATGTAGTATGCATAGATATTAGTACGTATGTTGTATGTTAGTTTTAAATCTATGTACTGAATCGTGACAATTTTTAGGACATAACATAATAATGTTGTAGTAAAAATTTTAAATTAAAAAATATTAAATATTTGAATCAAAAGATTACAAAATATTTCAATTTGAAAATACTAGGTTTTGAAAAAAAAAAAAATTAATTAACTTAAAACTAGGAACTTAAAATTATCTTACTATTAAGAAAATTATCTTTTTCAATGTCATAAAATATATTTAAATATTAAATAAAAGATAACAATACTAACACTAATAAAAATAATAATATATTTTTATAAAAAAGTAGCAGCAACACTTTTAATTTTTTTGAAAAACATAATAGTTGTATTAGTAATGATAATTGAAGTGGTGGGAATAATAACAATTATAATATATATATATTAGAACTTGATTTATATTAAATAAATAATAATAATAATAATTACTAAATAAATAAATTATAGTTTTAGCAGTAATAATATGTTGTTCCGGTAAGTAGTAGTTGTAGCAATAATAAGATAATAATAACAATTTTATAGATTACATGATAAGTATGAATTTTATTTGAAAAAAATATAAAGATTAGGATAAAAAAATAAATTGATCTTCTTATAAAAATTGATATGATATGATGTTTAAATTTAAATTTAAATTAAATTTTTATTGGAATTAAATTCTAATTTCCTAACTTCTCATATGTTCATAGTAATAATATTATTATTACAACTATACATTAATTATAATAACAATTTTAAATATCAAATAAAAATAAAAATATAGTAATAATACTGACAAATAAATAAATAAATAGTAATTATAATAGTACTAACAACAGAAGTGGTAATAATAATAGTAGTAATAACAACCATAATATCGTAAAAGATAAAATATAAAATAATATTAGCAGTGTTTCTCTAAGTACGTAAATATTATTGTGTCAATAATAATATCTATTATATTTGAATACATTTGATTAAATATTAATAATAAAAAATAATAATAATAATAATAATAATGAGTTAAAAGAATTGAAAAAAATTTAAATTTGAAAATATATTATCCTTTATTAGAAAAAAAATAAATCATTAGCTTAAAAATAGAAACGCATGGTTAAATAGTTCTAAATGAACTTTTACTTTTTTCATGTATTTACCTTTTTAAAAATTCAAATAGATGCTATAAAACTATCAAAATATAATTTATTTACATATTAAATTAAAAACAAAAATATAATAATAATATAATAATAATCAATAGTTAGCAGTAAAAGTAGCAATGGTAGTGCGTAGTATGTGTTGTAGTAGTATTAGTAGTAATAATAAAATAATAATAATAAATGAATAAATAATCAAACAATCACTATTGCATACAGTATGTGTTGTAGTAGTATTAGTAGTAATAATAAAATAATTGTTATAAATGTATTTACATTATAGTGAATGTCTATCAAGATCTACTTTGATATCTATTAGGATTTGAAATATCTGTCTTTTATTCAGACTAGGAGTAAATTTCCCCTATAAATAGAGGAGTTTTGTTCATTGTATTTACAATCATATAATTTCTCATCTTCTCTCTACTCTTCTTCTTTATTCTTTCTTATTTTATAACACGTTATCAGCACGAAGTCTCTTATCAATTGAGATCTGTACGAAGTCTCTTATCAATTGAGATTTGTACGAAGTCTCTTACCAATTGAGATTTGTTCGTACGTGGCTACACAAGTTTTCGAGTCTCTAACTAATTTACGTTATCAACACGAGACTCTGCCAAACAAGGTGAGATTATAAATCTGAAAGATTTCAAGGTTAGTAATTCTTTATATTATCTTTCTTTTGCAACTACTAATATAATTATTATTGGATTTGTGGAAAAATAATTGGTTTGAAACCATTTATATTTTAAATTTATTCCTCAAGAACAATATTATCAAAAAAGATGATAATATGTTGGGTTCAAGTCCCATCGATTCATGCCTAAGACGCTTTTATATGGATAAGATGTTGAGTTTGAATCTCAATACCCCATATTGATGATATTATGATGGCTGAGATAAAATAATGGGTGTTTAATGAAAAGTCATGAAATTCGACCCATTGAATATGCTCCATTCCATGAAGTGAATGTGGTAGCAATATATGATAAGTCTGAAATATGACAACTTACTTCAGTCTTGAGGTGTATGTGGTAGCTGTAGACAAGTAATTTTCTCCCTCCAAAAAATTAGTTTGCACACAATATAGTTTTTTCTCCGCACACGATTAACGTACAGATCACAAACACCACACACAGTGAAGGGCGAGTGATGGAGAGACAGTGAGTGGGAGAGGGTTCTGAACAGTAAGAGATAGGAGTGATCGAGAGAGAGACGAACAAGGTTCGAATCGGTAAAGTTGAACGGAAATGGATAGGAATCCGGTGGGTTCGAGTTTTCCGACGATCTCTTAGCCGGAGCTGACTGTTTCTGATCGTTTTCAGGCGATTCCGTTTAGAAAACATTAAAATTCACCGGAAATCCAATCCTTTTCCGACTATTCATGCTGCTGTCTGCGTTCACGGAGTTCCGACAACTATATTTTTTAGGTTTTCTCATATTTTTGGGCTCGGGTATTCACACACATTTTTGGACTTCTGTTCGAGTCAGGTTTTGGGGTCATCGTGGTTCGAACTGGTTTTATTCAATTCGGGAGTTTGAGTTTGAGGTCTGTCCGTCGTGCTTCATTGGTCTCGGGTCTTCTGTCAGTTCAAGTTGGTCGAATAAAAGCCCCAATTTAAGGTCATCTCCTCATCTTATTCTTATTCTTAGTTCATTTTTATTATGGTGAGTGGTTGATTATTGTCGTCTCGACTTTCTCTTTATCTTATGCGTGGGGTGAATGATGAATGTCGAATATTATTGATTGTGGATTGTTGAAATATTATTGTGAATTGATAGTCAAAGCATGTGTTAATCGTGTGATTGAGTATGAAATTGGGGATGGGAATTGCAAGGTTGATAAGATGAATTTGGATATGCCTTTGAGTTTATTGTTGTTATGTTTCGTTCGGGATAAATATCAAGTTATAAATCCAATAGCATCATGTTTAGGCCGACAATGGATAGGCAAACGTAGGTTGGGTAAGCAAATTTAGAACTTGTATGTTTTGTTGAATGTTGGAATGTGTGTGTGAATGTTTCTTTCTAGTTTATCGTATTTAATTCAAATGTATTCATTTAGGTGGAGAATGCCTCGAGACATATTGTATTTATTCACCGGGGAATGCCCCAATGTACTATGTTGGCGGAAGATGTCCGTAATGAAGGCCCGAGGCATCGGGTAAAGCGCAGAAGTGTAGATAGGTTTAGTGTAGGTTAGATAGGATTTATTTTCGCATTTCTTATTTAATTTGGACTGTATAATTGGACTGAACACTATACTTTGGATTTATTTTGTTTCGTGTGTTTGGATGCTTGTTTATGTATTTTGGTGTGGTTTATACATTTGTAATGTCAAAATTAGCCGATATACTCCACCAAGCGACCGTGGTCAAATCATGGGATCGAGGGGTGCCTAACACCTTCCCCTCGGTCAACAGAATTCCTTAGCCGGAATCTTTGTTCTCAAACCAGTTTAAAGAGTCAAATCATTTTGAAAAGGATCTTTCAAATGTGACTTGACACACCGAATTATGTCAAGTGGCGACTCTGAACAAAAAATGTAAATAATCCTTTTTCGAAACAAATTTTCAATCTCTTGTCACTTAAATAATAAAATCCTTTCGAAACTTAATAAATTAATTCTTTTTTAGAGTGAAAAAAGGGGGTGTGACAGCTCTGGCGACTCTGCTGGGGAACCTTTCAGAATTCGAGCTTATTTTTTGGATTTGTATCGGCTTAGTTTGACATTATGGGTGTGTAAACATTGTTTGTGTTATTGTTTGTTGTTTATTTTATCATTGTTGAGTGCCTACGTGCTCTTTGTTTACAGTTTTTCTCTTATGTGTTACCGCTTTATAACTAGCATCATGTGCATAACCCAAGTCAATTTTTTCTGCAACAAGTTCTGTAGTACACGTTGTGTACAGGACCTATAGTTGAGTCACCCTTATTTTAGAAGAGGGAGTCATCGGCTGGTATGGAGTAGGTGGACAGCCAAAGTAACCACTATCGACCATACACTCCCCCGAACAGCCTTGTTAGTGAACCCCAACGTAGGTCAGCCTTTAGGTCATACTTATGTGCATCATATTGAGACCTAGCGGGGCCCGTTTGGTCCTTTGTAGGAGACTCACCTCTACAGCATCCATATGTGCTAAATGTTGCATCTTTGAGGGTAACGTGGTCATTTGACGGACTGATTCGGAGAAAGTATGTGTTAGAAGTAAAGTGTGTAGGCAATGGAAAATAAAAAAAAAAGTGAAAAAGGCGAATCGAAAAAGGGTTTCGTAGTTTTTTTTAGAGTTTTTTATGACCATTGTTCTTCACAATCCAAAAATTTTAAAAAAATAGTTTTTTTCTTTTACCTTTTGCATTTATTTTCTCAAAAAAAATCAAAAAAGTTTTTTTTTCACCATTTGCACCATCTTCTCAAAATACAAAAAGCATCAAAAAGATTTTTCTTTTGTTTCTTTAGTAATCATTCATAATTCAAAAAATTTAAAAAAAGATCTTTCATTCATAGGAGTTTTCATAAAAGAAAAATTAAAAAAAAGGTAGAAGTTTTATGCATTTCATATAATGAAAATACCAAAAAGATTTTTCTTTCATAGTTGTTGGTGTCAGTCTTATGTGAAGTGTCAAACTAAAAACTTAAAAAGATTTTATTGTTTTGCATCTTCTGTTTGTGGTCGCACCTCTCTAGTCAGGGTTCAGTCGGTTATTTAATCCTTAATTGTCCTACCTGGACGAACTACGCACCTCTGATTCTCCTCTCTCGGGAGTGAGATAAGTAGGCAGCCTATTGTTGGTTCGGGGATCTTATTTAAAAAATTCAAAAAAAAAAATTCTTCACTCTTTACTTAGAGTAGGTGTTTCACATACATCTTTAAAAGAAAACCACCAAAAAGATTTTCCTTTTATAGGTTCAAGTTTTATTTTCATATGAAATTTAAAATTGAAAACCGAAAAAAGAGTTTCTTTGGTAATCATAGGTTTCATTTTGTATAAGTTATTAAAGCTAAAAAATTCAAAAAGATTTTCATCTATTATTTTGATAATTTGTCATTTTTATTTTCTTCTTAAAATTTCAAGGAAAAGAAAAAAAAAAGAGTTTATTTGGCTATTTTGGTAAGACTTCACGAACTACGCACGCCTAATTCTCCTCTTTCGGGAGTGAGATACATAGGTTCCCTTCTTGGGTTCGGTGATCTTTTCTAAAAGAAAAAAAGGTTTTGAAGAAAAAATGTTGAACTCTAACATATTTGTTGCCTCTTGTTCAGTTAGTTTAAGGCGGTTGATTTGTGACTTCCTGGCTGGTCCTCCATATCACACCAAATTCAAGGAAGGGTTAGTTGTGTCCAACAAGGAAATAGAGAGTGACATCATGGATGAAACAAAGAGTCGGGAAATTGAGAGTTTAAAGGAAGAGAATTTGAGACTGAGACAACAAATGATGAAAATGTACCGAGCTTGGGCCAGTGGGCTGCCTCCATCTCAGTTCCTCACTTTTTACCCTGCAAATACCTTGAGTCTTCCACCAAAATCGCAAAGTCAGTTTCCTACTATGGTTGATGCACCACAGCATGCCTCAGAATCTATTCCACATCAAATGCACCTCAATACTTCCACCACTCTTTCTTTAGCTCCTCAGTATAAGTCTACCATATTCACATCACCATATACCGTTTGTACTTTTGTTGCTCAACCTTCTACTAATGCTTCAACTTTGGCTATCAATCCAACGATTGTGCTTCCCTAGTCCACTAGTGAATCCACGTTCAATACTCGTGATAATCATTGTTATACTCTTGATCCTATAGTTAAGTTAAGTGGACCGCCAAAATTTCTTACTATGAAGCCTAGCATGCTAGAAGACCCAGAGAAAATAGTTGGGAAAGTTAGGAGTGTAGAAAATGATATGAAAAGTTCCTTGGGACTTGTGGGCTATGAAGATGTTTCATATAAAAACTGGGGTGTGTTTTCAAGTGTTAACCTTCCTCCAATCTTTGAGACATCAAAATTTGAGGAGCTTGGTGTACAGAATGATTCTGTGAAACATTTGGGACGATATTGCAATCATTCAAGGGAAACTAAAGGAAAGAAGAAGGAAAACGCATACGTTGTCATGCCTGGGCCAAAGCAGAGTTTGAGAGGTCCAACTCACCAATATTGTTGCCTCAATCCCGAGCTTACATATCAAATCCACTAATTCATCTGCAACAAGGTTTCTCTTTTCAAAATCTAAGGAGTTCCATTCCACTTCCTCAATGTCCTTTGAACAATGCATAATTGTGTACCCATCCGTCTTCTTATCCACAATGGCATGCACCTTTCCCTCAACATCGTCCTTGACCCCCACAAATTTACCAAGGAACCTCTAAATTCAAGTTTCATTCGAGGCCAGAGTTTGCAAAGAGGGGGAAGGAAAAGGATAATTTCACTCCTATTAGGGAGTCCTATGCTAGTTTGTTCCAGAGATTGAGACATAGGGGCATGATTACTCCTCTCCTTGGTTATATACCCGACCCACATTCAAGAAATTTTGATCCTAATGTATGGTATGCATATCATTCTGATGTTCAGGGTTATAGTACTGAAGATTGTCGTACTTTGAAAAGAGAAATAGAAAAAATGATTCAAGATAAATTGATTGTGGTGCAAAACATTGGCCCCTCGACCATCCCACATAGTTTTTCACCAGCACGCGGTACTGCACAATATGTGGGAGGTAATGAGTTAAGCATGGGGATCCAAAACTTATTTGATGAAGGAAATGTGTCTGACAGTGGTGGAAGCTCTAGTCATGCTAATATGCAAATCAGTGGATAATATGTCAGGCTGAGCAATTGAGAAATCACCCCTCTCCCTACTAGGAAGAGGTCTGGTAGTTTGTTTTGTTTTCTTTTCTGTTATCCGAATTATTTCAGGGTGGTAGTTCGGGATCTATCTTGATTTTTCCCTTTTGTCGTTTATAGTCAAACCTTTTCTATCTTTTATTTCAACTAAATAGAGTGTCCCTTTTTCCTTTGTGTTTAAATATATGTTATTTGTTTGTTTTCTTTACATAGTACATTTTATGTTGTCTTTAGTGATATGATATGCTGGCGGAATTCTTCGATAGATCTTAAAATCTAATTTGAGCATGAACTTTGAATCAGAAGGCTAAAGTTAGAAAAAGCATATGAGAAATAGGTAGCGTGTTAAGACATTTGGTGACCATGTTGAAACCTTCTTTCAAAATTAAGGCAATTGTTTTGAGAATCACCAGAATAACTTGGTCATGAATTGTAAGACATGCCTCAATTAGGTCAAACAGTGGATGCGTGATCCTATATCAAGAGGAATAGAAAGAAAATCAGCTCCACGAAATCATGAGTCATTCAATGTAAGAAATGTACAACAAAAGTGGAGTTGTATGCTAGAAAAGCGCAGAAGAAGTAGTGACGCACAGACTCAGTCAAAGTTAATGTTGTAAAATATGTCGCACATGATCTTCATCTCCAACTTTCAAATTGCATGTTATGTACTTGCATTTTCAAAGATTGATATGACGAAGGCATTTCATTCTGTTATCCAAATATTGTGTCATCCTTTGTTTATCCCATTTGAGCCCTAGTTTTATTTTCTTTCATACACCTCTTTTGGAATCAATATAGAGTCAACAAAGGTCAAAAGAAAAGGTGTCGAGAAAAATAGTGGAGTCAGAAAATTTAAAAAAAAAAGAGAAAAAAAAGAGCGTCGAGAAAAATAAAGTCAGAAAAGTCCCAAAGAGAAAAAGAGTCAACAAAAGAAAAAAAATCAGAATCAAGCAAAAGAACAAGCTGCCAGAACTACGCATGACCTAATTCTCCTCTCTCGGGGGTGAGATACGTAGGCTGCCCTACCCTGGGCTTGGTCCAACCAAATAAATAATTTAGAATTGCCCAATCAAAAGAAACTGGGGGCATTGAGTTAATCCTCATTGTTTGAGTCGATTCCAAAAGTTGTAAGTCCTACTCCACTTCAAGTGTCGTTTGGGCCTCATGTCATCCTTTCTTTCTAACCTTATCCAAAAGCCAAGCTACAACTAAAGAAAGACCTTCAGATCAATTTTTGAGAATGTTAAGGCTAAGCATGCAATGCATATGGTGACGCATTTTGGGAACTGCTTGTCTACCTTAGCATAAAAAATCAGGAGAGAAATAAAAATGAGAGAGTCTTATGGGTGAAAACCCTCACGGGCACCATAAGGCGATGGTAAGTTGAGACAGATAAAAATGAGAGAGTCTTATTGGTGAAAACCCTCACGGGCACCATAAGGGGATGGTGAGTTGAGAGAAAAATGAGAGAGACTTGTTGGAGAAAACCCTTCAAGGTGCCACTAGCCAAATGAGGTCTCCGAATTCAATGGGTCCAAGTTAGTAACTCAGTTTCAGGGCCATTAACTCAACAACAATTGGTAGAAAGTTTGGATGAAAAAATCAGGCTGCTTAATCCAAAATGCATGTCATAATCATTAGAGTTGACTGTCATTTTTAGATTAATTTTCTGTTTCTTTGTTTCAAATGCGGATATTCATTGTCTTTCCTTTCTTTTCTTTATTTTTGTTTTATCTTTCTTGAGTCAGTTATCCAAATAAAAAATTGTCATTCTTTTTTTCTTTTCTTGTCTTTGAGCCAAGTCCATGTAAAAACAAGTGAGAAAAGATTTCAAAACTGGCTACTAGCTTCTTCAATTGCACAAAGCAATACAAAAGGGCCAGCACATGCGAAAGACATGATTGTGAGCCGAAATAAGGCATACAAAAATTGTGTCAACAGACGAGTTTGGGAACTCATAAAAATACCAAGGTTCAAAAGGTTTATATGATGAGCATGGCGAAGCAGAGATACCGTATTTATTTCAGTCACTCTTAATAATCTGAGTTTGGGTCAATGGTGCAGCAAGTCAATTACATATGCTAATGGTTGAAAGCAAGATTAAATGTGAAAAGGGCAAGAGCGATCGTCGCGAAACCCAAAGTCACAAACCAGCCACCATGTTTTAAACTCATAAGTTTTCTTTGATGAAACAGGAAACATATTACCTTTAAAGCAAGGACATCAGAAAATAAATATCAAGGCCTGCAATGCCTCACTTTTATAAAGGCACGAAGCAATGTTGATGTACAGGTTTGGTAATCAAATCATGGTAAAATTCATCATCTTATATCCCTCGGAGACACACTTTCTTGTCCAGAGATTTCAGTTTTCATTTGTTGGGTGATACACTTCTTAAATTCCCCTTGACCCCTAAAAGACGTACCTTTTAGTCGAGTCATTCCCTTTGATTCCTATAAGACGTACCTTTTAGTCAAGTCATACCCTTTGACCCCTAGAAGACATACCTTTTAGTTGAGTCATCTCCTTTGATTTCTATAAGACGTACCTTTTAGTCGAGTCATTTCCTTTGATTCTTATAAGATGTACCTTTTAGTCAAGTCATTCCCCTGATTCCTAGAAGACGTACCTTTTAGTCGAGTCATTCCCCTTGACCCTAGAAGACGTACATTTTAGTCGAGTCATTCCCCTTGAACCTAGAAGATGTACCTTTTAGTAAAGTCATTTCCTTTAATTCCTATAAGACGTACCTTTTAGTCGAGTCATCTCCTTTGATTCCTATAAGACGTACCTTTTAGTCGAGTCATTCCCTTTGATTCCTATAAGACGTACCTTTTAGTCGAGTCATTCCCCTTGACCCTAGAAGACGTACCTTTTAGTCGAGTCATTCTTTTTAATTCCTATAAGATGTACCTTTTAGTCGAGTCATCTCCTTTGATTCCTATAAAAGGTACCTTTTAGTCGAGTCATTCCTTTTGATTTCTATAAGACGTACCTTTTAGTCGAGTCATTCCCCTTGACCCCTAGAAAACGTACCTTTTAGTCGATTCATTCCCCTGATTCCTAGAAGATGTACCTTTTAGTCGAGTCATTCCCCTTGACCCTAGAAGACGTACCTTTTAGTCGAGTCAGTCCCCTTGACCCCTAGGAGACGTACCTTTAAGTTGAGTCATTCCCCTTGACTCCTAGAAGACGTACCTTTTAGTCGAGTCATTCTCCTTAATTCCTATAATGATGTGACTTTCACAAAAGTCCTTTGATGATAAACTGGGGAAAAATTCAATTCTTGTTTTTTGTAACTTTACTTTTCTGGCCAACGAAATTTCTCTTTATAATAATTCTTGTTTGGGATAATTTTCTTTCTAGCTTTGTTGAGATTTCAGGAGCCTGCCCGAAGCACTGGGCGAATAAGGGCGAATAAATGGAAAATCAAGCGACAAGGTGAAGAAATTGAAAGTTAAACAGTTGATGAAATAGCAAGTCAGGAGCCCGCCTGCAGAACAGGGTGAAGAAATTGAAAGCATAGCAACAAGTTGATGAAATAGCAAGTCAGGAGCCCGCCTGCAGAACAAGGTGAAGAAATTAAAAGCATAACATTAAATTGATGAAATAGCAAGTCAGGAACCCGCCTGAAGAACAGGGTGAAGAAATTTAAAACCAAGCAACAAGTTGAAGAAATTGCAAGTCAGGAGCCCGCCTGAAGAACAGGGTGATGAAACTCAAGTCAAAAGTCCAGAAGAAGCTGTATAGATAGGATTTTGTAATTTCATTTATATTTTTAACTTGTAATTTTCATTTTTGATGTAATGACAGAGCCACAGATCGAAACCTCGATGGAATCTCACTTGACTCTCCAACTCGGTATAGTCCTTCTCTTTCCAATCCTTTGAAATCCCCGTGACTTGATTTCTTTCATAACTCGGGTAGGTAGGATGTCCTAAGTCAAAACCTGTTTTCCCTCCTTCCTCTTGCTCCGTGCTTTTAAATAAAGGTCGGAACAAAATTCCGTGTCGTTGTCTACTTTTTTGTCTGAAAACACTGCGTGTTTACATTCAAAGGGGGCATGATGTAGAAACGTAATTTTGTCCCTCTGAAAAATTAGTTTTCACCTTTTTACCTTATCCTATTGTGTACCCTCAACTATGTAATTATCCCTCCATAAAATGACAAAAATAACAACCCCTAACAATTTTTATCTTATTTTAAATTATCCTAACAAACTTTATCCTAATCACCTACTCCTAACAACCTACCCTACCCCATACCCCTATACCCATATGACCCCACCCCACCCCATGAAATTTTTTTGGCCTCACTTAATAGAACAAAATATGAGGGGGACCACAGGGAAAGGGGGAATTTTCCATTTGGGGGATAGACACAAGACAACAACAGAGGAGGACGGTCCACACTCCATTGAAGGCCATATTTGTTTCTTCTCTACCAGCTGACCATTAACGCACACAAGAACCAGCACACACACACTTCACTGAATACGCACACAGCACAATTTCTTCTCCGTACACGATTAACGCACAGATCACAAACACCACATACAGTGAAGGGCGAGTGATGGAGAGACAGTGAATGGGAGAGGGTTCTGAACAGTGAGAGATAGGAGAGATCGATAGAGATACAAACAAGGGTCAAATCGGTAAAGCTGAACGAAAATCGATAGAAATCCGGTGGGTTCGAGTTTGCTGGCGATCTCTTCGCCGGAGCTAGAGCTGACTGTTTCTGATCGTTTTCAGGCGATTCCGTTTAGAAAACATTAAAATTCACCAGAAATCCAATCCTTTTCTGACTATTCATGCTGCTGTCTGCGTTCACGGAGTTCCGACAACTAGATTTTTCAGGTTTTCTTATATTTTTGGGCTCAGGTATTCACACGTATTTTTGGACTTCTGTTCGAGTCAGGTTTTGGGGTCATCGTGGTTTGAACTGGTTTTATTCGATTCGGGAGTTTGAGTTCGAGGTCTGTCCGTCGTGGTTCATTGGTCCCGGGTTTTCTGTCAGTTCAAGTTGGTCGAATAAAAGCCCCAATTTAAGGTCATCTCCTCATCTTATTCTTATTCTTAGTTCATTTTTATTATGGTGAGTAGTGGATTATTGTCGTCTCGACTTTCTCTTTATCTTATGCGTGAGGTGAATGATGAATGTCAAATATTATTGATTGTGGATTGCTGAAATATTATTGTGAATTAATAGTCGAAGCATGTGTTAATCGTATGATTGAGTATGAAATTGGGGATGGTAATTGCAAGGTTGATAAGATGAATTTGCATTGCCTTTGAGTTTATTGTTGTTATGTTTCTGTCGGAATAAATATCAAGTTATAAATCCGATAGCATCATGTTTAGTCCGACAATGGATAGGCAAACATAGGTTGGGTAAGAAAATTTAGAACTTGTGTGTTTTGTTGAATGTTGGAATGTGCGTGTGAATGTTTCTTTCTAGTTTATCGTATTTAATTCAAATGTATTCATTTAGCCGGAGAATGCCTCGAGACATATTATATTTATTCACCGGGGAATGCACCGACGTACTATGTTAGCGAAAGGCGTTCGTGATGAAGGCCCGAGGCATCGGTAAAGCGCAGGAGTGTAGATAGGATTAGTGTAGGTTAGATAGGATTTATTTTTGCATTTCTTATTTAATTTGGACTGTATAATTGGACTGAAACTATACTTTGGATTTATTTTATTTCGTGTGTTTGGATGCTTGTTTATGTGTTTTGGTGTGGTTTATACATTTGTAATGTCAAAATTAGCCGATACACTACACCAAGAGACCGTGGTCAAATCACGGGATCGAGGGGTATCTAACACCTTCCCCTCGGTCAATAGAATTCCTTAGCCGGAATCTCTATTTGCAAACCAGTTTAAAGAGTCAAATCGTTTTGAAAAGGATCTTTCAAAGGTGACTTGACACACCAGATTATGTCAAGTGGCGACTCTGAACAAAAAATGTAAATAATCTTTTTTCGAAACAAATTTTCAATCTTTTGTCACTTTAATAATAAAAACCTTTTCAAATCGTAAAATGAATCTTTTGGGAGTTAAAAAGGGGTGTGACAGTAGCAGTGCATAATATGTCTGAAAGAAGACAAGTGATTGAATACACGAATATACGCGTGGAGGGACAATATGATAATGATCATCAAAAGTGATGATATTTTCACACGCTTATATGATTATAAGATATACTAGAGAAAAATTCTCTACATAATATTTATGCCTCGATTTGCTTCTGAAGTAGCAAAATCTTTAAAGAGGTTATAAGCTATCATAATTTGATAGGCTTAAGGCACGATTATATTCCATTCCTGAGGAATGAGAAACATATTAATGCAAACGTGCACTTGATTGTGATTGTATCACAACTCACCTCCGAAAGAGGTTGAATAATTTTGAAATCTACTTCTGAAGTAGTAAATCTGTAATTTATTCATATAATAGTAAATCTAAAATTTACTAAAGCAAAAACACATATCACGGTAAACTTGGAGTTTACTAGATTAAAAGTTCATAAGTTGACATGATCGATTGCGATATCCCGAAGATGTGCATACTGAGCATTGAACATACATTGAAGAATTAAAAAATTCTTCATGAACTTTAATGTTGTTTGTTCTCATGATAAGTTGGTTGGACCAACTAATTTTGAGATTGGATCCCTCAAAATCTGAAAAGAATAAAAGGTGAATAAGGGCCAGTTCACCTATCATGTGATATGTTGAAAAGATGCATCAATAAGATGATCACATGTACATTCATGGTGAATCTACGTTTGACATTCATAAAGTTACTTGTTCAATATAAATTGAGCATAATTTTCAGATTGTGTAATCAAGATAATTCATCTTGATGATGATGTTTTAGCATTGAATGCCTTCCATAAATAGTTGAACCATTACTAATGAGAATAAAGTTTCATGTATTGGTATGAAATATGATATATTGCATACAATAGCACTTGTATGCATTAGACCAATATATTATGATTATTTCTTCCCTTTCAATTGGTTCAAGGTCAGGAACCAACTATTCCATCTAATAGTTTTGATGTGTAGTATACGATTAATAAATATGTCATGATGCACAAAAATGGATTCCTCAAAGAATTTGGAGGATGTATGTTATTTTTCCTAACATAAGGGGGAGATTACAAGCAGCTATGAAATATGTTAGGAATTATCATCAGATTTTCATTCAAAAGATAATTCAAGTCAAATGCCGAAAGCATCTCATATTTAGCTGCAAGTGCTCCTATTTTGTGTCCTTAAAGGATAAAGTCTATGCATACGTGAAGCTTGATAGACCAATCGGTTCCAAATGAAATAATCCTTGAAAAGGATAAGGAGCAAATAATCATAATAAGAAAGCAATGAGCTCTTGAAGAGCCTACGACATAACACTTCATGAAACTTTATGAGAGATTCATGTACCTGAAAATAATGAAGTGATGAGACCTCAAAATGTTATGTCGCATTGTGAATCGATACTAAATGATATATCATCAATATCTTTGACACAATATTGGCGCAATATTGTGAAAGATTACGATGATCTGAATTCTACGTTTATTTAAGCATGCTGACGTAAAAACATTTATCAAGTGACATGAAAGGATGCATTTTGGTAAGCGTAAAACTTATTTGATTTGCAGTCCAGACACTTGAAGATGTCACTCATGAAATGTTGAATATTGTCACTTGACAAAACTTATGTGAAAACTTTTAAGGATTCAAACTGCTTGAAGCATATAAAAGTTTCTGGAAAACTTATTTATAATCCTTATATTGTATAAGTTTATTGCTTGAACATCATTGGAACTCTTGGAGAGTTTTCAAAGCAATAGATTATTTGCTGAAATTCAAAATATATCGAATTGGATTGGTTATGAAGTACCATATCTTAGTGCAATTGATGCACTCATGTACCTTGCAAATACTACAAGTCCCGATCTTATTGATCATGCTGATGTTGGGTACTTATCTGACCCGCATAAAGCTCGGTCTCAAATAGGCTATGTGTTCATATGTGGTGGAACTGCCATATCTTGGAGATATACAAAGCAGTCTATCGTAGACACTTCATCGAATCATGCTGAGATAATAGCTATTCATGAAGCAAACCGAGAATGTGTATGGTTGAGGTCCATGATACATCTTATTCGAGAAAAATGTGGTGTGAAATATGACAATCTACCCACAATTTTATACAGAGATAATTCAGCATACATAGCACATCTTAAGGGAGGATTCATAAATGGAGGTAGAACGAAGCACATTTTGCCAAAGCTTTTCTACATACATGAGCTACAAAAGAATGATGATATTAACGTGCTACAGATTCGTTCAACTGACAATGTGACTGATTTATTCACCAAATCTTCTCCAATTGCAACTTTCAAGAAGATGTTGCACAAGATCGAGATGCAAAGGTCAAGAATGTTCTCATTAGGGGGAGTTAATACGCGTTGTACTCTTTTTCCCTTACGAGGTTGTGTCCCACTGGGTTTTCCTTGTAAGATTTTTAATGAGGCAACCGAAATGCGTATTATTAGAGATGTGTACTCTTTTTCCTTCACTAGATTTTTTTTTCTACTGAACTTTTTCTGGTAAGGTTTTAACGAGGCACATTATCTACCAATTAGACATTCACGGGGGAGTGTTATAAATGTATTTACATTAAAGTGAATGTCTATCAAGATCTACTTTGATATCTATTAGGATTTGAAGTATCTGTCTTTTACTCAGACTAGGAGTAAATTTCCCCTATAAATAGAGAAATTTTGTTCATTGTATTTACAATCATATAATTTCTCATCCTCAAAAGAAGAAATAAGAATTACTCTCTCGTCTCTCTCTACTCTTGCTCTTTATTCTTTCTTGCTTTATAACAATAATGATAATAAATGAATAAATAATCAAACAATCACTATTGCATGCGTTGTATAAGCAGTAAGTTGAATTTAAATACAAATTAAAAATACCCCATAATTATTCCACAAATAAAGATTATTATTGAATTTAAATTGAAAATCAATTGTTTGGTTGTGAATTCTCCTTTTTTATAGCAACTATAAGTTTTTCCTCAATTTTTTTTAAATTGATATTTATCCTAATCAATATCTTAATCAGTTAGTTTTTTGAATTTAAATTTAATTAAAATTAGAATTGGAATGAAGTTCTACTACTTAATTTCTCCTATATATACTTCTGCAGTTATTTATAATGCTAAGCTTTCTTTTTCTTTTTTTCTTTTATTAAATTAAATTGATCATTAGGTTTATTCATGGGTTTATTTACTAAATTCTTCACATTCTATATTATTTATCTTCTTTTTTTAACACTTTCACTTTTTATATGCAGATGAATGATATATAGCGGTATTACATCCTAAGCTATTTTTTTAGCTTGAATTCAAGTAAGTAATATTTTTTGTTATGATTTTGTTAATTTGATTTTTGATAAAAATAAATATAAAAGGTTATATTGATTATCCTCATCACTTTTTCTTTAATTTTAGTTGTTGGTGGTGGAATATTTATTATAACTTTGATGTGGTATTTATTCCTGGTGCTTATTTTTCTCAAGAAATGTTTTATTATATTCATAAATTTAAGATTCAAAAAAATTTCATTAATATTTTTTGTTGTAACACTAGCACCAACAATAATAGAGATACTTTTTGGTAAAATCTAGAAATGTAAAAAAGTTATTATTTTTTAATTATTATTTTATTTGTTTGCTTGATAAAAAAGAGCATATGTTTTATAAATATAAGTATTTAATTTGAAATGAGCATCTTTTAAATTATGTTAGGAAAAGTATGCAAATTGTAAAATAATCTATTTAATTGATTTGATTTATTTTGCCTTTCCTTATCATTGTAGTAATATTTGATATATATTTAAAATTAAGATCGAATTGTTTAGTAGTTGACATATAAATTATTCATATATTAAGATAAAGTTATTTTTATTGACGGATTAGATTTTTTGTATGTGTGTCTGAATTCTATCTAAAATTGTTTGAATGTGTTTGTATAGATTAATTATATAACTAATGTAACATGTACATGTTTATTTACTGTTTCACTCTACTATATAAACACATGTTGAATATGAATTTTGACACAAAAATAATTAACTTTTGAGACTTCGCATACTGTTGAGGTAACTGTGAAATTTAGTGAATTGTTTAAATAATATTACGTCAAAATTTCATTTTTCAATAGAAAATTATGTTTCAACATTAGGCAAGGTGATAAGTTAGTAAGATATTAATTAAAAATAGCACATTTATGATTTATGTAAAAAAAAAAAGGGGGGGTGGGTAGATGTATGGTGGGGATTTGAAGTTTAATTTAAAAATAAAATAAAGTAAATAAATGGTATTCAAAAATATTATGAACAAATTTAGATATTTTAAAAATTGTGAAAATAAATAATAAAAGGACATAGATAAGGAATAAGAATTTATAATGTATTAAAGAAAAGTAGAGGATAATTATATTAAGTGACATGCTAATAAAAAGTCAAATATTAATATTATATTCGTTACATACCATTCAAAATTGATATTGCTTTCTCCATCTCAAAATAATTGACTATTTTTTTTTTCAATTCTACCTTATCATTAATTATTCTAAAATTAATGAAGATTAAATACGAAACTTATTTTTTTTAAAATAATTACATGATTGTTTTTACACATATAGATTTAGTTAGAGATGAGGAGGAAGGAGAATATTAACAACCTAATATTTTTTAATTGTGATAGTATAATAAAGTAAAATATGAAACTTCAATCTTTTTGCAATTACATGATTATTATTTTCGTATTTTTTAGTTAGGGGTGGGTGGGTGGGGGTTAGAATTTTTATCTTATTTTTTATTTTAAAAAGTCGAGATTGAAGGGGGGGGGGGGGGGGGGGGTAGAATTTTTTTTCAATGGTTATTAAAAAATAATATGATAGTGGTTATTAAAAAATAATATGATAGTGGAACTTTTTTTTTTAAGGTAAATTTTAATATTATCCGCGCATCGTGCAGGTACGTATACTAGATATTTACTATTTCAAAGTTATCTCTTTTTAAAATTTAAATGCTATATAATATATTTAATAATAATAATAAGTAGTAGTGATAGATATTAGTACGTTTTATACATTTAATAATTAATAATAATAAGTAGTAGTAGAAATAGATATTAGTACGTATGTAGTATGCACAATATTATTATTAAATAAAAGGTAGTATGTAGTATGCATAGATATTAGTACGTATGTTGTATGTTAGTTTTAAATCTATGTACTGAATCGTATTAAAATCATTTGCTTTTATATATATATATATATATATATATATATATATATATATATATATATATATATATATATATATATATATGTGTGTGTGTGTGTGTGTGTGTGTAGTAATAGTACTAGCAGTGTAGTAGTAGGATCGTAGGTAATGTAGTAGTAATATACATTAGTATCAGGAGTAGTAGTAATGTAAATATAATAATAATATTAATAATTATTATTATTTTATTGATTCTTAATATTTATTTCATTTCAAATATATAGTTTATTAGATAAATATACATTATATTTTAAAAAAATAAGGATAAGAAGGAATAACAAACTAATCTTCTTTTAACAAATTAATATGATATTTGAACTTCAATTTGAATTTTAATGATATTTAAATTTAAATTTGAATTGAAATGAAGTTCTTGCTTCTTAACCTCTTTTATAGATACTCCTAAATAAATTCTAACTATTTTACAATAATAATAATAATAATTTAATAAATAATAATAATAATAGTAACAGTAGTAGTACATGATGTTAATAGTAATAATAGTAAATAACAATAATAATAAGTAGTAGTAATACATACATAATAGTAGTAGTCATTATAGTAATAGTAGATTATGTTTATTTTCATAGTACAATAATAACAATAGTATAATAATAATAATAATAATAATAGTACAATAATAAAAATAGTATAATAATAATAATAATAGTTGTTATTGCATATAATTAAATGTATTAAAAGATAATATGTTACTACTGTCACTACTATTACTATTAGTATATATGTAATACAATTTTTTTAATTATTATTATTATTAATAATAAGAGTGGCGCTAATTTATTTATTCATCTAAATTGAGAAAAAAAAAATAAGTTAGAAATTACCTACTATTATCACTAACTTAATTTTTTATTATTATTATTTCGAAAACAACTTCTCTACTTCTTTAGAGGTAGTGGTATGGACTGTGTACAATCTACCCTCCCCAGACCCCACTTATGTGGGAATATATTGGGTTTGTCGTTGTTGTTGTTATTATTATTATGAAAGCTTAAAATACTAAAAAATAAGCATTATCTCAACACAAACTAACAATATTGTAATTGTTATTATCATCATTATCTAAAAAAACTTACAAAAAAATGAAAAATAAGCATTACCCCCACAATCTGCGATTAACCCATGTGGCTATTATCTAGAGGTATTCCAACACACATAAAAGGAAGAATTTTAAGTTTATAAAGCCACCATTTCAAGCTCTTCTAAAATTTATTGGTCAAGAAGAGAAAATTTTTGGTGAATAATTATTATTTTCTTTGTCTACTCCCTAGCTCTTCATCTCCGAGTCGAAATGCTAACACATTCCAAGTAGATGATGATTGAAACAATAATTTTAATACATAAAAGATTCATAGGTAAAATGATTTCATATTAAATTTTTTTCTATTTTTTATAAAGAAAAATAATTTCATATTAATAGTTTTTCCATTATTTATAAAAAAAATTTCCTTAGAGTTATTTTTATTTTTTAATGATGATTTTGCTAATATTATTCATTTGCAGAGGAGATCGAGAAAAATGAAAGGATAGAAGAATACAGTGCTGAAATCATATTTTCGTCGTGAAAAAAGTTTTTAAAGTTATTTGAAGTTTTGATGGTATATTTTTTAATGACGTATTCTGTTAGATTATAGAAAAAATTTATGTCTTAAGTTTTTCAAAGTTAAGTTTGATATTATTGCTCTTTTTAAAAGATATTGTTGTTTTAAAGTTTTTTAGTTAATTAAATTGCATGGAACTCATAATTATATGTTATTGTAATTGTTTTTTGTATCACAGATTGGAGGATGATGTATATGTTAAATTGTAATTAAAAGATATTGTTGTTTTAAGGTTTTTTGTAATTGTTTAATGATGTATATGTTATTGATATTGTTTTTTGAACTAATTTTAACAATATAATGAAGTAATTAGATAATAAATAAATTACTAACCATGAATTTTAAATTGAAGTGATGTGAATTCTGAGATTAAAGTTCAAAAATGGAATATATATATATATATATATATGATTAAATAAAATAAATATATCTATTATATAAATATGTTAATAAGAAGATCACTTGATAAGTATATTAAGCAAGTTGATAATTTGATAAAAGGTAATTTTAATAATCTAATATTTTTAGATAGTGAACAATAGAACAAAAAAAAATGAAACACAATTTTTAAAAAATAATTATATGCTTTGTTATCTTTAAATCGATTTATGGATGAATTAATATGCAATATTTACAGAACAATCATGAGTATTAGGTTATTGGTATAGATTTGATTTGCAGAATTATGTGGACGGAGAGGTTTTGGCGCGGCGGCGGCGGGGGGGGGGGGGGGGGGGGGGGGCAATAAATTAACTGATTTTTATAGTTCTTTGAATTACTTATTAAAAATTATATTTAATAAGTAATAATAATTTGAAATATGTTAATGTGATACAATAAAAATTGATCAATTTTATTATTTCAAAGAATACATTAATATTTTTAATGATTAATTTTTTGTGAAATATTCCGCGCATCGCGCGAGTACCTATACTAGTATATTATAAAGCAAAGAACGAAGCACAAGAAGAAGCCACGTGGTAAATTATTGTTAAGCCCTGTGGCAATTCTTAGGACAAAACTGTTAGGTGTTGTAATAAAAATTTTATATTAAAGAATATTTTTTAAAATTTTGAATTGAAAGATAAGTATTTGAATTTTAAGTACATTATTCTTTAAAAAATTATTATCTTAAAAATAGAGACTCATAATTAAAGAATTCTAATAGACATATACTATTTGAAACTTATCTCTTTTAAAATTTAAATGTTATGAAATATATTTAAATATAATTTATTTACATATTAGAAAAAGATAAAAACTATTGATAATAATAATAATAATGATAAATATGTATTTAATTTAAAAAAATATTTATAAATATTGAAAAAAAGCTAAAAATATTAATATAACTAATATTAATAATAGTAGTACACACTTAGTACGTAGTAGTACTTTTAGTTATTTTTTAAAACGGGCGTGGTAGTAGTAGTAATGAATAATAATAATAATAATTAAAATAAATAAATAAATTGTAGTAGTGGGTAGAACATAATTATAGTGATAGAAGAAGAAAAAAAGTGGGAACTTTTTTTAAAAGAAAATAAAATGTGAATTAATCTTATTTAATTCAAATATTTCTCCTAATTCAAATATATACATTACAAGATAAGTACAATTCAAATACATACATTATAAGATAAGTATGTACTGTATTAGAAAAATTATGGATAAGAAAGAATAATAAATTGATCTTCTTTTAATAAATACATGTTATATTTGAATTTGAATTTAAATGAAATTTAAATTGAAGTAGAATTCTATTTTCTTAATATCTCTTTTATATTACGTAGTACACATAAAAATAGGTTAATAGTATCTTTTAAATGTAATCACCCACGATGACATTTAAATTTCAAATTCAAATTTGAGTTAGAGTGGAGTTAACTTCCTAACCTCTCTATATATACTCCTTCAGTGATATACACACTAAACTTCCTTCTCTCTCTTTTTTTACTATTGTTGCATTCTTCATATTATTCATTTTCTTGTTTCTTCATTTTTATATGCAGATGAATGATGATCATATTATTGGCTATTTTTTCTTTTGTATATACAGGCCTAAATTCAAGTAAGTAATTTGTCATTTTAATACTATTTGTTTGATTTTTGATAAAAATAATACATTTGATTATATAAATGAAAAATAAAATTACGTTTCTCTTAAGATTTGGAGTCGCATATTAGCTTTTTAAATGCTAACTTTTATTTCCATTTTTATACTATTAGTTTATTAAAATAAATATTCATATTTTTTCCTTGTATATAATACTAAAATGTTAAGTATCATGTAATATTTATCAGATCATGTTCAAAGAAAAATATAATAACATTATAATTGAAAAATAAAGTTCAATTAATATTTAAAATACATGTTTTTCTTTATGTGATCGGTCCCCATAAACTTCTCTTAGAGTCTCTTAACTTTTTTTTTTGGTAAACATTAGAGTCTCTAACTTGTGTATGCTAACAAACAATAATATTTACGTTTTAATTTCAAATTAATTTGTGACTGATATTTTTAAGGGTTTTCATTATTAATCATGTTGTACACTTATTAAGAACTTGATGACAAGCGTACAAAGTCAAGGTTGTTATTGTCACTACATGGATTGGTCCATCAAAACTTTTCTTCAAATCTGCTCATCATTTATGATAATTACGTCTAAAATTTGAATTAATTGCAATCAGTTAATAATAATTATTATTATTATTAATAATAAAAAATAAATTATAATAATAATAATAATAATAATAAATAAATAATAAACAACAGTACCAGCAGTAACAATATGTGTTAGTACTGATAAGTAGTTGGGATAAAAATAATAATTATAATAAATAAAAAAATCATTTGTATTGACTTTAAAATTTTCTCTAATTTAAATTTATAAACTATAGGATAAATATGCATTTAATTTGAAAAAAATTAAGGATAGGAATAATAAAATGATCTTCTTATAACAAATTGATATAATATAATATTTAAATTTAAACATAAATAGAATTTGAGTGAAAATGAAATTCTAAATTCTTAATATGTCCTAAATTTATAATATTTACTACTATTTTTATAATATACATTAATAATAATAAAAATAATATATTAAATAAAAATAAAAAATATAATAATTCTAACATAGTATCAAATAAATAAATAATATAATGTAATAAATGAACTCTTACAATTCATACGCTCTTTCCTTTTAATGTTCTAAAAATATTCTTAAATATTAAATAAAAAATTAAAAATATTGAGATAACTAATATTAATAAACTCTTTCCTTTTAATGTTCTAAAAATATTCTTAAATATTAAATAAAAGATTAAAAATATTGAGATAACTAATATTAATAATAGTAGTACACACTACACACGGAGTACATAGTACTTTTTATTTTTAAAAAAACAAACGTAGTAGTAGTGTATAACGACAGCAAAAATAACAACAACAATAATAATAATAATAATAATAATAATGATAATGATAATTAAAATAAGTTGTAGTAGTGGGTAGAACAGAGTTAGAGTGATAGAAGGAAAAAAAGTGTGAGATTTTTTTTTAAAAAAAAATTATATGAATTAATCTTATTAATTTCAAATGTTTCTCTTAATTCAAATATACATCATAAGATAAGTATGTATTGTATTTGAAAATATAAGAATAAGAAATAACAATAAATTGATTTTCTTTTAACAAATAGATATTATATTTGAATTTGAATTTAAATGAAATTTAAATTGAAATGGGGTTCTATTTTCTTAAGATATCTTATATCTATGTAATCAGCAGCGGTGGTAGAAGTAATAGTACGTAGTGTATAGAAATAGTATAGTAATATCTTTTAAATATAATCACCTACTTTGATATGACATTTGAATTTCAAATTTAAATGGCGTTTGAGTTGAAGTGGAGTTCTAACTTCCTAACCTCTCTCTATATACTTTTTTAAAGATATATAATACTAAACTTCCTTCTCTTTTTTTTTAATTGATCATGAACTTCCTTCTCTCTTTTTTTTTTTTTTTTTACTAATCATTAGTTGTATTCATAAATTTATTTATTGCATTCTTCATCTTATTTCATTTTTCTTGAAACACTTTTGATTTAAAATCTTCAGTTTTATATGAAGATGGGTGATGATCATATTATAGGCTATTTTTTTTCATTATACATAGGTTTAAATTCAAGTATGTAATTTGTCATTTTAATATAGTTCGTTCAATTTTTGATAAAAGTAAATACATTTGATTATATAAATGAAAAATAAAATAACTTATAGTTAAGATTTTGAGTCACATATTCAGCTTTGTAAATACTGACTTTTGTTATCATTTTTATACTATTGTTTTATCAAAACACATTTTCATATTTCTTTTAATTGTATATGATATTAGAATGTTAAGTATCACGTAATATTTTATCAGATCATGTTTAAAGAAAAAAATATAATAACATTATGATTGAAAGATAAAGTTTAATTGATATTTAAAATACATATTTTTCTTTATTGTATGTGTCTAAATTCCATTAAATTTTATTTTATTTATCTATTCATTAGATAAAACATTAGTTTTCAAATTCAAAATTTTAGATAATCTTAAAAATGAATCAGTTTGGTTATCTTATTATTTAAAATTTTTGATTTTAAAAACAAAAAATAAAATAAAACTCATAAATAAATTAAAACAAGAAAGATAGCATATTACGAGGAATATTATGATTCCTAAGCATAATTAAAAGGTCTTATTTTTTAGATTAGTCCAACATTAAATGATAATTTTTGACATTGTTAATTTATTATAATCTAATTAAGTTGACTTTTTAAAAAAATTAAACTAAACGATTATTTTGAATTTTAACTTTAAAAGGTAGAAATTATATTTCCACAGGTTACATACATATATTTAGAAATCATTTATGATATTGACAATTATTTTTTGATATCATAAATTTATATTTATTTTATAGTGTGTTAATCTCTGATAATTGAGTTTTGATTAATTGATAAATTGCACTGCTTTGTGCTTCATGCCTCAACATTCATATTTTTTGGATCATATTTTGAGAAAGTACTTTTTTATTTAAAATAAATAAAGTCGTAAATTGTGTATACCATGTAATTATAATCCTAACAAATGACGAAATTAACAAAATTAGAATATCCATTCTAAGTAATTATTTAAAACTCAGCGTTCTATATTTTGAAAAAGAGAAGAAAACTCAACTATTATGTCATGTAATACAATAAGAAAATTAATTTAAAGTCAATCTAGATAAAAGTAATTAAACTGTTGTTGGAAAAGATATAAAAAAATAAAAAAGGATTGGGGGATAATATTTTATACAATTTTTGAGAATATAATGAAATAATTAGACAACACACGAATTATTTATAAATTTTAAATGAAAGAGATTGAAGGAGGGAAATGGGGATGGGGTGGGGGGGGGATGGGGGGAGGTACAATAGAACAAAAATTTTAAAGTAAAAACAATCAATATTAACAATATGAAATCTTTAAATGTAAATAATATAATAGAGAAAATAAGAAAAATAAAAGCCTTCCTTTATAATTCCATGATTTTTTTTACTAATTTAATTAGAAGTATTGGGAAAGAAAAATATTAACAATCTAATATCTTTAAATTATGAATGATTGCTTTTTACTCATTTAAATTGGATTAGAAGTGGGAGAATAGGGTGGGGAAAATATAATTTCTTTAAATTGTGAATAATATAATTAAAAAAAATATCAAACATAATTTTTTAAAATTACATGATTTCTTTTCATAAAGATTTAGTTAGAGGTGTGGGAGGTGGTGGTGGTGGTGGGGGGGGGGGGGGATTTAAAAAAACAAAAAACAAATTGAGGGGTGAGGGGTGGAGGTGGTGGGAGGAGTCGGAGGTGGGTGAGAGTAGAGAAAAAATTATTTTATTTTTATATTTCATTGAGAAACAATATTATGGTTGATTTTTTTTTTTTTAAGATAATAGAATTTAATATGTTCGAACAAACACTCCAACATAGAATATTAAAATTATTATTTTAATATTATCCATGCATCGCACAAGTACGTATACTAGTGGATATATATATATATATGTAAGTATTATAATATTTCGATCAATATGATTTTAAATTCATAATTTCAAAAGTACAATAAGTTAAGTGTTATTAATTATTAAGTACTTTAAAGTCGGACCCATCAAATTCAAAATATGATTCTGCCTCGATCACTAAGCATATATACTTTGGACAGAGGCGGAGCTGGCCTATTAAAGAGGGTTCGGACGAATTTCCTTCGATGGAAAATTATATTATTAATACATGTTTAAAATAATTTTTATTTATATATTTTAAATATTGAACCCCCTTCGATGAGTTTTTCTTCAAATTTTGAACCCCCCTAAGCAAAAATTTTGGGGGTAAATTTCATCCATGGTCACTTAACTTTGTATTTATTACCCAAAAGTAACTTTTCTTTCCTTCATTTCATCCATGGTCACTTAACTTTGTATCTATTAAGCAAAAGTCACTTTTCTTTCATTTTTTTCATCTATGATCATTTAACTTTACTCCGACCATCACAAAAGTCACTATAACCGGATTTTACAATAATTCTATCGAAAAAATGATGTGTCAACCTTAATTAGTTCTTAATTTTTAATTTAAATGAATTTATAATATATTACTCATATCTTGACCTTTTTTATATATGCACAACCCAATTTTCCTTATGGATTATTTAATGAAAGAATACCAATTTCTTAATAGATTAGATTACCTAATGAAGACTATTTTCATGAAAAAAAAATTTGGTTGATATTTTTATGAAATAAAATTATACTTATATATTCTTAAAATCCTCTAAAGTTGAGACATGTGTTGGTAAATTATTTTTTTCCACTAATATATTATGACATGTAGTCGATAAAATTATTTTTCTCCCTCTAAAATTGTGGCATGTAGTTGATAAAATTATTTTTTCCATGCATTCTTTTTTATGTCACTTGAGTCTTTGCATTCGGTATATCATAATAATATGATAAACTACTCTATTTATTGAGTCTGTCTTTGTATTTTTAATTGTTGGACTAATCGATTAATTCTCTTTAAAAATGTTATTATAATATTCAATTTCTGATAAATTATATATTGTTTAATTAATTTAATTGATAAATATAAAAATTAGAGATCCTATAATTTCTTTATCTGTTAAAGTACTTATATTTTATAACTTTTATTAACAAAATTGTACGTTAATAAAACATTATTTGTACAAATTTTGACATTACTTATTCAATGACACAATTAAAAAGATTTTATTTTAAAAATATCTTTAGCATGTTGATTTATCTTCAAAGAATTAAAATATTTTTTTAAAAAAAACTAATATCATACATGTATTTCTATTTTATGTGTTTTGAAGAATTTATCTTATTTATCACTCTTTTTTATGTACCTTTTTGACAGATGAATGCAATATTGTGAAATGTTTCATAAAAATATCAACCAAATTTTTTTTATGTAAATAGTCTTCATTAGATAATTTAATCTATTAATAAATTGATATTCTTTCATTAAATAATCCATAAGGAAAATTGGGTTGTGCATATATAAAAAAGGTCAAGATATGAGTACTATATTATATATTCACTTAAATTAAAAGTAAGAACTAATTAAGGTTGTCACATCATTTTTCCGATGGAATTATTGTAAAATACAGTCATAGTGACTTTTGTGATGGTCGGAGTAAAGTTAAATGACCATGGATGAAATGAATGAAAGAAAAGTGACTTTTGCGTAATAGATACAAAGTTAATTAAGTGACCATGGATGAAATTTACTCTTATTCCGCCTCTAACTTTGGAGAAGAGAACATTGATTTGAGGAGTATATCAAGTGAAATAATGGTTTCTCTTCACAAACCTCCAACTTTTGCAGACATTTTTCCAAGTCATGTCCTAAACAACCTCAACTTCAAAATACTCTTTTCCAACTCTTGAATCAGGATCAAAATTTGTCAATTCTATGTATTAAGCCTCAACTATTACATGACATAATTCCTTATACTTCAGTTGTCTATCACAATTCACACATGTGGCTGTGTTCTGCTAACTATGTAAGATTTCATACCATTTGAGATTGAAACATTTAGGCTAAAAAATAAACTTGATAAATATGAGTTAATTTGTTATACGTCTTATTTAGGTAATACGATTTTTTCTTAAGGACAGATTGGAATTCTGGTTTTTAAAGTTCAACTTCTAATGTGCACATAAACATTGAATAACTACTATGATGAAGAACAAATAACTTTATTGATCATGACGAGTCCAAGAAGATACCTGTTTTTGTCTTCAAAACTAAATAAATACTGTAGTATTTTTTTTGTCTTCAAAACTAAATAAATACTGTAGTATTTTTTCTACAGAATGGGACATGCTATGTATGCTTGTAGTCATTTGCAATCATGATGACGAGTATATATATATATATATATATATATATATATATATATATATATATATATATATATATATGCTCATCTACTAATGAATGTTTGGATTTGAAACTGCTTATACAACCCAAGCTCCCAAATTTTATTTATAAAAAATCAGAGAGAGAGAGAGGAAAAACGAAGAAAAAAGAAAGACGAGAAAAAGGATTAGTCGAAATACGAGATATGAACTTTTAATACAAAATTAAGCTTCTGCCAAAATTATTGGACTACACCAAATTCATAGATAAAATTTTATATTTCTCCCCCTGTTGTAGATAATTAACAATTTGAGATAATTAACATTTTTATATTTCTCCCCGATCGCAGCTAATTAACAATTTATTAAAAAAAAAAAGTAGTAGAAGAAGAAAGAGTGATTAGTCGATAGTCGATACAATATCAAAGAAAAAAAATTTGTGCATCTATGCACTTCCATCAAAAACAAAAACAGTAATAACATAAATTCGACTCGAGTAAGAAAGAATAAAATGACGGCGATAAAAGTTCAATAATAAGTAGCACTCTTTATTAACCACAATATCATAGTGAACAGGATGAATGGCATAAAAGAAACACTAAAAGGTTCATGAGTCCATCAGTAGTCTTCATCCTTCAAAAGATCACTCTGTAGACATTAAAATTTGTGGACTCTTCAATAAGAATCCAAATTCTGTTAGAGTTTTAGAAGACTACTTTACCCTAAATCTCGTCTATTTAAAGGGTAACATGTTCCCTGAAACAGGGATCTGGAATTCCCATAAGTTGATGGGTATTCGTAAAAAGAACGGGATCTCCAATATTCCACGGGATATTCATAACGAGATCATCCTATGTTCGAGAATAAGCCACTAACGGCCCTCGAAATCAAGTCGAGAATAAGCCACTAACGGCCCTCGAATTACGAAGAAAATCAAGGGAAAAACGAATTTGTAACCACAATCGTTTATTAATAAAAAATTCTTGTTTCTTCATATGTTTAACTGTGATTGCAATTTATTTCTATCACCACAAAAAAAAATTGTTGGAAATAAATTGGCACGCCCAGTGGGACTAAATCTGCCCTTCATCTCTTCTCTCATAAATCAGATCTGCAAATCTGTAGTCACTGCATAAAGATCGAAGCTCTATTGGTACTTCAAGACTCGTCATCAAATCTACACTTCGACAAGCCTTGAAGTAGGGGGCATTTGTAGACATCTAAAATTTGTGGACTCTTCAATAAGAATCCAAATTCTGTTAGAGTTCTAGAAGGCTACTTTACCCTAAATCTCGCCTATTTAAAGGGTAACATGTTCCCTGAAATAGGGAACTGGAATTCCCATAAGCTGATGGGTATTCGTAAAAAGATCGGGATCTCCAATATCCCACAAAATCATGGGATATTCATAAAGAGATCATCCTATGTTCGAGAATAAGCCACTAACGGCCCTCGAAATCAAGTCGAGAATAAGCCACTAACGGCCCTCGAATTACGGAGAAAATCAAGAGAGAAAATAAAAGGAGAAACAAATTTGTAACCACAATTGTTTATTAATAAAAAAATCTTGTTTCTTCATATGTTTAATTGTGATTGCAATTTATTTCTATCACCATAAAAAAAAATTGTTGGGAACACACTCAATACTTCATATATATTCAACATGCAACAAAATAAACACCTAATCAGAAATAATAAGTATTAACATAGATACGATCACTTAGCTAGAGATGAAAATAAAACACACAAAAGTTCATTTAAGTACTCTCTTCTTTTCAATGTTGATGTTGAGCATGCATGGCCTCACGGGTGGCTCAAGGGTGAGGTTGAGGCCCCCAAAAATTTCAAGGCCTCAGAAAATTCTAATTTTATTATTTTTTTTGATAATATTGATATAGTAAGAAAAAAACTACTCGTATCATTTTTCAATAAAAATATTGTGAAACTTCGAATTAAATTACTCAAATCTTTATAATAATAAATAATATATTTACAATAACATCCAAGGTAGTGTATTGAAAATGCATGGTTAACATATTATTAACTTGAATCAACTCTTACTATTATAACTAATAATATTACTACGTGAAATATAATACTACACTAAAAACAACAATTACGAGAAATATAATACTACACTAAAAACAAAAGAAAAATAACATTTTTTTATTATATTTATGCTTCAGATTGAAGTGTGTCTTTAGGCCATTAATTTTATTGAAACACCCTTACATGACCTCATTGTGCTCCTGAACGTCCTGCACGGCCTCCTTGTGCTTCTGAACGTCTTGTGGAAGGCGGAACATTGAATGACATTTTCCACACTCGAATTTATATTTCTCATAGACATTGTTGAGTTATCCATCTTGTGGAAGGCGTAACATTGAATGGCATTTTCCACACTCAAATTTATATTTCAGGTGGTGCGGATCCTGTGGATCAACGGGAGCGGATGTGGTAGGTAAATAACTGTCGTATATAGGCGTACGTGCCACTGCCTTTACCAAACCTTTTTTTCCAAAGCAAATCAAATTGTAATTGATTAATTTATTTTTAAAAAGAATAAATAATAACAATACAATCTCAAAATAACTAATTTCGAATAAATTATTTTATGCATTTTCTCCCAATAAAATACGAGATAATTCATCCTAAAACATTTAGATAATTCATCCTAAAACATTTTCCAAAATTAGTTATTCTGAAGGAAATGATACATTTAAGCTTGAATCCTAACTGGTGCATAAAGCTATAACAATTTAGAACACGTTTGAACATTAATTTTATTATAAAATTAATTTACAAGTTTATAATTTATGTATTAAAAAGTGTAATTTTATATCTATGAATCATTTATTCAAATATAAATAAAATAAATTTTGAGCATCTACTTAAATTGCATGAAATAACTAAAACTATTGTTAGTGATAAAAACTCCAAGTTTCTTACTTAATTTTAGATATGTTATTTTCCACCAAGAAAATGGTCTATTACATCTCTAACCTTTAGTCGAAATCTCAACTACACACTCAACCTTTATAAAAGTCCCATTACCCCTCTAAGCATTTTTTTTACTGTATCTAGTACCCCTCCAATTGCTGAGCTGTCATGGGAGGTGAGAACATCCCCAATAGGCGTGTCAGCTGAGGCTTCGACCATTCAAAATCAGTATTTTTAAGCGCCACATGTATAATATATTTTATTATTTTTAATTATTAAATAATGTTGTCTTCTTCAACTAATAAAAAACCTTTTTTTTTTTTTATCTTCTTCTCTTTCTCAAAACAGAAAAATCCAAAAAAAAATTCATACCACTCTAATGATTTCTTCTTCATTGTGCAACACAAAATCCACCATTAAACTATCCACCATTAAACTATCCACCATTAAACCATCATTTTACCTTTATTACACCAAATTCATAACTCCACCAGGAAAAAATCATCACCACCCATCATCAAACACACTATTAGAATCTTACTACAACTTGTTAGTATCAAATTTATCATTAAATCATCATCATTGTAGTCTATCACTAAATCCATATCTCATCATAAAAATTTCACCCACCACTAAATTCACAATCAAAATTACAACACAACGTTATCACCATAAAAAAATTACAATCATCACTAACGAGCTTCAACTTCTTCGGATCGTTAAAGACCTTTTGTTTCAACTTCTTCGGATCGTTAAAGACCTTTTGTTTCAACTTCTTCCTCATCTCCAATTTCATTATCTTTCTCATCTTTCTTGAACTCATTAATGGTGTTTCCTTATCTTCCTTATCTCCCATTTCATTATCTTTCTCATCCAAAAACTTGACAATGGGCTCAAAACGTAAGGCTAAAGGCATCAATGAAGTGAAATGGAGCAAATTATACATGACTCATTACTCCAAATTATACAAGACTGAGGGCAACAGAGTCCAGAAAAGCAAAATTAGAAGAAGCAGGAATTGAACTTTCCGCGTACCAAGCGGCAAGCACATAAACAAACATTTTCCTCTATGAATTGTCTATGTGTCTTCTTTTAGCAAAGAACTCTTCCCTTTATCATTAACAAACAAAACGTTTCCCCCTTTAATTGTTCTCAGAGATCAACACTAACGTTATTAAGAAGCTCAAATGCCAAGATTAAGGTGAATTCTTGGAACCATTTGAAGCTCTGATTCTAATTGGAGAAGTTCTAAATCGGGAGGTCGTAGAACCCCATGAAGCGCTCAATCTGAGCCAAGAAATCAAAGAAAACTTGGTGCAAGAATTGCAAATTTGGATACCCAACCCGATGGAGCTCCAAAAGTTTGAAAATCCACAACCAAAAGTTTAAATTACAACAACAATCTTCAAAAAAAAAAAAAAAGATCAAATCGTGGTGTTAAGAGAGAGGAGAGATGAAGATGAAAAGTTTTTCTTGAAAATGAAAGGTTGAAAGAGAAAGGAGATGAGATAATTTTTGTAAAGAAAAATGAGAACATCAGTGTGGGCCCAGGGGCGTGAAATGCACTAATGCGTTATTAAGTGGTTTATGTTGACAGGTCAGCAATTGGGGAGTTAATAAATTCGGTAAAAAAAAGTTTAGGGAGGTAATAGGTCTCCTTTAAAGGTTAAGTGTGTAGTTGAAATTTCGACTAAAGATTGGGGGGTAAATGACCATTTTCTCTTTTCCACCTCATGTTACCTTCAAACCAAGTGGTCGATAGGACTTTGGGCACTATGTTAACGGTTATGGGTAAAACTATGCTTCTTCGAAGGAACATCTGTCTTAATTGAATATACTTAAAATCGGACTTTGCATTTTTCTATTGGCATGTCTTATTTTGTAGTAGTTTGCTTAAGATAAGACATTCACATTCTTCTTTGGCATGTATCATTTTGAAGTAGTTTGCTTAAAATAGGACTTCACATTCTTCTATTGGCATGTCTCATATTGACGCAAGAAATTACTACTCTCCGTGTAATATGTGGTTGAAGTTTCTTAAATAAAAGGCAAATCCTAGCTTTTATATTCTTGTTCTTCACGTGTAGGGTTGGTTCGATCATAAAGCTACTAAAGCAATGACTTGAGGCTTCAATTTTTCGGAGGCTCCATTTGTTCTAAATATGTTTACTAACTGACAATAGGATGCATGTATAACACACAAAATACACATAAGATGCACGTAAGTCGCACAAGATGCACGTACGTCGCACGAGATACACGTACGTCGCACGAGATGCACGTGTGATACATGAGATACATGTGTGATGCACAAAAGTTAATTTTATTGAATATACATTGAAACCTCTGATTAAAAATTGGCTTTAGATCACTAAATTCGTTGAGCCGACCCTATTCACGTGGTATCAAAGATAAAGGGAAGGATTATTAAAATTTGAGTTTCCTTTCCATATTGCAAAGTTCGATATAAAATAATACATCAACTGCGACATAATTAATTTACTTTTAATACGAGCAGTACTCCAGTAATACATCAAACCAAATGATAGTACTCCAGTAATACATCAAACCAAATGATATTTCAGAGGTTGATTAAGTTCTGATTAATTTTTTTGGACACATGCTTTGTACGTATGTATCAAATAATCATTACATAAGTTTTTATTCATGTTAAAAGGATATTGTATAAAAAGTGCAGTAGGAAAATATATATCGTAATAGCTACTGAAGAATTTTTTTTTGAGACTTTTATGCTTATGATGAAAAAAATATAATTTAAGAAATTCAAATTATATATACAAATAAAATTTTAATTTCACCTCAAATAATTTCATATCATAATTTCGTTGCTCATGGCTGAAACTGTCACGTGCCACCAACCTTAATATATATGATGTGTTGATGACCATAAATTGTGATTCCTGAGGGGTCGTTTAGTTACCGGTTATGGATATTATTTATGTAGATATTAATTATTTAATTTTTAAAATGAATAAAAACAACGTCTTAATTTCAAAATAAATTATTCTAAGTTTTTTATCTCAATAAAAAATTATATAATTCGTCCAAATATATTTTTTAAAATTAATTATTCTTATTACTGTACCAAACGAGCCTTTAAAGTTTAAAGTTGCAGGGTTAATAAAAGGCTGTAGCAAATGATCTCAAAAGGAAGGGAAGCATATATTTGAGCTTGAATACTACCTAGCTGGTGCATAAAACTATAACAATTTAGTACACGTTTGAATATTCAATTTCATTTCGTGATTTAAAATCATAAGATGAAATTTCAAATCCTTCAAAAATCTTGCTTTGAAAATTTTATATCAGAATTTTATCTTTTTTCAAATATAAAAATTAGCCCACAAATTTATATTTTATATAAAATTATAATAAAATAACCCCTCACTTGGTGGGAATATACTGAGTTTGTTGTTGTATAATAAAGTAACCCTATAATTTTATATTTATGAACCATTAATTTCAAATGTAAATAAAACTAATTTTGTATAGGTTGATAACAATCAATAAATACTTTTTCAAACCAAAAAATAAATACTTTTTTATTCATGTCAAAAAGACATTGTACGGGGTACTTAACTGTTTAAAATAAGTAAGAGAAACGATATTAAAATCACCCTGAACTATACATAAAAAGTCGTATACACACTTAAAATATTTAAACGATCTATTACACACTTCACAGTTGTACAATTTAAAAGTAATTTATTTACTCTCAACACATATATAACTAGTCACATGATGAGAAGTGTTTTACATTCACGCCACGTCATTGCCACATTCGATATTATGTCAATTATTTTTTAAAAAAGAAATTCATGTCACCCAATAGCTTCTTCTTCACTAAACATCATCAAGTCCACCATTAAACCACTACCATTGCCGTCATAGCCACCAAATTCATATCCCTAACACAATAATTTTTAAAAATCCATCATAAATTTTGCCATCGAAATACACCACAATCACTGCTATCACAAAAAAAAATTGCGAATAGCCATGATAAATTCAATAACCACAACTAAAATCATCATCAAAATCACAATATCACCATTGCCACCACCTAAAATTACAATGAGCCATCACAAATTCAACACCCATCACAAATTCATCATCTAAATCGTACCATGTATCTAAGCTCATTTTTCCTACGCCAAGCCTCAACATGTTTTCTCTTGTCATTTTGACCAAGCACCGAGTTGGGCGTCTTACAATCACCACACTCTAAATGATTTTTGAAGTCAAATGGGAAAAATCTCCATAGACATGAATCAGTGAAATATCCATTTTCCCCTGGAGTGCCATTATCACAAAAAAGGTATACTCTTTATACAATCATAGGCAATATCATAAGTAAATAAAGAGTGAAGAAAGATGTCATACAGATTAACTTCGTCTAAGATAATCTCATCTCATGCTTATACTCAATATTAGATTCAAAGTTATCACCGTGAGTATTCTTACCAATTAGGGCACACGAAGAAGAAAATGTAACAATTGCTAAAAAAAATAACATCTTCCTCCTCAACAGAAGAGTTTTCATTGTCACACGAATCACCACTAACACTGAGGAGACTAGGACTAATGAAATTGAGAAGTAAAATTTGAGGGACTTAAACGGTTTTCATGTTCGCCATCTCAGCACCCATGCTTGCCATTTCATTACCCGTGTGCGATAATTTTTAGTCATTTCTCTTATATTTCATTACATCCCCATGACGACCTCCAATGAGGTGTCAAAAGTTGCCTCACCTGTTGTAGGTTGGGTTTCATCATTCGATGTCATTGTACCTAACAATAAGACACTTAATACAAAAAGAAAAGCAACAAACAACGTTAGCGTTAAGTAAAATTAAAATCTCATAACCACTCATGTTCTCACACTTTTAATTGTCTCACAATTGTCTCGGCTAATGTTAAAACTTTGCATGTTCTCGTTGGTATATGAAGTGACAATTTGCTACTCTCGATTAGAATAGATTCTTGTTGAGAAAAGAATCAACGACTCGATTATAAACTAATGAACTTGAAATAAAAAATTAACGTAAAAATAAAATTAGAAAAGCATACAAAAAATAGACTAAGAAAGAAACGGACTTAAAGAGTAATCAATCAACTGAATAGTTCAAATACTAGTTGTTAATTAGTTTAGGAATCAAGAAATAGATTAGAAATTAAGAAATTGAAACTAAGAAGTTGGAAACTGAACTAAATTGAATTTGGGATGGTTGGGGTGTGTTGGAGTGATGTACGGGCGCAGGTCATGACATGCCCACGCAGATGGAGCCGCATGTCACAGACAAAAAATGTCTAGGTGTGATCTGTGCTGGCCACCTGCTACCGTAAGTGTCCACCTGCTCACACAGATGGGGGGCGTAGATGTCCAGACATCTCAGCTGGAGCCTCCAAATTTTAAGTTTCATTGGACTCTTTTTGTATTTATTTTTTATTTTTTTAATCTTTCCTCTTTTGAAATATTTTTTTTTAGCATGAACAAGTACACCTTTTCACTTTTTCTTTTTGAATTCAAACATCTTTTTTAATGAATCTTCTTCTTGAAGATATGAACATCAAGAACAAATATGAGATTCAAAATTCGCAACTTATTCATTCCAACTCGAAGTTCGAAATCTAGGCTCCCCTTATATGGGGAACAATCTCCAATACTTTTTAGCCTCAAATTTCAAGTTAAAATTTTCAGATCTTGAAATTCATTTGTAATTTTTTTTAAGTCATGAAGAATCCCTTGAACATGAAGGACACCAATTTAAACCCTAATGAATTTCTTCATTATTTTTGCTCTAATTTCATATTTAAACTCCAAATGATTAGGAGAGCAAATTCCAATACAAATAAATGTTCAATTTAGTTGCGATCTAAGAATCCACTCCTTCTTCAAATTTCAAGATCCCAATAATGGTGAAATCCTCAAATCAACTCCAATTAAGCTCAACTCTTAGATCTAGACTCGATTTATGCTAGAAAACATAAATCTAGCATAAGAAACTCAAAAGACACAAAATCAAAAATAATTTTTTTTTAAAAAATATCAATACGTTTTTATTTTTTACTTGATATTTCTTATTTTCGTGATAACAAGTTTCAAGACTAGAATTGTTGAAACGATCCTAAGCGCGGTTCTGATACAAAAATGATACAAATTAATGTACGAAAATGAAAATAAGGTATGAAAATCAAAAGATAATAAAGAAAAGATAGATAGATAGGCACACGAAGAAAAAATGTAAGCAACCAAATGTATATTAAACTATGGGTGTCAAACGGGCCAGGCCGGGCCAACCCGGAACTGGCCCTTTCATTTTAACCGGGTTGAGGGACGGTTAAGGACCGGTTTTGATGCTAGCCGGGCTGGGCCAAACAGTAAAAAAAATAAAACCCACCCTAACCCGGTCAAATCCACCAAAACCCGGTCAAACTCGTTTAAAAAATAAATAAAAAATCCAATATACACTATATACACTCCAATATACACTATATACGCTCCAATATACAATATATATTTTTAAAAAAATATATAAACAATTACACATATATACGTACCATTCAATATATAATTATATATGACTATACGTACTACTTTAAATAAAACATATACTATAATAGTATAATATATATATATATATACACTACAATATATATATATATATATATATATATATTTATATATTTATATACTAATTTATAAAACATATACACATGTATACGTTAAATATATACTACTTTAGAAGATATATACACGTACATATGCACCATTCAATATATATGTACTACTTTAAATAAAATATATACTACAATATACATATATATATATATACAACAATATGTATATATATATAGTTACATTCTAATTTATAAAACATATACACTTGTATACGTTAAAGATATACGTCTATAGAAGATATATACATATATATACGCACCATTCAATATATATGTACTACTTTAAATAAAGTATATACTACAATATATATATATATATATATATATACTTACATACTAATTTATAAAACATATACACTTGTATACGTTAAATGTATACTACTTTAGAAGATATATACACATATATACGCACCATTCAATATATATGTACTGCTTTAAATAAAATATATACTACAATATACATATATATACAACAATATATATATATATAGTTACATACTAATTTATAGAACATATACACATGTATACGTTAAAGATATACGTTTATAGAAGATATATACACATATATACGCACCATTCAATAATATGTACTACTTTAAATAAAGTATATACTACAATATATATATATATATATATACTACTATAAATATATATACTTATATACTAATTTATAAAACATATACACTTGTATACGTTAAAGATATAAGTCTATAGAAGATATAAACACATATATACGCACCATTCAATATATATGTACTACTTTAAATAAAGTATATACAACAATATATATATATGTGTGTGTGTGTGTGTGTGTGATAGTTAATTAATAATATATTAAAAGTAAGTTTTTAATTTAAACTAGAAATTCATTTTAAATCATTTTAAATCAATATATAGGTACTACTTTAAATAAAATATATACTACAATATATATGTATATACTATGTATGTATATATATATAGTTATATAGTTATATACTAATTTATAAAACATATACACTTGTATACGTTAAATATATACGTCTATAAAAGATATATACACATATATACGCACCATTCAATATGTATGTACTACTTTAAATAAAATATATACTACAATATACATATATATGTATTACAATGTATAGATGGTTATATTATACTAATTTATAAAACATATACACTTGTATACGTTAAATATATACATCTATATAAGATATATACACATATATACGTACCAATCAATGTATATGTACTACTTAAAATAAAATATATACTACAATATACATGAATTACAATACATAGATAGTTATATTATACTAATTTATTAAACATATACACTTGTATACGTTAAATATATACGCCTAGAGAAGATATATACACATATATACACAACATTCAATATATATGTACTACTTTAAATAAAATATATACTACAATATACATATATATATACTACAATATGTATATATATATATATATAGTTATATACTAATTTGTAAAACATATACACTTGTATACATTAAATATATACATCTGTAGAAGATATATACACATATATACACACCATTCAATATATATGTACTATTTTAAATAAAATATATACTACAATATACATATATATATACTACAATATGTATATATATATATAGTTATATACTAATTTGTAAAACATATACACTTGTATATGTTAAATATATATGTCTATAGAAGATATATACACATATATACATTTCTATAGAAGATATCCAATTTATAAAACATATACACATGTATACACTAAATATACACTTCTATAGAAGATATATACACGTGTATACGCACCATTCAATGTATATATACTACTACTTATAAAATATACTACATTATATATACATTACAATATATATAGATATACTTATATACTAATTTATAAAACATATATACACATGTATACGTTAAATATACACTTCTATAGAAGATATATGCACAAATATACAAAACATATGCTACTTAATATAATAAATTAATAATATTTGGTAGTAAATTAATAATATATTAGAAGTAAGTTTTTATTTTAAAGTAGAAAACTAGAAATTCAATTTAAAATTTTAAATCGTTAAATGAAAAAATATAAAAAGCAAGGACTAAGGAGTGAATGAATTTGGGGAATTTTATTGATTGCAAAATGATCCAAAATTTATAATTTACATGAATGAAAAATCTATAAATTATGCATCATTTTTTCCAACTCATTCATGTTAATATTAATGGGAACTTGCATAGGATAGTCGAAGTCAACGGGGGCAAAATCATGCATTGGACTTGATTCTGCTGAGTTCTCCCGTGAAGTCATAATTTCTTCAAGTTTCAGCTCGTTGCTCGGCTCCGGTTCCATTCCTTGGTTTCTTCTTTCCGCTCTAATCCAATCTCTGAGGTAAAATAGAACATTCATTGCATTGCTTCCCAATGAGTGTCGGTTGTCTCCAAGCTGCTGTCGTCCCTGACTAAAGACGCTCTCTGATGCAACGATTGACATTGGAACATTCAAGATATCTCTAGCTAATCTTAAAAGCACAGGATATTGTGTTTCATTACTCCTCCATCAATCCAACGTGTTGATCCGTCGTCTGCGATCCTCTGGTGCCGTCCGAAGATAATATTTCAGCTCTTCCCGATAAGTTGATGTGTAAGTTCTCTCATCAACACTGTTCCAACAATTTAAATCATAAAACGAATCAGAAAAAATACTATGTGCCGGCCTTTTAGAAGATGATGACTCCTCGGGAGGATGAGGAGCGACAGTTGGAGTGATATTTGTAGGTACGGCTAAATCAAATAAATCAACATAGTGATTATATAATTTTTCTATGTAATCCTTTGCATCAGCCATATCCGTCCACAAATCAGGTTGTACTTGTTCAGAATCATGGTTAGTATTTATTTCTAAGTTAGTATAAATAAGAGTACTAAAGTGACACATATTATTATATTTCATGCACGGATTTAACATAGCACCAACCAAGTAAATAGGGGGAATCGGGAAAAAATATTTTTTAAATTTCGTAAACATGGCGCCAACAACTTCTTTATAACCTTCTTTATTTTTATATTCTTTGAGCAAACCAGAAATATCGGCTATTTATGCCAAAATATTACAAACAGTAGGATAATAAGCACCGGAAAATTCAACCGTAGCTACGTAAATTTTTTCTAAAAACTTAACAAGATCATTAATTACAACCCAATCAGAATTATGTAGCATGAAATCAGCAGAATCAGCAAATGAACCGTAATGTTGGTTAAAAGCTAGTGTAATAGGAATTCTATATTTATAACAAGTTTTTAAAAATTCATACGTAGAATTCCATCTAGTATCAATTTCCTCAGACATCAAAATTGGTGTAAGTCCATTTTCTTGACCTTTAACTTTAAATTCTCTAATTCTCGATCTACGATTATTTCCTTGAATAAAATCAACAGCAAGACAAATTTTTTCAATATAAAACTCAAAAAACTCAAGACCATCTTTTACAATTAAATTATATATATGACATGCACACTTAATATGAAAAATTTCAGGCAAGGGCAGAGATAACGTAGATTTTAATTTTTTTATAGCAGTGTTGTTGTTAGAAGCATTATCAAAAGCAATACATAAAATTTTATTTTCGATACCATAATATCCGGCAATTTTAACAATAGAATCAGCAATAAATTGTCCAGTATGTTTACGATCTTCATCATATAAAAAAGCAAGAATACGTTTTTACATCACGAAATTACTATCCATCCAATGACAAGTAACGGTTAAATAATCATTTTTATTTACAACACGACCAAGATCAAAAGTTAGGGACAATCTACATTGAATATTTTTTAACAATGTTGATAAATAAAAACAATATTGTGAATGAAGTCTAAAAATATCAGACCGACAAGTAGTTCTAGGAATACCGTTAAACATAGGATTATAAATTGCTTGTATATAACGAATAAAGGCATCAGAAGAGGGAAAATTAAAAGGCAAACAACCCACAACTACCATTTTAGCTATTTCTTCCCGGTTCCTCAATTTATTATTCTTCTTCGCTACGTGACCGGTTGCTGGGTCCATTCTAGTTTGCGTTGGCCCACCAACATCCCCACCACCTTGTGCAATATTTAACTCTCTTTTGTGATCTTCAGCTACATGTCTCATTAACGTACTCGTACCACCCTTGCTTGCCTCCACTTCTATGCTTATATATTTGTTGACAAATATTGCATTGCACCTCAATATCTGATATACGTTCAAAAAATTGTCATGCAATACTAGTTCTTTTACGAGGTCTTGGGGCACTGGGAGGACGGGGAGGGAGATTAACCGATTCATATCTAACGTTAGCATCTCCTACTGCGGTGTCTCAACAATATTTTCACTATCTTCATCTAAATTAACCGCATCTACTTCATTTTCTTCTTCTATACAGTAATTTTTCTGAGCTTCTACATAATCCATATCGTGAGCACCTACACCTATTTCTTCCTCAAAAGGTGTACCAAGCGGTACCGGAGGCGAAGGCACACGTGTATATCTACTACTTGAACTACCTCTACTGCTACTAATTCGCTTTTTACTACCACTACTGCTTCCGGGACAAAAAATTTTAACACCTTTAGTAGCGAGGTTTCTTAATTTATCCATAATATAAATTAAATTAAACTAAAAATATTCAAAATACACAAATATAATAAAATTAAATATTAAACAATTAATACAATAAATAAAAATTAAACGTAAGAGATGGAACGACAATACCAAATTTTGGAAGTATCCGAAGATTGCGACTTTAGAAACTTCCGCTCGTACTTTGTAAACGAAAAATTAAAAAATTAAAGTGAACACTTTAAGAAATTAAATATATTGAATATTTGAGAATTGAGAATTGAGAGAGAATGAAATTTGAGAGAGTGAAAAATTGTGTGAAAAATGATTTGAAGTTGTAGGGTATTTATAGAATTTTTTTTTTGGGATTAAAAAATATTTTTTAAAGTTTTTTTTTTTTTTTTTAATAAATGGGCCCAAACTAGCCGTTAGGACCCAAAAACGGCTATATAACTGTTGGGCCAACGACTAGTTTGACCCAAAATCTCATTTTATTTATTTATTTTTTTAAAAAAAGGTTTACGGGCCAGGCCGGTTAACCGGGCTCATTTTAAAAAAATAACCGGCCCGGGATCCGGAACCCTAAAGCCCTAGGGCTTACCGGACCGGGTCAAACCGGGCTGGATCGGATCGGCCCACTTGACACCCATATATTAAACCAATGACCTTCGACTCTTAACTTAATACAAGCACCTAATTCCTAAGAAGATCGAGAGGCTAATTAATCCACTCACAATCAACGTTTTTAAACAAAGTCTACAAATTTTCGAGCTAGCTAAAAACACTCTTAACTGTAAGTTTCATCCAAAATTATGTTAACAAGAAAAAGAAAAATCCTAGCTATTTATACATATGGCTATTTATTACAAAATGATCTAAAAGTGACCATAATGTCAAATGGGCTCAAAAATGACCCTAAAGAAAAGGCCCATTTGGCGATACTAACTCCAATGCTCCAAGCTATCACCCAAACCTGTCATTGCTCCCCTAAGGCAACCATGTCATGGATTCTTAGGTGTTGACCATGAAGTATAGACCTCGAAAATTTGTAGTTGATTCGATTTGTATCACTATGTTGTTGTATAAAATAATTTTGCTTGATAATACATAATGAAGAAGCAAGGCATAGTTGTTAATTTAACACGTGTTTGCCCATGAAAATTAAAAAAAAACACTTTATTTGAAGTTTTGAGAGTTGAAGTTGGAGTTATGTTTGGTCTTACCTTTTTGAGAAAAACGTTTTAGAATTTATAGTGTTTAAATAAAAGAAAAAGTGAGATGAAAAAGCGAAAACACGTATTTAAATATTTTTAGTTTTCGAAATACAATTTCTAAGCTAAAATTTTTTATGGCCAAATGGGCCTTAATAAACGGCGTTTGTGTTTTGGACCAAATGTGTCCAAAATTTTAAACTAAAAATTACACAAATACACAACTTATGTTTTCAATATTACAAAAAATTTGAACTCCGAAACATATTACAAAAATTCCAACATATGCACAGAATGCTATGTATATGTCGGTTATGTTATGTATATTAATAGGGAGAGAGAATAAAGTAATTAAAAAAGTGGGAGAAAGTGTAATTACTTCCAAAAGGGTTGGTATTTATGTTATTTATACAATTTTAAATACTTAAAAGTACGTTAATGGTAAGTCTAATATTAAAGTACCAACGTTGCACTTAGGGCTGGCAATTTCAGTCCATATTTGTGAAAAGAGTCCATTTAATTCATATTTATTAAATTGGATCACTCATATTTCAAATGAGTAAATATGGACTTCAATTCATTTTAAAAGCTCATACAAATATGTACAAAATGGGTAAAATATGGGTACTCATTTAAACACAGAGATCACACATTTATGCTTAAAATTTCAGTTTTTTTTCTTTTCTAATTTCTCTTTTTTTCTTTTTTTTTTCCTTTAATTTACTTTTTTTGCTTTTTCATTTTTTTTATTTTTTACTCGTTTCTTGTAATTTCTTTTTTTCTTTCTCATTTTTTCATCTATTTTTTTCTTTGTATTTTTTCGTTTTTCCCTTTCTCATTCTTATTTCATCATTCATATTCGCTTGAGACCTACATGGGTTAATTAATTTAAACTTCTAATTATTCCATTTAGCCTATACAATTTATAGCATCTCTTATCAGTTGAATATAATCCATAGTTTCACTCCTTTATTATTATTTTTTTCTATCTTTTATTTCTCTTTCTTTTTATTTCATTTCCAGTTTTGTTTTTGTTTTTTCTTTCTTTTTTCCTTTAATTAACTATTTTTTCTTTCCTTTTCCCTTTAATTTACTTTTTTTTTCTTTTTCATTTTTTTTGTTTTTTCCACTTATTTTTTACTCGTTTCGTACACTTTTTTCTTTCTTCTATTTCATCATTTTTTTTCTTTTTTCTTCGCATTCTTTTTTTCTTTTGTATTTCCGTTTTTTCCCTTTTTCATTCTTGGTTCGTCATTTTTGTCATTTTTCTTCTTTTTTAATATTTTTTCCCATGTTTTTTTTCATTGCATTTTATATTTTATAATTTTTTTTACTTTAAATTTATTTGTATCGTACTATATATTTCAAATAATTTTATTATTTGTATTTGAATAGCTTAGTTATCAATATGTACAATTTATTATTTGTATTCATATAAGTGTATGAATTAATTGTATTTTCTCGAGACTAAAATACATAAATATATAATGTATCATTCAATGCAAATGTGTCATTAGTATTTGTATATTAATTTGCGACTGCTAAAGATATTTGGTATGATGAATGTAATCCCAAGATCTTTCAGGATACTATCTTAGTATCTGTCCATTAGGTGGAGTCCACTTGAGTGTACTTACACAAATTATAAATGTTGGGCGAATATAAATCAATATGCGCTTAGGATATTTTCGTTATCATACAAAAAAGAAGAAAATAAAAAAAATCAAAAAAAGAAAAAAAGAGAGGTAAAAGTTAGAGATAGAAGAGAGAAAAAAAGCGTAAAGAAAGAATTGAAGAAAAAAATACAAAAAAAATTAAAAAGAAAAAAATAATGAAAAAGGAGAAAAGGAAAAAGAAAAAAAATAATGGTAAATACAAATATACTGAGTGGTTATGATATTTCAGTCATCATCCATAATTTGTACTTGACTTAATCATGTTCTTAAAAAAAAACACATAAAATAAAATGAAAAAAGAAAAAAATAAGAAAGAAGTAAAAACAAAACAAAATAAAAAATAGAAAAAAAGGAGACTAAAAAGGAAAAGAAAAAAAAGAAAAAAAGAAAGAGAGGCAATGAGTAGAGATAGAAGAGAGAGAAAAAAAGAAATGAAAAAAAAAAACTTGAGGCGAAAAAAAAAAACTAAAAAGAAAAAAACTAAAAAAAGAACATAGAAAAAAAAGTTAAGTTGATATGATATAGAAGTTTTATGTTTTTTATTTTAGGAGTTAAAGTGGGTTTGACCATTTTTACCCAATCCATATTTGATCAAATTCATATTTACCCATATTTATATGGGCGAATTGCAATGCAAACCATTTTTTGCTCGATCCATATTTAATCCGTCCAAATCCAATCCAATCTGCCGATTTGCCACCCCTAGTTGCACTAATGCTTAAACTTAAGGGGCCTTATATGTAATCAGGGAACACCTACAATCTTCAGTTCCAGGTGATTCATCGTCAGCCGGTTGTTCTTCTAGTCAGCTCAGGTTTGTTAATTTTGGGGATAATTATGTGTTTAAATCATTCGGACACTTTAGTTTATAAATTATGTACAAAGTGTATAGATTGTGTATACTTTATATATTATACTAGTTTAAGTGTATCTCACGTTATTAAATTCAAATGTTACACTAAATAGGATATTTGTTTAAATAATAAAGATGAATACACTAATTAAATTCAATAGCTTTTGGGGAATTTAATTAATTAAATCTATTTTTTGCCAAAAAATTTATCAAAGTTGATCGACATTCATCTACCACATGTAAACTGCAACAAAAAAATACGATGATAGAGACATCAAAACAATATAATTAAATCTAGTCTTTACACAAATATTTTCTCAAAGTCATCTGACACTCATCTACCACTTGTAAACTATAAAAAATAATACAATAATAAAGATATCAAAATAATACAACTAAACTTAACATTAACACAAAAAAAATCTCAAAATAGAGATATAAAAACAATACAATTAAACCTAATCTTTACCTTAATTTTTTTTTAAAGCCGACCGACATTCATCTACCACCTATAAATTCATCTACTAAACTACAACAAAATAATACAATATTGATCACAAAACTTCAATTTTGATGAAAATAATTCTTATTTGAGCGAAAATTTTGACCCTACAGAATGACTTGAATGAAAACAAAGAAGATATATATACACACACGTTGAATTCTATTATGTTGACAAAAACAGTGAAGAAGTTGAGGGTTAGAAAATTAAGCATTCACCAATCTAGACATGCAACCGAAGCAAGTTAGATTAACATCAATCAGAAGTATTTTTTTAATAGAGTCTTATTTTAAGAGTATTTTTCTATCCTATTTTAGGAATATTTTTCTAATTGATCAGTTCAAAGGAAAATATTAATTGATTCTCCTTCCATATATTTTAGGAGTTCCATATATTTTAGAAGTCTAGTTAATATAATATAAATAATTAAATAATAAATTGAAGGATATAGTGAAAAGACAGTTTTGTCTAAAGGAAGGTCTTTTAATGAAGGACAAAAAGTTCAAATAATTTTTCTAAGGGTACTTTTAATATATTATAGATTATAGATTATAGATATAGATAATAGATATATACATTCGTCTTATTTTATGTGACATAATTTGATTTAACATGATATTTATAAAAAAAGTTTAACTTTTGAAACTAGTAGTCTAAAACAAACCTTAGATATTTATGTGATTATAAATTATTTTACTTTAATTTATTTTTTTTAAAGTTATATTTGTGTGTGAGCTTTGGACCAAAATTGTTTCTATACACAATATTTAAGTATATATAGTTATACGTTGTGTAATTTTTCATATTGATAAATTAGTGGATCCAACGATATGCATATTGGGAGATAACTGGTAATTTTGATATAAAATGGTGTCTGGCCCTTTTGGGAGAAATATTGGTCCTTTTACTCAAGCTGATGCTAATGGTTAAATCTTGGCTTAAGTCATCGACAAATCCTCAAACTTATTTCAAAAATTGACTTAGACTCCTCAACTAAGGCTTGTACCTATCAAACCCCTAAACCCCCGAATTTGATCCAATTGGACATTTTTTTCCCTATTCTCATCAGTTTTCATGCGCGTGTCTCCAAACGCCGTTGATGTGGAAAACTATTCCACTTAAACCTCTCCACGTGTATTAACTAAATCCATATATACTTATTACATTTAAATGGACAAGAAATTCATTTATACGTCACTTTCTCTCTCCCCGACGTTAACTCTCTCTCTTTGATAACCCTAATTTAACCAAAATTCTACTCGAATTGAAGGATAAATTTGGGGTTTTCCTCAGATCTTCCTCGTGTAAGTGTTATTAGGATTTATATTTGTTAAATTTGTTGAATTTTAGCATATTTTAGTTTTTAGGGTTTTGAAATTTCACTGTTAGGGCTGTGCTTTTGGGAATATTCCGTCTCTTTCTTAACATGCACTAAAGGTTGTAGCTTGTAGCTTATTGGTGTGTACTTTGGGTATATTCTGTTAACTAACTTTGAATTTTTACCCTTTGTTGCAGGTGACGTAACAAATGGAGATAATTTTCACAAAATTTCACCATGGGAGAGCCTTTTCCAAGACGGGTGTCCCTACATATGTTGCAAGTTGTGTGCCAGAACTAAGGTACATTAACAAGGACCACTTTTTCATACTGAAATTGTTATTTTATACTAAAGAATTAGGGTATGAAACTGTTAGAGGGTTTTATTATCAAAATGTAGTTACTAAACAGTTCAACTTGGTTAAAAGTGACCGACATCTCCTTGAACTAGTTAAAGACTTAAAACATGAGGACTCTATTGATTTTTATGTCTATCATGTTTTAGATGAACCTATTCTTGACCCTGATGGTCCCACTAATTTTTTACCTGCACCTGATATTATTGAGTGTGCAGACCTAGAAAGAGAAAGTGTTGGTGTTGATGATAGTGCTAACATAGAGAGGGAATCTGTTGGAGTACAAGAAGAGAGGGAAGCAGATCTAGAAGATTTTAACCTAGAAGATATTGAGATGGAGAATGTTAACTTAGGTAAAGAGGGGGAGGCTCATGTAGAAGATATTGGTGTAGAAGGAGGTGATGAGGCTGATGTAGAAGATATTAACCTAGAAAATCTTGGTGTATTGATAACGCTCAAACTACAGCTCTCGTAAGAGTGTAAGCGGTCGTTGTCAAATATAGAACCCAACTGGGTTGGGTGTCGAATCCCACAGAGAATACTTGGTCACTAAGTAAGCAAAGATTAATAGACTTTTGGTGAAAGTTTCGTAAAAGGGGGGATTGTAACGTGCAATAATGTAACAAAGTGAAAACGGAAAATAGCAAAGTAAAAAGAAAGAATGTTTAGTAAGATGTTTAACCAATGAGAATTGAGAGTTGGGGTTATGTCCACCTTATGAGTTATACGTCTCTATTGGCTATGAGTTATGCGGAATTCAGACATGCATGTGCTTATAGAGAATTGTATTCTATGGTAAATCCAGGCGTCTTTCGACCATCAAGGATTATTTCACTTTAACTCTTTCGAGCTTAAAGCGTATCTAACGGTACAAATTCTCCAAGAGGTTAATCCAGTTACGACACTAACTTTTTAACAGGGGTTGGTGCCCTATTACCTTGACATTATCTCTTTTCCAGACATATAACTTTTCTTTCGAACAAGTTAATGCTATACTGGCGTATTCTATGTGTTTGCAACCACAAGAATTTGAATTAAGATGAAGAGAGTAATGATATAAGCAGCACACGTGTCACGAATTCACAAACTCATAGCAATAGATAGTATCTCATAAGGCTTTCATAACCCCAACGGAGAAGTTTAGCTACGCATGAGTGCAACAGAAAACACAATAGACATTATTATCATAAAAATCTCACGTGAATTCCTTGCAAATAGCTTTTCTCTTATTGTATGAATTAAAAGTCGAATATATGAAAAATAATGTCAATAATGAATTAATGAAGAAAAAGGGGAAGGATAGAATAGGGATGAGGGTAGTGGAGAATTGTTTTGATGGATGGATGGATGGTGGATGGATGGGAATTATGAAAATCTCCAGCAAAATAGGGTATTTATAACACCCATATCCTATTCCTACTAAGCTACTGCATTACTTATCCTAGTCCTACTAGGTTACTGCATCATTATCCTAATCCTACTAAGTTACTGCTGATCCCCAAAGTCTTTAGAAATGCCATTTTTGCCCAGGACAGGTTTTCCATGCATCACTTTTAGTCCCTAGGCGTCCAAGCTCTCCTTTCCTTCTTTCGTGAAGCTTCCTTGGGCGTCAAGTTATCCATAAAATGCTGAAATCTTCATCATTTATACCTGAAAACTTGCTAATCACGTTTGTTAGCTCACTTACAGGAAAAAGGACTAAAAGTGCATGAATTATATATTTTGTCCTCAAAACTTAGCTAAAATATGGGTAAATTATAGTACTTTAGGCGTGTAAATACGCCTATCATCAACACCCCACACTTAAAGCTTTGTTCGTCCTCAAACCAAATATCATGTCCATCTAAACTTCTACTTAGGGTTTCACAGTAACAACACAAAATATTCATCAAGACAGGCACAACAATCATTAACAAAGAGTAGTTTTCTGATCACTACTAGAAACAATTTAACCTCTAACATAGACTCGTGATGATGGTTAATTCGTATCCAAAAGTTAAGGCACAAAGAATCATACAAGACTACCCAAAACTCATCAACCATGTGTGTCTCACGCAATATATCACCCATAATCACTCACAAGTCTTGTATTTTTCGAGACATGGGTATAAGATTTTCCTTGCTCTCACTCTCACGAAGAATTCATATGTTGCAACTGATGACCATAGGCTTGCCCTTAGTGTAATGCTCTACTAATATCAGAATGCTAAGCTTAGGATCAAATAGGTCTTTTACAGGTTGTAATGTAGGCTAAGGGACGGGTAGGACTATTTTGGCCAGAAATAGTGACTATGTTCCTAAGCGCTTTAATACATCACATTATGCCATTAACACTCTATTTTAATCAACCCTGCTACCTTTCTTTCATCTATCACCCCTTTTCACCTATTTTGTCATTCAAGCATAACTATCTTTTTATTTAATCATAAACACAATTTATCTTTTTGTTTTTCTATTTCTTTTTTTTTTATAACACACCTCTATGATAGCCACTCTTTTTTTTTCATAACAAATTCAAGTACCAATTCACTTTAAGGCATCACTCTCACCCAATTTCCTCTTATTTTGTCACATGACTTCACAACTTAAAGCACTTAGGAATTTGGATCAAATTATGGTCTTGAAAAAAAATGGATTCGGCTTACATATGAGGCTGTCAAAGAAAATGGCTAAAGGCTCAAAGGGGGTTAACTAAGATAATGTCCATGGGTAGGTAAAAGGAAGGTAAACAAATACAGGTTGCCAAAGAAATGCCTAAATCATCTCCTAAACTTGCACTCTTTATTTCGCTTTACACACACACCAGGCAAGTTCTAGCATCAGTCACAACCAAGAATATACTATATCCTCACACACACAAGGCACATGGTCAACTTTATTGGGAGTATTATAGACTCTTGACCCTAACAGATGAATGAATTAAACCACACAATTATCTCACAGTGAGTCACACTTAGAGCCTAAATGTCTCAATAGTAATGATTCTAGCACAAACTCTTGTCATAACACCATGCCGCCTATCAGAACAATTTCATGCATCAAAATCTAAAAAAATCTACGACTAATTAAAACAAACAAAAAAATATGACAATAAATGTAGGCAAAGAAGTACAGCATACGAATACCAATTCCTAGATTTACATAGGCATTGCCTTGTTCTTTGCCTATATTTTCATAGGCAATGCCTAGCCCATAGACTTTTTCTTCTTCATTCCTAACTTACCACCTTCAACATGCAATACTTCCAAATCAAATTTTGAAACCAATCTCCTCCTTTATACCTATTGCACCTACACTTACTCAAAAACAACAAAAACGATTAGAACGATGGGTTGCCTCCCACCAAGTGCCTTAGTTTTGGTTGTGGCTCGACAAAATCTTAAGAAAACAAAACAATTAAAAACAATGGGTTGCCTCCCACCAAGCGCTTGATTTATTGTCGCGGCACGACATAGCTATCTCGATTACTTAGACTTCATCGAGATAGATGGGGCATCATTTTCTGAATGGATTCAGACGACGCTGATGCTTACTTGTAGGCATGCAATCTTCTTCGATATGACTCTTGTGCATACATATCCCAGGAGGGATACCAATTATATCATCAATAGTCCAACCCATAGCTCTCTTGTGCCTCTTCAGAGCAGAGATGAGAGCCTCTACGTGCTGTTCACTTAAATCATCCGTCACACTCACCGGAAGTGTATTTCTACTTCCCAAGCATGCATACCTTAGATAATTGGGGAGCTCTTTAGATTCTAGCACTGGGGGCTCTTCAATGGAAGTCTTCGCTGTTGGTGACGGTTGATTCTTAAGATCAAGGTCCGGCTGTTTAGGAGTATGAGAATAGGACCCTATTTCTGTTAGAGCACACATGGTTTCTTCATAATCTTCATCATCCTTATGCTCAACATTCAACAACGCAGCAGACAATGGCTCAACAGTAAGCTGTTTCTCTACAGATAATACTTTCTTATCCTCATAATGAATATCAGCTACAGAGAATACATTCATATCGCTGGGCTGCTTCATTGTTTTGCATATATCAAAGCGGACCACTTCATCATTCAACCGAAATAAAAGCTCATTAGTTCTCATGCCAATAAGCACACTTCCTGTTGTAAGGAAAGGACGTCCCAAGATTATGGGAACTTCAGAATCCACCTCGCAATCCAAAATCACAAAGTCTGCAGGAAAAATGAAGGTAGACACCTTCACCAACACATCATTCAAGATACCCACAGGTCGTTTTACCGACCTATCTGCCATCACGAGCCGCATATTGGTTGGTGTAGGGTCGCCCAACCCCAACTTTCTGTAGACGGATACTGGCATCAAATTGATGCTAGCTCCCAAATTGCACAATGCCTTAGCAAAATTCATAGATCCAACCGTGCAAGGAATAGTGAAAGCACCAGGGTCTGACTTCTTCTGTACTAAGGACCTTGTGGAAATTGCACTGTAATGATGAATATTATCATTCGGCTCATAGCTTACTGCCCGCTTCTTTGTTAAAAGATCCTTCATAAATTTTGCGTACCCAGGCATTTGCTCTAGCGCCTCCACCAAAGGGACATTAATAGTCAGCTGCTTCAACATCGTCATGAATTTACTGAACCTTGTATCGTCAGCCTTCTTCTTCAGTCTCTGAGGAAAAGGTGGTGGTGGAAGGGGAATAGTTTTCTCCACCACTTTCTTTTTACCTTGCTTCCAACTATCAATCTTTTCAGGCTGCAAACGTCTAGGGGTGACGTCATGAACACACTCTTCAGCTTCTTCGGCCTCTTCACATTCTGCATCAATAACATTATCCGTTATATCATCAACCACCTGCTTGTCCTTGGATGGATTTTCCAATACTTTACCACTCCGGGTAGTAATAGCCATGCATGATCCGTCGTTCCTTGGGTTTTGCACCGTATCGCTGGGTAGTGTTCCAGCCTTTCTTTGGTTGAATGTCGCAGATAATTGACTCAATTGTTGCTCCAGCTGTTTTATTGAAGTGGAATGCGAGTCAACCAATTGCTTCATTGAGGACAGATCATTTATTACCTCAGTTACTCCTGTGCTGGTTGCCTCTACTCCTTTCAGCAGCTTATCCATCATATCTTCCATGGACATATTTCCAGAATCAGATGCAGCGGCGTCACGTCTTCCAGGAGGAACATACAAACCACTCCTGTCGGTATTGTTTTTCCAACTACCTTGATCGCGGTCCTTGTATCCAGATTTATCATAATAGATCCGACCTTGATTTCCTTGGGCATTGCCTCAGAAACCCCCCTGATTATTCAAGTAGTTAGCTTCTTTCTCAGAATTGGATTCGTCTCTTCCTTTTGACGCAACCGTTTTTATTTTTTCGGTCTTCCCTGATAATAAATGCTTGGTAAGAAGATCCATCTGCGTTTTCATGTGAGCCATATCTTGGTCACGTTCCTCTTGTCTATGCCTCTGCTCTGCAGTCAAGCCAATAGATACGGTAGAGCTTGCTACCTCAGAATCCCTGGTATGCCAAGCTCTACTCTGTTTTGTCATACGATCTAGCATATCACTTGCCTCAAGAAAAGTAAGGTCCATGAATGACCCACTTGCAGCATTATTAACCACTGGCTTTGTCACTGAGTTCAAAGCTCTGTATAATATTTCCATCAAGTGGATATTCGTCATCTAATGGTTTGGGCACCGCATAAGCTTCTTCTTGAACCTCTCCCATGTTTCATGGAGAGCTTCAGTTGGAAGCTGTCGAAAATTGCTATCTCATCCCGTAATTGGGCTCTCTTGGATGGCGGAAAGAATCTTTCTAGGAAAGCGTCTTTCAGTTGTCTCCAATTAGTAATAGAATCAGGAGTTAGCCCATTCAACCATAGAGTTGCCTCCCAGACAGAGACAATGGAAATAAGCGCAGTCGAATTGCATTCTGCCCAACTCCTGGATTGTCAAACGACTTGCATATTTAAATAAAGTTGATCAGATGCATATTCGGATCATCTCCTGCGAGTCCACCAAATAAACCTTTGAGCTGCAATAGCTGAATCATAGTGCTAGTGATATTGAACTTTGCTCCAGGTGCCAAGGACGGAGGAATAATAGCTCCTGTAGCACCAGCTCCATCCAGATCGTCATCATCATCATCAAAAGGAGCCTGCACAGCTCGGCGGTCAGGTCTCATTCTAGCTTGACGATCTCTCCTATGCATAGGTGCCGCCACCTCATCAGTATGCCTAGGATTTAGTAGCTCCTCATCACCCAGGTCCTCATCATCAGGATTTGTTGCCCGACCTGGGATATCAATATTCTGTTGATGCACTTGAGCAGCTGCCAGTGCAGCTAGTCTAGCCTGCTCCTGTTGAGCCGCCCTTCTGTCAATGTCACGTTGTGCATCCATCCTGCCAATAGAACCTGAATAGAACAAAAACAACAGCTAAAAGTAAAATCTGAGAACTTTTGACCAAAGGGTCTAGTAACTATCACAAACTTAGTTGACAACTGTATTCCCAGGCAACGGCGCCAAAATTTGATAACGCTCAAACTACAGCTCTCGTAAGAGTGTAAGCGGTCGTTGTCAAATATAGAACCCAACTGGGTTGGGTGTCGAATCCCACAGAGAATACTTGGTCACTAAGTAAGCAAAGATTAATAGACTTTTGGTGAAAGTTTCGTAAAAGGGGGGATTGTAACGTGCAATAATATAACAAAGTGAAAACGGAAAATAGCAAAGTAAAAAGAAAGAATGTTTAGTAAGATGTTTAACCAATGAGAATTGAGAGTTGGGGTTATGTCCACCTTATGAGTTATACGTCTCTATTGGCTATGAGTTATGTGGAATTCAGACATGCATGTGCTTATAGAGAATTGTATTCTATGGTAAATCCAGGCGTCTTTCGACCATCAAGGATTATTTCACTTTAACTCTTTCGAGCTTAAAGCGTATCTAACGGTACAAATTCTCCAAGAGGTTAATCCAGTTACGACACTAACTTTTTAACAGGGGTTGGTGCCCTATTACCTTGACATTATCTCTTTTCCAGACATATAACTTTTCTTTCGAACAAGTTAATGCTATACTGGCGTATTCTATGTTTTTGCAACCACAAGAATTTGAATTAAGATGAAGAGAGTAATGATGTAAGCAGCACACGTGTCACGAATTCACAAACTCATAGCAATAGATAGTATCTCATAAGGCTTTCATAACCCCAACGGAGAAGTTTAGCTACGCATGAGTGCAACGGAAAACACAATAGACATTATTATCATAAAAATCTCACGTGAATGCCTTGCAAATAGCTTTTCTCTTGTTGTAAAAATTAAAAGTCGAATATATGAAAAATAATGTCAACAATGAATTAATGAAGAAAAAAGGGAAGGATAGAATAGGGATGAGGGTAGTGGAGAATTATTTTGATGGATGGATGGATGGTGGATGGATGGGAATTATGAAAATCTCCAGCAAAATAGGGTATTTATAACACCCATATCCTATTCCTACTAAGCTACTGCATTACTTATCCTAGTCCTACTAGGTTACAACATCATTATCCTAATCCTACTAAGTTACTGCTGATCCCCAAAGTCTTTAGAAATGTTGTTTTTGCTCGGGACAGGTTTTCCATGCGTCACTTTTAGTCCCTAGGCGTCCAAGCTCTTCTTTCCTTCTTTCGTGAAGCTTCCTTGGGCGTCAAGTTATCCATAAAATGCTGAAATCTTCATCATTTATACCTGAAAACTTGCTAATCACGTTTGTTAGCTCACTTACAGGAAAAAGGACTAAAAGTGCATGAATTACATATTTTATCCTCAAAACTTAGCTAAAATATGGGTAAATTATAGTACTTTAGGCGTGTAAATACGCCTATCATCATGTATAAGGATGTGATGAGGCTGATGTAGAAGATATTCATGTAGAAGATGTTAATAGGCTAACAGGTGAGTTGTCAGATTACTTGAGTAGTGATTCAGATCTCGAAGATATTCCTTCAAAAGATGGCTCAGATGTTGATGAGGAGTTGAGGGCTTTTAGACAAGAAAAAAGGAAAACAAATCCAAGAACAAAGCCAACAAGAAAGAAAGAAACCAAAAAACAAGAAAAAAGATTGTTGAAACTGAAGAAGTACCTGTGGGAGTTGCTGGTTGTGTAGATTGAGGCTTTGGGGATATTGATAAAAATAAGGCTACAAAATATGCTGAAAAGTTAGGTGGAGATGAGGAATATCTTGATAGTTTTGATGGTTGGAGTGAAGATAGTGAAGAGAAAGATGTAGATGCTATTAGAGGAGTAGATCTATCTAGAAGAAGGAGAAGCAAGAAAACTAGGTATGATGAAAATTGTGAGTTTACTGTGTTTGAGCTTGGAATGATTTTTGAGGGTTCATAACAGTTTAGAAAAACTGTTGCAGAATATGTTGTAGAGTATAGAAGGCAATTGAAGTTAAAGCCCAATGAAAAACATAAAATAAGGATGAAGTGTATTGCAGCTAATTGCAACTGGTTGCTGTTTGCTTCTACTGATAGGGATTCAAGTGATTTTATTGTTAAGAACTATAACCCTATTCACAAGTGTATACCTCTAAGAAAGAACAAGATGTGTGATTCAAAGCTGGTTTCTAGAAAGTTCAAGGACAAAATTGTTTCTCAGCCATACATTAGGATTTGGAAAATTCAGGATTTGGTAAGAGAGGTGTTGGGTCTTTATGTAGGTAAAACTATTTGTTATAGGGCTAAACAGATTGTTATGAGGGAGAATATGAGTGATTGAAAGATGAAATTTTCCAGATTATGTGACTACGCAGATATGATCAAGACAACAAATTTTGAAAGTTCTTGTTGGATAAAAATTGACAAAGAAACTGAACTAGGAAAGAACCTCTTTGTTTATTTCTATGTCTGTTTCCATGCCTTCAAGCAAGGATGGTTAGATGGGTGTAGAAAAATTATTAATTTTAATGGATGCTTTCTCAAAGGAGCTTGTAAGGGTGAGTTGTTGGTTGTTGTGGGGGGAAAATGGAAACAACCAAATGTATCCTATTGCACGGGCAGTTGTGGATACTGTAACAAAACATAGCTAAGACTGGTTCATAAGATATCTGATTGCTGATCTAAATCTGGGAACTGGTAAAGGCTTGACTGTAATGTCAAACCAACAAAAGGTACCACTACTTACTTATTTTTTTTATTACTTGATTTTATTTTTCAATAAAATTCCTGTTTTAATAATACTTATACTTATTATAGGGTCTTGTTCCTGTTTTGATGGATTTGTTACCAAATGCTGAGAGAAAAATGTGTGCTAGACATATTTAAAGTAATTGGTATGTGCACTGGAGAGGAGAAGAGAGAAGAAAGTAGTTTTAGAGATGTGCAAAAGCAAGTTTTGAAGTAAAGTTTAGAGAGGAGATGCAAATAATGTCAAGGCTAGGTAAGAAAGAAATAACTGAGGACATGTTGGTTAATTCACCTTCTTCTTGGTGTAGGGCATATTTCAAAATGCATTCCAAATGTGATATTGTAGAAAATAACATGTGTGAGACTTTCAATTCTTGGATCTTTCCTGCTAGACATAAGTTTATAATCATAATGTTACAAGATATCAGGCATAAAATGATGAATAGACATGTAGATATGATCAAATTTGCAGAAACATAAATTTCAGACACTGCACCTATGGCAAGAACTACTTTACAAGATAACAAGGAATATTCAAATAGGTGTAAAGTACTATGGAATGGAGTTAATGGTTTTGAAATTGGGGATAGGGGTTACACATTTGTTATTCACTTGGACAAGAAGTATTGTGATTGTAGGTTATGGATATTAAGAGGTATTCCTTGTCCTCATGACATTTGTGCTTATTATTACTTGAATGAAGATCCTGATTAGCATGTAGAACACTGGTATAAGAAAGAAATCATTCTTAAGTCTTATAGCCATTTCATTCAACCAATTACCAAAATGAGAATGTGGTCGAAAACCACAAACCCATCAATTGAGCCTCCAAAATCAAGAAAGATGCCAGGCAGACCTGGCAAGAACAGAAGAAAGAACAAGGATGAGCCAAAAAATGGGACAAACTCTAAAAAAAAAGGTATCAAGATCACCTTTTCAAGGTGCAAGCAAGTTGGCCATAACAAGACTATGTGTGCCAAAATGGTAAGCCTTAATGAATTTCATAATAGTTTGTAAGGTTAACATATTTCTTAACTTTTCATATTTCTGTTTGTATGTTAGAATGGGATGGGGAGAAGTAATAGTAGTCAACCTAGCACTCAACCTGCAGCCTCATGGAATCCATCACCACCATAATCAAGTTCTATTTGTGGTGACACCATTGCAATGGTAAGAGATACTTACACTCAAAGTCAGACAACAAGAGTAAGTTATATATGTTCTGCTGCCTTAATATTCTTCTTCTTCTTAATATTATTATTAAAAACTGTTGAAAATATTGTGTTGCATTTATTCACAGTCAAGCTTCACCTTTCATACATATGCAACTACATAATTCAGTCAATCAGGATCTATTTATGCTGACACAGCTGCTGTGCCAAGAGCACATCAAAGAAAGGTGTCAAGTGTGGCTGGTAGAGGTCAAGATGCTACTAGTAGAGGTAAATATGGTTCTGGTAAGGGTCAATGTGGTGCTGATAGGGGAGGTAAAGGAGGAATCAGTAGAGGTCAAGGAAGTGGTAGAGGATTGGCAAGAAAAATAGCTAATGCAAGAGGGGCCCCATTTGAAAGTGGAAGAAATGCTTCTTCCAGTCAAGTACCACTTATGCCAACCAACAAGAGGCCATACAATGCTACCTCATTTGCTGCTACTACTGGATACAGAAGGCCTGCAACTGGTTTTAGTGTTTACCCTGATCCAGCAATTGGAGCCCAAGTGTACAATGTATTTCTCTCTGTCTCATTATTTACCTATAATAATGTTTTCATTCAAGTTTTCAATGGTTATTGTCTTACAATTTTGTCTAATTTTGCAGCCTGGTACATCAAGTGAGAGGGTTCTTTATGGAGGTATAAATTTAAAAAGTGCTTTACCAACCAATATAGATATTGATTTTAAACCTAGTGTCCTAAAGTGGAATGTAAAAAATGCAGTCACTAGCACATAATTGCAACAAATGAAAGCAAATAAGAGAAAAAAAGTGGATGCAGCCAAGTCTTCTTCATCAGTTGGACCTTCAAAGAAGTTGTTCATTTAGAAATGATTTGTACTGTAATAAGGGTTAATGACTTTGAACAAATTGTGGTACTAATTTTTGAACAACTTTTTCTTAGGCAGCAGTTAATAACTTTGGTGTATGCTGCAGTAAAACTATTATGCTCAATGTTGAGCTTTTTTTGAACACCTTGTTTACTGATGTATGCAGTTTTTAGCTCAACTTTGAGCTGTTTTAATATGATATCCTGCTGCTTGCACTTTTTAGCTCAATCTTGAGCAGTTTTAATATGATGTGCTACTTCCAATATAGTTCATTTTTATCAATACCTTCAGTAGTTACAAATAGGCTATATGGTTATACCTTCAATAGCTGCACAAGTAGACACAAAGTAACCAATTGACAATGAGATTGTCATACAAAACAAGCCAATTCATTCACATTCAACATGTCAAAATGATACAAACTAACCAAACAACTACTACAAACTAACCATTACAAATTCATTACAAACTAAACTAACCAAACAACTACAACAAACTAACCATTACAAATCCATTACAAACTAAACTAACCAAACAACTACAAAACTAACCATTACAAATTCATTACAAACTAACCATTACAATATCCAATTTTCTATTCAATAGGCAAACTTAACTACTACCTTACACCATATTAAAGAACCACTTTACAGTAAGAACAATGAGAAGAAGTAGATCAAGTCTATTCAATTTGAGCTTAGCACATTTCCTTTCAAGTTTAACTTTTTTGAGTTTTTGCCTCAATGCAATCAACTTCTCTTCACTATCTTTCAATTTCTTACACAAAGTGTCCCTCTCTTGTTCAACGTCTTTGAGCTTTTGCTTCAATCGATCACACGAATTTTCATCATCTTTGTACCTAATCACTATGCTCGATTCTACCTCAGGATATTGATGCACAGAAATTGAAGGTTTTGGATCAATCCATCTAAAGTACCCACATCCACCATTTTACTAAAATGCAAAAACAGTAGAATAATAAAAAAATCACCAAAAAACTAAAAAATTAAAATCTGTGAAAATGATAACAAATCTTTGAAACTTTACATCCAAAAAATCTACGACCCGGATTTGATGGAGTCCTTGAAGTTCTAGGACAAAATTCGGAACAATAACACAAATCGAAAATCTCAACATTAACGAAATTTTCCGACATTCTCATCGAAAATGAGAGAAAAAAATAATTTAAGAGAAATTATGAGATAAATTTGATAGTGAGATGAGAGAAGTTGAGAGAGAATTGAGCTATGGAGAAGAGAATGAAAGAAAAAGAAGAGGAAATTAGGTTTAAAAACGAAGGAAAGTGAAGGGGATGGCAAAAGTAACGTTATTTAACGTTAACTTTTTCCACATAGACTGCTTTTTCAATCCTCCCGCGACTACACAACACGCGCAGTGTCATGTAGGCAAAAAATGCCCAATTGGATCAAAATTCGGGGGGTTTAGGGGTCTGATAGGTACAGATCTTAGTTGAGGGGTCTGAGTGAATTTTCAAAACAAGTTTGAAGGTCTACCGAAGTTCATGCTATGCGCCTGAATATTTTAGTATGTATTATCAAACGAATTGGTTAATTGATGTATAAAAGAATATAGCGCTAGATGGTATTATCAAGTGAATTGGTCAAAATATCTTGTTACAATGCAGTAGACGTTTATCATGCAATGAGTAATAAACCATGGTAGTTAAAAGGGCGTCTGACTAGGCAGTAAAATTTCCTTTTCTTGATTGAGATTTGGCAAGTGGTAATAACTTTTTTAGTTTCTTTGAGTAATTAGTCACTATTATAAGGGATCTTGGCTTTTCTGGGAGTAGGGAGTGGTTGGGGGCGGAGTGGAATAGAGAATCATGCTTATGTAGAATTGACTTATCAGGTTTACTGAATTTATTAAGAACTAGTTTACATATCCACGCGATGTGCGGCAAATGATAGGAAAACAATTATGATAAATTATATATGGATCAATAAATTTATGTTCTTTATTTTTATTTATTAATTGTTTACTATTTAACAACTAAAATTATAGATTTGAACTTTATGGAAGTTCAAAATTCTACAACTATTCATTTGAATTACATATATTTATTAGCTTTCATTATAATTAATACTCACCAATATGAATCTGCCGCATTACATAGCAAAGCCACAATAATACTTAAAATTAAATTGGCAAATGACAAAGCTAGTATAATTTTTTGAGAGAATTAATTTACTTACAAACATTTAAAGAGCCAAAATAACAGAAGCTAGTATTGTCTTTTGACTTTGAAGAAATGAACTCAACCATATCTCCCACCCATATGTACTCTCTTCTTTCTTTTATGCATTTCCCTACTGCAAACATTCCACCGAGAAGAACTCTAAAATGACCTTAAAAGTGCTTTAATACAAAATCACGATACATTACATTTGCTTCAATGCATCAATTGCCACCACGTCTAGAAACATCTTAATGATAACTATATATACCTGGCATTACAATTGCGTCGTGTCAATATTGTTTGATAAGATGTATAAAAATGAAAGCCGCAAATGATGGACAACTTGGCAAGTCGTTTACCTGTTGTTACCTCATTTTTGACACATGCATTATCTTGAGCTCCTGCAAAAAAAATTTAATAGGAAACTCTTCTATATATAAATCACACATGACTCAACTTATAAGTAAATGAGTAACTCTGTATAAATTGATTCTTTTTTTCCTTGTTGAAGTTCAAAGCAAGAAACATATATGATACTTGTAAACACGTTCAAATTTCCATGGCCAGTCCCAAGATTTATTTTGAGTGAAAAAGAATTTAGTAACACCTTATAAGAACTTGATACTGAAAACTGGTAATTCTTAAATGCTACCACTTGAGTAAAACTGTTATGAATAAATTTGCTATTGAAAATTGTTGTCACATAACATTCACATAATCGTTCATAAAAATGAAACGAACTCTTCAATTATCGATTTCTAACTTTTCAACCTAGAAATTAATAAAATGACATGTCTTTTCCTATGAACTCTTCAACTGGAAAGCATATGTAAGACACAAAGAACATGTTTTCACAACCTTACTCTCTACGACATTAATAAAAGGATGACTTCCATTTCAATTAAATACATGGATTCACAAACTTTTTGATGGCTGGATTTGATCTCCTGCAAGAAAATAAAATCCCAATCTTCATTGGTGTATTATTATTTGCGGGGAAATCATAGGACATTAGGAATTATGCCTGCAACTCGACTTAAAAGCTAATCAATATCTCTCAGCAATGCACCAGATCATAACATAAGTTTTTTTTTTAAATTGCTGCACCTATTTGTAATTATTTGTACGTTCAATATTGAATGCTCATGCACAATCTATTAAGAATTTACTCCAGTATTTCAAAAAGTTTAAAGGTGTATGAATTAGAATTAGATGTCTTGTTCTTTGTATCATAACTGAAAAGGAAGAGTAAAGTAATTAAGAAGAAAGATATTAATTTTCTCTCCTTTTGAGGATTCTTTTTTTATCCAAATTGTTTTCTTAAGACCATGAGGGGCTAATGTCAGATTCTGCCCTTCTCTAATGTTGTTTCCTTTCAGCTTCTAGCATGATGACTATTGGTTAGAAGATCCAGACATCACAAAGTCGGCTTCAATATTATTGAAAATAAAATTACTCAATATGATCATCCTTAAAATAATGGACCATATGTGGTTTGCATCCTCCCTATTATATCTGCAAAGGAAGCACCTGCTCACATGTAAATTAGCACTGCAGCATTTGTTATACTGAAAAAACAAAAAGTTCACATCGTGAAGTTATCTTAATCAAAACAATTATATTCATACAAAAAATTTGAAGAAAACAGAAAAGATACGAAAGCAGATGTGTCATAGAATAATCCAATGGAGCTTTTAAGCTAATGATATTAGAATCTTTTGCTAAGTGAAAGAACCTCCTATAGTATCGAACATCCACAAATTAATATCATGACGAAATTCAAAAACCACGAATATTTCATCAAACTCAAGTATAATAGCAGCATAGCAAAGTTGACATTGACTATTATTCAGTTATATGAATAATAGAAACCGTGCAGAGATTATGTACTTTCTTCAAACATTGACTTCACTCGACACTATTTGGTAGCAAAATGACCAACATTAACAAACACAACATTTATGGGACCCTCCAATTGTATCTTTGTTATTATGCGTCTATGTAAGCAGTTTTTATCGAAGGATTATAATTAAGACTATGTAAAACCATACATAGTAAGAGCAAGAGTAGAATGTAAACTAACGTGTTTGTTCTTTAGAATCAAAGCAAATTTCATTAGATTTTGTTATCATTTATGTCATGATTATTTTTCTCATGCGACAAACTCAATATTGTACTATCTTATGTTTAATAGCACAAAAATGGTGTTGGAAATCACCTAGTTGACCTGAATTCATTTGCTTATGGTCCGATCCTTTACTAAATTCCGCACATAGCAGAAGTTTTAGTGCACCGGACTGCCTTTTTCACATACCTGAAAAATTCATTGGAACTTGTTTTGCACATGCAAATCTTAACCATTCAATCTGTCACAGTACATCAATTCAATAAAATACCTACAAATTAACACTTTTTGTTTTTAGTCCTTTCAACTACAATAATCAATGGATCTTATGTGATGGAGTGATAGTGAGTGTAAATTGTTTCTTTTACAAAACTTTATTTTTTACCATCAAGATCAAGTCCAACACTACCACAGAGAACATCTGCAATAAACTATGAGGCGATATGAATCCCAAGCATGAAAATGCTTCAATTATGATAATATCTCCACGTTTTCCACTAAATGTAATTTTAGTAAAGTCCTCTTAAGTAAATACATATAACCCTTGTGAAATAAATCAGGACATAATACTTGCTCAGTGATAAGAAATTAAGAAGTAAATTTTATAATATGTATATTTCTTAGGACATAATAAGTATAAAATCTTACATTCGCTCCTTTCTAATTTCAGCGCCTCTTCAGGTACCATGATTGGTCCCAAGAAACTGAAAAGTTGATCATTTTCAAGATTTAATACCATACTCCAAATCGAAAGTGCTTCATAGTAATTGGTAATCAAATCTAGATGAAGCATAATAAGATAGATACATTTTTACCTGTTAGAGATAGCCGAAAGTCGAAAAAGTTGATGACTATGAATTTGTCACACCTGATAATTAATTTATTCTCCTCCACTGCAAGAATGAAAAATTCTAAAGTGAAAACAAACCGTGCGCTTGATTTAAAGGTGTGAGATCATATGCATTCAATTTGACTGGTGTCTCATAGCTTCCATCATTTTTGTTATAATTAAAAATGACCAGTCTCTTGCTTGTTCATCCACTGTTAAGCCACATAATCTTACTTGTTTTGTTTTTCAATCGTCATCCGGGCAATTTATAAAAACTCCAAGTGTCAGTACAGTTAATCTTCTATATATTGCTCTCCCCCCCAAGTTAACCATCGCTTCCTGCAAGCAAACATGTTTAGGTAACAGCAAGAACGAACATCTCCAAAGTCACTAACTTATAAACATTATCACTTCATTACATGTTGAAAGTAATTTATTGTTCTAACTTCTAAATTTCTGAAAAATTCAAAATGATACGCACCAGATTTATGTTGGACGTATATGAACTGCCATCCTTAACCAAACCTATTTCAATTTCTAAAGACCTTTGGATGAAACTGATCCTCATTGGTAACAATCGTGATAGTATTTGCGGGACTACTGGATGAAAAGAGGAGCGGGAGAAAATTGTGTGTGTTTGTCATGGTGTGAAATTTATTTAAGAATTTAAAATTACATCAATAAAAGTAATTTGCTTGCCATTAATAATTTAATACCAAAAACAAAGATTAAAAGATTCATTCTCTTCAAGATTAAAGTAACGTACCATTAAAAGATTCATTCTCTTCAAGATTAAAGTATGTTCACTATTTTTTAATCCAAAAAAGTCTCTTGAATATCCTTCTAACATCTGCAACTAAAATGTTAAATGGGAAGAAACATGAATGGTAACGTATCAATTATAATCTCCTAATATTAATAAAAATAAATCAAACTGATCTGAAAAGTAATGTGTAATGAAAGAAGTTAAATAAAATCTATCAGGAATATTAACTTGATGCAATTGATTATGAATTCAGTCTTCTTACTATAACTTGAATTGAAAGAAGAAAACAATTCAATTTAACAGAAAAAACAAAACATAAACCCATTAGACAAAGAACAAATTTGATGCCCACTCACATACTTTAAAACAAACTACTAACCCATTAAACAGAAAAGTAAAGTGCACTAAACCTAGTCGGAGTGATTTTTCATCTCGTTTTTTGCTGAGAAACTTTAGAAATCCTAATAAAGTCAATTGACGAAAAAAATAATTGACTACAGGGAGAGAGAGAGAGAGAGAGAGATGGACTGGGTTCAAGTTTTAACATTGAAACTATGAAACAAATCTGCAAGAAAGGAAAATTTTGAATTTTATTTTTAGGATATTTCACTGATTAAAAAGTGTAGGAAGTTTATGATTTCCATGGGGGAGAAGATGAGGAGTTGTCGATGATTTTTAAACTGCCCTATGAAAAAATTATGTATTTGCTATATTGCTGGATAATGATTTTAAAACTGCCAAGTGCAGATAAATACTCAACTACTTGGCAGTGCATTTTAATGTTTTTCTTATATAATTTGAAACAGATTTTATGTTTTAATCTCTCTCTTTATATAATCTTACAAAATAGATAACTAAATATTAAATTTTGTCTTAAAATAACCAAAATGTAAAAAAGATATCAAGGTCAAAAATTTTAAAAATATAAATAGGAGTTCTTAATTAAATAATGTTTGTTTATAGTTATTTAAAAATTAGTTATCGATTTAAAAAACTGCAAATATCAATTAATTGTCAAAATTTAAATTTTCTAAGAAAATTTAAAAAGTAAAATTTAAAAATAGGTAACTAATAACTAACCTAACTACTTGTTGTCCTACAATGTCAAATGTTGTTTTAGTATGCTGTCACATGGCTTAATGTAGAGACTTTGTCCTCTCTTATTTATAATATATAGATAAACTAGTATAGTACCCGCGCAATGCGCGGAAAGAATAAAAGAATAAATTGTAATTGAAATTTTGGCCGAGTATATAAACTTATCCCTGTTGTAAATTGAAATATTCACCTTTTTGTAGTTTTTAGTTGAAATTTGTAATTGTTCTTATCAAAGTTATAGCTAAAAGTTCTCCACTTATGTTTGAAAAATAGAGTAGGTGATGTATATCTTATTCATTACTTCCGAACACCCTTTTTGATACATATAACCTGTAAGATCACATCCTTTTACAACATACACCATTAAGTAAAATCACATCCTATTGTAATACCATTTAAAAATTGTGAAAAAAAAAAAACATGTACCAGAGAACCTAAGTCTTGATAAAGTTAATTAATCTGATTCGAATTTGCAGTCTCCGATAACCTACTCTTCCAAGAAAAAAATAATAAAGGAAATAGTGCTAGCGCTAGATGTTTTTAGAAGTTACACCAAGACAAATAATATTTTGGATGGTTGGTTAATTGAGATATCAAAAGAAAAATAAACAAATATTCAAGTGAAATCTTATGAAAAATTCTAGCACAATTTGTAACACCAAAGTAGAGTTTAAAGTAATTCTATTGATGGTATTTTCTTAGATTCATACAAAACTGAGAAATTTAAAAGTTAGGATTAAGACAGGGTATAAAATAGAATTTATTAGTACTCAATAAACAAAATGAGATCTTCTTACCAGTTACCATTATGCTATACTAAAACATATTAAGCAAAAGATTATAGCATGGGAAGAAAGAAATGATCATATATATGTTGACGAATGAAAAGATCACTGAAAATTCATTAAGATAAGCAAACACTAAATTAGAAATCGAACTACTATCCATTAAACAGACTCAAGAAATTATTTTAAATAAACATAAACATCAAATAACACAATGTTAACTACATAAAGTTGAAGAGTTACAACTTTAGTTTTCTCATGCATGCAAGACTCAATTTTAGAGTTTCTATCTAAAAAAATAGTGTATGTTTTTATGCAAAAGACAGGGGGATGCCAAAAAGAAACAATAAGTAGGAATATCATAAAATGTCTTCCAAAGAGTAGTGCCACATCACCTTATCCATGCATAGCTTATTAAGTGGCAACGACTAAAGGAGACACAAAATAATTTATGAATGTGCAAAATCAGTAAAGAGGAGACAAAGGTTCAAGAACTCTTTACTATTCCTTTTAGTTAATTCAGTCAGTGGCGATGAAGGACGAAAAAGAAGAAAGAAAATCCTCTAAAAATACCCTAAGAGCATCTCTCTCAGATCCCCAAATATTGCAACCTTTTAGAGAATGCCCGTTGAAGCAATTTGAAATTTGACACCAAAATTAAAAAGTGACCACACATTGTAAAATCAAATAAGAAAAGAGCTATCAAAACAGGATAACATAGTCTAATCCAAACAGGATAGCAACTCAAGTACGAAACTTGCAGCAAACTGACATGTAACCAAATTGAATCTTAAAAAATAGCTTCAGGTCTCAACAACTCTCAATGTGTTGTACTACAATAAGGAAACAACCCGTTTAAGTAATCAGACACAGTCTAATAAAACAATCTAGCAACACCTTAATTAGTAAAGTAAAATACATGTTAATTACTTATCGTTAAGTAAAATAAACTCTAAATTCAAATACATGACATACATGTATTGATTTGGTATGAACACCGAGTATGGATAATTTTTTACCCTTCTGCTTAGTATTGGATTACTTCCTCTTCTCTTCTCAATTTGTATCCATTATCCTAAAAACAACTATTTTCCTCCCACTCCTCTTTATCATTATTTCTATTTCTCGAATATTAATAATTAATGTAATCATAATCATAATTATGCATAGTATAATTACTATGTAACACCCCACAAATCTGTCCCGAGATGTCACACAGTGCTTAGGACCACAAGTGATCCCAAGCTAACCCCTCTAATGGCATACTATTAAGCAAGTGATTAAATATGTAATAAATACTAAATTTGTTGTGTGAAAACATAATAATGGTGATACAAAACGAATCCAACTTGACATACCGATAAAACTGAAGGACAAAACTGAAGTTTACATAATTGACTCTAACTGACATCTGTGAAGCCTCTACTATACTGACTATAGATAGTTGGGACATGCCTCCAACTACCACTAATCAATACATAGGAATAAGAAAATAAAGAACATAAATAAGCCTGACTGAAGCCCCCGAAGTAGGAGGACATATCATCTGCTGGCTGGAATCTGCAAACTGTCTGAATATGGTATGCATGCTACAACTGAACTGATACCTACATTATGAGACAATGTAGCACATAGACATATATGTGGATCAATACTTTGAGGATGTACTGAGTATATGGGGGTGCATACAATAAGTAAAACATATCTCATAATCATTATTTATAAAATGATGCATGCTAAATGTATGTGACTCACATAAGCTGGAATGTCTGAAATACTGAAAGATGTACCAATAAGAAGCAAAACATGCTTTATGAATCTCGTGAGCCACAACATTTAGTTCTAAAAGCTAGGCTTGTATTCTCTCTTTAAATCATACTATCTAAGTGTAAAAAGGACACACGCTAAAGTCTGAATTCTGAAAGCTAAAATCTGTGACTAATATCTTTCTGTAAAACATAATCTAAATAGAGTTGTGAGCCTTTACACTTAGTTTTCTAAAAGCTTTTCTTTTACTCTTTCTGTTCTAAAATCTGAAATCTGTAAGCTTTAAGACTTTGAGGAAAACACTTAATTTGAAGGCTTTAGGGGGGTTCTCTTAACCTCCATAAACCATGTGAGCATCCATGGAGTCCAACGTCTTGCCCACATTGGGGAGAGCTGTTCTAGCCTTGCCATCAGAATAGAAACTAATCCATGCTATCGATCACAAGCTAAAATTGTCATCAACGTAGAAGTGGAAATAATCTGATAATCTGTACCTACGCTAGTTACGTAGTTCTGTGAAAGTAGGATGGGCTGAACCCACGCTTCCCGCTCAGTGCTAAATACTACTCCTAATCTTATGCTCAAAATCTTAAGAAAATCCACTTTTAAAATAATTTAATGGTTTGTAATAAAACCAGCTGTAAATTTGTAGAGCTAAATCTATAAGTCTGAATTTGTGAAGTCGATTTCTTTATCTTTAGCTTAGGACCAAGAGGTCAAATCTTTATCGAAAATCTGGAAATAATCTAGTCATGGGATGCTCATAGTACAAATAATCTTTAAACAACATTCTTTAATTTGGGGTCTAATGACCCAAGTATCCATCTCATGTTAAAACATCTCAAAATCCATACTTGGCAATGTAAACATTCATAAATTATCATAAAATCTAGAAATTTCAGCAATGTGCATAAAAACATAAACATACTCATGTACTTCAATTTCTAAATCATAAAAATAAATTCATAATCTCATGAATAACAATATGGGGTATAAACCCAAACTTCAAAATCATAGGAAAGCATATAAAATCAAATAACTTTTGTAATAAAAATCAAGTTTTGGGCACAAGAACAAAAGGATTGTCCTTGATCAAACCCCACATACCTTAATGGTGATGAAATTGTTGAAAGATTGGACCTTCAAGCTTGATTGAAAGAATCCTTGTAGAGAACTTTGAATTCAGAGCTTAACTTCTTGATTCTTGAGAAGTAAACTTATATTTTGTTCTTGGGAAGAGGGGAAGGGTTTTGGATCGTAACTTGACTGATTTAGGGCTTAGGAATTGTAATTATGTGTTTAAAAATCCCTTATCAACAATTTGGAGTGATTAGGGACGGTTTAGGAGTGTGAAATGACTTTAACACCCTTGATATAAGTCAAAACGGAGTGTTTTTGGCACTTGGAACTGACTTAGGCGGCGCCCAAGTAATCGCACAAGCCAGGTTGGGCGGCGCCTAACCAATCGTATACCCTTACTGTCTCTTACGAAAATGGGCATAATTTTTTGCTCGAGTATTGGATTAAGGCGAAATTGGTATCGTTGGAAAGCTAATTCGATTCTCTAAAATTTGGTGTGTATAAATATGCCAAAATATCACTTAACATCAAGTTATGCTCATTTAAAGATGACCCTTGCGAAATAAATATTAAAACTTGATGGATTCAAAAGCTCTTAGTTTGCATTACCTTAAGTGACTCTTATGAACACGTTAAACACATCATAAGATCTCTTCTCACTAGGATACTCATTGTAAATGCTGTACTCAAATATGAATTACAAGATTAGAGGTTTTACACGTAGGAAGAACTGTTCATTTTTTAGTTTAGAAGTATATGGGGTATTACAATATCTCCCCCTTGGAATCATTCTCCCTCGAATGATGGGTAGGAACTTATTGAAACATTAAGGTATGGAATAATGTGTCTTATAATAAAGAATATAGCTAAGATAAAACTTTAGAAATTCTATCATGAAGCTGAATTCTAAGCTAACTTGACTTACTGACCATCAGGAACTGATTCATGCTAGGAGTTTAGAACTCACTTGAGATTTCCATGATACAATCATTAATATAGAATTGTAAAGTGATAAATTATTCAGGCACGAATTATGAGACAATAAGACTAATATTGTACAAGGGGTGCTACACTATCTGAGCTGGTATACTGTAACTCCCCGATTTTCTGAATCGGAACGCTACACGGTGCTTATGACCCCGAGGAACCACAAGCTAACCCATGACTGATATCTATACCTATAGACTGCAATTCATGACATAATAATGCAGAAAATATGCACAATAGGACATAAGGTTCAACTGAAATAATATAACATCCATATGGGCGAAAAATAATCAAAACAACTGAAAACTGAATCTGAAAGTTAAATCTGAGCGTAAATCCGAAAGCCTCTAAGTACTGTATGAAATAAGGAGTTGAAGGAACATGTCTCCAACTAACTCCGTAAAACTGAACTGAAGAAATAAATGAATAAATCAAATAATATCGTCCTCGAATGAAGAGGACTCACTGCAACTCTGTGTGCTGAATGCGACTGCTACTACTGGTATGGGACTCGTGCCTCTGAACCTATGGTGTAACATGAAAAGAAAGCACCATAGCTCAAATGCGTCAGTACAACTGGAGTACTGAGTATACGAGTGAGATAGGCTAATGCAAGGGTTTACGTGCATGAATAACACTACTGACTGACTGATATGAACGTAAGAGTACAAACATACATACATAGTAACTAAGATCGTGAGTACGTGATGGGTAAATCTGTACGCTAATACATGGTTGGAACCGTAGTTCTGATAACATGGATGACTGTATCTGACAGCCCTGAATCTGGTTGAACTCTCTGAGTTCCGTGCTATAACTGAATTTGACCGTATCTAACAGTCCTGGTATACTGATATCTGAAAAACTGTCTGAGTTCTTTTACTGAGACTAATACTGAAACTGTGGGAGGTAGTTGTTTAACCGACATACCCCATATGTGCCATTGTGGCTAAGATGGGGTCTAATCTCTGCCCTGACTGGAAATGTGTTAATACCGCGCCACTGGTAAGGACAACATGTGAGTAACCCTCATATAACAGGTAACTCTAGTGAGAACGGTGGGAACCCTCATATAACAGGTTAAGCCACCTCATCTACCCTCATATAACAGGCTGCGATGTCTCAACCTATGCTGGCTAAATAGTTCTGGAACGCAAGGATGACTGCTAAGAATCACACCCTCATATACAGGTGAGTTCCCATCCTTGGGTTCACTCGGTGCTAACTCCTACTCCCATATGAAGAGACTAAACATGATTCAACTGACTGTACATGGACAAATTAACTGACTTCCGTTGACTGATGGAGTAGTACTATTATCTGAGAGTTAACTGGGATCATGAGATTTCTGAGGTTTCCTGAGTCACATGACTGACTGAGTTCTATAGATTATAGCTTGACTGAGATTATCGTGACAACATGACATGGCTCTAGGCACACAACTATGTTTTTCGGGTACGAATACCCCCAGGACTCGATAGAAGAAAACTGACAAACATGACATGACTTGATCACAAGATTGGAGTCCACAATTCTCTATATTATGAGTAGGAGTTAGTATACTTCATGTATTTAATCAACACCTCAAACATGGTAGGGAAAGCATGGATATAATTCACATACAAAATTCATATTTCCATCATCATACATACTTCATGCCATCACCATAAGAATACATAAATAGCATGGGCATTCATATTGAAGTGTATCGCTAACATGGACTAGTCATTTAGATATCATGAAATCATGTAAATATGAACTTCTAACATCCTAGGCATTTTATCAAACACCTTACATGCATTCTTTGAGGCATAGGTGGATTCCATACTTGCATTAGTTCAACCCACCCAAAGTTCATGATTTTCAACCAACAATCACATATATTCCATGAAAAACATCCTTAGATATTATCTTAAAACTTGAACAACAATCATCAACGTGTATATGCTTATATCACCACAAAAGTTTACAAAATAACATTTAAAAGCATGGTTCTTGAACTCTATGAACTAATTGAATCCATAGATGAACACTACGCATACCTTAGTGATTGAATCTTGAAATAGATCTAATGTTTCTGAAGGTTCTTGAAGAATTCCTTAGGCTTGCCCTTGATTTTTCTTGACTAGGGTTTAACCCCTTTGGGAAAGAATTCTCTTGTTCCTAAGGAGATGATCTTGAGAGAAAACCCTAATCTTGTGGTTGAAAGTGTAAGAGAGGGTTTTTAAGATGTTTTAACTAAAGAGAATGGAAGATAATACGTTCCTTGAGGGTTATAAGTCATGGGAAGTGAAGGAAAAAGATCAAAATACCCTTATGAAATAAATTCCCAGTTGCTGAAAATCATAGCTGACGACATTTTTGACAAGGCGTCAAAAGTGTGGTAAGCCGTCAAAAATGTCGTCACACAGGAGTTGGAACTGATGGTTTCTGCCTAAGTCTGACGACCTTCGTGGTAGGGCGTCACAAATGTGGAAAGCTACCACGAATTTCGTCACTTAGGAGCTAGTTTCTACCTAAGGCTGATGACCTTCGTGGTAGGGCGTCACAAATGTGGTAAGCTACCACGAATGTCATCACACAGGAGCTGGAACTGATGGTTTCTGCCTAAGTCTGACAACCTTTGTAGTAGGGCGTCACAAATATGGTAAGCTACCACGAATGTCGTCACATAGGAGTTGGATTCTTCCATAGCTGACAACCTTCGTGGTAGGGCGTCACAAATGTGGTAAGCTACCACGAATGTCGTCACACAGTTTTCAGCCTGACATGCTGGAGTAAAATAGGAATAACTCTTTTCTCCGGTATCAGATTTAGGAAAAATTGGTATCGTTGGAAAGATAATTCAATTATATATCTATTGATAGGTCATGAGCTCAAAAAATTCAAGTATAATGAGAGATATTCTCGTTTGAAGTTGACTATACCAATATCCTTCTCAAGAATTCAATCGGTAAAGAATGTTTTGATTCGTCTGATAGCTGGGAGTTATTTGAAGCCTTAATATACATCTAACTTACTCATAAAACTATAAAAGAACCATGATGTACTATACATGAGCTTGGTACATGGATCTAATATTGGTTTGGATTTTTCGGGGTATTACATATACTTGGAAAACTGAGGTTATGCTCTGAGCACTTACGAACTGAGTCATGACTAAATAAATAGCTGAATCTTAAACATGATGCTTAGACTAAACTAAATTTGCAACTTGCATGGACGTGAATGAATTACCTCAAGAATAGGAAAGATACAAAAACCATGGAAACTTATCTGTCTGATTACTAAACTAAATTGCTGGCTATACGGACTGAATTATACTGAAAGCTTATACTCAACTAGAATATTTCTTCAGCACTCTTAGAAAGAAGTTATAATAACATTAGGGAAAAAGAATCTTGGGTATGATCAAAGTGAGATATCTGAAGAAGGAAGTCTCAGTATAGCTATAACTTTGTAACATGGAACATAGGTTTCTTAAACATAAACTAGTTTAGAATTACTTGGCCGTAGACAATGCAACTACTAATTTTTCAAGCTTAGAAATACTTCTCAAATACTCTTTTCAACTACACTTTCTCCCCTTTAATACCATGCTCACACGGTTTCATATAACTTCATATACTAATGTCTGATCTGAACTAAATTCCCTCACCATGTTCAAGCTTAACTTGAATCACAACTTACTACACATAACATTATAACACTAGTACGAACCATGAATTCAATACCCCAAGCATTTTCACAACTTTTCCTCTCTAAGATGATTCTTCTTATCACTTCAATGACTAACTCTAAACTCTTACTATGGATTCACTAGCACATATTGCATTCCTCCACTTACATCCCAACACGACATTCAAGCCTATCATTATAACCACATATGAACTTCAAGGCAAACACTCATAAAGGCTTACTCTTCCTTGTCTCTAAACCTCTATCAACAACAACATTCTTGCACTATTCTTAAGAACATACACAAATTTTCAGCTAACCACATAATAAATTAAAGACTTGGCCTTAATCTTACTTCACACTTATAGCCTTAGCTAAAACGGGCATACGACGATCTTTTCTCAACAATAAATATTTACTCTCTCCCATCTAAAAAACTGTTCATCATCACTATCTTAACGTAGGAAGAGGTCTCAGAAGGGCTAACACACAAGGACCTGAAGCACGAAAGAATACTATACATAACTTTAACACTTAACTGAGGCCTGAGGAATAGAATGTCAAAGATATAGATTCATTAAAGAGATCTAAACTGAGGGCATACATGATATAAACTGGATTTCACTAGGATCATGAGTTTTTGAGAACTGATCATACTCTGGAACATGAGTTCATACTTATCATGAGCGGTTCAACATAAGATTGGAGTTCATAGATTTCTGAGGAATGACTCAAATCATAGACTGAAGCTGTTACTTACTTACTAGAAATCTATAATGGATTTGAGTACACATGAAGTGTATAAGCATTGGCCTTTGGCATGGATCTATCCCGCATGACATGAATCTGATGTGATAAAGATCGAAATCCAAGGAATACTCTAGAGGAAGATTGGATCAATATCTCATCGCAACTCTTGTTGACATATAACGCAATCTAACTCTCAAAACTTGGTTTGGTTCTTCACTCTACCATCTCCCTCTTAGATCAAAGATGACATTCTAAGTCTATGGAACCCTTTACTAACTCTAATCTAAACTTCAATCCCTTTACTCTAGAGTCTAGGGCATAATAATGCCCATAAATAATAAACTTACCCTTAAAGACTACACCTTAAAGTGTAAAACCCACTGCTAATACTTTATTCTAAGATACAACTCTATCTTTCTATGTCCCCAATATTCATCATCTAATAACTTGAACACTTACTAACTTAGAATCTTCAGGAGTATCACCATACTATGAGTTCACACAAACTAGTTCTTCAACTCTACTTTTTATTAGCTCAATCTTCAAAAAACTCAACGTAGTTTCCAACACTTAACACAGATATCTTCAACCCTTAATGAACCATACTACTTCCATCATAGCCTACCAATATTGCATCTCCAAACTTATATCTTTAGGCCATGAGAATCAAGACCATAACAAAAGGCTCAACACTATGATCAAAACTCCTTAACTTGGCTATTTAGAACACCATATACCATCTAACTAGTCTTTCTCCACCTAGCAACTCAACGGTACTACTAGCCACACACAACATGTCATAATCCTCGAAAATAAAACAACCCCATATTACCTTGGGCATACTTTTACACCATTCATACAACATCATACTTAATCTCAAATCAGTAAACTTACATTCTTGCATTCATTGTTTCAAGCCTATTGGTTCACCTCCATATAGCTAGCATCACTAACCAAGCAATCGTTATTTCCACCTTGATGATCATCTACTATTCAAACTTAGCGTCTAGTGCTAGGCATGATTAACAACAAAACCTCATATACTATTCTCACTTGGAAACCATAAAACAAAGCATCAAGAAACATTAGCCCACTAGAATCTCATAACCATAATAATTGATCAATAATCGTATGGCCTATCTTCTTTTCAATCCATTATCACATCCTCCTTCTACACATCACTACCATTTACCCATCCATACACCTAAACTTCTTTCATAGTTCTATAAGTTTCAACTAAACTCTTTTTTGTAGTCCCAAGGGACACCTAAATTGGCAATACTAAACCACCCAATAATTTCATCAACAACCCATACTTTCTAACACAACAAATACCGTTAATAACTCTTTTCACACTTCAAGAAAACAATAATTCAACTTAACTAATAACTCCTTCTCTACCTTCTACTAAACTAACACATAAGGACATACCACTTCATTACTAACTCAATCATATGCAAAAAGATTCGGCTATATATATATATTCAATAAATCACCCTTACCACTTTTCTGATCACTACGCCTCTAAACCCCCAGTTCCAACCTACACAAGAACAATAAGATGAACAACAAGTTGCTAGTGAATCAAAATAAGTCTCACACGACTTCACTATACTTTGATTTTTGTGTTTTGAACAAGAAAATAAGATGAATAACAAGGTAACAATGCTAGTGAATTGAAAGATCCCCACACGACTTCACTAGACTTTTAGTTTCAACCAACACAATAATAACAAGATTACAAGAGATAGAAACTTGACACATAATATTCAATGATCTAAGAATACACATCTTACTCTGTCTTAACTGATCGAATCATAGGAATGGGGGCATAACTTTAAACTTGAGGGGCTTATAACACACTAGAAGGCTCCTCTCAAGCTGCTTTGTGAGACTTCTGAAAACTTCTTGCTAGTAAGTCTGAGAGCATTATCAGGGGAGGAACTGAAACTTGTTGATTATGTTATCCCAAGAATAATACATAGATAGGGAAGTATAGATTTACATTGTAGATTCTGAGGAGGAATCTAAAAGCACCTCTGACTTGGGCTTAGTGCACGACTTTTATGAATATGAATAAAGCATTTCAATATTCAGAACTCAAAAGCACTGATGGGATACTTTCTAGCTCGCCTTCAATCCCATAACTATTTGTGGAGACGGTTTGAGAAAGTACTATCTGTAAAAATTTAAGCTTGATTGGTTCTGATATCTTAAAAATAAGGTGGAGATGGCCTGAATAGAGTAGGGTGAGAATCTGTATAAGTTTCTTAGAGAACCTTTCTATGGCACGATCTGAGACTTGAAAGAATAGAGACATTTCCTAAATGCCTTGTAGCCTCTCGAAGAAAAGTACAGACATCTCCGTACCGTTCCGTAAGACTCTACTAGACACGGCTTCATAGAGACCCTAGGACTCTTGAACTCTATGCTCTGATACCAGGTTTGCAACGCCCTAAAAATCTATCCCGAGACGTCACACGGTGCTTATAACCACAAGTGATCCCAAGCTAACCCTTCTAATGACACACTATTAAGCAACTGATTAAATAAGTAATAAATACTGAATTTGCTTTGTGAAAACATAATAATGGTGATACAAAACGAATCCAACTTGACATACCAATAAAACTGAAGGACAAAATTGAAGTTTACATAACTGACTCTAACTGACATCTGTGAAGCCTCTACTATACTGGCTATAGATTGTTGGGACATGCCTCCAACTACCACTAATCAATACATAGGAATAAGAAAATAAAGAACATAAATAAGCCTGACTGAAGCCCCCGAAGTAGGAGGTATCATCTGTTGGCTGGAATCTGCAAACTGTTTGAATATGGTATGCATTCTACAACTGAACTGATACCTACATTATGATACAATGTAACACACAGACATATATGTGGATCAATACTTTGAGGATACACTGAGTATATGGGGGTGCATACAATAAGTAAAACATATCTCAAAATCATTATTTATAAAATGATGCATGCTAAATATAAATGACTCTCATAAGCTGGAATGTCTGAAATACTGAAAGATGTACCAATAAGAAGCAAAACATGCTTTATGAATCTCGTGAGCCACAACATTTAGTTCTAAAAGCTAGGCTTGTATTCTCTCTTTAAATCATACTATCTAAGTGTAAAAAGGACACACGCTAAAGTCTGAATTCTGAAAGCTAAAATCTGTGACTAAAATCTTTCTGTAAAACATAATCTAAATAGAGTTGTGAGCCTTTACACTTAGATTTCTAAAAGCTTTTCTTTTACTCTTTCTGTTCTAAAATCTGATATCTGTAAGCTTTAAGACTTTGAGGAAAACACTTAATTTGAAGGCTTTAGGGAGGTTCTCTTAACCGTCATAAACCATGTGAGCATCCATGAAGTTCAATGTCTTACCCACATTGGGGAGAGTTGTTCTACCCTTGCCATCAGAATAGAAACTAATCCATGCAATCGATCACAAGCTAAAACTGTCATCAACGTAGAAGTGAAAATAATCTGATAATCTGTACCTACGCTGGCTACGTAGTTCTGTGAAAGTAGGATGGGCTGAACCCACACTTTCCGCTCGGTGCTAAATACTACTCCTAATCTTATGCTCAAAATCTTAAGAAAATCCACTTTTAAAATAATTTAATGGTTTATAATAAAACCAGCTATAAATTTGTGGAGCTAAATTTGTAAGTCTGAATCTGTGAAGTCGATTTTTTTATCTTTAGCTTAGGATCAAGAGGTCAAATCTTAATCTAAAATATGAAAATAATCTAGTCATGGGGTGCTCATAGCACAAATAATCTCTAAACAACATTCTTTAATTTGGGGTCTAATGAACCAAGTATCCATCTCATGTTAAAACATCTCAAAATCCATACTTGGTAATGTAAACATTCATAAATTATCATAAAGTCAGGAAATTTCGGCAATGTGCATAAAATCATAAACATACCCATGTACTTCAATTTCTAAATCATAAAAAAAAATCATAATCTCATGAATAGCAATATGGGGTATAAACCAAAACTTCAAATTCATAGGAAAGCATATAAAATCAAATAACTTTTGTAATAAAAATCAAGTTTTGGGAACAAGGACGAAAGGATTGTCCTTGTTCAAACCCCACATACCTTAATGGTGATGAAATTGTTGAAAGATTGGACCTTCAAGCTTGATTGAAAGAATCCTTGTAGAGAAATTTGAATTCGGAGCTTAACTTCTTGATTCTTGAGAGGTAAACTTAGATTTTGTTCTTGGGAAGAGGGGAAAGGTTTTGGATCATAACTTGGCTGATTTAGGGCTTAGGGATTGTAATTATGTGTTTAAAAACCCCCTATCAACAATTTGGAGTGATTAGGGACGGTTTTGGGGTGTGAAATGACTTCAACGTCCTTGATATAAGTCAAAACGGAGTGTTTTTGGCACTTGGAACTGACTTAGGCGGCGCCCAAGTAATTGCACAAGCCAGGTTGGGCGGCACCTAACCAATCGCCTAAGTTTGGTTGGGTGGCGCCTAACCAATCGCATACCCTTACTGTCTCTCACGAAAATGGGCATAACTTTTCGCTCGGGTATTGGATTAAGGCGAAATTGGTATCGTTGGAAAGCTAATTCAATTATCTACAATTTGGTGGGTCTAAATATGCCAAAATACAACATATAGATCAAGTTATTCTCATTTAAAGATGACCCTTGTGAAATCAAACACTAAAACTTGATGGATTCAAATGCTCTTAGCTTGCATTACCTTAAGTGACTCCTATGAACACGTTAAACACATCATAAGCTCTCGTCTCACTAGGATACTCATTGTAAGTGATGTACTCAAATATGAATTACAAGATTAGAGGTTTCACACGTAGGAAGAATGGTTCGTTTTCTAGTTTAGAAGCATACGGGTATTATATACTACCAAGTATAAAAGATGACATGGGTACTCCTAAAAACATAAATTTTTTTTAAAAAAATTCTGAATAAAACATATGTTATTTAAAAAAACACATAATTTTTAAAAATTTCAAATAAAATCTTAAAATAATATGTTTTATTCAGATATTCAATTTGAATAAAAGCAGATTAGATTTGAAATAGGCACACATAATATAATCAAAATAGTACTATCCAAATTTTCTAAGAGAGTAATCGTAGAATATAGTAGCTATGATGCTTTTATCCGATACTGCAATATTTGGAAGCATAAGAGAGGCAATCATAGCACTTATTCTGTAAATATTGCTTTAATACAGAAAGACTTGTTTAGGTTAATGAGGTTTTTATTATGGGTAGTAATTAAATGCCTATTGGTATATATTGCTTGTATAATCACTGCTATTTCAAGATTAATATGTTAACATAGTATCAAGTTGGTAAATTGGCAATATACTAACTAATTGTTACCTATGTCCTTGAGCAAAATCATAATAATAGATCATGTTTGCCATTTGAAAAGCAAACATCTATACATTCCATATGACCATGAAACTTAATTACCTATCACTTTTTTGGACCGTATCTTCTTATTGTAAGGATTTTAAAATTTTTAGATGATAGAAAAGCCTCTATTTTCAAATGCTACCAAGTATCAAGGCCATATGATTCCTATCCTCTATAACTTTCATTATGATACACAAATTTGTATGTTTTTCATGCTAGTAGACAATAAGTCGTAAGCAAAATCATGTTACATTTATCGGGAAAAGAATCTCTAACTTTGTAGTCGACTCTAATAACATCAATGTTTTCGTCATAACATTCTTGTTCAATGCAATATCAAGTTCATTAGATACCAAAAATACAAAAGTTTTATGGTAGAAACATTAGTAAAGGTATTTCAATATAAATTTTACATGTCTACATCTTCAGTTATAGCCATTACTAATTAGACAACGTCACGATATTATAGAAAATTACATATCAATATATAATCTTAACAAAATAAAAAATAGGCACAATACTGCATAAACAGTACGATTAGAACATTTTTATACATTAAGCAAAATCTTGACAACATACCCCTTGTCTTCGTGTCCGACAGTTGAAACTTTGAGAAATAAGACACTCCAATGATAGATTCCTTCGTGAAGCATGTACAATATGCATGATTTCGATGTAGAAGAGTGTTTTCTTAGAACCTTGGTTATTTCACGTAGTCATAGATGTTGTTGGATTTTGAAACAAATAGCGTAAAAGGTGATCAACATAAGAGGAAAAAAACCGTAGAAGTTGTAACTGATTTTTTTTACGTAAAATTGTTTTACATTGGAAGAAGTTGTATACGTTTCAAATTTTAAAAATAGGTGGAAGTTGGCAGTATATTAGGACTAAAACTCATCTAGATAATTATTAAAATTTGAATTTTAAAACAACTGAAAACTGTAAATTCTGTCAAAAATTTGAATTTATTTTAAAATGTTAAAAGCAAATTAAAAATAATAGTAACTAATAACTACCCTAACTATATTTTGTCCTAAACTATCAAGTGGCTTATTTTTGGGCTGCCACTTGACTTAATGTAGAGGCTTTGTTCTCTCTTATTTCTATATAATAGAAGGAGTGGTTTCAACATATCACTTATTTGACATTAAATTAAAAAATAAGGGTATTAAGGTCTTTAAAGAAAATTGTAATCTCTTATTGAAAAAATTTTGTGCTTCTTTTTGTGGACCTATCAAAAATTCTAAAACAAAATCTACTTTTTTTTCATTAATTACAGAAAATGTCATTTAAAAAATTTACATAAATGTTATCACATGTGGCTTTTAGCCTTGTATTCATTTCCGGTGGGCCCTCATCTATCATCTATTTTTCATAAAAATTGTATTTCTCATTTTATTTAGGATGAATATAGGTACCTACATGGGGTAATTTCCATAGATAGTCACTCATGTTTTGACAATTGCCTACAAATATCACTTTTATTTCTTTTAGGACAAGAATATCACTCAACTCTCTCTATTTTCCTCAAAAAATACTTAACACTTTAAAAACCTTCTTTTCTCCTACTTGGCATGCCATGTTGTTAAAATCCTATTTTTTTAATAATAAACCTGTTTAATTTTTCAAATTCATTTATTCAAACCTACATCTTATAAACTAGAAGAAAGTTTTAAATTACATAAAAGAAAATTTATTGAAAATTTGCAAAAGAATTTACCGATAACCTAATACTCTACAAGTTTTTCAACCAAACTATTTTGATGAAAAACCTACAAATTTTTCTATCAAACAAAATGTAAGGAGAAAATCTAAGTTTTTTTTGTCAAATTTTTCTATCAAACAAAATGTAAGGAGAAAATCTAAGTTTTAGATCACCTGCAATATTTTAAGCAAGATTTTTTTGATAAAAAATGGATTCGTCTTGCAAATTTTTTCCAAGTAAATTCATAAACGAATCAAATAAATCCGCAAAGTTAACATAGGCAAAAAACTTTAGAAAACAAAAATTTATTATTTTTAATCTAGTTTTTTCATATTAATTTTTATTTCTGTTATACTATATTTTATTTTATTATATAATTAAACGCCAATTTATATTCTTTCTTCATCCTAAACCCATAAAAAACAAGCGACAATTGGTTGGGTACTATTTTAAAGATTCATTTGTAATATTAGATCAACAACAACAACAAAAAACCCAGTATAATCCCATATAGTGGGGTCTGGGGAGGGTAGAATGTACGCAGTCCATACCACTACCTCCGAAGAAGTAGAGAGGTTGTTTCCGATAGACCCCCGACTAAAGAAAGGGACCGCGATCGAAGCCCAAATATCTAAAGCATACAACATGATAAAATAAACATGTTACAACAACCACAAAAAGGACATTAACCAACAAAGGCACCCTCCCAACCATAGCACTACCAATCAAGCTACACAAAACTCTTCTACCGCCCACCTATTGCCTGACCACACCCCTTAACCCTCTACCCTAATACTCTTCCTCCAAACCTTTCTATCGAGGGTCATGTCCTCAGTGAGCCGTAATTGCTCCATTTCACTTCTAATCACTTCTCTCCAGTATTTCTTAGGTCTACCCCTACCCCGCCTAAAACCATCCAAGGCCAACCTCTCACACCTACGAACTGGAGCATCCGTTCCCCTTCTCATCACATACCCAAACCATCTCAACCTCCCTTCCCAAATCTTATCATCCACCGACGCCACTCTCACCTTCTCCCGAATGATCTCATTCCTAACCCTGTCTGCCCTCGTGTAACCACACATCCAACGTAACATCCTTATTTCAGCCACCTTCAGTTTCTAGACGTGAGAACTCTTAGCAGGCCAACACTCCGCACAGTACAGCATAGCCGGTCGGACTGCAACTCTGTAGAATTTGCGTTTAAGCTTGACAGGCACCTTCCTATCGCATAGAATTCTCGAGGCGAGTCGCCATTTCAACCAGCCCGCCCCAATACGATGAGATACATACTCATCAACCTCTCAATTCCCCTGAATCATAGACCCAAGATACTTAAAACTATCCCTCTTACACACCACCTGAGAATCCAACTGTACTACCACCTCGTCCTCATGCTTCGTGTCACTAAACTTGCACTCCAAGTACTCCGTCTTAGTCCTACTCAACCTGAATCCTTTAGTTTCAAGGGTTTGTCTCCAAACCTCCAACTTATCATTAACACCTCGCCGAGACTCATCAATCAAGACTACATCATCCGCAAAAAACATACACCATGGTACCTCTTCTTGAATGCTCTGTGTCAACACATCCATAACCGCAGCGAATAAAAATGGACTAAGAGTCGATCCCTGGTGCAACCCTGTCAGGACTAGAAAATGCTCGAAATTCCCTCCGACAATCCTTACCCGAGTATTTGTCCCCTCGTACATGTCCCTAATCGCATGAATGTAAGCCACAGGAACCCCTCTTGCCTCCAAGCATCTCCAAAGAACCTCCCTAGGGACTTTGTCATATGCCTTTTCCAAGTCAATAAACACCATATGCAGGTCCCTCTTTCTCTCTCTATACTGCTCAACCAGTCTCCGCACTAGATGAATCGCCTCAGTCGTCGAGCGTCCAGGCATAAAACCAAATTGATTTTCCAAAATAGACACAATCTTTCTCAACCTCCGCTCCACCACCCTCTCCCAAATCTTCATCGTGTGACTCAATAACTTAATACCTTGGCAGTTGTTGCAACTCTGAATATCACTCTTGTTCTTATATAAAGGAATCATCGTGCTCCATCTCCATGCCTCAGGCATCTTAGCGGACTTGAAAATTTTGTTGAATAAGTCGGTCAACCACCTCAACCCCGTCCTGCTAACAAATTTCCAAAAATTCACTGGAATCTCATCGGGTCCCGTTGCCCTGCCTCTTCGCATCTTGCGAATAGCCTTCCAAACCTCTTCCACCTTGAAATACCAACAGTAGCCGAAATCGCAAAAGTCCTCGGTATGTTTCAACTCTCCTAAAATAATGTCTCTGTCCCCATCATCATTCAGGAGCCTATGAAAATACAACTGCCATCTTTTCTTAATATGAACGTCATCAACCAAAACTCTTCCATCCTCACCCTTAATGCATTTAACCTGGTCCAAATCTCGACCCTTAAGCTCCCTAGCTTTGGCAAGCCTATACAGCCTCTTTTCCCCGCCCTTCTCCTCTAAACCCGCATACAATCTCTCAAACGCAGAAGTCTTAGCCGTGGAGACTGCTAACTTAGCCCCCTTCCTAGATAGCCTGTACTCATCCCTTCTCACCCACCTCTCTTTCTTATCCTTACTCTCAACCAACTTAATGTAAACCTCCTTTTTTGACTCCACCTTTTTCTTAACTTCTTCATTCCACCATCAATCCCCCCGATGCCGGCCAGACCAGCCCCTCGAGATACCTAAAACCTCTCTATCTGATTCCTTAATGCAACCCAAAACCGTATCCCACATACTATCCACGTCCCCCTACACTCCCAAGCCCCCATCCCCTCCAACTTTGCCCCTATCTCCAAAGCAGTAACCGGAGTCAGGTCATCCCACCTGACTCTAGGTTGACCCTTCCTCCTCCTTCTCTTAATTCCCTTCTTCAGAACCAAGTCCATCACCAGAAGTCTATGTTGAGTCAAAAGGTTCTCACTCGACAAGACCTTACAATCCTTACACAAAGCTCTATCCCCCTTCCGAAGCTGCAAAAAGTCAATCTGGGTCTTGGCTAATCTACTACGGAAAGTAACCAGGTGCTTCTCCTTCTTTGGGAAACAAGAATTCACTATCACCAACTCAAAGGCCCTCGCAAAATCCAAAAGCGCGACTCCTGCATCATTCCTATCCCCAAAACCAAAGCCTCCATGCACCTCACCATAGCCTAACGGTAAAGCCCCGATGTGCCCATTGAAGTCCCCTTCTATGAAAAGCTTCTACGACCTAGGCACGCTACTAACCACCTCGTCCAAGACCTCCCAAAATCTCCTCTTCTCCTCCTCATCCAGGCCCGCCTGTGGCGCATAAGCACTACAAATGTTCAACGTAAACCCCCCAAGAACTAACTTAATAGTCATGACCCTATCACTAACCCTATTAACCTCCACCACCAGCTCTCTAAGCTCTTCATCCACTAAAATACCTACACCATTCCTACGCCTCTCACTACCCGAATACCACAGCTTGTACCCAATTTGTAATATTAGATCATTTTGTTAATATATTTTTAAAAAAAATAATTTGTTTCATGACTAAATAATTTTTCTTTCCTTCAAAAATAGTACATTTAGTATGTATATGAAAATTCGAAAGCCATCATTTTTATTTCTTTTATATTTTAAGAATCTTTAGTGTATGAAATAAATAACCAAAAAATATTAAATTAGTACCAATTCATATAAATACCTTGAGTTTTAAAAATATTATTAAGTGGTGAAATAAATAAATTAGAAAAACTTTAAAAAGTACCAAATAAAATAATTCAAACCTTTACACATCAACTACTTAATTGATGAGTAATGTGCATAGCATTATCAGACGAATTCTTTCTCTTTAAGTTGTGTGATTATCTGATATTTTTATCATGTGATATAATAATTTTTCTCGTATCGAATAAAGAATAAATATAATTTATATTCTTTTTTTAACAAAGACAAAATAAATATAAAATTTAAAGTACATAATTAAATTGTTCCTCAATGATAAATATATCATGTGTGTTTATTTTTTTTTTAAATAGAATAAAAGTTTAGTTAAATAAATTTGATAAGTTAAATAGATCTCTCTCTCTCTCTCTCTCTCTCTCTCTCTATATATATATATATATATATATATATATAAAAAAATCATGACTTTAAACTACCATATATACTAGTTTAGGTGTACTCGTTTCGCGCGTGTATCTTAGTTTAATGAATTCAATTTTATAAAATCATTCAAGATAATGATTTTTCAAAATGTTATTGCATTTTTCAAAATGTGTATTGCATTTTATGTTTGTTAGCATCTTCATATTACGACTGCTTTCAGCTATTATTCAATTCTATGGAAAAAATAGAAATTATCCAACCGAGAAGCAAGTATCTTAATTTAAACACAAGAAAATTTACAAAGAAGAGTATATTCTCTTTAGTCCTCCCTTGAGCCATTCTTCTTAGCTCTTATCTCTTTCTTTAATCCTCTCAATCTCTCTTTTCAACTTCTTTAATTTCATATCAACACAATTATTATTTTGTTTGAATTCTTTAGGCTTGTTAGCTTCTTCAGGAGATTCCTCAACTAATCTGTTCAACCCAATTAATTTCTCAACTTCATTGGCTAATGTATGATATTCAATATGTTGGAAAGATTCCTCGAAAAATATTTTTGTCAACTAACATTTATATTTAGGATTTTATTATAGTAGGTAGATAGATTAACTCAATTTACAACGAATAATGTACTTGATTTGCCTTCAAACTTAATTAGTAAGCCCAAAATTTAAAGAGTCGGCTATAATCTTAAATTTATATGTTCACCATTCAAACAAAAGTTATGCATATCAAGATTCAACACTTATTATAAGCTTATATTTAGAACTCAACCAATAAGTTTAATTAATAATTCAAGTATAATACCAACGAAATAGTTAAATAACATAATAAAAACAAAGTCACAATTAAATAAAGGAAGAAAAAAGAAAAGAGATAAACCTTTGATATTTTTGACCACTTTACTCGGTGGCGACATGCTTATTTCTTTCAATTTTCGATTAAAAATTTCCTATTGAAAGAGAAACACGAGAAATTATCAAAAGAGAAAATCTTATTGTCAGTTGTGGATGATTTAATCATAATTTATATAATATAATCTTCAAAGTTATTAACTAAAAAGAATAAAGAAAGAGGAGAAGATGATAATTAATCAGAACTACACACAAAAAAAAAAAAAAAGACAACTTGAATTAATAACGAAATAAGGAGAAAAAATAAAAGTAGAGCTATGTTTCTTGTAAATTTGATCCAAAATATATTAATTAAATAGAATTGTAGATTTTTTTTTTTATATAAGGTAAAATTTTAAGTGATTTAGAAGTGTTAAATATTATGAATTCTTACTTAAATTAAATAACCAAACCAAAAGAAGTTATACCTAAAATAAATTGGGAACAAAACTTTTAGCAAAAAGGATTCTTACGTGAAGATAAAAAATGCCAAAATAGTACTCACCAATTAATTAATGTTTTTAAAGATTTATTTAAGGAACAACTTTTAATTGATTTAAAATGCCTAAATTTTAGCTATATAATTCTAGTAAGGAAAGGTTTAAGAACTAAATTTTAATGAATTTTTAAGTTATAAAAAAATTTTAAAATGTAAAAAGACATTTATGTCCATTGCACAGTTTTTTAATGAAGGACAAAAAGTTCAAATCACTTTTCTAAGGGTCTTCACACTTTTAATATATTATAAATTATAGATTATAGATATAAATATAGATTATAGACATATAAATATATAGATATATAGATATATAGATATATAGATATATATAAGAATATTTAATGACATGGCATGTCAACTAGGAGAGAAGAAATATTTTTGAAGTATCAAGTATATTTTGAGGAAAATAGGGATAATTGACTTATATTTTTGCCCTAAAAGAAACAAAAGTGATAGTTGTAGGTAATTTTCAAAACATGGGTGACTATCCATGGAAATTACTCTACCTACATGCTACTTTTATTTAGGTTATATAATATAAAATTATTTCAAATATATTATGTTTAAATAAATTTATTAATAAGATAATAATTTATTATAATACTTAATATGATAAATATAATTAAACACATTTTATTCCTTATTTACATTTCATATCAAACATATAATTGACTTTCTTCCTTATTTGTTACATGAAATACAAGTTTGCCTAATTTAAATTTTTAATGTATAATTAATAAAGTTAATTTAATAAAATAAATTTTTAATAAATATTTTTTTTAGATTTGTGTCAAGTCAATATATACCAACAAAAAGAAATTAAAGAAAAATACCTAACAAGATTTTACTTATATAAGGTTAAACATAATTCGTTACTAAATAATAATGATAATTAGTTATTTTTATATATCCAAATCATATTATCCGTATTGGATTAAGCATACTATTCCTACGAGTTAATAATTTTTTTAATTAAAACTTTGAACATTAATTACTTGTTGGATTGTAGTTATTTCAACCACCTCAAACTCAAACCAAAAGTTTTAATATTTTATTTTTAAAAAACTTAATATATAAAATGTATTTACTGATATAACTTATTTGATTAATTTGATATTTTCTCGATTTATCTAAAACCAACCGAATTATGATTTTAACTAAATAAACCTAATAATTAGTGTTCCTTTGATTTTTAAAATATCACCAACATTCCTATATCACCCTTGATTAATTATTATTATAATTTATTTATATATTTAAAAATTAATAATATTTAATTAAAAATAAAATAAACAGTTATGACATGTCTGCTTTAATCGTAATTTTACTATATAATCTCTAATTAATTATTATAAATTATTTATATATTGAACAGTTAATAATATCTAATCCGTAATTTTATCATACCACCTCCAATTAATTATTATAAGTCATTTATGTATTAAAAAATTATTACACCCTCCGTTTAGAAAAGAATGATCTACTTTTCTTTTTAGTTTGTTTAAAAAAAAATGACCCCCTTCTTTTTTTGACAATACTTTAATTTCAACTTTCTACGTGACATGTTTAAGACCACAAGATTAAAGGGCATTTTAGTACACATTTGATTCAACTTTAATTTAAGGCCACATGATTCAAAAGTATTCTTTATTTTCTTAAACTTTGTAAGGAGTAATATTTAATTAAAAAGTGTAAAATAAACATCTATGACATATCTGTTTTTGCTGCTTCGATCGTGATTTTACTATATCATCCCTAAGTAATTATTACAAGTCATTTACATATTAAAAAATTAATAATATTTAAGTAAAAAAGTAAAATACACATTTATGACATGTCTGCTTCAGTTGTTTCCACCATAGTTTTAGTTGCTTCCACCATAGTTTTACTAAATATCACCTCTAATTAATTATTATAAGTCATTTAAGTGTTCAAAAATTAATACTATTTAATAGAAAGGTAAAATAGATATAAAAATGACAAATTAACTCTTGATGTTTTAAATTAATTTGACATCTTATATGAGATCCACTTAAAATTTTTCACGGGTATTTTTATAGTAACTTTGCTATGTCATTTCTGATTAATCGTTGTAAGTCATTTAAGATATTTATGCGTCGCTGCTCAATCGTGATTTTATTATATCACCCCTGATTAATTATTATGGTCATATAAACATTGTGCCACTTAAATTTAAATAAAAGAAATATTATAAAGCATCATAACTGAAAATTTAAATTATTTTAAAAATATAATTGGCTATCAACTACACAAAACTCTAGACAAAGAGAGTAACATATATTATTCATAAAAAATATTATAAATTACAATAGTTAACAACTTAAAATATCTGAAAATAATTTAATTTGTTATATATTTTAAAAAAACTATGTAAAAAATAAGATAAATCACAATAATCAACAACTTAAAAAAATATAAAATATTTGGTTGACTCTCGAAATTATATTAGTGCCACTTAAATTGGAACAGAAGAAAAGTATTATAAATCACAATAATTAAAAAATTAAATTATTTTTAAAATATAATTGACTATCAATTTCACAAAAGTTTGAACAAGAAAAGTAATGTATATTATTTGAAAATTAAATAAAAAATATTATAAATTACAATAGTTAACAACGCAAATTATCTAACTACATATTAAAAGTATGATTGATTATTTAAATAATATTTGTTTCACCTAAATTGAGACAAATATAACATATATTGAACCTGTGCTAAATCTCGGATGAATCTTAGAATGTATATGCAATCCTTTTTTAAAAAAAAAATTATTTAAATATATCAAGATTGAAAAGACAAGTTCTAATACAACACATCAAATAGTGTATAAGAAATAATATTAGCATAAATACTACCAGCATTACTAATACAAGCATTATTAATGCTAACATTACTAATACATTCTATTCAAAATTATTTTTATATACACTCTAACAAATGACTCTTACGTTTCAATGAAAGGAACATATACAAAAGCAAAGTTCGATAAAAAATTTATAGAAGTATATTTATTGTGTTCTCAAAGTGAAATAACTTAAATTAATACGACAGATTGTAACTTATAGTTTTTTTTTATAATTTACAAAATATTTAATCTCATATTTTATACTTAATGTATCAAATTTCAGTCATATGATTAAAGATCTGAACTTTAAAATGCGTTGAATTTGTTATTTATATGAGTAAGTCATACATAATTATCTTCTGAAATAATTTGGCTCCTTGAAAAATAACTATCAAGTTAATATGTTTTATGTATTCATGTTTTATAATTCATATTGACATCAATCTAACTTATCGTACATAATCAAGATATCTTAATGTTGGGCCCGTGCTGACACGGGCCATGCTATTTGTCACAACCAGAACCGGGGCCCTGACCGTGACGAGCATTCCCGAACCCGAAGGCCCGAAACGCCATCTGTCTATCTGGTAATCATGCACATAATTCATATGATCAAAGTAATACGGAATAGACACGATAATACGGAAACATGATCAACAATTTAAAACAGTTAAAGGCCTGAAAACATGTCCAACAATATTTAATAAACATCTGCAACAGTCTGCGAAATCTCTACTGACATACTATCTGAATAACTGGGACAAGGACCCCAGCAGACCAAAAATCATACTGAAATAAATACCTAAATGACTAGGCTTTCCGAAGCAAAGAAGGCTCACCAACTGAACTCTGAGACAACCCTGTCTGTAGACTCTACTGAGGATCTGGACCCCTAGACTGCGCCTCAGTACCTGGGAAGAAGGGGGGGTCAGTACAATTGTACTGGCACGCGAAGCAATCCAAAATAGAGTAATTGAACATATATATATATATATATATATATATATAATACGTGAGAGCAAATGTTTATCAAACATTATGCATAAAATAGTTTCTGAAAAATACATGGGCACCTTCTGAAAACATGTAACCTGTCTGTAAATCTCAAACTCTGATCTGTGTATTACTTCCGAGTTAGGTGGTATCCCCTACAAGTCTGATATTCCACGGGCGATATGAAATCCGCCATTGACTCGGCGGGAAAGCCTCCAACCCGAGTATGCCGCAAGGGTTGGAGTTCCTGAATCTGATACGCCACACGACACTTAAGTCAGCGTATAATAATATACCCGGGTCGGCAAATCACGGTTTTAGGCAATGAGTTGCTTGAACTCAAGCCCTCTTCAGGGAACCACCTAACATCTCTGTATGCCTATTTTTAACCTTTTCTGTATATGCAACATTCTGAATGTCTAAAATCATGATAGTCTGAAATGTCTATTAGTCTGAGTCTGATATGGCATTGGTCTGAATTGGTATCGTCATACCAAGACTTGCAAGCCATGATTTCTGATCCATAATACATTATGCTAAATCTTTCATTTAAAGCATAATTTAGACCACCAAAAACATGCAACTGATATAGAAGATTTCGTGTTTCGAAACTCAAGTCAAAATCATGCAAAAACTTCATCAACATATGGTGGTCTAGTGCCTTTAGAAAATCCATGCACTCTTTCATTACATGCATTATGAACATTAACCATTCATGCTAGATTCCCTCTTTAGTGATTTAAAACCACCTTTAAATCATAACAAGAGTTCAATCATTTCATATAGTGTTTTTCAAGGATGCATTGCAAAATAATTCATATGTTATGAGAAATCTGAAAAATTCATAATAAGAGGGGATTCACCGAAAATCATGCTCTCAACAAGAATTCATTCTTAAATATATGATTTCATACATTCATATTCTCAAATCACTTTGGGAAAGGTCAAAAGACCAAAACAATAATGTTAAAACATTTAATACATGAATATATACATAGATTCAAAAACCCCATTCTAAAACATGATTTTTCTATGCCCATGAGAATTTAGAAAAACCTCGCGTACCTCTATTTCGGAAAATAATGGGTGCTTCTTGAAGCCTGTGGATTGGGGATTCCGAATCTCTAATCAATTTTGAAAACCCACGATTGAGTCTTGATTTATTTGGGTTTTTAGTTTGAAACCCTTGGGAGTGTTCTTGAGAATTTTTAGATGAATGTGGATGTATTTTGGAGAATTGGGGACTGAATTTCGTGTTTATGGCTGAATAAGGGTGGGAAAAGGACCATTTTGCCCCAAAAACGGAGTGTTTAAGTCACTTGAAACCATAAGATATGCGCCGCATATGATATCGCCTATATTTACATAGGCGCCGCATATGATATCGCTTATATTTACATAGGCGCCGCATATGCTATCGCATATGCTTTCCAGTGGCCATGTGCGATTGGTTAGGCGGCGCATACTACTTTGAAAGGTCATAACTTCTTGCTCGGGTGTCGGATTTTAGCAAAATTGGTATTGTTGGAAAGTTAACTCGAAGACCTATCATTTGACACATAGTAGGCTCTCTAATTCGATATATACAGAGAGTTATGATCGATGGAAGCTGACACAAATTACAACGTCCACTAAAACTTAATCGATCGAAATAGTTTCAACTCGTCCTTGAGTTGAAGGACCTCTACGGTCTAAATTTATGCTCAAATGGATTCACATACTACATAAACATGCCAAATTGGCATAGCATTTAAGACTCTGGGATTATCAACGCATCAGAGTCATGGTTTTTATTCTAGCCTGAAATGCGGGGTGTTACACTATTCTAGTTTATAATATATAGACTAGTATAGTACCTGCGCGATGCGCGAAAAGTATAAAAGAATAAATTGAAATTGAAATTGAAATTTTGGCCAAGTATATAAACTTATCCCAGTTGTAAACTGAAATATTCACCTTCTTGTAGTTTTTAGTTGAAATTTGTAATTGTTCTTATCAAAGTTATAGCTAAAAGTTTTCCACTTATGTTTTAAAAAATAGAGTAGGTGATGTATATCTTATTCATTACTTCCAAACACCTTTTTTGATACATATAACCTATAAGATCACATCCTTTTGCAACATACACCATTAAGTAAAATCACATCTTATTGTAATACCATTAAAAATTATGGAATAAAAAACATGTATCAGAGAACTTAAGCCTTGATGAAATTGATTAATCTGATTTAAATTTGTAGTCTTCGATAACCTACTCTTCCAAGGAAAAAAATAATAAAGCAAATAGTGTTAGCGCTAGATGTTTCCAGAAGTTACACCAAGACAAATAATATTTTGGTTGGTTGGTTAATTGAGATATCAAAGGAAAATAAACAAATATTCCATGTTAAAAAAAATAAAAATAAAAATATATACATGGATGGATCTAGAATAGGAAACATTTTGTTATTTGTTTTTCTTTGTCTGAACACTATCCAATTGCTTGCATCTTTAGTTTTTTTCAATGTCGATTAAAAAATGGCAGATTATTGTTCCTATTAATTTCCTTTTCATTTTTAAAGTAAAATTTTCTTCTTCTTTATTTATATAGAGTTAGCATCCTCTTCCAATTTTTCTCATTTGGTGATTTTAACTTCATTTTATGGATTTAATTTGTAACATCCTTATCCATATCTGCTGATTGTATCAAAATCTCATTACTGTCTTCATTCACAACTCGGTAATATTTTAATTTTGAAGGTAAAAAATAAGCTCAAATATGTTTTTTCATCATGAAATCGAAATGGGTCCCTGTAATTTGTTATTTTTGCTATATTTACAATTAACATTTTCTACCTTATTATTTGTTTTCGTTTTCTGATTTGAACATGCAAATGAGATCTGAGCTTGATGCCGCTGATAATGATCATTATAAGCTGGGACGACGTGGTTAAGTTACCAAAATTTGGTGTGTATACTGATTCTTCAGGCATGTGTTATACTTTTCTATTGATGTAAGGATGAATCTATGGTAGATGTTATGAATTTTATGTCCAAATTGATCTAATCTGCTATGAAACTGGGGTTTGATTTGTTGATATTTTGCGACTTTCAATGTCTTGATTAGATTGGTAAGCATCCATGTTGATTTATTTTTGCATGTGGCAGTGCATCTACTGAAAATAGTAGAATTGATCTGCAAAACTTTCTAGAATTGTGTTGTTAATCTCGAACAAAACAGTAGTATTATATTTTATATTCTTATATCAATTATACTCTGATTTTGTAAATGGTTTTGAATCACAATTCATAGTATCATTTATAGAGCTGTTATACTCGAGTTTTGCAATGAACCTCGAGATTTATTCGAGATTTATTAATATAACATTTTTGTTTCCTGTCCATCGGTTTCTGTTACTATCTCTAGTTTCTTTTACCTAAATTATGTACTTTTGTGTTGTAATTTCTTTTCTATTAATATCAGCTGCTTTGCGTACTTATCTGATGTTTTTTGTACTCCCTACACTTTACTCAAAACTGCTTAGGAACGTTTTGCTTGAGCTGAGGGTCTACTACTGAAAAAAACTCACAACCTCTGTGATAGGGGTAAAGATTGCGTACACTCTACCTTCTTGAGACTCCATTTTGTAGGACTAATCTATGTATGAAGTTGTTGTCATAGATGTTTGTTGCCGCTGTATTTCCATTTTTGATGATTATGCTGTGTGATTCAAATTGGAGTGCTTATTCGTTCTGATTTGTTGGGAAAACAAATGAGATTGAGCGCGGATGTGGACATAATATTATGTCTCATGGCTTATCAGTTGCAATATTTCACATGCATTAATGGCTTATATTACTGTTGTTTGTATATATATAGATATAGTTGTTGATATCATCGCTTCATTTCATCGATTTGTTAAGAATGATATGATAACTGGTCTGAAATATCCCATGAAAGATAAAACAGTCCCAGCGTCGTCCGTTCATGTGAGTATTTCTTTTCTACAATAAAATTGCCTGAGACGATGAATTAGGAGTGTGAATGGGGTGTTGATTATATTGTGCTTGCACTTTTCAAATCTGAAATATTTTCTAATCAAATCACCGAATATCTATGTATATACTTGGTCTCTTATTTCAGGTTTATGATGCAGCCATAGGCGACATAGCAATTACAACTAATCGAACAAAAATGGTTGATTTCACTCAACCTTACATTGAATCTGGGTTAGTTGTAGTGGCACCAGTTAAAGAGCAGAACTCTAATGCTTGGGCTTTTCTCAGGCCATTTACTCCCAAGATGTGGTGTATCACTGGTGTGTTTTTCTTAATCGTGGGCACTGTAATTTGGATTTTGGAACACAGATTAAATGATGATTTTCGTGGACCTCCAAGTAAACAGCTTGTCACTATTTTATGGTGAGGTGGAAAAATATTATCTACTAAATTAGCATATATTTACTTGATGAAAGAGGCTGTCATATATTCTCCACAGACTTTTGATCATTTCTTGTGTAAAAATCTTTTGCAGGTTCAGCTTTTCAACTCTCTTTACTGCCCAGAGTAAGTAACTTATGCTGGTCAAGTTGTTTCTGTACTATACTTGAATGAGCTTCTATAACAAAGAACAATTTTGTATACAGGAGAAAACACTGTCAGCACCCTTGGCCGCATTATCCTTCTTATATGGCTATTTGTGGTTTTGACAATAAATTCAAGCTACACTGCCAGTCTCACCTTAATTCTTACCGTGCAGAAACTTTCTTCGCCAATTACAGGAATTGAAAGTTTAGTAAATACAAAGGAACCCATCGGTTATCAGTTGGATTCATTTGCTCGTAATTAGCTGATTCAAGAACTGCACATTGATGAATCTAGACTTGTTCCTCTTAATCTGCCTGAAGATTATGCTAGAGCTTTAAAAGATGGTCCTGGCCATGGTGGTGTTGCAGCAATAGTAGATGACCGTGCATATGTGGAGTTTTTCCTCTAAACGCGTTGCTAATTCAGTATTCTAGGTCAAGAATTCACAAAAAATGGATGGGGGTTTGTAAGTAGCTCTCTGTCAACTTCACCTTTCTGCTTTTACATGTCTCGACTTTCCCTTTATTATACATGTGAACCTGCCTTTTGTGAATTTATCTCACTCTGTGATGAATTGACCATATTATTAGCTATCAATATTAACAACATAAAGAGATGATGAAATCGTGAATCCTGTGAATTCAAGTTAAGAAAAATTGATAATGCATGAGAAGTCTGGGCATCTAACACTTTCAAATCTGCCAAGAAAAATCTTTTTTTCTCACGATGCATGGTTTTCTCCTTTGCTCCTTGTGATAAGGAATGATTCTGCCTGGAAAATGCTGACTAAACATGCTTCTGAAGGTGAATCATACTACTATTAGCTCAATATATAGAAGGAGACTGAAAATTTGGAAGTATAATTATTAAAATAATTGAATAAAATGTACAAAGAGAATAATCAAATAGGATAAATAGTCATAAATAACTTACGTAAAATCTAACTTTATCCTATATACTTACTGAATCAACAAAGAACTATTATTATCTAGTTGACAGAAAGAAAAAAGCTATGTCGAACCCTCAACAAATTGATGATATTGTTGACCCTGTTATGACCTTTGGATCAGATTAGCTTCAGCCTGCACTCAAATTACGATAAACTTCTTTAAACACTACATTAGTTGCTTCATTTGAAATTTCTCCTTCATCATCATATGTCAAAATCTTTAATCCCTGTCTTCTTGTAACTCATGAAAGTGCAACATAGAGCTAGCCATGTGTCAACACAGGTTTCTTCAAATATAGTCCAACATAAGATAAAGATTGTCCTTGGCTCTTATTGATAGTCATGGCAAAAGAAACAACTAATGAAAATTGTCTTCGTTGGAACTTAAAAGGTATTCTAACATCTGATGGAGTCAATGTCATTCTCGGTATGAACAATTTTTGTTCAGTCAAATTTCCTGATAAAACTTTTGCTTCAATAACCCAATTTCCTAATCGAGTGATAATTAATCTTGTTCCATTACACAACTCCTAAGATTGATTTATATTTCTCAATAACATCATTGGTACACCAACTTTCAAAGTAATTGTATGATTTGGTATTTCAGAGCACTTTATAGTGCTTAGAAACTCAGGTGTATGTACCTGATCTAAACCTGTAATTGCGTCTTCTAACATACAAATTTTATCGAAACTTAAAAATATGATTCCTTCACTATGATTTAGAGAAATCATGTGTTCATTGATTGATGCTACCATATCAAGAGTAGGAGCAAGAATTCCTCTAGTTTTGTAGGTATGTCATATCACTGCAGTGAGTTAAATAATCTTGATGTGTTTTCCACAATGGTTGAAATTGGATTGTCTGAATTATGAATAAGAAGATCATCAGGGATTTGGACTTTTTCTATTCCATCAACTGAATTACCAATTCTACCATCCCCAATCTCTAAAATTGAATCAACAAATTCTCTTGGATCATTAAAGTGTGATCTCATGTGAGTATCTTGTAGTCTCATATTTTGTGTTAACTTAAGTAATTGACAGTTAGCCCACAAATAAGAAGAATTAAGGGTAGCATTAACTATATCTTGTCTGTTACCTTTTGAAATTACCCGGAGAATTTGCCTAAAATCCCCACCAAGAACAATTGTTTTTCCTCCAAATGATCTGTCCAAATTAGATGCATCTTCAAATCTAAGAATATCTCTTAAGAGTCTTGTCAAGTGCTTCAAAACAATATCTATGCATCATAGGTGCCTCATCCCAAATAATTAACTTTGTATTCACAATTAAACTTGCAAGATGACTGCCCTGTATTATATTGCATGTTGAATCTTCAGTAGCATTTAGTGGAATCACAAATCTTGAATGAGTTGTTCGACCTCCAGGTAGTAAAAGTGATGCAATGCCACTTGATGCAACTGTTAAAACAATTTGTCCTTTAGATCTTATTGCCGAAGATAAAGTTTTCCAAATAAAAGTCTTTTCGATTTCTCCATGACCATACCAAAAAAAGAAACCTCCATTATTTTGTTGAACTGCTGTTAATATTCTGTCATAAACAGCCTTTTGCTCCACTGTTAATTTATTCAACAATTGTGAATGTTCCTTAGTCAAAGAGCCTTTATCATAACGCAATTCATCTAGGATGAGTCTATTGGTAATGTCTACTGGTTCTGCATTATAATTTGGTGTGGGCATTGTTGGAAAATCACGAAAGGTTCTTCCATAATCTTTTAACAAATTTTCCAATTTTTGCAAACACTGATTTTTCAGTTCATCATTTGTTAGCTCTGCTCTTGTAAAATGAACAATTATTCAATTTTTTTTATTTAATATATAATAATTTATAAATACAGAAGCTAATTATAGAATAAACATATAGGTAACATATAAATATATTACTGATATAGTTATGTTTAAGGTATGTGTTATTAGTTAAGTCTTATGATTGTTAGAAAATCTTAATATTCTGTCATAAAGGATTTTGTCTTATAAATCAAAAAATAATTTAAAGTGTTTACAGTATAAAATAAAGATACTATAGAAATATATAGAAATGTTTGATTTATGTACCTAAATTTGCCATATTTCTTCTGACTACATACTGGATGTCATCTGATAGTAAAATTCATATTTTTTTCCAAATAAATTTCGGCCTAGACATTGAATTTGATAATAACAAATAACTGCCTTAGATAAGATGGCATTTTCCAGTTACTTGCTTCAATTATGGTATCCACGTATTCTTTGTCATCATCTAATAAACCCAATGCATAACACGCATCTCTGAAAATTTGTTGAACTTGATGGTTGACAATGCGTAGATCCTCATAGCACTTTGGACCTTTGATGATATTCAACAACATCCTGAGATAATGTAGCTCTCCACTTTCAGGAGGAACAAAAAAATTGTACCAATAGAAAAAGCAGAATTCTCTCTTTTTTTTCATTCTTTTGTAATTTTATTTCAAACAAATTTTTGAGGGAATTCTGCACAAGTTAATTATCTTGCTTCTTCATATAACTTATTTGCCTCAAACTAACTTAAAAATTGTGATTCTCTTACACTTGATTTATTAACAACATAATCAATTGGATCATTATCAAAGAAAATAACTGATTGTTCATTAGGTAGATGAAATGAAAGCCTTTCTACTGGAGGTTCTCTATGGTAAATTGGGAATCCAAAAATTCTCCAAGATGCTTCACAGGAAGAAATATAGCGACAATCATAATACATGTTGATTTCATCAACATTTGTTGAATCTTTGTCATGCACATTTTGTGAAAAAGATGTTGTTACACGATCATTTCTCTTATTTATGTACTTAAATAAGTACTTTATCGATTTTGCTTGATTGCACCATTCAGCATAATATGTGTACCATATTTCAGTACCAAATATCTATTGTGTGGCACCACATACTTGTTATCCAAATAAATACCCTCTCGCTCAATAGTTGTGTCAACCTCCCTTCTTCTATAAATTGGATATCCATCTTCATCAATTGTAGTGTTTACTACAAACTTCTTTGAAAAATGTTTTGACCATCGACCATTATGCATGCAGGGAGATGATTTTTTAGCAAAACCACACGGGTCATGCATCAAGAATTTTTCCACAGCCATGTAATAATCAGGATCAACATTTTTATTGGGGATTTCAGCTGAAATTATTTGATCAATGTCTCTCACATTTGGGCATTTATTATGAAGAAACAACAATATGTGCGCGTGAGGCAATCCACTTTTTTGAAATTCAATACTTCCTCCGTTTAAAAAAGAATGACCTACTTTGACTTGACACAAAGTTTAAGAAAATAAAAAAGATTTTTGAGTTTTGTGGCCTTAAATTAAAGTTGTGTTAAATGTACTAAAATGTCCTTAATCTTGTGGTCCTAAACATGTCATGTGGAAAGTTGAAATTAAAGTATTGCTAAAAAGGGAAAGGGATCATTCTTTTTGAAATGGACTAAAAAGGAAGGTAGGTCACTCTTTTTGAAACGGAGGAAATAGTAAGTATATATCACTGCAAAAAAAATAATACATTATATGTAATTTTAAATAATACAACAACACTGACTTATAAAATTAGAGATATGAGATAATCAAGTCATTAAGTTCCAGAATATATGTATAAAATAATGAAATTTTTTAGTAATAAGATCTTGTAAACAAAGATTTAATGGATTTCGTGGTGTTCTATACCTGATTTAACTGCTCCAAATGTTGCTTATCTTTCAAATCCTTTATTAAATGATCTAACTTCATTTTGAACACCCTAGATAATATGTTCGGACGATCTTCTGGTTGTAAGTCTCTAATCTTTAAGAATCTGATAATCTCAGGCCACTTTGGATTGCAAGTAAATGTAATGAAAAGATCTGGATATCCAGCCTATTTGCAAATTGTCATAGCATCTTGATAATTTTGAATCATGTATCTTGCACCTCCTGTGAAGCTTGATGATAAAATGATCCTTTACCATGAGAAGAAGGATTTATCTCTCTATGTAAAACATCTTCTAATCGTTTATACATTACAGCACACAATTGTTTTTGATGAGTTCTAATATACCTCAACCTCGATGATTCAATCATAGTATATGCATCTACTAAAAATTGTTGGAACAATCTCTTTGCATTTACAATTGTTGGTACTTCATCATTCCTCTCTTGAATTTTGTATGAAAAAAATTCACGCATGCTAACAAATTTTCTTCCCCGACTTGATTCATCTTTTCCATTTAAAAACATATCCTTTCTTTGTCCATCTTCACCATATGAAAAAAGTAATGGATATTGTAGAGCTAAATATGCAACATTCAATTCATTAATTCTTTGAAGTTGTCCAGTTTGAGTTTCAAGAACAATGTCTCTATCACATCGTGATACTTCAAAATCGCCAACCACCAAAGCTGCAATCTCTGAAACAGATGGTAAATTGTATCTTCTACCATCATAGTTTCGCACCATTGTATCTTCTACCATTATAGTTTCGCTTTCCTATCAGGTTGAGTCTAACTTTAGAGTGAGTATCTTCTTAAAATCTATCTCTTACCATTTTGAATGATTTTGTCAAAGTATTTTGCTCATCAAGCATTTGCTTTAGATCATGAACAATTTCAGCATGGAAATTATTTATGCTTTCACCTCGACTGGTTAAGAATAGATGATAAAAAATAATTTTATGTTATATATTTTATTACAGTATTCAAAAATTTGCAAACAAAAAGAATGATTCAATACTAACCTCAAAGCTTGAATTCTAATCCACACTTCATTTTCTGTATCATAGATATACAATTGTGCAAATTTTGGAGTGGATCCTTGGGGGGTCAATAAAATACCAATTTGATGATAGTTTTGTCCAGAGAGTTTGAATGTTTTTGGTCCCCTTTTTTGATTAATAGAATCATCGACTTTTTCTCACATTGATGTAAATGAAAACATTGAATTATAAGTTCTAATATTATCTTTGAACAGTTTACTTTTTGGACCTGCATAATTAAAAGTGCATATATTTATTAGTAGTATTTAAGACTGGAAATTTTTTTTTTTGTTACCTTCTCCAAATAATAACTGTGTTAAAATCGGAGGAGGCTGTTTTGATTTTGCTAACTTTATCGTACCATGAAGACAACACAAAGAGAATTCTGGTCTTTTAGATTTTAATTTCTTGTTAATCCTTTCTTCATTCCAAAAATAAGCACCACAATGATCACATTCATAAGTTGGATCTCCTATATCCCAGTAATCTCTTAAAAAATAAGATAAATATAAATATTTTTGAAATGTTAAGTTTTATTCAGAATGATTAATGCTTATAAAAGATAAAATTAAATACGTATACCTTCGTTATCAATACTTGCATAGCCTTCATTAACCTCTATTGAGTAAAATATTAGAATCATATAAATCCACTTTATAAAAATATTATTTGTATGTGAATACATTTTAATTGTTTGATTCAAGACATACCTTCATACTCATCTTCATCGTGACTCATATCAGTACATTTTGCACTTGTATTGAGATAGCATTATTTTAAGTATTCAAACAATTCAATCTTATTTTTTTATTACAATAAATTTATCTTAATTTAAGAATATGTATGGCAAAAATAGTAATTTGTAAAGACAAACCTGGTACATCATCATCACTACTGACACCGTCAACTACATTTCATATGTTGTAAAAGAATATATTTAGTATATTAGTGTTTTATTAAATAATGTCAATTTTAGTAATCTTGTAGTAAAGGTATTTTAATTATACCTTGAAAATTTTGATTTGGTTGCGCAGTTGAAGTCGATGCCAAATATCGTATATCATGTTCTTGTGTTAGATACTGGTAATGTCGATGAACTTGAGATGTAGAAGCATGATCCGAACTCTTCATGGATGTAATATGTGATGCACAGGAACTATGATGGTATGTTGTATCTGGTAAAGGCCTTCTTCCATCTTCTTTACCTAAAACAATTCCTTTGAAAGTGGTAGTATCAATAAAATCTGAAAAAATATTATTACGCATATAAAAGGGGTAATGTCAATAAGAATAGTAAATGTATAATGTGCATGTTACTATGTTCTTTGCGAGTTTATTATCATTGATTTATAAAGTTAATTAAAACTGTAATTGGTGTATTTTGTTGTCATTTTCTTTAGTAAAAAAGGTAGTAATTTAAATTCCTGAAACATACATTTTTAACAGAATTCATGTATGTACAAAATTATGTTGTAAATATATAAAAGTAATCTTTACTGTACATCGTTGTCTCTTAAGTAGGGAATAAATTAAAGAAATTAAGATATAACAACAAATATTGATAAAGATCCATTGTTATTAGAGGAATATTTAGTCCGTTTCTGTTATCGTATACTTATCTTATTCTTCCTTGCAAGTTTCTTATCTTTGTCCATATCAATATGCATAGAATCAGAGTTTGGTATTTGGAATGATAAGGTAATAGAGTAATTTTGAAAAATAGAGTGGTTGAAATAACAGTTAGATAAATTCTGGTGAGCAGTTAAAATGTGACAGTGGTTACAGGGTAAAGTTGATAAATTCTGTTAAAATAAAAATTTGAATGTTAAAGTTTATGTAAATTAAATCATTTTCCAGTATTACTATGTGAACATGGCCTTACATAAGATAATGCTAACTGTGTAAATAATTTAAATGAGAAGATGTTGTGATACTGCATAGAATTAAAGAATTACCTAGAAACAAATTTGGGATAGTTTCTTGGTTCACTTGGAGATTAGTTGCTTATTTGGTATGTCTTTCTGCAATTTCTGATCAGAACCACGAAAATACATTAATAAACATCATCTAGTGATTGGTAGTGATTTATTTGTGGTGGCCAACAATACACAATCAAGCTATATCATGTTGTCACGATCCGAACAAGACCCTGGCCGTGAAGGACCGAGTGCCTCTTTGTTAACAAGCAATCATACACACGTTCATACAATCATAAAGAGAATACAGAAATGGATTCATGCGGAAACATGGTCAATAACATCATACAACTGAAAAGTCAAAGAATTCAATAAAATCTTCAACATCATCTGACATCTGTCTGCGAAATCTCTAGTACATTAAAACCAGTCATCACAACTAAAACTGGGACAAGGCCCCCTGTGGACCTAAACCAAAATAAATAACATATGACAGAAAGAAATAGGCCTTCCGGAATAAAGAAGGCTCACCAACTGTGCACACACTTCACTTCTGGATGAAAACTCTACGGGTTTGCAGGACCTCTAGACTGAGCCTCAGACCCTGGAATATAGGGGGTCAATACAATTGTACTGGTACGCAGAGTAATCCAAAAACAAAATACAACTTTTATATAACATAGGTGAGAGCTATTATAAAACACTTTAACGTAAAATCGTTTGAAAACACATGGGCATAGTATAATGATTTTTCAAAAAAATGCAGCACTATTGAGCTAGATGGTACACCCTACAATTTCACATTTTCACCAACTTCCAAGTCTCGATTGCCGCCAAGATTGGAATATTAGTGAGGGAAGGACACACAAGACCACACAGCAGGGTGCCACAAGTCCAATCGAGTCAATATGTCATGGTTGGGCTCAAGATCACAAAGCAGGCCTCCTAACCATTGGTCCCAATTTGGAATAACATAGTACTAAGTACACAAGATCACATAGCAGGGTACCAAGTTCCCGTGTCGGCAATTCACGATTTCCAGCATAGAGTCATCTGACTCGTGCTTTCTTCGGGTAACCATCTAACTCACATCAATTTAAGCTTTAAGTTTGATATAAGACAAAACATGCGTCATATTCACAACATTCTCTTCCTCTTTTCATTCGAGGCAATTCCTCCATACGTTTTATGCAAGTCATTATATGAACACCAATAAGACTCCTATACACCAAACATATGCATATCGATTCCCCAACACGAAATAGTCAAGAAACTTCAACATTTACCAAGTAGTACAACATTAGCCAAACACACTTTTTCATGATAAAAAGGGGTTTTAAAACTCATGCTCTCAATACTTTAACAATAGCATTATGTGGGGTTCATAAACATCATCATGGGGAATAAAGGATTCACAACTCATGTTCATAACACCTTTTAAAATTCAAATCACATGTTCACAAATTCAACAATTGAGATATATAAGCAAACAACCCCATGATCTTTCAATATTTTTCTCAAAACCATATCACAATGCATGCTTTTTGTGTTAAAACAAAACCCCACTTGTAATGGCATACATACTTACATAATTATTAAAAAATCTTGTTTAAATTCATATCAAAATCATGCCCATGAGATTTAGGACAACCCCACGTACCTTAAATTAATTAGTTTAGAAAGAAGAACTCGAATCTCGATTCGTTTCTTGGAAATTTTGAACTTAGAGTTTGGTTCTTGATGCCTTGTTCTTGGGAAAAAACCCCTAATTTTGATGTTATGGCTGAATGAGGAGTTAGGTCCGTTGATTTGATGAAATTAGGTGTTAAAAAGGGTGAAAAATACCCAAAAATCCCTTTAAAAACGGCTTTAGATCGCTAAATGGAGGTGCGGGACGATTTGGGCGACGAACCGTCACCCCAGGGATGGACCGTCCCTCAAACCGTCGCTTTATGGCCATAAAACGGGCTTACTGCCTCAGTTGCGACGGTTTGGGGGATGGTTCGTCGCTGGCGCGACGGTCCGTCGGCCGTCCCGTCGCACTTTGGCAGCTCGGATAGCTCACTGTAAAACGGCCATAACTTTTTACCCCGATATCGGATTTAGGAAAAATTAGTGGCGTTGGAAAGAGGACTCAAAGACCTTTCATTTGATATATAGTAGACCCTATAATTCGACATATACAAAAATTTATGGCCGATTGAAATTGACCTAAGTTTTGACGCTCAGTAAAACTTGAATGATAGGAAAGTTTTCAACTCGTCCTTGAGTTAAGGGACCTCTATGATCTCAATTCATGCTCAACTAGATTCACACACTAAATAATTGATTAACACACTATATCTACATCGGATTAATGACTTTTGGAACATCTACTAGGAATGACGGTTTACGTTCTAACCCGAAATGCGGGGTGTTACATTATCTCCCCCTTGGGATCATTCGTCCCCGAATGATGGGTAGGGACTTGTTGAAGCTCTAAAGGTATGGAATAAAGAGTGTAACCTCGCATTAAATATTTTTTCTCGACAAAATATGCAAAGGTATCAAAAGAAACTTCATGATAACCCCTAGTGAAACGCGTAAGCACAAAACATGAAGTAATGAAACTTTACATAGGGATGACCTTGCACATGAGTTCTATGAATCATTTTCATCATAACATAAGGCATGAGTTTATTCGGTGATCATAGGCCCTATTTACATCGGTACTAAACATGAATTGAGATTTTGCAGGAGATAAGATTTAAAAGCATTCTCCACCTTACATGATACAACGAATGGACCTTAAATTTAGAGACATTATTCATCTATGCCCCAACATTAATCAACATACTTCATCATGTCCAACTTACAATTCTCCCATAACACACCTAACCACAATAATTTATGTCCCGGCGGATAATACTTTCATGTTGAAGCCCAACGCGGAGGAAAGAGGTGCTAACTTAAACCATGGGACCCTGCACTCTACATCACACTAAGAAATCACTTCACCTCATCATTATAATACAACAACCTCAAGTCTTAATTCAAGGAATACTAACAACATGGCACATTGGCTTATTTTATTTTTTTCACCAACACAAAATTCAAGCCTATCATTACTACACCCTACTTCATGGATCTCTCCACTAAGACTAGCAAATTCAATCATTCTCACAAAGATTCTCGCCATATACTTCCCTCCTAACTATTTCACATAACGAGAATTCGTCTCCTTTTTCCCTCTTCTGTTTTAACCTTAGCTCAAGAAATCACCTCAAGATTTTCACCTTCAAGAACATTTACTCTCCTGCCTAACACATTACTACGCTTCCACAACCACCATCACACTAATATACGGAGGGTCATTGAGGGACCCGAGCACAATCATCAAGAATGGAAGTAACACTTGTCAGACCATAGGTTATACTTATTGCACTACTCAAGGAGGGACATGAAGTGAAGATATGATAGAATAGACATGGAGTGCTTCAGATATCAAGTGTCTGGATCATAAGTAAAGAGTCGTTCGGCATAACCATAACACAACATGATTTCTTAAGGCAGACAACGGTGAGAAACATGGGTGCACATATCTAATGATTTGTATAACATAAGGGCCAAATTCATAAAGTCAATGATTGAGACAAAGATTAATACTTGAAGCTATTGCTTCTCGTTTTCAGAGTTGAAATAGTAATAAGTTTGCAAAACTTTATCGCTTTGGCTAATTCCGGCATAAAATAATTCAGTGACATACAAAAACATATTTTCTTAGGACCAAGCATACCATGAGACATAGGTTTGGATCATGAGCAACATAACATATGGCTTGGATACTTGGAGTATTGGGTCACTGAGGGACATTATTGCTTTTTGTTTGGACGTCGGAACATGACATGACTTACATAGAGAACTCAAATCTTAGACATCGGTAGGACTTGAATACATAAGACAGTGGTAGAATGAACTTTTAAACTGAAGTAGGAGGAACATGCTTAAATAGGAGTAGGTTTATCATGACTCTTCCCCAACTTGCCACAATGAGAAAATTCGGAAACTACCTTAACTCACCATCTCCCCCTTGGATCAAAGTCACAATCCTAGACTTCAGAACATAACTTCTTATCAATCTATAATCACAATTCTCAATACAATAGGGGTATCGTATACACATGAACACAACTTCCCTCAATAATTTAACATAAGACACTAAATTCTTTCTGGGACATCCCCCCTCAGGGACATTAATCATAACTTCCTCTAACCCCAAAATCATCAAATTATGACTAACACTATTATGGGCATGGACATCCATGCACTTAAACACTTAACACTCTATCTTTAACTCCTTAGAATACTCGCATTATGCCTCTAATCACATAGTTTACAACTTAACAAAATTTGTAAAACCATACCCAAGGCTTATATTTCCTCAATTCAACCCTAACGAACACCGTACGACAACTCACCAGACTTCTCTATACTACAATATCAAAAACAAAAACTAGGTACGCAAAGCACTTATACACATAAATGCTAAACTTCCCTCCCTTTTAAGTATACTCTAAAGGCATTACTTTCCAAGAACGCTACTCTTAATTTTCGCTATCCACTATCGTCATTAACCTACAACTCGCAGTCTCATGAACATACACATCCTCACTCCTTATCACATAAAAATCCACTCTCCACTACTTAACCTTCTAACATTAGACCATTAATCACATAACTTATATCATAAAATCTTACCTAACGTAATACTACCAGGTTGCAACTTATTCTTATATACTTACGCCCTTATCCACTTAATGACTCACTCACAATTCATCATTTTAATACTAGTCCTCAAATGCACATATACCTCATACTTACCACTTAAACTGTTCATAAATTATCAACCTAGTCTCTTTCACAAATCACATCAAGCCTACTAATTCATTGCCACAAAATATACCTTATTAATCTTAAGCTACTATTCTTATCACCACATTCTACATTAAAAATTCAAACCTATAGTCTAGCATCAATCATCTACCACCAATGAAGCATGCAACATAATATATTGTCCATCAATTAAGAAAATTCAACCCAAATACCTCATTTCACCTAGATACTACCTATAACCAAATCACCTCCATAACATTACTACTACACCTCAAAATCTACTACATACCTTCTCGCAAGTAGTACTAGTTTACAACTACTAAAGAAAAGAAGGTCAAGGGGGCAAAGTCACATAATAGACATGGTCAACCTTAATCTTATATTATAACCCAATATGATCTTATCTACATATTCGACTTTCTCACATCATACTTACTTACCCAAGCATACATTTATACTACCTTCAAATTCCACATACAACAATGAATCTATAATTATAACTTATTGGCTAATCTAACCGTTTTCATTCACAATCTATAAGAGGTTTCTATAACCACCATGACTATCCACTCTAGGCTCCTTCCCTAGTTTTGAATAGATTATAATCACAACCAAACACTTTCTCTATCGAATACCTCACAATCTACCAATATTACTACCACATTAATCTATCAATATAAAATGACAAATCATCCCTCGATCGACGGTAATACAACTAAAAATATTTATTTACACAAAACAAAAGTCTCCCTCCCTCTGACTTCTAACCTTGTGATTTCATATCCCCAACTTCTTGGCCCGATCTCACTACCAATAGGTCATGACATTTTAACATACACTACTACTCGGTTGGAAATACAGTTCCAACATTCTGCTATACATCATTCCCCTTATGCATGGCATCTGCAACAAGAATTTTGAAAGGGACTGGATACACTTAATAACTCAGGCTAAAGAGCACGATTTCATCAGGATCAAAATTTACACTAGAATCAATACACCTTGAAGTACTAGCGGACTCCTCTCAAGTCCTTGCATAATTTTATAATCCTTCATGACTCAATCAGAAAAGGACCACATCATTTATATTCTAAGCTTCTGCACTTGAATCACCTCAACAATGGGACATTTCTAAGAACATCATAGTAAGAAAAGAATTGGGATAACTTTACTTTCGTATGAAAGACACCATAGCATGAACTAGAGAATGAAAGAGGAACATTCTGACTCCATAGCATGAACTAGAACATGAAGAAAGAGAAACATTCCTAAAAGCCATGTAGCATCCTACTTATAAGTGTGGCGCTCTACACACCCAAAAACAGGACTCTACCCAACGCGATTTCGCACACCCTGGGACCATGAACTATGCTCTGATACCAAGTTTGTCACGATCCGAACAAGACCCTGGCCGTGATGAGCATCTCGAGCAGTGAAGGCCCGAGTGCCCCTTTGTTAACAGGCAATCATACACACGTTCATACAATCATAAAGAGAATACAGAAATGGATTCATGCGGAAACATGGTCAATAACATCATACAACTGAAAAGTCAAAGAATTCAATAAAACCTTCAACATCATCTAACATCTGTCTGCGAAATCTCTAGTACATCAAAACCAGTCATCGCAACTAAAATTGGGACAAGGCCCCCTGTGGACCTAAACCAAAATAAATAACATATGACAGAAAGAAATAGGCCTTTCGGAATAAAGAAGGCCCACCACCTACACACACACTTCACTTCTGGATGAAAACTCTACGGCTTTGCATGACCTCTAGACTGAGCCTCAGACCCTGGAATATAAGGGGTCAATACAATTGTACTGGTACACAGAGTAATCCAAAAACAAAATACAACCATTATATAACATAAGTGAGAGCTATTATAAAACAGTTTAACGCAAAATCGTTTGAAAACGCATGGGCATAGTATAATGATTTTTCAAAAAAAAATGCAGCACTATTGAGATAGATGGTACACCCTACAATTTCACATTTTCACCAACTGCCAAGTCTCGGTTGCCGCTAAGATTGGAGTATTAGTGAGGGAAGGACACACAAGATCACACAGCAGGGTGCCGCAACGCCAATCAAGTCAATATGTCATGGTTGGGCTCAAGATCACAAAGCAGGCCTCCTAACCATTGGTCCCACTTTGGGATGACATAGTACTAGGTACACAAGATCACATAGCAGGGTACCAAGTTCCCATGTCGGCAATTCACGGTTTTCAGCATAGAGTCATCTGACTCGTGCTTTCTTCGGGTAACCATCTAACTCACATCAATTTAAGCTTTAAGTTTGATATAAGACAAAACATGCGTCATACTCACAACATTCTCTTCCTCATTTCATTCGAGGCAATTCCTCCACACGTTTTATGCAAGTCATTATATGAACACCAACAAGACTCCCATACACCAAACATATGCATATCGATTCCCCAACACGAAATAGTCAAGAAACTTCAACATTTACCAAGTAGTACAACATTAGCCAAACACACTTTTTCATGATAAAAAGGGGTTTTAAAACTCATGCTCTCAATACTTTAACAATAGCATTATGTGGGGTTCATAAACATCATCATGGGGAATAAAGGATTCACAACTCATGTTCATAACACCTTTTAAAATTCAAATCACATGTCCACAAATTCAACAATTGAGATATATAAGCAAAAAGCCCATGATCTTTCAATATTCTTCTCAAAACCATATCACAATGCATGTTTTTTGTGTTAAAACGAAACCACATTTGTAATGGCATACATACTTACATAATTATTAAAAAATCTTGTTTAAATTCGTATCAAAATCATATCCATGAGATTTAGGACAACCCCACGTACCTTAGATTAATTTGTTTAGAGAGAAGAACTCGAATCTCGATTCGTTTCTTGGAAATCTTGAACTTAGAGTTTGGTTCTTGATTCCTTGTTCTTGGGAAAAAAAATCCTAATTTTGATGTTATAGCTGAATGAGGAGTTAGGTCCTTTGATTTGATGTAATTAGGTGTTAAAAAGGGTGGAAAAGACCCCAAAATCCCTTTAAAAACGGCTTTAGATCGTTAAATGGAGGTGCAGGACGGTTTGGGCGACGAACCGTCACCCTAGGGACGGATCGTCCCTCAAATCATCGCTTTATGGCCAAAAAACGGGCTTACTGCCTTCGTTGCGACGATTTGGGCGACGGTCCGTCGGCCTTCCCATCTCACTTTGGCAACTCGAATAGCTCACTGTAAAACAACCATAACTTTTTACCCCGATATCGGATTTAGGAAAAATTGGTGGAGTTGGAAAGAGGACTCAAAGACCTTTCATTTGATATATAGTAGACCCTCTAATTCGACATATACAAAAATTTATGGCCGATTGAAGTTGACCCAAGTTTTGTCGCTCATTAAAACTTGAACGATAGGAAACCTTTCAACTCGTCCTTGAGTTAAGGGACCTCTATGATCTCAATTCATGCTCAACTAGATTCACACACTACATAATTGATTAACACACTATATCTACATCGAATTAATGGCTTTTGGAACATCTACGCATAGGAATGACGGTTTACGTTCTAGCCAGAAATGCGGGGTGTTACACATGTGTACGTTTAGGATAGAATATTTAATCGAATTAAGTATTCTATCTGTATGGTTTTCCATACAGATAAATCAAATTTATCCTAACCATACATCATCTGTATGGTTTGCCATCCTTAGGCTTTTTTATATATAATATATGTAAGTTTTGTAGTTCTCTTCACTGACTAACATTTTATTCCCATTCTGCCTATTCCAGCATACTTCTCGCGACTCTGAGAAAGAAAGGGGCTCATCAAGAAGCAGGGAGAAGGGGAGAGAGAGAGGAAGTGATAAAGACCGGGACAGGGACAGGAATAGAGAGAGACAGAGAGAGGTAAAGAAAGGGACAAAGATAGTGATAGGGACAGAGAGAGGGAGAAGGACCGTGATCGTCATCACAGAGATCGTCATAAGGATCGGAGTGGTAGGAGAGAGAGGGAGAGGACCAGAGATCGGGATGAAGATGATCTTCATTGAATGTGGGATTACGATAGGTAAGATCAAATGCAGTTCTAAAAGCTAGTTGGATTTATGTTGTATACCTTTTTCAGTTGCTCATTTATGATGGTAATACAAAATAGTGATATTCATTTTGAGAATCATGTCCCTTGATTATAATTTAAAATGCTGCTTTTGTTGTCATCTGAGTGAAACTCTTGCAAAACCCATCTGGTGGAGAGCAACTATTTTTTTTTTGGGAAGGAAGGATTATACGTTAAAATATCTGGATGATACTTCCACTAGTTACATTGAATTTCTTTCTTTTTCTTTTATCCTGGATAAGCAGTTTATAGTTTTCTATGCATTAGCTTTCATGTTCACATTATAGTAGGGTTAGTGGTAGTTGTGCAGTAAAACACATACAAATCTTATTCTAAATGTGCCCTTTATTCACCTATGGGCTATTGGTTCTGTTAGGTTAGTAGTAGCTTTTACTTTCCTATGCTCAAACTTTCTTAGTGTTATACATGTCCTGTAGAGGCCAACATCCATACAGATCATGGAAAGTTATATTTTCAACCAATTTATCACTTTGCTGTTGGTACTAATGATGTGTCTTTTCATCAAAAGGATCAGTGGTTTTGATATGGCACCTCCTACCAGTCCCTTGTTACCTGGCGCTACTAATGTTACAGGTACATGGTTTAGTTTCATTTCAATTAAAGTATCTTGATAACTATAATTTTTTTCTTGGACATAGTGTGGAAGTTTGTATCAAAATGCATGGCTACGTTATGGTAAGCTTTTTGGTTCTTTGACTTCCACCTATATTGGTAGCGAGTCCTAGTTTGATTAGTTCTTTTCTTTTTGTTTATTTTTACTTGGTGAAATAATTCTGTGACTGAGGGTGTTGGTTTCTTGTTGTGTTTAGTGTTTGTTTGTTTGTCAATGTTGGGCTACTTACCCCACTGTGCTGAAAATGGGCGTGAGCCGACTTCTGTAACTTATAAAGGAAGAATCGATACAGGTCTTGTTCATCTTCAAGGAATTGCTAGCTTAGTAGTTTACAAATATATTTTCTAGTAATGAATACACTGTAAAATTCTCCATCCTTTAATAAACGAACTATTCCCTCCTAATTATATGATGTATAACCCTTACATTCCTCACATTTACATGCTGGAGAGTAGTGACCAGTTTTTGGACATGAGCGGATTCCCGCAGCAATCTCTTCTTCTACCACTAATAGTTTAGTTGTTGCCTACTTAATGATACTCTTAGTTGTTGCGTACTTAATGATGCTCTAAGTATGATTTTTTGGAATGTTTAGGCCTGAATGCTACTTCCTATGGATCTGAAAGAAAATTACAGCGATTAACAGGTACACATTAAAATTTATTATAAATATTACTTTTTGGACGTATCCCCTTTTGTGCAAAGTGGAAGAAATTCTTCAGATATATAAAAGCAATTTGCATAGGTGAGAACATGCATTTTTTTCTACAAATCTAGGCTGCTAAATCAGTTGATACTGTTCTGACATTTTTTGTGCTTTTAAGTGGTGTTTCTAGTGAAAATTATGTTATTTATATATTATGTAATGTGGATATAACATGCTCATTTGGATGAGTTTTGGTTATGTCAAGTAAAAATATTAGACAAACAGATGAAGAAGATTTTAAGGGTTTGTAATTAAATACAATTAAACACAGATTAAGGGTTGGTTCACTTGATTGGAATGGCCACATACTGACAACGGGGAGGCATGGATAGTATGATCATCAACAATGACGTGCGTGTAAGATCTCACGTAGTTGGACCATACAGGGGACACACCCAAGAGATATGTGGATTGAAGTGGTCCGAGTCAGGCAGCAGTTGGCTAGTGGAGGGAACGACAATTTGGTCCGTATATGGAGCCTCTCGATGGGGTCTCCTAACAACTCACACCAATGGATCCACCATATGACACATCATACAGCTGCTGTAAAAGCTCTTTCCTCTTTCCTGGTGTCCTTTCCAGAGTAACATTGTTGCCTCAGGTGGTGGCGTTGGAGATCAGTGCATCAAGTTTTGGAACACCAATATCGGGGCATGCTTGAACTCTGTCAACACAAGTTCACAAGTCTGTTCCTTGCTTTGGAACAGACACGAGCGCGAGCTTTTGAGTTCTCACGGCTTTACCGACAACCAGCTCACTGTTTGGAAGTATCCTTCTATGACGAAAATTTCAGAACTTTTCGGTCATACATCAAGAGTTCTTCATATGGCTCAGGTATGATTCGCTAACCAATAACACCACATTGTGTTTGTTTATGCTCATATTTCGCAGGGCCTTACTGGTTTTTCTTCTCGACATGTTTCAGAGTCCGGATGGCTATACCGTGGCGACTGCAGCAGCGGACGAGACACTAAGATTATGGAATGTTTTTGGGAATCCTAAAGAGAACAAGCCTGTGCTAAAGAGAAAGCTAGAGCCATTTTTTGACTTGGCACAGATTAGATAAGTGCTGGAGTTGTTTAAGAGAAAGTAGTCTTTCTTTCTACACAACTGAGGACACAGATTAAGGGTTGGCTCATTTGATTGGAATGGCCACATACAGACAACTGGAGACATGGATAGTATGATCATCAACAATGACGTGCATGTAAGATCCCACATACTTGGAACATACAGGAGACACACCCAGGAGATATGTGGATTGAAGTCGCCCGAGTCAGGCCAGCAGTTGGCTAGTGGAGGGAACGATAATTTGGTCCATATATGGAGCCTATCGATGGGGTCTCCTAATAACTCATGCCAATGGATCCACTGTATGACAGATCATACAACTGCTGTAAAAGCTCTTTCCTGGTGTCCTTTCCAGAGTAACATGGTTGCTTCAGGTGGTGGCGTTGGAGATCAGTGCATCAAGTTTTGGAGCACCAATACCGGGGCATGCTTGAACACTGTCAATACAGGTTCACAAGGCTGTTCCTTGCTTTGGAACAGACACGATCGCGAACTCGACTTGTGAACCTGTATTGACAGTGTTCAAGCATGCCCCGGTATTGGTGTTCCAAAACTTGATGCACTGATCTCCAACGCCACCACCTGAGGCAACCATGTTACTCTGGAAAGGACACTAGGAAAGAGCTTTTACAGCAGCTGTATGATCTGTCATTCGGTGGATCCATTGGTGTGAGTTGTTAGGAGACCCCATCGATAGGCTCCATATATGAACCAAATTATCGTTTCCTCCACTAGCCAACTGCTGGCCTGACTCAGACCACTTCAATCCACATATCTGCTGAGTGTGTCCCCTGTATGTTCCAACTACTACGTGGGATCTTACACGCATGTCATTGTTGATGATCATACTATCCATGCCTCCAATTGTCAGTATGTGGCCACCATTCCAATCAAGTGAGCCAACCCTTAATTTGTGTCCTCGTAACGTCCTCAGCTATGTAGAAAGAAAGATGTTAGACTTGTGATAATAATTAGACTAGAAGAAGGAAGACGGTGAAAGAAACCACTTACCAATTGGCTAGACCCCTGCAAGGTGTCTCACAGCTGAACGTGCGAATTATTCAAGGCAACTGCAAGGTGTCTTTCATCTGGTGACCAGCTTGACGCTAGTCACCGGCCCAAAATCATCACCAACTGTGAGAAGCTTAGTAGTCGACCCATCAGAAGCATCCCACAGATATATAGAATTCCCTAACCCAATGGCAATAACATTACTGATCCCCCAGTCTAACAAATTGAGATAAAAATCATCTAGGATGACAGGAGCATCCAGGGTCCTCTCCGCAAACTGTTAACAAGCAAAAAATTGTCTAAGTTAGGAACGAAAAGCCAAGATAACACATTTATTTACACTAATACAATAAGTACAGTTAGCATGGGTACACGCAAAAGACAGTAAAAACTCACTTGGGGAATGTATCTCCTCTTTTTAACGGCTTTTGACTGTTGAATATGTGATGGAGATTCAGAAACTCTCTCAGGTGGAGGTTTATTCTTAAAAGCAAGGATCCTCGTTCTGTTCATGTTGAAAACTTGTGCTAACAGCTTTGAGTAAGCTTCTTTAGATGAAGAATTTACTCCAACGTATTCCTTTTTAACCTTCCCACCACTGAGCATGTAATGTGCATAGTCAAAATCCATCGCAGAGCGATTGGGAATGAACCTGTCCAGCTGCATTTCAGAAAAAGAAACGTATCAATTAAAAGTCCAACCTTGTAACAACAACAACATTTCATATAACTATCAAATCACAACTCAAACCAATCACACGAATTAAGATTGCATAATGGAAACCAAAATTCAGGTGCTATTAACCACAAGTGTATCAGTCAATTTGCCTGAAAATTGGTATGTACCAGATAACTTCTTGGGATTTGCTGTATGTTACTCTAGCCAATTAATTGACATCACAGCTCACTTGATTCCCTTATGGGATGCCATTTCCCTTATGTGATGATGGGATGCCATTTTAAGATGCATAACAGATAAAACTAGAACATATATAGCGAAAACCGAATTAAGATTGCATAATGGAAACCACAATTTGCTAAAAAATCTAAGCGAAAATCAAAACTGACACAAACAAGAAATCAAACGGAGACACTAAATTGTATTCAAATCCAAGGTCGGGCCTAGAACCATCTATCATACAATCATCATTTACACCAAAATCCAAAATCAACCACTTAATCCTCTAAAACCCACCGAAATTCAAAATCAACCACTTAATCCTCTAAAACCCAATAAGTATTTCACAATCCAAAAGAAAAATCCAGCCCAATGCACGATATCCGAGGAAGTGCAAGAGTACAAGGATTATTGTACGCAACCTTACGTAATCCAATACATTACAACACAGAATCGAGGAATGCAAGACTACAAGAATTATTGTACGCAACCTTACGTAATCCAATACAAAAAGGTTAAAAACGTACATTTTCTTGATTTTTCTTGTTACTAGACAAGTGATTATTATTAACAAGAGGCACACTGTTGTACATTTTCTTGATTTTTTTTTCGTTACGAGACGACAAGGATTATTGTACTCAACAATGAGAGAAGGGTAAATTTATTGAGAGCAACAATTAGGGGGGGAATTAATTGAGAGCAACAATGAGAAATTTTTTACCGTAACTGCTATATATAATAGGGACTATTGACCGACGTACGGGTGGGAGCCGGTTGTTGTTGTGCCGTTGTTGTACTGTGTCGATATGGTTGTTGTGTTGTTAGTATAGTTGATGGAGGAGAGAAAAGAGATGGGCCGGGTCAGGAGAGGGATTGGTTTGGGCCGGGTTGCCGGGTCTTGCTGTTGAATTGGGCTGCTGATTTAATTGAATTTTGGGGTTATTTTTAAAAAGTAGGGACCCCAACTAAATTATAATTTAGCTAAATCCATTTAATTTTCGGCCAAATTGAAAATCAATTGGTCAATTGTGACTATTGTGATTTCAGTTATGGCCATATTTAATAGATTGGCCAAATTAAATTGAAATTCGATATGAATTAATACCTCATTTAATTGTGAGCTTCTTGATTTAATAAAATCAAACACATATTTATCAAAATAAATTATTTTTGAGAATAAATGATATTTAAATCAAGATTTTAATCATTTAAATTTATTTTCAAGAAAATCCTTGATTAAAATTCAATATTCCATGAAATAAATATTTAAGCAACAAAATTATATAATTTCGTATAATTGAATACAATAATATATAATTGCTACTTAAAATGGCAAAATAATCCAAATAAATACTTTGAAAAGTTTTTCATTTGGATAAAATAAATATAGTAATTTTATTTAAAATTGAAGAAACTCAGAACCAACTTAGTCGTGGAGGACAAAAATTAGATGTCAGCAAGTGCCCCCTCCCTTTGGGTAGGGTGGATGCAACTAATCCTGGGCAAAAGGAGTTTGAAGTTCCTAATTTTTGTCCAATCACAAATTCATTTCTGAAAGAGGCTGATTTTCGAACAAGTTTCATGAATTTGTAGTCGAATCTCGGTATCAGGTTTCCTACATATTTCTGGTTACATGATAATTCAGGCCACTTATAGTTCATAAAGCTTGATTTAAAGTAGGGGCGACAAATGGACGGGTTGGGCTAAAATTGGGCGGGTCAAGATGGGTTGAACAAATACTTGGGCTAATGCACAACCCTGCTCAAATGCATTTGGGTCGAGATGGGCTAAACTATGAGTCATGGGTTATAATTCAGCCCTCCCAAATACAAGTTTAATCAAATTTAAAACGCCTAACAAGTTTTTTTCTTTTTTTCTATCTTTTAACCTTTTCCTTCTTCTTTTTTTCGTTTTTTTATTCCATTTTCCTTTTTTTCTTTTTGCTTTTTCCTTTCTTTTTTTTTTTCATTTTTTCTTTCACTTTTTTTTTTTGTTTTTAATCTATTTTTTGTTTTTATTACTTTTTTCTTTGCAACCTTTTTTTATTTTCTTTTTTCTCTGTTTCGTTTTTTCTTTCTTTCTTTCTCCTTTTTTTCTTTTTTTTTGTAATTCCTTTTTCTTTTTCGTCATTTTTTTTATTGTTGTTGTCGTATTTTATATTTTATTTACTTTTTGAATTTAATATTTATTTGTGTCATCAATATTTCAAATAAATTTATTATTTATATTTGAATACTTAAGTCGTGAATATAATTTATCATTTGTATTTGTATACAAATAGTTATAAGGAATAATTATATTTACTTGAGTCAAAAATATGTAATATGTCATTCAATGCAAATGTATCGTTAGTATTTGTATGTCAATTTTATCATTTGCATTTCTATAAAAAAAAAGTGTTATTTTTATGTGTATGGTTCAAGTTACATAAACATGTATCATTTGATACAAATGTAAACATTGTATTTGTATAGTTTAACATTTTATTTTTGCTATTAATTTTTTTATTTTTTTAGTGTTCAATTTCTATTAATAAAATGCAGGTCATATCAATGGAGATATATCGTATAAAATATAGTAATGGTGAGAACTATAAAATACAAATATAAATACAAGCGTGAACTATAAAATACAAGTACAATTGTATCAACGACTACCAAAATATAAATGATGATGTGAACTATAAAATACAAATATAAGTAGAATTATAAAATACAAATACAAACGTCAGCTATAAAATATAAATACAAATACAAGCGTGAATTATAAAATACAAATGCAATTGTATCAATAAATATAAAAAAATATAAATGATAGTGCACTGTAAATACAATAAGTCATTGTGATATTTTCGTTATCAATCATAATTTGTGCTCCACATAGTCATATTTTTTAAAACTATAAATAAAATAAAATTAAAAAAAAATAAGAATTTCAAAAAAAAAAAAAAAAGAGAAATACAAGCTATAGATAGAATAGAGAAAAAAAAAGGAGAAAAATGAAAATAAGAAGAAAAAAATCAAAAAAGGGGGAAAATATGAAAAAGAAAAAAAATGAGAAAAAAATCAAAAAGTACAAGAAAATGAAAAAGAGATAAAAGAAAAAAATGATGGTGAATATAAATACAATGATCGGTTATGATGTATCTGTCATGTTTCATGACTTGTACTCGACGTAATCATATTTTTCAGAAATATAAAAAATATAAAATACAACAAACACAAAAAAAAATGAGAAAGAGAACAAAAAAAGAGGAAATTAAAAAGTAGAAAAAAATGAAAAAGAAAGAGAAGTAGAGGCTAGAGATAAAACAAAATAAAAAAATGAAAAAAAAAAAGAAAAAGAAATGCTATAAATTGTAATTTTGAAAGTTCGGGTAGAAATACTTTTATTTTGTTAAAACCTAAACTATTTTTGTAAGTCCCCCATTAATAAAAGTATAAATAACATAATAACAATCCTTTTAAAAGTAATTACACTCTTTCCTATTTTTTTAATTACTTTACTCTCTTTTCCTATTAATATACATAACATAGCCGACATATACATAGCATTCTGTGTATATGTTGAAATTTTTGTATATGTTTAGGGAGTTGAGATTTTTTGTAATATTGAAAACATAAGTTTTGTATTTGTTTAATTTTTAGTTAATAAAACAAGATTCTATAAAAGTTTTAAGCGATTTGATGGGTCAAGTTTGGCCATCATCGTGGGTCTTTTGGGTTGGTGATTTGTAATGGGTTGATATGGGCTAGCCCAAATTAACCCATTATCAAAACTAAAAATTACATATATACACAAGTTAACTTTTACTTATTACATAAAATCCCTATTTTGAAGAGTTACAACTTTAGTTTTCTCATGCATGCAAGACTCAATTTTAGAGTTTCTATCTAAAAAATTAGTGTATGTTTTTATGCAAAAGACAGGGGATGCCAAAAAGAAACAATAAGTAGGAATATCATAAAATGCCTCCCAAAAAGTAGTGCCACGTCACCTTATCCATGCATAGCTTATTAAGTGGCAACGATTAAAGGAGACACAAAATAATTAATGAATGTGCAAAATCAGTAAAGAGGAGACAAAGGTTCAAGAACTCTTTACTATTCCTTTTAGTTAATTCAGTCAGTGTCGATGAAGGCCGAAAAAGAAGAAAGAAAATCCTCTAAATATACCCTAAGAGCATCACTCTCATATCCCCAAATATTGCAACCTTTTAGAGAATGCCCGTTGAAGCAATTTGAAATTTGACATCAAAATTAAAAAGTGACCACGTATTGTAAAATCAAATAAGAAAAGAGCTATCAAAACAGGATAACATAGTCTAATCCAAACAGGATAGCAACTAAGTACGAAACTTACAACAAACTGACATGTAACCAAACTGAATCTTGAAAAATAGCTTCAGGTCTCAACAACTCTCAATGTATTGTACTACAATAAGGAAACAATCCGTTTAAGTAATCAGACACAGTCTAATAAAATAATCTAGCAACACCTTAATTAGTAAAGTAAATACATGTTAATTACTTATAGTTAAGTAAAATGAACTCTAAATTTAAATACATGACATACATGTATTGGTAATTATGCATTATTTCTACTCACACTCCTCTTTATCATTATTTCTATTTCACGAATATTAATAATTAATGTTATCATAATCATAATTATGCATAATATAATTACTAGCAAGTACAAAAGATGACATGGGTACTCCTAAACACATAATTTATTTATTTTTTAAATCTGAATAAAACATATGTTATTTAAAAAAAACACATAATTTTAAAAAATTTCGAATAAAATCTTAAAATAATATGTTTTATTCAGATATTCAACTTGAATAAAAGCGGATTAGATTTGAAATAGGCACACATAATATAATCAAAATAGTACTATCCAAATTTTCTAAAAGAGTAATCGTAGAATATAGTAGCTATGATGCTTCTATCCGATACTGCAATATTTGAAAGCATAAGAGAGGAAATCGTAGCACCTATTCTGTAAATATTGCTTTAATACAGAAAGACTTGTTTGGGTTAATGAGGTTTTTATTATGGGTAGTAATTAAATGCCTATTGGTATATATTGCTTGTATAATCACTGCTATTTCAAGATTAATATGTTAACATCGTATCAAGTTGGTAAATTGGCAATATACTAACTAATTGTTACCTATGTGTCCTTGAGCAAAATCGTAACAATAATGTTTGCCATTTGAAAAGCAAACATCTATACATTCCATATGACCATGAAACTTACCTATCACTTTTTTGGACCGTATCTTCTTATTGTAAGGATTTCAAAATTTTTAGATGATAGAAAAGCCTCTATTTTCAAATGCTATCAAGTATCAAGGTCATATGATTCTTATCCTCTGATAACTTTCAGTATGATACACAAATTTGTATGTTTTTCACGCTAGTAGGCAATAAGTCGTAAGGAAAATCATGTTACATTTATCGGGAAAAGAATCTCTAACTTTGTAGTTGACTCTAATAACATCAATGTTTTCGTCATAACATTCTTGTTCAATGCAATATCAAGTTCATTAGATACCAAAAATACAAAAGTTTTATGGTAGAAACATTAGTAGAGGTATTTCAATATAAATTTGACATGTCTACATCTCCGGTTATGGCCATTACTAATTAGACAACATCACGATATTATAAAAAATTACATATTAATATATAATCTTAACAAAATAAAAAATAGGCACAATACTGCATAAACAGTACGATTAGAATATTTTTATACATTAAGCAAAATCTTGACAACATACCTCTTGTCTTCGTGTCCGACAGTTGAAACTTTGAGAAATAATACACTCCAATGATAGATTCCTTCGTGAAGCATTTACAATATGCATGATTTCGATGTAGAAGAGAGTTTTCTTCAACCTTGGTTATTTCACGTAGTCATAGATGTTGTTGGATTTTGAAACAAATAGCGTAAAAGGTGATCAACATAAGAGGAAAAAAACCGTAGAAGTTGTAACTGATATTGTTTTACGTAAAATTGTTTTACATGGAAGAAGTTGTCTACGTTTCAAATTTTAAAAATAGATGGAAGTTGGCAGTATATTAGGACTAAAACTCATCTAGATAATTATTAAAATTTGAATTTATAAAAAAAAAACTGGAAACTGTAAATTCTGTCAAAAATTTGAATTTATTTTAAAATGTTAAAAGCAAATTAAAAATAATAGTAACTAATAACTGCCCTAACTATATTTTGTCCTAAACTACCAAGTGACTTATTTTTGGGCTGTCACTTGGCTTAATGTAGAAGTTTTGTCCTCTCTTTTTAATAGTTAATGTAGAAAGTTTTTACTCATGTATTCCAGATAATTATTATGTTAACCATACGGCTTGCTACGTTAATGAACTCAAGACTACCTCTCTTCGTGTTACAAAAGATTACATTTTGTGAAGGAAATGCCTGAATGACCATCATGACTAGGTCTCCTGCATCTTGTAGGAATCAATTTGTTAGAGATATGCCATAATAAGTGAGTTGCTAAGTGCTTGTGTAACCATCAAGCTAACAACTATATATGGCTATGAAACTTTGAGATGGTTCAGTTGTAGTAACTTCAATTCTGAATCTCTATAGGTGTTTTCCCAACTGAAAAGCTCAAGATTTTGAGCTTTGGCCTTTGGCTGCCTCTTTTGATACCCACCAGCCTCTATCCGGGTTAATTGCAAATTCTGTTCCTGGAATATGCAAGATGATCCTTATACATTAGCTTTACCAGAATATGAAAGTTCATGCAATGAGCATCTATTGCATTGCAAAGAGTCCAAGTCATCATAATTTCTAATTACACTCAGTAACATTATTTCAGTCCCATTAGGCGGAGCTTGGAGTGTAAAATATCATCCATTTGTACCCGTATGTAATCTTGACGGCTTGTATGCACAACAGTTGATGATAAACTTGAGGTGATGTTAACCTTTAACAAGCAAGGTACCTGACATATTGACCAGATTGGCAAAGAGTGATCTGGGGTGGAGCAAGCTTATAGAAGGGGCTTTAATTGAATATACTATGCGAACAGGGTATTTTTTTTTTTTCATTGTTGTTGTTTTATATAGGCTTAACACGAGACTTTTTTCAATCTCCTTATCTAAAATATTGACTCTGCCATGTGGATGCGAGAACGTAACATACTTTAACGACCTCGTGTCCTAAGTTATATAAAATATTGACTCTGACACTGCATGTGGATGCGAGAACGTAACATACTTTAACGAGAATTTGTTTTTTTAGTAAAGGACAGTCCGGTGCACTAAAGCTGGAAGGGCCCCATCACAAGTGTGTATCGTACGCAGCCTTATCTTGCATTTCTGGGGAAGGGCCCCACCACAAGGGTGTATTGTATGTGGCCTTACCTTGCATTTCTGCTAGAGACTGCTTCCAAAGCTTTAATCTGTGATCTCCTAGTCACATGTCAGAAACTTTACCAGTTACTCCAATGCTCCCCTTCAATTTGTTTTTTTGAGTTTGTGTGTAATATTGTATGCTCACTGATATCATCTTCGTGACGTTCCCACCTAGTATCTCTGCTAGGGAGAAAAAATTACAGATTATTTTGCATAGCTCTTTTGAGAAAAATAGTATGGGATTATTCAGATAATATCATATTATGTTAAGTGTATCTTTGGACCTTTTTTGCTCAACAACCGATATAAGAGCCATGATTCAGTTATGGCGGAACAACGACGTGGGGTCCGACTTAGTGTCTTTGCCCAGGGGCGGACCTACACATATTTTTGGGGTGCTCCGGCACCCATTAAACTCGATGCTGAATAGGTATAACTATATAGAAAATATACAAAAAGAGGAATAAATTATATAAAAGCACCTACTAAAACAAGAAGTTGGTTGGGTGCATTGACATTTAGGTTGATCTTAAGACTCTCCATTATTAGGTGTGCCCTGGGTTCGAACCTGGTGAGGTGATTTTCTTGCTATTCTTTAGCCCAGCAGTATCAACAAACAAATATTGTATACTCCCTATTTATGAGTGAATTCACGTAAACATATATCCATTATAGCTGCAATAAGTAGCACAAGTACAAGTAGAGCAATATAGAATTATTGACACCATTTGGACTTGTAGCGAGCGAAATGTCAATTCTCGGAAGGAATGAGAAATTGTAGTGCTATTATGGCCTGTTAACAGGTATACATAACCATAATATTTGGCCCACCAGTGGCTCCAAATCTCCCCTCAGAATTGTCTTTATTCATCAATGATTAATATTTTCGATTATTGTTACATGAATGGGCGCACACGGCCTAGTATGCAATTCCTGATATTTTATAGTTTATACATGAAATTTATGACTTTTATGTTTCTTTTCATGGTCTAATTAAAACATTAGAACAATTACGACCAACAGCTAAGTAGTCATAAAATTGTCTCATAATCAAACATATCTATTTCTCTCATTCATTTTTACTTGTCCAGTATAATAAAAAGGAGATATCCATCTTTACATATCTATTTTAAAAAATTAAGAGATAATTTATCACTTAATTTTTAATTTATTGCTACAATTAATTTACATTCAAAGGGAGATAAAATAAAATTGTTATTCTATTTATTGCTCTTTTAACTTTTAAGGGATGTAAAATAAAAATGGATGGAGGGAGTACAAGGCAAACGTTGCATTAGTAGACCCGTGCATGTGCAGATTTTGTTCTATGAGTATTATTTTTTTCATGAAACATGCATATATATGTAATGAACTATAATATTTCGATCAATATTAGATTTTAAACTCATAATTTCAAAAGTACAATAAGTTTAGTGTTAATTATTAAGTACTTTAAAGTCGGTCACTAAGCATACTTTGGAGGAGAGACTAAGTACCCGTTTGGCCATGAAAACTAAAAAATTTTGGAGTTGAAATTGAAGTTGTGTTTGGTCATGTCTTTTTGAATTTTATTTTATTTTTACTTTTGAGAAAAAAATTTAAATATGATTTTATGCCTCAACTTTTACAAACTATCAAAATCACCCAACAAAAATTTACCTGCTAACGGCAAAAGAACACAATTAGCCACTTTTATTAAAATACTTACATATACATGGTCATATTTAATGAATTTCAATTATGACATATATAATATTTACATTAATAGCCATTTTCTCATATTTGAAAATTTTAAATATGGATGTTATATTAACATATCACTGCTTCCTAATTTTTAGGTAACAAATATTATCTTTCAAACAAATTTATTTTTTTAGGAATTTATTTAATTTATTTTCTTTATTTTCCGTTCCTAAAAAATAGGAAATGATGAGTTGTTATTAAATTTTAGGATGACGTTAATTTATTTCTTTAATTTTCTTATACATGAAAGATTTTACTGTGTGTGAATAAATTATTTCTGTGTAAAACATACTTTGCATATTTATAGTATATTATATCATATACCATAAATATATAAATATGCTTAGTATGTTTCTTTATACTTTATATATTTATATATGTGTGTATATGGTATATACATGATATAAACATCATATATAACATACTTTGTATATTTATGTTATAAATATGCTTAGTATGTTTCTTAATACTTTGTATATTTATATATGTGTGTATATGGTATATACATGATATAAACTTTATATATAACATACTTTGTATATTTCTGTTATAAATATAATACTTTATATATTTATGGGTATAAATATAATACTTTGTGTATAAAGATACCAAGTATTATGGTATATAAAGGTAGCAGTTGCAGTTTAAGGTATAAATTTGTTAAATTGGACATATTTTTTTATGAAAAATATGTATCACCGATTTATATTTTTAGTATATATATGGTATAAACTATTTATATTTGAATATTATAATAAAGTTGTACACAATATAATATATATAATCAGATTAAAAATGAGAATAATTTGTGGCAGTGGTAAACTAATCTGGTACAACTTTATTAATTCCATAAATATAGAAACCGATTATCCATTATTAATTACACGACTATAATTCTTTAAACGTCTGTATCACAATAGAAAAATTATTATTATTATTATACTATAGTAATTAAGATCATTAGCAGTAAAATAATGTCTTAAATATAAGAGAAAATTAAATAAGGGAGAAAAATAATGATGAGAGAGAAAAAGAGATATATATTAATTAGGATAGCATTAAGTTTGAAATTATAATTATCTTATTCTTTAAAACTGTTATATACGTGATATTGAAAAAGTAATGTTATAAGGAGAGTTTTATGTAAAAATTTAAAAGATTGGGGTTATATGTAATAATAATAAAAGTTGAGATTGGAGTTGGAAAATTGTAAAAACACCAAAAATCTGTTTTCCCTTTTCAAAAAAAAAATTTCGAAATTATTTTTTGAATTTTCATGACCAAACACCACAATTTCCAACTTCGAACAAAAAAAATTGAAAAAAGAAAAAAAATTTATGGCCAAACGGGCCCTAAATTACCACTTCATATTCATATTATTGTACAACTAGGTACACATATTATTGTTGTTAGCAGCACTTAGGACCTGAGAATTTCTGGTACACATATATAATATGAAAAAGGGTTAAAAATACCCTTGTACTATCTTAAATGGATCAAAATACTCGTTTTGGCTTAAAAATACTCTTTCGTTAAATATTTGTCTCAAACATACTCCTCCGACAAAATTTCACCAAGCCTGTCACCCAGGTTAAAAAAAGTCACGTGATCATGCCACATCACCATCCACATATAAAATTCCATCTTTAATTTCACAACCCAATTCATAATCCGACCCAAACCATAATGGGCAACATGATTCATTCAGAAACTCAGATTAAGAGGAGACAACACGCATTTGCTATATTTCATCATCCCATTGTTAGTGACAACCAATTAATTATCCTTAAATCTCTGTGTTGATCACGATCTTGCAGGCGCTTAAACATTAAATGGCACCAGGGAGAGCTCAAGGATAAAAGATTAGTAAAGTGTTTGCTTTAGGCCTCAGAATTTTGAGGTCTCGAAAATTTTAATAGTAGATTTTATGATTTTAACTAATAATAATGAAGATTTTAAAATATGAAGAAAGAAAAAGTTATTTAATTATTACTAGGAATAGTTTAAAATTTTTAGTTAAACAACCCAAACTTCATAGACATTAACTATTTAACTTCAGATAATAATATTATTATTTATAAAAATAAGAATTAACTCTAGGTAATAAGATATTAGTCATTTGTTTTCAATGCATAACCTTGAATGTTATTATAAAAAAAATTATTTATTAATAAAAAATTTGAATTTTTTTAATTTAAAATTCTATAATATTTCTGATAAAAAATAATCCTTTTTTTGTTTCTTGTTTAATATTACTATTTTAATTGGCATTAAAATCATATAATTCATAATTTTTCGGGTCCTTAAAATTATGAAAGCCTAAAAACAAATATTTTAGTAGTGTCACCTTGGTGCCATCGTTTCAAGTGAGCAACCACTGAAAACTGACGTGGAAAAGGTAATGATCAAAATTGATAATAAATTAGCCTAATAGCTTCAGTCATTGTACTCTTTATCTGATGTCACGTGCTCACCTTTTGTATTACAAAAGGTTGGAAATCAATAGAACGTTATACGGAAGTTAATAATAATAAATTATATTAATTAAAATTATTTTATTAATATATTTTGATCAAGTGGCCTACATAAAAAATAAATATCAAAGAAAGCATAAAAATGTTGAGAGAAAATATTTGTCGAAATAAGACTCTTCTAAACATCTATATTGTGGATGCTACTATGTTATGGTGTGAGAAGAGGATCTTCGATTTAGTTTATAGAGCTTCAAATTTTTCATCTTAGAATGAATAAACTAAATATGAAAGATATTTATATTTTACTTTCGACAAAAGTAAAAATCATTACGGTAATACTTTTATCTTCATTTAAAAAAATTAAAACTCAATTTTGATTAAAAAAAAAAAAATAGGAAAAAACCCCAAATACTTCATGATCTAATGGGTATTATTCATTTAATTTCAACAAATTCTTCAACCATGGTTAGAATGAATATGTTCTCAATTTTATTCTTTTTCAAACATGGTTAAAATGAATTGCTTTTCAATTTTGTTCTTTTTCTAACCATGGTTAATCCCAATTGATAAGATCCTGGCCAGTAGAAATGCTTCAAATGAGCCTTGTAGTACTACACTAGGGAAAGATTAGAACGTCATTTTTGAACCCCCTTTTACTACTACACTACTGAATTAGTAAATGAAAATTACAATCTCCTAACTTATTCATTTTATATGTTGAATATTAAAAAGTATAATCAATTCAAGTTATTAAAAGGAAAAAAAAGCTCAATTGAAAGGACATCAACCATCTATGGTAAATGATAGCAAATGAACAACCGATCATGAGCATGTACATGTACATAATAGATTCCTGAACAGTGCATGCATGCATGCTCATTCAGTATATGTTGGACATATCTTGAACTTAGTATCTAATTAAAAATCATGTGTAACATATCTCTTTCTCCGTGGCTGTGATATGATTTGAGTAGTCAATATAGCATAGATTCACATAATATCTGGAAATTTAATTGACAAGAAACATAGTCTGGTCTTTTGCTAACGAGATGGGTGGTTTAAAAATACTTTTTGAGGCTTGTTTAATGTTTCCAAGTGGTTGAAGTCAAATCGTTCTTTACATGCAATATAGTTGGCCTTTCTAAGCCTCTGATTATAGAGAGAACTAATAAGGAATCTGTTATAGTAGATCAGTACAGAAACACCTGAGCTCAAGAGGGTAGGTTAAGATGAATTGATTTTTAATTTTTATCCATTTTCAATCCATGTCTATATATATATTGACCAATACGTGTACGATATTATGTCGTGCTGTATTGTGTTGGATGTTTAATGGTAAAATAAAATGAGAGTGTGCAATCAATCAACTAACCACTTCAATGTCGCAACAACGTAAAAACTCAGAGCTTGTTGAGTTAAAAGAGCAAAACGCCAGCAACCCACTTTCACATGTCAACTAAGTTACATAAAACATGTCTTTCTGCTCTCAAGGAGAACCCCAGCCCAAACTGAGGTTCTCAACAGACAATACCTAATGCACTGCTTACAAAAAATAAGTAAAGGAGAAGATTAAATATAAAAAAATATTCCGCATTTAAACGTTGACAGAATTTTGCAGACTTATAAATCTTAGACCTAGATTAGATTTGCCCTCTTCAGAAACCTGATAGTTCTACAGTAATATGGCCATATCGATTCAACAAAGTCCAAGTACTTCTCTACCAAGTAAACTTCTATATTCTTTATCTTCCTCTTCACTGCCTCTTTGTAGTCCATGTTCTTTATATCTATGAACGGTTTCAATAAATGCATTCTAATAGCTGCTTTGAGCTTCCCACGGAAAACGTAATCATAAGCTAACAGGAAATATGTAGGCAAGTTCTTGACCACATTAACCGTCTGCTTGAAGCTGAATACATAGAGTGAACATATGCCCCGGAGCATCTTAACATACAAAGCAACAATCAATGGTCCAAGAATCCAGAGCGGAGTCAACTCTTTAGATACTTCGGCTCCATATACTAAAGTAACAGCAAGATACAGGGGAACACTGCAACATGAGAGAATAGGCTGCGTAAACATCTAATATGCAGGGTCACAATAAAAGTTAAAAAAAACAGCAGAACTATTATATTCCGTAAATTTAATGTTTGACTACTATAAAGACATCATCCAACTTTTGGATAAATAACAACAGACACATAATGGCAACGCAACAATTTTCTATTTACACAGACAGTCCAGAATGCCACCTTTCTTTGAAAAGGGAAGACATTCTTTTACATTATTAAAAGAAAAAGATGCTCAGGAGCTCCAATTTAAACCAAAATAGCAGAAGTTTGCACATAAGAGGAAATATTTAAACTCATTAAGAAAACCAATACACAAATTGGTGCGAAAGAGAACTTTCACTTCCACCATCAACAGTCACCTTTCTATTGTACCCCCATCCACTATTAAAAAACATCACCTGAACAAAAAACAGATTGCAGAAGACACGTTGAATATCTATGTAACATCTCAAAACCCATAAATCAATAGGTAGAGGAGCATATTAAGTAGAAAGAAACACCCAAAGACACACACCCCAAACTCAAGACAATAAAGATCTGGCAAAACACACACACACACACATTTATATATATAGAGAGAGAGAAAGGACGGGCAAAGCAGGTAATAAAAAGACATACAGTAACAAGACATTGAGACTGCGATACTTACAATGTCAATACAGGTATCTTTATTGTTGCATCCAGACTCACAAAGTAGCACCAGACCGCCTTTAAGACATGAACTCTTTCTTTCTCTTGTACCATTTTTTGAGTTTCTGAAGTTTCTGTGGTATATGGCTCTTCCACAGTTTCATTTGTTACTTGGTTCGATGAAGGTGTACGCAACAATGTTAGCCAGCTCTTAAATATGTTTTGCATGACAGAATAATTTGTAGTCTGGTCTGCTTCGGCAGAGTAAGAAATGGGAACATTCTGTGCCCTTGGAGATTCCACAGAGGTTTCTTCACTCTCATGGGGAACATAGGAAAGTTTCACTGAGCTCTTCAGGGATTTTGACCCACTGACTCTGCCTCCAGACTCATTTTGATTGTTGCTCTTGAAAGCGGAGATCTTCAAGGATTTTCCTTTTGGTTTAAGGACAAGAGGAGCCCCTATTCTGGAATCAAGTTATTTGATCAATCTTATGTGCATCACCATGAGTGGAACAGATGTAGTACAATCTAGAAATATTCCTATGAACTCATAAAACAGTCCTAGAGGGAAATATCTCGGATGACCAATACACAACTGAAAATCAGCAATCCGGATTTGAGACTGCAACGCGCAATGTGGCAACTAGGGCAGCATCTTTCTGGGCAATTAAAGACGTAAAAGCGGCCTTGGTAGAAAAGGCAGTTTATTGTTTTCTTGTTCTACCTTATTATTTAGAGGTTGTTGTTTGGCGGGCTAAAACCAGAAATGCCAAAAGGAATGAATCAATCTATCACCAAGCCAAACATATATTTTCTGGGTAAATGAAACCACATCACACTGTATAGCATCGTTTTCAATAGAATAGTCAAATGATTTTTTTTCAAAAAACCAACTTAACCAATATCACGATGTGGCTATTGTACAATCCTTTGGTTTTGTTTAAGCCTTGGAATGGCCTGACAGAAAACTTGATGGCTTGCCAACTCCTAGTTTGTCAAGCAAATGGAAAAAACTACCTTCAGCATGTAAACGTCAATGCATATATATTTGAAGGCCTTAAGTCCGCCACATTTTTTGTTATTGATTGGGTTAATTGGTACCATTGACATTCAAGTGTAGATGGTAAACAAGCATCTCATGAGTTATGACAGCAAGAGAAAGAAAACTCAAAACGTTTTTGTATTATATTCCCTTAGTCTCATTCTAGCGAAGGCTTCTTGATTAGTGATATGAAGAAGGAATGAAGAAAAGGTTGGTCTTTCAGAGTTTGTTAGGTAATTTTTTTTAATATTAATGGAATCATGTAGAAGTTAAAAAAGAGAAATTGTCTGAAAAGAACATACACACATTTATAGGTAAATGAAAAGGATAAACCTAATTAAAAGTTTAACTAAGAGTTTTTGCAGTTCCATAGCCATAAAGAAGAATCCGAGGAAGCTACAGGGGAGTGTACAGTTGAGAAGGGGTCACCCACGTCGAGACTGTAGAAGTAATCAAAAGTACTACCATATTCTTTCCCACAAAAAAGAAGTCAGTCAGACCCCTCTCCCTTTCTCAATTTTATCATACTATAACCAAAAGAGTTGTGTACGGTAAAAAGGGTGGAACAGGCATCAGCACAGCCGTAGTGATCAATAGTGATATTAATCTTTTTATTTTATTTATAATCGTGGTGTCTAGGCCAGTTTGAGCACACCTCGACTAATTCCACAGGATACCTGGCACCTTCTGCCAGCAACAAGTACCGGGTAACTCTGCCCAACAAGGCTAGGACAAATGGGAAGACATCACCGAGTGTTTTTGTCTCCGCTGGGATTTGAACCAGAAACCTCATGGGTCTTAACCAATTCATAGACCACTATGTTACACACTTGGGTGCAGATGATTCTAAATCTGGTGCTATCCTTTCATATACAAGATGATTGCACAACGATATAATCGAAGAACAATAGATTATCTCTATGTTGCTGCATTGGTGATTGCAGCTTAGATAGATAATGTCGGGTTTTTTTAAATAATCAGCACAATTAGGTCTGAAGGATTTCTACTCTAATTCTTCAATATATTCTCAGTGCCTTAGTACATGTCTTAATTTAACACCAAGCGAATAAAAAAAATAGAGCAACTGCACAAGCCCCTGGGACTTAGGTCTGATAAGATGTGTGCGTTAGATGCATGTAAAGGGATTCAAATTCTTCTGCATTAAAACGTGTAATATTTAGGTGGAGAAGGGTGGAGGGATAGGTCCATTATCCTCCAAGTTTCAAACCATGGGTCACTACCTGCAGGGATTTCTCTGTCATCAAAATAAAAATAGTAGCAACTCCACAAGATCTCCTAATAAGTGAAAATGAAAATTAAAGCTCTTCCAATTCACCGCTAATTCCTATCCCATGGAAAAGAGTGCTATTTCCAAAGTGAATTTCAAATTTTCCTCAACCAGAATTTCATCAGACTTAAGTGTGAGTTCTCCAGATTAAACTCATATCACTATACAATCTTTTATGATTTAAGAAGGAAACATGTACAAAGCCTTTCGTATCTCTCATTTTTCTACATGCTTTTTGCAACCCTTACCATTACAGCCTCCAGCAAAAAGGAAAAGCAAGAGTTTCTTCATAGTGTAATTAATTTACCAAGGGATGATATAGTTACATCTGATTGGAACTATATAGACCAAAAGTTTTACTATGTTTGTTTCTTTAGGAAAATCATCGAAAAAGAGCTAAATGTTCATTTGATTACTTCAAAAATTCACATATAACTGATCCATAAAAAGAGAATAACTAGTCCATCACCACCAAACTCCTTGAATTTGGAAGCTTCTTTTTTTTTTTGGGTGTGTGTGTATGTGTGTGTGTTGACAAGTCATTGTAGAAAACTGAATAGGACTGCAAAAGCTGAGACCACAAAAGCAAACATGGGCACCAAGAACAAAAGGTCAAAGGAGGATATAAGATTCCACCTTAAACAGGATTTGCACTTCAGTGAGATGAAATTATCTTTCTGGCCAACGGGAATTTTTGTTACAGAGTGTCTTAATTTGTTCCCAGTAGTCCAAGAAGATGGGCTCAAAGGGCATGTTCTATAAGAACCCTGCAAGAAAAAACATATCTACTTAATACAATTAAGAAATTTGCAGGCTTCAAAGGGACACTTCACAATCATTAGAAGATAAAGTTTTGTACTCGGGAAATGGAAGCAAAATGATTGTATGACCCCATTTTAATAATATAAAGTACATCCAACATCGTCAACAGGAAGAGGAAATTTGATGTAGATGAAGTACTTGAGTAAGTTGCAAACGCAAGTCACACAAAAAATAAAACCATGTTTATGCACTCATCAATAGCCTCTAAAACTCATTACTCAGATGAATGCTAAAATAAAAAAAGAACATGATTTAATTAGAGTACAACATCTAATCAACAAGGAAGAGAATTAACTGCAAACAAAAGAGAGCTTCATCTAAAGGAAGAAGCATTGATTAATCTCCTGTGTGATAAACAGATAGGTTACAATGTTTTTCAACTACAACTAGATCAAACTCACAGTGCACTTAAACTTCAAATACTTGCATTGTGACTAGAACAAACACAGCCTGCTGCTCTAAGATTGTCATGCAAATAAAAGCAAAGAAACTATTCATAAATTTCTTCATCTAATTAGGGAACAATTTCTAGAGGGTAGGGGCAATTCATAGGAACAATTTTTTATGAAGTTCGGCAGTTTCATTGCAGTGGCATCAAGAAGACACCAAATTACAAAAGATACAAATATGTTAGTTCCCGTAAAAGACAAAAAAAAACACATTTTTAACACCAGTACATGTATGGCTATACTAGAACTAAGGAGCTATAAAAGTCCAAAAACAAGCCAACACTATAACAGGTGTAAGAGAGTTCCAACTAAACATCTAGCTTTTAGAGAATGCATTGGAGACAATACATAGAAACTTTTTTCATTAATAAAAAGAAAATTGCATATATAGAAATGATAAGGACTTCAAGTCCAACAAACCAAAAAGAAATTTCCACGTTAAAGCTTACAAAGCATGCCGTGGAAACTGCAATTATTTGAAAATGAAATTGCATCACTGTCAATTTACCTGCAAATGATGGGTTGCCAATGCCATTATCTCCACCTTGCGCGTGCAATCATCTAGCAAGCAAGGTCATTACTTCTCCTAGAGCTACAATAACAACATAACACATCACAACACAAAGATATATGACTCAATTGCTAGTAGAGCAGAAACCAGAAAACTCATAAATTATCATAGAGAAAAAAAGAATCAAATCGAATCTAATTTATTGATCAACAGAAGATTCTACGCCATACAGCACCCACCCACAAACACACAATTATTTTAGAAAAATCACAAAAAGGAAAACAAAAGAAATAAACAACCACATTTTCTTTAATAACCATGGCATCCAAGCCCGCTTGCGCGCACCTAAACTAACCACAAGATACCTGTCAGCTAAACTAACCACAAGATACCTGTCACCTCCCAACAACAACAACAGATACAATACAAGTCAAGTGCCTCAACCAAGGCTATGACAGATACAAGAAACAAACCTTCCCCTTTCCACATATAAAATAGGTTCCAATTCACAACCTATAAGGGGAATAAATCGATTTTTCATGTATATATTGATTCCTCTAGCTCAACTCTCTTCCAAGTTAAACCTCTTTAACTGTACAATAAAAATCGTACGCACACAACCATAATATCCTTTTAAGCCTAAACTAATAGCTGAATAAATAAATATAAATACAAATTTGCGGTAGTATTGAAGAAGAAGAAGAAGAAAAATGCTTACAGCAAAATACGGTGAAAATGCGTGTAATTGACTTTTGCGGGGGAGTTTGGGAGGGCTGATGAATTTGCTTTTCGGAGAAGAAAAGTTTTATCTGTTTGTTCAGAGAGAGATAGAAATTGGAGATTTCGGATAGGGGAAAACAAATAGTAGTAGGAGAGAAAGGGTTAGAATTGTGAATATTAGGGTTCTTCGAGGGGCCATTTCGATTTTTCAATTAAACGTTTTTCTTTTTTTTATATTATTTTAATATAATCGGCCTGTTGATTTAAAATTATATATTTAGCACTTTTTGAAGGAGAAAATCCCAAAATAATCCTTTATTTTTGAGTTTAGATTCAACATCATTCGTATTCTTTTGCATTAGAGCACTTGTGCTCCTCTATTACTTCAATCTTTTGTTAGGTCGACATAAAATGACGATGATACATGATTTTTTTTCTATTTCAAAGGTAAAATTTTCACAATTTTAATTATTTTTATTAGATTGACATATATAACTTCGAATTAAGAAATATTCGTATCTTTTTTTTTATTAAAAAAAATAAGAATTTAAGTCGTAATGAATTTGATTTAGCATGATATGATTTTTTAATTTTTCCTTCCCTCCAATCCCCAAGGAGCTATCTTGAGCTAAATTCCTTATTTGATGAAACTAAAAACAAGTAGAAAATATATTGATTGACTTTTTTGGGGTTAAATCAAAGTAGCTAGTACTATACCGATTACGAATTTAATAAAAAATTAGGAGCTATTAGAACTACATGCAGTATACTTCAGTACGAAATATCCAAATTAAGTTTACCTAGTTACATTATTGATTATGCATCGTCATATACTGTGATTTCAAATTTATTTTCTAGCACATAAGTAAGAGTTTCAATCAAATATCTTTCGAGCAACACTTAGGACATAGTACATAAATAGTCCAACAAAATTCAAGATGACTTCTTGATCAAGTAATATTTGAACCGAATAGAATAAGCAACACTCTTATTCTCACCTTATCTAATGAGGATGCTTTGTGTGAAAATATAAGAATGATTTGTGTCTAAGCTCAAATATAAAAGACTATTTTGAATCTTTTCTATCTTAGAGTAAACTCAGTAATTTGCCAAATTCAATTTAGAAAAACAATTCAACCAATTTCAAATTTGGAGCAGTTCATGACTATTCACATCTTTTATCTGTTATGCTCTTATTTTCAGATTCATTTTGTTACAAACTTTTCATTCACATTTTGTTCCAATGAAAAATGAAAGAAAAAAGAAACCATTAGTCGCTTATTACCTTTTATAAGCATAAATATAATATAACTCTGCTCACTAAGATTTAGAAAAATAAGATGTTATTTAGTATCATTTGTCTCTTATTATTTTCACTCTAGAGTCTGGAGTCTGGTCTTCCGTGATTTTCACTTCCTTAATGATTAGGGCAACTTTTAGAATGAATATTTACAAATATTTTTTATATTGCTAAGTAGCATGTAAAAGTAACTGGCATCCAATCTAACTAAACATATGAAAGTACTAACATCTGGTAGAAAGCATGGATAAAGCGAATGGTTCTGCATATTTTCATTTCACCAAACTATTAGGATTGCAAATGGGACAAATCCTTGTACTGTAATTTTGAATTTCGTGACAGCAAGTCTAAGTTTGGTTGAGTTGGTTTTGTTACTGTACTTATCCGCGTGGAAGTTTAAACTCATATTTTGCACATGTTAGTAATTCAAAAAAGATCACTAGTAAAGAAAATAGTAGGAAAAATTAGAAACCATGTCACGTATTTATCTGAAAGCTAGAGTTCAAAATATTACAATACATAGCCGACAGTTCGAATTTTATTTGTTTCACTCTATGAATTTTATTTGTTTCACTATACATGTTCGCTAAAATTCAATTCACTCTCTATATATGTTCGCTTGGACTTGTATCACTTAGCTCTATATGAGAAGAGCGAATTGATACAACAGTCAATTGACAATTAGCCACACCGTCTCTATAATTATTAATAATTAGATCTCAAAGGGCAGCTATTTCCGAAATTTCCTCAAAACAGTAATGAAATTGATTAAGAGTTGGTTAAGAGGAAATGAAACCCATTCACTTCTTTTTTTTCTTTTTTTTTTTGCTGTGTGGAAATTACAGCAATTCATTTCACTGTCCGTTGTATTATTTACGCCAGCAAAGTAAAATAATAGGGGGTAGGGGGCGCAAAACCAGCTTCGCTTTGGTCATCATTCTTTCGACCAAGAGAAAAAGCTACACCCCTAGATTCTGAAAATACAAAAATATAATAGCAACTTACAATGCTCCACATGCATAGACATTCATTCATTCCTCTGGGGAGAAAATGGGCAACAATATTAATGTTCTGCAAATTAATTACACCTCTCATAACGTCGCACTTACAGTTGCACCAGACACATTACTTTTTCCCAAAACCATGTGGCCACACCTGGCCGTAGTCCAGCTCACCCGTGTGACATTGGCCAACAAGTTCTCTTCTACAATCACAAAAGCTATCACCTAAAACTGCACCACCAGATGTCTAGCCAAACTAAGAAGAGAGTCGGAGTCCATCTGGTAAGGTTGCGGTTCATCACAAGCTAAAAGACCTAAATCACATTTAGCCCTCCCCATCAATCATAATTGACATTTACTCGGCCAGATCCACCTTGCCTGCCATGGAAATTTCCACCTCCCCGCTTTGACTGAACCTGACCCCCCCTCTCTCTGTATCTCTTTTGATCAACATTCTGAGAACCATCAGCTGGCCCTTCAAAATTACCTGGTTTGCTATTATTGTATTGCCCAACTGGCTGGTACTCATAATGATTGTTGTTCCTCCACCTTTCTCGACCACTGGAGGTGCTGTGCTGACGATTATCTTTCACCGAGAATGAATCTCCATGAGATTCTTGGGTCCGAGCAGAACGATTATTCTGGTTTACATTCCTCCTCAAACCTGAGTTGCTCCTCTCTTGTACAGCTTCAGCACTATCAGGAGCTAATTCAGCTTTGACAACAGGACCCTGGTTAGGGGAGTAGGGGCGTCCCCTAAATGAAGCAGGCTTTCTCTCTCTTCTTGGATCCAGATTTCGAACATTTGGCACCTCTGGAACAATTTTATCTTCAGATGAAAATGAATCTGCTTGACCTGAGCCCATATCCCAGCTCTCCTTCTCACTGCTTGGGGGAATACTAACTTTATTGTGATGATAATCCCTCCTATTGACCCGATCGCCTTCCATAGTACTATTTTGGGCTCCAGTGTGCGACTTTGGCTGCCAATGTGGTGGTGGAGTACGATTGCCCACACCACGGTTTTCCTTTGCAGGAACTCTTCTGTCCATCGGGTTGGTTTCAGTGGCTCCTGACAGAGTGTGATTTTGCTGAGGCCCCACACTGCTGTTTTTGTGTTCATACCCAGAATTTCCTGTGCTTCTATGGCCCTTAGAAGGGTACCGTTTTCCTTTACCTGCCGTTCCCTCATCTGATACAACAGGAATGGTGGTACGTTGACCTTCAAAATCACCTGGCATGTTCCAACCATCTGATACATCGAACTCACCGGAACACTTGGACTCATATCCCATAGAATCTCCATCAGGCTTCAAAGATCGAGTGTGATCCAAAGACTTGTATTCATCCTTGCTGGGGTCCAATGCCAATTCAGTTGAACCCCTTTGCCTCCACACGCCATGCGCTTTTCCTTGCTTATTGTTATTATGTTTTCCATCCCCATCCCTGGACTCTATGGACAAACTCTCAGTTGCAGATCCAGTAGGTGCGGAACACCCAGAGTTTTCAGGCCTAGATTCTGGCCTGCCACTAGTTCCATCTGGACCAGAAGAATTGCCTGACAACAACAGTGGGTGTTGATTACTACCATGCTGGGCAAGCTCTTTGGCCACTGGTTTAGGAACGTATCTCTCCATTTCAGCTCTCTTGCTTTTTGAATTACTCTGCACCATGTTATCACTCTTCAGTGGACCAATTGAATTAGATCCAATTTTCTGACTCGCTTCACCAGCATCTTCAGTTTTGCTTTGAGACCGTACAGGTGCCCAAACAACTGCATCCCCTCCCTGAAACTTATCATTATGCATATTAGACTGCTGATTTCTTTGCGTCCTGCGAGGGTGCTGAGGTTTCCAGTGGTTAATGACTCGACCATGACCTTCTTCGCTAGGCAAAGGGGAACTCTGCTCAGAAGGTTGCACAACATTATCACCACTTGCTGCCTGAACTGAGCTCACATCCAGAACCAACTGAGAAGAATTCAACTTCTCCTGTTGATTACGAACTTTAGCAGGATTACTAACATTATGCGCTGGTGATGGAGAGGCAGGGGGCGGCAGCACAGCATCAAGCTTCTGCTTGTTCTTGTTGGTCCTATTACCTTTCCTTCTCGGCTGCGAGGAAGACTCGACCGCAAACTTGGCATTATTGACCATGTCTGATTCAGCATTTAAGCTAACTTCATGAACCTCAGTTGATGGAATATTATTAACAATAACATCATTAGGACCCCTAGATACCTCAGTAGCGCTAACAGGGACTGACTTTTCATTCATATTCTTAGGTATCATATTTGGCCTTTGCTTGTAGCTACTACGCTTATGCTTGATGACACCCCCATCACTTGACTGACAAATATCTTTTCCATGAGCAGCAGAAACCTTAGTGGCCTCTTGCTTTGATAGAAAAGCCTGGGGTTGTGGGATGGCTATTTCTGACTGGACCATAATAGATGTGCCGAATTCCAACACAACAGGTGGATTAATATGCTCACTGTCTTTGTCGAGAATGCGCTCACTGGCATCAATAACGTTACCGTTTGCTGCTAAAGTTGCATTGTGTGCTTGAGGTATGACAGTAGACAACACTGTTTCAGGGGGCGAGGAGCCTTGTAGATCTTGCTTGGTAATATCAGCGGGCAAATCCTTTTCAGCCTTCTGACCCAAAGCATCACCTGCCTGCATACGGCGATTCAATTCCTCTAATTTAGCAAGAGCTTTGGCTCTCTGTTGTTTAATTCGTTCTTCCTCTTCTTTCTGCAGCTGTAAGGCACGCTGCCTGGCTAACTCTTTCATCTTTGCGCGCTAATTGAGAACAAATAACATATATATATATATTAGATAAAAGGGAATAAACAACTAAAGTTGAGTAAAAGTAAAAATAATACCTGAGCCTGGGTATCTGCCGAATCATGCAATTCTGACAAGGATTCTTTTTCACCACTCACGCTTATATCAGTTAAAGCTTGCTCAACAGCCTCAACTTGAGGACCTGACTCACACGCATGAACATTAGAAGCAGGTTCTACGAATGTTCCAGAAGCCGCAGCAGATGAATCAGCTGCAATGGACTTTTTCCTCCAACCATCATCATGTCTATCAAATTTGGGTTTACCAAGATGATCATTTCTGGTTGGCGCACCGTGATACGGCCTCCTGCAAGAAAGATGTTTTAGTAAAGGGAAAAGCAGATATATGAAGTACCACACACAACATAAACAGCCACCTTGACATGGCAGCTATTGAATGGCCACCCTTGCTCCCCGTGGTTCCAGAAGTATGTGTTCTTTCTAATGGCACTAGACCGCCTTTAGCTTCATTTACTGAATTGGTAACCATAGAATTCAGTTCTGACTTATTCATATCTTCTTCTGATGAAACATAAGGCGCTTCATAACGTCCATCAAATGCTCGCACTTTTGCATTTAGACCTTCAATCTTCTGCATCAAGGAAGAATCTTTGGCAGTCACTGCAGGAGCTGAAACCTTTTCAGGAGCCAGGGAAGGTGGCGGCACTCCACCAGAGGATTCCACATACCCTGATTTCTTCGTCCAACTGTTATCAGCTACCTTCATAGTATCTATGCCTTCAAGTGAGTTTGTATTTGTGGCATCTGAAAAATCACCTCCTCGATCACCATAGTTGCGCGGATACCCTGTTGTTCTCCTTGAATACAATTCTTTCTCACCACCATACTCACCTCCCCGCTCATGTCTCTGCAATGATCTCTGAGAGCTTCTATCATGATATGGGCCATTGATGGGCGCAGCATGTTCCCAAGTCTCTCCTTCCTCTCTTGCATCATGCTTTAAAAGAACCTTATATGGTCCTTTAGCATCATCGGGATGAGTTGATTCTAGTGCCTCTGGCATTGATTTGGTATGAGCACCGTGACTGCCAATCCTGGCATGAGTATTGCTTGGATCAGGAGTATTTGGGCCTGAATATCTATTATAGACTGGGGGACCAGGAGGCATGCCCATAAGAGGAATTTCCCGTTCATTGGAATTGCAATAACCCATTGGCGGTCCATAATAGCCCTCAAAGGCCACTGGACCAGAGTAAAAACCAGGTCTAAATGGCATATTTGGACGAATATAAGCATCAGCAATCTGGGGTCTATATATATCTCCACCTCTAGGATGATGCCCTCTGGACCCAGGACCTGGAGGAGGACCTGGTTGTGAATTTGCCATAGCAGGAGGCGGCATCTGGGGTGGAAAGTAGGGGAATGGCTCAATTGGAAAACCACCGGGAGGAACTGGAGCTCCATAAGGTGGCCCCCCAGGTGGTCCTCTATACCAAAGAGCAGCTGGAGGATTCATAGGAGGACCACGCCATGCATCAAAATGCTGTGGTGGAACATTAGGACCGTGATACTGATGGGGATCCCCTTGCCATTTCTCCATACCATGCTGCGGAGGATCCTCAGAACTTTGACCATCTTTTTTCCATGCATCAAATGCCCCGCCCTTCACATCTGCAACTCGTCGAATTAACCGACCATCATTAGAAAGAATATTCCAAGAATATTTTGTTGCAACTGAAAAGAGTACCAGAGAAGAATCACTTGACAGAGTTTCAGTCAAAATACACAAACCTGAGTGAGATGCACTTGTCTTCTCTAGGGGCTGTGCTACTTTTCCAGAATCTGAGCTAGGACGGCTACTAGAACCATGATCTATCAAAAGAACATGACCAAGTAATTAGTTAAGAGAGCAAAGCCAACAGAACAACCAGGCAGTTTCATTCCAGCAGCAGGATAAACACTGATCCAATATTTTTCATTTCATCCTTTTCCTAATTTTGGGGTTTAGGGAAGAAGGGACTCTTGGGATTGAGTTGTAGATGTTGTTGAAGGGGGTGAGGAGATTGAACAAAGGAAAGAATTATAATGTTTAACTACACTTTAGGGCATCCCTAGAAAGGAAAATTTTGAAGATTTAAATCGAACATGTCCCGTTCTTGATAATTGCTACTTGATAATTGCTAGTTAAATCATAAGTTTTTAGACTCCAAGTACACAAATTGCCAAAGAAACCAGTAAACATGAAATGACAAAATCTATTGTGGAAGTACATTTCATTTTAAGGAACAAAAAGATGATTCACAAGCATAGTATAACAACGATATATGGATCGAGCAGATAGTATTTACACCCCTAAGATAATAAAAAAACTAATGCAGTAGACCAATAAAAAACATCATGCCGTATATCTTAAGGCACCAGCAGTCACCTTGTGATTCAGTAGTTTTCCCAGAAGCATCTCTATCTGACCCAAGAGTTGGAAAATCCCCAGAAGTCAGAGAAAAGCCTTCATTCTTGCATGAGAGTACTCCCTGTATATACAATTAAGCTCGCCAATCAGCACAGTGACACGATTTATTTATTTTTGGGAAAGAAGAGAGAGAGAAGAGGGGTGGAGGAAGCGAGATAGGGACAGAAAGGGGGAGATACACCTTTAAGGAGCAGAAAGTGTAAAGAGAAATCCTAGGAAAAAAGATCATTTCATTCCCAACCCAGATAATGCCTCATTGCTAAGAAATAAACTTAGAGCCAATTTTTCAGGCATTTAAAAATCCACAAGAATAATTCTCATTTCTCAAGGAGAAACCTTGTTTTATCTAAAAATTGCATTCTATAATGCAGCAGAATACAGAGGAATAAAATAGAAGATATATGAGAACATCGATAAATCTGTACACGAGCCAATGAAACCAACAGACATTATTGCATTGCTTTGCATGACAGCATCAGAAATCTGGAGTATGTTCATTTCAGCATTTGGTATTACCTGGGTTATGCCTGAGAGTATCACGGATAGAGTGGTCAGCTGGAGCTTATGGGAAGTTAACAGTCCTATAAGTAAAATATGGAGGGTGAACCTGGCTGTATATTTTGGTATGTGCGGACAGAGAAGAATATTAGGTGTTTTGAAGGCATATCAACTCCATATTTCAAATTTCAATGTTAAGGCAATTTATAGCACTTCTTTTTAGTTGGAGTAATCTTTTCCTTGTCATTCTCATAAATCCTTTTTGGACTTTATCAGCTTCTTATATTTGAAGTAGCTTTCTCTAATAGAACTAGCATTGTATGGTTCTTCTTTTCCCATCATGTACACTTGCATCTTCTTGATGCCTTTTATAAAACTATTTCATCAAAAAAATCTGTACAATTACAGAATGAGCTCTTCTTAAAACTACTACTCTTACACGAGCACGGGATTTTCTTGTAGACCTTCCCATTTGTTTATGTCTCAACTATTAGATTGCATAAATAAGTTCTAAAAACCAAGTGTGACAAAAGGAAAACTCACTCCCTGATTCTGTCCCTTAAAAACAGAACAAAATACAGCCACGCTGGGACAGTTGCAGACTTTTGTACATCGCAAGGCTGAAATTTGAGTTTTAGAAGGAATATAAGTGACTGGGAACTGGAGAGGTTATGTATTTTGCTTCAAATGCTGCATGACATTGTTTTGGACCACAACAAAACGGACTCTACCGGTTCAAAGGGTCATTGCAAGGGTATTATTCAATTAAAAGTTGTTATAGTATTCTGGATTTTAGTAACAACATTGAGTTACTGCCTTGGAAAATGATATCATGGCACCTTTAAACGTCTCTTGCTTCTCCTGGATAACGACTAACAAGGCATGTCTCACACAAACTATTAAGCGTTTCATTTGTGCCACGGATGTCCATTATGTGGAGAACAATCTGAAGACATGACCCACCTTTTTTGAATTGCAAGGTTACAAGTCAGTGATGGAATTTGTTTTTGTAAATAAATGGTATCCCTTGGACCATGCCAAAGTCCGTTACAGAAATGTTGGAAGCGTTGGACTAGGGAGGATCTGTGCAGGAAAGCTCAAAGGACCTAGAACACTGTTACTCAAGTTATCTGGTGGTCTGTTTGGGTAAAAAGAAATAGCAGAAATTTTTAAGGCAATAGAAGAAACATACAGGGCCTTAAACTTAGATGCCTTATGTTGATTGCTTTTTGGAGAAAACTAGCTTTTGATCAGATGTAGATGATATTTAGACACAATAGCTGGTTTGCACTTCTTGTAATTACGCCTGTTGAACTGGCATAGTGCATTTTATACAATATTTTATTTGCCCATAAAAGAAGTTATTTGGCAAAAGAATACCTAAGAGATATTCATCACAAAGGGAACATCACATAGCAACAAACTACGTACCAAACGCTCTGCAGTAGTTGTTGCTCCCCATGCTACTGGATGTTCAGAAACAGGCTCAGCAAAGCGTGAAAGCTGGGAGCTGCCTGGTCTTGTCTCTGCACTGCGTGGGCGCGCCAATGTTGATGGTACTTTGCTTGATGATAATGGCCCAGAAGCTGATGAAGGCCTAGAACTGGTACCCCATGCACTAGTGGTAGGTTCTTGTGTTCTATCACTACCAGCAGTTGAAGGTCGAGTGCCACTCCCACCAGATGATGGGCGAGATCTAAGATGACTTGGTGAGCTCGCTCCACCATCAGCATTTGGAGAGTGTGTTGAGGATCCCCACGGATTTGAGGTAGAGGAAGATGTACGGCTACCCCAGCTCAATGTACCCCTATTTCAAAAGAGTAGAGAGGGGCCTAGATCAAATCAACAGAGAAACAAGACAAACGGAAATACCACACAGCTCTCCGCACAGGCAAACCCAAATAAATATCACACAGAAGTGCCAATGCCATGGGCAGACAGACACCAATATACGAAGGGGCTAAAAAAATAATTAGAAAAGAACACAGGTACTCACTTGGGAACAATTTCAACATTTGGGTCCAAACCATGATTCTCTAACCTTCAAAAGATTTAAGTACATACAATTTTAGAAACACCTATAATGAGATCAGAAAACCAAAAGTTTAAATCAGTCAATATTTCATACCGCTGACTGGGTAAGTTCAATGGTTTTGGGACAGCCACTTTTCCAAGGACAGTCATGCCACCTCTTCTCGCAGAAACCCACCTATAATAATGGAATTAAAGGATAATTTAAAAGAGACGACACAACCACACCAGTAAAACAATGTCATCATACGTACTTCAATGTATGTAACACAATCTAATAATAGCTTAGCGACTTAATAACACCATAAACTATAAGAAATGCCAAACGGTTAATTTGCCGTAGAAATCAAAGCAAGAACTTAAGAAACCCCCTTCCTCGATCCCAAATAAAGGGCTCTACAATATACTCCCCTAAGCTTTAGTGGTGCATCAATGAAGCATCACCCTTTTGAGCAATCTATACATCAATTGTTCAATACACTGAAAATGTCGCATTGGAGCTCATTTTTAGTTCCCACTTGGACCTACTAAAGAAATCCACAAGGGCATCATAGTATGCCTAACAACATATAGATTCTTTGGAATTTTAACAAACACCACTTTAAAAAAAATATTGGAGAGACAATCTTGTGCAAGGAAATCTATGTAAAAGAGAATTATGATTTTTTGATCCTAAAACTTAATAGAGAAATTCGGATCACAAAAAGGAGAACATGAGATCCTCTTCAAATTGGTTGGTCTACATTCCTTTTCATTTCAGACTTAATATTTTCAATATTTCATCAAAAAACTAATGCTACCCGTCCACAACATTAAACATGTTAACATAAGGAACTTTCTTCACAATATTTGGCCCTTGAACTGACATATTTCTAATATATTAGCCACTTCAGAAATTGAACTACTCCATCATTCCATTTATTTGATGGTATTTGACAAGGACAAAAGTTAAGATGCCGATTTCACTAATATATAAGATTGTGCTTGTGTAAGAGAATCTTAAAAGTGATCGTCGAAAAGCTGTTTGATCCTAAAACATTATATCACATTTAAGAATTTTAATGAATACAAAGTTGTAAGAAAAGTGGGATACTGTCAATCATCTTGGAACGTCGCAAAATGAAAGAGTTTCATATAAAGGAATATTAGGTAATGCTTTTGATAGTCTAATTTTGTCCATAATCAGCATAATTGACGAAGAGGACCAGAGGAAATAAGATAAAAAATGTAAAGTTTGGACTTATAATGGTTTTTCCAAAAAAAAATAAAAATAATAATAATAGAGGGAAGCATGTACTTAATGAGGAATTGAGAAAGAAGCTCAAATAAAGCAACATAAGGAGCATTATGGAAAACTAAAAAATGATTGCGTAAAAAAGGATCTCTTCTTACCTTCTTTCCCCTGCCAACATATTTGAAGTCATTATCCAAATATTGATCTACGGTCATCCAAATAGCTTCACAAACTAGAATCTGGAAAATATTTGCAACAGCACCTCTTTCCATTAACAACAAGTCATCAAACTAATAGAAGTGTAGAACTGATAACCAAAATATTTTCAAAATGACACGTTACACCAGAAACTTCAGATAAAAGATTTCTACTGCATCGAAAAAAGTGTACATATGATTAAGAGTCAGCCGATGACCCAATCAATCGGATTTGGGAAAGTGGCAACAACAGCAGATATGGCATGTTTGGCCAAACTTTGAGAATCTGCTTATACTGAAAAGCTCTTTTCGAATAGTACTTGGAAAGTAGCAATTTTTTTTCCTAATCAATTTGGGAAGCATTTTGCATACTCAATTTTGCTTTGGAATTTTTTTCAAGATAATTCCTAATCTACATATAACAGAGTTTATTTCAGGCAATGGAACAAGATGATACACTATCATCACCACATGCACATGAATGGGAAAAGCATGTGTTAATGCCTCACTACCTCTGGCTACATAATTCATACCCTTCCTAAGCTTAACTATCCTTGCTTTACCTTTGGGGGGAAACGTGAAGGCGGGCTTATCCCTTAAATTACATATTAATTCCTAAAATCCAGTAAGTATCAAGTAAAAGTGGTTGAATTGCTCTCACCTAGATGATTAGCTTCCCTACTAACCAGCTTAATACAATGTTGTCTGGAGTATGGCCTCAGATTTCAATTACGGCGTCAAAAATCAAAGGAACTCCAAGCAGGTGAATTGCACAAAATCATTGACATCACATAAGAAAGGTTTTTTTAGGTATATACCATATAATACATCTTTAACTTGAGTCTGAACATGCACGTGAAGAACTGCATACTAACAAAAAAACAGAATCTCTGAAGCACGTGACGAATTTAACTAGACTAACCGCATATTCAATAAAACTTAACCCTATCTTGCACTGGATTTCTTTTCTTCCTTGTTTGCCCTTTGATGAAAAGATAAACAAGCCGGGTCTCTTTTCCCCATAACAAGAAAAAGAACGAGGAATGAAAACCTTTGCTAGTGAGAACATGAACAAGCTACTAACAGAAATTTCCACACAAGCCTGATTTTACATGTAAAGCCTTGCACATTATACTAGCGGAGCTAGATAGGCGCCGAAAGGGGTCCGCAATTCCTCTTCGCAGAAGTGGTTAAAGTTATATTTTATGTATATATAGTAGATGTTGACACCCTTGGGTTTCTCCGTATGTTTATTTCTTCATATTTTGAACCCCTTAAGTGAAAATCCTGGCTCCGCCATTGTTGTGAAGGAGGAGAAACGGTGCTTCATCTATTAAACAAGTTATAGCACAAACACAATACTCTAATTACAGAAAGCATAATACTTTACTGTCCAATAATATTACTAAAGTCTAATTCGAAACCCCATTAAATTCCTACCAACAACCCTTTTTGCAGTTACAGCTCCATACAATTTTCTTTTAAACTAACAGCACTCCATAGATTAATTTCCACATCGAACGGAAACGACTGTTCCATTACCCATAACAATAACCCTAGAACCCGAAAAACACGCCACAGTTTCTAAAAACCAAACCTTTACGTTCACGAGTACAATAACAAAGCAGTTATACAATGCGCATAGCTCAAGCCTCAATCTTTTTCCCTTAACACATCGCACTATAACATCCCGATGGTTTACATACTATAAACACCCATATTCCCCTAACCCTAGAATTCATTTTTTCTTAAATTCCAATAAAATCTTAAAAATCCAATATACACACATAAAAACACCCAAAAAAAAATCATGTTTTTGTAACAAAAAATAGCTTACCAAATAAAAAAGAAGAAATTAATAATATTGAATCGGATCTACCCGAAGCTCCGATCTGCAATACGTAAAATAGAAAATATATTATGGAGAAATAGAGAGGCGATGCTTAGTGTATGTGTGTGTGTGAATTTTGTTAGTAATTTTTTTTGGATTTTTGAAGGGGAAAGAGATCGAAGGGAGAAAGGGGGAAGTGGGAGAAGGAGGAAGAAGAATAAGGGGAATATTGAATATTGAATCGATTGTTGGAAAAAGAGAAAAGAAAACCCAATAAAGGGACAAGTGAAAAACTTTAATTAAACTAACACGGGTCCCCCCGCTGTTAATTTTCGGATTCACGTTAACCTCCATCTCTTTATTATTTCTCGCTATATATATTTATGTGTTTTGTCCATTGATATTAATAATTTTAATATAAAGTGAAAAATTAATTAATTTTTTCATGGTTTATTAATTTGACAAGTAATTTTACACATATATTTTTTCAGTAATATGGGACGGAGGGAGCCTCAAAAGTACAAAATGGTGATCAAAGTTAGAAATAGTCCATCGAAAATAACAACAAATCAAGAGGAGTTTTGAGAGGGTGATGCACATACAGATCTTTTACTTACCTTGTGATGTTGTTTTTGAAAGACCCTCATCGGTTCAAGTAAAGCATCAATAAATAAGCCATTAAAAAAAAAAAGTATCAACAACGAATATGCGAACACTGCAATAATTGAAATCAAGGAAATAACATGTAATAATAAATTCAACAGTAAGATAGATGGAGAGTAATAATATCATAATAATAGAGAAATTAGACAATGCTTGACTACCTACTAATTTTTTTACCTTAGTACATGAACTTCAAAGCTTCATATCTAGGGTCTGCCCTTGGTAAGTCGTATGTATGTCGTTTTGTATCTAATTAATTCTTCCTAATACTTATTCGGTCTATACCTTTACCTTTCCTCTGACCCATTATAGTCAACATTTCATACTTCCTTACTAGATATCTGTTCATTTCATCTTTATATGTCTAAATCATCTTAATATCGCTTTCCTCATCTTATCTATCACAAAGATCGCTCCTACCTTATTCAAATTAATTCTATTCTTAATTCATTTTAACATCCTCATTTTTTCTACTTTCCTCTTTTGGACATGCAATTTTTTTACGCTGGGTCATATAGCATAGTTGGTCTAATAATCATTGTGTAAAACTTGCTTTTGAATTTTTGGCGAAACGTTTTTACCACACAATACAACATATGTTAGCCTTCATTTCATACATACTGCTCTAATACAATGTGTAGTATCATCGTCGCCTTTTTCATTATGTTAGTTAAAATTTTAAGATATTTGAAAATTTCTCTCTTAGATATAACTTGTGAATTAATTTTTACTTTCACATCCTCGTGAGTTATATCACTCAAATTGCACTCTAAAACTTGTTACGATTCAAAAATTCTAAGCATGATGGCACCTACCCAAACCACGTCGACAAATAATTATATTACTAAGTCATTTTTAATAATCAAAGTAAAAGAAAAAATCAACAATAAGTTTGTAATAAGTAATCTATAACCTTGCAAGAGTGAAAAGTAAGACAAAATCTCACAAAATTTAATACCAAAGTATAAAAGTCTCTAAGATATGATTACAAACTGAAATAAATCTCAACACATATATTCTCCTATATAATAAGTCACGTTGTGGCAGGTGAAGCACACATCACACCGTAGACATCTCTGCTTGCCGTCATTTGAAGTGTTTGCTCCGTAATTTTATTATATCATTCCTAATTGATTATTATAAGTCATTTACATATTAAAAATATTAATTATATTTAACAAATAAAATAAAAGAGACATTTATTACATGTTGCTTAAACTACTTCAACGATAATTTTACTATATCATCCCTAATTAATTATTATAAGTCATCTAAGTATTAAAAAAAATGATAATATTTAATATTAAATTAACTTGACATCTTATATGAAGTCTACTTAATTATTTTAACAGATATTTTTTATAGTAATTTTGCTATATTATTTCTAATTAGTTATTATAAGTCATTTAAGATATGTTTGTACTATATCATCCCTAATTAATTATTATGGTCATCTATACATTGTGCTAATTAAATTAGAATAGAAAAAAATATTATAAATCACAATAATTAAGAAAATAAATTATTTTAAAACATAATTGACTATCAATGTCACAAAAATTTAGACAAGGAGAGTAACATATATTATTTGAAAATTACATAAAAAGTATTATAAATTACAATATTTAATAATTTAAAATATCTAAAAAAAATAATTAATCTGTTATATATTCAAAAAAATACATAATAAATTACAACATTTAATAACTTAAAATATCTAAAAATAATTAATCTTCCATATATAGTAGAAAATACGTAAGAAAAAATTATCAATCACAATAATTAACAACTTAAAAAATTTAAAGGATATAAAATATTTGTTTGACTCTCGAAATTATATCAATGTCACTTAAATTGGAATAGAAAAAAAGTTATTATAAATCTCAATAATTAAAAACTTAAATTATTTTTAAAATATAATTGATTATCAATGCCACAAAAGTTTGGACAAAGAAAGTATCATGTTTTATTTGAAAATTACATAAAAGATATTCTAAATTAGAAGAGTTAACAAAAATAAAATATTTTATTATATATTTCAAAATTACTATGTGAAAAGTAAAAAAAGATGATTGATTCTCGAAATAATATGAGTGTCATATTAACAATTTAAAATATTCTTATACAAATTTCATTAATCTAAATATAATAATATATGTCTAGCTAGGAATTTATAACCAAACAAATGAAGTTTTTAATTAAATGATAGATTATATATAACGTAAAATTTTCAATGATCAATATTGGGTCGTGCATAGCACGGTTGGCTTAAGTGGCAAAGAAGCAGCTGAAGCAGTCAGCTTGTGGGCGACATGCCTGCTTCAGCTGCTTCACCCGTGATTTTACTATATCATTCCTAATTAATTATTATAAGTTATTTATGTATTTAAAAATTAATATTATTTAATTAAAAAAGGTAAATTAAATATTTATGACATGCTTGCTTCAATCGGGATTTTACTATATTACTCCTAATTAATTATTTATAAATTATTTACGTATTAAAACATTAAAAATAGTTAATAAAAAATTTAAAAGAGACATTTATGACATGACAACTTCAGCTGCTTCAGTCGTGATTTTACTATATCACTCATAATTAATTATTATATTAGTCATTTAAGTTTTAAAAAATTAATAATATTTAATTAAAAAATAAAATAGACATAAAATAACAATTTAATTTTTTGATGTTTTTATAAGTCACTTAAGTATTAAAAAATTAATAATATTTAATAAAAAGAATAAAATAGGCATAAAATGATAAATTATTTTTTTATGTTTTCAATTAACTTGACATTTTATATATGACCACTTAAAAAAAATTCACAAGTATTTTTTATAATAATTTTACTATGTCACTTCTAATTAGTAGAATAGAAGAAAAAATATTATAAATCACAATAATTAAAAACTTAAATTATTTGAAAAATATAACTGACTATCAATGTCACAAAAGTCAGAACAACTTAAAATATTGTTATACAAATTTCATCAATCTAAATGTAATAATATATGTCTAACTTAAAATTTATCAACCAAATGAATGGAGATTTTAATTCAATGATAGAATTATGCGTAGAATTTTTAATAATCAACACTAGACCGTGTGTAGCACGACATAAGGCCACTAGTCTAGAAATAAAAGACAGTAAGAAAATGATTACAAAAATTAGTCTAATACTGTAGATCGGACAAGCAGCTCACCTGGCAACTTCTATTAAAAATTTATCTACATTTTATTAGAAATATTTTAAAATTTTGAATTAAATATCTCAAATCATCGTATTAATAAATAAAGTATTTACAACAAAATCCAAGATAATGTATTGCAAAAATATGACTAACATATTATTAACTAGAATTAATTCTTAGGTTTATATTACTATACAAGATTAACTAAAATGATTATGTCGTTTAAGAATACTACATTATAACAACAACTAAGTTACAAATTTTTTTCAAAAAAATATTAAATTATCTTTTTTTGGTACGTATGTATGTATATTTAATTGAATTTGGTTCGATTTTGAACAAGGACGGACAATTCTTACGCTCTCTCTCTCTTTCACTGTAACTAACGGCTATTAACCCAACCCAACCCGTGACTGGCTGACGCCGGCGACGACGTCGGAGCGCCGCTAACAGGCAAGGATTCTCCCCTCTCTCCCCAGTTCTTTCTACCCTCTCCTCTCTCCCTTTTCCTATCTCTCTCCGGCACTCGAATCACCTAATGCCTTCGTTGGGATCAAGGTCACCTTCCGTTCGATCCTTGCGACGTAGGCAACGCGCAGTTCTAGTCACCAGCGACCGAGTCCGGCGGGTCCATCTGAAGGTCCTACCGGTTCTGATTATAGCAGATTCCGGCAGTACTAGATCTGATTCCGGCGGCACTCCGGCGAAGCTCCGGCGACAAATATCCCAGTGACCAGTTTCTTTTTCTATATCCGTTTGGTGGGATCCAACATACCTCGCAACAGAAGAGGACTTGGTCTACAAACGGAATTCGGTGACTTCTAACTTTTACTATTTCATTTTTCTTATTATTCCATTATTATCTCCTGTATCTTGACTGGGATTTAATTGGTTGGGATTGTCTGTTGTCCTTTCTTGCATTGCTTGTTAGTATTGGTTTTGTTGCCCTTGGGCTAGGTCATTAGTGTGCTTTATATCGGCCTCGGTGTATTCTCACCTTGACCCCTAGTTCTGTATATATTTATTTTTTTATTTTTCTAGCATCTGGTGTGCTTGAATTATGCTTGCATTTTGTTCTTTGAGTGTGCCTTTTATTGTTACTAACTTATTGTTGTTAGTAGCCTCCGTTGTACTTTGGGGTTGAGTGGCTTGGGTGGCTCATGGTGGAATAGGGTCATGTCCTGGGGTTCCTAAGGGTCATGGGGGGCGGGGGGGGGATCGGGGGCTGGTGTTGGGGTAGGTTTGGAATACAGAGTGCGAGGTATAAAGGGAGGGGATAAGAGAGTTGATAGTCTGAGGGTAGGGTCGTGAAACATAGGCGCCCTGCAGGGTAAGTCCATAGAACTGGTTAAGATTCTTAGGAAGAGAAGAATTAATATTGCATGTGTCCAGGAGACCAAATGGGTAGGTTCCAAGGTTAGGGATGTAGACGGATACAAGTTGTGGTATTCAGGTAGTGATAGACATAGGAATGGTGTAGGTATCTTAGTGGACGAAGAGCTTCGGAAGCAGGTAGCAGAGGTTAAAAGGGTTAGTGATAGGGTTATGACTATCAAGTTGATCCTTGGGGGGGTCACTTGGAACTTATGTAGTGCATATGCGCTACAGGTGGGCCTGGACGAGGAAGAGAAGAAGAGTTTTTGGGAGGTTTTGGATGAGGTGGTTAGAGGCGTGCCTAGTTCGGAGAAATTTTTCATAGGTGGTGATTTCAATGGGAACATCGGGTCTTTGCCGTTAGGGTACGATGATGTGCATAGAGGCTTTGGGTTCGGGGTTAGGAATGCTGAGGGAGCTGCTCTTTTGGATTTTGCGAGGGCCTTTAGGTTGGTGGTAGTGAATTCCATCTTTCCGAAGAAGGAAGAACATTTGGTCACTTTCCGCAGTAGGATGGCCAAGACTCAGATTGACTTTTTGCTGCTTAGGAAGGGGGATAGAGCTTTGTGTAAGAATTGTAAGGTAATCCCGAGTGAGAACCTTGTGACCCAGCATAGGCTACTGGTGATGGACTTGGTTGTCCAAAAAGGCAGGATAAGGCGGGGTGGAAAGGGTCGGCCTACTGTTAGGTGGGGCAGCCTGACTCCGGTTAATGCTTTGGAGATTGGGACGAAGTTGGAGGGGATGGGAGTATGGGAGTGCAGATGAGACGTGGATAGTATGTGGGATAGAGCTGTTAGTTGCATCAGGGCGTCTGCTAGAGAGGTATTGGGTGTTTCGAGGGGCGGTTCTGGAAGGTATCGGGGGAATTGGTGGTGGAATGAGGAGGTTAAGAAGAAGGTCGAGATGAAGAAGAAGGCTTACGTTAAGTTGGTTGAGAGTAAGGATGAAGAAGAGAAGCGGGTGAGTAGAGAGGAGTACAAGTTAACAAAAAAGGAGGCTAAGTTAGCAGTCACGCTGCTAAGACAACAACTTTTGAAAGTTTGTATAAGGGGTTAGAGGATAAAAGCAGGGAGAAAAGGATGTTTAGACTTGCCAAGATTAGGAAACGGAAGGTTCGTGATCTCGACCAGGTGAAATGCATTAGGGAGGAGGATGACAGAGTTTTGGTGGAGGACGACCTCATTAAGAAAAGATGGCAGTCCTATTTTCATAGGCTCTTGAATGATGTGGGGCATAGAGGTATTGTGTTAGGAGAGTTGGAGCATTCCGAGGAGGGTCGCGACTTTGGTTTTTGTCGGCGTTTTAAGGTAGATGAAGTCAGTGAGGCCATTTGCAAGATGCGGAGGGGTAGGACGATGGGGCCCGACGAGATACCGATAGATTTTTGGAAGTTCTCTGGCGGGTCAGGGTTGAAGTGGCTGACCAACTTATTTAACAATATTTTCAAGTCAGCAAAGATGTCTGAGGCTTGGAGATGGAGCACGATGATCCCTGTTTATAAGAATAAGGGTGGCATTCAGAGTTGCAACAACTATCGGGGTATTAAGTTGTTAAGTCACACGATGAAGATTTGAGAGAGGGTGGTGGAGCGGAGGTTGAGAAAAATTGTGTCTATCTCAGAGAATCAGTTTGGTTTTATGCCTGGTCGCTTCACGACTGAGGCAATTCACCTCGTGCGGAGACTGATAGAGCAGTATAGAGATAGGAAGAGGATCTTCACTTGGTGTTTATTGACTTGGAAAAGGCGTATGACAAGGTCCCTAGGGAGGTTCTTTGGAGATGCATGGAGGCGAGAGGGGTCCCGGTGGCGTACATCAGAGCGATTAAGGACATGTATGAGGGGGCGAAGACTCGGGTAAGGACAGTGGGAGGAGATTCTGAGCATTTTCCGGTCTTGACAGGGTTGCACCAGAGATCAACTCTTAGTCTATTTTTATTCGCTTTGGTGATGGATGTGTTGACGCGAAAAATAAAAGGCGAAGTGCCTTGGTGTATGCTTTTCGCAGATGATATAGTTTTGATTGATGAGTCGCGATAAGGGGTTAATGATAAACTGGAGGTTTGGAGGCAAGCCCTGGAGTCTAAAGGTTTCAGATTGAGTAGGACCAAGACGGAGTACTTGGAGTGCAAGTTTAGTTACTAGAGGAAAGAGCAGGAGGTGTTAGTGAAGTTGGATTCCCAAACGGTTTGCAAGAGGAAGAGTTTTAAGTATCTCGGGTCTACGATTCAGGGAAACGGAGAGATAGATGAGGATGTCTCCCACCGTATTGGGGCTGGTTGGTTGAAATGAAGGCTCGCTTCAGGAATTCTATGCGATAAGAAGATGCCCCTCAAGCTGAAAGGCAAATTCTTTAGAGTTGCAGTCTGGCCTGCTATGTTGTATGGAGCGAAGTGTTGGTCGGTTAAGAATTCTCATATCCAAAAGCTGAAGGTGGCGAAAATGAGGATGTTGTGTTAGATGTGTGGATTCACTAGGATTGATAAGGTTAGGAATGATATTATTCGGGAGAAGGTGGGAGTGGTGTCAGTGGAGGAAAAGATGTGGGAAGTGAGGTTGAGATGGTTTGGTCATGTGATGAGGAGGGGCACGGGTGCCCCAGTTCGTAGGTGTGAGCGGTTGGCCTTGGATGGCTTCAAGCGGGGTAGGGGTAGGCCAAAGAAATACTGGAAAGAAGTGATTAAACGTCACATGGAACAGTTACAGTTGACTGAGGACATGATCCTGGATAGGAAGATTGGAGGAATAGCATTAGAATAGAGGGTTAAGGGTGTGGTTGAGGCGTTGTCAATATTTAGGTGGACTTTGGGGTCTTGTGTTTGGCAACGTGCAATTTTCTGTGGATGTCGTACCGTTGTTATTTTATTGTATTCTAGGATTTTCATGCTCTAGTATGTTGTCTTCTAACTTGAGCTGGGAGTCTATCGGAAACAACCTCTCTACCTCTTTAGAGGTAGTGGTATGGACTGCGTACACTCTATCCTCCCCAGACCCCACTATGTGGGAATATACTGGGTATGTTGTTGTTGATGTATGTATACTTAAGGTTTGTATAAAATTTTTGTTTTATGCCACTAATTTTATTGAGAGTCTTACCTCCTTATGATCATACTCAAACTTAAGAATAATAAATACAGAAGAAATAATTTTGAATATGGTTATTCCTCTTCGTCAGATATCAAGAGTATAAATACAAAATAATGAATAAATACGAATGCGATATTTGCCACAACATGTTTCGAAAGTCTCGGGACCGCCAGGATATTAGGAGAAAGAACGTAATTAAGAAATAAAGAAAATCACGAAAGAAAAGTATTCTATGTTTGTCTGATTTTGACAATTTACTGTTTTTTTCTTGACTAGCTGGATATGTTTTCTTAAAGAATTTTTCAGCTAGTTAATCTGATTTTTTATTAGAGTTTTTTGCGTGAATTTTTCAACTTGTGCATCAATATATTTTTTCCTCAGAGTTTCAGAAATAATTGTTCAACTATTTGGATTTATACATTTTTTTAAACATATTTGGAGGATGTCACTAATTTTTATTTTTGCAAGGAGGTTTGATAGCCTCTATTTGTTTCTGTTTTTCTAGTTATTCCACTTTTTGAATAACTTTTCTTAATTTTACTTTTTTTTTGAAATATTTTTTTAATCAATTAGAATGTTTCATTAGCTTTGTTTCATTGATTTCGTTACTACTGTTAAAAAAAATCTTACGCCAAAGATCTTTAGTAGCGTACAAAAAAAATCTTACACCAAAGATCCTTAGTGGCGTACAAGTCAAACAAAAAGTCGATAGAACTCATGAAGTATTTAAGTATGACCCAAAATATAAGATTTGTGCTTTTAGAATCTCAAGTAAATCTTTTAGAATCTCTTTGAAAAGCAACTTCACAATTGAAATTTATATAATTACTAGTTTAGGATACGTGCGTTGCACGTGTATCAAACATTAATAAGAGTAAACATATATAAAAAAAAAAAAATTGTGTGTACAATATTTTATTAAATACCAAAATTCTAAAAAGATAATGTAAAATTTTGAAGATAAAAAAAAGTGTAGTTAATTAAAGATGAATTTAGTCGTTATTTTTATTTCCTAATTCTAAAAGCACTTTGTTTTTATGAAGAGTTACTTTTATTCTCAGGATTCTATATTTTTACCAAAATCGAGGGTAATTTAAATGACTATAAATCTTTATCATGTTAGGGGTGATGGTAACATGCATCAAAAGCAATAAAATACCTGTATGAGGCTAATACTATGAAAGACACAATGTCCCCAAACTCTCACCAAGCCTAAACCTACCAAAAACAGTCAAAACATAATTACCTACTAACCTTCTATCCCACCAAGCCTAAACATGCCAAAAAACAGTCAAAACATAACTAACAACTAACCTTTTATCCTAATCTAAGCTCTCCATACCATTTTATCTAATGCATTTGTATAAAAAAAGAATCACAACTTTCTTAAAACAAGTATAGTATGAGCATGCAACAATATTTACTAAACTCCCATAAAAGCAATAACATTACAAAAAACATGATTCATAAATTAAAAGAATTTAACATTTTATCCTAATCTGTGACCTCTATACTTTCCTATGCAATGCACATATATAGAAAGAATTACAAATTTTTAAAAATGAATATACTACGGGCATACAATAACAGTACAACTAAACTGCACATAAAAGTTACGACATCACAAACATGAAATAAGTAATATTTCTCAAATTTTTATACAATCTTATTAAATTAGTAAAACACTTTTTACCCCAATATATATAATATGTCCTCTATATTATCAAAATTAATAAAAGCACATTAATTAACATCCGAAGAGCGTTGAACAATTAACAACAGTAAAAAATTTGATCACTTATGTTTATCTATTTTTTCTTCCTTGACTGCTGATATCTATACATATTCTTGTTTCAGACTTTATAGTTTATGCCCTTCACTCCCTGTCTTCATGCGTCTCTCTTTCTCTTTTTTCTTTTCTTCTTTTCTGTCTTTTATTTGATCTTTAATTTAATATTTATTTTATTTGAGTTCTTTCCTAAAATAATGCCTAGTAAAACTTCTCATATATTTATGGATTTTACTTCTCATATAATTATGATTACTTAAACTTTTCATAAATTTATTAAATTCAGTATTTAATATTATAAGAATTTAAAAAAATTATAATTTTTTTTTTTTATCTATTGCAGAGTCTTTTAATAAGGATAATAAAATTTATAAGGGGGATCTAAAAATAATGTTGATCATATTTAGCCCAATAAATAAATGAAGAAATCATGTCACAGAGAAATATGCAAACACTTATCGGATAAATTATAAACTTAAATATTGATTAAAAATATAAATTCTAACAATATACAACGATATGCCTTGTGTATTTCAGCCTTGTGTATTTCAGACAGTGAGATCTGCGGAGGGTAGGGTATATGCAATTTATGCTACTATCTTAGAGGTAAGGTAGAAAGGTTGTTGAAGTATTTACTTACGTAAATGTTATTTTATAACTTTTCTTTTGTGAATCTAGTATATTACATACTTCTCATAAGGAAAAAATTAATCACCTAAATTTTAATTTCTTTGAAAAAATTTAAATATTAGAAAAATAATTAAATTATAATTTTATCTAATATGAAATATAGTTTAAAGAGTAAAATTAGAAGAACAATTGAGTGGGTTGTGACACTCTCCCCATCTATTGTTGTGATTGCTTTTGCACAAATACTCCCCAAGTATGCTTGAATTTGGTCTTTTTGAAGTATCTCTCTTTCAATCTATCAGAAGAGATAAGACTATTTATCAATCGATTTGAAAATAACATACTCATCTCCCTCTCTGTTCATTTTCACTACAAAATTATAACCTCCATAATAAGAAACATGTGAAGCAACCATAATTACTCGCTTCACGCCATTGAATTATTATTCAAGGATGAATTGAAAAAACTCAAACACATCACCATAAAGCTAAAAAAAATTAAAGTAGATATGATGTAATTGTGTTCTACACGTAGTTTTCTAACGTCTTTATTTGATTAAGATGAAAAATCATAATATTTAACACTTCTAAATTAATTAAAATTTTATCTTATATAAAAATGAATTCCATAATTTTATTAAGGGAAAAAGGTGCGAAAAATACCTATACTTTGACGAAATTTCTAGTTACACATTTTGAACTTTGCAGGAATCCTATGACTATTTTTTATCGTATTTAACTGGCATATATTTACCACTTGAACCACTGCAAAATTTCAATATTGTGATACTTTGATGAACTGCAAATTTATAACAAAATTGAAGTAATTAATCTATAGAGTTGGGAATAAAAAGAGACTCCTGCAGTAATGTTAGAAATGAGACTCTTATATGGAAGTGTTAGGACTCCTAATATCGACTACTTTGTCCAAAATAGTGGCACGAAACTGTAGGACTTCCACAGTTGTTTGTTTTTCCTGCAAAGCAATTTATGATCTTTTTTTAAAAATTTAATATTAAAATTAAATCCCAATTTGAAAAGAATGCATGAACTGTGATGAAGTTCAAGGCTCTTATCAACTAAAGTTTGATTATTATGCCCTAAAGTCATTTGGTAAGTACAAATTTATTTATTTTTCTTAAGGTCCGTAACATAAACTATGATCTAATCTTTAGAATTTTTATAGGCTAGGACTTCGCTAATACTTAGTTATTCTTTAGTAAAATGTAATTGGTTTTAAAGTCTTACTTTTTCGTTCATCTTTATTTGTTAATTAACTTGACACATACAATAAATATAAATATTTTGCACTTAGAACTTTTTGTTTATCGTTTAAATTGCATAACTTATGCGTAATTTCTTTCAAATTTCAAAGAAAACGAAAAATATGCAAGAATATTTTAAATACAACAACAAAAATAGATAACTAAGGAACTTCAATATGACCAAAAAAATCTTTCGAAAGGTAATCACTATTTCTATAAATAATATAGTTATAGATTAGGTGACAAAGTAAAATTAAAAGCCTATAAATACAATATTCACTTGCACAGAAATGATAAAGAAGTCTTTTTCCAAAAAAATAAAAAATAAGAGTAATTTATAAACATAGGTGAATAGAAATTAAATTACCTTAAGAGAGAATGTACGATTTCATCGTGCCGACAAAGTCCTTTTGTAGATGTAAAAAGCAGTCGAGTGTTCTTTTTCACGTGAGATTGGTATAGCCCCTCTGAAATAGGACATCAGATATTTGAAAAGTTGAAAATATGATCAAGATTGAATGTCCATATAAAAACATATCTTGTTCAATATTATTGTAAGAGTAGAATAAGAATTTAGTGAATTGAAATAATCAGTGATTAAGGATTTAATGTAAAATTTATACTGAATACAATTGACGATTGTGAAAAACTTGATTTTTCATGAAATTATAAAAATAATATCGAATGATCGATTCATCATTGAGAATATCAACCTAAAAATACAAATATTGTGTACTATCAAAAAGAGAAACACTATGCCCGTAAAAATAGTTGAAAAAGAAGAAATTAAAGAAATAAACTCTGTAAAAATAGTTAAAAAAAGAAAGAGATAAACCTTTGATTTTTTTATTACTTCATTCAACGATCACATGCTTGTTTTGTCCAATTTCTGAATAAAAAAATTATAATTGAAAGAGAAAGACAGGAAATTATCAGAAGGAGAAATCCTCTATTAATAATTGTAGATAGTAACATGTATCCATATATAATAAAAAAAAATGATGATAATGAAGGCTAGAAGATGGCTTGAATCAAACCCAAAAAAATTAAAAAAGTGAAAGAGAAGAAGCTACGTTAGAAATAAAAAAAGTGCCGTACGTTTGTAGTAAATACTTTTAATATATTACTATTATAGATATAGATTATAGATATGACATATAATTTATTTTTTTAATATGGTTCTGCTAATATAATAATAAAGATTTGTATATAATTGATATAGTCAATCTTTGGCTAAAAATTAGTAATGTCTATTTTAATGTTGCATATTTACGTAATCTTCTATAATTTTATATACTTTTGCTTATAATTGCTAAAAGAATTCTATTTCCATCTTTTGTGGAAGCTAAAAAGGAATTAAACTAAAGAGTAGAAATATATATTGAGAACTTTTCATTCATTCTTCTTTTTATTTATTTTTCCCTTTTTGTGTATGGAAAATTGACTTAAAAGGGAACTTAGATTTTTTCCATTTTTTTAAAATTTAAGTCTATAGGCGTGACTAAAATAAAGAAAGGATCTTTCACTCTTAATGTTAACATTAATAACGCAAATTTATTAAATTAAACAGAAATACCAAAAATAAATAACGATACCAAAAATAAAGAAAGGAGACATCAGAATATAATAAACTGCATCTTATAGACATAATTATTTTAGTAAATATAAAATTTAAAATAGTAATAAAAAACGATTTTGTCTACTGCAGAGTATTTTAATGAAAGACAAAAAGTTCAAATCATTTTTTAAAGGGTTTTCACATTTTTAATATATTATAGATTATAGATTAATATATTATAGATATAGATATAGATTATAGATTATAGATATAGATTAGGCTAATAATTTCCAGCTAAGTAATTACACAATCTAATAATTATAATAATCTTTTTGTTTGCAAAAGTATAATTATAATGTAAATACAAGTCTATTTTTTGGTAGCACAATATAATTACATGGTTAAATTAATTTTTTTAAATAAAAGTTAATTTATCAAAAACTAAAAATTTATATTAGACAAATAAGAACTTTTATAAATGATATTAAATAAAATACTATATATATTTTCTTTCAAAATATATTAATTAGGAGTAATAAACATATGTTCTTCTAAAAATCATTGATTTATATTTTTCAGATTAGTATGTTTTAACTAAATTAATCATAAGAACTTAAAATACATAATTTTTAACATCATCATCAAATGCATATTTGAAAATCAGATTAATATTATTAATATAATATCATAAAATTATTAAAATATTTTTCAAAAAGATAATCTATCAATTCTAACTGAAATATTAATATATTGCAATGTAAAATATTAAATTAATACTAGTAAAATAAATAAATTTGTACGGAAAAGATAACATAAGTTTAAATTTTTTAAAAATTAATAACCTTATGTCAAATTTCAATATAAGTACATAAATACGATTAAAAAAGAAGAAGGAAAACCTAAGTTTATAATCTTATTCAACAATGAATTCTACCTCATTTTAAAATTTAAACACAAAATAAATAAAAAATAGATATATTCTCAAAATATTGAAAAAATAAAAAAATTTAAAATAATAGGAATTTAAATAAATTAAAACAAAAAATAAAAAGTAAGTGAATTGGAGAGTGTTGTTAGTCCTCCAATTACCCCCAATTATCTGTGATCAAATAATTATCTAATCAATTAAATATATCAGACTTGTAATTCCTCCAAATTACACTAAATTCAATCTGTTATCTTTGTGTGACATCTATCCTCCTTTTTTCTTTTAAAAAATATTAGCTTGCCTCAAATTTCAATTGAGAGTCGGAAAAAAGGAAGATCTCGCAAATTTCTTTTGAAAACTTTCTAGTAAAATCAATCTCTAAACAATCAAATAGAGATCGACTAAAATTCACTGATGCTGTAAACTTGTTTTTACACGTTTATGTAAATTTAAAGCTTATTAAAGATACATTTTAAAATATTAATTTATTTTCTTTTAAAAGATATGCTATTTTTAGTAATTGTTATTTGGTAATAAATACTCATCTCCTCAATTTCCTCTCCCCCTTCACTCATCTCTACCTTCAAACTCTTCTTATTTATTTCTATCCCATTTCTCCCTCTTTCCTAAGCTCTATGTGTTTGTTCATTCGTTCATTTTTACTTGTCACATTTCACTTTATGAGAGTGAAGTTGATTAATTTTCAAAGTTAAATTAAATTAGATAATTTAATATTTTAAATATAAAATTTAAATGTTCATAAATTATACGAAAAATTCTATAAATTACGATCTTTCTAATATTAATATGCTGAAAAAAAGTTGTTTTCGCTTTAATTTGATTGTCAACTGAAAGAATTATCGCAAATAATTTTGTATGTTGGATTAACGGCTTAAAAATAATTTCTTACTCTTAATAACAACAATGGTGACTACTTCCCTAAGGTATATGATGCTAAGCGGTCGTTTGGTAGAGTGTATAAGAATAATGCAAAATATAGTGTATTAGTAATGCTTGTGTTAGTTATGCTTGCATTAGTTATGCTTGTATTTTTCTTATGCAGTGTTTGGTTCGATGTATTAAAAAAAATATGAATTACATAATTTTTTTACATAATACCCTCAATATATATGTTGGAAAGGCTGCAAATGTTTTTTTGGTGGAGTAATAGAGTCTTTAAGCATGTTAATGCATGCATTAGATTCATTGCATTACTAATGCCATGGATTTTGAGGTATTAGTAATACACACCTCAATACACAATAGAGTGTATAACTAGTGCTTGCATTAGTTATACATAGGGTAAAAAAGTATACCAAACAAGGTACAACTAATACATATTAAACTAATACATGCATTAACATTTTAATACACTCTACCAAACGACCCCTAAATGTTTGAATTGTGTTAGAGAAACAAAACATGTAAATTGTAAAGTGGTCAATGATGATGAAAACAAAAAAACACTAGAAATATTTTATATTTCTGATAAACAAGTTCATCATTAGTTAGGTAAAGATAAATGTAGTGTTATTTTCCTTATTTATAGCTTATCTTTTAAAGAAAATAAAATTAATATTTTAAAATTGAGTTTTAATTTTGTGCATTGACACTATATAAATATTCTACACTATGTAAATCTGACCTGCTATTGCAGGTTACTCAATTTTTTATATATATTTTTTTAAATTGGGTAACCTGCAATAGCAGATCAAATTTATCTCAGCATAGAATATTTTGTACACCGACAATGCATTCAAAATTTACCTTTAATAGACTTTAAATTTACATGAAGGTGTAAAAAAAGGTTTACACTACCAGTGGATTTTAGTTAAAAATTCACATACACCGATTGCATTTAAAATTCCTTTATCCTTTATAGAAAAGCAGCAGTTGGTCAGTTTTAACTTGCATCGCTTGTATGTTGTCAGCACTATTTAACAAGAGTTTTTCCCTTCTCTTTTTTCTTGTTTCGCATGGATATCACTTGCTGTATTCCAATGCTTGTCATGCTAACAATGAAAATCATTAACAACATCAGCTCAAACTCATATACAAAGAGATCTCTTGTATGTTGTTAATCACTCAATTCAACAAGAGTACTTTTTCTCTCTTTGCATAAACATTAATGGTCACTATATTCGAAATTTGAAATTATATAGTTCAGCTAGGCAACAAGCGCAGCCTGCTATTCTTCATTAAACAAAATCCTAAGTTAGCAGTTAACTAATATCACTCCGATCCTAGCTAGTTACCTAGTTCAAAAAAATAAAACATAAAACACTCTGATGCAATATGGAATCACTTGTAAAAATGTAAGATACGTAGCAGATTCCTCTAACTTATATTCTTTGACGTTGCATATACAAGCTAGTATTTTTTAAGCTATGCTGTCCAGTGTCCGCAGTGTCTTCCCTAATTCTTTCAAAGATTCTTGTACTCTTCTCACTCTATATGTAACAAACACTGCTCCTACAATTACAATATGGAACATGGAATATCTCTTTGATAAAACTAAAGATATAACAAGAGGCAAGAGTACCGAGGATAAAGCAGTGACACGATAGAAATTATAGAAGAAGGGGATGAGAGGGAGATCGACTGATACAGAGAAGGTGGTGAAAAGCCAGAAGAAACAGAGATGACTCAGCAACATTCAATACCCATTTTTCCCTACCCTATTGGTATTTAACTAGTATTCATTGACATTTAGTTTGCTAATTTTCCAAAACTATCGTTCACTTTGGCCGAGTTCATAACACTACATAACATGTATATATCCCTCTTCTGCATAAATCATCCTAAGTATATGAGCTTGTCTAATCCCTTCTTTTGGAAAAGATAGCTGGGCAGTAGGGCAACACTTGTAGTAGTCATCTCATCAGTGATTCATTCCTTTTGATAAGTAAACTTAGATTAATAGTACTGTTTCAGAGAATAAAAACTTTTAAAGACTCATACAAAGGTTGAGGTATGGTGGGATATAACTTAACAATGAAGATCAGCTCCTGCCTCAGCTGACTCTTCATATGCATGCATATTCCTCCTCGTCCTGATCTAACTCACGCTCTTCTTCATCTTAGCTGCCACATAGTGCTGCGAGCTCGTCCAACCATAACCCTTTTACGTGGTGGAGAGCACTCTTCATCTTCAAACACGAGGCTTTTCAAGTATATATATAGTCTGTTTCTTCTGCATCATTGAAGCATTCAAAGAATCTGCACATGTCAAGATTCTTCTTTGCCAAGGCACGACAGTCTGCTCCATGTGTACTGTTCTTTGATGAACTTGATTCTACTTCTATGCAGGTCCTGATGAAGCTATTCAGTTTCTCTTGTCGAAGAGACTGAGATTCAAGCTGCTTTAAGCTACAGCTGGATGTGTTGGGGAAGGAGACCGTTGTCTTTATCAAAGGATTATCACCTCAAATCATCAAGAATATAATACTAGAGGCGGAAGCCTATCTGAATACATGTTCTCCATATTGGTTATCCAAATCAGTGTTTTAAAAGATGTTTATGGGGCAATGTGCAGACAAAACACACCTAGGCATTGTGGGAGGTAAAAGTACAGAAAGGTGTATGCCCTACTATTTGGGACGTAAGCCTAAAAAATTTTATAAATAAATTTCTAATTAAAATTTAGTATTAAAATATATGATTGTAAATACTTAAATATTCAATTCAAAAGTAAAAGAAAATTGAAGTCATATTTTTAAACATATTTGTCCATGAGTGTTGATGGCGCCGCTACTCAAGAAGGTACTAGGTAATATACTTTCTTTTTCCTAGTTCATTTCATTTATTTTAGTTCTTTTCAGGTCATATACTAACTAAAATTTTACCCTTTTTACTTTCTTTTAAAATATAACATGTATTAACTGGTAAGGGTGCATAAATACATTGATCGAGTAAAGGGACAGTGAAGTTGATTAATTATGTACTATTTTTTAGACAAATTTGTGTTTTAGTTGACATAGTATAGTTTATTAATGAAATGTTGACTTTCTATATTGATTGTATTGGGTGACTTTGGTTAGTTTTTTTGCTAAAGGAGTTTTAGATACATTACTTATTTATAATAATTATGATGTAGATTTACTCTTTTGATGATTTATCTCGTTTAAAAATATTTATTTCTAAGTATGTTAGTTTATGAAATGTTAAAAGTTAGAAGATTCAAGGGCTTAAGCACTCTCGCTCCATATCAGGTAAACGTATTGCCTTACACCTCTATCTTTAAAAACACGAATTCAAATAAAGACGTGAGCCACTCTCTTTCAAACGACAGGGTATCAGGGAAAAAAATCCTAGTCCTATATTTATAATTGCACAAGTTTTGTATTTTTAATTTAGCTCATAATTAAATTAGAAATTATAATTGAGCATACTTTATGTAACGTCTTTTAAATCCATTAACTTCAAATCTTAGCACATCACTTTTAATTTGAGTCCACTTTTAGACGATAACAACCAACGTACAATTATTCTTAATACATATGTACAAGTTCATAAGAAGTTAAGACACTTGCAAGGTTGAAGCTGTTGAAACATTGGTCACTAGGATTAAGAGTTGGGTAAGTTCAAAAGGTAAAACATCCTCATTCATTGCCTCTGTTGCTTTTACAGTTTTACTGTTACACACAAAAAAAAAAAAAGGGCAAAATGATCTTCTGGACCCTTGTACTATATCGGTTTTGTAAGTTGGATACTTCTACTTATATGTTTGTTATCTAGGCACCTGAACCCACTAAAAAACAACATTTTAAACCCTTTTTTGGTGAGTCTAACACACTCTCCCCACGTCAGCTGCCACGCCTGCCTCATTTGCCACGTCATTTTAAAAAAAATAAAAAAATAAAAAAAATAAAAAATTAATTTTTTTTAAAAAGTATTACATTAAATTCCAAGTCATTTTTAAAATGCTAAATAACAAATTAAATATTAAAATTAATTTAATTAAATAAGAAAAATTTATAATTGTAGAAAAATTTGAATAATCATGTTTTTATTTTTGCTCACAAATTAAACATCAAATTCATTCCAAATAATTAAAATTCTTCTCCAACTAATTTAAATTTTGAACTATAAATTCATATATGCAAACATAATAAATTTTTGATTTTTAAATTTGAATATCTTTAAAAAATTCACAAAAATTTTAATTTTTTTCAAGCGAAATTCACTATTTTTTTTCAATATTCACTATCGCTCACTTTCAATTCAAATTTAAATTTTAATCCAAAAAAAGAAGATTTCAAATTTAAATTTTTATTCAAAAAAAATGAAAAGAATTGAATTGAGGGAAAATTAAAATAAAAAATAAAAAGTAAAGGTGGTGGTGGTGGTGGGGTGGGGGGGCTGGAAGAGTGTTGGGGTGGGATGTGGGGGCTGGGGGTAGGGTGGGTATGGGGCTGGAAGGGGTGTGGGGGGCGGGGGTGGGGAGGGGCTGGACGAGGATGGTGAGGTATGGGGTGAGGGGTGGGGGTGAGGATGGGGCTGGGGTGGAGGGGCTGGAGGTGGGGTGGGATGGGGATGGTAGGGTGTGGGGGTGGGGATGGGCTGGGGTGGGGGGTTGGGGGTGGGGTGGGATGGGGCTGGGTGGGGTGTGGGGGTGGGGACGGGCTGGGGAGGGAAAAAATATTATTTTTTTAAAAAAATATTTTTAAAATTATTTTAAATTATTTTTGAATTATTTTTTTAAAAATATTTTTTTTTTAATTTTTAAAAATATTTTTAAATTATTTTTAAATTTTTTAAAAATATTTTAAATTATTTTTAAAAATATTTTAAAATTATTTTTAAATTTTTAAAAATATTTTTAAATTTAAAAAGATAGAGGGAAAAAAGGACCCTTTTTATTTTTTTTTTAATTTTAATATTATTTTATTTTTTAAAATTATTTTAATGTAAAATTGGCCAAAAATTGACCTCCACTCGCACCCTTAGGCGAGTGGCTACACTCTCTTTGTCCTAGTCACCATTTCAATGCCACATAGGCAAGGTCAATGGTCAAAGGGTGCAAAATATTGTTTTTTAATGGGTTCAAGGGTCCAGATGACAAACATGTAAGTAGAAGTGTCCAACTTACAAAACCGATATGGTACAGGGATCCAGAAGGTCATTTTGCCAAAACAAAAAAAAAACTATTGATTATATAGTTACTAGCAGAATGTCTAATCTCTTCGAGCATCATCATACATCTTCCTCATGTATTTTGATTTTTGTAACATGGTATTTGAATTGATTTTTTTTAAGTGTTTTAATTTTTTAATGACTTAATTTTTTATGGTGTTTGACAAAAGTAAAAGATATTTTTAAGTACTTTACTTTAAACTTAAAAGGTACAAAAAAAACAAAAAAACAAAGCTAATAAGTCACTTAAAAATTAGTTAAAAGATATTTTTAAGCACTTCACTTTAAACTTAAAAAGTACCACAAAAAAAAAAAATGCTAAAAGGCAAAAGTTGATTGCTACCAACTTTTAGCTAATAAGTCAAAAAATTAGTTAATCCAAAAACCCCCTAAGTGAAAATCATTATACCTTATAATATATCAATTCCCACTTGAATTGAAGCATATATATCACTACTAAAAAAAAGGTTAAAACCGACCACCAAAACCTTCCACATGTGGAAGGTTTTTATAAAAAACCAATCACAAAAGCGACCAAAATCTTTGGTCGGTAATGTTGTGGTAGTTTTTCCAAAACCAACCACAAGTGGTCGTTTTTTTTTAAAATATATATACATATTTAAAATTTATTATTATTTTATTAAAGTTAAAAAAAATTATTTTAGAGAAAAAAACCTACCACAGATGGAAGGTTTTTTATTAAATTAATTAATTAATTTAACTAACAACCGACCACAAGTGGTAGGTTTTTTATTAAATTAATTTATTAATTTATTAAAAAAACTACCACAAGTGGTAGGTTTTCTGCAAAAAAATATTTGCAAAACCGACCACTTGTGGTCGATTTTTCTGGATATTTATTTTAAAAAATAAAATTCTGAACCCAAATACAGCATATTCAACAACAACAATACAAAAATGCTTTCAAAAGTGTATAGGACATACAAAATGTCCAACAAATATGAAAATACTACAACAATAGTTTCAAAGTACAACACATACAAAAATAAAAAACCTAAGAGTCACTATCATCTAATTCGTCATCGTCTTCCATATCATCATCCATGCTGAAATCATCCAGGGGGCCCAGACCCTTTGCAGCCCGAACTGCATCACCAGGACACGGAGGAATATTCCTTGCAATCTGAATGAAACAGTTCATCTGCTGCTATAGCTTCTTGAATTGTGATGTTGTTGCCTTCTCCGTCTTCTTCTGCCTCTCTCTCTGTTCAACAATCTCTTGAGTGAGTTGAGAAACCGTATTTTGTAGGCTTTCAATCCTTTCTCTATCAACTGAAGAGCTAGAGTAAGAAGGACCGGACAAACACCTAACATTATCGCCAAAAACGTTTTTGTGGTATCCAACCAAATGGCCTCTATTTGCAGGACCCACAACTTTTTCCCACAACTCTTCCTCTACATGTTGGAGTATTGGGTCACCCTGACTTTCAGGAAGCAGACTACTACGATACGCATCGAGAAGACACATGTATTCGTCCTATATTCAAAGAAAGTTAATACTAAGAGTCAAAAAATATTAAAATGATTATAATTGAATATCAACTTTAAGAAAAAAAATCATAAATTCAGAATTTGTTACTTACATGGACAGCTTTTGCACGAGCTTCAACCCAGACATCTTCATGAGTCGGGTTCTTTTTTTTTATCACGTGAGTCTCCTCATATAACTCATATTGTGGTATTTTCCTACCCTTTTCTTTTTCCTGCATATGAAAAAATTATCAATGTTCAAATAATTAAAAATTTAAATATATAGAAACAAACAATTTAAACTGTAAAAGTTACATACCATTATTTCCATCACAACAAGAGTACTTCTGGCACCCGCAGTATGTAGGGAGCCACCCTTGGATGATGCCCGATCTTTCTTACCTTTTTCACTCAACAATTTGTATTCTTCGCTATTCCAATAGAGAAGATACAGTTGCCATGCGGATTCAGGAATCCACTTAGGTCTTACCGATTTCTTTCGGGCATATTCCAAGAGATTGTTAAATCTGGCTCTACATCTAATGAAAAAGTTCTTCTTTATAAGAAATGTATTTGCATCATCCCACCAGTAAAATTTCTACAATAAAAATATAATATTCAATCTTTTGTTATAACAAAATGTAAATAAGTAGTCGATAAGTTAAATTCTTACCTTAAATTCTTCAAACATTCTATCCCTGTCAAGTTCTGGAACCTTTTTCCAGCTGGTCCAGTAGCCGTTGAAGTGACGAGTAATGCATGTTCACGCTTTTTTTCCAGCTCCACCATCCGGCCTAAACCTACAACAGAACATCAAACATTAATTTCATAGAGCATAATAATATAGTAATGAAAAAATCAGTAACGTTATTATATTTAGAAATCTTACCCTTTCCCAACTGGAATAAGATAAATCCTCCCAGAATCATCTTTGTCTCCTGGATGCATAATAAGTGTTGGTGGATGTACTGACGTGGGTGAATCTGAAGCACCAGATGGAGTGCCTCCAAGCCGAAGATCCGACAAGCCAATAGATCCCGCAGAATCACTGCGCGAAACTGCGTGACTGCTGCAGGAGGGTATCGATGATGGTACATGTCTGGAGGGGCCAGCGTCTGTACGATAGTACTGTGCTGGAGGTGGCACGGTCATAGGAACAGAATGAGTCGGTGCAGACCCATGTAGTGGCACCTCATGCATAGGAGTAGGTATCGAATCCTCTGACAATCTAGAATGTGAGGGTCGTACTGGCGCGTTACCAAACCGACCCTCAGATAAATGAATACCTTGTGGCCGTCTGTAAGACGGAGGTTGTCGATTCTTTTTTGATTTTGTAGTATCAACTTTTCCCTTACCTCTATCATCTCTGTTTGACATCTAAATTATGTTAAGTTAACAAGTAGTTAGTTCCTACAAAATGAATGTATATGAAAAGATTTCAAGTATATAATTTTAAGTTACTAATTCACATTTCAAATCACTCCAATAACACGATATATAGACAAAAATATTGTTATTACTATATAAATTGTGGAAAAGTGAAAACAACAAAATAAAACAGTATATTACGTATCAATCTTAAACAAGAAGCATAAAGGTAAATATATAATACAAACCATATTATTATTCCGTGTCTCGAGCCGGGGGTCTATCGGAAATAACCTTTCTACTTCTTTAGAGGTAAAGGTATGAACTGTGTACATCTTACCCTCCCCAGACCTCACTATGTGGGAATACACTGGGTTTTTTGTTGTTATCGACATCAAAACATAATAAATACAACCTACACAACTAATCTTCATCTTCTGAAGACTCTCCACTAAACCATTCACCCTCTTCGGAGGTTTCCTCATCTCCTAACCACTCAGCCTCTTCTTCCGCAATATTAACTTCTTCAAATATATTTTTCGGGTGATTCAAACTATCCACTAATTCAACGTCTACTAGCTGGTGATTAATTTGAATTTCATTTTGATATGTAGTCTCCAGCATATTCTCAACTTCCACCCGACCTATAGGCTTTGTTTTGATTACAACCCACCAATTAGACTTGTTATTGCGCAACGGATAAGGAGCATAATACACCTGTTTAGCATTTTGTGCTAAAACAAATGGATCGTAAACAGGATACGAGCTATTGTGCTTCACTTCAATGATATTATGCTCCCTATGTACTCTTGTGCCTCTTGTGCTTGGATCAAACACCTTACATCGAAAGAGGATAACTTTTTTTATTGGGAAACCAACATACTCCAGTTCTAAGATCTCCTGTATGATGCCAAAGTAATCAATATCATCATCACCTTTAACCCAAACACCAGTATTGTTTGTTTTCCTTGAATTGGAGTGTTGTTCGGTGGAAAATTTAAAGCCATTTACTTTGTATTGGGACATTGCATTAACTTCAACTGGACCCAAAAAAATATCTCTCAAGAGCTAATCGTATACGGCTGCATTTGATGAATGGTGTACCTAAAAATATTATACATATATATATTTTAGTTGAGGAATGTGTAAATATTTAAACTTTGTAGAAATAATACACTTACGAACCTCATTTTTAAACCATGTTGCAAATGATGCATACACTTGATTTTCGTGAAATTGAGTCTTAAATGAACTGAACATGCAACATGGAAAACACAATTAGTTTCTTTAAGGGAATGTGTAAACAAATAAGATATGTTAAAATTTTAATCTCCTTACTTCAGAAAGGGCTCAATTTCCAGGCAATTCAGCATGACATACAATGTTGCTGATTTGCGCTCCATGGGAGTGAGTCGTCGAGGTATGATATTTTAAGCCTTACAACCAGATTGATTGAAAATTGATATTGGTTGCAAATGAGGCGTATTCACATCATTCTGATGACGATTCGGTCGGTTTCTTGAACAAGCAACTTCATCACGAAAGTAGTACGAACAAAGTTGAGAAGTTTCTCTTGCAAGATATGCCTCAACTATAGAGCCTTCAACCCTATGTTTATTTTTGGGATCCTTTTTCAATTTTCCAATTGCCCTGTATAATCTTAAGGTTAGATGTGTACTATATTTTAAAAACATATTTATGAATTTAAATATATTGCAAATGCTTACCATTCGAATGGATACATCCACCTAGTTTGAACTGGACCGCCTAGCCGAGCTTCGTGCACAAGGTGAATGGGAAGATGTTCCATCACATCGATGAACGCTGGTGGGAAAATCTTCTCCAGTTTGTTGGTAATAACAATAATATTGCTTTCCATTCGCGCCAAATTTTCTTCTTTTAACGTGGTGGCACATAAGTCCTTGAAGAACAAACTAATCTCTGCTATTGGTTTCCATATGTTTTCAGGTAAATCAATAAAAGTAATTGGAAGTAATTGTTCCATGAAAATATGACAATTATGGCTTTTCAGTCTATGCAAGATTCCTTGTGTCATATCAACCCTCTTTCCCAAATTTGAGGCATATCCATCGGGCATCTTCAATCTTTGAACCCACTGACATATTTGATGCTTTTGGTCCAACTTGAATGTAAAACTAGCCTTGGGCTTAAGAACATTGCCGTTGGACCCCTGCTGTAAGTGTAATTCTCTGCGGTTGTAATATTCTGGCAAGTCAAGTATGGCCTTAGGATTATCCTTTGTTTTGCCGGTGACATCCATAACTGTGTTGAACAAGTTGTCAAAATAGTTCTTCTCAGTATGCATGACATCAACATTATTTCTAAGTAAATTATCTGGCCAATATTCTAACTCCCAAAATGTACTTGCTTAGTCTAGTTATGCGAAACGCCATATCCATCAAGCCTGTACAATCTTTCCTCACTAGCTTTAGGAAAATCCTGAACTATTTCTCAGACGTCATAACTAGACAGCCTTGGAGGTGGACCATCATGTTCCCTTTTATTCCTTCTGAATGCATTCTTGAGTCTCCTAAATTCATGATCATGTGGCAAGAAACAACGATGACAATCAAACCATAAATTTTTCCTGCCATGTCTCAAAGTGAAGGATTTTGTTTTTTCCATGCAGTATGGACAAGCCAGCTTTCCAGCTGTCATCCACCCAGACAATATTCCATAAGCAGGAAAATCATTAACAGTCCACATTAGATATGCACGCATATTGAAATTTTATTTAAGAGAGATGTCCTAAGTTTTAACCCCCTCATGCCATAAAATTTGAAGTTCATTGATCAAAGGTTGCAAGTAGACATCTATTCCGCTTTTTGGATTACGCGGGCCAGGAATAACACAATTCAGAAATATATACGGACTAGTCATCAACATTTCAGGAGGAAGATTATAAGGAGTGATAAATACAGACCAACATGAATATGTTACACCACCAACTGAAAAAAAGTGAGAACCCATCCACACATAATCCCAATCGAATATTGCGTGGCTCAGCTGCAAAATCTGAATAAGTTGCATCAAAATGCTTTCAAGCCTCTCCATCAAATGGATGGCACATAACACCAGTGGACCTTCTATTTTCACTGTGCCATCTCATATGGGGAGCTGAGCTATTTGAAGCATTCAACCTCTTCAACCTTAGTATAAGAGGTAAATAATGCATCGCCTTAATAACAATTTGATTTCCAGTAGAACCACGCTTATATCGAGAGTGCTGACAAAACTTACAAAACTCTAGGTTAGCATCTTCCTTAAAGTATAACATACAGCTATTTTCACAACAATCAATTCTAACTGAGGAGAGACCTAACTTTGACACCAATCTTTTTGCCTTATAGAAAGAATCAGGAACCTCCAAGCCGGGGTCAACTAACTCTTTAATAAGGTTTATCATTGAGTCCATTCCTCCTTCAGCAATATTCCAGTCAGATTTAATACTTAGTAGTCTAACAACAACAGACAAACGAGAGTGCGAACACCCGTCAAACAAAGGATGACTAGCAGCATGCAATTCTTTGTGAATAATTCACCTAACAAACCATATTCAAAACACAAAAAACACCTTTAAAGTCCATATACTTAACCATTTTCAAGTGAATAATTCACCTAACAACTCACATTCAAAACACAAAAATCACCTTCAAATTCCCGATACTTAACCATTTTCTAGTGACTTAGTCACTTACCAACTCACATTCAAAATACAAAAATCACCTATAAAGTTCCTATACTTAACCATTTTCAAAGTGAATTAGTCACCTAACAAACCATATTCAAAACACAAAAATTACCTTCAAAATCTCTATACTTAACCATTTTCTAGTGACTTAGTCACCTAACAAACCATATTCAAAACACAAAAATCACCTTTAAAGTCCCTATACTTAACCATTTTCAAGTGAATAATTCACCTAACAAACTCACATTCAAAACACAAAAATCACCTTTAAAATCCATATACTTAACCATTTTCACGTGAATAATTCACCTAACAAACCATATTCAAAACACAAAAATCACCTTTAAAGTCCATATACTTAACCATTTTCAAGTGAATAATTCACCTAACAACTCACATTCAAAACACAAAGATCACCTTCAAAATCCCGATACTTAACCATTTTCTAGTGACTTAGTCACTTACCAACTCACATTCAAAATACAAAAATCACCTATAAAGTTCCTATACTTAACCATTTTCAAAGTGAATTAGTCACCTAGCAAACCATATTCAAAACACAAAAATCACCTTCAAAATCCCTATACTTAAACATTTCTAGTGACTTTAGTCACCTAACAAACCATATTCAAAACACAAAAATCACCTTTAAAGTCCCTATACTTAACCATTTTCAAGTGAATAATTCACCTAACAAACCATATTCAAAACACAAAAATCACCTATAATGTTCCTATACTTAACCATTTTCAAAGTGAATTAGTCACCTAACAAACCATATTCAAAACACAAAAATCACCTTCAAAATCCCTATACTTAACTATTTTCTAGTGACTTAGTCACTTACCAACTCACATTCAAAACACAAAAATCACCTTTAAAGTCCCTTTACTTAACCATTTTCAAAGTGAATAATTCACCTAACAAACCTTATTCAAAACACAAAAATCACCTTCAAAATCCCTATACTTAACCATTTTGAAGTGACTAAGTCACCTAACAAACCATATTCAAAACACTAAAATCCCTTTTAAGGTTCCAACACTTAACCATTTTCAAGTGACTAAGTCACCTAACAAACCATAAACTTAACCATTTTCACACAACTAAGTCATCTAAGAAAGCACATTCAACAAACAATCAACAACAATGCTAGTGCTTCACTAGACTTCAATATGAACAATAAAAAGAAGATAACAACAATGCTAGTGAATCACACAAGGCCACACACGGCTTCACTAGAATTGCACAAGGCCACACACGGCTTCACTAGACTTCAATATGAACAATAAAAAGAAGATAACAACAATGCTAGTGAATCGAACAAGGCCACACACGGCTTCACTAGACTTCAATATGAAAAAACAACACTTTATTATAACAAATTAGAGAGAAGTCAACTTACCTTTGCTGGCCTAAATTAAAGTCAAAGCGACAAGCGATCACCGAAAAAATAGCAAAGCAATCCTTTTCCTTAATTCAGATTCTGTCAAACGGTAACATCAAATTTCAAGCTACACACTAGGCATGTAGAATTAAAAAATGTTGATCATTACGCAAAATAACAAATGTCTAGTCATCCTTATTTACTTGTATTTTTATTAACAACATTGAGATTTTACTGACAACATTGACATCATCATTCAAGATGCAAAAGCCTATCGTCGTGATATACATGATTACACTGAATCTAACTTCTAATTTTAATCTTTTGTCAGGTATAAATGTAACAGAGAAGAACAATTGAAAAGGATACTCTAGGGTTGGATACATATTACAACTTAAGGGAGGAAAAATAAGAGATTAGGGGCTACAATATGCTAATTAAAACCTTTAGGAATTGATTGATGAGGCATTATAGACTGAAGATTAATGATAAAACAAGAATGCAGGATTGTCAACAAAGTCATATAATATCTGCTGATAACAAAAGAACATAAACAATAGGAAATAGAAGAAAAAGGTGAAAGTGATTAGTTCCTAGGCCATAGATTGCAATACAAAAATATTTTGCATCACCTCCAAGTTAAGGAGCATAACATCTTCACAAATGAACAACAATTCTCAGTCATTTACTAATAAAAGTAAAGTAGTCTTTTCGGCCATGTGGTTTTGTTGCCAAAAATTGTACTCTCGTGATTTAAAATTTATTTGTAAATCGTACTTTCAACAAATTAATTGCCCCTCCTTCCCCCACCCCTGGAATAAATACTGCCTCTTTTACCCACTTAGCACTTATTTTAAAACTCCTAATCATCCATTTCTAAGGTGTTCCTAAATTTTAAAACCCTCAACCCTCATACCTCTTAGGTGTTCCTAAATGCACGCTGATAATGTATCCTCCCTACACCCACCTATCAGCTCCAAATTTAAATGTATTTGTGCCTTCCCTACTAGTAGTCTGACCCATGTTACCGCGTAATTCGGGAATTCACTTAGATCCACGAATTCTCCTATTGAAAGCTCAAAAAATGTAAGACATCTTGCAACAACACTTGGACCAGGTATCTTTAAGCTTCAGAAGAAGCTGACAAACAAGTTTACAGTAAACATCGCAGTTAAAACTTTGGTTTCAACAACTAATAGAATCATCACTTGCCTTGTAATTCACAACAACCTATCATCGTGATATAAATGATTACACTGAATCTCAAAATAGTGTGGACTTTTTTGGAACTTACTAGAGCTAGGGACGGCGGAGAACGGTGGCACACGGTCGATGGCTTGGATTTGGAGATTTTTTTGGTGGAATCGCGATTTGGAAATGATGAGTGGGGTTGTTAATGATTTGGGGATTTAACATATTTAAGTGGGTCGGGTCGGGTTGGGCTTTAATTAAGTAGATTTTTTTTTAAAATATTTTATGAAAATCGATCACTTGTGGTCGGTTTTCCAAAATTTTCAAAAAACCTTCCACAAGTGGTTGGTTTTTTGGAAATTTTAAAAAATCGACCACATGTGGTTGATTTTCATAAAATATTAAAAATAATAATTCTAATTAGTTAAAATATAAGTTTTTTTTATAAATTAGTTAGAAAAAATATTAATCAATTAATTCATTAATTAAGTAAATTAAATTTTACAAAAATGATCACAAAGAAAATTAAGTATTTATGTCATGCCTACTTCAATCGTGATTTTACTATATTATCCCTAATTAATTAATATAAATCAATTACGTATTAAAAAATTAAAAATATTGAAATAGACATTTAAAAAATATTAATCAATTAATTAAGTTAATTAAAATTTTACAAAAATCAATTATTTTTTGATATTTTTTATACGTCATTTAAGTATAAAAAATTAATAATATTTAATAAAAATAACAAAATAGGCATGAAATGATAAATTCTTTTTTGATGTTTTCCATTAACTTGAAACTTATATGGGATCACTTTAAAAAAAAATTCGCAACTCTTTATTAAGATAATTTTAGTATGTCACTTATAATTAGTACAATAAAAAATTATTATAAATTACAATAATTAAAAACTAAAATTATTTAAAAAATATAATTGATTATCAATGGCACATAAGTTTGAATAACTTATAAAAATATTGTTATACAAATTTCATCAATCTAAATATAATAATATATGTCTAACTTATAATTTATCAACCAAATGAGCAAAGGTTTTAATTCAATGATAAAATTACATGACGCAGAATTTTTAAGGATCAATATTGGGCCGTGCGTAGCACGACGTAAGATCACAAGTGTATTTATATATATGTATGTATGTATGTATTTATATTTAAATAAATATATATAAATAAAAATATATATATATGTGTGTGTGTATATATAATATCGTATTCAAAGTTAATTAACCAGAAATTTATCCGAATTTTCAAAATTCATTGATATATATATATATATATATATATACCTCGCTTGTAATACAACGTGTTAATAAAAAAAATTATCTATTATTTCTGTTACGTTAATTTGCGCCTGTCTACATTATATTGACACAAAATAGTATATCTATTTCATCACTACACGAGATCGATATACATATATATAAGTATATTCAATTGGCTATTAACATTCAAAGACGTACTACAAACATCACATACCCGAATTTGCTACCCCATAATAATATACAACGTATGTTATCATCCAATAATATAATGCGACGTATTTCATATACGTACTATATAGATCACATACCCTATTTTACCATCCCATTGTATTTCACATATACTCAAATAAATTATCGGTTGATTTATTTTATGTCATTAATATACCGTCGCTATATAATATCTGTATATTATATATACACATGTACATACACACACATATACACACTATCGACTATATCAAGTTCAAAATACATACTATATACATCACATGTATACAAGTATATTATCCAATAATATAATGCGATGTGTTTCTTATACATACTTAGATTAGTGATCGATTAATTATATTTGATTAGCTTAATATATTAGGTTTTGGTTATATATATAATTAGGTGTTACTAAAAAATATTTATTTTTTAATTTTTAATATTTTAATTTTTTAATTTTTAATTATATAATTTTTATTTTTTTTATTTCAAAAACCAACCACCAGTGGAAGGTTTTTACAAGTATTAAAAAAAAACCGACCACTTGTGGTTGGTTTATTTAAAAATAAATAAAAAAAGAATTTTCAAAACCTACCACAAGTGGGTGGTTTTTTTAAATATTTTTAAATTAATTTTTTTTAAAAAAACCGACCACTAGTGGTCGATTTTATTATTTTTTTTAATTTTTTATTTGTTAAATAAATAATACTTATTATTAAAATTATTGTAATAATTAGTTTTATATTTTAAAATAAAAAAGCTTCCACTTGTGGTTGCTTTTTTAAATTTAAAAAAAAACATTAAAATCCGACCATAAGTGGTTGATTTTTTCCGATCACAGCTTGTGGAAGGTTTTTTCGTTTTTTTTAGTAGTGATAGTAATAAAAAGCATCTTATACCTTCTTTCTTTTCTGTATACAATTAGAAGATGGTAACAAAACCTACTTCTAACTTTCAGATTAATATAAATCGTAATGGTAAGGGCAGTAAAATTTTTTTTTAGAGTAACTGATAAAGATGTTATATGACTAGGAGGTTAAGAGGTAAATTTTAAAAACAACCTTTTGTAGAAATATAACATAATGTTGTGTACCATAGATCCTTGTATGGTGGGACCCTTTTCCGTATACTGCATATAACAAAAACTGTAGTACACCAGGCTGTATTTTTCTTAATGGTAACCGTATCTCAATATCATTAGTTCTTCCACAATTTCCAGTAGCATCCCAACACAACACACATGCAAGTTGGAATCAAGGAAGTATAACAAATAATTGGAATATCTTTTGTCTAATTGTATGAAAACAAGAAAGATACATCAGCCAATCCTCAAGGGTAATGATAGACGGTAATTATTTAAACTAGTTTAGGATAGCGCAGGTATTCATATTAAAGTATATGATTTTTCAAAAAAGAATTCGATTGACATTTTGATTATGATTTTTAACTTTAATCGATCATTCAAATACTTTTTAAATAAAATAAATTTATTTAATATAAGATTGAAAGTTGTTTGATATACTCTCCAAACTCCTTGTCTCAACATAATTAAAAATAATGCTCCACCCTACATAATCTTTAAATTCGCATAAACTTGTCTCTCACTCACACCCGCCCAATATTTTTTAAAAACAATTAATTACTACTCCATTTAATGTATCCATAGCTTTTCCTATAATTAGCTTTATGTCTAGATATATTGTACTTGCTTGAATTATAATGTAATGACCCTTACGATCATTTTCCTGTATTTTCATCTATTCTTGGTATTCAGAGATTTTATATAACTGCCTCAAATTATTTATGATTTGCTGGGACTCATAATTCAGTTCCCAGATAGTTCGTTGGATTAATTTTGATGATATCTAATATATTATGGATTATTTAATTTAATTTGGCATTTGGTAGAAATATAATTTAGTATCCTTCTAGAATATTTTTGATAAATATAAATTTTTTTAAGGGATGATATATTTATATCACTTTATAATAGATTTTTATGATTTATTAGTATTTTAAACGAAGATAGTGAATTTAGAAATATTAAAATATTATTATTATATAATAAAAGTTTTATTTGAAATAATTTTTTATTTATTATAATATATTTAAAATATTATATTTATTTTACTATAAATTTATGCAATATCTGAGTAAGTACCTTATTGTATTTTAACTAGTAGGGTATGTGAGATACCACGTGGGAGTAGATTAAATGTACATAATTTAGTATTGCGTCAAAATGACATGTGTTGGTACATTAGCCACACATGGGAGAAATAACTTTAGTTGAGATTTGGTAAAGTCAAAGTCTTTCTCTTTAAAAAGTTTCCTTTAATAGCCAAGATATTTGATGGATAGTGTGCAGTATACTCTTTCTATAAAAAACCTAGTGAAGTATTTAGGTTCTTTTGGTTTTTAAAGTGTTATTAGTAGTAGGATTCACGTCCATTATTTTCAGACTAGTGCTAGAAGTGTAACGTCTACTTCTACCTTGCATATGCTTAAAACTTGACTTCTTCCGTAGATAAATTATGATGGATCTTGGGATATTAGTAAATCAGTTCATGTGATTATAACAAGTCTATTGTTGTTGAAGTTGTTTACGATTCTGAGGGTTTCATTAGCTACAAAGGATCCAAGCTCAACTTCTAGTGGGGTATTATTCGGAGGCTTCGCGGAAAGACATTTTAGCTTTGGCGTTTAGGTAGGCTAGGTTTACCCTACCTTTAGATTGAGCTTATTTATCGAAATTATAAACTATTATGCTAGTTCTAGATGAGTACTTACAGTTGCACACCATTTGATATATAATATGCCCTATTTATTCGGATTAGGACCCGTTCTAGTAAATATTGAAATATTATCTTTTAATATAATATAACATCTATTACTTTAGGACGTGAAACTAAATTGCAAAATCTTGAATCTATCCCCTTTTAATTAAGATTGGCGGATGACTATTTAGATGTTGACATTGTTATGGTATGGTATGGTATGAATTTTAATATTATCGTTGGGTATGGTTACTATGAGTTTCGGTTCGAGTCCGACATTTGATTATTATTGTTACTATGAGTTTCGGTTCGAGTCCGACATTTGATTATTATTGTTACTATGAGTTCCGGTTCGAATCCGACATCTGATTATGATTGTGGTTCCTCTGAATTTCGATTCGAGTCCGGCATCTGATTATGAGTTATATATATGTGGCCTATCGTTATTACCCACTATGTCCGGTTCAAATTTGGCACGTGTCTTCTTGTTATTATTCATCACTTCCGATTCAAGTCCGGTGTTTGCCCTCTCGTTACTACCCATTGGTGCCGGTTCAAGTCCGGTGAACATCTGGATGACTACTACAATTTCTTGGGATCATCTCAGTTACAAATTATTTATGTTTATTTTCATTACTTGTGTGTCCCACCGGCTTATGGGGCACGGTTGGTTAATTGTCTTCTTCAGTGTGCCTAGCGGGCTTATGAGGTCCCAGTTAAATTATGTTTGATTTTTCTGTTATTACTGTGTTATTTATTTTCTGTATCTCTTATATTTATTCTTTTACAGCATTTGTGTAGCTTAGTAGTTGTTTACCTTCCCATCCTTTTTTTACTGATGACTCAGATTACGTCCTCGCACTGTAGTTATACCTTTTCTGTATTGAGCTTAAGGGTGTCAAACGGGCCGGCCCGACCCGGCCCTATTAGCTAACCCGGCCCGGTAAGCCCTAGGGCTTAAGGGTTCCAGGCCCGCCGGTTATATAGCCGTTTTTGGGTCCAAACGGCTAGTTTGGGCCCATTTAATTAAAAAAAAAAAAAAAACTTTAAAAAATATTTTTTAATCCCCAAAAAAAATCTATAAATACCCTACAACTTCAAATCATTTTTCACACAATTTTTCACTCTCTCAAATCTCATTCTCTCTCAAATCTCAATTCTCAATTCTCTAATATTCAATATATTTAATTTCTTAAAGTGTTCACTTTAATTTTTTAATTTTCGTTTACAAAGTACGAGCGGAAGTTTCCAAAGTCGCAATCTTCGGATACTTCCAAAATTTGGTATTGTCGTTCCATCTCTTACGTTTAATTTTTATTTATTGTATTAATTGTTTATTATTTAATTTTATTATATTTGTGTATTTTGAATATTTTTAGTTTAATTTAATTTATATTATGGATAAATTAAAAAACCTCGCTGCTAAAGGTGTTAAAATTTTTTGTCCCGGAAGCGGTAGTGGTAGTAAAAAGCGAATTACTAGTGGTAGAGGTAGTTCAAGTAATAGATATACCCGTGTGCCTTCGCCTCCGGTACCGCTTGATACACCTTTTGAGGAAGAAATAGGTGTAGGTGCTCACGATATGGATTATGTAGAAGCTCAGGAAAATTATGGTATAGAAGAAGAAAATGAAGTAGATGCAGTTAATTTAGACGAAGATAATGAAAATATTGCTGAAACACCCGCAGTAGGAGATGCTAACGTTAGATCTGAATCGGTTAATCTCCCTTCCCGTCCTCCCAGTGCCCCAAAATCTCGTAAAAGAACTAGTATTGCATGGCAATTTTTTGAACATATATCAGATATTGAGGTGCAGTGCAATATTTGTCAACAAATATATAAGCATAGAAGTGGAGGCAAGCAAGGGGGTACGGGTACGTTAATGAGACATATAGATGAAGATCACAAAAGAGAGTTAAATATTGCAAAAGGTGGTGGGGATGTTGGTGGGTCAACGCAAACTAGAATGGACCCAACAACCGGTCAAGTAGCGAAAAAGTATAATAAATTGAGGGACAGGGAAGAAATAGCTAAAATGGTAGCTGTGGGTTGTTTGCCTTTTAGTTTTCCTTCTTCTGATGCTTTTATTCGTTATATACAAGCAATTTATAATCCTATGTTTAATGGTATTCCTAGAACTACTTGTCGGTCTGATATTTTTAGACTCCATTCACAATATTGTTTTTATTTATCAACATTGTTAAAAAATATTCAATGTAGATTGTCCCTAACTTCTGATCTTGGTCGTGCTGTAAATAAAAATGATTATTTAACCGTTACTTGTCATTGGATGAATAGTAATTTCGTGATGCAAAAACGTATTCTTGCTTTTTTATATGATGAAGATCGTAAACATACTGGACAATTTATTGCTGATTCTATTGTTAAAATTGCCGGATACTATGGTATAGAAAATAAAATTTTATGTATTGCTTTTGATAATGCTTCTAACAACAAGACTGCAATAACAAAAATAAAATCTACGCTATCTCCGTCCTTGCCTGAAATTTTTCATATTAAGTGTGCATGTCATATATATAATTTAATTGTAAAAGATGGTCTTGAGTTTTTTGAGCTTTATATTGAAAAAATTCGTCTTGCCATTGGTTTTATTCAAGGAAATAATCGTAGATCGAGAATTAGAGAATTTAAAGTTAAATGTCAAGAAAATGGACTTACACCGATTTTGATGCCTGAGGAAATTGATACTAGATGGAATTCTACGTATGAGTTTTTAAAAACTTGTTATAAATATAGAATTCCTATTACACTAGCTTTTAACCAACATTGCGGTTCATTTGCTGATTCTGCTGATTGCATGCTACATAATTCTGATTGGGTTGTAATTAATGATCTTGTTATGTTTTTAGAAAAAATTTATGTAGCTACGGTTGAATTTTCCGGTGCTTACTATCCTACTGTTTGTAATATTTTGGCATATATAGCCGATATTTCTGGTTTGCTCCAACAATATAAAAATAAAGAAGGTTATAAAGAAGCTGTTGGCGCCATGTTTACAAAATTTAAAAAATATTTTTTCCCGATTCCCCCTATTTACTTGGTTGGTGCTATGCTAAATCCGTGCATGAAATATAATAATATGTGTCACTTTAGTACTCTTATTTATACTAACTTAGAAATAAATACTAACCATGATTCTGAATAAGTACAGCCTGATTTGTGGACGGCTACGGCTGATGCAAAAGATTATATAGAAAAATTATATAATCACTATGCTGATTTATTTGATTCAGCCGTACCTACAAATATCACTCCAATTGTCGCTCCTCATCCTCCCGAGGAGCCATCATCTTCTAAAAGGCCGGCACATAGTGTTTTTTCTGATTCGTTTTATGATTTAAATTGTTGGAACAGTGTTGATGAGAGAACTTACACATCAACTTATCGGGAAGAGCTGAAATATTATTTTCGGACGGCACCAGAGGATCGCAGACGACGGATCAACACGCTGGATTGGTGGAGGAATAATGAATCACAATATCCTGTGCTTTCAAGATTAGCTAGAGATATCTTGAATGTTCCAATGTCAACCGTTGCATCAGAGAGCGCCTTCAGTCAGGGACGACAACAGCTTGGAGACAACCGACACTCATTGGGAAGCAATGCAATGAATGTTCTAGTTTGCCTCAGAGATTGGATTAGAGCGGAAAGAAGAAACCAAGGAATGGAACCGGAGCCGAGCGACGCGCTGAAACTAGAAGAAATTATGACTTCACGGGAGAACTCAGCAGAATCAAGTCCAATGCATGGTTTTGCCCCCGTTGACTTTGATTATCCTATGCAAGTTCCCATTAATATTAACATGAATGAGTTGGAAAAAATGATGCATAATTTATAGATTTTTCATTCATGTAAATTATAAATTTTGGATCATTTTGCAATCAATAAAATTCCCCAAATTCATTCAATCCTTAGTCGTTCTTTTTTATTTTTTTTTGAATAAATTTTGAATATTTGTGCATATATCTTCTATAGAAGTGTATATTTAACGTATACATGTGTATATGTTTTATAAATTAGTATATAAGTATATCTATACATATTGTAATGTATATATAATGTAGTATATTTTATAAGTAGTAGTATATATACATTTAATGGTGCGTATACACGTGTATATATCTTCTATAGAAGTGTATATTTAATGTATACATGCGTATATGTTTTATAAATTAGTATATAACTATACAAATATATATTGTAATGTATATACATTATAGTATATTTCATTTAAAGTATTACATATACATAGAATAGAGTGTATATATGTGAATGGATCTTCTATAGACGTGTATATTTAATGTATACATGTGTATATATTTTATAAATTAGTATATAACTATACAAATATATATTGTAATGTATATATATTGCATATATCTCATTTAAAGTATTACATATACATAGAATAGAGTGTATATATGTGAATAGATCTTCTATAGACGTGTATATTTAACGTATACATTACTTTATGTTTTATAAATTAGTATATATATTGTAGTATATACTTTTTTTAAAGTAGTACATATATATTGAATGGTGCGTATATATGTGTATATATCTTCTATAGACGTATATCTTTAAAGTATACAAGTGTATATGTTTTATAAATTAGTATGTAACTATATATATATACATATTATTGTATATATATATATGTATATCACTATATTGTAGTATATATTTTATTTAAAGTAGTACATATATATTGAATGGTGCATATATATGTGTATATATCTTCTAAAGTAGTATATATTTAACGTATACATGTGTATATGTTTTATAAATTAGTATATATATATATTGTAGTGTATATATATATATATTATACTATTATAGCAAATGTTTTATTTAAAGTAGTACGTATAGTCATATATAATTATATATTGAATGGTACGTATATATGTGCATATATCTTCTATAGAAGTGTATATTTAACGTATACATGTGTATATGTTTTATAAATTAGTATATAAGTATATCTATACATATTGTAATGTATATATAATGTAGTATATTTTATAAGTAGTAGTATATATACATTTAATGGTGCGTATACACGTGTATATATCTTCTATAGAAGTGTATATTTAATGTATACATGCGTATATGTTTTATAAATTAGTATATAACTATACAAATATATATTGTAATGTATATACATTATAGTATATTTCATTTAAAGTATTACATATACATAGAATAGAGTGTATATATGTGAATGGATCTTCTATAGACGTGTATATTTAACGTATACATGTGTATATATTTTATAAATTAGTATATAACTATACAAATATATATTGTAATGTATATATATTGCATATATCTCATTTAAAGTATTACATATACATAGAATAGAGTGTATATATGTGAATAGATCTTCTATAGACGTGTATATTTAACGTATACATTACTTTATGTTTTATAAATTAGTATATATATTGTAGTATATACTTTTTTTAAAGTAGTACATATCTTTTGAATGGTGCGTATATATGTGTATATATCTTCTATAGACGTATATCTTTAAAGTATACAAGTGTATATGTTTTATAAATTAGTATGTAACTATATATATATACATATTATTGTATATATATATATGTATATCACTATATTGTTGTATATATTTTATTTAAAGTAGTACATATATATTGAATGGTGCATATATATGTGTATATATCTTCTAAATTAGTATATATTTAACGTATACATGTGTATATGTTTTATAAATTAGTATATATATATATTGTAGTGTATATATATATATATATATATTATACTATTATAGCAAATGTTTTATTTAAAGTAGTACGTATAGTCATATATAATTATATATTGAATGGTACATATATATGTGTAATTGTTTATACTTTATATATTTTTTTAAAAATATATGTTGTATATTGGAGTGTATATAGTGTATATTGGATTATTTATTTATTTTTTAAACGGGTTTGACCGGTTTTTAACCGGGTTTGACCGGGTCTTGGTGGGTTTGACCGGATTGGGTTTAGTGGGCCGGGTCCGGGTGGGTTTTAATTTTTTTACTGTTTGGCCCGGCCCGGCCCGGCCCGGTTAACGCCAAACCCGGCCCGGAACCCGGGTAAAATGGGAGGGCCGGTTCCGGGTTGGCCCGGCCCGGCCCGTTAGACACCCTTAATTGAGCTCAGTCGACCGATGATGCCTACTAAGTACCCGTTGCTTTGGTACTCATACTACACTTCTGCATCTTTTTCCTGATGCAGATCCGAGTACTAGTAGTCGACGTTGACGTGATTTCTACCTTCCAGTACTGATTCAGAGCAGGGTGAGCTTGTTGTCGTCCGAGACTGATCCTCCTCTATCTACTCTAGTTAGTCTTTTGCACTCGAGACCGCCTGTATATGTTGTGTATATTTTAAATTTTTGTCTAGTACTCTGGGTACCTGTTAGTAGTGGCTCCAGTACTGACCTTATCAGGTTTTGAGAGAGATTCGTTTGTACATTTGGACCTTTTCCTTCTCTCATTTTGATATATTATATATGTTCCCTTCTTAGTTTTCACTTATTATTGTTGTTGTGATCATTATACGTGATCTTCTATTTGGTCTTTGCCTGTTAGCAAGTTACCTATCATTCTGGACTATGGCTTGGCTTGCCTACTTGTGGGTTAAAGTAGGCGCCATCACAACTTGAGAAATCGGGTCGTGACAGATAAACCTCTGAATCTCGGGGAAGTTTGGCAAAAGTTCACTTCCCAAACCTTTTTTGACATTTATTCACCAAGTTTTTTTAATTTGAAGAATGGACACTTTTATGGGACCACAAAAATAAAATGCAAATCTAACACTCAACTTATAAAATCTACACTTTAGCCCCTTTTCCCATTTCAGCCCTAATTTTGTTAAAACTACACTTTAGTCCATCTTGAAAAATATAAATATTGGATAAATAATTAAAAATAAAATCCCAAATCTTCTCAACTAATCCACTAGCAACCACCCTATTTTGGCGCCATTTTCTCAATTTTCCGATCATTTTTCATTGAATTTTCCAGCATTCATCGGAAAGTGACATTATCTCCATTGTTATAAGCCTTTTTCGATTATTTTTAGCTCCAATTTTTCTTTCATTTTCATACAAAAAGCTCGAAATTCAGTCCCACATTTCGAAATCGATTCTTGGGTCAATAGCAACATTCCAATACTCCTTAGGTTGTTTGTAAGCTGAAATTCGTCGGATTATTCCGGTGGTCGTCGGAAAAGGGTCAATCGTGCACTGTACGTCCAGCAGCTAGGAAGAAGATGACTTCAGTCTATTAAGTCTAGGCACATAAACCACTATTCAAGTCTATTGAATACTATTATCGAGGTATATTATGTCTATTATAGATTACGTGGTTGTTGGTGGTATATTTTCTGGTGAATGGGAGGAGAGTCCTAAGTATTGGGTTTGGAAAAACACGTCTAAGGAGACAGTGTCCATTGCCCTTCGTCGCAACGGTTCATACGCCGATATGGTTAAAAGCGTAATGGAGAGCGGTGAATTAAGTTGTGATCAAAACGAGGTGTTAATTAGTTACTTGATGAACGAGAGGGGGAAAATCCATCCTACGTTCATAAGTAATGATAGACACATAGAATTATATATGTTTTGCATTGATTCTGTTAACTCCAGACCTATATTGCGGGTTAAAGTTTTTGAAAGGTCCCGGGAAGAAGCTTTCATATCAGCCCCACCCCCACCCTCACCCCCACCCCCAAATGTGGATGATACGTCAACGAAATACGATTTCATGGGTTGTGATGAATGGGATAATAGTGAAGATTATGAAGAAGAAGAGTGTGGAGGAGGTGAGGACGGGCAGCTCGAACCACAAAGAAGCCATTCTTTCTAGGGCGGCACCAATCTTTTTTTAGGACAAACATTCAAGGATAAGAAAACATTAAAACTTTTGTTGAAACAGGCGTCGGTGAAAATATCCTTCAATTACACAACTCTGAAGAGTAGTAAGAAATACTTGAGGGTGAGGTGCGTAGATCGTACTTGCCGGTGGATGGTGCGCGCATGTGCTATCGGAGAATCAGTTTGGTTTCACGTCCAAAAGTACGTGAGAGAGCATACTTGTGGCGTTGATCATGTCACGGGAAAGCACACGAATGTCACCGTGGAGGTCATTGCCTCACTTATTTTGAACTTTTTCGTCGACAACAAAGGTCCAAGCCTGAAAGAGATCGAGAGGATCGTATTTAGGGAGCTACATTGCAGCCGAGCTATTGGAAGTGTTGGATGGCAGACATCATTGCGAAAAAAATAGTTCGAGGTACGCCCAGGCATGGATATGCAGTGCTTCCTGCATTTTCATATATTTTCAACGGCCTCAACCCCGGGTCTATTAATTTTCTCAGGGTCGATGAAGAGTCTGGCAGGTTTATTTACTACTTTATGGCGTTTGGGGCTTCCATCCGTGGATATGCACACATGAGAAAGGTCGTTGCCGTTGATGGAACGCATTTGTCCGGCAAGTACGAGGGCGTGCTTCTGTACGCTGTCGCTCAAGATACGCAGAATCATATCTATCCCTTAGCGTATTATGTGGTAGATAAGGAGAACGATGCGTCGTGGGGCTTCTTCTTCGAGAAACTTAAGGCCTTTATCGTCGATGAACCGGAGCTGTGCGTTATCTCCGACAGACACGTAAGCATAGCTAACGTCCTCGCAAGACATTATCCACTTGCGCATCACGGTGTTTGTATGAGGCATCTCGGTGAAAATCTTCGAATAAATCACGATTTTTTCGATTCTCTCTATTTGTACTACCATGCAGCCAAGGCGTACACGTTGGAAGAATTTAAAGACTACTTCAACGCCCTTAAAGAAAGATGCCCCAGTACAGGAGCTTGCCTCGAGCATGAAGTAGGATTTGAAAAGTGGAGCCGGGCTCACTTTCCAGGTAATCGATTCAACGTCATGACCTTAAACATCGCCTAGTCGCTCAACTCAATGTTGCGCGATGAAAGAGAGTATCCAGTGGCAGCCATTTTCAATTCAATTGCACATAGATTTGGAGAAATATTCAGGAAGAGGTATGCGGAGGTGGACAATTCAAAGACAACCTTCGTTCCCTTAGCCAAGACGATCTTGAGGGAAAAATGGTCGAGGAGGACAAATTATATGTGAACAACATTAACGGAAGCACCGACGAATTCACCGTGCTTGGCTACGGTCATTCCGTAAAAGTTAATCTTTCGAGACGGTCATGTTCTTGCTGAAAGTACGACTTGGTGAAATTGCCATGCGCTCATGCAATGGCAGCGTTGCGTTTGAAGCACGGGGAAGAATACGACACTAGCATTTATAGCTACTCTTCGTAAATATATTCGAAAGAATCATACCTCCTTGCACACTTGGAACCTATTTGTGCAGCACCACTTGAGTCGGAGTGGAGTGTCGCGCGAGAGTATCTTGAAATGCAAGTTCTTCCACCCGACTTCGATCCCAAACTCGGACGGAGGAAGGTGAAACACGTTAAGGGGTGTGTTGGAGCCTTCAAGGTACAAGAAAAGAAACAAGTGCTCCAAGTGCAAAAGGCCGGGACATAAGAGAACCACATGCACCCTTAACGTAGGATTATATGATTGGCATTGTATTGAATGTTTTTGTTTGTTCAAATGCACTGGACAATATGTAATGTGTATTCTGTTTTGAAAACCACTGAACTGCAGTTAAAATCGACTTTTTTTGTTGTGCATTATCGATTTCTGTTCATATATTATATACTATGTACTAAATAGATTATAGACTTAAATAATCGACAAGACTCATAATATATAATATATCAGTGTTTGATCTACTAAGTAAATGTTCAGTATGTAGTGTATAATAAACCTACCTGGTTGTCTATTGAACAAACCCTTTTCTTCATACAATATTGAATTATAAATAATTACGACGCATTGGAATGGGTGGCAATTCGAAAACTGTCTTTTCATGTTCTAAAATCGACTATACACATTACACATCGACTAAACTCAAAATATATAATACATCGATGCATTGTCTAGGGGGTATAGTGTAAAATACATAGTCTATCATCAATCAGTCGTGTAGTCTATTACAGAAATCCTATTCCTCATACACTGAATCTTTCAATGTAATTATTACACTTCGCAAAACGGCAGGATTTTAAATGCCTCGACTGCCACAACCGCCACGACTTTTTGTTTCTTATTCTCACACGCCTTCTCCCCTTCAATCAACACATGTAAAGCTTCTATTGGTCGATTTTCTCATGGTCTGGTCTATTTAAAGAGACCATGTCGATTTTGAACACAATTTCAGAAGAAAAAAGACTTAAGGGAGAAGAAGATGGCAAGGAGGACGCACCCACTACGACCATTGCAAAGAATGTCAACAATAAACAACATAGAGTTGCTAAGGCTTCTGAGTGACCTGAATTTTCTTTTCGAGGGTCTTGCCGCCGATCAACGACGGCTGGATAGAGAGCTTCGCTGGATGACTCGTTTTCTTCGGGCCATAGCCGAGAGGCTCAACCTGGACCCCCATGAACTCATCACCCTCCCTTCGTCCCCCTAGTGTAGTGTTTTTTTTTGTTTTGTTTGTAGTTCATTGCTTAATGAAGCTTTCATGGTAGGATTATGTAAATGAAAGCTTCATTTTTGACTTTTTGTTTGGGATCTTTTCCCCAAAAATTATAAATATAGATGCAATGAACATTTATATATCTATAAACAAATTTCAAGTTTCTGTATTCATGATGTTCTCTTTATCTATAGTGATTTGTTAGTGTTTATTCAGTAGTCCCTATTTTAAGATTTGCAAACTTTATTTACACTCTGAGTGCAGTAGGAATAAATAATCGACTACGGTAAATACACATTCTATAATCGACTGTGTCACGGGTGAATTATAGAATGAAATCAGTGTTCATGATCCTGTATATTGAGAGATTATCGACTTATAAACGAGTCTATTATTGACCACTCACATAGTCTATGATCAATTTACTGAATATATTGACGGCTTAAAATAATGGAAAAAAGGGAGAAATTAAATAAAAGAAAATTAGAGTATGTCAATTAACACCATTAAAACATTGTAAAGAAATTTTGATGCATCAATTGTGACTCCCAATCACTTTTGGAGGTGATCAAGTGTTATCTTAGACACGGCGTAGTCATAGATCATTGAGATGACATAAAAAGGAGAAGAAATAAAATAAAATAAAATAAAATAAATATTAATCATCCAAGCACTAATGAACAACCACTTATCATGACAAGAGATTAGACTTGTGTGATGACCATAAGGACGAGTGGTGGTTGTTACTTGTGAGTGTTCAATGGAAAAGTAGTGTATGAGAACAAAGAGTCCTTCTCAACAGAGACGCTTGTTCTAGGTAATTGGTTGTTACTACCATTGCCCTCCCCTATACCCATTTGATCGAGTGTCCAATTGATTTGTAATCTTCTATTATGATATTTAGTCATTTTACATTGCGTGAGTGATGTTAATTTATTTTATTTTATTTTATTTCTCCCTTTTCTTAATCTCACCTCTTTTAAAAATAGACTTGTTATGATATCTTGAGTATATTATAGATAAATAGCTTTATCTATACCAGACTTTATTATTAGTCATGTATCGACCAAAGAAGTCTATTTTCAAAGGATGTGAGATTAAAAAAAGGGAGAAATAAAATAAGATAAAATAAATTAACATCACTCACGCAATGTAAAATGACTAAATATCATAATATAAGATTACAAATCAATTGAACACTCGATCAAATGGGTATATGGGAGGGCAATGGTAGTAACAACCAATTACCTAGAACAAGCGTCTCTGTTGAGAAGGACTCCTTGTTCTCATACACTACTTGTCCATTGAACACTCACAAGTAACAACCACCACTCATCCTTATGGTCATCACACAAGTCTAATCTTTTGTCATGATAAATGATCGTTCATTAGTGCTTGGATGATTAATATTTATTTTATTTTATTTTATTTTATTTTATTTTATTTTATTTTATTTTATTTTATTTCTTCTCCTTTTTATGTCATCTCAATGATCTATGACTTTGCTGTGTCTAAGATAACACTTGATCTCGTCCAAAAGTGATTGAGAGTTACAATTGATGCATCAAAATTTCTTTACAATATTTTAATGGTGTTAATTGACATACTCTAATTTTATTTTATTTAATTTCTCCTTTTTCCCCATTATTTGAGGCCGTCCATATATTCAGCAAGTTGATCATAGACAGTATAAAAGGTCTATAATCAACCGTAGTCTTAATCGATAATATTCTAATACACAAGATAATCAACACTGACATCAGTATATAAGTCGTAAGTCACCCAGTCGATAATAGAAGATATATACATTCGTTAGAGAACCTTTGAAGTAAAAGATAATCCATTTAAATTTTCTCCAACAGTACAATTCTAATAGGTAGAATTTTTCAACGGTCAAATTTTGATAACTTTACTATATTAATTAAAGGGACCCTTTTGGACTCCTCCATGTTCATTTATTCATGACTTTCAAGTTTTTCATCAACAATAACAATGTCGCAGTCATCTCAAACTTCCAAAAGTTCTTATATTTGTCGTTGTGGTAATCCTGCGGTGTTGAAAACATCACGCACCGACAGAAATCCTGGGCAAAAATTCTACAGTTGTGCGGTTGGAAAGGTTTGTTTTTGTTTAAATAAAAATTTATTTGTGTTCATATATTAATTCAATTTACTAATTTATCCTTGTTATTTTAGGATAATGGTGGATGCTCTTATTTCAAGTGGATTTCCTCCGATTCTGAGGTGTCAAAATTTCAAGGCATTGCAAAGTTTGAAATATTTGAAAGGCTTAGAGATTCCGAAGAAAATAGGGATCTTATAATGACATTATATAGAGAATCGGAACACAAGATTGATCACTTAAAGGGATTGTTGAAAGATGTTGAAATTGAGAGGGATCAACTTGAGCATAAGTTGGCTATGGCTGAAGAAAAAAAAAAGGGAATGAAATTTATGGTCTATGATTTACTATTAGTTTTAGCTTTTTGAAAAGGTGTAATGGGGGTGTAGTAGGATTGAATGTATTCTGAATGTTTTATTAATCGACTACTTGTTACCTATATTATAAATGGTTTAGCTTTTTCATTCATTGACTACACATCGCTCTACTGTATATGCTTTACCTTTTAATCAGAGTCTATAATCAACGATGAAAATTCATGTAAAAGCAATGATACGTTGATTATATAAAATGAAAAATGTTTATCATAAACTATAAAGGTAGTTTAGAAAATAAAATTGTTCAGTTCTACGCATCCCGAGCTGAAAGTTAGAAGTTAACATTATCTAGTCAAATAAAAATAATCATCAGCCACAAATAAAAATTTAATAATTGTCTAAATATTCAACATTTTTGATTTCCACAATCATCTTGTCTATTTCCTGACTAACTTCATTAAGAAATTCATTCTCGTTATCCTTCTCCGCGATGCCTTCTTTTTTTGGTGCATCACTTTTTCCTTCTTCTTTATGCTGTTCTTTCTCTACTTCTTGTGCATTCTTTTCTTCTGTTTTCTCTCCATCTCCTTCATTGTTTTCTTCTTCACAATCACTTTTTTCATTTTTATCATCTTCATCCTGTTTGTCTTCGTCATGATCCTCCTTCTCCACACCAGCTGATCCATCAGCTTTGTTTTCTTCTTCACAAACAACTTCTTCATTTTTTTCTTCTTCTTTCTCTTTATCGCCTTCATCCAGATTTTCCTTCTCTACAACATCTGCAACCCAAGGGATCATCACCTAATCAGCATTGATGGAGGCATGTTCCGAAGCTGCTACCTCAAAGAGGGCTTCTTTGATGCCGCTGTCATCGCGGCCAACCCTCGCCGCTGAATGCCGACTTTGCACCTACACACCTGCATTTTCAAATATTTACCATTTATAATAAACTAAGATATCGGTTGATGAAGAATGGTATAAATTCTATTATTATAAGCAAAAGATATTATATAAAATATGCATCTTCTATAATATATAGAGCAGATATTACCTTCAGCTTTATTTCTCTTCTTTTGCCTCTCCTTTTATGCTCTCCTCAGCCTCTCTTCTTTTACGAAATCAGCGATGTTCTTGGTCGACTACTCCAGCCTAAACACGCGCTCTTTCAGATTTTCAATCATCGGTGTCTTTTCCGATGCTCTCGGCTTACTTGTCCCCGCACCCTGAGTGACATGCTTTGAAACAACATTTCCACCCAAATCCCGATCATCATCCCCATCCTCACCATCCTCCGATGAGGTGATGATAGTCACACCCTCCAGACAGGCCTTTAAGCCATCGATGAATGCGTCGTTCAGTTTGTATGTAAATGCTTTGAGCTTTTTCATGTAGTGATGCTTCATTTCACGGACTGTGGGGATAAGGTAAGGGTGCACTCTCTACACATAAATAGGCAAATGTGATTGATTAGCAACACAATATTGGTAAAATTATTCATCGGAAGAAATATTTCATACCTTTGTGCTCCATCTGTTCAAATATGGATCACCTTCGATTAGTTTATTGCCTTTTGAGATATGCCATCTGAGCAATTGGGGAATGGGCAGCGGGTCTTCAGTTGATTTACCATTTCCCTTGTCGAGCGCGGGAAAGGCTTCGTATATCCAAATCTGTGATCAAAAGAAAAAAACAAAAACATAAAATTGAGAGTAAGTATATTATAGACTCCATAGATGAATTACAGTATATAATAAACTACTTCAATGGTTTATAATCAAATACCATAAATGCCCAGAGAAATCCGTAGAGCGCGTACGATGAAACTCCCTTTGTCTCAAATGTCTTCTTCTGCCTGCTGAAGTCTATCTGCTTCTTTAGATAGTCTAGAGTCAAGGAAAATGACTCCTTACCCCAAGGGTATTTTTCAAAGAAGCCCAAGTTATCCACCATCTTGATGGTGTCTATGTCCACGATTTTTGACAAGTCCTGTGCAAGCAATATGCAGTGCACGAACCAAATCAAGCAGCATTTGAACTTGTCCTCCTTGTCCAGCCTCCCATATCTAATAAGCTTTAACAATCTCTTTGCATTTGCACTCCTTTTTTTCACAATCTTTTTGAAAAAAGCTTCACCCTCCTCCACCGCTTTGACATATCTTGAATCACGGGGATAACGCCCACAATTTAAACCAGTGATTAGCGCAAACTCCTTCAGGCCAAAACATGCAGGCCTGTCATTAATGTTGAACCACATTTCATGCAGCTTGTTGTCCAGTTCGACTCGGCGCAGAAGTGTATAGTGGACAACTTGTCCGTTGAACTTCATATGTTCTGGTAGGTCCCATAAACCACCAAAACAGGAATTCTTAAACCTAAACTTCAGACGTTGATCAACTACGACTTGTTTGAATTCATTAAACATCTTCAAACGGGACCTAACAGATATCTTAGCCGAAAATGATCCGACATCATCCAGGACTGTGACGGGGTCGTACCTCTCAGCCGAAACAAACCTTGCACAGTCGGGCAAGATCAGTGCTTCCTCGTCTATCCTAGCCTCGGGAGGATCTATTCCCTCCGGCTCATCTCGAACCGAAGCTTTAACTGCTTCCTCGCTGTAATTTCTATTCTCCAATTGATCGACTGCTCGTTTTTTTGTTCTCTCAGACCTATCACCTTCTGCAGCCTTGCGTTTGTTACCTCTAGCCATTTGTTATGATCTACGGACAAAAACTATCATTTTCCAACCATAACAACAACTACAATACCTAATCGACCTAGCAGTCTATTAACATGGCAACAGTTGCAACACTAAAAATTCTAATTTGCAGAACAAATTTCTTCGAAAATAACCCCATCACCCACAAAAACATGCATCTAAATCACCATTATATTGAACAAAAACAGGAAGGAACCCAAATTTTAAGCATGCAAATCGAGAAAAATTCATAAAAAAACTTAATGCAATCGTCGAGGAAAGTTAAAATCCAATGAGAACAATGCACAAATAAATCAAATACCAACTTAAAAACACAAATTATAAGTAAAATCAATCCCTATTTTTTTTTTAAAAATTCAATTGACAGCAGATACAATACTTAATCGACCTAGCAGTCTATTAATATGGCAGCAGTTGCAGCACTAACTCAATGCAACAGTTGCAAAAAAATTTAATTTACTACACATTTTTATCACACAAATCGACAAAAAGTGGCAAAAAAATCTCAATGCAATCGTAGATGAAAGTTAAAATTCAACACAAACAATGCACAAACAAACCGAATACCAACTTAAAAACACAAATTATAAGTAAAATCAAGTCCCATTTTTTTAAAAAAATTTCAACTTTTCGAGTCTAATTATCAAATACGCAGTGAGGAAATCCCCAACATGAACATGCTTCTACAACACCCTTACATTGGAGAAAAGTTTTAACAAAAATCACATATCTTGCCACATTCCGACGAAATTAGTGAAGAAATTTCAACATGCAATCGCAAAGGATAATCGATACACACCAATTATCCGTAAAAAATAAGTAAATACCAACTAAAAATAACCACTTTCACTGAAATCAAACCCCATTTAAAAAAAAATCAATTTATTTGAACTCCAACGACTTCACCCGCCATAAATGAGTACGAAAAAAAATGAAAAAACCCCATCAATATGAAGCACAAATTAACCGGAACAATAATATAGCTTACCTGAAGTTGAAGATCGAAGTTGAAGCTGATTTACGCGAGCTCGAAATTGAAAATGGTGGAAAGGGAGAAGAAGCGATTTTGATAAAGAGAGAGAAGATGAGAGAATTTTTTGTGTATTTAATGGAAGAGTAGGGTTAAATATGTATTTAATAAATACATAAGGGGTTCCAAAAGATTTTAAAAATATATAAGGGGTGCCAAATTTTTTTTCTCTTTTACACTTAAGCCCATGGCCCACCAAACCCTAAAAAATTAGGGTTTGCCAAAATGAGTGTTCATTTGTTAAAATAAGTTTTCAAAGTGGACCAACAACTAAATCTTCTCCTGAATCTCTCTGTTTCGTCATATAGAATGGACTGTTTTCTTAAACGATTGAGCTTCTTTAATGAATTATTATTCAGTTGTGTTGAAAAAGTTTAGTTTAGTTTGTTTCCCTTAGAAAACTTGATTATGTGATTTCAATATGCTGGGATGAAGTTTGGTTTAAATCTTTCCACACCTTAGTTTGTAGACATTCATGATAAGTGTTCAACCAATGTTTTGAGTAAATAAGTATGGGATTTCGTTCGTTGTTCCTTCTGCCCACTTTTTTCTTTCTTTGATTGCCATTTCTAAGTGTTCTCTGCAATATCATGTAATAGTTCAATCTTTTTGTACCTCCCTTGCTCCCAACACTTTTACTTGGACATTAGATTTTATGCATGGCTGGTCGAATTATTGCGTAGTTGTCTTAGATTGCTTTATTTAAGGTCTCATCATTTGCAGTAATTCTTTCATTTTTCTTTTTAACACATGATGTTTCGAGTCCAATCTGGACTTCTCCAAGTCTCCTTCGCATGTATGTTGGGCTGAGACCCAACATCTCGGCATTTCCAGAGTTCGTCCACGGTTAAAAACACAGGTTGAAGATCGAAAATGGATTAAAAGTATGACTTGGGCAAAACCCAAGTAAAGGAACAATGGCAAAAACAGCATATGAAATAAGGCTTGAATGCCTAATTAAATTCTTTATCTTATTTGTCTACTTCATTTGCTTAACTCTTACTAATATTTTTCTTAATTTAGTTTAAACTGATTTATGTATTCATGTATTTTTGATTAAGGTTGAGATTCTTCATTAGTTTAACTTGCATATAAATTGCATTCAAGCAAAACTAAAAAAGGATATAAATTATAAATTGCATTCAAGCAAAACTAAAAAAAGGATATAGATTAATTAAAATAATGATCATAATGCTACGAGACAGAAAGAAATAATAACAGAAATAAGTGTAATATTTTTCTTAACTTAGAGTCTGTTTGGGATTGCTGTTACAAAACTGCTTATTTAAGAAACACTTTTATAAAATGACTTTTTAGAAAAGTACTTTTAAAAAAAAAATAGTTTGTGTTTGGTAAATTCATTTGAAAAGTGCTTTTGATAATCAAAATATGTTTGGATAATCTTTTTTCAAGAAGTGCTTTTTTGAGTCAAATGACCAAAAAGGATATCTATCAATAAACTTTTATTACTAAAATCAATTTATAGAGAAAAATTATTTAAATATCTATTATAATTTTTTTAATTAAATTTTTAATTTAATTAAAAAGTACGTACTCTAAAATTTTCAATCAATATTGATATATATATATATATATATATACATTAAAAAAAATTAAATACTGATATATTACTTAACTAATTTAAATATTACTTAAAACATCAAACAAAAATGAAAACAGAAGTTATTTCATAAAGTATATGTATATATGTGAAATATTATTTGTATTTATAGATGACGGAGAAGGTGTGCAATACGATAAATTCGTTGAATGAATAGAAGGTTTGAAGAAAAGGTCAAAAAACAAAATAATTAGAATCTATCTTTTTTTTGTTACCTTATTTTTTGAATACATTTTAGTGTGTCAAATTTACTAAAAGTTAGCAAACACTATATTCATGCTTACAAATATCTAAATGAGATAATATTTTTATTTGTTACGTTTTCTTTTGGATATGTTTTTGCCATTTCAATTCTAAAACTAAGTAACCAAATTCATATACGTATACTACTTGATGACAAATATTTAAAATAAAATTCTATCTGTTATTTGTTATCTTTTTTAATAAATTTTTACGGTGTCAAAATTTACTACGAATAAGCAGTCATCATATTCATATATATACTCACTATTTTAACACGTATGTCACTTTTCATTAATTATTTATTTAAAATTAAATATTTGAGAAAAAATATATATGTGATGTCAAAATACAATCTTGTAACGTGATTCATCTGTCAGTTGTTTTCATTTATAATAATAAAATAATTTATATATATTCTTTAGTCATCATCATCAATGATGTTTTCAAATTTATTTAAAGAAAATGAGTGAAATAATATAATAATATATAAATTATAAAGAATTATGACTTAAATATGAAATATATATATATATATATATATATATATATATATATATGTATGTATGTATGTATGTATGTATGTATATGTATATTTGTGTGTCATAGGGATATTTTTATCATAAAAAAATAATTTTCTGCTTATTTTGAGAAGCAAAAATTTTCTGCTTCTGCTTATTTTTAAAAGCACTTTTGCAAGTTTACCAAACACTTTTTTTTTAAAAAAAATATTTTTTTCTTAAAATAAATGCTTATTTTGGGAAATAAGCAATCCCAAACAGGCTATTAGTCTCATAGTAATATCGATTTATGGTTCTTATCATGACTGACCGTTATGAGTCATGAGTGAATAGACATGGTAGGGGAGTCCAAACTTCCTACCCCACGACCACCACATGACTTAAATTGCAAAAAATATGAATTCATGTATTTTTAATTAAAGAGTAAATACATAATTACCCTTGATGTTGGCCGAGATTTTCAAAAAGCCACCTAAACTTTAAATTCGACCTATTACCCCATGATTCTTCTTTATTCCATTGCAAATACACCATTTTGAACCTCTGCGTGTATACACGCGCTACAGGCGCGTGAAAGGGCTCAAATTTCAATTTTTTGATCAATTAAAAGCTACCACGTGTAAATAATTAATATATAATTTATAATTTTTTTTAAAAGGAAAAAATTAATATTTATTTATTTTTTCCACCATTGTCTTCTTCCCCAACTTTTTCTTCATCACCATAACTCAACAACAACATCAATTACAATAACAACATCATCAATTATAACAACAACATCAATTACAGCAGCACCAACATCAATTAAAGCAACAAAAACAACATTATCATTACTATAATTTTAAAAAGGAATGCAGATGTACAATCTCCATTTTAATGGAACTTTAAGCTCCATTTTAATGGAGAAAACTGGACAGGGGATGGGGGAGGGAGATGTTGGACGGAATGGGGATGGGAGTAAGGGGTGGGGTCATAAATAAAAAAAAATGAAGCTTAAAGCTCCATTTAAATGGAGGTTGTTCAGGAGCTTTAAGCTCCATTTTAATGGAGCTGGACGCGGGTGGAGGGGTGGGGGAGGTTGCTGGATGCGGGGGTGGGGGAAGAGAGGTGGGGTGGGGTGATAAATTAAATAAAAAGAAAAAAATTATTAAAAAAATAAATTAAATATGAAATTAAATACATTTAACACGTGGCAGCACCTGATTGGTGCGTGTGTTCACTCTCTTTGTTGTGACTGAGATTCAGCGAAAAATGGTATATTTGCAACAGATTAAATAAGAATCGTGGGATAATAGGTCGAATTCAAAGTTTAGATGTCTTTTTAAAAATCTCGACCAACATCAGGGGGTAATTATGTATTTACTCTTAATCAAACAAAATAAAAAAGGGATAGAAATTAATTAAGATAATCACAGCATACACTAAAGTCCCTAATTTCTGTAAAAAAACGTAATTCATATCCTTGGACACCAAGGAAGAAATGGAGAATTGTCTTGGCACACTTCCTAAAAATAGTACCTATTTACTTCATACAATACCCACACTACTGTTTGGTTTTCATCATGGCTTAAAAAATTTCAGAAACCCTCTCTCCTCCCTCCCTATCACCATCGACATCACTCACTCCGGCACCACACTCTCCGCCACCATCCGCAAGGGTGACTCAAGGGTAAGGCTAATAAAGTCTTTGCTTTAGACCTTTGAGGCCTCAAAAATTTTAATAATACATTCTGTGATTTCAACCTCACATGAAGTAGTAACGAAGATTGTGAAATATATTTTAAAAACTTATCTAAAAAATAATAACAATAAAAAAAAGTTATCTCATTTTTTTACAAAAAAATATTTTTGAACTTCGAATTAAACAACTCAAACTTCATATTAGTAAATAAAGTTTTAGCAAAAATATCCAGGTTAATGCATTGCAAACAAATAACTAACATCGTATTAACTAGAATTAATCTTTACTTTTATTAATAATATGAAGTTAAAGATTAGAAATCTTTTAAAATTACGACACTAGAAACAACTAATATGCAAGAACAAATAAGACAACTCTAAATTATTATAGTATTATATTTTTATATATGTTTATATATGTAAGATCTCTTATTAAAATTTAGCTTTAGGCCACTAATTTTATTCAAACGCTCCTGACCACCCGTTGTCCTCTCTCCACCACCTTGACCACCACAATCTCCACCACCACCCGTCGTCCTCTCTTCACCTCCTTTACCCCCACAATCTCCACCACCACCCACCATCCTCTCTCCACCCCCTTCACCACCACAATCTCCACCTCAGCCTGCACCTGTAGTCCCTAAGTTCAAGTGATTTGTTTGCAATAATCGTCCAATCTTTCGTCGTCTCCTGCCCATCTAGTATCATAACAACATGCTTCACAAGATAAAAAAATTTCAATGTGGGTCTGTCACCACAAGGAAGAAGTCCATAACCCCGGTGAAGAAGTGAAGAACCCGGTGAAGAAGTGAAGAAACCAAGTGAAGAAGTTGTTAACTATCACAGGCTCTATGTTTTTTTTTTTTTTGCCATTCTGGCGAAACTAGATAGTTGTTTTTTTTTTTCTTTTTTTTGCGGCGTAACTAGCTAGTTGGTTTTGTGATTACGCTGCATGATTTAAAAACTCTATAAATACAGATCCAACTACTTATAGAGTTTTGAAAAAAATTCTATTACGCCTTAAGTGCTTGGTGTTGGGTTCATAGTATATGAAAGAAGTGTGAATGAAAAAATGGAGAATAAAATGGTGGAGGGGAAGGAGACACTAAAATGGAAAGTGTACTCTCAAATTAGAAAGTTTACTCTTTCTCTCACATTGGTGGAAGAAGAGAACTTGAAAGTGTTTATAATCAAGAACACTTACTCCACATGGCAAGTGAGGCAAGAAATAATAGATGCCTCGCACCGTCGTCGTCGTCGCTCGCTCGGCACGGCTTCGGATTTGGATTTGGAAAATGATCGATCGATGAGATCTATCTTTTTGGACAAACTTTATTTGAATTCCGAAGAATACCAAGGAAAAACGCAGTAAAATTTTTCTGCAGTGTTTCGGACCTCCATTTATATATACATGAAGTAACAATTGCACTGTTTCAAGTGAACTGATGCATTGTTTTCGAACTGGTGCTTTAGAAATGATACATTTTTCTGAACTGAGGTTACAGAAGGTTGCAATGGTTCGAAATGATGCTCCAGAAGGATGTAATCCTTCAATGAAGTGACACACTGATTCATGAAATGAGATGACTGTTCAGGAAAAGATACAATCTTTGATGAACAGAAACGAACTTACAGCAAAGGTGTAACCTTTGGAGTGAACCATTGCCTCTTTTCAGAAGAGGCATGTTATGGATATATAAACCTGCTTTCATCCACAGGTTTTGATACGAAATTTCAGAATAAAAAAAATACTCTTCTTGTCTTCAATAATTCTGTGTGATCATTCAAACTATTGAGTGCGTTCGACGAGTCCAAATATTTGAGGTACCGCTATATTTGGATTGAAGGTCATTTTATCCTGGGAGGAAAAATTCCATAACCTCGGGTATAGTGAGGGGAATTGTTTCCTTAAGAAAGCTCCGTGAATTCGGACGACTTGGCCTTATTTATTTCTGTTTCATCTATTTTCTGGAAAAAATAAAATACACCTCTTGGAAAGGTCATTTTGATCTTGTGTTGAGGGCATTTGATATACTTCATTGTGTTCTTGTTTATACTTGAACTCTAGTTAAAGTTGTTGTTCTGCATATACAGATTCTGCGTACCCGTAGAAGGAAATAACACTTGATACTGTGATTACTCTCTATTATCTCTTTATTTGTACTTAGTTGGATCTTACTTAATAGAGTTCTTGAAAAAAGTTCTATGATTATTCCTTTCAGTAGAGTTTTCATGTTTCATAATCTACAGTTTTCTTTGGGTTAAAAAATTTGTACTATACAAGTCTAAAGTACTGGAGAGGAACGCTATAAGCACTATTTTTACCTTTTTATTTGCTCCCTTGAAAGCTAATCATGACAAGTGTTTGTGTTTTTAATATTCTTAAATGGGGTATTCAATTGAAGTGGAACTCATAAAATGATCAAAAAAAGTAATTAGCTGATAATTTATGTCTATTTATGGAAAAGTTACAAACCCAAGGTTAGTTTTTCCCTTATTTTCCTTCACTGTTATTCATTCCTCAAGAGAAATAAGAATTACTCTCTATTCTCTCTCTATTCTTCTTCTTTATTCTTTATTATTTCATAACACGCTATCAGCACGAGACTCTACCGTCTTAAATTGAAGGCTAAGGCTTAGGTATTATTTTTCATTCCTTTTTCATATGGCTAACAATCTTACAAAGTGTGAGTTCGTTGCCTTCAAAGTTCGGGCAAGAACTATATTTCATAGGCGCTGGATGTTGAAATCCACTTAGATGCTATGGATCTCGGAGACGCCATAAAGAAAGAAAATAAAGCATCTAGTCAAAATCTTGCTAAGGCTATGATTTTCTTGCATCATCATCTTGACGACATTCTGAAAATTGAATACCTTACTACTAAGGATCCATTCGTATTGTGGAATAACCTAAAAGAAAGGTTTGACCACTTAAAGATAGTCATCCTCCCAAAAGCATGATATGAATGAATGCATCTGAGGTAAGTCTGTTCATGAGTACAATTTTACCATGTTCAAAATTTCTTTTCAATTGAAACTATGTGGAGAAACTGTCAATGATGATGATATGATGGAAAAAACGTTCTCCATTTTTTATGCCTCGAATGTGCTCTTACCGCAACAATATCGAGAGAAGGGTTTCAAGAAGTATACTGATAATGATTTATTGATGAAAAATCACAAAAATCGACCTACTGGATCTGCACCATTCCCTGAGGTGAATGATGTGTATGCTCACCATGCCAGGCATGGAAAAGGTCGCGACCCTAGACGTGGTCGTGATCGTAGTCGCGATGACCAAGAAAGAAATCTTGTTCCTGGTGTTAATCATTTATTGAACAAAAAGAGAAAAGATGAGAAACGTGAAGCAATTACTTATTTCCGATGCGGTGGAAAAAGACACGATTCACGTGACTGTCGTGCTCTCAAGCACTTGGTTGACGCGGCCTTTATCAAGCATCACTAAAGAAGAAAGAGAAAAATCCCGAGGCTAACTTTCTCTCTGAAAATGATGTTGACATCACATGCTTGGATGTAGCAGACTTTTTCGAGCACCCTGAGGGAAAGATTGATTAGTTGATTGGTGATGGTTCCGTGCATATGGAAGAATGAACTATTTTTTTTTTTAATTTTGATAGTAACAATTGTTAGAAAATAAAAAAATCATGTAAAAATAGTTGTGTGCATGAGTATTAGTTTTTGATTAGTTTAATTATATTATTATTATTTATTATTGAATCGAATTGAATTTCAATTTTGTCATTATTTATTTACTTGAAAAAAGAAAAAAAGAAAAAGGAACGATGCAATTAATGAAAAGCAAAAGGTAGTTTGCAAAAAGATTGAATGTTGCCTCCATGGCAACCAAGGACCCCGCCTATGCCGTAACTTTTTATTATTATAACTACTAATTTATATAATTATTATACTAAAGTTGTGATAAGCTATAAGCACCTATTAATTGTTTAACTATTGAAAAATAAAATGTATTTTTTCTCAGTGAAGTATTAAGAGCATAAAGTACCTGAAAATTGTGAGATTTTGAGTTGGACATATTTTTTTAGTTACTTAGTAAAGTGTGATTAATAATTTCTTATAGTATAAGCTTTCACTTTGTACAAAGATTTAATATATATTTAATTTGGTGCATATTATTTTATTTGAAGATATGAATAATTTTCAAAGTAAGTTGTCCAATTGTGAAAATATTTGTTTGATTGATTCTGGCACTACACATATGATATTCAAAGACGAAAAATATTTCTCTCATCTAAACATGAGCAAGATTAATGTTACTACGATTTCTGGTAGTGCTAATTTGATTGAAGGCTTCGAAAAAGCCATTATAATCTTGCCCAATGAAACTAAGCTCATCATAAATAATGCTATGTTTTCTCCTAAATCTCGAAGAAACTTGCTGATTTTTATAGATATCCGTGAAAATAGTTATCATACCAAGACAACTGAAGAGATATATCTTGAATATCTTGGTATCACCAAGAATGTCTCTGGGCAGACATGTGTTATAGAAAAGTTCCCTTCTTTATATTCTGGCCTGTATTGGACAAAGATTTGTGCAATTGAGGCACATTCTATAGTAACCCAGAAGTTTACTAATTCTAATACTTTCATACTTTGGCATGATCGTCTCAGACATCCTGGATCTATAATGATGAGACAAATTATGGAAAATTCAAATGGGCATCCGTTAAAGAACTTGAAAGTTCTTTCAAATGGTGAATTTTCATGTAATGCTTATTATCAAGGCAAGTTAATTGTGAGGCCATCACCAACAAAAGTTGGGATTGAGTCCCCTGCGTTCTTGGAACACATACATGGAGATATTTGTGGACCCATTCACCCACCTAGTGGTCGTTTAGATACTTTATGGTTCTAATAGATGTTTCTTCTAGATGATCTCATGTATGTCTATTGTCATCTCATAACTTGCCATTTGTAAATTGTTGGCACAAATAATACGATGACGGGCACAGTTTTCTGATAATCAGATTAAGTCTATTCACCTTGATAATGCTGCAGAATTTCCATCCCAAGTATTTAATGACTATTGCTTATCGATTGGGATAAGAATGGAACATCCTGTAGCTCATGTTCACACTCAAAATGGCCTTGCCGAGTCATTAATTAAATGCCTGCAGTTGATAGCAAGACCATTACTTATGAAAACTAAGTTTCCCACTTCTGTTTGGGTTCATGCAATTTTGCATGCTGCAACACTTGTTCGTCTTAGACTGACAAATTATCATAATTTTTTTTCGTTTTAATTGATTTTGGGTCAATAGCCTAATATATCTCATTTGAAAATTTTTGAGTGAGCACCACTAAATCGCACCAAGATGGGACCCCAAAGAAGGTTAGGAATTTATGTGGGTTTGAATTACCCTACATAATTCGCTATCTTGAACCATTAATGGGAGATATGTTCACTGCTCGATTTGTAGATTGTCGGCTTGATGAGATAATTTTTCCAAAATTAGGGAGAAAAGATAGTGACAAAAATTTTTTTATGAAAAAAATCATCCCTATCTCATCTTGATCCACATGCTTCTATTTGTGAACAAGAAGTACAAAAGATTATTCATCTGCAGAAAATTGCAAATCAAATACTAGATACATTTACAAATTTAAAAATGATTACCAAATCACATATTCCTGCAGAGAATGTCCCAATTCAAATTGATGTTCCTAAAGGACCATCCACTAGTGTCATAGTTAATAAGTCCAAAGCACGCTTGAAGCGTGATAGATCATTGGGTTCTAAGGATTCAAAATCCTAGAAAAAAAAATAAATGGTCAAGATGACACTACGAAAGATCCTCATATGGAAGTTCAAGATTTGAGCAATGTTGATATCACTAAATGAATCAATGAGCCTGAGACTTAAGAAAATGAGGACCTATTCATAAATTCAAGTGATGTTGAAACAAATTTGAATCGATTTGAAATAGTAGTGGATTATGTCTTTGCATATAATGTTGCAACAAAAATAATGCAAGATAGTGAGGATCTTGAATCTCAATCTGTCATAGAATGTCGACAAAGAAATGATTGGACAAAATGGAAAGAATCAATTCAATCAGAATTGATTTCACTTGTCAAATGTGAAGTTTTTGGATCTATAGCTCAAGCACCTAATGGTGTTAAGCCTGTTGGCTATAAATGGGTCTTTGTGCGGATAAAAATGAAAAAAATAAAATACAAAGGTATAAGGCACGTCTTGTAGCACAAGAATTTTCACAACGGCCTAGTGCCGATTATGAAAAGACATATTCACCAGTTATGAATGTACTAACATTGCGTTATCTTATTAGTTCACTTTCCACGAGAGACTTGAAATGCATTTGATGGATGTTGTTACAACCTATATTTATGGATCACTTAATATTGAGATACACATGAAAATTTTTGCAAAACTTAAAATGCTGAAAGCATATAGTTCAAAGCCTCGAAAAATGTATTTCATTAGATTGCAAAAATCATTGTATGATTTGGAGAAATTTGAATGCATGTGGTATAACTGTCTTAGTGAATATTTATCTAAGGAAGGTTACACGAATAATGAAATTTGCTCATGTATTTTTATAAAGAAAACAACCTTAGAGTTTGTTATACTTGCTGTCTATGTCGATGACATAAACCTTATTGGAACTCCAATAGAGCTTCAAAAGGCAATTGATTGCCTAAAGAAAGAATTTGAGATGAAATCTCAAAAAGACAAAATTATGCCTTGATTTGAAAATTGAGCATTTGACAAATGATATCTTTGTCCATCAATCTGCCTACACAGAAAATGTGTTGAAAAGATTTTGTATGGATGGAGCATATTCATTAAGTACTCCGATGGTTGTTCGATCACTTGATGTAAACAAGGATACATTCCGACCTCAAAAAAAAAATGAGGAACTCCTTGGTACTGAAGTACCATATCTTAGTGCAATTGGTGCACTAATGTATCTTGCTAATACTACAAGTCCTGATATAGCCTTTTCCGTTAATTTGTTAGCAAGGTATAGTTCTGCTCCTACTTGGAGATATTGGAATGGGATCAAACACATATTACGGTATCTAAAGGGGACTACCGATATGAGCTTATTTTATTCTAAAGATTGCAGTCCCGATCTTGTTGGTTATGCTCATGCTGGGTACTTAACTGACCCGTATAGAGCTCGATCTCAAACAGGCTATGTGTTCATATGTGGCGGTACTGTCATATCTTGGGGACCTACAAAACAGTCTATCATAGCTATTCCATCGAACCGTGCTGAGATTATAGCTATTCATGAAACAAGTCGAGAATATGTGTGGTTGAGGTCCATAATACATCCCATTCGAGAAAAAATGTGGTTTGAAATGTGACAAAATACCCATGATTTTACATGAAGATAATGCAGCATGCATAACACAACTTAAGGGAGGATTCATAAAAGGAGATAGGACGAAGCACATTTTGCCAAAACTTTTCTGTACACATGAGCTCCAAAAGAATAGTGATATTGACGTGCAACAGATTCGTTCAAGTGACAAGGTGTCTAATTTATTCACCAAGTCTCTTCCAACTGCAACTTTAAAAAAGATGGTGCACAATATCGGAATGCAAAGGTTCAAGAATGTTCCCATTAGGGAGAGTTAATACTCGTTGTACTCTTTTTTCCTAACGAGATTTTATTCCACTGGTTTTCCTTATATGTTTTTTAACGAGGCAACCTATATGCGAATTGTCTATCAATTAGACATTCAAGGGGGAGTGTTATAAATGTATCATATATAGTGAATGTCTACTTTACCATTTATTGTGAATGTTTATTTATGGAAAATTTACAAACCTCAGGTTAATTTTTCTCTATAAATTAAGGGGTTTTGCTTCATTGTTATTCATCCTGAAAAATAAGAATTACTGTCTATTCTCTCTCTACTCTTCTTCTTTTAACTTTATTATTTCATAACAGATTAAGTATAGTGTAATTACTGATTTGGCTTGAAGATGAAGTTTTTTTTTTCCATTATGACAAGATACTCTCTCCAAAATAATATCAAATAATCTTGTCTTTTGTTGTGTTTTTTTTTTTCCTCAAAAACATTTTTAAATAATACAATAGTTTTACTACTTTATGCATAAAAAATATACGCACAAAAAAAAAGTCAAATATGAGCTCATTTATTTTTCCACGAACAACAGAATTCTCATACTCTGGTGTAAAGTCGAAAGGGGAATAAACAAATTGAGTGAGAGTATTAGATGAAATGAAATTTTCCAAGAGAAGGATAGTTCTTTTTCATGTATCAAAATGGGACATTGACCCCCAAAAAGTACAATATTGGATCTGACTCGGTGTGATGCTCACGTGACCACGTGGCATGATCTTTAAGCAAAAAAAATTTAGAGCTGTCAAAATGGATTGTCTCAATCCAAACTGACCCAACCTTGGCGGACTAGAGAATTAAATGATCTAGGATGGGCTAGCCCTTTTAACTAAAGGACCTTTAAAATAGTGGCCTAACTCAGCCCTAAGCGGGCCGCGGGTTGGGACGGGTTAAATCTTCAGAAAAAATAAAAGCAACTCGAAACATGATAAACGAAAATATTGTAAGTACTAAACTATCACCAAATTTTACGATTTCACTTTAATATGTCTCTTACTAGTTTTTAGCATGCTATAGGCATCTTACTATACTTTTAAGGATTGTTAGGTTGGGAAAGAGTTATCCTGAGATAATTAATCTCGAAATTAGTTATTACAATATTTATATGGATAATTTATCTCATCACTATTGTGTAAATGATGCGAGAAATAATGCCAGTACTAACTAATACCTCACACCAAACATGAGATAAAGTAGTCCTTCATTTTATCTCGGACTATTTATCCCTTATGCCTCATACCGTACGATTCCTTAGTTGTAATTAGCTCATGACATTTACTATAATAAGAAAAGAAATAATGATTAGCTACAAATTCCATAAAAAAACTCTAATATGATTAAGATAATAAATATAGATATACACAAAGTATTTATATAAAAGAAGCAAGATTATAACATAAGAGAGCCAAAATTTAAAGAACAGAATATTGCATTAAGCAAAGACAACAACTACTAAATCATAACGAGTAAAAGCAACTTTTTGAAGTTCACAATTAAAAGCAGATTACCAACCATTTCAAACACATTAAGAACTTTCAAAAAATTAGTATCAATCAAAGAATGAATAAAAAATAAATAGCTAGTTAGAAAATATTGACAAAATTCTAATTCCTAAAAATAAATGACCAACTTAAAAATATTTAATAAATAATTTTAATGTTTCATTTCATGGGCTGACCTCTGAGGCTGACGGGTTAGGCCTCTGAGTCCGACGGGATAAGTGAGGCTGGACTTATAAGCCTCATTTATAAATAGGCTACAAAAACTTAGCCCAATCCCACTTAATTAAAGAAAGAATTGGGTTGAACCGGCCTCACAGGCCAAACCCATATTGACAGCTAAAAAAAAAGATCAATGCCGACTGGCTGCTGCAACTGCTTAGGGGTCTTAACCTTTCCCCAACTCATTTTTTTCTCTTCTTTCTTTATTATTTTTCTAGATAGTGGGGAATTATCATTTATAAAAGTCGAGTCTTCACATAGTCATACATATCCTGTATCGACTTAGTGTATGCCACGGTCCCCCCTCTAACCTCCAAGCACCTCCACAATATCCCCTGGAAACTTTGTCATACGCCTTCTCAAGATTGATAAACACCATCTGCAAGTCCTTCTTTCTCTCCCTACACTGCTCTACTAATCTCTTCACGTGGTGAATGACCTCAATAGTCGAGCAACCTGACATGAAACCAAATTGATTCTCAAAGATAGTCACGATCCTCCTCAGTCTCAACTCCATCATCCTTTCCCAAACCTTCATAGTATGACTCAACAACTTGATAACCCTATAGTTTTTGCAACTCTAAATATCCCTCTTGTTCTTATATAAAGAAACCATCGTAATCCATCTCCATGCTTCGGGCATCTTTTTCTTTCTATAAATGGTGTTAAACAATCTCGTCGGCCACTCCAAACCTGCCCCGCCAGTGCTCTTCCAAAAGTCCACCGAAATCTCATCTGGCACAGTCGCCTTTCCCCTGCGCATCCTGCGAATATCCCCTTGACTTCCTCTACCTTGATACGCCTACAATAACCATAATCGCGACACTTCTCTGAGTTCTCCAAGTCCCTCAACACAAAACCCTTATCCTCCTCATCGTTCAAAAATTTATGAAAATAAGATTGCCACATCTTCCCAATGAACGCATCTTTCACCAAAAATTTTCCACCCCCACTTGATGCACTTCACTTGTTCAAGGTCACGAGCCTTCCGATCCCTAGACTTGGCAAACCTATACAACCTTTTATCCCCGTCTTTCTCCTCTAAGCTGCATACAAGCTCTCGAAAGCCGCTGTCTTCGCCGCTGTAACCGCTAACTACCTTAGACTCTTTCCTAGATAACTTATACTTTTGTTTATTCGTCCGCTTCTCATCATCATCCTTGCTCTCCACCAACTTAGCATACACCACCTTCTTAGTCTCCACTTTTCATTTGATTTCTTTATTCCACCATCAGGTGCTTGCCTAATCGACCTCGCGAAACACCCAACACCTTTTTAGTGGTCTCCCTAATGCAACTGGAAGTCATCTCACACATATTGTCCACATTCCCTCTACTCTCCCGAGCCCCCCGAGTTATCAACTTCCCCTCTATCTCCAATGCACTGGCCAAAGTTAAGCTACCCCACTTAATCCTAGGTCGATCCTCCACTCCCCTCTTTTTTCTATCCATCACCGGAAGCTTATGTTGTAAATAAATATTATTTTATAAAAATTATATTTTTATATTATTTTCAATACATTAAACCAAACACTACATAAGAAATATTGACTGCATAGCTAATACCAGTATTACAACAACAACAACAAACCTAGTGTATTCCCACATAGTGGGGTCTGGGGAGGGTAAGATGTACGTAGTCCATACCACTACCTCCGGAGAAGTAGAAATCCTGTTTCCGATAGACTCCAAGCTCAAGACAAGGAATAATAAACATATCTGTAATAAAGTATGGAACAAGATGACCAGACATAAATACGCCACCCACAAGGAATAATAAGCAAAGAATAATAAACAAATTCGTAATAAAGCATGCAACAAGGTGGCATAACAAGAATATATACCTACCAAGTAATGCCCTACCCCGACGACCCAAACTGGCACTAGCCTTCTATCCTAATTCACGTGGGTCATGTCCTCAGTGAGTTGTAACTGCTCCATGTCCTGCCTGATCACCTCTCTTCAGTATTTCTTTGGCCTACCCCTACCCCACCTGAAACCATCCAAAGCTAGCTTCTCACACTTATGAATTGAGGCATCCGTGCCCCTCCTCATCACATGTCTGAACCATCTCAATCGGACTTCCCGCATCTTGTCCTCTACCGAAGCCACTCCAACCTTTTCCCGAATAGTCTCATTTCGAACTCTATCACCCTTAGTAAGTCAACACATCCAACGCAACATCCGAATTTCCATTACCTTCAATTTTTGAATGTGAGAGTTCTTGACTGGCCAACGCTCTGCTCCATACAACATGGTCGGACGAACTGCCACCCTATAGAATTTGCCTTTAACTTTGGGCGGCACCTTCCTATCACACAACACCCTCGAGACGAGATTTCACTTCATCCACCCCGCCCTAATACGGTGGGAAACATCTTTATCAATCTCACCATTCCCCTGAATCATGGACCCAAGATACTTGAAACTATCCCTCTTACGCACCGCCTGGTAATCCAACCTTACTACCACCTTGTTTTCCTGCCTCAAGTCATTAAACTTGCATTCTAAATATTCTGTCTTGCTCCTGCTCAACCTGAACCCTTTAGACTCAAGGGTCTATCTCCACACCTCTAATTTATCATTTACCCCCCTCCGCATCTCATCAATAAAAAATGCATCATCTGCAAAAAGCATACACCAAGGCACCTCTCCTTAAATACGCCGCATCAACACATCCATCACCAAAGCAAACAAAAATGGGCTAAGAGTAGATCCCTGGTACAACCCTGTCAAGACAGGGAAATGCTCTGAATCTCCTTCCGTCGTCCTCATCTGGGTCTTAGCTGCATCATACTTGTCCTTGATTCCTCTGATATACGCCCCTGGGACCCCACTCACCTCCAAGTATCTCTAAAGAACCTCCCTAGGGACTTTGTCGTACGCCTTTTCCAAGTCGATAAACACCATGTGCAAATCCTTCTTCCTTTCCCTATACTGTTCCACCAGTCTCCGCACCAGGTGAATTACCTCCATCGTCGAGTGACCGGACATAAATCCAAACTAGTTCTCCGAGATAAACACTATCCTCCTCAACCTCAACTCGATCACTCTCTCCCAAATCTTCATAGTGTGGCTCAATAACTTAATACCCTTATAGTTGTTGCAACTCTGAATGTCACCCTTGTTCTTATAAAGAGGGATAATAGTACTCCATCTCCAAGCCTCAGGCATTTTTTCTGACTTGAAAATGCCGTTAAATAATTCAGTCAACCACCTTAAGCCAGCCTTGCCAGAAAACTTCCAAAAATCCACAAAAATCTCATCAGGCCCCATCGCCCTACCCCTACGCATCCTACGAACAACCTCTCTGACCTCTTCTACATTAAAATATCTACAATAACTAAAATCACGACACTCCTCTGAGTGCTCTAGCTCCCCTAACATAATAACTCTATCCCCTTCATCATTCAATAACCTATCAAAGTACGACTGCCATCTCTTCTTTATGTGACCGTCCTCCACCAATACTCTACCATCCACCCCCTTAATGCTCTTCACCTGGTCGAGGTCACGACCCTTCTTCTCCCCAGCCTTAGCAAGCCTAAACAACCCCTTTTCCTCTTCTTTCTCCTCTAACCCCGCATACAAGCTCTCGAATACTACCGTCTTAGCCGCCGTAACTGCTAACTTAGCCTCCTTCCTAGCTATATTGTACTTCTCCCTATTATCCCGCTTCTCATCTTCATCCTTAATCTCAACCAACTTAGCATACGCCCCCTTCATTGTCTCCACTTTCTTCGTAACTCCTTCATTCCACCACCAATCCCCCCGACGATGGCCGGACCGACCCCTAGAAATACCCAATACCTCACTAGCAGTCTCCTTGATGCACCTAGACACCCTATCCCACATACCATCCAAGTACCCCCTACACTCCCACACCTTCCATTCCCGCCACCTTCTCCCCTATCTCCCACGCATTCACCGGTGTAAAGCCGCCCTACTTTATTCTAGGTCTACCCTCCTCACCCCTTCTTTTCTTATATTTCTTAATACCCAAGTCCATCACCAAGAGCCTATGCTGGGTCTAAAGGGTCTCACTCGGAATGACTTTACAGTCCTTACACAACACCCTATCCCCTTTTCTAAGCAGCAAAAAGTCAATTTGGGTCTTGGCTATCGCGCTTCAAAAGGTGATCAGGTGATCGTCCTTCTTCGGGAAGCTCGAATTCACCACTACCAGCCCAAAGGACCTCGCAAAATCCAGTATTATTAATAAAAATATTACTAATACACCATGATTAATATTGTTGTTATACACTCTACCAAATGACCCAAAGTGCAGACCAATTGCACATAATTATTATTTGCATAGTTATCCTGAAATCCCAAATTGTTTGCCCAAGAATCTCTATTCTTTACAAAATCTTAATCTTATCTTGTATTTAAGTACTAATTATTTGCTCTGAAGTCCCATTTCGTTACAAAACCACGATTTTTTTTATAGTCGCATATGTTCCTAGAAGGTCCTTAATTCCGTTACAAAAAATCCAATTCTTATCCTTGACACCAAAGGAAGAAAATGGGAATTAGCCCGCTCACACTTCCCGTAGTCTCTTTTCAACTTTTTACTTCGTACTCTACTGTTTATCGAAAAGTTTTCACTATGGCTGTAAACGTTCCAGAAACCCTCTCTTCTCCTTTGCACTCTCCACCACCCGCCCTGTCTCCACCTCTGTCCCCTCTATTTCTCTTCATCTCCACCTCCATCACCGTCACCATCACCCAAGGCCGTCTCAATAAAATTAATGGTCTAAAGGGTCTAAAGATAAATTTTAATATGAAGCCTTAAATATATGCACATAAAAAAAATATTATCAATAATTTAGAGTTAACTTTTGATTCTTACATACTACTTTTATTTTTTTGATTCTTACGTACTACATTTTTTTAGTATAGTATTCTTAGAGTTATTTTTTGATTCTTACGTACTATTTTTTTTTAGTTCTCAGAAGACATTAAGCATTTAATTTTACATAGTAATATTATTATTTATAAAAGTAAAGACAAATTTTTAATTAACAAGATGTTAGTTATTTGTTTAAATGCATTACCTTGAATATTATTGTGAAAACTTTATTTATTAATATGAAGATTTGATAAAAAGTTTTAAAATATATTTAGTAAAAAGCCGATGGATTCAAATTCTATCACACAAAAAGGGTACGATGTGGGGCTAGAGTCCCTATACACTATGATGGTAAGATGTTGGGTTTAAGTCCCATCTTTTTATGCCTAAGATGTCTTTATATGAATAACATGTTGAGTTTGGATCTCAATGTACCATATTGATGATATTATGATGGGTAAGTCAAAATAATGTGTATTTGGTGAAAAGTCATGAAACCTATCCCGTTGAATTTGCTATATTCCATGAAGTGAATGTGGTAGCAATACATGATAAGTCTGAAAGATGAAAATTTTCTCCATTCCATGTAATGAATGTGGTAGAATATATAATAAGTCTGAAAGATGAAAATTTTCTCCATTCTTAAAGTGAATGTGGTAGCAATATATGATATACTTTCAAAGATATGTATTCCTCGATGTGTTCTTGAAATAGCAATATCATGAAAGAGGTTAGGAGCTATCAGAATTTGATAGGCTTATGGCACGATTATATTTCATTCATGGGAAATGAGAAGCTTATTAATGTAAACGTGCACTTGATTGTGACTCTATCACAACTCACCTCCGAAAGAGGCAGAATAAATGAGAAGAATTATTTTTAAATCTACTTCTAAAGTAGTAAAATTTGAAATTTATTGATGTGTGAGCAAAAGCTAACACATTTAATGCTTTTTAGCTCAAAATAATTGTGAATTCTGAAGTAACTCTTGTTGTTTTGATGTGTTTTCTCATGATATAGCAGAAAAGGCTGAAGAAATGAGAATAAACAATAATGGAGCAAAATATTTGAAAATCTTAGCAAAATAGAAGAAAATATGGCTGACGACCTCCGTGATAAGTCGTCAGCCTCGTGATAGCCTATCAGCATTGGCGTCATTCTTAACCAGGGAGTTGCAGTTTGAGGAGCAGTTCTGACGACACCGGTGATGTGGCGTCAAAGTCGTGATAAGGCGTCAAGAATGGCGTCAGCCTTAAGCAGAAAGTTAGCATGGGAAGAAGATATCTGACGACGTTGGTGATACACCGTCAGATCCCTGACGCGGCATCAACCATATCTTCAGCCTAAGACAGATCCTGAAGGCAATTGAAGCCTCTCTGACGCCATTCATGATAGGGCGTCAACTTCTTGACGCGGCGTCAGCTTCTTGACGCGGAGTCAGCCTGGGCGTCACCTATTCCGAACAATTTTATTAATTTTGTTATTTTATTTCCTTAATTAGGCTTTAGTATAAATAGCATCTTTCAGGGTTTTTGATTCATTCATAATTCATCTATCAGAACAATTTTACTGGGGGCGGAAAAGGAGAGAAACCTCTCATTGAGGGTTCCTAACATTCTTGTAAACATCTTCCATTTGAAGATTGATTGTGGGTATGATTTATTACTTATTCTTGATTATGAATTCGATACATAGTGTTGATCTTTGTATCATGAATAGCTAATTTTCTTTACTTGAGTTATGGGAACCTTGATGTGAATACTAATTTGGGTTGTGAATCTAATGTATGTCCATAAGAAATTGATGTTGTATAAACCTTTCTTTATTTTAATGATCTTTCTTGGCTGCAACTTAATAGAGTCAGCACTACAAACATCACTTGTCTGAGAGGAAAGTGTTTGTTAGGTTACTTCAATGAAACAATCACTTGTTCGAGAGAAAAGTGCTTGTCGAGCAATGTAACGATCTCTCTTAGTTGCAACTTGAAAGGTGAGCCCAAGAACATTACTTGTCCGAGAGAAAAGTGTATGTGGGAAAAGAAAGAGTTTTCATGGACTCGAAAAATTTTAATCTTTAGTTTAATGGCAAATGCCCTAACCGGATTTGCCTACATGAGAACATAGTTGAATAGCAAACACATCCTTTAAGTTCGAGAGAATTAACGTATACACTACCTACTGAGGTCGAGAGATGAATGGGTAAATAATAAGATTCAACTCTTCTTGCAATTGAAGTGTCAATTGGAACACTAAAGTGATTTGCAACCCAACCTATGTAAGCATCTTGGTAACCATAACTCTAGTGTCCCATAACATTGTTAAATCGAAGTGTTTATCAACTTTTGTTTAACCATTTAAAACCCCCAAATTTTATTTTTTTCTATCATTTGTTTAAATTCAACTTGTACCTGTAGTTTCAAATTAGTTTGATCGCCAGTCACATTATTCCTCGTGGATTCGACCCCAACTCCGAAGTTGGGTAAATATATTGACGACGACCGCCTTGCACTTATTTAAGGTGTAAGTTGAGCGTTATCAAAAATGGCGCAGTTGCCGGGGAACAATTTGGCGTATTGAGTTGGTTTGGAATTTTAGCCTACTTGCTTGAATTCAAACTTGTAAATATTTGTTTTTAGTTTTCTTTTATTTCTTGTGTTAGGTAGATTTTTATTCTAATTTACTTATTACTATGGCATCTTGGAATGAACATGAGTTTGGTGGTTGGAAATCGTATCTTGATGATCCATGTTCATATTGTGATGGACCTCACTTTTGGCAAGATTGTAAATATGCTCCTCAGAGAGAGATGTGTGCACCATCTCCAGCCTACTGGGAGTATAATTGTTCTTTATGTGGTGGTCAAGATGGACATTGGAGTGATTGCCCAAATGCCCCTTCCCCCTATTGCGCTAACCCAGGTTCTAGTTTTTTTTATGAGTATGACAGGTCTTATGGTCAAGAAAAGGAAGAACGAAGCACTGGAAAGAGTGACATTGAAGCTATGCTTCAACTAATGTTGGATCATACAGACACAACAAATGATACCATATGTGACATACGTCAAGACATTAGGGCATTTAACGAGGGAAGAGAAAGGATAGAAGAGATGAATATCGAGGTCAATCATTCAAAACACCTTTCTACATTGTGGTTAGATGATGTCTTATCTGTGAAATCATTTAACATAATAGATGAGTGTGAAGATGAGTAGCAAGAACCCTATATCAATGTTGTGGTTGATGTTGAGCAGACCTTGGAGATTTCCCAACCAACCGAACCAACCATGAGGGATGATACCAAGATTAAGGAAATGGTCCTAGAGGCAAAAGAAGAAAACAAGACAATCTCTTATGAAGACTCTAGCCCAATTCAAAGTAAAAATGTTGAGAAGATGAATAAAAGTGAGTGTGTAGAGGATAGTGTAAATTTTGACGTAGGATTTATTGGGCCACACTCGAAGCATTTTTCCACATTATGTTTAGATGATATCTTGTCTGTGGAATCATCTAAACTAGTGGAAGACTGTGAAGATGAGGAACAAGAATCCTATATTCTTTATTTTACACTTGATAAACAACATAAAAACACACCTCACTTTAAGGTCTAGTTGTTTACCATGCATCATTCATTACTCGGCTTCTTAATCTTTGTAACACCTCCCTATGAGCGAGGCAAGCAGATGGACTCTAAGTTGGGGGTGAAATTCATATCCTCAAGGTGGATGAAAAATATGAGTTGGGTCATGCCGCGACGTTAAACTAGGCGCTTTTTGGGAGGCAACCCAAGGTAATTTGTTATTTGTATTCGTATTATGTGATTGACATCAGATCTTTGCACCCATAGTGCCACAGGTATGTTTCTAACTCTCTTATTTTGATTTGACGTGTTGGGAACAATGCATGATATTAAGTTGAGGGTGGGGCTACTTGTGGGTGTTGATGTCCTCCTGGGGTTTTTGTTGTCGTGCCTCTTTTCCCCGGAGTCTTATTCCTGGTAGAGCCGACATGTTTAGGCATATTGTGTTTTGTTTTGTGATGTGTTGTGGTTAATTGGGAGAAAAATAAGTATCTAGGATAGTTGACATATTTTTGTTGATTTTTGAGACTGATAAACACCTCTCTGTTGGTCTATTTTATAACTATGTGATATACATTTATGTGTGACCACTGTGCATCTTGTTATGACATTAGTACTAGTGACATGATATCCACTGCTAAACAATCGCATGAACCGAATAGGTAGTAGCTTGTGATGCACCTTTGTGCCATGTGTGTGTGAGATACTACTTAGATCCCTTTGTGTGTTAAATCCAGAACTTGCCCGGTTAGTCTTACTTTGGTTGAAAGATAGGGGTTAGGAAAGGATCATTGGCCGTTTTGATTTTTAAGTCACTTTTTTGCCTAAATAACCTTCCATATATGCATGATATCTATTGATCCCTATTTTGAGCCTGAATTGACCATTTCTTTCTATGACACCTATCACCTTCCCGTTTAGATCATAATGAACCTGTTTTGGCCCTGGTCCTCCTTGGACACTGTGCACCTAGACTTAGGTAAATAACCTAAGTTGAGGGTGGCTATCATAGGGGTGCGTGATGTAAACTGGGTATGAAGAAAGGTAGAATAAAAGGAAAAGAATAAGTGAAAAAGAATAAAAAGCTGGGTGGTGTGGAAGAAGAATAAGAAAAGAAAAAGAATGAAAAAGAAAAGACACATCCATCCTGAATAATGTGTGATCAAGAAAAAGACAAAAAGAAGAAAAAGGTTAATAAGTTAACCCCAAAAGTTAAGGTAGTGCCAAGGAGGCTTAGTCACTCTAAATTCTATTGAATATCATACCATCCCTTAGCCTACATTACAAGCCGAAGAAAAGACCTATAGTGATCCTAACTTATCTGTCTGGACACCTTGGTAATGAAAATAAGGGAAAACATATGGTATTTGACATGTATTGATTGGAATTTCTTTCTGAGAGTGAGTGTCTCTTGACCGTCCCCTCATTGACATGCTTGAGTTCATATATGCGTGAGGAGGGACTTCTTTGTTGTAAGGGCACATCGGTTGCATTGCTAGCTATTTACTTGTTTGGGTAGTGTAACTTGTACATATGCATAGTTATTGTTGCTGAATTGATGCCATATCTTGATTCCTTTGGGTCACATTGTTAATCTTCATGGATATGCACAATTGGATTTATAAGTAATTGAATGTGGAGAGTGGCATGAGTTTTGAGCTAAACTTGATAATCAATTGTGATAGGTATCTTATGTGTCTCTTGGTTAAGCATCGTAGAATGGTGTTATGTAGTTGCTTGAGGACAAGCAATTGTTTTAAGTTGAGGGTGTTGATGTGTGAGAAAAAGCTAACACATTTAATATTTTTTAGCTCAAAATAATTGTGAATTCTGAAGCAACTCTTGTTGTTTTGATGTGTTTGCTCATGATATTACAGAAAAAGGTTGAAGAAATGAGAATAAATAATAATGGAGCAAAAGAGTTGAAAATCTGAGCAAAATAGAAGAAAACATGTCTGACGACCTCCGTGATAAGTCGTCATCCTCGTGATAGCCTATCAACATTGGTGTCAGCCTTAACTAAGGAGTTGTAGTTTGAGGAGCAGTTCTGACGACGCCAGTGACGTGGTGTCAAAATTCTGATAAGGCGTCAAAAATAGAGTCAGCCTTAATCAGAAAGTTAGCATGGGAAGAAGATATCTGATGACGTTCTGACGCGGCGTCAGCCACATCATCAGCCTAAGACAAAACCTGAAGGCAACTGAAGCCTCTCTGACGCCATCCGTGATAGGGCGTCAACTTCTTGATGCGGCGTCAGCCTGGGCGTCACCTATTCCGAACAATTTTATTAATTTTGTTATTTTATTTTATTAAATAGGATTTAGAATAAATAGCATCTTTTAGGGTTTTTGATTCATTCATAATTCATCTATCAGAACAATTTTACTGGGGGCGGAAAAGGAGATAAACCTCTCATTGAGGGTTCCTAACATTCTTGTAAACATCTTTCATTTGAAGATTGATTATGGGTATGATTTATTACTTATTCTTGATTATGAATTCAATGCATATTGTTGATCTTTGTATCATGAATAGCTAATTTTCTTTACTTGAGTTATGGGAACCTTGATGTGAATACTAATTTGGGTTGTGAATCTAATGTATGTCCATAAGAAATTGATGTTCTATAAACCTTTCTTTATTTTAATGATCTTTCTTGGCTGCAACTTAATAGAGTCAGCACTACAAACATCACTTGTCCGAGAGGAAAGTGTTTGTTAGGTTATTTCAATGAAATAATCACTTGTATGAGAGGAAAGTGCTTGTCGAGCAATGTAACGATCTCTCTTAGTTTCAACTTGAAAGGTGAGCCCAAGAACATCACTTGTCCGAGAGGAAAGTGTATGTGGAAAAAGAAAGAGTTTACATGGACTCGAAAGATTTTAATCTGTAGTTTAATGGCAAATGCCCTAATCGAATTTGCCTACATGAGAACATAGTTGAATAGAAAACACATCCTTTAAGTTCGAGAGAATTAACGGATACACTACCTACTAAGGTCGAGAGACGAATGGGTAAATAATAGGATTCAACTCTTCTTGCAATTGAAGTGTCAATTGGAACTCTAAAGTGATTTGCAACCCAACCTATGTAAGCATCTTGGTAACCATAACTCTAGTGTCCTATAACATTGTTAAATCGAAATGTTTATCAACTTTTGTTTAACCATTTAAACCCCCCAAATTTTATCTTTTTCTATTATTTGTTTAAATTCAACTTGTAGCTGTAGTTTCAAATTAGTTTGATCGCCAGTCACATTGTTCCTCGTGGATTCGACCCCGACTCCGAAGTTGGGTAAATATATTGACGACGACCGCCTTGCACTTATTTGAGGTGTAAGTTGAGCGTTATCATTTATTCATGTAATAGTAAATTTGAAATTCGCTAAAGAAAAAAAATACATGTCATGGTAAACTTGTGTTTACTAATATAAATGAGTTCACAAGTTGATATGAACGATTGTGACATCTCGAAGATGTGTATATTGAGTATTAGACATGTATTGAAGAACTAGAAGATTCTTCAAGAATTGTTTATGTCGCTTATTCTCGTGATAAGTTGGTTGGACCAACTAATATTGGGATTGGATCTCTTAAAATTTGAAAAGTATAAAAGGTGAATATGGACCCATTCACATGTCACGTGATCTATTAAGATGCATCAATATAAGATGATCTTTCGTACCTTTATCTTTAACCTGCATGTTGACATTCATAAAGTTACTTGCTCAATAAAATTGAGATACGAACATAATTTTCAGATTGTGTATTCAAGACAGTTCATCTTGATGATGGTGGTTTGGCGTTGAATGCCTTCAATAAATACCTGGACCATTATTAATGAGAACAAAACTCTATGTGTTGGTTTAAAATATTATATACAAAAGTACTTATATGCATCAAACCAATAAATTATGATTAATTCCCCTTCAAAGTTGGTTCTGCGTCAGGAACGACATGTTATCCATCTAATAATTTTGATGTGCATTATACGAGTAATGAATATACCAAGATACACAAAGATGGATTTCTCAAAGAAGATAGAGGGTGTATGTTAGTTTTCCTAACATAAGGGGGAGACTATAAGTAACTATGAAATATGTTAGAAATTATCATCAGATCCTCATTCAAAAAATAACTCAAGTCAAATGCCAAAAGCATCTAATATTTAAGCTACAAACGTTTCTATTTTGTATCCTTAAAGGACAAAGTCTATGCAAGCATGAAGCGTGGTAGAACAATCGATTCCAAATAAAGTAATCCTTAAAAAATAAGGAGCAAATAATCATAATGAGAAGGTATGTGATATTAAAGAGCCTACGACATAACACTTCATAAAAACTTATGAGAGGATTAGGTATCAGAAAATAATAAAGTGATGAGATCTCAAAATGTTATGCCACTCTGTGAATCGATACAAAATGATATATCATCAATATCTTTGATACAATAGGCTCAATATTACAAAAAAATTACGAGGATTCAGATTATACGTTAATTTAAGAATGTTGATGTAGAGACATTTATCAAGTGTGAAAGGATGCATCTTGGTAAGACTAAAAGTTATTTGATTTGCAGTCCACACACTAAAAGATATCACACACGAAATATTGGATATTATCACTTGATAAAAATCTATATGAAAATTCCTAAAGGATTTAAAATGCCTGAAGCATATAAAGTTTCTGAGAAACTTGTTTATTATCCTTATAAGAAATAAATTGATGGTTTGAATATTATTAAAATTCTTGGAGAGTTTTCAAAATTAATAGATTATTTGCTAAAATGAGAAATATGAAGTGCCATATCTTAGTGCAATTGGTGCACAACACTAGTGTATCTTGCAAATACTACAAGGTTTGATATAGTCTTTTCAGTCAATTTGTTAGCAAGGTATAGTTTTGCTGCTACTAGAAGACATCAGAATGAGATTAAACACATATATGGTATCTAAAGAGACTACCGATATGGGCTTATTTTATTCTAAAGATTGCAGTTTTGATATTATTGGTCATGCTAATGTTGGGAACTTATATGACCCGCATAAAGATCGGTCTCAAATAGGCTATGTGTTCATGTGTGATGGTACTTTCATACCTTGGAGATCTATAAAACAGTCTATCGTAGCCACTTCACTGAGCCATACTGAGATAATATCTATTCGTGAAACCAACCGAGAGTGTGTGTGGTTGAGGTCCATGATATATCTCATTCAAGAAAAATGTGATTTGAAATGTGCCAAAGTACCCACAATCTTACATGAAGATAATGTAGTATGCATAACACAAATTAAGAGAGGATTTATAAAAGAAGATAGAACGAAGCACATTTCGCCAAAACTTTTCTATAAAAGAAAGGTCAGGAGCCCCTGCGTCTGAGCCAGTACTTCGAATGTACTGGTATGCTATGTGAGGTAGGCTGATATGCATAGGTTCATATGCATGAACAATACTGACTGAATGACATGAGTATAACTGAATGAGAATACATGTATGAATACATAAACTGTAACTGAGGTCATGATAACACTGGATACTATGTTCTAAATTACTGATTTACTGATATCTAAGTTTACTGATACTATACTATTGATAACTGAGTAACTATATTTGATAGTCCTGATTTTGTAGGGCTATTCTGAGTTCCGTACTAAATTGAGTGACTGTATCTGACAATCCTGATTCTGTAGAACTGAACTAAGTTCTATACTAAGACTGAATCTGAAACTGAGACTGTGGGAGGTAATCATTTAACCGACATGCCCCTTTCTGAACTTCTTGGGATCTAACCTGTAACCTCAACTGGAAGGGTGTTAGTACTATGCCACGAGTAAAGACAAGCTGAGTCACCCTCATTTGGCAGGTGCTCTGAATGAGAACGGTGGTACCCTCAACTGACAGGTTAAAACACCTCATCAACCCTCAACTGGCAGGTTAATGTCTCAACCTACGCTGGCTATGTAGTTCTGGAACATAAGGACTGCCTCTGAGGATCACACTCTCTACTGGCAGGTGAGCCCCCATCCTTGGGTTCACTCAGTGCTGAATCCTACTCCTAACTGAATAGGCCCTAGACTGATTTCTAAGCTGTTCTAGGCTAGACTGAACTGTTACTAATCATATTAACTGTCTGAACTGAACTGAGTTCGTTGGGTTCTGAGCTGATTACTAACTGAGTTCTGAACTAATTACTGAACCAATAATCATTATATGATTGAATACTGTTGTGACATTGGCTCTAGGTATACAACTAAATTATCAGGTGTTATATACCCCCAGGATTTGATAGCATAAAAAGAAAATCACTGCATGACTTTAGTAGCATAATGGCACTAGCTTACTAACAATACATTCACTTGGACATTTTTGTCAACCACTTGATATACAAGGGTTTGTGCATAATTGAAATCACATAATAATATGTTATGCTTGGACTAGTCAATTCACATAAGCATTTTGACAAACACTTGAGAAGCATGTGTATTTCACATTTTAATAAATATGTAGTAATATCATGGATTCTACATTCAACTTGCAATTCAAGAGTTCAACATGAAGTTTACAAAGTTCAATTCACAACTAACTAATTTGCATGAAACTTTGGACAAATCATGGAATTAGATCACCATTAACAACATAATCATGAATACATTCAAGGGCCAACATGAAATCCATGAAATCAATTAACTTTCATTTTGAAAGAGTTTCTTGGACTCCAAGGGTGGAAGGATATCTTTGGATGAACACTTCACATACCTTAGTATTCAAATTTATGAAGAATGATGGAGTGTTCTTGAAGGCTGAATCTTGAATTGAAGGTCCTAGGGTTTTTTTCTTGAGAAATTTTGAGAAGGATGAATGGATTTTGCCTCTAAAAGGGCTTAATCTCGTATTTTGGGGGCTGATATATAATACCCGTGCCATTTCTTAGCTTGAAAACCATCTCAAGGATGTTAGAACTTGCTTTGAATTACCAATCTATTTTGTACATATGATATTTTTATGATTTTCACTTTCTATCACGTGGGAAATTGAATGAGCTTCTCATCGATACCAATTTCATCAAAATCCGGTGTCAGATGAGGAAGTTATGACCAAAATACAGAAGGCAGTAAAACAGCCCAGGTATGAGGGTGTGGTCGACGGACCGTCGGACTAGCGATGAACCGTTGAGCATGACCGTCGCACTGAGATAGTAGACCTTCTTTCTGCCCAGGTCCGACGATAGCACCCGACGGACCGTTGCAGGTCCGACGGTAGCGCCCGACGGACCATTGCAGGTCCGACGGTAGCGCCCGATGGACCGTTGCAGGTCCAACGGTAGCGCCCGATGGACCATTGCAGGTCCGACGATAGCGCCCGATGGACCATCGGAAGCCACCGTCGCAGATAACCAGTGGGACCAGTTTCTGCCCAGGTTCGACGGTAGGGCCCGACGGACCGTCGCAGGTCCAACGGAACGTCGAAGGCCACCGTCGCACCTTACGTTCAGTGGTTCTAGATCATTTGAACAAGGGTATTTTGGTCATTTATCACCCGTCAATATATACTCAATTATACCCGAGTTCAGCCACTTTATCCATTATTATTTCACAAAGAAGATTAGGGTTTCCCTCTAATATCAATCCCCAAGAACAAAAATCCAATCTCCTCCAAGAAATTAAGGTATTTTCAATTCTCCAAGATCAAGAACGTCAAGAATCATAACCCAGGTATGCATAGTATTCATTCATGAACTCCTTTCATCCATGAAGTCTAAGAATCCCTTTTCTAAAACTTAAGTTATGGATTTCCTATATGTTTTCATGATTTGGCTGCTCTTGTTCATGTTGATAAATGAGAAATTCAATTCTACTCCATGAATGGTGGTAATTTCTATATGGGTTTAATTACTATAGCCATAGATTCATACAACCCTAAGATTTAAACCCTTGAATGATGAGATTAAAATTGAATAATGATGTTTACATGTACCATGTCTGCAATATCTTTGATTAAATGCCTAGATGAAAGAAAATTGTCTAACTACCATGATATCATGAAATCCCCATCTATGTACAAGTTTATGCCTATGACATATTTGATGAAATGCTTCAATAAATATATTATGAATTATGATGCTAGTCATGTGCTCAAGTAAGTTATGCTAAGTCAGTTTCCTTCTATCGAGTCCTGGGGGTACTTGTACCCGAAATATTAGCTGTGTGCCTAGAGCCATGTCATGTTTTCACGATACTCTCAGTCAAGCTATGAATTCTTAAACTTCAGACAGTCTTATAACTCAGGAAATCTCCATGATCTCATGTCTCAGTCAGTCGTCAGATATCAGTAGTATTCCATCAGTTAACGGAATTCAGTAGCTCAGCTTATGTTCAGTTTAGTAAATCATGTTCAGTGTCCATTCAGATGGGAGTAGGAATTAACACTGAGTGAACTCAAGGATGGGAACTCACCTGTTATAGGAGGGTGTGATTCCTAGAAGCAATCCTTGCGTTCCAGAACTATGTAGCCAGCATAGGTTGAGATATCGTAGCCTGCTATATGAGGGTAGATGAGGTGGCTTAACTTGTTAAATGAGGGTTCCTACCGTTCTCACTAGATTTACCTGTTATATGAGGGTTACTCACATGTTGTCCTTACTAGTGGCGCGGTATTGACACCCTTCTAATCGGGGCACAGATTGGACCCCAACTTAGCTATAACAGCACAATTGGGGCATATCGGTTAGATAACTACTTCCCACAGTTTCATGTTACAGAATCAGGACTGTCAGATACAGTCAATCAGTTACGTTCTGATACAAACTTTCATGCTATCAGTCATATCAGTTATTAGCATGTCATGTTATCAGTATTCAGATTCAGTCCTCATGTTATCACAGTGTCAATTATAGTTACGTGTTCATTTATGCATTCTCACATTTATGTTAGACAGTGAGTTAGTATTAATCATGCATGCAAACCCTTGCATATAGACTACCTCACATGTTTACTCAGTATATTCCATTGTACTGACGCATTTGCGCTATGGTGCTTTTTTTTATGTTACACCATAGGTTCAGAGACACAAGTTCCAGACCAGCAGTAGATTCCAGTTTCAGCAGTCAGAGTCAGAAGTGAGTCCTCATCCTTTGAGGACAAGATTATTTCTTTATTATCTCATTGATTATCTTATTAGTTGGAGTTAGTTGGGGACATGTCCCATTAACTCCTTATTCAGATTATTCAAACAGTAGAGGCTTTCAAACTAGTTACAGACTAGATACAGATTATCATGTTTTAGACTTCAGTTATCTCAGTTTTGTTTTGGGTATTCTATTACCCCATACAGATGTTACGTTATTCAATTATGTTCAGTATTGAACCTTATGGCATTTCAGTGCATATTTTTGTATTTTTATGTTATATTATACAGTGTACAGGTACAGATATCAGACATAGGTTAGCTTGTGGTCCTTCGAGGTCATGAGCACCATGTAGCGTTCAAACAGTAGAAGTCTGAAAGATAAGATGATGCAGGTCCTATAGAGTGGGAGGAGTTTGTGTAACGCCCCAATTTTCTGAACCGGAATGACACGGTGCTCATGACCTCGAAGGACCACAAGCTAATTCATGACTGATATCTGTACCTGTACACTGCATAATATGACAAATATTGTGGAAACATGCACCAAAAGGCCATAAGGTTCAATATTGAACGTAATCTGAATAATAGTAATATCTGAAATAAGTGGTATCACAATACCAAAACAAAACTAAAATACGAAAGTCTAAAATCTGATAATACTATAGTCGTCTGATAGCCTCTAACTATCTGACTAAGGAGTTGATGGGACATGCCCCCAACTAACTCTGTCAACTGAAAACTAAACTGAGATGATAAAATAAGATCATATCCTCGGAGAATGAGGACTCACTACTAAAGACCTCTGAATACTGAAGTACGACTGCTACCGCAGATCTGGAAGTCGTGTCTCTGAACCTATGGTGTAAAATAAAAGAAACGCCATAGCGCAAATACGTCAGTACGTGGGAATATACTGAGTATGCAAGTGAGGTAGGCTGAATACATGGGGTTTATATGCATGAATGATAATAACTGATTGACTAATATGAACGTGAGAGTACAAGTATGAATACGTAATAACTGAGATCGTGACAACATGATAACTGAATCTATATACTGATGACATGAGTTTACTGATATCTAACATGAATGATAATGAGTTCTGATAACTGATAACATGGGTGACCGTATCTGACAGTCTTGAATCGAAAGAAACTATTTGAGTTCTTTCACTGAGACTGATGCTAAAACTGTGGGAAGTAGTATGTAACCGACATGCCCCGAATACGTTATTATGGCTGAGTTGGGGTCCAATCTGTAACCCCAATTAGAAGGTGTCAATACCGAGAAACCAGTAAGGACAAGATGTGGGTGACCCTTATCTGATAGCGTCCCCAAGAGAGAACGGTGGGTCCCTTATCTAACAGTGCTCATCCACCTCATCAACCCAAATCGGACAGTGTTGATGTCTCAACCTATGCTGGCCACATAGTTCTGGAACGCAAGGATGACTTCTAAGGATCACACCCTCATCTGATAGTGTGTGTCCCCATCCTTAGGTTCACTCGATGCTAATTTCTACTCCCATCTGAATAGACACTGATCGTGATTTATTGAACTGATCATGAACTAAGTTACTGAGTTCTGTTGACTGACGGGATACTATTGATATCTAACAACTGATTGAGTCATGAGATCATGGAGATTCTTTCCTGAGTCATTAGATTATCTGAAGTTTAAGAGTTCATATCTTGACTGAGAGTATCGTGAAACATGACATGGCTCTAGGCACACAACTAATATTTCGGGTACAAGTACCCCCAGGACTCGATTGGAGAAAACTGACTTAGCATAACTTACTTGAGCGCATAACTAACATCGTAATTTATAATATATTTATTTAAGCATTTCATCAAACATGTAATAGGCATAAACTTATACATACATGGGGATTTCATGATATCATGCTAGTTAGGCAATTTTCCTCAATCTAGGCATTTAATCAAACACGTTGTAGACATAGAACATGTAAGCACATTATACAACAATTTAAACATCATGCTTCAATTCAAATTTCATCATTTAAGGGTTTAGTCATAGGGTAACATGAATCTAGGTCAACAATAATCAAACCCACATATAAATTATCACCCAACATGGAGTAGAAGTCAATTTCTCATTTATCAATACGAAAGGGGACATACAAATCATGAAAACATGAAGAAAATCCATAACTTGTAGTTGAGAAAGAGATTCTTGGACTTCATGGATGAAAGTGGTCCATGAATGAACACTATGCATACCTGAGTTAAAGTTCTTGATGTTCTTGAACTTGAAGGATTGGAAACCCTTTGATTCTTAAAGAAGAATAGGTCTTGTTCTTGGAGATTAAATTTAGAGAGAAACTCTAATTTTGTTTATGAAATAGTAATAGGCAAAATGGCTGAATTCAGATTTAACTGGGTATATATAGGCGAGTGATAAGTGACCAAAATACCCCTGTTAAAATGACCTAGAAATAAACTGAACGTGGCATACGATGGCCCAATCGATGGTCCATCGCTTGATCGACGGTCCGTCATTTTGACCGTCGTACGTGGACCAGAAAAGGGGTTTACTGCCTAAGTATTGACGGCCTGGGTGATGGTCCATCGCAAGTCTGACGGTCCGTCAACCCGTCCGTCAATTTTTATCTAGAACGTGGCCTTACTGCCTTGGCTTCGACGGTCAAGGTGACGATTCGTCGCTACATCAGTGGCCCGTCAACCTGGCCGTCGCTCTTGGGCGGTTCAGACAGTTCTGAGTAAAACGTTCATAACTTCCTCGTCTGATGTCGTATTTGGACAAAATTGGTATCGTTGGAAAGCTAACTTAATTTTCCACATGATAGAAAGTAAAAATCTTAAAAATACCACGTGTAGAAAAATAGATTTGCATTTCAAAGTAAGTCCTAGCATCCTTGGGATGATTTCTAGCTAGGAAAAGGGCATGGGTATTACAATATCTCCCCTTTGAGAACATTCGTCCTCGAATGAACTGACTGATAGGGAAAATAATAAGCTGAAAATGTACTGAACATGAATAACTAAAACATGATCTCATGACTGACGTGACTTACAAGCTAAGCATAACATACTGAACATACATATCTGATGCATGTATAGCTGATTCATGAATACATAACTGAGTGTTCTGAAGAAATAAGTTTCTCACAATGAGAATGCATGTCTGATGTATAATTTCATAACTGAGCTTGTACATAAATGCATGACTGAATATGCAATGGTGTTTGACACCAAGTTTATACTGGGAATATGAACATGAAACTGAGTAAGCTTAAGGAGAACTGTTACCTTGAGCTTGATCTGAATTGGCGGGGAAGAGGTGAGGATACTTGGTACGCATGTCTGCTTCTTGAGAAAAGAAACATGGAAGACTGGGTGAACTGAGGCTAGATCTGAAGGCAACTCGAGCTCATAAGATACTTTGCCAAAACGACTGGGAATCTTGAAGTGACCAACATATCGGGGACTGAGCTTTTCCTTCTTGACGAATCTCTTTACTCCCTTCGTGGGAGAGATATTTAGATAAACATAGTCACCAATCTCAAACTCAAGATCCTTTCTACGAACATCTATATAAGACTTCTGTCGGATCTAAGCAGCCCGGAGTCTTTCTCTAATCAACTGGACTTTATCTAAGGCGTCGAACACCAAGTCAGGCCCTATGAATGATGCCTCACTAACTTCGAACCAATTGATTAGAGATCTACATCTCCTACTATAGAAAGCTTCAAATGGAGCCATCTGAATACTGGAATGATAGTTATTGTTGTATGCAAATTAAATCAAAGGCAAGTGGTCATCCCAACTACCCTTGAAATCGAGTGCACATACTCTTAGCAATCTTCTAAAGTCGGAATGGTCCTTTCTGCTTGACCATCTGTCTGAGGATGAAAGGCTATACTAAGATAAACTTGGGTACCAAGACCCTTTTGGAACGCCTTCCAAAAGTGAGAGGTGAACTGGGTACCTCTGTCTGAGATAATAGATAACGGAATACCATGCAATCTAACCAACTTCTTGAGGTAGAGTTTGGCGTAATCCTCAGCTGAGTAAGAGGTATAAACAGGAAGGAAATGAGATGATTTGGTCATTCTGTCTACAATGACCCAGACTGAATCATGCTGATGACGAGTTCGAGGCAAACCCATCATGAAGTCCATGTTCATAACTTCCCACTTCCAGGTAGGAATACTGAACTCCTGCATGGAGCCACTAGGCTTCTGATGCTTTATCTTAACTTGCTGACATCTAGATCACTTAGCCACAAATTCTGCAATATCTCTCTTCATCCCACTCCACCAATAGATTTTCCACAAGTTGTGGTACATCTTTGTGGCCCCTAGATGAATAGAGTAGCGTGCACCATTCACTTCTGTAAGAATTCGCTGCCTTAAGTCATCTACACCTGGAACACAGATATGACTCTGACAACGAAGAAGACCATCTCTCCCTTGGGAGAAAACCTCTATTTTCTAATTCTGAACTAACTCTTTCAACTGGACAAGGCTGGGATCTCTATCTTGTTTTTCCTTTACCTCGAAAACTAGAGATGATTCTGAACTACTCTGAACACATACACCACCCTCTGAAGAATCGACTAAGCGAACACCTAGTCTGGTAAGCTTATGGACTTCCTGAGCTAACTTCTTCTTACTATCCTCAACATGAGAAACACTACCCATAGACAGTCTACTGAGAGCATCGGCCACTACGTTGGCTGTGCCCGGATGATAAAGGATACTCATATCATAATCTTTCAAGAGCTCTAACCACCTTTTCTGACGAAGATTGAGATCTTTCTGGGAAAAGACATACTAAAGACTTTTATTATCTATGAATACATATACATAAACTCCGTAGAGATAATGCCTCCAAATCTTTAAGGCAAATACTACGGCTGCTAACTCAAGATCATGAGTAGGATAATTCTTCTCATGGGGTTTTAGCTATTAGGAGGCATAGGCTATGAATTTACCATGCTGCATAAGGACACAACCCAAACCTATCCTGGATGCATCACAATACACTACGAACCCATCTGGAAGAGCTAAAACTAGAGCTGAGGTGAGTCGAGTCTTCAATTTCTGAAAACTCTTCTTGTAAGGATCTGACCACTGAAACTTGACTTTATTCTAAGTCAATCTGGACATAAGGGATACAATAGAAGAAAATCCCTCAATAAACCATCTGTAATAGCCAGCCAAACCCAACAAACTCCTGATATCTGATGGAGATACGAGGCGAGGCCAATTTTTCACCGCTTCGGTCTTCTGAGGATCTACTCTAATGCCATCACCGGAAATGATATGATCAAGGAATTCTATTGACCTTATCCAAAATTCTCACTTACTAAATTTGGCGAATAACTGATGATCTCTGAGAGTCTGAAGAATAATTCTGAGATAGTCTCCATGATCGCGCTCAGTGCGGGAATAAACCAGAATATCATCTATGAAGACTATGATGAATATGTCCATGTACTGCTTGAACACATGGTTCATCAAGTCTATGAAAGCGGCTGGGTTATTGGTAAGACCAAACGACATGACTAAGAATTTGAAGTGACCATACCGAGTACAGAAGGCTATTTTCAGAATATCATATTCTCTAACTCTGAGCTGATGATAGTCGGATCTGAGGTCTATCTTAGAGAACCAACTGGCACCCTGAAGTTGGTCAAACAAGTCATCAATTCTGGGAAGAGGATACTTGTTCTTGACCGTGACTTTATTGAGCTGATGGTAATCTATGCTCATCCTGAGAGAACCGTCTTTCTTGCACATGAATAAGACTGGTGCGCCCTACGGGGAAACACTGGATATGATGAATCCCTTATCTAAGATATCCTTTAACTGTTCTTTCAATTCTCTGAGTTCTACTGGTGCCATTCTGTATGGAAAAATAGAGATAGGTTGAGTATCAGGAAGAAGATCAATGCCGAAGTCTATTTCCCTTTCAGAAGGAATGCCTAGAAGATCTTCGGGAAAGACATCTGAATATTCATTTACAACTGGAACTAATTCAAGACTGAGAGTCTCGGAACTGGAATCCTTAACATGAACAAGGTGATAGACACATCCCTTAGATATCAATTTCCTTGCCCAAAGGTAGGAAACAAGCTGACCTCTGAAACCAAATACACTACCCTTCCACTCTAGGACGGGTTCATTTGGGAACTGAAACTGAACTATTTTTTTCTGCAGTCGACTATGGCATAGCAGGAATGAAGCCAATTGTCACTCCCCAAATCCCATTGGAGCAGACTGGCACCCGTAGCCGAGGAGGCCCGGGAGAACCCGTTCATAACCTATACTTTCACATTTACATTACTTATGAAAATTAGAAATTTGGGCAGCACTTCGTTGTAAATAGAAGAAAACAGTACCTGTATCAGCCTAGCAGACACGCATATATATATATATAAACAGTAATTGGCCGTCAGAGCCATCACGTCTATCAACCAAACACTCCTATGACTGTACAATATGTCTACAAAAGCCTCTACATAAATACACAACTGAGTTAGGGTCGGGAAAAACTCCCGCCCACAAAAGACTTTTATACAAATACCAAAAATACATATAGAAACGACTTGGGATGCCCCAAAACAACTGGAGCTCACCACTATCAACAAAATGTCCTGGCTCTTACTGCGGAGGTGTACGACCTGAAGTACCTATTCCTGCAGGCATGAATGCAGGTCCCCCGTGAGGGACGTCAGTACGGAAATATGTACTGAGTATGTAAGGCAGTGAGTATCAAGATGAGATACAAAAGATCAACAGAACCCAGATACCAGTGAATAAACAGTATGAGTAGACCACACTTAAAAGAGCTGATGGGATACCTGCACATTACTTTCATATCATTACTTCCCGTATTCCTTATCAATACATAGCATATGTCATACAATGGCCAACTGATCAGTGGTACTAATACAATACATCAGGGACCACCCCTGGAATAGCATATATACATAATCTTTATAATACAATGGCCAACTGATCAGTGGTACTAATACAATACATCATATCAACAATTTAAAATAAAGACATTCCATTTCTTACTTCAATTAATCTTTGAGATTGGTTACTTTGTGGTCACGCCTTATGGAACTTGAAACCATGATACCTCAATAGGAAAAACATGTAAATAGGTAATCAATATCATGAAAATGAAGTAGATAATCATGGATACCTCATTAAACCATTTCGGAGTCAACAATAGTATATGGATATTTTTTTGACTAGCCGGACATCTTAAAAGTGAAAACAAGTTCAATTGGTAGTGTCGAAGATCATATGATGTTATTATGTGTCATGTGTCGTAGGACAATGTTGGAAGCTTACTTGAGAGTGCCATGGGTCATTATTCATGCCAAAGATTAGATAGAGTATGTCTTACATACCTTGATATAACCACTTCAATACAAGTCCAACTTGACTTCCCGTACTCTTCGAACACTTATCTATAATAAGTCATTTGTGGCAAACTAGTATTAGCAACCAAACCTTACCATTTAGGTATTAACTTCATCAAATAATGTCTAGGAAGTAATCCTTTAACTCATCAATAAGAGTGCTACATACATCCTCTTATACTCTTATTACATTCACATGTCATGCATTTTCATGCAATATCCCTCAACATCACTCTTAGCCTTTATTTCCCCTCTTAATCACCATCCAATACCAACATGATCACTAGGCATACATAACCACTAATATAATGATATATCACCACAATTCATCCTCCATAATCCAATACAACAACTTCCATAATTTACTACTAACAATTTATACAAAACAATTTATAACTATGTTTCTAGTTATCTTCCAACATCAAGACAATACTCATAATCTCTTATCAATACTTATTCATGAATAAGAATCAAGAATAAACAATATTCATACCTTAACAATGAACTCTTGTATTTAGAATCCTCCTTACATAACCATGGGGTGCTTCTCGAAGCTTTCGAGATGGTGAACACAACTACGGAACCAATTCGAATTTTCTACGGTTGAATCACAAAATATTTGAAGTTGAAATTAGGCTAGGGTTTCACCTTCTCTTAATAATTAGATGATATATGATATATATGAGGCTAAGTGTATGTTTATAAAGACCAATTTTCGTCCAAGAGGTAATAGAAAATGACCATTTTGCCCTAAAAATTTAAATAAATCCGAATCTGTCCCCAGTGGACAGTTTTGACAGGCTGAAGTAAATCGATCATAACTCTTTGCTCCGGTATCGGATTTGGGTGAAACCAATTGAATTGGAAAGATAATTCAAAGGGCTTTCATTTTCATATAAAGTATACCACCCAGTTCTTCCTGTACAAGGAGTTATGGTCGTTTAAAGTTGACCCAAAATTCTGTTTTTTTTTTTGATAGGCTGTAGTAAAACGGGTATAGCTCCTTACTCAGACATTGGATTTGGATGAAACCAATTTCATCGGAAAGAAGACTCTCGGAGATTTTCGTCGATATATAGAAGCTCACACATTTCTTTTTGTACAAGGAGTTATGATCGTCTAAAGTTGATCCAAAAAAAATTGTCTAGCTGCAGTAATTTTCCTGCAGATTTACTGTTCACAGGCTTCCCGGCCACCGTTTTGAAATTTCGAATGTGCTCGCTTATATGAAATACTCCTCTGTTTTGGGCAAACTTTATATCGTTGGAAAGATTATTCCAATACCTACACATACAACTATTGACGGGATACTTCCGAACACCATAAACTTAATTTAACCCATACGCAAGCCTTTAGGACTCCATATAATCGCGATAAGTGTACGAAAAAATTTACGGGGTGTTACATTCTCCCCCCCTTAAGAACATTCGTCCTCGAATGTTAGCATAGTTACTCAATTAAGACATGTCCAAGCTTACAATTAACATATTCATCATCATAACATACTTGCATAAAAATAAACACTTACCTGTTATTGTTCTTCTTCCGTCTCATGAACTTCCTCCTCATCGTTGAATAGGTAAGGGTACTTAATCTTCATCGCTTCCTCGGCTTCCCATGTGATCCCCTCAACTTGTTGATTCCTCCAAAGTACTTTTACCGATGCTATCTCTTTATTCCTTATCTTTTTAATTTGGCGATCAAGAATAGCAATAGGCATTTCTTCAAAAGTGAGATCTTCTGTAACTTGTACATCTTCCGTAGTAGTGATGTGCGATGGATCTCCGATGTACTTGCGAAGCATCGAAACATGAAATATGGGATGAACTGCTGAGAGCTCTTGAGGTAGCTCTAACTCATAAGCAACTTGTCCAAATCTTTGAATGATCTTGTACGGACCTATGTATCGTGGACTTAACTTTCCTTTCTTGTCAAACCTCATCACTCCTTTCATTGGTGATACTTTCAAGAATACCCAATCGTCGATAGAAAACTCAAGTCCTCTTCTTCTAACATCCGCATAAGATTTGTGTTGACTTTGAGTTGTTTCAAGCCGTTGTTGGATCACTTTAACCTTCTCCATTGCTTGATAAACAAGATCCGGTCCAAACAAGACCGCATCACCTGCTTCAAACCATCCTATTGACGATCTACACTTTCTTCCATACAATGCTTCATATGGTGCCATTTTGATACTTGAATGATAGCTATTATTATAGGCAAACTCGATAAGAGGTAGGTGATCATCCCAGTTGCCTTTGAAATCTAATACACATGCTCGTAGCATATCTTCAAGTGTTTGGATGGTACGTTCCGCTTGTCCATCCGTTTGAGGATGAAAAGCCGTACTTAGATTTACTTGTGTCCCCAAACTCCTTTGAAAAGACTTCCAGAAATTCGCGATAAATTGGGCTCCTCGATCGGATATAATGGAAATTGGAACTCCATGTAACCGAATGATCTCCTTAATATACAACTTCGCATACTCTTCCGCCGTATAAGTTGTCTTAACTAGTAAGAAGTGCGCGGATTTGGTAAGCCTATCAATGATCACCCATATGGAATCAAACTTCCGAAATGTACGAGGCAAACCCGTGATGAAATCCATATTGATCTTGTCCCACTTCCAGACTGGAAGATCTATACATTGCATGTAACCACCGGGTTTCTGGTGTTCTACTTTGACTCTTTGACAATTCGGACATTCAGCTACAAATTCGGCAATATTCTTCTTCATGTCATTCCACCAATATATTGCTTTCAAATCTTGATACATCTTAGTCGACCCTGGATGGATGGAATACCTTGAACAGTGTGCTTCGGTCATAATTCTCTTTCTTATCTCAACTACATCAGGTACACATAAACGATTCTGACACTGAAGCACTCCTTCTCGCGTAAGCTCAAATGCCACCGACTTTAACCAAAACTCATATTTAGAGAACTTTGCATAAAGCTTACAATCACGAAGAGTCTGCAATGCCTGTCGTAAGTGATTGGCATGGTCCTCTTCTGATCTAGAATAAACTAGAATATCATCTATAAAAACTATCACAAATACATCCAGGAATGGCTTAAAAACCCTATTCATCAAATCCATAAAAGTTGCGGTTACATTTGTTAGCCCAAATGACATAACTAGAAACTCATAATGACCATACCTTGTTCGGAAAGCTGTTTTGGGTATATCTTTTTCTTTGACCCTCACTTGGTGGTAACCTGACCTCAAATCAATCTTAGAAAAGCACTTGGCGCCCTGTAACTGATCAAATAAATCATCAATCCTTGGGAGAGGATATTTATTCTTAATAGTCACCTTATTCAATTGCTGATAATCAATACACATCCTCAGCGAGCCATCCTTTTTGCGTACAAATAACACTGGTGCTCCCCAAGGAGAAATACTAGGCCTAATGAACCCCTTTTCTAGCAAATCTTTCAATTCTCGTAATTCTGTTGGGGCCATTCTATACAGAGGAATGGAGATTGGTTGGGTTCCTGGTATTACATCAATACCAAACTCTACTTCTCGTTCAGGAGGCAAACCTGGAAGATCTTCAGAAAATACATCAGAAAATTCATTTACCACCGGAACAGCGTGAAGAGTTGGTGGCTCCGCTTCTGTATCCCTTACTCTAACTAAATGATATATCTATCCCTTGGAAATCATTCTTCTTTCCTTAAAATAAGAAATAAATCTACCTCTTGGCACGCTAATTTCACCTTTCCATTCAAGGACTGATTCATTTGGAAAATGGAAATATACCTTTTTCGTGCAGCAATCAATTGTGGCATAACAAGACGCCAACCAGTCCATACCAATTATAACATAAAAATCTACCATTTCTAACTCCACAAGATCAGCCATCGTATCACGACCACAAACAATTACTATGCAGTTTCGATAAACCCTTCTAGCTATAATAGATTCCCCGACCGGTGTGGACACTTCAAATGGCTAAACTAACAGTTCGGGTATTCTTTCAAACTTTCCAGCAACCAATGGAGTAACATAAGATAATGTAGAACCGGGATCAATTAAGGCATATAAATCGAATGAAAATATAGACAACGTACCCGTAACCACATCTGGGGAAGCCTCTAAATTCTGTCGATCCGCTAGAGCATACGTACGATTTTGAGCCCCGCTAGAACTCGTGGCTCCTCTATCACCTCTAACACGACCCATTGGCTGTGCACCCCTTCCTGAATAAGGCATCGATGATGATGATGCAACAAATGACCCCGTAGGTCGTTCCATACCCCCTATGTCCCTTCGTGGGCATTCTCTCATCATATGCCCCGACATACCGCACCAAAAGCAAACATTGGTCCCCAGCCGACATGCGCCCAAATGATACCTTCCACATTTATTGCATGGCTCTCGAGGAGGTCTCGATTGGCTCATATTCCCTTGCCCTTGGTAACCCACTGATCGCGAACTATGACCCTCACTTCTTTGCCCAAATTGACTGCCTCTGAACCCCTGATGTTGTGGTGGAGCACTAGCTGCAGAATAAGAAAATAATGGCCTAGGTGGTCTAGCAAAAAATTGAGGTCTAAAACCTCCCTGTGGCACCATAAACTGCCCTGTAGATCTGGCCCTCTTAGAAGATCCGCTTTCAAATTCCTGTGTTCTTTTTCTTTGCCTCTGATCTTCCATTTTCTGTGCAAATGCTTGGATCCTAGCTATATCCATGTCTTTATTCAGTGCAGCAATAGTACAATCCCTAACCAAATACGGATCCAATCCAACCACATACCGATGAACTCTGTCATCCATAGTAGTTATAACATTAGGAGCATATCTGGACAAAGAATTAAATCGAAGACTATACTCCCTCACACTTGTATTACCCTGTCGAAGATTTAAGAACTGATCCGCACGGGCCTGACGAGTCTCATATGGAAGATAATGATCAATAAATGCCTCTTTGAACTCTTTCCAAGTAGCTGGGGGTGCATCAATGCCCCTTGACCGTTTCCAGTCTTCATACCAATATATAGCCTCATCTTTGAATCTATACGCGGCTAACTCCACTGTCTCTCTGCCCGATACATGCATCACCTCTAGGGCCCTTTGGATCTGATCCAGTAAAAGTAGGAGGATCCATCTTAAGAAAATCCTGTGTTCGAAGGCTAGCCGCCCTATCTATACCACTAGGACCTGCAGTAGGAATGGCTTGCCCTTGAGCTTGCCCAGCAACTATACGAGTCAAAAGTTGCACTGCATTTCTAAGATCTTGATCAATAGCATTAATAGGTGGCTCTGGGGATATAGTTCTCCTCCCCCTTATTTCTTCCGGACTAGGGGAAGTTTCTGATGCATGCTCAGCTGGAGCCTCACTTTGATTAGCTGGTATAGTGGGTGACTTACTAGTCCCCTCTCCGGCAGCCACATCTACTTGCTTACCGGTATTCTTGCTTCTGGTAACTAGTATCATTACTATAATAAGAGAAACAAACTGATTCAGTGGTCAACTATGACTTCATATACAATATAAGCTCTATCGCACGATATAAGACATGAAGAAAAGAAACAATTCCTAAATGTCCATAGCCTCCTGTTTATAGATGTGGTGCACAACACACCGATAAACAAGACTCTACGTAGACACGGCTTTGTAGACTCACTAGGATGAACCTCTCTGATACCACTTCTGTCACGCCCCAAATCCCATTGGAGCGGACTGGCACCCGTAGCCGAGGAGGCCCGGGAGAACCCGTTCATAACCTATACTTTCACATTTACATTACTTATGAAAATTAGAAATTTGGGCAGCACTTCATTGTAAATAGAAGAAAACAGTACCTGTATCAGCCCAGCAGACACGCATATATATATAAACAGTAATTGGCCGTCAGAGCCATCACGTCTATCAACCAAACACTCCTATGGCTGTACAATATGTCTATAAAAGCCTCTACATAGATACACAACTGAGTTAGGGTCGGGACAAACTCCCGCCCACAAAAGACTTTTATACAAATACCAAAAATACATATAGAAACGACTTGGGATGCCCCGAAACAACTGGAGCTCACCACTATCAACAAAATGTCCTGGCTCTTACTGCGGAGGTGTACGACCTGAAGTACCTGTTCCTGCAGGCATGAATGCAGGTCCCCCGTGAGGGACGTCAGTACGGAAATATGTACTGAGTATGTAAGGCAGTGAGTATCAAGATGAGATACAAAAGATCAACAGAACCTAGATATCAGTGAATAAACAGTATGAGTAGACCACACTTAAAAGAGCTGATGGGATACCTGCACATTACTTTCATATCATTACTTCTCGTATTCCTTATCAATACATAGCATATGTCATACAATGGCCAACTGATCAGTGGTACTAATACAATACATCAGGGACCACCCCTGGAATAGCATATATACATAATCTTTATAATACAATGGCCAACTGATCAGTGGTACTAATACAATACATCATATTAACAATTTAAAATAAAGACATTCCATTTCTTACTTCAATTAATCTTTGAGATTGGTTACTTTGTGGTCACACCTTATGGAACTTGAAACCATGATACCTCAATAGGAAAAACATGTAAATAGGTAATCAATATCATGAAAATGAAGTAGAGAATCATGGATACCTCATTAAACCATTTCGGAGTCAACAATAGTATATGGATATTTTTTTGACTAGCCGGACATCTTAAAAGTGAAAACAAGTTCAATTGGTAGTGTCGAAGATCATATGATGTTATTATGTGTCATGTGTCGTAGGACAATGTTGGAAGCTTACTTGAGAGTGCCATGGGTCATTATTCATGCCAAAGATTAGATAGAGTATGTCTTACATACCTTGATATAACCACTTCAATACAAGTCCAACTTGACTTCCCGTACTCTGCGAACACTTATCTACAATAAGTCATTTGTGGCAAACTAGTATTAGCAACCAAACCTTACCATTTAGGTATTAACTTCACCAAATAATGTCTAGGAAGTAATCCTTTAACTCATCAATAAGAGTGCCACATACATCCTTTTATACTCTTATTACATTCACATATCATGCATTTTCATGCAATATCCCTCAACATCACTCTTAGCCTTTATTTCCCCTCTTAATCACCATCCAATACCAACATGATCACTAGGCATACATAACCACTAAAATAATGATATATCACCACAATTCATCCTCCATAATCCAATACAACAACTTCCATAATTTACTACTAACAATTTATACAAAACAATTCATAACTATGTTTCTAGTTATCTTCCAACATCAAGACAATACTCATAATCTCTTATCAATACTTATTCATGAATAAGAATCAAGAATAAACAATATTCATACCTTAACAATGAACTCTTGTATTTAGAATCCTCCTTACATAACCATGGGGTGCTTCTCGAAGCTTTCGAGATGGTGAACACAACTACGGAACCAATTCGAATTTTCTACGGTTGAATCACAAAATATTTGAAGTTGAAATTAGGCTAGGGTTTCACCTTCTCTTAATAATTGGATGATATATGATATATATGAGGCTAAGTGTATGTTTATAAAGACCAATTTTCGTCCAAGAGGTAATAGAAAATGACCATTTTGCCCTAAAAATTTAAGTAAATCCGAATCTGTCCCCAGTGGACAGTTTTGACAGGCTGAAGTAAATCGATCATAACTCTTTGCTCCGGTATCGGATTTGGGTGAAACCAATTGAATTGGAAAGATAATTCAAAGGGCTTTCATTTTCATACAAAGTATACCACCCAGTTCTTCCTGTACAAGGAGTTATGGTCGTTTAAAGTTGACCCAAAAATCTGTCCCAAAATTCTGTTTTTGTTTTTGATAGGCTGTAGTAAAACGGGTATAGCTCCTTACTCAGACATTGGATTTGGATGAAACCAATTTCATCGGAAAGAAGACTCTCGGAGCTTTTCGTCGATATATAGAAGCTCACACAGTTCTTTTTGTACAAGGAGTTATGATCGTCTAAAGTTGATCCAAATAAAATTGCCTAGCTGCAGTAATTTTCCTGCAGATTTACTGTTCACAGGCTTCCCGGCCACCTTTTTGAAATTTCGAATGTGCTCGCTTATATGAAATACTCCTCTGTTTTGGGCAAACTTTATATCGTTGGAAAGCTTATTCCAATACCTACACATACAACTATTGACGGGATACTTCCGAACACCATAAACTTAATTTAACCCATACCCAAACCTTTAGGACTCCATATAATCGCGATAAGTGTACGAAAAAATTTACGGGGTGTTACACCAATCTATGCCGAGAATGACATCAAAACTAGTCATCTCTAATTTGACTAAGTCTGCTGAAGTGACTTTCTGAAATATCATAATCGGGCAGTTCCTGTATACCCGCCGGGCTATGATGGTTTTACCCACTGGGGTAGAGACTGAAAAGGGCTCTGCTAGAATTTCAAGACTGATTCCAAAATCAACTACTATTTAAGGAGTAACAAAAGACAAAGAGGCTCATGGATATAGCAAAGCGTAAACATGCACATAAAAGATCTGTATTGTACCAGTAACTATATCAGGAGAATTTTCCTGATCCTACCGAGACTGAACAGCATAGAGACGATTTGGGCGTTGCCCACTAGTAGCACTGAAAGTGGCACCCTGCTGATTTGGACGTCCGAACTGAGCTGAGGATCGAAGATGACTCTGATAACCTGACTGAGGGTAGTATCTGACTCTGTGGCCTGGCTTACCACAACCAAAGCAGACATCACTATCCGCTCTGGACACAACCTTGTGATTCTTACCACAAGTCTGACAAAGAGGATTAGTTCGGGCACTGCTAACACTGCCCTGGGTTTTAGAGCCTGGCGCTCTATCTCTGTTTCCCTCTCTGAACTTAGGAACTGAACCACTGGCTGTAGAAGGAGCTGGGACTGATGACTTAGGACGAAACTGAGAACGGTTTCCTCCTTCTGATTTGGACTGAGCAAAGTAGAAACTACCTATCTTTTCTCTCTTGTTCTGCCTCTCCCTCATTCTAAATTTTTTCTCCTCTATATGCTGAGCATGGGTCATAAGTCTGGCTAAAGTCATGTCACTATTTAGCATGGAGGATCTGCACTCATTTACCACGCTATCGCACCCCTGAAACAAACTTACTCATCCTTGCCCTGCTATCTCCAACCACATGAGGGGCATATCTGGCTAATTAAGTAAACTTGAGAGAATACTCTTTCACCGTCATGTTGCCCTGCCTGAGGTTGATGAACTCTAGCACTTTAGCTTCTCTAAGCTCTTGGGGAAAGAATCTGTTTAAGAATGTCGTGACAAACTCCTCCCACTCTATAGGACCTGCATCATCTGACCTTTCTGACTACCACTATTTGTACCAAGTATGATCCACATCCTGTAACTGGTATGCAGCTATCTCAGCTGCAGCTAGGATTTGAGACTTTACCCGAATGAATCCTCGAACCTTCCTCGGGTCTAAGGTAGATGAAGACCCTCAGGAATTCATTGATCAGGTCCAGAAAGTGACAAACATCATGGGGGTGACTGCTGTTGAGAGTGCTGAGTTAGACGTATACCAGTTGCAGGATGTGGCTCATGCTCGGTTCAAACAGTAGAAGTCTGAAAGATCAAATGATGCAGGTCCTATAAAGTGGGAGGAGTTTGTGTAATGCCCCGATTTTCTAAATCGGAACGCTACACGGTGCTCATGACCTCGAAGGACCATAATCTAACCCATGACTGATATCTGTAACTGTACATTGCATAATATGATAAATATTGTGGAAACATGCACTGAAAGGCTATAAGGTTCAATACTGAACGTAATCTGAATAATAGTAATATCTGAAATAAGTAGTATCACAATACCAAAACAAAATTGAAATACGAAAGTCTAAAATCTGATAATACTGTAGTCGTCTGAAAGCCTCTAACTGTCTGACTAAGGAGTTGATGGGACATGTCCCCAACTAACTTTGTCAACTGAAAACTGAACTGAGATGATAAAATAAGATCATATCCTCGGAGAATGAGGACTCACTACTAAAGACCTCTGAATACTGAAGTACTACTACTACCGTTGATCTGGAAGTCGTGTCTCTGAACCTATAGTGTAAAATAAAAGAAACACCATAGCGCAAATGCGTTAGTACGTGGGAATATACTGAGTATGCAAGTGAGGTAGGCTGAATACATGGGGTTTATATGCATGAATGATAATAACTGATTGACTAATATGAACATAAGAGTACAGGCATGAATACGTAATAATTGAGATCGTGACAACATGATAGCTGAATCTATATACTGATGACATGAGTTTAATGATATCTAACATGACTGATAATGAGTTCTAATAACTGATAACATAGGTGACCGTATCTGATAGTCCTAAATCAGAAGGACCTATCTGAGTTCTTTCACTGAGACTAATGCTGAAACTGTGGGAAGTAGTATGTAACCGACATACCCCTAATACGCCATTATGGCTGAGTTGGGGTCCAATCTGTAACCCCAATTGGAAGGGTGTCAATACCGCACCACCAGTAAGGACAAGCTGTGGGTGACCCTTACCTGATTGTGTCCCCAAGAGAGAACGGTGGGGCCCTTATCTGACAGTGCTTATCCACTTCATCAACCCAAATCGGACAGTGTTGATGTCTCAACCTATGCTGGCCACATAGTTCTGGAATGCAAGGATGACTTCTAAGGATCACACCCTCATCTGATAGTGTATGTCCCCATCCTTGGGTTCACTCGGTGCTAATTTCTACTCCCATCTGAATAGACACTGATCGTGATTTACTAAACTGATCATGAGCTAAGTTAATGAGTTTCGTTGACTGAAGGGATACTATTGATATCTAACAACTGACTGAAGTTTAAGAGTTCATAGCTTGACTGAGAGTATCGTGAAACATGACATGGCTCTGGGCACACAGCTAATATTTCGAGTACAAGTACCCCCAGGACTCGATGGAAGGAAACTGACTTAGCATAACTTATATGAGCACATAACTAACATCGTAATTTATAATACATTTATTTAAGCATTTCATCAAACATGTAATAGGCATAAACTTGTACATACATGGGGATTTCATGATATCATGCTAGTTAGGCAATTTTCCTCTATCTAGGAATTTAATCAAACACGTTGTAGGCATAGAACATGTACGAACATTATACAACAATTTAAACATCATGCTTCAATTCAAATTTCATCATTTAAGGGTTTAGTCATAGGGTAACATGACTCTAGGTCAACAATAATCAAACCCACGTAGAAATTATCACCCAACATGGATTAGAAGTCAATTTCTCATTTATCAATACGAAAGGGGACATACAAATCATGAAAACATGAAGAAAATCCATAACTTGTAGTTGAGAAAGGAATTCATGGACTTCATGGACGAAAGAGGTCCATGAATGAACACTATGCATACCTGAGTTAAAGTTCTTGATGTTCTTGAACTTGAAGGATTGGAAACCCTTTGATTCTTGAAGAAGATTGGGTCTTGTTCTTGGAGATTAAATTTAGAGAGAAACCCTAATTTTGTTTGTGAAATAATAATAGGCAAAATGGCTGAATTCGGATTTAACTGGGTATATATAGGCGAGTGATAAGTAACCAAAATACCCCTGGTAAAATGACCTAGAAATAAACTGAACGTGGTATTCGATGGTCCATCGCTTGATCGACGGTCCATCATTTTGACCGTCGTACGTGGACCAGAAAAGGGGTTTACTGCCTAAGTATTGACGGCCTGTGTGATGGTCCATCGCAAGTCTGACGGTCCGTCAACCCGTCCGTCAATTTTTATCTAGAACGTGGCCTTAATGCCTTGGCTTCGACGGTCAAGGTGACGGTTCGTCGCTAAATCGGCGGCCCGTCAACCTGGCCGTCGCTCCGGGCGATTCGTACAGTTCTGAGTAAAACGTCCATAACTTCCTCGTCTGATGTCGTGTTTGGACAAAATTGGTATCATTGGAAAGCTATCTCAATTTACCACGTGATAAAAAGTAAAAATATCAAAAATACCACATGTACAAAAATAAATTTGTATTTCAAAGTAAGTCCTAGCATCCTTGAGATGATTTCTATCTAGGAAAAAGGACACGGGTATTACAATTTGTCACTACATTCTTAGACAAATTTTTTCCCCAAGAGCTTAGAGAAGACAAGGTGCTAGTGTTCATCAACCTCTGGCAGGGCAATATGATGGTGAAAAAGTATTCTCTAAAGTTTACTCAATTAGCCAGATACGCCTCTCATGTGGTTGCAGACGGTAGAGCCAAAATGAGTATGTTTGCTCCAGGGGTAAATGATAGTGTGGTTAGTGAGTGCAGATCTGCCATGCTAAATAGTGACATGAATTTAGCCAGACTTATGACCCACGCTCAGCAGATAGAGTAGCAGAAGATTAAGCAGAGGGAGAAGCAGAATAAGAGAGCGAAGACAGGTAGTTTCAACTTCGCTCAGCCTAAATCAGAAGGAGGAAACCATTACTAGTTTCATCCTAAGTCATCAGTTTTATCTCCTTTTACAGTCAGTGCTCTAGTTACAAAGTTCAGAGAGGGTAACAAAGATAGAGCGCCAGGCTCTAAGTCTCAGGGCAGTGTCAGCAGTGCCCACACTTATCCTCTTTGCCAGACATGCGGTAAGCACCATCAGGGTGTCTGTAGAGCGGGTAGTGGCATCTGTTTCGGTTGTGGCAAGCCAGGCCACAGAGTCAGAGACCGTCCTCAGCCAGGTCCTTAGGGTCAGCAGAATCATTCCGCAGCCCAGTTCGGTCGCCCAAATCAGCAGGGCGCCACTTCCAGTGCTACTAGTGGGCAACACCCAAATTGCCTTTATGCTCTCCAGACTTGTCAAGATCAGGAAAATTCTCCTGATGTAGTTACTGATACATTACAGATCTTTCATATGTATGTTTACGCTTTGCTAGATCCAGGAGCTTCTTTGTCTTTTGTTACTCCTTATATAGCAGTTGATTTTGGAATCAGTCCCGAAATTCTAGCAGAGCCCTTCTCCGTCTCTACCCCAGTGGGTAAAACCATCATAGCCCGACGGGTATACAGGAACTGCCCGGTTATGGTATTTCAGAGAGTTACTTCAGCAGACTTAGTCGAATTAGAGATGACTGATTTTGATGTCATTCTCGGCATGGATTGGCTTCATTACTGCTATGCCACAGTCGACTACAAAAATAGAATAGTTCAGTTTCAATTTCTGAATAAATCTGTCCTTGAGTGAAAGGGTAATACTTCAGCGTTCAGAGGTCAGCTTGTTTCCTACCTTCAGGCAAGGAAAATAATATCTAAGGGATGCGTCTATCACCTTGTTCATGTTAAAGATTATAGTTTTGAGACTCCTAGTCTTGAATCAGTTCCAATTATAAATGAATATTCAGACGTCTTTCCCGAAGATCTTCCTGGTATTCCTCCCGTAAGGAAAATAGACTTCGATATTGATATTCTTCCAGAAACTCAGCCTATATCTATTCCTCCATATAGAATGGCACCAACAAAACTCAGAGAATTGAAAGAACAGTTGAAGGATCTCTTAGATAAGGGATTCATGAGACCCAGTGTTTCCCCGTGGGGCGCACCAGTTTTGTTCATGCGCAAGAAAGACGGTTCTCTCAGAATGTGTATAGACTATCGTCAACTCAATAAGGTCATGGTCAAGAACAAGTATCCTCTCCCCAGAATCAATGACTTGTTTGACCAACTTCAGGGTGCCAGTTATTTCTCTAAGATAGACCTCAGATCCGGCTATCATCAGCTCAGAGTTAGAGAATGTGACATCCCAAAAACAGTTTTACATACTCGCTATGGTCACTTTGAATTCTTAGTCATGTAATTTAGTCTTACCAATGCCCCAGTCGCTTTCATGGACTTGATGAACCGCGTGTTCAAGCAGTACTTGGACATGTTCGTCATAGTCTTCATAGATGATATTCTGGTCTATTTCCACACTGAGCGCGATCATGCAGACCATCTCAGAACAGTACTTCAGACTCTCAGAGATCATCAGTTATTTTCCAAATTCAATAAGTGCAAATTTTGGCTAATATCAGTAGAATTCCTTGGTCACATCATTTTTGGTGATGGCATTAGAGTAGATCCTCAAAAGACCGAAGCAGTAAGAAACTGGCCTCGCCCTGTCTCTCCATCAGATATCAGGAGTTTCTTGGGTTTGGCTAGCTATTACAGATGGTTTGTTGAGGGATTTTCTTCTATTGCATCCCCTATGTCCAGATTGACTCAGAAGAAAGTCAAGTTTTAGTGGTCAGATACTTGCGAGAAGAGTTTTCAGGAATTGAAGACTCGACTCACCTCAGCTCCAGTCTTAGCTCTTCCAGATGGTCCAGATGGTTGCATAGTATACTGTGATGCATCCAGAGTAGGTTTGGGTTGTGTCCTCATGCAGCATGGTAAGGTCATAGCCTACGCCTCCAGGCAGCTTAAACCCCATGAGAAGAATTATCCTACTCATGATCTTGAGTTAGCAGTCGTAGTATTTGCCTTGACGAATTGAAGGCATTACTCTACGGAGCTCATGTAGATGTCTTCACAGATCATAAGAGCCTTCAGTATGTCTTTTCTCAGAAAGATCTCAATCTTCGTCAGAGAAGATGGTTAGAGCTCTTGAAAGATTATGACATGAGTGTCCTTTATCATCCGAGCAAGGCCAACGTAGTGGCCGACATCTCAGTAGACTGTCCATGGGTAGTGTTTCTCATGTTGTGGACAGTAAGAAGGAGTTAGTTCAAGAAGTTCATCAGCTTGCCAGACTAGGCGTTCGCTTAGTCGATTCTTCAGAGGGCGGTGTATGTGTTCAGAGTAGCTCAGAATCATCTCTAGTTTCCTAGGTGAAAGAAAAGCAAGATAGGGATCCCAGCCTTGTCAAGTTGAAAGAGTCAGTTCAGAATCAGAAAATAGAGGTTTTCTCTCAAGGGGGAGATGGTGTCCTCCGTTGTCGAGGTCGTCTCTGTGTTCTAGATGTAGATGACATAAGTCAGCAAATTCTTGCAGAAGCGCATGGTGCCCGCTACTCTATTCATCCAGGGTCCACAAAGATGTACCGCAACTTGCGGGAGATCTATTGGCGGAGTGAGATGAAGAGAGATATTTCAGAGTTTGTGGCTAAATGCTCTACATGTCAGCAGGTTAAGATAGAGCATCAGAAGCCTAGTGGGTCCATGCAGAAGTTCATTATTCCTACTTAGAAGTGGGAAGAAGTAAACATGGACTTCGTGACGGGTTTGCCTCAAACTCGTCATCAGCATGATATCATGACTCAGTCAGTTGTCAGATATCAGTAGTATTCCATCAGTCAACGGAATTCAGTAGCTCTGCTTATGTTCAGTTTAGTAAATCATGTTCAGTGTCCATTCAGTTGGGAGTAGGAATTAGCACTGAGTGAACCCAAGGATGGGAACTCACCTGTTATAGGAGGGTGTAATTCCTAGAAGCAATCCTTGCATTCCAGAACTTGTAGCCAGCATAGGTTGAGAGATCGTAGCCTGTTATATGAGGGTAGATGAGGTGGCTTAACCTGTTATATGAGGGTTCCCATCGTTCTCACTAGAGTTACCTGTTATATAAGGGTTACTCATAAGTTGTCCTTACTAGTGGCGCAGTATTGACACCCTTCTGATCAGGGCATAGATTGGACCTCAACTTAGCTATAACAGCACAATTGGGGCATGTCGATTAGATAACTACTTCCCACAGTTTTATGTTACAGAATCAGGACTGTCAAATATAGTCAATCAGTCTCAATAATAGAACTTAGATAGTTCTTCAGAATCAGGACTGTCAAATACAGTCAACTCAAATACAATTTGGAACTCAGATAGTTCCATTAAATTCAGGACTGTCAGCTACAGTCACCTATGTTATCAGTTACGTTCAGATACAGACTTTCATGCTATCAGTCATATCAGTTATTAGCATACCATGTTATCAGTATTCAGATTCAGTCCTCATGTTATCACAGTGTCAGTTACAATTACGTATTCATGTATGCATTCTCACGTTTATGTTAGACAGTCAGTTAGTATTAATCATGCACGCAAACCCTTGCATATAGCCTACCTCACATGTATACTCAATACATTCCATTGTACTGACACATTTGTGCTATGGTGCTTTCTTTTTATGTTACACCATAAGTTCAGAGACACGAGTTCCAGATCAGCAGTAGATTCCAGTTTCAGCAGTCAGACTCAAAAGTGAGTCATCATCCTTCGAGGACAAGATTATTTCTTCATTATCTCATTGATTAGCTTATTCGTTGGAGTTAGTTGGGGACATGTCCTATCAACTCCTTATTCAGATTATTCAGACAGTAGAGGCTTTCAGACTAGATGCAGACTAAATACAGATTATCATGTTTCAGACTTCAGTTATCTCAGCTTTGTTTTGGGTATTCTGTTACCCCATACAGCTGTTACGTTATTCAGTTATGTTCAGTATTGAACCTTATGGCCTTTTAGTGCATGTTTCTGTATTTTCATGTTATATTATGCAGTGTATAGGTACAGATATCAGACATGGGTTAGCTTGTGGTCCTTCGGGGTCATGAGCACCGTGTAGCATTCCGATTCAGAAAATCGAGGCGTTACATGATATAAAGTAGGAAAAGACCTAAATACCCCTAAGGACGCGGCTTTTTAATAATTAAAAACTGATTTAGCGACGTGCAGACCGCCGTGCCGCGTCGTTGGCATCGACGCGATGACTAATGCACCGCATCAAGTCCGCGTTGGTTCACTGAAATTTGCACTGGGAGCTGGAGGAAAAATACTCATCGACGAGATGGGCGACGCGGCGCGTCGATATCGCGTTGGTCTACTAGTCTGAGCTTTCAAATATGACCCAAACGACGTCCGAAAAATCCGAAACTCATTCGAGAATACCTACTGACATTCCTGATCATGATTCAACCTAGAAATCATTACTTTAAGGTCGTGAGGGTCATGAAATAGAGTTGCCAACTTACAAAGGCTAAAATAACACTAAGTCTGAATACTTAATAAAATTTTCTAAGTCTGGAACCCTCATAAAGCTCTAAGAGGCTGAGTTAGGCTTAGAATTCTATGGGGTCTTACAATTCATAACAATACATCCGTCCTCGAAAAGAACCTTGTCCTCAAGGTCCGAGTGGAGACACAATGATAATACAATGCCAATTTTGTCCAGGTTTGTATATGTGTTGAGAGCTATTGCTTTAGTGTGAAGGTGAAACCAAGAGTTGCCGACATTAAGTACTAATACATCATTTCAGTGTCTTTCACAGATTTTAAATTAGCACGATGAATGACAATACTCAGACCTCAGAAGATTACCTCCTGCTCCTTCTCATTAAGTCTCAAAAAATTCCAGTACCTTTTGTTAACCTACATGGGTGCTTCACACAGAAGGTAGAAACAATGATAGTTTTGTTGAAGAACTAAAGTTAGAAAATTTTAAATTCTTTCAAGGAGAGACAGTCCCATGGTTGCACCATAGTCAAGCTCACTTCCAATCATATTCAAGTACCAATGATCATTTTCATAAGATTCTAGTGCAACAAATTCATACGGTGACAAAGAATATATCAAAATAATGAACTCATCAGCACATCCAACAAGAATATACGCAGAGTCGAGGCAAGAACCTATAGCATAACTAGCTGGTACACCCTGAAAGCCAAAGAAAACCATGATCTCCTCAAGCCTAGAGAAGTTACGCAACCAGCTCAATCAAGTCTGTCACGGAGTTGATGCTGCCTTGTAGCCATGCAATACAAACAGTTGTTGCAACTCTTTTCCCTCTAATTCCATTTTCAGTGCACTAGACCTCTCAATTATTTCTTTTCGGGGAGTGACATTAGCTCCAATTGCAACATACCCTACTTTACTATTTGGAACTTGGAGAACAAAAATGAGTTAAGCAAATAGTTCGGAATAATTTGGGAAGACGTATAATATCAAGAGGTAAAATTGGTTATAGCTCTCGCAATAAAATTCTTTGGGAACTGTCATCTAACACACGATTCACCTCAACGTATGTAACACCCACCTTTGATTTCATGACCACCATCTTATCTGTTACAGCGCATTTAGCAAAATTATCTCAAAAACTAAAATTCAAAGAAGTAACAACAATAGATCCCAATAATGGTAGTGGCTTCGTATTCACTGTATAACCTATGTGAGCCTTGGACTTAGAACTTATACCTGGATCCCATACACAAAGGTTCGTTGTAGTCTTATGAACAACGACAAGAAATTCACACCAGGATTAAATGGAAACTGATACAAAATATTGTGACCACTAAATTCCACAGTAGATTTTCCACGCTCCACATTATGTATCACTTTATCCACAGGAATTTCACTTGTTGGAATGTCATCCTCATTCCCCAAAACAACTTTATCTAGAGATAAATACTCAGTCTCAGGTTCCATGAAAAAGTTGGCAAGATATATGTCGTCAAAGGTCTCAAATTCAATTTTTTGTTTACTAGAACTACGATCTAGAGAGTAGCAGTAATATACCTTTTTGACATATTTCTTGAGAACATTCATCGAACAGTTGGACTTCGTTGCGTTCAAGGCATAATGCTGCTTCATCAAACATTTTGATTGGCGTATCGGGTTGTACCTCTGCAATAACCTTGTGGCAGCAACTATGAACAGATTCGTCGAGCACCTTAGTTGATTGAATATCATCCAAATCACCTACGAGGATAGAGGCAGAAGACGTTTCCTCCACTTCTTCAGTGAAAACTCCGATAGACATTTCATCGAACATATTGTCCACATTGTCTGAATGTTCATTAATGAAAGTTTCAAGTAGATCCCGATGAACCTCAACATTATCCACAGGGCTTGAGTTTGCTTCGGCCAAACGAGAAGCAATCCTTTCGCTAATGTAGCAGCACTAATCCGTGCATCTTCTACTATAACCTGCTGAGACGGAAATGAATATTTCTCCTCGATCTTCTGTAGCAAAGCTAGAATACTGGTAATTTGAGCATCCACCAAAGGAGACTTTGCATAGGTCTGTTTACGAAAATGCAATGCTAACTTCTCCTTGAAATGCTTCCAATCAAAAAAATTGGTTATTGCGAAGCATCCAACGGAACCACTCGAGGGCCTCTCCATCGAGATAGTAGGAAGGAAGAGGTAGCCCGAGTTCCTCCGAGAAGCCCAGGAAAGTGAAGTATCGCTCTGCCCTAGAAATCCATTCCATTGGATTATCGGTGCCATTGAAGCGATCTAATATCTTTGCTGCCATTAGAGTACTCTCAATGAAATCTCCAATGTAACGACCCGAGTTTTCAACTAAACAATCAATACACAAAGTGAATGAAACTAATCAACTTTGATTACTACGGAAAGGAGAAATTACAATATGAAAAAGAGGAATAATAGTAAACCGGGATGAGAGGACTAAAGAAAATTGAAAATGAGAAGCATAGCCTTTGCCTAATCAATTATAACAATTTACTCGGTACATCGTTATTCTGTTTGATAATCTGCCGTTTCTGTGTGTTAAAAAAATGTACCATACATATTCTGTTTGATAATCTGCAATTTTTGTGTGTTAAAAAATGTACTATACACTAAAATAATGGGTAGGACGTCTATCTAAACTTGCAAGCCTGTAAGTTAATGACCAACTTTTCTTTGTATTTCCAATCCGAAGCACTGTTTTTTAACTTTTTATATTTGTTCCCTTTTACTATTCTTAAATGGCGTATTCAATTGAAGTGGAACTCATAAAATCACCCAAAAAAGTAATTGGCTATCATTAAGTGACACAGTAATTATTGATTTGGCGTGATGATCAAGGGTCTTTCTTATTATAGGATGCGATACTCTCGCTCCAAAATAGTGTATCAAATAGTCTTGTCATTTTCTTGTAATTTTTTTTTTCAAGATCATTTTTAAATAGTACAAAAGTTTTTACTACTTTATGTATGCACAAGGGTGTCATCGCCAAGTCAGTCTCATGGTAGTGCAAAGTCAATTTGTCTCATGACTGGATTAGATTCTTTGAGGGAACATATTAAAAGTCGAGAGAATGATCAACATTACACCGAGAGTTAGGGAAGTTGCCTTGTGTTAGAGTGCGAAACCCTAGTGATTTTTATATTATACTCTACTTGTTCCCTATCTGTGGAACAAGTAAACTAATGTGGTTCACTGAAGTGAAAGATGAACATAGTATTTTTACGTAGAAAATACCCGGCTCAAGAAAGGTGTAAAAATCACGACTTGTACCTCTACAGGATTTAATCTCAACTTCACTATTGCTCTTGAGCCTCAACAATCAACAAATTACAGGACTTCTTGTAAACTAGGAAGGCAAAATGACTCAGTGGACCCCTGTACTAGGTCGTTTTTGTAAGTTGGACACTTCTACTTACATGTTTGACATCTGGACCCCTGAACCCATTAAAAATTTATATTTTAAACCCTTTGACCGTTGACTTTGCCTATGTGGCATTAAATGGCTGACTAGGACAAAGAGAGTGATTACACTCGCCTGGGGTGCGAGTGGGGGTTAATATTTAGCCAATTTTATATTAAAATAATAAAAAAAATTAAAACATTTTTCAGTATTTTAATTTAAAAATAATTTTAAAAATTAAAAAATCCCCCTTCCCCAACCACCTACCCCGGTCCAGTCATCCCCTACCCCACCCACTCCTCCATCGACCTCAGCCACCTCTCCCCCACCCCCGTCCCAACACCCCACCTTACCCACAGCCCCGTCCAAATACCCCCACCCCACCTCAACGTTATTCCCATCACCCCCACCCCAGCCTCGTTCCCAGCACCCCCACCTTACCTAGCCCCTTCCCAATGCCCTCACCCGTCCCAAGCCCCATTCCCAGCACCCCCACCCTACACCAGCCCCGTTTCCTACACCCCCACCCCACCCATCCCCATCCCAACACCCTCACCCCAACCAGCCCCGTCCCAATACCCTCTTCCTAGCCTAGCCCAGCCCCGTTCCCAGCACCCCACTTCACCACAACCCCGTTCCCAGCATTCCACCCCAACCCCATTCCCAACACCCTCCCAATACCCCCACCCCACCCCGGCACCTCCACTCCACCCAGCCCCATCCCAACATCTCTACCCCACACCAGCCTGGTTCCCAGCACCCCCACCCTACCCCAGCCCCGTTCCCAGCACCCCCACCCCACCCAGCCCCTTCCCAATACCCCTACCCCACCCCAGCCCCTTCCCAACACCCTCTCCCCACCCCAGCCCCCTCCCCCCAATTCAAATTTTATTTTATTTTTTAAATTTTTCCTCTCAATTCAAATTTTTTTCATATTTTTTTGGGATTAAAATTTAAATTTAAATTTTTTTTATTTGGGATTAAAATTTAAATTTGAATTGAAAGTGAGTGATAGTGGATAGTGAAAAATTAGTGAATTTAATGAATAAACTTGAAAAAACTTAAAGTTTTTGTGAATTTGTTAAAGATATTCAAATTTAAAAATTGAAAATTCATTATGTTTGTATATATAAATTTATAGTTAAAATTTTTAATTAGTTGGAGAAGAATTTTAATTATTTGGAATGAATTTGATGTTTAATTTGTGAGAAAAAATAAAAACATGATTATTCAAATTTTTCTTATTTAATTAAATTAATTTTAATATTTAATTTGTTATGTAACATTTTAAAAATGACTTGAAATTTAATGAAATGCTTGAAAATGATGTGGCAGCTGACGTGGCACACGTGGCAGCTGACGTGGGAGAGTGTGTTACATTCTCCAAAAAAAATATTTAAAATATTGCTTTTTAGTGGGTTCAGGGGTCCAGATGACAAACATGTAAGTGGAAGTGTCCAACATACAAAACCGATATAGTACAAGGGTCCATTGAACCATTTTGCCAACTAGGAATTAAAACTTCTAACTTTTATTTCTACAATAACACAAATCTTCTCAAGATAAGTGGTCCCAAGTCTCCGAGTTCCCTAACTTGAAGACACAACTCCTAACTCAATTTATACTTCACTGAGACTAGAACACAAGACTCATTACAACTCAAAGAACCAACCTATTACATAAAGTCTACGACTTGCTAACCAAAGAACCAGGTTCTTCTTCAAGTAAGTGAGCTAATTTACTGATTGATGATTTTCTTGTCAGTGCATGAGTGAAACTCTTGAACGTTGTTTCTTGTATTTAAGCCAACTCCTAATAGAGTCCTTTAAATGATGTGCACTTCTTTCTTCAATAGGACTCTCAGGTAGTTTCACTCTTACTTCCGTCTCTCTCCTTGGTTGAATAAAATTTTTCCATTTTATCTCCTAGTTTGGCAGGACTCATTTATCAACTCAAACTCTAAGTGTTGCACTTATCTTCTCCTCAATCTTTTTTATGTATGTGATACGTATTGGTAACATATCTGAGTTTCTTTGCTTATCCACTTTTGTCTTAACGCCTTGTCGGCCTTGCATCAACTTTAATATGCAATACATGTAAGAACCAGTAACTTCTATTTCTTCACTTGTGTGGACCAACTTGCACAACATGTTTCATCCATATGTCTATCATCAAAACTTCAAATTCCGTAACAAATTCCCCTTTTTTTATGATGACAAACTAATTAGCACAACATTCATCACAAAGTCCTGACATACTCAATAAAGAAATTTAAACAAAATAACACAGAATGAAATAGGTTAGTCAATTGAGTTATAAGCATTGCATAATCTATTCTTCCCCCTTTTGACATCATCGAAAAGCTGGGCCCAAAAAGTGAAAAATGTTTAATAATCCATGGTCATTGGGGCTATCACTAAAACAATCAAAACCCAAAGTAAGAAAACATAGATGCATTATGATAGAACATGAGCAAAACATAATTAAGCAAGTGAGTCCATTTCATTCAAGGCAGGATACAATTAAAATTACCCAAGAACAACAAAAAGAGATAGCAGGGACCTAGTAAAGGAAACAAAGGAGACAGTCTTAAAGTACTAAGAGGGGAACTAAGTAGAAGAGGGAGAGAGGATAAGGGAGGTTAACTTTTGAACAATCTCAGCATTCTCAGCTCGTTCACGCTCCAAGGAAGCTGTAAGTGAGGCAATTTGAGCAAGGAGAGCCCTCTTCTAATCATCATGGGCAGCCTAAGCAGCATCCAGTGCAGCCTGAACAGCCTCCAACTCAGCATCTTTAGCTGCAAGTGCATTCCTTAGGCGTTGCACAGGGTTGTCTGAATTTCTCATAGAAACAGGTAGTTGTATATGGTTCACACTCCCTATAATATCTTTGGTGGTCTATAAAGACCACACTTGGACAGACACTCCAAACTCCTCAAACATAGGGATGATCCAGAATTCGTAAGGAAGAGAATGTTTATTCACTTCCTTGAGGAGAACCCTTTGCATATGCTTCGGTATAAAGCCTAGGCAGATCAATATTTACCTCAGTGTCCAGCAACTCCATAAGAGTAAGGTCAAGAAAGTTGGCTACAGTCCTTCTTTCCTTCCTAGGGATTAGCATCTTGTGAACAACATAAAAATAGAGTTGATGGAGGGGAGACATCTCTCTCTTAAGAACCCATCGATGATTGACCGGGTGAGGGTTACCAGAAAACTTTCGAGATATGGCTAGAGCAGAAGCAAGATTGGCAAGGGGTGGCCAAGTGACCTTGACCCCACCCCCTGAAGGAATGTGCAGGATTCGAGCAATATCTGCAACATAAAGATTCATGGTGATCCCTCAAACAGTTGTAGAGAATATCTCACCAATAGCTACCCCATTTGTATAGAACTCATACACCTCAGGCTTAGCAAACCTCCTCTGTAAGTCACCCTGAAGAAATAGGAGTGACCACCCCTGAAACTCTAATTTTTCCAACAAAGTATCCATATCAACACCTCCAAAACCACTAATAACATGTCCTCTAACCAGCTTACGCTTTTGAAAATGGAGATAGTGTTCTTCAGGAATGTCCTAATTAGTAGAGAGTTCACAAACTTCAAAATCAGGATCCAACTCAGCAACAGTATCAAGAGGTGAGTCGGACTCAGAAGAATCAGAAGGAACAGGTTTGTTGACCTGTTTCTTCAGACGAGAAGATGATTTCTTAGGAGTGGATTTAGAAGATGAGAAAGGTTTTGAGGTAAGGGTGGTTTTAGGCTGAGATGAGGGTTTACGAGAAGAGGAAGGTTTTGGAACTTTTCTGATGATCATCTTGTTTTTATGTACTGAGCGAAGAAGAATATCAGGAGAGGATGCACGAGGAGGGGGGGGAGGACCAGATGTAGAAACTCATTTCTTTTTGCTTTCTTGAAAAGATTCAACCAAGGAAGCTTCTTCCCGTTGTTTTTCACCCCGAGTATGAGGAGTTATGGGAGTAGGAATAACAGGGGTAGGTTCACCCAGATCTTGTTCTTCAACAACAATGGTGGGGGAAGTGGGAATAATAGGGTATGAGGGCCTTTTTTGTGATTTAGATATTGACCTTCTTGGGATCAAATTAGTAATAGGTTCATCATCAGGGTCAATAATTTGAAAGGCGAGCGGAGATGGCAGTGAAGGTTTAGAAAATGACGAAAGGGTTTAAAGAAAATTGAGCAAAGGGGTTTTTGAAGTTTTTGAAAGCTGCAAAATTGAATAATTTTATCGAAGGTGGGAGAGGAAGGAGAGGTGGTAAGTTAATATTAGGATGAAGAATAATGGTTTTGAGGGAGTGGTGGTAGAGTCTGAGGATGGGGTAGATGATGAAGATGCCATGGTGTGTGTGTGAGAGAGAGAGAGAGAGAGGGAGAGAAATAGTAAATTGATCTTGGTTGTTAAATGGTGAATGGTGAAGAGAGAAAGAAGAATATTTATGGTGAAGATAAGGAATTTGAATCATGGATGAAGTTCATTTAGTGAAGAAACGTAATGATGGAGAAGTTCAGTTATGATGGGAAAGGGGTGGCAGTTTTTTTAAGGAGAAAGGCTTTTGGATTTTTGGCGATTTAGAGGTAGCAAAGGACCATGTAGGAAACTTGTTTCTCTTTATGCCACTATAGGTAAAAAGTAATCATACCTTAATTTTGAGGATAAAATGGACAAAATTCCCTCTGTGTTCCAGCCTCTCTGCAAAATCAACACATGAATGAGTCAATTTACTCTAAAATCTTAGAATTAGGATACACAACTAAATGTGTAAGACTGAATTAATCAACAATCACTTAAGAGCACCTTATTCTAGTCAATCATTGAGGGAGATTTATGCAATTTTAATCATCCCCAAGGCTAACCTATTCTTTTCAAAATATTCTCTACTTAATGCCTTAGTGAATATGTCAGCAATTTGTTCTTCAGTAGAACAAAACATAATTGATATAAGACCTTTGTCAACATTATCTCTAAGAAAGTGATGTCTAATATCAATATGTTTAGTTCTTTAATGTTGAATAGGATTCTTAGCAATATTAATGGCACTTGTATTGTCACAAAAATAGGAACATATCCAACATCTATACCAAAGTCCATGAGTTGTTGTTTAATTCATAACAGCTGAGCACAACAAGATCCTACAGCAATATATTCAGCCTCAGCAGTAGACAAGGCTACTGAGTTTTGTTTTTTAGTGGACCAGGTAATTAAACATGATCCAAGGAAATGTGCCATGCCTATGGCGCTCTTCTTATCCACCAAGCATCTTGCATAGTCAGCATCAGAGTATCCTACCAAGTTAAAGTTACTATATTTTGAATACCATAGGCCAAGATCACTGGTTCCTTTGATATATCTGAAGATTCTCTTCACAAATTTTAAGAGTGATTCTTTGGGATTTTCTTGAAACCTTGCACATACCCCACGCTGAACACAATATCAGTCCCGCTTGCTGTGAGATACAGTAATAAACCTATCATTCCTCTGTACATCTTTTGCTCCACATCAGGACCTGTTTCATCCAAATCAAGTTTTGTGGCAGTGGCTATTGAAGTGCTGATCTCTTTTGCCTCTTTCATGAAAAATCTTTTGAGAAGTTCCTTAACATACTTCTACTGATGGACCATGGTTTCAAATGTTGTTTGTTTAATTTGCAAACCTAAGAAGAAGTTTAGCTCCCCCATCATACTCATCTGAAATTCATAACTCATAAGTTTAGCAAACTCATGAGTCATGTTCATGTTTATAAAGCCAAAAATAATGTCATCAACATAGACCTGCACAACCAACAGATCTTTTCCATTATTTTTTAAGAAAAGAGTGTTTTCAATTTTACCTTTACTGTGACCATGCTCCAGAAGAAATTTTGACGATCTTTCATACCAAGCTCTTGGAGCTTCTTTCAGTCCATACAAAGCCTTGTCCAGTTTATAAACATGATCAGGAAACTCATGGTTTTCAAATCCTGGTGGTAGTTTGACATACACTTTCTCTTTGAGAATGTCATTCAAGAATGTACTCTTAACATCCATTTGATAGAGAATGAATTCCTTATAAGCAGCAAAAGCAATAAGTAATCTAATTGCTTCAATTCTGGCTACAGGATCAAAAGTCTCATCAAAATCTATGCATTCTTCTTGATTGTACCCTTGAACCACTAATTTTGCCTTGTTCCTTGTAACTGTTCCATGCTCATAAACCTTATTTCTATACACCTACTTAGTTCCAATTATTGTTCTGTCTTTTGGAAGTGGAACTAGTGCCATACTTTGCTTCTCTCAAACTGATTTAACTCTTCCTGCATGGCTATAATCCAATCAGTATCAAGCAGTGCTTCAGTTACCTTTTTTCTAATAAGAATGCCTTGAAAACATTCATGTTTCTCAATCTAAACCTTGTGGTGATCCCAAAAGTGAGATCAGTGAGAATATTCTCAATAGGATGTGATCCTTGATACTTGTAACCTTTTGGGACCAAACCTAATGAGCTACTAGGATCACTTCAGATGTTTTGAGATGGGGTAGTTAGTGGCTCAGTTCCCCCTGTCACTGTTCCTCCAGAATCAGTTCCCCCTGTTGAGGTGCCTCCATGTTTGGTAGATCTAGTCGATGAACCAGGCTGTGTAACCTGTTTCTCAGAGTCACTTCCTTCCTGTTAGTTAGTATTAACACATAATTCATCAAAAACTACATGCATATTTTCTTTAACACAGCTTGTTCTGTTGTTTTGAACCCTATAAGCCTTACTATGAAGTGAATAACCTAAGAAGATTCCCTCATCACTTTTAGCATCAAATTTTCCCAGATTATCCTTTCCATTATTATGAATAAAACATTTACAACCAAAAGTTCTAAAATGAGAAATGTTTGGTTTTCTTGCTTTTAGTAATTCATAGGGAGTCTTCTCTAGAATAGGTTTGATCATGCATCTATTTATGATATATGCTGCAGTACTAATTGCCTCAGCCCAAAGGTTTTTAACAAGATTTCCTGCAAGCATCATTGTTCTAGCCATATCTTCCAAGGTTCTATTCTTCCTTTCTATCACTCCATTTTGTTGTGGCGTTCTAGGAGCTAAGAAGTTATGATCTATACCATGTGTGGAACAAAATTCTAAAAACTTGACATTCTCAAATTCTATACCATGGTTAGATCTTATAGAAACTAGAGAGGTGCCCAGTTTCTTTTCAATTTTCTCGATGAAAATAGTAAAGACATCAAAGGCATCTTTTTTAGAAGCTAGAAACAATGTCCATCATCAACAATCACAAAAACATACCTTTTTTTACTTTTGTTTTGAAGTTTCATTGGTCCACAAAAGTCCATATAGACCAGGTCAAGGCACTTGGTAGTGCTGACATGGTTGTTTGACTTAAAAGAGGATCTTACCTGCTCCCCCCTAACATAGGCACTACATACCTTTTCTTCCTTGAACTTGGTCTTGGGCAAACCCAATACCATATCTTTGGAAGAAAGTATGTTTAGCTGTTTTAGACTTGTATGTCCAAGTCTTATGTGCCAAAAGAGGGGATCATTTTCCAGTTCACTCAGACAGGTCAACTCTGTTCCTGGCATTGCCATTATGTCAGCTTTGTATACATTTTTGTATCGCTTTGCAGTGAGCACAATCTCTTTGGTGTCTATCCTCTTGACTCTAACTCCTGCAGAAGTAAAAATAACTTTATTACCTTTATCACACAGTTGTGAAATGCTAAGCAGGTTGTGTTTCAATTCTTCTACAAGATAGACATCTTCCAATGCTCTTAACTCAGATGTGCCAATTTTTTCAACATCAGTAATGATTCCCTTTTTGTCATCACCAAAAGAAACTCCTCTTCCATTTATTTTGGAGAGTGAAAGGAACTTTTTCTTATCACCAGTCATGTGTCTTGAGCAAGAACTATCCAGGTACCAATGCTTTTTGCTTCCTTTCACCTTCTCCTGTAAGAAATCAATGGTTAGACTTAGGAACCTAGACAAGCTTGGGTCTTTTTTTATGAGTAAATGAATGAATTAAATTTCTTCTAGTCCATGCACACAACATGTAATGTAACTTGTTTCTCTAACCAAAACCAGTTCTTTTCTTCTTGATCTGAGAAAATTTATTAGCTAGGTTTTGACTGCTAGATCTACTTTTAGCAGCCACATGACATTCAGTGGTTGGATGTCCAAGGTTACCACAGATATAACATAAATCTTTAGGATTATCAAGACTCTTGTGGAAACCCAAGCCTGTTTTTTCACTGTGATTTCTTTCACTCAACTTATGAACAATTCTTGAAGAATTTGTCCACCTATTTGCTCTTTCAAGATCAAGTTTCAGTTTAGAGATTTCTTAACTTAGTTTATTCACCATATTAGTTGCATCATTACATTCTTGTTTGTACTTGACTAATTCAAGTTCAGCACTTTCTTGTTCCTTACTCATGACCTTTTTTTCATTATTAGTGAGTGTCAATTTTAAGACTTCGGAATTAATATCATTATTTGAGGAATCAAGTTGTGCAACCTGTTTCTTGAGAGTGTAGTTTTCTTCTTCAACTGTATTCTTGCAAGTTTTTAAATCAATGAGATCAAATTTTAGACTTGCACGACTGTTGAACAACTCATCCCTATCAGAAGTTAATTCTTGAAAATCATCAATTAGTGCACTCATCAAGGAAATAAGTTTTGTTTTTTAAAATAAATATAATTTTTCTTTAAGTTCAAGTATACTTACCTCAGAAGCATCATCTTCTTCCTCTAAGTCAAAATCTTCTAAAGCCATGAATGTTGTTTCGTCAATTTCAACATCATCTGAATTTGATCCCCAAGCTGCTACCATAGCATATTCTTCCTCCCTTTTTGACTTTTCTTTCTCAGCCCTTTCCTTTCTCCATTCTATTTTCCAACAGGACAATCCCTGATCTGATTATCGGTCTTTCCACACTTATAGCATCCATTTGGATTGTCATTGGAATGTTTCTCGCTACCTATTCTTTTTTTCTTTTTAAAGAATTTACTAAAATTCTTAGTTATGAAGGCAACTTGTTCCTGGTCAAGTTCAACTTCATCATCACTATCTGAGGCCTTTAAAGCCAAGACTTTCTCAGGGGTTGCTTGTTCATTAGTTCCAGCAATTTCCATTTTATAAGTCCTCAAATTTTCCACTAGTTCATCCAGTGTCATGCTTGTGAGATCTTTTGCCTCCCAAATTGCAGTAACTTGAACATTCCATTTTGATTTTGGTAGTACCCTCAATACCTTTTCAACTTGTTCCTCCTCAGTGATGACTTTTCCCAAGGAAGTCATCTCATTTGTTAAAGCAGTACGCCTTGTCATCATTTCATGCAATGATTCATTTTCCTTTATCTTAAATGTTTCATACTCAGTAAAAAGAATAGCAATCCAGAACTTTCTTACCTGAGATGTACCCTCATGTGCATTGATTAGTGCATCCCAAATTTGCTTAGCAGTGGTACAAGTTGACACTCTGTTGTACTCAGTCGGTCCTAGTCCACAGACTAAGATGTTCTTAGCCTTAGCATTTTTCTTTAATGTCACTAAGTCATCAGCAGTAAATTCACTCCTTACTTTCTTGACTTGTTCACCATCAACCAACTTCATTGGAATAGTAGGACCATTAGTGATCTTATCCTATAATTCTTAGTCTTCACCTTGGAAGAAAATTTCCATCCTGGCTTTCCATCAGATAAAGTGAGAACCATCAAAGAGTGGAGGTCTAGTAGTTGACTGACCTTCACTGTGACCAGTAGGAGGTGTGAAATTCATCATATTGATCTTTTCTTAGGTGCTAACCTTATTTAAGACAACCTCGCTCTGATACCATTTGTTAGAGTGCGTACCCTACTGATTTTAATATTATACTCTACTAATTGCCTATCTGTGGAACAAGTAAGCTAACGTGGTTCACTGAAGTAAAAGATGAACACAGTATTTTTATGTGAAAAATACCCAGCTCAAGAAAGTGTAAAAAACCACGACCTGTACCTCTACAGGATTTAACCCCAACTTCACTATTACTCTTGTGCCTCAACAATCAACAAATTACAAGACTTCTTGTAAACTAGAAATTAAAACTTCTAACTCCTATTTCTATAATAACACAAATCTTCCCAAGATAAGTGTTCTCAAGTCTTTGAGTTCCCTAACTTGAAGACACAACTCCTAACTCAGTTTATACTTCACTGAGACTAGAACACAAGACTCATTACAACTAAAAGAACCAACCTATTACATAAAGTCTACGACTTGCTAAGCAAAGGACCAAGTTTTCTTCAAGTAAGTGAACTGATTTGTTGATTGATGATTTTCTTGTCAGTGCATGAGTGAAACTCTTGAACGTTGTTTCTTGTATTTAAGCCAACTCCTGATAGAGTCCTTTAGATGATGTGCACTTCTTTCTCCAATTGGACTCTCAGGTAGTTTCACTCTTACTTCCGTCTCTCTCCTCAGCTGAATAGAATTCTTCCACTTTATCTCCTAGTTTGGCAGGACTCATTTATCAACTCAAACTCTTAAGTGTTGCACTTATTTCTCCTCAATCTTTTTGTTGTATGTGATAAGCATTGGTAACATATCTGAGTTTCTTTGCTAATCCACTTTTGTCTTAACGCCTTGTCAACCTTGCATCAATTTCAATATGCAATACATGTGAGAACCAGTAACTTCTCTTTCTTCACTTGTGCGGACCAGCTTGCACAACATGTTTCATCCATATGCCTATCATCAAAACTTCAAATTCCCTAACACCTTGTTTTATTATAAAGAGACCTCTTATAGGTCGTTAATCACTCAATTCAACTAGAGTATTTCTAACGCTTTTTCTAATTTGTATAGACATTAATGGTCAGTATATGTTCATTTTTTCTATTCTTTTAACTTGGTCTTAAACCACTATCAAAAACGAGTTGTTTTGCAACACCAGTGTTGGTAGAATATTTGGTGGTTTAAAGATTAGAACTAGCTGGAAAACATCTTTAGTAATATTACCTTTTACTAATGTTGATTCTGTTTAAAGCTTCTGAATGAACTTGCAAGTTTAAGATTATAACAGTCTCATTTCCAATTTAACAAATAAAGTTTACTTTGGATGTCCAGGATGCAGTTTAACTGCTCTAGTACTATCTTTGATGAGTTGCTGCAGGGATGAATGTTCACATCTGACTGAACTTCTTGAGGAAAAAACTAAAGCGTTGGAATTGCTTATGGGTGAGCACAGTACCTTAAAGCACAACTTGAAGCAACGACTCTGACAGCAAGCAATGCTGAGGCAGAAAATAAAACGTTGGTTGACCAAAAACAGTGTCTACAATTCCGTTATTGTTGTAGACAAGATTGAATAGCTTTAGCAGCCCGATTGGTTTGAGAAACAGAAGAAAGAGCACAGCACGTAGTTGACAGTGTATTTACAAGAGAATCTAAGAGTCAAATCAGCATTAAAAGACTCTAGTATTCTATAAAGGTGCTTAATCCACGAATGAATCTGTCTGGTACCTCTTATATACTAAGACTCTTTAGCATATTAGATCTAAGCATCGCTTTTTTTGTTTAATAACCATGGTGTTTGAGCCAATTGTGTCCTGACCAGCTTGCACCCACCTCAACTAGTTCCACGATCTCCTATTCCAGCTGGTGTCCAAACCAGCTTGTGCGCAACTCAACTAATTTCACGGATACCTGCTACCTCCCACAACTCTATCAACCAAGATTTGAACATATAGAAAGTAATCAGTTAGTGTTTCTGACTCCATCAGCCCTAAACCTACGTGCCTACAACTTCCATTTCTCAGGAAATTACTGTAGCGGAAGATCCTGAATTTGAGACTTTACTGGTATTATTTGAATTTGAGTCTTTTTATACCAAAAATATACTCTTAAAGGTAGTCGCACTTGATTTGAACATTAGACTTAATGGTTCTCAACCCACCACATTGACCACTAGGCCACACTCTTAGTTGCTAGACCTAATAATGATAATGACAGAAAAATGAATTCTTGGTTAGATATTTCTGTTTCGATACATGCAAAGCCCAGAAAAAGTTTTTTCTCCGGTGGACACGTACAAGTTACAAACTTCTAAGCAGCTTCGTTATTATGAAAGAGCTAGTCCATAAGAAAAATAAAGGTAATAACTTAAGAAAAGCTTATAAGATTTAGAGATCAAATTGGGGATCACCATACATCTGTGTCATATATGTTGGTCTTTCTGAGTGAAACTCATTATTATATTGTAATAAATCAATTCCTACTTGAACTTAAAGCAGTTCAAGAATTAGCTTCAAAACACACACTTTGAAGCAATGGAACTAATACCCTCTTTCTTTTCTATAGACAACTAGAAGATGGTAACATCGCCTACTTCTGACTTTCACTTTCTATAAATTGTAATGGTGACTGCGTCTCAATATCATTAGACCTTGAACAATTTCCTGTAGCATTCCAACACCATGTACATGGAAATTGGAACCAAGGAAGTATAACAAATAATTGGAACATAATTATATGAAACGGGAAAGATACATCAACCAATTCGGAAGGCAAATGATAGACGGTAATTATTTAAATTAAAAGCACTAGAGTTTTTACTAAAACAAGAATAACATACAGCATAACAAACAAAATAAATAAAGGGTGAGTATGACTCAGTACAGAGTTGGTGTTACCCAAGTTGGAGGACAACCACGACTGAGGGAAACACCATTGTAATGTGGTTGGATGCTGCCATCTGCTAAGTTGAACACTCCCATGTCCGAGCCGCCTCCTTCTTCATAGTCGGTGTATGATTCAAAAAAATCATCCGTGAAATAAATATGATTGGGCTTGATTCCTGGAAATTGAGAAGCATGGACCGAAAGAGAAGCATTAGCACCAAGGAAAAAAGCTCTGTCGCCTAATTCCCTCCTTTCCGTCACTCTGCCATCAGGTAAATCGACCTGGTAAACAAAAATTTGTGTGGTCCCATATGTTATGTTGCTCTCATCCCCCTCATTATTTTCCTTCGGGATGAGCGTCAGTTTAACCACGTCGGAATCATCTATGGCGCTCCTAAGAAGGACTAGCCGACAAAAATGCCTTGCGAAAAAAGGTCATCAGACTGTCAGTCTCGTGGTCGTAATAATCTACGGTGGTATTTTGATGTGGCAATTCAATCTGAACACCAGTGAAGGGATGTAACAAACTAGTTTCACCATCATCTTCACCGACTGTGAAAAGCCAACCCATAGACTCCATACATCGTTTTCTACTTGCTTTTGGAATCCTCTTGTTCAAAATCATACCATTACAGAGGCTGAAGAATTTTCGAAAGGAATCGCCCTGATTAGCCTCTTCCTCAGCTAACATCAACCAAGGAACTCTAGGCAGGTCACTATTAAAATTGTTCTTGGTGGACCACATTGTGCCAGGATTTGCAGACACAGCCAAAATTCAGAAAGTCTTCAATGAGATTAAAACATCTACTTACCAGAACCAGCAGATCATATGGAAGTTCTGACAAATCGAGCATCACTTCCGCCATTGGAAAATCTATCTCTAAGGAAGCCAAGAGTTCCAATGCCTGCAACTGTCAACCAGCCGTCCAGTCTTATATATATATATAAAAAATAAAGGTGACGAAAATCAGTTGGTATTATTTTTGTTTTCCAAAGTTGGGTAATATTATTAACTTTTTCCTTTTTTGTCGCTTAGGGAGAATTCTTTCCTTTTATAGTATGTGCTTAGGATTTTTGTGGGGAGAAGATATAATTGACAAATTGATCCACAGGAGTATAGAATTTTTATATCTTTGACCAACATTTGTAATCATTTTCGTTCAAATTAGCCAAATAAATTAAAATTCGATAAAATAATAAAAATCATTGCTGATAACAGATTTTATTTATGAGTCTAGAGTCGAAAGCACACTTTCGTGAAGTCAAGAGTCAAAAGGAATTGTCAAAAGATTTATATACCAAAAGAGGTTGTTCGCAAAGTGTGTTGCAAACTACCAAGACGCCAATAAACGTTCATTTGCTTCATTGTTTAGAAAACAATTAAGTTACAATTTGCAATCTAATATATGAACTTTAATTTTATTTCACACCAATGAATGACTAAGAATCTTTATTCGACAATTCGCAAATAGTTCTACAAACTACCGCTTTCCCTTAATTTATTTTTAAATGTCATTTGTGGGAAGGATCGGTCCCTTGAAATCGACGAACAGTGTAAATTTTAATCAAGGACTTCCGTTGGTTTAATTAAACTCAAGTTAATGTAATCCCAAATGAATTATAAGTTTATAACTACATATTAAACGGATCCGGCTCCTCTCCATTTCTCTTCTCTCCAATTTGCCCAAGTTCTTGGTTGGATTGAAGACATCCAAGGAAACTGCCAACTTAATGTAAATCCTTTTACATCGCAAGTTCAGGATTAAATATTGTCCTTTTTCCTATTAAAAGCCAATGTATTAATTTACCATAATTTTTTTTCAAAGATTTTGATTTGTGCTTGATTAAGAACATAAACTAAAGGCTGTACAAGAATAACAGGCATGGTAATGTCAGAGTTCTTTATTAAAAGAGAATTGCAGTTGTCCACTCAGTTTTCTGCAGAACTAAACACACTTCCACTTCCATTAAACCGTAAAATCCCAAATTTACAGAACATGAGCATGATAAAATGTGTACATAAGAAGCAACTATTCATGCCTCTCCGGTCTCTACAAGGGGGAGATGTACAACAACGACCCAAGAAGCTTCAAGCTCGCACTCATAATCAGTATGCAGCAATTGGATTGGATTCGCAATCACTTGCTTCGGATCCAGCGACATCCACCCACACTTCATTGACACGCCCAATGATCCGGAAGGGAGAATTATACTGCGCTATAGAGTAAGCATATTCACTCGTAGCAGCAGTGGAGTTTGCCCATGGAGATCTACTCAAGCTCAGAGCCAGTTTCTCAGCTTCTTTAACAATGTTGCTATCTCTTGCAAATCCTGAAAACTTCCTAACAGCAATGCAACGACTAGTCCATCGATCAGGTTGAAGGTTCAGCTCGGGAAGTGGAAGAGGTGGATCGGCCTGGAACTTACCAGGCAAGTAAAATTTAACAAAGTATGCCGATGAGTGAAGAGGACCTGCTCCTGGAACAATGCTAGTCAAAACTGGCTTTGTCATATAGATACGAGAAAAGTTCAAATTTGCACCTTGGATGAACTGAAACAATCTGTATGACAATGAGCAAACATATAAAAATTTCAAACGCAAGCTCTCAATTTTTCTGAACATGAACTCTGCTTATACCAGAGCCAGTTCCAAATTCAGATAAAGTACGGTAGCTACAGTAGGCCGTTGGACAAAATAAAAATAGTGAAATTATAATAGATTCTCTGAATTCTAAGTTCGTGCCTACGTATTCACTTAGACACATGCAACCTGAATCAACACAAAGGATTTATATGGATTATCCAAACCAATTTAGATTGAGGCTTAGCTGATTGATTTATATATAAGACAGCGACACGAAAAATTTCTTGTGCACAGGTTTGTTCAACTTTATATGTTCGATATAAGATAGAGAAACTGAAAGTTTCTTGTGCACTGGTCTGTTCAACTGTATTTGTTCGATTTGCAAACAAAACTGAGTTTCGTTTTTTTCCCAAAAGAACGACTCCAAATCTTCATACACCATTAGAAGAGCCACAAACCTACCTCTGCTAGCATCTACTAGAAGCCTATATGTATGGTAAATCAGAAGCAGCTTCTATTTAACATATTACATCAAGCAACAGGTTCAGAATGACACATCTGACAACCAGTGCTTTACAATGACTAACCATCTAGAGTCGCCAAGAAAGACCTCCATGATTCAAGTGCCAGCCTCGTACAAAACTATATGACTAGACAGACCCTTGCTAAATCTCCTATTGTCAAAACTACAATTCCGTTATTGTTATAGACAAGATTGGATAGCTGTAGTGTAGCAGCCTATTGGTTCGAGAAACAGAAGAAGAGCATAGCATATCGTTGACAGTGTGTTTAGAAGAAATCTAAGAGTCAAATCGACATTAAAAGAGACTTTCGCAGTCTAAAAAGGTGCTTCATCAAAAAATAAATCTGTCCAGTGCCTCTTATATTAAGACTCTTTAGCATATTAGATTTAAGCACGATGTTTTTGCTTGATAACACTGATGTTTGAGCCAGTTGTGTCCAGACTTGCTTGCTTCTACCTCAACTAATTCCATGAATACCTGCTACCTCGCATTCAGTCCGTAGGATCATTTTAGTACAGAATAAGAGCCTGTTTGGATTTGGTTATTTTAGGTGCTTTTAAGCCAAGCTGCCCAGGCATTTTTGGAGTGTTTGGATAAATTATAAAAACGTTTATAAGCACACTGTTTTATACTAAAATGTTAAAAATAAGTCAAAAGTCGATCCAAACTGACACTAAGAAGCACCCAAGGGTGTGTACTAGTGATTCAATGATATCGGGTGAGGTCTCTGATTTAATTCCGACTAGAGACATATTTTCCCCCATATGTTGTTGTAGTCTTAGCAAACAGAGTTATCCGGTATCGGTGCGCCCCGAACAAATAAAAAAAAAAAAAAAAAAAAAAAGGTAACCTGTGAAAACCATCTCTGGTGGCTTTATGGAAGGAGATTTCGTAGGCGGGTGCGGCCATCCATACAGATTCCCTGTAATGTCTGATTTCAAAATCTGATTCAGAGTGCACTACTCTGTACTGTGGTGATTCAATTGCTTTGCACAATTTTGTTGAACACGCAATTGTTATCATCAACAGGAGGATTGTAACAGTATTTTTCAAGCTTGATTTTGCCATTTTTCTCACCCACAACCCAGCAAAGCTTTTTCTCAAGTGATTGATAATTTTATGACTTGTTTGCTTCTTTCGACGGAGGATATTTCACTAAAGCCCCCCTAAGTAGAGTTTAATTGCGTAATCACCCGGTTTCACAACTAGTGAATTTCTGATATAATCCCTAAAGTTTTATAATTTTGGAAGATAGCTTCTCATACGATATTGTACACCATTTTGTTTCACAAACGAGCACCAGCTGTAGATGGCCTTGAGAAGAAAGACGAAGATTCCCCTTTTCATCAGAAAATTAGTTGTATTGGCTATATTCTCATTTCTCAAACCTCAAGAGGGATGTGACATTCTGAAGTTTCTGTGAAGAAGTAAGAGAATTTGGGATTCAAGCCAAAGCACATGGAGAGTGTGGATGTTTTTGTTTAGTAGCAAATGATACAAACAAGTACCTTGCCTTAAAATGTCACTGGACTTATTCCCTTATGATAACCCAAGATATTTGGTGTTTACAACTTCCAAACTCGGTGGATAATGGACTCGCCTCTACCCTTCACAATTTTCAATAGCAAACTTGGTGCATAACAGGTTTCAAACTGGCGATATGCATCTACCAGATTTAGCGTTGAAAAGAGTCTTGGAAGCACGTCAGAGTAACTTCTAAGGTGATTTTTATTGGATATGAATCAAAAAAAGTATACATTGTATGAGCTATTATTGATACACCATTGTTGTTGTAAATGATCCTAACTCTAAACTGGGTCTCTAGAAAAGATTGTCTGCCATTCATGTAATCTTGAAACACCTAGAATACGAGTTCATTAGTCCATTCCGACATCGAGCTTGTCATTATTATCTTGGATAAAGATTCTGTGTACCAAGTACCAGTCTAGCATTTTTATGTATATCAAAGCATTGGTGTAACAATTGCTCCTGTCTTCATTTTCTAAAGCTAGCTGGGAGTGTGTCTTCGGTAAAATACTCCTCCCTGACCTCCTTCTCCGAGCAAAATCTCACCTATGAAATTGCAAATACAAGTGTAAGAAAACATATCAAAGCAGCTATAAAAATGGAACTATTTTGTTCTATCAAAGATAAAATGAAGATTTACATAATCACGATTTGAGATAGTCATTTCTTGTGTTGTCCAATTTATTAGTGGCAAAGCATAAAAGGTTTGAATGAAATAAATAACTAATCGTGGAATGAGTTATGAGAACTGAAGACTATTGCATCAAAGGCGCCAAATCATAAGGATGTTTCATGCTTGCTTTAGCCTAGTGTCTCACTGTATAATGCGTAAAAGCAGACATACAAAGTGAGGTTACAGGCAGTAAATGTACTGTCTCAGCGTGTCTGTCTAAACACAGGCATTAGTAGCAAACATGGAGAGCTGATTCAAAGGGGAAATAACTGCAAAACCTTGCCTAATTCTTCAAACAAGATCACAACGAGCTACATGTACTATAACGTGAGAATACAAGTCGAGCTTTTGGATATACGATTTATAACTCAAACAGAAACAATATATATGAGAAGTCAGCAAAGAATTAACTCCTTAATCGATATAGCATGGAAATTCTTACCAATGAAGCGTATTGCTTGAGCATGGGTTTGACAAACCGCCACAGTGGTTTGAATACAAAAGGCGCGTCAACAAAAAGAACCTGACCCAGTCGTCTTGGATAATAGTAGTAGAATACATCAAACTGTTCCAGAATGAATAAAAGGAAATCAGCATGCAGTTTTAAAATGTTCAAATTCTGATGAAAATTGCTAAATGCTAAATACAAGTAAACACCAATAGCAACACTCTTTAAGTTTCTCAAGTTGAAGTTCCAAGCATAATTTTCAATGATGTATCAGCATCATGAAAGTTGAGTTTTACATGACAAAGGCAATACAACAAGTACCCATATTTTAGTCACAAAAGGAAAAAGAAAACTTTACGACTTAAATCATCCTAAACTACGACATGTAGAGATAAACCATGCAAAAAACGTAAAAGAGAAACTACGGCGGACATTACCAAAAACGTAAGGAATTTAAGATCTGCATTCTCTGTTCCAAACCCTCTCAGATCAAATATACCAAGTATATCTTGTTTGTCAGCAGGAACTTTGCTCAATGCCTTCTCAATTAGAAAGACACATAACTTCTCATCTTCATCAGGATCCTGCTTCTGTGGCACGAAATTTTAATGTACAGATTAGAACTGCTGAAAAGGATCTAATGGGGAAAAACTTTGTTTCACAGGAAATCTCCAGATCCCAACATTCTATTGCATTTTCACCTAAAATCACAAGTTTCAAGAAACACTTTTCTTCTCCTTAAGATACTACAGTAGATAGATAAGTTTCATATTTCCGGTTAGTACAACTGCAAGCATTCTGAAAATAGTACTTCAATAAATATAAAGAATTAAAACTAGCTAAGGGTCAGAATTCGGCCTGCAGGTGGGCCGTAGTCGGAAGCTAGGAGAGCTTTGGGGTGGGGGTATTGTGGGTGAGGGTGCCTTTGGTTTGTTAGTATAGGGTTCTACTGTGTGGGTTTTATTGTTCCAACGTGTTTCATGCTTTATTATGAATTTATTTATTATTCTTTGTCCTGAGCTGGGGGGCTATCGGAAACAGCCTTGCTACCCCTCCGGAGGTAGTGGTATGGACTGCGTACATTTTACCCTCCCCAGACCCCACTGTGTGGGAATACACTGGGTTTGTTGTTGTTGTTGTTGTAAGGGTCAGAATTCGAAAGTTTGATAGCAAAATCCACTCGCGCATGAAATAACTAGGAGAAAGTACGAATGCATGTTTCGTTATTTACATCAATACCACTTCAATTTCACCCATTTTAGTTTAAGAACAAAACAAAATCTTCAAACTTTTACTTAAACAATGGCATCCTGGGCGTATGACTTAACAAATTCTGATCAGTCAAACAGAGGTGGGTTCAAAGTTTGGTTCTCTGAATGAAAAGCAAATGGTAAAGATACAGCTTTCTCACTCCTAAGAAGATTAGAAACTAATCCTAGTGTTACTAAACTAGTTTTAAGATAAGCTGAGTCACATTTTTACCTGAGGAAAATGCTTTGACGCGTCCACTACCAAGACTGGCCTTCCATAGACATCAAAATTGTCATGCACATATGCTTTTCCAGTTTCAGCAAGACTTTTAACTGACTCTTCTGACAAGTCTGATACGCCAAATTCATGACGCCATCTCTGATATGAAAGTTTGAGAGATACATTATTGTAAGTGTCCATTCTTACTCTTAAAACTTACAGTAACTATTATAGCATTGCAAATATTCAACTCAGACACAGCTTTTAAGTAAGTTCATGATAATTCGAATGACAGCGAAACAAGTCATCTGGCAGGAAAGAGGAACAATATTCTCATTCTTCTCATCATCGTGAGGTAATGGAATGTTTGTAGTAAAGCTCTTAGCAATAACTGCACTATGTTTTATAAAGCCACATCACGAGAATTGGATTAAATTCTTTTGCCACAGTGTGAACAAGTCAATCGAAAGGGAGATGAAGAATAAGTCCATTCTCTCCACCTTCAGAAACCAGAAGGAAGGAGAAAAAATAAATCCGAGAACAGTAAAAAGAAGAAGATAGCTAAGGCCTTATGGGTGCAGATATGATGCAGTGATAATCCACATGAGAGAATCTATATGTTTTTTCCCTTTCAATAAACAAGTCAGAGTATGGTAGCCAAATTAACGTGATGATTCTAGTAAAATAACGATAGAATTACAATGGCTTTATGCAGCTTGGAAACAGCATCATCAATTGAGTATTTGCGATCCTTCAGGAACCACAGAATCATCTCCTCGTCATCTCTTCCATTTCTTCCAACTGGGAGATCTGTATATTCCCTTTCAAGTCTCTCCTTTACATCCAGCACTAACTGCAAAGTTCAAATATGGCACCATCAGATTTAATCACAGCATAGTCTGTGTGAGAAGTGCATATATGCCTGGTCTCATGAGATGGAACTTAACAAACAGACTGCCTAATATTTAACTGAGAGTTTTATTTAAACGGGGTTTTAATCCTTTTTTGCCCATCAAATTCAGTAGATCATGATCTGAGTTTCCGTAATCTCCTTGAAGTGAGTTGTGGGCAATTCATAATGTTTCACGGAGTCGCTTATTGAAGTGAAAAACATTTCTAGCATTTGGATACACAATCAGAATGACCTTATGGCTTGAAATTACATAAAATCAATTTTCAAAAAAGTTCAAGACATTGATTGGTTTTAATGAACTAAGGTTATAGAAAGGCAGAAAGGAAAAGAATAGTTCCAAGACCCCACTGTATCACATGATTTCAAAAACGATAAAAAACTGAAAATCAATGCGTAGAAATCACTTCAGTTAGAGCCTAAAAGGCTGAGAGAAAGATGGAACAATAAAGGCAAGATCTGTTCTGCAGACACTTAAGCTTGTTAAAGAGCTTCTTGCCTCCATCTAAGATGACATATTGGTAGTTATTAGTACTCTTACTTAGTAAGAGGTGAAAGGGCAGCCAAGTGCACTAAAGTTCCACGCTGTGCACGAGCTCCAGGGAAGGACGGGACCATACGGGTCTATTGTACACAGCACTACCCTTCATTTCGACAACAGGCTATTTCCACAACTTGAACCCGAGACCCAGGGGCGGAGCTAGCATATAATGAGGGGGTTCATCCAAACCTCCTTCACTATTTATACATGGTTAAAATTATTTTTTATGTATATATAGTAGATGTTGAACCCCCTTCAGTTAGTCCGTGTGTGCACTTTTGAACCCCTCAATGAAAATCCTGGCTCCGTCACTGCCGAGACCTACTGGTCACATGTATGGAGGCAACTTTACCGGTTACCCCAAGGCCCCCTTCTTAGAAAAAGGGGAAAATACGGCCTATAATCTGTAGCAAAATCTAATAATGTTCAGTAGATAGTTAATTGACTTACTGAACATCATAAAATGTACGTAGTCCAAACATCACTCCTTTAAATTCAACAAGTGCAAGAAACCTAAAGACATTTCTCTTCTAATCAATTGTCATCTAATATATATACATTAATTCCTGAAATTTTTAACACATAACAAACATAAGCACCAAATCTAGTAGTTGGGAGACAAAGTCACACCTTTTGAGATTTCAGAGAATCCATCGTAAGGCAATTCCGAATACGTACGGTGCTGCTATATCCATTGGCAACAAGGGGAGTAGCCTTGACTAAACGACCACCTAGTACTGCAGGTCTAAGAACCAAGTGGAATGCCATTGCTCTTCTCAACTTACTCTCTAGAAAGACTCTAGTTGGGGGAATTTGTGTAGTTGCACGAGAAAAGAGAAGTAGACAACAACATGTAAAGAGAGTTGAAACGAAACGTTATATGTATATGTATGTATGATGGCGGGTAAGGCGCCACCTATTCTGCCTCACCCATCTTGTTTTTTCAACAAGGGTTAATATCAATTTTAGTCCTTCCATTTTTGATAAATTCTGATTTTACTTCTTATGATATCAGAATGGACATATTTAATTAACCTTTAGTTACTTGACGTGTGCATGTTTGATCCCTTTTCTTGTGTATATTCGCAAATTTTTGGAATTGCTAATCATTTCTAGTTTAACCACGCATGCGTTGGTTATATTTGTTTTGTTACTCCATATTTATACTTCTAAAAATGGTTCAAGTTAAACACATTTCCTACATAAACGGACCAAAAACACACCTTTTAATAAATTAAAGGTCAATTGTTATCAAGTCATATATCGTAAGGACCAAAGTTATAATTTATCAATAATTAGGGGATCAAAAATGATATTCTCCCCTTTAAAAATTCATTTTGAGTTTGGAAAATATATAACTAGACGTTCAATTTTATTTTTAATATAATAGTAATATTTATAACAACACGAATGCTCATAAAACTTGTTTTCTATACAAATTTCAAATATTTCTATTTCTTTCTTGAATTACTAATCTTCTTGTTTGAATATAAAATATATATTCCACATTTTTCCCTTCTTTTTTCTAAGGTGGTTCAGAACAATAATTGGAACAAAGATTTGATATCGGAAAACTGGGAAAGGAATTCCATTAACAAAAAACTAAGAAAAGAGTTTGTAGCTGAAACATAGTTGAGGCAAATGACAAACATGTCTCGTAAATATCTAATGCTAGAGTACAACTGGAGCCAAAAAATTCTTTCATTTATCTGGTGAAACAACCTGCTCATAACCGTTACATGATGTAATACACTCTAGGGCATCTTATAATCCTATGCTAGATCCAATCATCACTTTACAATATGGAAAATGATCCAAAGACACAACATGCCCTTCTGCACAAATATTTCAGAGGGGCAAAGAAGCTAAGCTTGCAGCAGGCGTATCTGAGGTCCTTTTACGGTTGGCTATGTTGGCTGCCGAAGCATCTGTTGGAGCTGAATGACCTGCTGCTTCTGATCCGGTGGCAGTGAACTTAACTGTTCAGGAGTGAGACTCAGTACTTGTTGCAGCAAGGCGGACTCGATGTCCGAGGGAAGCTGCACCTGGTGAAAAAGAAGAACAACTTCTTAATATAACTAAACTACCATATTATAGCTACATCCTGCATGATTCTAGATGCAGTACCGAATCAAAACAATCAGCTGCTTCTGTGACAAGATAAATGAAGGCATTTAACATATTCACATCCACGATTCTACCAGACTGCATCGGAAGTACCAGCTTGGCGATCTTTGAAATCAATATATAAAGCAAGAAAAACAAATGGCCGTGGAAGACTTGCATCAACACTCTAAAATTACCTGACTAGCGTGCTTGTCAGGGTTTGACACTTCCGCTGCAACTGGAACTTGAGTCGAGGGTCCTGAATGGGGCGTAGAGACACTTGCATCAGGCAAGGGATAACTTATTCCATCATTTAGCCTTGTTATTTTCGATGGCCGACTCAGAAGATCTAGGTTATTAGCTGCCCCTCTCTTCTCCTCAGACAAACCTGAAGGGTAAACTGGTCTGGTAATCAAAGAGGAACTATTAGGTGCCTGAGGTCGTCTCGAGTCTGTATTCGTATTATCCAAGACACCAGAAACTACTGAAGGGATTCCCTGTTTACACAGAAAACAAAAATCATACAAGATCATATGGATGTCCCCTTATAACATCACTGAAAGTAAGTCTCTACATACTGTCGCATATAGCAACTATTCTATGGACTTTCTATTTTCATTTCATTTGGGAGTCATATCAACTAAATTTTCCATGAAGTTAAAAAGGGGTGAGGAGCAGAGCTTGTATTATCAAAGATAAGGCGACCTTCTGCATAAGATGCAAGTTTTTTTCTCGTTTCACCCAAAAGCTGTTACTAGAACTCAATATCTAAGCTCTCTTCCTTCTTAAGGTAAATTTATTTATTGGATACTTACTTACTCAACCAGTCACGAATGAAAAATCATCCAAAGTAAGTCATACTGACCTTACTAAGCCATTTTCACAACATTTTCAACTCATGCTTCCAAAGATTTTATATTTCACTATTGCTGTTCTTTTATTTGCAATAATAGACTAACAGTAAAGAAAGATACCTGAAAACCTTGTTCCAATAATGGGGGACGCATTGAGGGAGGAGGAGGATAACTTGCATTTGCTGTCCCCAGTTGATTATTATATGTAAAATCCGTAGACGCAACTGGCCCAGCTTGTTGTAAGAAAGACGACTGCATTTGCTGCTTTACAGCAGAGGAAGTTCCCATCTGAACTGGTGGGTTAATTGACACATTGACCTGGGGTTGCATTGGTGGAAGGATTCTAGAAGGCGTGGGCAACAGACTCTGCAAAACTTGGTTCTGCCCTGGTTGTACCAGTTGAATCAGAGGCCGTACCTGAGGGAGCAAATTAGGGGGAAGTGGAGGTAACCCAGGAAGAGACTGAGTTGCTAGTTGTTGACTTCGCTGACCATCTAGCAACATTGGCTGCAGCTGAGGTGCAGCAGATTGCCGAATATTTGGTGTCTGCAACTGCACAGTTCAAAGATGATTAGACGTTGCTTTTTGACAAACTACTACAAAAACATAGCCAATGTAATCCCATAGGTCATCGTGTGTGTGTGTGTGTAGAGAGAGAGAGAGAGAGAAAGAGAATTTATTAAAGATGAAGTATGGATCCAGTGAACGAACCATTGGTTGGGTTACCATTCCCAATATTAGCTGTGCCTGCATTCACAAACAAATACAAACTTGTAAGTATGTTGTTGCAATAATCATGCAATGCAAAAAGAAGCAACTGAAGCTGAAAACTAGTAATATGACCCCCTTCATGTTGCAATAAAAGCATGCTTAGCACTCCAGAAAAGAAAAACGACTATGCAATTTGCAATGCAGGCAAACATCTAAAACAATAAAAAATACAACAAAGGCACTTTCAGACTTCAGAGAAAAGTAACAGTCATGGTTATGATGATACTGCCAGGCGCCAGCTATTCACAATCTTCAACTTATATTTATTCAATATGGTACCTGTAAGAAAAATGTAAATATTTTCTTTTCTTTGTTACACTAATCATTGTGAAATGGCTGAACACATATGTGGCCCCTAAAACTTGCCCGATTTTTTCATTTAAACACCTAAACTAAGGGCTGTACCTATTGAACACCTAATCTTTATGTAAAGTGTACCCTATTAAACACATGTTGTTGACAATGCATAGCATGTGTGATACACTCCCCTCTTAGAGAGTGGAACGCTCTAATCATTTTTTCATAAAAGTACTTTCCTTATATCTCCTTCACCTTAAACTACCCCTAGCATCCCCACCACTTCCGCTGCCGTAACAACAGCCTCCACCCGTCCACTGCAACACATCCCGATCCATAACAACAAAATAACTCAACAAAAAAGATAAATTTCTAAAAGTTTTATGAATTATGAAGAAAACTAATAAAAAGCATATATGAAAGCTATGGTTATGAACCAATTGAACATGGAACTACCATTTTGTAACTCACATAACATTTGTTCTCAAAGAACCAAATCTGAGTAATTTATGCAAAGAATTTCAGTTTAAGGATTTTATTTTGGTACCAACAACTGCACTGATCTTCTTTATTTTTCTTGGAGATTAAGATTGACCCATCATCTCCAACGCACCAAATTTCAGAACACCATCAAATTCGATCGACAAACTCCATTGCTCTGAGTTCTCTTTTGGTGAGTTCTGATCAGATCAGCACTGGAGGTCATTGGTGGTTGTAGGGCGGAGAGAGGAGGAGAAGATCGAGGATGTGAGGAAGACGAAGGAGAGGAGAAACAAATGTTCTTTTTCTCTTTTTTTTTGGTGCTGATGTGTTATTTTTGATGTGTCACATTGCCACATCAGAGGAGTTTGAATCTCATGCATCAGGTATTTTAGCTTGATGTGAAAATGAAAATATCAGGCAAGTTTAAGGGACCGCATATGCATTCAGCCTTGTAAAATTATACAGAAAATGCATGTCATAACTATGGGCTTTTCTATTCTGCATCTTTTTAATAAAAACTGAAACTTAGATCAATTAAAAACATACGATCAATGTCACTCCTCCAACAAATTTTTAGGTAATGATTGTAAATTTTGCCCAAAATATATTAGCAGGTCGCAGTACAAAAGTCAGCAAAGTAGAACGTATTTCTGCTGGTTCAATTTGGTTCCTGTTGATAATTAGAACATCTTTTTGGATTTTATTAGCTCGCTGGTTCTGGCTTAGATAGTTTTTCTACAGCCAGCCAGTCATTTTTTGTAAGCTCAAATGCCATATCTTGTAATTCTTGCATCTCGTTGATGCCTTTAATACCACTTACTTTATCAACAAAAAGAAATTAGTAGCAAACAATTACTTTTTAATGAATAACATAAGCACAGAAGCTATATTGACATCCAAGGGGTCACCAACTATCAAGAATAGATGAATGTTTTCATTATTGAGAAGTCAGCAATAAAAGAAAAAAGCTAAATAACAGCAGAAACTTGAAAATACAAGCATCTGCAATAGTTCACTACCTGAAAAAGAGCTTTTGACAAATTTGGAATTGCTAACAACAGTTGGCGTGTCTGTTCCTTGTTTTGTGTACACATCGCCTGGCATCAAAATTACAATAATCATGTCAAGCTGTATCCACGAGGCTCACATACATTGATTGACACTAAAAATAAAGGAAATATCCTGCCAGGATAAAGACCATTTGGCTAGATAATTCTTATACCTCTGGTGATAAGAGCAGTTTGTATTGTTTTTGTCACTTCTAGTATAATTGAGCACAATGTCTTTAAAGGCTACTCAAAGTTTGCTTTTTTTTTTTTATTGATATCCAAGTATGTTTCTATATTATAATTTTTTGCAGCAAATTCAAGCAGAACTGGAAATATCATGAATGGGAGAAAGATTTAATCAACATTCTGACCTTAAACTCAGACATAACATCATTCAGTTGGTTCCTAGAAAATTTGGACATATGTAGTGTTAAAGGATCTACTCCAGACTGACTGAATGAGCTGCCAGTCTGACCAGCTCCCAGAGCTCCCGCCATAACGGCTGCAGCAGTCATAGCTACTGGCATGCCTAACGGCTGGTGAAGTGCAGAATCCACAGGGACAGCTGGTCCCCCAATGTGTTTTTTGGGATCTGATAGACATTACCATGGAAAAAGTTAGATTCTACTACTCTGAAGAGGAAAAAGAAAAAGAAACAATTGCTACTGATGATCTGAATCTCGTGACCACCTCTCCTTTGCCTATTGGAACAGAAAGGGTGAAAAGCAGAAGTGAAATTGAAACATACCAGCATTTGCGACCATGCCAGGTCCACCGCGACCCTGTCAGAAAAGATAAACATGGTCAATTGAGTAGATTATATTAAAAATTTAAAAGAAGTATCTGAAGGATATAAGTTTGTTTTCCTTTTTCTTTCCTCTTTGGGCGGGCTTCAATTAAGGATGTGTTTGGTAAGAAGGAAAACATTTTACTTCATGCCAAACAGACCCAAAGTATTTGCTGGAGTAGGAAAAAGTGATGTCCAGAAAGAAAAAAATATACTTCACACATGAAGTTCTCTCACAATGTTTATGCTTCCACCATCATCGTCGAGAGGGGTTTAAATGTTAAGAAGTGCCCTTTCATCTTACTTAAGGAACTTTCTTCTGTTTGGGCATGACTATTAAGGTAACAGTTAATGTTTTGAAAGTATCTGAAGAGTATAAGTTGGTTTTCCTTTCTCTTTCCTCGTTGGAGGGCTTCAATAAAGTATTTGCTGGAGTAGGAAAAAGTGATGTCCAGAAAAAAATTGATAATACTTCACACATGAAGTTCCCTCACAATATTATGCTTCCTCCATCATTGTCAAGAGCGATTTGAATATTAAGAAGTGCCCTTTCGTACTACTTAAGGAACTTTATTCTGTTTGGGCATGACTGTTAATGTAACAGTTGAAGTTTGATGTATTTAAATGAAAGTAGCTCCAAAAATGTAGATGTATTTAAGATACCAGCTTTAATGGTATTTAACCAGGGTGAAAGCCAGTTACATCGATGTTGGATATCTCAAGAAAGAAGAGGTTCATCTCCCACAGAACTAATGTAAAGCCAACACCACCTTGTAGGCTTGTATGAAATTTAATCATCTTCACAATTCCACCAACACAATCGCGACTATGTTACAATATCCAGAAATGGAGTAGTAGAGAAACCAATAACTTCTGATAATATTTATATAATGTATGGACATTTTGGTGAGACATGCAGCTCAAATAAGCAGGAAAACGGCCGCTCAAAGCAACAAGAAATTAAGAGAACAGCTAAGGGAAGAAACAGACTAAAGTAATGTTTGCCAAGGCCATACTCATAAAAAATGGTTAAGGAGGTCCAAATATCTTACCTGATCACGATTTCGGTCAGAATTTTTATCATTTTCAGCAAAATCAACTCTTAGCTGTCGGCCATTTATATCGTACCCCTGAAGGTTGCGACGAGCACTCAAGGCAGTCTCTTCATCCTTGTATTCGCAGAATCCATAACCTTTTGGTTTCCCAGTTTCTCTATCAATCACTAATCTGAGGCAAAGAAACAAAACGAATGGAAAGATGAAATGCTAGGTAGACTCATCAAATAAGAGAGAGGAAGCAGAAATCATCTCTTATCAGATGAAAAGGAGCCTCCTTCAGTCGGTCATCCTCCACATAATGTCCTCTAAACAAAATTTTATAAATCCTTGCAAGGGGATAGTAAAAACTTCAAGCATTCATTTTTATACTAAAAAATGTAATGACGTTAGGTTTTATAGCTGTCAAGTTCCTCTATCCATCAGTCACCTCAAATCCGCAGTCAGTAAATTAACATCTAAAGGGTGCATAATCAGCCTTTTTAACATCAAATTTGCAATAAAAAGGTCCAAAGAGAATTTTGCTTTATTATCTTCCCTTTCTTAAATATACTAGATATGTTAGTGCACTTGAAATAGGAGAAACAATGTCCTGCTACAGAAAACCAAATCAGCTGATTTAACTAAATAAAACAAACAGCACTATTTCTGAGTTAAATAAGGGAGAAGACAAAGAAAACATACTGACCTGAACGAAACAACTGGTCCAACTTCCTCGCAGATTTGAATTAGTTGCTCCTCAGTAGCATCATATGGTATATTTCCAACTACATCACCCACAAATAAATCCAAATTACATACAAATTCTGCTAATATCTTACTACCAGTCCTAATATACAAATATACATACAGAAGCAACGTAAATTGGACCAAATTACCAACCCCAATACGCCCAATTTGTTAAAGTTTCAATCTTTTCAACTTATTAAGCAACACTTTATGGAACTACATTAACCCAAATTACATACAATTTAATATTACTACCAGTCCTAGTAAACCATTTGGACACAGAAGCAACGTAAATTGGACAAGATTACCAACACTCAATATGCCCAATTGGTTAAAGATTCAATCTTTTCAACTTATTAAGCAACACTTTATGGAACTACATTAACCCAAATTACATACAATTTAATCTTACTACCAGTCCTAGTAAAACATTTAGACACAGAAGCAACGTTAATTGGGCCAAATTACCAACACCCAATATGCCCAATTGATTGAAGTTCCAATCTTTTTCAACTTACTAAGCCAAATAGAAACTCATAAAACCAAAAGATAATAAAGATAATTAGGGAAACAAAATACAAACCAAAAACGCAGCGACGTTGAGAATCAGAAGTGGCCATAATTGTTAAAAGTTGAAGAAGAAGAAGAAGAAGAAGAAGGTGAAGCTCCAGTGAATAAGCTTCATCTTTTCCCTCGTATAATTCATGTCATTCACTTTATTCTCCTTTTTTTTTCAAATTGGGATTAAGCGGAGAGCGCATTGACAGAGGAGGAAAAAAGAGAGAAAAAGGAAACGGGTCAGGCGGGTCGGGTCATGGGCAGCCCATTAATTTACTAATGAATAATTTTTTAAAAAATAATAGATTTGTGGCTCTGATACCATTAAGCAAATTGAGCAAATAAAAATTATTTCATAATCTTTTGATATCCAAATTACCCTTCCTAATTGAAAACCATCTTTAGTATTTATCCGATTTTAATACGGAAATTATATTTGACTCGAAGACTTTTGCTTCGAATGACTCGAATTACATTTTTTAATCAATAATTTTGCAATTAAAATAACAAAAGAGAGTGATATTGTCTTTTCACCGTTTTTCATACCCAAAATAACTTTTCTAATTAAAAATTATCCGATTTTGATAAAATCATTATCGCACACACCTAAAAGTTGGCTGACATTGTCTTTTCTTGTTCCCCACTTTCTCCTTACCTTCGTTCTTTTCATCTTCTCCATATTATTTCTCTTATTTTATTTTATTTTTGTATTAGGATTTGTTGTTAAAGAATGTGGGAACAATTTCTTTAAATTTTTTTACTAATGAATAAATTTTTAAAAAAATAATACATTTGTAGCTCTGATACCATAAAATAGATTGAGCAAATAAAGATTATTTCACAATTTTTTGATATATAAATTACCCTCTCTAATTGAAAATCACCCTTAATATCTACCCAATTTTGATAAACCATTATCCTACACCGACTGACACTAGCTGACATAACTCTTTTTAAGAGTTGTCTTGTCCCCCATTTTCTCCTTTAGTTTTTTCATATTTTTCGTGTCATTTTGATATTTATTGTTAAAGAATGTGGAAACAATTTTTTTTGGCCTATTTATTTTGTAATTCGATTTTGACATCTTCAAGTTTGGATTCATTCCTACTTAGAAAATTGTTACAATTGTTCTCATATTTGGGCCCAATAAAATGTGCATATGAAAAGTTTTCATGGGCCTTATTTTGGGCCTGAAATACAAATTAGGATTATGATGAAGTTTTTGCTTAATATGAAAAAAAATCTACTTAGAAAAAAGTTGGTTGAAGTGTAAATGTACAAGTTAGGATTATGTCATAAATAACATCCTATTGACTTTTCTAATATAATTTATTCATGTGCATTTTATTATTTTTCATTCATTTTTAACAATATGGATAATTTAATACAAATAATAGTCTAAATTTTTTATAGTTAACTCTTAAAATTGTTGCACTGATATTATTATGTGATGCGCAGTGACATTGTTTCACCCATCAAAATTTATCTAATTCATTTATTCATTATTTTCACTTAGTGAATGAAAGCATGGACATACGTAAACGTATTGTAAATTTTGTAAACGTTTGTGATTTCACTAAATTTATCACAATTGTAAACACTGAAATTGTTCATGCATAGTGACATCTCTACAATGTGTTCTGTGATTATTTTAGCGAATGCTAGCATGAACAATTTCAGTTTTATTTAACATATTTTTGCAATTAATTTACTAATGAATAATTTTAAAAAAAAAAAATAAAAAATTGTGGCTCTAATACCCATAAAGCAGATTGAGCAAACAAAGATTATTTCAAGTAAAAAATATTTTAAGTGTTATAAAATTGGATGTCACATGAATATCTGAGTAATTCGGGATTAAGCCACGTGGCGATATCCGTAAAAAAAAGATATTTCGTAATCAAATGTATACGAGAAAAGAACAATTATTCTGCGCATTTAAACCTAGTGGATGGAGTTTCATATTCATAAAAAATCAGGTTTAAACCATGTTATGGAACCAAGACAGCCTACTAAAAATAGATTTACAAATAATATAATAAAAAAAGAGAAGATTTTCAACGTCTATAAATAGAAGTTGCTTTCTCTATTTGACAAAGCAAAGCAAAATTCGAATCCAACTAGCACTGAAAGACTTTTTCAATTGAATCAAGGAATTCTAAATGTTGAAAATTTGAAATGCCAACGACAACAAATTTTGCATGTCTTTTTAGAACACGTGCCTACTGTTATTTCAGAGTTAGTGAAACAACACATTCAACATCTAGTAAATTAAATAAACACTTTGAAAGAAGATGAGAGAACCCTCATTTGAGAAAGAGGGGACCTTATAGTTAGAATGGTCTTCCGCATTCGTAACGAAAACAACTAATAGTCAGTCGACTCTTTGGAGTTTAAGAAGGTTTAAATAAGTCTTTGTGAACGCTTTATAATGTGTTTTTATTAAAGATGTTCTTGTTCTTTATAGAGATCTACTCTTATGCGTTGTGGCTTTATTATATATGTAACACTAATGCTTCCCTTTGTAATGTTGTGTTGTATGACTAGTCTAGATGTGTTTCCCATGTAAGAAAAAGCCTCTAGTGCTGGAGTGAATAAAATACGTTTTGTTCTAGTTCATTCTCTTTTTCTGTTTTGTGCAGAAAAAATATTGATTTGAATTTGCTAGTTTGTACGGAACCAAGTACTTTATAAGAATATAAAGCTGAGATTAGGAACTCGGACAGGCACAACCCATTTTAAAAACATAATGACGAGTACTGTTTTTTGAAAAAAACATCTTTCATAAGTATGCGAAGTTAATATTTCTTTGTGGCTGATAAATAGGACCCCATAAATTGCTTTGTCCTAAAAAATATTTTAAGTTATAAATAGTCAACATTTTTGTAACATACATGAATGAAACAAAAAGTAGAAAATAATATAATTGAATCAATATATTTTTTTCTTTCTATGCATGTTGTAATTAATTTTGTTTTAGTTTTATTTAAATAACACGTCATCAACATGAGATTCTGTTAACTCAGACAAATACTTTTAAAGATAATAAAGAATATATAGACACTCCTCAAATTTTATTTCGTCAGTGCAAATGTTAGAATGTAAGGTAAAATGGTGAGTTTACCTTATAAGGTAAAATGATGAATTTACCTTATAAGGTGAATTTATTTCAAATGCATTGCATTACAAGGTAAGTTGTGTTTCTTACCTTACAAGGTAAACTATGTCATTTACCTTACAAGATAAACTGTGTCCCTTACCTTATTAATTTTCTTTTATACATCACTCATTCATTTCTTTCATTTTTTCACTTCACTCTACTCATCTAAATTAGGTGTGTTTATTTTTGCTCAAAGTCTACTTTATAAAAAAAAAAATCACTTTAAGGTATACTACTTTAACCACCTTTTTATTTAACATTTTTCAATACCTAACAAACAAGTATGCAGTATAATATTATTAATCGTTTTTGTAGCTTACTAATTTGTCAAATATTGTTGTTATCATATCAATTTATTAAGCCTAAACCTACGTTAAGTTAGTATTGTCATGCATGTGTAAAAAGTTTGCCCTTTAGTTGTATGCTCAAAACTAATTTTAATCTTCTTTCTGTATAGATATGGAATATCAACACTTTGTGCATCCAGGACCATCACAGTATGACGTATATGCCACGAAAAATAAGCATCGCTCTGAGACTATTTGGAAAGGCACATTAAAAGGAGAAAACGCATATTTGATAGTGCGGCGTGATTATAATGGTTTTTGGCAACATGTTAGAAATCATCCGTTCCATCCTCATCTTCTTAATTATTTTAATATTTGTGATTGTAAAGGTGTTATAGATGTTGGATTCGTTCCCTGCGATTTTTCCCTTATTACTGCACTTGTTGAAAAGTGGCAACCAGAAACGCATACTTTTCACCTGAGAATGGGTAAAGCGACTATAAGATATGGAACTCATGTTTGGAATGATCGTAGATGGAACTCCCATTCTTCATCCAGGTGTTTCTCAGATGTTGCCTATTAACGGGCAACAAATGTTTGCCGAATTAACAGGATGGATACCTGACCTAAACTTTTTTCAAGGAAATAGATTTTTTTTAATGAGATTAGAGTAATATATGAAAAATCTAAATGAAATAACTGATGAAACTGAGGAGGAAGAGGTGCAACAAAGAGTTAGATTGTACCTTTTTTGGTTGCGCGGCGGAATAATATTTTCCGATAAATCTGAAAATAAATTTAGTATAGACTTTTTGATTGACATGCGTGACTTACCCGCAATGTCAACACAAGCTTGGGGAGTCGCTGCACTATCGTACCACTATTTTTATTTGTGTCGTGCGTCGATGGAGAAGTCGCACTGCTTTAGTGATTTTGTTTCGTTATTACAGGTATTTGCATTATATAATATATTTTTTTCTATTTTGAATTACTTAATTTATTGTGATGATAACTATTGTTGATTATTTATTTTTTTAGGTATGGGCATGGGAGCGTATTGTTCCATTGCAACCACTTTCGCTGCTTTCGAGCGAGGAAAATTCGGAGGTCCCGACCACACACGCACGTAAATGGTCTTGTGGTAGAACTCATCAAAATGAGGCTCATAGTGTGCTTGTCATAATAAGAGATGTATTAGACAACCTTACTGAGAAGCAGGTATTTTTTATATTATCATGTTATTTTTTTATTTTTTTTCTTAATTTATTTTGTTTGTAGTAATATAACGTAATGCTCCACCAACTAAAAAAGCTCATATATATAAGAGCGGTGAAATGCTAAATTATTATAGCATGCAAAATATTAATTATTATACTTCGAAGAGTCATATACATACACTATGTAGTAACTTTCACTATAAATTCTAGACTCTACTATATATAAATTTTATTATTGCTAAAGAGCTATTTCACAATCGTATTATGTTTCTTTATAAATAATGGTAGTTGTCATTAACATTATTCACTTCATAGTGAAATTTTTAAAATACATATTTGAGGTTAGAGTTGAATTCTTAATATATGCCTGTTATTTATTAAACTAAGCAAGGATTGGACAAATTTTTAGTGACACATTAATCATAATATTTTTATTATCTTGTAGTTTATTTGGCAGCGATATTCTGAGCAACTTATTAACGAGTTGCTCGAATGGTGTCGCCGAGAACGTGTTGTTTGGATGGCTAAAGTTCCTCTTATTTGTGGAATTCATCGTGAATGATACATGATTGATCGTGTTATGCGATAATTTGATTATGTTCAACATGTACCTGTCCCACCTGAGTACAAATCATTTCATTTTAAACACGATAAGCGATTTCGAGTAACACAGGAGATTGTTATGTTGTTAAATGAAACGGAACAAAAGTGAAATGAGCGTTATGATAGTACTGTTCACCCCCCATTACATGATCAACCAAGAAGATTACAATCAATGGTATTTCTATCACTCACGCCTTATAATTGAAAATTCAAAACATATTGCTCAAGTTGGGTATCAACCAATGGCAGGCAGATATAAAGCATTGGTATGTACATTTTTTAAATTTATGTTAATACATGTCAATGATTTTTTTACCAACTAATGTATGAATTTTTATTTTTATTTTTTAGGCCTGGGGACATATAAGGGCATATCAAATTGAATACAACACTATTTTCTTTATTAAATTGATATATGACTAGACAAAGTATTTTAAACATTATCACTTTTCAACTATTCATTTTAATTCAACTACCAATCTACAACTAGTTATTTAATATAAAATCAGTGAAAGTAAAATAAAAACTACGCAATACTACTACAATTAATTGAATAATTTTTCTTATAAATATAGATGTTACTAATCAAATTGAGTTTGATGCAAAGTATTAATTATAAGTAGGACAAGTAATTTGAAACAAGTAAATTTAAAAAGTAAGTCAAATAATTTAGAACGGAGGAATAAAAAAATGTATAAATTGTAAGGTATATAGACACGTTTACCTTATAAGGTAAACATGGACTATTACCTTCCTTTTCATAATCACAAACCCTAACTTCTCTTTTCATCAAGATTTGAAGTCTTTGCGAATCTTTTAACTTTTCAGACGGATTTGATACAATACTGTTTTCTTGATTGAATTGATATATGACTAGACAGTGTATTTTAAACATTATTACTTTTCAACTATTTGTTTTAATTCAACTACCAATCTATAACTAGTTATTTAATATTAAATCAGTGAAAGTAAAATAAAAAATACGCAATATTTCTATAATTAATTGAATAATTTTTCTTAAAAATATAGATATTACTAATCAAATTGAGTTTGATGCAAAGTATTAATTATAAGTAAGACAAGTAATTTAAAATAAGTAAATCTAGAAAGCAGGTCAAATAATTTAGAACGAAAGAATGAGAAAATGTATAAATTGTAAGGTATATAGACACGTTTACCTTATAAGGTACACATGGACTATTACCTTATTTCTTTTTATAATCACAAACCCTAATTTTTCTTTTCATCAAGATATACAGTCTTTACGAATCTTTTAACTTTTCAGACGGATTTGATACAATACTATTTTGTTGTTTGAACTGATATGACTCGACACTGTATCACTTTTCAACTACTGATTTTAATTCAACTACCAATCTACAACTACTTATTTAATAAGAAATCAGTGAAAGTAAAATAAAAACTACGTAATACTACTATAATTAATAGAATAATTTTTCTAAAAAATTAGATATTATTAATCAAATTGAGTTTCATGCGATTACATAAAAAGAAGATATTTCACTATAAAAAATACATAAATATAGAACTTTCACTGCAAACAATACATGAATATAATTTTATTTTACAGATACTACTAATTTCTTCGAAGACAACGTGCCTTAGTGTGACCTGTTTGCTTACAAATACTACATTTTCGTGCCATGCGAGCAGGAGAAATGTCCATGTCATTCTTGAGTCGAGTTCTTGAATCCACGCTAGATGTCCGCAAATATTCAATATTTACAATCAAACAAAATGGAGCAGGTGGCCAATACGCTTGCTGATTCACGGGAGTGAAAGTTTCACTATATGTTCATTTTTAACACTTTGTACCGTAGTACTTTCTAACAAAATTCTTCGGCTCGATCCCACGAATTCCACAAAATTTAATAGCATGTGAGCATGGCATATGCAAATTTCTCCACTTTCCACAAGAACATTTCTTACCCTTGGCAAAAACTTTGTGAACGTTTTAACCTTTATCATTTTTTGCAAATGTCAAAATTTCAAACACACCATCATCAGTCTGATAGGTCATTATATTTGTGTGTGATTGAGCTCTTTTTCAATATTCTTGAATCTTGTCCTCTACGCCAAGAGGAAAACGAGCATTTTTTTTAATAAAGCAATAGCAAATTTGTCCCTTTCAACAAAACGATCAACTAAGGCATGAAAGGTCATGCGAACCATTGCAGTCACTGAAAGTTCCCGAGCTTTCTTCAACAAATCATTGTACGACTCAGATACATTAGTCGTCATAACCCCCCATCTACTACCATCATCCATGTACATTGTCCATTTTTCAAAAGGATGATTACATAACTATCTATATGCTCCCGGGGACACTGCTTTAATTTGGTGCATTCTCTGCAAGATTTTTTTTTCCTGATGCTCCGTAGCAGCCAACCACATCAGATTTTTTAGTTTATTGTTTAAACTTTTTTATTAAAATTAGCTTTCAAATGTCGAACACAAAATTTGTGGTGTGTTTTTGGTGGTTGCAACTAGGCGTAAGATTTAACACACTGCAAAAATCCTGGATGGCGGTCTGAAATGAGTCAAATATCTTTTATCTCACCAATAACATGCCTCCATAATAATGTGAGAAACCATGATCAAGATTCAAAACTTTCACGTGTTACTATAGCATATGTGAGTGGAAAAATATTACCGTTTGCATCAATTGCGACAACAATTAATAATTTAATATCATACTTGTCATAAAGATGAGTGTCATCTATTGAAATGACAGGTCTACAACCTCTAAATCTATCAATGCTTGCCTTGAAACTCTAAAATAAAAACTTGAATATGTGTTCACCTTGCATTGTTGTTGAATCATGCTCCCACTCAACGACAATTTCTGGATTGAACGATTGCAATGCTGTCATATAAGCAGGTAATGCCTTAAAAGAATTTTCAAAATCACCATACACCATCTTAAATGCCTTTCTTCGACCTTTTTGAGCTTTTCGATAACTAGGGGTATTATGGTGCAATCCTTTGATATTTTCGCGAACCATCTTGATGCTAATATTTAGGTCTTTACTAATATAAGGAATCAATGAAATAGCAATCAAGTCACTGTTTAAATTATAATGATCCTCCTTATATTTATCTGGATTACAAGTACGTTCAATCATTTTTCTCGCCTTCCACATACCACTGAAAACTGCTCTAAAGTGTATCATCCATTCACACCTCGACAAATATTTCTTGCAAATAACCTTCGAACTGTCTCTTTTAGACCGATCACAAAGAAATTTTGTACCCTTGATTAGATTATACTTTCTCATAGCCGATTTCATTTACTTTTTGTTATTGAATAACATACCTAAATGCAGATACAAAATAAATATTAATAATAATATCAAATGACTAAATTTTTTTAGTTTACTAGTTTATGTATTAAAATACCAACCTGACTTAATATGCTCAGGATTATTTTGATTCCAAAGTGGAGTTCGAAAACAATCTTCATTGACCATTCATCTCAACTCTTCTGGACTTTCTTCAGTATGATCCAAATATGGAATTGCTATGGAAGAATGATTGCCAGTATAGACACCAATGGGTGTAGACTCTTCATTAACATTTTCATCATTATTATCATCATCATCATCATCAGAAGAAGAAGATTGATAATCATCTGACGATTCATATTGTGAAGTTTTATCACTATCCAACTCCCCTTGTACGTCGTCATTGTTGTTCACAATTTCTGTGAGTTGAGTGAGCGTAAATCCACAATCATTAAATCTGCAAAATGGATGAATCATCTCATTAATTATAAGGTAAAAAGCTATTTAATTAAATAAAATGAATTGTTTATTACCTATCAATTGCCTCTACCGAAGAAGGATATTGTGGACCACTTGAATTAAAAAATTTCAAATTCATAGTCGCATTGCTAGATCCTCCCATATCAAAATTATAAACAAGTCCGGGTGAATTTTGGTAATGTGTTTCAAACCCACCATCAAATTGTTGTTCCATTGCCATTCTTGAAGAATCAATATTCAAATTCAAAGAATTTTGACTTACTCGCACATCAAACTCACTATCCGTGGGTTCTTCAACAATAGGAGAATGTTCCACACATGCATACATGTCAAGCGTTTGTAAATTAAGGTGATTACCAAAAATTTCAACGGTGCGAAGAAATAAAGATAAAGAATCATCATTTCAAATAGGAGTTTCACCAAATATTGGTTATCCGTTGGACGTAAAATAATTCGGATATCGTCCAGAAATAACCACATCATCTTCCGAATTAGTAATACCCATTTTACTCCTAAACAACCTTTTCAAATGATCATATTTGAGAGATAAAGGAAATAATTGAACCACTATAGGACGCCGATTATATCGCACCGAATCTCCATCATGCAAAACTTCACCACCCCAATGTAAATTTACTCTTACCTTATCCATTTTAAAGTAAGAAATGAATAAGGTTCAACAAATTTTTGAGTTATGAAGTTTAACAATTTTTTTGAGTTGATGCAAGAAATGAACCTTTGCTCACACTCTTTATATAGCAGCGAGAATTTTAAAGTTGTTACAAGGTAAACATGGGATCCTACCTTACAAGGTTAACGACTTCATTTACCTTGTAACCTTACACTTTGTCGACACTTACATATAGATAATAGACAAGGTAAACTCACTATTTTACCTACCTTATAAGATAAACTCACCATTTTACCTTACATTCTAACATTTGCACTGACGGCGTTAACTTCTTAATAGATAAGGTAAATATTTGTGTTTACCTTGTCCCTTTTGGAAATTTTCAGTATTGGGGTGCCCTTTTGAAATTTTGACTAAAAAGCTTTGCCTTTTTGGCTCCGAACTCTAATAAGTCCACATCTTTCTAATTTTCTCTATCCCCGGTTGAATAAAATGTGTCAAACTTTAGTATCTCATTGATTTAGATACAATCAAATAATCACCAAAGTTTGAAAATCTGAACTGAAATACCTCATCTATCTTAATACTAATTAGATGCATTTGATATTGGCGTGGTGTCTGATTTGGAGTAATATTTTGTCTTTAGATAATAAGTCTATCTTTTGAAAAGACGTAACATCATCACAACCAATGAACCAAAGTAATTACTCTCTCTTTTCTAAGTTAGTTGATCATTTTTTCTTGGCAGAATACATACGCAGGTCCCTCAAGTACACATCATCTTTCATTTAGGCACCTCAAGTGGACATTGTTCCATTTTGGCACCTCAAATGGCCTTCAAGTGTGCCACTTTGACACTTTTTGTTGAGTTGGCAAGGTACGCATTGAAGGCGCATTTGGTGGCATTTTCGTAATTTTTCAGTAGCATTTTCGTAATTTTTATTTTTCTTCTCTTTTCTTCTTCTTCTTTCTTCAATCCATTGACTTACCGCCATTTTTTTCCTTAACACATCCTTATGCTAAAATGGTCAAATCAAGAATCTTACTTCTTTTATGAAAGAAGAAATAAAAAAACAAGAATGATTAAATCAAGAAATAAGAATGCTTAATTATAAGAAATAAGAATACTTAAGAAATAAGGCTAAATAAGTGAAGAAAAATTGAATTCAAACAAAATCAATAAAAAAAATTAAAATCGAAGCATAAAAATCAAGAAAAATCAGGGAAGAAAAATTAAAAATCGAAGCAAAATTGATGAAAGAAATTAAAAAATAAAGCTAAATTCATGAAGAAAAATTAAAATCAAATAAAATTAATTAAAAAAATTAAAAATTGACTGGTGGGGTGGCGGGGTGGGGGTGGGTAGGGTAGGAGGGGCGGCAGGATGGGTGGACTGGTTGGGTGGGGTGGGGGTGGTGGGAGGGTGGGTGGGTGGGGTGTTTGAAGAAGAAGGTTGGTGGGGTGGGTAGGTTAGGGGGAGGGGTACTTTTTATTTAAATTAATTATTTATAAATTATTTGAGTATTTTTTATTTAAAATTAATTATTGGGGAAAGGGGTGATTATTATTTATTTTTTTGAAAAAGAATTAATTAATGATTTAAAAATTATTTTTTAGAAAAATGACACGTGTCAGCATATTATTTGTCACTTTCCACATCATCAAGCGTGTGTAATACACGCACACAATATAAATTTGTTCATTCAGCAAAAGGTGCCAAAGTGGCACACTTTATACCTACTTGAGGCGCCAAAATGAAACAATGTCCACTTGAAGTGTCTAAGTGAAAAATGGTGCGTACTTAAGGGGGCTGCGTATGGGTTTTGCCTTTTTTCTTTTTATACTTATCTTAAGAATCATAAATAAAAAGTTAATTTTACTAATTTATTCCTTTAAAAAAGTTTTTGAGAACTTTACAAACAAGTGCGAACACTTTCAAAAATAATTAATTGCAAGACTAATAAGAAAAAAGTTTAATTAATGCTTTGTTGATTTAGTAAGTTGACTCACTAATACGAGACAACTATTTTTAATATGATGCTCAATAAATATGGAACGAAGGGGTGGGCATTTGGTATTCGGTTCGGTATTTTCATAATTTGGGTTCGGTAATTCGATAATCGGTAATTGAAAGTAGATACCAAATACCATACCATTAAACTTCGGTTCGGTAATTCGGTAATCGGTAAATTAAATTTTGGTTCGGTACGAAATTCGGTATTACCATATTAAAGTTGGACATGTTTGTAGTGATCCTATTTGGTGATAATAGTGGTGATTTTCAACCAACGTTTTCAGAAAAATTTAATTTTGTTTGGTAGTTTGACACCTCTGAATACATAGTTTTACATCAGAAAAAATCAATTTTATTTGGTCTTGTTACACGTTGATACGTGTGACTCAATTAATGAAACATCTTAAAACCTATGTTATTGTAGTTTGATCCAGCTCCAAGAAGGGGAGAACTGGATGTAACACGAATAACATTTACATCAAACTTGATGCAGCACGAACTGGATGTAAATGTGATGTAAAGTCATAATATTACTTTTTATAAATGTTATGGAGAGTAATATATGTTATGTTGTCTGCCAAATGCTGAGTTTTTGCTTCTATCTGTTGTTGACATATGAACACAAGGATTAAGAAAGCTTGACCAAGTACCCTTGGTTAAATCCATATTCCGACCTACGTTAGGAACATTAGAGTTGGGCAAGTGCAGCCAACAATGTTGTTATGTATCATATCATGAAGACTTCTTTTTTGTTGTTCCCTTTCACGCCCCGATTTTCAGTCTTAGCGTGATATTTTCTTCAAAAGTTGTCATATGTTGGTTGCAAGGAAGTCTGTTGTGTAAAGTTAAGAGTCTACTTTATGACTATGTTTAACAGTTCAAAGTTTGTTTGAGCAATATTCACAAAAGTATGTGATCTTTGGAGTGTGGACTGGGTATGTGGTCTATGGATCACTTAACTATAATTAGAATTTCGAGAAATACCAAATACCAAACGGTAGTAATATTTTTTACCAATCCTGAATCCAAATACCGTAATTTTAAAATTTTACTCCCAAATACCAAATTACCGAATACCAATTACCAAATCTTTCGATTCGATTCGATAATTCGGTTTTTGATATTTTATGCCCACCCCTAATTGCATGACATAAATCGTTTATAAGGTAACACGAGTATTACATCAAATATCTAAAGAATTGAATTTTACTACAAATTTCGTGTGGCTACAACTTTGTGTCTCATTACATAAACTTAAAAATGGCGTAAGACGAACCATCTTTAATTATTTGGTGTTCAGCGATTGCCTCCTCCTCCTCTTCAATCCCCCATCTTAGTCCAAATTTTTTCTCATGCACCACTGTTCCGTCTTTGGGGTCCCAACGATTACATCATGGTACGTGCAAACGAAGAGACTTGTCGAATAATAGGAAGCATTGAGTATGAAGGCACACCTACGGAGCTTAATATTTCGCGAATGCTATCATGATCCGTCACAATGTTATTTGGCAAATAGAAAGATTTCACGATATATGGACCTCGAGGTTCCTCCACGATGGAATCTTCTTTCTCTGGGAGATACTGCAGAAATTCTTGAACACGAAGTTCGATCAAGAATAATGGAGTAGTAGAATTGCTCTCCAAGTTGGTCCTCTTCGGGAAGGATAAAATCGTCTGTCCAAACTTTGAACTCATAGTCTGTTTGTAGATTTTCCATCTTTAGATTCTTGTTGGGACGATGAGAATCACAAATTGTAAATGTGGAAAGTCGTTGTAGCACGGGGAATTTTTATAGACTTTGAGGAAAGCCTCGTCTGTGTAGGAATAGGAATACCAAGTTTCCTTAATTGTCATATTTCCAAATTAGAATATAGTTCAAGACTTCAAGTTTTAGGAATTTTGGAAATACAGGAAAAGTTGGTTAGCTTGGAATGCAAGTAAAGCAATTGTAGCCTTGCACGGTACGAGCAATTAAATGAATGGTTCTCAATAATGCAAAGAAGGATGAAAATTTTGTAACTAATGATTTCACATCAAAATTCCATCGTTTAATTTTTCGTTGGCTATGGAGAAGAAAGAAGAAATCATCTTTACTCTGGTTTGCTTTTCAGGGGCAAATCCAGGATTTAAGTTTTGTGGATTCAATCGCTAAAGTTCTTACAATTGAACTCATCGTAATCTGATTTCAGAAGGAAACACCACCACCTGTTTCTTTAATCTTGTCGTAAATGACATGAGCATTATATAGTCCAAAGATAGAAAAAGAAGTACCAATCATAATATATAATTCGCGCTAGTAACAGTCATAAACGCTTTGGTACAGAGTATGATGCGAAATATTTTGATGCTACAACGATTAATTATGACTTCAAAGAAGCTCTAGGAAGAGGCTTGCTTTAGGATGAAGGCCTGCATCTTTGAGTGTCACTCCCATTTGATCCACACCATACACTTTCCTTGGAAAGTTTGATATCAATCTGTAATTTCCAACTCCAGGCAACCCTAGTGAATCGACGTACCTAAAAATTGCTTGAATCTTGTCTGCAGATGAGAAGCTCTGCTCCCTCCTCTCACCATTTGGAAATCGAATTGCAATCTGCATAAATTCATCGAGAAAAGTGAGTATCCACGCAAGATACGTGCATATCAATATGCCATGGATTTAAGATATATACATTAATAGTGTAATTTAACATGTTACCTACCATTTATTCCAAGTTAATAATCATGCTTGTTAAAATAGAGGCACTTACAATTACTATACGTTGTCAGTACATAGAACTTAAACTTACAGGCGGCAGCAAGAGACATAATACTGTACCTGAGTCGTTGGAACATTTTTCCCTCCACTTGCATTAACAGGAGGCTCTTTCTTCTTACTTGAATGGGACTGTGTATGATTTTGCATAGTTGCTTTGGCAAAGATAGATTCTTTCTTCTTGCTACATTGGGATGGTGAAGGGTTTTGCATAGTTGCTACGGCAGAAGGAGCTTCTTTTTGCTTACTGGATTGGATCTGTGTTGGATTTTGTTTAGGTTTCTCTTGATTTGATTTATTTGGAACATGTTCGGGTTTTGAATTCCGCTGTGAGGGCATTACGTTCTTGAATTTCTCTTTCTCCTGAAAAAGTAAAGCAACTTGGTTTGCATTATATTCCAGCTCTCTTCATTAGAGGAAACATAGATCAAGTAACACAATAAACAGAAGTGGACCTCATCAATCTGAAGAGATGCAATGTAAGCTACATCTTGTTCTTCCCTTAGTCGACGGTCTGCCCTTAACTTTTCTTGCTCTTTGGCCCTTTCACAGCCAAAAGCCAATCCTTGTTCTTCCATTGTTCTTTGTAATATCTCTACTAACTCAGCTGGAGAAACTGGACCCTCCAACTATTCAAAGGAAGGCAAAATAAGACGACGTAAGTACCATCTAAACATTCCTCTACTTCATAAAAATTGATCCCAAACTGAGTACTGGTACTTTAGCTCAATGCTAAGTCGTGTAACATATAGGGCTAATAGTAGCTTATTCACTATTCATCATCAACACATTGTGAGCTACAAATCTCAGACGAGAGCCTGGTAGTAGGTATTGCAACTCATGATAATGAAGACATATTACAAATTGTCAAACTTTTGCTTTCTACAATATGTTAGGTGCTTTCCCTGAATTTTATTTTGATATGTAGTACTAATTTGCACAAGAGTCTTATTATGATATCTAAGTCATTTCATCAATCCGGGAGCTGGGAAAACTTTTAATCCTAAGTTTCTTTTTTATTTTTTGGAGTTATCTTTTTTTTTTTTTTTGATTGCCCATCCGGTGTCCGGTACCCGCATTGATGCCCGACTAATCCGGATTCGCGCCGGGTAGGGCCCCATTCGGGGGTAGCCTGATGCATCAAGTTACCAGTTGTCTAATAGGCAACCTGATGCATCAAGTTCCCCGCTATACACGGGGTCTGGGGAATGTTTGGACTATATTGGTCTATTACACACATCCTTACCAAGGTTGTTTCTACGAAACCGATCCTGTGACCTCTTAGTCACATAGTAATAAACCGAACACGTGACCTCTTAGTCACATGGTAACAACCTACTGTTGCCCCAAGGCTCCCTTTTTGGAGTTATATGTCCTTTTATATTTATAAAAACATAATATTTGTACAAATTTTGCGCCAAGGTTTCCCTCTTGGGGTTACCTCTCGTCTTACATTTTTTCATCTATAAGGTCTGACACAATATTTGTACAAATTGGTGGACAACAATGCAATAAGAAATAGATATGAAATGGCAAATAATAAACTCCAAGTAACCTGTTGCAGCACAGCTATGCTATCTCCAGGAGCAGGAGCCACGAGGGCACAAAAAGGGAAGCTTGAAGCCCTTAAACTTGTTGCCATCTGCAAACCCTCCCCTCTATCAGCAAGTGCACCCCAACAAACATAATTTGCATCAAGAAACTGCACCACAAGGTCACAACACAAAGTCTCACTGCAGAAAGAAGGGGTAAAGGGGTGTTGTGGAGAGTGAAAGTACACAAACAAGAACTTGTGCTCATCCTTTGCTATCTTTAGTGCATCCATGAACTTACAAGCATAGAAAAATGGATGTTCAGTTCCATATTCTTGCTCAAAAGTAGTTAAAAAACCCCACTCATCTTGGACCATTGAAGGGTCATGTGAGTAACTTTGTGGAGGAAAATCAAATGGATCTTGAAAAGGGAACTCATAAGGGTGTTGGTAAGGGAAATTTGGATGTGGTAATTGAGCTTGTTGATTTCTTCTTCCTCCAATTCTCATTAAGTCCATTCCTTGATCCATTACTCTTGAAAATCCACCAATTATATTTCTAGGAAGACTCACCATTCTTCTTACAATCCCATTATAAGATTGTCCTGTTGATCTTCCACTTGAAAAAGACATCGCTGCTCAACAATAGCGTTGTGTTTGTGTCCTAATGAACATAAAAAAGGTTGAATAGACTTGTCTTGTAAGTGTGAATTGTGAAACAGAGTATGGTTTAAGGGGAATCCAAGAAATACCTACTGTATAGTGAGATTTGGTGTTGGATGAATAAATTGAAAAAGGAAAAAGAGAATCAAATAAAGGGACATAATTTCTTCATGTTAGTCAAAAATAACTTGTCATCAGTCACTTTTAGGAATTCTTGCTTTTATCAGACTTTAAATTCTTGGAATATAGAAAAGTAATTCTGGGAATATTGTCTTTAAGGAATTTTTCATATTTGTCCACTTCTAATGAGTTCAAGTGTACATTGTACTGAGAATAGATCTAGTGGTGATCTTTTGTCACATGGGAATGGATTTATAGAGTTTGCACAGTAACAAAAAAAATATTCATATGGAGAAATTAAATAATATTATAAAAGAATATGAGATTTTATTTGTTTTCATATCAAGATTAGATTCCAAAGGTAGTTCACTATACCCCTTTCTTGATCAACAACCTCATCTAAAAGAGGATTAAAGCAGACTAATTAAAACATATATTTTTTTTCTTTTTAACTCCTTTAATCTTTAGCTTATCTTATTAAGATGGTTACCAAAAAGTGTTGCTATTTACCAATAGTGCTAGAAATTTGACAAATAGTTTCATCCTTTATGGTGAGAATAGGCAAGATAAGGCACTTACTAGGGTTGTTTCATTGAGTTTATTAAATATGATATATTAGTAAGGTTGAGATTAGTTATATTAATATTATTTTTAATTGATTGTTGGTTTGTTGTAGTAAATAAATTAGGAACGAATAGAATAGAGTGTGTGTATTAAAATAACAATAGTCATCGTTTTGTTAATGAATTTAACCACTAATATAAAAATAGTACTACAATAATTATCTCAATATAATTTCACAATTGAAGTCTGGGGATAGAATGTACATATGATTCAACTCTTCGTCATAAATATAAATGAATTGTATTTGAAAGAACGTGATATATTTTTGCAGATTAAATTAGATTTTAGAAATTTGAAAAAGGTTGGAATACAAATTAATTAGGGCAAACAATATAAATGCCGACAATTTAGAGTTCAATTACAAAAAATTCTGACATTTTGCATAATTATTGAAATCTCGATTTGAATCTTTCGAGATGCATAATTAGCTTTCGATACATCTAACAAGATAAATCTTTTCCTTTGTAAAGATATATAATTAACTCTCAATATATTTTTTTCGATACTGGGTCTGTTGAGATACATAATACATCCAATAAAGATACATTTTTTCCTTGTAAAAGATACATAATTAGCTCCCGATTTTTATTTTTTTTTAAGTATATCGAGATATATAATTAACTTCCTGATACATTCAGCGATGATACATAATTGACTGGAATTTTTGTATTTATTTTTAGGGTGAGATTTATGTAAATATATTAAGTTAAGACGTATGTTTGTGTCATTTGAGCAATTAATTAACTTCAAAAAAAACGTAGATATTTATATAATTTTTTCAGAAATTTAAACCTTTGGGCTTTAGAGAGTTATCACAAAGGCCAAAGTTCCGGTGAGTCCTTTTCAACCAACCAAAGAGAGTTATCACGAAGGCTAAAGTTGCGTGAGTCCCTTTCAAGCAACCGAAATAAAACTGAAGGCCCAAAGGTATTTTTGATATTTTTTGCTCATTTTTTCTTTTACCTAAAATACATGATAATTATTATCCACGAAAAGTAACGGTTGTATTTGATGAGGAGTTCAAAATCAAAAGTCACAATAAACAAACCCATTATAAAAGAGCAAGGCCGGCTCACCATACACACGTAAAGTGTTATTTTTCATAAAAGGGTCAAAAATATCCCTGAATTATCTAAAATGAATAAAAAATACCCCCTCGTTAGTTTTTTGACTCAAAAATACTCATCTGTTAAATATTTGACTCAAAAATATCTCTCCCCTTAACGAAATGCCACCAAGCATGCCACCTAAAAAAAAAAAAAAAAACATGATATGCCACGTCACCTTCCACATGTAAAATGCTATTTTTTAATCGAAAAAGGCTCAAAAATACCCCTAACTATCCGAAATAGCTCAAAAATACCCTTCGTTAGATTTTTGGCTCAAAAATATCCCTCCATTAAATATTTGGCTAAAAAATACCCCTCCCTTTAACGGAATTCTGAAAAGGATAAAAAATACCCCTGAACTATCTGAAATTGGTCAAAAATACCCCTTTGTTAAATATTTGTCTCAAAAATATCCCTCCCTTAACGAAATTAAATTATTTCGATTATTTCGTTAATTTATATAAAGTTCATCATTTAATTTATATTTCGTTAATTTCTTTAAGTGAAAATTTATATTTCGTTAATTTCTTTAAAGATTAAAAAGATGTAAAGTGAAAATACGTTTTTAGAATAAATGTATGTTTATTTTCCAAATCAAATTCAACCAATTTATATTATAATTCAAATACTTTTTTTCATTATCTTTTTTTTTTAAATTTAAAAATATACTTTTATGTAAAAAAAATAAAGTATTAAGGTTAAAAAGTTAAAGTTAGGGTTTAATTCAATCGAAATAATTTAATTTCGTTAAGGGGGAGGGGGGTATTTTTAAGCCAAATATTTAACAGAGGGGTATTTAACGAAATTAAATTATTTCGATTATTTCGTTAATTTATATAAAGTTCATCATTTAATTTATATTTCGGTATTTTCTTTAAGTGAAAATTTATATTTCGTTAATTTCGTTAATTTCTTTAAAGATTAAAAAGATGTAAAGTGAAAATACCTTTTTAGAATAAATGTATGTTTAATTTTCAAATCAAATTCAACCAATTTATATTATAATTCAAATACTTTTTTCATTATCTTATTTTAAAATTAAAAAAATACTTTTATGTAAAAAAATTAAAGTATTAGGGTTAAAATGTTAAAGTTAGGGTTTAATTAAATCGAAATAATTTAATTTTGTTAAGGGGAGAGGTATTTTTGAGCCAAATATTTAACAGAGGGGTATTTAACTAAATTAAATTATTTCAATTATTTCGTTAATTTATACAGAGTTCATCATTTAATTTTTATTTCGTTAATTCTTTGAGTGAAAATTTATATTTCATTAATTTCGTTAATTTATATTTCGTTAATTTCTTTAAAGATTAAAAAAAATGTAAAGTGAAAATACCTTTTTAGAATAAATGTATGTTTATTTTTCAAATCAAATTCAACCAATTTATATTAAAATTCAAATACTTTTTTTCATTATCTTATTTTTAAAATTAAAAAAATACTTTTATGTAAAAAAATTAAAGTATTAGGGTTAAAAAGTTAAAGTTAGGGTTTAATTCAATCGAAATAATTTAATTTCGTTAAGGGGATGGGTATTTTTGAGCCAAATATTTAACATAGGGGTATTTTTGACCCATTTCAGATAGTTCAGGGGTATTTTTGATCCTTTTTCGAATTCCGTTAGAGAGAGGGGTATTTTTGAGCCAAATATTTAACGAAGGGGTATTTTTGAGCCAAAAATCTAATGAGGGGCATTTTTGAGTTATTTCAAATAATTCAGGGATATTTTTGAGCCTTTTTTGTTTTTTATTTATATGATCTTCCTTTCTTCTTTATTTTTATTTTTTTGTAAAGCAATTTTATCGATCTGAAAAAAAAATATGATCAGCAAAATAAAAAAATTCTAAAAATATTTAAATAAAATGAAATAAATCAGTGTTTTACTGGATTTAGTTTAATGTTTTGGGAATTTCTCGACATTGGGAAATTACTAAATAAATTTTGTTAAATGAGAATAAATTATTCATTTTTTTTTCATTATATAATAATTTTTTCACTTAGATTATTAAAGAAAATTATATCCATGTTTTTTTAATAATTAAAATATCTTAAATGTCATTTACTTTTTTGAAAGTGGAATTTTAAAAAATTCTAAGAATACTTGATGATTAAACATAAAATTTAAAAAACTATCAACATCCATTGAGTTCAGAAAAAATAAATCAACATCGCTGAATATAATCTTTTTATTTAACTCCTTCATCAAGAAGAAAGGAATATCATATAATTAATAAATAAAATTTTACATGTGGATGGTGACGTGGCACAACCACCTTTTTTTTTTTTTTTATCTAGGTGTCATGCTTGGTGGAATTCTGTTAAGGGGAGGGGTATTTTTGAGCCAAATATTTAACGAAGGAATATTTTTGAGCTAAAAAACTAACGAGTGGTATTTTTGATCTATTTCAGATAGTTTAAGGATATTTTTGACTCTTTTCTGAAAAATAAATTTAACATGTAGATGGTGACTGACGTGACATAGCCACGTAGTTTTTTTTTACCTAGGTGGCATGTTTGGTGGAATTCTGTTAATGAGAAGAGTATTTTTAAGCTAAATATTTAACGGAGGGATATTTTTGAATAAAAAAATTAACGAGAGATATTTTAAATTTATTTTAGATAATTCAGAAGTATTTTTGACACTTTTCCATTTTAATAAAGAATAAATAGTTTTTCTTTATTTTTTCATTAATTTAAGTTTTATACCTTTTATATTTTTTAATTAATTTAAATTTTATATCTTTTATATTTTTCAATCTTTATTAAAATTATAAAATTCATATTAAATTTATTGGGCCTCAAAATTTCGACAGCTTAGAGCATTTACTAGTACCCTTGAGCCACCTTGTAAAAGAGCCCCAAATTCAAAATAAAAAATGAAACCGTTACAAAAAATCCTAATGAGGTTTGCTTCTACATCATCAACCACCCTGATTACAACTCCTTATCATGTCTTTGATCGACCTGATTACAAATCTTTCATTTTCCCAGTGAGTTCAATCTGGATCCTTATACTGAATCGGTTATTGTGTTTGTAATCACTCTATGGTTTTAATTTTCAGTGTTGTTCGTATGGATTTATTTACTCTTCAGGCATGTCGCATCTTTCTTAATTAGGTTTTCATATTTGGACTTGATTTGTTATATCCTATTGATTTATATATCTTTTCATCCATGTGGGAATTTTTATTGTTGTGGTCTTCTCATGATAGTGTAGCGTCATATATAAATGAAATTTTGAAGAACTTACAGAAAAAGGTATTAGTTGAATTGTATTTTATCGATTACATTGGACAAAGGGATGGGCATGTTTTGTTTGTATTCTTTGACAAGTTTGGAATTAAGATATCTGGGTGGAATGGTAGTTCATTTTTGACTTGTAGAGATCTAATGAGAAGAAATTATCTTTCTCACTGCTATTTTAAGTTAGAGTAGGATTAATAATTAGATATGTCTGTTTTCTACATCTGTTGAACTTCTCTGCTGATTTGGCTACATGCAGATATATATAATCTTTAAATATGCTAAATATTTGTGTGCTGTCTGGTTTAGCCTCATAGTAAGAAGGAGTACTAGTATTGACATGTAGCCCTTGACCATACAAGGCATATCTGGTTGATTAATCGGTAAGCCTGGAGTGTTATGGGAACTGGATTCATTGTTCAATGCTCCATCTTCCGTCTCAATTTCTTGACCTTTGCGCTTTCCGAGATACAGACAAGTTGAACCTACTATTGATTTCAGGTCGCTGGCCAAACTGTGTTTCTTGGATTGTCAATCACTTAATCTACTGTTTGATTATTCTTCGGTTGGTGATTATCTAACTCTTAACTGTTTAAAAGAAATGCATCATTGGTGTTTATTTTAATTGTCCTTTTCCCGACATTTTACTTGGCCTTTTGCCATGATATGTTGAGAGATTTTCAGGTTCGTACAGAAATTGAGAGTTGCTTTAGTCTAGCATGCGACAGTCCACCCAAATACTCCCTAGTCCAAGTTTCCTTTTATTTGGGACCCAAAAGTGTTTGGGATCTGATAATCTGTCTAAACCCAAAAGTGTTTGGGATCTGATAATCTGTCTAACTCATTATAAACTCCTGAATACTTTGCAATGTATATTGTTATCTATATTGATATTGTTGTTAAATGAGAAGGTAGACAAGCTGAGAAATCTCTTTATATCCTATATTTCTCCCAGTAAAGCTTAATTAAGTGCATATGGTTTAGCGTATACGGGATTAAAAGAAAGGAGTCTTCAAATTTACCAGGTATTGACTTTTCCAATGTGGAGAACAAATTGTTGAACAATCACCATAGAATGAAATGTTTGATTGATGTTTTATGTTGTAGAATGTGAAAGTGCCTCAATTGTGAGGTTCAGTTAGGTAGAAAGGTCATCATGTAAACCTGAATGATTGTAACTTCTGGAATTATTGCACTCGTGGATCCTACAACTGTATTTTGAAAGCAGAAGACGTTCGTTTCTGCATTGTTTAGCTTTGAGATTTCACACACACTTCACCATATTCAGCTAAACAAAAATGCAACGAAAAAAAGACAGATCTTTTATTCTTTCTTGTTTTTCGAAGGTTGCGGATCAGGTCTAAGCTGGGAAACACTCACTGAGCATGGACACCAGTGGCTTGGTTTGGATATATCAGAATCAATGCTAGGTATATTTGATCTTGCTATGATCATTATCAGACTGCTAAATGATGGTTTTATCCTAGATATTGCCTTGGAGCGTGAGGTTGAGGGTGATTTTATGCTGGGTGACATGGGTCAGGTAGGTTACTTTGTTTCTTTTGATTGCTTCATCCTACTCCCAATTGTGATTTAAAATGTCAGATACACTTTGTTATTATTCTATAGTCCTGTTGCTTGGGCTGTAATCTTTCTAAAGTTGTCAAGACTCGTACATGATCAAGAGTGACTATAGAGTAAGTATCTATACGTATCTCATCAGTTGAGAATTCTCGAAGTGCCCAAAACGGAAAGGCAAACTGCACAGTGACTATAGAGTTAGCTTCTCGTGGAAAAATTAAGCATATGAGAGTGCATTTTGCTTGATGTATATTTCTTCTCTGTTTTCATGATAATCAAATGATGATTTTTACTTGAAGTTTAGAGCTGTAATGCTACTCTCAAATTGAGAATAGGATATTCCACTATTTCATATCTCATACAATTTTGCGGGCAGGTCATCGATTTATTTGATGGAGTTTTGCATCAATACCAGACCATGTACATTTCTTCCCTGAGTCCTCTTATATACTATGAACATAGATATGTTTATCACCAGAATAGTATGCCTTTAACTATTGTAACTATATTTGGATATGGGTTTCCATCATAATTTGTCTGCGAGGTTTAGCTTCTTTTTTTTTTTTCATTTTTTAAAGCTAAAAGACTGGACAAGATGAAAGATCATGAAATGTGTCAATCTTAGTTGACCATGCACATAATTGAGATTACTTATGAACTGAATTATGCCAGTATTTGTTCTTTGAAATTTCACACCTCGTAACATAATTATTTTTCTCAAGTTGTCAATTAATGGGTAGTTCAAATTAGTGCCTGCTACATTTTCTTTTAGAATGACATATAAATAATTGGTTTCATCTTCCGTTGGGCTTAGGGCTTCGACCTGGTATTCTGGACGGTGTCATCAGTATCTCAGCCGTGCAGGTATTTTTCCCCTCTTCTTTGCTGAGATCTTCAGTTTTTTGAGCCCATAATGACGATAGTTATCAGGTGAAGCCTTGACAATTTAGAATTAAGCGTGAAAAAATTTGTGCTTTTGATGTGAAATAATTAGACTATGCACTACTTTCAAGTTTCAAGAGGCACATCTTGCCATAGTCTTCATAATCTCATCATCAAAAACCTTTTAATGGTTTTTGGTGAATTATAAGTACACATCGTTTGTATAGCCTCTTATGACTTTGTGCTTATTAGTTCTCATATACTTAATTTTCCCAAGCAGTGTTCGTGCAATGCTAACAAATCTTGTCATGAACCTCGGATATGATTGAAGTAATTAGAAAAATTCATTTTTATTGTTTGTTGATCAACTGTGCATACAAATCTACTCAAGATCCATTTATGATGTACAAATCTACTCAAGATCCATTTAAGATGTCATTGTAGTAGAATAATTTCATACTCTTAGCTAGCTACGTATGAATTTTGCTCATCACTCTGCAGGGCTTTCTTTAGTTCCCTGTATAGATTTTTGGGAGGGGGAGCAAGAGCAGTACTCCCGATTTATCCTAAAAATCCTGCTTAGAGAGAGCTGATTCTAGGTTTTCCCATGCGAGCTGGATTTTCTGAAGGCATAGTTGTTGACTACCCACACAGGTTAGGAATCTTATAGACTTAATTTACTGTCATCTTTTACTAATTTTGTTGTTAAATAATTTGAATATTAGCGGTTGACCTAAAACTGAGTTGTGCCAATATTTATCCGAAAATACAAAAGAAGATGAAAGATCATGAAATATAGCCGTCTGTATTGGTTGATCGTGCACAAAATTGAGATTAATTACCAACTGAATTGTGCCAATATTTGTCCTTTCAATATATACCTTGTAACATAATTATTTTTCTCATTTTTTCTTGATAAATCTTTTACGTTGATGCAGATGTTTTAAGTTGTCAAATAAAGGGTAATTCAAATTTGTAGCTGCTATTTTTTCTTGCTACACGATCATTTATAGAATAACATAAATAATTGGTTGCATCTATCTTTCTTAGGGATCAGTAACTCAGTTGTTCAGGTATGCTTTTCCTCTTCTTTGTGGATAGATGGGGTCCACGCCCGAGCCCAGGCGGAAGGCGGGGGGGTCCTGGGCTCGGGCATGGTCTCGGGCCCAGGCGGGAGGGAGGGGGTCTTGGGCTTGGGCGTAGTCCTGGGCCCAGTGGGGGAGGGGGTCCTAGATGCGGGCGTGGTCCCAGGACCAGGTGGGAGAGAAGGGTCATGGGATCGGGCGTGGTCCCGGTCCAGAGCCGGGGGCGGGGGAGAAGTTCCAGGGCTCGGGGGTGGTCCCGGGGGAAGGTCATGGGCTCGGGCGTGGTCCTGGACTCGGGCCGGGGGGAAAGGGTCCTCGGCTCGGGCGTGGTACCGGGCACGGGTCGTGAGGGGGCATGGGCGTAGACCCGGCCCAAGCAGGGGAGGAGGGGGGCCCTGGGCACGAGCGTGGCCCCGGGGAAGGGGAGAGGGAGAGGGAGAGGGTCCTGGGCTCGGGCCTAGGGAGGAGGGCGCGCGGAGGGAGAGGGGCTGGGCTCAGGCGGGGTGCAGGAGGCGGATCGGGCTCAGGCTGGGGGGCCTGGGCTGGGGCTCGGGCGGGGGGCCTTGGCTCGGGCATGGTTCCGAGCCCAGGCTGGGCTCGGGCGTGGTCTCGAGCTCAGGCGGGGAGGGGGCTTGGGCTCGGGCTAGGCTCGGGCGTGGTCCCGGGCTAAGGCGGAGAGAGGGGAGGCCTGGGCTCGGGCATGGTCCTAGGCTCAGGCGGGGGAAGGGGGCCTCAGCTCGGGCGGGGAGAGGGGGGCCTGGGCTCGGGCGTAGTCCCGGACTTAGGCGGGGGAGGGGGCCTGGGCGGGGGAGGGGGGCCTGGGGTCTGGCGTGGTTCCGAGCTAAGCGGGGGAGGGGGCGTGGTCCCAGGCTCAAGCAGGGGGAGGGGGGGCTGCCTGGGCTCGGGCGGGTGAGGGGGCCGGCTTGGGCTCAAGCGGAGGGGGGATGCGGCCTTGGCTCGAGCGTGGTCTCGGGCTCAGGCGGGGGGAGGGGGAGCCTGGGCTCGGGCGTGGTTCCGAGCTTAGGAGGGGGGCCTGGGATCGGGCGTGGTTCCGGGCTTAGGCGGGGTGAGGGGGGCCTCGGCTCACCTTGGCTCAGGTGGGGGAGGAAGGGGCTGGGCTCGGGCGTGGTCTCAGGTTCAAGCAGGGGAAGAGGGGCTGGGCTCGGGCTCAGGCAGGGGGAGGGGGGCCTGGGATTGACGTGGGCCTGGGAGGGGTGCTTGTGCTTGGGCGGGGGAGGGTGGGGGGCTTGGGCTCGGTTGTGGTGCCGGGAGGGGGGGGCTTGGGCTCAGGTGTGGTGTCGGGAGGGGGGCCTGGGCTCGGGCGTGGTCCCGAGCTCAGGAGGGGGAGGGGAGGCCTGGGCTCGGGTGTGGTCCCGGGCTGAGGCGGGGGGAGTGAGGGGGGCCTGGGCCTGGGCTCGGGCGTGGTGAAGGGGCGCCTGGGCTCAGGCGGAGGGAGGTGGGCCTGGGCTCGGGCGGGAGCGGAGGTGGGCCTGGGCTCGGGCGTGGTGAGGGGGCTCTGGGCTCAGGCGGGGGAGGGGGCCTGGGCTTGGGCGTGGTGAGGGGGCGCCTGGGCTCAGGCGGGGGAGGGGGCCTGGGCTCGGGCGGGAGAGGAGGTGGGCGTGGTCTCGGGCTCAGGCGGGGGAGGGGTGCCTGGGCTCGGGCGTGGTTCCGGGCTCAGGCGGGGGGACGGGTGCCTGGGCTCGGACGTGGTTCCGGGCTCAGGCGGGGGAAAAGGTGCCCTGGTCTCGGGCGGAGGGAGGGGGGGCCTCGGCTCGGGTGTGGTCCTGGGCTCTGGCGGGGGGAGGGGGTGCCTGGGCTCGTCCTGTCCCAGGCGGGGGGAGAGGGGCCTGGGCTCGGGCGTGGTCCCGGGATCAAGCAGGGGAGGAGGGGTCTCGGGCTCAGGCGCGGGAGGGGGGCCTCGGCTCGGGCATGGTCCAGAGCTTAGGCGGAGGAGGGCCTGGGTTCGGGTGTGGTCCCAAGATCGGGGGGGAGGGGGGCCAGGACTCGGGTATGGGCATGGGCTCAGGCAGGGAGATGTGGGGGCCTGGGCTCAGGCGGGGGAGGGGGCGGCCTGGGTTGGGGCGTAGTCCCGGGCTCAAGCTGAGCGGGGAGGGCGGGGGCCTAGATTCGGGCGTGGTCCCGGGTTGAGGCGGGGGATGGGGGCCTCGGCTCGTGAGTAATCCCGGGCTCAGGCGGGAGGAGGGGGTCCTGGGTTCGGCCGTGGTCCTGGGCTCAGGCGGGGGGAGAAGGGGGGGCCTGGGCTCGGGCGTGGCCTCGTCTTCAGGCAAGGGGAGGAGGGCCTATGCTTGGGCGTGGCCCCGGGTTCAGGCGGGAGGACGGGGGCCTGTGCTCGGGCGTGATCTCTAACTCAGGCGGGGGGATGGGGGGCCTGGGCTCAGGCGGGGGAGTGGGCGGCCTGGGCTCAAGCGGAGGGGGGATGCGAACGGGGCTCGGGCGGGGGGGGGAGGGGCCTGGGCTTGGGCGTGGTCCCGGGCTCAAGTAGGGGAGCGGGGCCTGGAGGGCTGGGCTCGGGTTTGGTCCTGAGCTCAGGCGGGGGGAGGGGGCCTGGGCTAGGGCGTGGGCCTGTTCTCTGGCAGGGGAGGGGGGGGGCCTGGGCTCGGGTGTGGTCCCGGGAGGGGGCCTGAGCTCGGTCGTGGTCTTGAGCTCAGGCGGGGGAGGGGGGTCCTGGGCTCGGGCGTCGTCCCGGGCTGAGGCGGGGGGTAGTGAGGGGGGGCCTGGGCCTGGGCTCGGGCGTGGTCTCGGGCTCAAGCGGGGTGAGGGGGCGCCTGGACTCGGGCGTGGTCCCGGGTTTAGGCAGGGGGGCCTGGGCTCGGGCGTAGTCTCGGTCTCAGGCGGGGGGAGGAGGGCCTGGTGATACAAATCAGTCCACCAAGATGCCAAAACAGTCCACAAAACGTGAGAAGAACAAGCAACACGAAGGGATACAAGATGACAAACACAATAGCACACAGATTTGCAAAATAATGAAAGGATAGATAGTGAGACCAAAATTATTACAAGATTAAGAACCAAGTATATTTCAACATTAACCCTCTAATGAATGTAATAATCAAAACCATACTCTTACGGTGACCGCCAAGGTAATCGACTCACCTCAAAATCCACCGTTTTCAAGCAAAGAATAATATTGGTTTTTCCAAGCCCTATACTAAGGATAACTTTTCCAAGTCCTAACTAAAACTATACTAAGGTGGTCTACTCTCAAGAGAGAGGATTTCAAGTGTTTCAATCTTTCATCTTTCATAAACTAATTAAAATAAGACTAAAGGAGCCTATTTATAATCTATTACAAAATGAACACAAAATGACTCCAATGCCCTTAATGAGGAGGGATGGTCATGGAGTGTCACTTGGACAAAGATAAGTGACCAAAATGCCCTTAATAAAGGGAACCAAAACCGTGAACCAACAAAGGTGGTCCAAACCCGAGAGTCCTTAAGTCTTCAATTCTCCAAGCAATCTTCCACACTCGGGTTTGATCAATGGTAGGCTCAAAACGTCCCCTCCAAGTATAATCCCGTGCCCTCCATACGACCCAAAGCTTGATTTTTCACAGTAACTTTGAATGATGTCGGCGAAAGCTAAGGTGTCCATTATTCTCGTATCATCCTCCCCTTCTTGAAAAGGATTCGATCTCGAATCCAAACCTTGCAAAAATGAAGAGAGGGAAAACAAATACAAACTCCTCATGGCATGAGGGTTAGGGTTAGCACAATAAATCATCTCAACATGCCAAGGTTGTACATATTTGTAATATAACCAAGGATCCTTTGAATTAAATATTAAAAGCTCAATTAAAGGTGCACAAAGGATTTGGTTATGGGAATCACCAAGAGATAAAGAAACTACATAGGTCCCAATGGCATCAAATAATCCACAAGGTAGAACTTCCTTCATCTTATGAGCCATAAGACACCATTGCTTCTTTCTCTCGTCAAAAGACCACACCTAGGGGGGTGTTTCGATTGTTTCTAAAGTCCATAAAATCCATATAGCATTATCATACACACACATGGACAGACCAACAAACTTCCTACCTCGACATAAAACAAATCCAAAATTAGCATGGACATCATCATAGGCAAAGAGGTAGTATAGGAAAGAATCACGTGCAAAGGAATTCACAAGTGAAGAATAAGCATTTAAACACATACACATTCTTTCCTTCAAACAACTAGACAACTTGGCATCCACAAGTTGGAATTCATGCAATTTAGGCACAAGTGTGTCAAACAAGGATGCACATTTAGGAACGTTACCCTAAGGAGTCAATGACACCTTTGCCCTCGGGTTTTCAAGAAGGACTACACATTCCTTACCCTTAAGAGTACTCTCATCTTTCAAAAAGAGATTTCCATCTTTAGGAGGAATGTTGTCGCACCATAATGGGTTATCGTCTATAGCTTCCAAAGCAAGCTATACCATCATTTTCACCGCTAGGTTCATTAGGAGTGTTTATATCATCTTCAAACAAGACATTATACCTAAAGAGAGCATGATCTATCCCACGGGCAGATTTGGAACAAGTAAGTTCACTCCCTAAAAGTTCATTATCAAGTTTTAAAGATGTCTTAAGCACATGATTATCCCTATGATCCAAGCAAATATTAGAATCAAAGGGCAAGCTCACGGGTTCACTCCGATTCCTTTGATCAACATTTTCAACATCATCACACACTTGAGGGTCATTAATCACATTATACACATCCTCAAGTGGTGGGCAATTTTCACACATAAGTTGATCAACACAAATTTCACAAGATAATGTACTTTCATTCAACACAATAGTTTCAACACTAGGTGGACATAAATTTATCTTACAAGAAGAGTCAATTCGGTCATCAATAGGATCAACTAGTGTATCCATACTCACAACATGTACATCATCATCAAGTGGCAAAGAAACAATAGACTCACATGTAGGCAAGCTACAACTCACACTCAATGGGCTACTAGCCACACAATTATCATTCACATGCACAAAAGTGTAAAAGTTAGCTATTTTACCTTGAAGTCCTTGAGTGCATTCTTCTTTGTCATGGTGTGAAGGTTCTCCACAAGCTTGGATAGCAACTTCCTTTCGGCGTTGTTTGCCTTCGCTTGCCATGTTGGTACCTATACAAATGTCCTTAGAAATAAAAGGACAACCAATGTTAGCACGGTTTGGTGGTAATCCCCTCACTTCGCTCCACACAACCTCTCCTTTTTTCACTCTCGAATTACCACCTTGCACTTCCTTACTCCTCTTAATCTTTTGTCTCTCATAATAATTTGGATTGGAGTAGGTAGGCACTCTTCGCGGCTTGGGCAACAAGTAAGTCATGAGGCGATTCCCCCATTGATCTCTCACAACATTAGGCCAATTTTGCACGTTAGGAACTTGATGCCGTGCAAACCAATCGGCACCTAAGTATACATGACCGTAGGCCAAGGGAAGAATATCGCACCACACCTCCTCATGGTATTCATATTGGGAGAAGACAACTTTTACCCTCTCGGTAACCTTGAACCCGTCCAAGAAGTATGGAACAAGTAAAGGCTCGCAAAACAACCCCAAGTAGTCAACCATGGATGGAACGATGTAGTTTCTATAGTACCTATCATTTAACACAACGAGGCATCCCGGTATCCCACAGATGGTCACCTTTCCGGAGTGTACACTCCTTCTCGGATCAACATTATAAAGCATACGAGTACCCCTCGGTTTTGGAGATACATACCCTCTTCTTCTCGTTGGACAACCTCCACTATAGCTAGTATAATCATTCACACTATATCGACTTTGATAAGAAGTACTACCAGGTGGAGAATATGAATCTTCATACTCCTCACGTGTACTTTCATCATAGCTCTCATAAGCTCTGCGAATGAAAGGGTTGTACCTAACACCAAATATAGGTTCGGAGTAAGAAGTGTAAGACTCCTCACATTCCCCAACATCATCATAAGATCCATCACAGGTCCTACATCATCTCCAAAGTTACCATAAGCACTAGGCACTTCATTCACCTCATTTTCTCCCTCAAAACAGTAACTTTCAAATCTGCCCAAGTTTTGATCATGGCTATTTTCATAGCCTCCGCAATCTCCCTCAACTTCATAGCCATAAAACCCCTCACTACAATCATAGTCTCCCATGTTGTAGTCACAATAATCCCCGGCTATCGAAGACATGTTCCCCTTATATCACCTTTGTACCTACACAATGAACAAACAAGATTAGTAGTAAAAGCTCCTCACCAACACTCATTTACACCCACCTTTATGATTCTCACAATTGGAGCGGCGAATATTGAAAGTTGCTTATACTCCGGTAGTCAATAAGATGTCAATTCTACTTAGCGGCCGGAATAGATTCTTGTTTGATCGACTCAAGACATAAAACAAAAAATTCTACTTACGAACTTGAAACAAAAAGTTACGACGAATTAAAAATGAGAAAAGCACACAAATAACGGAGACACGACAAAAATGGATTCAAAAACTAATTCACAATCTAGTAGGTGATTAGTAGTTGCTAATTAGTACTAGAATCAAGAAATGAAACTAAAGAAACAAAGAAAAGAAACTTTAAAATCTGAAATTTGAGCTTCAAGGTTTTTTGGAACGTTGATAATGTGACACTTAGATGACGTGGTAGTTCGGTGATATGACAATTTTGGTGACATGGCAGTTTGCAATTTGGATTGGTCAAATTTTTTATTTGGGAGAGTGAAAAATCAGCTAAAAGAGGGAAGAAAGCACAAGACTTAGAGCCTTTTTCAAAATTCAAAAGACTTTGACTTTCCTTGCACCTTTTTGGCAAGACACATTTTTGAAAGCCTTTGTCTCCTTTCCTCTTTTGTTTGTCTTGGTATGTGCCCTTACTCCCTTTTGGTAATGAGTCTTTTTGAAAGTCCTATTGTCCCCTTCTTTTGTATGTTCTTTGGGATGTGTTTCAAGACTAACAAAAGACTACACTCTTTTCTCCACTCTTTAAGATCAAACCACACCTATTGAATATTCTTGTTCAACAATGAATGATGAACATGAAGAACAACAAGAACACTCAAAAGATTGAAACTAAACCAAATGAACTCCAAATTGAATGATTTTGCATTACTTTTGCTCACATTAAACTCCATAACACAACCATGCATTTTTCAAACCACAATATCAACAACAACCCTTCCAATTTCGAGCTTCACCTTACTAGTTTCTTCAACCTTAAACTCAACAATGGTGAACAACTCAAAACCACCCGGATTAAGCTCAAATCCAAGATCTAGACTCACTTAGTGTTAGGGAACAAGAACCTAACACTAGAAACAAACAAAACACACTAAAATCTCCTAAATCTAAGTCTCAAATTTCAGCTAAACACAAAAACGGGACAGATTTCCTTTTTTGAGATTTTCGGTTTTTCAACACTTTTTTTTTATTTTTCAACTAACAAGCCCAAGATTGATTTTGTTGGAACAAAATCAATGATGACTCTGATACCAAATGATACAAATCAGTCCACAAAACGTGAGAAGAACAAGCAACACAAAGGGATACAAGATGACAAACATAATAACATACGGATTTGCAAAATAATGAAAAGATAGATAGTGAGACCAAGATTATTACAAGATTAAGAACCAAGTATATTTCAACATTAACCCCTAATGAATGTAATAATCAAAACCACACTCTTACGGTGACCGCCAAGGTAATCGACTCACCTCAAGATCCACAATCTTTCATCTTTCATAAACTAATGAAAATAAGACTAAAGGAGCCTATTTATAATCTATTACAAAATGAACACAAAATGACTCCAATGCCCTTAATGAGGAGGGATGGTCATGGAGTGTCACTTGGACAAAGATAAGTGACCAAAATGCCCTTAATAAAGGGAACCAAAACCGTGAACCAACAAAGGTGGTCCAAACCCGAGAGTCCTTAAGTCTTCAATTCTCCAAGCAATCTTCCACACTCGGGTTTGATCAATGGTAGGCTCAAAACGTCCCCTCCAAGTATAATCCCGTGCCCTCCATGCGACCAAAGCTTGATTCTTCACATAGTAACTTTGAATGATGTCAGCGAAAGCTAAGGTGGCCATTATTCTCGTATCACCTGGGCTCGGGCGATGTCCCGGGCTCAGGCGGGGAGGAGGGGGGCCTGGGCTCTGGCGTGGTCCCGGGCTCAGGCGGGGAAAGTGGCTCGGGCGTGGTCCAGGGCTTAGGCGGGGGGAGGGGGTGCCTGGGCTCGCCCTGGCCTTGGCGGGGAGGAGGGGCCTGGGCTTAGGCGGTGGGGGGCTTGGGCTCGGGCGTGGTCCCGGGCTCGAGCAAGGGGATGAGGGGGCTTGGTTCCGGGCTCAGGCGAGAGAGGGGGGCCTGGGAGGGCTGCCTGGGCTCGGGCGAGGTCCCGAGCTTAGGCGGGGGAGGGGGGACTGGGCTTGGGTGTGGTCCCGGGAGGGGGGCCTGGGCTCGGGCGTAGTCCCGGGCTGAGGCGGGGGGGCCTGGGCCTGGGCTCGGGCGTGGTCTCGGGCTCATGCGGGGTGAGGGGGCGCCTAGGCTCAGGCGTGGTCTCAGGCGAGGGGAGGGGGGCCTGGGCTCGGGCGTTGTCCCGGGCTCAGGTGGGGGAGGAGGGGGGGCCTGGGCTCGGGCGTGGTCCCGGGATTAGGCGAGAGCAGGGGGCCTGTGCTCGGGCGTGGTCCCAAACTCAGGCGGGGGGAGGGGGGCCTGTCCTCATGCATGGTCCCGGGCTCAGGCGGGGGAGGGGTGGCTTGGGCTCGGGCCTGGTCCCGGGCTCAGCTGGGTGGGGTGGTGGCTGGGTGAGGGGTGGCCTGGGCTCAGGCTGGGTGAGGGGTGCCCCGGGTTCGGGCGTGGTCCCGGGCTCAGGCGGGGTGAGGAGGGGCCTGGGCTCAGGTTGGGAGAGGGGGGCCTGGGCGTTGTCCCGGGCCCAGGCGAGTAGAGTGGTGCGCTTGAACTCGGGCGTGGTCTCGGGCCCAGGCACTGTCGTGTGGGATGGGGGGCCTGAGCTCGGGCGTGGTCCCGGGCTCAGGCGGGTGGAGGAGGGGCCTGGGCTCGAGCGTGGTCTCGGGCTCAGGCGGGGGAAGGGGGGCCTGGGCTCGGGCTCAGGCGGGGGGAGGGGGGGCCTGGGCTCGGGCGGGGGAGGGGGAGGCCTGGGCTCGTGTGTGGTTCCGGGCTCAGACGGGGGACGGGGAGGCCTGGACTCGTGTGTGGTCCCGGGCTCAGGTGGGGGAGGGGGAGTCCTGGGCTCGGGCGTGGTCCCGTGCTCTGGCGGGGGGAGGGGGTGGTCCCAGGCTCAAGCGGGGGGTGGGGGGCCTGGGCTCGGGCTTGGTCCCGGGCCCAGGCGAGGGGAGGGGAGGGGGCGCTTGAGCTCGGGTGTGGTCTCGTGCCCAGGCGCGGTCGTGCGGGAAGGGTGGGCCTGGGTTCGGGCGTAGGGGTATGAAGGGCGTCCGTCTGGATACTTTTTTTGAAATCATCATTATTCAACATTTTCCCATGCTCGCCCTAGACCGATTTGGGTGTGGGCAAGAAATGGACCTGATCCTTGTCATGGCCTGGGTGGATCTGAGGGGCCTAGGTTGAGGTCGTCGGGCCTGTCTTGGGCCATGGTGTTTCGATTTTGGTGTTGGGGGTTTGGTTCATTTAACTTGTTCACAAAGCACGTGTGATTTCATATAAGATTTGAAACATGTTATTTCACATATCACGCTTGCCACATGATGATGTTATTACACCAATATATCTGATGGATAAAACAAAAATAGTTCTCATGTTTGTGACACTGTCACTATCGTATATTGTCGTAAGTCAAGTCACTATCATGTTATTGTACAAGTACCAGGATAAAATGTCTGATACTACCGTATTATATTGAAGTATTGCACATGAGATTTAAGGAAGATCACAAAATAGTGCATAAAGATTTACATGAGCCTTCTTATTCAGGTTTATACTGTTTGTGTGCTTGAGTTGGCCAAACGGCACATTGCTTCTTGTGGAGTTGATTTCCCAGATGCTTCATTAACGTGATTAGCAAGTAGGAGTGTACCATATCCCAGTTTTTGCTTCTTCTCCCCGTATGTTTGTCCTTCGGTGTTTGCTTCTTCAGCACATGATTTGCAGGTACTTGTCGCATGATGCAGCCTTTTTCAGCCATGAAGCTAATCAGTTGGGGTCCAATACTATCGGTTCTTGATGTGGTTCGAATCAAATCAGTTAAACACTTCATGGATGACGTTTCTCATGGTAGAACATGTTGGAACACTAATTTTCATTTAGTTTCCTTTTCAGTTTATGAACATTTTATCACGGGTGATATTTATTGACAGTTGTGCAAGATTACCAGTGTCGGCAACTAGGAGGTTCGAATGACAGCTGTGCAAGATTTCCTGTGCATAATTTTCATATATCTAAGAAGACTCTGCCTGCTGTATAAGTAGAAAAAGCAAAAAAGCGGGCAGTTACTCTGCTCCAAATGAGATTGCTAAGTTGGCTCAGCCCTTCTCCTTTGTTTAATCCTGCTCTGTATCCCCATAAGCCAACCCCTGCAGTGGTAGCAAACCGGGTGCGTTTTACTGATGCGTGAGTCTACGTTCTTTTATGTCTTGTGCAGCAGCAGTATTCTTATGAAATGAGTTGCTTTAATGACTAGGCCATGATTGTAGGTAGAATTGTGGCAACTTTGCTGTCTGGATTGTTGGACATATAACGAAAAGCTAGTTCATTCTGAAAATTTTCCCAAATATGTGAATAAGAAGGTAGTGGATATATATAGAGTTCAGAACTGCAAAGTTTGGAATGTTGGATTTTACATCTTATGAAAGATGATGCATTCTGAAGTTTCTCCCAGATAAATGATCTTTGCAACTTATTTATCAGCATGACACAAAATTAGGTGTTATCATAAAGAGGAAAAAGTTTCTGTTACAACTTACATGTAGTGAGTATGAAAACAACGGGAAGAAGCTAATTACCTCTCTGTGAGCCTAGCAGCTATTGTAAATAAAGAATTTCACTAGTTATTTTATTGTGCTTTTGTTAAATACAATGTATTATTCGTCTTCCACTTCTGCAGTTTCATCAATTCCCTACAAGGTTCTTAAAGTTTTAATAGTAATATAACCTTGACATCTGATGCAGATTATTAGCATTGGATTTGATGGAGTATAATACAGACTGGAAAGCAATTCAGCAGCGGTGTCTTCCTTGCAAATCTGAGCATCAGGTGATTCGTGCATTTCCGATGGCAACAACCCTGTTGTCAGTTATTTATCCTCTTGATTTCTTTGTATTTTTAATGTCTATTCTATCATTATCACTCTATAATGATTTTCCTGATTCATCAAATCAAGTGACTACTTGCAATCACAATATTTTCAAACCATGTTGCTAGAAATGCATTTTTAATTTAATTATTCTCAATATCATTCAGATTTTTTGTTTGATTATCATGGTCATTGAGCAGGTAAATAATGTTATGGTGAATCTTGTAGGCTGTTCGGAGGATGAAACACTCTCCCTTGATAGCAGAAGAGGTTGCACGTATTGAAAAGGTAAGATCACATGGCAACATACATTTCTACCGGATCATCATTTCAATTGTATCTGCTTCCTATTTACATGGTCATGATCAAGCAGGGCCTGAAGGTGGTTCAACCTTGATTGGATGTCCGTGTGGAAGTTTATTGTTCCTTATAGAGATCTTCCTTGTTACCCCAGCAGTGGCCCACTGCTAATGGAACCCAGAAATCATATACATCTAATGTTAGAAAAAGGGAAAACATCAATTATATGATTTAGAAACTGTTGTTTTGCGTCCACTGTCAGATATCAGAAAGGTGTACTTCGTGAAAGAAGTATGAGTTTCCAGTGTGTTCTGTTACAGTCGGCTGATTAGTATAATGATCATTAAAAATTGTTTTTTTCACCTGCGCAGTTGATGTATTTCTTCTTCTTCTAGCCAACAGGAGCATGGAGCTGGTAGAAATTGGCAAGTGTACAAACAACTGTAAATGGATAGCACCGTACCCTCATAGTCCTCAATCTGTGGCACATCTGGATCGGTGGGAACTCCCTCGGTCTGCGCGTCTACCGGGGTACCATACAGACTTTTCTATTTATGACAGTTGGAGTGCACTCCACTTCAGAAAGAGTGAATAGAATTCATTTCCATCTTAGTCTACCCGACTTTGACATGAAAGAGTAAGTTTTCGCCTCTGTTGTTGAAAAAAAGTCGGGACCCGTTGGGGAATCTATTCTAGACCTGTCTGCTGGTCTCTGATTGCGGAATCTGCTGAGAATCTTAGTTGTTTTTAGAATTAGAAGTTGGGTAAAATTATTACCTGCATCTTGGTTAATGACAGTTTGCTGAAATTCATACGATGATGGGTTTTGTCGCTCTAGTATGAACTGGTTGATCACTGGTTCATTTGAATAGTATTGAACCTGATCATGAAATGTAACTAATTCCGTAGGCTAAGGGCTATCCTGACTGCTTCTTCTTCAGACCAATGTAAAATCAAATATTCGTTTATACAATCCCTAGTTGACCCTAATCTCAACTTTCCCTGAAGGGATTTAGTTTACCATTTGTATATCCAGATTTTTTCTTTAGTAAATCACAGTTATCATAGCAGACTAGAATTGCTTGCAGTCACTATAGATTAGGCCAGTTTGTTGCAGATACCATAGACTTTCATTGAATGGGATTATTGGTTGCCTGCTGGATTAGTGATCGCGAAATTCATCTTTTTTTGAAGCTGTGGGCTGGAGCCTAAAGCCGGAAGAATTAGATTGAACTAAGAATGATCTGATTTATAACATGTTATGACTAAGATATTATTCTATGCCTGTTTGACTAAAGTTAGGCTTTGAAATACTCCCACTTGAAAATCTTTTTGCAGAAGAGATTATTCAAGAGAAATCAAATTTTCATTACTGCTGATAAGGGTACATTGTTTTCAATTCAAGGCTAAAGTCGAAGGCACTGATTGCAATAGAGATGGAAAAATGGATGCATAATAAACAGTCAAAACCTAATGGATGATATAGAGGCCTGGGGTAACAATAATAAATGGGAGGGACTCACTGCTTCTATATAAAATTCATTTTGCTATGTGACATTTAAAAGAACTAGATCAATCTTTTAATATTACATGCTCATTCATCTTCTAATCATCATGAATTTCCAGTGTGCATACTGGCAAAATGAAAGAAGATAGATAGATGGCTTTATATGTTGGTGCCAAAGACGACGTCCATCATGCAGTAGAATATTTCTTTTCTTCTTTTTGGTAAATTATTGTGCAAAAATAGTAGTAGTTCAATAGGCATGTCTATTTATGTAAAAAAGGTTTTACCATAACGTAAATCCATATGCAACATGCGTCTCAGGATTGCTTCTTGATATTGGTATGGTTTAGCGTATGGGGATAAAAGGAAAGGACTCTTCAAATTTACAAGGTATCGACTTTTCCATTGTGAGAACAAATTGTTGAACAATCACACTAGCTGAAGTGTTTAGCCAGACTTGCTTGTGCTTTTGAGGTTCAATTAGGTAGAAAGGTCATAATGTAGGTCTGTATGATTGTAACTGTTAAGAGTTTGTTACCCGAATTTTGTTGATCCAGCCTTGAAAAGTTCGCGGTGCGAGTCATGTTTGTGATTTTTCATGGGGTTTGTGGTGGTAGCACTGATCCTATTGGGAGTGCAGGGCCGAAGCCCCCGCGGTATGGCCTGTATGTTTTTGAGCCTAGGACTTATTTGTATGTACGTATTATGTAAGTGCGTTTAGTGGGTTGTTTCGGGTTGTTCTCATATACATGAAATTGAGACTATCGTCTACACGTGTGTACTCCTCTCCATTATAGTGAATTCCTCTGCCTCTGCCCGTGGTTTTTCCTGCAAGCGTTTCCGTGTAAATTTGTGTGTTCTTGTTTGCATTTCCGTATAAATTTGTGTGTTCTTGTTTTTCCTTTTGCTTGTGGTTTGCTTAATCTGTTCGATTCATAACAATAACTTCTGGAAATTCATCAGAAACTAACATCTCTATCTCATCTCTGAGGTATTGGTATGGACGGTATACACTTAACTTTTTTAGACCTCACTTTGTGTTGTTGTATGGGTCCTGCAGCTATATTTTCAAAACAAAGACACTTGTTTCTGCATTGTTTAGTTTTGAGATTTCACACTTATTTCACCATATTCAGCTAAACAAATGCAAAGGAAAAAAGACGATATTTATTTTACTTTTTGAAAATATATATATATATATATGAAACAAGACTTTAAATAGTAATTTTTTTTTTTTCTATCTGCGTCTTTGTGAAGCATTAAATAGAACATATAGGAAGTCACCATTTTTGTATAGAAAGAGTGCGGGTGCGTCGTTTAAACAAGACTAGGCAAACTTATGTTCTTTAAGTTGCTTGTGTTCCAACTTCAACTATTATTAAGCATAGGCCGATTCATGATTCAGAGTTTATGAATTTTGAATTAAAAAAAGAAAGGCGGTTTAGATCTATCGAATCCGTTAGTAAAATCGTATTTCCGCCACTAAATAGGATGAGTATTTGATGGGATTTTCTGCCAAGGTGACAAAGATTGTTGAAAATACTAGACAACTTTACATAGCAAAAGAGGTGTGAAATGGTCACATCACATGGTCACCACATTATTTAGGTTCTTCCCTTAAAGCAAGACATCAATGGCTATTGGTGGTGTTAGTGCTGGCTGCTTTATTTGTTTCCATTATTTTTCTGCCAAAGAACTCATTTACTATTTAAATGGAGTAGGGAGGGATGTACTTATTCACAGCTAACTAATTAATTGACCATACTTTTACTTTTTATCCTTTATTTGTCCTTTCATCAGCTTTAATGGCCCTTCTATCATTGACAAAACTTTGGTGGTCAATTTCTACAAAGAAAAGGTTGGATTCTAAAAGAGCATAGTCAGATACATAGGTGCGGGGGTCAGAATTTAAAACTTATGAATTCAAGATAGATCATGAGTTCTAAATTAATACTAATTAATTTCTTAAAACAAATTCTTGTTCCTATATTCATGGTGGCCTCCTAAAAAGAGATAAAAAGAAAAAGAGAAAAAAAGAAAAGGTTAAATTAGAGTTGCTTAGCCAGCTACTTCTAATTAACTTATTGTTACTTAATTAACCTTTGAGGATATTAGTCTTACTACTTGCAATTTGCAAACTCACCACATTCCCACCACTTGTAGAACAGTTAAATAATTTCAATTGTGGATATGTTCTATTCTAATATAGCTGATTCATGATAATGATGCTATACACATAAATCATTTGAATATATAGACCTAGCTATTTGTATATATTATGTGAATGGAGCTATCTGCATGCACAATTTCTAAGAAGATATAAACCAATGCTCATGAAATTTGAACTTCTTTTTAGATAATTAAAGAAATAAAGTATAATATCAAGACAGTGTTAGTGGGGAATCTAATTCAGGCCAACTTTATAAAAAGTGTGGAATTGATTTCCTCAAAGATGGCTTAAAAACTCAGCTTACAATTTTGAAATTTTGTGAGGGTGACACTTCATAGACCAGCAAAACATTTATTCTCCCTTCTAACACAGTGTTTCCTCGTTCCTCAATTAGGCAAATACAACTCTATGACACGGTTTTATCTGAATTCAGTACTTTAATTCAATATGTAATATAAATTTATATGGTGAATTTAGCGAATTCACTACATAAAATAATATATAGTGTTTTAAAGTAAAGCTCGTGAAACTCCGAAGGCCGGGAGCATTGGAGTAACCGGTAAAGTTATTGTCACGTGATCAGGAGGTCACAGGTTCAAGTTGTGGAAGCAGACCCTTGCAAAATGTGAGGCAAGACTGCATACATAAACCCTTGTGGTTCAACCCTTTCCTGGACCTCGCACATAGCGGAAGCTTTAAAGCACCGAACTAAATAAAACTTAAAAATTCTGACTTCGCCCCGGCCTCTCCCTCTGCCCACACACCTATTTGTTTGCCTTTGCAGCTAAGCTGGCATGTGGAAGCCTTGAATTAAGTAACCCGTAAAATTATTGCCATGTGACTAGAAGGTCACGGGTTCAAGCCGTAAAAACGAACTCTTGCAAAATGAGAGGCACAGCGGCATACATAAACCCTTGTGGTTCAACCTTTTCCTGGACCTCGTACATATCGAAAGCTTTAAAGTACCGAATTAAATAAAACTTAAATTCTGACTTCGCCACGGCGGCCACACAGCTCTTTGTTTGCCTTTGCAGCTAAGCTGGCCTGCAAAGGTGGATGGGAATACCAGTGGGTCTCTCTCTTTCTTTATTTTGATTGTGAAAAGAAGAAATGATTAACTTCATTTAATAAAAGTGGGAAAGTGGGAAGCAGCAAGTGCCCCAACCCCAAAACCCCATAAAGAGGTTAAAAGCGTGAAGCTTTGTGAAAAAGGGTGTCCAGTATGTCCTCCATACCTTTGTGCTCCTACTAAATAGTGGCATACCACATGCTATGTAAATTACCCCACTGTATTGTATATTCATTCCCTCTTAACTATCATCATCATCATCACCTCTTTAGTGCACTCCTGCATATTGCCAATCATCTTCCTAACTCACTTTTTCATTTTTATTTTTTTTAAAATAAATGAAATATCCTTTGTCTTCTTCCCCTAAAGATTAATGGCAACAAAACTATTCATGATAAGGTCGATCATGAAGCCTGGTTAGGCTAATGATATATAGGGCTCTTGACTAAAGGAATAATTAGACTTTTAGGCATATGGTGAGGCTCTAACAGTCAGAATATTTACCTTTTTAGTTTAAAAAAGTGCTGCTATTTTATTTTATTTTATTTTTAAAATATATAATACAACTTTCAAATTTTCATTACACCCTTCGTGACACGATTGATAGCCACAAAAAATATGTAAGACTTACTTTAGATAACATATTTCAAAAATCATCATTTTTGTTTTAAATTTCCAGTAAAATAATGTCACATAAATTGAAACTAAGATTGATGAGAAATGAAATAGTAGGGGTATATGGTATTAAAGTCCTTTTAAGACTTTTACTTTTGACAATAATACTTGCAAATTCTATAGGAATTTATTTTAATCACTTTTGGTGCCAAAATTTCTTTATGTGAATATATTCAGCAGGCCTAAATAAAGTCCAGATGCCCTAAATCTTGGTATTGTTTTTTTCTTTTTGTCTCAAAAGAAAACATGTTCACTTTTTTAACCTCCTCGTACGACTATCACTATCCCAAGTAATTTCATTTTAATTTGTTTTTTGTTGAATAAAACATTTGGTTTTGTTATTAGTAACTTTTCATATTTCAGAAATTATTTATTAAATAAAGATGCATAAAAGTGAAGGAGAAAGTTCGACAGACTGACAACTAATTTACAACATTATTTAACCTTCCATGATTATGAAATGAAATGAAATGAAATGGCCAATTTATTTGTTTAAAATGCAGTGTGTTTTATACTGCTAATAAACAAGGTTAGGATATTTTATTTTTATATGATTCCCAAAATAAACAAATTCCAAAAGAAGTCCCAAAAAGTCTATATATAATATTTAGGTAAACCAAATATCTGTGATCAGCCACATCTATGTAAAACCAAATATTTTTTACACGCTTGCCTAATTTTTTGAAGATGTATAAGCAAAACATATAAAAAGTTCACTTCCTCAAGTACCTTAAATCCTTAATCTTTAGATGAAATTACCATCACTAATTATTATTAGCAAAATAAACTTTTACATTTGACGCATTTAAAAAAACAATTACACACACGTGTAATAATAGTAGGTGTCCTGAAAACATTGTTAAGTATTTTAAATAAGGTAGCTCTACTGTTCCTCAACCTTCAAATCAAATTATTCAGTTTATATCTGAACTTTAATTAAGATCAAGTTACGCATTTAGTGTTAGAAATACACAATATCGACGTTGTTGTATAAGAATATCAAAACGCAAAAGGTTGGAACCTCAAATATAATGGGGAATGGGCCACACCAAAAGAACAAAAAAATTGAAAATAGAGAAAATGACATAAACATTCATCTTAATTTATCATAGTTACGCAAATCTCTACCTTTATAAAGCAATTACAAAAATCCCAACTAATTATGTATCTTCTTTGGATGTATCGGGGGCTAATTAATTATGTATCTCGACAGACCCCAAAATTTTAAAAAAATATATCGGGAGCTAATTATGTATCTTTACAAAGGAAAAATGCATCTTCATTGGATATTGTGTATCTCGACAGACCCAAAATCGGAAAAAATTTACCGAGAGCTAATTATGTATCTTTTTTAAGGAAAAAATGTATGTATCAGGAGCTAATAATGTATCTTGATAGATCCAAAATCGAGGTTTTCAGTAATTTTGCAAAATGTGTCGAGATTTTTTGTAATTAAATTTCAAACTATCAGAATTCATGTTGTTTGTCAAAAAAATAATTCATGAACTGTTCACTACGTAGTCAAGATCATTAAGCCTGACTAGAATAATTAACATCACTATTTAGTTGCTTAATTGAACTCAATTTTGATATGAAAGGAAAAGCAATCCAAAGTGCCTGGGTCAAGTTTTAGACTTTTTAGAGAATGCATAAATGCACTTTATAATTTATTGATTTTAAAATAAATGGTAGGACCTAAGCTCGAGCTACTGATTTTCATTCTAAATACCACCATTAGACATGCATCTGCTATTCAAACTCTTTAATGATATATATATATATATATAGAGAGATAGATAGATAGATAGTACGTACGTGTCGAATTCTTTTGAATTAGTGCATTTTTAAAGAATATTTTTTGAACAATCTGAACAACATAGACATAAACAGTCCAATTCTACGAATTTTGCATGTGTTGCTTGAATCCTTAAATATATTATCGTATTTGTGTCGAGATTTATAAAAAAAATGAATTAACTATTAACTTTTAAAATATTGAAAACAAATTAGACGATTTTTTTTTTTTGCAAAATCCCATCTAACATAGATTTGCATGACCTTATTTTCAGCCATGTAGGCATTCAAATTTCTGAAAATTTTCAGATACCGTTGTAAGTCCATTTTACAGAATATTACAATATAAGAAACTGATTATCCAAATATCTAATCAGTCATCAAAACAAGTAAAAACATATTTTAATTTTAACATAACTATTTTGGTGCTTAGTGTTCTCAAAGCAAGAGCAGCTGGTTGACAAGTGAGATATCATAGTAAAAAAATTTTACTACCTTGTTTACTGCACAATAAATTTCTCCTAACAGGTAAAAATGGACAAAATATTACTAGTAATACTGACAACCTACGTGCTACGAAACAAACAAGAACCTTACGCATTGCGAACAAACAGTTTACTGGGCTCCAGTGCACTTCCACATGTTCCACACCAAATCAGTATGTAATAGAATTTTAATTTGATATAAAATTTAGATGCGGACGATAGTTGTTTTAGGCGTTTGTATGACTATAAGCGTTTTATTTAAAAAGATTTAGATGTAAGTTTGTTAATTTGGAAAATAAAATGTAAATATACTACAAATGTGAAAACAAGACAAATGTATTTTCAATTATTCATCATTATGTTGTTGGTGTTCGGCGTTTTTTTCTTATTATTAGTTTACGTATATTAAATGCTGATCATAATTACGTTTGTAATAAGTATGTTATTGAATGCAAAAATTGGTCCACCTGAAAGGGATCGGACCCAATTTTTCTACTGTAAATAAGGGAACATCTTTCATCAGAATGGAAATTGATTCAACAATTTCTGACCATGTGTTTTAAGTTCCTGTTATTCATTACTGCTCCTTATAGTACATGGTAGCTAGGTTGTCTTTCCAGACAGCTTAGTTTTTCTTAAAATAATTTATAGATTTTCAAATTGGAAGAATCTTTTTTCTTTAAATTTAAAAATTGGGACCTTATTAGGTTTTAATCAATTATGAGTAAATGAAGAAATATAACATAATATGTGAGTTTATACAATCGATCTTATGTTTTGAGATGGAAAGTAGGTCTATTCTTTTAGTCCCCTTGCCCTGTGTTAGATATTCGGGTAAGGTCTCAAATTTGGCGTAAAATCCATTTAAGGGAGATGCTTCAATATAGATTCATTCCACAACGACCTTTGTCATAAATCCATGTCTTTCTTGAAAACCAAGTGAAGCAACAGCAGCAATGAATCTTCTTTCCCCACCAAAACAAGAATAAAGAATATAAAATACCACTCACTCGATCCTAATTTATTTGAAATATTCATTTTTCAAGATTTAAATTCTGTAAGGTTTAAATAATATTTTATACTCAATATGAGAAAAAATTACTATTTGTAGTATTTTTTTATATAGTTTTTAAATATCTAAATTTTAATAATATTAAGTTAATCTAATCAATTTAACTTTATAAATTAGTCAAACTGACTCTCATAAAATCGAAGATGCCACATAAATTGAATTGAGACGGAGGGTAACAAATTTGGTGAAACACCAAACTCTTTAGTTTGTTAATTTGTAATCAGCATCTTTTGAGTGCCTATAACATACTAACTAGTAGTATTGATTAGAATGAAGTAATGGTCCTTACTTTTAACTAGAAATTCAGTAGTGGGGTTAACACTTAATCAACCCCTCACCCTCACCCCCAAGCCCAACCCACCCCCACACCCCTACTTGTCTATTTTAATACAAATTCAGCCTGAAGTTTCTGTGTGTCAGAACACAAAACCAAGACACACACATAAACATATGCAACGCACTCACATTAAAAATCTATAGAAATAGAGTTACTATTTTTCTCTGTCAAAACAATTGTTTCCTTAAAAAAATATGAAAATGGTGTGTGAGTAACCGTGTTTTAACTTACTCTTTGAATCTTTCTTCCTGTCTTTTTTTGTACATGGAAGATCAGCAACAAGTGTTTCTTCCATGGACAAAATTCTGGAATAAATCCTCTTGTTCTCTTGCTTCTCATTACAGTACAAGACAACTCCAATACATACAAACACTCAATCAATGTTAGCAGAAGAAACAATCATAAAAGGACATTCCAAAATCATGACTACTTCTTCATATTCAATCATTTTTAAATTCGTTGCTTTCTTGCTTCTTGTTTCTTCATTTACTACTGGTGTTGTTGTATGTGGGAATACAAATCAAACTTTCAAGTCACAGCAAGAATTGTTGAAACTCAAGAAAATAAGGGGTTATCTCAAGAAAATCAACAAGCCTCCTGTCAAAACTATTAAGGCATGCACTGATCTTCTTCTTTAATCTCACTGTATCTTTTCAAGATTGCAGCTTTACAGTTTTCATGATTAGTCACTACTAACTGGAAATTAAACCGCATGATGGAAAACAAATTCTCATTGAAAGTCGAAACAATGAGAAGCTTCTTAATATTTTTCTTTTTTCACTGATTCCATCAAAATATCCGTGAGAATAGCCACTAAACATTTTTTTCAGTTCGAAGCTTATAATGGGAAAATAGTGATCTCTCAGGAATGAGTGGTGTTAACAAAAATGTTGTTTTATATGATGCAGAGTCCAGATGGGGATCTAATAGATTGTGTATTATCTCATCTTCAACCAGCATTTGATCATCCTCAGCTCAAAGGAATGAAGCCATTGGTACTTTTGTTGAATAATTTTCAGTCGTTTAGCTTTATACAAGTTTGTGGAACAACTTTTTTTTGATGTGTTTCATCACTCATGCAATGCAGGAACCTCCAAAGAGGCCTAAAGATAATGACACTGTGAATGAAATGGAAGAAATTTTACAGCTTTGGACAGTTTCTGGTGAATCATGTCCTGAAGGAACTGTTCCTATTAGGAGAACAACAGAGAAAGATGTAATGAGAAGTAGCAAATTAAGAAGATTTGGTAGAAAAATTAGAAGAGGTGTTAGGCATGACACATTGAGCAGTGATCATGAGGTAATTTTAATCTACTTTATTGTCTCTTTTCTTACCATTCTGGTAGAGTCGACGATCTATCCAAAACAATCTCTTTAACTCACGAAAGTAGGGGTAAGTTCTGTGTACATCCTACTCCTCTCCGAACATCGATTAATATGTAACTCTCAATGTAAAATTTTCACTTTATAAAGTTAAGTAGAGTCAAATGACAGTCAAATATGTCACATCAAGAATGAACAGACATTGCTTTGAAAAGTAAAGTATGATTAGGACATTACAATGTTAATGTTACAAACCAAAGAGTGTTTGTAAAGATGTGTATATCCAACAAAGTGAAAATGAAAATGAAAATTGTCTGTGTGATGGCAGCATGCTGTAGCTTTCGTGAATGGAGAACAATATTATGGAGCAAAGGCAAGCATTAATGTATGGACACCAAGAGTTACAGACCAATATGAATTCAGTCTGTCACAACTATGGGTCATCTCTGGCACCTTTGGCCATGATCTTAATACCATTGAAGCTGGCTGGCAGGTACGTAAATTCAAGCAATAAATTTTAGTCAGTTCCAAGTAGATGATTTTACTACTAGATCCTACGTCGTTCGTGTTTGAGCTAACTTGTGCACATCTCAACTATTCAATCGAGTATTTTCTACCTCTCATTTTTCACCAATATATGTAGATGTAAATCACTTTAGTTTTTTTTTTTTTCGGAATCTTTTAAAACTTGAATCCTGATATCTCCTATAATTTGACCTATTTAAGCAACCACTAGACTACACCTTTAGGTTGGTTACGTGTCTTCTTTGTCTCTCACACACAAGAAGTAGGGCTAACAAAAGATATGTTCCTAAACGGAAAGGGGTAATTTAGTGATCAATGAAGTATATAGATTTAGACTGATTTTTCGATTAGTCTTCATAAATGAATTTTGATTTTGACCAAGTTTTTCAGAGATTTTTTTTTTGACTTGAAATTTTTTAACTTTTTCAAATGTAATACATGTCTAAAACTTCTTTTTTTATAAACAAAAAAATAGGGCTGACAAAAGAATTTTTTTTTTTCCATTGCTTCAAGTCCAATTTGAACATTATTGATGCTAAGCTGTAACATCACCTCGTACAGAGGATTAATTTGAAAATGAAACATCAACCAATTTAGTTGTCCTAACAAACTATATATACATCCCATATATTACAATGACAGCTAATATTTTTTTTTATATAAATTTTGTATTTCCTTCTGAGTAAACAGAGATATTTTATAACAGTAATTAAGTACCATGTTCATCATATTCAGGTCAGCCCCGAATTATATGGAGACAATTATCCTAGGTTCTTCACTTATTGGACGGTAAGAATTTTAATTTTCCTTTCATATTTCACTTATGTCAGTTCATAAAACTTAAACTTTATGATATAATTCGGGATCGCAGACGGATGAATACCAAGCCACGGGATGTTACAACTTGTTATGCTCAGGTTTCGTTCAAATAAACAACAGGATTGCTATGGGAGCAGCAATATCACCAAGATCATCTGTCAATGGTAGACAATTTGATATTGGCATTATGATATGGAAGGTATATTAAGCTTCATTATATCCTATGACATTTTAAAAAGCATTTTAATAGCTGTTTTGCACCAAAAAAAAAAGACCCTCTCTCTATCTTTTTTTTTTTTTTTTAAATTAATGTTTCTGAAGTACGTTTCTTTTTTCTTTTAGGCATGCGCAGAGACATAATTTTGATGAGCTGACAAAATAGCAATAGTATTATATTTTATTCCTTACAATTGGCTTTTTTAAAAAAAATAAAAATACAATATTCAAGAATAGTAAATTGCAAGATTCTCTACATTTTCCATCTTGAATTTAATATTCTGTATTCTTGCTAGCTGACACCTAACAGCTTTTAGGCCTAACAGTTTAATAATTTGGAACTACTCTTCTTCTTGTTTCCACACTCGTTTCTTTTGGACTCTTGCTTTGTATCAATATTTTCTCAACTATGCAACGTAACACCTTTGACATGAGTAGTATAAACAACTTTCATATTATCATGAACGTATTTTTAATATGTTCTAGCTATTCTAATATTATGTCACTAGGGGTAGTGTCAATATGGAGTACCATATTTTTAGGTCATAAGAGGCAGTGTCCCTGGACCTTCCGATATACGGAATTAAATAAAATAACGTTAAAAGTAGTGGCATGTCTTTGGGTTCCAACTACACTTGTCAACTGTCCAGTCGTGGTCTCTGGACTCCCTAAGGCTTGCCGTCAATTGCCACGTTCTGATTAAGAAATTTTAACCCGTTTTTGCTACTGCCTCTCTTTTTTAAATAGATACATGTAGTTAACTTGATAATGTAAAAAATTGTATGAAAGTTTAACTTGGAGAGATACATATAACTTATTGAATAATCAACATGATATGAACTTATATAATTATAACTAGAACTAAATTATTTGTGTTACGTTGTGTGTAGGATCCAAAGCATGGACACTGGTGGTTACAGTTCGGGTCGGGTCTACTAGTAGGGTACTGGCCAGATTTCTTGTTCAGCCATTTAAGAGGCCATGCAAGCATGGTACAATTTGGAGGTGAAATAGTGAACTCAAGAGCAATGGGCTATCACACTTCAACACAAATGGGAAGTGGACATTTTGCTTATGAAGGATTTGGCAAAGCATCTTATTTCAGAAATTTGCAAGTAGTTGATTGGGATAATAACTTAATTCCTTTGTCAAATCTTCATCTCTTAGCTGATCATCCAAATTGCTATGATATTAGAGCTGGAAAAAATAATGTTTGGGGTAATTATTTTTACTATGGTGGTCCTGGAAGAAATCCAAGGTGCCCTTAAAAGAAAACAAAGAATATGCAATTAATTTCATTTTGGTCTTGTAGAGTGTCCGATTTTATTTTATTTTATTTTTTACTACTTTAAGGTATTTGTTTTACCTATTTTGACTTAGGATTTAGAAGGGTTTGGGTCATTTCTAGATTCTTTTATATAACAAACTTTGTTTGCTCTTTGACCATCATGAGCTGATGTAAATTTTTGGTGAGAAGTTGATAGTATTGAATATTGATTAGAAATTACAACCTGCATATATGTTATTTTTGTTTATTTTTGTCAACTCAATGGAAATTATGTTTCGAAAAATTGAACAACCACACCTACCATTGGGACTTGGGATATTCAAAGTCTAAGGTGCAATAACCAAAATGACAAATTTATTTTATAATCGTGGCGTCCAAGTCAGCTTGCATGCATAATTTTATAGGATATCTGTTATCTCCCATCGACACAGATACCGATCTATCCACGAAAGCTTAAACAAATAATGAAAAGAAATCACCTAATATTTTTACCTCCGTTCAAAATTAAACTTGATATCTCATAGGCACTAACCAACACTCAATTACCCAATGCATCTGTCTTATTCTGTGCCAGTGAGATTACAGATAGAGGAAGCAAGCTTTGTCATATATAGTTTGAAATCATTTTTTTTTCTAGTGAGATATGTTGATAGCAACGTTCGTGTAGATATTGCATGTGGGAAGCATAGGGAGAATACAACAAAACTGGCATAAGTCTTAGTTAATGAACCTTCCCGGGCATTATAATAATCAAAGAATCCACAATAAGACATATATTTTATGATTATAAGAGAGGCTAAGAGGCCCAGTCAACCAAACAAAAGCATCCTATAATGAAGACAATCCAAGTTCACTAATCAAGAACATGATTTTTATTAAGAAAATATTACTATTACTACAAATATAAATTCAAAGACAAGACTTGTAGCAGGGATTTGATTTCTTGTCCTCGTTAATAAAGCCTAAGTCAATTTTTAGGTAAGCTTTGCCTAAACAATTGCAAGTCTACTTACTTCGAGACAATTTCAAACATAGCTGGAGTTCAAGCATTGACCGTACTTCAACCATATGTAGCTGAATTCAATTATTTCTACTTGCACTTTAGCCCTACGTGCATGGAGCTAAGACACTCAAGTTAGACCATTTTTGCATGAACTTCAATCACATGATTCCAAGTTCATGAGTCACTTTCTGTGCACACTTTGGAGAAAGCTTGGAACTCGTCTTCAATTTAGCTCAACTTGTCATCCAGTTATTGTATGAGGTCTACCCAATGCTAGATGCAGAGGCGCATAATAGATCGATATGAACATCATGAGCTGCCCCGTAATAAAATCAGTTGTTGCTGATACCTTGCCAACCGACTCATTATCCCTGGACGCAAGGATTAAGAAATAGCAATGTATCAGGGGCTGAGCGTACCTTCCGTTCAGGAACAAGAAATGGAGCTGCCCCGTAATAAAATCAGTTGTTGCTGATACCTTGCCAACCGACTCATTATCCCTGGACGCAAGGATTAAGAAATAGCAATGTATCAGGGCTGAGCGTACCTTCCGTTCAGGAACAAGAAATGGAGCTATTAAGTGTTGGTGCCGCTTTCCTTTTTCTAGCTCTGAAACTTCAAACAAGTTGTTCCTAAGTAGGTAGACGTGCTGAAGTTATAAAGAACTTGGTACAACTAAAATAATGATGTCCAGAAAGCGTATTTCCATGAAATTTTGACATAAGTCTAGCAAACTAAATGGTGTCCCTCTGCTTCTACCAATTGCTACTTTTCTTATACTTTCTTTAACTTCATAACCAAAAAGAAATTAAAAAAAATATAACATTTGCATTCGATCGCAGTAACTGCTGCTTCAAAGTTCAGACATTGCAAGTAAAACCCAGGAATATTTACTTCTCCATCATGTTCAAGCCTTCAAGAAACATTGTAGAAACATTAGCAAATTACATGGAACAAAAACACTCGCTTAATTTAAGAAAGGCGTAGTGCCATCTTGTAGAAACATTGACATGTACGACAGTAAGAGGGGGCGATAAAAAACCTGATGTATTCCTTCAGAATCAGCAGGTTGTCCTCTATCGATATGCAAAGAACATGAGCTTCACATTTTCATACATGTATACAGACATTTCTAATGAGAAAAAGCAACACCTAATATAGTTAAAGCATCATCAATAAAGGCAACTAGGTCTTCAGAACTCTGAACTTGAGATCTAACCAAACTAGTAAACAACGAGTCTGTACATTGCAATAATGCGGGAGTCATCTCATCTTGGTCATGTATCAGTTCATATGTTTTCCCAACAGCAGCACAGAGCTCTATAAACGAGTGATCCTCCAAGTTTTTCCTCAAGTCCAGTAAAACACCTTGTCTGTCCCTTGCATTTATGGGTTTCATTTTCACAGCGATACTTCTTATTGCTTCGAGGTTAAAATATATATGCTGCATCGATTCTGATGGTTCTTGACTTGTTTCCTTCTTTCCATGGGAAAGTGTACGCAGTAGGACAACATTGGCAAAGGCGAAGCGCACAATGAAGATGAAGAAGTCGTAGAAATTCATGCCTAAAAAAGAAAAGGAAAAGATAGTTGTGTTGTCAAGATGCTGGCGCTATAAATCAGAACTCAAAACAATAATGACAAAATCGTTACAACTATCCAAGGAACTAGAAAGAGAAAAGTAAACAACAGAATCAGTAGTTTCATAAAATATAAGATTTTTGATAGGTTGGTAGATCTATTTAGGAGTAATATATAAGAATAATAAGACAATTACTTTTCCCTCTTCTCTAAGAGAACTCCCAAAGGAAATCAACAACAGATAACAAAGCCCGAAACACTTTTTTCAGAAAGTCATGTTAGAAGACTCACTAAGCCACAATTGTTAGTTCATTACGCAATGCTGGACATCCCCCAGTCATTACCTCGCAGAACATACTATAACTTTTAAATCTAGGGCAGACCTGTATTAGCGGCAAGATTTCGCTGGCAAAGCTCCTCAAAGTCTTCACATCCCTTGAGGTCTTCTATGTATTCACTAGCCTCATTGTAATCTTTCAAAAGCAAATCCCACTGATATCACAAATATAGATAAGATTTGTTTCTGAGGAAAAGATAATAGCTATATTCGTGTTAAGGGCTAGTAAGCAATCATTTCATTGCAACTTCACTTACCACCCAAGATAAATTATATCCATTGAACCAATTATGATTTATGGATATAGTATCCTCCTGCAATTCATGTAACATACCAAATTTAGCAAAAATACAACCCCCAGATCCTCAAAATAAATATAAGATAGTTGTATCTCAAATGCAATTTTCAGCTTAATTACATGCAAAGATTGAGCCTATCTTCCTTCCAACAGCCATATAAGGACAATAAAAACGATCCTTCTTTTCCCAGAATCTACTGTCAATTGTTATGATAAACATATCCAAATTGACACATGATCCCCTAACAAAAATGTGTATAACCTATCCATCTTAAACAGTTATGTCCAGTATATTTGGAAGATATTTTATCTAAAACCAAGCACTTCATTCTCATTTAATATGTGATGGATGTAACTAGTTCAGTAACCACCTCGCAATTTGATCCCTTTCTGGAACTCAAGATTAAAACCTTTCAAGAGGGCAAATTGCAGCTGTACTTGTTTCAATTTAGCACTATAACCCCATAAGCCGTATCTCAGCTCTAAAGCTCTAAGCAGCAAGCAGTGTATTAAAAGAAGGAAGTTAGGATCTAATTGCTATTACGCAACTCAACCCTTCTCCGCAAACTCTTTCAGTTGTTGGATGCGCGAAAGTTTTTCAGTTGAATGAAAAGCTGTACATAATTTATACTCTATGAAAAAACACATGCTATAACAAATAAGAGATAACCACGTATTTGATTAAAGCAACAATACCAGATTATGAACTTGATGATACCATCCACTGGGCACAAAGATTACTTCGTTTTCCTCTTGGGTACACTCCCACCAGATAGCCTGAACTAACGATGGAAGTCAAAAACTAAATATTAAAATGCTGAAAGAACATTTTGAATCACGTGAAAAAATTGCCAGATAGAAATACTTCATGGAAACGTAACCAGCAAACTACCTTTTCAAATTCAGGAAATTTTGATTGGGAAACATCTGCGAAGATGTTATATACGGAACTTTTCATATTCCTGAGTAAACAAAGAGTATAAATTATGTGAACTCACCGAAGATAGAAAGCATCATTTGTTCTATTGACATCATTTTTCCCGTTTCAGTAAATTTACTGATAGCAATAAAAGGAAGCTTTTGCTTCTTTTCAACCAATCATAAGTGGCCTTACAAGTTAATAGTTATCAACAGCAATATAAAAGGGAATTCACATCAAACTTGTCACACAAATGTGAAGAATTTGAATTTCACATTATTTTTGTAATGCATTGATCTAAGAAATTGATAGTTGTTCACATGTGTTTGATGCTTCCATTTTAATATTCTGTGTTAGCCATCTATAGAAGATTGTGAAATATGGAAAACCATGATAAAATATGGGAAACTAGTTTTGAGATTACAAGTTCGCGTTGATATAGCGCATATGTTTGGAGCATGACATCAGAACTTTCACAGTTCAGCAGCAGAATGCATTGCTTTCTTAGTTAGGCAGACAATTTTTTTCAAAACATTCACACTTTCAACTCAATCTCAATTCCAATGTCTTAAGGAAAATGATACGGGCATGACCATGACGATCGATGTGTGTGCAAATGTGACAAGAGTCCATCCAAGGAGGTGCATTGATGAAGTGTTAAAGAACCTAAAACACACTAAAGCCGCCCCTATCGTACACTTGAAGGGCGCCCCCTTTTCATTAAGGGTCTTTTGGGCATTTCATCTTTTATGTGTAATAGACTATAAATAGATTAGTATTAGGTCATTTGCTTCTTAGTTGATTATTGTTGTAAGTCTTGAAACATTGAACCACCAAATCCTCTCTAGTCTGAGAGTAGTATCCAACCGTAACTAGGGCATCCAAGTGTGGATATCACTTGTGTTGCAACTTTGGCTTGAGATGTTGGTGCTTGAGAAGGTAACGTCCCTCTTGTGTCTTCGTAGGAGTTTGGTGATTGTTTGTGTAGGTGTTAGGGGTCCTTGAATTTGACATATTCTAGGGTTCTTAGGACTTATGCTCTCCTTTGTCAAACTATCTGTCCCTTTTATTTTATTGCAAATCTTTAGTGTTGTTCCTAGCTTCTTGTGTTCGATTGGTGTTCATCTAATTATTGTTGTGTTGTGGACTGTTTTGGTGTCTTTTGTGGTTGATTCTTGATTGGTATCATTTGTTGGCAGGGAAAGAAAAAGAGTTAGAAGAAAGTCCATGGATAACAAAAGCATGTACTACACCTGTCAAAAACCAAGTGATGTTGGCTTGGAGATAGAAAATACCACTGCTTTTTTCCACAGACATTTGCAGACCAACTGTATGACCTGAATACATCAGCATGAAGAGGTGTCCATGTTCCTGCATCCATTTCTAAAGTTTAAACACTTCCCAAAAGTATTAGGTAATTGGTTAAGAAACAAACTAATTTATAGCTAGACGCCTAGACCCATGGAAAATAACAACCGTGTCTTACAAGAAAGAAATTACCGCGATAATGGTCAGACCTTTTGATCCCATGTATACAAAACGATAGTCAGAGCAACTTATTTCATTTCTCTCACTATAAGTATCAGGATCGTTATGCATACGAAATTTGTCAAGATAGAAATTCAGCCAGTCATCAGAAAAGTCCATGGGAGTTCTGTATGCATTATACTCTGGATATTCCTAAAAAGAAATTTTAAAATTTTCAAAATCAGCAAAAGAAACAGGCTAAGAATTTTTTGATAGAATGGTAAAAAAGAAGGCTAGAGCAAGTGGCAACTTTTAAAAGACGGACCAAAGAAAAAAGATGGAGATATACACTTCAAATCCTACTTGCACTGTCAGTGTAACCTTGTGACTGAAGAGAATGCAGCTCCTAATCTCCCAGTTATGATTGAAAAATTACAATGTAGTAATGTGTAACCTACTCACTCGGTTTCAATGGAGCATGTTTTTTATCTCATGTTATACAAGCTTATCCCAATATATAAGGCCATGGAAACGAAACTGAACAAGTACATGCAGGGTGTAACTCTGTACTTTTCTGTTACCGTGCAAAAAAAGAGATTCATCGGCTTACTTAGATCTTGTAACAAAGAGTATCATGGTAAAAAAATGACTGCACAAATATAATGTAAGTAATACAACAACAACATACCCAGCGAAATCCACAAGTGGGGTTTGGAGAGGGTAGAGTATGCATATACCACTACCTCGTGGAGGTGAAGATGCTGTTACCGGAGGACCATCGGCTCGAGTATAGCAAATCAAAGTAAGTATGGAAAGGGAAAATATATGTAAGTAATGGGATTGGTAAAAGCTTCTAAAAACTATGTCATGCGCTGGGTGCTAAATAATAGAACGCTACTTTTCACATCAACTTGGATTATTAGGATTGTAGATAATAACTATCCATAAATCCTTATTTCATGTATTATACTTTGGGTGAGCTGATAGCATTTAACACAATTCCTCATAGTCTGCAAGTACAAATCTTTTCATCCACAATTTCGAAGCAGGGGTTGAACAAACTTTAAGAAATCAATGATCACTAGCACATATATCAAATGCATCTAGATGGCTAGTTTTTTCTTCGAGAAGGATTTTTAACTGAAGCAACAAGACACAAAAAAAGATCCATACTTAGCATAACACTGATTTTTGCTGTTTTAAATTTAGCTGCAGGAACACCCAGAAGATACACTACAACTTTTCTTAGGAAAGTATGTTAACTTATCTACAAATAATTATCACTAGGTGGATCTAAAGTTGGTACCTTTACAAAATGCCAGTCCTTCAAATACAATAAACACCCAACAGCAGCACCGCCATTACTGTCATTGCCCATATCAGCAGCAGAAACACGAAGCCAGTGATCAACAAATTCAGCCACAGTCATTTCTATTCTCTTCTGATCAGTAAACTCTCTCGTCCCACAATCCGCAACCTACAAAATCACCAGCAGCACTAATAACCACAAACCATAAAACAAAAACAAAAGAATCCGAATTAGGGAATTCAACAAATTGCAACAACAACAACATACCCAGTGTATTCCCACATAGTGGGGTCTGGGGAGGGTAATGTATACGCAGACCATACCACTACCTCGGATAAAGTAGAGAGGTTGTTTCCAATAGACTCTCGGCTCAGGATAGATAACAGTATAACAAACACAAAACGTAAATGCACACAACGAAATGGGATAACACACTGCTTGATAATTCAGGAAACATGACAACCACAAGATAATACTATAAACTATCCATTCGAAATCATAGACATCACAAAAACACCACGAACAAGAAACTCCAGACAATTCAACAAATTGCGATAGAACAATACTTGTCTAACTTTCACATTCGAGATTCAAACAAGTCTATTTTAATCATAATTTTTGTTAATTGTCAATTTATTCTCTAAATTGGTGCCACATAAATCGGGACAGTGGAAGTAAAATATTACCTGAACTTTAGATTTGCCAAAATGGGTGGAGAAAAAGTGAAGATTGGGTTTTCCATTAGGTGAAACCCAATCCTTGCAAGCCCTCCAATCGTCCATAAGTCCTTTAAGAACAACAGGTTGGTTTTGGGCCATGTATTTCTCTGCGAAATCATTGTAAGTTAGTTGTCTTCCGTTCACTTTTTCAATTCTCCCTCCAATTTTCAAACCCATTTTCTATATATAATATATAATTCAGTTAAACATCTTCCCCGTCAAAGTGTGTGATGATGAATCTTGATTTTGTGTTGAGGTTCTGTTATTTACTGGCTTTTAGGGGTCGTTTGGCAGGCATAAAAGGATAAGTGGTTTCCAATTAATTTTAGAACGAGTTTATTTTTTATTGATAGTACTATTATTTTTGTTCTTTATTAAAAATGTGATGATCAATTTTATTTTTTTTTGGGTTAAAAGACGATTATTCATTAATTAACGATGTGAAATGAAGTTGCTCCTCATGTGTGTCGGAGTCAAAATAGAATCGTTTTGGGCCATATCCCAGCCCAGTAGGATAATAGGTGAGTTTTTAATTGTTCGATTAAAATAAGTGCCTTCACGGTCTGCTTGTACATGGGTAGATACAAGATGTGGCATATGCCATAACAATTCGGGTTCCAGCTGTTGAGTCCCAGCTCCTTCCTTCGCAAGCGCGTCCGCCACTGCATTCTTCTCCCTGAATATTTTGGTTGGAACTGATATGTGCATTTCTTCCAGTAACAGCCTGCATTCAGACACAAGATTGTGGTAAGATGGGTGTCCATTCAATAGCATGTTGATTCGGATACTAGAATCCATTTCAATAGAAATATGATTGAGATTGTTGGCCTTAGTGATGTTCAGGCCATATCTAAGTGCAGTCAGCTTAGCCATGACCGGGTGGTTAGGGGGTATGCATGTAATACCCCAGGATCCAACGTAGTTCCTGAAGACACCACCAATTCCCCCCTTCCTAGGATTTTTGAGGGTTGAGCCATCAATGTTGAGCTTAAGAAGGGCTCTAAACAGGTTTCCAGCTAACTTGTATAGTGGTGGTACCTGTGGTACCAGTTGTGTTAGAATTGGCCAGCATGTTATAATCAGCAGTGGGATGGATGGGTGTTGGTATGATTGAAGTTGTTGCTATTTCTATTTAGCTAGATGGTCCAAAGGAATTGGGGTAGCAGGGTGTAACACTCCTTATTCAAGTACGTGTATTGGCGTATTCAAGTACGTGTATTGGTCTTATTTATATGAAATTAATTTTTTATTTTATTTATACCGGAATTTGTCCGTCGATGGTTCCATGCGAAGGTTATTGAATAAGCTTTCCAACGATATAAAGATTTCCAAAAACGGATAGGTTTCGGATATAATCGAGCACGTTCAAAACTATAAAACGGTGGCCGGAATATTTGGGAATAGTAAATGTGCAGGAAAATTTCCTGCACACAAACTACTGAGGCCAGCCGAATTTTTAGGGTCAACTTCAAACTACCATAACTCCTTGTACAGGACGAACTGGGTGGCCTACTTTATATGAAATGAAAGCCCTTTGAATTATCCTTCCAACGATACCAATTTCACCCAAATCCGATATCAGAGCAAAGAGTTATGGTCGATCTACTTTAACTTATCAAAACAGTCCACCAAAGGACAGATTTGACATTATTTAAATTTTAAAGGCATTTTGGTCATTTCCTATTATATTATGGACGGGAATATGTGTATATATACATGTATATGAGTTCAAAAACTCATTTTTCATCATCAATCATTGAGAAAGAACAAACCCTAGCCAAATTTGACCTTTAAATTACTTTTGATTCAACCGTAGAAATTCCAAAGTAATCCGATAACTGCGTTTGTCATCTCGAGAGCTTCAACGACACCTATTATTTGTGCAAACAGGATTGCATAATCAAGAGGTGAATTCTAAGATAAGTAATCCGAAAAGACGGGAAGTCCATTTGGGACTAGTATTGAAGGTTGACAGTCAGGTATGTAAAACATACTCTATACCATATCTTTGGCATGAAAGTGAACAATTGTTCTATTAAGAAAGTTTCCAAAGTTATTCAATTACATGTGATCCATAATGGTTTTGTATGATGTCCTACGTTACCAATGAACTTGTTTCCACCCTACAAGATGTCAAGACATTCCAATACTTACTTGTTTTCCAAATCTTACATGTTTATTGCACTAATGAATGTCAGAAGGTATCCGGTTACTCAAACAAGATCCATGTGCTATTAATGACTCCAAAACGTTTCATTGATATACCAATAAGTTCCTACTTCATTGTTATGGCATTGATGACTCCAAAACACTTCATTGATGTGCCAACATGAAGTAGGAACTTATTGGTATATCAATGAAACGATTTGGAGTCATTAATAGCACATGGATCTTGTTTGAGTAACCGGATACCTTCTGACATTCATTAGTGCAATAAACATGTAAGATTTGGAAAACAAGTAAGTATTGGAATGTCTTGACATCTTGTAGGGTGGAAACAAGTTCATTGGTAACGTAGGACATCATACAAAACCATTATGGATCACATGTTATTGAATAACTTTGGAAACTTTCTTAATAGAACAATTGTTCACTTTCATGCCAATGATATGGTATAGAGTATGCTTTGCATACCTGACTGTCAACCTTCAATACTAGTCCCAAATGGACTTCCCGTCTTTTCGGATTACTTATCTTAGAATTCACCTCTTGATTATGCAATCCTATTTGCACAAATAATAGGTGCCGTTCGAAGCTCTCGAGATGACAAACGCAGTTATCGGATTACTTTGGAATTTCTACGGTTGAATCAAAAGTAATTTAAAGGTCAAATTTGGCTAGGTTTGTTCTTTCTCAATGATTGATGATGAAAAATGAGTTTTTGAACTCATATACATGTATATATACACATATTCCCGTCCATAATTGTAACACCCCGTATTCAAGTACATGTATTGGTGTATTCAAGTACGTGTATTGGTCTTATTTATATGGAATTAATTTATTTTATTTTATTTATACCAGAATTTGCCTGTCGATGGTTCCATACGAAGGTTAATGGATAAACTTTCCAACGATATAAAGATTTCCAAAAACGGATAGGTTTCGGATATAATCGAGCACGTTCGAAACTATAAAACGGTGGCCGGGATATTGGGAATAGTAAATGTGCAGGAAAATTTCCTGCACACAAACTACTGAGGCCAGCCAATTTTTTGGGTCAACTTTGAACGATCATAACTCCCTTAATATAATGAACTGGGTGAGCTACGACCTATCAAAAGAAAGATCTTTGAGTCTTCTTTCCAATTTAATTGGTTTCATCCAAATACAACGTCTGAGTAAGGAGTTATACTCGTTTTACTTCAGCCTATCAAAATAGATTTTTAGGGTCAACTTCAAACGACCATAACTCCTTGTACAGGACGAACTGGGTGTCCTACTTTATATGAAATGAAATACCTTTGAATTATATTTCCAACGATACCAATTTCACCCAAATAAGATATCGGAGCAAAGAGTTATGGTCGATCTACTTTAGCTTATCAAAACAGTCCACCAAAGGACAGATTTGACATTATTTAAATTTTAAAGGCACTTTGGTCATTCCCTATGATATTATGGACGGTAATATGTGTACATATACATGTATATGAGTTCAAAAACTCATTTTCATCATCAATCATTGTGAAAGAACAAACCCTAGCCAAATTTGACCTTTAAATTACTTTTGATTCAACCGTAGAAATTCCAAAGTAATCCGATAACTGCGTTTGTCATCTTGAGAGCTTCGAACGACACCTATTATTTGTGGAAAAAGGATTGCATAATCAAGAGGTGAATTCTAAGGTATGAATATTGTTTGCCTTTGTTCTCTTCCATATGTATATGTGTGATAGAGGATTATATGTATTGGTTGTTATTGAAAGGTGATGAAAATAGGGTTATGGACTATTTTGCATGGTTTGATTGTATTGAATTGTGGAAGGTGGATATGGTAATTGAGTTATGGAAGGTGGATATGGTGATATACTATTGAATTGATGATTATTTATGTCTATGGCTCAATTTGGTTTAATGGATTAGTTGGAAGGATAAATGAATCCAAACTTGATATTGGAGGATGTTGTATGAATATGCATGACATGTGAATGTAATTGGAGTATAAGAGGGTTAAAGTGACACCCTTTATGGTGTAATTAAGTCTTACTACTTAACCACTAGTTTGGTGAATTCAAATAATTGAATTGTGACGTTTGGTCGCTAATACTAGATTGCTATATATGTTCATTGTAGATAAGTAATCCGAAAAGACGAGAAGTCCATTTGGGACTAGTATTGAAGGTTGATAGTCAGGTATGTAAAACATACTCTATACCATATCTTTGGCATGAAAGTGAACAATTGTTCTATTAAGAAAGTTTCCAAAGTTATTCAGTAACATGTGATCCATAATGGTTTTGTATGATGTCCTACGTTACCAATGAACTTATTTCCACCCTACAAGATGTCAAGACATTCCAATACTTACTTGTTTTCCAAATCTGACATGTTTATTGCACTAATGTATGTCAGAAGGTATCCGGTTACTCAAACAAGATCCATGTGCTATTAATGACTCCAAAACGTTTCATTGATATACCAATAAGTTCCTACTTCATTGTTATGGCATTGATGACTCCAAAACACTTTATTGATGTGCCAATGAGTTCTTACTTCATTGTTATTTCATTGATGGTCTATTTATATGTCTCTTATTGATGTATCATTGTTTCAAAGTATCAAAAATGTGGTGGCGACCGAAATAACAATCTCAAGGATTAATTGAACTAAGTGATGGAAGTTCTCTCTTATCGGGTGGTATCCCAGGGGCATAAGCCTATCATGGGTCGATCCCTATTTATGTGTTTATGGGTGGTATCCCAGGGGCATAAGCCTAGCATGGGTCGATCCCAGTTGATATGTACTTGAGGCAGCCTAATGGTCACAGTACAGTACAGTAATGATTATAAAGATGATAAGAACGAAGGTAAAGTGATTGAATAAATACAATGTACAGGTTGTCACAAGTTCTAGTAAGTGTGGTCCACTCCTATTACGATTTATTCACTTGTTTCTGATTTCTATTGAGCTCCTATATCATATGTGATTATCTATAACTTTACATACTCAGTACATAGTTCGTACTGACGTCCCCCACGGGGGACCTGCATTTCATGCTGCAGGCACAGGTACCTCAGCTCATACACCGCACAAGTAGGAGCCAGGATACCCAGCTGCTTTTGGTGAGCTCCATTTTGCTTCGGGGCTTTCCGTGTCATATCCAGTCACTTTTGGTATTGTATAGAAGTTAGTTATATGGCGGGGTGTGTCCCGACCTTAGTTAAACTCTGTGTATTGTCTAGAGGCTTTGTAGACCTAATGTATAGTCAAGGTGGTATTTTGTTAATAAACGTGATGGCTCCAACGGCCAAGTATTGTATATACATATATATGTGTGCTCGAGCTTATACAGATGATTATTTCCTTTTATATGCGACATGATGCTGTCCGAATTTCGGGTTGTCATAGAGGTATGCATGGGAAGTATAAGGTTATGAGCTGGTTCTCCCGGGCCTCCTCGGTTACGGGTGCCAGTCCGCCCCAATAGGATTTGAGGCGTGACAAAAGTGGTATCAGAGAAGTTCGTCCTAGTGAGTCTACAAAGCCGTGTCTACGTAGAGTCTTGTTTATCGGTGTGTCGTGCACCGCATCTATAAACAGGAGGCTATGGACATTTAGGAATTGTTTCTTTTCTTTATGTCTTAGATCGTGCGATAGAGTCTATATTGTATATGAAGTCATAGTTGACCACTGAATCTGTTTGTTTCTCTTATTATAGTAATGATGCCGGTTACTGGAAGCAAGAATACCGGTAAGCAAGTAGATGTGGCTGCCGGAGAGGGGACTAGTAAGTCACCTACTATACCAGCTAATCAAAGTGAGGCTCCAGCTGAGCATGCATCAGAAACTTCTTCCACTCTGGAAGAAATAAGGGGGAGGAGAACTATATCCCCAGAGCCACCTATTAATGTTGTTGATCAAGATCTTAGAAATGCAGTGCAACTTTTGACTCGTATAGTTGTTGGGCAAGCCATTCCTACCACGGGTCCTAGTGGTACAGATAGGGCGGCTAGCCTTCGAACACAGGATTTTCTTAAGATGGATCCTCCCACTTTTACTGGATCAGATCTTAACGAGGACCCACAGGACTTTATTGATCAAATTCAAAGGGCCTTAGATGTTATGCATGTAACGGGTAGAGAGACAGTAGAGTTAGCGGCATATAGATTTAAAGGGGAGGCTATATATTGGTATGAAGACTGGAAATGATCTAGGGGTATTGATGCACCCCCAGCTACTTGGAAAGAGTTTAAAGAGGCATTTCTTGATCATTATCTTCCATTCGAGATTCGTCAGGCCCGTACAGATCAGTTTTTAAATCTTCGTCAGGGGAATATCAGCGTGAGGGAGTACAATCTCCGATTTAATTTCTTGTCGAGATATGCTCCTAATGTTGTAGCTACTATGGATGACAGAGTTCATCAATATGTGGATAGGCTAGATCCATATCTGGTTAGAGATTGTACTATTGTCGCTTTGAACAAAGATATGGACATAGCGAGGATCCAAGCTTTTGCACAGAAAATAGAAGATCAGAGGCAGAGGAGAAGAACACAGGAATCAGAAAGAGGATATTCCAAGAGGGCCAGATCTATAGGGCAGTTCATGGCATCCCAAGGAGGGTTCAGGCCACAGTTTTCTGCTAGACCACCTAGGCCATTATCTTCTTATTCTGCAGCTAGTGCCTCACCACAGTTCCAAGGGTCCAGAGAAAATCAATTTGGGCACAGAAGTGAGAGTTAGAGTTCGCGGACAGTGGGGTACCAAGGGCAAGGGAATATGAGCCAATCGAGACCTCCTCGAGAGCCATGCAATAAATGTGGAAGGTATCATTTGGGCGCATGTCGGCTGGGGACCAATGTTTGCTTTTGGTGCGGTATGTCGGGGCATATGATGAGGGAATGCCCACGAAGGGACATAAGGGGTATGGCACGACCTACGGGGTCATTTGTTGCATCATCATCATCGATTCTTTATTCAGGAAGGGGTGCACAACCAATGGGTCATGTTAGAGGTGATAGAGGAGCCACGAGTTCTAGCGGGGCTCAAAATCGTACGTATGCTCTAGCGGATCGACAGAATTTAGAAGCTTCCCCAGATGTGGTTATGGGTACGTTGTCTATCTTTTTATTCAATTTATATGCTTTAATTGATCCCGGTTCTACATTATCTTATGTTACTCCATTGGTTGCTGGAAAGTTCGAAAGAATACCCGAACTGTTAGTTAAGCCATTTGAAGTGTCCACACCGGTTGGGGAATCTATTATAGCTAGAAGGGTTTATCGAAACTGCATAGTAACTGTTTGTGGTCGTGATACGATGGATGATCTTGTGGAGTTAGAAATGGTAGATTTTGATGTTATAATGGGTATGGACTGGTTGGCGTCTTGTTATGCCACAATTGATTGCTGCACGAAAAAGGTATATTTCCATTTTCCAAATGAATCAGTCCTTGAATGGAAAGGTGAAATTAGCGCGCCAAGAGGTAGATTTATTTCTTATTTTAAGGCAAGAAGAATGATTTCCAAGGGATACATATATCATTTAGTTAGAGTAAGGGATACATAAGCGGAGCCACCAACTCTTCACGCTGTTCCGGTGGTAAATGAATTTTCTGATGTATTTCCTGAAGATCTTCCAGGTTTGCCTCCTGAACGAGAAGTAGAGTTTGGTATTGATGTAATACCAGGCACCCAACCAATCTCCATTCCTCCGTATAGAATGGCCCCAGCAGAATTACGAGAATTGAAAGAGCAATTGAAAGATTTGCTAGAGAAGGGATTCATAAGGCCTAGTATGTCCCCCTGGGGAGCACCAGTGTTATTTGTGCGCAAAAAGGATGGCTCGCTGAGGATTTGTATTGATTATCGGCAATTGAATAAGGTGACTATTAAGAATAAATATCCTCTCCCAAGAATTGATGATTTATTTGATCAGTTACAGGGCGCCAAATGCTTTTCTAAGATTGATTTGAGGTCAGGTTACCACCAAGTGAGGGTCAAAGAGAAGGATATACCCAAGACAGCTTTCCGAACACGGTATGGTCATTATGAGTTTCTAGTTATGTCATTTGGGCTAACAAATGCACCCGCAACTTTTATGGATTTGATGAATAGGGTGTTTAAGCCATTCCTGGATGTATTTGTGATAGTTTTTATAGATGATATTCTTGTTTATTCTAGATCAGAAGAGGACCATGCCAATCACTTACGACAGGCATTGCAGACTCTTCGTGATTGTAAGCTTTATGCAAAGTTCTCTAAATGTGAGTTTTGGTTAAAGTCGCTGGCATTTTTGGGTCATATTGTATCTAGTGAAGGGATAAAGGTTGATGCTCAAAAGATAAAAGCTGTGAAGAACTGGCCAAGGCCCACAACGCCTACGGAGATTCGTAGTTTTCTCGGGTTAGCCGAGTATTATAGAAGGTTTGTTAAAGACTTTTCTTCCATTTCAGCACCCTTAACCAAGATAACCCATAAAGCATCCAAATTCCAATGAAATGATGCCTGTGAGAAGAGTTTTCAAGATTTAAAGAACAAGTTGATTTCTACACCCGTGTTGGTACTTCCAGAAGGCACCGAAGGATATACAGTGTATTGTGATACTTCCAGAATTGGTTTAGGATGTGTATTGATGCAGCATGGTAAGGTAATAGCATATGCTTCTAGACAATTGCGTCCACATGAGAAAAATTATCCTACACACGATCTTGAGCTGGAAGCAGTTACTTTTGCTTTAAAGATATGGCGCCACTACTTATATGGGGTTCATGTTGATATATACACTGACCATAAGAGCTTGCAATATATTTTTAATCAGAAGGATCTAAATTTAAGGCAGCAGAGATGGCTTGAACTATTAAAGGACTACGATGTTGATATCTTGTACCATCCAGGGAAAACAAATGTGGTAGCTGATGCGTTAAGTCGTAAGGCTATGATGGCGCCTATAAAAAGGCAAGGGATGGTTAAAGATCTTCACCAGTTAGCTAGTTTGGGAGTTCGCCTTCTTGAAACTCCGAATAAAGAGCTTATCGTACATAATGCTGCGGAATCTTCATTAGTAGCTGAAGTGAAAGAGAAGCAATATGCAGATCCTATTTTATTACAGCTTAAGGAGAACGTTCAGAGTGGTGCGACCAAGGCATTTGAGCTTACGCGAGGAGTACTTCAGTGCCAAAACCGATTGTTTGTGCCGGATGTAGACGGGCTAAGAAAGAAGATTATGACAGAGGCACATTTTTCAAGGTATTTCATTCATCCAGGATCAACCAAAATGTATCAAGATTTGAAAGATATGTATTGGTGGAATGACATGAAGAAGAGCATTGCAGAATTTGTAGCTGAATGTCCAAATTGTCAAAGAGTTAAAGTTGAGCACCAAAAACTCGGAGGTTATATGCAATGCATTGATCTTCCAAGCTGGAAGTGGGACATGATCAACATGGATTTCATTATTGGTTTGCCTCGTATATCCCGGAAGTTTGATTCTATATAGGTGATTGTTGATAGGCTTACCAAATTTGCATATTTCCTACCAGTTAGGACCACTTACACAGTTGAAGAGTATGCGAAGTTGTACATTAAAGAGATAGTCCGATTACATGGAGTGTCAATCTCTATTATATCAGATCGGGGAACCCAATTTACCGCAAACTTTTGGAAGTCTTTTCAGAGGTGTTTGGGAACACAAATGAAGTTGAGTACAACTTTTCACCCTCAAACAGATGGACAAGCAGAACGTACCATCCAAACACTTGAAGATATGCTACGAGCTTGTGTAATAGATTTTAAGGGCAACTGGGATGATCATTTACCTCTTATTGAGTTTTCCTACAATAATAGCTATCATTCAAGTATCAAAATGGCTCCATATGAAGCTTTATATGGAAGGAAGTGTAGATCACCAATAGGATGGTTCGAAGTGGGTGAAACTCTTTTGTTCGGATCGGATCTTGTTTATCAAGCCATAGAGAAGGTTAAAGTAATTCAGCAACGACTGAAAACAGCCCAAAGTCGACACAAGTCATATGCTGATAGTAGAAGGAGAGGGCTAGAGTTTTCTATAGGTGATTGGGTATTTTTGAAAGTATCACCAATAAAAGGGGTAATGAGATTTGGCAAGAAAGGGAAGTTGAGTCCACGTTATATAGGCCCGTATAAGATCACTCGAAGGTTTGGACAAGTTGCATATGAATTAGAGCTACCCCAAGAGCTCTCATCAGTACATCCGGTATTTCATGTGTCAATGCTTCGAAAGTGCATCGGAGATCCATCACATATCACTTCTACTGAGGATGTGCAAGTTGCGGAAGATCTTACCTATGAGGAAGTGCCTATTGCTATTCTAGATCGCCAAGTTAAGAAGATGAGAAATAAAGAGATAGCATGGGTGAAAGTACGTTGGAGAAATCGTCAAAGGGAAGAGATTACATGGGAAGCTGAGGAAGCAATGAAATCTAAGTACCCTCATTTGTTCAAAGATGAAGAGGAAGTTCAAGAAACGGAGTTAGAACATTAACAAGTAAGTTTTTTTATATATGCATAGTATTTATGTGATGATGTGAATGTTAATAATGGACTTGAACTTGTTTTGGTTGAATAACTACGCTAACATTCGAGGACGAAGGTCCTAAAGGGGGGAAGGATGTAACACCCCGTATTCAAGTACATGTATTGGCATATTCAAGTACGTGTATTGGTCTTATTTATATGGAATTAATTTATTTTATTTTATTTATACCGGAATTTGCCCGTCGATGGTTCCATACGAAGGTTATTGGATAAGCTTTCCAACGATATAAAGATTTCCAAAAATGGATAGGTTTCGGATATAATCGAGCACGTTCGAAACTATAAAACGGTGGCCGGGATATTGGGAATAGTAAATGTGCAGGAAAATTTCCTGCACACAAACTACTAAGGCCAGCCAATTTTTTGGGTCAACTTTGAACGATCATAACTACCTTAATATAATGAAATGAGTGAGATACGACCTATCAAAAGAAATATCTTTGAGTCTTCTTTCCAATTCAATTGGTTTCATCCAAATCCAACGTCTGAGTAAGGAGTTATACTCGTTTTACTTCAGCCTATCAAAACAGATTTTTAGGGTCAACTTCAAACGACCATAACTCCTTGTACAGGACGAACTGGGTGGACTACTTTATATGAAATGAAATCCCTTTGAATTATATTTCCAACGATACCAATTTCACCCAAATACGATATCGGAGCAAAGAGTTATGGTCGATCTACTTTAGCTTATCAAAACAGTCCACCAAAGGACAGATTTGACATTATTTAAATTTTAAAGGCACTTTGGTCATTCCCTATGATATTATGGACGGGAATATGTGTACATATACATGTATATGAGTTCAAAAACTCATTTTCATCATCAATCATTGTGAAAGAACAAACCCTAGCCAAATTTGACCTTTAAATTACTTTTGATTCAACCGTAGAAATTCCAAAGTAATCCGATAACTGCGTTTGTCATCTTGAGAGCTTCGAACGGCACCTATTATTTGTGGAAACAGGATTGCATAATCAAGAGGTGAATTCTAAGGTATGAATATTGTTTGCCTTTGTTCTCTTCCATATGTATATGTGTGATAGAGGATTATATGTATTGGTTGTTATTGAAAGGTGATGAAAATAGGGTTATGGACTATTTTGCATGGTTTGGTTGTATTGAATTGTGGAAGGTGGATATGGTAATTGAGTTATGGAAGGTGGATATGGTGATATACTATTGAATTGATGATTATTTATGTCTATGGCTCAATTTGGTTTAATGGATTGGTTGGAAGGATAAATGAATCCAAACTTGATATTGGAGGATGTTGTATGAATATGCATGGCATGTGAATGTAATTGGAGTATAAGAGGGTTAAAGTGACACCCTTTATGGTGTAATTAAGGCTTACTACTTAACCACTAGTTTGGTGAATTCAAATAATTGAATTGTGACGTTTGGTCGCTAATACTAGATTGCTATATATGTTCATTGTAGATAAGTAATCCGAAAAGACGAGAAGTCCATTTGGGACTAGTATTGAAGGTTGATAGTCAGGTATGTAAAGCATACTCTATACCATATCTTTGGCATGAAAGTGAACAATTGTTCTATTAAGAAAGTTTCCAAAGTTATTCAGTAACATGTGATCCATAATGGTTTTGTATGATGTCCTACGTTACCAATGAACTTATTTCCACCCTACAAGATGTCAAGACATTCCAATACTTACTTGTTTTCCAAATCTCACATGTTTATTGCACTAATGTATGTCAGAAGGTATCCGGTTACTCAAACAAGATCCATGTGCTATTAATGACTCCAAAACATTTCATTGATATACCAATAAGTTCCTACTTCATTGTTATGGCATTGATGACTCCAAAACACTTCATTGATGTGCCAATGAGTTCTTACTTCATTGTTATTGCATTGATGGTCTATTTATATGTCTCTTATTGATGTATCATTGTTTCAAAGTATCAAAAATGTGGTGACAACTGAAATAACAATCTCAAGGATTAATTGAACTAAGTGATGGAAGTTCTCTCTTATCGGGTGGTATCCCAGGGGCATAAGCCTATCATGGGTCGATCCCTATTTATGTGTTTATGGGTGGTATCACAGGGGCATAAGCCTAGCATGGGTCGATCCCAGTTGATATGTACTGGAGGCAGCCTAATGGTCACAGTACAGTACAATAATGATTACAAAGATGATAAGAACGAAGGTAAAGTGATTGAATAAATACAATGTACAGGTTGTCACAAGTTCTAGTAAGTGTGGTCCACTCCTATTACGATTTATTCACTTGTTTCTGATTTCTATTGAGCTCCTATATCATATGTGATTATCTATAGATTTACATACTCAGTACATAGTTCGTACTGACGTCCCCCACGGGGGACCTGCATTTCATGCTGCAGGCACAGGTACCTCAGCTCATACACCGCACAAGTAGGAGCCAGGATACCCAGCTGCTTTTGGTGAGCTCCAGTTTGCTTCGGGGCTTTCCGTGTCATATCCAGTCACTTTTGGTATTGTATAGAAGTTAGTTATATGGCGGGGTGTGTCCCGACCTTAGTTAAACTCTGTGTATTGTCTAGAAGCTTTGTAGACCTAATGTACAGTCAAGGTGGTATTTTGTTAATAGACGTGATGGCTCCAACGGCCAAGTATTGTTTATACATATATATGTGTGCTCGAGCTTATATAGGTGATTATTTCCTTTTATATGCGACATGATGCTGTCCGAATTTCGGGTTGTCATAGAGGTATACATGGGAAGTATAAGGTTATGAGCTGGTTCTCCCGGGCCTCCTCAGTTACGGGTGCCAGTCCTCCCCAATAGGATTTGAGGCGTGACAATAATATAATAGGAAATGACCAAAATGCCTTTAAAATTTAAATAATGTCAAATCTGTCCTTTGGTGGACTATTTTGATAAGCTAAAGTAGATCGACCATAACTCTTTGCTCCGATATCGGATTTGGGTGAAATTGGTATCGTTGGAAGGATAATTCAAAGGGCTTTCATTTCATATAAAGTAGGCCACCCAATTCGTCATGTACATGGAGTTATGGTCGTTTGAAGTTTATCCTAAAAATTCGGCTGGCCTCAATAGTTTGTGTGCAGGAAATTTTCCTGCACATTTACTATTCCCAAATATCCCGGCCATCGTTTTATAGTTTCGAACGTGCTCGATTATATCCGAAACCTATCCGTTTTTGGAAATCTTTATATCGTTGGAAAGCTTATTCAATAACCTTCGCATGGAACCATCGACGGGCAAATTCCGTTATAAATAAAATAAAAAATTAAATAAACGTACTTGAATACGAGATGTTACACAGGGTACCCCACGTTAACCATCTGTTGAAAGGTTTATTCTTGAGATTATGCCATTCTTTCTCCCAGTTGTTACCATTACAGATTGTTAGAAACTCTGCATACTTATATGTAGAAGAATGGAGCAATTTGTTCCAGAATTGAAGGGCAATGAGACATTTGAAGAAAATATGGTTAATGGTTTCCTCTAGATGTTGGTACAAGTGACAGGAAGGAGAAAGGTCTAATCTCACTTGGCTTAGATAGGCATTGGTAGGAAGCCTATTGTGAAGCATAAGCCAAAGGAAGGTTTTGATTTTGTTGGGGGTGTTAGTTTTCCAGGCCATGCTAAAATCTCTGTGGGTATGAGGTAAGGTCTTTTGGCTGTTAAGAAGATTGTACATGCTACCTGTAGTGAATTTACCATTGCTGGTAAGGTTATAAGTAAGAGTATCATCCTCTAGAGAGTAATGGGGGAGAATGGTGGCTTGAATGATATCCTTTAAGTGTTGGGAAAGGTCAAAGGAGATGGGGTTGAAGTTCCAGCAGCCATGTTGGTGGAGGTTGTGGATGGTAGTATTCATGTCATTGATGGTAAAGGGTCCATGTATGACGCTCCTTATACTACCTAGGTGGGTCAAGAAGGAAATTTACTTTATCCCTCTTGCTTACTCTCCAAATTATGCCTTTAGAGCAGTCAACCCAGTCTTTTTGAGCATTTTTCCAAGTTCTTGATATGGTAGCAGGGTCGTTGGCCTGGTGTTTGGAGATGAGAACCTTGATCCAAAGTCTATTTGGTTTATGGTACATTCTCCAGGCTAAGCTGGCATGGGGAGCCTTGTTCCTAATCTCACTTTTATGGAGTCCCAACCCTCCCTCCTCCTTAGGGCTGGTGAGGGTATCCCAGTTAAGCAGATGAATCTTTCTCTTCTCTACACAGCTACCCCAGATAAAATCCCTTTGAATTTTGTTAATGTGTTCATGGACTTTGATGGGAATCTTAATATAATGCAGACATGGGTGGGGACGCTGATAAGAGTGGATTTGGCTAGGACAGTACGACCTGTCATATTGAGGAACTTAGTCTTCCAGCCAGCTAGTCTGGACTTCATGTTGTCTATGATATACTGAAAGTCACTGTTTTTAGGCTTGCAGTTGAAGATGGGGTAGCCAAGATATTTGTCAAAAGATTGGCTAGCTTTAATGGTCAGAATATCTGAGCATAAGCTGACATTTTCAGCAGTTTTTGGAGAAAATGACCTTGGACTTAGAGGTGTTGATGGTTTGACCGGATAGCTGGCTGAATATGTAAATGATGTTGAGAATAGAGGTGTTGATGGTTTGACCGGATAGTGTAGAAGTTATCAGGAGTGGCTCTAGCAAGTAGGGTAAGATCATCAGCAAAGAAGAGATGGGGGAGTTTTGGTCCTCCAGGACTGATGTTTATAGGGGACCATTTGTGGGCTTCTACCTCAACATTAATTCCTCTAGAGAGTCTTTCCATGAAGAGGATAAATAGGTAGAATGAGATGGGGTCACCCTGCCTAATTACTCTAGTGGGATTGAAGGTTTCAGTCCTACAGCCATTAACCAGGATTGAAATGGAGGAGGTGGTGACACAGGACATGATGAGCTTAGTCAGGTTGGCAGGGAAGCCAAAGAATAAAAGAGTATCCTTTATGAAGGACCATTCAAGTTTGTCAAAGGCCCTTTCTAGATCAATCTTTGGAATCATGTTAGCCTTTTAGCCCTTCATCTTGCTGAAATAGGTAATGTATTCCTGAATGATAATGGCTTGGTCAGAGGCCCTTTACTAGGAAGCTAGCTTGGGTGGGGCTAATGATGGAGGGGAGGTAGGCTACTAGGGTTTAATCCTATTGACAATGATCTTGGTGATTAGCTTGTAAGAGGTGTTACAAAGGTCTATGGGTCTAAAGCTTTTAATGTTGTCAGCATTGGTAGTCTTAGGAACAAGGCATATGAGGGTGGCATTGTTGGCCATGGGCATTGTTTTGCAGAAATTTTGACTTTTGAGAAGAGTCACCACTTAATTTTGAAAAGGAATTAAGAAACCTTTAGAGAATTACTTCAAACTATTCAAAACAGGAAAATCGTTTTAAGTTAGAGATTCTAGATAAGAGGTTCCAATTAACGTTTTAGGAAGGTGTTAGGCACTTAAAACGTCCGCTAACTTGCGGTTATCCGGATTGTTTGAAAATCGTCTTTGATTAACCTTGAATAAAGTTGATTTTGAAAAGAAAGCAATTTTAGGAATATTTTAGTGTTTATCCAAAATCAGTTTTTTAGCGACTTGACTAAGGATTTAACTAGGTTCGCAAAACACATAAGACAAACAAGCATAAAAAAGAGGAGAATGGAAGGATGTAAGGGATTTAGGCCATTAGGCCCGAATCAATAAGACCTGTCCTAGTCTAATTGGGCTTTCGACCCATTCACCTATCCTAATCTAGCTTTCTAGTCGTTGGCTCGAGTCCCGCTCTACCTGTATCAATTACAACTTTGGCTTCGTGGCCTAAATGAATGAATGATGAAATGAAGAAATAAATAAATAAATAAATAATGCTGAAAAGACAACAACAAATTAATAAATGCAAATAAAAAAAAAGAAACTTCCGAGTCTCTTCGCCACTTCAAGGATTAGATTTTGGCTCATTCTTCTCTTATGACTCCTTGTATCCATGTATGTCATGAGATCGACTTTGCTTTGAAATTTTGAAGCTATGGGCCTTATTGGCCCATTCGAAGATGCAATGGGAGGGAGTCCATTGTGAACTCCAAAACAGATTCACATGCGAAAGAAGAGAGAAAAGAAATCAAAATATATCCAAAATGCCAAGGAAAAAATAAATAAATTAGCACATTCGAAAGCTAATGCTTAAATATGCTTATTCAGAATCAATTTTAAAAGTAGGAACGCCAAAATGATATATCGTGATATCCGTCTACTAGTGATCATTTTCAGGCATCCAAATTTCTACAATAAATGAGTAAACCAAAGACAAGCAACAAAAAAAAATGGATAAAAAAAAATAAGATAAAGAGAGAATTGACATTTGACATAAGTTTAACAAGATCCCATCTGCTACAGGAGACAAAGTGTCCATGATTTCACAAAGATAAACATCACGTCTATACTAGATAAAGTAAGAGTTATATCTGCTCTAGAGTTACTGCAAGGTTTCAGAAGGAACAGAATAAAATTCTAATCAAGTTGTTTTTAAAGAGAACCAAGATACTCAAAAGTGTTTTAACTCCAGAACAGACGCCAATTGCATCATTTCGACGCGATACAATACCACCCAACAATAATTTGATTACTAAGTGCATGTACAGACTCAATCCTTTATTTTATTTTATTTTATTTTTTTTTAAAAAGAAAAGAAACTTCAATTTAGGTGAAATAATGAAACACACTACACTGAAACAAATATTTTTACAAATCAGACAATGCAAGAATCATACCATTCTAATCCTCGTCCTCTTTCGACATTCTTAGAATAAATCTACTAGAGTCAAAATAATTTTGAAGGAGTCATTGAATTGGTGACCTTGTCATGGTTTAGTTTCGAACATAAGCATTGAAGGCTAAAGAAACTCAAACCGCAGTCTCCATTAAAACCTCATGCCAAAAGTAAATCTCGACAAACAAATCTTTCAACTAAATAGTAGGCTAGAAACGTGATGAGAACACGAATTGAAATACCACACCAAATAATACTTGATCAACAAAAACCAAACGGGTGGAAACACCAATAATCATGGATGGAGGATTAACGCTCAAAACAATCATTTGGACACAATTTCTTGGAACAATATTCAAACTTTAAAGAAACAGAAAGCTACCAAACACGGACGGAAAATCAAGAACAACAAACTTTACAAAAAAAAAGCATGGCTAAACCAGAAAGCTAAAATTAGCACACCAAATGCATCAATACATTAAAAGATATCATCTTCAACAAATAGACCTAACTAATAAACCTATGGCTTTCAAAGCCCCTAACAACAATCAATTCCCAGCAAACAACAACATTACTATAACAAAATCATAAAGAAAAAAGATGAAGAAAAAGAAAACAACAACAAATTTAAAATGGAAAGAGGTATTTACCTGTTTAGGTTTAGCAAACCGAGACGACGAACTGGCTATGGAGATCATGACCACTAGAAAACTCCTTCACCGTCAACTCGAAACTCGAATTTAGTCAATGAACTCTCAAAATTAGAACGGGATATCTACTAAAGACCTGATTTTTCTCCCTCTTTCGAACCGGAATCCCCTTCTTTAGACCCAAAAATTTCGACCCTCTCAGTTTGGATTTTCCAAACCTAAAATTTTGAATCCAAGAATTTCCAACTGAAAGAAGAGAAAGACCCGAAATTTTTCCCTAAACAGTGACCCAGAAGAAAACCCCCCTTTCGAACCCGAAATTCCCAACCTGGAAAGAAGAGAAAAATCTCCCCAAAACCTTTCAAGAATTTTCAAACACCCAAAGTTTCGACCCAAAATTTCCAAAAGGAGAAGAAGACACCAAAACAGTGACCCCAAGGGTCTTTATATAGAAGGCGAATTGGGGGTAAATCGGAGATTTTCGAAGGAGAATGATATTTCAAAATTTGAAATAAAGATAACGTTTTTCCCCAACAACTCATACGGATTTTTGGAACTTTCTCGGATAAATCCAAATGGTGGACCAATAAGAATTTGGGGAAAATAGAATATTACCCCAAACCAATGGAAATCAGCCGCATGCGTACGAAATCGTACCAATAATCCCTAAATTCGCGGAGTTGGACGTTGGGGGTGACATCTGACTCATTTAGAAGATTTTTGAATCATTTCTCGTCTTACGAAGTCATGAGACGCGTGACGAAGAGAAAAAGAATGGGTTGGTTGGAGGTTGACGGATTCGGGTCGATTTAGAGCTGGTCGGGTCGGGTTCGAAGCTGTTGACATGTCGCCGTTGGTTATCGGGTATGGGTTTGGTCGGTTGAGATCGTTGTTTTGGTTTAGAAGAAAGTATTTGGTGTTGCTGTACGTACAAAAGGAGAAGGGGAACTGAAGGTTGGGCTGGGCCGCTGATTAATAATGGGTGGTGGGTTGGATAATTAGGCTTGAATTGGATTATTTGGTTTCTAATTATGGAATTGGGTAATTTTTGGGTATCATTTAGAAAATAACTTCAATTCTAATTTAGCTTACTCTATTTAAATTTCGACCAAATTGAAAGTTAATTGGCCAATTACATCAGAATTGTGGCCACTTTAACTTCACTTATGATCAAATTTAATAGGATGGTCAAATTAGATCAAAATTTGACACGAATTAATACTTCTTTTAATCCTGAGCTTCTTGATTTAATGAAATCAAACACATATTCATCCAAATAAGTTATTTTTGAGAATAAATTTTATTTAAATCAAGACTTTAATTATTTATTTATTTATTCAAATAATCCTTAATTTAAAGTCCAATTTTGATGAAAATGTTCATTTAAATGGCGTCATTTATACAATCCCGTATATGCAAATATGAAAATATATAATTATCACTTAAACGAAAAATTTAGCCCAAATGCATATTTTAAAATGCATTTATTTGAAAAAAATAATTGTTGTGATTTTATTTGAAAATCGAAGAAACTCGAGATTAAACGTAGTTGTGGAGGGCAAAAATTAGGTGTCAACAGGCATGGAGGAGCTGGAGGAGCTGCAGAAGATACTGGCCCCTACATTTTCCTAAAATTTTTGGAAGAACAAAGGGTGTAGGCCATCAGGTCCCGGAGCTTTCAGAGGTTTGAAGGATTGAAGAGCTGCAATAATTTCAGTGTCTTTTAGAGGGGAGTCCATGGTAAGTCTGTTCTCTTGAGAGAGGGTACTGTGATTATTAGTGGGAACAAAATGGTTGTTAGGATTGCTACTGTGATTGGTGGTGAAAAGGGTTTTGAAATGGCTGAGGATGTGAGACTGAATGTCTGACTCCTCTGAAATGGTATTGCCAATTTCATCCTTGAGAACATTGATCCTGTTTTTCCTCCTCCTATTTATTGTAGAAGAATGGAAGAATGAGGTGTTGGCATCCCCTTCAGTGAGCCACAGTATTCTAGACTTGATTCTCCAAAAGTCCTCTTCACATTTTAGTAGGTCCTCATAATCTACAAGGAGGTCATTCTCTAGCTTGTGAAGGAAGGAGCTAGTGTGGTAGTGAGGTAATTTTTGGATACCATCTAGCCTATCCAGGATAGTCTATGTTCCCCAAAACTGCCCTATTCCAATGAGAGGCCTCTTGTTGGAATTGGGGTATGGCATGATGAAGAGGGGTATTGTCAATGAAACATCTTTCAACAACCCCCTGAAAGGATTGATGGTTGCACAACATGGGTTCAAATTTAAAGGGTTTGTCCTTTCTCCTTCTTGTATCAGTGAATATAGAGGGGAGCAGAGGGCAATGATCTGATTTGGTTCTAGGGAGGTAATGATAGTGGAGTCAGGATAGTTGTTTATCTAAGAGGTATTTGCCACATACCTGTCAAGTCTTTCTCGGATAAGGCATCTTCTATTGAGATGCCTCTTATTGGTCCAGATATATTTGCATCCCTTATAACCTAGGTCCACTATGTTGCAGTAATTTAAGCAATCCCAGAAGTGGTTGACTCTATTATTGCTGATAAGGGCTCCTCCTAACTTCTCATTAGCCCCCAAGACCTCATTAAAATCCCCTCCCATGAGTCAATCGCCAGAGTAGCTATTGACAATATTCCGAAGTTCATTCCAGAGTGAGAGTTTAGAGTTAAAGTCGGGGCTAGCATAAATAGCAGAGAAAAGAAAGGTTTGGTTAGTGAGACTTACCCTAATAGTGGCATGAATTCCTGGGAGGAGCTGGAGAAGTTCTGAAGGTGTAGCAGATCTTCCCTCCACATCATAACAATGCCACCCTTCCTACCCACAACACTGGATTTACGGTAGGTATTAAAGCGCAAGACTTCAGTAAGATTTTTGTGGTCCACCATTTTTGTCTCCAAAAGAGCTACCAGAACAGGGTTATGAGTCCTGATCAATGCGTCACATTGACGCTTAAAGATAGGACTGTTGGCACATCTAGTATTCCAGATGAGGAACTTTATTGGTTTGCATGGGTTGGTTGAGGGGTGGGTTATTGTTAGCTTGCTTTTGTCCCTCAAGTCCAGCTGAGGCAGTAGAGCTACTGCTGTGGCGTGTTGCTCCGAGGCATTCCTCAAGGTGAAGATGATCAAGTTTGTCTCCAGGGGACAAGTTAGAACAATAAGCGTGTTGGAGAGCTCGTTGAACTCTCTCCGCAGAATTTTGTTTAGAGTGAAGTTTGAGACCTGTAGCTCCTCTATTTCTGTCAAGAGTTGTTCTAGCTCCATGTTTGAAGTTCTTAGTTCCTCTAGAACTGACTTGGTAGTGTCGTCTGTTGCTTATGCTCCTTGAGGGATTAGAGTGTTGGCTAGAGTATTGGGTTGCTCCAGAGGGTCCCAAGGGATGAAGTTCAGGGTCTCCGCCTCCGTGAGGTAAGGTGTGGTGGGATAGAAGGGGAGGCTTTTGAACACTTGGTTGAGCAGGGAGTTAAACTCGTTAGACTTCATTACATTTAGTGTTCCCATCCCCTGTGCTTGGAGTAGGGTTTGGCACCAAGTTTGGTACCTCAGTCCCTCCACAATTTGACATACTTAGAGGCCGTTTGGCCATTATTTTTTTTTTTCAGAATCTTTTTAACTTTATAAAGGTCATGGTGCTTGGCCATGAAAATTGCAAAAGAAAAATTCAAATTTTTTTATTGTTGTTTTCACCTTTTTCCAATTTTAATTTCAATTTTTATTATTATTAATGTAACCCCAATCTTTTAAATTCTTACACAAAACCCTCTTTTATAACTTCAGCCAACCAATAATGACAGAATCTAATTTCTTTCGGTATAGATGAGTAAGATTTCTTCAAACAATGAAAGGATGATATGCATGGTCACACACACGTATGGTTGAAGATTGACAAATATTTGAGGGATCATATATATACCTTTGTGCGCAACATCTCTTGGGGGGGGGGGGGGGAGAAGAAAGGTGAAACTCGATGTTCTTATTCACATTCATTTGACAACGAATCTTTGTGTATTATGAAACACAATCGATCGTTCTATCTCCTGTAGTTCTGATGCTTGTTAAGAGAGTTATTAGTTGTCAATCTTTGTTCTCGAGTGCTATTTTTTTTGTTAATACAAACTTGATTGGAGAAATGAAAGTGTCTATATATAAGAATCACATTTGATTGTAAGTTAGTAGATAAATTAGTTAGTTGGGTGATTTTAATAATTTTTAAAAGTTGGGGGCATAAAATTATATTTAAAAGAAAATTCAAAAGTCTAAAAAAAACTTTCAAAAAGACATGGTCATACACCACTTCAACTCCAATTCCAACTTTCAAAAATTTTAATTTTCATAATCAAACGGCTAGTTAACTTTAAACGATTTATTTTTCCAATCAAACGATTCTTTAGTAAAATAGAAGATGGGCGGGCTTGGGGAGTGGCTAATTGGGCCGTTAGCCCCCTTTGAAGTTGGTCTGCGACTCCGCTCAAAATGAATGGAAAAAAACATAATTGACAAAAATATTACATATATGTATGATTATATTTAGAAATTTTTAATTATAACATATATGATATTTATTTTACAGTCATTTTTTCTTTTTTAAAATTTTTAAATATGAATAAAAGAAATGCTACTTATAATCTTTTAAATAACAGATATTGTTTTTCAAATAATTTTATTTTTTTAGGTTTGCTTAATTTATTTTCTTATTTTACCATACCTAAAAAGTAGTGAATAATGAGTTAATACTAATTTTAGAAATTAATTTAATTTATTTCTTTTATTTTATTATACATGAATATTTATGAAAAAAAAATTTAGTGAATAATTTTTTTTCATATAAACAAACATTGTATATTTGCATATATACAAATACACATACATATACATAGTACATATTATATACCATAAATATAAAATATATTTAAACATTCAAACTATTGTGACGATATATTACACATCTGTTCTACTTAAATTTTATATCAAAAAATTTGATGTGACAAATAATTAAAAGAAAAAAATGTGTATATAAATAAGATAAAAATAAAAGAAGAAAAATTAAATGAAAATTTTATAAATCCTCTCTTCTCCATTGAATTTTTTTTTCTTCTTCTTTTGTTCATTGAGTTCCTTTTTTCAAACTTGTTACTGCTGCTTTACTTCTATAAATTTATATTTTTTTAATGACTAACGGCTTATTCTTCACCTTTTGGTAGTGAAATCGATGCTTGATAATAACAATTAGTAGAGAATATATTTTTATTTTTTGATGACTAATAATAACAGTGATGTGATTTTAATGTGAATTTCAATTATAGCAGTGATGGTAATAATAATTTTGATGACGAATTTAGTGAAGTTCTTTAATTTACTAATTTGGCCAGTATTTTGTGAATCTTGCAACGATTTGAGCTTCTTTTTTTTCTTTAGCATTATTATGATAGAAATTGAAGTTATTAAGTAATTTTATGAGGAAAAAAAAAAGCTTTATTTATTGTGTGTAATTTTGATTTGGATACAAAACTCAAACATTTATTAAAGAGGAAAAAAATAAGTTGAAAAAAGCATGGAAGCTTTTCGCACTCTATATTATTCATGAAAGATTTGATAAATGCGATCGAAACAAAAATCTTTAACGATCTGAAGAAGTAGAAGCTCGTCGGTGATGATTGCAATTCTTTTTTGATAATAGCGTTGTGATGTAATTTTGATAATGAATTTAGTGGTGGATATAATTTTTATGATGGAGATATGAATTTAGTGATAGACTACAATGATGATGATTTAGGGTGTGCTTGGTATTTTTTTTAATTTTCTCATGTTTGGTTGGTTTAAAGGTTTTGGAAAATGTTTTTCAAATAAACTTATTTTCCTCAAATCTAAGGAAAATGACTTCCCTTCAAAAAGTAAGGAAAACATTTTCCAAAATTCTCTTTCAACCTCACTTTTTAGATGAAATATTCATACAACTCTCAAAATCACCCATCCCTACTCCGCCCCCTAATACCCTACCCCACCCCACCCCCTACCACTCCATCAAAAAAAATTATTTCAATTTTTTTTCTTACCTTATCCCCTACCCAAAAACCAAACTCCTACTCTCCCCCACCCCCCACCCCTCACCCATCCTTCCAAAAAAAATATATATATTTTTTTTTAAATCAAACTTTTTCTTACCCCTTACCTGACCCCCACCCTACCAACCCCCTCCCCCTCCCAAAAAAATTATTTTTTTAAATTTATTTTTGAAATATTTTAAATTTTTTCTAACCCTACCTCCTACCACCCCCCCATTCAAAAAAAAATAACTATTTCAATTTTTTTCTTACCTCATCCCCTAACCCAAAACTCAAACCCCTACTCCCTTCAATTTTTTTTTATTTTTTATTTTAAATTCAAACTTTTTTCTTTTCCTCCGCTACCCGACCCCACCCCTACTAACCACCACCCCACCCCCCTAAAAAAATAGTTTTTTCTTACCCCACCCTTACTCCTCTACCCCGCCCGACACCCACCCCCTACTAGCCCCCCCTCCCCTCCAAAAAAATAAATTTATTTTTAAAAAGAAATTAATTATTTTTCTTACCCCGCCTTTACTATCTATTTTGACAACCTCAACCCCCACCTACCAACCCCCCTCCCCCCAAAAAATTAATTTAAAAAAATATTATTTTTTTCTTATCTCACCCTTGTTATTCTATTCGTTCTCATTGTTTTTGTTAAACATATACAAATACTTTTAGAAAACATATATACTTACCCAATTTGCAAAACGAACACAAGAATATGCATAATAAACAACTTATTTTTCTAGAAAACGTTTTCTCTTCTTCATATCAAACACACCATAAAAACAAAAAATTTCAAGGTCAAAAAAAATTTTCTAAAACGTATTTTTACTATTTACCTAAACATTAAAATGTATTTTCTGAAAAATATTTTTTCATTCACCAATCAAACACTAGAAAATATTTTTCAATTTTTTTTTTAAATCCACCAACCAAACATAAAAAAAATAAGTAAGAAACCAATTTATTTTCCAAGAAAATATTTTCCTTCATACTAAACACACAAATCTGGCACCGACAAGTTGTGGTAAGATTCTTATAGTGAGTTTGGAATTATGAATTTAGGACCCGTTTGGTAGGGTGGATTATTTTCATAATCCATGGATTAAATGGTGGGATTCCTTAATACATTGTTTGGTAGCAATTTTGAAGCTATGTATAACTAATACATGGATTAGTTATATATCATACATGGTATTATAGGGTGTATAACTAATACACCCAATTTGGCGGGATTAGTAATCCATGGATTACAATCCATGGATAAATATATGTCAAGACAAAAACGCCCTCAAATTTCTTTAATTTTTTTTCTAAATCTTTTCAATTTATTTAATGTGAGTTATTTCTTTTCAATTTATCAAGATAGTAACATCCCTCCAAATAATTTTAGTCATAAAAAACTACTCCATTAACTTAAAAAATACTTATTGGTCAAAATCCGAAAATAAATTGCATGATTGAATACAAGCTTTAATTTTGTAAATAGGATATTCATAAATAAAAATAATTTTTCTAATTAGCTTTAACACTTTACAGAACACAAATTTATGTTAATAATAATTCTATTGTCTCATTCAAAAGTTACACGTATCTTCCTCCAATGTAAGAACATCACAAAGTGAAAACAACAAAAAAATGATGAACAAATAAAGAAAAGATAACAAAAAAAATTTGTAAGTGAATGATTGAATCTTAAAATTCCAAAGTAAATAATTAGTTATATTTTTACTTCTTCTTTTTTTTTTAAAAAAAAGAATAATAAAGTTTTACAAAAAAACGATACAAAGTTATAATATGTCAAAGGGTAAATAAGATAGGTAAAATGACCTTCTAGACCCCTGTACTATGTCGGTTTTGTAAGTTGGACACTTCTACTTACATGTTTGTCATCTGGACCCTTAACCCATTAAAAAACAACATTTTGCACTCTTTGACCATTGACCTCACCTATGTGGCATTGAAATGGTGACTAGGACAAGAAAAGTGTATTTACTCGCCTGGGGCTGCGAGTGGGGGACAATTTTTGGCCAATTTTACATTAAAATAATTAAAAAAGATATTAAAATTTAAAAAATAAATAAAAAAAGGATTTTTTCCCCATCTTTTTTATTTTTTTCTTAAATATAAAAATAATATATTTTTTTTTAAAAAACAAATCTTCCCCACTCCACCCCAGCCCGTCCCCACCCCCACCCCCCACGCAGCCCCATCCCACCCCACCCCCTTCCATAAAATAATTTTAAAATAAAAAATATTAAAATAAAAAAAATAAAAAAGGCTTTTTTTTCCTCCATCTTTTTTAATTTAAAAATAATATATATATATATATATATATATTTTTATTTTTTTTTAAAACCCTTCCCCACTCCACCCAGCCCGTCCTCACCCCCACCTTCACTCAGCCCATCCCACCCCATCCCAACCCCTTCCAACCCCTCCACCCCACCCCAACACCCGTCCAGCCCTTCCCCACCCCCACCCCAGCCCGTCCCTGATACAAGAAAGACAAGGGAAACACGAAACAAACACCAAATCAGTCCACAAGTTTGAAGAACCGAGGATCCCTTTGGTGACCACTCTCGAATTCACTACAACAACAATGAAAACACAATAACAACAAGATATTGAAGGTGTAAATACACCAAAACAGCAACAATATGACGAGATGGACAACAATAACAAGATAGGAACAACATGCGGTTTTACTAACTAGAGATAGAAACGGTTACAAGAACACAAACTACTACAAGATTACTATAAAAGTAAAGGGATAGTTAGATAGACTTAATGAAGGTATAATCTTAAGAACCCAAGAGCATATTCCACTCTTGGACCCTTAACACTACACGCAACGTTCACCTATCTCTTACGAAGACACAAGGTCGGAATCCACCTCCTAAGCATCACGTTTTCAAGCCATGAGATCAACAAGAGTGATTCCATACTCTCTATGCCTAATTTCGGTTTTGGTGCCTCAAGGAGAGAAGACTTGTGTTTCTTTGTGTTTCAAGACTTACAACATCATGAATAATCTAAGTATAAAAGCCCTACAATGTTCTATTTATACTAGGTTACAAATAAAATATAAAATATCCAAAATGCCTTTTTAAGAGCTAGGCTCCCTTCAAGTGTATTTAGGGGCTGCCTTGTTGTGTTTCAAGGCTCCTCTTTACACTCCAAGTGTGAGATTAGGGTCAGTTTGGTGTGTTTTAAGTCCTTCACTCGCACACTCCAAGCCCCGGGTTCATTACATTCTCACATGCGTCCATCTTCGTGGTCGTACTTGTATCATCCTCCCCTCCTTAAAAAGAATTCGACCTCGAATCCATGCTTTGCAAAATCAAAGAGAGACAAACAAGCACACTTCCTCATGGCATGAGGGTTAGGATTAGCAAAAATAAACAATAATGGTATGCACTCAAAGCACTCAAAACAGCCTACACCAAAAAAAAAAAAATCGAGGACCCTTTGAGTTCAAGTCTCGGCCAACAACAAATCTCGACATGCCAAGGTGGTTTATATTTGACATATAACCAAGATTCCTTAGTGTTAAACATTATGAAGCCATCGACAAATTCACCAAGGACTTGGCTATGATAAGAACGCAAAAGAAATGCACCTAAGCCGAGATTAAATCTTCCCTACTCTAAGATGGTACCGGGATCAAATGGGAAGAATAAACATAGACACGGGTCTAAGCAACACACCCTTTTCTCGTAGTCTTTACCACAACCACACGGCCTACTCTCTACATTGGCATACATATCATCACAAGTAAAGAGAGAGTAGAGAAAGGTGGCACTCAATTCTACTTCTACTATGGTGTCCTCGGAAAAGCCACACAAAGTAGAAGAAGAAGTAGTTTCCAAGACCACACATTCCTTACCCTTAAGAGTACTCTCATCTTCCAAGAAGAGATTTCCATCTTTAGGAGGAATGTTGTCACACCATAGTGGGTTAGCATATATGCTATAGCTTCCAAGGCAAGCTATACCATCATTTTCACCACTAGGTCTATTAGGAGTGTTTAAACTATCTTCAAACAAGACATTGTACCTAAAGAGTGAATGATCTAACTCGCAGACAGATTTGGAACTTTCACTCTCTAAGGAATCATTATCAAGTTCCAAAGATATGTCAAGCACACGATTAACCCTATGAGCCAAGCAAATATTAGAATCCTTACAACAACATAGGCTCACGGGTTCACTCTTTTTTTATTGACCAATATTTTTAAATTCTTCACTCACTTGAGACTCATTAATTACATCACACATATTCTCAAGTGGTGGGCAAGTTTTACACACAAGTTGGTCAACACAATTTTCATACGACGATGTACTTTCATTCAACACAATAGCTTCAACACTAGGTGGACACAAATCGATCTTACTAGAAGAGTCGATTCGGTCATCTATAGGATCAACTAGTGTATCCACTCGCACAACATTTACATTATCTACAAGTGGTAAGGAATCAATATACTCATACGTAGGTAAGCTACTACTCACACTCAACAACTTATTAGTCACACGTTCATTATCCACATGTACCAAAGTGTAAAAGATAACTATTTTACATTGACGTTCATGAGTATGTTCGTCTTTATCTTGGTGTGAAAGTCCTTCACAAGTTTGGGCAACAACTTCCTTCGGGAAGATCTCACCGCAAGGTATTTGGACCTTAGGTTTTGAATTTGTTGGGATAAGTGTGGATACCAATTGGTGTAGCCTTTCAACGTGCCATTTCACGTCTTCAATATTATCGGTGATGCGGTCAAACGTGGCATCAAAATTGGTGGTAGCCATGGTACCTAAAAGAAAAGACAACAACGAACAACAAAACAAACAAACTTGTTAGCTCAAAAATGCCTCACCATACTCTCACTCTTAATTTTTACCTCACACTTGATTTCACAAGAGTTGAAAGCCGGCTAGTACTTCGTGAGTAATTGAGGGAGGAGTCCACCTTGGTCCGGAATAGATTTTCATTCGAGTTGACTTAAAGAAAATTTGCTTATGGACTTGAACCAACAAGATACAATGAATTCACAAAAGAGAAAAGCACACAAAGAACGTTAACACGAACAAACGGACACAAAACTAATTTACAATCTAGTAGGAGTTTACTAGCTTGTCAATTAGCGTTCGGACCAATCAAACGAAACTACGGAACAATAAAAAGAATCTAAGAAAATCTAAAATTTGAGCCAAAATTTGATGCGTGAACAGTTACTTGATGACGTGGCAGCCACGTATTGGTTGCGGTCTTTCTAACGAATTGTTATTCTCAAACGTTCATGTCCTGGTCAAAAATTTAATTTGGATTGGTGAAATTTTATTTTAGGAGGGAAAAATAAGTCTTGGAGCCTTTTTCAATTTTCAAGACTTTGACTTTACTTGTCCTTCTCCTTAAAACATGGGTCCTTGGATCATGGAAAGTTGTTGGAAAGTGGTTGAGATGTGATTGACTAGTTGATGAGTGATGGTAAGTCTTTCAAGACTAACAAAGCTTCACCTTTTTTCCTTCACCTTTATAGATCTAAGGTTCACTTTATTTTAACAAGCTATGAAGGTTGTGAAGAACTTCAAGAACAAACTCAACAATCACCAAGAACAATCAAGAACAATCTCCAAGAACACCAACAATTTCACACGGCCAACTTCCAATTTTCACAATACAATATCTTCAACACTTGGCCAAGACAACTACAACTTCAACAAAATGGTTCTTAGGCCACCAATGAACAACAATATCACGTGGCCAAGCTTATAACAACAACAAGATGAAGGCCACAAGGCCAAAACAATCCACCACAACAATGTTCAACAACAAATCGGCCAAGTCCAAGTTCACGACTACAACTTCAACAAATACAAGCTCAAACTTAGATTTAGACTCAAAGTGTTAGTGGAGAACAAAACTAACACTAGAAACACTCAAGACAAGTAAAAATCTCGGCTAAGACACAACATGAACACAATTTTTGGCCAAGAACACAAAATGGACAGATTGTTCTTTTTTTGGAATTTCCAAATTTTTTTATTTTTTTTCAAGTGAGCTAGCCCAAGATTTGATCTTGTAGGAACAAGATCAAGCCATGCTCTGATACCAAATGATACAAGAAGCACAAGGGAAACACGAAACAAACACCAAATTAGTCCACAAGTTTAAAGAACCGAGGACCCCTTTAGTCCACTCTCGGATTCACTACAACAACAATGAAAACACAATAACAACAAGACATTGAAGGTGTAAATACACCAAAACAGCAACAATATGACGAGATGGACAACAATAACAAGATAGGAACAACACGCAGTTTTACTAACTAGAGATAGAAACGGTTACAAGAACACAAATTACTATAAAAGTAAAAGGATAGTTAGATATACTTAATGAAGGTATAATCTTAAGAACCCAAGAGCATATTCCACTCTTGAGCCCTTAACACTACACACAACGTTCACCTATCTCTTACGAAGACACAAGGTCAGAATCCACCTCCCAAGCATCACGTTTCCAAGCCAAGAGATCAACAAGAGTGATTTCATACTCTCTATGCCTAATTTCGGTTTTGGTGCCTCAAGGAGAGAGGACTTGTGTTTCTTTGTGTTTCAAGACTTACAACATCATGAATAACCTAAGTCTAAAAGCCCTACAATGTTCTATTTATACTAAGTTACAAATAAAATACAAAATGTCCAAAATGCCCTTTTAAGAGCTAGGCTCCCTTCAAGTGTATTTAGGGGCTGGCTTGTTGTGCTTCAAGGCTTCTCTTTACACTCCAAGCGTGAGATTAGGGTCGGTTTTGTGTGTTTTAAGTTCTTCACTCGCACACTCCAAACCCCGGGTTCATTACATTCTCACATGCGTCCATCTTCGTGGTCGTACTTGTATCAGTCCCCAACTCCCCATACCCCACTAGCCCCGTCCAGCCCTTTCCCACCCCCACCCCAGTCCATCCCCACCCCCACCCCACCAGCCCCTTCCCACCCCACCCCCATCCCTCACACCCCTCCCAGCCCCGTCCCCACCCCACCCTAACACTCTTCCCCCCCTCCCCCCCACACGTTCACTTTTTATTTTTTATTTTAATTTTCTCTCTCAATTCAATTCTTTTTATTTTTTAATTAAAATTTAAATTTGAAATCTTTTTATTTTTTTGGGGATTTAAATTTAAATTGAAAGTGAGTGATAGTGAATATTGAAAAAAAATAGTGAATTTCGCTTGAAAAAAATTAAACTTTTTGTGAATTTGTTAAAAATATTCAAATTTAAAAATAAAAAATTTATTATGTTTGTATATATGAATTTATAGTTAAAAATTTAAATTAGTTGGAGAAGAATTTTAATTATTTGGAATGGATTTGATGTTTAATTTGTGAGCAAAAATAAAAACATGATTATTCAAAATTTTCTACAATTTATAAATTTTTCTTATTTAATTAAATTAATTTTAATATTTAATTTGTTATGTAGCATTTTAAAAATGACTTGAATTTAATGTAATACTTTTTTTTTTAAATGACGTGACAGATGACGTGACAGACGTGTTAGGTGTGGCAGACGTGGCGGCTGACGTGGGGGAGAGTGTGTTGCACTCATCAAAAAGAGTTTAAAATGTTGTTTTTAGTGGATTCAGGGGTCCAGATGACAAACATGTAAGTAGAAGTGTCCAACTTACAAAATCGACATAGTACACGGATCCAGAAAGTCATTTTACCAATAACATAAATACCAACCCTTTTGGAAGTAATTACACTCACTCCCACACTTTTTTAATTACTTTACTCTCTCTCCCTATTAATACACATAACATAGCCGACATATACTTAACATTCTGTGTATATGTTGAGATTTTTGTAATATGTTTAGGGAGTTGAAATTTTTTGTAATATTGAAAATATAAGTTGTGTATTTGTATGATTTTTAGTTTTTCTAAACAAACAATATTCTTTTTAAAATATAACAATACATATTGTTTTCAATACATCAAACCAAACACTACATAAAAAATAATCTCAGTATTACTAATCTCTATATTACTAATCCCTACACTACTAATCCCAACATTACTAATACAATCTATTCAATATTATCTTATACACTCTACCAATCGACCCCTTAGTGTAATGACCGCAAAGTGATGGTTTAATGGTGGATTTTGTGGTGCATAGTGAAGAAGATATCATTAGAGTGGTGTGGATTTTATTTTTTTTTAATTGTCATATAATATTTGATGTGGCAATAACAATGATGTAGCGAGAGTGTGAAACACCTCCCATCATGTGACTGATTATATGTGGGTTAGAGTATAAATAAATTCACTTTTAAATAGTTATACGTGTATAATAGATCGCCGCAATAATTTGAATGTATAATTTCCTAGATTAAAAACTAAAAAATAAAATTTAAATAATTTTCAACGTAATTCTAATGTTGTATTGATAATAATGACGTGTCGTACATATTTATTTACTTCAAATAAAAATAAAAATAGGAGATAAATAAATACTTGTAAAATTATTGGTTAATAAAGGTGAAAAGAACAAGGGCCTCAACATACTTTCCCATCTCCATCTACAGTAATGCAATCAAAGCTTTCTCCACTCAATCATCTGCGATATGGATTTAAGTTGATACACTAGCCATAGCCATGTAAGAATTTTTTTAACCTTTAACTTGTGATAGCCGTTTAGTTACTATCTTTAATTATAAGATTACTGGTTAATGCATATCAAGAGGTTTACCTGTAATTATCCAATAAGAGACATGGTTGCATAGATATCGTGCATAGAACTTGAGCTTTTTGCTTATACATCTAGATTATCTATTGTGGTATATCTTTTTTGAAGCGATCATAATTATAATTTCTAGTCTTATTTATTTATTTATGTATAAATACGTTGCAAGATATCCACAAAAATGGATGATAATAGTTGGACCGTTTGTAGGTAATATTGTGGGTTACTCTTAGAATGTTTTTCTGGTCCCATTTTCAGGTACCCATCGAGAGGTTTACCATGCAGATTGGAATGGCACTGTAAGTGATTTTATGTCAAATATTCCTAGGAGCGTTTTGTTTGATCTTCCCATTCATTAATTGTCACCAGCCATGTATTAGGATCATACAAGTGGCTTCAAGTTCTGAGTTGTCAGTTTGTTCTGTCTTATTTATAACCTCTATAGCTGGCCTCACATTTCATCACGTTCCAACAGATAGTGTCTACTTCGTGTTGTTCCAAATATTTATTTGTCATCATTATGTGAGTCTTGGTGTTGATGTAATTAATTACTTGAGTGTATTGAATATTGAATGCTTTTGCTTGTGAATCTGTCTAATATGGGAGGTTGCTTTTAAGAAGTCCCTCGATCAGAATTTTTCAGGTGCGGCTTTGTCTGAGTTTAAGAGAGAGGCTTGTATTCTGCACCGTTATACTTTTATTCTATTTGATGCCTGCATTGAAGTTTGAAAATCTTAGGAGCATTAGAAACATGTTCAGCTTTCCAATACTCGTCTATGTAATTTTTAAAAGATGTTATGCAAACATAGCCCCAATAACCTTGTCCTGTCATTTTCTGTTTATGTCTAATCACTTCTAGAATGGTACTTCGTCATTCTCTTTTACTAATAGATCTACTAACCTGGTTGACCACTGGGAAGATTTAAGTAGTTGTGTGATTTTTGTATTTATGTGAGTATGCTGTCATAACCTCTTTTTAACATTATTATGTTCTTTGTGGTGGAGTCCATTGTAGCTGTAAGAGTTAATTACCTTTTGTCTGTCTTGAAGAATCTTGGATTGTCTAGCCACAAGTTATACATGCTGACATAGATCTATCTGAAGACAGTGTAAGATGTTAATTTGACTGTGTTATATTAGTGCCAACATGAATCTGTAATAGCTGTAATCAATTCTCCAAATCTTTTTCGTTTATCCGTCATTAACTCTGAAAACTCGTTAATTCAGAAGTCTTGCAAGGATCTAAAATTGTCCGACTGTCAGAAATTTCCATGATTGTTCAAATGGGTCATGCTTTATTGACCCTGAGATAAATCTGGCCCGGGGAGGGGGGGGGGGGGGTGGTTGCGCGCACTCTCATGAAAACTACAATTTTGTTATGCCAAAAATATTAGAAATATCAAAGAGTACATTCAAATATTGGTTGAAAAGTTAGTTTGATAGAGAAAACACTATATCAAAGATCATGATTTGAGTAGGTAAAAGAATTTGGATTCTTGAAAGTTATGGAAGGTGTGTAGAATGCTATTATGAGTGAAAGGTGTCACGGGTTTTGTAAAGTACCATGTTGAAAAGAGCGTCATCGAAATTGGAATGAAGTACTTAAAAGGATATTTTCCTCCATTCTATTAATAGAAAGGTTGACTTACCATTTTATTTGGATGTGAAATTAATGTCACTGAACCTCTTTCTCTTCTTCAATGCCTAATAATGAAACATGTATGAATGTTTTTCTTTACGAACATAGACTTGTGTATCTTCCCATCCTTGTTTCATCTTTAAGTTTTGTGTTTTTCTCATGTAGTTCTGTTAAGTTGTATTTTTCTAAGAGATGTTCCTCTCATCCGTCATGTTTTTCCTATTTCTTTTGTTTGCTGCTTAAATTTCTTCTTGTTGAATGCATCATTATATAACATAATTGGCTCTAAATGGCAGGTGCATGTCATGCGTAGGTTATGACAACCATATTTTGTTTGTTTCATGGGGGCTATAACTTGGCCTCCCCATCTTTCTATTATCACTGAGTTCCTGCCACGGTATGTTTGTATTTTGATTTGCTTTCCCTTTTTCCTTCCATATTTGCCATCATTAGTAAGATTTTGGTTATTGTCACAGTCAATTTATTGTATTCTATGGTACTTGGACTTTTTCCCTTTGATGCGTACTTGTGCTGAAAAGAAATGGCGTAGATAAACTATACAACACTAGATAATCCGACAATTTCTAAAGCAGCAGTAGTTAGCATTTTACCTTTACGTTCAACTATAGAAGCGAGACCAGAAACAATGGGAATGAACAGTTGTGAAAACAGAGAGAACACATACACATTGTGGCTTGGAAAGAAACATATTACCAATTAAGCATGTAATTTCTTTATTTTCTTTTACTTTCTGGATGCATAGGCAGGGAGTATAGCTGTATACACCATTAGTCCAGGAGTTACTGCATTAAAACTGAAGGGAGTCCAGATGTTGAAGGGAGTCATGTTAAAACTGAAGGGAGTCCAGATGCTAATAAAAGCATATGACACGTTTGTATCAACAACACAGTATAAACCGTCAGCTAAAAGTTTAGTAGTTTATTGTTCATCAAAAAACCACAATAGCTAAGAATCCAGATCCATCACTTAGCAAGAATCACGGGCGAATTATTCACTTCCTGGGCTGCCATTGTTGTAGTGCTGGTCGATTGGTGCTGGGTGATTGTCATAAAAGGTAAACACATGTTAGGCAAAGCTTTTACCGCCCAAATTTGAAAATGCGAATCCTTTTCAGCTTGTCATTGATGAAAAAATAGAGAACTGTTTAAGGAAAAAAAATAATTAGAATTTGAATTTGTGCTCTGGAAAACTAGATTAGTGATTGCTTTGATTAATTGATTAATCATTTTCCTCTAAAAACAGATAATAAAGAGGAACAACATAGGGATATACAAGTATAACCAATAACTACCTTGATAACTTCGTAGCCTATAAGATTACAATATTCCAAATTCTTGATAAGAGTTGCTTAATTAACCAGTTTCTATTGCATGGATTTCTATAATTTGATTGATCATAATTCTCTGAATACTGCCCGACTTAAAATCCTTGATTTCAACCAGAAATGTCAAGCGCCTATCAGTCTGTAAAGAGTTGCTTAATTAACCAGTTTGTTTCTATAATTTGATTGTAAAGAGTTGCTTAATTAACCAGTTTCTATTGCATGGTTTCTATAATTTGATTGGTCATAATCCTAATACCTGACTTAAGATCCTTGATTTCAACCAGAAATGTCAAGCACCTATCAACCTGTAAAATGTAATATTAACTGTCGTGTGACAATGAGAGGGAGCAGTGTATTTATGAAAGACAGTATACTGAGATGAGTTCTAGTAGTGGGGTGATTGGGCAGGACATTTTTGGAAATCAAAGCGATCTTGCACCCGTGTCGGATTCTCCAACTGGAGAATCCGACACGCACCCATTGACACTTTTGAAGAAGTCCAACATGATGGTATAATGAGTTTGGTCATGGAGATATTAGTATAGTGGATCAGCTTGTTGAGAAACATGTAATTAGTGATTCCTTCTCCTTGTGTTATGGAGGGATGGACTTTGGTGGCAGTGCAATGGTTCTAAGTGGAATATAGGTATTCCATAAAATTCTCTGTATTCATATTCTTAATATGGCGCATACGTTACATTTAGTACAGACAATTTATGACATTTTCCCTCGATTATGCTATGTTTTAAATCTTACTTAGTCTCATTATCTTCAGGCAATAGATTTGTATCTGCATTGCACTTGTAAATTTCGCCATTATCTTCAGGCAATAGATTTGGATATGCATTGCACTTGTAAATTTCGCAATTCTGAATGTCCAGTACCTACACGCATTTGTGAAGTTAACAATTTTTATTTGTTTCACTTTAACTATGTTGGAATAAAAAATAAGAATTAACTTCGGTTAGAGTGACACCCACTGCGGTGTCCATAATATGTTGTATCCCATCATCCAGAACATATCAACATTATATTTATCCCATATATTTATCCCAATTAGTTTATTTGAAGTACTTGTGGATCTCTTCAGCATCACTGGTAAATCAAAAAAAAGAAGAGAAAACTAGTAGATAATTATTAATTTGGTATTAACTAATTGGTATTTTTTTGCTAATTATTACCTTATATAATAAACGTTTTGTAGCGCACGCAGTAACACAACCAATTTCTAACCCAATTCTTCACTAAAACTTTCTTTCTTCCAAGTACCATCCACAAACCCCAACTTATTTCTTCCTAACAAGGCAATTCTCATGGATTTGCTCCAAATAGAGTAGTTCTCAGAACCAGTAAGTTGTAAAGAACTTAGAGAAATGCCACTTACATCAGCGGAATGGAGATACAGTGGATGATTATGGTCCAGGACTTGAGTAGTACCACTGGTTGCAGGGGTGACAACAACAGCAGTTGTAGACTCCATTTTGTTTCAGAATGAAATGACAATGACCTTCAATTCTTGAGTTGCTGCGCAATTCTTCAAAAAAAAAGAGAATCCAACCAGATGAGGAATAGCGGAACTCGAATCTCAGAACTACAACTGAATTTCAGTAGAGATCACTAGATCACTGCAGAGATCAAGACAATTTCCAGTAGCAATGATTCGTCGAAGAGGATATATCTCAAAATTGCAAGAAGAGATTGCGGAAGCTATGCAGATCGTGTGGCTTTGAGACCATGTAGAATTTAAGAATGAAACCAAGTAAAGATCATAAAGATCATCCAGCTTTAGACATTAAAGCTGTTAGAGACAGAATCAGAGAAGAAGATAAAGGAAAAAATGAGGAGTAAGAAGAGTAAGAAGAAGAGAATGAGTAGGTAGCTGTATAAGGAAGTAAACTGTATTGTATTTAATTGTAATGTGTATGTACAAGAGTTGATGTATATATATAGCTGAGCTAAGCTTCTAGTCCCAACTGTTTTCTGGACTCATAGCTAACTCTTCACAGAATTAGTTATGTACAGTACTTGCACAGTATTTTAACTAACTATTCTAACTGCTATTTCCTTGAACTTGTTAGTTTGTTATTATTTATTCATCTCAACATGCATGATTATTAATCCTACTTATTACAAACAATTCACGAAGTAATTTACAATTTAGGCGATTTGATAGTGTTTATTCTTCAGTGTATAGAAGTTAAACTACCTAAGTAACTATATGTCAACAATTCATAGGTCTTGCTTGATTTTAATGCCATGGAAAAGTTTGGCTTCGTGGATAATCTACTTGGTTCATGTGCACAAGTGTTGTGTTTAGCGGAAAGTTACTTCACAAGAAGAGCATGCAGTTTGTCTCACCTGAAAACAAGTAGTATAGCAGGACTAAGTGTCGGAGCTAACTCAAGTAACCTCATTAGAGCTAGCTGGTCTAAAGTTGGAAGTTGTCGCTTACACTTTCGTTTTCTTATATGTCATTTAAAAAAGAACAAGGGTAACTTACATAAATCCTTAAATCTTTAAGTGATATTACATACAATTCTGACTATTTTGTTAATTATATTTTATCCCGATTTTTTGAAATAGTGATACATATAAAAAAATAATACATTTGAAACTAACAAGATATTTATTTAAGGAAATAATAGATTCTCTTTTATTCATTGTATTCTTTTATTTAAGGAAGAATATCTAATTTTTTTTTCTTTTTTTTTAGATTTAATTTAGGTGTTTTAATTATGTCTTTTTTTTTTTCTTTTTTTTTTTGTCTTTAATTATGAAAGATATGTTTTTTTTGGTCCTTTTTCTCCTTTTTCGTCTTTAATTTTAGTCTGTTTTTTTAGATTTAATTTTAATTATGTTTCAATTCTGCTTTTAGTCTTTTTTAAAAAAAATATTATTACTTTTGTTTCCTACACTAACTACACCATTATCTTTCATTAATAACATATGAATCACCAAATAATTGAAATAAATAATTGTATCTACCATATGAATCACCATAATACCATATATATCACCCATTAATATCATATGAATTACCCAATAATTGAAATAAATAATTGTATCTACCATATAAATTACCATAATACCATATATATGAATCACCCAATAATTGAAATAAATAATTGTACCTACCATATGAATCACCATAATACCATATATATTACCCATTAATATCATATGAATCACCCAATAATTAAAATAAATCATTGTATCTATCATATGAATCACCATAATACAATATGTATCACCCATTAATATCATATGTATCACCCGTTAAAATCATACAAAATGTATCTATCGTATGAATCACCATAATACCCATATAATGATATCATATTTATCATTCATATGAATCACCATTAAAAGAATAAACATGTATGAATAACTAAATAAATTTATATATGCATCAATAGATTTTTTATTTTAAATGGGAGAGATTTTAGGAGAGGCAAAAAAAAGTTGCATGCATTAATAATGAAGGAGAAAAAATCAGGAAGGAAGATGATTTAAGCATTAATGGAAGAGAAAAAATCAGGAAGGAAGATGATTTAATTGTTGATAATTAGGGAGATATTTTAGAGAAGAAAATCTTGAATGAGTTAATGGTGGAGTAAAAATAGGATATGGGTTTTCTTGATATGTATAAAAATAAAGTTGAAAAATAGGATTTTATGTAATGTTTAAAAAAGTAAGGGATTTTAGTTAATATAGTCTCTTAAGTATGAGATTTGTGTAATTTATCCTAAAAAGAAATGACCCACAATTTAAAAATGTGGACAATTGGAGCCAGTTGACCCAATTTATTTCTCCTTTTTAGCCATCTGACCCAATTGAACACATGCAGTTTCTATACTCAATTGATACACTTTTATAGCACATTGATACACATTTTTAAAAAGAAAAAGAAAATTTTATACAAGCACATGCAGTCCCTATACCCAATTAATACTCTTTTATACCATTTCATACACTTTCATAACAAGAGATAAGGAAAACCTATGCATGCATATGCAGTGTTCATATACCCAATTGATACTCTCTTATACTAGATTGATACACTTTTATACCACATCGATACAGTATATATATACCACATAAATACACTTTTTACAAAGGAAATTTGTGCTAGTATTTACAATAATTGCAACTTAAGATTGTATAGAATTATAGAAATTATGTAATTGTCATATAGAACGGGTATATAAAGTGTAAAGTTATTGTACAAATTATATTTTTTATGGTATATACAAATTATATCATTGTTATATAAAAATAAAATAAATAGCATCATCAACTAGCTAGAAAAGAATAACTACAAACTTATATTTAATTGTTTAAACAATAAAGAACAATTTATTTTTTATTTGTACTAAAGCAGCAGAAAAAATGTAACTAAAAAAAAGGCTAAAAAAAAAGAAAAGAAAAAAAAAGGAGTAAAATGATAACTATAAAAAACAAGGCTAAAAAAAAGAAAAGAAAAAAAAGAGGAGTAAAATGATAACTATAAAAAACGAAAACAAAAAGAAGAAGAAGAAACTTATCAAAGTTGGTCGCTATTTGGTCAACAAATGCGGCTATAAATTTGAAATTAAATATTTGGCTAGTTTTTGAGATTAGTTTCAGCCTAGTTAAGCATGAATGACTATTTATCAGGTTTTAATTTTAGGGGCTATTTTTAGGATATTATTTTAATTTTAAGTGTTATTTTTGTCCTTTTCCCTAGTTTTTACCGTATATAAACCATCAATGATATATAAACTTAGGAGTTTAGTAGCAAATTAGAATTATGCACGTACTAATAATATTAAAATTAATAATGAAAGAATTTATGTATTATTTTATGTAATGAATAATTAGACCGAGCTTAGTTATGATATAAAACATATTTAGATTAAAACTTTTAACTTGGAATCTACAAATAGTTAAACGCTTCAACTCTTATTGTGACTATCGAAACACTTCAATCTGACACAGATTTTTGATGTATCTTGCAAACACCTTAATTTTGAAAATACACTTTTAGGTACCTTTAAGGGGGTACATTTATATATGCGCATTTTTAAAGTTGAGAATGGGGATATTTACGGGCCAACTATCAAGTTAAGATGTCTAGGTATGTATTTTAAAAAGGATAAATTACAGTAACTAGCAACCTTAAGATCTTAATTACAATTAATAACAATACTTTCTCAAAATTACAACTTATGTCAAAACTAGCAATATTTTGACTTTTCTAGAGTTAAGCACGTGAATTCCACCAATTGCTTTTCCTTTACCTATTTTCAAGTAATTTACCCTATTTTCAAGCAATTTACCTATTTATGGATTACACCAATTACTTTTTCTTTACCTATTTTCAAGCAATTTACCCTATTTTTAAATAATTTACCTATTTCAGTTTCCTCCTTTCTAACGTTTTTTTTGTTTTTTTCAAAATCGCTATTTGCTCTCTAATTTCGGATAAACTTGTTTCCCAATAATTAAGGAAAGATGATTTTACAGTTAATACATGTTATTTTTTTTCATATAACTCTTTTTTTGTAAAATAATTTTGGCATTTTTCAACCTTCTTCTGCGAATTTTTTTTTTTTTTTTGCGGTTTGAAATTTTTGGAGTTACGCGATAATGCCAGTACATACAAATCGTAGTAGTTAAGTTAGTGATATTCCACCGATGAATTTTAGGTCCGATGAACTACTATCGTTTAGTCTTGGTTTAACACAAGATGAAGAAATTAACTTGATTTCTACTAATTTTCAGTCTAAGAGAGGTGTTAGCAAAGTAGAGGTGAGATCGAATCAGCGTAATGATCCGAAAAAGATTGTGGAAATCATGAAACGGAAAGCATTGAGAAAATCTTCATCCCCAAAACCTACAAAAATTTAAAAATCAGTGAAAAAGAGAAAGTCAGATGAAAAAGGAGAATCTAGTCAAATTTCACGTCCTGTTTTTTATCTGATTATGAATCTGAAGAAGAGAAAGCGGAAGAGGTATTTTTCTATTTGTAAAATTTTATAATTTCTGGACAACATGTTCATATATGTATTTTATATATACAATTTATAAGGTGTATATGTAGTTTTGAGTTTTGTTAAGATATGAAATTGCAGTTGCTAATGGGATGATATGTATTTGTTATATATTTAAGATATGTATTTTGTATTTAGGTTTGTTACTGATAAGATTTGTATTTGTTATGTCTAACATATTTAATATATGTATCTTGTATTTAAGATATGTGTAGGATATTTGTATTAGTTACTGAGAAGATTTATATTTGATGTTCAGTTGTATTCTTTTCTTGGTAACTTAAATTTTGGACCATTCATGTATTCATAAAATTTTATGCATTTGTATTTTAATTTTTTTGAACTGTATGGTCATATATGTATTTTATATATACATTTGATAAATTATCTGCTTATGTGAGAGTTATTGTTAAGATATGGAATTGTAGTGTGGAGATATGTATTTGTTATTTTTAAGATATGTATTTTGTATGTTGTAATTATATGTAATGCATTTGCTACGGGTTAGATATGTATTTTGTATTTGTTTGTTCTAAGTTTTTATATACGGTGACATATGCTGAGTGCCTTACTTTTGATGACTGTGTTCCAAATATTGACTTTGATCCAGATCTTCTTTGCACGAGATATATTTTAATGTTGTGAAATTATATTATGCTTCGAGGAAAGAAGATGAGAAGGCTGAAAGTGATGATGAAGCACCAATGAGGCCTCCTAGGGATATTGGGCTAACAGAAGATACTGAAGTGCATGATATTTGAAGTTTATTTGTATTTGTTGTATTTGACAACATTGAACTTTAGGAGGACTAAGATATAGTTGAAAGATGATATCTTAATATTTTTTTATGTGATTGTTAGATTTTTGATCGTTATGCTTCTAAAATAGAATTGTTCAATCTTACTTTATGTTATTGTTACGCATATTTTGGTATGAATATGTGATTTTCAGTTTTAAGTATAATTTTCAGTAATGAATATATATGTTTCAGTCATCATATGTATTTTTCAATGGTGTATTTGTATTTTTCATTGTATGCATATGTATTTTTTTGTAATACATATAAGGTAAGTTGAGGTTGCATATAATATTTTTCATTGTATGAATATGTATTTTTTTGTAATGCATATGTATTTTGAGTAATGCACATATTTTTTTTCCAGTTATGCACATATACTTTCGAATAATACAAAGTTATTGTATTATTTTGCATAAGTCTATGTATTTTTATGAAGCATATGTATTTATGATTTATACATACATAGTTATTCGTATATATCTATCTATGAATAATGCATATTTATTTATGATTATTGCATATGTTTTCTTTAAAAAAAAAAAAATGAATTTCAAGTTCTGATTAAGTAATTGATAAGTCATTAAATGTATTTTTAATTATTTTTATTTATTACATAAATATATGTTAACTTGTTTTTAGTTTTTATAGATCGGTATACGTTTTTATTAGAATCTCATATGTATTTTTCATACCAAAAAATTGACTTGTATGGTGTACACTCTTTTACGTATAAATAAATAATGGTATGTGTCTTATAAAATATATTCATGATGATAACATTTGCAACAATTTAACTACAAAAAAGTCAACATCATCAAAAGTTTGTATCAAAATTTAGAATCATAAAATAATCAATGAAAAAAATAATTGCTTTTGAACTAAATACATCTGTAAACTTATCATTTATTATATTTCCTACATGAACGCCAATTGTGACCTTTAAATCCACATGAACTACAATAATTTTTGTTTTTCTTCTAGAACATATCTCTTTCCGACTTTTCACGATCCTTCTTTCCAGGCCTTCTAGGGGGTCGCTTGTATTTTGGGGGCAAAATTATCTCCTTCAATATCTCCTGTGGAATCACTCAATCATCTTTGTGTGGTATAGGATAAATGGGAAGATCATACGTTCTTGACACAGTTTTTGATTTGTATAGGTCAGAGTAATATGATCCCTTTTGAAAATTCTTGTTATCAAGTACTTCATAAGCATGCACACACGGTATCTCGTCCTATTGGAATGCATGGCAAGAATATTTTTTTCTTAAGGCAAACAATAAAATGTTTATCCTTGTCGTGTACTGTATAGACATACTCTGAGGCTGGTATAACCTGAAATTATTAAAATAAAATTATAATTATAACAACAATTATTCATTTGACATTTGTAATTGTTCCAGTTTAGCAATTGTATTTTACCAACTCTGCATATGTATATTGCATGTCTCAATATGTATTTTTAGAAATATATGGCCTTCATATTTAAAAAAAACAAACAAATGCAGTCAAATACTTAAAATAGAGTGCAAATGTACTTTTTAAATACATATAGCTGACAACATATGTAAATTGAAATACATAAAAGTAACTACCAGTGATCACATAAACAGACTGCATATGTATTTTACAAATACATATAGCTGGCAATATATGTAATGTAATTAAATGCATATATAAGAAGGACTTACGGTTCCATCCATGGTATAAAAAGTTACAAAAGTACCAGTATACAGTTTTCTGAGATGACTTGCATCAACGATTATTACAGGTCTACAATGTTCAAATCCTTTGACACAATAACTTATTAGTATATACAAAACTTCGAAACAAAATCCAACAAGAACAAATTGTTTAATTGAAACGGGAAAAAATACAAAATAAACTGTAACAATTGTATATCAATATTCAACCTACATAACGTGATGGAAAACTCTAATTCGTAAAAAGAAATTATTGATCAAACCACTTTGTTCGAGAACTGATCAAACCATTGTTGTTACGATTTTTTCAGCGATTTTCACAAATATAGTTCGAAAATTCACAAACAAAATCATATTTGTTTATTGATACCTGTATTTGCAGCGTTGTCTTATCAAACTCTTCTAAAAGCATTAGACAATGCACATAAATTTTGAAAGCAGCCATTTTTTTTTAAATTGATATGAGTTGCAGATTATGAAAAACGTTTTTGAATTTTGAATTATGTTGCTGTAAAATAATGGTTATGGTTAAAATAGAGTCATTAAAGGAAAAGATATCTGTAATAGGTTAAGAAATCTGTCAAATTAAATGTTCCTTAAATTAAGGAACCGTTTTCCCCATATTAAACTGAAACAGATTGGAGTTAAATTAGGAACAAAATCTTTAATTGTATATGTATTTAACTAGCAACAGTTTAATCAAATACAAAATACATATTGCTATTTTTTGTAATTTTGAAAGGGGTGCTATAAAACTTACAATTAAGGCTCTATAGTTGTTATTTTTAAAATTTTTCCTATTAAAAATTAAAATGTTTAGTTACCAATTAAAACCAAATTAAGAATCTATAAATTATTGAAGCCAAGTTAAGAATCTATGAATTATGCCTGTAGTTATTCTTTCTTTTCCATAAAATAATACTTACTTAATTTGCTCATAATTTATATATATATATATATATATATATATATATATATATATATATATATATATATATATATATATTAATTATGCGAGTTTTCAAATTACAAATCAAACATGTTAGGTATAAAGGATCTATAATTAAAGAAGTATTAGAGGTTGCTGACGTGGCGCTCTCCTAGGCCAAGATTCACATTTTTCTTTTTTCTCAATTTTTTGAGAATTTTTTCTTATTTTTCATCTAAAAATAGCAGAAATTTAAATTTACCTACTTTATTTCGTCAGTGATTACTTATATCCATTATTACTCATTACTACCCTAAGAGGTCGTTTGGTGTGAGGTATAAGTAATCCAGGGATAAGTAATCTCGAGATAAAATCCGGGATCACTTTATCCCTTGTTTGGTTGGAGGGATTAGTCTATGGTGGGATAACTTATCCCACCATTTTCCCCATAGTGATAGGATAACTTATCCCATATACATGGTGGGATAAGTTATCCGAATAATTCTGAGATAATTAATTCCGATATTAGTTATCCCGGAATAACAATTTTTCAATCAAACGACCCCTAAAACCTTTCATTTTCTCTTGGTACCGTTTCTGCTCATTATTCATCCTCTAATTAAATTTTCTTAATTATCCTTTCCCTTTTGTGTGTAATGGACATTGAAAGATATAAACTCCACTTCAACATGGAAGAGGTAACTAATTGTTTTCACTTTTCTTTTTCTTTTTGCTTATCTTCTTTGCTTTCAATCTTTTCCCTTTTAACGTGCATCATTTTCTATTTATTTTTTATTCTCATATATTTTTTTTCCTTGCATTGGTTTTAGTTTCCTATTCCTTCGTAGTTATCTAAGTTTTCGTGTTTCAATTTCTGCAATGATAAAAAAGTGAATATTTGGATGCCACGAGAAGCAAATTAGATAAATATTTTTGGATTTTGCCAAACATATTGTCACGATCCGAAATAGGATCATGATCGGCGCTAAGAAGTTTAGGACTCCAAGCTAGCCTCGTCAGATTTCTACAGAAAATCGGACAGAGTTTCCTCTGTTTTTGGACCTAACAAGAAAATTCTCTGTCTCAATTCAACAACAAAACAACCTAACAAGACAACCACCACACAAACACCAACACAATTCACCATAGATCATCAACAATTTGCCAATACCACCAACTAACAATACGAAAATCATCTCCAAAGATGAGAGAAAATCTAATATCCACAAATCCAAAATAACGAAAGAATACTCAAGCTCTAAAGACATGACTATGGAGCAACTAAGAGTTTTCAAGAAAAAGAAACATAACGAATAAATATATTATATCCCACGCGAACAATTGCGGGGCTAACCAGGAATATGCTACTCGGATCCTCTAGCCAACACGATCCTCATCATCACCTGCGTTCTCTAAAAAATAATAGCGAGGAGTGAGACGCTAGATCAGTGAGTAATAACACTTAACCACAACCGTTTTAATGGAGACAAGTCAGAAAACATCATGAAATAAATGTTCTTTCAGAAAACAGTAATAATAAACAATATCATTGTTTCATGTAAGCCAAGTGAACCAATAGTTTAGTAATAAACTAAAAAAAACATCATATCATATCAAATATTACATATTTGGGAGGTTTTCAAGAATGAATCATGTAATCAGAGTGGCATTCTTCTTCATCAAGAATAACCCATAACAGTGGAAACCCTCATAAAGGAGTCAAATATCATATCAGTATCAGTATGCTAGTTCTACCTTTCCACAAGCGAGGGCTGTAACATTCATCAGTAAATACAAGGTGCACCAGGTCTAATGATAGGATATTCATATCAAGGTCTAACGAGATTCATATCAAGGTTTAACGAGATTCATATCAAGGTCTAACAAGATTCAAATCAAGGTCTACTCCCATTTATAAATTCTTTGTAAACAATAGGATATTCATATGAAAACATAACTTTAAAATTCATATCAATAATATCAATAATAATACATGTAAACTTGAATAAAACATATATCAAAAATATTTATTTCTCATGTAAGTGAAGAATATTCACAATAGTAATATCATATCTCAAATAACCATATCAATATCATATTAAGTAAAGAACTTGTCCCACGTGTAAATTTTTAAAACATTCAATAACTCTTGTTTTCATCTAAACATGGTATAAATATGCAATTTAAGAAACATAAATTGTGGCAAGATTACTACTCATAGTACTCTTGTCGAAATACCAATTTGTCACCTCGAATGATTCGTATCGCTTTCTTGGATCAAACCTATAATCACATCATATCCATTCTTGAGTTAATTCTCTTATTTTAGACTAACTTATGATAAAATTAGACTATCCAACCCTCAAGGTTTCATGGTAACCTTCAATTTCTCAAACTTAATGCCCAAAATCACACCTTAATATGCTTAATCTAGTTTTTGATAATTAAATTTTACCACCTAAAAAAATTACCTAGATTAGAAATCACAATAAAGATGTAGAAAAGGGTTTACCTTAAACCCAAATGAATTTTCCGATCAAACCTCATTTTTTCCCCCCACTGGACGAACAACTTGCTGTTTTTTTTCTCTGTTTCGTGGGTAGAAGGGCAGATTACTTACTACTTGTTGCCCTCAAGTGGATGCCTTTCTTTTATTAAATAAATGGCAAAAGCCTTAAAATTTCCCATAATATAATGATTTGGCAGATGGGCCAAGTCCTTATTTATTTTTAATTAGGCCTGCACGACTTTGGCCCTTTACTCTCTTTTTTCTTCTTTTTTTTAAATTGGGCTTTAGTCCAATAACCCAATTTTTTTTTCTACAAAAATTTGGGATATTATATTCTCTCCATCTTAAGAAATTCGGTCCCCGAATTTAAAATAAATGCATACCTGAAAACTGAAACAAGTGAGGGTACTTGAGTCTCATGTCCTTTTTTGACTCTCACATAGCTTCGTCAGTGGAGTGGTTCTTCCATAAGACTTTCACAGACACGAACTCCTTCAATTGCAATCTCCTTACTTGTCGATCAATGATATCCACTAGTTCCTTCTCATAGGTTAAGTTCTCATCAAGTTGCAGGGTCGGTACTTCGAGCACGCAAGAAAAATCTGATATACACTTTCTTAGCATAGAGATATGAAACACTGGATGAATGAAAGACATCTCGGGGGGAGTGCCACACGATACGCCTCTCCTCCTATACGCTCAAGTATCTCATAAGGTCCTACATACCTCGGACTTAATTTACCTATCTTCCCGAATTGCATCACACCCTTTATAGGAGAAACTCGTAGAAAAACCTTATGCCCAACTGCGAACACCAAATCTTTTCTTCTCTTGTCTGGATATGACTTTTTTCTGCTTTGAGCTATGAGAAACCTCTGTCTAATCAATTGAACCTTGTACATAGCATCATGTACTAAGTCTGGTCCTAAAACTTTAGCCTCTCCAACTTCAAACCACCCGATAGGAGAACGACATCGCCTACCATACAAGGCTTCATATGGAGCCATCTGAATGTTTGACTGAAAACTATTATTGTAAGCAAATTCAGCTAAGGGTAAGTAAGTATCCCAACTACCTCCAAAGTCAAGAATGCAAGCTCTCAACATATCCTCCAAGATTTGTATAGTATGCTCAGATTGTCCGTCCGTCTGTAGATGAAATGCAGTACTAAGATCTACTCGGGTACCCAATGCTTCTTGGAAAGATCTCCGTAAACGTGAAGTGAACTGTGATCCTCTATCAGAAATGATGAACAATGGAACTCCATGAAGTCGGACAGTTTCATCCATAAATAACTTAGCATACTTCACTTCACTATATGTAGTCTTAACTGGCAGAAAGTGAGCTGACTTAGTAAGTCGGTCTACGATTACCCATACAGAATCATGACCTTTAATGGTTCGCGGTAGTCTGATTACAAAATCCATGGTAACTCTTTCCCATTTCCAATCTGGAATCCTGATCTCCTGCAATAATCCTACTGGTCGCTGATGCTACGCCTTAACCTGTTGACAAGTCAAGCAACTAGAAACGAAGTTAGAAACATCTTTCTTCATACCTTTCCACCAGTACAACTGCTTCAGGTCACGATACATCTTAGTGAAACCAGGGTGAATGGTATATCTGGAGTTGTGAGCTTCCTCAAGAATAACTCGTCTTGACCCATATACAGTTGGTACATAAAATCGACTACCCACTCAAAGGATACCATCACAATCAACACTCATCGTCTTATTTTGACCAGCCAGGTCCTCATCTCGATATTTACGCAACTGCACATCCTCAAATTGAGTAGCCTTTATGCGCTCTACCAAGGAAGATTTAGCTTGAACACAAGCCAACAATACCCCTGACCTTCCAACACCAAAACTGACACCTTTACCTTCAAGTTTCTACATATTTTTTGCCAATTGCCTATTTCCAGGAGCTATATGTGCTAAACTACCCATAGATTTCCTGCTCAAGGCATCAACCACAACATTAGCTTTTCTAAGATGATACAAAATAGCACAATCATAATCCTTGAGTAGTTCCATCCACCGACGTTGTCAAGGATTTAGATGTCGCAGCTGAAAAATGTACTTCAAACTCTTATGATCGGTATAAATCTCACAAGTTTCACCGTTTAAGTAATGCCTCCAAATCTTAAGTGCAAAAACCACAACGGCCATATCCAAATCATGTGTAGGATAATTCAGCTCGTGCTTCTTCAAATGTCTCGAAGCATAAGCAATAACATGATCATGTTGCATAAGAACACCCCTTGAAACATCACAAAATACCTTGAATCCTCCAGAGCCTGATGGTAAGGCTAATACCGGTGCAGTGGTCAAACATGTTTTGAGTTTCTGAAAGCTCGGTTCACACTCTTTCGTCCACTAGAACTTCACATTTTTCTGTGTTAACTTGGTCAATGGAGCTATAATTTTAGAGAAATCCTGCACAAAACGCCTATAGTAATTAGCCAAACCTATAAAGCTTCGAATCTCTGTGGGTGAAGTAGGCCTCTGCCATTTTTGCACTGCTTCTGTCTTTTTAGAATCCACCGTGATACCTTCTTTGGAGACAACATGCCCCAAAAAGGATACTGAATCGAGCCAAAATTTGCATTTTGAGAACTTAGCATAAAGCTTATGTTCCCCCAATGTCTGTAATACAGTCATCAAATTATTCTCATAATCTTCCTGGCTACGAGAATATATCATAATATCATTAATAAATACTATAACAAATTTGTCCAAATACGGCCTGAACACCCTATTCATTAAGTCCATGAATCAGCAGGAGCATTGGTTAACCCAAAAGGCATCACAAGGAACATAATGCCCATATCGAGTTCTAAATATTGTCTTGGATATATCTTCATCCTTGATTCTAAGCTGATGATAACTCGATCGGAGATCCATCTTCGAGAAATGGATAGCCCCTTGTAACTGATCAAATAGGTCCTCTATACGAGACAACAAATACTTGTTAGGTATTGTTACCTTGTTTAGTTGCCTGTAGTCAATACACATTCTTAGAGATCCATCTTTCTTCTTTACAAACAAAACTAGTTCACCCCATGGCGATATACTCGGTCTGATGAAACTCTTATCTAGTAAGTCTTGCAACTGTTGTTTGAGCTCCTTCAATTTTACTAGTGCCCTACGATATGGGGGTATAGATATTGGCATAGTGTTAGGTGCCAAATCAATACCAAATTCTATCTCTCGAACTGGAGGTAATCCTGGCAACTCCTCAAGAAATACATCAGAAAATTCCTTCACCACAGGTAGCTCCTCCAAACTAAGGGCTCCTTCTCTAATATCATTCATCATAGCCAAGAGACCCATGCAACCTTTCTTCAATAGTCGTTGGATCTTCATAAAAGATATAACTTTACTAACCTCTGGAACTTGACCCCCTTCCAATACAAAACTAGAGTTGTTGGGTATCTCAAATCGAACTATCTTTGCATGATAATCTACGATAGCATAGCAAGGAGATAACCAATCCATGCCCATCAACACATCAAATTCAATCATATCAAGTACAATCAAGTCAACAAAGGTTTCCCTACCTTTCACTATAATCTCGCAATCACGGTACACAGACTCAACTAATAAAAAATCTCCCACGGGAGTAGCAACAAGAAAAGGACAATCTAACATCTCAGGCTGTTTATCAAATCTCACAGCAAAGTATGAGGACACATAAGAGTGGGTAGAACCCGGATCAATCAAAGCATATGCATCAAAAGAACAAACGGAAAGAATACATGTAACCACTGTATTTGAGGCCTGAACATCCTGTCTAGTAAGTTCAAAGACCCTCGGTTGGACTCTACCAGTATTTTCTTGTGCCTGATTTCCAGCAACCCATTCTCCATTACCTCGATCTCTATTTTTCGTACCTACAGGATTACGATGAGCTTGTCTAGTTGCAGCTAACTGACCAAAATCCTTACCATTATTTCTCTGAGCCTGAGGGCAATCCCTGATGCGATGACCTAACTGACCACATCAAAAACACTCTCCAGTCAAAAAATGACACTAGCCCATGTGTAATTTACCACAAGTTTGGTATGATGGAGTAGTGGCATACATCTGGCCTGAACTATCATATCCCTGAGATGCTGAACACCCCTACGTACCCTGTCTAGAAGGTGGCTTATATGCAGACTGTGAAACCAAATCTGTCCCTGTCTGATGGCCCTGATGATTTCCTTTATTTTTTGCTCTCCAGTTTTCACTTAAGTCACCACTGAAAGATCCACCCATCTTAGCCTTCTTACGAACCTCATAAGCTGCCCGCTCTGCACGACCCTTCTCCTCAATCATTCTAGAAAGATCCACTATCTCATAATAGGTCAAGACTTTTATCTGTGGGGCCACTGCATTATAAAGACGAGCAACCAGCCCATTTACAAACCTCTGGACTCGAGCCATTTCCGTGGACACCAAGTATGGGGCATATCTAGCCAGCATACAAAACAGAGTATTATAGGTTGATACATCCATATCTGGAGCCTAAACTAATCTCTCAAATTAAGTTGCATATTTTTGTTTTTGGCTTTCAGGAAGAAAGGTATCGATGAAGAACTTAGTGAACTCGTCCCATGTCAGAGGTGCTGCTCCTGCAGGCCTTCCTAGCAATAAAGTATCATACCAAGTGTTATCCATGTCCTCCAACTTGTATGATGCAAGCTCTACAACCCTCTCACTAGAACACCCTAAAGCCCGCAACGCCTTGAAAGTACCATCCAAAAATCTCTGAGGGTCAGCTGAACTATCTGAACCTGTGAATTTCGGTGACTTCAACTTCAGGAACTCCTGCCAAGATACCTCCTTATTTTTATAGTTGTAAGTCTGAACAGGTGCCTAGAACTGTGGCTGAGGTTGTATAGCATTGCGTTGACCACCCCTCTCCTGTTTATCCAGTCGATCAGCCAAGCCCTCTATGGCTCTTTGCATGGAAGCAAGTACCTCAGCAGTACTACCCTCAAGAGATGGTGGAGGTGGACTAGCATTTCCTTCAGGAGTGGGCTCTCTTAAACTTTTTGGAGTGGCAGAGTGATTCCCCGAGGTATCACGACTACCCCTACCTCGGCCCCTTCTGTGGGCTCCAACTCTTTCCCTACCAGTAGTTGCTCTACAAACTATCTGATTAACAAAACAAGACAGTTAGATTCATCTAATTGATCCTAAACGTCTCACACGTACTGAAGAATAGGAAAGAAGATCAAGACACATCCTATCACGCTCTCGCAGAATCGCAATTATAGAAATGGCCGACAACATAACCATAATTGAGATTCTACTACTATCGTATAACCCATAGTCGCAGAATAAACCTAACCTGTCTTTGATACCAACTTTATCATGACCCAAAATAGGATCATGATCGGCTCTAAGGAGTTTAGGACTCCAAGCAAGCCTCGTCAGATTTCTACAGAAAATCGGACAAAGTTTCCTCTGTTTTTGGACCTAACAAGAAAATTCCCTGTCTCAATTCAACAACAAAACAACCTAACAAGACAACCACCACACAAACACCAACACAATTCACCATAGATCATCAACAATTTGCCAATACCGCCAACTAACAATACGAAAATCATCTCCAAAGATGAGAGAAAATCTAATATCCACAAATCCAAAATAACGAAAGAATACTCAAGCTCTAAAGACATGACTATGGAGAAACTAAGAGTTTTCAAGAAAAAGAAACATAACGAATAAATATATTATATCCCACGCGAATAATTGTGGGGCTAACCAGGAATATGCTACTCGGATCCTCTAGCTAACGCGATCCTCACCGTCACCTACGTTCTCTGAGAAATAATAGCGAGGAGTGAGACGCTAGATCAGTGATTAATAACACTTAACCACAACCGTTTTAATGGGGACAAGTCAGAAAACATCATGAAATAAATGTTATTTCAGAAAACAGTAACAATAAACAATATCATTGTTTCATGTAAGCCAAGTGAACCAATAGTTCAGTAATAAACTCAAAAAAAAGCATCGTATCATATCAAATATTACATATTTGGGAGGTTTTCAAGAATGAATCATGTAATCAGAGTGGCATTCTTCTTCATCAAGAATAACCCATAACAGTAGACCCCTCATAAAGGAGTCAAATATCATATAAGCATCAGTATGCTAGTTCTACCTTTCCACTAGCGAGGGTTGTAACATTCAACAGTAAATACAAGGTGCACCAGGTTTAACGATCCCGCCGTTAGCTACGGGATTCAAATCAAGGTCTACTCCCATTTATAAATTCTTTGTAAACAATAGGATATTCATATGGAAACATCTTTCAGAATAGAACATAACTTTAAAATTCATATCAATAATAATACATGTAAACTTGAATAAAACATATATCAAAAATACTTATTTCTCATGTAAGTGAAAAATATTCGCAATAGTAATATCATATCTCAAATAACCATATCAATATCATATTAAGTAAAGAACTTGTCCCTCGTGTAAATTTTCAATAACTCTTGTTTTCATCAAAACATGGTATAAATATGCAATTTAAGAAACATAAATTGTGACAAGATTACTACTCATAGTACTCTTGTCGAAATACCAATTTGTCACCTCGAATAATTCGTATCGTTTTCTTGGATCAAACCTATAATCACATCATATCCATTCTTGAGTTAATTCTCTTATTTTAGACTAACTCATGATAAAATTAGACTACCCAACCCTCAAAGGTTTCATGGTAACCTTTAATTTCTCAAACTTCATGCCCAAAATCACACCTTAATATGCTTAATCTAGTTTTTGATAATTAAATTTTACTACCTAAAAAAATTACCTAGATTAGAAATCACAATAAAGATGTATAAAAGGGTTTACCTTAAACCCAAACGAATTTTTCGATCAAACCTCATTTTTTTCCTCCACTGGACGTACAACTTGCTGTTTTTTTTCTCTGCTTCGTGGGTAGGAGGGCAGATTACTTACTACTTGTTTCTCCCAAGTTGGATGCCTTTCTTTTAGTAAATAAATGGCAGAATGCTTAAAATTTCCCATAATATAATGATTTGGAAGATGGGCCAAGTCCTTATTTGTTTTTAATTATGAAAAATTACACAAATCCCATATTTAAGACACCATATTACCTAATATCCCTTAATATTTTAAAAATTACATAAAATCCCTAGTTGCATTTTTATTGGTGATACATATGATATAACTTTCCCACCCTATTTTATCTCCACTTTTCTTGCCATATCTCTCTTCCTTTAATTTACGCATGCTCCTTTTTTTTTTACTCACAAATTACTCTCCTAAAATCTCTCTAATTTTAGTAGATTTTCAGTCAACTTCAATCCCCAATACTTCAACTGATTTCAACCAATCGTTCATCCTTTAATTTCAAAAATTAACAATTTCTTCAAAGAGGTTAGCTTTTGGTTTATCATTTAAAATCCTTTTGTGTTAATTTATTTTATCTTCAATGGCTAATGAACATTCACCCTCATTCATCTTGGGAATTTCACAAATTGAAACACAAAAAGTTGTTCATGATAGTAATCAAGTCTTGGGTTTTACTCCGGGCAAATTTGATTACACTAAATTAGAGTTTAGTGAAAATCGATCAAAGCAGCGGAACGACCCTAAAAATTGAAGATTGTAAGGGAAGCTTTTGCTGCAAAAAATCAAGTTTCCGACATGCAAATGGAAGATCCGGATGAAATTGAACAAATTCCCAAATCCCTGTCGGAGCAGGGTTTTTTTCCGTAACTAATTCATATATGGTTATTCATATAAATGGTTCTTTTAAATGGTGATTCATATAATTGTAGATTAACAGTTTAACTAGTTACTTAGTGATTCATATTTTTTTTGGTAATGTATATGGGTGATTCATATGGGTGAAATACTAAAATGGTATTTTAATTGGTGATACATAATTTGTGCTGGTGATTCATAGATATTGATTAATATAACTGATTCTTTTAACTGGTGATTCATATGAGATATTCATATAAATGCATATTAACAGATTAACTGGTTATTTTGTGATTCATATTTTGTTGTGATTCATATGGGTTATTCATATGTGTTGGTGATTCATAAATGGTGATTCATATAACTGGTTATTTTAATAGATGATTCATATGGGTGATTCATTTAATTGCAGATTAACAGATTAACTGGTTACTTGGTGATTCATATTTGTTTGGTGATTCATATAAGTTATTCATATGGGTGTTACACTAAAATGATATTTTAATTGGTGATTCATATGTATGTTACTTTTATTCTCTGTGGGTAACTTTTTTTGTTTATACATATGAATCTTCATTTTATGTGCTCATTTTTTTGTTGTGATTCATTTATGTTATTGACAGAATGCTAGTTTGCTTGTGAAAAAATGATCTTCCCACAACGTAAGGATTGGTAGTGTACATAATATCAATGTAGTCGATAAGCTTAACGAAGTTCTGAATGATGAAGGAATTAGAATGTTTAGAAGCACTTGTTTTGGGTCATTTTTGGACCTACCTAATTGTAATTTTCAAGGATCGATAGCAAGGTGCTTGATGACGTTAGAAGTCCAACACTCATGCCAAGATCAACTAAGGATGTTGGTCAACAATACAATTCTTCGGTTTTCATTGTACGAGTTTGCTATCGTTACCCGGCTTGAAATGCCAAGGCAGCATTGATGATTTTGATTATTCTGACCTTCCACCATGTCGACTACAAAAAAAAATCTGAATTCGTCATCATATGTGAAAAAGGGTGAGTTGGTCAATCTTTTTTTGACTAAAAACTGGGAAAAAATATGAAAGATGCGGTAAAAATTAGGATATTGTACTTTATACCCATATTTGTGTTCTCCTAATTAGATAAAACTAATACCCCTGCCCGAGACTTCCACATGGTGGATGATGGAAGTTATAGTCATTTTCCATGAGGAAAAGTAGCTTTTGAGAAATTGATGACTTCTATTAGTCGGTCGATGAATGAGGTCCAAAAGTTTTACCGTCTAAGTGGACTGCCATACGCGCTTCAGATTTGATGTTACGAATGTTGTGCCGAAGTTGATGAATCACTTGCCGTTCGTGTTCATAATTTAATTCCAAGGATGGTGAATTGGAAAGTGGTAAGACCCAAGCCTAGTTACGAGGATCATATGGACGCTATGTTTAGTAAGGTAGTGTTTATTTCACCGTTATACTTTTGTATTCTATTTAAAAATTTTAAGGTACTTTTAATTTTTGGTCTTTTGTGTTACTTTTTTTTGCAGCTTGTATACAGGAATATAACCCCGTCACCATAGGAATTGAACCATCTTGATTTTCCCAATCCTTTGATGTTTGGTTCAACAGATGATGCTGCAAATGTAGCACAAGCAGTAGCTGTACAACAACAATCTGAGAGGATTGTTCCGATTGAATTTGAAGATGAATTTAATGATTTTAGTGCACCTCCTAGTGCAGACCTTCTCAAAAAGATGAGGCTTGATGTTGGTCAATCTTCACATCTTCCTACGAAGAAACAAAAAATAGTTGAGGAGTCAGAAAAGGTTAGCTCACGAGTAGCAAAGTCCAAGAAACAGTCAGACAAGTTGTCCAAAGATAAAAATTTGGCAGGTTCTTCAATAGATCTTTCGGAGCCTCGAGTTTCTTGGATAAAGACAAATTTGTGCCTAATGTTGAGATGAGTGATGCCGATAAATCATCTGCTGCTTCAGAGGAAAATCTATCACTATCCAAGTCTGATTTGGATGAGATAAGGTCTTATGTTAGGACCTATGTAAGTATAAAATTTTATTGTTTTTGTTCTGTTAATGTTAAAACATATTATAGGTTAACATGAAATCCAAAATGTTATTCACAATGTAGGTTGACATGAAATTCAATGATCTTCAAAAGTTGATGGTCGACCAGTATACATGACTTTTGGGAGTTGTGAAAGAAGGTTTTGCTTCATTTGGCAAGGTATTCATAGTTTATCATTAGTATCACTATGTTACTGTATTATTCTAATTTCTTATCTTGCAGGTTGCTCAATATCCAGTGCATGAAAGTGAAAAAGGCAACCCGGATATAGAAGAGGATCCTCCTCAATCTCTTAATGCGCACACAACAGATGTTAAAAGTTATAATGTTGTAGATGCTGCTGGTCAATCATCTAAATTAGGTGGTAATGAAGGAGCAGCTGAGGAATCCTTTAGGGTAATTAAATTAATTTAATTATATTATCGTTTTGTTACAACTTGCTCAAAATATTACCATCTAATAGTTTAGATGTTATTTTTTGAATTGCTGGAACTGTTAATATAATGGTGTGTATGTATGTATTAAGTAACTCGTATGTATCACTGTGATACATCTGAGATCATATGTATCACTCTGATACATCTGACATCATATGTGTCACTCTGATACATCTGACATCATATGTATCACTCTGATACATCTGACATCATATGTATCCCTTTGATATGTATAGATAATTTAAACAAATTTTCAGTAATTGATTTATCATGTGTTCAATTGATTCATATTAACACGTTAAGTTTAATTACTAATATGAATTAAATAATTTTTCTCCAACGGTTAATATGAATCATATGACAATATTAATTTTTTGAATATGTGTTCCTTAAGTTTTCAAAATGTATCACTTTGATATATTTGTATCAAACTGTTTCAATTTTCATATACACAAGTTATTAAATTAATTCATATCAGATCTTCCATCACAGTATGATTCAAAAGTGAGTGTGTATCAAAAGAGTCAAGCCAACACAAGAATAATAAGATGAACAACAACAATGCTAGTGAATCGAAATAGGCCACACACGGCATCACTAGACTTCAAGGTTTACAAAAAATGACAAGATGATAGAGATTACAAGATTACAATAACAACAACAAGAGCAACAAAGTGGCAGCAACTATAGTGAATCAAAAATGGCCCCACACGGCTTCACTATGTTATCACACAAATAACAAGATTACAAATTAAAGATAGTAACTTGACATACAATAGTCAAGAATCTAAGAACCCTAACAACATGAAAGGACCCTAAGACTAAAGAATATTATTACCAAGTTCTTACTTGGACCAAGAGGAACTCAATGACCTCAAGATCCTAGTTTCTAGCCAAGATTCAACCCAAGTGTCACTCCAATTGGGAATTTCGGTTTTGAGCTTCTCCAATGGAAGAGAGAAGTTCAAAATATTAAAAGTCTTGTGTTCTCAAAATATCATGAATGAACTAACTCCAAAATAACCCTAACACTATCTATTTATATTAGTCCACAAAGGGAGATAACAAATGACCATCCTACCCTTGCCAAGGGGTGGCCTTGGAGTGTAAGTTTATTACACTTCAAGGCTCCTTTTCACACTTAAAAACATTTAATCCATTGGAAGGCTCAAGTACCAACTCACACACGGCCATTTGGATGAACATAACTTGGAATTTTTGTAACTCCCGAGCTTGGCTACGTGTGAATGGTCGTGAACTTGTTGGACAACTTGTAGAACTTGTTGGACAGCTTGGTACACCCGTATCATCCTCTCCATATTGAGAGGAATTTGACCTCAAATTTGATATTTGGTCATCCTCAACCGCATCCACTAGAGAAAGATCACACACGTTGAAAGTGTTATGCACTTGGTATTCCGGGGGAAGGTCAATATTGTAGGCATTATGATTGATTCTTTCAAGTACTTGGAATGGACCATCACCCCTTGGCATCAATTTGGTCTTTCTTTGAGATGGAAACTGATCCTTCATAAGGTGCACCGACACCCAATCTCCCGGCTCTGGAATGAGTTTCTTTCTTCCTTTGTTTGCCCGCTTTGCAATCTCTTGATTTTTCTTCTCAAGTCGAAGCCGCACCTTCTCATGCAACTTTTTCATAAAATCTGCCCGCTTTCTTCCATCTAGGCTAATCATAAGATCACTTGGCAAATGAGTTAAATCCAAAGGGGTAAGGGGGTTAAGGCCGTATACACACTAAAAGGGAGTCATTCCCGTACTTGAGTGTATGGCGCGATTATAGGCAAACTCAATTAATGGTAGGTGTTCCTCCCAAGAAGTCAATTTTTCCTTAATCATGGAACGTAGCATAGCACCCAAAGTCCTATTTACTACTTCCGTTTGGCCATCGGTTTGTGGGTGGCAAGAAGTGGAGAACAACAATTTGGTACCAAGCCTACCCACATGGACTTTCAAAAGTGACTTAGGAACTTAGAGTCCCTATCACTCACAATGGTCCTCGAAACGCCATGCAACTTGACAACATTATCAACAAACAAAAAGGCCACACTAGGTGCATCATCACATTTAGAGCATGGAATAAAGTGTGCCATCTTAGAAAACCGATCAACCACAACAAAGATACTATCCCGGCCTCTTCTAGTCCTTGGCAACCCTAACACAAAATCCATAGATATATCAAGCCAAGAATGTAAAGGGGTGGGTAGCGGGGTGTAAAACCCATGAGGTTGGAGCCGAGATTTGGCTCCTTTGCAATCTACACATTGGCCGCAAATCCTAGACACATCATTGTGCATTTTTGGCCAATAGAACTGCTCCTCCAATATTCCAAGGGTCTTTTCGACTCTAAAGTGACCCATTAGACCGCCATTGTGTGCTTCTCTCACTAACAACTCTCTCCAAGAGCTAGAGAGTACACACAATCGTCTACCTTTAAACAAGTAACCATCAAACTTGGCATAGGGATTTGAACCCCTAGCTGAATCCCACTTGTCCCTACCCCATTCTTTGCATTCCCTATAAATAGGAGAAAAGTGAGGGTCCTCGGGATACAATTCCTTTAAGATCTCAAAACCCATCAATTTTGAAGACAAAGTAGACACAAGAACGTGTTTTCGAGATAAAGCATCGACAACCACATTGTCCTTACCCTTTTTTTAATGAATAACATAAGGGAAAGTTTTAAGAAACTCAATCCACTTGGCATGCCGTTTGTTAAGCTTATCTTGTGCCCGAAGATGCTTCAAGGACTCATGGTCCGTTCGGATCACGAATTCTTTAGGCCATAAATAATGTTGCCAAGTGGCCAAGGCTCTAATCAAGGCATACAACTCTAAATCGTACATAGAGTAGTTTAGAGTTGCTCCTTTGAGCTTTTCGCTAAAGTAGGCAATAGGCATAAATTCTTGCAGTAAAACCGCGCCTATACCAACTTTACTAGCATCACATTCAACCTCAAAAGTCTTGTCAAAATTCGGCAATTGTAACAGAAGGGGCCGAGATGAACATAGTTTTCAAGTCCTTGAAGGCCTTAGCTTGTTCATCTCCCCACTTGAAAGGCCGATCCTTTTTAATCACTTCGGTCAAGGGGGCGACAATGGTGCTAAATCCTTTGACAAAACGTCTATAAAAACTAGCCAACCCGTGGAAGCTTCTCACTTCACCTATGGTTTTGGGAGTTGACCAATTTTTGATAGCATCAATCTTAGATTTATCCACTTCGACCCCTCTTGAGCTCACCACAAAACCGAGAAATACAACTTCTTGGATACCAAAAGAACACTTTTCTAAATTAGCATATAACTTCTCCTTTCGGAGGACATCAAACACACATTGTAAATGTTTTACATGCTCATCTAAGGACCTACTATACACCAACACATCATCAAAGTAGACAACAACAAACTTTCCGATAAAAGGTTTCATCACATGATTCATTAGCCTCATGAAAGTACTTGGAGCATTTGTTAGGCCGAATGGCATAACCATCCATTCATAGAGATCGAATTTGGTCTTGAAGGAGGTTTTCCATTCATCACCCGGTTGCATACGGATTTGGTGATAGTCACTCCTCAAATCAATTTTAGAAAACAATCACGAAAGACTCAATTCATCAAGAATGTCATCTAGCCTAGGAATAGGGTGACCTTGTTGATGGCTCGGCAATCAACGCACATACACCAAGTCCTGTCTTTCTTGGGAACTAGTAGCACCGGGACCGCGCAAGGGCTCATACTCTCCTTGATATAACCTTTGTTAAGGAGTTCATCAACTCGGCGTTGCAATTTCTTGGTATCCATCGGATTGCTCCTATAAGCCAATTTGTTGGGCAATTGTGATCCCGGCACAAAATCTATTTGGTGTTCAATTCCCCGAAGTGGGGGAATCCCTTGTGGAAGTTCTCTGTGAAAAACATCTTCATAATCCTGCACGACACAAGAAATCAAAGGAGAAATAGAAGAATTAGTGGGGTTAGTGTTAAAATAATGTGCCAAAAGAAGCATGGGTGTCTCATCATCATGATCCACGAAGAGCTCTTTCTTTCTAACCAACATCACCATGTTTTCTTTTCCCTTTGATGTTGAGGCAGCCCTGGATATCCCTACTACCCCACCTATGGGTTCCCCCTCTTTTTCTTCATTTTTGTATTTCTTCCCCTTTTCTTTCAATTCTCTCATCCTTTGATGCAACTCGTTCACTTGTGAAGGTAAAAGTGGATGAAGTGTGACCTTTTGTCCATCCTTCTCAAGTGTATATCGATTAGACCTCCCATCATATTTGGTAGAATTATCATATTTCCAAGGTATACCTAACAACAAGTGACACGCTTGCATTGGTATTACGTCACAAAGCACTTCGTCGTGGTAGTTTCCCATCTTAAACCGTATAACACATTGCCTCATGACTTTTAATTCACCACATTCATTCAACCATTGCAACTTGTAAGGGCTAGTATGAAGTGTAGTTGGAAATTTCAAGAAGTTCACCATAGCAACACTAACAATATTTGCACAACTACCACTATCTATCACCAAAGTGCACACACTTCCCTTCACAAGGCATTTAGTATGGAATAGATTCTCCTGTTGGCTAGGATCATCTATCGCCTTACTAATCATGGCACGCCTCACTACAAAGTTTGGAACCACACACTCCCCTTCTTGTGGATAGGCATCCTCACAATCATCATCATCATCATTATGTGGCTCATTTTTGGGTTTCTCTCCATCTTAAGGCTCGACCTCATTCTCTTCTTTTGCAAGACCCACTTCCTTACCAAGGTAATACAATATCCCTTTTCTTAGGATCACATTACGTCGGTTGGGACATTCATTGGCTTTATGTCCCCAACCTTGGCACTTGAAACATTGGAACCCTTTAGGATTAGGATACTTGTGAGCTACTTGTCGAGGAGGAAATTTATGGACTGTTTTAGGCTCGGGAAGCCTTATAGTGGCGGGTTGGTCCTTGTTTTTGGGCCAACCCAAAGATGGTTGAACCATATCTTTGCTCCTCGGCCAACCCAAGGTTGATGGTCCCTTTGCCTTGAACGACGACCTCCCTTTAAGCTCCCTTTCAATCTCAAGAGCTGCTTAGAAAATTCCTTCAATAGTATCAAACTTGTGAAGCGACAAATGAGTGGAGATCTCTTTGTTCAACTCACATTTGAATCGAATGATGTCATGGACAATTTGTTCTCCACGATGATCAAGCTTCAACATGAGTTGTTGAAACTCATCATAATATGCCATCACACTTCGATTTCCTTGTCGAAAATTGTACAACCTAGCAAGCAACTCATGACGATAACTTTCGGGAAGATACCGTTGCCTCATTAGATACCTCAACCGAAACCATGGTGGTGGTTGTCCATCAATCAAATCATTACCAAACCGTTTGACATATTCCTCCCATGTGTTAGCATAGCCTTCAAAGTGAGCTATGGCATAACAACTCTTCTTGTCCTCCGATATATCATTCACTTGAAACACTTTATCACATGCCAACTCCCAATCAAGATACACATCGGGGTCACTTTCACCCTTAAAGATAGGTAGGCTCAATTTGATGGTACCGATGCCTACGTCTCTCTCTTGGTGTCGGTTTCCCCTTTCTCTATATCCTCGGTATCTTCTTGGATCCACACGTCCCCCTGTCATCTCTTCTTCCCTCATATGAGCATTGTCAAAGGCTCTATACCCTTCATAATACTCTCTACCATATTTCTCAAAGTGGACGGGATGGTTTTGGACGTTTGGAACTTAATTTAGAGGGATTAGATTTTGTGGAGGTGGTGGTCTTTGGTTTAGTGGAGCTTGGAAGGGAGGGTTTGGATTTTGGGGAGGCATTTGACGTCCGAGTCCCTCTTGCGGAACTTGAAGAGTTTGGGAATGGGTTGGTCTATTGGAGTCTCGGTTTAGGGGGTTATGAGTGGTTTGGCTTGCTGTATTTAGTGGAGATAGTGAAGGATTTGGCAACTGTGGCCATGTTTAGGGAGTAACGGTGGCGGAGAAATTTCTATCATGTCCACTTGACGAAACATGTCGAGGAGTAGAAGGACGAGAGTTCCTTTGACTCTCCACTTGTTCTAACCTCCTACTAATAGTCGTCACGTCTCCCCTTATGGCTCCCACTTTCGTACTCAACCTTTCAAGAGCTTGGGTCATAGCCTCAAGAGTGACCCTCATATTCTCCATTTCATTAGAATCCACGGTTTGAGATGTGGTTCCCTCCATTGTCAAGGTATCACCTACACAAGCAACAAAAAAGTTAGTTTAAAACCTCTCCTCACTCACACACTCTTGGATCACTCACACTCGAGCTCTACAACTGTTGTAGATTGGCTAGTAACCCATGAATCCTTAAGGTTTGAGTATGCTCTTGTCCAGAGTAGATTCTTATTTGAAACTCAAAGAATTCTTGTCGTACTAGAGTATTCAAACGACAAAAAACACACAAACAAACGATGACACGAATACAAGGCTTCAAAGGACTAATTGACAACCTAGTAGGAATGTACTAGCTTGCTAATTAGTTCTCGAGTCAATTAGAAGAAACTAAGAATCAATAATTAGAAACTAGAATATCCAAATTGAGCTTAATTAATGACGTGAACAGTGATTAAGGTGATGTGGCAGCATGAAATTGGTCATGGGTTCATACATTTTGTTCAACAACTTGAAGCCTTAATCTTCACAATTTTGTAATGGATGACTTTGCTTTTGGAGGGAAAGTAAAGTCTTGTAACTTTTCAAGTTTTTCCAACTCAAAAAGATGAGGCTTGACTTTACTAGATCCACAAGACAAGGTTCCTTGTTTTAAGGAAAAGTGGTTGTTAAGTCAAGGAAGTGATGCTGGCAAGTCTTTTCACAAACAACTTTACAACCTTGTCATACAACCCTTTTGGATCTATTTTAGTCTTTATAGTGGTCAAGATATGAGATGATGAGAAGATCAAGATGAACACCACAACAATACTTCAAGAACACAACCACAATTCACCAAGAATAGCCCACTTTAAATTCAAGCAACAATACACAAACTCAGCCTTCTTCAAGTTCATCATACTACCACTTCAAGTCCACAATAGCAATGTCAATGTATTAAGCTCAACTTAGCTTTAGACACATTTTGTGTTGATGAGAAAGAAATAAATACAAGAAACAAACTAGACAAACAAAAGAACATCTATATATAAACACACAAACACCAATCTTGGCCAAGACAACAACACAACATAATTTTTTCGGCCAAGAACAAGATGGACAGATTTCTCTTTTTTTTTCTGGAATTTTCAGATTTCAGCAACCTTTTTTTTTATATATCTTTCAACTACCAAACCCAAGATTAATTTTGTTGGAACAAAATCAACCACAAGTTTTGATACCAAATGATACAAAAGTAAGTGTGTATCAAGAGAGTCAAGCCAACACAAGAATAACAAGATGAACAACAACAATGCTAGTGAATCGAAATAGGCCACACACGGCTTCACTAGGCTTCAAGGTTTATAAAAAATGACAAGATGATAGAGATTACAAGATTACAATAACAACAACAAGAGCCACAAAGTGGCAGCAACTATAGTGAATCAAAAATGGCCCCACACGGCTTCACTATGTTACCACACAAACAACAAGATTACAAATTAAAGATAGTAACTTGACATACAATATTCAAGAATCTAAGAACACTAACAACATGAAAGGACCCTAAGACTAAAGAATATTATTACCAAGCTCTTACTTGGACCAAGAGGAACTCAATGACCTCAAGATCCTAGTTTCTAGCCAAGATTCAACCCAAGTGTCACTCCAATTGAGAATTTTGGCTTTGAGCTTCTCCAATGGAAGAGAGAAGTTCAAAATATTACAAGTCTTGTGTTCTCAAAATATCATGAATGAACTAACTCCAAAATAACCCTAACACTATCTATTTATATTAGTCCACAAAGGGAGATAACAAATGACCATCCTACCCTTGCCAAGGGGTGGCCTTGGACTGTAAGTTTATTACACTTCAAGGCTCCTCTTCACACTTAAAAATATTTAATCCATTGGAAGGATGAAGTACCAACTCACACACGGCCATTTGCATGAACATAGCTTGGAATTTTTGTAACTCCCGAACTTTGCTTCGTGTGAATGGTCGTGAACTTGTTGGACAACTTGTAGAACTTGTTGGATAGCTTGGTACACCCGTATCACAGTACAAAATTAAATTTGAAATAAATCAAACAGGAAGCTGAGAGTTCATACGCAGACAAGCTGCAAGAAGATGATAGGCATAGTACAGATGTTGAAGTAGATGAAGCTATAAAGAAAGAACGTGTAACGGTAATATCGATTTACTTATAACGAATTTTATTTTGTAATTTGAAGTAGTTCATTATAATGGTCACAACCTTATTTTAAGTTTTTTTGTGGCATAAAAAATTTCAGTAACAATGTTTTAATCTTATTTATAAATGATTAATGTTTCAAGTACCTAAAGTTGGTTATCTGTTATGTAAGTTTTTCAGATGTATCACAGTGACACATAATGATCCATATGTATCATTATGATACATACACATAATTTAGGAACTTCAATTCTAAACTTCATTACAACACTAAGTTCTCTTTTTGTATATGTCACACGGGAATCTGAAGAAGCCCTTCATAATACAAATGAAGATTTGTCTAAAGCTATTACCTTGTACGTACCACCATCGCGTGCTGCCTATCCAACATGGATCAATTATATAGATGCTCCAGCTATTGACACATGTGATCGGCAAGGCAATATTGATAGTCAGTGTTATATTAGCGACAATGCTATTGCAATTATTTCTCAGGTCCCTGTATGCAAGACTAATCCAAAATATGTCAGAAAGCTTCCTTCCAAGAGAAATAGGCATCCATCAAGAGTATATCAGTCACCATTTGTCAATGAGTTTGATTCTGGGTCAAAAGATAAAGAAGTCATCCAGTCGCAAAAAAAGTTGAAATATCCGCTTGAAGGTCACAACATTAACGGACCATATGCTGAAGATCTCTTCTCTAAGTTCTCTGTTTGGATATCAGCTGGACTGTACAATCCATATGCTACTAAGTAAGATTGATGAATCACCTTTCACAATATCATATATATGTACTACTTTCAATACTTATAGGAATTATAATTTGATTTCAGGAAAGGAAAAGATGAGTACTACACGGCCAAATACGTTGATCTAAAATCAAGTCTTGATTTTGTAGTAGCACACCCGGTAAAAAAAAATTGGTTTTATTACATGGCGCAATCAAGTAATTGTTGGACTGATGAGGCATGCCTCAAAGAAATATATATAGCAATTAACCTTTTTATTAATTTTTATTATTAAAGCACAAGCTAATTTTACAATATGACCCAAAAAATTTAATGCTTGCAGAATGAATACAGCTTTTCTGGTAGCAGATGTATCATAGTGATACATCTAGGTATCATATGTATCACTGTGATGCATATACTATCTAACTTGAATTTAATTTGAAAATTTAATAAGGAAGCATGGGTTAGTGTCAAGATTTGAACTACATTTTGCTGCATATTTTTATGAGCAAAATTTAATTTCTTTGCTCCATCCTGTTATGATCGATGTGTAACTCGATATATTTGTGGCTGATTTAGCTTGTCTCTACGTTTCATGCGAAGTTTGTGTTTACTATATTTTTCTTTATAGTAATTAATATTCCAAGTCTTGTGTATGCCTTATATAAATCACATGTTCTTACACATCATAGTTTTTTATTACAGCATATCGATGTGGTATTCTACTATCTTAGAAAGAAAGCAAAACTGGATACAACTAGTGAATATAGATATACCACTGTGAATTGCGTGTTCATGAACTACTTCCATGATACATACACTCATTATCATCGAAGTCATTCTGAGATTGATCTTAGCTCGCATGTCGAAAACGTTCGCTCAATGAAAGTGGCTTCAGTGGAGAGATCAATTTATGAGATTATGCAAGGACTATGCATTCCAACAGGTATTCCATGGCATTCGATTAACGAGGTGTCTGTGCCAATAAATTGTAAAGGGTCGTTTCACTGGGTGTTGGCAGTCATAGTACTCAAGGAAAGATGCATTCGTGTGTACGACTCGATGAAAGATCATAGAGGTCATGCTGATGAGATAAAGGAGCTTACTGAAATGTTGTCAACTTATTTGACAATATCTAATTTTCTTGAGAAAAAAGATCACACAGACTAGTCACTTCTAGACGCATACAAGGAAAATTCGGACCAGCATGCATTCGATATACACATTGTTGATGGAATTGTGCAACAATCAAGCGGCACGTTCTAAGTATCATTTATTCTTTTGAATATATTTTTTTAAGAGCTCACGGCAACACATAAAATGCCTATTTTTCTGTTTTCCAGGGATTGTGGCTTGTTTGTTGCAGCATATGCTGAATTTTTAAGTGACCAGCATCAGATACCATCTTCAGAGTTTGATCCGAAAAAACATCGTACAAGATACACATCCTTGTTATGGGACTATGGTGTGAACAAGGCAAGAACTGGATATGTTAGTGACAACCAAGATCCGCCTAGGCCTAAACTCACCTTCATTCAATCTGAGGATACAAAGATGATTGATGTTGAACCACAATTCTCTAGCATTTATTATGTGATAAAAGAATATTGGTTTCTTATGTTTGTGGAATTATGGTTTTTCGGTTTTTTAATGTTTGGGGATTTCTAGATATATCATGAAACCATGTTTTTTTTATATAAAATGTCATGACATTTTATCTTAGAAAAAGATATTGTATTAATACTTCTGTGGGCAGTTTAACTTACATAATCTATCACAAATTTTTAGTTTTATCTTTTGATATGTAGCATCAATATTTTGTTAATAATCAGAAGTGATCTAATGTATATCACCAAATACCATATGAATCGCCATTTATATTATTAACCGGTATTTACATGAATCACCAAATACAACTTTATACATTGTATTATGTTATCACCATTTATAATCTGTAATCATATGAATCTCCACTTTCATGAATAATCAATTAAATAAATCACTAATTATATGAATCACCATTTTTCAAATGTTTAAAATGAATCACCAGTTAAAAATGATTAAACCTGATTAAACTGTAACCAATATGTTGCAGATGGATCACCAATTAACATGTTCATTTTAATTTCTAATATGAATCAACAACTTTTATACGACTCACATAACAATATTATGTTTTTGAATATGTATCAACAAATACCATATGAATCACAATTTATATTCTTAACATGTACTTATATGAATCACCAAATACAACTTAATATGTTAAGTTGTATTCTTTTATCGCCATTTATATTCAGTTATCATTTGAATCTCCAATTTCTGGAATAGAAATTTATATTCTTAAAATAAATCACCAGTTAAAAGTCATTAGAACTGAATAAACTGTAACTAAAATGTTGAAAATGTCTCACCATTTAACATGTTAATTTTACTTTCTGATATGAAACAGCTAATTTTACACGAATGGTTTATATGAATCACATAACAATATTAAGTTTTTAAATATGTATCAATTGAAAACAATATGAATAAAATGTAATAACAATTAACCTGTTGAGATTAAACAGTAGTATGTATCACTTTATAATTTCATTTAGGAAATGAATAACTAGCTTTCCTCATTAATTCTTAACATATCTGCATAAGACAATAGTACTAATGAATTGTAAATGATAATCTTAAAAATACATATTTTTTCCAACTGTAAACGAAATATATCAAGCAACGAATTTTTGAGTAATTAACTCAAATTATTGAATTCAAAACTTTGAACTAAGTAAACATGTCTGATTAAACTTTAAAGACAAAATGTCACATCTCTTTTGGAAAGTAGTAGCAAGTACGTATGTTGTGGCCTTCATACCTACACTTGCCACAACGATTTGATGTTGATGAAAACTTTTCACTACTTTTTTTTTCTACCTTTATTGGATCTTCCTGCTGGGCGTTTATAATTTGGAGGCAAAACCACATCTTCTAACACCTCCGGTGGTACATGCCAGTCTCGTTTATCAGGCATTGGACAAAGTGACATTTCATAAGTCTTCACCAATGTCTCATTCTTGTAGTAATCTGAGCAGTATGGCTTCATTTCCTTTACATGTTTGCTTTTTAAAATAGCAATAGCGTGCGCGCATGGTATCTCATCAAGCTGAAATCTACCACAGTTGCAAATTCTATTATCCAATCGAACAATGTATTTTCTTCCTTCTTCATACACTCCGTATATGTAGTTAGTTGATTCCCTAATCTGAAAATATTATTTCATAAAGTTTTATGTAAGTCAACATAATATATGAAACATAAAAGACCCAAATTAATTAAATATAAAGAACAAAATTTCAAGTGGAAGCATATTTCAACATATGTATAAAAATGATACACATGAATCCCATATGTATCACTTTGATACTTCTGTTATCAGAATGTTAAAAGAAAAAAATCTGCAAACTTATTTAAAGTATACTGATTATTATTTTAACTTACCATCATACGTGATGACTTTGCCTCGTTCAATTGAAGAATTTGTTGAAACCGACCTCCCAATGACTTTTTAGAAAGAAAGCTAGATCGGTCTTTATTTTTTCGGTTCCACACACCAAATAAGATTCTGACCTGTTCAAGAAAATCTAAAATTGGTAGTTCATGAACCTCAACAAGACGAGAGTTGATACATTCTGCAATGTTGGAAGTCATCATCCACCCCCTATTTATTGGAGCATGAACTCTTGACCATTTTTCAAATCCAACATTTTCCAAATATGCCTTAACTCTATTGTCAATCTTTCCCACTTTACACATAAGCTCATCAAAATCATCCAACTTGTACGCTTTAGCCGTGGCAAAAAACTCGCCGGTCAACTTGTCCTTACTCTTTCTATAATTCGTGCAAACATTATTCCAAAGATGCCAAATATAAGCAAAATATGGTATACATGGATAGACCACACTAACCGCCTTGATTATGCTTTCATGTCTATCAGAGACAACGCACATATTATCGCGCTCACCGAAAGCACACTTGAATTGCTGGAAAAATCACGTCCAGGATGAATCATTCTCAGAATCTACAACCCCATACGCAAGCGGCAATATATGTCCTGATACATAATATCAGACAATGATTATGTCTAAGTTATATAACAATTACCATCATTTGTAAGAAAAAATAAATCACTACGTGCAATACCTACTCCATCAAGTGTGCTAGCTGAAATGAATGTTCCCTGATATGGTCCTCTCATGTGACTACCATCTACTACCACAACATGCCTACAATTCTCAAATCCCCTAATAAAAGGTTGTAGTGCTACGAATAGATACATTAACTGATTATCCGGAGACTTATGCATCCTTATATGTGAATTGGGATAAACCGAATTCAACATGTATAAATAGGTAGGCATTTTCTTATATTCGTCAGTTGGTCGGCCTCTCAACATCTTTAAAGCACGTTCTTTAGCCCGCCACGCCTTCATGTAATCTATGTCCAAATCAAATTCTCTTTTTATATCTTCAATAATGTCGCTTGGGGTGATTATTCTTTTGTAGTTCACCAATTTTGGAGCTATTATTCCAGCTACAAAGGCAATGGTTGCATGTTACTGCTCAAATATTCTGTCCATTATTGAGCAGGTGTGTTCATCGTTGAAGGTACGTACTATAAATGTATCAGTACCATGCTTATAGGACGCCTTGAATACCCAACTACATTCCGGCGATTTGCACAGCAAAACATAGCTGAAATATACGTCAAAAAAATATATCGCTAATATGAAGTTACGTTAATTTGTTTATATATGAATCACCATATACCATATGAATCACTTCTTCAATAAAAAAGTGAGCCAATTAACCAACGAATAAACAGTTAATATATATCGCTAATATGAACTTAATTTGTTATTTTTTTTTATTATATGAATCACTAAGTTATATTAATAACTTTTTTTTCCAACTTATTTATATGAATCACCAATATAAATCACCATTTATATGAATATCCAATTATATTAATCACAAATATGAATCACCATATATATAAATATCCACTTACAATACTTATTAGTTATTTATATCATTTATATGAATCACCAATTATATGAATCACTGCTTATTTGAAACACCACTTACATTAATAACCAACTTAAAAAACAGTTATATGAATCACCTGTTACGTTAATCACTAAAATTAAAAATCAGTTATATAAATCACCAGTTATATGAATCACCAGTCATTTGCTGATTTATATTTGTGATTAATATAAAATAATATACAAATGTATCACTACATAAAACTAATATACAAATATATCACTACAGCTTCCAGATGTATCAAATTGCGAAATAAATCAATAATTGACATTAAAAAATAAAAAAATGAACCTCTGCTTGTCAGATCTCTCAGCTCTGAAATTGAACCTGTGCTTGATTGCATAGTTACGCATTACCGAGACAAGTGTATCTTTATTTTTATACTTTTGGTTCACCTTTACAACACTATTATAACAATCACTTATCAGTTCTTCACCACCCACATTAACAATTGACAGAAATTTAACATTACCAACTACAGCAACTGCAAGTTCATACGGATCAACAAAATCATAACACTCAATCGTCATATCATCCGCATCAACATCATCACTGTCAATTACAATATCACTAGTTGTAATACACAATGGATACTTCCCGAATATAGATTCAGCTTTCAAAATCTGAAGAAAAGGTTTCACAGCTATATCATTATGAATCTCCAACGCTGATGAATTGCCTTGAACAATATATTTGTCATGAATTCTTTTCAGAGATACGTCAATTTTCAATTGAGTTGATATGGCGTCCATTAAATCTCGGTACGCCGTTTTTCATGAATTACAATACTGTCGACCTAATAGTTATCGTACCTTGTTTCAGAAATTCATTCCCCAGAATGACGCAACATAACAGTGACGAGATCCATTGAAGAAATTCAAAAAAAAAATATTGAATATCGATATTTTTGTTCCAAAATTGAAAACTTTGAGAATCTAATGTGGTTTGCGTCATTTATTGAATTGTTAACAAATGGAATTGCACTTTTAACGCTTGTAACAGTTTAGGCGAGATTTACGTTGTTAAAATCAGTGAAAATCCCGTGCTTTCTAAAATAATTACCTAATCTGTTACATATGTATCACTGTTTAACAAATGTATCACCAATTCAAAAATCCGAGATAAGATGTAATTAGCAAAATAAATGGGATTTTATGTAATATTGCTTAAACTATCAGAGATTTATGTAAGTTACTCTTTTAATTAGGCCTACACGACTTTGGCCCTTTACTCTCTTTTTCCTTTTTCTTTTTAAATTGGGCTTTAGCCCAATAACCCAATTTCTTTTTTTTTTTCTACAAAAATTTGGGATATTACACATATGGGGAGATTGGTGAACAAGTTTTTTGGTAAAAATTGATCGGCTTGAAAAGGGTGCAGCATACATTATAGGATAAAGTAATTTTTTTCTCTTTACTTTTTAATTTTTCATGTTTAACATCCCATAGACAAGACAAAATTAAAAGATAAGTTGGCCACGAATATAGGATGATGTTTCAAGTTTCGAACACATTTTGAATGTGAATCACATTTGTTACTCATCTTCTTATTATTTATTTACTATTGATTCATGTAACTTTATTATTATCTAAACTCGGATGTAATAAGAATATTTTTACTTGAAATAAAATCTATAAAATGTGAAAATCCATAAAAAGAAAAAAGGAATTGATTAGCTTAGATAGATTATTTTAGGGACTAAAACTCTATTATTATAATTCTACCAAAAAGTATGCAGACGCTTTTATTTTAATTTTCTGTTTTAATATACATTTTTTCCTATATATATTTGTGTTTTTTATTCTCCATATGTATGTCTTATATATTTATTTTTGATAAAAATATAAATATTTATCTCTTTTGGATTTCCTTATGCTATTACTATTACGTTAATATTTGATTTACGTAGAAGGTATGTTTGAGATTTAGAATTAGTATTTTTAGTATAGGGAATGTATTTTTCAATTTAACCATTTTATAAATTATTATAGTTTTCAATTTTATAGGTTTCTTATTGAAAGTGAAAGGAAAAAAGAGTCTTTAATAGGAGGTATTTCTACACTATATTAATATATTTTGCGTACTTGAATTACATCAAAGCTTCTTCCATAAAAGTTTATTTTATTTGTGATCTTTCCATTTCTTTTGGCACCTGGTATTGTTGTAAAGAAAAGTAATGGAACATAAGTTTGGAAGGAATTTATTTTTCTTTCTCAAAAAATTCTTTCGAAAATCTATAATAAGTTGGTACAAGATTAGCAAAGTAGTACTTCTCTTAGCCCAATATTGATGTTTTTCTTTTGATCAATTTTTTGACTTTTAATATAGTTTTTAGTCAAAATTAAATATACTCATGAGGTTTAAGTCAAATCTTTTATATATAGTGTGAGGCTGAGATGCTTTTTAATTTTTATGAAAATGAAAGAGAATTGATCATCTTTTGAGTTTAACTATTTTCTTTTTAGTGTGAAGTAGGAAGGTACATTTTCTTTCAACGAGTGATATCGATCAACATCTTTGTTACTTTACCCATACATTTGTGATTATGCTTACTTCAAATTGATTACCATTGTATCCTAAGTGTTAATTAATATTATATGTGGCATTCCAAGGTTTTAAGCATAGAATCTCATTAATTTTTTTTTGTTGCCACATAGTTTTTAAAAATTTTCACCAATACAACTTATATATATTTTAGATAATTACTTAGTTGATTTGATTTTTTTGCGATCACACGAAGCGCAAATAATTATTATTGGAATAGCAACAATCATAAAATGAGAAATAAATATATGTGAAAATGTATATGAAGGAAAAGCAAGAGACATATGCATTATTATTGAAATTATGAAAGGGAGCAAGGGTGGTCATGTTTTGTTGGAATAATTATATAAAGAGACTCATGCAATATTGTAACTTGTAAGAATTATTTTTACTTTTTTCATGATTAATTCAGTATTTTTACCTCTGCCTCATTATTCATCCAAAAATTGGTGACGTATATCATGCAGCTTTGCTTTGAAAAAGATAATATTTATTAATGTTAATCAATCTTTCTGATATACATATTAATTTTAGCCTAAATATTAGAATATTCTAAATTTTATTCATGTGCTCTTGTGAGAAATAACGAGTTGTCTATTAAAATCAAGAACAATTATTGAAAGTACTGTGCAATTTTTTTTATAGTGGGCTTATTGTTGCCTCACTAATAAGATCGATATGATGCTAAGAATAAGATCACATAATACCAACTTTAATTTTAAAATTAGAACATCATAGAAATTTGAAAAATAAAATTTTTACATGTCACAATAATTATGTTTTCTTTAACGATTGATACGAATTAAATAAGTAAACACTCAATATAAAACAAAAAATTGTGACTTGATTGTTCTACCTTCCTTCCCAACCATTGATATAGATCAAGATACTTGTACCTTTCATTTTCTTAAGAGGAGAATTTGATAGTTTCTATACCATTTCAATTATTTATCTCTTTAAATTTATAGGAGATAATGGTTAAGGTCTTGAGATGATAAGAGCATCCCTCAATTAAGAAAAAATTGATTATTTGGAATTTTATAGTAAAATTAGGAGAAAAAAGGGGAAGTAAATCATAATTAAGAGCTTAGAAGACTATTTTCCTTTTTTTAGAATCTATTTTTTTTTTTTTAAATCATGTTTTAAATTGATGTGCAATATATTTAAAAATCAAAAAATTATGATTGAGATCTTGAGATAGCAAGAGAATTTCTTAAATAATAAAAAAACTGATTATTTGAAGTTTTGTAATAAAATTAGGAGAAAAAAGGAGAAGTAAATCATATTAAGAGCCTAGAAGGCCATTTACCTTTATTAGATTTCTTTTAAAAAAAAATGTCCCCATTTTAAAATTGAATTGTAATATATTAAAAATAAAAAATTACTCTTTTAATTACACCTTTTAATTCTCGTAATTATACTTTTTCGTTTTCCTCTCTAACCATTGACTATTATTTTTTAAAATTTAACAAGACATTGTTAGAAAAAAGAGTACAACGTATCGAATAAATTTATACTTTTACTTTTTAATGTGTCCTCCGTAATATATAAATTTGAAATATAGAGTTGGTGATATAACGTTTTTCCTAGAATAGTATTTATTTAATTTTTGGAGTTTTTTTGGCCATTTAATTTTTAAAAACTATTTTTTCCCTTTCTCTATAATTAAAATGATTAATTTATATTAAATTTGTTAATAAAAGTAATGAACTTTTCACATTCACCACGTCTAATCACTAAAATTGCTATAAATTTTTTTTATTTTTTTTTGTTATTTAACGAGTTCAATTGCACACTATAATTTGCATTCCATAATCATCTTCTGAATAATTCACGTGAGAATTCCCTTTTATATTATTCTTCTAATTTTTTTTGTTGACTTTGTTCTATTAAAATTCAGTTAATTTTTTTACCAAGTTAATTATGATTAAAATTTCAGACTTTGATCTGTTTGGATTATCAATTGTTGCCCATTTTCAGTATTTGTTTATTAATTATATTATGTTGTCCATATGAATAATTCTTGCACAAAAGATGTCTTTGTTATAATTTTTTTAATTTTGTTGGATGACTGTTTTTGTCTCTCTTTTTTTCTTTTCCATTTCCTAAAGAAAAGATGTTGGTTTCATGATTTAGCTTCATATTTTTTTACCATTTGACACCCTTATTTATTAGAAAATATATTTTTCATTATATATATTAAAGTTAGGTATTAATAAAGTGATATGATTTTTTTTTTGATAAAAATTTTTATTGCATAACAAAAATATAAAAAATTACTTAAACATATGATAGTTTTTTTGCTAGAGAAAAATGCTTTTACTTCTGAGAATAAATAAGTTATGCAGACTAAAAGTCACAAAATATTTATATGTGTTATTGGTTTATTAAGAAAAAAGAAAAAGAAAAGTACTTTCTTCTCTTTATATTTGAGTTTTTATTTTTTGTTGGATGTTATTATCAATTAACATTTGAAAGTGTTAAGGAATAATATATTTCGTTATTAATTATTGTATAAATTTTTATATGAATGCATTGACAATAAATAGCGAGTCTTTTAAATTTAAACATTCAAATCTGTTATAAAATGAGAGAAAACAAGCAACAATATAAAATAAGCAAAGTAAATAAAAAAATGTAGGATACGATATAATTTTTTCAATATAAATTATTTCTTTTATGTACTTAACAAGTGAGGAATATAAAAGGTTGTCATGACTATAACATTTTACTCATCAAATTGAGATCATCAATTAGGTGTCGAGTTATTTTATATATATACTCCAATTAATACGAGAGGTAAGAAAAATGATTATTTATTTTTAAAATTATACGCTAATTAGTTACATAGCATAATCACCTTATGTTTTTTCATGTAAGCATAATTTCATGTTATTAATGAGGAGCTATAATCCTTTTATTTAATTAAGGTTGAATTATTTTTAACATATTTAAATATATTTTTTTATATATATTTAATATTTAGATGTTAGTTAAAATTAGTCTATAAATAAGTTCTTTCTAAAACGCGTGAAGCGCGGTTAAATTTTCTAATTTATACATAAATAACATAATTAACTCCTAATCAGCTGTCAAACCACTCCTTAATCCTTATCCAATATGCATAGACGTGTCAAAAGAGAAGAAGAAAAAAGAAAAACAAGGAAACTAAACATCATCGGACAAGTGAATTGTCTGTTGAGATGACAAGTATACAACTATGTTACTCTTGTCAACTTTGTAACTTTGTCCTTTCCCCTTCACCTCCTTCGACTTTCTTTCTTAGGACATCCATTTCTTCACCTCTCTAATACTACTACTACTGCTGCTGCTAGTCTCTTTGCTACTTACCAAACATGGCCGATCCAACTTCTTCCACTTCCGACCAGTATGTTCTGTTTATGTCATCACAAGTTTTGAATTACTATGTTGTCTTTATTATGAACATATATATGTGAAGTTTCTCTTATTTATGATTTGATGATGCTAGTATTTGTACCCGTGCGATGCGCGGATGATAATAAAGAGCATTATTAATCATGTTGTAACTGTTTTCAATTTCAGGAAAAACAATAAAAAGGATTTTTCGACAGCAATTTTGGAGAGAAAGAAATCGCCTAATCGTCTTATTGTTGATGAGGCCATAAATGATGATAATTCAGTGGTGTCTATGCACCCTGTGAAAATGGAAGAGCTCCAACTCTTTCGAGGAGATACTGTCTTGCTTAAGGTTTGTTGATTTGTGATCTTCGCTTTGTTTATCTTTCGAGAATCAACTTGACTAATATTATTTGAAACTATATTGGATTAGATCAATGGGAAATAATTGAAAATGTTTGTAGAAGGCTACGTAGTTTTATTTACTAAAGAGCGAAAGGTGCTGCATAAATTGAGATGGAGGGATTATAAGTTTGTAAGAAAGCTAAGAGAAACGTGTATTGCAGGGTAAAAAGAGAAAGGACACTGTTTGTGTGGTCCTTGCAGATGAACAATGTGAAGAACCTAAGGTTAGATTGAACAAAGTTGTTCGAGCTAATCTTGGGGTTCGTCTTGGGGATGTTGTGTCCATACACCCGTGTCCTGATGTTAAGTATGCGAAGCGTGTTCACGTTCTTCCAATTGATGACACAATCGAGGGCATGACTGGCAACCTGTTTGATGCCTACTTGAAGCGTAAGGGCCTCGATTTAGTTTCTTACATGCGCAATATCCTTGTCCTTTTCATTAGATATAATAGTCAAAAACACACTTGGAAGTATTACTTTTTATGCGAGTTTCTTGCCTGAGCTATCAGGCGAACTTATATATCTGAACTATCAAGTGTTTGGGTTTCCTACGTGAAATGTCACCAACTATTTATCCAAACACGCCTCGAAATTAATGAGTCAACGTCCATGTGGATGAAATTTTATGGGCAAATTAAGTTATTGCATGCCTTTTAATGGTTGTATTCATAACACTTAGTCCTGTCATTTTCGAGATGGTTTAATAAATAGTTGGTGATTGTTTAGGTAGGAAACACAAACATGATATTTTAGGTATGGAACTCGCAAAAAAGTGATACGTCATATGTGTTTTTGACCATCATCTCTTTTCATTATGTAGATTATCTCATTTTTCATTTAACATTGTCTTAAAAATCTGTTTGCATTTTTCCATTGTTGACACACCAGCGTACTTCTTGGAGTCCTACCGCCCTGTGAGGAAAGGGGATCTCTTCGTAGTCCGAGGTGGTATGCGCAGTGTTGAATTTAAAGTGGTTGAGACGGATCCCGGAGAATATTGTATTGTTGCACCTGATACAGAGATATTTTGTGAGGGAGAACCAATCAAGCGCGAAGATGAGGAGAGACTAAATGAAGTTGGATATGATGATGTTGGGGGTATGAGGAAGCAAATGGCTCAGATTCGTGAGCTGGTTGAACTCCCTTTGAGGCATCCACAGTTGTTCAAGTCAATTGGTGTGAAACCACCAAAAGGTATTCTCCTGTATGGTCCTCCCGGATCGGGGAAAACTCTCATTGGAAGAGCTGTGGCAAATGAGACCGGTGCATTTTTCTTTTTGATTAATGGGCCTGAAATAATGTCCAAATTGGCTGGTGAGAGTGAGGGTAACTTGCGGAAGGCATTTGAGGAAGCCGAAAAGAATGCACCATCTATCATATTTATTGATGAGTTAGACTCAATTGCTCCAAAGAGAGAAAAGACACACGGTGAAGTCGAGCGGCGCATAGTTTCCCAACTTCTGACATTAATGGATGGGCTCAAGTCTCGATCTCATGTGATTGTCATGGGGGCCACCAACAGACCAAACAGCATTGATCCTGCTCTCAGGAGATTTGGAAGATTTGATCGGGAGATTGACATTAATGTACCAGATGAAGTGGGGCGGCTGGAGATCCTACGGATTCATACTAAAAATATGAAGCTCGATGATAATGTGAGATGCTTTTCTGCTTGTTCTTATTGCTTGCTATGTTAACCTAGTTTTCGAATTATGAGCAATTTCATCAAGTTTTTGTTGATGCTGTCACAGGTTGATCTAGAGAGGGTTGCAAGAGACACACATGGTTATGTCGGAGCTGATCTTGCTGCCTTATGCACTGAGGCTGCGCTGCAGTGTATTAGGGAGAAAATGGATGTTATTGACTTGGAGGATGAGAACATTGATGCTGAAGTGTTGAATTCAATGGCTGTAACTAACGAGCATTTTCAAACTGCTTTGGGTGCTTCAAATCCATCAGCATTACGAGAAACAGTGAGTTTATCTATTCCTAATTAAAAGCCTTCCTTCTAGTGGGAGTTAAACTGTTCGTTGTCTTTCAAATTCAATGTATATATTTCTTTTGCTACTTCTCGGTAACTGGATCTCCTGGTTTTCAGGTTGTGGAGGTTCCCAATACCTCTTGGGAGGATATAGGGGGGCTGGAAAATGTCAAGCGGGAACTTCAAGAGGTATGCGATTATGAAATTAAGAGGCATGTAATTGAAAATTTTGATTCCATTATGCTTTCTTAGGTTCTGTTGATGGTTTCTTTGTCATCTATATATATTTTCTGCCAAAACTTGGACAATGAGGAACAACTTGATAATTTTTCCTATTGATTAGAGTAGAGCTAACAATTCATGAGCTTAGGTAAATAGTTTCAGTTCCGGAGGAATAAAAAATTTCTCTTTTCTGTTGAGATGAAGGTGGTGTTTAAATTCTCTCGTTTGCTTCTTCTATTGTTGTTACTTGGAAATCAACTTTGCTTGTGGCAGACTGTTCAGTATCCAGTTGAGCATCCCGAGAAGTTTGAGAAGTTTGGCATGTCACCCTCTAAGGGGGTACTTTTCTACGGACCTCCTGGTTGTGGCAAGACTTTGCTTGCCAAAGCTATTGCAAATGAGTGTCAAGCTAACTTTATAAGTGTGAAAGGTCCGGAGTTGCTTACGATGTGGTTTGGAGAAAGTGAAGCAAATGTTAGGGAAATATTTGACAAGGCACGACAGTCTGCTCCATGTGTACTGTTCTTTGATGAACTCGATTCCATTGCTACGCAGGTATTACCTCAAAATTCGAGCCTGATGTGGTTTTTTTTTTTATTTCTGTTACAATTTTATATTTTCTTGATTTAACTCTTTTTGGATATGTCCCCTTTTCAGAGGGGGAACTCTGTGGGAGATGCTGGTGGTGCTGCTGATAGAGTGCTCAATCAATTGTTGACGGAGATGGATGGAATGTCAGCAAAGAAAACAGTTTTCATTATTGGGGCAACAAATAGGCCAGATATTATTGACCCTGCATTGCTCAGACCAGGTCGTCTAGACCAGTTAATTTACATCCCCCTCCCGGATGAAGCTTCCCGTCTTCAAATCTTCAAAGCATGTCTGCGGAAGTCCCCTGTCGCTAAGGACGTGAATCTGGCAGCTCTAGCACGGTATGCACATGGTTTTAGCGGTGCAGACATAACTGAGATTTGTCAGCGAGCATGCAAATATGCCATTAGGGAAAACATTGAAAAGGTAGGAGTTGCTCCTTTTGCACATTAACATATTAGAATTCCTTATTGAATTTATCTTCAGATTTCGCTTGGTTTGTGTTTCCCATTGCTGGCATTTTTGGAAGTTTGGAAAAACGCCTGCTAGTTATGCTTGATAGTTTCTCCAATTGTTTTCGGTATCTTATTTCCTGATAGAAGGTCCATTACGCATCACATTCCTCAACCTTTATACACGTACATGTAAATGTTATTGAACACTAGTGATGGTAGTATTCTTTCAATATGTAAATTGTTGCTCTGTCGGTCACTTCCTTTCCCCCCAAATTTTGTGAAATATAAATTTTACTTCTTTTTGATTGGTGAAATGACAGGATATTGAGAGAGAGAGGAAGAGAAGCAAGAACCCTGAAGCCATGGATGAAGATGACACTGATGAAGTAGCTGAAATAAAGGCTGCACACTTTGAGGAGTCTATGAAATATGCTCGAAGAAGCGTGAGTGATGCTGATATTAGGAAGTACCAGCTTTTTGCTCAAACATTACAGCAATCACGGGGACTTGGAACTGAGTTCAAATTTGCAGAGCATGCAGCTAATGCTACAGAAACCGGGGCAACAGCTGACCCATTCGCTTCTGCTAACGCTGCTGGAGATGACGACGACGACTTGTACAGTTAATAAGTTCAACCTTGCACAGGGTAATACTAAGTATGTTAGCATGTTGCGGCTGTTGTATGAAAGAAATATTAGTGACAATGTACCAAAATGTTTCCTTTTGTGGTATGAAGATGTTTTCAGCAATTGCGTCCTTTCCGGCTCATCAGTAGAGAACTTTGGTTTGTTCGGCAGAAAGTTCAATCGCCCCAATATTTTGCTTCTGTAGTTGATGAGACCACTTTTATTAAGCTCTATGTTTTAGGCCATAGCAATAATTGATAAGTGTCTCGTATGATATTTATGCTAAGAGGGTTACTATATAATTAATACAAAGTATTCTACCGTGTTTTTCAATTCTAGCTTCCTTACTCAGACTTCTTGTAATAATCTTTTTATTGTCTAACCATCCAGTTTTGTGAAATAGTTGCAAACAAACTTTTAGGGAGAAGGCATAAAGATGCAACAATACATAAACATGCCTTTTAACTTGGCCTCAAAGTACATGACCTCCAACTTTGGATGTGCACAAGTAGCCACTTAAACTTGTATACACGTCCTACGTGGCCATTTCTTGTCTTACATGGCGTCCTACGTGTGTTATGTCACATGTCTAATACCCCTTCCGTCCCATTTTACTCGTCTCAAATTGGGATGACACAGCCATTAAGAAAACAATGATTGGTAATGTAATTTTACCATTTTGCCACTCTTAATTGTGTCTTGTTGTTAGTTCCAATATTGATGAATGACTAATACCAAAACATCATTTATATACTCCTCTTTGCAACATTTTTCAAGAATGTTGATAACAAAGAGTAATCAATTACACTAAGGGTATAATGGGAAAAAAAATTGTATTGTCTTGATAAGTAAAATAGAACAAGTAAAATGGGACATCAAATTAGGAAATTTGGGACGGATAAAATGGGACGGAGGGAGTATCATCCTTAAAGGGAACATGTCGTCTTTGGTGTATCAAAACAACTACTGAGATGCTATACGGGCAGTAGAGGCAGAGGTGGTTTGTTACTTCTGCATCACCGAGGCACATAAAAGCATCTGGACAGGCCAAGCCTCCTCTTTTTGTTGAGATTGTTCAACAGCAGTCCAATGATAGAATGCGAAGGTTCTACAGATGGAATGCCGACTTCCATCATCACATAGGTCTAGTCACAAGATGAATGTGCAATGTGCACCTTGGAAGTGTGGGAAAAAAAATTCTGTAGCCAAAAAATTCTCTTGGAGCTTTGGCATAAATGTGGACCCAATGTAGCATCTTTGTAAGGGCAGCTCTGAGCTCTCTGAGAGCTTCATTAAGTTGGTTCAAATGAAGATTATAAATAAAAGTTACATTGCATATTTTCTAGTACAGGTAAAAGGAAAAGCAAACATGTCTTTCTGCAACAATGGTAGCGAAGCAGATCTGCATTCTGAGAAGTTACCGCTGGGATACAGAGAAATCCCACAACGAAAAATATAGATCAAAAGGTTCCAAGAGGAATCAAATCAAAAGGTCTAACTCTTCATCAAATATCGGTGAAAAACAGAAAAAAGATTAAAGGAAGGGAGATTCCAACATTATTACCCTGATGTTGGCCCCTCACAACAAGGGACTCCAGGAGTAAGTCAAATGCAGCGTTCTGAAAAAGAACACGAGGAATTGAAATCTCTTGCATAACAACTTCAAACTGTCACTTTAAATGCATATAAATGCTAAGAAGAGAACATCTAATGCAGTGTTTACTGGAGATGCTCATCTTGGGCGATCTACTTTTTATGTTTTTTAAATAACCAAGAAATTCTTGAGGGCCAGCTAGTGTGCACGGTTAGAAACTCAGGGATAATGAGCCAACCCCTCTACCCTTCTCTACTGAGGTTGAACTCAAACTCGTGATGTGCGGCTAATCCACATATCATAACCTTGACTTATCAACTACCAATTTCATAACCTTCATGATCCTGCAGTCACCAAAATGAAAGTTACCTGACCAAATTGAAGCAACTGTAGATCCAGTAGGTAAATTACCTGACCAACTTGAAGCAAGCTATGACGGTAAATCCTGAAGATAAAATTTTTGAATTTAATGGTACGAGAATATTCCGGGAACAAGGATTGTCAGAAACAATAGTGGAAGCAAGAGTTATAGCAACAATCATGCTCTTATACTTCATGCAAACTGAAAAAAGAAAATCAAAATGCAGAGAAAACACTCCATTAAGAAAATGACAGGACTAAACTACTTTCAAACAAATTAGTGAACAGTAATGAAAGGCGAACGCACCCAATATCAATAATTGTCCCCTCAGCCACATTTCGAAACAGTGTAACAATGCTGAAAATAAATCACCGAATAAGCCCCGTGTATGAAGGAAAAATGTTTTCCATGAGAATACCCAACCCCAACCCGACTTTCACAGATCTCGACTTGGTATCCTGACCCTACACCCAAACTCAGGATCCCGAAGACCAAACTCGAATTTTGACTTTGAACCTGTGGGCGCATGCGCAAAGGACCCCACCTCCGGCCAAGCTCGGAACCCTAACCCGCCCCAAGCTCGGGATTATGCACCAAACCAGGCTCGAGACCACGCACCGAGGCCCCCCGCCCCCGCACAGGCTCGGGACCACGCCCGAGCCAAGGCCCCCCTCCCCCTCCCCCTCCGCCCAGGCTCGGGACCACGCCCGAGCCCAGGCCCCATCCCCGCCCAAGCTTGGGACCACGCCTAGGCTAGGCCACGCCCCCACCCCCCAGGCTAGGGACCACACCTGAGCCCAGGCCTCCTTCCCCTGCCAAGGCTCGGGCCTTCCCGAGCCCAAGCCCCCTCCCCCGCCCACCCGAGCCCAGGCAACCCCCTCCCCTACCCAAGCTCGGGACCACGCCTAGACCCCCCTCCCCCGCCCCCTCCAACCAGGCTCGGGACCACGCTCGATCCCAGGCCCCGGCCCCGCCCAGGCTTGGGACCGCGCTCGAGCTGAGGCCTCTCCGCCCAGGCTCAGGACCACGCCCGAGCCCAGGTCCCCCCTCCCCTGCCAAGGCTCGAGCCTTCCCAAGCCCAAGCCCCATCCCCCGCCCAGGCTCGGGACCACGACCGAGCCATGCCCCCCCCCCAACCCTACCCAGGCTCGGGACCACGCCCGAGCCCAGGACCCCCGCCCCGCCCAGGCTCGGGACCACGTCCGAGCCCAGGCCCCCTCCCCGCCCAGGCTCGGGACCACGCCCGAGCCCAGGCCCCACTTCCCCGCCAAGGCTTGGGACCCCACCCGAGCCTAGGACCCGCCCCCTTGCCCCAGGCTCGGGACCCCACCCGAGCCCAAGCCCCGCCCCCAACCCCCAAGCTCGGGACCACGCCCGAACCTCCCTTAGGCCCCCCTCCTCCAGGCTCAGGACCATGCCCGAACCCGAGCCCATGCCTCCCTCCCCCAGGGCGGGGTCCCGAGCCTGGGCGGAGGAGCGGGGGCCTGGGCTCTGGTGTGGTCCCGAGCCTGTGTAATGCCCCGAATCTGGTACCCGGAACGCTACACGATGCTCATGACCCCGAAGGACCACAAGCTAACCCATGACTGATATCTGTAACTAAGCACTGAATAATACAATGTAAATATGCGGAATATAAGTTGTAAGGGCATAAGGTTCAAAACTGTACTAATACTGAATACAAGACAATATTTGTAATGGGGTATAACAATACCCAAAACTGAAATAAACTATCTGAAACATGCTTAGTCTGAAAGCCTCTAAACTGTCTGAAAACTGTGGAGTTGATGGGACATGTCCCCAACTAACTCCAAACTACTGAAATAATAAAGTAATAAAATAATCATGTTATCCTCGAATGAAGAGGACTCACTGCTAGTCTGGCTGCTGAACGTCTGATCTACTAAGGATGCTCGGGAGCTCGTGCTTCTAAATCTATGGTATAAAACACCATAGCGCAAATGTGTCAGTACGTTGAATGTACTGGTATGCAAGTGAGGTAGGCTAAATGTAAGGGTTCATATGCATGAACAATAATAACTGAATGTATAACATGAACGTGAGAATACATGCATGAATACGTAATAGTAACTGAGATCGTGATAACACTGACTCATGAATTCTGATAACGTGGATTTACTGATATCAGAGTACTGATACTGGGATACTGAATGACTGAGTCTATTGAGTACTGAGGAACTGATGTCATATTACTGATAAAGGGATGGTTGTTTCTGACAGTTCTGATTATGAAGAACTGGTTTGATTGACTGTATCTGACAGTCCTGAAACTGAATACTGATAACATGGGTTTCGTATAATTAATATACTATTAACTGAGTTCGTGATAACATGATTACTGAGTCTGAATAATGATAACATGAGTGACTGTATCAGACAGTCCTGATACTGATGGAACTAGCTGGGTTCTGTACTGTACTGATTTGACTGTATCTGACAGTCCTGGATTTTTGTAGAACTGAACTGAGTTCTATTACTGAAACTGGATCTGAAACTGAGACTGTGGGAGAATTCATCTAACCGACATGCCCCTAATAAGCTATTATAGCTGAGTTGGGATCCAATCTGTAACCCCAATTGGAAGGGTGTCAATATCGCGCCACTGGTAAGGACCCTCATCTAACAGTGTTAATCCACTTCATCAACCCTCAACTGACAGTGTTGATGTCTCAACCTATGCTGACTACATAGTTCTGGAACGCAAGGATTGCTTCTAAGAATCACACCCTCTAATAACAGGTGAGTTCCCATCCTTGGGCTCATTCGGTGCTGAATCCTACTCCCATCCGAATAGACACTGAACATGATTAACTGAACTGAACTAAACTAAATTCATGGAGTTTCGTTGACTGACGAAAAACTACTGAATTCTGTTAACTGACAGAATGCTACTGAGTTCTGCTAGCTGACTGAGTTTACTAAGGTCCGAACTGAATACTACTGGGACATGATGACGGACTGAAATCACTGAGATTCCTGAGATTACTGAGATTACTGAATGGGGCTGGACTGATACTGAGTTTACCGAGTTTTTTTGAGTCACATGACTGACTGAATTCTACTGATCATGGGTTGGCTGAGAGTATCGTGAAAACATGACACTGCCTCTAGGCACACAACTAAATTGTCGGGTACAAGTACCCCCAAGACTCGATAGCATGAAACTGACAGGACATGACACTTCTTGAACACATGACCAATATTAACAATTCATAATACATTAATTTGGGGATTTCATAAAGCACATGGTTATCATAGTCTTGTACATAAATGGAATTGCATATAAACATGTCATACTTTCATCAACCTAATCTCATGGACATTCCCTCAACCATTCATAATGCACACAATATCATGGAAGTTATTCTTAGTCATAGGGTAAAGCATACACTTATCACTTGGGTCACAATTAAGCTATAATGCATAATTTCTATACTCTTAGGCATTTTATCAAACACCTAGGATGCATGACTAAGGGCATAGGCATGACCATCAAATTAATACAACAAAACTCCATATTTCAACTCAATTTCACATGTTTCAGACCACATACTAGCATAGGTTTATGATTCCAACTTGGGAATCATACAACCATAATCACATGAACATAATCAACCCACAACAAAATATTCACAATACAAGATTTAAAACTTGATTCTTGGGCTTCATGAATTCCTTGAACACTGTGCATACCTTAGTTCTTGATTCTACGAAGATTGACGGAGAGATTCTTGAATTTGAGTCTTGGATTTGAATCCCCAATTGAAAACCCTAGCTTGTTCTTGAGAGAAACTCGAGAGAAATAATATATTTTGGGTGAATTATGGCTGAATCAAGTGTTATTGGGTATATATAGGAGTGAGAAATTGACCCTTTTAACCCTTGAACGCGTATTTTAATTCTGTGAAAATTTCCCGATTAAGTCGCGCCATGGGTGCGGAGGCTCACTGGATTTTGCTGATTGCCATTTTGGCTGGCTCCGCGACGCGTTGATGGCTCAGGTGGCATACTACCTTACTAAAAAGGCTCTAACTCTTCGTCCGGGTGTCGGATTTGGGTGAATTTGGTATCGATGGAAAGCTTATTCAATTTCCCACATGATGAAAAGTGAAAATCTTGAAAATACTACATGTATAAAAGTGGGATTCATCTTTGAAACAAGTCTTTTAACATTTTTGGGAAGATTTTAAGCTAGGTAGAAGTGCGGGGTATTACAGCCTGGGCCCAGTCTCGGGACCACGCCAGAGCCCAGGCCCCCCTCCCCCGCCCAAGCTCGGGACCACACCCGAGCCCATGCCCCGCGCTCCCCTAGGCTCGGTACCATACCCGAGCCCAGGCCCCGCCCCCGCCCCCGCCCCCAGGCTCAGGACCACGCCCAAGCCCAAGCCCCGCCCCCCTCCCCAGGCTCGGGACCATGCCCGAGCCCAAGCCTCGCCCCCTCCCCAGGCTCGGGACCACGCTCGAGCCCAAGCCCCGCCCCCGCCAAGGCTCGGGACCACGCCCGAGCCTCCCAGGCCTCGCCCCCTCCCCAAGCTAGGTACCACGCCCGAGCCCAAGCCCCGCTCCCTCCCTAGGCTCGGGACCAGGCCCGAACCCAGGCCCCTCCTTCCCGAGCCTAGGCCTCCCTCCCCGCCAAGGCTCGGGACCACGCCCGAGCCTAGACCCCGCCTCCTCTCCCCTAAGGCTCGGGACCCCGCCCGAACCTTGGCCCCGCCCCCTACCCCTAGGCTCGGGACCCCGCCCGCCCGAGCCTAGGCCCCGCCCCCTACCCCCAGGCTCGGGACCCCGCCCGAGACTAGGCCCAGCTCCCTACCCCCAGGTTCGGGTCCCCGCCCGAGCCCAGGCCCCACCCCCTAACCCCAGGCTCGAGACCCCGCCCGAGCCCAGGCCCCGCCCCCTAACCCTAGGCTCGGGACCGCGCCCGAGCCCAGGCCCCCCTCCCCAGGCTCGGGACCACGCCCGAGCCCAGGCCCCCCCTCCCCAGGCTCGGGACCATGCGAGCTAGTTTGTGATCCTTATAAATCCGACAAAAAAATTTGTAAACGATCAATTCAGGAAAATTCAAAGCTACACGAATAGCTAGCTTTATGGAATTACCCATATGAGAATAGATGATCGAAGTTCAATAAAACGAGTAGGAGCAGAACCATTAAATCTTCCCCACAAATACACACTTTAGTCTCTTTATAAGAAAACCAGATAAAACTAGAAACATTCTTTTATTTTTAAAAGCTACACTCAAGAACAACATTGCAGTGGTATCGATTTTTGGTTGCGCCTCAATGTCTGTAAACACCACATAATGCCGTCACTTCAAAGAATCCCCAATGCGAAATAACAGATCAAATTTAAAGCTAAAGTTTCAGTAAAGAAAGTATTCACCAACATTCTATATGAAGTATCTTCTTCCAGTAGAAAACAACAATGAATGCACAAAAAATAAGCAAAGAAATATAACAAAATTAAACAAATCAACATAAAACAGCAAAGGAAAAAACAGGAAAAAAAAAACTCAACTATGAAAACAATACACATACAATGCGAAAGTGAAGAACTCTATAGCCATTCTAATTGTTTTTCATAATCGTGATGTTTGGATCAGTTTTCATATATCTCAACTCATTTCACAAAATGCCTCCATCTCACGACAACACATGTACGAGGTCATTCCGTCTCCAAAACTAGAACGCATGAAAAGAATCCTAGCTCTACTATTTGCTGAAATTTAAACCTTCAAACCTCATAATGTCAATCCACATTTTATATCAGCCATTAAACCACACCGTTGGATGCTTAACTCTATAGCATTCCATTGATACACATTGAGTGGAACATAAAGTAAACCTGCAACTATAGTTACTAAATTTCATTCGACATAGCTTACAACTTTCAACTCGAACCTTATAATGTACACATATGAAAAGGTTAAAAAAAAAAAAAAAAAAACAGCAGCCATCACAAAATCAAAATTGAATCACAAGACAGAATCAAAGGCCTTTCAGATCCTAACTAATACATACCCAATAAAACAGATCGCAGAAAATTAGAATACTAATATCTTGAAAGATATCTAGAGATTTTTCAAATCTGCAAAAAAAATTGAAACGAATCAAAGTTTTTCAACTGTATAATCACCAAATTGCAATGAAATTGAAGGTTCCACAACGAATAGAAGAGATACCTTGAGAAAATTAGAGTGATAGATTTTGATTTGTTATCTTCTTCGTAAGAAAAAAGAGAAAACAGGTGGAATGAAATGGAATATGGTAGTAGATGAATAACTGAATTTGGATACGAGTTTATATATGCAAGAGACGTATTTTGTTGTTTATAACGGCTAATTTTGTCCGTTTGCCTTTCAGTTTGTGTTGGTCTGTTGAGTTCAAAATTTGGGTATTCAATGAAGTTAGTGATACATGACTTTTATAACTATTTTTAATCCTCATTTCATTTTAATTGGTCTCTCTTCTTAAAAAAAAAATTTTTAATGAATTATTACAATATGACACACAATGCTAAGAAAAAACAGATAAAAGACATAAATTAGTTACTCCCCCGTTTCGAATTAGTTGGCCCCTGTGGGCTTGATACACCCATTAAAAAAATATTAATTAGGTGCTTATTTTACCAAATCAATCTTATTAACTATGCTTTGAAAATATAAATTTGAATAAATATACTTTGTTTAGTCATTTAATGTCAAGGATAGTATTGGAAGAACATAATAAAATTCTCTTGATTTCATCAAAGGGACAATTGAATTGAAACAAATATTTTTAGGAAGAGGATCAACTAAAACGAAATGGAGGGAGTATGCTTTTTTTTCTTCATTTTTGCCCTTTTCAAACTTCAAAACAGTAGTAATGACTATTGGAACTCAACCTTGGAAATTTAATCAATGAAGGGTAAAATTGACAAAAAAATTCAACATCTATCTTGAATAATGAACAATTCAATTATTTTAAACGGCTAACGGAGGGAGTATGTTTTTCAACACTACGTCTGTCGTTAAATAACTAAATAACTAACGAACATGATTAAGATCTTGTTCCTGCATCCAGAGAAGGAATTTGCATTAGTGGAGTTATCTATCTGTTTAGCTATGCCCCAGAGTTCTATGTACTTGCATTTGATGTTAAATCTGAAACTTTTAAAAATATGATCGCAGTGTTGATTGAATTACAAAATAATTTACATGAATGCTAATATGATTATATGCTAATTGAAGTGAAGGAAAAATTAGGAATCCCGAATTTTGTACTAAATTTTTCGTTTAGTGGAGACATCCATCTATGTTTGTTTTTTTTGGTTGAAGAGATTGTTTTTATTATGATGTTGAGAAAAAGAGAGGGAGACATTTTGAGGTCCAAGAATTTCCTGACTGGTTTGGATCCATTTGTACTTGCAATTAGAAAATATTGGCACTAGCCCCTTTGGACATGACATATGAAATCAGTTAATATGAAGAAGTTTTTTTCATAAACATAAAAATCTCACAAGTTATGCAAATTATTAAATTTTCTTCAATTTTTATGTAATTTTCAAAGGAGCAAAATTATAATATAAATAGAATATGATAATATCTTAAGACACTGTATTAATAAATCACATATCTCCATTTAGACCTTCGAACTATGATTTGTTCCAATTAAGCATCCAAACACATAACAAAGTGTTCCAATTAAACACTTTGGTTCAAATTTTGCAAAAACTATTATGCACATTATCAAACATCTATTAGATGGCTAAGTTAGCCGAATTAAATATATCACACATCAACCTCATGCCTGAAGTTTTACGATTTGTTGAGGCTAATGTGTATAATTAAAATTTATGACATATTTTAAAGTGATTAACTTATCTACACAATGAGCATTTCAAAGTTCGAATTGGAAGTGTCTAAAAGGAACACATGATCCTATATTTAGGCACTTAAATGAAATAAATCATAGTTTAATTTGAGTGTCTAAATAAAATTTACGGACTCTCCGTGGAGTTCACTAAATTACTCATGGGTAACGTGGTGAAAGCAAGCAGTCATGCCAGGAACGTACAAATGGTATGGATATATAGCAAGAGTGTAAAGAAGCTTTATTGACTTCCTAAGTTGTTGGGTGGGAATATATCTTTTGTGCTGGGGCTACTCTATTTTCCACAAAGAGAAATTCAATCTCTCCTCTGGCTAAATTGTTTAATATTTAAGAAGTTTTGAGTAGATAGGAAGTCAGAAATTTCGATAAAAATGTTATAATGAGTATTTAAAATTTAAATAGTTGATCTATGTATTAAATATCCTTTCTCGACTAAGAATGTTCAACATATCGTTTTATCCGTCTTGTCTCCAGAGGCGGATCCAGAATTTTAAACTTGTGGGTTCTCAAGACTCCTTTTCTGCCACTAAGTTATCCCTTGATTTAGTTATGGGTTCCCATCTATTAATATTTATAACTTTTGACGATTTTTCTATGTAATTTAAAGCCGTACGGTAGCAGGTGTGGGTTCCCGGAAACCCACACCGTCTACACTACATCCGCCACTGCTTGGCTCTTAGGGCAGAAGGCATCTTGCGATATACGAGTGTCTTTGTCGGAAAATTTTACTAAATACAAATTTAAAATATGAAGAAAAAAAAAAAAAGTGTAGATAACACCATATAAAATGACCTTTTTCTAAAGATTTCGTATTTACATTTGACATTGTTATGAATTAGAACAACTTGAAGAAGAAGTTCGTGTGTCAACATTGGTACTGATTACTTGGAAGAGCTAGCAAGTAGTAATTTAATTTGATTTCTGTTTTCAAAAGTTGAAGCTTATCTTAATTTTTAATTGTGTTCTTGCTTGACTATTACTAAAATAATGAAAAAATATGACGTCGATTGTTTAACCTATTTTTGACCCATTCATATTCGGTCCGATCCGTCGGTTACTCCTAAGTTTATCTTGGTCGGAAAATTTTAATATGTGAGAGGTCTAAGTATTACATGGCAGACAAAAATTGTGTGAGGGTCTCTCAAATTTTGATAAGTGAAAATAGTGAGTTCCGCTGTCATAAAAAAGAGCCAAAGGCTTAGATGTCCTATTTCTCTCTGTATTTCTTTTCTTTCTTACATTTTTGTTTTTGGCATAGTTGTTTTGTAATATATTCATATTTTGGTTAAAATAAATGTTTGATTTATTTACTTTAACTAATTTGTTACTTCTTTATTTTAATATTTTCATTCATCGAAAGTCCTCATTACCAAACATACCCTAAGTGATAAAATATTAGGAAATATTATTTATGTGTAATAAATTTTTAAGTTAGATAACTTTTATTAATAAGAAAATGAAAGTTATTTTTGATAAATCCAAAGTTGAATAACCACTAATGAAATTTATCCTAAAAAAATTATTTTCACATCTAGTTTTTAATTGTAAATAGGCGTTTGACCATGAAAAATCAAACTATATTCACTTTATTTGAAATGTTTAAAGTTGAAAATAGAGTTGAATTGTATTTGCTAATAATATTTTGAAGTTGATATTAGAATTCAAATGTATATTTTTAAAAAAATATATAAAAAGTAAAAATTGATTTATTTATGACTAAATAAGTATTACAGAATAAGTAAAAATGTATTCTGAAATATAGTAATACTATTTATGACCAAACGGGTTCTTTATCTTTATTACAAAAAAGTATGACCAGCACGACTCCAACTTCAATTTTAAAATTTATAATTAAAGTAATTTTCTTATCTCATGACCAAATGTACATTACTGATTTTTGCTTTCCTTTAATCTTGTAATTGTGTTATTTTAATTTGTGCAATGAAATAACATGAGTAAATTAAATTTAAAAAAATTAAAATATCCTATGTTAGTGGAGAGGTGAATTGAAAGAGGATATTGCAAAGCAGTCATACCAATAAAAAAATGTAAGAAAGAAAAGAAATTGAGAGAGAAATAGAACATCTAAGCCTTTGACTCTTTTTTATGAAAGTAAAACGACAAAATTTGAGAGACCCTCACACAATTAAGTGAGTAGCCTGTAGGTCCATGGTTATCCACAAATTTGTGGACACAAGCACACAAAACTTGGCTTAAAACAATACTTTAGTTAGTATAACGCATTTGCCAAAACAGTGGCAATGCTTCTCATAGGTGAAAATTGAAATCAGCTGAAAAGTTAAAAGCGAAAGAGACGCTTGTATGCTGTTTTTTCAGGATTAATTTCACATACGATCACTAAACTATTTTTGTAAAGTCACAGGACAAACTATTTCTAACATTGAAATTTTAAAATTAGCTTTTGTCACGGTAAAATCGATGCAAATCACGGAAAGATCAAATTGGTGAAGCCAAAAATGATTCGGGAAAACGTTATACAGTTTGTGGGGTTGGACTTTTTTAGATTTTTAGAGTCGGCATAAGCTCTGTTTTTGTCTTCCAAATTGGCAATGTTTGCTCACTGATTGGTAAGTTGTTGTCGTACTCGTACATATATATATCTGTCATATAGTATCACATAATGAGAGTCGAGGGGTCCTTTGAGTTATTATGATAACATTTTAGTTGATTGGATTGGGAGAAGCTTCTTCTATTCTAAATTTCTAATTCTTGGACAATAGTTGTGGAGCCAGAAACACCAATGAGTTTTAAGGCTCTTTTAAGACAGGTCACCTTTTCAATCATTGCCCCAACCTTCCTATACTCCTACTTTCAGCCTACCCCTATGGGCAAAGCTAGGGGTGCAAGAGGTTTAATTTATCGAAAAATAACACCGTATAATAAAATTAATTTCTTTTAGGTGGAAAATTCCCTTTGACTTTTGCTTCTTTATATTTTAAATTGCTTTAGTGAAAATTCATACCACGTCATTTGTTAGCCCTTCAATTATAAGTTAGGAGATATATCACCAACTAGAGATACTGTGTTTTGCTCTCTTTTTCACGGTCTCTATCATTACAAAATTTAGAAGATACTAAAAGTGTAAAACAGCGTGTCTGTGAAAAGGAGTGGCAAAATGATAGTATGTTGTACTTGGAAAAGGTTAGAAGAATTATGATTAATTACTTACCAATCTTCTAATTAGTTGCCTCAACAAAGTGATAATGTACTGACTGTATCAATCAATTCTATAGAGGTCTAACCCCTTTTTGCATTTTTCATAATGACAGTTGAGAGATGATAATTCTTGAAGCATGTTTGGAGTACTAAAACTTTGGGAAGAAAACAAAGATGATTGACAAAAGAAACGAACCACCTTGTGCAACATTTTGGTGCAACGAAATATTGATAAGGACTTCCTCCCTAACAAAACCAATCAGTACAGTGCATTCTCTCACATTCATGCACAACGGACCAGACATGTTAACGGTTTGCTGATAGATAGATATATTTGACAAGATGTTATATATACTGTGTACTTGCTCGCTCCTGCACAGTTATAGATCTATCATTAAGAAAACCTGTTAAATTATTTGACTTTCGAATTGTCAATCAATGACTGCCAGCATATTTCCATTTCTCTTTATTTCTATAGGAAGGTTGTTTGAATTGATAGTGTTGGTTTTTCACCGCAAAGTTGGAGGATAAAGAAAATATTGGCATTGCTGTACAAAGGATTTCATTTGCTTAACAGTTAAATTGACAAGAAAAATTGCTAATACTATCTAGTTCAAAAGAATAACATATCTATCATGGCTAACACTACATTATTATTGGTTGCTGGTGTTATAGCCAACAGACGAAGATGAGTGACTAAGAGAGCAATTAAACGACCCTTGGAGGCGTAGCAACTGAGCTGGAGTCACAGATGAAGACGAGTAGGAATACGACGAAGCATCAGACATTTTCGAGCCGTTGTTTGTTGTCTTTTTAGCTTCACTTCCTGTTGTATGCTCATGGATAATCTCCTTGAGTAATGCCACCACATCTTTCATCGTTGGTCGATCTTCAGCCCGATTACTAGTACACAACAAGGCTATTCCAAGGGCCTGAAGCATTTCTTGAATTTGTGTATCGGGATGTCCTTGTAACCTTGGATCAATCACATCTACCGGATCTTTCTTGCTCTTTAGGTGGTCGCGAACCCATTGTATAACATGTTGGCCATCAGGGAAGGACGGGTCAGCTGGCTTTTTCCCAGTAATGATTTCTAGCAACACAACTCCGAAGCTAAAAACATCGCTCTTCTCAGTAATCTTTAGCATACAAGCGTACTCTGCAAGAAACAAACAATGGAACACAGTTTAGTCCTTTTCATGCCAGATATTAATCACCTATATTGATCTTGATGTTTTTAAACCATAACAACGGCATTTGTTGGGCGGTTTATTTCACCCATCACAATCGGACAACAAGCAATGGCCAAAGGGGAATGGAGACAGAAGCAATATGTCCATGCTTGGCTGTGAAAGTGTGACCACTAACTTTGGTTATGTTTTTTTTAGAGTATTCCCCATCCTAAGTATCTTTAGTGGGGGGCCATACAGGCAAAAAGATGGGGAAATAGCACTGTAGCTGCCAAGTATGTCATGACAAACTTGGTTTTGCACATAGTTAAAGCTAGCACATGGCTTCACATGCATATATTGTCAAAATAGTGACACAATTCCATCCGTATGGAAGCAAACTTAAAACTGATTTCTCCTTCTTGCTCTGCATTTTCAGTACTTTATACCTGTCCTCTTCTGCTACCTTGTATTCAGCTCTTACATAAGAATATATATTCAATTATGTTTTCTCTTTTCTTTTAATAGTAAAGGAAACGAAAAGAAAAAGAGAATGACAAAAGTGATTTTACTTGAACCGGTAGCACTATGAGAGTTTATCATCTACTATCTACTGTATATATGTTTCAAAAGAAATTCTTATATACAGTGTGATTTGAAAATGACAAAACTGATTTACTTGAACTGACGGAGTCTGAATTTTGACCAAGGGAGTTCGTCATCTACTTTAGCTATATTTCAACAATTATTCTTATGTGATTTTCAAGCGAAGAGAGTTTAAATGAAATCCCTTTCAACGTGGACTTAAATTAAGCAATATGAATGAATGGAAACCTCACAGAATTATCTAGTAAGAACTGAATCACTGCGGACATGAACAGTAATTAGTCGATTTCCACAAGAAATGAACTTGAACTAGGATGAGATAAATATTTACCTGGAGCAAAGTAGCCATAAGATCCAGCAAATTGGGGATTTGCTGTAACCGAAGCATTTTCATCCTCCATGAGTCTAGCAAGTCCAAAATCAGCTAAACATGGCTCGTAACGATCACCTAACAAAATGTTGTGAGCCTTGACATCGCGATGGAGGATGGGAGGCACGCAGTCGTGGTGCAAGTAAGCTAAGCCCTCCGCGACTCCTAACGCAATTTTGAATCTAGTTTCCCACTCAATCAACCCTCCACAACCTTCATGTAAAAATGCACCTAATGTACCGTTTGGTAAATAATCATAAAACAATAGCTTAGTCTTCCTATTTGCGGCCCAACCAAGTAATCTAACAATGTTCCGATGGCGAATTCTTGCCAGCGTGGCAATCTCCGATGAGAATGCCGACATTGAATGCTTCTCCGATGCTCGGAATCTCTTCACCGCGATAGTCAATCCTGACAGAATATTCACCTTGTACACAACACCCGACCTACCACGGCCTAGGACGTTAGCAACTGTTAAGCATTTTGCTACGTCAGCTATCGATAATTCGAGTTTTTGGTACACTGTGACCTCCCATGGTGGACCTAGTTCGACGTCATTGTCACCATGATCATAATCGTGGGCCTTACGGCTCCGTATCTTTCCTCCGAGGATAATGTAGAGAGCTGCCACAAGGAGAACACAAGCAGTGCAAAGTAACACCACCATTGCAACCCTCGCCGCCTTGGTACGACGGACACCTCCGCCCTCATCGGCGGAGCATTGGTTGCCGGAAAAACAGAGGTCTGCATTGCCAGCAAGTACACTGAGTGGGAGCTTTGCGAAGAACGAAGTGTCTGGTACGTGCCCCGATAAATTGTTGTGCGAGACATTCAGAACCACGAGATTCTGTAAGTCCGCGAGAAAATGGAGGTCTCCTGAGAGCTGATTGTGAGAAAGATCAAGCACTCCGAGCTTATCCAATGCGGCGAACTCCGGCGGAATTTCACCGGAAAGCTGATTCCAGCTGAGGTTCAGTGCAATTTCCAGACCGGGGATTTTGCCAACACTCGCCGGAATCTCGCCGGAGAGCTGGTTACTACTCAGGTCAATCAACTGAAGCTTCATGCAGGAACCGAGTTGAGTTGGAATTGGACCAGAAAACCTGTTCTTACTTAGAACAAGCTTGGTGAGTGAACTCAGTGAGCCGAAACTCGGACTCAAAGTGCCTTCGATTAAATTATCGGAAAAATCAATGAACTGAAGGATACTCAGCTGATTAAAATTCTCCGGCAAATTTCCGCTGATTGAGTTGGAATGCAAGTCTAGAAATGTCAGATTCCGGCATCCAGATATCTCCGGCGGAATGATCCCGGTCAGACGATTTGATCCAACGTCGAGGAAGTTCAGATTCTTCAATTTTCCAATCTCTGGAGGTACTGATCCAGTCAGCTTGTTATCACTTGCCCGAAGTCGAATCAGCGAAGAACAGTTCCCTATCTCTGGTGGAATGGGACCTGAGAGATTGTTAGACAACAAGAGTAGCTTGTTCAGCTTCTGGAGATCGAATATCCCTTTAGGAATCGGACCAGTCAATGCATTCTGTGACAAGTCAACTGATTCGAGATTACGGCACGAGGAAATAGAAGAAGGAGTTTCCCCTTCAAGATGATTTTGCCACAAGAACAGTAGAGTCAAGTTCAACAAGTTTCCGAATTCGGATGGTATTGAACCAGTGATTTCATTGTTGTCGAGCTCAATGTGAGTAAGAGCAGTGCAGTTGCCTATTTGTGATGGAATCCGGCCTGAAATTTGATTGACGCTCAGCTGTAATTCTTGCAGTGAATTCAATCTCCCGAATGATTCCGGAATGCTGCCGGTTAATGAATTCATCGAAATGTCGATGACTAGTAATTGTAGACAGTTACCAAGCTCGGGAGGGATTGTTCCAACCAAATTGTTTTGCCATAAAAGGAGGTTTTGAAGGTTTTTGAGGTTTCCAAGCCTAGCTGGGATTGAACCAGTGAGTGAATTTTCGTAAAGATAGATGTTTTGGAGCTCGGAGCAATCCCCGAGCTCCGATGGGATTTGGCCAGAGAGGAGGGAGGTGTAAACGGCAAGCGTTTCGAGTCTTTTCAGCTGGCCAAGGGAAGAAGGTAGAAAGCCAGAAATGCTGGTTTCTGCCAATCCTAACATGACCAAATTAGTACAGTTGCCAATTTCTTGAGGCAATGGACCTTCAAGATTCTTGTTGCCACCTCCTCTAATGACCTCCAACTTCTTCAAATTCCCTATACTACTTGGAATCCCTCCACTGAGCTGATTATCATAGAAAATCAGCCCCACCAAGCTTGTGAGATTGCCAATGTCATCGGGGATGGATCCGACTAACCGGTTAGAATTGATATGAAGTTGTTCCAGCTTTGGCAAGTGACAAATTTCACTTGGGAATTCACCTGTCAATGCATTGTCACTCAAGTCCAAGTACTTGAGTTGCTGAAGTATGCCAATCTCTTTTGGAATTACACCAGTAAGATTAGTTCCTGACAAAACAAGCTTGTTCAAGGACAACAATGAACTAAAATTAGAAGGAACAACCCCAAGCAAGTCCACATACTTCAACTCCAATTCAACAACTTCCTTATTGAAGTTGCAAGTAAGACCAAACCAGTCACATGGGGTTTCATCAGTAGGATCCCAACTACTCAACACATCTAATGATCCATTTAGGCTTGTCTTCCATGAGAGAAGTGTCTGGCCTTGTGGATTGAGGGCATAGGAGGAAGTATAGAAGAAGATGGAGAAAAAGAAAAAGAGGGTCCATAGATAAACAGGCATTACAACAAATATGTGACTGCTGCTACAAACTTCAAGATTAAGCACAGAAAGGAAGCTTTGTTATTGCTGTTCTTGGTTTTGGTGTAGAGGTTTAAGCCTAGGGAGGAGGGACAAAGAGAGGAAAACCAAATCATGTCTTGTGGGATAATGGATTTTATGTAGGTGACATATAAAAATATTTGGAAAAAGTTGCCAGAATCTCCGGATCCAAGAACAGCTAGGCCATTATGTGTTGTGCAGTAAGAGAGAGTGGGGAGGAATTTTAGATGGGTGTCTTTTCGGATTTGTTTATCAAAGTTGTAAGTGGGGAAGGAGATGACACTCTTTTTTCCCTTCAAAAATGCCAAAAGATGGTGCTTTTAATAATTGGCGTAACTCGCAAAGTCATTGTCACGTGACCTTCTGATCAAAAGTTTGAGTTATAGAAATAAGGATAAGGTTATGTAAAATGAACGTTTATTTTTCAGTCTTTTCTTGAATCGTGCAAATAGCGAGAGCTTAGTACAACTTGGTTCTTTCAAATTTTTTAAAAAACATTATTTTGGCGTGGTGCCTTGAACTTCATTATCAGATGACATGTGACCTTTTTGGGTGCAGTTATATTTTAGAGCTGCTTTATTTATTCTTTTTTTTTCTTTGGGCATCACTTTGTTGCATTTATATATTATGGTAGTCACTATGGAGTTGGTAATAGCAGAATTTAATGTACATTATATATGAAATTTGGCAGTTCCATCATTTTCAGCCAACGGGTATTTCACAGAATTTGGCATCACTTCACTCTGTCTTGTTTACTGGAACTCACTTCTTGCTTTCATCCAATTTAATTTGACATACAAAAAAAAAAAAGGGAAGAAAAGCCACAACTTTGTTTTACTTTTTATCAAGGACAAGAAAACAAAAACGTTACAACCGAAAGATCAAATGCACCCCTACCTCGTGGAGTTTGTGATATATAATGTAACTTATTGTTAAACAAAACAACAATCGATGTACCGCATGAAATCTCACATGTGAGGACGGTCTTAAAAAAAAAAAAGATGTACACATACATTACTCCTATCTCATGGAGTAGAAAGTGTTTTCGAAAGACTCGACTCAAGCGCAACATGGCCTATTGCTAAAGCAGGAATTAAAACAATTTAAACTAGCAAGAAAAAATCATGGTAATATTCTTTTTACATTTGGATGGAAACTACTACTACGATTTTAGATCTAGATCTAGATCAATTGCAGAAATCTACTGAACACTAACAGGGTCTTTGTTCTCTATAAAAGCTCCAAACTTAATAAAAACATTTGTTACACCAAATTAACTACACAAATTTTACCTAAAAATTGACAGTTGCAGTGTCAGTTTTGCAGATATAAGTTGATAAATTCCACTTACTTTATCAGTTGAAGCATTCATTACTGTAATTCAGTACATGTTCAAAACTTTAAACACCATCACCTCCAAAATTAATTGTAATCAGGTTAAAAAAATTAAAATTTTATATTATTATTTTGACCAAGAAAAAAAAAACCAATTGGACTTAATTAATTGCAAGGAACCCATAAAATCAAACGTCCTTTATTTAAAAGAAAAAAAATTCTGAACAGATCTCTTTTATTTCAATTCTTTTTTTGTTTCTTTTAATGAACGTAAACAAGTGATCACGTGGTATCGCGTGATAGCTGACTACAGTGAAGAATACAAGTACATGACATAATTATAATTTTGGATTTGTTTGTGGGTAAAATAATTATAATAATATAGTTTAAATAGGGGTGTTGGTTGCCTCGTGACTAAGGCAAACCATATGATATTATTTTAATGTAAACTATCTTACAAGGATGTCGATTTAGGAATCTAATCATGTTCTTCAACAGGCTTTTTCTTAATTTTTTTCATGACGAATTGAAGGAAGTGAAGAAGAAAACACAAGCAAAACCCCATGAAAAAGCAAGAAAAAAAAAAGTCACTACTGATTTTATTATTATTATTAGAGAGATAAATGGCTGAATTTGAGTGGATCGTAATAATTTGCTACTTACAATATCCCGTCGCATATTTAATAAATTAAATAATTGATTACGTATTTCTAATAATTTTTGCTACAACTTATCTTGGACATTAAGCGATGCTCTCAGAGTAACCCCATGTTAACCTAGACTTTGAATTAAAAGGGACAAACAAGTTTTTTAATTAAGTGGGTTCCTTCAAGTTTTAAAAATTAGGTAAACGGGACAAAGAAAAAATTCAGTTTTCTCTTAACATTTTCGCTCCAACAACTAAAGGGGCTGTCTCAACAATTATAGAAGTTGTCTCAACAACTATCAAAGTTGTTCGACAACTTTGCTAAGTTTCTCGACAACTTTGATAGTTTTTAAGACAACTAATGCAGTTGTCAAACAACTGTCCTAGTTATTTAAGCGACTTTATTTCTTTCAATTTAATAATATTGTGGACCCACTTATCTTTTTTTTAGTTAAAGATTTGAGAGGATCTTTGAGCTCATTTTTCTCATGCTAACTTGTGTTTTAGTACTATAGTAAATTGAAATGTTACCGATAAATATGTTAAAATAAATGAGATTTTTTTATCTTTAATTATTAGAAGATCAATTCGACTTGAATATCAATCAATTTGATCAGTGAATTATGTATCTCGAATGAGTGCATTGAAAGGAAGAGACATTTTTAATAGAAATATATATACATATCTGGATGATTTGATAAGTGGGGGTGAATTGTGTTACTAGAAATGGAAATGGAAAAGAAAGGTATGGTGGATTAATGAGTTTTTATAGTATATAGGACAATTAATAAAATGGGTTCCATCCCAAGAAGATATTTAAAATCTTGATGGGGGCTATATTATCCCCTACTATTCCATTGTTTTTAAGTTATGGGAATTTGCAATGTCACATCTTTAGGCACATCATGTGTGTTTTGAAGGGGGGCCAATTTTGGTTTTTTGAAGGGGGGGCCAATTTTTGTTTTGGATACTCCTAGCATTTCATGAAAACAGTCATTTTTCTCCCCAAAAAAAAAAAAAAATTCAGTTTTCTAATTGCAGAATTAGCCTAGTTTTAACAAGAAACAAACAGTATGAGGATAAAGTTTGGTGATCATATTACCTGAAATTAATTAATGTTTAAAATACCACAGATACTTTTAAATTTCGTAGGGGATGAACATTCGAAATGCAAGGGATAACTCGAACTTGGATAGGATAGGATTGTGCGCGCGAAATCCTTTGGGTCTCATACTTTGGCTGAATTACACGAGATGATTGTGGGGTTTCTTTCTTACTGGTAAGGCGTCTTGAATTACTCTTAAAGTCATTAGTTAATCAACATCCTTACAACTAATGCTATTAACATTTGCGCACACGGGTGGAGGGAGCTAGCTAATAGTGAGGGGTTCATTCGAACCCCCTTCGACAGAGAATTATAACTATTTATATAAGTTGCATGTATATATATATATATAGAGCAGACGTTAAACTCCTTTAGCTTCGACTAATTCTTTTATTCACATTTTTTTATTTTGAATCCCCTTAGTTAAGATGTTGGCTCCGCCACTGTTTGTACGGTTAACATAATGTTCATACATAATTATTAAAGTTGAATGATTAAGTGGACATAATAGATGAATTGTCAGCCGACATGAAGGGATTGATCAAAAAGACAAAGCATCATTAAGCCAACTATAAGTGTTTATTCACAATAAACCTACAACTCAAGTTATTTTTCATTGCGGCAATTTGAAGCTTCAAAATTCAAATTAAAATTGATCATGATGACAAAGTCTAATTTAAACAGCCACACAAAAAGATTTGTTTATAAATACAAAATGATTGTGCATTGGAAAAGAGTTAAAAAGTAGCACATGCAGATATATGCATGTATAGGTGGAAGTTCTAGACTTGTATGATTATTTCCAAGAAACATGAATAGTACACTAAAGTTAAAGCCTTTGCAAGTACTTCTCATTTTTAAAAAGCCCATCATCATCAGTACTACTTCTGCATAGTGTTTCTATCATTCTATGGGGGCACTGTAGGCCTAACAAAATGGAAATATTTATTGGCTATATTTGTAAATAATTTTTCTTTTTTTGTTTCTCAAGGTATCCCACAGCCGGCAGTCGTGAGACTAATCGTTCGTTCCTACGGTCAGTACATTAAGCGGTAGGGAACTGGCCACAGAGTTTTTTCCATTCACCAGAGGTGGGGATCGAACCCCCAACCTCTTGCTTAAGGGGTGAGGTGCTGAACCACCACACCAACTCTTGTGGTTGTAAATAATTTTGTTTATGTAAACAACCCGGACAACCCGATGCAATAAGCTTTTGCTACGTGTGGGGTTCGAAGAAGGATCGTACCATAAAAGTCTATTGTACGCAGTTTTACCCTGCATTTCTTTCTGCAAGAGATTGTTTTCACGGCTTAAATATGTGATCTTCTGATCACATGATAACAAATTTTCCAGTTAAGTCCATAAGCAGAGTAAAAATCTCCCTAAAAGAAGTTATCTGTCACAATAGCTCAGACATGAGACTTTCAAATTAAGACATGTAGGAATCACATAAATATATGTATAAATGCAAATATATGTAAATAAATAAATGTAGTTTTGTGCTATTTAACCACACATAATATAGTACGTACCAACCACCAATTTGTAGTTGTATTAAACTTGTTATCAGGGTAGGGACATTTCTTATCGTTAGCCTTTAGTAGTATTTATTGGACATTAACATCCTCATAATATAGGATATTTTTTACACGCACTGGAAAGAAAGAAACAATCAATTACACACCTTATATTCAAATCAACCAATAAACACATAACACGTTCATATTACATATATGTACCTTTAATTTATCATTAATTATATATTATTAATCAATAAGTATATACTCCCTCCGTTTCTATTTACTCGTCACATTTTTAAGTTATTGTACATTTCTTAAGAAAAACATTAACTAAAAGGCAATTTGATAAAATTATTATTATTTATTACTCATCTTAATTTATTTAATTTTTCTCTTTTTTGCACTGTGTTAATATCTTTTCATATTTATTACTAAGTGTAAAAGTGGAAATAAACAACTTAAGATGCATTGATTTTGTGAAATAAAAAGAATTAAGGAATATATATTTTTAGTAAGGATGACAACTAATTAGGAAGGAGGGAGTGTTAAGTATCACTTGAATATGTTTCTTAACTACGATAAATTAAGGGGAAAGGTCATAAATAGCACTTCGGTTAAAATTATTGACACGAAAATGGTCATTGAATTTTAATGTTATGTTTTAGTCATTTGCCGAGAGCTTTATACAATATAAATATAAATTTAATACATATAAATACAGTTTCAATATGCATCTTATATATATATATATAATCTATACAACAATGATAAAATTTTATGCACATCATTTTTAAGAAATTGCATATTCTATATAACAGTGGTACAATTTCTATTCATAAATTCATTGCTCTATTTCTTTTAGGACCTATATCAGCATGATATATGGATTGTAGCAGTATGCTATATGAACTGTATCTGAACCACCTGACTAACTTTAAACACTTTTAAAGCAAACAACACTCATACTGATTAACCTTCTACTCTAATACATGTCCTCCACATCCTTCTACCTAAGGTCATATCCTCGATAACCTGAAGATGAATCATGTCTTGTCTAATCACCTCTCCGCAATATTTTTTTGATCGACCTCTGTCGTTCCTTGTACCTACTATATCCAACCTCTCATATGACTGGGGTGTCTGCACCTCGCCTCTTCACATGGCAAATCATCTCAATCTCGTTTTCCTCATCTTGTTCACCACGTACGAAGACCTTCCTAATCCTATTGCACCTGGTGTGCCCACACATTCGCCTCAACATCCTCATTTCAGCAACATGCATCTTTTGAACATGATAGTTTTTGACTAACCAACACTTAGCCCCACCTCTACCATTATGCATAAATTATTTGAGATTTTTCTTTTTAATTATTCAGTACTTAAAATTTACTAGCTCAAAAATTTACATTTATACTCATAAAGTTCCTTAAAATGGAAGCGCTTATTATTAGGGGTTTCTCCGTTGATCATATGAACTCATATGATCTCCATAAACTATTTGAAGTCAATCTTGAATCCTTTTGTTTTTAAGAAAAAGCCTAAAATTGTTCAACTAAATTTTGGGATAAGATTAATTACAATTTTGTTGAACAGACCACTAAATTGCATAACATTTTAGACCAAGCAAGTGCCATTTCTTTTTGTTATCGTTTAACTTCCTAAACTTTATTAAGTTTCATTAATTAAGTTGGATTATTGAATGCTTTCGTCAAGCAAAACCATTATATTCTTGGCTCTACTTTTGGAAGAATCTTCTCCCAAACGTATGTTTTGCTCCATAACAAATTATCAGTCAAAAAGTGATTAACGAAAGAAACATTATTTTTTTAGAAAATTAGATGCACTAACATGATTTTCCATTCAATAGCTAGAGTTTAATTAAAAGTAACGGTATGTTGGCTTTACTCGAAATAAAGCATTTTTTAATGTTGCTTCAATGGAGTAGTCATAAATTTGTTAAAAGTTTTGGGTATGATTGGAGAATTGTAGTTGTTAGATCACCACTTCATCTTTTAAAATTAGTTTTTATGAGAAATTTGACTACCAAAGTAAAGATATATTAGTGTGGAAATCAGTGGGATGATTGCCATTTCTCTATTTTTAATAAAGATCTTAGATTTGAGTTTGATCATAAAAATGCAAAAAATTCTATTAGAAGTGTCCGCTCTCAATAATAAACCTTGCTGGTCCCAGAGGTGGAGCTAGCCTAGTGGACGAACCACCTTCGACGAAAAATTATATTTATTAAAATATATATTGTAGATGTTGAATCCCTTCAGTGAATTTTTCTTCAGATTTTGAATCCTTTCAACATAAATCTTGGCTCCGCCTCCAGTTGGTTCGCTCTCAATAATGGACCTTTCTAATATGAGTAACCAATATATATGAGATGAGAAGCAAAAAAAATATTGCTAAGGAATGTTTGCATGCAACATCCTTGATATCAAAATCTTATGTGAAAATTGTAAATTAGTGGAGAGCCTATTTATTATTTTAACTAATCTATAGCTTTTTCATTAAAATAATAATGCCTCCAATATGTTGTGTTGTGCTCGAGTTTAGCTTTAAAAAATCATACCAACTTAACTTTGTGTTTTTTTAATATCAATATCTAGTCCAATAATTGTTCACTACGATGTAGGTATTCACACGTTGGTTTGGTATATGATTTTTAGATATTTCAGATGTTTTTTGTAGTCTATTCTTCAAAATATTATACCAAGACCATATATACTTAATTAAATCTAGTATGGTTCAAGTTTTCTCCATTAAAATCCAATTTATCTTTAAGAGGTAAAAAAAAATTGCACAATAATCAAAAAATATCTTTTGGAGTTTTCAATATTCTATAGGTGAATTAAAAAAAAAAAAAGTTTGTTTGATTATATGTATATACAAGTTCAATTTCAGTAAGTTTCGGTTAGTGTTCATTGTTGAGTGATCGAACTGAACTACTATTAATTTTGAAATAAATATAGATGGAAAATTAAAATTGTCGATTTTTTATTTCTTTATTTTTAAGTCAAAAGGTGGGAAAGTTGGAAAGCTATATATAATAATATGAAAAGGAGGAACAACTAAACAAACTATTGTTAAAGATAAGGAGGAACAACTAAACAAATTATTTTTAAAGATAAGGAGGAACAACTAAACAAATTATTTTTTAATTAAAAGAATAATTGAAAGATCAAGTCAAGAACAGTAATGAATCAAAGTAAGGTATATATAGTTGATGTGCTACTTTAATTTTTAGCAATAATTTAGTTCTTCATTTTGTTTTTATTTAGGGAGGAAAAGGCAAATTTCCACTAAATTAATTCTGTCTTTGTGTGTGTATGGTGGGGGAGGGATTATGCATGTTCTTGATTAGATGGAGATTATGAAACAAATCCCAATTAGACTAAAATGGTCTAATTGGGATTTATGTTGTTTATCCAAAGTTTAATCACTAAAATGGTCCAAATTTTATATACTATATAGTCTATAGTCTTCCGTTTCTTTCAACTAAGATTGGCCCATTTCAGTCTATTGCATGGCTTATTACCCTACAACTGGACGATGAATATATGAACTAATTAATGAAAGTTTGATAATTTGATATGCTTCGTGTTTTAATATCGCAGTGTCTCGAGTCAGATTGTACGCATCTCAATTAGTCCATCATGTATCTATTACTTTCCACTAGAACACAGGGGCGGGTCTAGAATTTAAGGTTTATGAATTTCCCCATTAGATAGAAAAAATAAGAATCTCACACAGTACCGAGTGGATTTGAATCCCCAACCAAAAGGTCAACAAAGCTTTAGTATGTTCCTTTTCTTCCGTGAGACCAAGAACAACTTCGTTTATGGGTTTTCAACTTATAATTCTTATATATTTATTAGATTTTTCAATATAAATATAAGATTCACACGAAAATTTATTGGATTCCCTAGAACCCCCACTCAACCCCTGAACCCGACCTTGCTAGAACAGATACTAAATAACTAGAGATCGTCTAACTTTTTTTTATCTCTATCAAATTTGAATGCTTCATTGACAGATAGGCCACACGAGGAAGAGTGCCGATCGTATTATTTTTAATCGTGTTTAACGAAAAAGGACTAAAAACAAAAAGAGGAACCAAAAGATAATATATCTTTTTCATGTTGGTATATATGTAACTTCTTTTAGGTCTTTAATGTGCTTTCCTTCCAACTTTGATGTGTGCTTTTCTTCTTCTTATTGTATTTGTTAAACAAAATACTCCCTCCGTTTTAAAATGAATGACTACTTTTCTTTTTAGTCCGTTTAAAAAAGAATAACTTTTTTTTTTTGGCAAAACTTTAATTTCAACATTCCACATGACATGTTTAGGACCACAAGATTAAATGACATTTTGGTACGTTTGACACAACTTTAATTTAAGGCCACGAGATTCAAAAGTCATCTTTATTTTCTTAAACTTTGTGCATTCTTTTTTAAACGGAGGGAGTAATTAATTTGTGTAATACTTTGTCTTTTAATTAGCTTCTAGGAATGTTCTTCAATTCCAAGGTTAATGGTCTCGTTAACCTTTTTTACTTTCGGCTCTAAAGACACAATAATTGAATTTATTAATCAATAAATTTGTATGTTTTACAAAATGGTCTCTTTATTTAAGTTAATTAGTATTTCTTTTTCACTTCCCCCACGTTTACAATAACTTTCTAATACATACAACCACAATGATTTCTTCTTCATTAGACAAAAAATAAAAGGGGAATTATGGGGATGTTCAACAAATCGGCATACAAGTTTCTATATTCTATTATCACGAATAATTAACTTGAATGGTTATTCATTTAACCGTTTATATTAAAAATAGAAGACAAACATATATTATATGTTTTTTTCTCATGATTCTTAACCCACTTTATTGACCACTAGGTGACACCCTTAGGTGCATAATAAGTGTATAGTTAGCGTATATTAATGTATAAATTCAAAAAGACTAATTTTAAATTACTTAAAATCTTTCATAAGTAACATAGGTTGAATCAACAAAGAGAAAAAGAAATCTATTTTTCTTGAGTGTAGTTTGCCAAATTACCAAATCTTGTTTATGTTTCATTGCATGGAATCTGCATATTTGTTCGTTTTTTCCCCTCCAAATATGTGTAACAGTAGCCTTATTGGCTTCTTGCAAATACTTAAACATCTTTAATAATAGCAGTAAGAGGGTGAGACTGTATACGAAAGGGGAAAAAAGTTATCAATCCCAACAGGTAAATGGAGTGAGTTGAGAACTTCAGATCTCCGATTTTAGTCGAGTTGCGCAAAAGCTAACCCGAAAACCGCAGCTATGGTATAGAGTACACGTCCTGCTAAATATTATCAATCCATCAAAAGTTGGAAGGAGAAGGAATGCCACTTTTACCCATTTACTCTCTTTTATGGATCCAAACATACTGTTAGTTCAAATTTCGGATTCTTAAAGATTTTCCTTTTCATGAACCATAGTAGATATACTACTCTTATAAACCAAACATGGAAAAAGTTATTTATCAGATGCCCAAGAAAGAAAAGAAAACGTGAGGTTTATAGTGTGTGTACGACTCTCAACAATGATGAGATATCTGGTAGCTTCATTTATAAACTTGTTCCATATGCTATTTATAAGCCAACCTACCTAACAGAGAACAACAACATACCCTCGTATAATCCTACAAAGTGGAGTCTTGAAGGGGTAGAGAAGCTGTTTCCGATAGACACTCGGCTCGGGGACTAACAGAGAGCAAGAGACAAGTACTAAATGATAGAGGTCTTTCATTCCCACTATTTTTGGGACATTCATAACTAGCAAGACTTAATTTTATACAAATGAGAATTGGAGAATGAACTGGTTGCTAACTTAGGATAACACACTTCTTACATTACCGTAGGATCAAGGATATTTCACAAGGAAAGGGAAATTGAGAGAGGGAAAATAGGGAAAGAGATATAAACTCCACAACACTGCAAAACTGCATCATTCTGCGCACCTTTTAATCGGTCTACTGAATTGAATCAAGCCTGGCCGTTTCATGAATTAAATGTGCAAAATCAGCGCGACTGCATGTTGACCGTGCAGTGATTAGTTTCCTTTATCACCTGTGTTAACAGGCTTTGGCAAGTGTATCGAAAGTTGTTTCTCCAACTCCACTAGACTGAAAAACCATAAAGACAAGAGGGAAGATTGTGTTAAAGTAAGCAAGCATCTTTGAAGATTGAATGAACGAATTCAGGTGGAACAATTATCTTACATCTCATATTTACGCAAAGCTTCTGTTTGCTTTGCTTTATTGAGTTCACTGTCCTTAGGTACAGCGGTGCTCGCATTATAGTCTACAAAGATGGGGAAAAAAAAAAAACATCAGAAAGAGAATTGGCGAACGAGAACAAAGGCGGCATAATCAGGCACTTTCACGGAGGCAATCTTACCTGAGTTACTAAAAATATTCAACAGGAGAAGAAGAATAAGCATACTCATGCACAACAGGTAGACTTGTGAAAAGGACTACAGAATGGACAAAACTTGCACCACGCCCCAACCCATACAGCCATACTCAGTGAAACAACCCATTCCTGCTGAACCCTCTCTTAAATGGTACATGTCATTCCACAGTAGTGAAAATCAAGTCAGTTTTTCCGTGTCTGAGCAATAGATGGCAAATTAGATCAACTAGTATTCCCATCATCAAATGCTAGCTCAATTATTTTTCCATCCCCTCTGCCCAACACCCCCAAGAAAAAAGGTGCTAGATACGCGGAATTATATTTCAGTAAACCATCCACAAAGAAAAACCCCACAACCATCTCTCTCATGTCAAAACACCAATACCAATTGACAAGATCAAAGCAGTGTCCTAACCCAAAAATGCAATTTGCATCTTAATTAAACCAAAAAGGAAAAAAATAATTTAAACAAATAAAAACGCCTCAAGAATCAACCGCCACCTAAGCAAGCAATATCTAACTTAAGTCATTCTTCAGGTGTCTGGAACAACATCAATGGTCTGCCGCTGCCAACGACTCAACCAAGACTAAACAGGCCATACCTCCATAAACTTACTACTTTCACCCTGTCCATCTGTTATCCATAGCAGGGAAAGAACTCTCAAAACCAATTAACACTTCTGATTCCGAATGCCAAACAATCCACAGCCCCACCTCAAAGTACCTTATCATGTAAAACTTGTTCTAGTACCTAAAGCACTCATCATTCACGCCCTCAAAGAACACTGCAGTTTCCATGAATAAAGCAAACTATGATTTCAAGAAAATAGTCTAATTTCTAATATTTTAGCCAGTTCCTGACAAGAGGATGTGGTGCAGGGGCGGCTCTACCTTGTAAAAAAATAGGCGGCCGCCTTAGGCCCCCAAATTTGAGGGGCCTCATTTTTTACAATAATATATATATAGATTTTTTTAAGAAAATTGAATATTATTTATAGAAAAATAATTTTTTTATATAAACAGAAAGAATTATTAGAAGAAGTTCATATATCTAGAGTACTATGTCTCAAGAAAGAATAAATGCATTGATTATATTATTACTTAAAAAATAATAATTAGAAAAGATCAATTATATAATTTTGAAAATAGAGTTCAGTAAAAGAAAGTTATTTTTTCTTAAAATTTTAAGGCCTCCGTTTAATTTTCGCCTTAGGCCACGAATATGCTTGAGCCGCCCCTGACGTGGTGGGAGACATTCAATATGGCAATAATTATTAAGCATATACCTTAAACGATAAGGATCATGGAGAGTGATAAAAGAAATGTCGCAATGGCCAGATGGATGTCTGGAGTACATGCAAACATGGAGAAGTACAAGCTAGTAGCAAAGGTAATTAAGCATAGATTCATCATTTAGGATAGATCTGCTTTTGAAGTAATTCAAAGATGTTGGTTGGTTCATGTATTAAGCAGGATCTCTGATTCGACAGGAATACTCTTCCAGCACTGACTAACAATATAACAAACTCCTCGGTCCTGATTCATGAGTTTGAAACCACAGAATTAGATTCATATGAGCTTTTCTCCCTTGCACAAAAATATTCATTGTATACAAAAAGGTCTAGTACTGATTAATTATTCTGACAACTTTTTGACTTGAAAATTATTCTGACAACTTCGAACGTGCTTACTCTTGTTATGCACCACATTCTATGTAACAACAGAATTCACCTGCATTTTGAAGTGGAACAACTTTCTCCACATTTTCACTTGACTTGACTTCTGACACCGACACGGTTTTGGTGAATTGTGGCCCCTGCCAACGGAAAAAATTGTCAATAGTAGGTTTTATGCTGAATAAAGCATGATATTTAGAGAATTAGAAGTTGACAATGCAGACACAAAAGCATGCATGATCAGACATACGGAATTACTGAATTCCTCTTTTATTCAGTGGAAGGAGAGATTGAGATACTCGAAACATGGCATTAATGCAGTACAGCCTACTCAACTTTCGATAAACCAGATATTATACCTTCTTCTTCTCCCTTCTCTTCAGAATTTTCATGTGGCATTTTTTTATGTAATGCATCAAATGGTAACGTGAATGCCTTGAATTTAATTGTTCTCTCACATCAGAATTCTCAGTAAGCCAGTCTATAATTTCTTTTGATTTAACCACCTCATCCGTGTCTAGAGTCTCTAACCAGGAATAAACAGGCATCCACTGATCAGTTCGTTGAAACCGATGATCAAAATTTTCCTGTCATGAAAGGATGCTAGGAATGAATTGCTAGTCATCTACCACAAAGTAATATATCGGTTGATGCAAAATTAAATCAAGCATTGGGCAAGAACACTGTGCAAAGAACGCACTAAATATTCAAGTAACAATTAAACATGTACAGATTAAATGAATACTACAGTAACAATAAATTAAAATTTTCAACTGGGAACAATCGGTAGTTTTAGCATTATCACTCTGTTGGATATAGCTAAGTATAGCATTACTATTACAGGCCAATTTTGTAAATGCTCATTGACTATTCCATGGGTTACCAGTTACCTCCCACCAGTACAGGTGTTGGGTAACCGTAACTCTACCCACCAAGACTGAGGCAGAAGAAACGAAATAGCCTAGTCCATTTTTGTTTCTGCTAGAATATGAACCTTGGTCCCCCAAGGCATTCATCGACTTCATTGACCAATAGGACACACTTGGGCTGCTACAAGCTATATATGTATTCTGCCAATCTCTTTAACTTAATAAACTACAAACACATGCATCTTCCCAGAATAATACAAAAAGAAAAAACTGGAAAGCACACAAACAGAAATCGTGAATATATTGTATGAAGTGGTTTTGAAGTTTTTCTCTACAGAATATTGTGAGAATTAATGGAGAAAAATATTATTGAATGGTGTGTTTACATAATTACATTCAGTCCCTATTTATAGGCACTACATTATAATCCTTTTCTAAGTAGGATTTTATATACAATTCTTATTCCTACTCATATTCTGACACTCCCTCTCAAGCTGGTGCATACAAATCATATGTACCTAGCTTGTTACAAATGTAATTAATACGAGAACCGGCGAGAAACTTCGTGAAGATATCAGCAAGTTGATCACTCGACTTCACAAACTTTGTAACAATATCTCCTGAGAGTATTTTTTCTCTGACAAAGTGACAATCAATTTCTATGTGTTTAGTCCTCTCATGAAACACCGGATTTGATGCAATATGAATGGTTGCTTGATTATCACACACAAGTTTCATCTTACGGTTTTCTGCAAATTTTAGTTCCCTTAACAGTTGTTTGATCCAAACTAGCTCACAGGTTGCTACAGCCATTGCTCGATATTCTGCTTATGTACTAGATCGAGCTACCACACTCTGTTTCTTACTCTTCCAAGATACCAAATTACCTCCTACTAAAACACAATATCTAGATGTAACGCGTCTATCAGAGGGTGATCCTGCCCAATCAGCATCTGTATATCCAGTGATATGCTCATGACCTCGATCCTCGAAGAGTAGTCCTTTACCTGGAGCTGATTTTATATATCGCAGAATACGAACAACTGCATCCCAATGACTATCACAGGGGGAAGTCATAAACTGACTTACAACACTTACAGAAAAGGATATGTCAGGTCTAGTCATTGTGAGATAATTCAACTTTCCAACCAACCGCCTATACCTTTCAGGATCACTGAGTGGCTCCCTCTGTCCTTGCAGAAGTTTAGCATTTGGATCCATAGTAGTGTCAATGGGTCTACATCCCATCGTTCCTGTCTCCTCAAGAATGTCTAAGGCGTACTTGCGTTGAAAAATAACAATACCTGATATGGACTGAGCAACCTCAATACCTAGAAAATATTTCAGTCTGCCGAGGTCTTTAGTCTGAAAATGCTGAAAGAGATGTTGCTTCAACTTAGTGATACCATCTTGATCATTGCCGGTGATAATGATATCATCAAACATAAACCACCAAATAAATACACAGATTTGGTTCAAAATGTCGATAGAACACTGAGTGATCAGCTCCACTACGAATCATGCCAAACTGCTGAATTACTGTGCTAAACTTTCCAAACCAAGCTTGAGGAGATTGTTTCAGACCATAGAGTGACCTGCGCAATCGACATACAAGGCTACTAGACTCCCCCTGAGCAACAAAACCAGGTGGTTGCTCCATATAGACTTCTTCCTCAAGATCACCGTGCAGAAAAGCATTCTTAATGTCCAACTGATAAAGAGGCCAGTGAAGAACAACAGCAATAGATAAGAAAAAACGGACAAATGTTATTTTAGCCACAGGAGAAAAAGTGTCACTATAATCAAGACCAAATATTTGTGTGTATCCTTTGGAAACAACATGAGCCTTAAGCCGATCAACCTGACCGTCTGGACCAACTTTGACTGCATAAACCCAATGACAACCAACAGTGGATTAGCATTACGAGTGGAACACATACCTTTTTGAAGTGCAACTGATTGGCTGGGAGGTAGCAAGTCCGCAGTGTCCGGCGCATGACATGAATTATCTGGGACTAATGTTGGAAGCGGACGACAATGATAAGGACAATGATAAGTCAAAAGTGGTGGCACTGCAAGTGAAGAAGTAGAAGTAAGTGGTGGCGCTGCAACTGGAGATGTAGAAGTAATCATCGATTCCTCAAAGGTTGGTACAGGTAAATCTGAAGATACGGGCAAAACCACAGAAATATCAGGATGATCAGAAGATGTATAGTAGGGTTGAGATTCAAAAAAGGTGACATCGGCGGACATAAGGTAGCGACGAAGATCCGGTGAATAACAACGATACCCTTTTTGAACTCGAGAGTAACCAAAAAACACACACTTGAGAGCACGAGGGGCTAATTTATCTTTCCCAGGGGCTAAGTTATGAACAAAGCATGTGCTCCCAAAGACACGAGGGTGACTGTGGAAACAATATGGAATGGGGAACCTGATTGTGAATGGAAGATGATGGCATTCTATTAATTAGATAACAAGATGCAAGGACTGCATCGCCCCAAAATTGCAGCGGTACATGGGATTCAATGAGAAAAGTGCGAGCAGTCTTAAGAAGGTGCCTATTCTTCCTTTCTGCTATACCGTTCTGCTGAGGGGTGTACGGACAAGATGTCTGGTGAATAATTCCTTGATGGGACATAAACTCCTGAAACTGAGAGGATAAGTATTCTAAGGCATTATCACTACGAAAAGTACAAATAGAAACACCAAATTGAGTTTGTATTTCAGCACGAAAATTTTTGAATATAGAAAATATCTCAGAACGATCTTTCATTAAGAAAACCCAAGTACATCTTGAAAAGTCATCAATGAAACTAACAAAATAATGAAAACCTAAGGGTGAACTGACTCTACTAGGACCCCAAAAATCAGAATGAACTAATGAGAAAATAAACTCTGAACGACTCTCAATACTACGTGAAAAGGTAGCACGGGTGTGTTTCCCAAGTTGACATGACTCACAATCTAATGTGGATAAACTAGACAAACTAGGCACCATCTTTTGTAGCTTAGATAGACTCGGATGTCCCAAAAGTTTGTGAATTAGGTCTGGAGGATCTGTAATAGAGCATGCTGTGAAGGAATTTGATGAGGTAAGATGGTAAAGGCCTTGTGATTTATGTCCTGTGTCAATCGTCTGTCCCGTATGCGGTCCTACATTAGAAAAGAATCATCAAAAAAGGTTATGCTACAACGAAGGGCACGTGTCAAACGACTAACAGATGCAAGATTAAAAGGACAATCAAGGACATAAAGAACAGAGTCTAGGGTGACAGAGGATAGGGGTTTGGCTTGTCCAACTTCTTTTGGTTTTGTTCGGATCCCATTGGCTAAAGTAATAGTAGAAAGAGATTGTGAACAAACAATATCAGACAAAAGTGATTCGTTACCAGAAATATGATCAGAAGCACCTGAGTCCACAACCCATGATCAAGAGTACTAGACTGTGAAACACAAGCACAAGGATTACCAGCAAATGAAGCTTCAGGCTGGGCAACCGAGGTTACTTGTGGAGATGTCTGCTTACTTGCTCGATACTGAAGGAACTCATCATATTCTGTTTGGGCAATATGAGTATTGGATCGTCGATTAGGCTGTGGAGAAATCTGCTTACTTGCTCAATTCTGGAGGAACTCATTATATTCCTTTACAGCAATAGGATCATAATTGGGTGGTGGACCATGCAAACTATGACATATATCTTGAGTGTGCCCAACTTTATAACAAAAACTACACTTCGATCGAGATTTTCAGAACGACCTCCTCCTTGCTGATTCTCCATAGGCTGATATGTTCATTTTTCTATGGTTTGAGATGCAAGAATAGATGAGTCAACAGTGGGCGATGAAACTACTCTGTGACTGAGAGGCGCGGCAAAACGAAGCAGACGAGAGAATAACTCATCAATTGTAGAAACTGTAGGACTAGCTAAAATCTGATCACGTACAGCATCATGGTCAATAGAAAGTCCAGCAAGTGTAAGAACTAAAAATAACATTTTTCTGTGTTCTTGTTGTTTTTCCACATCCGCAGTGATGAGCATCAATGTATCAAATTCTTCCATGACTGATTGTACTAGTCCCAAATAAGTAGACATATCGGATTCTTGTTTCTTCAAGTTGGTAATGCGAGATATCACATTATAAAAACGAGATATGTCATTAGTGTACAAAGCACGAGCCTTGTCCCAAACTAAATAACACGTCTGGAATGGACGAAACAAGGGCATCAACTTAGAATCAATAGATCGCCATAAGAGACTGCATAATTGAGCGTCAACTTTCTCCCATTGTTCTTTAGCTTTCGCATCTTCCGCGCTAGATTTTCCCTTTACATCTACCACACTAGCCTTGTTCGTTAAGTGATCTTGGACACCTTGACCTTTGCACCACAACTCAACTGAGGAAGCCCAGGCTAAATAATTTGAACTTCCCATTAAAGGTTCGGAAGTGATCATAGGACTTGAACTTCCAATTCCAGTATTTTTTTAGTCAAAAATATCATGCCCAAAAGACATCTTGGGAATTTGACTTGAAAATCCCAAGAAACAGTTGCTGGAAATAGAAAACAGTTACCAAAAATTATGAAGTCGCCGAAATTTAGGTTCCGGCGATCGGAATCTCCAAATACTTGGCGGAATCTGGAAAATGGTATGTGGTCGGAGTCGGAATAGACCAGCGACCCCAACAGAAAAAAGAAAAACTCAAAAATTCGACCGGAGACATTCTCACGCGCCGGCGCGTGAAGTAGATCTCGCTGGAATTACGGGATTCCGGCTAGCGCGTGGGGGCGCGTGGTTGGTACTTTTTCGGCGGTTTTGGTCGGGTTTTTGTTGCCTGATCTTTCCGATCCTCTTGGTGGTGGTGTATTTTTCACACAACCCACAAAATTAAATATGACGCAAATCAGTCACCGAAATTGACGTGACTGTGTTTTTCTTTTTTCCTGATGTTTCTCACCAACACTCTGATACCATGTGAGAATTAATGGAGAAAAATATTATTGAATGGTGTGTTTACATAATTACATCGAGTCCCTATTTATAGACACTACATTATAATCCTTTTCTAAATAGGATTTTATATACAATTCTTATTCCTACTCATATTCTAACAAATATATTGTGGGGAGTATAATTGAAGTTTTTCACTACATACTTATCACCTATGGCTCCTGGGCCGGGTGTCTATCGGAAACAACCTCTCTACTTCATCTGAGGTAGTGGTATGGACTGCATACATTTTATCCTCCCCAATCCAACTTTGTGGGAATACACTAGGTATGTTGTTGTTGTATTTGTCCCCTATGGTATCTTTTCACTCAATTCACATTTACCGACCCACAAACAATCCATTCTAAACTCACTCATCTAGAGTGTCTGTCTAGACACATACACATTTAACCTGATTGGTAGCTTTCAACCTGGGTAACCAATAAAGAGATTGTTGAAGTATAATATGATGGCTACTTCACAAACAACAAAGAAGCCGTGACCACTTGCAACCACATATTTAGATGCGTATCTGGAAGGGCCAAGAATGCATAATCAACAAGAAGTGTGATTATAAAGGATTAACACAAGGAGGGATGTTGAAGGGGCTTCAGGCTGTTGAGTGAATGGAATCAAGAGTTTAAATTGGTTCTTAAATTCAGTCTAAGGACAGGTGCTCAGGAATTTTCTGGCTTGATGAGGCAGGACATTATGGTTTTCAGCACGTGCAGTCAGAAAAAGACAACCATGTGAAGTTAGGAGGATCTCGTACAAAAGTGGCAAGTTCAGGAAGTGCACCAAATGGAAGCAGCAGTAAGAGTGTGGTTAACTATCATGGACCAAAAGTTAATCCGACTACCAATGTCAGCCAACAAAAGTAACTGACCAGAGACTCAGAACCTCTCAATAAGAAGCAAAGGTTTATGAGCCCCAGTACCATAAGCCTACAATTCAAATCATAGTCTAATTGATCGGATCATTTCATTCAATTCTCACGAGTGGGATAGGCCTCTTAACCGATATGATGTAAAGTGTAAGGCAATCAACAAAGCAACAAATTAACACAGAAGAAGAATTGAAAGAGAGAGATGGTTAACCAGAAGATTGATAAAAATAATAGGCACTTTAAAACGTCCTTTGATAATGAAAGCATGTTGATACAAGCCAAATGGGTGTCAGCGTTTTTTATCACACAACTCGAGGCCGACACAAGGAGGTCCAAGCCATGATCACCCTAAGGATTCAAGAATGCGCTTAAAGGACCTTCTTTGAGCTCCTAATTAAACAATCCCATATTTGGAAGATAGCTTGGAGCCGAGGAAAGTCATGGCACAAGGAATAAAGAGAGCCCTTGTGGGTTATTTCCAAAATAGCCATTTTTGGGCTATTTTTGTAATAGGTTATTTGTGCAAAGGCAAATACTATAAATGCCTTAGACATTTTCATTTCCTTAGTTTTTGGATGAATTATGAATGATTATTCCTTTGTGAGTGAGTGGCAAGCTTGGATTAGCTTGTGTTGATCTTTCGTTTAGAAACGTTGGTTGCTTGGGAATCCGATTCCCTTGTGGTCTATGTAAGATCTAGGTGCTCGTAGGTAATCAATAAAGGAAATCTTTGGGTTTGATACACCCTTTGGTTTCCCTTTTGTTATCTTCTTGTGTCTATCTATCTATCTTCTCTTCCTATCCATTACTTTATTGTTTCGTAGTCGTGTCTTAGTTTAGTTTTCATTTTCGTACTTTGTTCATGTATCACATGTGAAGCCACAGTACCAAAGTGTTAGATTGTAAGAGTACCAAATAATGATCATGAGAACTTCAGCTACAATTTAACCATACTTAAGCCCAATATAACCTCCTATGGACTATGCCATTACAATGAGACAAAGCAAGCTGGAGGGAGTGGTCAGTGTTCTTGAGAAGATCCTTGATTGAACCTAGGATGTAAAACCCAAAGACATGTTGATCTAAGAATCTAAAAGCAGGTTAGATTCAACCATTTGAGCTCAACAACGACGGAAAAAGAAAATACTCTAGATCATTGAAATATGAACTTGATTTATTTTTCTGATAATCGTGGCGTATGGGCCAAGTTTGCGCACACCTCGATTAATTTCAAAAGGTACCTGCTACCTCCCACTAGCACGGGAACCAAGTAATATTGTTCTCCAAGACTTGGACAGATGTAAAAAAATCACCTAATGCTATTATCTCAGTTGGGAATTGAACATGAAACCTTGTGGTTCTCAATCCATTACATGACCATTAAGTCACACCCTTGGTTGTAATATGAACATGATATTGACAAGGAACATAAATCAAGACCGTGAAAGCAAATATAAAAAATAATAGTAAGAGATAACTTTTCTATTCCCGTCTTGGTACCAAAAAAAGATTACACAAAAATCCACCTTTAGAGGAACAAATATTAAAATTTTGGACTAGATTGTATGCCGTTGAGCCGGAGATCTATCAGAAACAGCCTCTCTACTTCTTCGGAGGTGGTGGTATGGACTGCGTACATTTTATCCTCCCCAGACCTCACTAGGTGGGAATACACTGGGTATGTTGTTGTTGTATTGTATTCCGTTAGCATAGATACCACAAAGGTAGAAAGTAACACTCAAAGATCAAAATACTTCCAACGGGGGTAAAAGGTACACGAAGCCATTTGATCTACATCACAAAATGACACTCTATTCGTTACGAACAAGAGCTGAAGAAGATTTTATAAGGCTAGTCAATTAAGGAGAAGAGAAGATTGAGGTAATCTCAACTAGGCAAGCGTCCACAGCGTCTTAAAAAGATAGCATATACATCCAGAGTGAAATTCCCAACTCCTTTGTTCATATACATAGCAATGCAGAAAAGGGGAAGACTTCTTCTTGGAAAAGGATTAAGCACAAACCTAAAAGTAAAATTCAAGAAATATTGCTTTTGTTATAACCATGGTGTCCGGGTTCACTTTCGCATACCTCGACCAAGTCCACAGGAATGCCTACCACCTCCCACTAGCAACAGATGACAGGTAATTCTTTCCACCAAGAGTAGTACAAATAGGAAGAAATCACCTTGGGATACCTACCACCTTCCACTAGCACTAGATGACACGTAACTCTGTCCACCAAGACTAGTACAAATAGGAAGAAATCACCTTGGGATACCTCCCACCTCCCACTAGCAACAGATGAGATGACAGGTAACTCTGTCCACCAAGACTAGTACAAATAGGACGAGATCACCTTGGGGTACGTACCACCTCCCACTAGCAACAGATGACAGGTAACTCTGTCGACCAAGAGACTAATACAAATGGAAAAAAATCAACTAGTGCCTTTTGTGTCTGCAGGATTTGAACCTGACACCTCATGATTCTCAAGCCACTTCATCGACCACTAAGCCACACTCTGTGTTGTTAACTAAAGGTATCATGTCATCTTTACTTAGGAATCAACAAAAGTTATCAATCAAAGCAAGTAAAAAAGAAGACTTCAATATCCACAATGAGCTACAACAGCACTACATATTTTTAAAAATGGGAAAGAAACACCATGTGTAATTTTAAAAACCAAAAAAATTGCAAAAAAGAAAGAAAGTAATAACTAGAATATAAAGATCAAATCTTTATTGAGATTAAAAGAATACCATTGTGCCTCCAATCGACTGACAAGTTGTTGCTGGTGTCCTTGTGTGTATATAATGATAATACACGCAGGTTGCCAAAAATCTTCAGCACAACAAAACTGCAAAAGCAAAAGCACTCTATTCTCCTCCTATGTTATTCTGTGTATCTACGAATTTTTACCTAATATCGAAAATAAGTTTACTTATATGGAGTGTGCTTCTTTTTTTTTCAATAAAATGGTGCCCCTAATTACCAACTGTACACCTATATTTTTTTTACTTTTCACTCGATGTCAATTTTTATTTTATTTTTAAATGAAGCCCGACCCGTTGATTTTACTTGTCTACGCCTTTTATTTTCTACCTGACGCTTATATTAATTTTTATTTCTAGGTAGATTTTTTTAGTTTAAATTATATTAATTTGACCCAATTTACAATATAAATTCATCCCAAAAAAATTAAAACCACCTATTCTTTCTCGGTCACAAATAATACGACATGTTTGGATTTGTGTTTATGACAAGAGTTTAATAATTGGAAATATTTTACTTAACATACATACTATTCTTCGAAACTCTGTAGTAAATCTCATTAAAATAGATTATTTTTTTATATCGAAATATATCAATTAACTTTATCTAAAGTTTGATTTTAGATAACATCTTTCTTGATGAAACCCTTTTTAGTAACACGTCTAGGAGATTGTTATAGAATTCAATTTCTCATAAATTTGGTTCCCTTTTCATTATGCGATGTGAATGTTACATATAAAGAAATATAACAAAAAATGGCTTCAATAAAAAAGTTGAAGTAACAAAAATCTTACCTTTTAGACAAATTTAGAAATCTTGATCAGCATTCAGCACAAAAAGAATTGAAAGAACCCTAGCTCAGTCGACATTTCTTATGACTACAAAAGAATCCGAGGGTCGAAACATTTGGAATGGATTTATTTCGCAATGTTAGTCGGGTCAAATGATGGATCGGGTTAAGTTAATTTAAATTGGGAGTAAATCCAGAGTGAGATAAAATAAAAAATAAAAATTACACAAACCCACAACTTAAGTTTCACTTATTACAAAAAATGTCATCTCTCCAGACATATTACAAAAAAATCATTTTTCTCTAAAAATACATATATATAGCTTTATCAGGAAAAGGAAATTCCAAGGAATCCAAATGAATATGTCGGCCCTGTTATTTATATGAATCGACTTTGTTACGTATATGTCGACCTTGTTATGCATATGTCAGTCTTGTCATACTTGTTATGTATATGAATCGGCCTAGTTATATATATGTCGGCTTTGTCATATACAAAGGTTTCTATGTATATGTCGGTTTTGTTATGTATATAAATCGGGAGAGAGAGTAAAATAATTAAGGAAGTGGAAAAAGTGTAAATAATTCTAATAAGGTTGAGATTTATGTTATTTTTACTAATAAAAATCTACATGAGTGACACGCACAAAATAAAGTTAAATATGTGCTAAAATTGAATGGAAAGGATAATTTTATTGTAAAAATATAATAAGGGATAAATACAACTTATTTTCAGTAGCACAAAAATAAATTTCAACTACACCATATAATTAGTTAAATAAAAAATTATGTTATAAAATAATAAAGAATAAAAAAGAAGAGTAGAGAGAATAGAGAGAGTGGTTCTTATTTTTTCTCTTGAGGGATGAGAGATCTTCAGATTGTAAATACAATGAACAAAATCCCTCTATTTATAGGAAAAATTTACTCCTAATCTGAGTAAAAGACGAATGCTTCAAATCTTAATAGTTATCAAAGTAGATCTTGGTAGACATTCACTATAATGTAAATACATTTATAACGTAATTCTTATTTCTTCTCTTAAGGATGAGAGATTATATGATTGTAAATACAATGAACAAAATCCCTCTATTTATAAGGAAAATTTACTCCTAGTCTGAGTAAAAGACGGATGTTTCAAATCCTAATAGATATCAAAGTAGATCTTGATAGACATTCACTATAATGTAAATACATTTATAACACTCTCCCTTGAATGTCTAATTGGTAGATAATGTGCCTTGTTAAAACCTTACTAGAAAAAAATCAGTAGAAAAAAAAATCTAGTGAAGGAAAAAAAGTACACATCTCTAATAATACACATTTCGGCTGTCTCATTAAAAACTTTACAAGGGAAACCCAGTGGGATAAAAACTCGTAAGGAAAAAAGAGTACAACGTGTATTAACTCCCCCTAATGAGAACATCCTTGACCTTTGCATCTCGATCTTATGCAGCATCTTCTTGAAAGTTGCAATTGGAGAAGATTTGGTGAATAAATCAGTCACATTGTCAGTTGAACGAATCGGTTGCACATTAATATCATCATTCTTTTGTAGCTCATGTATGTAGAAAAGCTTTGGCAAAATGTGCTTCGTTCTATCTCCATTTATGAATCCTCCCTTAAGATGTGCTATGTATGTTGAATTATCTCTGTATAAAATTGTGGGAAGATTGTCATATTTCACACCACATTTTTCTCAAATGAGATGTATCATGGACCTCAACCATACACATTCTCGGCTTGCTTCATGAATAGCTATTATCTCAGCATGATTCGATGAAGTGACTACGATAGACTGCTTTGTATATCTCTAAGATATGGCAGTACCACCACATATGAACACATAGCCTATTTGAGACCGGGTTTTATGCGGGTCAGATAAGTACCCAACATCAGTATGATCAATAAGATCAGGACTGCAATCTTTAGAATAAAACAAGTTCATGTGTTTTATCCCATTTTGATGTCTCATAGTAGGAGCAGAAATATACCTTGCTAACAAATTGATTGAAAAGGCTATAGGCCTTGTAGTATTTGCAAGGTACATGAGTGCATCAATTGCACTAAGATATGGTACTTCATAACCAATCCAATTCGATATATTTTGAATTTCAACAAATAATCTATTGCTTTGAAAACTCTCCAAGAGTTTCAATGTTGTTCAAGCAATACGCTTATACAATATAAGGATTATAAATAAGTTTTTCAGAAACTTTTATATGCTTCAAGCAATTTGAATCCTTAAAAGTTTTAACATAAGTTTTGTCAAGTGACAATATTCAACATTTCATGAGTGACATCTTCAAGTGTCTGGACTGCAAATCAAATAAGTTTTACGCTTACCAAAATGCATCCTTTCATGTCACTTGATAAATATTTCTACGTAAGCATGCTTAAATAAACGTAGAATTCAGATCCTCGTAATCTTTCACAATATTGCGTCAATATTGTGTCAAAGATATTGATGATATATCATTTTGTATCGGTTCACAATGCGACATAACATTTTGAGATCCCATCACTTCATTATTTTCAGGTACATGAACCTCTTATGATTATTTGCTCCTTTATTTTCAAGGACTATTTTATTTGGAACCGATCAGTTTATCATGCTTCACGCATGCATAGACTTTGTCCTTTAGGAACACAAAATAAAAGCACTTGCGCTTAATATGAGATGCTTTCAGCATTTGACTTGAATTATCTTTTGGATGAGGATATGGTGATAATTCCTAACATATTTCATAGTTTTTATAATCTCCCCCTTATATTAGAAAAACTAACATACATCCTCTACTTATTTGAGAAATCCATCATTGTGCATTATGGTATATTCATTAATTGTATACCGCACATCAAAATTATTAGATGAAATAATTGGTTTCCGACCTTGAACCAATTGAGAGGGAAAAAATAATCATAATTTATTGATCTAATGCATACAAATACTATTGCAATATATCATATTTCAGACCAATACATTAAGTTTTGTTCTCATTAACAATGGTTTAGATATTTATCGAAGACATTTAATGCTTTACCATCATCATCAAGATAAATTATCTTGATTACACAATCTGAAAATTATGCTCAATTTATATTGAACAAGTAACTTTATGAATGTCAAACGTAGGTTGACCATGAATGTACATGTGATCATCTTATTGGTGCATCTTTTCAACATATCACATGATAAGTGAACGAACCCTTATTCACCTTTTATAATTTTCAGATTTGAAGGGATCTAAGTTCAATATTAGTTGGTCCAACCAACTTGTCATGAGAACAAACGACATAAATAATTCTTGAAAAAACTTCTAGTTCTTCAATACATGCACATCTTCGAGATGTCACAATCATTCATATCAATTTATGAACTTTTATTCTAGTAAACTTCAAGTTTATCATGACATGTACTTTTTCTTTAGTAAATTTCAGATTTACTATTACATGAATAAATTTCAGATTTACTACTTCAGAAGTAGATTTCAAAATTATTCAACCTCTTTCGGAGATGAGTTTTGATGCAATCACAATCAAGTGCACGTTTGCATTAATAAGTTTTTCATTCCCCAGGAATGGAATATAATTGTGCCTTAAGTCTATCAAATTATGATAGATTATAACCTCTTTCAAGATTTTTCTACTTCAGAAGCAAATCGAGGCACACGTATAATGTAGAGAATTTTTCTCTAGCATATCTTATAATCATATAAGCGTGTGAAATATCATCACTTTTGATGATCATTATCATATTGTCCCTCCACGCGTATATTCGTACATTCAATCACTTGGCTTCTTTCAGACATATTATGCGCTGCTACCACATACACCTCAAGAATGAAGTAAGTTGTCATATTTCAGACTTATCATATATTGCTACCACATTCACTTCATGGAATGAAGCATATTCAATGGGTCGAATTTCATGACTTTTCATCAAATACCCATTATTTTGCCTTAGCCATCATAATATATCAATATGGTGCATTGAGATTCAAACTCAATGTCCTATCCATATAAAGGCGTCTTAGGCATAAATCGATGGGACTTGAACCCAAGATATTATCATCTCTTTTGATAATATTGTTTTTGAGAAATAAATTCAAAATATAAATGGTTCCAAATCAATTATTTTTCCTCAAATCCAACAACAATTATATTATTAATAGCAAAAGACAGATAACATAAGAAATTACTAACCTTGAAATTACCTTTAGATTTATAATCTCACCTTATTTGGCAGAATCTCGTGTTGATAATCTAAATTAGTTAGAGACTCGAAAACTTACAGAAAATTCGTTAGCAGCAAAACAATCTCAATTATCTCAATATTATTATAAAACTAAACTTTCATAATATCAATATAGTGGCCAGATCTTGAGGCACTATTGACATGATCATGTCATCTGGCATCTCCTTTATTTTATATTAAAAAGTAGCTTTTAGCCATATAATTATTATTATTCTCATAAAATTTTCATGTGGATTTTTCTTCAAACACAACCAATTTAGCACGTAATAATTAGCAAGCCATTCATTTACCTTGTGTAGCCACGTACTATACTTGCAAAATAAAAAATAAGTGAGTATCGACAAATAAGGAAAAGAAACAAAACTTGTTCGTGTTCACAAGTGTTTCAGTTACAAGCTAAACCATTGCATCGTGATTTACGACGTGTTTCATCACGGAATTTTAAAAACAAATATAACTTTATTATAAAACAAGCCTTATGGCTAAATCAACTTCTTATCGTACAAAAGATTTAAGCTTACCGAACAGTTCTCAATTGGTAAGAGACTTCGTACAGATCTCAATTGATAAGAGACTTCGTACAAATCTCAATTGATAAGAGACTTCGTACAAATCTCAATTGGTAAGAGATTTCGTGCTGATAACGTGCTACAAAATAATAAAGATAAAGAAGAAGAGTAGAGAGAATAGAGAGAGTGATTCTTATTTCTTCTCTCGAGGGATGAGAGATCATCAGATTGTAAATACAATGATCAAAGTTTCTTTATTTGTAAGAAAAATTTACTCCTAGTCTGAGTAAAAGACGGATGCTTCAAATCCTAATAGATATCAAAGTAGATCTTGATAGACATTCACTATAATGTAAATACACTTATAACAAATTATATATATTATATGTCTAAACTTGTTTATTAGTTCACTTAATTAATTTATTTATTAAAATAAATTTATTTATTACCAAACTAAGAAATATAACTGAAAAAAATAAAAGACATCCAAAGTCATCGATAGACACTCAAACTTGTTGCCAAAATTCACTTAGACACCTAAACTAAGACCTGTTTCTATCAGGCCCCTAAATCCCCCATATTTTGTTCCAATTGGGCCTTTTTTGCTCTATCAGCAAAAAGCTCAAAGTGTGTGTTGCACACACGCGATGACGTGGCAAAATGAGCTAATTGAAAGCTGACACGTGGCATTGTAGGTTCAATAATTATTAAAAATTAATTATAATTTTTTTTAAAAAAGTATATACAAATGGCATTGAGGAAATTATTAAAAAATAATTCTAAAATTATTTTAAAAATAAAAAAATTGATTATTTTTAAAAAATCATATATTTTTTTAAAAATGAAATAAATTATTTTTTTAAAAAATAATTATTAAGAAAAATTATAATTTTTTTAAAAAAATGGCAAGGATATAAATTATGAAAAAATAATTATAAAATTATTTGAAAAATAAAAATAAGAAACTGATTATTTAAAAAAAATTATAAATTTTTTTTAAAAATGAAATAAATTATTAAAAAATATTTTAAAAATAAAAAATTAATTATTAAAAAAAATTATAAACTTTTTAAAAAAATGAAAATAAAAAATGGCATTGAGGATATAAATTATGAAAAAATAATTATAAAATTATTTGAAAAATAAAAATAAAAACTGATTATTTTAAAAAAATATAATTTTTTTTAAAAATGAAATAAATTATTAAAAAATTATTTTTTTAAAAAATAATTATTAAAAAAATTATAAAACTTTTAAAAAAATGAAAATAAAAAATAGCATTGAGGATCCAAATTATTAAAAAATAATTATAAAATTATTTAAAAAATAAAAATAAAAGCCTAATTATAAAAAAGAAATTATAAAATTATTTAAAAACTAAAAAACTAATTATTAAAAAGAAATTATAAAAATTTTAAAAAAATTAAAATAAAACTCCCCCACCTACCCCCATCCCCCCATCCCCCAACGTCTTGTTTTATTAAAATAAAAATAAAAAAAATTGAGACTCCCTAATGCTTTTTTGCCTAATTATAAAAAAGAAATTATAAAATTATTTAAAAAATAAAAAACTAATTATTAAAATGAAATTATAAAATTTTTTACAAAATAAAAATCAAACTCCCCCACCTACCCCCAGCCCCCAAGCGTATTGTTTTATTAAAAATAAAATAAAATTGGGACCCCCTAATGCTTTTTGTTTTATTAAAAAGGGCCTTTAGTGTTTAAAAAAAATAAAAAATTGTTATTAAACAAATTTTGGGGCCCTCAATGCCACTTGACATCTTTTTATTTGTAAATTAGTAAAAAAAATGCTTCTCACGCGCCTCCCACGCACGCGCAGTGCCACATAGGCAAAAATGGCCCAATTGGAACAAAATGTGGGGGGGTTAGGGGCCTGATAGGAACATGCCTTAGTTTAGGTGTCCAAGTGAATTTTGGAAACAAGATTGAGTGCCTATCGATGACTTTGGCCTAATATATTTGATGTACGCAACAATACACTCTGCCATTTAAGTGAAATGATTTGTTAACTAGTTTTAAGGAAAAAATCTAGTAACTACGCTTACACCACAATAAATAATATTTTTATAATCCTATATTTTTTTAATTTGTGTTTTCTTCAAACTTTTAACATACGTGGTAAGAGAAGTTTTTGAAATCGTGCAGTTTTTTGATCAGTTCCATTCCACCAATGAGTGCAAAAGATGTTGATGCAGAATCAAACTTCTTTGGCGTGTGAAACTTTATGTAGCAATCTGACTTGAAAGGGTTGTCAAAATAGATGTCACAAATGAAGCTTGTTTGTTTAACTTCGAAATTAATTACCATATGATATAATTTGTTGTTTGCTTTAACTAGATAGTTTTTAAGCAATGACTACTCAAGTTGTTCTACACTTGTAGTACGGTGATATAAGTGTGTGCACAAGACACATATCATGCTATCATTGGTTTGGCGTAAACCACCAGTGCGAATAAGTTTTTATCTTTGTACTACTGCCTCTCGCTAAGTTGTTCAAACTCTTCAAAAATGTTGCCCCACCCATGTCGGTTCCTCCAAAAATACACTATTTTTGGAGGATCCGACACGCACCCGTAGACATTTTTGAAGAGTCCGAGCAACTTAGTGCCTCGTGCTTACTGGTAAGTAGCAGTAGCATTTACTAGCAACATTTCAAGCCATAATCTATTCGGTGTCAACTCTCATTTGAAGTACAGTATATACTCCAGTTGAACCTGTTTCTTTAAACAGATCAGCAACAAACTACTACTTAATACAAGTTTGTTGAGATCAAAAGATCAGCTCTTGTTTTTCTTTCCTGAAAAAAAAAACAGCTTACTGTTATCCTTAATAAAATCTCACATTGCCTCTGAAATTGGTACAAGACTTTCAAGGTCCCCTCAATCAACACAGGTGATGTGAAACAAATCCTGTTTGGCTGCTACTCGCCATCTTTTGAGATAGGTTGTATACATGGAAAAGAATCCCAAAGGATAGAGAGACCATGGTTTGATTCTTTCTATGCGTCAAGCCCATATAATCATTCTAATTTGCTCTTCGTGTGTTGTTTCTTCAACTTTCAGGGGGCAAAGTGACTTGAGGTCGACAGCGGGCTTGTCGGATTTAGATGCCCAAGACCTGATACAATCCAACCATGAACATGTGTATGCATTCTGGTATCTTCGTAGAATGCTAGTTGATGAGGCATCACCTTCTGTACTTTGTAGACACGTACAAGAAGAGGATCACCTGCTGCCACCAAGCGCAAGGATGACAAAGAACAGTTCAAATTTAAGATGAGGTTTTTTACATCTTAACTATGCTGTCTCGTGTGCAACCATAAAAACCTCAGCTGCCTTCAGTCAGCACTAGTCAACTTTGTCCCCAGTTCTACCCTCGGCTTAGCGGAAAGGCCCTTCCCTAACATCTCTTCATCATATTTGCGTGCCATATCAACCATACCCTTTTGCACCAAGGCATCGATTAGTGCATTGTAAGCAGACGCGTCTGGACTCGATCCCTGTTTTTCCATCTTTTCCCAAAGAATAAAGACCGGTCGGAGAAATCCCCATCTTCCAAATTTCCTCATAAGCATGACATAGGTGTCCATCCTAGGTCGCACTCCATTTTCAATCATTCTATCAAACAACTTGAGAATCTCTCTCGGCTTTTCAAGGCAACTAAAGACGCTGTTGTATGTAATGACATTAGGCTCGCAACCCTTGTGAGGCATTTGATTAAGAACTTTATACGCTTCTTTATACCTCCCATTTTCACACATAAGCTTGATGAGTGTGTTGTATGTGGAAACATTTGGTTTGCACCCCAACTCAATCATCTCTTGACAGAGCTTAGCTGCTACATCAACCCCATCTGAAATCCCAATAGCACGGATGACAGTATTATACGCGATTACATCCAAGTCAATTCCTTTCTTCTTCATTTCTTTGTATAATTTTACAGCTTTCCATGGCTTTCCGCTTTTGCATTGTACATCCATGTAAATAGAGTACGAATACAGATCCTTTTCCACACCCCTTGTATCCATCTCTTCCCAAAACTGTCTACATTTACCCCACCAACTCATCTTGAACCACCCACGAAGAAGCATATTACATATTTTTGTGTCCACCTTAAAACATGAATACTTCCCATCATTCTTGTTCTTAGGGAAGCACAAGTCCTCGGCCTCTATCACATGCTTATACTCACATAAAGCATCAATTAAATTTGAAAATGAAACTTGATCTTTTAGATTAAACTCCTCCATCTTATCAAACATATCAATTGCTTCTTTTACCATATGAGCAGACACATAACGTTTGAACAACACTCGGAAAGTGGTGTGGTCAGGCATAGAGGATACACTTCTCATTTTCTCAATCAAATTCCAAGCTGCATCAAATTCAAAGAACTTGCCCAGAATGTCAATAAGCTGGTTGCAAGTTTGGCTGGTGTGATGGAAGCCACATTGCATCTCGGCCCAGTTGAAGAACTCTAAAGCTTTTCTCCAGTCATTGTTGTAACAAGAGAGGGTTTCCAGCACGATGGTGGGGTTTAGGGGTTCAGAGAAAGCCCTATTAGAACTGGCGGAAAGATTGAGAAGTGGGGATGAATTTGGGTCATCATAGCTGGGAATGGAAGTGGGATTTAAGGGTTTGGAACCAGTGGAGTGATAACAGTGATGGTGAAGCAAATTTTCAAATTGGACAAGACACAAAGAAGAAGGTAAGAAAGCTGAATATCGAGAAATAACTGACGAAAGCATTCTAGAAGAGTAGGAACTGGTTTTCGAATATAATCTGCAGTAACTACGTGGTGGGGTTGTTCACAGGACTGCAGGAGTTAATGATTGTCCTGTAAAGTAAATTACAATGATGAAAAAAATTATATTAGATTAGCATCACCACAGAAAGGATAATCTAAGAATTAAACATTCTGATTTTTCCAGTACTCTATAATGGAAGATTGCAAATTGGAAAATATCTGTTTGCTCTTGACTTATTATTGGTGTATTACTTGTAAATACTTGTAATAGGCAAATCAGAGAGGACCTAATCAATCTTACTGACAACATAATGAAACACATACACGAAAACAGAGGATCGTATTGAAGCATATATAACCTCTATGTAGGCCTGAAAACTTATATATCTAATATAACTGTTCATTCCATTACCGCTATTTAAGCCTGAAAACTCATGCACGTATACGGTCACAATAGAAAAAAAAAACTCCTTTACATGTTTATAAACGGAGTCCATTTCATATTTAGAGCAATGTAATTCAATTGCACATCTTCGAGTTGTAGGAGTATTATTAATTTTTTGGAAAGTAAATGTTAAGATTATCACTTCCAAATCTGAGTAGTTGATTTTCTGTTTTGGAAAAACATGCTGCAGAATAATGGTTTTCAGTTAACATCGCCCATACATGTTTTACAGTAATAGTAGGTAACAGGCTTGATGAACAAGAAAGTTTTACTTTTTCAGTAAGAGTAGTCTGAAAAAATACATCCATGTGAAGTTGAATGGACAATGGCAGCAGCAGTAACGGTGTGTTGGACCATCTTATATTGCGCATCGATGGTATTGATGGTCAATTCCGATTATCAGCGTCAGCCCACAAAACTAACTGATCAGGGCCTCTCGATAAGAAGCCAAGGTTTATGAGCCCCAGTACCACAGGCCTACAATTCGAATCTTAGTCTGAAAGATCGGATTGTTTCATCAAATCTTCTTGAGTGGGACAGACCTCCTAACCGATATGATGTAAAATGTAAAGCTATCAACAAAAGAAACAAACTAGCAGAGAAGAGAGTTGAAAGACATAGTCGTAAACCAGAAACTTGAGAAATAATTTGGCACCTTAAAAACTTCCACTGAGAATGACCATATAGGAAGCTATAGATCGAAGTGTTAGATTAGGACTTAGGAGAGAAGCATACCCAGATCATGAAAATTCTGGCCACCATTTAAGTATGCTAAAGCCAGATATAGTCTCCTATGGACTCTGACACTACAATGAAGCACAGCAAGCTGGGGTGTATCTCTGTTCTTGGAGAGGCTCCTTGATTGAGCCTTGAATGTACAAGTCCAAAGATATGTGGATCTAGGAAACGCAGAAGCGGGCTTGATTCAATCATTTGAGCTATACAACATCAAAAAATGATCTAGATCTAGGAAATATAATCGTGATTTTCAATGAACAAATTCAAGACTGAGAGCAAGATATAAAAACAAACAGGATTTCACTTATTTTTCCCTTTTCTTGGTACCATGATATGTCACGGTATTATCTACATTTAAGAGGAACAGGGATAAAGACCTTGGACTATATTTTAGCCAGTGCATACACACCAGAAGGATTGGAAAAGACATCCAAAGTTGCCCTCAATAAGGATAAAGGTACCGAAGCCATTTGATCTATGACACCCAATGTAAGAACTCGATGAAGTGGCTGGGGCAGAAGATGTGGAGAGATTTAATGACTTGAATTATCCGACTGTAGATTACGAGAAACTGAAAACTCGGGATTTTGATGAAGGAGGAGAATTTGAGGTATCACGATGTGGAAACTAGAGGTTTACTTCCTTAGTCAAGTACCTGATTAGAATGTGCACACTACATGTTTCATAAATTGGCTAGGTATTAAATCTAAACCTACATGTTTAAACATAGTACAGAGCATAAGAAGTCTAGGGCTTAAACTATTGGCTTTACATTTGCAGAGATCATTTAATAAGGAAACCAGCCATGTGCATAAGCTTAACTAGTTAACTCAGAAATCAGGTAGGAATTAAATTGCATGATATGATTTAATTACCTGTTAAGTACATAATAGCTTGAATTGCTCAGACTCAACTCAGATTAAGATAATGTTGTCACATAATGCTTGGGAGAAGTGGCCAACCTCCCCAAGTATGACCCAAGAAGGCCAAGGAAAGCTAACCCCCACTTGCAGGTGCCAACTCGTTTAGATTTCAGCTCGAGAGAACTGCTCAACCTCCCGCATTGTAAACATCAGCGGGCTAGTGGTAGGTCGTCTATTCGCACACTTGCAGGTACCGTTGTTTGTTAAATCCTTTTAGAATAAATGCTTTGAGTTAAATTCAGTTCCAATGCATATCTCAAATTTCATGGTTCAGTTTAAGCTTACAGATTTTAGTGTGAATTAAATGATTTCTTATGTTACATCAGGGCATTTCATTACAATTTTCTAGCCCCAAACTAGTCTTGTTCACCAGGTTGTCAAAGAGACTTACCAGTGTCAAAGAGACTTACCAGACACCCTATTGATGGTACTTAGCTCATTTGAGTGAGCTATATAGTGTGGCAAGTGTCAAGATTATAGGTAGCGACACACATGGCGAGAGGTAAACTTTTTTAGATCCAGTTGGTGAATTTTGTTGACTCTTCCCAGTGGTAGCCAGTTTTTTTTCAACATGTGATATTTTAAACATTTACATTATTCCATCAAACTGCCCCGTAGGCCATATATTCAGACTGAATCTTTAAAGCCTCGTGACTTGTAAATGGGTTTTACCGTTAGATTCTTTATTCATTTCAGATATATTAAATAAAACTTTTACCAGAGTTCATTTGTATGCTAAGTCCTATAACAACTTATAGCCAGCTGGAACAACAAGGTTCACTCGACGAGCAATACAAGTTGGTGCCAATCGCATTCCACCCCAGTTCGGGGATTGACATGATCTACGATTTATGAATAGCAAAATTCTTTATAAACAAGAAGTGAAGACAAGTTTGAGGTCAGGTAACTTCGTGTCTTTTGAGAAAAAGAGAGTGCGTATATCCTAAGTGATGAATCAAGATTTTAGAGGGAAATTCTCAATTCCTTTGTTTATCTACAGAATGATGCATAATAAGACGACCTCCATTGCAACAGTCATGATTAGAATAGTGAACGAGAACAACAACAACATCATACCCAGTATAATCCCAGGAAGTGGGGTCTGGGGAGGGTAGTGTATACATACCTTACTCTACCTCAGAGGTAGAGAGGTTGTTTCGATAGATCCTCGGCTAAGATATAGTGGAAGAGGAATAGAAAAAAAAAAAGGATTCAATTATTCATTTAAGCCCAGTTCTTTACACAAATTGTACAGGTGAAATCAAGAAAATATTACTCCATTGTAATTAAACCTTACCTCTACCTCAGACGTAGAGAGGCTGTTTCGATAGATCCTCGGCTTAAGATATAGTGGAAGACGAATAGAAAGAAAAAGAATTCAATTATTCATTTAAGCCTAGTTCTTTACACAAATTGTATAGGTAAAATCAAGAAAGTATTACTCCATTCTAATTAAAAGGTATCATCTTCTCATACAAATTAACCACACCTAGAGACACAGTGAACATCAGTATATGTTTTATTCCATTCCTTAGTTAAATTAGCCACTACTACATTTAGACTAAATTCCTTAGTTAAATTAGCCACTACTACGTTTAGACTCCCCCTCCATGAAAACCAAGTGCAACCAACAACAAGAAAGTGAAATTACTTGCCCCCCACCCCACCCCCACGAAAACCAAGTCCAACCGACAACAAGAAAGTGAAATAAACAAAAAGATCAAAATTTTATTGATATTAGAAGAATACCATTGATCCACAAATTGGAGGAGAAGCTGTTGGAGATTCCTCAGCAAACTGCAAATCAAAGAGAGCTGTTTTCTGGAGAACACTCTTATTTCTACTACTATTAGTTTTTTTCATTTTGAACCCTGACATATGTTTATTCTTATTATTTGCTGCCCTTACTTTTGTTTCTAGTGATTAGCACCTCAACATATGTCCTTTTATTAATTGTGCTCCATATTCTTTTGTTTCTAATGATTAGCACCCTAGTTTTTGTTTTCTTACAAAACAATGGAAACTTTTTTTTTTTCCTGAAGCTAGTCATCAGGGAGAAAATGGGAAATTAAAAATAAAATTTGAACAAATACGGTGTAAAATGTAGTTGACACCACTTGTTATCAATAATAACACCTTCAGAAAAAAAAAATATATGCATACCATAATTTTATTTTTTATGAAATTTTGATATTATATAACTCAAAAAATTCAAGGTAGAGGTGATATTTACATACACTTTATCCTCTTTAGGTTTGTGAAATTTCGCTAAACATGTTATTGTAATTATTAAATTTGAATACATACTTGAAATTGATTACCTAAACTTATAAATACCGAAAATCCTTTAAAAGCTTTTACAGCATGTTGAAAACAAAAGTTATTAATTAAAAAAAAAAAAAAAAACCAAAAAGAAAAATATGTATTCCTTTCGTTCATTTTGCTTGTCACTTTTTGACATGACATATTTATTAAAAAATAATTATTAATATAATTAATTTATTATATTATTTCTATTAATTAAAGTAATATATTTTGAAAATGCTTTGAAGATAAATAATTAATGTTAAGAATAAAATAATAATATCAATTTTTTTTCTAGATACAATAAAAATGATAATTAAAAATAAAAATTAAATTAGAAATAGTGATATGATCGTTAAAAAAGACTTGTTTTCTTTTCAGCTTCCTCAGAAGTTGAACACAGTGTACATGTAATTTGAACTGGATTCAGTGGGCACCAATCATGATGTATTTTTGAAAAAGAAAGAAATGAAAATGGCGGGCTAAGCATATCATCTCTCCCACTTTTCAAATCTTCACAAGCACTTACCACAAAGAAAAGCACGCAGAGAGAGAGAGAGAGAGAGAGAGAGCAGCAGCAGCAGCGTAAGGGGAAAAATGAGGAACAAAATGGCGGAACTTAGATTGGTTTGTGAAAGGGAAATTCCAATTCAACACCACAAAATCGATGCTGCTACTCTCTCCTTCAAAAAATCCCTCGATTCAACTAAGGCTAAAGTACAACAAACTCTTCAATTCCACGGTATGCTTTTTCTTCACATCCTAAATTACTACTGTTCTAAACTTAGGGTTTTCAGCTACACATCATTCTCAACAACAATTACATATCAAACATTAATTTCTTTCTCTTGATTTCAAGGGTTAAACACACATAAAGTTTCCGTTTTATCAGTTATGTGAGTTTCCTGCCCGAGCCATCACTGCCTACTTATCAAAATACACTTCAACTATTAAATTTTTGAGGTGTATTTTGATAAATAGTTGGTGATAGTTCAGTTACGAAATTTGCACATTTGATACTTCAGGTATAAAACTCGAGAAATTAAGATACTTTAGGTATTGATAGTTCAGGTATGGAACTCGAAAAATGGGGAGACTTTAGGTTTTTTTTTTTTTTACCATTAACTCTTTTTTTCTTCATGTAGGATCTTATTGATTGAATTATTTTGATTTTATTGATTGTTTGCGGCAGAAAAACTAGGGGAGTTAAAAGTTGAGCTGAGGGAGTTGGAAGACAAATTGGTTAAAGCACTTGCAGGTTTATCACGCTTTTCCATTCTTTGGTATACTGGTCTTTATGTATGTTGCTATTCTTCATTGATAGTCGAACATCTTGATGGTAGGGGTGGATTAAAGATTTAAACTTTATGGGTTTAATATTTAAGTTCTTACTACTGAACCCATTGTAATTTTAAAATTATGGGTTTAGACCTATTAGTTATTATATTTTTAGTAGATTTTTACATATAAATATATGTGCCGCATCAGAAGTACTGGGTTCGTATGAACTCCGGGACGGAACTCTACATCCCCCACTGCTGGATAGCATTAGACATGAATTCCTTCAGGGTATAGTGTGTTTACTTTGAGCCGTCATTGTTTACCTACGTGCTTACCACTTCTGATAATGAATTCAGAGGGTGCATATTGCTGTTGCTTCATCATGATAGTTATATATCACATTGAGAAAAGAGGATGGATATAATGCTTACAGGTGCTTGTGGGTTTTCTAATGAAGCACAGTTCTTGCCAAAAATGATGGTTATGTTCTACAGTTTGTACAGTTGTAATAGAGAGGAAGATTTTGATGACAGGCAATTATGAGGAACTCAATTTCAGTTAGAACAAAATTTAATGGTTTATAAGATTGTTGATATGAAGGGAGTCAATAATTTGTATACAACAAACTTCTTGATCAAAATAGCATTATCCTGTTATTGGCAGTGGAAATTGCCTTCATATCACCAGTTATTGTGACTGCAGAACCATATACAATTTGAAGTTAGGTTGTTATCCTATCTCGTTGAAGTGGCTGATGAACTTCTCGTTGCCTTTTTTTTCAAAAGTTAACTTGCATATTTGATAATCTAAGTACTAAGTATGCGAATTAACTGTTTTTTTAACTCCGAATAGCCTTATAGATTGACAACAGGAGGCAATAAACACTAACAGTCTGAAGTCCTAGTAGCGCTTCCAAAGTTTAAAGGGTATTGTAGCATGGTTTCTGTTATTTGAGATATTTCTGTTTGGCTTTCTTGTTGTACTGATGGAAAATGGGAAGTATGTGTAAAGGATTCACATCCAAAGTAGCAGCAGTATGGTACTCATCACAAAATTCTTGAGGTTATTTACTTATTCTGCTGGTTCTCAACCATAGTATTTTCCAAAATCTCTTCTTTTTAAACGCAGCTTCATTTGCTTTTCATATTTGAGTCTTGAGAGGAAATGATTTCAGCCACTAATTCCATATACCCAGCATGAACATCCTGCAATTTGTATACTGCTAATTTCCTTAGGAAAAATTGCATTACTACTACTTTATTTTTCTGTATACTACTGATTTTGAATGCTCATTCTCTATAAAAATTGGATTATTACTGTTTTCGCTCTGTTATTAATGTAAAAGTCTCACATGTTATGTCATCTTCAGCCAAGACCCGTAAAGAGGCAAAACAGATAGCAGTAGCAGACTCAATATCTGCTACAAAAGATAGAGTTGAAGAACTTAGAGGGGTTGTGGAAAATCAGAGGGCCAAGAAAGATGAATATGCAGCCATAATATCTCAACAAACTGATGGTAAAATCTATCCCTGCAAAAATTTCCCCTCTTTTCATGCATTTGACTAAGTCTTACGTGCTTCATGTAGCCCTCATTTCATTTTATGTGAAAATATTTGACTGGGCTCGAAGTTTTAGAAACAAATGAAGACTTTTGAAATGTATGTTAAACATGCCATAACATTTGTGTGAAGACTTTTGAAATTTATGTTAAACATGCCATAACATTTGTGCGGATATTGACTTTTGAAACTTGTGGCATAATTTCTAACTTTGTTGAAAAAAGAATTTTGTTTTTATTTTCTCCTTCTATTCTAATTTACATGTCATACTTCCCATTTTAGTCTATCTAAACAAGAATGTTTTGTTTATAGCCACTGTCACACCCCTTTTTTACGCGTACTCCAAAACATTGGAATACATTTTTGAAGTTCGAAAGGGTTTTATTATTTAAGTGACAAGAAATGAAAATTTGTTTCGGAAAAAGGATTATTTGCATTTTTTTTATTCAGAGTCGCCACTTGGCATAATCCGGTGTGCCAAGTCACCTTTGGAAAATCCCTTTTCGAAACCAATTGACTCTTTAAACTGATTTGCGAACAGAGACTCCGGCTAAGGAATTCTGTTGACCGAGGGGAAGGTGTTAGGCACCCCTCGATCCCGTGGTTCAACCACGGTCGCTTGGAAGAGTGTATCAACTATTTTGGCACTACGAAATGTATAAACCACACAAAAGCACACAAAATAATCAAACAATAAACAAAACAAAAACAATCAAAAATGTAAAGTCCAGTCCAATTATACAGTCCAAAAAAATAAAAATACGAAAATATAAATCATATTCTAAACTAAATCTAGACTAAGCTCCAATGCCTTACCCGATGCCGCGGGCCTTCATCACGATCATTTTTCGCCAACATGATACGTCGGGGCATTCCCCGGTGAATAAGTACATGAGATCTCGGGGCATTCCCCGGTGAATAAGTACATAAGATCTCGGGGCATTCCCCGATAAAATGAATACATTTCTCAATCTTGTGCGGTAAAATAGAAAGAACTAACCACCAAATATTCACACATTCAACAAATCACCAAGAGTCCTAAACTTTGCCTACCCGACTTAGTATTTGCCTACCCAGCTCGACCTAAAACATGATACTGTCAAGTTTCAATTCTCATTCCCTTTTATTGCCAAATCCCCTTTTATACGTCGATTTTATACAAAGCAATTAACCAAACAACATGCTAACATCAAACTCATACCATGATTAATTATTCATGGATAAATACTATCGAACATCAGCAAAGATCATTTAATCACAACCAACAACAGATAATCATAACATCTGTGCACCAAAATCGAAATGAAGAAGAGACTGGGTTAAAGAAATGAACCTCAATAGAACATTCTTGTAGATAATAAAGAAGTCCGAGACCGAAATCCTCCAACGCGGAACCTCAAAACGAGCGTACTAAATCAGAGAGAGAAGTCCAACCCAGACAGATTGCAAATCAATATAAATCCTCAAAGGGAGTGACTCCGGCTCGGTATCCAAACCCCAAAAAAAAAAAATGGATCACTCGAACCCGATATAGAAAGCCCTCAAGAGTACAATGTCGAAATGAACTAAGAAAATAGACTGGTTTGAAATGCCCTGAAGTCCAACTGGGAACTCAAACTGACGAAGATGAGCTCCGGTGACCTGCCAGTGACCGAAACCAAAAAAAAACGAGTAAATTCCGACGAGATATTGCCGGAATCAGCCTGAGAACGAACCCATCAACTTGTTCCAACGTACTTCGATACGTTTCGACATTTTCCGACGACTGTATCGCCGGAACAGTAAACGAATGCAAAGAAAACCCACTGATAAACAGTAACCGATTGTAGGGGGTGAAATTCTAACGGAGATCTAAAGACAACCAATGAATTTCAAACTATATTCCTTCTAGTTTTCGACTCTCTCTTTCGATTTCAAACCCGTCTTTCATCTTTCTCAATTTCTCTTCCATGAACAAAACGGGAGTCTCTTTTTTGGTGTTTCCTTCACTGGTTTTAAGTGTGTGTGTTAATTTGTGAGGGTGGGCTGTGCGTGTGAATAGATTCTGCCAAGAAGAAAAAGAAAAATGGAGTTTTTGTGCCTGTATTTATGTTGCTGTCATGATGACAAAAATGGAAGCTTTTCTGTATATAGAGATGGGTGCTCCGTATGTGTTGTTGTCCATGAGAAGAAAACGTCCCCCCTTTTTGTGTGTATGTGCGGGTATATATTAGGATGGGGTAGTGGGGTAGGGTAGTGAGGTAGGGGTAGGGGTAGGGATAGGGTTTGTTAGAGTAGGGTAGGTAGGTGTTGTTTTTTAATTGGAGGGATAAGGATTAGGTGTTGTTTTTTAATTGGGTGGGTTGTTAGAATATTAGGATAAAACAAAATTAGTTAGGGGTTGTTATTTTTGTCATTTTGTGGAGGGATTATCACACGGGTGAGGGTACACGGTAGGATAGGGTAAACAATAGGTAAAAACGATATCGGGGAGGGACGAAATTAGGTGTCTACATCATGCCCCCTTTGAATGTAAACACGAAGTGTTTTCAGGCAAAGAAGTAGACAGCGAGACCAAATTTTGACCCGACCATTATTCAAAGAAAGAAACAGAAGGAAGAAGGACAAACGGGTCTTGACTTAAGACATCCTTCCTACCCAAATTACGAGAGAATCATGTCACGGGTATTTCAAAGGATTGGAAAAGGTGGACTATACCGAGTTGGAGAGTCGAGTGAGGTTCCGTCGAGGTTCCGGTCCGCGGCTCTGTTATTACATCAAAATAAAAATTACAAGTTAAAACATAAATGAAATTACAAAATCCTATCTATACAGCTTCTGTTGGTTCTTGACTCGACTTTTCATCACCCTATTCTTCAGGCGGGCTCCTGACTTGCAATTTCTTTCAACTTGTTGCTTGACTTTTCATTTTCTTCACTCTGTTCTCCCGGTGGGCTCCGAACTTGCTATTTCATCACCCTGTTCTTCAGGCGGGCTCCTGCCTTGCTATTTCATCACCCTGTTCTTCAGGCGGGCTCCTGCCTTGCTATTTCATCACCCTGTTCTTCAGGCGGGCTCCTGCCTTGCTATTTCATCACCCTGTTCTTCAGGCGGGCTCCTGAAACTCAAAATTAAAACTAGAAAGAAAATTATCCCAAACAAGAATTATAAATAATTAGTATTTCATTTTTTCAAAGCATTGTCCCATTTCCAGGAGGGTCCTGAACAGAAGGTGCAATCCCATTTTTCAGGAGGGTCCTGAGCAGAAAGTAAAAATATCTAAACAAAACTAAAGTCCCATTTTTCAGGAGGGTCCTGAACTGAAAGTAAAATCCCATTCTTCAGGAGGGTCCTGAACAGAAAGTAAAGTCCCATTTTTCAGGAGGGTCCTGAACAGAAAGTAAAATCCCATTTTTCAGGAGGGTCCTGAACAGAAAGTAAAATCCCATTTTTCAGGAGGGTCCTGAACAGAAAGTAAAATCCCATTTTTCAGGAGGGTCCTGAACAGAAAGTAAAGTCCCATTTTTCAGGAGGGTCCTGAACAGAAAGTAAAGTCCCATTTTTCAGGAGGGTCCTGAACAGAAAGTAAAATCCCATTTTTCAGGAGGGTCCTGAACAGAAAGTAAAATCCCATTTTTCAGGAGGGTCCTGAGCAGAAAGTAAAGTCCCATTTTTCAGGAGGGTCCTGAACAGAAAGTAAAGTCCCATTTTTCAGGAGGGTCCTGAACAGAAAGTAAATTCCCATTTTTCAGGAGGGTCCTGAACAGAAAGTAAAATCCCATTTTTCAGGAGGGTCCTGAACAGAAAGTAAAATCCCATTTTTCAGGAGGGTCCTGAACAGAAAGTAAAATCCCATTTTTCAGGAGGGTCCTGAGCAGAAAGTAAAATCCCATTTTTCAGGAGGGTCCTGAACAGAAAGTAAAATCCCATTTTTCAGGAGGGTCCTGAACAGAAAGTAAAATCCCATTTTTCAGGAGGGTCCTGAGCAGAAAGTAAAATCCCATTTTTCAGGAGGGTCCTGAACAGAAAGTAAATTCCCATTTTTCAGGAGGGTCCTGAACAGAAAGTAAAATCCCATTTTTCAGGAGGGTCCTGAACAGAAAGTAAAGTCCCATTTTTCAGGAGGGTCCTGAGCATAAAGTACAATCCCAATGGTAGCTGAATCAAGTGAAACGAATTTTCCCCTGTTTCAATCAAAGAAAATTTATCAGTTAAAAACTTAGTGATGGCTTGCAGCTCTTGGCTTCTCAGGTATCTGCCCCAGTACTCGTTCCTTTCATCTTTGTCCCAAATTGCTAACACTTGCCCTGTCTTACCGCATCATTGACCAAGATCCAGATTGAGGGAAATGAGTTCTGACTCAAACAATGGGTTTTCATTTTACCATGCCCCTGAGGTGCACTCTTTTCCAAATCTGAATGATTCCACGAATTCAATAGCCTGTCGGCTGATAGACTTCCTTTGCTTCGTGTTGAATTACGATCATATTTCTTTCCTGTGCTGTTCCTTGGCTTTTCCTCATATAATTGGAAAGACTGGTAGTAAATTTTGAAATCCTTTCTTGCTTGTTTTGACACGGACTTGACTTAAAATGTAAAGAAATGATGGTGACTTTTATTTTGATAAATGACATAAAAAAAAAAAGCATGAATATGTAAATGAAAGAAAGAGGGAAATGTCCCATATTCAAAAAGAAAACTTATCTGAATACGACAACCAACTCCAATGAGTATGACATGCATTTAGGATTGAGCTGCCTGATCTTCCTATCCAAAACTCCCCATTTGTTGTCGAGTTTGTGCCTTTGCCGTTTAGCCGCTTCTTCAAATCTATTGGACTCATACATCACATTCGACTGACGACATCTAAAAAGACATTCGCCAACAAATCTCTTTCTTTTCACTTTTCACTTTTCTCTTGAACTCTCCCTCGCCTTACGGTGCCCGTGAGGGTTTTCACCAATAAGACTCTCTCATTTTTGTATTTCTCTCAACTCACCATCGCCTTATGGTGCCTGCAAAGGTTTTCACCAATAAGACTCTCTCATTTTCATTTTCTCACAACTCACCATCGCCTTATGGTGCCTGCAAAGGTTTTCACCAATAAGACTCTCTCATTTTTGTATTTCTTTCATGATTTCTTATGCTGAGGGAGATAAGCGGTACTTCGCAATGTATCGTCATATCCATTGCATGCTTAGCCTTAACACTATCAAAAATTGATCTGAAGGACTTTCTTTGGTTGTAACTTGGCTTTTGGTCAAGGTTAGAAAAGATGGTAAGAGGCTCAAACGATACTTGAAGTGGGGGTGGGACTTACAACTTTTGGAATCGACTCAAACAATGCATTAACTCATGCCCCAGTTTTGTTGACTGGGTGAATCTTAAATCTTTATTTGGTTGGACCGAGCCCGAAATAGGGCAGCCTACGTATCTCACTCCCAAGAGAGGAGAATCAGGTCGCACGTAGTTCCATCAGCTTGTTCTTTGTTTTGATTTGATTTTTGATTTTTTTTTATTTTAAATATATTTTTTTTTTTTTTTTTTTTTTCGAACTCATTCTTTTATTCTCATTTTCTTGACATTTATCTTTGACTCTATTTTGATTCCAAAAGAGGGATATGAAAGAAAAATAAACGAGGCTCAAAAGGGTAAACAAAGGATGACACAATGTTTGGACAGAAGAATAAAATGCCTTCGTCATATCAATCTTCGAAAATGCAAGTACTAAACATGCAATAAAATCAAACAAAGGACCAAATATCATACGTAGTATCTTTTGACCGCATCAGTATTGATAGCCATTTCTGCCATTTTGCCTTCAATATCTGTCAAATATAAGGCTCCATTGGGTAACACTTTCTTCACAACGAAGGGACCTTGCCAGTTAGGGGAGAACTTGCCCTTCGCTTCAACCTGGTGAGGAAGGATACGTCTTAATACCAACTGACCAACTTCAAAATTCCTGGGACGGACCTTTTTGTTATACGCACGAGCCATCCTCTTTTGATACAACTGGCCATGACACACGGACGTTAGCCTTTTTTCCTCGATCAAACTCAAATGTTCCAGTCGGGCTTTTACCCATTCGTCGTCATCGATCTCTGCTTCTACAATGACCCGAAGAGAAGGGATTTCAACTTCTGCAGGGATGACTGCTTCTGTCCCATACACTAATAAATATGGAGTTGCCCCTGTTGAAGTGCGAACAGTGGTGCGATAACCTAGCAATGCAAACGACAACTTTTCATGCCACTGTCTAGAACCTTGTACCATTTTTCGCAGTATCTTTTTTATATTTTTATTGGCGGCTTCTACAGCACCATTGGCCTTTGGGCGATATGGAGTAGAATTTCGATGTGCAATCTTAAACTGTTGACACACTTCTTGCATCAAATGACTATTAAGATTGGCAGCATTGTCTGTAATAATCATCTTAGGAATTCCAAATCTACAAATGATATTGGCATGAACAAAATCTACCACAACCTTCTTTGTTACCGACTTGAAAGTTACTGCTTCCACCCACTTTGTGAAGTAGTCAATGGCTACCAAAATGAATCTATGTCCATTTGATGCCTTCGGCTCAATCGGTCCAATCACATCCATTCCCCAAGCTACGAACGGCCATGGAGCGGCCATTGCATGCAATTCAACAGGAGGAGAATGTATCAGATCGCCGTGCATCTGACATTGATGACACTTTCGAACAAACTGAATAGAATCCCTCTCCATAGTAAGCCAGTAATAACCTGCTCGAAGAATCTTCTTTGACAAGACGTGACCGTTCATATGCGACCCGCATACTCCAGAGTGTATTTCAACCATGATTGCCGAGGCTTCTTTTGCATCTACACACCTTAGAAGTCCCAGATCTGGGGTCCTCTTATACAAGATTCCCCCGCTCAAGAAAAATCCACTAGCCAAACGCCTAAGAGTCCTCTTTTGATCGTTGGTGGCATATGTTGGGTATTCTCCTGATTGAATGTACCGCTTGATATCCAAGAACCAAGGTTCTCCATCGAGCTCTTCTTCAACCACATTGCAGTAAGCATGCTGATCACGACTCTGTACATGCACTGGATCGATGTAGGCTTTGTCAGGATGCTGGAGCATTGAAGACAAAGTGGCCAACGCATCAGCAATTTCATTACGAATCCTTGGAATGTGCCTAAATTTTACTAACACAAATCGTCGGCATAGCTCCTGCAAACATTGTCGATACGGGATGAGCTTCAAATCTCGCGTCTCCCAATCGCCTTGAATTTGATGGACGAGTAAATCCGAATCTCCCAACACCAATAATTCTTGGACTCCCATATCAACAGCTAACCTCAAACCAAGAATGCAGGCTTCATACTCTGCCATATTGTTAGTACAGTAGAATCGAAGTTGTGCTGTTACCGGGAAATGTTGTCCCGATTCAGAGACAAGAACCGCACCTATTCCGACTCCTTTCATATTGACAGCTCCATCGAAGAATAACCTCCAACCTGGATCAACATCTATAACGACTTCATCGACACACGACACTTCTTCGTCAGGAAAATATGTCTTTAATGGCTCGTACTCTTCATCGATGGGATTCTCAGCAAGATGATCTGCCAAGGCTTGGGCTTTCATGGCGGTTCGAGTCACATATACGATGTCGAACTCGGTAAGCAAAATTTGCCACTTTGCCAATCGACCTGTCGGCATAGGCTTCTGAAAGATATACTTCAAAGGATCCATGCGGGAGATGAGATAAGTAGTATAGGATGAGAGATAGTGCTTCAACTTCTGTGCTATCCAAGTTAGGGCACAACACGTCCTTTCAAGAAGAGTATACCTGGCCTCATAAGTGGTGAACTTCTTGCTAAGATAGTAAATAGCCTGCTCTTTTTTGCCTGTGACATCATGTTGCCCCAGGACACACCCGAAAGAATTGTCCATGACTGACAAGTATAAGATCAAAGGCCTACCAGGCTCCGGGGGTACCAACACGGGCGGATTTGACAAATATCTTTTGATTCGATCGAACGCTTCCTGACATTCTTCAGTCCATTTCACCACAGCACTCTTTTTCAGCAACTTGAATATGGGCTCACAAGTGGTTGTGAGTTGAGCAATAAACCTGCTAATGTAGTTCAGTCTACCAAGCAAACTCATTACCTCCGTTTTATTCTTGGGCGGGGGCAAATCCTGAATGGCTTTGATTTTCGAGGGATCTAATTCAATTCCCCGACGGTTGACTACAAACCCCAACAGCTTTCCAGATGGAACTCCAAATACACATTTTGCCGGGTTGAGTTTGAGGTTATACCTGCGAAGTCTTTCAAAGAACTTTCTCAAGTCTTTTACATGGTCAGCCTGACTTTTTGACTTAATAATCACATCATCCACGTAAACCTCAATCTCCTTATGCATCATGTCATGAAACATAGTGGTCATGGCTCTCATGTAGGTTGCTCCAGCATTCTTCAAACCGAACGGCATCACCCGATAACAATAAGTTCCCCATGGTGTGATAAAAGATGTCTTCTCTGCGTCTTCATCATCCATAATGATCTGGTGATATCCGGCATAGCAATCCACAAAAGAGGCAACCTCGTGTTTAGCACAGTTGTCTAGCAAAATATGGATGTTGGGCAGTGGAAAATCATCTTTTGGACTTGCCCTGTTCAAATCGCGGTAATCAACACACACTCGAATTTTGCCATCTTTCTTTGGCACGGGAACAACATTGGATAACCACATGGGATAACGAGCCACTCGAATTACTTTGGCTTCAAGTTGTTTCATGATTTCCTCTTTGATTTTAATACTTACATCTGTTTTAAACTTCCTCAACTTCTGTTTGACAGGAGGGAATGCGGGATCCGTTGGCAATTTGTGAGACACTAATTCAGTGCTTAAACCAGGCATATCATCATAAGACCATGCAAAAACATCCTTATAATCCATTAACGTTTGAATCATTTGATCCTTTAGCTGGGGCAAAACATGTACACTGATTTTAGTTTCCCTAACATCTTCTTGATCCCCTAGATTTATTGGCTTAGTTTCATTCAAATTAGGATTCGGTTTGTCTTCAAATTGTTCCAACCCTTTGCTTATTTCTTCTAAAGCTTCTTTTTCATCATATTCCTCATCCTGCTCCATTACATCTGGATTATTTTGGATTTTAAGACCAGGTTGAAAAGTCCGCATGCATGTCATGTCATTAGAATCAGCATAAAGAGAACTGTGTAAAAAGAAAAACAAACTATATTAGACACAAAACAAAAGGGACATTGCATTTCATTAAATAAAGATAGAAGGGTTTAAACACAGACACCAATATAACATAAACAAACTAAAATCCGAATTACAACCCTGAAATAACTCGGATAAACAGAAAGGAAAACAAAATAAACTACCAAAACTCCCTCCTGACGGGGAGAGGAGTGACTTCCCAATTATTGAGCCGGACCGCTGGACCTATGAATTGCACATCTGCCATACTGGTACCTTCTCCTGCTTCAACCATATCAACTTCAATAAAAGAGTTCTGGAGGTCACCCACCAATTCACATTCAGATCCCACATGCTTCGCGACATCGCTCTTAACGAATGACTCACTGAGTAGTGGCATTGGGCGAGGGAGTGACCATATTTCCTTCTTCCTTCCCCTGATTTTCTTCAGATCTTCAGCTGTTGGCTCAAATCCCAGACCAAACGTGCCCACGTTCTCACTCGGACATATGGGATGAACTATACCATGCAGAGATGCTCCCAAACCTTTTCCTGGTTCAAATCCGTATTTCCAAAGTTCACTCACCATCATGATAGAGGCAGAAGACAATTGCGGTCCCGGTATAGCTTGCCACTCAGGGATACGACTCACTGGCACTGTATCAAAAATTTGATAGACGAATGTCTCCTCTACGTTATTTGCTTCAATAAAGGACAAGGGAGAATCTTCGTAGGCTGATAAATCTCCTTCACCATGAATAACTACTTCTTGCCTGTCATGCTCAAACTTAATCATTTGGTGCAGCGTGGATGCAACCGCCTTGGCCTTGTGGATCCAGGGCCTTCCCAACAACAGATTGTAAGAGGATTCTACGTTCAATACCTGAAACTCTATGGCAAACTCAACAGGCCCTATGGTCAACATTAGTTCTATTTCGCCAATGGAATTTGACTTTGCACCATCGAAAGCCCTAACACATACATTGTTGGGCTTGATCCTATCAGCACCAACATTTAGCTTTTGCAAAGTAGAAATAGGGCAAATATTTGCACCTGAACCTCCATCAATCATAACATGAGTGACGTAGAAATCCTCACACTTCACTGTAATGTAAAGACCCCGATTATGCCCTGTTCCTTCAACAGGCAATTCATCATCAGAAAAGCTGATCCGATTGACCTCAAAGATTTTTCCCACCATTTTCTCAACCTGGTTGATTGTAATCTCCCTTGGAACATATGCTTCATTCAATACCTTCAGCAAAACATCACGATGCTCCTCGGAGTGCAACAGCAAAGATAAAAGGGAAATTTGAGCAGGGGTTTTCTTCAACTGGTCTAATACTGAATACTCTGGCAATTTCATCTTTTTCAAAAAATCTTTGGCTTCCTCCTCAGTGATAGGCCTTTTGATAGATGACGGTTCACTCACCGTTGGCTTAGACTTTCTTAAGCTCTCAGGCACGAAGCATCTTCCTGACCTGGTCAAACCTCCTACCTCATCTACATCTTCCACAACTTCTTTCCCGTGATAGGTCATCACAGTCCGCCCATAATTCCAGGGAATCCTTTTCATATCAACTATCGGAGGTTGGGTCACTGGTTTGAGGACAATAGGCGCTGCCAGTGCTCCTTTCACCGTCAAGATAGGCTGACTCAAAGCTCCCACCACTGTCAACTTAGGTTTATCCTGACTCGAATCACCATACCTTCCGGCGCCTTGTACTGTGATCAGGGGCTTCTTTGTGCTTTCTCGGGATTTATCCTCCCTCATTCCTTCCTGGCTCAATGACATTGCTTTCAGAGACTCCGCTACGTTCACCGATTTCTCCTCAGTGGTGTGTATCTTGACAATAGGCTTATAACCCCTCGAAGACTCTTTCCCATCATATATCAATTCTAACATATTGGCTTCAGCATGGGTTGGCAGCGGATTCTGGTTAATGTTTGGACCCTCCGGGGCTTGGACCAACATCTGATTTGTGTCAATCAAATCTTGGACAGCTCTCTTCAAATGCCAGCATTTCTCAATATCATGGCCTGGCATATCAGAACAGTACGCACACCTTAAAGAATAATCGAGATTCCTTGGTGGTGGATTTGAAAGCCTTCCTTGAATTGGGCTTAAAACCTTCAACTTCTTCAACCTATCAAACAAACTAGCATATGACTCCCCAAGAGGTGTAAATTGATTTTTGACCGTTTTCTCCTGCTTATACTCGGGCCTAGGCTGAAAACTGGGTCTGGGGGGGTTTTGGTAATTTGGTGGAGCGAATGGGCGATTTTGTGAAGTTTGCGCGCGCCACTGCGGGTAAGAAGGGGTTTGGGCATATGGTTGCGCACTATATACTGGGTAAGGGGGTGGTGGAATGGAATATAAAGGATTTTGTGGAGGGTAGTAATGGTGGGGAGGAATATATGGAGCTTGGGCGTAGACTTGGGCTTGGGATTGGGGATAGGGGCGAGGTGGCCTTTTAGGATAAGTATGGGTTCCGGCTACGACAGTCGCAACATCCTCTTTCTTCTTTTTTCCTCCAAATGCGCCAGATCCACCTTGAATCGCTTGTGTGGTAGCTTTTAATGCAGCAAAACTCACTAATCGACCGGTCTTAATCCCGTCCTCTATCATCTCCCCCATTTTGAGGACTTCCATAAAAGACTTTCCCATTGCCGGAAGTAAATGTTGAAAATAGGTTTCATCCTGCGCCTGAATGAAAACTTCTACCAACTTACTTTCCTTCATTGGAGGCTTTACCCGAGCGGCCTGTTCACGCCACCTTATAGCGTATTCCCTAAAACCTTCAGTGCTCTTTTTCTTCATGTTGACCAAGGATTTTTCGTCCGGAATCAAATCGATGTTGTACTGAAAATGTTGAACAAATTCAGAAGCCAAATCATCCCAACTGTTCCATTTATCGATATCCCGATCGATGAACCATTCTGAAGCCAGATCTGAAAGACTCTCGCCAAAGAAGGCCATGAGTAGTTCTTCCTTTCCTCCTGCAGCCCTCAACTGGTTGCAATAACGTCTCAAGTGTGCAACAGGATCACCGTGTCCTGCGTACTTCTCGAACTTAGGCATCTTAAAACCGGGAGGCAGGTTGATGTCAGGAAACATGCACAGGTCTTTATAGGAAACACTTCTATAATCTCCGATTCCTTGCAAATTCCTCATAGCTTGTTCCAAACTCTTCAGTTTCCGGGCTATGACATCCTGTTCCTCCGTTGCGACAGGTTTCTCCGTATCAAATGGAAATGTAGGCGGCTGAGTGTACCCACACGGTTCATTCAATTGCAGAGTAGGCTCCGTAGCATAATACTGACCATCTGAAACCTTCAGTGCTGGCTCACTGGAAGACCGAGGAAGCCTCATTGTGGGACGCACAGCATATATGGGAGTTTCTTGTGGTGGCGGGGCCACGAATACCGGTGTGATCGGTGGCGCTGGCTGAGCAGCTGGTCTTGATTGGGGAGCTGCCAAGGGCACACCAGAATTGCCCGGATAATAATGTCGCGGAGTGAATCCTGGCGCGTGCTCAGGTGATTCAGTAGGAGCAGAGAATTGTGCTTGAGAGAGCGGTGGGCAATTAGAGATATTCCCAAGACCTTCAGGGAGCGGAGGAGGAGGCATTCCGCTAGCCCATGCCCGGTGCAAATCTATCAATTGTTGCCTGAGCCTTACTACCTCATCATTGTGTTCTGAACTTTCTTCCCTATGATCCTGATCCGGGTCAATGAGCGAATTTTCAATCTCCCTGCTAGCCATTGCGAGCTTTGCTTTGGATCTAGTGAAGTATGGGTGACTAGCCAGAGTGCTGCAAACCTACCACTTTTATCTGAAAGAACATGCTCATCAAAGACGACATCCGTTAGGATTAGGGTATACCAAAAGCATGGGAATCACATTGGTAAAATTGCCCTAAGTTCATATTCATTTCTACCAGCTTTTGAGGGTAGCGAGGTCATTTCAACATCATCCCGATTTTTATTTACACACTTTTTTTTTTTTTTTTTTTTTTTTTTTTTTTTTTTTTTTTTTTTATCTACACCTATTACTATTTTTTTTTATCAATATCCGCTCTTTTCCTCACGTTATATACCTTTATTTTATCATTCTTTATGGCTTTTGTTTTCCTTAAAAGAGGAAAAATAACGAAAAACAACGAAACAAAATGATTAGATCGAACCCAAAAGTAGGCTGCCTACGTATCATGTTGTACATGAATCAGATCTTGCGTAGTTCGGGCAGCTTATGCATAAACATTACACAATTGAAGGTTTTTTTTTTTTTAACATTTCGATGAAAGATAGCAAAACATACAATGAATTTAGGACCACTTTAAAACTAAACAACAAATACAAAAAAAACACTTTAAACCCCTAACGATATGCGTGCAATAAATACCCGAATATAAAAAACAACTTAACTCCGACTTAACACAGACACCAACCTACAATGACAGAAACATAAAAGACTCAAACTACATAAAGATAAGACAAGTTCTTTCAAATTGGTGCTCTGTGTGATGCCCCCGGCTGAGATGAACCCATCTGTGAAGTCCCCATTTTTCCACTTAGACTTTGCAACATGTCCTGCAACGACGTTTTGATACCTGGAAACAAATTTCTTGCCCGTATCCCCGCCTCTTGGAGAGTACACCCGCAAAGGTTTCTCTGACACCCATCCATAGTTGTGATCAAACGCGACAACTGAACTCTCAAAAACTCCACCTTGACACCCGGATCTTCCTGCTCATCATCTTCTACCATGATTGCTTCCCGTATTCGCCCTCTAAGTTGGGCTGGTAAGGGTCTACTAATGCCACGGGGCATAGATTGTAGCCAGATTTCATAGTTTTGAGTGCATCCTGGATTTTCCTCGAAAGTATCGGCACCCAACTTTATCGCGTTATTCCAGAATTGCCCATATTTGCTTTCCCCTACGGCTTGGTCTTTAAAGTACTCTACATCCTTTAGAAGGTCAATTATTGGGGGGACGTCCTGCATTCTACTCAACTGCCGCATCACCCTTCTTGGACTGTAAGGCCTAGTGCAGTTAAGTCCTATCAAAACTAGAAAGAGTTGCATTTGAGATCCAATCAAGATTTTCTTAGGACAAAACCACATATAGCACCAAAGAATGTTGTTTGGAGTTCTTGATCCGAGAAATTCGATCCAAGAATCGACTCCAATAGGAAAAGAAAATTTGTCAAAACGCATTCTTTCTTGCATGGCTTGCACTCGATCATTCAGACAACGGTCGATCACATCTTCTCTAATCAAAGAAGGCGTATGCAAGTGCTCCATCATCCACAACTGCAATATCAGATTACTCCCCTCAAAAAATCGTACCCCTCCTTTTACTTCAGTTAAAGCCTTATATATTTCTGTTAGGATCATTGGTACAATGGTGACCTCATCTTTTTTCTTGAATAAAGCTATCACCACTGATTGTAGACGAGTATTGATACACCTCTCATCTAACGGAAACACTAAGATACCCAACAAAGCCAGACAGAAAACCTCCAGACGACGTTGTTCCCAGATTTTTTTGGTAGTACAGAATTCATCCCAAAAACAGTCGAAACCCTCTAAAGACCCAAATCTAGCAAACAAATAGTCCAAGGAAATCCAAGATTGTTTGAGACATCCCAGATGCTTGTTATCTTTTAATCCACAGAGTCGAAGGAATTTCTTACGAGTATGATTGCGGGCTAAAATCATCTGTTGGTCCATGTAAGTCAACCGAAACAAACAAGATATTTCTGCCAGAGTAGGAGTCAATTCACAACTTCCGAACCTAAACACCAAATTATTTGGATCCCAGAAAGTCAACGCAGCCTCTATTAAATCCGGACGAGGCGTGAGATCCATGAGTGTTACAAGATTGCCTAACACTTTCCTCACTTCGTGTTTTTCGGAGTAATTGAACGTGCCCCACCACTTGATCAACTTTTTGGGTACCTTGACAACCATAAGGACTCTAGACTTTGTGGATAGGTCCATCCTGTAGTAGCAGATAAGAAATTGTCTCAAAATTTGATAAGAGCAAAAGGTTCCCAACCAACGGGAATTTGATGCGGACATACGTCGATGGGACAGACCGCTTCATGACTCCAAATCGCCGAACAGTAATGCTGAATAAAATCAGCCTACTTGGCTAACAACTCTAGGTTACGGAGTAAAAGATCTAGCCTAAGACTAAAATGAAGACAAAAATAAAGGTTACCGGACCCACCGAGGGTTGCCTACGTATCCCGCCCCGAGGGACGGAAATCAGGTATGCGTAGTTCGTCCAGATTGGACATTTAACGATTAACTAATAAATTGACCCTAACTTAAGAGACAACCAAAAACAAACGAGTGAAAACATTTTGGATTTTCAACTAGACATTTCAACTAAGACTGACACCACCAATTATAAAAAAAATCTTTTTGGTATTTTGTTTTTGACAGATAAGTAGACAAAGCAAATAAAACCCTCTTTTTTTTTTCTTTTTTCTTTTTTTTTTTTTTTTTTTCAATCAATTTTTTTTTTGAACTTACGGTACTTTGAGAAGATAAATGCAAAAACGTAAAAAAATCTTTTTGAGTTTTGGGATCGTGAAGAACAAAAGCCATAAAGAACTCTAAAATAAACTTCGACACTCCTTTTGATTCAATCTTTTCGACTCACTTTTTTTTTTTTTTTTTTCTTTTTCTCTTTTTTTTTTTCACACTTTACTTCTAACACATGTTTTCCCCAAATCGGTCCGTCAAATGACCACGTTACCCTCAAATATGCAACAGTTAGCACGTAGGGATGCTTTAAAGGCGAGTCTCCTACAAAGGACCGTGTAGGCCCTGCTAGGTCTCAATAAGATGCACATAAGAATGACCTAAAGGCTGACCTACGTTGTGGTTTACTAACAAGGCCGTTCGGGGGAGCATATGGTCGATAGTGGCTGCTTTGCTTTCCACCTACTCCATACATCCAACGGCTCCCCCCCTAAAATAAAGGTGACTCAACTAGATTTTCGTGCGCACGACGTGCGCTCCGAGACTTGTTGCAGAAAGAAGGCCGGGGGGATGGACTCATGATGACAGATATAAAGCGGTAACACATAGGATAAATACTATAAACAAAGAGCACGAAAACGCACAAAAGTGAAAACAATAACAAAACAATAATCACAAACAATGCTTATACACTCGTAATGCCAAACAAAGCCGATACGACTCAAAAAATAAGCTCGAATTCTGAAATGTCCCCAGCAGAGTCGCCAGAGCTGTCACACCCCTTTTTTACGCGTACTCCAAAACATTGGAATACATTTTTGAAGTTCGAAAGGGTTTTATTATTTAAGTGACAAGAAATGAAAATTTGTTTCGGAAAAAGGATTATTTGCATTTTTTTTATTCAGAGTCGCCACTTGGCATAATCCGGTGTGCCAAGTCACCTTTGGAAAATCCCTTTTCGAAACCAATTGACTCTTTAAACTGATTTGCGAACAGAGACTCCGGCTAAGGAATTCTGTTGACCGAGGGGAAGGTGTTAGGCACCCCTCGATCCCGTGGTTCAACCACGGTCGCTTGGAAGAGTGTATCAACTATTTTGGCACTACGAAATGTATAAACCACACAAAAGCACACAAAATAATCAAACAATAAACAAAACAAAAACAATCAAAAATGTAAAGTCCAGTCCAATTATACAGTCCAAAAAAATAAAAATACGAAAATATAAATCATATTCTAAACTAAATCTAGACTAAGCTCCAATGCCTTACCCGATGCCGCGGGCCTTCATCACGATCATTTTTCGCCAACATGATACGTCGGGGCATTCCCCGGTGAATAAGTACATGAGATCTCGGGGCATTCCCCGGTGAATAAGTACATAAGATCTCGGGGCATTCCCCGATAAAATGAATACATTTCTCAATCTTGTGCGGTAAAATAGAAAGAACTAACCACCAAATATTCACACATTCAACAAATCACCAAGAGTCCTAAACTTTGCCTACCCGACTTAGTATTTGCCTACCCAGCTCGACCTAAAACATGATACTGTCAAGTTTCAATTCTCATTCCCTTTTATTGCCAAATCCCCTTTTATACGTCGATTTTATACAAAGCAATTAACCAAACAACATGCTAACATCAAACTCATACCATGATTAATTATTCATGGATAAATACTATCGAACATCAGCAAAGATCATTTAATCACAACCAACAACAGATAATCATAACATCTGTGCACCAAAATCGAAATGAAGAAGAGACTGGGTTAAAGAAATGAACCTCAATAGAACATTCTTGTAGATAATAAAGAAGTCCGAGACCGAAATCCTCCAACGCGGAACCTCAAAACGAGCGTACTAAATCAGAGAGAGAAGTCCAACCCAGACAGATTGCAAATCAATATAAATCCTCAAAGGGAGTGACTCCGGCTCGGTATCCAAACCCCAAAAAAAAAAAATGGATCACTCGAACCCGATATAGAAAGCCCTCAAGAGTACAATGTCGAAATGAACTAAGAAAATAGACTGGTTTGAAATGCCCTGAAGTCCAACTGGGAACTCAAACTGACGAAGATGAGCTCCGGTGACCTGCCAGTGACCGAAACCAAAAAAAAACGAGTAAATTCCGACGAGATATTGCCGGAATCAGCCTGAGAACGAACCCATCAACTTGTTCCAACGTACTTCGATACGTTTCGACATTTTCCGACGACTGTATCGCCGGAACAGTAAACGAATGCAAAGAAAACCCACTGATAAACAGTAACCGATTGTAGGGGGTGAAATTCTAACGGAGATCTAAAGACAACCAATGAATTTCAAACTATATTCCTTCTAGTTTTCGACTCTCTCTTTCGATTTCAAACCCGTCTTTCATCTTTCTCAATTTCTCTTCCATGAACAAAACGGGAGTCTCTTTTTTGGTGTTTCCTTCACTGGTTTTAAGTGTGTGTGTTAATTTGTGAGGGTGGGCTGTGCGTGTGAATAGATTCTGCCAAGAAGAAAAAGAAAAATGGAGTTTTTGTGCCTGTATTTATGTTGCTGTCATGATGACAAAAATGGAAGCTTTTCTGTATATAGAGATGGGTGCTCCGTATGTGTTGTTGTCCATGAGAAGAAAACGTCCCCCCTTTTTGTGTGTATGTGCGGGTATATATTAGGATGGGGTAGTGGGGTAGGGTAGTGAGGTAGGGGTAGGGGTAGGGATAGGGTTTGTTAGAGTAGGGTAGGTAGGTGTTGTTTTTTAATTGGAGGGATAAGGATTAGGTGTTGTTTTTTAATTGGGTGGGTTGTTAGAATATTAGGATAAAACAAAATTAGTTAGGGGTTGTTATTTTTGTCATTTTGTGGAGGGATTATCACACGGGTGAGGGTACACGGTAGGATAGGGTAAACAATAGGTAAAAACGATATCGGGGAGGGACGAAATTAGGTGTCTACAGCCACAAATGTCTGACTTGTTTCAAACCACAAATTTCATAAGTCTTTCTTTCTTCCTCAAAATCTGTGCCTACACCGCTTCATAAATTGGGATGGAGAGAGTACTATAACAAGACACTATTAAGTGGTATTTTGTAAATTTTCTTTCATCCATTTTCTGCATGCATGTATTTCTTATTTCACATTTTATTCTCATAGAAGGGGAGCCTTGGAGTAACTGGTAAAGTTGTTGTCATGTGACCAGGAGGTCACGGTTTCAAGCCTTGGATACAGCCTCTGGCAGAAATGCAAGGTAAGGCTGCGTACAATACACCCTTGTGGTGGGGCCCTTCTCCGGACACCACGCATTGCGGTAGCTTTAGTGCATCGGGCTGCCCTTTTTTTACATTTTATTCTCATAAGAATGCATATATTTCTGTATACATTGTGAATGTATTCCTTTGTTTATTTTGTGTGTTCCAGTTCGACTCGAAGTTTATGAACATAAAGAAGGCTGGTCTTAAACTAAATGTGTGTATAGTATAACATACTAAAACTACCGTTTTAATCATGTAGTCTAAAACATGTCACGTCATTCCTATTTAGGAGTGTCATTAAGGGTAAAGTGGAAATGTTGTAATCAAAAACTTACAAAAGATAGAAAAATGATATTCTTTTTGAACTGGACTAAATGAAAATTGAAATGGAAGGAATAGGAGGCTTCAATCATTATATTAGTAATCCAGAGTTTTATGTTGGAAACCAAATATTGTATTAGTTATCTAGAGTTTTTGTACTGTATGCCGAGCAACTGAGCCTTTAATTTATTTCGAGAAATCGTCAAGCAAAGCAATATAAATTGTCTAGATTACAAGTAAATTCCAGTAGAGTCTGTGAAAGAGGAGAAGGATTGCCAGTTAAATGAACTTAACCATTGAAATTGGGAATCTCGTTAGTCACTATTGTACTACAGATAAAATATTAGATTTTTTCTTTCTTAATTTTTTTTCGTTAGTTTTGCTAGTACCTATAATTGTTTATTTGACCTAATCCTGTAGTTAATTTTCCCGATTTACGTAGTATTATTTTCTTATCAAGAAGTGCTAGTTGACCTTAGGCTCTAGTGTGCCTTGTCTCAGATTAGAGGTGTTTGTCGACTTTCATCGTTCTTCTTTACACCCTCCAAAGCTATTTCAGCATATAATACTAAATAAAATAATATGAGACCCAATTATATTTGAAATTCATCAAAATTGTAGTTTATCTTTCTATGTAGATTCACCTCCAGTTTAATGTAGTAAAATAGAAAAGCCTTTTTAAATGCTTGTGCGTTGTCAAATGAGGACACCTAATTTGGTGGGAAGATGGCATTAAGGAACAATGATTCTTTATCTCTTCTTCTTTTGAAATTCTTCAAGCTGTATAATACTGTTGGATGTAATAATGTTCAATTTTCTTAAAAAAATCGTGTTTCCCTTTTCAAACTCTCTCTGTACTTCGTTGTGGAAGTTGTTTTTCTCGTGAAGAATTTTGCTGCTTCTTCTAACTTCGCTAACTCTGTGATTGTTTCTGCTGTTTCTACCAAGTGACACCATATCCTGTTGGGTAATTGATATCTGCATTTCTTGTTCTTTTGTTTGTTTGGGTAAAAGAACTCAAAGCATGTGAAGAAAAGCATAATCAGACTGCTGAACAGAGAGAGGAAATAGAAGAGGCTATTACGTGGTACAATAAGGTTCTCGGATTACGCATTGAATGTGGCCACGGTATGTATATTCTTCAACTTCTGTACACATTTACGATTCTAGAGAAGCAGACTTTGGTTTCTGAAATATATAACCCTGCCAAAGGCTCTGATTATTAATAATGGATCTTTCCAGTAAAAGAAGTACAATTTTCTTCTATCATTAGATTTGTCATTGAGCATTCATTTCCTTTGTCTTCCACAGGAGTGAAATTCATATTTACCAATATTGATGCCAATAATCAGGATAAGGAGTACTTTTTTACCGTACGTCATGAGAATGATGTATATACTTGTAAGTGTGGAGTCCTTATCAACTATACATAAGTGAAAATGGTTCTGCACTTTAATTCTTTTCTTGGCTTGGATTTTTAGTGCTTGATTGTGATCCACAACTAAATGATGCAAAAGAGTTGCTCAGCGAGTTAAATAAGAGCAACGGACTGTTCAAGTTCGTCAGGACTATGAGAGAAAAGTTTCAAGCAGCCGTAACACATGGTATGCCTTGTGTTTCATTTTCTACGTTATGTTATCCTCTGAGCCTTATTTGGTTTCCAGAGCAATGCACTGCTAATTGTGCAGGAAATCTAGAGTATTGGCTGCTAGCAAGCCCTCTGGGTAATTCATGTTGTTGTGAGGAATTTCTACGATTAATGCAAATCCCTCTGATATCATTTGAGAATACTAACTCCTGTTGTACCCCAAAAATGGAGAATCATTTAGTAGAAATAACAAAATGATTCTATTAATGGATCCAAGCTATTAAGTGTTTCACAATTTGGAAACTAAATTTATTTGTTATAACCTGGATTTTCCTACAAAATCGGGCTATTTATTTTTAAATCTTGATCATGAGCAAGTGCATAAATATACTCTCGAAAGATAAATTGATTAGTAAGCATATAGGGAAAGTCATAAATGGCAGTATAATGGTTCTGCACATGTTTATGTTTCCTATGCATCCAGGGACATTTCCTGACATAGCATCACGTGATCAAGACACTTCCATGATCTCTATATCTGGCCCATTTTCTTCCATTTCAACTGATAGTAAAAGTGAGGTTTTATCCCAGCAAGAGGAGCATCAATCTGATGAACGTAACAGAAATTCCAGGAAACTTGACCGTGCCAAAGGGAGTAGGGCAGCAGTCCTATCTCCTGGATCTGCATCATCTCTCCGGCGTTCTCCTCGTTTTAAGGTAGCATTTGTTAATTATGAGAACTTGGACAAGGACAACAAGCTCTAACTGATTTCTGTGTTTCTTTCTTTTTTCTTTTATATACATTGTCCTTTCTTAGAAGTGTTAGCGTTGAATGCCAGTAGTGGTTTTCCCTGTGTGTTCTCTCTAACATTCTTAATATCTTCGAGACTTGTTGTGGATGGAAATTTTACTTGACCAATTTAACTGAAAATATATGGGACTGGTTACCAGGAGAGGAAAGAGAAAAGGGAAAAGGAAGACAAAAGAAACACTCAAATTGAATGGTCACACCCTCTTAGATACTTGAGCAACATCATTTTCCACTTTATGTCTCTGTCGTCCTTTTAATCTCCCATCGCTCAGTTGTTTGACTCGTGCCTTAAATTGTGGCATATTATTTCATGAGGACTCTTTTATCATGCATGACCATAGTATGTGATAAACACTTGGTGTAGGATATGAATCACAAGGCCTTTACTACCTTACCTCTCCTAACACCTCCTAACACCTCCATAGCATGTCCAATTATTGATTCTCTAGACATAATTCACAAATGTTTAGGACATCCTAGTTCTTTCAAATTACAAAAGATGGTGCCTAGTTTGTCTAATCTATCCACATTTAATTGTGAGTTGCCAACTTGGGAAACACACTCGAACTACCTTTAAATATAGTATTGAGAATCGTGCAAAGTCTATTTTTTACTTAGTTCACTTTGATACCGGGGGTCCTTGTAGAATCTGTTCTACCTCAGGGTTTCGTTGTTTTGTTAGCTTCATTGATGATTGAATTCAATATGTACCTGGATTTTCTTAAAGAAAGATCGCTTCGAATTGTTTCCTATATTCAAGAGTTATTGTGCTAAAGTGCAAAATCAGTTCAGTGTCTCTATTCGTACCTTTCATAGTGATAATGCCTTAGCATATATGTCCGTTTACCCCTCAATAGAATGCAATAGCAGGGAGGAAGAATAGGCACCTCATCAAGACTGCTCACACTTTTCTCATTCAATCCCATGTTCCGTTACGTTTTTGGGGCGGTGCAGTTATCGCATCTTGCTATTTAATTAATTGGATGCCCTCATTTTCCATCCAAAATCAAATTCCCTATTTAGTATTGTTTCCTCAGTCATCTCTCTACCCTTTTCCCGCTCGTGTCCTTAGGAGTTAATGTTTTGTTCATAACTTCACCCTACGAAAAGATAAATAAACTCCTCGTGCTCTCAAATGTTCCTTTCTTGTTTATTCTCGAGTACAAAAGGGATATTGTTGCTAATTACCTGATCTTCGTCGGTACCTTATGTTAGTTGATGTCACATTCTTTGAGTCTCAACCTTACTTTACATCTTCTGATCCTGATCATCCTAACATGTCTGAGGTCCTACCATTGCTTCTACATCTCCATCCATAGTGACATCAGTCTTACCTGCATAGACTTTTGAGGAATCTACAATACCTTCTACTACTCCGTCTATAGTGCCAGCACTCCTGACTTATCATCGTCATCCACGTATAACATCAAAGCTCAGATGATTCTCGTCCAGCACCTACTACAGACTTATCTTCTCCGATTGTACTTCGAAAAGGTATACGGTATACTCGTAATACTAATCCTCATTATGCCCATTGAAGTTATCATCGTCTATCATCATCCCATTATGGCTTAATATCATCTTTGTCCTTTGTCTCCATCCCTAAGTCCACAATAGAAGCACTTTCTCATCTAAGATAAAGACAAGCTATGATTGACGAAATATCTGCTTTACATACGAGTGGTATTTAGGAGCTTGTTCCTCTCCCTTCTGGTAAATCAACCGTTGGTTGTCGATGGGTTTATGCGGTGAAAGTTGGTCCAAACGGTCAAATTGATTGACTTAAGGCTCGCCTTGTTGCCAAGGGGTACACTCAGATATTTTGGCTTGATTATAGTGATACTTTCTCCCCTGTGGCTAAAATAGCATCTGTTTGTCTTTTTCTATCCAAAGTTGTTGTTTGACACTGACCTCTTTTTCGGTTGGATATGAAGAATGTTTTTCTCTATGGTAACTTTGAGGATGAAGTTTATATGGAGTAACCACCTGATTTTGTTGCTCAGGGGGAGTCTAGTATGGTGTGTCGATTGTGTCGGTCACTTTATGGTCTAAAACAATCTCCTTGAGAATGGCTTGGAAAGTTTAGCACAGTAATTCAGAAGTTTGGCATGATTCGTAGTGAAGTAGATCACTCTGTATTTTATTAACATTCTGCTCCAAATCTATGTATTTATTTGGTGGTTTATGTTGATGATATCGTTATTACTGATAATGATCAAGATGGTATCATTAGTTTGAAGCAACACCTCTTTCAACATTTCTAGACTAAAGACCGCGGCAGACTGAAGTATTTTTTAGGTATTGAAGTTGCTCAGTCCAGATTAGATATTGTTATTTTTTAACGCAAGCATGCCTTAGACATTTTCGAGGAGACATGAATGATGGGGTGTAAATCTGTTGACACCCCTATGGATCCGAATACTAAACTCCTGCCGGGACAGGGGGAGCCACACAATGATCCGGGAAGATGTAGGCGTCTAGTTGGTAAGTTGAATTATCTCACAGTGACCACATTTCCTATCCTGTGAGTATTGTAACTGGGATGCAGTTGTTCGCATTGTGTGATATATTGAGTCAGCTCCCGATAAAGGACTACTCTTCGAGGAACGAGGCCATGAGCAGATTGTTAGTTATACAAACGTTGATTGGGCAAGATTACCATGTGGATGTTCTACATACGAATATTGTGTTTTAGTAGGAGGTAATTTGGTGTCTTAGAAAGTAAGAAACAGAGTGTGGTTGCTCGATCTAGTGCAAAAGCTAAATATCGAGCAAAATCAATGAAATGGGACTTGTGTGTGACAACCAAGCGGCTCTTCATATCGCATCAAATTCAATATTTCATGAGAGGACTGAGAACATTGAGATTGATTGTCACTTTGTGAGGGGGAAGATACTTTTTAGAGATATTGTTACAATGTTTGTGAAATCGAGTGATCAGCTTGCAGATATTTTCACTAAATCCCTCATTGATCCTCGTATTAATTACATTTTAACAAGCTCTGTACATATGACTTGTATGCACCAGCTTGACCGGGGGTTGTTATAATATGAGTAGAAATAGAAATATCATATAGAGTTCTACTTGAAAAAGGATTGTAATGTCAGTGTCCTAGTTTGGAAAGGAGTCTAATGTAGTATCTATAAATAGGGGGTCTCAATGTAATAATTTTGATGCAACGATTCTGTAATATTTTTCTCCTATATTTCTTACATAATGTAGAAATGTTTAATCCCTCATTGACATGCTAAGTTATTGTTAGATATACCACTCCAACCAAGAAAAAAATCACGGTTAACATGAACAAAGTTTGAGACTGATCATATCCTGTTGGTCTATGCATAATATATTGGGCTATTTAAAAGGTTCACAAGCATTTGTACTTGATAACCTTTTCTCACTGTCTTGTCTGGATAGAACACCTATAAACCAACATAAATGCATATGCCTGAGATGATTTCAGTGTACCCTTAGAAAAGACCTAACATCACAGCCTGAGGGCATTTATACGGAAAGATTCTCTAGTTTACAATTTTGGATGACTGAATTTCTTGAACAGGACTGTTCATGAACAATTCAATCTTTATACTTTCACGTGAATGTGTTCTTTTGGCAGGAAATACCTGGTGTACAATATCTTCGTCTCAACAATCATTGCTTACTTTGAATTAGGATTAAATTTGAGCAAGCACTTCACACTGCATGGGTTTCTAATGTGGGAAATTTACTTTTTGGCAGGTCAAAAGATGATAGTGATTGTGCAGTTATTTCATTTGAAGTTGCTTAGCCAACAAGTTCTCGAGCCCTGGTAAGATAAAACCTACTTTGCTTCTCTATGTAAAGATGGGGATCAATAACAAGTCAAGTCAGATCGCTACCTGATCAGATGCTGAAAGCCTTGCTGTCTTTACAAACCGTTTGTAGTAGCTGTTGATCTTTCTCCATTATATCGTCAAATGACTTTCGAGCTAGTCAACTTACTCTGCTGTAGCAATTCACAGTCGTGACGAATTACTTTCTCTACAAAAGACGGATCCTTTTTTTCTTTCTTGTACATTGTAATGTATCATCAAATGTTTGTATTTTACGATAGAGATCGCTTCAATGCTGCACTCTTTTTTTGCACTTTTCCTTTGATCTCTTATTTAATCGGGCTTGTTTGTTATGGTTTTGGAATATGATATACTTAGATTGATCTGAGCTTACTCTCATTGGAACAATTTTTACAGGTGTGCAGCCAACACTTGTATTCTGGCTTTTGCTTTTTGTTGTGATGTGTTAATCATCTCTTTGATGGGATTGCTGTTCTTTGCATAGTTGATGACAAGGACATCTATGATGAATTTTAGGAATTACTTCATCCGTTTCAATTTACGTGGCACATTCTTTTTACGATGTCTGGACAAGAATGACATCTTTCTATATTCATAACCAATTTAACTTGGAACTTTAGAATTGGTGAAATTAACCTCTTATGGTTTATAAGCTATACATATGTCCGGCTCTATATTTCAAACCTCATGTTTCAAGAATCCTTTCTTTCACAGACCTCGTATCCAATTAGATATATAGTGCTATGTAAAATAGGGCGGATTGTCTAATTGCACAATGCGAAAGAAAGATAATGAATTTGATACCCCTTTTAAGGAAGTCGTATATATGATGACCGTTTGGGGTCACAGGCTAAATCATCCCGGGATTATAGTCTTAGATTATAATCTTTGGACAAGTTTGATGGGATATGGTGGAATACTCATAATTAAACTTGAAAAGCTCGGTACACTAAAACTCCCAGCAGAGTACGGGGAAGGGCCTCATCACAAGGATGTATTGTATGCAATTTTACCTTATATTTCTGTTAGAATTAAACTTGGAATTAAATATATATTGTGTTTGATTGACGAAATTTGTGACATTATTGGATATCATGTCACAAGTGCCAAGAGAAAAGGCGAAAGCGTTGTTGTAGCCCATATATAGTAATGGACCACTAAAAGAAGAATCTTCATTATTCCACTACTAACATTTGTACTCCCATCAGTTAGCTAACAATTGGACTCTACTACTTGTATGATATTTTCTTCTATCAATCATATGGATATACAAGAAAGTATATCTATTTATTTACATGTACCTTCTGCCCCCCATCCCCCATCCCCCACCCCCACAAAAAAAAAAAAAAATCAATTTACAGGTGGAAGCAATCTTCTATGAATAAGAACACGAGTGCCCTTCCAAAACTTATGAGCTTCATTTTCATCATTTGCTAAAAGTGAAGAGTGGCTTTCATTACAGTCTGCAAAGTATTTCCCACTCATCCCTTCTGTTTGTGGGCTCAGTGCTACATAACATGTGGTTGCTGCACCCTGCCATACCCCAAAAAAATAAATTGGCCTTATTAGTTAATTCTTACTATAAAAAAATTATTTCTTTTGAATTTTTTATAATCGCTCTAGTTACTTTTTTCCTTCTTCTTTTGTTGGTACCTATGGAGGGTAGTGGGATAGTTTATCTTCTCAATTTTTGGGAAAATAAAAGAGTATGTGAGTCCAAAGTTGGAAAGAAATTAAAGTAGATGGAAATGTAATGGTAAAGGATATTATTCAAGTGATTAAAAGAGACAAGGATATATGGACGAACCTGTGATGTCGACTTTAGTAGCTTTGATGCCATAAAATAGAGAGAATCTGTTTATGTTTTATAAAATAAAAGTCAGTAAATATAGTTATCTTTGTTTCATATTGCACCAAAATCAAAGGTATACTATTATGTTTGGTACGAAAGAAAACATTTTCACGAAAAATAATTGATTTTGGTATTCGGTAGTAAGTAAAAAAAAAGGTTCTTTCAAAAAAATTTAAGGTGATAAATCGCTAACTCTTTTGGTGAGTAGGGTGTATGCATGAGTTCTATTTTCAGAAATTAGACAAGTCAATTAAATATGAAAAAATTAGAAAAACGTTTTTCGTCGTACCAAACACACACTAAATGGAAAAGAAAAAGAAAAAGGGTAAAAGACATATATACCAGTGATAAAGCCTTTGTGATCTCTGATAATTCCAGTTTTTACAATTCCAGGATGGACAGCATTGATAGTTACATTTGCATTTCTTGCCTGTTCCATCCACATTTTCAGTATTGCAACTATACAAATATATAAAGACAAATACAACTACATCTTCTTCTTTTTTTTTTCTTTTGGGAAAATATATAGTGAATTAATGACCAATGAAGGAAAAAGAAGTATCATTTTGTCTATAGTACTACTAATAATATATAGTGCAAATAAAAGCTGGCATGATTCTAAATCCATAGACAAATCCAATTCCCTAGTTTCTTACATGTCTTTGAGTTTTGTCATAGAATTTATCTGTGGGTTGTCTAATCAAATATTCACGTGATATAATTGAGTGGTAAAAAAACAGCTTAGTACTAATTAAACTCTATTTACATGATTAGATTTGCTTAATTACCACACAAAATTATTTGTGAATTGACTAGAGAACTAGCTTAACCACTTTTTACACTCAAGATTATGTTTTGATTGCTTCTAATTGGCCATAATTAATCTTATATCCGCAGAATACATAATCAGTCGAACTTTTTCTTTAGACGCCTGAACTAAGAATTGTACCTATATATTCATAGAAACCCTATATTTTGTTACGACGACATTAAAATGAAGGTGTATGGAGGGAATTAATTACCTTTAATTGTCTTGATAATTCCTTGGCATGTAGAATGTTGGCCAATTTTGACTGAGCATATGCACGAGTACCATTGTAACTGTGTATGGAAAAAATTATATACCAAGTTAGATTATATTATATATATATATCTATATATAGTAGGAGTAATATGTATGTATCTTGTATAACAAGCTAAGGAATGAAATATTTGTCTAGTAAATAAATGGTAGGAGGATTATAATATTACTATTTCTTAGGGTTTAGCAATTGGCTGAAGTTGAATTGATTTCTTTTCACCCAATTATGAACAACTGAAGTAACATTCACTATTCTTCCTTGAACCCCTGTGGCTTCTGCTGTCTCCATCATTTTCTCTAGTAACAACTCTGTCAATAGAAAATGACCTGACAAAAATAATACATAACATTCATGTTATTCCTCGTGTAACATGTTGGCCTCGATGCACTAAGCTTCTGCTATGCCAACAACTATCCTAGCATGTTGCAAAAGTTATTTTCCAAAAGCTACTAATTTCATTGTTATGACGAGTGATATATAATTATCTTTAGTACGATCTAATAGTGTATATGTAAATATAAAGACGTTTACACTGTCAGTATATAAAAGCCTATAAACTCAAAAAAAAAAAATATGGTTCGAAGTATGTCTAGAGATAGTTACCTAAATAGTTTGTGGCAAATGTCATCTCAATTTTGTCTTCAGAGAACTCCAGTTTCTGTGAAAATTTCCCTGCATTATTTCTACATGACAGAATTCAAATAAATCATGGTTATTTTATTTAATTTTCTTAGGGAAAAAAAAATAATAACACAAAAAAGTACATTAAATAAATAAAAATACATACATGAGAATGTGAAGAGGGAGTTGTAAAGACAAGAACTCAGCACAAAATCTTTGAATAGAAGCAAAAGAACTCAAATCAATTTCAAATAATATAATTTGAGCCATTGGAGTTTCTTTTTGTATAAATTCCTTCACAATTTCTGCTTTTTTTAAATCTCTTGCTGGTATCACTATTCTTACACCCCTTTTTGCTAGTACTCTTGCTGTTTCTGCCCCTATTCCTGATGTTGCACCTGTAATTTTTCCCCAAAAAAAATATATATATATATTAATAAAAATAATTAATTAATATAATGATGATTTGTCCAATCTTTTTATGACACACTACTAAATTAGGTTTCGGTATTGGATTCTGCACTAATGCATGGTGATTAAAATACTAATTGATGTAAGAATTGTATAGTGGGGGTTGTTATTTAAGTATTTAAATGTTGGAACTTTTTTGTGTTAATTAATTAAAGATTATATCATATGATTAGTACTCAGTACTGTCTAGATGGGAAGAGAAATCTTGTATATCTGACCAACAACCAAATTAAGTAGCTAGCTAGATAGAGACAAAACTATATCTTCCTTCAAACAAAAAGAGACACTAAAAAGAATTAATAAATTAAGCTTCAAAATTTATGAAAATGGAAAAGGAAAATTAAACTTCTGCTTCTCTTAATTAACCTTCAAGATGATACTCTTCTTATATATATCACCACTAAAAAACTATAAAAATTAGCGATGAATAAATTTTATAGCTAAACAACAAAATCTATCGATGAAAATATTTACGTGATATAGAAAAAAGTGAGGAACAAAGCCTGAATTTTGATATACCCTACTTCTGAAAAACATAGGAATAAACACTGAAATGGACCATGAAAAGTACACATAATGTTTTTAAGAAAAGATGCTTCTTAATTTTACGAAGAAAAAGTGTCTACCAAATTATATTTGAGACATCTTTAATTCAAGCTGTATCAAAAAAGTCTCATACCATGAAAAATGAACTCCAAGTATATAATATTCCTTAATTGATACTTAATTAGTAGTTTATTCAAAATTCTCAACCAAAAAAAAAAAAGAGTTAGTGCATGTCAACACAAAACCACGATGAATTTTAAATTGCTTATGACAACATCGGACTGTCGATTTTACTCATCTGGGGGAGGCAATCTTCTTTGGTGTCCCAGAAAATATTTTTTTTTAAAAAAAAAAATCTATGTGACTCTTTAGTTTTAGAAGATTATTTATATTCAATAAGTGTTTTGAAATATTTATTTTCATATTTGTGTTTTTTTTCCAGTGCCAATTGAAGATAAATAGATTTTTATTTATGCTAACTAACAACAACCACATTGACTAAAAGAAAGAAACAAAAGTTTCAAGAAGAAGGAGAAAACAAAAACTGAATTTTTTAAAAAAAAATGATTAAATTTTTTCAAAGAATCCTTCCAAAACATGCACAATTGTCCTATAAAAACTCGCTTTAATCACTATCTATATATGGCGTTGGTGGTTGCATCAACCAAACAACTGTTTATGAATTATCGGTTCATTAATTCTTTCACAAGCAGACGTAATTTGTTTAGCCTTACAATCATTTCAAAGTCCTCAAGAACATAAACATAGGAATAAAAAAAAAAAAAGAATTCTTCAAAACATACACGGAGTATAAGCACAAATATATACTGACAATTGCCCTATGAAAACTTGCTTTTTGTGTATGAATTACCGGCTCATTAATTAATCCTTTGACGGGCATGTGGTAGAAGCAATTTGTTTATCCTTACAATCCTCCCAAAAAAACTCAAGAACATATGCAAAAGAGATGTAAAGAAAAGTACTATAATTTAAGAGTAATTTACCAGTGATAATTGCAGTAATTTGAGAATTAGAAGGATTAGAGAAATCTCTACTGGCTTGTTCAGCAGTTGTTTTAGAGCCATAACCACTTGGACCAGCAATGCCAGCCAAATATTTGAGAGTTGCCTTCATGAGAGCAAAACTTGGAATTTTGAATTGTAATATTGTTGAAAACCACGTATATATAAATGCTTTATGAAACTTGTACAAGTCCATATATATATATATATATACACACACACACCTACTACTTTATTATATTGGATATTTTGAGGGTGCACAAATGTTTTGCCTACAACCAATTACAACAGATCCCTATTATTGTGTAGATGTTATCGTCAGGATGAGACCAAAAAATAAAAAAGTATGGTGATGTAATGATGGACTACTTCTTCGGTCTCAAATTACTTGTTAGTAGCTTTTAGAGATAGTTGTTTTAAATTATTCGTTATTTTAAAAGTTTAAGATGAGATCAATTTTATTTTTTTTCTCATTTTATTTTTAATAGTCATTGTTATAGATAACGACAAACATAAATAGAATAAACATTATAGATTATATCTTAAGACGTAAATAAGAGTAAGACAATAAAGATTAATTATAACTTTTTCTCATTTTATTCTTAATAGTCATTGTTATAGATAACGACAAACATAAATAGAATAAATATTATAGATTATATCTTAAGACGTAAATAAGAGTAAGACAATAAAGATTAATTATAACTTCTTCTTATTTTAGCCTTAATAGTCATTGTTCTCGATAACTACAAACATAAATAGAATAAATAGTAGTATAGATTATATCTTAAGACATAAATAAATGTAAGACAGTAAAGATTAATTATATCTTTTTCCTTCATTTTATCCTTAATAGACATTGTTCTTGATAACTACAAACATAAGTAGAATAAATATTATAGATGACCGGTAAAGACTCTTTTTAATTAATATGTTTTGTTAAGGAGCGTGTAAAAGAAAAATACAATAAATAATTTGGGACGAAGAAATTGTATATATAGCTAATGATGTTTTTGCTGAAGCTTTTTTGCATAGCACACGCACGTAATTATGTGAAAGTTTTCTTTCTTACTTCTAATTATTATTGTCTGCCCTTATTAATTTTACGCTCCTTTTTTCCCCTCTCTTTTCAAATCATGTTTACTTTAATTTACTTTTTGGTGAGAGGTGGAAATTTTGATCTTTTTTGGGGCACAGTCTTTCATTTGTTGTTTCCAAGGATTTTTTTTTTTTTTTTCTCTTTTCCTCTTTTTTATTTGGATACTGCCAACGGTGGATGAGTCATATCCAATGAAGGTTTTAGTTGAAGGAACTAATTAGTTGAATTCACTTCATTTAAAATGTTTATTATGAATGGAATAAAAATAATTTTATCGTGTATTTGAAGACTCTAAGATTTTCTTATGTATACAATTTTTTTATTTTTTATTTTGTCAAGGAAGGAAAACATTTATCGAGGGATATACTTAACTAGCAAATGCGCATTTCATATTTTGTCGCTTTATTTCCCAAATCCAATAGAGTTCTTTCAGGTAATTAAAACGAGGTTATCTAAAAATTACCCGTCTCAAATTGAGATGGCACATTGATTAAGAAAGATAATTAATAACATGCCTAATTTACCAAATGATGTTTACATTTTAATTTGAAGAAAAAATAATTAATGTAAAGGATAAAATATGGGGAAATTTTTTTGTCTCTTCTTGATTAATGAAAAAAAAAAAAGTAAAATGAAAAATCAAATCAGGAAATTTGGGACGGATAATTTGGGACAGAGGGAGTACTACAATTCGAGTTAAAAACAAGAAAGTGAAGATTGAAGACTGAGAGCATATCGAAAGAAACTATAGTAAAATTATGATTAGCCCTCGATCGGGATGATCCTATTGAAGAATTTCATTCATGCAAAGGAAATTAAACTTCTATATATGTATAAGCTAATTTTATATTATTCCTTTCACATAAGTAGGGTTTCATTAGTGATAAAGATAATTAAAAAATTAATAGGTGAAGTAAAAGGGATATTGGGTTGAGAGGAGGATCAGGGTCCAACTATATATAAAACTTTTAAGTTAATTTATCGAAATTTCTAATTTTGCCATTGACTTCATTGTCTTCCATTGTAATTCCCATCCATGGAACAAGAATTTCTTAATCACGTATGACAATATAATAGAGAAGTGGTCCAAATGAATGCACGAAGGAAGTGCATTACCTATGTCATTTTAGTTCTATTTTCTTTTGTTAATTGGGTGGTTGTACTAATTTAATTTGTTGGAAATGATCTTTTATCTATTGATCAAAATCGTGCATGTCACCATGACTCAGGGGCGGCTCAAGTTCGGTGGTGGCCTAAAGCCAAAAATGAATCAGAGGCCTTAAAATTTTGAAAGAAATTAATATTTTTTTCATTTAAAGTTTTTTCTCGTCTAATTTTTGAAGATGCAAAGTTGTTATTATATTTCTTACAAAAGTATTTTGAGATGCAAAGTTCACTTTTTTTAATATGCATTTATTTTACTTTTTCTACAAATAATACTCTTTTTGTTTCATTTTGTTTGTCTATTTGACTTGTAAAGGAGTTTGGAGTTTAAAAAAATAGGAGACTTTTGAATCTTATAGTCTTAAACTAAAAAAATATATAATACACCAAAATATTCTTTAATCTTGAATATGTAATGTGAAAAATTAATATTAAAATGGACCCAAAAAATAAATTCTTTTCGAAACGGACCAAGAAAATATAAAAATGGATAGGACAAATTATTCTTTTTAAAAATCATATAAAAATTCTATTATTATTAAGAAAAATGAGGCTCCTCCAGGCTTAAGGCGGGTGCCTAATTTTGTAAGGCATAGAGCCGCCTCATGTGTGTATTTCCTTGAAGCAAAAACTATTTTATTATAATTGCTTGATGTCATGTCTTGTTGCTATTTTAATTTATATACTATTTAATACTGCAATTATTTGCTGCTCTTGCTTCAAATGGTAAAAGTTATCTCCAAGAAACGTTACTAAAAAAAATAGGAACAAAGATGATACAGATTTAAGAATTAATTGATCTTATTAATATTGAAGGGGTTACAGCTGTATATATAGAGAACTGAAGAATAACTAATTACAGAATAACCCAGATGTATTTAATAATTATATATGTAGTCTATTATCCCCCCGCAAGCTGATCAGCGGTAACGAGGGGCAGCTTGGAGCAGAGAGACTGAAAAGGCTGTAACGGAAGAGGCTTGGTGAGAATATCAGCAAGCTGGTCAGTAGATGGGACATAGTGCGTGGCCATTGCTCCTGCAAGTACCTCATCGCGAACAAAGTGACAGTCAGACCCAACATGCTTCATACGATCATGAAGGACTGGATTTTTGGTAACACAAATAGTGGACTGATTGTCACAATAAATCTGTGGTTTCGTCGGGGGAATGCCAAGTGCATCCGTAAGGTATCGTAACCACATGGCTTCAGCAACACCCGCAGCCATGGCACGATATTCTGCTTCTGTGGAGGAACGGGACACTCGCGTTTGCTTCTTGGTGCACCAGGAAATCAGATTCGGTCCCATCATAACAATATATCCAGTAGTGGACTTTCGATCATCTTTGTCGTTAGCCCAATCCGAATCAGAAAAAACAGATATATCAAACGAGCCCTTTTGAAATAAAATTCCACAGTGAAGAGTACCTTGAAGATAGCGCAGAATGCGTTTCAAGGCCTGAAAGTGTTGTTCTGTGGGAGCATGCATTGATTGGGAGACTCGATTGACTGCATATTGGATGTCCGGACGAGTAACAGCAAGATAATGAAGTCCACCGACGAGGCTCCGATATAGTGTAGGATCGGCAAAGGGAGTATTCGGCCCTGGGGATTGGCGGACTGCCATGGGAGTGACCGCGGGTTTGCAGTCTGTCATTCCAGCCCGATTTAGAAGTTCAAGGGTATATTTTGTCTGATGCATCAATATGGTTCCCGATTTGCGGATGAGTTCGAGGCCAAGAAAGAACTCCAGAGGACCGAGGTCCTTAAGTTTGAAGTCACGATGCATAGCTTCAGTAATTTCAGTGATGAGTGATGACGAGCTGCCTGTAATAACAATATCATCCACATAGATAAGAATGATGACTGTCCCTCGAGAACAGTGAAGGGTGAAGAGGCTGTTGTCATGATGGTAGGTGCGAAAACCAAGACCCTGCAGAAAAGTAGAGAGACGTGTGTACCAGGCACGAGGGGCCTGTTTCAGGCCATACAGTGATTTGCGAAGCTTGCAAACATAGTGAGGACGGTTGGGATTAACATATCCCGGTGGCTGAACCATATAGATTTCTTCCTCAAGATGACCATGAAGAAAGGCATTGCTGACGTCTAGCTGATGAAGCGGCCAATCATAGTGAAGAGCAAGAGACAAGACCAGACGAATAGTCTGTTGCTTAACAACAGGGCTGAAGGTCTCCTTATAATCCACACCATACTCCTGATGATACCCTTTTGCAACCAGACGTGCTTTATAGCGAGAAAGAGATCCATCTGAATTTCGTTTGATGCGAAACACCCATTTGCACCCAATAGACTTTCGGTTACTAGGCAGAGGTACCAAATCCCATGTACGTTGTTCATTCAGAGCCTGAAATTCCTCATCCATAGCTTGGCACCAGAAACTATTTTTGGAGGCTTGGTTGTAGGTAGTAGGCTCAGTTGTGGGATGTGCATCAAAGGGTATTTGAGTGTGGTAGGCTTTGGGTTTGAAGGTACCGGCCTTGGCTCGGGTTGTCATAGGATGAGTGTTGAGTGGAGGGTGATTAGGAAGGGGTGGTGGAGTTGTATGATGCGTGAGCGGGGGTTGGGTGGGGCTGCCGTGGGAGCTGGGATGTGCAGCGGTGGATGGGGTGGCTGTATGTGTGTTAGGAGTATGATGTAGGGAAGTGGTGGGTTGTGTGGCAGTCGGCTGGGTGTTCGGGTGGGAGGTTTGGGGTTTCGGGTGGGTAGTGGTGTAGTGGGGTACCGGGTTAGGTGCCGAGTGAGCCGGAGCATGAGCGTGAGAAAAGGACGGAAATAATGGCACAACGCCAAGTGGATTGGGGGAGTATGGAGTAGAGGAAAGACTTGTGTAAGGAAATTGTTCCTCCACAAAACGAACATGACGGGAAACATATGTTTTCTGAGATACAGGATCGAAACATTTGTAACCTTTGATAGTGGGATGATAGCCTAGAAAGACACAAGGGGTTGACCGAGGTTGAAGTTTATGTTGAGTGTGCGGACGCAACCAGGGATAAACTAGACACCCAAACGGGCGGAGATGGATATAGTCGGGTGGATGATTGTAGAGACGGGCATATGGAGTGGAGTTGGAGAGAGTGTGAGTGGGCATGCGATTTATGAGGTAGTTGGCAGTAGCAAGGGCATCAACCCAAAAGGAAACAGGTAAGGTGGAATCATGGAGGAGCGCAACAACTGTTTCTATTAGGTGACGGTGTTTGCGCTCAGCAACGCCATTTTGTTCAGGGGTATATGGACATGAAGTGTGATGAAGAGCCCCTAGATTTTGAAGAAAAACACCAAATGCATTGTTGACAAATTCTTTGCCATTGTCACTTCGAAAAATTTTGATTTTGGCATTAAATTGATTTTGAACCATTCGGTCAAAGTTTACAAAAATAGTATAAGCTTCGGATTTAAATTTCAGAGGATAAAGCCAAGTGAATTTACTGTAATCATCAACAAAACAGATATAATAACGAAAACCTTGAACAGAAGGAACTGAGGTTGGACCCCAAACATCAGAATGAATTAATTGAAATGGCGCAGTGGCCTTGTGTTCAGACAGTGAAAAAGGTAAACGACAAGATTTAGACACTGAACAGGACTCGCAATGTAATTTTTCTGAAAAATTAAAACCTAAGGAAGATAAAATGGATTTGGTGATGGCGGATGATGGGTGCCCAAGCCGGCGATGCCAGGTTGACGAGAGAATGGCTTGACTCACAACAGACGGAGACCTGGATGGAAGAGTGTATAGCCCATGCTCACAGCGGCCCGTGTACCGCACCCGGTTCGTGGTATTGTCCACTATCTGGAAATTGGTGTCATTAAAAATGAGGGTGCAGTTATTTTCTTTAGTAAAGCGATAAACAGATAAAAGATTGGATGTGAGGGAAGGGACGTGGTGAAGGGTTGAGAGATGAAATTTACCATTTGGGGTATAGACATACCCAGAGCCGGTGTTTGTGATGGGAAGGGATTGACCATTGCCTACTGTAATAGTTTCTGAGCCATGATACGGATGAGGAGCTTGAAGTTGTGAATAATCCGACGTCACATGGGTGTTAGCACCTGTGTCTAGATACCAATCGCCAGATTGAGCGTTTGTGGACGCATGCATCGCCCTTGATCCTCCGGACTGGCTATTTACATTCTGCGAGTCATCATAACGATACCAGCAATTAGCCGCAGAATGGCCCCGTTTAGCACAAATTTGGCACGTCGGAAGATCTCGTGTGGGCATCCGCTGGTTTCCTCGTCCCTGTCCGCGGCCTGACTGGAAGCCGTCCCTCGGTGGAGGCCCGCCTCTGCCTTGCTGCCCGGTGTTTCGACGGTCACCGCCGCCGCTGCCTCGCCCTTGGTTACGGCGATCGTTACCGCGACCCCTGGCCGAGCCTCCGCTGCCAGCCGAGTAAAGAGCCGTGACGCCAGGGGTGGAACTGGCTTCTCCGAGCAGTAATTTGTGTTCCATGTCTAGATTCAATTCTTCTGCATTAAGCCATCCAGACAGTTGATTCAGAGTGATTTCGACAGGCGAGAGGCGAATATGCTGTTTGAGAGAGGAATAGCCAGCCGGAAGACCACGTATCACGACATTCACCACGTCTCGTTCAGGAATAATCTCGTTCACAGCATCTAGGTCAGACAGAATAGAGGCCACATCATCAAGGTATTGAGTCATCGTCTTCGTTCCCTTCCGAAGAGTATGCAATTTGTCACGCAACTGAAAAATATGAGCCGTGGACACAGAGTTGTACCTTGTGGCTAGTGCGTCCCAAAGTGAAGCCGATGTGAGAAAACCCCGGGCGTGTTTGTGCACAGAGGGGCTAATAACTGCGAGAAGACAGGCTCGGATCTGAGTGTCTACGATCATCCACGGAAGGTAGTCGGGATTTGGGAGCTTGACGCCGTCCTTCTCGGCTGTCTCGGGCTGCGGCTTCTCCGCACCGTCAATCCATCCGAGCAGCAAGTTGGCTGCGAGGGCGGTGCGGACGTTAAGTGCCCAGGCCGGGTAGTTGTTGTCAGATAATTTTTCGGGGATGAGATTGTGGAGATTCCTGAGCAGTAATTTTACTCCAGACGGTAATTTTGACAGAGGATCAATAACCTTGTCCATGGCGCCGACCTACGGCGGAGGAGGGAGGCCGTGCGGCGTGGTGTAGACGGTGGCGGCGGCGCACACACGTCGGAAAAGAGGAGAGATTAGGGTTTGGGCGGAAGAAGAAACCCTAGCTTTGATACCATGATACAGATTTAAGAATTAATTGATCTTATTAATATTGAAGGGGTTACAGCTGTATATATAGAGAACTGAAGAATAACTAATTACAGAATAACCCAGATGTATTTAATAATTATATATGTAGTCTATTAAAAGAAATGTGCTGCCATCTGACTTTCATTTCATGAGAAATATGAGTGATCTTTGTATATTTATTTCTCCCATGATTACCCAAAAAAAGAAAAGAAAAAAAAAGAGCTGCACATATTTGTCAAGAAAATAAAATACCTGTGTGACGATCTGACTTTGAGAAATATGAATAATATTAGCATATATTTATTTTATCACATGATTAGAAAAAGAAAGGTGCACATTTTTGACAAGAAAATAAAATAAAATGATATCTTTAACTTTGAGAAATATGACTAATCTTTGTGTATTTCTCACATGATTACAAAGGAAGGCTACACATATTCTGTCATGTGAAATTTGTCAATTTCTTGTAAATACACATGTCAGGGCGATTAATTCAACGACTAACTAATTGTCTGGATTAGCTATTAATTGATTAAGTCAATGACTAATTGTCTGGATTGGCTATTGATTAATCAATTAATTCAATGAGGATATAAGCACGTTAAGATACACTAGGAATATAATGAAGAAAATTCGATGACTATTTCATAAGTTGTTCAGAAAATGAGAGGCAAATTAAAACATTTTTGTAGCTGAAAGGAGATTATTTTGGATGGTGACTTGTAGATGAACATTTATATTCACACTTTGTATAATTTTTCTGCTCAATGTTGTTTTTCTTGTTATGGGGGCATGACATTATTATTGCAATCTATTTATTTGAAACTTGAAGCAAGAGAAGTGAAAAAGAAATAACAGCGGCATCATTAGTTTAGTTTCTTAATTACCATTTAATTACTCAAACATCTTATCATCAAAATGAATAGTAGATTTTTTCAAAAGAAATCATTCGGTGTCCGTTATTTTTATATATCTGCTTTGGAGCCAGACTAATTCAAATTTGTATATTGCACGGAGCCAGACTTTTGGTTCATTGATGCGGAAATGCACACTCTTGACCACTGGACTATGCTTCTCTAGCTTGTCAAGGGTGTGCAACAACATATATATAACCATAAATATCTATATTTAACCTATATACTCGAAAACAATTTCCGACGAAGGGTGTTCATCTGACCACCCTTCGTTGGCTGTGGCTCCACCACTAGTGCACCCAACAGAAAAAACTCAAACTTGAGACTTCTAATTAAGAATAAATTGATCTCGACCACAAAAAATATCTTTAGTAAATAGTAGTAGGTACTAGTAGGAGTAAAGGACCCCCTTTTGTAAAGTAAGTACCATTACGCATGATATATACATCTATAACTTAATTATATCAACTATAAGTCGACAATGAAACTTTTCTCTTATCAGTGTAATTTAATTTGCTTTGTATAAAAGGTTGCTTTTCTAATTGTCTTCTAGATGACTAATTTTACTTATTATCAATATTTGTCTGCAATTATCTGGAGATTGTAAGAAATTTTACATTGAATATATAAAAGTAATTAAACGCTACCTATAATTAATAAATATTAGTGTTCTTATTTTAGGGACCGTTTGGACATGATCTCTTTGTTGCTTCTTTTACAAAAAACCGTTTGTTTTACACTGTGTCAGTTTTTCACTCTGGATTTTGAAAGAAAATCAAGTCTTTCAAGTAAAAAAAAAAGTATGTCCAAACACAACTTTAATTTTCAAATATTTTGACTTAACTCAAATATTTCATGTCCAAAAGCTCACTTAAGCTCCCCAAAAGTTCTAAATTCTTTTGATTTTTTCTTTACACATTTCTTAAAATTGGTTCCAATATATTTTTGAAAATACAAAATCAAAAATACTTACACCATCAATTTTCTTTACTTTAAAAATACTTCTACTCTAATAAACTTGTCCCCAACAATACAAAAGTCACTAGGATGTGGTGATCTTGACTCTTGACAATGAAGAGGGCATGGCCTTTGATTTCAAGTACATTTATAGTCCTCACACGTGGGCATCAATATAAAGTCATGATAATATACGTTGAGCCAAGAAAATATTATGAACAATAATTACATTTTTTTTTATGTGGAGAAATTTGGAAAAAAGAAAAAAACTAAATTTCTCATGATGAAATTTGAGAAATAGTAGAAGGCAAAAACGAGTGAAATTTCCACTTTAGGAACAAAAGCTCAAAGCTTTTGTTGCGTGCAACCGTGCCATTAATATATTAACTTTTCTGTTTTTAATTTTTTAAAAAAATATTTATTTAATTTATTTACTGGACATTTTACTTTTTTACACTTTGAAAAATGATGGCAAATGTTGGAGGTTAGAAGGACTAAAAAGAACATTGAGGTTGACTCCTCAACAATGGAGTTATGGAGTAGCTATGCACTTTTGTCCCATGAGTTCCCTAATTGGCAAACAAGTCTTATTAACTTGCCTCTATTTTTTGAGGCATTAATCTTGTAGTTTCACATGTGATATACTCTTTCTTCATCTTCTTCAGCCTTCTTTTTTCCGACGTCTATCAAAAATAACCTCTCAAACTCTGAGATAATGATATGGCCTGCATATATTCTATCTTTTTCAGACTCCACTTGATAAAATTACACTGAATATATTGTTATTAATTTTTAACCCCACAAAAAAGATGGAAAAGTAGGGGACTAGAGAGAGGATTTTAATTAATTAGCAGATCAATCAAATTAAACTATGTGTGTTGATTGACTAGATATCCAAACATAATGCTACACTAATTAAGCTTATTTGGAACAAAAGACAAATCGCTTAATCAGTGCTACTTAATAATTACTCTTTGGAGACACAAATATAATTCCCACATTTTGAGGAGGACAAAAACTATAGTTTCCCCTAGCTAGCAATTTATATAAATTTGAGAAAGAAAAATATACATAAATTTTATAGTGTTAAGTATTCTATAATATATACTCATGAGAGGTGCACCGCCAACCGACCTTGATCTTCTGAGAAGGATTCGAGTGTGAGCATACCTATCGGGATTCGAAAGATGGTGAATTATGTCTGAACGGGACGAAACCAGTGGAAACTCATATTCTTTTTAGATCAGATTAATAAAGAAACAATGTCATTGATTGGTTTACTCTTATTTTTTTTTATAGGGGGAATTGGGGGGGGGGGGGGGAGGTTGTTTCTAGATAAGCCAAGAAGAGTATTGGAAATGGAATTAAAAAAATTATGGAGTGGATCATGTGCAAGTCATTAAAAGAAATTCTATGATAAACAATTATACTAATTCTTAAGCTATACATAAAAATGGAAAGAATCTACAGGTCCCATTTCAAAATCCTAACAACTCTTAAGCTAAGGTTTTATAATTTCTTTCAATATGCTTCCACATTGTTTAAGGAAATTAAGGGTGGATTTGCAAGATTCAGTCCAATCTAATACTTTCCTTTTTTATTCTATCCTAATTTATTTTGACAATGTTAAAACATTTTTGAATCTTTTGGAGCATATTGACAAAACTGCATGACAAACTCAAAGATACTGGAAATCATTCACATTATAAAAAAATTTAAAACTCCAATTATGGAGGATAAAGATTCCAAAGCCCTATGAGCCTGTTGTGCATCATCTTCTACGGCTACTTTTTGACAAATTACATGCATATACCCTAATGTAAGGGATATTCATTCTTTTCTTTTGGGATGTTATACATATATATATAAAACACACTCTATAATGCTTATGGAAAACTTATCTGCATCGAGTATTTATATTTGATTATATAATTAATCGTAAGAATAAATGAATCAGAGTGAAAGTATATATTCACTTAACCATGGTGATTAAATGTTAAAAAGTATACATGAGAAATAAATTTAGATATTCATTGACTTGGTGATGACCGAGCTAGCACTATAATAATTGTAGTTATATAAAATTCATCAAGAGTTATTGGGGATGCAATTTTAATTTTTAATCTTAATTAGAAGTCTTGATTTGGAGCCATATATATATATATGTGAATGGAAAAATCCCTAAAAGAGAATGTTATGTTGGAGTTTCACATCGTTTTTGAGATGATGAAGACATGGTCTCCAATTAGATAAATGATATATTTGGACAATTCTCCATTTATTAGTTAGTTTTGGGAGTTGAGCTACCTCCAATGCTTTTTTTTTTAATCATGTTATTAATATCGATCGAGCTCGTCCTAATTCATTGTTTATAATATTTGCATCCCCCACACTCCCAAGTCCCAACCTTGTTTGTGGGATGGAAAGATGATCTCGATCGTTATATGATTTTGGATAATTCTTTCTTATGAGCTAACTTTTGAATTAAATTATACTCGAGGTCCATATCAGTTTCTTTCTTTAATAAGCTTTATACACTATATATATTTGGATTAGTCGAAGCTAAAGAGGGTAAGAGAAATAAACTTAATAGACTAACAATTTAAGCTATATATCCAATCAATTAAAAAAAAAGACTTTCTCCTGAGGATTAAACATGAAAATGCTCCAAAACTTACATATTATAAAGAGGAAGGTGAAATTTTTTTATTATTTTATTTTTTTAGAAAAGGTAAAAACTAAAGACTATGAAACCTACCATGGGCCAAAGAGTACTACTTTGTCTCCCCCTAGAAATGAGATTTACCACCTGACTTGATGCCATTAGTAAAAGTTTTAAAGACAAAACTGCCGACAAAGCTACAATTTCTTTTTTCTTTTTCCTTAATTATACTAATGATAACACATTACAAAAATTGACATCCATAAACATAAAAATAATTCTAGTCCTCACGTGTCCGCGACCAATTAGAGAATGACATGTGTCAAAAATGAGTTAATTACGGAGAATTAGCGGTTCATACTAATGATAATCCTAGCTTATTTGTTCGATTAATCGATCCCTTTCACATTATGCTTCTAATGAAAGGAATATAATTAACATCTTAATTGACTAATTTTTGGTGGTCCTGATTTTTTTCTTTTCTTTATTACTAATGGAGAATACAATGTTTGGCTTTATTTGGTAAAGCATCCCTATCCAAAAAAAAAAGTTAAAACCATTAAAAAATAGAAATCAATTGAAACTACCTCCTAATGGCCAACATTTAATGTCCTAAGATAAATTAAAAGAGAAAAAAAAAGGGAACTCCATTGGTACAAAGGTAGATCTTTTGACAATCTTATAAAAAAAAAAAGATTTTCTTCATAGTGTTTGCCAATCTTAATGGTGGACATACTATATATAGGCTTTACTCGTCTTGCTTCTCTAGCTTTCTTTTTGAGAGGTGTTAGGATTTAATTTGGAGAACTTTGTTTATCTGGCTCATCAAGGTTGATTTAAAAATGTAAGCTATAATGATTGTATTTCAGGAAGTACCAGTCTATATATACGTTAAATCTTTAGGCGGCATCCTCATGAAGAAAAGTTCAATAAATTGAATACAGATGGTAATGTCAAGAATTATTTTATTTTATTTTATTTTTTGCAAATAAAGATCATAACCATAGCGAAGATTTGATAATATAGGATATTGCACTTAAAAGAATGGCGTTTCTTCTCCTTGCCGATTCAATACATGAAGCTTATGAGTTAATGAAGGACGAAGACAAGTTATGCAGACCGCAGAGATTAGTAATGTAGAATTTAGTAATGCAAGGATTGCTAATACAAGAATTGTAATTCTACGCTTATTTTGTCTCAATTGTTTGGTTCATTATATTAATATGTCATGTATTGTGTTTGGTTTAAAACTCTACAGAAAAAATCTTCTTTATAATTATACCCTTAAGTTTTTATCAAGTTAAAAATGAAAACATGAATAGAAATATATTATTAGTGTTTTCAGGTGTGATATGTCACTGTGGGATTCTTGATAACTCGATGTACTTCTAATTTTCTATTGGACAAGTATGCGTTAAACTTAAAGGGACATAAATTTAAGGCTACATAAATACTTCACATGCCTAAAGCTTATTAAAAAAAAAGAGGTGGCGTTATGTGGACAAAGGGTTGGTTATATATCCCGGAACGGAAGAGGTGGACAGGTGGTCATTTGCAAATACTATAGCACATTACAAAGAATGCATAAGACTGTACAAAAGAAATTTAGGGGTTTTATCCCGAACAGCCTGTTTGGATGGTGGTTTGTCATGGTATGATTATCATGAGAATCATGTTTGTTTCCATGGTTTTTAAAAATGGTGGTATGGTATGTTACTATTCCATGGTTTGATAACCATGGAATGAGGCAATTTCTTGAACCACCAATTTGATGGTGTGGCATGGTTCTCCCTTTTTTTTTTCAACTTTGCCCTTATATAATTTTATTAAAACTCATTATACCCTTTTACTCTTCTTAACCTTATATACTCTCTTCTTCAACTTAACTCTCTTCTTCACTACAGCATCCATCTCCGGCACCACCCTAACATTTAACATAGTAGTATCCTCAGAAGAAATAAGAGACGCTGCTACCTCATTGACGCCTTTTAGGGTTTTTTCATTTTCGGGGTTAGAATTTTTGGGTAGAATAGATATAGGTATAGGTATTTTGCGAGGCCGATCACGACGGGGACGGTGGGAAGTGGAAGAAGGAGGTGGGTCGATGAGCTCAACGTAGCTGACAGAGAAAACGACGTCATCAATACCCTCATTGAAAATTTATAACAAGTAGGGGTATTTTAGTAAAATTACCCGTTAACATACAATACCATACCATCAATCCAAACAAAAAAACTATTATTAAACCACAGTGAACGATACAGTCCATCCAAATATGGTACAAACCATACTATATCATACCATACTGTATCATATATTATGAAACCATGGCAAACCACGATCCAAACAGGCTGGAAATTGTTAAACTTAGTATAAGCCGTTCCACTTTTTCCTTGGTATAAAATAAGACACCAGATGGCCGGTGTTTTAAGTAAAAGTTGAATAAAGTAACCAAATAATGTATTGGCTTGGCTAGACTAAATTTTAACTCAAATACTATTTTAATTGGTGCAATCTATTAAAAGGGTCCTTAAAGTAGTTTATTTATCCTTTTCAATGTACTAAAAAATAACTTTAGGCAGCATGAAGTTTTAGGGGAAATCATAATTGCACGTGTGTAGTGGCGGAGCTAGAATTTTCACTGAGGGGGTTCAGAAGTAAATATACGGACTAGTCGAGGGAGTTCAGCATCTATTATATATACATAAAAATATTTTTGATCATGTAAAAATAATATAATTTTTCAACGAGGGGATTCGGATGAACGCCCTGAATTATATGTAGATCCGCCACTGAACGTGTGATGTCAATCTTTATTCTCGATTTTCTAGATTAAGGGTGGTAGTAACTTTTGGAAGGAAAAGTCCTATGATATTGATATTGATATTGATATTGAATAGAAATTAAATATCCTAAAGTGTAAACACATAATTACCCCTTGATCTTGTCCGAGTTTTATAAAAAGACACCTAAACTTTAACTTCGACCTATTACCCCACGATTCTTTTTTATTTTGTTGCAAATACACCATTTTTCGCCGAATCTCAGTCACAACAAGGAGAGTGAAATACACGCACCAATCAGGTGTTGCCACGTGTCAAATACGTTTAATTTCATATATTTTTATTTTTTTAATACAATTTTCCTTTTTATTTAATTTAACACCCCACCCCACCCCACCCCCTCTTTCCCCCACCCCCAATCCAGCACCTCCACCTCCCCCCATCCAACACCTCCCCTCCCCACCCCTCGCGTCCAACACCTCCCTCTCCCCCCGCGTCTAGCACCTTCCCCTCCCCCTCGTCGCCTCGCGTCCAACACTCTCCCTGTCCAATTTTTTTTTTTGTTCAAATCAATTCAAAAATTAGTTTTATGATTGAATTGAGTTTTAAGGATAGTAAAATGATTGAATTGAGTTTTAAAGATAGTTAAATGAGCTTTAATGAGGCTTTAATGGAGCTTTAAAAAAAAGCTTCAATGAAAGAGTTTTAATGGTGACATTGTGTTGAAGAGCTTTAATGGTGTTGAAGAAGATATTGTGTTGAAGAAGAAATGGTGGGTAGTTAAATGATATGATTTAATTGCAAAATGGAGCTTTAATGATATGATTTTTTTTTTAAAAAAAAGCTTCAATGAAGGAGCTTTAATGGTGGCATTGTGTTGAAAAAGAAAGGATGGGGTTATGGTGATGATGATGATGTTGTTGTTGTGGACGTAATTGATGTTGTTGTTGTTGTAATTGATGTGGTGTGTTGTAATTGATGTTGTTGAGTGATGGTGATGAAGAAGAAGTTGGGGAAGAAGACAATGGTAGATGGGAGGTTGCGGGGGGGGGGGGGGGTATGAAATAATTTTTAAAAATAAATAAATAATATTTTTTTTTAAAAAAAGAATATAAATTATTTTACACGTGGCAACTTGTAATTGATCAAAAAGTCAAATTTGAGCCCTTTCACGCGCATGTGGAGCGTGTGTACACGCAAGGGGTCAAAATGGTGTGTTTGCAATGAAATAAAGAAGAATCGTGGGGTAATAGGTCAAAGTTAAAATTTAGGTGTCTTTTTGCAAATCTCGGACAAGATCAGGGGGTAATTATGTATTTACTCTATCCTAAATAAATTATCACAAATACTATATTATGGCACGATAAATAGTGTAAATTACTATTATGGTAATGTTTTTAGACAATTCTTGTAGCTATTATGGCACGATAAGAATGTAAATTACTATTATGGTAATGTTTTTAGACAATTCTTGTAGCTATTATGGCACGATAAGAATGCAAATTATTATGGTAATGTTTTTAGACAATTCTTGTAGCAAGCTTGATTCGGCTGTCACAAAATCAGTTTGTGATTGTTTAATTAATAGCTTTATGAATTACGTTTTAGTCCTCTAAGTTCATAAGTCTGCTTGTTTAGTAATTACATTTCAGTCCAGTTTTTATTATAATTAAGTCCCTCAAATCTGTTAGGAGAGAGGACACGTGTCTTAGCCTTGTTAGGAGAATCTCATTTCCTAAATAGCTACTGTATTGCTCATTTTGGAATTTATCAGAATTCAGAAATTAATCTCTTTCTTCTTTCTTCTCTCAACTCTCTCTCTCTCTCTATTCTGGTAACAAGAGATTCCTCTTGTTACAATGGCATTAGAGCCACCACCGCTACCCCCATTTACCACCCTCTCGCCGTCGTTGGACTTTCAAACTTTACGAGATGACACCAGAGCTATCCGTAGTCAACTCGGGGTGTTCGTGGACGACGCGAGTAAACATCTCAAATCTTTGGAATTAAACCAAAATCACTTCCGGGAACAACTCAATGAGGTTCGCAAAACCAATAAACGTCTAGAGTTCATCATCTCTAACCAATAAACGTCAAGCAGCCCACAGTAAGTTCCCTTTGGTTTCTCAGTCACTTGTCACTCCGTCGACTTACCCTGTTGGTCATGGGTTTACTTTTCCTCCAGCTCCCCTGTTTTCTAGCCCTTCAATTTTCCAAAATCCCGCATACTCCTCATCCTCAATCTTACCGACCCCTATTGTGCACGTTGATTCTGGTGGAAATTCTAGACCTCTTAAACCGAAAAATCAACTTTTCCGAATTTGATGGAGTTAATCCAAGAAGTTGGTTGCAAAAATGTGAAGAAAAAAATTGAACTATACCACATACCTGACCAGGAGAAATTGGGATTTGCTTCGATGCATATTGGTGACCAAGCAGATGTGTGGTTTGATAGTTTTATGGTTCACCACAGGGGAAGGGTGACTTGGTCGAGGTTTTGTACATAGATCTGCAGGAGGTTTGGCACTTTCAGACCCCAGGATATTGTAGATGAGTTTACTAAACTCATTCAGGAGGGTACAGTAGAACAATATCACCGTAAGTTCGAGGAAATTGTTGGCTATATGATGATAATCAACCCTCTACTAAATGAAGCTCACTATGTAGCAAGCTATATCAGTGGTTTAAAACCTGAACTCAAACCGTTAGTTAAGCTGGCCAATCCCACCTCTACAATAGGTGCATTTGAAGTTGCTTCCTTGTATGAAGAGTCCTTTAGGGCTTTGATTCCATTTGTGATACGGGACAAATGGTCACCTTATCTTTTGATGACATCTTTGGAGGCCAACACATAGAGGCTCAAGAATTGGTCACCTCAAGAATACAAGAGCATGCATGGAGGACCCATTTTGAGCATAACTTAAAGCAATCTCGCGTGTGGAAGATTGCTTGGAGCATTTAAGATTGAGGACTCACGGTTTTGGACCTTAATTAAGGTCATTTTGGACATTACACATGGTGTATTTACACACCATGGCCGCCCCTCTCATTAAGGGCAAAGTGGTTTTTTTATCTTCATTTGTAATATATTATAAATAAGCCCCCTTAGTCTTATTTTTACTAGATTTTGAATGATGAAGAATTGAAAGACATATTTTCTCTCTTTTGAGAGTGTAACACTCTTAGTTGTAGGGCTTGGAAAAGCCATCCTTAGCATAGGGCTTGGAAAAGCCAATATTGATCTTTGCTTGAAAACGGTAGATCTTGAGGTGAGTTCATTCCCTTAGTGGTCACCGTAAGAGTGTGGTTTTGATTGTTACATTCATTAGGGGTTAGTGTTGAAATACACTTGGTTCTTAATCTTGTAATAATCTTGGTCTCACTATCTATCTTTATTTTCTATGCAATTTCCCTTGTGTTTGTGTTGAATCGGTGACTTGTTTCATCTTGTGTCATTGTTGCTGTTTTGGTGTTAAAATACACCTTGTATCTTGTAATCCTTGTGTTGTTATTGTTGGCCGAAAGTTGCTCTCAAAGGGGTCCTCGGGTTCTAGTTGATTTGTGGACTGTTTTGAGTAGTTTTTGAGCCTTCTCTTGTCTTTCCCGTATCATTTGGTATCAAAGCAAGGATTGATTTTGTTCCAACAAAATCAATCTTGGGCTTGTTAGGTGAAAAATAAAAAAAAAGTGTTGAAAAAACAAAAATCTCAAAAAAAAAAAAAAGAAATTCTTCCCGTTTTTGTGTTTGAGCTGAAATTTGAGACTTAGATTTAGGAGATTTTAGTGTGTTTTGTTTGTTTCTAGTGTTAGGTTCTTGTTCCCTAACACTAAGTGAGTCTAGATCTTGGATTTGAGCTTAATCCGAGTGGTTTTGAGTTGTTCACCATTGTTGAGTTTAAGGTTGAAGAAACTAGTAAGATGAAGCTCAAAATTGGAAGGCTTGTTGTTGATATTGTGGCTTGAAAAATGAATGGTTGTGTTATGGAGTTTAACGTGAGCAAAAGGAATCCAAAATATTCAATTTGGAGTTCATTTGGTTTAGTTTCAATCTTTTGAGTGTTCTTGTTGTTCTTCATGTTCATCATTTATTGTTGCACAAGAACATTCAATAGGTGTGGTTTGATCTTAAAGAGTGGAGAAAAGAGTGTAGTCTTTTGTTAGTCTTGAAACATATCCCAAAGAACATACAAAAAAAGAAAGGGGACAATAGGACTTTCAAAAAGACTCATTACCAAAAGAGAGTAAGGGCACATACCAAGACAAACAAAAGAGGAAAGGAGACAAAGGCTTTCAAAAAGGTGTCTTGCCAAAAAGGTGCAAGGAAAGTCAAAGTCTTTTGAATTTTGAAAAAGGCTCCAAGTCTTGTGTTTTTCCCTCCTTTAGCTGATTTTTCACTCTCCCAAATTAAAAATTTGACCAATCCAAATTGCAAACTTCCATGTCACCAAATTGCCACGTCATCAACGTTCCCAAAAAAAACTTGAAGCTCAAATTTTAGACTTTAAAGTTTCTTTTCTTTGTTTCGTTAGTTTCATTTCTTGATTCTAGTACTAATTAGCAACTAGTAATCACCTAATAGATTGTGAATTAGTTTTTGAATCCATTTTTGTCATGTCTTCGTTATTTGTGTGCTTTTCTCATTTTTAATTCGTCGTAACTTTTTGTTTCAAGTTCGTAAGTAGAATTTTCTGTCTTGTGTCTTGAGTCGATCAAACAAGAATCTATTCCGGCTTCCAAGTAGAATTGACATCTTATTGACTACCGGAGTATAAGCAACTTTCAATATTCGTTGCTCCAATTGTGAGAATCACAAAGGTGCGTGTATACGAGTGTTGGTGAGAAGCTTTACTACTAATCTTGTTTGTTCATTTTGTAGGTTTAAAGGGTGATATAAGGGGAACATGACTTCGATAGTCGGGGATTATTGTGACTACAATATGGGAGACTATGATTGTAGTGAGGGTTTTTATGACTGCGAAGTTGAGGGAGATTGCGGAGGCTATGAAAATAGCCATGATCGAAACTTGGGCAAATTTGAAAGTTATTGTTTTGAGGGAGAAAATGAGGCGAATGAAGTGTCTAGTGCTTATGGTAACTTTGGAGATGATGTAGGACCTCGTGATGGATCTTATGATGATATTGGGGCATGTGAGGAGTCTTACACTTCTTACTCCGAACCTAGATTTGGTGTTAGGTATAACCCTTTCGTTCGCAAAACTTATGAGACATATGATGAGAGTACACGTGAGAAGTGTAAATATTCATATTCTCCACCTTGTAGTACTTCTTATCAAGGTTGATGTAGTGGGAATGGTTATACTAGCTATAGTGGAGGTTGTCCAATAAGAAGAAGAGGGTATGCATCTCCAAAACCAAGGAGTACTCGTATGCCTTACAATGTTGATCCAAAAAGGAGTGTACACTCTGGAAAGGTGAACATTTGTGGGATATCGGGCTTCCTCGTTGTGCTAAATGATAGGTACTATAGAAACTACATCATTCCATCCATGGTTGACTACTTGGGGTTGTTTCATGAGCCTTTACTTGTTTCATACTTCTTGGACGGGTTTACGGTTACCAAGAGGGTCAAGGTTGTCTTCTCCTAATTTGAATACCATGAGGAGGTGTGGTGCGATATTCTTCCATTGAAATACGGTCATGTATGCTTAGGTGCCGATTGGTTTGCACAACATAGAGTTCCAAACATGCAAAATTGGCCAAATATTGTAAGAGACCAATGGGGGAATCGCCTCATGACTTACTTGCTGCCCAAGCCACGAAGAAAAATGCCTACCTGCTCTAACCCGAATTATTATGAGAGACAAAATATTGAGTGGAGTAAGAGAGTGCAAGGTGGTAATTTGAGAGTGGAAAAAGGAGAGGTTGTGTGGAGCAAAGTGAGGGGATTACCACCAAACCATGCTAACATTGGTTGTCCTTCTATTTCTAAGGACATTTGTGTAGGTACCAACATGGCAAGTGAAGGCGACCAATGTCAAAAGGAAGTTGCTTCCCAAGCTTATGGAGGACCTTCACCTCACGGCAAGAAAGAGTCTACTCAAGATCTTCAAGGTAAAATAGCTAACTCTTACACTTTAATGCATGTGAATGATAATTGTATGGCTAGTAATCCATTGAGTGTGAGTAGTAGCTTACTTATTTATGAGTCTAATGATTCATTGCCTCTTGTTGATAATGTACATATTGTAAGTGTGGATACACTAGTTGATCCTATTGATGATGAAATTGAATCCTCTTGTGAGATCAATTTATGTCCACCTAGTATTGAAGCCTATATGTTGAATGGAAGTACATCGTCTTGTGTAATGGGTGTTGATCAACTTGTTTGTGAAAACTGTCCACCACTTGAGTATGTGTGTGATGTGCTTAATAGGACTCAAGTGAGTGAAGTATTTGAAAATGTTGGTCAACAAAGTGAGAATGAACCCGAGAGCTCTTCTTGGGGTAATGTTGTGCTTGAAACATCCTTGAAACTTAATATTGATCATTTAGAGAGTGAGGAACTTGCTTGTTCCAAATCTGTCTGTGAGATAGATCACACTCTTTTTAGGTATAATGTTTTTTTTTAAGGTGATTTAAACACTCCTAATGAAACTAGTGGTGAAAATGATGGTATAGCTTGCCTTGGAAGCTATAGCCTATATGCTAACCCACTATGGTATGACAACATTCCTCCTAAAGAGGGAAATCTCTTCTTGGAAGATGGGAGAACTCTTAAGGGTAAGGAATGTGTAGTTGCGGAAGCTACTTCTTCTTCTACTTTGTGTGATTTCATTGTTGAGAGTACTCATGGTGACTATTGGGAAACTAGTAGTGAGTACACCCATGAGAGCACCTTAGTAGAAGTTGATTTGAGTGATACCTTTCTCTACTCTCTATTTTCTTTGGATGATATGTATTTTACTATAGAGAGTATGTCATTTAGTTTGGGTGTAGACCACGGGAAAGGAAAGTGTTGTCGAGACCCGCGTCTATGGCCACTTTTCCCATTTGACCCCGGTGCCAAATTTAGAAATGGTGATGTTGGTGCGCCAAACTTGTTGCTTGGTCTACATGACAAGAAAAGTGTCACTCTTGATGTATCCTATAACCAAATCCTTTGTACATCTTTTATTGAGTTTTTAATATTTCTTTCAAAGGATTCTTGGTTATATTGCACATATGTGCAACCTTGGCATGTTGAGATGATTTGTTATGCTAACCCTAACCCTCATGCCATGAGGAGTTTGTATTTGTTTGTCCTCTCTTCGATTTTGCAAGGTTTGGATTCGAGGTTGAATCCTTTTCAAGAAGGGGGGGATGATACGGGACAAATGGTCATCTTATCTTTTGATGACATCTTTGGAGGCCAACACATAGAGGCTCAAGACTTGGTCACCTCGAGAATACAAGAACATGCATGGAGGACCCGTTTTAAGCATAACTTAAAGCAATCTCGTGTGTAGAAGATTGCTTGGAGCATTTAAGATTGAGGACTCACGGTTTTGGACCTTAATTAAGGGCATTTTGGACATTGCACATGGTGTATTTACACACCATGGCCGCCCCTCTCATTAAGGGCAAAGTGGTCTTTTTATCTTTATTTGTAATATATTATAAATAGGCCCCCTTAGTCTTATTTTCACTAGTTTTTGAATGATGAAGAATTGAAAGACATATTTTCTCTCTTTTGAGAGTGTAACACCCTTAGTTGTAGGGCTTGGAAAAGCCATCCTTAGCATAGGGCTTGGAAAAGCCAATATTGATCTTTGCTTGGAAACGGTAGATCTTGAGGTGAGTTCATTCCCTTGGTGGTCACCGTAAGAGTGTGGTTTTGATTGTTACATTTATTAGGGGTTAGTGTTGAAATACACTTGGTTCTTAATCTGGTAATAATCTTGGTCTCACTATCTATCTTTATTTTCTATGCAATTTCCCTTGTGTTTGTGTTGAATCTGTGACTTGTTTCATCTTGTGTCATTGTTGTTGTTTTGGTGTTAAAATACACCTTGTATCTTGTAATCCTTGTGTTGTTATTGTTGGCCAAAAGTTGCTCTCAAAGGGGTCCTCGGGTTCTAGTTGATTTGTGAACTGTTTTGAGTAGTTTTTGAGCCTTCTTTTATCTTTCCCGTATCATTTGGTATCAAAGCAAGGATTGATTTTGTTCCAACAAAATCAATCTTAGGCTTGTTAGGTGAAAAATTAAAAAAAAAAGTGTTGAAAAAACAAAAATCTCAACAACAAAAAAGAAATCTGTCCCGTTTTTGTGTTTGAGCTGAAATTCGAGACTTAGATTTAGGAGATTTTAGTGTGTTTTGTTTGTTTCTAGTGTTAGGTTCTTGTTCCCTAACACTAAGTGAGTCTAGATCTTGGATTTGAGCTTAATCCGGGTGGTTTTGAGTTGTTCACCATTGTTGAGTTTAAGGTTGAAGAAACTAGTAAGGCTGAGATATCCTTAAATGCTTTGATGGGATTGAATACTCCTCATGGTAAGATCTCAACCATTAAAATAATTGGTTATGCTTGCAAAGTACCCATGACTGTCATGATTGACAGCAGCTCCATGCATTCTTTTGTGGATCCACACATTGTCAAGCTACTTAAACTACCAATACAACCTATGAGAAAACCTATGAGAGTATTGGTTGCAAATGGACAGGTAATGAGATGTCACTTTAAAAGTTCTTTATTTCACTGGACTATGTAGAAAAAGCATTTTGATTTCACACTTAGGTTACTGAAAGTTGGAGAGTGTGACGTGATTTTAGGTATGGATTGGATAGACATGGTAGCACCAATTGTCCTACACCCTAGGCCTCTCAGTTTAAGCTTCTTGATTGATGGCGGTATGATCACTCTTTATGGTGTGACAGATGATATTGAGGTGAAACTAGTTGATACAGAAGCACTTACAAGAATGTTGTAATGTGGAACTTGTGAGGTGATAGCTGAGCTAACCATGGTAAATGTTGAATGTATTCCTAACACTAAAGAAGTTCACCCTGCAATCAACAAACTATTGACCTCTTATCAAGAAGTATTTTAAGAACCACAAGAATTACCACCAAAAAGAGAATGTGATCATGTCATAAACTTGGTACCTGGAGCACAACCATTCAACCTTAGACCCTATAGATATTCTTTTGACCAAAAGAATGCTACAGAGTCAATCCTCTTTTGCTTCACCGGCTTTGTTAGTATAGACACGTAATTTTTTACCCTCCCCGAGTTTCAACCTATATTTTCTGGCATTAAATATTTTTATTTTTGTCCAATTTATCTTAGCTTTTATTATATTTTTAATAAATTTTGATTGAAAATAAATAAAAAATAATAATAAATAAAGTTACATTTTTGATATATATATATTTTAAATAATACAAAAAACTTTTCAAAAAATATTTTATTTTAATTTAGATTTTTATAAATAAGCTAGTAATTTTTTTTCTCTTAATTATATTTTATTTTTAAATTAGTTATATTTTTATTATATTTTTCTTAAGTATAAAAAATTAATTAGTTAGTATTCTTTTATTATTATTATTATTTATTTTATATATAATTTATTTATTTATTAAAATAAAAGGGAGATCATTATCCTTAAAAATTTGAATCCTAAACTATCCAACCTCCCTCCCCTATCTAATTTCTAACTGTTCCCCCAAGAATCCTCTCTATAAAAGACTCTTCAACACCATAAAAACAAAATATACGTACACTATATCAGACACTGAAAAAAAAATCAACATAGAGTGAAAACCAAAAACATCAGACAAAAGAGAGAAAAGAAGAAAAGTTGAAGTTGGAATTTCCGCCCGAGTTTCTAGTAACGACATTCGAGTCTTCCGTTTTAGATTATCAACAAGTTCTTATTCTACTTTGTATTATTAACTTTATGAATTTTTATAGTTAATCCGAAACGTGTTCAAATTTATGTTAATGATTATATTTGATTATGTAAATTTTTCGTTACTATATGTTATACTAAATATATTGAATGTTTATATACATGTTCAGTAGATATGTTGAATATTAAAATTCTATGTGTTAACTTTGTTGTGTTAATTCTGTTAAATTAAAATTTAGAACAGAAAGAAAAAGCAAAAACAAATTCTCTTAATTACTGATAACTTTCGTATATAAGGGAATTTTCTCTCTCCCTTTCCTTACGGAATCAAAAAAAACATGAAAAAAAAACTTTTTCTTTTGGTAAATTTCATTATAAACACCCCTAAAAGTTTTTAACAACCTTTGTTAATTTTTCTTTTTTAGGGTAATTTATATTTGTAAAGATTTTAAAAACTGACTTCCAGTAAAAGTCTTGTCAATAATACTAATAAATTATTTACATGTATACGTTAATAGGAAAAACAGACAGATTAATATTATGGTAGTGGCGTTAAAATAATAATAAGTAAGAATGTTTTAAGTTACTTGAATGTTTGAAGTATACTGTGTTGTGATGCTTATTTTAAATTTTAATAAAATAAATCAAGAAGAATGTTGATAACAAAAAGAATAGAAAAACAAGTTGGGGAAAATAAATGTTGGTATATTATAGTTAAAGGCCCACTGAATTACAAAAAATAATTATTGTAGGCAGGAACTGTTATTAAATTGTGTCCACATTTGTATTTTATTTAAGTTTCATCATTAATTCGGGACATTTATTTTCTTCGTGAATTCGTATTCAAATCAGATTACTGAGATTTTTGTGTTTAATTTGTCTTGTAATATGTGATTTGTGTTTATATCAATTTAAAGAGAATAAATTTAACTTTAGTATAATAGGGACAGGTTTGTGTATTTTCATCATTATTTTTATTTATTTTATTATTTCGTTATTTATACTTATTGTCATTAATAAAGCTTAATAATTATTTATGAAATTAATAAATTAATTTAATCGATCGCTTTAAATAAATATTGCTTTAGTTTACTGTTAAGAATAAATAGCGCTTCGCATAGATAAAATTATTACGAGTTTACAAAAAATAAATAAATGTTTTTAACATTAAACAAATTTTAGGCATGTTTAAAATGTTTGTCTCAATTAAGAATGCGGTGTACGCATCTTTCTGAGACATTTAAAAATTCAAGGATGCAATAATGCACTTTGATAAATATTTTTGAAATTAATTTTTCACCGATTTAATACAAGAGCTTTAAATAATTTTAGTACATTAAAATGAGAGAATCAAGGCCTTAAATCATAATTTATTCAAAATAGTTTAAGTCAAGTAATAGTTAATAAAAGCGACCGTGTTAGAACCATGTGGTTCGAGGGGTGTCTCACACCTTCCCCTCGGTCAACAGAATTCCTTACCCGGTCTTCTGTTTTCCCAGACCAACAAAGAGTCATTCCTTTTGATTAGGGATTCAATAAGGTGACTTGGAACACCATAACTTAATTCCAAGTGGCGACTCTGTAAATAAAATATCCCTATTCAAAACCATCACTTTAATTAAAAAAATTCTTTGATTCGGTCCCTTGGACAAAAAAGGGGTGTGACAGTTGGTCAGGAGAAAGACTCCACTTGGAGATTGTGTGTTGATTATAGGAGATTGAACAACTTAACAGTTGAAAACAAATATCCAATATCAATGATTGATGACTTGTTGGATAAACTATTTGGAGCAACTGTATTCTCAAAAGTTGACTTGAGAGCTGGATATCATCAGGTGAGAATGAAAGCTGGAGAAGAGTTCAAGACTGCTTTCAGAACTTACCATGGATTATGGGAGTTTAAAGTCATGCCCTTTGGGCTGACTAATGCACCAGAAACATTTCAGTCACTCATGAACACTGTATTTAAAGACCAAATGAGGAAATTCATACTAGTATTTTTTGATGATATACTAGTATATAGTAAGACTATGAGTGAGCATGTTAAGCACTTGGAGATTGTCATGAAGTTACTAAAGAAAAAACAGTTGTTTGCAAAACAAAGTAAATGCGAATTGGGCCAGTCTCAATGATACGGGTGTCATGGACTCAAGACCATTTACTAGAAGTCAAGCTCGGGAACTACAAAGGCTTCAAGGCGTGTTTATAAAAATGAACGCGGTTGATCTTGTTGCAAACTCGTTCAAGGGAGTGTGCGTATTGACATGTGGGGTCTGACAATAGGGGCCCAAAATACACCCCAAGGCTGCCCCAAACACTCCACATCCTCCCCTTTCATTAAGGGCAAATGGGTCCTTTTGCCATCATTTTTGTAAAGACTATTTAAGGTGTTTCTTTAGTCCTGTTCTCTTTAGTTAGTTTATTCTTAAAAATCACTTGTAATATTGAACATCATCTTCCTCTCAAGAAAAGAGTAGACCACCATTTTACACCACAAGAAATGGTTTCTTCTTGTGTTGTGAGTATCGGCTAGAAATGAGAGTGCTTGAGGGAACCGAGCTCCTCTTGTGTTTCGTAAGAACGTGGTGCTTATTAACTTATTTTGTAGAGGTTTTAGAGTATTAATACACTCTTTAGTTGCTGCATTATGAGTTTTTCTTGCATCAAGTTACATATTTTCTCTATCGTTTAAGTTGGGGTTTGTTATTTCCGTTAAGTGTCTTGTGCGTGTGGACTGTTTGTGTGATCGCGGACTGTTTCATGCTCTTTTAGATACCGTTTGGTATTATTTGGTATCAGAGAGAAGGCTGGTCATGTTCTTACACCACCAATCTTGGGCTCTTGTAGTTGAAAATAAAAAAATAAAAATAAAAAAGTGGTATCTGGTGACTAGTGTTTGGCCGAGAAGTGTCTAGATTTAGGTGTTATTTTGCTTGTCTTAGTAGTTTCGTGTGTTAGCTTGTTGTTTCCCTAGCACACTTGAGTCTAAGGTCCAAGATTTGAGCCTTTGTTTAGTTGTTGTTGAGGGGTTGGACGGATTAGCTATTGTTGTTGTTCATAATTGTTCTTGTTGTTGTTCATAATTGTTTTTGAAAGGCTTGTTTGATTTGGAAAAAAAAAAAGACAAGCAAAGTCTTGTGTTTGTCTTGGAATTAGTTTCAAGACAACACAAAAGAGGCAAGTAAACAAATACCTCCCAAAAGCTTACTTACCAAAAGAGTGTCAAGCTTTTTTTCAAAAAGAACCAAAAACAGAAAGGGAAAAAGCCAAAGCAAAAAGGTGTTTTGCCATTTTGGTGCAAGTTGGTGAAAATTTTATTGACACCTTTTTTTGGCCTTTGAAAAAAAGTCCAAGGCCTTGTTTTTCACTCCAAAAACCGAAAAAGCCTCACCAAACAAAAAAAATTGAATCATTCAAGTTGGACAACATCAAACTTCAACAAAACAACAACACCAAACGGCCAAAATAAAATTGTGGGTCACATCAACAACAAAACTCAAGTCATAAGACCTTCCAAGTTTCTTTCCTTGTCTCTATTAGTTTTCCTTCTATTGACTTCTACACTAGTTGGCAACTAAGTAACAACATACTAAGTTGTGAACTAGTTTTTGAGTACGTCTTCGTGTCAACGTTCTTTGTGGTGCTTTGCTCGTTTACCATTCGTAGTTGTTCTTGGTTCAAGTGCGTACGAAACTTCCTTGAATCTTCAAAACCAAAATCCATTCTAACGCAAGAGTAGACTCATTTCTAAGCACTCAAGGATTGATAGCTGGCTTACAACACTTGAAGGGCCAAGTGTGAAGAGTGTGTGAGGATATTTTAAACTAACGTTTGTTTGTTTTGTAGGTATATTGGCAAATGGAACCATTATACATGGAACCCAAAACTTTCAATGCACAAATCGTGGACCAAAATATTTTGAATGCTCTTGTGGCTAATCTTGAATCCTTGTCTCGGGACGTGGCTAGAGTGAATACGGGTCTTGATAAGTTGGGAGTGGAAGTGGACTCTATTAGTGGACGAATGGAAAGGGTAGAAAGCCAACGTAGTTCTCGACCCTCATCTCCTCAAAACACATCCCCAACCAAATCCCCCGAAGCCACGCACCAAAGAATGTATCCACCAAATGCCATACCTCAAGCCAACTATTACTCACAAGGCCGAGGCCTTGACGGACCAAGTCATTCCCCACATCACCAAGTCCCACATGACGGACTTGGAACCCAAATGCCACCCTTAAATCCGACTCCTCCAAACCAAAATCAGCTAATCCAAAGAACTCCACCACTAAATGCCAATCCACCATACCAAATTCCAAATGTCCAAAACCCGTCAATGCAAGAAAAGGAATTTGCGAGAGAGAACCGAAGGGAAGGATACAGAATATATGATGATCTTTATTTGATGAAAGAGAGGATGAGAGGTAGAAGGATAGAATTGAGTGAGAACCGAGGGCTTGAAGGTAGAGGCGGCCAAGGTGTTCTGGAAAGGGATGTTGGCCTCAATACTATAAAAATGGGGTTTCCGATCTTTAAGGGAGAAAGTGATCCCGAAGAGTTTCTCGCATGGGAATCCGCATGCGAGAGAGTCCTTCAAGTGAATGATCTCACAGAGGAGAAAAAAAGTTGTTACGCCATTGCTCATTTTGAGGGATATGCTAGCACGTAGTGGGAGTATGTCAAACATTTTGTCAACGTATTGATTGAGGGGCAAACCCCTCCTTGATTTCGATTAAGGTATCTTACGAGGCAAAGATACCTTCCGAAAGCTATCAACATGAACTCCTTGCAAAATTGTACAACTTGAAGCAAGGAAACAAAAGTGTGGCAGCCTACTATGATGAATTTCAACAACTCATCTTGAAACTTGATCATAGAAGAGAACAAGTGAGCCACGATATCATCCGATTTAAGGTTGGCCTAAATAAGGAAATCTCTACACATATGACACTTCATAAGTTTGAAACTATTAAAGAGATCTTTCAAGAGGCTTTAGAGATTGAACGAGAAAACAAGGAAAGGTCGGCCTACAAAACCAAAGCCTACCAAGGTCCCTCGGGTTGGATCAAGGGGAGAGAAGTGGTTCCATCATCTTTGGGGTGGAACAAATCCAAACAACAACCAGTCAAGACCCCTCCACCCATGAGAAAGAGTGCTCAACCACCTCCTCCACGGCTTGAGGGAAAGCCGAATGTTTCTTCTAATGTCAAGGGATTCCAATGCTTTAAATGCCACGGATGGGGACACAAGGCTAGTGAGTGTCCTAATCGAAGAAATATGATATTGAGAGAAGGGAAATTGTATTTCTTGGGGGAAGAATTGGGACTTAAAGGGGCTAAAAATGAAGAAGTCGCTGAAGATGGAAAGGGAGGAGAGACCGAGAGGCCTAGTGATGATGAGGAAGAAGAGGTTTGGCCTCAAGAAGGTGAACTTGAAGTACCTAATTATGTGGTATGGAGAGTTATGATTAGCAAAGCGTTGTATGATCCTAGCCAATGAGAAAACCTCTTTCATACTAAGTGTCTCATTAAGGGGAGTGTGTCCTCCTTGATTATTGATAGCGGAAGTTGTGGTAATTTAGCTAATGCCTCGATGGTGAATCACTTGAAGTTGCCAACTACTCCACAACGAGTATGTATAGACTCCAATGGTTGAATGATTGTGGAGAGTTGAAGATGACTCATCAAGTGGTGATTCAGTTAAAGGTTGGAAATTATGAGGACGAGGTATTTTGCGACATTATTCTTGTGCATGCTTGTAACCTTTTGTTGGGTCGACCATGGCAATATGATAGGTCGACCAAGCATGATGGCCAAACCAACTATTATTCCTTTGAGTTCAAGTGTCGAAAGTACAACCTCCGACCACTAACACCATCACAAATGTGTGAGGCACATCAATAAATGAAGAATTTTCCAGGAAAGGGAAAGAAAAAAAAAAGAACCCACAGGTAGAGGGGAGGAACCCGAGAGTGGGAAGGGTGAGGGTGAAGAGGGAGTTTCGTCATTGAGGGGTATGGATTCAATGGTAATGTTGGCTCGTAAGGGAGACCTCTTCAAAGAGCATAATGATACTACTCCCATGCTACTTTTGGCACATATTTTGAATGCTAACTCATCCAATTTCCCTATCTCGTCTTCTATTTCTAATGACTTGCAAGAATTTGATGATGTGTTCCCAAGAGAGTTGCCGCAAAGAATTCCTCCACTTCGAGGAATCGAGCACCAAATCGACTTTGTTACGGGGTCTCAATTGCCAAACAAGCCGGCTTATAGGAGCAACCCCACGGATACAAAGGAACTCCAATGGAAAATTTAGGACCTACTTAACAAAGGATATATCAAGGAAAGCATGAGTCCGTGCGCGGTCCCGGTGTTGCTTGTACCGAAGAAGGATGGAATGTGGAGAATATGCGCGGACTGCCGAGCCATAAATAAAATTACGGTAAAGTATCAGCATCTTATTACTAGGCTAGATGATATGCTTGACGAACTAAATGGCTCTTGTGTGTTTTCTAAGGTTGATCTTAGGAGCGGATATCACCAAATTCGTATGCAACCGGGTGATGAATGGAAGACCGCATTCAAGATCAAATTTGGTCTATATGAGTGAATAGTCATGCCATTTGGTCTTACCAACGCTCCTAGTACCTTTATGCGGCTAATGAATCTTGTGATGAAGCCGTTTATTGGAAAATTTGTGGTCATGTACTTTGATGATGTTTTAGTTTATAGTAAGTCTCTTAATGATCATGTCTTGCATCTAAGGAGTGTGTTTGATGTTCTTAGGAAAGAAAAGTTGTATGTTAATATTGAAAAATGCTCCTTTGGTGTTGATAAAGTTGTGTTTTTGGGATTTGTTGTAAGCTCGAGGGGAGTGGAGGTAGACGAATCCAAGATAGCCACCATTAAAGATTGGCCAACCCCAAAAACCGTAGGTAAAGTTCGGAGCTTCCACGGGTTGGCAAGTTTTTATAGGACTTTTGTCAAAGGATTTAGTACTATTGCCACCCCCGTGACCGAAATCATCCGAAAGGACTAACCTTTCCAGTGGAGTGAGAAGCAATCTAAGGCCTTTAAGACCTTGAAAGATATTCTCATTTCGGTACCGTTGTTGCAATTGCCTAACTTTGATAAGATGTTCGAATTTGAATGCGATGCTAGTAAAGTAGGCATAGGGGTTGTTTTGATGCAAGATTTAAAGCCCATTGCTTATTTTAGTGAAAAGCTCAAAGGAGTACCTCTAAACAACTCTACGTATGACTTGGAGTTGTATGCCTTGGTTAGAGCGTTAGGCAATTGGCAATACTATCTTTGGCCCAAGGAATTCGTAATCCGAACGGATCATGAATCCTTGAAGCACCTTCGGGCACAAGATAAGCTTAACAAACGACATGCCAAATGGATTGAATTTCTTGAAACCTTTCCCTATGTGATTCAATACAAAAGGGGGAAGGATAATGTGGTAGCCGATACATTATCTAGAAAACATGTTCTTGAGTCCACTTTGTCGTCCAAGCTAATAGGGTTTGAGAGCCTCAAGTCTTTGTATCTCAAGGACCCTTACTTCGCTCCTATCTTTAGGGAAAGTGAAGCCATGGGTAGGGAAAGGAGGCCGTTGGAGTCTAGTCCTTATTTCGTGTTTGATGGGTTCTTGTTTCGGGGGAGACGGTTGTGTGTACCTTCTAGCTCTTGGAGAGAGTTATTTTTTAGGAAGGCACACGATGGAGGTCTCATGGGTCACTTTGGAATTGATAAGACCCTCAGGATATTGGAGGAGCAATTCTATTGGCCAAGGATGCGCAAAAATATTGTCAAAATTTGCGGCCAATGTATGGATTGTAGGAGTGATAAGTCGAGGCTCCTTCCTCACGGGTTATACACCCCGCTTCCCACTCCATCACGCCCGTGGTTTGATATTTCTATGGATTTCGTGTTGGGGATGCCACGAACTTAAAGGGGTCGGGATAGCATCTTTATTGTCATTGATCGTTTCTCCAAAATGGCACACTTTATTCCATGCAAAAATAGTGAAGATGCGGATAGTGTAGCTTCTTTGTTTATTGAAAATATTGTTAAGTTACACGACATACCAAGGACCATTGTAAGTGATAGGGATTCTAAGTTCCTTAGTCACTTTTGAAAGTCAATGTGGGGTTGTTCACCCTCAAACCAAAGGCCAAACGGAAGTAGTGAATCGAACCTCGGGTTCCATGATACGTTCCATGGTTAAAGGTAAGTTGAAGTCTTGGTAATATCACCTACCTCTCATATAATTTGCTTACAATTGGGTGATCCATTCAAGTACGGGCATTACGCCCTTTGAATGTGTCTACGGCTTCAATCCCCTAACCCCCTTGGATCTAACTCCTTTGTCAAATGATGTTGTTATTAGTTTAGATGGAAACAAAAGGGTCGAAGCCATGAAAATCTTGCATGAGAAGGTGAGGATGCGTCTTGAGAAGAAGAACCAAGAGGTGGCCAAAAGAGTCAACAAAGGGAGAAGACGTCTTGTACTTGAGCCGGTAGATTGGGTATGGGTACACCTACGTAAGGACCGGTTCCCCAACCAAAGAAAGGTCAAGTTGCTGCCAAGAGGTGACGGTCCATTCCAAGTTCTTGAAAGAATCAACTATAATGCTTACAAGATCAACTTGCCACCGGAATACCAAGTGCATAACACGTTCAACGTGTGTGACCTCTCATGGATTGATACCATTGAAGATGAAGAACCCGTGAGTTTGAAGTCAAACTCCTCTCAAGATGGAGAGGATGATACGGGTTTCACGGGCTCGAGACCATTTACTAGAAGTCAAGCTCGGGAACTACAAAAGCTTCAATGTGTGTTTATGAAAATGGACGCGGTTGAGCTTGTTGCAAACTTGTCCAATAGAGTGTGCATATTGACATGTGGGGGATGACATTAGGGGCACAAAATACACCCCAAGAATTCCCCAAACACTCCACACCCTCCCCTTTCATTAAGGGCAAAGGGGTCCTTTTGCCATTTTTTTTGTAAAGACTATTTAAGGTGTTTCTTTAGTCTTGTTCTCTTTAGTTAGCTTATTCTTAAAAATCACTTGTAATATTGAACATCATCTTTCTCTCAAGAAGAGAGTAGACCACCATTTTACACCACAAGAAATGGTTTCTTCTTGTGTTGTGAGTATCGGCTAGAAACGAGAGTGCTTGAGGGAACTGAGCTCCTTTTGTATTCCGTAAGAACGTGGTGCTTGTTAGATTGTTTTGTAGAGGTTTTAGAGTATTAATACACTCTTTAGTTGCTGCATTATGAGTTCTCCTTGCGTCAAGTTACATATCTTCTCTATTGTTTAAGTTGGTGTTTGTTCTTTTCGTTAAGTGTTTTGTGCGTGTGGACTGTTTGTGTGATTGCGGACTATTTCGTGCTCTTTTAGATACCGTTTGGTATCACTCAAGTGGAATATTTAGGACATGTTATATCTGGTACTGGAGTTAGCATTGATCAGTCAAATATTAAGGCAATAATGTAATGGTTTATTCCAAGAAACTTGAAGAAATTAAGAGGTTTCCTTGGCCTAATTGACTATTACAGAAAATTTGTCAAAGAATATGTTATTTTAAGCAAACCTTTGACAAACTTTCTCAAGAAGGGTGAATTCACATGGAGTACTGAAGCAACTACAACCTTCAAGCAGCTTCAAGGAGCAATGACTAAGGCACCAGTATTAACATTGCCTGATTTCACCAAAACCTTTGTACTTGAGGTGGATGCAAGTAATTATGGAATTGGGGTTGTTCTGATGCATGATAAGAGGCATATAGCCTACATGAGTCAGTCCTTAAGTGTAAAACATCAAGGGTTATCCACCTATGAAAAAGAACTTATAGCTCTACTCCAAGTTGTGGATAAATGGAGACACTACTTACACCCTAATCACTTCATCATCAAGACAGATCACTTCAATTTGAAATTCCTGCAGGATCAGAAAATCACCACATCATTACAACACAAAGGCCTCACCAAACTAATGGGGTTATGTTTTGAAATCCACTACAAAAAAAGGATAGAAAATGTAGTGGCGGATACACTATCTAGAAAGGTGGAACAATAATGTTTAGTTATTTCACAAGTACTGCCTAAATGGATAGAAGAAATCATGGATAGCTATGAAAGAGATTCTGAAGTGCTGCAAGCTATAACTAATTTGAGCACTAATCAGTTGACAAACACAGAAGTCACTCTCCAGCAGGGAATTCTAAGGCATAAAGGAAAGACTTAGATTGGTGATAAGGGATCTTTCAGAAAATAACTGGTCTCAACCATCTACTCTTCAGGTTTGGGAGGTCATTTAGGCATTTGGGCTACCTACCAAAGAGTGAAAGCCATTTTCTACTGGTCATCCATGATTGAGAAAATTAAGGAAGTAGTGCAAGAGTGTGATATTTGCCAGAGAAACAAGGAGGAATAAGTAGCATATCCGGGGTTATTGCAACCTTTACCTATACCTAATAGAGCTTGGGAACACATACCTATGAACTTCATTAAGGCTTTACCAAGATCAGAAGGACAAGATACTATATTAGAATTGATTGACAGGTATAGCAAATATGGTCATTTCGTTGCATTGTCACACCCATTTACTGCTTCTAATGTGGCAAGAGTGTTTATGGATAACATTTACACGTTGCATGGACTGCCCAAAAGCATAGTATCTGACAGGGACAAGATATTTTTAAGCAATTTCTGGAAAGAGTTGTTCAAATATTTGCAGGCACAATTATTGCATAGTTCTGCATACCATCCACAAATGGATGGGAAAACCGAGAGGTTAAACAAGTGTCTTGAAAACTACTTAAGATGCATGACTGGGCACAAACCAAAAGAGTGGAACAAGTGGTTAGCTTTGGCTGAATTTTGGTACAACAGTAATTATAACACAACCTTGAAAATAACCCCCTTCAAGGTGTTGTATGGTTACGACCTTCCACAACTCACTTTTGAATTGTTAGCACATCCTAAAGTGGAAGCTTTTGATCAAGTATTGAGAGAAAGACAGATCATGGATAAGTGTTGAAGGAAAATCTAGAGAAGGCTCAAAACAGGATAAAGGTTAATGCAGATAAAAGGAGGACTGAAAGAGAATTCAAGGTGGGAGATTGGGTGTTTCTAAAACTACAACCTTACAAACAAACTTCAATAGCTGTAAGGAAGATCTTCAAGTTAGCATCCAAATACTATGGACCCTATTAAGTGGTGAAGAAGGTTGGATTGGTTGCTTACAAACTTGAACTACCACCAAATGCCAAAATACACCCAGTATTCCATATTTCTCAGCTTAAAAGGAAAATTGGTGCTAAGGTAATTCCATCTATTGATCCTCTTGTGTGTTCCAATGAAGGGCAACCTTTAGTACATCCTGCAGCTATACTAGAAAGGAGAATAGTGAAAAGAGGGAATCATGTTGCGACTCAGGTCTTAGTTCAGTGGGTCAACTTGTTACCAGAAGAAGCCACCAGGAAAGATTATCAGTTCATCAAATCTCAATTTCCAGACTTTATTGATTCATGAAAACAAGAGCATTTTTTAAGGAGGGTGGAATGTCACAAAATCAGTTTGAGACCGTTTAATTAATAGCTTTACGAATTATGTTTTAGTCCTCTAAGTTCATAAGTCTGCTTGTTTAGTAATTGTATTTCAGTCCAGTTTTTATTATAGTTAAGTTCCTCAAATCTGTTAGGAGAGAGGACACGTGTCTTAGCCTTGTTAGGAGAATCTCATTTCCTAAATAGCTGTTGTATTGCTCATTTTGGATTTTATCATAATTCAGAAATTAATCTCTTTCTTCTCTCTTCTCTCTTCTCTCAACTCTCTCTCTCTGAATTCTGGTAACAAGAGATTCCTCTTGTTACATCGGCCTCACGTATTATGTACAGGGCCGGCTCTACCTTGTAAAAAAATAGGCGACCGTCTTAGGCCCCCAAATTTGAGGGTCCTCATTTTTTATAATAACATAAATAATTTTTTTTAATAAAAATTGAATATTATTTATAGAAAAGAATATTTTTTTATATAAAAAGAAAGAATTTTTAGAAGAAGTTCATATATCTAGTGTACTATGTCTCATGAAAGATTAAATGCATTGATTATATTATTACTTAAAAAGGAATGATTAGAAAAAATCGATCATATAATTTTGAAAATAGAGTTCATTAAAAGAAAGTTATTTTTTCTTAAAATTTTAAGGCCTGTGTTTAATTTTCGCCTTATTCCATGAATATGCTTGAGTCGCCCCTCCCTGTACATCTCATGCACAAGGGAGCAAATTAACTTATTATTCTGCATTCTCATCCCACTTCTTATGTGTGTTGGATTACTTTCTTTCACTAAAAAAAAAAAGTTCTTTCATAATTAATGGGGAACTTTTTTTTTTTTTTCCATATAAGGCAATGGAATAAGATAGGAAAAACCCACAAAATAAAGAATGGGGAAAAAATCCACAACACTAGAATTTCTTTCTACCTTGCATTATCAAAACAAGTGAACATAATTTTAAAGTTATACTAGCTAGGCTCCATTTATTTCAATTTGTACACATTTTTAAAAGTGATTATGATCAGACTCCAAGGTTCCATTTGTGTCATCTGTACATAATTTTAAATTTATCAAAAGGGAAACAAAGTAGCTAGGGAACTATTCTAACATGTGGCTAAGGTAAATAGGCTATGGAATTTGAGTGATGAAATTGAGACATTGGTACAAATGTAGAATCTTTTGACAATCTTATTAAAGATTTCCTTTATAGTGTTTGTCAATCTTAATGGTGGACATATTCTATATAGGCTTTTTCTTCTTGTTTCTTTAGCTTTCTTTATGAAAGATTGGATTTGGAGAACGAAACAATTCAAAAACGAAACAATGATTGTATTTTGGGAACTTCGAGTCTATATATATACGTTAGGGACAAATCTTTAGGTGGCATGAAGTTCGAGGGAAAATCATAATTGGACTTCTACATCCAAAAAGAATTAAGAAAGATTTTAAAAAATAACATCTTTCAAAAGCAACCCGGCTTAAATCTATAAGGAGAAGAAATTTCATATCCCGAGTCACACCATAATTTCTTCATATATTAGATCTTTATCATGCCTGTGTTTTTCTCTTTCTTACGACATTTGTTAGTCCAAAGAAGTCACAAGATTTAAACCAAGGCTAGGTAAGTAATTAAGTGTATATATGCTTTCAGACACCAATGCTCCATTTGTTTTAATTTGTAAATAACTTTTAAGATCACCCCAAGGCTCTGTTAGTGTCAATTAGTACTTAGCTTTAAATTTATTAAGACGTTATTACCTAAAGATGCGAATCAATGATGTTCTTCTACTATTATCATTTTGTTTATTGTCGTTGTAGAATTACTATCGTCAAACATCGTCACTATTAATTATTACCATACAATCTACCATGACCTACCACCAACAACAACCATACTCAAACAGTATCACCACCCACCATCTCATAATCATCATCATCGATCAGCACCTATGCCAAATATCATTGCCGCTTGCTTTTGGTGTGCGTTTCATCAGATATACAGTTAATTTAAGATGTTTGTTTTAGCTTTTTGTATATCAATCTAACATAAAAAAAAAAAAAAAAAAAAAAATACACAACTTATGTTTTCAATATTACAAAAAATCCTAACACCCTAAACATATTACAAAAATTCCAACATATACACAGAATGTTATGTATATGTCGGCTATGTTATATATATTAATAGGGAGAGAGAGAGTAAAGTAATTAAAAAAGTGGGAGAGAGTGTAATTACTTCCAAAAGAGTTGGTATACATGTTATTTATAAACTAATTTAAATGATGATCAAAAGAATCGTATGTCATAGGAGAGAACTGGGCCAGAGAGTCTATCTTTGACGCAGCTCAAGTTGGGCCAGAACTGGAGGGACTTGTTTGCATCGTATGGCCTTCCTTGAGGCCTCTTTAAACGGAGAGAAATGAACAATATAATAAAGCCATTTTTCAACTAATAATCATGCTTTAGTTAGCCTTTTAAAACTAATAAAAAAAATTGAAAAACTTTCTTATACGAAAATATTATTTGAACGATCATAACTTAAAACTGAAACACAAAATTAAACATTTAAAACTTTGGATATACAGCAACTTGGAATATTGAAACTCCAAGATAAACTTAGCCCATCTTTGTTTTGGGAATGGATGAACTCTTACTTGTTTACATTAACCTTTTTTAGGTCAAATAAGTCAGGATTTATAAAAGATTTAAATGGATCAATTAAATTTTGACATAAAATGGACTTGTTAAAGTTAATTAATGTGTCATGCAACCTAAAAATTTAGATGAGTTTTCATCGAATTTATCTTCTATGCATTTCCTCATCAAAGTAACTTTTAAGATATATATATCAACTAGGTTTAGTAATTCTTACGTGTTAAAAAAAAATCACGTACAAACATAAACTTGATTTATTTTTAATAATGCATAAATATGTCATTTAACTTGACATTAAATTACATCTATGACATTCAATTTTCGATATGCACAAGTATGCACTTAAACTTGCATAAAGTTGAACAATTAGACACACATGTCCTATGCGACATAATACACATAGGACACTACATATGATATGTGTATCTATTTGTTTAATTTTATATAAGTTTAAGTGTCTACTTGTGCATACTTAAAGTTGGAGGATATAAATGTGGTCAAAGGCCAAATTATCATGCAGTGGCGGAGCCAGAATTTTAATTAAGGGTGTTCATATTTTTAGAAAAAGAAGCGGGTCATAAAAAAATATTGTAAACCGTATATTGAAGAAGAAGAATCTTTGAACCAAACTAATCATAAAAAAACATATAGGATAACAAGTTGAAATATATAATATAAAAAAAGTCAACAAAGCAAATTCTATAAATAAAAGCTTGATTAGAAAATATAATTACAAGTGCATTCGGCGACGCTTCATCCCTTGAAATGTTTCTATAATACACTCATTAGAAATATTCTTAAATACCCTTTTTTCTACATAAGGCACTATGCAACCATCTAAGAATTCATCATCCATTCGATTCCGCAAATCATTCCTGATATACTTCATTGCGAAAAAAGCTCTTTCAATTGATGCAATGGCAACGGGTAGAAGCAAAGCAAACTTCACTAAAAGAAATACAAGAGGATAAGTTAAATATTTTTTTGTCTCAACCAACTTTCTTGAAAGTTCCCCAAGTCCGCCTAAATTGGAGAATCTTTTATCAATATCACGAACATCAATAATATAATTAACAAGTTGATTCTCAAGAACCCTCATGTTGAACTCATCAAAGTCATCAGGATATAATTTAGTCATCACCAATATCTTTTGGATGTCAAAACTAGAAATTGTATCAATTGAATTCAAGCAAGCTACACCATTAAGCAAATCACTTGTCACCTCATTAAAACGGTCATTAAGTTCTTGTAGCTGCCAATCAATAATTTTATAAAACACATCCACACGATAATGGTGAAAAGTAGTATAATCAACTACTTTACATCGTGATCTTCATGAGTTAGCATATGGCTCATCATAATTGGGTAATGGAATACTATGCTTGATACAAAATGCCTCGACCTTTTCTTTGAGTGAATCCCAATCAAGATTCTTTTTTAAAATAGGATCTCATTCATTATCTCGCAATGCTTGCAATCTTCTCTTAGCAACTTTTACAAGAATCATGGCATTAGCAATATCATGTTCCTTTTTCTGTAATGACACATTAAGATCATTTGTGATTCCTAAAACATCGGTCATCAAATGCAACAAGAAAACAGTCTCAAAAGTTTGACAACTTCTGAGAAATCCCGATGCGCTAGCTTTTTCTTCTGAAGTACTTGCAATTTCAACAAGAGAATCAAGTACATCAACAATAGAGGCAAAGTTACCAATAAAGTTTGCAAACGACTTATAGTGAGATCCCCAACGAGTGTCACCGGCTTTAATAAGACCAAGTTCTTGATTCAAACCTCTACCCGTTTCTAGCTCATCCATATCTAATGCCTCTTGAAAATTTTCTTTTTGAGATTCTAGAAATTCATCCACACGTTTAAAGGAAGCCCCCAACACATTCAAAATATTTGAAGTCAATAATACAAGTTCTCCTACTTGAACACACCTTTTAGAAATCGCAACAAGAGTCAATTGAAGTTGATGAGCAAAACAATGAACCGAGTGAGCCGATCTACTTTCTTGGCTAATTAATGTTTTAAGACCACCTAACTCACCTTTCATATTGCTTGCCCCATCATAACATTGCCCTCGTACATAAGCTAAATTTAAAGAATGGTGAGCAAGTACATCCACAATTGCTTTCTTTAGAGATAAAGCACTAGTATCTTTAACATGAACAAGTCCAATAAATGCTTCCATCATAAATTCCCTTTTATCAACATATCGTAAATAAATAGTCATTTGCTCTTTGCGTGATACGTCTCTTGATATATCAACCAACAAAGCAAAGTAGTCACCATCTAAATCCTTTATTATAGCTTTGATTGTTTCAATCTTACACGCAGTCACAGTATCTTTTTGAATATCATGAGAAATTATTTTATTATTTTTTGGAGCTTTTTCTAACACATAAGGTTTAATGTCATCACATCTATCCGCAAGTCAAGAAAGTGCCTCAAGAAAATTACCTTTGTTCAAGGATGATTCACTTTCATCATGACCGCAGAGTGCTAAACCTTGATTTGGAAGAAATCGGACCACATCGATTGAAGCATTTAAACGAACTCGATATTCATTCTTACTTTTCTCGTCCAACTTGTAAAATGCAGCCTCAATAGATTGTTCTTCCCTCATAAGATCTTCACACTGCCTTTTTGATTGATTATGAATGTTATTCGGAGGACCAATGTGTGTTGCAAAGCTATTTTTTTTGTACCAATTTCTAAATCCCTTCGTCGAAAATGTATTACCACCACCTTGATGAATGCTTTCGCCTTGAAATAAATAACAAGGCAAATAATAAGTTGCATCTACACTTACACTATATTCCAACCAATCAGAATATTCATCAAACCATTTAGAAACAAAACGACGTGGAGTTCCAAAAAAGTCTGTTTGAGGAAACTCATGATCTCGAGGTTGTCAAGGACATTTAGAATGTATGCTCTTCTTATCTCATCACGAATGTTCGGAGGATAACTCAAAATCGGAGGTCTTTCAGCGGGGTCAACCATTAGATCATTTACATCAAATTTTTGTCTTTGAGAATACTGAGATGGTATTTCTATTTGATTAACATCTTCATCTCATCGGAATTGATTTTGAGACGTTGAACTTATTTTTGAAAATTTACGAAAATACTTCTCCAAGCTCATTGAAACCTCAAACTAAAATAAAAATCAAGCGCATCACACTTATTATTCAATTTCAACAAATAAAAAAATTATGAATACTTGAAATATTGTCCCATCCTCCCAAATAATATTAACTAGCAAGTTATCTACTAGATAAAACTAGAATATTAAATTACTTAGTTCAAAATTTAAAAAAAAATACACAAAAGCAAGTTTAAGGGAAAAAAAATAAAACTAAAAGATAAGAAGAATTGAAGAATACCTTTTTACAATTCACACTCCAATAGTTGATGAAGAAAAATTATAATGATAGCCCGTTGAAGCTTGAAGACTTTAACATCAATTTTTTTTTCTAACAATAAGGTGGAGAAGATTGTGAATTTGCGGTGAAGAAATAGAGAAGTGTAACTGTGTAAGGGTTATGAACTGAAGGGAAAGGGATGGGTTTAACTTTATATTTTAAGTTTGACCTTTTCTTTTTTAAATTAAAAAAAGTGTGCTTTAATTATTTTTTTAAAAAAGTTAGCTTAGCAGCAAAACAATAGTCAATGCTTTCACATTAGTTTGACAATTGGCTTCATGCCCAAATTTGTTCCTTCTTTAAAATTAAAAGTATAAACCACATATATACCGCATAAAGTAAAACTATTTACATAATTTCCCTTGAGACTTTCTCTCTCCCTATTATGCAAAATATTGCCATACGTTCGGTTGCTTGTTATACATTCGCTGAATGTATGATAAATCTGATTTACCTAAAATTAAAGGATAAGAAATCAGTAAATGTATCGCCTATTCCTTAAATTACGTTATTTAATTACCTGATGTTAATTATTGTATGAGTTAAAATAGTAACTGACATTTGAATTTCAAAAACAAAAACTCTTAAACATTACCTCTAATTGTCTTCTTTTCTAATTTACTATTCTGGAAAAAAAAATATCTGCTCGTAATTTCTTGTGAGAAAAAAGATGAACATCCCCAATATTGTTGTGTCATTCCGGTGTATGGGAGACGAAAATAAGTTTTAAAGCATACAAAAGTGATGCCATTGTTGTTTCAGAAAGTATTAACTTTGTTAAATTGGTTTCGACAATCGCGATGGAATTAGGTATTGATGATGTTCGAAAAAAATTGAAGTAAAATACATTGTTGATGGTAATTTTTCTCCAATTATCATAAGAAATGATAATGGAGTGAAGGTTTATATTGAGTTGAAGAAACAATGTTCTGGGCTTATAAGTTTTCCGCCATGTATAACAACTTCCAACAAAGCGATTAAGGATGTCAAGTTTGATAGCGAAACTGGGGCTGTAATGTGTATTGAAGGCAGTGAATCTGATTCGATTGCTTTAACTGTTGTTGAAACGCAGGATCAGTATTCATTATACGTTCCAGAATTTGAAGTTAATAATTTCATTACTGATTGCAAGAACACTGAAATAAAAGTGAACCAACTTTATAAGGATAAGCAAACTTTGATATCGGTTATGGCAAAATATGTGATATTGAATAGTTTTAACACCTTTACTAAACGATCTGACAAACAAAGGTATGGAATAAATTATTATTTTTTATTTGTAGATGTTGTGAAGGATGTTGTTGTGTTGTAATAACATTTGTTTAAGGAGTTTTATTATTGACTTTAATTTCTGGCTTTGTTGTTTGCACAAAATAGAATTATATTTGCGATGTATAATATTCCATCATACATTCATTCGAATGTATAATAAAACTGTAATAATTTAATAAAACTGTAATAATTTAGTTATGATATTTGTATTTAAATTATAGATTTTATATGTATATTAATAAATTGACGACATATTATAAAATGTAACTGCAGCTATGTGTTACATTGTCGTGTGAAAGATTGTAAATGGGTCCTGAAGGCGTATTCGATGAATCATTCGGAAATCTTTGTGATAAAGACATTTGATTCAGAACATAGTTGCAGCCTGAGTGATAGAGTACTGAATAATTTGGTTGCAACAACAGCTTTTGTCAGTGAGTTTACTGCACCAAAGTTAATTAATTATAAGAGAATACACATACCGGTGGACATAATTGAAGAGATGAAGGTCGTCTACGGTGTTGATATTAACTACATGATGGCTTGACGGGCAAAAGAAAAGGCAATTGTGATGCTTAGAGGTGGATCAACTGATGGATATCGAAAAATGCCCCGTTATATATATATGTTGAACCAGGTATATCCTGGATCATACATTCGGATGCATAAGACATTAGATAACGAGTTTAAATACTTGTTTATTGCCTTACATCCCATGATAAGGGGATTTGAATTTTGTCGTCCAGTAGTAGTTGTAGATGGTGCACATTTAAGCGGGCCATATCAAGAAATGTTTGTATCGGCGAGCACTCTTGATGGTGCAGGTATTATACTTTGAAATATTTACATTTGGTATTTCAGCATTGTGCATATATTCTAGCTGATTATATGTTGCTCTAGTATGTATAATAAAATTGGACTTGCTTAATGAGTACATATAGTGCCAATATACGCCTTTTATTTTGTGTTATTGATGTTTTCTATAAAGTAAATGCTAGTTTCTGTTTAAACAATCTTAGAAATTTTATTTTCATTTTAAAATTGAACGAGTAAAATGTAAGTAGATTTTTCTTTGTGGGTTGTGTATGATTAGCTATTATACTTCATGGTATATGTATGATGTTGTAAAATATCCATACTTTCTTATCAATTTTACGTTTAATTTCTGATATATTTACTAATAATTAAATCTATAATTTCCTAACAGTATGTTTGCTATGTATGATGTATTGTTATACGTTATTAAAATGTGTGCAGTTATAAATTTTAGTTGATTTCAATTAAGTGATAAAGGTGGGACATGTATGATGTCATGTTTTACCTAAATGTAAAATAATTAGAGACCTGTTCAATGGTGTACATATATTATAGAATTTTTTTTATTTTTTTTTAGAATGTATTCTTTCATTAGCTTACGGTGTAGTGAATTCCGAAAATGATAATTCGTGGACTTGATTTTTTCATCAATTTAGAAAAGCATTTGGAGAACGGGACAACATGTGTGTTGTATAGGATCGAAACGAGACTATCATAAAAGGTGTGAGCATTGTTTATCCTAATGTCCCCCACTTGCATGTATTTGGCATTTATGAAAAAATATTTGTAAATATTTTAGAAAAAGCAAAGATAGACTTAGTGACATTTATTATTCCATGGCTAAAGCGTATGGAAAAGAAAATTTTGATTACATTATGTCAAAGGTTGGAAAGGTTGATCCAAGGGTTAGGAATATCTAGAAGAAGCTGGATATGATAAATGGTCTTGATGTCACTCCCCTGTTAATAGAGGTAGAATGATGACCTCTAATATAGCTGAATGTATCAACGGTTGTTTGGTAGAGGCTAGAGTACTTCCTATTTTAGGTTTTCTTGAAGAAGTTAGGATTCTATTTGCTGCATGGAATTGTAAGAACAGTGAAATTGCATCTTATACAAACACAACGCTTGGGAGAAGATTTCAAGAAATACTTACTGATAATGGGGTTAAATCGTTGCGGATGACGGTATGTATTATGATAGTTGAATCTACTTTATATTTGTTATTAATTTTTATATTTTTAACTGTATAAAATTAATCATTGCTAATAGGTTAAGATAACTTGTAGTTATCTGTATTGTGTGTATGAATCAGGAAGGAGGTACATTGTTGATATTGATCGTGGCACGTGTAACTGTTGTCGGTATCAAATTGATGAAATTTCATGTGCACACGCAATTGAGGTTTTGAAGAGTATAAATATTGATGTAAAAGAGTATGGGCGTTACTGTTCAGAATTGTACCGTCCAAACACCATTGTCAAGACATATGAACTCCCCATAATTCCTATGCTAGATATGAAAGATTGGATTGTTTCAGATTTTGTTAATGCCAAGGAAGTTTTGCCACCTAAATACAGAAGACCTCCTGAGAGGCCAAAAAAAGGAAGACATTTGAAATCTAGTGAATCACTTACAAGTTCAAAACCATTGCGGTAAATGCAGGCGTGCAGGCCACAACCGTAGGACGCGCGGTTTCTTCCCAAAAGAAAATTGAAGATTTTAGTTTGTTGTTCTAAATGCTAAGTGTTCGTTTGGATATAACTACAGAACCTCTTTTTTTTTTTTTTTTTTGTTGATTTGCTTGTTGATGTTTATTTTATGTTTTTATTTGTTATGTGCTTTTTAATTATGACTTAATGTATGATATTTTGGAAACAAAGTAATACAGTTTTGAATTATTATATTTTTTGACTTTACTGCTCATTATTGCAGCGTAGTAATATGTAGTTATAATGTATAATACATTTAACATGTATGATATTATACGTTGACAACATGTATGATTTTAAAGTAAATGTCTTTAAAAAGCATAAGAATTACCAAAATATGAAGCAAACAAATTTGTGTGAAGATTATGGATTATACATTAAGATGTATGTATGAGAATAAAAAATATTCTTGTTTTTTTATCAGTATTACGTCTAAAGGTTGACACATTGAGTTTGTTTACAATTACGATTTACTGTTATTCTTCTTAAATTTTTTTGAATACAGAAGTTGTTTTCAATTAATCAATGAGAGTGTTTCAACATGTATGATGTTATCTACTGAATTTATCAAAAATAATGTGATACCTATTCAATGTATAATTAACTCATAATATAGTATTAACTTCTTTAATGCTGGAAAAAAATACAATGTTTTACATATATATAATTTATTAATATGTAAATTATTGTTATACAGTGTTATTAATATTATGTTAGGTAAAATGAGTAATTAACAAACAATATAGAATAAGCAGAAAACAGTTTATGTAAATGTATTAGAACCAAAAACTGTCATCCATATAATGTTGCCTAAAAACCAACATTCAAAAAAACATTACTGTCTATAACTATTTAGCAGAAACAACAAAAAAAGCAATTAGAATATTTTTTAGAATGAGTTACTCCAAAGAAACAATTACACTTTCATCAGGTGATTGGAGAAAAGTATTCTTTGACCGAGGAGGATCATCATTATCACTTGTATAACCTTTATTTGCCTTCGTCACTCCGTAATGCCATAGTAACGAAGCATACCATGCACGTTGACTAGCAGCTTCAAACTCACATGAATGGACTTGCTGCCCTTCACTCAATATTTCTGCATATGCAGACACAAAGACCCCGCAGTCCCTGAATTTTAATAAAATGAAGGACCGATAAGTTTAGTAATTTATCATGATTATACATGTGAAAATTTAAAAAGTGAGAGACACTTACAAACTATCATACGCTTGTTGTGGAATGTTTTGGACGTATTCAACATCAAATGGGTTGTGACTTATCTCACTAGTTTGCAGACCAAGCTTCCCTTCGTATGCTTTAAGTGTTGACCAGTCAATTCTTTCAGTCTTTTCAAAAACAGCATTGTTCGACAAGTAAGTAGGCAGCATGGCTGCTAACTTTCGTATTTCAGTTGGTGGTTCACTTTTCTTTTTGCTTGACAATGAGTCATACATGCGTATTGTTCTCTCCCTTAACACAATTACAACCAATACCCAGTGATATTCTTTTTCACAGTTAACAGAAACATATACTTCATCAACCAAATGTCATGGTAAACCCCGCAGGAATACAGAATCCATTAATTATATTTGTTATAGCGATTTCATTAGAAACACAAACAACAGATTCTGCGTAGTCTTCTTGCGTAGATATCTGATCTGTTTTAACTGCTGAAAAATATCATTCGTATGTTTTTTCCATATATGTTTTGAAGAAGCAGTTGGTTGTCGTATATCTATATATATCACACTGCTGCAACTTTGATTTTTTTCTCAAATGGTAGAATATCACATCTAAGTGCTACATGTTAAAATGTTTTACGTTATGTTAAGCACTGGAAGAAAACTGCTTAATAATACGTTATTAATATGTATTGCGCAAGAAGTTGAATGAATGATCTGTTACCATTACATCTATATAATGTGATTATACACTTCATAACATGTATGATATTTATTCATACAACAAATTCTAATGCATATGTTTTAGTTATTATTATGTATTGGAAAAGTTAATTAATGTAACATAACATGTATAAAATTTGATTATATGTAATACTACATGTATAATTTTTAGCCATAAAATAAATTTGAAGTCATATGTTTTAGTTATTATTATTTTGCAACAAAGAACAGGAATGTATGATCTGTTACCATTACCTGTTTAAAATGTGATTATACATCACACCACATGTATTATATGTAACTATACAATAGATTCTATGTATTATGTATTTTAATCGTACAACAGATTCTAATGCATAAGTTTTAGTTATTATTATGTATTTATAATTGACATGATTGTATGATATGTTAACATAACATCTAAAAAATGTGATTATATATCATACCACATGTATGAAATTGTGTCATAAAATAAATTCGAAGTCATATGTTTTAGTTATTATTATGTTTTCAACAAAGAACATCAATGTATGAGTTGTTACAATTAAATGTAGAAAAAGTGATTGTACATCACACCATATGCATGATATATAATCATACAATAGATTGTATGTATTGTGTAACAATTAGAACATTTTTAGTAAAAATTTAAACAAGCATGATATAGTTTAGTTTAATTTACCTCATCATTCCAACATATTTTGGGTTGCGACATCAAGTAGAAGTAATTCTTTGAGAGTGCTTGTGCAACAATAAAGTCCAATAGAGGATAACCTAATCCTGGAGCATTTTTTAGATAGTAATTGTCTGTTTGTTTCCTATAACATAAACAAGCATTAGACTTAAACAAGGTTTATTCTTATGTACTATTTTCAATAATTTAGTAATCTTTCTAAATAACTTACTTTGAAGCATGATATTTCAGTAACCCAATTTCAAGCCACTGTGAATAATCGTTGATCAATTGATTAGGCAAGTCTTCAAAAGTGGTACAACCATCAAAAGCATACCTCTGCTTCTCTTCATTATCAGAACTGCCCTTATCTTTAGAGCTCGATTCAAATTTTGTGATGTATGGTGACCTAAAAATCTTTGACTTTTTTCTGTCTCTTTTTACAGGTGATTTCTGTTTTACTTCTCGTGCTTTTGCTGCTTCAAGCTCCCTTACTTGTGCATCAGGAAAGTCAGGTGGAAACTGACTATCTGAAAGTGACCACTGGCTTCCCATCACTAAATTTGGTGTAACAACATCGAATTTATTTGTATTCGAAGGTGTTGACAACCCAAATATTAGTGCGTCTAAAGCATCTTGAACAGACTCCGTTATTGTGGCATTCACATCATCCTACAGATTAAAGATTGATGTGTTATGTGTAAAATTAAACATATTAATGTTTAACGTTAGTGATACCTAAACAACAGCTACATTTATGTAGATAGTTTTTTAATTAAAAAAAATATATGAACTGTCAAAAAAATACCTGCAAATTTTCAAATTAGTACTATGATGTTTGTTCAATTCGTCAGCACAACATGATTCTTTTGCGGTAATATGCTCATCCTATTTTAATCAAAATCATTATGTAAGAAAATAAATATGTCAAGGTGATTTGTAATCTCTATATATAAAATTTGAATATGAATGTATAATAATCTTTATGGATGTATAAAGTACTGTTATATATTTAAATGAAAGTATAAGGAAGCTGACACATCCCCAAATTCAGATATTATTGCAATGCACATTATACATAATCAACTATACTTGGATATAATCAGTTCATATATTGTTAAATATTCGTCATGAGCTAAAATTAATAAAGACCAATATTAGAAGTGCATAATACGAAATAACAACACAAAAATAAATCGATGTAGAATGAAAATTCAAAAATTTAGATATGCATATAGGAATATTATGATCATTTTTAACAGTACTATGTCGTAAGTTACTCTTAATTTAGATTTGGAGTGTTAAATCAGCAGGAGTAAAACAAAAAAAAATAATAAATGTACCATCACAGGACTGTGCTTTTTTCTCAAATCTTCGATACTAGCTTCCTCTTTATCGGACATAAGCACATCCTAAATTAAGAGTTAAGTAGAATGTCGGAACACATTTATTAAAAGTAAGACATAGTTTAACGGAAAAAAAATTGTAATAGTTATTTGAAAAGTCATTCAATGGTGAATGAAAAACTTATTATATAATGTGATAACTATTAGGCATGGGTGTGAATGTATAAGCATGTAAGTTTTGACTTAAAAAACAACATGAACAATCAAAAAAATACCTCTAAATGTTTCATATGAGGTCTATTCTGTATACTCAATTCTTCAGTACAACCTGCTACTATTGCAGCATTATGCTCATCCTACATTCAGTAACAAACATCATTTATGAAAGTTTATTCAAAGTGATACGTAGATGAATGGAAAAAATATTTACCAGTGATTTAAAATTGTTATGTATAACAAATGCACATGTAGTTGTTATATGATGGTTTAATGTATAACATAATGTTATACATTCAAATGAATGTATAATGAAATTGAGATAGTCTCAAAATAAGATAGTATTAAGATGCAAATTATTCAAAGTAAGACATAGTTCTAGAGGAAAAAAAATTGTAATAGTGATTTTAAAAGACATACAATGATGAATGAAAAGATGTTTATATAATTTGATATCTATTAGGAATGGATGTGAATGTATAAACATGTAAGTTTTGAGTTGATAAACAACATGAACAACCAAAAAAGTACCTCTAAATATATGCTCAGTTCTTCAGTACAACCTGCTTTTATTGCAACATTATGCTCATCGTACATTCAGTAACAATCATCATGTATAAAAATTCATTTCAATATATAACATAATGTTATACATTCAAATGAATGTATAATGAAACTGAGACAATATCAAAATAAGATAGTATTACAATGCAAATTATTCAAAGTAAGACATAGTGCAAGAGAAAAAAAAATTGTAATAGTAATTTGAAAAGCCATACAATGGTGAATGAAAATCTTTTTATAAAATTTGATATGTAGTTGATATGGATGTGAAAGTATAAGCATGTAAGTTTTGAGTTAATAAACAATATGAACAACCAAAAAAATACCTCTAAATATTTTATTTGAGGGCTATGCTGTATGGTCAGATCTTCAGTACAACCTGCGTCTATTATATCATTATGCTCATCCTACATTCAGTAACAAGGATCATCCATAAAAGCTTAGTCAAAGTGATACGTAATTGAATGAAAAAAGTATGAACCGGTGATTTAAAATTGATATGTATAACAAATGCATATGTATTTGTTATATGTTGATTTAATGTATAACATAATGTTATACATTCAAATGAATGTAAATTAAACTGAAACAGTCTCTAAATAAAAGAACATTCATTTTCTGAAATATACTATTATTATTAATAATCTATAACATATCAATATACATTCAAATGTATGTGTAATAATACTGTAACGTACAAGTAAAGCGTTTTAAAATATTGATATTCATCCAAGAACAAACCAACATGATAGACAAAAATGTACCGATATATCTTCCATATCAGTAATGTGCATGTTTTTCGATTCTTCTTCATGTCCCTCTTCTTGATCATTCATATGCTCATCCTACGAAAACTTGGCAAGTGGATGTCTGTACATTTAATCAAATTTATGTAATGATGAATGAAAATATTTTTATAATTTGATATCTATATTGTATAACCATATTTTTATACATATCATATATATACCTTCTGGTCGCATTGAACCTCAGCTATTGTTGGACATTCAGTATGAATGTGGACACAATCTTGGATCTCTGTTTCTAAAGATTCAAGTGCTGGTGGTTCATCATTTGTTATGTGAATGACTGGCCTCGTGTACTCATCTTCATGATGTATAAGAACCAAACAAAAATAGGTTAAGATGTTGGAGATATATAGATTTATGGTAATATGCCAATTTAATTTAGATTAACATTACCGACAAATCATTCTTATAAACATTGTCATTTATTTTTTATCCTTCTTCCGCACCTTCTTGTTGATGAACAATTTTCTCCTCCTATATTTCATGAATAATACTAATGTATGAGTATTTGTTCAAAGTATTAAAAAATTGAATGAAAAATTATTTTATACCGGAGATTTTTTATTCTCTTATTTCTTCAATGCTTTAACGACCTCAGCAGGTATATTGGAGATTAGTGTTTTCAGCTCAGCAATTTGTTCATTCACCTTATAACGTACAAATAAACAATAAGATATTAGAAACAAGTAATGGTTTTTTAAAATTAAAATTTGTGAATAAGAAAATTAACTTACATATGTTTTGATGTAACTCTTTATCTGCTCCATATCTAAATTAGACTTAGAAGTCCCTTCACGCGTTGTGGAAGACGAAGGAATAGACTTGAGTTGTTCGCGCTCAGGAGACACACCAATTTCTACTTGATGACGATGATCAAAATCAGACACACGAATTTATAGTTTATCTATTAATTGTTATTATTTTTTAGAAAACATACCAGACATATGACGTACTAAATGAGAACTTGTTGATTTCTGTCCATCTGTCGCAGCTGGACTAACTTCCTGAAACATAACTGTTTTTTTTCTTTTGGATGGTTGTTCAGTTGATACAGGTTTAGCCAAACGAGCCTTTCTTAGAAATTCCTGAGTAGGTCCAGTGGTGAAATCATCGTAGTCGTCATCTCCAGTGACAACACGCGATTGATCTTCATCGACTGGCGTTTGCATTTTTGCAGGAACAGAAGTGGAAGCAGCAGATATTGGATCAAAAATCACAAAATTCTCAGAGAAAGACAAATTTAAAGTACGAACTTCTTCGTTTGTAGGCTGTAAATTCTTGAAAGAACACTGAAAAAATTATTTTCAAAATGAAATATTAGAACTTCGATAAAGTGAGTATAAAATAAAAATATTTAATATGTTATACAATTACCTTACTGAACATGCCTAACATAAAAGATTCATACTTAGGCCTTGTACACTCAACAGACCAGTTAAGTATTCTTGGGATGATGTTTCCATGTCGCAAAGCAGTTTTTTTATCTACCGCAGAGCAACACTCAAATATCCAAACATTTAGAGCGTGGAGCATTCCACCCAAAGAATATAACTGCTTTGCGACTCTGAAATCCTACCGCCATGAGTTGATCAACTTTTCAAAAGTTACCTTTCCCCATGGAAAGTGTATGTACCAACCATCCTCGACCATTTGGAAGTGAGCTACACTGATTGGTGCTTCTTTATGCCAAGATAACATGAATGTATGAACAAAATATAATATCGCAAGGTTCAAAGCATCTTCAGAGTTCTCGAAATTTTCCATCTTCACACGTGTTATCAGTTTTGACCTAGTTATACCACCTCCAGATTCAGGAAAATACTTTGACATCAAAGAAAATTTTGATGATGAAGTATACATAAACTCATCAATATCACCGGTGCATTTCAGGCCGGTGATAATGGCAAATTCAAGAATGGTAAATTTCAAAATCTTTCCCTGCACACACATATGTATCTCGTTCTTAATATCTTGTTGGATTTCTAGCATAAGGATACATTTTTAAATCTGTCCAATCCAGTTGCACTACGAAAGGTCAAGAAAAATCTCAAATAACGTATTTCTAAATGCCTCCAAAACATCTTCTCCAAAATAAGACTTTATGTCTCCGGCAAAACCACGGTTGCATGAGCTCAAAATATGCAAAGAGTGCTCCGGGACTTTATCTATACGGTATTTCATGCCCTGGAATTAGAAAAAATACAATAATTACAGAAAAAATTACACATGTTTGAGATGCAATAATATATAATGTTGCATACTAAAATAGTTCACATTAAAAACATGTATGACATATCAGTTATTCAGATGTATAATGTCACTTTATACACTATGAAAACTCACTAAATGTATAATATAAACTAAACCATACAATGCTTGTTATGTATAATAAGAGTATGGAAAGCAATGTATAATAAGATTTATGTAATAACATTATACATTAATAATCAAATATATGCAATGTATAATGTCAGATTATACATTTCACCTTAAACATATATGACATGTAATGTTGTTAGAATGTATAATAAAACATTATACAAAACGAAAACTTCATAAATGTATAATAACACACCCAGTTTCAAATGCCTCTTATATGTAATAAAAACATACAATGTATAAAAAAATGAAATGTATAACATAATAGTAATATTATACATTAGTGTTGCACAAAATTGTATGTTCCACTATATTATACAATAATGTTGCAACGTAAGTAAAGTATAATATTTAATCAATACCTTCGGAAGACGTGGTCTACCGGAATCATCAAACTTCTTCTTACTGATCGTTTTTGAACTTGATTTCTTTGATTTGGAAGTGACCGCTTCCTTCAATCTCTTCATTGTTGTGGGGTCGTTTCGATGCTTTGAACTATTCTCTGCGAAATCGGGTTCTTCAAAATCAAATGTACCAGGAACAAACCCAACAGGTATATCTTGTTTTTTAGAATCTAACTGACTAAGTCCTAAACTAAAGCTAGGAAAAGAATTCATTAGCAATTTTTTCAGTAATTCGATTAACCCGAATCAACTATGAAACTTGAAAATACTTGCAAAAACGTGGTAAATCCTTAAAAAAAAAACATGCATTCATAAAATAAACTGGAAAAATAATAATACAAAAATAGGTAAATTTGATAAAAAAAAAAAATCTACAAACCAAGAATCAAAAATGTATTATATGAAGAAAACATAAAAATCAAACTACGAAACTTGAAAGTACTTGCAAAATAAGGTAAAAACAAACATGCAACGCCAACAAATATATGGTCAATTTCAAAAATTGAAAAAGTTGAAAAAAAAAAAAACCCTTCAAACTTACAAATTGTAACCCCCAGATACACGATTCTTCAATTTTGCCGAGAATAAGAGGATTCAATTATGGAGTAAATATCGAGTGTTGTGGGAGGATATGGGGGAGTAAAATACGGAAGAGAAAACCTTTTTAGAGATGTATAATGTTTAAGAGAGAGAAAGTTGAAAAAAAAGAAATTTGTGTAAATATTTTGGAATATGTGTAAATACTTTACCAAATTGATATATTATGTAAAAAGAAAATTTTATTTAGTGTATATATGTAAATTTTCGAAATTAAAAAGGAGAATAAAAACTTTTGTGGGCTTTCACATTAGTTGGGCAATTGGGCTTCATGCCCAGATCTGTTCCTTCTTTAAAATTATTTCAAATTAAAAAGGAGAATAAAAGCAACTGCATCTGATGGGAATCAAACCCGGCATCGCCAACGTGAATTTGCACACCCTTGACCGCTAGGTTGTGCATCTCTAGCTTGTTAAGGATGTTCAACATTATGTATATAACCATATATATCTATATTTAACCTATATATCCGAAAAAATTTTCGGGCGAAGCAAGCTGTAGCTCCGCCCCTGTTATCATGGTTATATATTGTGCCATTTATTTTTTTCACACATAAAAGAAGTGTGACTTTTTTTTTAAAAAAATAAAATAAAAAATCAATCGGTATGTCATAAAGAAATTATTTACTCCAAAAGTTAAATGGGTCCAAGTGCAAATTTCACAAAGCTCAAGGTGCGTCTTTTTCAGTTTTACAGTATGATAATTTTTTGCGAAGCTGAGAAAATTTCAAAACCCTACTAAACCCCCGAGAGCGAAGTCAATCAGAAAAAATTGCACAGGAAAAGGAAAAAAGTAAAGTAATGTCAGAAAGTATGGAAGTTGAGGCGGCGGGAGAAAGAGAGGGAACAAACAGTGTAATATGTCAATTAGCAGACCCTGAAGGCAATCAGTTGGGTGCCGCCTTATACCTCCCTGAAAACGCGGGTCCTAAAGAGCTTAATCAAGTCGTCAATAAACTTCTCAGCAATGTAAGCAACACTAACCTCAATGTTTCTTCCTTACTATTTGTGTTCAACTTATTCCATGCACTAAAGCTCCTGCTTTGCGCGGGTATGGAGCAGGTCCGCACTACAAGTGTTTATTATATATATGCAGCAACTTTGCCAGTTATGTCTAAGGGAAGTATTATGAAAGAAAAACAGTTACTTATGATAACTCTATTTTAGCATTCTATGTAGATCAAAATTTTTTGGAGTTGAAATTGGAGTTGGAGTAGGAGCTGGAGTTGTGTTTGGCCATGAATATAAATTGGAGTTGTTTTTGACTTTTTGTGAGAGAAGTGAAAGTGAAACTTGTTTTCACTTTCCAAATATAATTCCAAATTGTATTTGGAATTCTTATGGTCAAGCACTACAATTTTTACTAAAATGAAATAGTTTTCCGGAAAAAAAGTGAAAAATTCTCATGGCCAAACACCTCCTATAATTAGGTAAGAGAACTTGTACTTTCAGTTATGTACTTAAAGATTTCTTCTTGAGCAGTATTTGTGAAAAGTTATGCAGAGGAGTTGCTTTTATCTAGACTGCTTTCATAGTTCGAATCGAAATGATTAATAAACAAGGATATTCTAAAGTTTGTACCCGCTCCGTTCACTTTTATCGTGTCACGTTTCCTGTCACTATCTTCGGAGCTGAATTGAGTTAGAGTAAATCAATATTTTAAATGTAGGGGATGAGAAAACTATGCGAAAATACTATCTGCAATCATTTTCATATTAATACGTTGAAAAATGCATCTTAAGATGTTGGTCAAAGTCATGTTTGACTCTTGAGGAGCAAAGCGTGACAAGTAAAAGTGAACGGAGGGAGTATCTGCAAGAGTTAATGTAATGAAACAGCTGGTGCTAATTACGAGAAATCATAGTGGCATTTCTTAAGTGTCAATTTTCAAGCTTTGTAAATATGGGAAATTTGGAGTTCTTCAGGAGGAAAGGTTGCCTTATGCATTTTATATCTCAGACGAAGAGCTGCTGGTGCAGCTTGGGTCATATTTGGAGAAGAACAAAGGTAAATTGTGAAAGAGAGTTGTAATGTCATGGAGCTTATAAGTGACTACAAAAATGTTTGTTTTGCTAATTATTCATTGAGATACTTTGGTGAATTCATTGCAGTGTCCGTGGAGAAAGTCCTGACAATAGTTTATCAACCACAAGCAGTGTTTCGAATCCGTCCTGTTACTCGTTGTTCGGCCACAATTGCTGGTACAAGATTATTCACTTCTCTTGTCATAATGCCACTGAGCATCTTCTCCTTGTGATCTTTTTTACCTGGTATTGATAATGCAGCCAAAATTTATGTTGTGGGTTAGTATAGGTGGAACTTCAGTGCGAGTTGATTACTTTGAGCTGTTACTAATTTAAGAATTAACACTGTGTTTGGTTCCAAGAAGGGAAAGGAAAGAATCAAGTGTGAGAGAACGTTCAAACTTTACCTCCCTGGATGGAGTGATAAAGGTTTTTTTATTAGTCGTTGGTACGGATAGAAGGAAAACAATAAAGAAGTGCTTAGGAAAGTTTGATATGTTTGAGATCATTAACCTCCACTTTACCTCACATTTTCATGTATTTCCTTATCAAACAAGAGAAAATCCCATATCAACCTTTCCTAAAGACTTCTTTTTTGTTTTCACCCCAACAAAAAAAAGAGAGAAATATCCTCCTCGTTACCTTTCTTTCTTTCTCCTACCTCTTTACTTGGGAAATGTGCTTTTTTCTTTTCTCTTTCCGATGGCATTTTCTGATCTATTATTTTGATTTAATCTTCTATTATGGTAAAGATAATGTTCTTTCCGGGATAAGGGGGATCCTTTGACTTAATAGACGTTAGTGTGAGCATCAGTACAGGGTTCTTATTTGTTGAAAGTAGTAGGCGCTTTACAAGCAAACTAAAGATTGATGAGGAGAATCTCAGATGGGTTTGCGAGCAGCTCCAACGAGCTTTGTTGGGGGCAAGGGATTTATGTAGACAATGGAGAAGAAGATCCAAGCTTACACATACAGGGTTTACCAGAATTTCAACAGCTTAGGTTGTTTCATAAGGATCGAAACATGTTTTTAGGGAATAAAACAAAGCTTGGGTGATAATACCAAAAGAGTGATATAAGACGGGGTGAAGAAACATAGAAGGGAAGAAACATCTGCTTTGGCTTCACAATAGAGAAAAATCCTCCTCTTTATCAACGCCTTCCTCCCATGCCTTCACATTCCATTATTTTGGCAAATGTATTGAAGATCCAGAAAGAAGTGGGTGGGGTGTAGTTGTCAAAACATTGGAGTTTTAATATGTTTCTGAGTTACGGTGAAAAGTTCCTTGCTTGAACTTCGATGCTTGATGTGTTCTACAGCCAGGCTTTTGTTTTCCACCTGAGAGGCGTTTGGTTCATGCAATAAGCTATTTAGTCTTGTTTGTTAATGATCTACAACCAATTCATATGCTCTTCTATTTCTTGGAATGGCTGAGTAACATTTCTCAACGTCTCATTACCTGTATTCTGTATATCTTTGTTTTGTGTTCTATTCAATTTTTGAAAGTCGCTCATCTCACCCTGAGACCTTCACATTTGCTTTATTCAGTGTGGGTTTTGTGCTTGCAGGTCACACTGAAGCTGTTCTTTCAGTCTCCTTCAGTCCTGATGGACGACAGTTGGCGAGTGGATCTGGTGACACTACAGTTCGTTTGTGGGATCTAAACACCCAGACACCATTGTTTACATGTCAAGGTTAGAATCCTAGTTTCATATGCATCGGCTGCAACCTTAGCTTTTCACTTGTCATCTCTCATAAAATATAGAAACTGAATCATAAAGGTCTTTAAGTATATCCTCTTGCGAGATATTATTAGCTGATTATCACTTATGAGAATGATAACTTTTTAATATGCTGGGACTAATACTTGGATATATCCACCTCTCCTTCACATATTATACTCTATGGTTTAAATCCTAGTTTGGTTACTCTGAATGCATCTTAGGCACTACTCATTTGCAATGCATCTGGTCAGACGATATTGTATATTAGCCCTCTTAAGTGGTTTGAACTTTGGGCTTTGAGAAAGTCATTAATTTCTCTATAATGCTCTGCTTATTATACTCTTCTTCCCGGACACCGCACATAGCGGTAGCTTTAGTGCACCGGGCTGCCCTTTTTTTTTTTATTATACTCTTCTTCCTGAAAATGCCTCAGGGATTGCTGGTTCATAACTTCATTTTGAAATTGCAGCACGAAATACTAGTTATGAGTCTACTAGCTACCTGTATAGCCAAATTTTATTGCTTTTGCTACCCAACTAAAAAAAAAGTGAAAAAAGCATATAAATTCTGTCAATGTTGCTTGTTCTCTTTGCGAAAGTTGCTGAATCATGGTCTTACAACATTTCTATTTATCTGTTTAATAATGTCTATTTATAAATAGTGACTCTATATATCCTTTTTGTTCTAGGGCACAGAAATTGGGTTCTCTCTGTTGCATGGTCACCAGATGGTAAGCATCTTGTTAGTGGAAGTAAGGCGGGAGAAATTATCTGTTGGGACCTTCAGACTGGGAAGCCTTTAGGGAATCCGCTTACTGTAAGTCAGTTGCGGCGTGTTTCTCTGTAGTTATTGAAATTCTAGAATTATGGAGTTTGATGCGTTTTTGCCTGCTGGGTTTTTATTGTTCGAGATCCCTTCTAAAACAGCTTTTTCTTTGTTAATTGCTGTTTATTGTGCCTTTCGACGAATCCTGATAATCCTTCTTTTTTTCCGATGAAGATAGAATCCAGATAATCTACTAGCAGTGAGCTACACATTGTTATTAAAGTTTAGTTTCTTGTCTGTACAAACAATGTATAGAAGTGCTCTCTATTTTCTTTTTGGTGCTAAGTAAGGAAGTCCACTTACTAGTCCGGTTGAATACTGTATAACTTGTATGAAGTGATAACAACCAAATTCAAGTAGGGAATTCAAATAAAACACACAAGTATTAGATAGAAAAGTAGGGAGAAGAGATAGTAATAGGGACAGATTGAAGAGAGAAAAGGCAATCTAATAAGTTAAAATAACATTCCATTACTAATTTAATACATTGGAGAAGGGAATTTAACTAGCACATGGAAATCCCTACCCAGGAGAATCTTAAAAAGGTTCCATGGAGAGATACAAGAGTTCTTCCCTTTACACTCAAAGTGCAATCATCCAAATTCAAACATAACTAATGAACTAAAACCCTTGTGACAACTATTTATACTATGGTTACATAAGACAAGTAATTACCAAAAAATACCCTTATGCTACAAGTCAATTAAAATAAGTTAAATGGGTTAAACTAGATATGCTAAGTCTTGGTTCGCTCATTGTAAATAACTATTAAGCATATGGTGGGCCTTCAAATCCTCTTGAATGGCTCTCTTAAGGTTCCTTGATCTCTTGACAGATGTTCAAAAGTCTCCAAGCTCATGAGTGTCAAATTGAGAGTTATCATGAATTGAGCATTACTATAGGTGGTATTATTGGCTAATGTGCTTATATTTGTTGGTGTCTAGAATTTGTAGTTTAGGTGAATCTTTGATTGAACCACGCAAAGTAGATGTCATAGGATGTATATGCATAATATGATCAATGATGGATTTCTTTAGTTGTCTTTTAAGACTTTTGAGTGTCTATAATGTCAAATCAGAGGGTTGAAGAATGCTGCTTAAGTGGCTGAGTTCAAGCTTTTCATGTTTTCTTCCTTTTTAATTTTTATATCATCTTCTATTCTTATTTCTTGATACCTACATATGAATGGAACTAAATTAAGAAACTTTTCCTAGGTCCTCTATTGTTTTTCTTGGTCGTGTTTTTTTGTGCGATGTGCACTTCTTTCCTTTGTTGGTTTTGTTGAAAACATTGTTCCTGATGGCCAAAGTACCAGGCTCACTTTAACTTGTCATATTGCTTTGTGAATTGTTCAAAAGAAACTCTCTGAAGATTCTATGATCTGTGCTTATCATGTTGCAGGGCCACAAGAAATGGATAACTGGTATTTCTTGGGAACCTGTACACCTCAGTGCTCCATGTCGCCGCTTTGTAAGTGCAAGTAAAGATGGTGATGCACGGATATGGGATGTTACCACAAGGAAGTGTCTCATTTGCCTAACTGGTCATACACTTGCTATAACATGTGTAAAATGGGGCGGAGATGGAGTTATATACACTGGGTATATTTCTTTAGAGCATTTTATTTTTATAGATTGTTGTAATTTATGTACTATATTGATCTTCATGGAGAGCATCTGCTTACTGTGATTGGCCCACTTGATGATATTGATTTATTGAACTTTTGCTGTTTCCTTTTGGTGAATAGATCTCTCATTTTTGCTTGGGAGGGTGGGGTGTGTGCGCACATATATATATATAAACACTGATAGATAGATAGAGATAGAAACCGAGCCGTGAAACCCGAGCATTAGTTTATGAAATCTTCAATATGGTTTAACATTTATTAGTTCATATTCCAGATCTCAGGACTGTACAATCAAGGTATGGGAAACCACGCAAGGGAAGCTAATTCGTGAATTGAAGGTGAAGTCTATAACTTTTGAGTATTGTGGGACTTTTCAACTGCTCTCATGCATGTGCTGTGACTTTGTATTATTATTCAGTCACCTGCATTCAATGAGGTTGATTTGGTGGGCTTTACTACTTCCTTGAAGATCCCTGAGAAGTTTTATTTCAATTTGCGATTGAACTAGAAGTGAAATTTTCTGACTGCTCGAAAGTTAGGTTTGTGATACACTATCATTTGTCTGTGTAGTCCATTGTGGTGACATATGAACAATTCGTCGAGAACCAGTATTATATTTAGTTGGAGTTGTATTTCATTTTAAGAAATTCTCAGTCTAAGGTGGAACAGGTATATTCTTATAGATTTGGAAGCTAGTGGATCCGTGGATGTGCATATATGAAAAGTGGAGTTGTTTTGCCTAGGTGCCCGTGAGTAAGATGTCCTGGAAATTATGACTAAATGGGTAGCTTTTTATTTATTCTCCTACTCTTTCATGCTATGCAGGGTCATGGACATTGGGTAAATTCTCTTGCACTGAGCACTGAATATGTTCTTCGAAGTGGAGCTTTTGATCACACCAGTAAACAGTTTGCATCTCCCGAGGAAATGAAAAAGGTAATCTTTTGGTATTCCTAGTACCAAAGTTTTTTATTTGATTAATTTAATTTGCACCTTCTCAGTATTGCAAGGGTTCACTGTTATTAACTTCAGTTGGATTAGATAGAGACTTTCCGGAACACATTCTTATGGAGATACTCTACTGTGAAAGCGTGAAATGCTTTGCATAATAACTCAAACATTATGGTGAGAGTAAGAAGTCATGAGGAAGTTTGATGTTTAAAAATATACAAGCTGAGCTCATCTCAGCCATGATTCATTAGGCTAATTCAAACTTCAAAGACCTCTCTGTGATTATCTGGCAGTGCTGCAGTACACCATTGATGAATAACTATGCCTCAATCCCAACCGTGTTAGCATCTGCTATATGATCCTAAGTATCCACTTTGCTCCATCTGAACCCATCTCATTCCTATTAAAATTTTCAATGTCAGATAAGAAGCAACTACTTTTCGGTTTCTTTTAAGACTAGAGTTGAAACAATAATGAACATAATAAATTTTAGAGCAGCAGCAGGCCGTATACTTTTGAAAGTCGTAGCTTAGTCCCTGAAAATATTTGCAAAGGTGAGATTGTCTACCAATTAAGCAACTCGTCACAAATGTTTGTATCCTTTTTGAGAGAGTGTCTATTGGCTTGGGGCTTTGTTTGGGCTTGGTTTTGGCCTTAAGTGGTGGCTGTAGGGGTTGATGGTGGAATAGGGTCATGTCCGAGGGGGTTGGGGTTGGGGCCGGCTTTGCGTGAGGGTGAAGAGAGGCGGTCAGGGGTAGGTGTGGGGTCTAGGTCGGGTGTTAGGGCTCGGGCGGTGAGTGGTGATAGAGATAGGCGAGAGTAGATAGGTTGAGAGTAGGGTCTTGGAAAATAGGGATCCTTCAGGGTAAGTTCATAGAGCTGGTGAAGATTCTTAAGAGGAGGAAGATTAATATTGCGTGTGTTCAGGAGACTAAATGGGTAGGGTCTAAAGCTAGGGATGTGGATGGGTATAAGTTGTGGTACTCAGGGAGTGACAGGCGTTGGAATGGTGTGGGGATCTTAGTGGATGAGGAGCTTAGAGCGCAGGTGGTGGAGGTAAAGAGGGTCTGTGATAGGTTGATGGCGATCAAGTTGGTCATTGGGGGGTTTACGCTGCATGTGTGTAGTGTTTATGCTCCGCTGGTGGGCTTGGGAGAGGAGGTGAAAACGGAGTTTTGGGTGGCTTTGGACGAGGTGGTGAGAGGCGTGCCTAGTTCGGAGAGGATTGTCATAGCGGGGGACTTCAATGGGCACATTGGGGTTGTGCCGGGAGGTTATGACGATGTGCATGGAGGTTTCGGTTTTGGTGATAGGAATGAGGAGGGAGCAACTTTGTTGGATTTTGCGAGGGCTTTTGGGTTGGTGGTGGTGAATTCGAGCTTTCCGAAGAAGGAGGATCACCTGATTACCTTTTGAAGTGCGATAGCCAAGACTCAGATTGACTTTATGCTGCTAAGGAAGGGGGATAAGGTTTTATGTAATGACTGCAAAGTCATTCCCAGTGAGCATCTTTCGACTCAACACAGACTCCTGGTGATGGAGTTGTTTATGAAGAGGAGCAAGAAGAGAAGGGCCGAGGAGGGTCGGCCTAGAATTAGGTGGGGTGGCTTGACGCCAGAATGTGCGCTGAAGATAGAAGAGAAAGTGGCGGTTTTGAGGGTGTGGGATTGTAGGGGAGACGTGGATGCCATGTGGGATAAGGCTGCCAGTTGCATCACGGAGACTGCTAGAGAAGTGTTGGGTGTTTCGAGGGGTCGGGTAGGACGACATAAGGGGGACTGGTGGTGGAATGAAGATGTTAAGAAGAAAGTGGAGATTAAGAAGGGGGCGTATGTTAAGCTGATTGAGAGTAAAAATGCATAGGAGAAGAGGATGAATTGGGAGGTTTACAAATTAGCAAAGAAAGAGGCTAAGCTTGCAGTTACGGCAGCAAAGTCAGCAGCGTTTGAGAGCTTGTATGCGGGGTTAGAGGAGAAAGGCGGGGAAAAGAGGTTGTATAGGCTTGCTAAGGCTAGGGAGCGGAAGAGTCGGAACCTCGACCAAGTGAAGTGCATTAAGAGGGAGGATGGTAGAGTTTTGGTGGAGGATGCCCATATTAAAAAGAGATGGCAGGAGTATTTCCATAGGCTTTTGAACGAGGAAGGGGACAGAGGCATTGAGTTAGGTGAGCTGGAACAATCGGAGGAGAGACGTGATTTCAGTTATTGTAGACGCTTTAAGGTTGAGGAGGTCAGGGAAGCTATTCGTACGATGCGGAGGGGAAGGGCGACGGGGCCTAATGAGATTCCTGTGGATTTTTGGAAGTTTTTAGGTAGGGCAGGGTTAAGGTGGTTAACTGATTTATTTAACGGCATTTTCAAGACGGCGAGGATGCCTGAAGCCTGGAGGTGGAGTACGATGATTCCTTTATACAAAAACAAAGGGGACATTCTGAGTTGCACCAACTATAGGGGTATCAAGCTGCTGAGTCATACTATGAAGATTTAGGAGAGGGTGGTGGAGCGAAGATTAAGGAAAATCGTGTCCATTTCAGAGAATCAGTTTGGTTTTATGCCCGGTCGCTCGATGACAGATACAATACACCTGGTGAGGAGATTGGTGGAACAATATAGGGAAAGAAAGAGGGATTTGCACACGGTGTTCATCGACTTGGAGAAGGCTTAGGACAAAGTCCCTAGGGAGGTTCTTTGGAGATGCTTAGAGGCAAGAGGGGTCCCGATGGTGTACATCAGAGCTATTAAGGACATGTACGATGGAGGAAAAACTCGAGTGAGAACGGCGGGAGGGGACTCAGAACATTTTTTAGTCGAGACAGGGTTGCATCAGGGTTCGACTCTTAGCCCGTTCCTGTTTGCGTTGGTGCTGGATGTGTTGACGCGACGTATTCAAGGGGAGGTGCCATGGTGGATGTTGTTTGCGGACGATGTAGTGTTGATTGACGAGACGTGAGGGGGTGTGAATGAAAAATTGGAGGTTTGGAGGCAAACCCCGGAGTCCAAGGGGTTCAGGTTGAGTAGGTCCAAGACGGAGTATATGGAATGCATGTTTAGTGACTTGAGGCAGGAGGACGATGTGGTGGTGAGGCTGGATTCCCAGGATGTTTGTAAGAGGGATAGTTTTAAGTATCTTGGGTCTATGATTCAAGGGAATGGCGAGATTGATGAGGATATCTCTAACCGTATTGGAGCAGGTTGGATGAAGTGGAGGCTCGCCTCGGGTGTGTTGTGTGATAAGAAGGTGTCACTTAAGCTTAAAGACAAATTCTATAAAGTGGCAGTCCGTCCAGCTATGTTATATGGAGTAGAGTGTTGGCCAGTCAAGAACTCCCACATTCAAAAATTGAAGGTGGCGGAAATGAGAATGTTGCGTTAGATGTGTGGACTTACTAGAGGGGATGGAGTTCGGCATGAGATAGTCCGGGAGAAGGTGAGAGTGGCTTCGGTGGAGGACAAGATGCGGGAAAGAAGGCTTAAATGGTTTGGGCATGTGATGAGGAGGGGCACGGATGTCCCAGTTCGTAGGTGTGAGAGGCTAGCGTTGGATGACTTTCGGAGGAGGAGAGGTAGGCCGAAGAAGTACTGGAGGGAAGTGATTAGACATGATATGGAGCAGCTACAGCTTACTGAGGACATGACCCTAGATAGGAAGGTGTGAAGGTCGCGGATAAGGGTAAAAGGCTAGGTCGCGTGCGTGGGTTGTAGCTAGTAGTAGAAGAGCTCGTGTATAGCTGGTTTAGTAATCCCAGGACTGTGTCCATAGGTGGGGGTCGTACTTTCCGGATGCCATATTTCTTATCTCTTATTTCATATTGCGCTTATTTATCTTATTTCGTATTGCTCTGATTTCTCGTTTATTTTTAGCATGTCTTATTCCTTTTATGTTATGCCACCCATCATGCTTAATGGTGCATTACGCTCTTGCTTACTATTCTCTATCTTGAGTCGGGGGTCTATCGGAAACAGCCTCTCTACTTCTTTGGAGGTAGCGGTATGGACTGCGTACATTCTACCCTCCCCAGACCCCACTTTGTTGGAATACACTGGGTTTGTTGTTGTTGTTGTCAGTTTAGTACTTGAACCATTTGCAGAGGTGAGATTTGCTCTCAGTTAAGCAACCCGTACAAGATTGTTTGCTTCCTTCAGTCGTACCTGTTACATTTGCTAAAAAGCTAGGTGATCAAAGAGATCCTTAATAAAGATGCCAGCTGGAAAAAGGGTCACTATCTTTTTAATTTTGTTGATGATCAACAAAAACATAAGCTATAATTAGTTCGAGGACTGGGCTATTCTGTGACTTCCTTTAAATTTTAGGGAGTTCTTCTATCTGCTGCTTTACATTATTCTCCAACTGCTGAGATTATGCGGCTCTGGAAGCTTCTCGTAATCTCATTTAGCTGGTGGCAAGGAAGCAGTATACATCAATGAGAGGCAAAGACATAAAAAAGAAAGAAAATCCTCGATGCTATTTAGTTGCCCCAAAATTGGAATTTCTCCCATCCTCACAGTACTTGCGTTTCTCTTGTTTCATTGCCAGGTAGCACTTGAAAGGTACAACAAAATGAGAGGGAATGCCCCAGAGAGATTAGTTTCAGGATCAGATGATTTCACCATGTTTCTATGGGAGCCTGCGGTCAGCAAGCACCCCAAAACTCGCTTGACAGGTCATCAACAGGTTGACAATCTTTCTGTGCTGTAAAGGATGGTTTTCTGTGTGTGTGTTGGTGAACATAGCCTTGTTTTTTTGGTTCTAAGCAAGAAGTTCAAATTTTTGCAGCTGGTTAATCACGTTTATTTTTCTCCGGATGGTCAATGGATAGCAAGTGCCTCATTTGATAAGTCAGTCAAATTATGGAATGGTACCACAGGAAAATTTGTTGCTGCATTCCGGGGCCATGTTGGACCTGTATATCAGATAAGGTTAGAATCTGCCATAGAAACTCATTCTTCAATCATTTCAACAGTAACCATTACTTACTCATCCTTGTGTTTTGCACAGCTGGTCAGCTGACAGTAGGCTCCTATTAAGTGGGAGCAAAGACTCAACCTTGAAGGTATGTGTCTGCATACTCTTGTTTCTTGTGATCTTGTCCTTTTAAAAACATGTCATTAAGAAACTATTTATGTCTTATCGATTTAGGTTTGGGATATCCGGACCAAGAAGTTGAAGCAAGACCTTCCCGGCCATGCTGATGAGGTAAAGCTTCCGCGACCGGCATTTTCTTTTCTGTAGAACTGTTAGATAACTTGTCTTTCTGAACTTGGAAGGTTTTCGCGGTTGACTGGAGTCCAGACGGCGAAAAAGTAGCATCTGGTGGTAAAGATAGAGTTCTGAAGCTTTGGATGGGCTAGGAACAAGGCCAATGAAGCTCTTGCTTTGGGTCCGAAAAATTCAAGGCCCTTTGATTATCTTTCATTAGATATAAAATATGTAACTCAAGTAGTAATTACCATTCTAGTTAATGATAAAAGTAATTCTTTTTGATCATTTGTTGTCAAATTGTTACCAACCATTAATCATATAATGTTGAGGTACTTATAGATGAGAGGTAGATATTTAAAATTACTGTCATGCCAAGCTTTTCTCTTGTTCCCTGGAACTTCATTGAACCGATTTGCTCATTCAAGGTTTTTAATGAAGTTTCCTCCTGCAAAGTCTCCAACAGAGTCGTTTCTGTCTATCAAATTGTGACGCACTCTAGATTGCAATTACAAGTGTTTGGGGAAAATGTGCAAGTTAGAATATAGAAAATGGTCAAAAATATTTCATACATATTGGATATGACTTAAAATGTGCTGAGTTATTACTTGGACTCCAATTGCCTCAAATTAATTTTCAAGTAAGAATTATTCCTCCTTCCACAAAAAGGGGTCTCATAGTCATCGGGATTTTGAATTAAAAGGGACAAACAAGTTTGTTAATTAACTGTCGGTCCTTAAAGTTTTAAAAACTAGATAAAAGGGATTAAAAAAAAATTAATTTTTTAAAAATATTTTCACTCCAACAACTAAAAAGGTTGTTTCAACAACTATATAAGTTGTCTCAATAACTATCAAAGTTGTAGATCAACTTTATAATTGTTGAGACAACTAATACAGTTGTCAAACAACTGTCTCAGTTGTTCAGTTGTCGAACAGCTGTCTCAGTGACAACTGTCTCAGTTGTTCAGTTGTCGAACAACTGTCTCAGTTGTTTAAGCACTTTATCTTTTTTTAACTTAATAATATTGTGGGACCCACTTATTATCTTTATTTAATTAAAGACTAGCGAGGATCTTTCAACTCATTTTTCTAGTCCCATCTCGATAGTTATTTTAAACAACGGGATAGCACAAATTTTCCAAATGTTACTGGTTGATTAACTTGCAACTTTTTTTTGTTAGTGTTATGCGTGTGTTTCAACCCTCCCTCCAAACCCAACCCCCCCACCCTCCCCCCAAAAAAGAGAGAGGAAAGTCATAGTTTTTAAGAAATTCATGGTTATCATAGTGTGGTTTTCCCGACGATAATCTCTCAGCAATCTTAATTTTATCGATCAAAAATATTTTATAAATATCGAATTCAAATATATCTTGACATAAAAAAAGTTGACTTAAGCATGTATCCAAATTTTCATGTATAGTGGTTTAATATTTTGTCAATGAATAGAATGATATTCCTTTTTGGACCACTCTTCAACAATCCTTACCTTCTAAAAAAAAAATAACATCGTGTTTGATATCTTCTCTTTTTTTTTATGCTTATTTGTTTTTTTATTTTGCCTGACACAGTCGTAGATCAAAAAAAGAATTTAGATTATGTTGCTTAAATTAGATCAATTGATTTTGTAATCCCCAACAATTTTTTTATTTTATTTTTAATCCTCATCTTTTAAAAAACAAAGAATTGCAAAATATTACTACTATTTATCTAATGAAACAAATTCGAATTTGTATGTTGGCAGAATTAGAAATTCCACGTGGCAGTTGTTGTCAGGAGTACTTAAAAGCGGCTACACCAAATCATTCCCCGCTTTCTCTCCACTGTAAACCCTGCAAATTTTAGGGTTCCAAATTTAATTGCATTAATGGCGTCTCATAATCCCCTCGACGATGTAACTCCTTTTATCCTTTTTAATTTCTAGGGTTTTCAATTACTTGTAGTTGTTGACTAATTTTTCGTTTTGGGGAGTTGTTAGGACCTTGATTTTGGTGGAGATTTCGATGCTACTAGGCGTTCAGGTTTGATAATTCTTCGCCTTTGTGACTGTTGCTGCAATTCAATTTTTTTTCTTTGCGTGTATTTGTTGGTTGTAACACTTACAGAGGTGATTTTAGGTGCCAAAAGAAGCTTTGGAGACCTTGACGATGATGAAGATGATATCTTTGGCTCTAAAAAGGTGCTTTCTTTTTTTCAAACTCTAATTTAAGTTTGGGATTTGGGAAGGGGAGCGTTGGAGTAATTGGTAGAGTTGTTGTCATGTGATCAGAAGGTCACGGGCTAAGGCTGTGGAAACAGCCTCTTGCAGAAATGTGCTGCCTACAGGAAACCCTTGTGGTTCGGCTTTTCCACGGACCCACGCATAGCGGGAGCTTTAGTGCACCAAGCTGTCCTCTAATTTAAGTTTGGCTTTTAGCTATACTAGCAAACCGAACATGGGATATGTGGGTAGTTGGTTGCTCATAAGCACTCTCTTAGTTGAATTTGTGTGACATGCTTCTTTTGGGACATCATGAGATTTTTGGTTAAGAATTGTTATAGTATGATGATGAAGCAGTCAGGTCAGTGGGATAATTCTTGGCCTTGGAAGATGATATGGAAGACAACCGATAAACTAGCATGTTTTGGATTGGTTACAACTTGGGGGGCCAATGCTTAACTCAAAATAGCCTGCATTAAAAAGGGCTTTAACCTATGTAATAGATGCTTCCTGTGTCAATTAGATCAGGAAACCATGGGGCACCTTGTTCTCCACTGAAAAATTTCTAGAGAATGTTGGGTGTTGTTCCTAAATCTCTGTGCTATTAATTGGGTGATGCCTCAGAAAGTGAAATGTTTGCTGGAAGGTTCACAACAACAAGTGATACCCAAAGAGATAAAGCAGATACGAAGACCTATTCCACTGTGCATCTAATGGACAATTTGGCTAGAGAGGAACAAAGTTTTCTTTGAAAGGCGAAGAACTCACATTTCTAGAATAGAGGATAGATGTTTACAAAATTTGTACTTCTGGTGTAAAGGTAGTTTAATAGATAGTCTGAACCAGTATATGGATTTATTGGGTATGCTTGGAAGAACAGTGTAGGAGGCTGCTTATTGTTTTATGGTGCTTTGTTTTCCTGTACCATCATGGTACCATTTAATAAATATCTACCTTATTAAAAAAACGAATTGTTTAAAATAATTTAGTGCACTTAATTTTTTTCGTTTTGGTTTTAAAAAAAAAAGAGCAGTTTCTTATACTGTCAAAGATTTAAATCCCTAGGCAACATTTAAATTTGACTGATTCATAAGATTCTTTAAAAAGCAACTTTTAAGTTTTACCCACTATCTTACACAGTTTCTCATATGATATGTAGGTTTTTCTGTCAACCCGAGTCATTAAACTAGACTAATAGGTGTCATAGGGACCTATTAGCATGGCAGTCTTACGTCAATATTTATCATTTACCTTTTACAATACTAGGGTAATTTGAAAGTAGAAGAAACAACACCTGGTGCAGCAACAGGGATGATCTTGTCTCTTCGTGAGAGGTATGATAGTTGGCCCCTTGTTGCATATCTGTGACATTTTTTTTTTTTTTTAATTTAATTGTTTATGTTAGTCATTTTCTCATTGTCTTTTGTGCTTTGTTATTGCAGTCTCCAGGACTGTAAGGATACCCTAGCATCATGTCAGGTGTTTTATCATCTTACCTTTTTCTTGTATTCCATGGTTATATCCAAACCAATCTGTCGTCCTCTTTTTCAACATTATGTATTCTTGTTGTATGATTTTTTTTTTCTTTTCATAGTAATTATTAGAGCCCAGAAATTTAGATGTTTTATTTTTTGCTTATGATATGTTGCTTATCTTACTTTGTGTCAGTTAATATTAAATGTTCATATAGGGTTTTAATTAGCTTAGAAGTAAGCACATGTAGTGTCTTTCCTGGGAAGTTGTTTTATATTTTCTCTGATACTTTACTCAATTAATTCTTAAATTCATTTTAGATGCTTTCATGGTATTGTATAACATATCTTACTTCCTTTGCTTATTTGATAATAATATGCTTTAAATTACATGCTGGCTGGATCGTGATGATTTACCGACTACCTATCTTTCATCAGCATAAATTGGTCTTCCCTCTCCAACCTGCTCGATTGAGTTGACTCTGCTACTCATACTTCTTAAAATGTCCAAGGGCCTAAGATTTCTAATTTCACAGTTTGTAGTTTCTTTTGATGGTTTACGTCCCTTTCTTGATTCTTATGCTAACATTATTTTGTTCTAGCTTTGTGTGGGGACCTTCTGGAACTTGCACCACTCTTAATGGAGCATCTTGTTGTTGAACGCCTACACTTTGGAGTGAAATCTCTTTGTAGGCATTTCGAATGACCAAAATTTTGAGTTAAACCTCTTAGTAGGCGTTTAGGCAGAGATATCAATTTTTCTTCACTTTATTTGGAATTTATAGAGTTGGAGTTGAAGATGAAATTGTTTTGGTTAAACATCTTGCAAAGAATATTTCAAATAATATTCATGCTTGAATGTACCTAAATACGACTCCAAAATTGAAGAGTGAATTGGAAAACAAGTTAAAAGTTGACCCAAGGGTGTGGCCTAGTGGTTCAATGAAGTGGGATGAGCACCATGAGGTCTCAGGTTCAATTCCCAATAGAGACAAACACTAGGTGATTTCTTCCCATCTGTTCTAGCCTTGGTGGACAGAGTGACCTGGTACCTGATGCTGGTAGGAGGTGGAAAGTATCCGTGGATTTAGTCGAGGTGCGCCCAAGCTGGCCCGGACACCACGGTTATCCCCAAAAAAAGTTATAGGTTGTTTTCCGAATTTGAAATGCACCTTCAAGTTGGATTTGGAATTTTCATGGCCAAACTGATTTTCAAATAAAGTGAAAAACTATTCCGGACAAAAGTGTATAATTTTATGGCCAAACGGTCCTTAAACTAATTACCGACTTAACTGTCTATGCTTGTTTCAGACAGAACTTGAAGATGCAAAATCTGAAATACAAAAATGGCGCTCTGCTTTTGAAAAGGAGTCGTTCATACTTCCTGGTGTGACACCTGGTATTGTCCTTTTTAGCATCTCTGCAGTCACCTATAATCCTGTTCCTCTTTTTATAGTCTTTTCTGATCTTCGTGTTTTCCCAGTTGCTGCTTTATGTTTGAGAGCCATACATCAGGAAAGAAAAATCATATTTAATTCCCACCGACCCATCTGATATATGATGTGGTTTTGAAAGATATGGAGTTTTATGGGAAAGTTTGAGTTGTTGGTTAAAGTAGTAGATTTGGGTGATGCTTCCACCATCATATCACTGATTAAAGTTGAATTGTTTAAAATCCATCTGTTTCATTTGCAGAATCATATTCAACATTTGGGGTTCACCCCTTAAATGGAAAGATCTTTCATGTTGATTGAGAGTGATTAACTTTTTCCAATGAAGAGAACTACCTGTGCTCTTATTTGCAGAACCCAGATTTGTCGTCAGTTATCTTCAGAACCTCAGATCATCCGAGGAGTCGTTGCGTGAACAGGTTTTGTTATTTTATTCCTCTTTATTTGTTCACTGCTGATAAATTTATGGAACGTTTTCATAATCATTATCTCATCTTTGCAATCTGTAGTTGGAAAGAGCAAAGAAAAAGGAGGCTGCATTTATTGTAACTTTTGCCAAAAGAGAGCAGGAGATAGCAGAGTTGAAGGTAATGTTGTCTATGACCATCGAATGATAGATTGCATATATTACATATTCATTTTGAACCATATAGCTTGCATCTATTACATATTTATTTTGAACTATTAGATCTCAATGAATGCTAAACTTGATTGTATCCAAGTCCAAAATTTAAGATTAAGAAATGATTAAAGCATTTGCCTGGAAAGACAAAATTACCAAATAGAAGAAACAGGAAATAACTATGTATTCTAGATGTAAAATTCTTAAACCAGCTAATAGTAATCAATTAATAGGACAACAATCTGAGGTCCAAAAACATAAATTAACCATCAAAAACAAGAATTTCAAAACTACTCAAGCTTTTCTACACAATAGCATTGGCAGCACTTGCAATCCTTGGCTAAAGCTCAGCACTCTTTCCCAATTGGCCCTGTGATTACAGATCCTTTCTTCTCTCCCTTGGGATTCACAATACACCAGCATTATCTTCAAAGTACATGAAGAGTGAAGACACCGTTCGTTGGACGCCATGGCTTGCGTTGACTCACATTGACAGCAGGCATAACCTTTTCTCTGAGATCAGGCTTACCCTTCTTCACGGTGGCCATAACCATGTCACCCACACAAGCTGTGGGTGATGGCAACCTGTTAAGCCTTCCTTTGATACCCTTCATCAAAATGATGTGCAGGGTTTTTGCTCTGGTGTTATTGGCACAGTTGATGGTGACTGCCACCGGCAGACCCAGACACCCTGAATTAGTTTCCGCGGAGGTTACACGACCTCTCCTCGACATTGTTGTCAGTCTTCCTCAGCTGCTCCCTTCTCTACCTCCAAAACCCTAACAATGAGAGATTTATTTTGAACTATCTTGTACACGATTTATTTTTATGCTGCTATCTCAACAAAATTGGGAAGGATATTTTGGGGAAACATGTCCCAGTGAACTGCGAAAGAGAAATATATGTAGCAAAAGAAAATGATTTCGCTCAAAAATTGAGTTTGTTGAAAGTAATCCGAGTTGCCAGCTGTAAGTTGTACTTTGCCTGAGAAAATGTCTCGTCATTATGGTGTGCAATGGGAGCTTGTGACCTACATCTTAGGGTAAACAAGCGTACTGCTAGTCAGCTGGTCTTTCATTTTCAGTTTTGTCAGTTGAAGAAATGTGTGATCTAATCAATACTAGCAATGCCCTTATATTATGAAATCTAGTTTTATCCTTGATAGTACCTCTGATCAGATGTCACGCCTTTCTTCTTTTGGGGTGAGGGCATGTAACAAGGCACCGGAATGTTGTTGCTGAATGTTGAGTGTACTGTTTTTAAGGTCCTTTTTTCTGTAAAGCATAAATTGTTGGGTGTTTTTCCTTTATCTTTAGTTGCCTTTATTTTGAAATATATGTTAATTTGTCGTTTTCTCCTTGCTTTGTGCTGGTCAATTCCTTCTTCTTACTTTTCCTACTGTTGAATGTTTTAGTCTGCAGTTCGAGACCTTAGAACTCAACTCAAGCCGCCGTCTATGCAGGTAGTAGTAATATCTTTTCTTACTCATAGATCTGCTGTCTGTATGCTCTGGATTATAAAACCCAAAAAAGGAGGGAGAGAGAATATTTGTCTGTTATTCCCTGCTGTTCAATTGTTTTGGTAATTTTTTCCAATTTGCTCCTTTAAAAAAGAGTTAGATGTGTGTAATTAATCTGTGTTGTATGTAGCTTGTTTTTTGTCTTATAGTAAGTTGCTTGGTACAGGAGTAGCTTTTAGGAATTTGATTAGACTTTGATTGTGATGCCATTGTCTTTTGATTGATGAGTTATGAGGAAGCTAAGCATTAAAGTTTGAATGTTGCAGAAATCTGAAAGGATGTTCAAGTAGTTTTATGTGTATTGTGGAACTGTCAACTGACGGAAGTCTGCTGTGCTCCCACCTGGCTACCCTTCAAGAAAATATATGTTCTGTCCCTATTTTGGAGTCATTGTTACACAGTCTCTTTTGTGTACCGGGGTAGGGTGGTAGTTTCTCTACCATAGGTTAAATCAGCATATCACTTTGTATCCCTGCCTCAACTTTTTTTTTCTCAAATTGCATATTGACTTAGTTTCGTTAGCCAAAACCAGGATCACACATTTTCGTGGCCTCCTACATCTCAATTTTTAAACTTCCTTGTTTCGTTCTGGTTTGTTGTTGCTTTGCTAATTTTATGCCTTTTTCTTTAATAATAACATTGTTAGCTGGTGCACAGTGTTGCTTTGTTAATTCTAATTGCCAAAATCTTTCTTCCAACTCCAATCCAGTATCAACCTTAAGCACGCATATTGACCTGAGAATATAATTCTTTGTTAACACTCATGCTATGATTTCAAGGCCCTAGAATCCTTACCAAGTTTCAATATACTCCGTATTCTAGAAAACCACATAGCATAAAGGGTTGTAAAACTGTTAGTGGAGTGGGGGATAAGGGGTAGGGTTAGCTCAGTTGACAAAGTTTGAGGTAGTTGTTTCTTAGGTCACAAGTTCGAGCTGCGCCAATTGGCATGAATACTTTTTCCATAGAGACAAACCCCTCCGGCGGAAACGTATCCTTTGTCACTATAGACTGAATTCGCTGTGAAACTTTCCGGTTCTTAGTAGCGGTTCCCAAATTAACCCTCTTTTCTTTAATTAAAAAAAAGGATACATACCCCTTTACTTGATATCATATTATTAGTGTTAAGCCTAAAGCCTTTTAAGACACTGGTCTATAATTAGAAAAGTAACTTCTTGAGCTTTAGTGAGATGGGCCTCCTCGCTTGTTCACTTGAACTGCTGGGCTTTAAATGAGCCTATAGGACAACAGGAACTTAGCTAAGGGCACTGATAAAATCTCGATTCAGCATAAGCAAAGGATGAGAGAGGCTGGGAGAACCATAGTTGCTAGGTTGGTTAGCTACCTAGGTTTTCACCTTGTTGGTGAGGGTTCGATTCCCCACCTTGTAATCCCCTCTCCCATTTCCCCTTCTCCTATCCCCTAATTTTGAAAAAAAAGGGAATGAGAGAGGCCTTACGAGGGGTTGACTCCAAATGGATTTTGAGTCATAAAAAAGGTAAGTTAGCAAGGGGAATCATGAGTGGGAATGGTTTCATTTATGTTTCTATTTTTTTGTTACTTTTGATGCTAGTTCAGCTTTTCACTTTAAGAGACGAGTAATGGAGGAAAGATAACTGAAGGGTAAGAACAGCATTTATCTGACATCGAACTGGCTAATTAGATAGAGCTTCTTAGGATCTGCAATTGGTGGCCTGGAACTCTTACTTGCTTAAATCGTTCTGCCTAACCTAATTTTGATTGTACTAGCTGTTGGGTCTTTAATCTTTACGGAAGGATTGAGTCCTCTTTTTTTCTTGTTCCGAGAACGGTACTATGATTCATCCGAAAAACTTCTGCAGCTTTTTGTTCCTTTCTGCTATAATATATATCTGCTGTGAGCTCTCTCTCTCTCTCTCTGGGTTAACATTTGATTTTAATCTCTTTGTTCACATTTTGCTCAGTTTCCTTACTTCTTTTGGGGTAAATTAACAGGCACGGAAGCTATTACTAGATCCAGCTATTCATGAAGAGTTCACTAGACTGAAGGTAAGCTCTCTGGGCATTGATTTTTACTTCTAGCTGAAATGTGTGGAGAGCAGATTGATACACTTATTTGGTGGTTCAATACTTCAACTTCATTGTGCTTTCAAGTCACTTTGATGGCTGGCTGGAATTCTTTATTTAGTTCCAGGTTATCGTTTGAATTGCTCTATGAGCGTAGATGATGCATCCTTTTGCCAATGAATAAAGTATGTTTGGTGCTTAGATTTTTGGATGCTTTTCGTGTGTAATTTATTTGACCTTTTCATTGTTCCTTCGTGGCCTTGCTGGCTCAGATTGCATTCTTGCTTACATCTTTTCTTGTTTTGCGTTGCCAGAATTTAGTTGAGGAGAAGGATAAGAAAGTGAAGGAGTTGCAAGATAACATTGCTGCAGTCAATTTTACCCCACAAAGCAAAATGGGCAAGATGCTAATGGCTAAATGTAGGACACTGCAGGAGGAAAATGAAGAGATCGGAAACCAGGCTAATGAAGGAAAGGTAGTAAATGATTTTCTTGATGAGTGAAGTGTATAAAATATGAAGTTCTTTGAATTCTAAACTGAATTTTTCAGATGGTATTCTAATCATTAGTTACCTAGTTGTGTAGCTTATTTCTTCCAGGTTCATTAAATACTTAAATTATGATGGTTGCTTTAAAGGTGATAAATGTGAGATGTTACAGAAGTTCTGTTCTTTCTTTACTTGCAGATGCATGAATTGACAATGAAATTGGCTTTGCAAAAGTCTCAAAATGCTGAACTTAAAAGTCAATTTGAAGGTTAATGTTCTCTCGAGTTGCTTTATAAATGGACCTCTGTTTTCCTTTTGATTTCACAAGGAGCCTTCTTTTCTTCTTCTTTTTTCTGCTGCTAGATTTTTTTTATTTTTTTTTGTGTGTGTAATTGACTGGTCGGTTTGGTCCCGCAGGTATTCTAGTTATGGTCAGTGAGATTGATAATATTAGAGAGGATATTCTTTAAATGTTGAAATTATTGGTAATATTTGCATATACCCCTCTGGTTCATCTGAAGACATTACAGGAGTAAAGAAAGTCACTTGTAGATATAATTTGCATTTTATTTTTTTCGTACTCGTTAGATTTCTATTTCTATTTGTTGTTTCTTTAACCTTGATTATTGTATTCTCGTGTTCTTCGTGCTTGTTACTGTTGTATGTTGTTTCCTTTGATTGAGCGGAGTGTTGGCTAGTTAAGAACTCCCACATCCAAAAGTTGTAGGTGGCGGAGATGAGGATGTTGCGATAGATGTGTGGCCATACCAGGAAAGATAGGATAAGGAATGAGATTATTCGGGAGAAGGTGGGAGTGGCCTCGGTGGAGGACAAGATGCGAGAAGTAAGGTTAGGTTGGTTCGGGCATGTGATGAGGAGGGGCTCTGATGCTCCAATGCGGAGGTGTGAGACACTGGCTATGGATGGTTTTAGGCAGGGTAGAGGTAGGCCAAAGAAATATTGGAAGGAGGTGATTAGGCATGATATGGAGCAATTACAACTTACGGAGGACATGACCCTTGATAGGAAGGTGTGGAGAACGCGAATTAGGGTAGAGGGTTAGGGGGTGAGAGTGCGTCGGTAACAATAGGGGAGCATTGTGTATGAAGTTTCTTGTGTGTGAGGTTGAGTGTTGTCTATGGTTTCGGTTAGATAGTTTTTAGTATTATCTTGTGGCTATAGTATTATCTTATGGCTAGTGAGGTTAGTTTATTTTGCAGATTGTACTAGTTTATATGCATTTATGTTTTGTGTCTGATATACTGCTATCGATCCTAAGCCGGGGGTCTATCGGAAACAACATCTCTACTTCTTCTGTTGTAGTGGTATGTTCTGGTATGTTCTGCGTACACTCTACCCTCCCCAGACCCCACTATGTGGGAATACACTGGGTATGTTATTGTTGTTGCTGTTTCCCTTGATTCAGTTATCGTTTTATGTGTTGTTGATACTATTCTCTGCTCCTTTATTTGTAGCAAGACTTATTTACTTCTGTAATTCCTTCCCATACTTTTGTTTGATATGTTTTACTTGAGTCGAGGGTCTAGCAGAAACAATCTTTGTACCTTTACAAGGTAGGGCTGTCGCTGCGTACACACTACCCTCCCAGACCCCACTTGCACTTGCAGGATTGCACTGGGTATGTTTTTGTAGGGATTTTTTTTTGCTTCAGTAAGCAGTTGACAGGGAATTACGCTACATGATTCACATAAATATCTTTATTTGAGCCGTGTTATTTCAGAAACAGCATCTCTATAACTCCAGGAGGTAGGGGAAAGGTCTATATAAACTTTACCCTCCCCTGACTCCACTTGTGGGGGAATACAAGGGGTATGTTGTTGTTGTTGATGATTATTCACATACATATATTTTCTGTACTCGGAAGAAACCAGTTGCTGTCACCTGATCCGTGTGTGGTTACAATATACTGCATGCCCCTGTTCTGTTGCTGCAATGAAATCATGCCAGACATGAAGCATGCTTTTACATAGAATTGAGTCATCATCATCTGAGAAACTGTTAATTCCTACATTGGTTCACCCACCAGCGTACTCTCTCGTGTATGAATGGTCCTTTATGCCTCCCGTGTTTTAGTTCTCTCTCCCCTTTCCTTTTCTTGTAAAAAATAATCCCTCAGCTTGTAATTTCTGGTTGTTCAATGTAATATACATATTGAAGGGTGAAAAGTAAGATCTTGCCAACAGTGTAGCCTAGTTCTGTTAAGAGAACATATGTTCTTAAGTCAAAGAAGGATGATGGTGGATTGTAGTATCTAACTAAGAAGTTATCACCCATGTTGCTTAAGTAATCCATATTTGTGATAATCGCATTTTAGATCTTTCTTTACATGTGTTCATTTTACCTTCTAGATCTTACCAACATTCCTGTTTTTTCGACCTAACTATAATTTTGTTGCTTTGCCGTTGTTATTCAGAAAGCAATGGTGAATAGATTGATTTACTCACTTTCTGACAATTTTTATTCCCACTTGCAGGCCTGTGCAAGCAGATAGAGGGACTGACAAATGACGTGGAAAGATCAAACGAAATGGTGCTTCACACAGTTTCCATTCTTGTTTAGAGTGAACTCAGACATTAAGATGACTCTTGAAGGACGTAGAATTTGATGTTTTAATGGTATTTGTCCTAGGTACTAATCTTGCAAGATAAACTTGAAGAGAAGGATGAAGAGATCAGTAAGCTGAAGGAAGAGCTGAATGAAAAAAACACCGTTGTGGAGAAAACCGAATTATTAGCTCCTGATAAAACTGCCAGTGATGAGGGAATGACAACTACAGAAGCACAGGCAGCAGAGAATGAGTAGGCAAAGTTTCTGGAATTGAACTAGTGTTATATCTTCTTTTCCTTTTCCAAGAAGAGTTGTTTTGTCAACACATTCAAGGCCTTACCTTCATACATGAAGCTACCTTTTTATCCTTAAATGGTGCAACGGTCAAGCAAGCAGAATATGAAGGCGCGGACCTGGAAACAAGAGCTTTCAGTTCGTGAAGCAACAAGGCACAACCATATCTTAACTCAAGCTGTAGACAGTCATACACTACAGTCCGTGTTAGATTCTGCGATTTTATTTCCCATTTTCTTGGGCATTGAATGCTGTATTAGTTCCATATGCATGTCAGAGCACCAACATAATTTGTAGCTCTTTTTTTTTTTTCCTGATTCGTTCAACATTTTGTCAATTATGAACTTGCAATTTTGATGTTTTTGTTTTGGGGAACTGTAAACGTTATTTATCTTGTATAGCGTAGCCAGTCTTAGACGTAGAAGAGTACATCACTACACCAGTCTACTTTGCTTTTAACGCTTCAATTATGCTACACGTGTTTTGTACATTTCTATTCTGTTCTCTTTTTCTTTCTTATTTTCCTGCATCGGGCTCAAAACTTAATAGAAAGAGTCTCTACCCCTAAAGAGAGGTATAGTGTCTGTACATCCTGCCTGCTCCATACCCTACTTGTTGAATTACATCAGGTTCTTGTAGACTCTGGCACTTTTTTTATCAATCAAATCAACCTATATAGTAATATAGATGTTTCATTTGACTCTGAAACAAGATTATGGACATACTTTTATTGTACTTTAACGAACGTCCCAGACAATTCAAATCTCTTGGGAGAATTTCAAGCTTTTCCAGTATATATGGCTGAAAAGGATACACTAGTGTAAAGAATAATTTCCCATTTTAAAAAAGGCATGTCGTCGTACAACCCAAAATCAAAACTGGGACAACTATTTAAAATAAGTCCGAAGCAGATATGTGACTGGGAAAAGGCAACAAATAGTAAACTAAGCTGATTGAGCAGACAACTGAAGCTACATTATTACATTCTATCAGGCTGCCAATAAAGGAACTACATCCCTCGTTCATTTAGAACTGTACATGGATTGCTTTCTTCGTTCATCATTCCAACCCAGTCCGGCAGAACCTTTGTTTCCTGTAGCCTGTAATGGTTCAATCAATCCCCTGTTGCTGCATCCAAGTGCCTCTCCCTGTGCAAACAGCAAAGCCATCAGGTGACAATACCATCATTACATTTCCAAGTATCACTTGAGTAGTTTCATTAACAAAGGTCCTCTTGTAATCATTGGGTGAGCTTATCTTCATTATTACACGTAGCCACGAGATTACTCGTTAAAGCAAATCTAAGAATGTCCGAGTATAGATGATGTGAACGCTTCCTTTTTGATAAAAGATGGATTCTAATAACTTAGAATTATTACAATGACTAACGACTTATAAGGAAAAAGTTCCCTTCGCACGTGAAAAGATTGGACGGACACCTAGAGATGGATGATCGATGTGGAAGATAGAATCAGAACAATATTCAGAGTTTTACAAGTCTAGGTGGGTCTCTACTTCCTTGAGATCCAAAGATGAGGCATTTCAAGATTATGTAAAACCTTCTCAGCGACACTGGTAGCTAACACTCTTGAAGTCGTTTAAGTTATAAAACTGTACCTCCTTCCAGCCCATGTTTTCCAACATTCTTCTAGCATAGCTACCAGCTCCAAATGAATTGTTCAAGGATTCAGAAAGAGCTTCCTCTGGACCAGCAGATGCCTCCAATGGAATAGAATCATCAGAGTTGGGTGAAACTTTTTGTCCTGGACCAACACCAAACCCGCCGTGCAATGCTCTTCTTTCTGCAGCTCTGTCCCTGTACAGACAGTCTCTGTCCTGGAATGACATAATCACACAACACACAACTTAACGGAAAGGTCAGAGATTTTGGATCCTTGTGCATGTCCATCTAAATAGGAGAAAACATTTCTCTGGTAAAATTACTAAGTTTCCTTAAAAGATGATTCAATTGTTTTCCCCCTCGTATGGATTCCCCCAAACCTGAACAAAATCTCCTCTACCCTGAAGCCCAAAATGGCCATTTCCCACTTTGTTTCCTCGGTGAATCGAGCATATAACCTTATGCTTGGAGGTGGAGGGTCCTTACTATAAGCTATATTTCTTCGGTTGGTTATTTATCAGTAATGAGAATGAAATCATCAGATGCAAAAACAGATCAGCAACTAGCACTATTGTCTACATGATTCAATTTATGCTGTTTGTTTACTGGCATGCTTTCTTATCTTCATCTTTCAGCTGTGCTCGTCATCTAAATCTGAGTATAATTTATTACTTTTCCTAGTTAGCGTATTTTTTTAGTGCAGCTTTCAAGAAAGTGTTCTCATTTTCAAGCTGTAACATACTAAATCTTCTAAAGAAGTCACCCTAATTGACTGCATATAGAAACTTTATCACAAGTGATCAATAACCCAAATCATCTCTAAGTAAAAAAGTTGTATTAATACTTGAAACATAAAGTGGACTAGAATACCCTATCAGGCTCACTGATCTCCGATGGCAGAGATACAGCCTCCTCAACAGGAAGTGTTGTGCTTATGGGTTTAGATCTTTCAGCGACTGGTGAGCATGTCTGGATTTCTTTGTTGATTGACATTTGCGGAAAGCGCCAATTTTTCGTTGGATTGGAAGAATCATAATTTGACAAAGAAGCCAAATATTTTGTGCTAGGATTTCTCAACCTGTACACCTGACCTGTAGGAAGGAAACACTTTGAATTAATGCCAATAAGGATAGAATAACGGTGGCCAATGCAAACTCAATTTTCATACTCAAAAGATGAAAGCAAACATCTTTTCATGACAGAACATATAACAGAATTGTCTCTCTTTGTGATTCTACAATTTGCTGATGCTGAGGATTGAATGAAATAAATTATTGCATCAGCAGTTTTCATTGCTTTTTAGAGCAAGCATATTTCAGAATGCCAAAGAGAGTTATGGATGTTTCAGAAGAAGTTGGAAATCCCTGTTCCTTCAATGTAGCACCTCATTACATCTCTTTTACTGTCCGTAACAAACTGTAACTTAGCTTTGGGGTGCTCCCTTTCAAGGTCTCAAGTTCGATTCCCACTGGGTGCAAACAATTTCTGAGGGCCATCGGACTGGGTGAAACGCCTGAATTACCCGTGGTGCACTTGCGGGAAACTCCTTGCCGAGGGCCTGTGCACCCCCGAGATTAGTCGTGACTCAAAGAGTCTCGGATACCCGGTGCAAGTCAAAAAAATAACATACTGTAACTTACATGAATTCCTCTAAAAATATGCATGTCTAATCTGGTAATATTCTGAATTTGGCTGATCATGAATGAATGTGAATGCATACATGCAGATATGTATTGTGCCATTTAATTTTGCAGGGCAGCCACCAGGGAGGCATGAGTTCGCTCACATGTAACAAATAAGAAGGAAGTTTCTGTTGAAAAGATACCAGATTGAATAAACAGACATATAAAAGGGAAATAAGATCACAGATTGAATTGACAGACATATATAAGGGAATTACGTGAATTCAGATTTTTATAAACCTCAACAAAAAAGAGACATGTCAACAATAACTGATAAGTGTAATCAAACTGGATGCAAAAGTTCCCCTGTAAATGGAAGTTTGACAATGCAAACCTGATGTAACTCGTACCAGATCAAGATGGACTTCACATACTGGAGCAGTTTTAAGTAGATGGCCACTCGAGGGCATTGATGGATGCAGCTTAGCAGTGGGCTTCACCAGTCGTCCTACCAGCCTGGTCACCCTTCTTTTTCGACCTTTTCTGATCTTTTTAACCATTGACCAATCCCACAAATCAACAGCCCGAATATGTGACAGAGAATTATCAACTGGTCGTTCAACTTGACCATACTGGGCTAGCCAGTTCTCTTCCTCCGAACAAATGCCTGTTGTGAGGAAACTTCAGTCAATCTTATGCATCCAAAACCGTGAAAACGAAGAAATTCAAACTAAGCACATAATATTTCAAAAATTCCAAAATCCTTGTTCTTTCCTTCCCTTTTCACTGAGGTAGGAGCCTATTCCACCTTTTTCATGAGTTACAGCTGATTCCAAACATGTCCATATGCTTTCTGCCTTTATGGCATCACATCAACATTTTCAACACTAATGTTTTAATGCCAAGTGAAAAAAAAAGTTGTTGTAGAATACCTAAACCATGAATGTCAAGTACCATAATCAATACTAACCTTCATCCATGACATCTGCAACTGGATCAGCAGAATCTGTCCAGTCATCTGGTATCCATTCACCTTCCTCGAGTTCATATGTGCTGTCATTCCCTGCACCGTCGAGGTTGAATGACAAGCAATTCTGTAGTTCTAATCATATTTTGAGAAAAACAGAAACCTTGAACCAACCAGCTGCTGATGAATGTGTGTGATCTGTGTCATTTATTTCTGGAGCCACTGTTAAGTCTGATTTGGCAGCTTGATTGGTATAATTTGCCAGATAAAGTTCAATGAGAGTATCTTCGAGCCTGACAGTAGGTGTACTACACCAGTTGGGAAAGAAAAACAACTACAAGAACAAAAATACAAGATAACTAACTAAACAGTGTTTTACCACTCTGAAGGCGGTGGTGGGTTTTCTGGAAGCTTGCAACTCGTATCCTCCAAGTGCTCTGCTTAGAGTGTAATAGAAAGAGAATGTAAGTGATTGCCAAGTGCAAATGACTTCTGAATAATAAGAAATATTCCTTATAACACCTAAATAGTTCTCTACTGAAAGGATGAAGCAATTCGAAGGACAACCATTATACTTGAGGTGAGAATATTACTGGCAGCAACAAAGGATTGATAGCCAAAGGGATCAATAATGAGACAATAAATAACACAAAAATTACGGACATCACAATTCATAAGTGAAGAAATTGCATGAAGAAATATCTTATATCCATGATCCAACACTTCTCACAGGTCAAATAGATCAGCAAACAATGAGCAGAACTTATTCGGTAATGATTCACCCAGGTATGACTCACAAGAAACTGCTATGATTCATTCAAATCCAAATGGACACGAAAAGTATTTCACCAACCAGAATATAGGAAACTGAAGGGGAGCCTTGGAGTAACTGGTAAAGTTGCTGCCATGTGACCAGGAGGTCATGGGTTCAAGCCTTGGAAATAGCCTCTGGCAAAAATGCAAGGTAAGGCTGCGTACGATACACCCTTGTGGTGGGGCCCTTCCCCGGACACCGCGCATAGCGGTAGCTTTAGTGCACCGGGCTACCCTTTTTTAGAATATAGGAAACAGAAGACTGGTTCCTAGTAATGGCTCCACGTCTATATATTGACTGGTTCCTAGTAATGGCTCCACGTCTATATATTTTAGATACAGTTACAGGTTCAGCAGAATCCAATAGCTTTTGCCCAAACACATAATATCCTCAATAACAATAGACAGGCAACTAAACTTATTTACCTTCAGAGAACTCAGTCGAAAGTGGTTCCACTGCTTGACCCACATTTTCACCTAACATATTGATGTCTGCATCTACCTCATCTTTGTTACACACCGTAGGTGCAATGCTCTCACAACTATTCATTTCACCATAACCATCCTGAGGTAAAATAAAAAAATAGCTTAACATAAATCAAACCGAAAATTAGGAATGGCAATGGGGTGGTGCGGGTGCGGTGCGGTGCGGGTTTTAAGTTATGCGGTGCGGTGTGGGTTAAAGTAATTTTTTTTTAAAATGGTGCGGTGCGGGTTGCGGGTATATGCGGGTTTAAAATAACAAAAAGCTAAAAATTAATATTGTTCTCGTGAATATACCTAAAATTATATGTGTTCTTTGCTTAAATTTTATGATACTTAAAACTAAATGCATAACACTACAAATAAATAATTTTATAGTAGTTTTTTTAACATCTCTATTCATTTGAATAAAAATATGATATTTGATCATAACTTGTACACGTTATACTTTTTGACAATTTTTTAGTGAAAAGTGCTATAATAGAAATTAGTTATTATTTTCTAGTTGTAAATTTAAAAATATTATGATTTTCAATAGAGTTACAAATTTTTCAAAAAAAAAAAAGGAAAAAAATAAAAACATGGGGCGGTGCGGTGCGGTTATCCGCGGGTATGAATGTGGGGCGGGTTATGTGGGTTTAAATGTCATGCGGTGCGGTTTTAAAACTTGCGGGTTTAGTAAAAACCCGCACCGCACCCGCACCATCCCTACCGAAAATCAACCAGGCCAACATTTAAATGCTGTAAATTCGAATGCCACGCAGGAAAAAAAAAAATGAAAAAAAAAAAACTCTACCTTAGAGGACTCTATCGGAACATAAGTATCATTTTCGAACTTGTAATAAAGGCCATCATTACAGCTATAATACCAGCCTGCTTGAGGATCATGATAAAATCCAGTGCTGCATCACAGCAAAACGACATTTTAACTCCATAGAATTGGTAAGGTAAGGCCTAGCCCTCATTTGCTATTAATAAAAGACCGAAGGAAAAAAAAAACATCACACATTTTAGCAATAGAATGGGAGAAATAACGATTGATCTCAAAAATGAAGTCCAAATTTTAGGAAATTCAGATTAAATTAAGAGGTTACATAAAATAAAATAAAAATGAATTCAAGCCCTAATTTGAAAAGGACAAGAGAAAAGAGGAACGGAATTAGAGATTAATGCACTAAATTAAAACAAAAGAAAGACGCACCGAGCATGGTAATAAAGGTGAGAAGTTTCATCCCAAACGAACTGATCTTGGGAATCGTGCAGCTCCAGCTCTTCTTCTTTCTCGGTTCCACTTCCCGCCATCACTAAGCTGACTATGTTGATTCGGAAATTATATTTATTGAGAGGTTGAGGTTGTAGATCAATATGGGGTTAATGATCGATTCAATTTTAATGAATTACTTTAACATCAAAATCTGAAAAATTATGGGGGTATCAAGTACGTATTAAGAAGTGGGTGTAAAATGTACACATAACACACACATGAATTCTAGTTGTAACCACACTTGTAGGACCCACTAGAAAAGGGACAAAATATTGCCCCAACTGCTCGTAAAATAGAGGCGGCTTTACTTTCTGTTTTTTTTTTTTTTTTTTTTTTTTTCTCGACAGCCGGCAGATGTAAGACTAATTTTTCATTTCACTATTAGCGCACTAAGCAATAGAGAACTAGCTACATAGTTTTCTTCATTCACCAGAGATGGGGATCAAACCCTCAACCTCTTGCCTGTTTCTAGAGATAAAAAGGCAGAGTAACCTCAAACTAAACTATAATCAAAAAATTTATAGTACAAATTTTATCGAATTCTATTATTTCTATTTTTTTTTTTGTATATTTGTATGTTTTTTATACTAAAAAATCCCACCTATAAAGTACGTGCGTCATTGGAATTTCGAATATAATTTGAGATACTTATGCCTTATTCCTTATTTTTAAGATGGATTATTCTTCAATATTTATCTTTTAACAATTGAATTTATGTTCAATAAGGCATAAATCTTTTAAAAATTAAAATCACGTGGTGCTTATGATATTATCTATTTGGATCGAGATTTATACGACTTTAACATAATAAATCAGTAGAGCATTCAGAAGTGATTCTAATACCATATGTGTAACACCCCGTATTCAAGTACGTGTATTGGCGTATTCAAGTACGTGTATTGATCTTATTTATATGGAATTAATTTTTATTTTATTTATACCGGAATTTTCCCGTCGATGGTTCCATGCGAAGGTTATTGAATAAGCTTTCCAACGATATAAAGATTTCCAAAAACGGATAGGTTTCGGATATAATCGAGCACGTTCGAAACTATAAAACAGTGACCGGGATATTTGGGAATAGTAAATGTGCAGGAAAATTTCCTGCACACAAACTACTGAGGTCAGCCGAATTTTTGGGTCAACTTCGAACGATCATAACTCCCTTAATATAATGACCTGGGAGAGCTGCGACCTATGAAAAGAAAGATCTTTGAGTCTTCTTTCCAATGCAATTGGTTTTATCCAAATCCAACGTCTAAGTAAGGAGTTATACTCGTTTTACTTCAGCCTATCAAAACAGATTTTTAGGGTCAACTTCAAACGACCATAACTCCTTGTACAGGACGAACTGGGTGGCCTACTTTATATGAAATGAAAGCCCTTTGAATTATCCTTCCAACGATACCAATTTCACCCAAATTTGATATCGGAGAAAAGAGTTATGGTCGATCTACTTTAGCTTATCAAAACAGTCCACCAAAGGACAAATTTAACATTATTTAAATTTTAAAGGCATTTTGGTCATTTCCTATTATATTATGGACGGGAATATGTGTATATATACATTTATATGAGTTCAAAAACTCATTTTCATCATCAATCATTGAGAAAGAACAAATCCTAGCCAAATTTGACCTTTAAATTACTTTTGATTCAACCGTAGAAATTCCAAAGTAATCCGATAACTGCGTTTGTCATCTCGAGAGCTTCGAACGGCACCTATTATTTGTGCAAACAGAATTGCATAATCAAGAGGTGAATTCTAAGGTATGAATATTGTTTGCCTTTGTTCTTTTCCATATGTATATGTGTGATAGAGGATCATATGTATTGGTTGTTATTGAAAGGTGATGGAAATAGGGTTATGGACTATTTTGCATGGTTTGGTTGTATTGAATTGTGGAAGGTGGATATGGTAATTGAGTTATGGAAGGTGAATATGGTGATATACTATTGAATTGATGATTATTTATGTCTATGGCTCAATTTGGTTTAATGGATTGGTTGGAAGGATAAATGAATCCAAACTTGATATTGGAGGATGTTGTATGAATGTGCATGACATGTGAATATAATTGGAGTATAAGAGGGTTAAAGTGACACCCTTTATGGTGTAATTAAGGCTTACTACTTAACCACTAGTTTGGTGAATTCAAATAATTGAATTGTGACGTTTGGTTGCTAATACTAGATTGCTATATATGTTCATTGTAGATAAGTAGTCCGAAAAGACGAGAAGTCCATTTGGAACTAGTATCGAAGGTTGACAGTTAGGTATGTAAAACATACTCTATACCATATCTTTGGCATGAAAGTGAACAATTGTTCTATTAAGAAAGTTTTCAAAGTTATTCAATAACATGTGATCCATAATGGTTTTGTATGATGTCCTACGATACCAATGAACTTGTTTCCACCCTACAAGATGTCAAGACATTCCAATACTTACTTGTTTTCCAAATCTTACATGTTTATTGCACTAATGAATTTTAGAAGGTATCCGGTTACTCAAACAAGATCCATGCGCTATTAATGACTCCAAAACGTTTCATTGATATACCAATAAGTTCCTACTTCATTGTTATGGCATTGATGACTCCAAAACACTTCATTGATGTGCCAATGAGTTCTTACTTCATTGTTATTGCATTGATGGTCTATTTATATGTCTCTTATTGATGTATCATTGTTTCAAAGTATCAAAAATGCGGTGGCGACCGAAATAACAATCTCAAAGATTAATTGAACTAAGTGATGGAAGTTCTCTCTTATCGAGTGGTATCCCAAGGGCATAAGCCTATCATGGGTCAATCCCTATTTATGTGTTTATGGGTGGTATTCCAGGGGCATAAGCCTATCATGGGTCGATCCCAGTTGATATGTACTGGAGGCAGCCTAATGGTCACAGTACAGTACAATAATGATTACAAAGATGATAAGAACGAAGGTAAAGTGATTGAATAAATACAATGTACAGGTTGTTACAAGTTCTAGTAAGTGTGGTCCACTCCTATTACGATTTATTCACTTGTTTTTTATTTCTATTGAGCTCCTATATCATATGTGATTATCTACAGCTTTACATACTCAGTACATATTTCGTACTGACGTCCCCCCACGGGGGACCTGCATTTCATGCTGCAGGCACAGGTACCTCAGCTCATACACCGCACAAGTAGGAGCCAGGATATCCAGCTGCTTTTGGTGAGCTCCAGTTTGCTTCGGGGCTTTTCGTGTCATATCCAGTCACTTTTGGTATTGTATAGAAGTTAGTTATATGGCGGGGTATGTCCCGACCTTAGTTAAACTCTGTGTATTGTCTAGAGGCTTTGTAGACCTAATGTACAGTCAAGGTGGTGTTTTGTTAATAGACGTGATGGCTCCAACGGCCAAGTATTGTATATACATATATATGTGTGCTCGAGCTTATACAGGTGATTATTTCCTTTTATATGCGACATGATGTTGTCCGAATTTTGGGTTGTCATAAAGGTATGCATGGGAAGTATAAGGTTATGAGCTGGTTCTCCCGGGCCTCCTCGATTACGGATGCCAGTCCGCCCCAATAGGATTTGAGGCGTGATAATATGTAACGGTGCAGCTAGTTAGTAATATAATGCGCTCTTACCTAGATTGCATAGCTATAAATTAAAAAGCGTCACTAGAATGTAACACTTGGTTACTTACATGTCCAACATTTCTTTTGGGGGAGTATACAATATTGAGTGAAAAACGTCATATGAATATCTAAAGTTAAATAATATAATGGATTTAAATCTTTATAAGTTACGTATGAAAGATGGAAATAAAATGATGTCAACTACTTCTGGGACATCTAGAATGAATAGAGTGACGTGTAAATTGATATAAAATCAGAGGCGAACCTAGGATTTGAAGATAGCAGGTGCACCATTATCTTTAATTAAGTCATGTCAATTATCAACTACCTAATTTGACATACAATTCATTTAAATTTAAAATTTGCAAAATATTATTAGCAAAGTATAAATTTCAAAATGATCAAATATCATTAATTTAGTGGTAATATAACAAAAGTAGACCATCCTTTCATATTAGACATCGACGCATTTTCATATTCTGAAAATGGTCAATGATTGCATCGTTGCTTATATCTACAAGTATATCCTTCTTTCTCAATGTAACAAACTAAACAATCACTTAAAACCTAGATCCGGTTGACAAGGCCCTTGTTGAATATAGTGTCTTCTCACTTGATCTCGTATCGTAGAGTCATATTCATGAATTGATTTTCTTTCTTCGGGATCAGATTTAAGTGAATTCACATCAAATTCTTTATAAGACGGAGAGAATTGTCTTTAAAATTAGAACTTGGTTGAGGAGAATAATATCTACCAATTTTAATTCACAAGAGTCAATAACAAATTCCTACATAATAAAATTTTCATCAAAAATATAAGTAAACATAACATTACTAATAGGGAAATCACACCCCTCCTTCCATAGGTTGCAATTAGAATTTTGAAAAAATATTAATACTTTAAATTGAGAGATAAAAAAAAATACCTTATTTTATCTATTGTCATTTCAACTAAAAAGTATGTCAATATCCATGAGCATCTAGTGATGCAGAAACAAAATAGACGATTCATGAGTAAGGAAAAAAGTAATTAATAATAAAGAATTTACGATAGGTTATCATCAATAGCCACAAAATTATGAAGAATAAAGGTAATGTAGGGATGGAACTTGGATGAAAGAAAAATTTGTTTGAAGGGGCTTTTGGGTTTGGAAAAAGGGTAATATTTTAGGGATTTGGGAGGCAAAGCAAGTTCCAGGGATGCGGGCAGAGGGGGGGTCGGTGGCTACCTAAGGAAACTCTGATTCGATCCGCCCCCGGCTGGCGGGCATCTACCTCATCCCGATCACATACACCAATATTGTTTGGGCTTGGCAGCTTAGGGATTTGGGAAGCATAGCTCTCCTTCGGCCCCCACCAGGAATCGAACCCGCGATGTCGGGTTCCGAAGGATGCTCTACTTTAAGTCTCGAACCAGTGCACCAAGAGAAGTTTTGTTATTGTGGGTGCACTATTTAATATATTAACGTTATATTAGGGTATCTATACCTATCTCTATATCTCTATATATAATTTTTTACGAAGTTACCGGGTGCACGTGCACCCTCACGATGCCACGTGGGTCTGCCTCTGTATAAAATGAGTATTATCTACCATAGCATCAAATAATATTTTCTTTAAAATGGAAATGAGTCAAATAGATGACAAAGTACATTGTTGCATACTTCTCAATTTTCATTGTTTGGTTATAATAAGACAAATAAAATCTTGAAAAGTTTGCAGTTAGAATGTCTGGTACGTAATCACAAGGTATCCATCCCCTCTTTTTTCTACGTGCGACTTCCATTGTACAATGATTTTTCAGGAAATGGAAAAAAAACAAATTTTAGAACTTGATAGTTGCATTATTAAACGTACTTAATTTACATTTTTTTTGTTTCTGTTGCATCTAGGACTAGTAGGCCATTATAGCTAACATCTTTTTGTTTTTTCGTCCTTTAAAGTTAGTTATGGCCCATAGAAACGTCTGGGGAAATCAATTGGAAGGTCTGGAAAGAACGAAAAGAATTAAAAAAGAAAAACAATGTTTGATAATATATGCCAAAATTCACGCCATATCCATGAAAATATTTTCCTGTTCAATGGCCTTCAAAATTGAAATAGGTAGCGTATGAAATATGAATTATGGTTCATGTAACTTCTATTAGGTATCTCAAAATTACCTCAACTCCCCATTAAATGATATGGACACTTGAGTCTCATATCTTTCAATAGGATCAATAACAAATCACAATGCTTCACACCTGTCGTCATTGGCGTTGGTACGCTAGACCATTTCTAGCCCCGGATAAACACCGTAATTTCAGTTGTAGGTGTCTCTAATATCATTGATACAACTTAGGGAGAACCACACCCCAAAAGTAGCTATTAAGTTGGAAAAACTCAAGATTATATAATCTCCACATCAACTCTAAATAGAACGACATAAAACACAAGTCACATACCGCACAATAGGATCATAATATCCTCCAGAACTAAATACTGTAGGCATGCATACATGCGTCATTAACTGGCCATAGGACGAGTGAGAAGTTGTTCTTTTGTGGTGAAGTTGTGTTAAAAGAAAAGATGGAATACTAACAATTTTGGAAGAATATAAAATACTACTTAACCTATTGAAACCAAAAAAATTAATTCAATAAAATCTAACTTGTAGAAGTATTAGATCCACTTAACCGTGCCTATTGCCCCAACCATAACTAGTGCTCCAACTATTTTAATACACTAGTATTTCCACCTATAATTTATTTTCATGTACTATTTATCTTTAATTTTCCCACCGCTACACACACTTCTGGAGCAAAAGTGGGTGGGGGAATTTTCTATATATACAGTTCTATGTAGAAGCATTCACAATTCATCATCACTAGACACAAATATAAACTTTCATAATCTCCTAGAAACTATACTTAAATTTCTCTGTTTAATTTACTCTATTTCTATGGCTCCAAGCTTGAACAAGAATGCCTCAGAAGTAATAGCCAGGCTAACAAATGATAACACAAAGCCTTTATCCATTACCCTTGAAGGCTCTGAGTTTTTAGCCAATGGCCAGCCTATACTTACTGATGTTCCTGCCAACATTATTGCCACTCCATCACAATTCATATACAAAGATTTTACCTTCGGCTGCTTCGTTGGATTTGACTCCGACGAGGTAAGAAGTCACCACGTGGTGCCTATTGGCAAGCTCAGGGACATAAGGTTCATGAGCATATTCAGGTTTAAAATCTGGTGGACTACTCATTGGGTTGGCAAAAATGGTAGAGATATCCAACATGAGACACAAATGTTAATCATGGACAAATCCGAAGATGGTTGTCGTCCTTATGTTTTGCTACTTCCGATTCTAGAAGGTTCCTTCAGAGCCTCATTCCAGCCGGGGCATGACGACAACTTGGATGTTTGTGTGGAGAGTGGATCAACTAAGGTTCGCGAATCCAGGTTTCGGACTTGCATTTATATGCACGTAGGGGAGGACCCCTACGAGCTGGTGAAAAATGCTATGAAGGTTGTAAGAGTACATTTAGGAACTTTCAAGTTGCTAGAAGAGAAGTCACTTCCAGGTATAGTAGATAAGTTTGGTTGGTGTACTTGGGATGCTTTTTACCTTAAGGTAAATCCACAAGGGGTATGGGAAGGTGTTAAGGGTCTAGTAGAGGGTGGGTGCCCTCCAGGATTAGTTTTAATTGATGATGGGTGGCAATCGATTTGCCACGATGATGATGATCCAATAACTGATCAAGAAGGAATGAATAGGACTGCTGCTGGTGAACAAATGCCGTGTAGGTTAATAAAATTTGAAGAGAATTATAAATTTAGGGACTATGAAAGTCCCAGGGGAAAGGGAAAGGGAATGGGGGCATTTGTTAAGGATCTAAAGGAGGAATTTAAGAGCGTTGAGCATGTGTACGTGTGGCACGCGTTGTGTGGGTACTGGGGTGGGATTAGGCCTAATGTAACTAACATGCCAGAGTGTAGAGTCATTAGTCCTAAGCTGTCACAGGGTTTGCAGATGACTATGGAGGACTTGGCTGTGGATAAGATTGTGAACAATGGAGTTGGATTGGTTCCACCAGAGAAGGTTCACGAAATGTATGAAGGGCTGCACTCGCATCTGGAATCTGCTGGGATTGACGGAGTCAAGGTGGATGTAATTCATGTAAGTTCTCGAAACCTCAAAAATAAATTAAAAAGAAATTGATCTTCTTATGTTTGTCTTTTCATTTCTATCTGCTCTTGACTAATATTATAAAGTTTATGATTCAAAATCTTGTCAATGCAGTTGCTGGAGATGTTATCGGAGGATTATGGAGGACGAGTGGAGCTTGCTAAAGCGTATTATAAAGCCCTAACTGATTCAATAAGGAAACATTTTAAAGGGAACGGTGTGATTGCTAGCATGGAACATTGCAATGACTTTATGTACCTCGGGACAGAGACTATTGCTCTTGGACGCGTAGGTAAGTGTCGAACATTTTAAAGATGGGTTTAAGAAATTTACACACCCAGTGTATTATTAATATGTTGTAACAGATAAAATGCTTTATTTTCAGTTCACGGATTCTACTTATACACGGAGTCCTGAGTCTTGAATTATTGCTTATTGATTAATGATATTCTTGCAGGAGATGATTTTTGGTGCACTGATCCATCTGGTGATCCCAATGGGACATTTTGGCTGCAAGGATGTCACATGGTACATTGTGCTTACAATAGTCTGTGGATGGGAAATTTTATCCAACCTGATTGGGACATGTTTCAATCTACTCACCCTTGTGCTGAGTTTCATGCCGCCTCTCGAGCCATCTCAGGAGGACCTGTATACATCAGCGACTCTGTCGGCAAACACAACTTCCAATTGCTGAAGACATTGGCCTTGCCTGATGGTTCCATTCTCCGTTGCCAACATTACGCACTACCAACTAGAGATTGCCTGTTTGAAGACCCTTTACATGATGGGAAGACCATGCTTAAACTTTGGGACCTTAATAAAGTAAGGATCAATCTCAATGAAATTATGCCTTCCAACAATTTTTGGTGTCAAAATTTCATCTTTCTGAGTTATTTTTGTCTGTTTGATTATAGTTTGGAGGAGTTCTTGGAGCATTTAATTGTCAAGGAGGAGGATGGTGCCCTCTTACAAAGAAAAATAAAAGCGCAAGCGAGTATTCAGTGGCAGTGACATGTTTGGCTAGTCCCAAAGACGTAGAATGGAGCAACGGAACAAATCCAGTATGCGTTAAAGGAGTGAACATTTTCGCGGTGTACATGTATCGCCAGAAGAAGCTAAAGCTCTTAAAATTGTCCCACAATGTGGAGATTGCTCTTCAGCCTTTCGACTATGAGCTTCTAACGATATGCCCTGTAACAACATTGTCGAGAAAATCAGTGCAGTTTGCGCCAATTGGATTGGTGAACATGCTCAATTCTGGTGGTGCAATTCTCTTGTGTACAACGACAACGATGATAACCAAGGAAGTTCGGTAAGAATTGGAGTGAAAGGGAGTGGTGAGATGAGGGCGTTTGCATCTGAGAAGCCGTCATCGTGTATGATCAACGGAGTCTCTGTGAATTTTAGTTACGGAGACCGTATGGTCACGGTTCAAGTTCCATGGCCTAATTCTTCAAGATTGTCTGAAATTAAGTATGTGTTCTGAAGTATAATTCTTGCCCCTACTTGTAATAATACTGAAAATTTTGAAGATCTTCACATTAAGTGTAGATTACTAGTAGTACGTTACTTCGTTTTGATTAAAGATGTCAGTTATGATTATGTATAGATGATATTCGACAATAGTAGTTTGTATGAAGTATGATTTATGCTAATTTGGGCAAATCAGCATCAGCAATTGTTGTTAAAATTAGCACGTATATGCACATTTAGAAGGTGAAAACTACACCTGATGCCTTGGAAATGGGGGATCTTGAATTTCTAAACCTTTTTAAACTTCAGGTTTAGCCATTTGAACATATAGAGCCAAAACTTCAAAATCACCCACATCCAAGGCCATTTTTGCAAATCACCCATTTTAATAGCATGAGATTAGACCCAATGACCTTGAAACTGAGTGGTCTTTAATTTTTGAGCCTGCTTGTCTCATAGATTATTGCCCATAGGACAAACGGGGTGACAAAAAGGACAACTAATTTCCGAGTCCATTCTAGTAAATCGCCCATTTGGAAGTGAGAGCGAAGCCTCTTCGTGACAAGCCCATCAACTTCAATAGAAGCGGTCTCATTTGTTCAAGCTTATTGGGTAAAAAATGGCTCATTATATTGGACAGTGAGACGGAAAGTGATTCTAACAAAGCCCATAATGTCTACAAAACAGCCCAAGCTGATTTGCATGGACGAAATGGACATGTTTCTGCATCAGCCCTATTATACTGTGACTATCACTTTGGGTTACACTAAAGTAGGAGAGCAAAAACACAAACCATGTAAAAGAAAGAAAGAAAAGTTAGGTTTCAAGTGTCTCCTTTCAGAGGCAAAGCTGCATTGAGTTTGCCTCTTTTCCTCTAAAAAATACATTTCAATGAAAAGTGTTAACTTAAAAAAAAAATTGAGCTAGATAAGATTTAATTACTTAGAGGTAAATGGTGTGTCAATATTATCATAACAATACGTGATACATTAAAAAAAAACTCATAAACTTTAAATCATGAATCTGACCTTTGAATGTACTTCTTTGGTGAATATTCTATTGGAATCTCAGTATTCTACCTCCTTAGAAAACAAAACAAAAAAATGAAAAACATATAAACTTTTTTGTAAATAGTGGGTGAATGCCCCTTTATTCACCATCCACAAATAGAGATGTTTATAATTGCAGTTTTCCTTCTCCACTATTGCTTTATACTCATTAAAAAGATAACAGCTTTTGGTAAGCTATAGATGCATTTCCCTTTTTAATTGGGGCAAGAAGAGAAAGTAGAGACGAAAGTTTTAAGTAATATTCTTCTTCATGCTCAAATAACCAATAAGATGTCATCTTTCATGATAAGCAAATAAGTACACCATCTATTTAGAAAAAACTACTATCCATTTAATTAGTACTTATCAGTTATCCATCATTTTTCTTCGTAGATGATAATATGAGGCACAATTCACGTATGCATAGTAAGAATATTTTTTTTTTTTGAATCACGAATGCATGAATTTAAAATTCTCCGAGTAAAGGTAACCTAATGGTATAAAAATTTCTTATACTGCAAACATATATAACTTAAAACCATATGGATAATACTAAGAGGGCATGCTTTCCATTTTATGTGCTTGATATACTTTGTCAATTTAACTTCAACCAAAGTAGATATTTTTAAGTCTTCTATAATAAGAGACCTCAATTTTGAGAAATAGTAAAAGGTGAGCTTTATAGCCACCTAGGGGATCGGGATGGGGAGAAGGGCCGGACCACATATGGTTTATCACTCTATTGTATATGCAACGTTACTTTATATTTCTGTTTCAATCATACTATTAAAATTAGGACGGAATGAGTACTATGCTACGTCTAGGAGTGGATATTTTCCTTATCCATTTAATACGCTTAATATAGTTTATCTTAAGAGTAGAACCATAAGTAGACATTTCCAAGTTTTCAACAGTGACCAAGAGACCTCAATTTTTTGTGAGAAATAGTAGTAAAAGGTGAGTGTTATAGCCACGTAGGGGATTGGGGACCTTTAGTCAAAAGAAAGTAGGCAACTTTCAGAGTAATGGGCCTGATAGGTGCAAGTTGGGAATTAAGGACCATTTCTTCACCATTTAATGATAGGCTTCTCTAATCATCATAGGTGAGGCCTCAAGGGTCAAGCTCTAAGACTGCTAGCCCTTTTCTAGCCTTTCCTTCTTTCTTTCTAATAGGACCACTTCTACATTTTGGGCCCAAAAAAAGGATGGTGACCAGCCTTAATTGCTAAAGAGATTTGCTATAATCAGATATTTCAAGTATAAATAACATAAATATCAACCCTTTTTAGAAGTAATTACACTTTCTTTCATTTTTTTTAATTTCTTTACTCTCTTTCCCTATTAATATACATAACATAACCGACATATACATAGCATTCTGTGTATATGCTGGAATTTTTGTAATATGTTTAGAGATTTGAGATTTTTTATAATATTGGAAACATAAGTTGTGTATTTGTGCATCATTTAAGTTTGGAAAAATAACAAAAACATACACTTTAACTTATCATATTTATACACATCTTTATCTTATAGACTAATTACAAAAATCTCAACTAATTACGTATCTAATTATGTATCTCAACGGATCCAAAATTAAAAAAATGTATCGGAAGCTAATTATGTATCTCAACGTATCCAAAATCAAAATAATGTATCGGATGCTAATTATGTTTCTTACAAAGAAAAAAATATATCTTCGTTGGATGTATTATGTATATAAATAGATCCAACATCAGAAATAATGTATCGGGAGTTAATTATGCATCTTTAGAAAGGAAAAAATGTATCTTCGTTGGATGTATCGAGATCTAATTATGTATCTCAACAGACCCAAAATCAAATTTTTTAGTAATTATGCAAAATATCAGAATCTTCTGTAATTAAGCTTCAAATCTTGAGATTTATGTTGTCAGCCCAATAAGTTTTCATTTTGTTAAAAAAAATTGTAAGAATAATTTGCAACCAAGTTTACGTAGTAAAATCCTCACGAATCACTAAAATTTTAAATTGACAGATAAAACTTATCTTGTCATAACAACTGCTAGAATATTTTGTCAAACCCTAACGAATCACCAGAATTTGGCAACAAATCTAACAATTTTCAAATTGATTATACATAAAATTTGTCTTGTCATAAATCTCGATGGATCACTAGAACTTGTCAAAATTTGTGTCATAAATCTGATGAAAAATCGGTAGTACTGTTATGAAATTCTGATGGACCGCCATAACTTGTTAGGGTAAAACTTTTTAAAGTTTAGATTCAATATAAGTAGTAGTTTAGTTATGAGAAGTTTTCTTGAAAATTATTTCACTTTAATTAAAGAAAAAAAGGTGAAAACAGTATGTGTTTGGTCATGAGAATTTCAAATATAATTTGAAATTGTATTGGGAAAAGTGAATAACTTGTTTTCACTCCTACTTCTCTCACAAAATTTCAAAAACAACTCCAATTTCTATTCATGGTCAAACACAATTCCAACTCTAACTTCAACTCCGAAAAATTATGATTTTCATGGCCAAACGGGATCAAACCTTCAAAAATTCATATACTTATTTTGTCTTCTTCTTCATCAAGTTTTTTTCAGGATCAACAAAATTTAACAATAATTTTTTGACCAACTATTCAAATCACATTAAGGAAAGATAATACAGACCCAATGAAACAATATCCACTCAATTCCAACCACAAATAACCAATACATCCTCGATTTTTTAACAATACATAGAGAAGGAGGAGGTGAATTATGATGGAAACCTAAAATCACTAAAGATTTATTACGAGGCCAAAAAATTAAATAGGTGAATTCGACAAACTGCAAAAAGGGTTCAACTTACCTATATAAGATAACTAGAAGTAATTGATTACAAAAAAAAAAAAAAACATATACAATAATAGTAAAAATGAAACAAAAGAAGTAGTAGAAGTAATTGTTTACAAAATATGGAATGTCTCATTTATATACATGTGATGTATCTAAGCTACCATATCCCATGCATTTACTACACAATCAGAACATTACTCTTTAGTAAAATGATTAGGATGACTGAGCTCTCACACACAAACACAAAATGGTCCTTCCAAGATAGTGACTATTCTTAACTTTAGCAAGCGTTCTGATTTTGTGGACCCTAGCTACCATGGAGTTTAAATATACAAGGTAGTGTAAATGGACAACACAAAAGTTAGGTTATGTTTCATCACTATCAAATTTTCATCATATTCTTGTAGTCTTGTATATTTCTATGAAATCCTGAAACTACTCACACATGAAGCCAATGATTTACAATAGACCAAATATATTAACAAATCCCTCAAAACTTGACCTTACTTTTCATTTTGACATTTTTATTCAAGTTTTGACTAAATTATAAACAAATAAAGCAACGTAGACTTTACTCATATTAATGTGGTCAAAATATCCAACAAAAGAGTTACACATAATTTTGACTAGTTAATTCACGATTAAGAAATGTGTTCGGAGCCTAAAGGGTCAGTTTTTTCAGTCAAAATTCTAAAAGGGCACGTCAATATGAAATTTTTTCAAAACGGACACCTTATCTTTGACTGAAAAAGTTGGTGAGAGTTGAAAATTTAATGAAACCAATGTACTCCCTCCACTTTTCTATTTTGGATTATCCAACAATATCTGTTAAATTTATAAAATCAATGGATAATTTATTCATTTTTTACCTATTTTATCCTTGGTATTAAATACAATACATCACTCATTGTATTTTTCAAAGTAAAAAATTTATTATATGCAAAGGGTGATATAGTAAATCAACCATTTATTTATTGTTTGTTAATACATATGTCAAGTCAAAAGTGAACAAGTATTTACGGATGGTGAAAGTATTTAGTTACAAATTTATTTCAAATGCACTACATTACAAGATAAAATGTGTCTCTTACAAGGCAAAATGTGTCTTTTACCTTATTAGTTTTCTTTTATCTCATTCATTTTATTCATTTATGCACACGTTTCACTTTATCATCTATATTATTTGGATGTTTGTTTTTGTTCACAACCGATTTTATTCGTGTTTTTCTATAACATACCTAAATGTAGATACAAATTAAATATTATTAATAATGTCAAATGACTAAAAAAATTCAATTTACTAATTTATGTATTAAAATACCAACCTGACTTAATATGTTTAGGATTATTTTGATTCCAAAGTGGAGTTCGAAAACAATCTTCATTGACCATGCACCTCAACTCTTCTGGACTTTCTTCAGTATGATCCAAATATGGAATTGCTATGGAAGAGCGATTGTCAGTATAAACATCAGTGGATGTAGACTCTCCATTAACATTTCCATTATTTTTATCATCATCGTCATCATCGTCATCATCAGGAGATTGATCATCATCTGACGATTCATATTGTAAAGGTTCATCACTCTTCAACTCCTCTTGTACGTTGTCGTTGTTCACAATTTATATGAGTTGAGCGTAAATTCACAATATCTGCAAAATAGATAAATCATCCCATTAATAATAAGAAAAAACTACTTAAGTAAATAAAATGGGTCGTTTATTACCTATCAATTGCCTCCACCAAAGAAGGATATTGTGGACCACTTGAATTAAAAAATTTCAAATTCATAAATGCATTGCTAGGTCCTCCCATATCAAAATTATTCACAAGTCCGGGTGAATTTTGATAATATGTTTCAAACCCACCATCAAATTGTTGTTCCATTGCCATTCTTGAAGAATCAATATTCAAATTCAAAGAATTTTGACTTACTCAAAGATCAAACTCATTATCCGTGGGTTCTTCAACAATAAGGGAATGTTCCACACACACATACATGTCAAGCGTCTATAGATTAAGGCGATTACCAAAATTTCAACGGTGCGAAGAAATAAAGATAAAGAATCATCATTCTAAATAGGAGTTTCAACAAATATTGATTGTGCGTTGGCCGTAAAATAATTCGGATATCGTTTAGAAATAACAACATCATCTTCCGAATTAGTAATACCCATTTTACTCCTAAACAACCTTTTCAAACGATCATATTTGAGATATTAAGAAAATGATTGAACCGTTATAGTACGCCGCCGACTATATTGCATCGAATCCCCATCATGCAAAATTTCACCGCCCCAATGAAAATTTACACTTATCTTATCCATCTTAAAGTAAGAAATGAATAAGATTCAACAAATATTTTAAGTAACTTTAACAATTTTTGTTTTGAGTTGAGGCAAGAAATAAACATGCACTCACACTCTTTATATAACATCAAAAAATTTGAAGTTGTTACAAGGTAAACATAGAATCCTACCTTACAAAGTGAACATGGGATCCTACCTTACAAGGTGAACGACTCTATTTACCTTGTAATACCTTGCACTTTTTTCAAATCTACTAAATAGATAATAGATAAGGTAAGTGTCTCCATTTACCTTGTAAGGTAAAATCACAATTTTACCTTACATTTTATCATGTTGACTAACACCGCTAACTTTTTAATGGACTTTTCGCTTTGAAATTTTTCCATATTGATGTGCCCTTTTAAAATTTTCACTGAAAAAACTTGCCCTTTAGGTTCTGGACTCTAAAAGAAATAGAAAAGGAAAACAAAATTGAGCTCCTTCCATCACTTTTCTCCTCAAATTAAAATGTGACATATGATATAAAATTATATATTAAAGTAACAAAACACAAAGGATAGTGTCAAAGTAGTAATCATCATTCATTGATAATGGCCATATATATATAGCCAAAGACAAGAATTAAAGACATTAAATAATGGAAGAGGTGTAGTAAGACTAGGCCTTTTTTATCTCTCACAATGTATGCCACATGTTCTTACAAAAGAACACATGACATCCAACTTTACAACAGTCCCCCTTGGATGTCCATGTGAAAATTTACAGAATACGCATTTGAGTGTTGCCTCATTAAAAACCTTACCAGGAAAAATTCAGTGGGATAAAAACCTTTGTTAAGGAAAAAAGAGTACAACGCGTATTCTTATTCCCCCTGATAAAGACCGTGATTCAACCGGTTCAGTCTTTGCATCCCAATCCTGTATACCATCTTCTCTAAGGATAAAGTTGGTAAAGATTTGGTAAACAAATCTGCTGGATTGTCACTGGAGTGGATCTGTTGCACATCAATATCACTTTTCTTCTGGAGATCATGCGTGAAGAATAACTTTGGCGAAATGTGCTTCGTTCTATCTTTATAAAACTTCCTTTTAATTGAGTTATGCATGCTGCATTGTCTTCAAATATGATTGTAGGTACCTTGATATAGAGCTTTAGGCCACATCTCTCTTTGATGGAATATACCACTGATCTCAGTCATATGCATTCTCTACTTGCTTCATAGATCGCTATTATCTCAGCATGATAGAAGAAGTAGCAACGATGGACTGCTTCGTCGATCGCCATGATATTGCAGTACCTCCATATGTAAACACATAGCCTATTTGAGATCGTGTTTTATGTGGGTCAGATAAATAACTTGCATATGCATGACTAACAAGATCTGGACTAGCTTTGTTAGTATAAAATCGACCCAATCAATAGTCCCTTTTAGGTACCTCAATATATGCTTAACTCTGTTCCAGTGTCTTCGCATAAGGAAGAACTATATCTCGTTAGCAAATTAACAGAAAATGCTATATCCGGCCTTGCAGCATTAGCGAGGTACATAAGTGCACCAATAGCACTGAGATATGGTACTTCGGGACCAAGAATCTCTTCACCCTCTTTCAGAGGCCGGAATAAATCTTTACTCACTCCGAGTGATCGAACAACCATTAGAGTACCCAATAGACATGCTTTGTCCATGTAAAATCATTTTAAAACCTTTTGGGTATAGGCAATTTGGTGGATGAAGACTCCGTCTGCTAAATGTTTAATTTGCAAACCAAGACAAAGTTTTGTCTTTCCAAGATCTTTCATTTCGAACTCTTTCTTTAGATATTCAATTGCCTTTAGGACCTCTTCTAGAGTCCCAATGAGATTTATATCATCCACATAAACAGCGAGTATGGCAAATTCCGATGTCATTTTCTTAATAAAAATACAAGGACAAATGGCATCATTTATGTAACCTTCGTTTTTCAAGTACTCACTTAAGTGATTATACCACATACGCCCTGATTATTTTACACTATATAATGGTCTTTGTAATCTGATTGAATATAATCTCCGAGACTTTGAACTATATGCTTCAGGCAATTTTAATCCTTTTGGGATTTTCATGTAAATATTGTTATCAAGTGAACCATAATGATAAGTTGTAACCACATCCATTAGATGAATTTCAAGATTTTCATGTACAGCTAGACCGATGAGGTATCGAAACGTTATTGCATCCATAACAGGTGAATATGTTTCTTCATAGTCGACACCGGGTCTTTGAGAGAATCCTTGTGCAACAAGGCGTGCCTTGTATCTTACAATTTCATTTTTCTCATTTCTTTTACGTACGGATATCTATTTATAGCCAACTAGTTTTATACCATGGGGTTTGGACTACAGGTCCAAAAACCTCCCCTTTAGCAAGTAAATTCAATTCCGAATGAATCGCCTCTTGCCATTTTGGCCAATCTTTTTTTCGTTGACATTCTTCGACAAATAGAGGTTCAAGGTCCTCATTGTCTTGCTTGATATTTAGTGCGACATTATATGCAAAAACAGTATCCACCGTAATTTTTGATCGATCTAAATTTACCTCATCATTAGTTGAACTTATTAAAAGTTCTTCATTCACTTGAGTCTCGGGTTCACTGAGTTCTTCAGGAATATCAGGATTAATCAAATTTTGAGTCTCTTCAGGAGAATCTTTTATAATTTATCTTTATCATTTTTCGCGCATCTTTTTCTAGGATTTTCATCCTTTGAACCCAAAGACCCACCACGCTTTAGGTATATTTGAGATTCAGAAGCTATTACATTAGAAGATGGTTCTTTTGGAATTTCAATTCGGACAGGCACATTCGATGCGGGGATATGTGACTTAGTTATTCTTTTCGAATCAGTAAATGCATCTTGGATTTGATTTGCTAGTTTCTGTAAGTGAATGATCTTCTGGACATCATTTTCACATATGGGGGTACATGGATCAAAATGAGATAATGTTGAAACTTTTCACGCAATTTCTCTTTTCAGTTCAAATTTTTCTCCCCTTAATTACGGGAAATTTGTCTCATCAAATCGACAATCTGCAAATCGAGCAGTAAATAAATCTCCTATCAATGGTTCAACGTAGCGAATTATAGAGGGTGACTCAAACGCAACATATATTCCTAACCTTATTTGGGGATCCATCTTAGTACGCTGAGGTGGTGCAACTGACACATATACAACACATCCGAAAATTCGTAGATGAGCAATATTTGGCTTATGACCGAGGACCAACTGTAACGGGAGTATTTATTATAATGAGTTGGTCTGAGACGAACAAGTGATGCTGCATGTAAGATAGCATGACCCCAAACAGTAATGGGCAATTTCGCTTTCATAAGTAGTGGTCTTGCTATCAATTGTAGGCGCTTAATAAATGACTCAGCAAGGCCATTTTGAGTATGAACATAAGCTACTAGATGTTCAACTCGTATCCCAACTGACATATAATAATCATCAAAAGCTTGGGATGTATATTCTCCAGCATTATCGAGGCAAATAGCCTTAATGGGATAATCTGGAAATTGTGCCCTTAATCGTATTATTTGTGTCAATAATTTCGCAAACGCCAAGTTGCGAGACGACAAGAGGCACACATGCGACCATCTTGAAGATGCCTATAAAATATCTAAATGACCCACTAGGTGGGTGAATAGGCCCACATATATCCCCATGTATACGTTCTAGAAGCAGAGGAGATTCGACGCTAACTTTCAGTGGCGATGGCCTAGTTATCAGTTTGTCTTGATAACAAGCAACACATGAAAATTCATCAGTTGTAAAAATCTTCAGGTTCTTTAACGGATGCCCTTTTGAATTTTCAATAATTCGTCTCATCATTATTGAGCCAGGATGGCCTATTCGATCATGCCATAGTACAAACGTATTTAGATCAGTAAACTGCTGGTTTACAATAGAGTGTACTTCAACTGTACTAATTTCGGCATAGTATAAGCCGGAAGACAAAGTTGGTAATTTCTCCAACACTTGTTTTTTACTTGAGTCATTCTTGGTAATGCCAAGATATTCGACATTCATTTCATTTACTGTCTCAATATGATATCCCATTCGGCGGATATCTTTAAAACTCAATAAATTTCTTGGAGATTTAGAAGAGAACAATGCATCTTCTATAACTAATTTTGTCCCCTTAGGCAGAAATATAGTAGCTCTTCCAGAGCCTTCAATAAATTTTAAATTGCCAGATAGAGTTGTGACATTTGCTTTTCTTCTAAATAAGCGAAAAAAATATTTTTCATCTCTAAATATTGCGTGTGTTGTCCCACTATCAATTACACAAATATCATCACGATCGATTATTGATTCCATATTCTTCAAAATGAATATATAAATAAAGTAAACATTACAACATTACTAGCATATAATCGTATTTACACAAACTTTAACTATATACACAAGATTAGTAAGATACTAATAACAGAAGCATAAACTAATACAACTTAAACATAAAAGTAACATAATCAGACTATTTCATAATTACCACCGACAGGGTGATTTACATATTCTTCAGGAACTACAAAGAAATCTAAAACTTCCAAGTCCATGGGCTTAACATTATCTTCAAAGAGGAAGTTTGCTTCAACATTATTTTCTGCTTTCTTAAGGGACGCCTGATAGAGTTTTACCTGGTGCTTTGGCGTACGACAGGTACGCGATCAGTGTCCCTTTTCTCCACATCGATAGCATTTACTTTCAGAGTTCGTCCTAGGCGCTGCTTCAGGAACTTCCCTCTTCTTTTTGTGCACTGTTGGTGCTGAGGGTTATTGTTAATTGTAAGGCGATCATCCTGATTAAAATACCTTCCAAGACCGCGACCACGTCCACGACCTCGACTTCGACCTCAACCACGACTGGGGTCAGGACTTCTTTCACGCCTAGTTGGGCAAAAATTTACAACATTCACTTCTGAGAATGGAGTAGTGCCAGCAGGTCGACTTTCATGATTTCTCATTAAAAGATTGTTATGTTGTTCAGCAACAAGAAGATGAGAAATCAATTCAGAATATTTTTTAAATCCCATTTCTCGGTACTGCTGCTGCAGGAGCATACTCGAGGCGAGAAAAGTAGAGAATGTTTTCTCTAACATGTCGTGGTCTGTGATATCTTTCCCGCATAAATTAAACTGTGATTTAATTCTAAACATCACAGAATTATAATCAGTAATATTCTTAAAATCTTGTAACCTCAGATGGGTCTATTCATAACGAGCTTGTGGAAGAATGACCATCTTCAGGTGGTCGTATCTTTCTTTTAAATTGTTCCACAATATAAGGGGATCCATAATCGTGAGGTATTTCATTTTTAAACCTTCATCAAGTTGATGACGAAGAAATATCATGGTCTTGACCTTTTTTTGATTTGATGCCTTATTGTCATTTTTTATGATGTCTGTTAGACCCATTGCATTTAAATGTATTTTGGCATCTAGTATCGATGACATATAAGGTTTACCCGATATATTTAGGACACTAAATCCATATTTGAAAATATTAGATATTATTTAAGAAAATTAAATACTAACCTTTTAGTATTGTTGAAAATTTTTCATAGAGTCTCATGCTGATAACGTGATATAAAATTATATATTAAAGTAACAAAACACAAAGGATAGTATAAAAGTGGTAATCATCATTCATTGATAATGGCCATGTATATATATAGCCAAAGACAAGAATTAAAGACATTAAATAATGAAAGAGGTGTAGTATGACTAGGCCTTTTTTATCTCTCACAATGTATGACACATGGCATCCAACTTTACAACAACATATGACTATTTCATTTATTTATTTTTCTTTTTCCACAGTTTCTCAGGTGGACATTAATCATTTCAATTTTTATTTATTCATTTCAATTTTTCATTACGATTTGAACCTATTAAAAAAATATCCATCTATTTATTTTTTGAAAAGAAATTTACTACTACCTGTAATTTGTACATGTAAGAAACAGTTGCATAGAAGTCCGAAATGGAGCATTATTTCTTATCATTTTCACAAATTAAAGAATTGACTTTTGAGCAAATTGCGCAATTGATGATTTTAAAATCTATTCGGAACTTATAACATTAAAAAAATATAATGTAGACTATCAAGTTTTTTTTTTTTTTCAGAAAACAAAAATACTTCTAATATGAGAAATTAAAAACATAAAAAATCTCTATATTTGACCATTGCAAAACAATGGATTGATAAATTAACATACACTACAATAAGTTTTAATTTTCTAGCGTAAAAACATGTGTTATATATTTATTAGATCAGTGTAAAAATTGAATGTAAATTTAAGTTAACCTGCAAAAATAAATATAAAACCAAAGGGCAAATCAAATGATCTCCTTGTAATTTTTTTTATTTTTTTTTTGGGATGCATTTATCCTAATAGGCAACTAGCAGGTGAATAGCTAATCTTGAAATTCAATATCTTGATACTGCATTTGATGTGTCTTGAGCAAGTTCAATTAATATAATATCTAGGAAGTTAAGAGGTATATTTGATTACGTACGTTTATTACTCAAATAAAAAATATCAATATGAGATAACAGAGCATGGGCGATGAAAGTCTTTTTGGACAAATCAAATCTTCATCATTGCATCACATTGAACAACAGGTGAATGCTTACTGTTTGATAAAAATTTGACCACCTTAATTATTAAGTAATCTTTAGTTGAAACATGCCACTCCACGTGTGGTGTTTTTTGTCAATATCTAAATCAATTACTCCTAGCATAAAATTTCATAATATGAACAACGTGTTAGAACCATGCCTAATAAAAATATTTCAATTCTATAATTATTTTTAATACAATTTTGGATATAGACATGAGAGTCCATCAAGAAAGATTTGGGCAATTTTGGGGTATACAATATATCAATTCTATAATTATTTTTAATACAATTGGTGCATTTAGCAACTGTTAACCATATCATTCATGAAACCAAACCAAGTTCTCTCAATTCTTATAATTTTACTAAGTAAGCAAATCGTGATCTATAATAAAACAAAATACGCTATGAGAAGACCTTTCTAATAAAAATAAATCGAACTTTAAGTCAATAAAGGAAAAACTGAACACGAGCAGTGTGAATACTCTTTAGTTTACTTTACTATATACAATCTCCTCACATGATGATACGGACAATTATTTTATAACGAACATGCACTTCACTCTCACATGATACAGACAATTATTTTATGTCGAACATGCACATCACTATCAAATAATGATCAAGAAGCAGACCAAATAACATTGTTACTTTAAGTTTGGTCAATATCATTAGAAACCATATCATTGTATCAACGTTTATTTGAATATTTTATCAATCCTTCAATATTTTCTCAAAACATTTCGTATATTACTTTTAGATATTTTTAGAATTGAACTGCGCGCAGCACTTACACAGGAGGAGGAGTTCACCGAAACACCACGCATTTGTTGAATTACCCAAAAGCAATTCCTTTTAGGAATGGTAAGATGATCAAGAATGATAACAAAATTGTTAAGAATTCGTGCCCTACTGATTGTCTTATTTTCGCCTAACTGTTGCTTATCGATGAAACGTGTTGCCTAACGTGTTCCACTGACGTGTTTTCAGGAAGCAGTAAACAGAAGGTAAAGAACACAATGATTTTTACGTGGAAAACACCCGGTTCAAAAAGGTGTAAAAAAACACGACCTGCACCTCTACAGGATTTAACCCCAACTTCACTAAATAACTCTGAGCCTCAACAACGACTGATTACAAAACTCTTGTAACCAACAAAATAGGAATTATAAACTCTAATCCCTATAACTCAACAACTAGGAATTATAAACTCTAATTCCTAACTACAAACGCACCTCCCAAGGTAAGTGTTCCCAAAGTCTCTGAGTTTTCCTCAACTCGAAGACTAGCTCCTAATTCAGTTTATAACACACTGAAACTAATATTACATGAATAACTCAAACATAATAAATAACTCTAAAAATCAAAGCTAAAACTCTTAGTTATATTCTGCACTTAGGACCAGGTTCTTCAATGTGTTTTTTCAGTGGTTGAGTAGCACTTCGTGATTTCAATCTGTAGATTGTACCTTTCTTCTTTGTAAGTGCGTGTCTTGCTTTGAATCTTTTCCCTTGTATTTATAGCCAACTCTGATGAAGACCTTCAGTTGATTTCCTTTCCTATTTCGAATTGGACTCCCTTCAGTAGCTTTTCTCTCCTATCTTGAATTGGACTCCCTTTCAGTTCATGTCCTCTCCTATTTTGAATTGGATTGCTTTTACTCTTTTTATTCACCGCCGCCTCTCTTTCTCTTCTAGATTGAGTAGGACTCTTTTTCTTTAACTTGTCTTCAAGTATTTTACTCAACCACAACTTCTTTAATTTATCATGTGATCAGTAGCTTGAGTATATCAAAATTAGGCTTGCTCATTCGTTCCTGACTTTCAGCAATCTTTGTCTGCATCTATCAATACAACCTGGAATTTGTCTTCCTATGCTTGGACCAGCTCAAGTAACATGTTCCATTCATCTGTGTGTCATCAGAAACTTCACTGATCTAACAAAGAGTCCTTCAATTCGTATGTTTCCTATCTTGTGTAGACTTCTTCAATCTGCAGAAACTTTCTCCTTCTACACATAGGACTTTTCTTTTTCAACTCAACTTGCTTTCCCTCATCATCAAGTGTTTGAATCAAATTCAACTTCTTCAAACAAGTACATGTTTATTTCCTTTAAGTTTATCAGAATTAACCACTCATATGGTTCTTTCTTTCTTTCACCCTTGCTTTTAATCATCAATGATTTGCTGCAAGTTTCAGCTACATGTGACAGTGTGTCTGTGAACCAGCTTGACTGACATGTTTCATATCACTTTGTCAGTTTGTCAATCATCAAAACTATAACGTACCCAACAAATTCTCCCTTTTTGATGATGACAAACCTCTTATCTTTGTGCATTCAACCATCTTCACCTGTAGGTACTAAAGTATAAACACTAGAATGAAACAAGTTAGTCAATGGGTTATAAACATTGCACAACCCTCTTATCTTCTCCCTTTTGGCATCATCGAAAAAACACTTCAATGCACATATTATACTCGTCAAAGTGATTTGTTATGCTATTCATGGCCGCTGGGGCTATCACCAAAACAATCAGACTAAGACTTTAGCCAACATAGTAATGTATTAAAGAGAGCAAAAATATGAGTCAATTTAGAAAAGATAACCATTCCATTTAACTGACAGAGCATGTTCCACATTAAACCTAAGCTAGTACTGAACAAAGAAAAACAACCGAGTATTAAAAAATATGATATAAAAGTGGGACATGGCTAAGGATACAAACAGTGAGGAGCTGATGAGGGAGGTGGAACAGGTGATATCAACTGTGTCAATTGATGAATAACTTCAACATTTTCATCCCTCTATCAATCAAGGTCAAGCTTCAAAATCATGATCCTAGCCTTAAAGACCTCTTATTCCACTTCATGACTGTCTTATGCAACTTCTAGTTCAGATTTTTTTTCTCTCAAATGAATCTTAGCCCTTCTTATTGAAACAGGTAGAGCAACATGATTCATCTGTTCAAGAACATCTGTTTTTATAAGTCAACCTAATTTAGGACTGAGAAGCCCAAAAAAAATTACCAATTAGGAACTAAAAGGGAAAGTATGTCCCTTTTCATTCTTCAGAAACATATACTGCATGTGATTGATGATCAAACTTGGCAAATCTATGGTACACAACTGATATTTTGGTTGAGAAAGAAGAATGAATATCTGGTATAGGATTAGCACACTTGTGCACACCCATTTGGAGAGAATCAAAGAAAGTTTTGTCAACAATTCATTAGCTTTATTAGACAATGAGAGGATGAAGTTGTGGAATTGAACATGTGTGCTCAACTGTTTCAACTTAGACAGCCTATGCTTATGTCAGCATAGAACATACCTGATAAGAAGAACTTTGTGGTCATAATTATTTGCTTGTACCTATTTTTCTGCACAATCTAATACAAAATTAGGTTAGAAAAGTCAAAAATCTGGAATTGGAACACACAACTAAATGTGTAAGACTGAATAGAATAACTTTTTAGCTAATAAGACTAAAAAGAAAAATGATTATTCTAGTCAATCATTGAGGGGAGTTCATGCAATTATAATCATCCCCAAGTCTAACCTATTCCTTTCAAAATGCTCTCTACTTAGTGCCTTTGGTGCTTCTCCAGTCAATTCAGTAATCCATATAATCAACATCTTTATAGCCCTCAAGAGTGAAATTACTTTTATTTAAATACCATAGTCTTAAGCCATTGATTCCCATGAGATATCTCAAGATTCTTGTGACAACACCAATTCTTATGAATTACCAACAAAATTATCATCAGCTTGTATTGGTGTTATTGATGCATCAATTTCTTGATTTGTTGTTCCCCCTGTCAATATGCCCTCAGTCTGTACAATAGTTGAACCAGGTGGTGCAACATGTTTCCCTTGTCAATATGCCCTCAGTCTGTACAACAGTTGAACCAGGTGGTACAATATGTTCCTATGCATGCACATCAATTTCACAGTCATCCTCTTTTTTTATTTTTTTTAAACCTCTCTTTCTTCTCCCTTACACGAGCATTACAAATCTGACCATCTTTCAAATGATCCATTCCCCCTTTAAATGTGGTGAGTGAAAGAAACTTTATTTTCTTCTAGTCTTATGCCTTGAGCAAGCCTTATGTCACGGGCCTATTTTTAGCCACGTGCGGACAGCTTAACACTCTCAATATCAGTGCTAAACTTCAGTCCTAACCCTCTCTAAATTCATTCCCAAGAAGCTTTGAACACGCACAAAAAAACGTAAGGTAAATCGGAAAGAAAGACACTCGATTTGGGAGGCCCGAAAGCCAATTTTCTGATTATATTTCTTGAGTAAAACAAGAATGAAAATGCTATATGATGATCTGCCCAAGAGGGCTTTACAAGATATTTATAATGACCCTTAGTCAAGGGATACAATTAATGCAAGTCAACATTACTATATTTGGCCATGCCATCCATGAACTAGTGGAAAGGACCTTGTCTACTATGCTAATTTTGTTGTGCAGATTCTGTCAGCTGCTGGTCAAGGCTCCAAAGCCCCATAAATGTTGACCCGAGCTTGTATTTTGACCTCCCAAATATGCCCCCACGTTAGCCTTGTCAATAGACGATGTGGAAGCCCCGTTGGACCCCGAAACGCACCCGAAACGCTCGGAATTGTGCCAAAAACGGGATGAATTTAATGGGTAGTGACGCGGGGCGTCACACTCTCCCCCACCTGATTTGGCGACGACCGCGGCGCCACATAGCTGCAAATATTTGTGGACTTTCTCCTTGAATTGCCACAAGTCTTCATATTTTTCCCACGATGCCTCCTCGGGCGATTGCCCCTTCCAATGGACTAAGAATTGGGCACTTGAATTGCCCCAACCTTTTCCTCGAACCAATTGATGATCAATTATGTCCTCAATTTGCTTATCCGTGGCAGCGGACGTCATGAAGATTTGGGCCCGACTAGACTTACCCCGCTCCACGTCTTCCTTGTCTTCAAAATACGGTTTTAATTTGCTTGCATGGAAGACGGGATAAATCTTTAAATGTGATGGCATGTCCAGCTTATATGAGATTTTTCCAACCTTGGCAACAATCTCGAATGGACCCTCGTACCTTCGGATCAAACTTTGATTGACGCTCCTCAACGCCTTGAATTGCCTCGGATTGAGCTTGACCATCACTTTGTCTCCAATCCGATAATGGACTGGACGACGACTTCGATCAACGAATTTCTTCATTTTGCGGGCTGCTTTATCAAGATACGACCTTGCCATATCGACTTGTTCCTCCCAAGCCTTTGCCATATGATAAGCACCCGGATTCCTCATTCCGGCGTTGACCGGTAAGGATTGTGGAGTGTTTGGTTGCTGTCCCGTTGCAAGTTCGAATGGACTACGACCTGTAGCCTCACTTCGTTGCAAATTATATGAGAATTGGGCTGTGTCTAGCAACCGTGACCAGTCCTTTTGATTGGCACTAACAAAGTGCCTCAAGTAGCACTCGAGTAACCCATTTACTCGCTCCGTTTGTCCGTCGGTTTGGGGATGGAAGCTGGTTGAAAAGTGCAGCTCCGACCCCAACAAACTGAATAGATCTTTCCAAAATTCTCCCGTGAATCGCGGGTCTCGATCACTAATGATATGCCTAGGCACGCCCCAAAGTTTAACTACATCTTTGAGAAATAATCGGGCTGCCTCCTTGGCTTTGCAATTCGATGTGGCAGCTGAGAATGTTGCATATTTGGAGAAGCGATCAACGACAACCATGATTGTTCCGCAACCCTCCGAGTTAGGCAAACATGTGATAAAGTCCATGGTGACACTGTCCCATGGTTTCTCCGCGGTGGGCAGCGGCTCAAGTAATCCACCGGGCGCCTTGTGTTCCACCTTGTCTTGTTGGCAAACAAGGCAAGTGCAAACGTATACCTCTATGTCGTCCCTCATGCGAGGCCAATAATAAGCTGCTTCTAACAAGGCCATGGTGCGTTTCTGTCCCGGATGACCAGCCCACATCGTGTCATAGCCCTCCTTGATCAACAAGCGCCTAAGATTTTTCCATCTAGGCACATACACTCGCCTTCCGGTGGTGCATAACAGTCCGTCCTCTTCCCAAAACTTTTGGGTCTTGCCTTTGCGCGCCAAATCAAGAAGTTGTTTGGCAACGGGATCATGTTCCATCCCTTCATTGATGTTATCCAGCACACCACAGCTGGTCGTGCTCAAAAGTGTCGCCAAAACAGCCTTGCGACTTAATGCATCGGCCACAACATTGGCCTTTCCCAGTTTATACTCCGATGAGTAATCAAACTCAGCCAAGAAATCTTGTCATCGAGCCTGCTTTGGCGAGAGTTTCTTTTGTGATTGGAAGTAGCTGGTCGCTACATTATCCGTCTTGACGATGAAATGAGCCCCCAACAAGTAATGACGCCATGTCCTTAGGCAATGGACGATGGCCGTCATCTCCCTTTCGTGGACTGTGTAACGTCGCTCCGCATCATTCAGTTTTCTGCTTTCAAACGCTATCGGATGGCCCTCTTGCATTAGGACGCCACCAATAGCAAAGTTGGATGCATCCGTTTGCACCTCAAACAGTTTCGTGAAGTCCGGTAAAGCCAAAACCGGTTCCTTGATGATGGCTGCCTTGAGGTTGTTGAATGCCCCTTCACACGAACTATTCCACTCCCAAACACGATTTTTCTTCAACAAATCCGTGAGTGGAGCAGCAATATCCGAGTATCCAAGAATGAACCTCCGGTAATAATTAGCAAGGCCAAGGAAGGACCTTAATTCGGGTACCTTTGTTGGAACCTCCCAATCCCGGATCGCCTCGACCTTGTCGCTATCCATTTGAATCTGCCCTTGGCTAATCGTATGGCCCAAGAATTGCACCTTTGGTTGTGCAAAAGTGCACTTCTCCCATTTGACGCATAGCTCGTTCTCCCGTAGCACATTAAACACGATTTGAAGGTGTCTAACGTGCTCCTCCATTGAGCTACTATAAACAACAATGTCGTCCAAGTAGATGACCACGAATTGATCCAAGTATGTCTGGAAGATTTTGTTCATTAGTGTGCAAAACGTGGCTGGTGCGTTGGTCAGTCCAAAAGGCATGACCAGCCACTCGTAGGACCCATAACGAGTCACACAAGTCGTCTTGGCTTCATCTCCTTCGGCTATGCGAACTTGATAATAGCCCTTCCTCAAATCCATCTTCGTGAACACTTTGTCTTGCCCCAATCGATCAAACAAATCAGCTATCAAAGGAATGGGGTACTTGTTTTTCACCGTGACTTTGTTGAGAGCACGGTAGTCAATACATAACCGCAACGTCCCTTCCTTCTTCTTTTGAAACAAGACCGGAGCTCCAAAGGGTGCCTTAGACGGTCGGATATGGCCAGATTCCAGTAGCTCCTTGAGTTGTTTTCGAAGTTCCTCAAGCTCCGGAGGCGACATCCGATACAGGGTCATAGCTGGTGGCTTTGCCCCGGGTACCAGCTCAATTTCGTGATCAACTTCCCTTCGTGGAGGTAACCGTTTTGGCAGCTCCTCCGGCATTACGTCCTTGTTATCTTCAAGAACACGTTGGACACATGAGGTCACTAATTCAGCTTCTTGGCAGTCAACTATCTCCATCAACGTCGCAAGAAAGGTTGGTGCTCCTTTCTTGAAACCTTTAATAAGCTGCATCGCCGACAAACGTGTGCCACTTTGAGCGACACGAACAAGTGGAACAATGCAAGAACCACCCTCATCACAAATGGCTAGTTGGTTGAGACGCGGTGAAATAAACGCGTTAATCTCATACCAAAAATCCAGCCCCAATACTATATCAAAGACGTCCATCGGAACAACCGAAAAATCCGTTTCTCCCTTCCAACCTCCCAAGGTGACACTCACCCGAGGAGCGAGGCCATTGACATTGGTAGGGAGAAAATTAACGGTCTTCAACATGGAATCACTGGTCACGAATGCAAGGCCAAGTTTTTTAGCCTTCTCCTCCGTAACAAAGTTATGTGTTGCTCCGGTGTCCACCATAATGCGGACTGCTCGGCTATTCACCTCTCCATCAACAAATAATGATTCACGAGCTCTCACGCTATGCTTCTTTGCAGCAAGAGCAGCAAGCGTCATGTGGTTGAACAAAGCCATGTGGTTGAACAAACCAACGGCATGTCCCTTTCCTTTCTCCGAATTGGCAGCTTGTGCTTCTTGCTCCCCGGAACTTCCGGCTTTCGCACTAGCTTGATCCTTCCGTGTTGCTGCAATCATAGCTCCCAGCTTACTCAACGAAGGACAAGATCTCGCAAAGTGAGATGTATCCCCGCAAAGGTAGCAGCCGCTATCGCGGTTAGATACACCTTTCTTCTTTTCCTCGTAGTTCTTGCGGAATGTTGATGGTTGGTTGCGTTCGCCTTTGAACTCACAATTTTTGTTGGGAATGAACGTTTCCTTGCCCTTGTCTCCACGATCTCCTTTGGCAGCAACAGGCTTGTTCCGACTATCCTTCGCCTTGGCATAATCGGCATAAAAATCATTCAAGGATTCCGCCACTTTAATGGCTTCATCCACGGTCTTGACATTACGCCTCCTCAACTCTTGTTTGGCCCAATTTTGAAGGCCATCAAGAAAGAAGAAGAGTAAATCCTCACTGCTGAAACTCGTCACAAGAAGTGAGAGCTTCGTAAACTCCCTCACATAGTTATGAATGGAAGAAGTTTGTTTAAGTTCCCTCAACTTCCGTCGGGCTTCGTCTACAACGTTTTGAGGGTAAAATTGCTCCTTCAACTCTTCCTTAAACTGGTCCCAATCAGCTATGGTGCAAAGACCCCTCTCCATGTCTACTTTCTTCCTACGCCACCACAACATTGCGACGTCGCTAAAGTACATGGTTGTAATCCGGATCCTTGCTGCCCCGTCAACAATCTTGACGTGCTCAAAATATGACTCCAATTGCCATATGAAATTCTCTACGTCTTGAGCGTTCCTTTCACCCTTAAACACGTTGGGTTTAGGAGCCTCAATACGAGCATCATGGTAAGCCATGGAACCATGATTTCCACCAACACGGGATGCTTCCAGTTGTTGCTTCAAATCAGCAACTTCCTCCTGCAAAGCGGACTGTCCCAGCATCACCTCGGACAGTTTTGACCCAAACTCCTCGTGTAGTGCTGATAATGCTTCCGTAAGCTTGAGCTCCAAGCTGGTCAGCCCCTCCTTGTGCTCTTCATTTTGCTCGGACAAGTCGGCCTTGACTTCGTCCAGCCCTTCAAGAGCAGCAGCCTCAAGGGTACCAACGTTGGACTCAAGGGTCTTGAAGCGATGGCCCAAAACCGCTAAGCCAGCCTCCGTGCTAACGATTCTCTCATCGAGAGAGCCGGATGCTGAACCTTCACCATCTTCCACGTTTGTGACAGCCTCACTAAGTGGAAGTTGGGCCTCATCCTTGTTCCTACTCTTGTCACGTTTTTTGGTCTTGGTTTTGCCCACATTGTCTCCGCCGTGAACCTCCTCGTCGCCGTCGTATGCCATGTTCAAAGTGCTGCTCTGATACCACTTGTCACGGGCCTATTTTTAGCCACGTGTGGACAGCTTAACACTCTCAATATCAGTGCTAAACTTCAGTCCTAACCCTCTCTAAATTCGTTCCCAAGAAGCTTTGAGCACGCACACAAAAACGTAAGGTAAATCGAAAAGAAAGACACTCGATTTGGGAGGCCCGAAAGCCAATTTTCTGATTATATTTCTTGAGTAAAACAAGAATGAAAATGCTATATGATGATCTGCCCAAGAGGGCTTTACAAGATATTTATAATGCCCCTTAGTCAAGGGATACAATTAATGCAAGTCAACATTACTATATTTGGCCATGCCATCCATGAACTAGTGGAAAGGACTTTGTCTACTATGCTGATTTTGTTGTGCAGATTCTGTCAGCTGCTGGTCAAGGCTCCAAAGCCCCATAAATGTTGACCCGAGCTTGTATTTTGAACTCCCAAATATGCCCCCACGTTAGCCTTGTCAATAGATGATGTGGAAGCCCCGTTGGACCCCGAAACGCACCCAAAACGCTCGAAATTGTGCCAAAAATGGGATGAATTTAATTGGTAGTGACGCGGGGCGTCACACTTATCCATGTACAAATTTTGCTTGCCTCCTTTCACTCTCACCTGCAAAACAAATTAGGGGTTAAATTTAGGCACCCAGACAAGCTTGGGTCCTTTCTTATGAGTAAATAGATGAATCAGATTTTTTCTAGCCCATGCAGGCAACAAGTTACGTGACCTGTTTCTCTGACCAGGTTTACTTATCCTTTTCTTGGTCTGAGATAGTTTATTTATCATATTTAGACTGCTAGATCTGCTTTTGGCAGCAACTGAACATTCAGTGGTTGGATGTCCAAGGTTACCACAAATATAACATAAATCTTTAGGAACATCAAAATTTTTGTGAAATCCTAATCCTGCCTTTTCACTGTAATTTCTTTCCCCCAATTTGTGAACAATTCTTGAGGAGTTTGTCCACCTATTTGCCCTTTCAAGATCAAGTTTTAGCTTAGAAACTTCTTGACTCAACTTATTCATTTTTTCATTTAGATCATGACATTCTTGTTTGTATCTAACTAACTAAAGTTCAGCATTTTCTTAATCTTTACTCATGGCCTTTTTTTCCTTTTCAGAGAGTGTTAGTTTTAGAACTTTAGACTTAAGATCATTGTTTGAAGAATCAAGTTGCTCAACCTGTTTCTTGAGAGCGCAGTTTTCCTATTCAACAATGTTCTTGCAAGCTTCTAAATCAATGAAATCAAATTTGATGCTTGCGAGACTATTGAACAACTCATCCCTATCAGAAGTTGATTCTTGGAAGTCATCAATTAGTGCACTCATCAAGGAAATAAGTTTTGTTTTAGAAAACAAATGCAACTTTTCTTTAAGTTCAAGTATACTTACCTCAGAAGCATCATCTTCTTCCTCCAAGTCTAAATCTCCAAGAGCCATGAGTGTTGCTTCATCAACTTCATCATCATCTAAGTCAAATTCCCAAGCTGCTACCATTTTAGTTCCATCAATTTCCATTTCATAAGTTCTTAAATTCCCCACTAATTCATCTAGGGTCATGACTGCAAGATCCTTATTTGCTTCCCTGATTGTAGTCACCTTAACATTCTACTTTGATTTTGGTAATACCCTCAGTACCTTCTCGACTTGTTCTTCTTCAGATATAACTTTTCCTAAGGAGGTCAGCTCATTTGTTAAGGCAGTAAGCCTTGTCATCATCTCATGCAAGATTTCATTCTCCTTCATCTTAAATGCCTCATACTCAGTGAAGAGGAGAAATTCTGAATTTTCTTACTTGAGATGTGCCTCCATGAGCATTTACTAGAGCATCCCAAATTTGCTTAGCAGTGGTGCATGTTGATACCTTGTTGTATTCAGCAGGTCCTAATCCACAGACCAAAATATTTTTGGCCTTAGCATTTTTCTTTAATGTCAATAAGTCATCAGGAGTGAATTCACTTCTTACTTTCTTGACCTGTTTCCCATCTTCTAACTTCATTGGAATAGTAGGACCATCAGTGATCCTATCCCATAACTCGTAGTCTTCGCTTTGAATGAATGTTTCCATCCTAGCTTTCCACTAAATAAAGTGAGAACCATCAAAGAGTGGAGATCTAATAGTGGATTGACCTTCACTGTGATCAGTAGGTGGTGTGAAATTCATCATATTGATCTTTTGTCTTAGGTGCTAGTCCTTTTTAAGACAACCTCGCTCTGATACCACTTGTTAAGAATTCGTGCCCTATTGATTGTCTTATTTTCGCCTAACTATTTCTTATCGATGAAACGTATTGCCTGACGTATTCCACTGACGTGTTTTCAGGAAGCAGTAAACAGAAGGTAAAGAACACAATGATTTTTACGTGAAAAACACCCGGCTAAAAAAGGTGTAAAAAACCACGACCTGCACCTCTACAGGATTTAACCCCAACTTCACTAAATAACTCTGAACCTCAACAACGACTGATTACAAAACTCTTGTAACCAACAAAATAGGAATTATAAACTCTAATCCCTATAACTCAACAACTAGGAATTATAAACTCTAATCCCTATAACTCAACAACTAGGAATTATAAGCTCTAATCCCTATAACTCAACAACTAGGAATTATAAACTCTAATTCCTAACTACAAACGCACCTCCCAAGGTAAGTGTTCCCAAAGTCTCTGAGTTTTCCCCAACTCGAAGACTAGCTCCTAATTCAGTTTATAACACACTGAAACTAATATTACATGAATAGCTCAAACATAATGAATAACTCTAAAAATCAAAGCTAAAACTCTTAGTTGTATTCTGCACTTAGGACCAGGTTCTTCAATGTGTTTCTTCAGTGGTTGAGTAGCACTTCAGGATTTCAATCTGTAGATTGTACTTTTCTGCTTTATAAGTGCGTGTCTTGCTTTAAATCTTTCCCCTTGTATTTATAGCCAACTCTGATAAAGACCTTCAGTTGATTTCCTCTCCTATTTCGAATTGGACTCCCTTCAGTAGCTTTCCTCTCCTATCTTGAATTGGACTCCCTTTCAGTTGATGTCCTCTCCTATTTTGAATTGGATTGCTTTTACTTTTTTTATTCACTTCCGCCTCTCTTTCTCTTCTAGATTGAGTAGGACTCTTTTTCTTTAACTTGTCTTCAAGTATTTTACTCAACCACAACTTCTTCAATTTATCATGTGATCAGTAGCTTGAGTATATCAGAATTAGGTTTGCTCATTCGTTCCTGACTTTCAACAATCTTTGTCTGCATCTATCAATACAACCTAGAATCTGTCTTCCTATGCTTGGACCAGCTCAAGTAACATGTTCCATTCATCTATGAGTCATCAGAAACTTCACTGATCTAACAAAGAGTACTTCAATTCGTATGTTTCCTATCTTGTGTAGACTTCTTCAATTTGCAGAAACTTTCTCCTTCTACACATAGGACTTTTCTTTTTCAACTCAACTTGCTTTCCCTCATCATCAAGTGTTTGAATCAAATTCAACTTCTTCAAATAAGTACATGTTTATTTCCTTGAGTTTATCAGAATTAACCACTCATCTGGTTCTTGCTTTCTTCCACCCTTGTCTTTAATCATCAATGATTTGCTGCAAGTTTCAGCTACATGTGACAGTGTGTCTGTGAACCAGCTTGACTGGCATGTTTCATATCACTTTGTCAGTTTGCAATCATCAAAACTATAACGTACCCAACAAAAATAAATTGCATATATATATATATATATATGATCAGTCAAGAAATATTAAAACATTATGTAACACTGTATAAGCTATGACAATGATCACTTGTATGTCCATGTTATAATGGTTCATATCTTGTCTCAGTATTTTGAATCAATTTTCCCAACTCTAAGAGGTCATTGGATAAAATAGAAAATAAATCAAAGTAGGTTGGATAATACTTATTTTTTGCAATGAATGATGAGTTCTTTTTTCCTTTGCAAAATATATAGAGTCTAAGTTTAAAAATAAGTGAAATCACCACTAAAATATAAGAACCTATTTTTTCAGAACATTTGAAATTTTAAAGCATATAATACAAAATAAGTTTGAAATTTCGTTCACATATAATGAACTAGCAGTACCAATATCAAATAAATTAAAAACTTCAAATTTGCATCTCAAATGCTATGGTCTAACGCATAAATAAGCTAAAACAGCTACATTACAGGGAACAATTACGGTAATTCCAAAACGGGGGTTGGGGTTGCGAAAGAACAATCTAACTAAAGTCTTCGAAGCCAAGCAATCTGCAATTCCATTTAGTTCCCTGTATGTCTGTGTGGATGATTACTCAGCTGGTGGATTAACAACCTGCAATCATGTAAAATAACGTTAGCATAGTTGGTTCAAAGATAAACCTCATGTGCATCAATGTTAATTTCTAACAGTACGTTGTGCAGTGTTGGAGTAAAAAATTTATATATATAAGGAGTGTCAATATGAAAAAGTAGACACGCATAGAAAATAAAAGAGGTTAATAAGAATGTGTTAATGTTGACATATAAGTTTAACAATATCGAGACAATTAGATCTAAGACGAAGTTCTAAGTAGGGGTGTTCATCGGTCGTCGGTTTGGTTCGATTTTGAATATTATCCGCTTGATTTATCGATTTTTGATTTGTCAACATGCTAAACAGAAAACCAAATCAATAAGATACTTGTTATCGGTTTTTATCCATAACGGTTCGATTTATCGGTTTAACCGATAAGAAAATGCTCCCTCTATTATTTTCATCTTTTCTTCTTATTTTCATATGTTCATATATATACACTACTTTCATTCATAAAAGTCTATACAAAGTACAAGTAGAAGCAAATTCAAATATATAATTACTAAAACAAACTTATTTTCTTTTAAGTTAAGTAGTGAACCAGAATGCAGTAGCAATCAATAACGATCCCTCAAAAAAACAAATACAATGTAGGTTTATAGTTTATATTAATGGATGGAAACCCAACAAGCCAACAAGTTTATAAAGAAAAGAACAACACTATAAACAACTATAAAATGCCCAAAACAATAGGATATGTACTTAGAATATAAAGTCACTATTATATAACTAGGGATAAAAATATAATTTTAATATAATCTTATTGGATTATCGGTTTAACCGTTAACTAAAACTAGAAACCGAACTGATATCCCAATAAAAAAATTTCTAAAATCGTTTAGAAACCGTTAACCCAATAATCCGAAACTGATAAACCAATAACGATTTTTGCGATTGATCGATTGATCGGTTTATCGGTTAATTTATTTTTTCCACACCCCTAGTTCTAAGACAATGTATATAATCCACGATTATCGTGGACCTTTAAACCCTAAGTCGACTAGTTGAAAATGGTTATTAGGGCATAAACAAATGTGTTAGCCCTAGTATCTACATGTATTGAAATTTCATTGAAGTCTCCACTCACGAGGCAAAAACATTTATAAGTATCAACAATATAATATTCATTAAATTATCCCCAAATTGCTATCTAATAACATAATTATACTAGTATAAATAGCATAAAATAACAATTAGTGACAAGTAGAGAGGCTTACCTTAATTGTGCAATGTATTTCTTCATTATTCATTGAGAGTCCATCCACCATAACAACATCTTTCTTCCAGACTAACGCCATTCCTCCCGAGCGACCAATAGCTGGTACATCTGCTATGTTCGTGAAGCAAAAGTCATAAGCTAAATCCTTTTGCTCCGTCATGTGAGTTTCCAGTAGTAGAACCATGCCTGGGCGATGGTAATCAAGCATAGAGCGGTAACTCTTACGAAAATCGGATTGTTCAGAGCCACGGCAGTTCCATATAATGAGAGTCATCTTTGGGGGCTCTTCATTGTTGTCATCCTCGTCTGGATCGTTCCCTGGCACCAGTGTTGGTACCAAAAGGACCCCAAATCCTTTGGGATTAGGGTTTGTTATCACTCTAGCATCCAAGGTGCACTTGTTGAGTCGCACTGGGCACTTGAGTATGTACTGTTTTGTGTACTCCTCCTGTATGACGAGGGACTTCATGGAATTGAGTACATAAACCAGTGGGCGAATCCCACGTTGGAGTTCCATCGATGGAAGAGGAGTTGTGTCCTCTTCACTTTGTTCGCCCTGAGTGTAAGTAATACTACTCGAAGGGACATCAGGGTTGGAAGATGGGACCTGCTGGTCGACCACCAGCGTGAATGTATTCTCGTATAGAACGGTGGGAGATCGTACCTCGTCTTCGTCGTCGTCGTCCTCGAGTACTTGTTCCGGGTGATAGAAAGGGAGTTCAGTCCCTGGGGGTAACGGTGACATGTTATCCGGCATTGGACTGTAAAGTGGATGCGATGGGTCATATAAAGTAGCATTCATGTAGTTGATATAGGCTTCTGTAGCCGCACGCATGCCATCCGTAATAATAGTAGCTAGGTACACGGGGTCCCGGAGGTGGACGAGTATCTGTTGATTGACAAGTTCGAAGGTAAAGCTAACTGACCGGCCGCGGAGCCCCATCTCCAGCCATGAACTTGCAGGTGGTTGCGTTGGCTGTGGCTGTGGCGGTGGTGGTGGGGTGGTGGAGCGGGGTGGGATTGGACGTCGTCTACGGTCACGGCGTGATGAGCGTGGTGGCAGACGAGGCATGATGTTGGTTCTGTGAAGTATGAGGCTGCTAAAATGATATTGGAATTTACTTCAATGGAAAAACATTATTGCTACTAGCTAGGGTATTTATAGTTAGATTGTATAACTGTATTATTACAACAATCTCACCCAAATTAATATTAGTATGACTGATATGCCACTAATTTGGCCTATTGCTAAGCAACCTGGTGAATTAACACAGTAGTTAGTTAATAGCAACAGATTACACTGTTCTTGGAGTCAGCAATCTGAAACCAAAAAACTAAAATGGCAAAAACGTGAGTCAGCATAAGACCAAAAAAAAAATAAGGAAAAAACGTGAGTCAGCAATGACTATTTTGTGTTTGGTTTACAAACATTACAAGTGATTAGTTTGGTACAATAAATAATTAATTTTAGGAAGAATGTATTCTATGTTTAATTGAGCTAAAACGTATGGAATAACTCATTTTAAAATTTTAGTATTATTCTTATCCCATCTTAAGAATGTGATAGCTAATTATAGAATAATTAATCTCAAAATAACTTATTTCCAATCAAACAAATCCTAAAAGTACTCTCAAGTTTTAAAAATTGCAAAAAACAATCTACATAACTTAGTTAATGAGTTATTATCTTATAATAATGACTGATATTCTCAAACACATTTGAGGTTTATTCTTTTTAAATTGAAGAAACTAACGATAAATTTCTCTATGACATTATTTTTCACGAATTAATACAAGAGTTATTTATTGTTCACGAGTGTTTTACTTTACATCAACGTAATAATTACTTTCCGAATGTATGTGTCACGAGTAAAACCTCTCCCTATTGCCATGTGTCTTGTTAAGAAAAATTGATGGTTAGGGACTTGGGATTTATTAGCTATCAAAAGATTAAAAAGGCAAATAATTTTAGCCAAAACAAAGAAAGGAAAAGGAAAATTAATGACAGCTAACTTCAAAAAACTTTCCCTGGCTACATGGTTTATTTGAAAAGCTACATAATTTCTACACAATAATTAATAGTTGTGAGATAATTAACTAAATTATTATAAACTGTATAATAATTTGAACTAATGTCAAATGAAGGGTAATTATATTCCAAAAATGCCATCGTATTTTGAAAAAAATAGCAAATCTTTCCCTTTATTATTTAACACTTTATATATAATTTATGTGCAAGATATGTAAAAGGTAAAATTCTGATGATTATTGTAAAAAATTACTACATAAGATAAAATCAGAATGATTTAAAAGCTTTATATATTAGGACTTTCTACATTATCCAAATAAGAAAAGATTTAATCAGAAATAAATTAAGTTGATTTTAAATTTTCAAACATTTGAAAAAATTACTTTAACATTTTAAATTCTTAATTCTAAGTACCTTTTACATATTTAATAGTTAAAAGAAGAAAAGGTTTAATAAGTAGAAGATTAACTAATTATAAGATCCTAAATTTTAGGAAAACTCACAGCAGGTGTGTGAGATGTTGGATATAGCAGGTATGAGGAGATTAGACGGCTTGATGCAACTCGAGGTTATTGAGGACACGATCTTCGATGAGACGATGTGGAGAATAAATTTAAGAGTAGAAAGTTGATCGGATAGAAGTATTATCTTGATTTTCGAGGATTTAGGCTTATTAGAATTTGTCGCATACTGGTCATTGTATGCTAGTTGTTTAAGGTCTAGCCATAGATGTTAAGGTGGATTGATCCCTTTTGGTGATATTTATGATAGTCTGTCGTCTACTGTGTTTCAACTATCTTATTATTTTATTGTTATTCTTTCTTTTTTTCTTTTTGACTTTACACTGTTCCTTTATTAGCTGCTTTATTTTTCTCACAACTTTCTTTTTCTTTGTATTTGAATTTGTTGGATGCATTTGAGTCGACAGTGTTTTAAAAACACTATCTACTTTCTTTAGATAGTGGTAAGGTCTAAGTACAATTTACCTTCTCAAGACCTCCCTTATGAGATTTCACAAGATATGTTGTTCTTGTTGTAAATATTAGAAAAATAATTATTGAAATCTGTTTTTAAGGATAAAAAGGCGAACAACTTTAGCTAATTATAAAGATAATTAACTGATAATTTGAGAAAAATAATAAATGATAATTTTATCTATCGTGGAACCTTTTAATAATAATATCAATAACATATCTGGTGTGATTCCACAAAATGGAATCTGAACAGGATAGAGCGTATCGTAGACCTTACTAATACCTTACAGGTAGAAAGATTGTTTTCGATAAACCCCCAGCTCAAAAAAAGAATAACTTAAAGCAATATAGATAAAAAAATAATGAAAGTAGAGACAATCATCACAAAATACTATAGTCAGCAAAAAATCATTTTAAAAAGTAGTCATAACGAGATAAAAAATAATTGATGCATGAAAAAACCAACATAAATTATAATAAGCAAACTTAAAAGACGATAAAATACATGAATAATACTACGACTAATAGCACAATCAATAGTTGAAGAATAAGCTAAACAATGCTCAACTATCTAGTTAACTTTCTGGCCTAATATATTTTCTTCATATACAACCTCCTATCTAAGGTCATATGAGCAACACTACAATGTTATAGGGAGATTCAGGTGAACTCAATAACTTTTACGTAGATTTTATATTTATAGTAAAAAATAATAAATACATATAAAAACTTTATCCCAGACTCTGTGAAAAAGGATGTAAAACGTTTGTAAAAATGAATTTGAAGAAAATAAAATTTGTTCAGCTCGACCAAAAAAAAATATAAACAGTGAAACAGGTGGCTTAGTAGCCGACACGTGGCCTAGAGTGCCTTGAGCCCTTGGGGTTGTGGGTTTGAAACTCAACATCAACATTACTGTTTGTTTGAACTTTTCTTGTTTTACAATTTAGAACCCATAAATATTAAATTTTAGCTTTGCTTCTGATTGAAGTTGTTTAATATCTTTTGTAATCATCTCTCTCAATATTTCTTCAGCCTACCTCTATATTTCTTGAAATCATTCCTAGTCAACAACTCACATCTCTGCATTAGGACATTAATACCTCGATCTCCTCTACATATATTCGAACTATCTCAATTTCGTTACCTGCATCTTGTCTAGATCTATCGAGGTCATGCATGTATCTTATCCCGAATATCTGTATTCATAATCTTATCTTTCCTAGTATCACTATATCAAAAATGATCTTTAGCGGCAATAAATTAACGGTAATAGCTTAATTGTTGCTAAATATATATATCTAGCAGCATTTATCAGTGACAATTATATTTTACCGATCTTTGTAAATGCTCCTAAAGCCTATAACGACATTGCATTAACGATAATTAATTCAACGACAATAGCTTAAGTGCCGCTAAATACATTTTTCTAGAGGCATTTACTAAGGACAATTACATTTTATTGCTCTTTGTAAATGCTCCTAAAGCCTATAGCGACATTGAATTCAACGATAATTAACTAACACCGGTAAAAAATTTAACACTCTTTGATAAAGTGTATATTTATAGCCGCTATTTTTTTTCTTTTTGTGTGTATATATATATATGTCCACTAGGGGGTGTCAATGGTATTGTTCGAACGGTTATTTTATAAAATTTATACCGTACTAATTTTTTGATTATTTTATTTTATAATCAAAATTAAAATTTTTCAAAATCGTCTCATCGTCTTGATTTTTTCTTCGGTATCGATACTGTTCAATTAATTTTTGACATCTTTTTTTAAAAATATACTGTATAAGTTATAACATTTGGGTATGACTTTAGCAAAAACTCTTTAGGCATATTTATTATTTAAAAAGTGATGAATCAAGAATATAAAAGAAAAGAAGAATATAAATTCATCCTATTATCTTACGATAGTGTAGAACAATATTAAGCAAAGATTAAAACATAATGTAGATAACACGAGCAAAAAGAAATCAATCAAAATGATACTTAAGATCTGAATCTACTTAAATTAATTATGGAATAAGAAAAACTTAAATCATAAGAGATGAAAATTATCTAATAACTTGTAGCTTGTTATCCAAGATCGTTGGAATGTCTTGCAGCTTACTAATTACTACTCAAGAGTTGAAATGCTATAATTAATTTAATTTTGATCATAATAGTATAATAAGTTTCAATATTAGCACTTAAAGTGTTAATTATGTTTGCCGCTGTCCATCAACTCGAATCTAAAGCAAAATTTTAATATTTCATTATTTCTAAACTTAATATATAAAATATATTTTTGCACATGTATTATTCGACTGGTTCTGTATTTTTTGGTTAATTTTTATAAAATAAAAAATCAATCTAATTATTCGATGTGATTTACATAAAATTCATCGATTTTATTAAAAAAAATCGATTTGGTACAGTTAGGTTCGGTTGGTTACATTTTACATCGATTTTTAAAAATCATTGACACCCTTAGTGTTCCCACATCAATCTCAACTTTCTGGTCTCTATAACTTTCATCTTCTAAACATCGGAGTTATTGATTGAAAAATACTTTGCTCTATATAATCTAATCGATTTAACCGAATAACTATGCAAAATTTCCTCTAAAACAATTCAAAACGGTCAAGTTTTTATCCTATCTTAATAGCACTTTCTTCTTTCAGGTTTACTTATCTATTATTTCAAAAAACATATTTTCTTTTTTAGGTGTTACTTTTAACATACTCTCTCCGCCTCATATTAGTTATACACTTTTCTTTATACACTCTTTAAGAAATTATAAATAATATATTTTATTCTTAGTATTAATAACTTTTTTCTCAAATAAATTATTTTTAAGAGGCATATAAAATATAAAATAAATAAGTACAAACGAAAGGGAGGAGCAATTAATATTGCAAATAACAATCACACTTGAGATGATCGAATCATGTAGGGGTATATTGGTCTCTAACTATTTGGGTACAATTAGATTCTGTAAAAATTATGATTAGGCTTGAGCAGATGTTGATAAAATTTCATAATAAGTATGGTACTTTCAAATAAGTTTTAGACAGATTATTGATCGGTTGTTTATTTATAAGTCCATTTTAGATTATTTTATTTCAACCCATTAATTTGGCTTATGGATTGATATGTAGTCTAAATAAATAAATAACTTTTTTATTTAAATAGATTTCAAAGATTCTTTTTTTTATTTTATATATTACATATAATTATAATAAAAAATAATTTTATTAGAAACTTAAAAATTCTATTGTAAATGAACAAACAAAGAAATCAAAACTTAATAAGAATTCAATAAATTGAATTCTTTTCTAGTTCAATTCACTCATACAAGTATTGACTAGGCAATGACAGACAATTTAAGGGTCGTGGTTGTCTCGGAGAGGTTCAAACATACATAATATTGAAGCTCAAAATTTTAAGATTCTACCTAGAAATAGTTGTCTTCTTCGTTTAACCTTAAAGCACCCGAAACTTTAAAGTTCGAACACACTCCTATACCAATTTTATATATTTTTTATATAATTATACCTAGTTGTATCGATTTTAATGAACGTCAAAGCACTACAAAATTACACATGAATCTGCTCCTATGAGTAAGTCAATTCATTTATTTATTAACATAATTTATTTTAATCCGTTTAAAATCAATATTATCAGTCTATTTTACACATCTTACGTGATTAGGCAACAGATTGTTATTCATAAACATCGTTGTAAAGTGCTAACACATTTGTTAAAAGTTCTCTTCTTTCCTATGGCAGCCCCATGTGAGTTTTGGGTGCTTATTGTTGGAGCCAAATACTAGTGGTATCATTTATATTAGAATAATAAGCTCTATAAATGTATTAAGTGAACACCACTTTCAATGTAATTTTTACATTAAGAATAATTAAGCATTTCACGATTTAAATATTTTTAGGAAACACTGCTTAAATTTTGCATTCCGTTTTTTTTTTTTTTAAATACTCTCAAAGAATTATAACCTGTAGAATATGTATGTTATTAATTTTATTAATTATTATTTAACATTTAGTAAGATATTTTTTTATATATATATATTTATTTAATTATATAAATATTTCGACTTTATTAATGCATCGAGCTTAAAGGCTTTACAGTGCGTGTTCATGACTTTTTCTTCTAATCATATAATGGAATTTGCTTATGAATGGAGAAAGAGAATCCACGGATGCAAAATTTTAAAATATCTAAAAAAAGTTATAAGCGCTCATTTGGATGAGCTTTATAACGTGGACGTGGCTCATAAGCATGAGCCATGAATAGGAAGGGATAATTATTTGAAGATTAATTTTAGAATGAGTTATTTTATATTTAATTGAGATAAAATTTTGAGATAAATTAATTTAAAATTATAGTGTTATTCTTATTACGTATTGAGAATGAAATTATAATTGTGGTATAACTTGTTCCGCTGCTTACAAAATAAGCCCTAAGTATTTTATTTTATATATTTTTTTTTAATTTTATTCATACACGGTAAAAATATTTAAAAATTATTTTAGCTTGAAAATTTTGTAAGTGAGTCAATATAAACAGGTTCATATTCAATCAAACTTTTAAAATCAATTTATTTTGAAAGTGTAAAAGTAATTTATAATCAACCAATAAATTTCTTAAAAAATAAACTATTGAATAGTAATTTGTATTTGATCAAGCTTTTCAAGGACTAATTTGACCATGAAAATCAAAAGTATATTCATTTTATTTAATATTTTTGAAGTTAAAAATAGAGTTGAAATTGTGTTTGTCCATAGTATTTTGTAAATGAGTATTTTTGAAGTTAAAAGATATAAAAAAGTAAAAATAAATTTGAAAAGTTTGGATTATAAAATTTGATTATTTTATAAAGATTTTTTTGAAAAGAATAAATTAAAAACTACAAAAGGTAAATTTAAAAATTCAAAATATTAAAAGCATATTTCAGAATATTTATGAGCAAATAAATATTTTTAAATAAAATAAAAAAATATTACGAAGTATTATAAATACTATTTATGGCCAAATGCCTACTTAAAGTTTCAAAGTGCATTTTCTGTATTTTTAAAGAAAAATTACTTCTTTAACTTCTGCTACTTTGAAAAAATAATTTTTAAGAAGTTACTTTTAGCTTTTGCTCCTCTAAAAAAAGTACGCTACTTATCTTATTTTTCGAAAATTAACTTTTTCTTAAATAAAAGGTACACCAAAGAGGCAGGCAAATATAAAAAAAAAGGTTTAGGAAGTGGGAGAGCACCAGAGTCAACATACCAGAGTCTTACTTAAGAGTGTCAGCTTTTTAAACCCATAAATCTCTACAACCCCAAACTTCAAACACACACAATTATCATCAATACTAAATTCCACTTTCTTATACTAATAGTAAATTCTACTTAATAATATATACTCACTTATATTAAGATAAAGACAATATAAAGATAAAGAAGCAAAGAGGAAGTGTTACAATTTAACAGTACTACTTCCCAAGCTTTTTTCATCAACTCAGCAGATTTCAATTTTCCAACAAAATTTCTCCCACAAAACGCCAATGCTTCCATCTTTCCTTCTCCCCAACTGCAAATCATCAATGCAACACTACTACTAGTACTACTATTTTGTAAAACAATTCAAGATTTTCATATTGTGCATGCACAAACAAACTAGTCAAACCAAATTTCTATCTTTTTTTTTTTATTTGTCTTGTTGTTATTATCTTAATCAAGTCTATCCAAATAGGTGAGAAAATTAGGAAGAGTTTTTTTTTTTTTTTACCACCGCTTTCCAGCTGTTCAAAGTCCATTGCTAAAAACGCTACCTTTAGGCTTTCAGTTCACTATAAATACTGCAACATATAGTAATTGGTTCACTCACTACTTGTGTGATTTCACTCTATTTCTTTTTGTTGTTGAAAAAATGCCTTCTAGAGTTACTGGTGCTAGAGTTGTTGGTTCCAGGAAAGTGAAAAACCAGGCTGTGCTGCTTGTAGCAGGGCACTGGTTTATGCTTTCTGTAGCAATTAACATTGGATTCTTGTTGAAGATTATTCATGATGGAAACTTAGGGATTGATTGGTATGCCTTCAATGGAAATGGGGTTGCTGTTTCTTCTTTAGCTTCTTATACAGCTGAGCCTAAGCCAGGGAATGATGTGCAAATCCAGGAAAAGTACATAAATTTGGACCAGTAAGTTGCTGAAAAATCCTTTCTTTAACCATGTTTGTTGCATGTCCTTTTTTTTTTCTGGGTGTCTAATTAGCAAAAATGAACTAATCTGGTCAACATTTCTGCCATGCATGCTTGAAGTAATTTTCAGGTACTCTTCCAAAATCTTCTAATTTTTTAATTAAAGGAGTTTGCTTAGTTGATGTTGACAGCCACCAAGCTTAATCTTTTTTACTTTGGTTTGTACCAAATGTACAGTTATTTTTACTTTCCCTCTTTTTTTTTTTTTTTTTTTTTCCAGTTCCGATCTGTTGAACAGCTGATTATGTCAGAAAACTTCATTTCCTCCTCAAAGATTTTTTGCTTCCAGTAATTTTTTCTTTCGGGTAAAACCTGGAAAAGATTAGGGGTCTTCTGCAAATGGAGGGGTCATGTTTTTTACTGACATGTGAGAAGGGGTTTGTATGTTTTTTTTTTTCTGATTTTTGTTACTTTACCCCTTTTCCCGGTGGTGGTGATAGTGGGGTTTAAAATGGTGGAGCTAGGCGGCAGAGAGTGGGGTGGTTGGTTCTACCTGTCACAGTTAATGGGGTCTAATAAATTGGCAAGATTCGAAAATCTATTGGGGCTTATGTCATATTTCACAAGGGCAGAAGAATAAAATGCTTCCCATGTTTACAACTAACTAATAAATGCTACTCTACATATTTGTCTTTCGTACACAAATATTTATCACTTACATATAATAATTAGTGATGTATTTTCTTTAATTTTAGTAAATGTTTGATTAAATTGCTCAATTAGGTACACACACCGGTGCTGATGGGAAAAAAAATTAGCCAGGATTATTTGGGGCTGGAGGAGTTTAATCTTTTATGTTGATGTTAATTCTTTTTTTCCCTTTGCTTTTCTGGTTTGTTTGTTTATTTACTTCCTGTGTTGTTCAGTTTGTAGACTGAGTTAAAAAGCTACAAGAAGCAAAAGGCATTATAGCCATTCTGCTGCTAGGACTGTATAGCTTGCAGTGAGTTGTTTACGTTATGTCAGTTGCTCATTGTGACAAAGACAGATCTTTGCTGGGCTGTGTGATTTCTATTTTCAGCAACAATAACATATCCAATGCAATCCCAAGAGTCGGATTTGGGAGGGTGGTGTATATGGACGGACACCTTATTCCCACAGAGATTGTTTCTAATAAATTCTCGGCTCGAGTAAAAACAATAGTACAAAGCAATTCGAAAAAGGAAAACAACGAGAGAAAAGAGGCTGTGTGATTTCCAATGTGCTAATTGTTATGGGTGGGTGGGTGGGGGGGGGGCGTAGGTAGAGGAGAATGCTTCATTTCGTACGTAACGATTCTCTGTTCCCAAAGCTAGGTTCTACTGCAATGCACGAACACCATAGATAGTGGCCCTTGTTATACTCTACTTGCTTGACCAGACATCATCATTTCTTGTGTTACGTACTTTTTGGAGGACCCTCAAACAATTCAAAGAAAACATCCTTTTTTATATACTTTAATGTTTCTTCTGTTTTGTTAATCTTCTTTATAAGGTGGTCTTTTTGGATTCCAAAGCCACCATGTTACTAGCTTAAAGTTACTTTTACTCTACTTGTAATTAGATGCAGGTTAGTGGGTCTTCTTAGTTTAGTGCACTTATACATACATACAGATCCCCTTTTGTCCTTTGAGAAGATCTAAAGACTCATGTTTTGGGGTCCCTTGAGGTTGGGAAGTGCACTTTAAGACCCACCCCTTTATGCATTTTGGAAAAGTGAGTGCATTGCTTGGTCTTAAATGTTTTGGAGGCATGTTTTTGCTTTTGCCAACTTTTTTGGAGTCATTTTTAGGTCACTACCTTTTAGTCCTTAGTGTAAAGAATGTAATTTTGGTGGCACTTCTGCTGAGCCTGATCCTAGATAGACAGGAGAGTGGAGCCGATGTGGAGCCGGTCAGCCCCATATGATGACCCCACATGTACAAACTGCATGGGAGAAACTCTTCTTTGGCCTTATTTTTACAACAACTAACTGTGCTAAAGTCCCAAACAAGTTGTGGTAGGTTATAAATTCTCCTTATTATGATTTGGCCTTATTTTTACAACAACTAACTATGCTAAGTACCAAACAAGTTGTGGTAGGTTATAACTTCTCACTTAATATGGTTTTCCATTTGAACTCATATGGAGTACAAAATAGAATAAAAATATAAATAAAGTACTAGAAGTTCTCTATATTAAATATTGGTATGCAAATTCTTTCATCCTATAGTTTATTCCCCTAATGGAGCAGGGTCCACAGCTCTGCATTCCATACCTACTTTTTATTCCATATTAATTCGCATAGTAGCAAGGTGGACCACTTACTAGATTGTAACCCTCCTTAGTTACATGATACATCACGTTGGATTTGTTATGCAGTAATTCTTATTGCTTTAGCCTGCTGCCTGCTTAAATATTAAGATCTTAAGATTTAATTGTTCTAATAATTATTATTATCACCGCGATTCTTGCTTTATAGCTAACTTTCCTAACGTTGCTGCATGGGTTTTCCGTACTTCATTTATGAAACTTAAATTGATTATTACTTGACCATTTCTTGTAAATACTGTCTGTGCTAGTTAATTAAATTAATTTCGCAGGAAAGATCTGATGCATTTAAGAAGCTTTTGCGTTTAATTTAATGAGATTTGAGTATCCTTTGCCATGATTCTATAGTCATCTAGTTCAGGCAGTATGACTTTATTAACGTCGTATTGCACTCAATGCAGTGGTGATCCAACCATGTATCAAAGCTACTGGAAACAGATGGGTGACAGAACATCAATTGTCATATCTGGTTGGCAATCTGTCAGTTATTTTTCGGATACGAAGAACCTTTGTTGGTTTCTTGAACCAGCTTTTTCAAAAGCAGTAACTAGATTGCATAATCTAGTGGGAAATGCTGAGACTGGAAACCGACACATCGTGGTTGGGACAGGATCTACTCAACTGTTTCAGGCTGTACTTTATGCCCTCTGTCCATCCGATGCTCCAGATCCAATGAGTATTGTATCTGCTGCCCCATTTTATTCGGTAGGTGATGGATATAATAATATCTTTTGTCGATGGATTTTATGACATGCAATTCATTCCATTTCTGTTCTTGTTAGAGTTGGGCAAACAAAAATCTTTAGGCGTGTTCATGTGTTTTTGGACTTGGATAACTAGATTATCAGTGCCTGATATAGTTAGAACGTTAGACTTGAACCCAAATCATCTCAAACCTTTGCATGCTAAGTAGTAGCGTTCTTCACTATAATTGTTCTTTTTCTTTCCATGGATTCAGTGAGGTGAATGTTTCTGCCCTATATATCTTCTGTTTGATATTGCTTCCTGTATAAGGAAACTCAAACTACAGTTTTCTTTAATGTTTACAGGACTTTGTACCTTAATGTGCCTGCCTACTTATTTGCTCCTTGGACCGATTAAATGATCCCTTTTCTAATATTCGATGTTCCTTGTATTCTACATTTCCCTATAAGTAGACACTCTGTGATCTCCAACCCATAGATCCTTCGTTGCTTTATTCCCTTGTCAGTCTAATTCCATTATTCACCCTCTCTATGGTTGAAAAAAAGAGTTAGGATTATGATATTACTGTTCAAGTAACACGGGCATGTAGCTTCAGTTTCCTTGTTTCCAGTTTCTTATATTATGTCCTATTTATGTAAAACAAGTGAACCAGCACTCACAGACCTAGAAAGCAAAAATTTAAGTAAGCGACTTCAATGCGCGTTTTAATACTTAGATACATGAGTAATCCATCAAACAACTTACCTAAATGGACTATATTCATCCTTTCCTTCCCATTTAAAGTATATCTTGTGTTAAGATGTTTATTTAGGATATCACCAACATTGGCTGCAAAAAGGTTGCTACACACCATAAGCAGAATCATTTTCCTTTTAGCTTGTAAGCCTGCCATCTCAGTGGAACAATACTTTTTAACCATAATGAGCTTCTATTCTCACTTGTGAGAAACGTGACAGCCGTAGGAGTACTGGAACTTAGGATTGAAATTAGGGTTGTCAATATTAAATTTCTCATTTGGCTGCACATGAGGTCATGTATGCTACTGATTTAACTTTCTATCCTGCCATTGGTCTTGCTTTAATTTTATGACTTCCCAAGAAGGGAACTTGGCTACTTTAAGCAAATCCTAAACAACATGATAAATGGTTCTGTTGTAGAATAACTTTACATATTCATATATATATTTTTAACTTCTTGCAGTCATACCCATTGATCACTGAATGCTTGAAATCTGGGCTCTACAAGTGGAAAGGTTATACCAATGACTTCGATAAAGATGAGCCCTATATAGAGCTTGTGACTTACCCGAACAATCCTGATGGATCAATCAGGGATGCTGTGTTCAATGGGAGCGGAGGAATATTGATTCATGACGTAGCATATTATTGGCCTCAGTATACTCCAATTTCTTCTCGGGCAGACCATGACATAATGTTGTTCACCCTATCCAAAAGCACGGGACATGCTGGGACGCGCTTAGGGTATGTTACTTATCTAGGACTACTATGGTTCTCTATCTTTGGGAACTTTTTGAGTTAATTCCTTCCATCTAAACAACTTTTGATGAAACTTGAACTTTCTTATACTGTTCCTAGTAAGATTAATAACATACTTTTTTGAGAATGATAAAAAATGAAACTTGATAGCAGAAACTAAATCCAAAGACACATTTACTTAGTCTTAGTGACCCATTGCTATTTCTTTGTTTCGACATGAACCATCACTGGTCCACAAAATAAATGACAATTCTTATAAGTTTCATGTTGCATGTGTTTGAATGAGCATGAATATCAACATATCATTTTGTTTTTGTTTTTTATGGAAATATGTTGTGTAAACCTTTGCAGATGGGCACTTGTCAAAGATGAAGCAATTGCGAAAAAGATGGTAAAATTTATAGAGATAAGCAGCATTGGTGTCTCTAAAGATTCACAAAACAGAGCCGCCAAAACCCTGGATGTCGTAAGCGATACTTACGAGGATGCAGAAACCTCTAATGAAAGTAAACGCTTCTTTGATTTTGGCTATGAGGAAATGGCTAAGAGATGGAGACAGCTGAGAGAAGCAGTCAACAAAGGCAAAAGGTTTAGTTTGCCGAACTTGCCTGTTGGAAAATGCAACTTTAGCAATCGTACATTTGGAACACAGCCTGGTAATACAGTATACAAATTCATCAGCTGCATTTGATTTTACCACTCTATGTTCTTCCGTTGTAGTCTTAATATAATATCCTACAAACCAACTTTTTTTTCTTGTCGTAACAGCTTTCGCGTGGGTGAAGTGTGAGCATGCATCAGTAAGTGACTGTGAAAGTTTTCTGAAGAAGCACAAGATTTTGACCAGAGGTGGGGAACATTTTGGTTCTAGTAAAAAGTATGTTAGGATCAGTTTGATCGGTTACGAGGAAGATTATAACGAGTTTATTCGAAGGTTGTCCTTGATAAATTCGGAGGAGTCTCCGTGAACAGCTAGACTATCTAGTTAGTTTTATAGTGCAGATGCCAAAATGTTAAGATATGTTTAGACTGCTATTCTCTATGATAAAAAGTCATGTAAATGAATATAGTCTTATATGAAAATGCACTGAAGATTTGCCCCCATTGCTGCTTCTTTGTTTACACACACTTTGCACAAGTATTGCACAGTTCAAGTTATGTTTTTACTTCATTATAACAGGTAAATATTGTGAACATTTTAACTGGAATAAAACATTTACCACAATGTATAATTAAGTTTTTGCTAGTATGACTACTAGTGCAAGTTACTATTTACTATAATTTTCCACAAAATTAATCCTTTTACTTTTGACTTTACATTTTTGTGCAAATTCACCAAATCTCAGACATAATAAAAAAAATATTTAATGTGTATTGAATGGTGCGTGTATATATATATGTATATATCTTCTATAGACGTATATATTTAATGTATACATGTGTATATGTTTTATAAATTAGTATATAACTATATATATAAATATTGTAGTATATGTTTTATTTAAAGTAGTACATATATTGAATGATATATATATATATATATGTGTGTATATATCTTCTATAGACGTATATATTTAATGTATATATGTGTATATGTTTTATAAATTAGTATATAACTATATATATATAAATATTGTAGTGTATATATATTGTAGTATATGTTTTATTTAAAGTAGTACATATATTGAATGGTATATATATGTGTGTATATATCTTCTATAGACGTATATATTAAACGTATACATGTCTATATGTTTTATAAATTAGTATATAACTATATATATAGTGTGTGTGTATATTGTAGTATATATATTGTAGTATATTTTATTTAAAGTAGTATGCATATATATTGAATGATACGTATATATATGTATATATCTTCTATAGACGTATATATTTAACGTATACATGTATATATGTTTTATAAATTAGTATATAACTATATATATATATATATATATTGTCGTATTTTTTATTTAAAGTAGTACATATATATTGAATGGTGCATATATATGGGTATATATCTTCTATAGACGATATATTTAATGTATGCATATGAGTATATGTTTTATAAATTAGTATATAACTATATATATATATATATATATATATATATATATTGTCGTATTTTTTATTTAAAGTAGTACATATATATTGAATGGTGCATATATATGGGTATATATCTTCTATTGTCGTATTTTTTATTTAAAGTAGTACATATATATTGAATGGTGCATATATATGGGTATATATCTTCTATAGACGATATATTTAATGTATACATATGTGTATATGTTTTATAAATTAGTATATAACTATATATATAAATATTGTAGTGTATATATATTGTAGTATATGTTTTATTTAAAGTAGTACAAATATTGAATGGTATATATATGTGTGTATATATCTTCTATAGACGTATATATTTAACGTATACATGTCACATGTGTATATGTTTTATAAAATAGTATATAACTATATATCTATAATATATTAAAAGTGTGAAGGCTCTTAGAAAAATGATTTGAACTTTTAGCCCTTTATTAAAACACTTTACCATAGACAAAATCGTTTTTTCACTTTTTTTTCTCTCCAATTATTATTTAATTATGTATATAATTTTGAATCTTAGAATATATGGGTTAGGATTTTAAAATATGGTAATGGATTAGGACTTCAAAATATGGTAAGTTTTTTTTCTTAAATTAGGACTAGGTTTAATTTTCAACATATTTTTATATTAATATATATATTGTCCCGTCCCACGCTTGTATTTTGTGTTTTTTTCAACCATTGTGATTGTCATCCGCTAGGTTAGTATGTGATTCTCTCTCTCTATTTTGAGTTGTTTTTCCTTTTCTATTTGTTGTCGTGGCTTATTATTTTTTCTTTAGCTTAGAGAGTGATTTTAAGTTTAACACACCATGCATTATTACATCTGTTCTGTTTGTGAATTTTGATTTCTAGGTTTGATATTCTCGTATGTTTGAATCTAACAGCGTAATTATTTTTCTCATGTATATATGTGCTTACGATAAAATATCTGCTTTAAACTTTTTGTACTTCATTAAAAACCTTTGTGATAGATAAAATCATTTAATTTTAAATAATCAAAAGTTACACGTGCGAGGCACGTGCAGCTAAACTAGTATATATTGAAGTATATATATTGTAGTATATGTTTTATTTAAAGTAGTACGTATAGTCGTATATATTGAATTTTATGTATATATGTGTAATTGTGTATATATATTTTTTAAATTCTAATGTAGTATATACTATATATATAGTGTATATATATTATTTAACGTACTTTAAATGTAAATAGATAGGTATATATATAGTGTATATTAGAAAAAAACTAATTTTTTTTTTGACAGATTTTGATCGAATTTTTAACTAGGTTTAGGTGGGTTAGATCGGGTTGGGCTAAGTGGGCCGGTTCAAGATTGTTCTTAAAAAAATTACTGTTGGACCCGAAATCGGTCCGACCCACTTAACCAGGCCCAAAACCATCCCAGCCCACAAACCGATTAAAATTAACAGGCTGGTTCCGGGTTGACCCGACCCGGCCCACTTGACAACCATACTTCAAAGCCAACTCCTCATGTGAGTGATGATTTCTCCGGTTCAGCGACTAGTAAATTTGTGATTTTTTCATTAGTGGGCTGGCCAATCTCATCATTTGGGACTTCAAAAACATCGATTTATTGGATTTTTAATTTGACCTTAGATTCTTGAATTTCCTTAGGCTTCGGAACCATAGATTTCGTGGTTTTCTCAAAACAAAAAAAATCCAAGAACTCATTAATGGTATTTCTCACTGTGAAAAGGATTTGGTGTTTAACCGGGAACTGAAGCTGTAGTCGGAGCCGAGACAGTTCTATGGAGTGGAATGTGAGGGCGCCATTAAAGGTGATACAAGAAGCTTATGAAGGAGAAGAAGAAGATGAACGGGAATATGCAGAGGAGAAGAGAAAGGAAGCTTTTGGGGTTATTGAGAGGTATGCGTCATTGTCCATGTACTACCCAAAAACTGATACAGATAGCTCATACGCTGGCAATTCACCAGTCATCGAAAAGTGGGATTCGCCGGAGAATGTGCGTTTCCGGTGGGACGAAGACGAAGTTGGAGAAGAGTTAATAGAGATTGAATTGGATTGCAAAAGAAAGAAAATAAAATAAAAATAATAATAATAACAATAATAATAATATATATATATTTATATTAAAAATAAATTCAAAAGATAATTTTTTAAATATTTTTGGATTACTTGAGAGAGTGATACACTCTCTTTGCCAATAAACCTTTAGGGGTGTAATAATTTGATTTTTTAAATGTTTAGGTGAGTAATAGAACTCCTGCAAAGTATAAGTATGTAGTTGAAATTTAGGGTAAAGGCTAGGGGTGCTTTTGGTCCTTTTCTCTTTAATATATTATAGATATAGATTATAGATGTATCAGTATCTATATGTATTTGATTATAATGCGTTCCCACTCAATTTTTAAAAATATAAACTAAAAATAATAAAATGACATAAATGTTCCTTTTTTTCCATAAGAGTTAATACATAAAAATGACCCTAAACTTGACACTAAATTATAACTTTGATCTTGAACTTTGATAGTGCACAAATAAGACCTTTAATTATTCAAAACCTGAACAACTATGACTTCCGATTTTGCAACCCCATGCGTGAGTCTCACTCGCGCCTACGTGGAAAGGTAATCCAATCACACGGTGCCACGTCGTTAAAAGGGCTAACTTGGAGAGAGGTCATATTTGTGCAGTTTTGAATAGTTAAAGGTCATATTTATGCACTGTCAAAGTTTTGCTTTTTGTGTTAAAACGACGTCGTTTTTTTTTTTTTTTTATTATTATTATTATAATAATAATAATAATTTATTTATTTATTTCTATAGTAGCAACACCTAACTTTTTTTAAATTTAAAAAATTATTATTATTATTATTATTTTATTTATTTCTATAACAGCAGCACCTAGCTTTTTTTTAATTAAAAAAAAACAGTCACTAGCAGGGATCGAACCCGCACAGTAGGCTGAAGGAAGCGCCCAAGAAGAGCAAATAACACCACTGGGCTATCTAAGTGCCTTGTTTCATGTGGTTCAACATTAATATACGTACATAAATATACATTTTCTATCTTATATATATATACAACGTAGTTTTTTAACCGAGGGGGTTCGAGTGAACCCCATGGCAACCACGTAGGTACGCCCCTCGTTAATTTAATAACGTTAATTTAATAACATTTTAATTACGTTAATTTGATAACGTTAATTTAATATACTACTACTACTGTCCTTAATAACATTAATTTAATAACGTTTTATTAAAACTATAATTTTTTTATTATTAGTATAGTTTCATCTTTAATTTAATATTTAAATAAATAATATTTAGATATATTATATAACTTAAATTCTTCCTCTGCTTTATAATATATATATACATACCCGCTCGATTTTTTTATATGACGCTGACCCGCCTAATTAATAAATCTTCAATATTGCTCTTGTTCTGCAATGAAAAAAGAAATTAGATGTCATTTTCATCTTGAGCCGAAAATAATGAAAAAATAATAGTGAAGAGTCATTTAAAGGTCATATTTGTGCAGTTTTGAATAGTTAAAGGTCATATTTGTGCACTGTCAAAGTTTAAGGTCATATTTATGTATTATGCCCTTAGATTTTAAGTTGGACGCGCCCAGTTTTGCGTGTTGAACACATGTTTTGCCACGTAGGATTGAAGGTCATATTTGTGCAGTTTTGAATAGTTAAAGGTCATATTTGTGCACTGTCAAAGTTTAAGGTCAAAGTTATAATTTGGTGTCAAGTTTAGAATCATTTTTATGTATTAACTCTTTTCATAAAGACAGTGAACAATTAGAAGAGCAAAAAAAAATAATTAAAAAAGAGCAAACCTTTTTCATTGAAAGAAGAGGAAGCAACGAAAAGAGTTTAATAAAAACATTGAAAAGCTCTTTTTTAGGAAGAATAAAAAGAAGAAGAAAAAGAAGAAGAAGAAGAAGAAGCAGAAGGAGAAGAAGAAGCAGAAGCAGAAGAAGCACGAGCAGGAGCAGGAGCAGAAGCAGAAGAAGGAGAAGAAGGAGAAGAAGAAGCAGGAGAAAGAGCATGAGAAGGAGAAGGAGAAGAAGTGGTGTCATTGATGAGTTCTTGGATGTCATTGATGCCATTGTTTGTGAAGAAGAAGAAGGAGAATTGAAGAAGAAGAAGAAAGAAAATGAAGAGAGAATAAAGAAAAATAATAATTAAAATTATATATATGTATTTAAAGAAATATTAAAAATAATTTTTTAATAAATTATTTTCGTTCTCACTCTCTTTAAAGAGAGTAAACACACTCTCTTGCCACGTCAGCGTTCGAGGATAATAATTTCATTTTAAATAGTTCAGGGGGGTCATAAGATCCCTGTAAAGTATAAGTATGTAGTTGAGATTTGAGGTAAAGATTGAGGGAGGTTGTTGGCCATTTTCTCCTATTTTATATAATTATCCCAAATATATCAAAAAATTCTCCCCATTGCCTCCTCTTTGTATACACACTCTTTGCACAGACCATGGACAATCCAAATTATATATTATTGAAACACAATTTTAAATAAAATAAAATTCTATCCACACCGTAAAGATAAAAACTAAAAATCGAATTCATTAATAATGCCAAATTTTATTTTAATTGGTTTGATTTTTAATTTGATTTTAAGTAATAATGATTGATTTAGATTTGATGACGTGGACTTTTAATAAAATGTCATACGGTAAGAATAGCCTTGCAAAACCGCTATAATTACCACTACATCTAGTGTAGTAAAACATTGACTACAAGTAGGGCTGTGCAAAAATCGAACCGATCGATAAATTGAGCTGATAAAAATGTTATTAGGTTATTGGTATTGGGTTATCGGGTTAACGATTTTTTATTGGTGTTATAAAAAAATTTATTGGGTAAATGATTCGGTATCGGTTTTAGCTTAACCGATAACCCAATAAGAATACACTAAGTTATTGTTTTATCCCTATTTATGTTATATATTTAAATATATCTCTCTCTTTATCTGTATGTCTTTGTCTGTCTATATATCTCTATCTGTCTATCTGTCCATCCATCCATCCATCCATTGCAATCTATTTTTATGTAAAGCAGATGCCTAAAATAATTGATTTGTTATTACCAAATTGAATATCATTCACGGCCTCAACGTGATGGTAGACGAAGCATGCATTATTGATTCTATAAGTATAAATAAAACTAACTGCACATGAAGGTTGACGATTACCTGTTGATTGAAAAGTTCGAAGCTAAAGCTAACTGCGTGGCCGCGGAGCCCTACCTCCAGCGATGAACCTGTAGGTGGTTGTGTTGGTTGTGGTTGTCGTGGTGATGGTTTGGGGGGTTTGGGGGGTGGGGGTGATGGAGCGTGGTGGATCGGAATTGGACGTCGTCCAGGGTTGCGGCGTGATGAGCGTGGTGATGGACGAGACATGATCGTTGATTTTGTGAAGTACAAATGAGGGTGCTAAAATGAGGTTGTAATTTACAACTTCAGCAGAGAGACATTATTACTGCTGCCTATCTATGCTTAGGTTGTATACCTGCATTGTTATGATCAGGGGTGTACATAGGTAGGGTTGATTCGGTTTTTATTTTGAAAAAAAAACACTAATCATGTTGGTTTATTAAAATTATAAATCAAATCAAACCAACATAAAATTAGTTTTTTGATTTAGGTTTTAATCGGTTATTTCATTTTTTTTTTCGAGTTTTTTTATAATCTTTTATTTTTTACAATTATATTGTGATCGAAGACTAGATCAAATATGTTTTCACTTATGTGCTAATGAAAAACCATAATTATGAAAAAATGAGGAGCGGAAACTCTCTTGAAACTGAAAAGTGAGATGAAGAGTAAAAGTTTAGGTTTTAAGTTTATATTGGGTTTTCGATTATTTAATTACCAATTAATGAACAAATATTACAATTTAAAGGCCCAAATCTAAATATATATAGGGCAAAATTCAGAAATAACATACTTATCCCCTTAATTATGAGTTTCATAATTACATAATATAGCAAGTTGTATTTTGTATTTTTGCAAACTGTTGCTACAAAAATACAAATACATACAAATACATATGCTACAAAATGTAATTTGATAAAAGTGTTGTTATTTTTGGTAATTTAATACTTAAGTATGCTACTTTATATATCTATATCTACTTTCAAATTATTGAAAATTACTAAAACTAGTTGAAAAAGTATTTAAAAAGTAGATTATAATTAATATTTTATGTATAAAAAGTTCGAATATTATATATATATATATATATATATATATATATATATATATATATATATTTCATGATACATATTTTATCATGTAGATAAATTCTTGTCAAGATAAATATTTCATGATCCAACATCAACAATCTTTGATCTCTTTGAGTGGTATTCCTTAGATTAGTATTGCTTATTAGATTAGTATTACTTATAAGTAATATGATATTTATAATCCATCGACAGGATGGGTTTCGTTTGGTTCTCTTTGGAATGATAAATGACCTACTTAACTCAGTGGTTAGAGTACTGCTTTCATACGGCTGGAGTCATTGGTTCAAATCCAATAGTAGGTAAAACTTATTAGATACCAAAGTCAATGGTATCTAATAAGGTTTACGACCCACCTTTAGTGATATTTATTTTTTGATTTTGTATCTTTTCTATTTCATTTTTAAATTTGAATTTTTACATCAGAATTGGCTTTATATATATATATATATATATATATATATATATATATATATATATATATATATATATATATATATATTATGTCGGTTTGATTCGGGTTCGGTTTGCCTTTTTTTTGGTTAACACCAAACCAAATCAAGAATGGTCGGGTTTTTTTTTCTAACGCCAAACCAATCAAATCAAACCATAAGTCGGTTTTTTTTCTCGGTTTGATTTGGTTCGTAGGTACGGTTTGACTTGACGGTTTGGTCTGTACACCCCTAGTTATGATAATCTCATTTAGATTTATAAAAATAGGATTGATATAAATAATTGTTTAATATAGCTTACAAATTGAACAATTATATTTTATATAAAGGTTGAAGCATTGATATTTTATATAAATGATTACTATAATTTATATAAAAATATATAAAAAATTTATCCTAAATGAATATAATGTGTATAGAAATATGTTAAAGATTTGCCCTGTTGCTTCTCCTTGTATACACTCTTTGCACATGATAAGCTGTGTTACTTTTTTTTTTTTAAGGAGGGTGGGAGAGGGTTGAGGGGAGGCGGGGTTTCAAATGATAGAGATAACGTTCGCTATCAAAGTGGCACAAGTTTTCCGATGTGATTAATAAATGATCCTACTTGCTCGAGGTAGATTCAGAATACTTCTTTAAAATTCTTTTGAGTAATTTTGATTCTCTTTAAAAGTGATTTTTTTTCCCTCTTCGTTAATTTTTTCATAAAATACAACTAATATCGAATATTACAAAATAAAGAAAGCTATTTTAACATATTTATACTGAACCAAATCAATAAGTTTTAGTTTGGATAATTTTACCTGTTAAAAAATACAATTTTAGTAATTGAATATTTGGAGCACAATCTAGCTATATAGCTCACAAATTGATCAACTACATTTGATTTTACCACTACATGTAGTTGTACTATAGTTTTATATTCTATGTATTATCTTTTTTTCTTATTGTCACACCTTTTGCATGAGTGCAATGTGAAAAATGAATATGAAAATTTTCTGAATTAAGAAACACTCGATTTTGATCAGAAGTGAGGAACATTTTGGTTCTAGTAAAAAGTATGTAAGGGTCAGCATAATCAATCACGAGAAAAATTATAATGTATTGTAAAATCTCTTCATAGTGAAAAACTCTTTCTGCTTTTTATTGTAGAATTAGGCCTAATTAAACCTTGTTAAATTTTTATATTTTTTTGCTATTTCTTTGTAATTGTGTGCGAGCTAACCAAGAATATTTTCGTAACAAAAAATTATTGCGAAGATTATCTACATTACTTTCTTTTAACATGCACAATCTTTGCACAAGTATTACACATTTCAGATTATGTATATTTTTACTTTATTATACAGGTAAATATTATGAATATTTTAATAAAAATTTGGAGGAATAAAAAAAATATGGGGGGTTAGAGGAAGGGTGAGAGAACAATTATTGATAGCATCATAAGAAATCATTTAGGCATCAACAAACTTTATTTTGTCGATCGCACCATCGTAATAAAATGTGCTGACATTTGAATTACTAATAGTGACCAAAATTATGTCACCACAATGTATAATCGAGAGAATTCTAAACTTATTAGAACCTTTGATTATGAGATTATTAATTGAAGAACAATCCTCCAACGTTAAAGACTCAAGTACCATACTACTTTTTAAAAGTTTTAATAAAATCAGGTACGACGTGAACATGAGTTAGACTTAAACATTTCAAGAATCGTAAACTTTTTAGGGATAGACTGAAGTAACAACAGATCAATTTTAGACTGTAGAGAGTTTCGATATTATCGATAGAATCAGAATGTATGCAATGTAAATTCCTTTCACTAAGTCTATACAATTGTATTTCGAGATCTTCTAGACCTTTTTATTCAACAAGTTAAATTCATTTTTTGACAAAGTGAGAGTACTCTATTGGTGCAGGAATATAAAGTTGAAAACTATTTTTAAAAAAATTGCCTAAATGATTGCTTATGATGTTATCAATAAGTATTTTCATGAAATTGAATGTCGTTCACGGCCTCGGCGTGATGAGCTGTTAAATGTATGTGAGATGTCTATTTTATATATAGAGAGAGACATTATTGCTACAGCTTATTTATGCTTAAATAGTGTAGACACGTGATTTTTGATCCTTTCTAAATTTTAACTTGTCTATCAATATTAAATATTTATATTTATATTTATATTAAATCATATATTATTTTTATTTTTATTCTAATTTTAAAAAAATAATATAAAAAATTAAAAATATATGTTTTCTTTTATAAATTTTAATAAATAAATTAGTAGTTTAAATACTATTTTATTATATTTATATTTGTCTATTTATAAATTGTTATTATGTTTTATTAAATATAAAATTAATTAATTATTATTATATTAATGTTTATTATTTCATTTGTTTATTTTTTCTATTATCTTATTTATTTATTCATTTAATTCTATTTATTATTTATCTTTATTTATTATTATTAATTAAATAATATATAATATATAGATTTTGATTTTTAAATTTTAAAATTTCCCCCCCCTTCCCTTTATTTGACTTTTAACCGTTCCCTCCCAAAAGTTCTTTTATAAAAGGACTCCCTATTCAGTTAAAAAAAGGCAGAGATTACGTACTTGAACTCTACAATATTAGAAAGAAAGAAAACCAGAGAAGAAAAATACAGAGAGAAAAATACAGTAAGGAAAAACTCCAAAGGAGAAAACAAAGAAAAGAAAGAGTAAAAAATCAAATTTCAAGATTCCGTTGAAGTTTTCGGTGACAATCTTTTATTTCATCACTCAATTTATTCATTACAGGTTCATATTCAAACATTTCTGTTATCAATTTTATGGTGAAAAAACCATGAATGAAATATTCAATATGTTCTCTGTGGATGAATACATATAATGAGATAATTTATGCTTGATATTTCACACAATGTATTAATAGAATCCATCTTTTACACTGTATATTCACAGCACACTACATCACTGATATTTTAATTTTCTACTACCATACACACACACACCTTCGGAAACACATGCATATACTGTAGCGCACACAAACACAGTAATAATAATTGATGGAAAATTAACAAAATGAAGAAGAAAATCAGTAACAAATGAGAGAAAGATCAGAAAATAGAAGAGTGAACAGAGGAGAATTGATTTCTTGAATTTTTCGGCGAGTTCTCATCAGAAACCCGCCGGAAAACAACCCAAAACCACTGGATCTCTCTCTCTGTTCAACCGTCACTGTCCATCAGTGGCCGGCGACCCAGGCGCAGTATCGTCGCCGCTGTCCTTTCTCCTCTTCTCCTGCCCTTGTCGTGCCATGGAAGAGCTAGATCTAGCCGGAATCGTTTACCGACGAAGCCCAAACGACGCTACCTCTCCTCTTTCCTTTCTTCCGACACCGGCGAACCTCCTTATCAATGTCGCCGGCAAAATTCCGACGAATTTTCGTCATCCACACGCTGAAAAATCCTAACCCCAGTAGCAGTTTTGCCAAGTTTGGTTGTACGTAAAAAATAAGTTGTTAAAGATTATTTAATGTACTATTGTATATATATTTTTGAATATTTAAATGAAGTTTATGTTTAACTTATATTCTATTTTGTTGTTTAAAGATTTAAATTAAAAGGCTTTACGTTTATATATATATATATATATTATATATATTTTATTATTTTATTATTAAACTTAATTATTAAAACTTAATAATTATTTATTAAATTAATTATATGCTTTAATTGAATATTGTTTTAATTTATTGTCAAGGTTAAATAGTATTTCAAAAAGATAAATTGTATGAATTTACAAAAAATAAATTAAAGTCTTTAATGCCAGATAATTTTTAGATACGTTAAAATATTCGTCTGAATTAAGAATGCGGCATACACCTCTTTCTGGGACATTTAAAAATTTAAGGATGCAATAATGCACCTCAATAAATATTTTTTTTAAAATTATTTTTTTTCTTTTTTTTTTTTCACTGAATTAACACGAGAGTATTAAATAGTTTTAGTATATTAAAAAAAGGTGTGAACCTAGGCCTTAACATAATTTATTCAAAATAGTTTAAGTTAAGATAAGTCAATAAAAACGACGGTCCTAGAACCACGAGACTCGAGGGGTGCCTCACACCTTCCCCTCGGTCAATAGAACTCCTTACCCGGTCTTCTATTTTCGTAGACCAATAAAGAGTCATTTTCTTTTGATTAGGGATTCAATAAGGTGACTTGGAACACCATAACTCAATTCCAAGTGGCGACTCTAAAAATGATAAAAAATCAATCCCTATTCAATACCGTCACTTTAATTGGAAAAACCCTTCGATTCGGCTTGGCCTTCGGGCGAAAAAGAGGTGTGACATCTCTGGCGACTCTGCTGGGGACTAATAAGAATTCGAGCTTTTTATATTGACTTATACTTGCTTTAATTATTGTTCATATTGTGTTTGTTGGCCTTATGTGCTACTTGTCGCTTATTTACCGTTTTGATATTTATTGAACTGTATTACATACTGTCTTCTCTTGCGCACCCCTTTGAGTCTCTGAAATAGGATAGAAGGAATGCAGTACATGCATCCTACTTTCTTTTTGAGATAGCCGGAGTGTCAAGACACCTGGTGAAGGATATAGTCAAACATGGTAGGCGGATTTCGGATTGACAACGAAGGCGGTGTTGCCCTGCTACCGACCAAGTTGTCCCTCACCGGCTCGAGTGTCCACTCGGGTAAGCCAGTCTAGACACCTATCCCTATTAGGTTTAAACTTAGAAGAACTGAAAAATCAGAATCTGGTTATCCCTATTAGGTGCCGCATTATTTGCATCATATGCATTTGACTTAGCGGTACTTGCCACAGGGGCTGGGTCTGTCTAGGACAGGTAACCTACTTTATAAAGACCAACATGTGCATCCTACGTGCTCTTTGACATTTGTTTGGAAGGTTATTTGTGTGTTGACCGGCTTTTAGGCAACATTAAAATGCAAGAGATTAAGTTATTGTCACATTTAGTGAATCATTTTTGAAAGAAAAATTTTATTTTTAAAAGAGAAAATTTTTAGTAATATAGTTTTATGGTTTTCATGAACTACGAGAGCCTGATTCTCATATCTTAGTGGGATACGTAGGAGGTTCTTCTCAGAATACGACTCTATCTTTTGAAAATTATTCATTGACTTTTGGGGAATATTTTGAAAATATGATTACTTTCATAATTATTTTTCTAATTCTATCTAATTTTTATATATCTTAATATATAGCCCTGAATCTTTAGGGATCATGATGCTAAGTTTTTCAAAATAAAATATATATAAATATTAATAGCCTGAACCTTTAGGGGTCGTGAGCTGAATTTTTTTATAAAGTAATAAAATATGTAAACGTATATCTTAACAATCCTGAACCTTTAGCGGTCGTGAGGCTGAAATTTTTATACAACTTCATACATAAAACAATCATTCTTCTTTTCTAAGTCATTCTATTTTATTTTATTTTATTTTATTTTATTTTGTTCCTTTTAAGTGTACTTAGGGGGTATTGTCTCCAAATATATAGTTAAAATTGTCTAGAGGTCTGTTATTGCAAAATTTTTGATAAAGTGAATTTAAATAAGTGTTTTTCCTAAAAATATTATCAGTCATGTTTTTCTCACTTTGATTTTGATAAAATTGTTCTTTGCAACTAAGTAATGGTCGCACTAGGTCTCACGAGTCAAGTTAAAAATTCTTTTCAAAAATTAATGAATTAAGTCTTGCCTGAGTCTAGACATTTATTAATCTCATGTCCTTGTCAATAGGTATAAAATATCTCCTCATGTTCGTGGAAAGCGTCCAAAGAGAAAGAGGGATGGGAGTATACCGCTTCAGGTTGTGGATTGTACCCCTTTGCAGCTTTGATTGTGGTGGAACGAAATGGAAACATTCGATTATGACGAGATACATAAGTATTTGGATTTTTTGACGAGTATTATGTCAATCAATCCTAATAAGGAGGTGATTGATGCATTACTAACCTTCTGGGACCCGAAGAACGATGTGTTTCATTTTTTGGATTTTGAGTTAACTCCTACTTTAGAGAAGATAGCGGCGTATGTTGGATATGGGGATATGTATCGGAAGAGACTTATAGCCCCAAGACTCATTTCGATAAACAGATTCTGCAAGCTCATGAACATACGAAACTCAAAAGAAGAATCAATAAAAAAAGGTTGGGTTTTCTTGCAGTTTTTGTATGACAGATATGGAAGACGGGAGGGGTATGAAAAGTACGGTAAATAGCTTTGTAATAAAGGAAGTTTTGAGGCTTGGAAATTTCACAGACGATTTGCATTCATGGTAGACTTTCTAGGCACTATGGTTTTCCCGAGGAGAGAAGCAAAAAATATTATTCGTTTAGCGGGGGTGGTACAGATACTGATTAAGAAAGATTACACTATGGTACCAATGATCCTGATAGATATCTACCGTCCTTTGACCGTTTGTCAGAAAGGAAAGAGTTTTTTCGAGGGATGTAATATCTTGTTACAGATGTGGATTGTGGAGCATCTCTACCGATGACCTACAATGGCAAGATTTAATCTTGAAAGATTCAATCGCATCAAAGATTACGAAGAGAGGTTCGAAAAATATAAATGCCCAGAAAGAGTTAGAGATTGGGATAAGCTTTTTCGTTCTCTGACAGCAGATAAAATCACTTGGAATCTCCCTTGGTTCCCTTGGAGGCAAGTCATACATAGTTCTGTCATTCGACCGTTCTTATTATTAATAGGTATTAGGGGTGTTCAACCGTATGTTCCATTGAGAGTTTTACGTCATCTAGGAAAACGTCAAATGATTCCTATTACGAAAAATATGACCGAGTTTGTATTTGAGGTCAGACCAGAGATCCCACTTCCGGAGAAATTGGGCCAGCAGATTTGGGAGGGTTGCCGTATCATGGGGATTGAAACAATGGTCATAGAGCATGAGAAAGTAGAAGTGCACCCAGATTACCATGAATGATTTGAAGAACAGTCGAGTCCGTCAGTCAGACCAGAAAGATCGGTTATGGGACCTATAGATCAGGAAGCTGCAATCAGGATAAGGATTGAGAGAGCCATGCGAGAACATCATGAGGCCAACCAAGCTTTGAGAGCATAATTAGAGCATGACAGGGCAAAAATAGACGAACAACAAAGGGAATTTGCTGAAGAGAAAGCTAAATCAGTAGATATTGAGGTTGCACTTCAAGGAAAAATCAAACTAGCTACCACTAGGGGGTCACACATTGCAGAACTTGCCGCATCTCGCCGACAACAACTGCAAGAAGTTGAAAAGAACATGCAAGAAGAATTTGATCGAGAGAGATCTTAGTGGATCCGTGAAAGAGGAATATTGCGAGAACAATTGGAGGTTGCTTCTGCTCGTGAACAACGTGCAAGAGGGATGGTTGATTTCTGAGATTGATAGGCCCATGAATGGGATCAGGACTTCAGTTCCCTTCGAGGGAAGGCCCATCGTGTAGCACAGGATACTGCCAGAATGAGTTTGGATTATCAGCAGTTGGATCGTGAAGACTTTTTGGTGCTAGTACCAGCTTTCGTACAGCGTCTCACTACTTCATTGGAGGACATATACTTGGGTTTGGGAGGACATATCAAGCCGAAGTCTCCTTGAATGGATAGTTGTTTTCTAGGTCATAGTTTTTCATTTACATTTTTAAAACTTCTTGTTTAGATGTTATGTCTTTTAGTTTTCAGATGTCAGTTAGTAGGTTTTATCTTAGGAGTTGGGTTAGTTATTTTGTCGTATTTATATTATAGAATGTAATGAAGTTGACTGTTTATTTATATATATATTACATATGTTTTACTCCACTTACTTTATTTTCTTCAAAAAAAAAAGAGACAAAACAATCATTTTGTTAAATTCCTCCTGAACTATGCAAGATTTGATTCATGTCCTGGAATGTTACGTAGGCAACCCTCCAAAGGGTTCGATTGTAACTTTTGAAAAGTATGCCTAGAAAAGCCGGGATGAAACACAAAACCTTCCATGATAGGTTGGAAAATGCATATAGAAGCATGACACACAACGTGACATTATAATGTGTTGAATATATAGCACTTACTTGTTTGCTACTTGATAACAGAAAGATAAAGTAATTGGTGGTTGGTTGGTTTGTGGTTTAAACTTGCATCACATCCGTAGAACACCAGATACAAGGGAAAAAGAAAGATGACCCACAGAGAAGGTATAGGGTCTGATAGTGAAAAAAATCAAAATCAGTTGATTTCGCAAGAAGTAGCATCAATGGAAGAACTTAAGTTATTGAAACAACAGATGGCAGAGATGTACCAAGCTTGGTTGAATGGACAAGCCCCGCCTTCTTCAATCCCCAGACTTTCGACTTCGAATGATCCAAATTCTGCTCCAACTCATACTAGTGATCCATTTTACCCACCAGGATTCGGCCCATTTTCTAATATGTCTGGTGTTGGTGGTACTTCTACCATGCGCCCACCAAATTCGGCTGTCATAAATAATCCACTTTTTACTTCTACAGCATCAGCTACTGCGGGTAATCAACCGACAGTACCGAAGAATATGGGGGAACCAAGTCATGATCTGTTGTATCCTTCTGAAATAACTTTCAAATCCCAAAATCCACATTATCATGCTTATCAACATGATTCTCCAATCATGATTGAGAAGATTATTAAAAATGAGGAACAAGAGGAAATGGCTAGGAAAGTAAGAAGCTTGGAGCAGAGTATGAGAAATATGCAAGGATTAGGTGGACCAAAAAGTGTTGCATACAAAGATTTATGTATGTTTCCAGAAGTCCATTTCAAAATGCCAAGGTTTGACAAATACGAAGGTCATGGCGATCCTGTAGCTCATTTGAAGAAGTTCTGCAATCAATTAAGGGGAGCAGGAGGAAAAGAAGAACTAGTGATGGCTTACTTTGGAGAAAGCCTGACAGGAATAGCTTCTGAATGGTTTATTGACCAAGACATTTTCCGTTGGCACGTGTGGGATGACATGGCTCAAAATTTCATTCAGCAATTTCAATATAACATTGAAATAGTGCCAGATCGCACTACTCTTGCTAACATGAGAAAAAAAATGACTGAAAGTTTTTGAGAATATGCTATTAGATGGAGAGAGCAGACTTCAAGAGTCAGACCATCGATAAAGGAATATAAAATGATCGATATCTTTTTGCAAGCTCAAGAACTCGATTATTTCCATCACTTACTTTCTACTGTTGGAATTACATTTGTTGAAGTTATTAAAGTTGGAGAGATGGTAGAGAATGGAATAAAGTCAGGAAAGATTATCAGCCAGGCCACTTTGAAAGCAACAACACAGGCAATTCAAAGTGGTGCAGGAAGTTTCGGGGGGAAGAAAAGAAAAGAGGACGTAGCAACTGTCATGCCAGGTCCACGACAACATTGGAGAGATGCGCGTCAACCATATGCACAAAATTTATTATATTGTATTCCATCTCCCAAATATCCTATTTACAATGCACAACCATATGCTCGGGCTCTTTCATACCCGCAATGGCGTGCACCAGCTATCCAAAATCATCCACCGGTCCCTCAAATTCAAAGAGGCACTCCTAGGTCTAATTTTTGACCTAGAGCAGACTACAAAAGGGATAACGTGGGCTAAGATAATTTCACTCCTATTGGAATATTTTACACTAGTTTATTTCATAGGCTGTGGAAAATGAATGTTTTAAACCCAATTGAGAGAAGGATCCCGAATCCTCCTCCGAAGAACGTGTATTATTCTAGAAGATGTGAATACTGTTCTGATGCCCCAGGGCATGACACAGAGAAATGTTGGTATCTAAAAAGAGCCATTCAAGAGTTGATTGACACGCAACAGATCATGGTACAAAGTCCAGACGCTCCAAATGTCAATCAAAATCCGTTGCTATTTCATAATGAAGCAAAAATGCTCGAAGTAATACCAGTGGTAAAGATGTTGTAATATCCTTCAAGCCAATCATTAAAATTAAAACTAATTCGGAAAAATCAGCAAATGTTGTAGATTTGACATAAAAAAATTGTAGAAGCAGAGGTGGTGATAACAAAATTCGAATTATCGAATGTTCCCTTGGTGATGGAGAAAGAGATTTCAAAAAATGATGGGTCAAGTCAAGTAAAGCCAAAACTCATTTTTCCTGGAAAATCCCCTAAACCTCTCTTAATCATAAAAAGAGTTCCTATAGCTCCCATTGTTATTAAACCAGTATCACAGTTGCCTATGGTTAATACTAAGGCAGTTCCTTGGAACTATGATCGCATTGTGGTGATGCACAAGGGGAAGAAAGTGATTGAAGATGTCGACGAAGTAGGGGGATTAACTCGATCTGGAAGATGTTATGCCCCATTAGAGTTAAGAAAGAATAAATAAGGCAATGAAGAACGAATGACGGTCAAGAAGCCTGTTACTGATGAAAAAGCTGAAGAATTCTTAAAGAAAATGGAATTGCCAGAATATTCTGTTGTAGAACAGTTGAAGAAGACACCAACACAGATTTTTTTATTGTCTTTATTAATACATTCAGAAGAACACCGCAAGGCTATAATGAAGATTCTTAACGAAACCTGTGTTCCCAGTGATATTAAAGTGAATTAGCTGGAAAAAATTGTCGAAAGGATCCCTGAAGCAAATAAGATTACTTTTTCAGACGATGAATTGCCTGTGGAAGGTACTGGACATAATAAGGGTCTCTACATTACTGTGAAATGTGAGAATTCTATCGTCACCCGAGTGTTAATTGATGGAGGATCAGGCGCTAACATTTGTCCTATGTCAACTTTACAAAAGTTGAAAGTTAATGTAGAAAGAATCCGACCTAACAATGTATGCGTCAAAGGTTTTGACGGATCAAAAACTATTGTTATTGGTGAAATAGAATTCATATTGACAATCGGGCCTGTGGATTTTCAAGTGTTGAACATTGATGCTTCATATAATATGTTATTGGGAAGACCATGGATTCATAGGGCTAAAGCAGTCGCATCAACGTTGCATCAAATGGTCAAATTTGAATGTGATAGGTGTCACACCCCTTTTTCGACTATTAAGAATCGATTTTATGTTTGAAAGAGTTTTATTATTCAAGTGACAAAATGATTAAAGGTTGTTTCGAAAAAAGATTATTTATACTTTTATTCAGAGTCGCCACTCTGCATAATTCGGTGAGCCAAGTCACCTTTGAAAAATCCTTTTCAAAACTTTTTTTGACTCTAAAATTGATCTGCGAACAGAGATTCCGGCTAAGGAATTCTATTGACCGAGGGGAAGGTGTTAGGCACCCCTCGATCCCGTGGTTCGACCACGGTCGCTTGGTGGAGCGTATCGACTAATTTGACACTACAAATGTATAAACCACACAAAGCACGCAAAATAATCAAGCAAGCAAACAAAACAAAACAATCCAAAGTTTAGTATTCAGTCCAATTATACAGTCCAAAATAGAAAAATGCAAAAATATAAATCCTATTCTAAGCTAGTCCTAAACTAAGCTCCAATACTTCACCCGATGCCTCAGGCCTTGATCACTAACCTCCTTCGAAGACATAATACGTCGGGACATTCCCTGGTGAATAAATACATGAAACCTCGGGGCATTCCCCGGCCAAACGAATACACTCGAATCAAATACGATAAACTAGGAAGAAATATTCGCACGCATATTCAAACATTCAACCAAAATACAAGTTCTAAATTTGCTTACCCGAACCTACATTCGCCTATCCGACTATCATGATACTATCACGTTCCGACAATATTCATGCTTTCCGAATTTAAACAAAGCAATAATAAATCAAAGTTAGTCTAAATTAATCCCTTTTAATCAATTTCTCAGTTCCACCCCCAACCATCAATTTTAATCCTTCATGAGATATTATTTCATCACACAATTCATAATCAATCCATAATTAAAGAAATCAAGCACCGAATCAAAACAAACAACAATTCATATCATCACTGATCAACCAACACACTCTGTCCAATTCAAAGCATTGAACATGACAAACAATGAAATAAAAAAGAGAAGGAGTAGAATTAGACCTCAATGCCGTTTTTAAGTATTATTCGATTAAACGAGATAAAATCCGCACCGGAACTTTGGATCGAACCTCAACCAACGAATTCAACATGAACCCGCCAACTCGATCGAACCCAAAACCATTCACGTCAATGGAGTTATGAGTTTCGCCGACAAACGAAGCTATGGTCGTTGGGATGGACTATCACGGCTTCAAACGAAGCTTCGAAAAGCCTCAACAGTGAAGAACCATTCTAACTCAGAACTGACAATAGCAAAACAAGGAGATCCGGATCGGATTTCGAAGGACCCACGCCCACCTCGAACTGACAATCGTGAGAATAAGAGAACCCAAACCGGAATCCGACGAGCTTAGATGGAATAAAAAGCAGATCGAGGTCTGCACGAAGGTTTTGCATTGCCTCAGCTCCGGTCAACTCTGGCGGTGACCTAACGACAAAAAAACACTAGTTAGGACGTATTCCGATGGATTTTTGAATGGATTTGTGATAGCTCAGATACGTTTTCGGTGAATCTGTCGCCGGAGCAGTAATCAAACCACGAAAATCGTGTTCTCTCAGCTCTCACTACCTTTTTCGTTAGAACCCCTCTATCTTTCATCTATTTTTACTGGTTCTCAATCGTTATTTCTCCCTCTCGCTCAATCTTTTTTTCGTGAGTGTATGTGTGTTAATCCAAGAAAATGGTGAGTGTGGGTGTATTAGTATTATTTCTATGAGCTGGTGCGTGAATATGAAGATTGTCCATCTGAAGAAGATGACTTATGAGGGTATTTCTAATGGAAGGAAATCTGTGGGCCCCCTGGGAAATATATTGTATGTTTTTGTTCCTCTCCAATCCAAAAAAGAGCAAAAATGGCCTCAACTTTGTACAACTGTCCATTTTTCTTTTCTTTTGTGGTCAAGAAATGTGAGGAGGGGGAGTTACGTGGATGAGGTAGTGGGGTGGTGAGGTGTCCGCTTTTAATTGGGGAGGTTGTTAGAACAAAGATAAAATTTGTTAAGGGTTGTTATTTTTGTCATTTTGTGGAGGGATAATTACATGGTTGAGGGTGCACAATTGGATAAGGTAAAAATGAATAACTTAGGTCTTTGGGAGGGACAAAATTAGGTGTCTACATCATGCCCCTTTTTGGGTGTAAACACAAAGTGTTTTTCAGACCAAAAAAAGTAGACAACGAGACCAAATTTTGACCCGACCATTATTCAAAGAAAGAAGGACAAACGAGTCTTTGACATCCTACCTACCCAAGTTATGAGAGAATCAAGTGACAGGTATCTCAAAGGATTGGAAGAAGTTGGACTATACCGAGTTGGAGAGTCGAGTGAGGTCCCATCGAGGTTTCGGTCCACGGCTCTGTCATTACATCAAAACTGAAAATTACAAGTTAAAAACATAAATGAAATTACAAAAGTCCTATCTATGCATCTTCTTTTGAACTCTTGACTTGCGTTTCATCACCCTATTCTTCAGGCGGGCTCCTAACTTGCAATTTTATCACTTGTTGCTTGCCTTTCAATTTCTTCACCCTGTTCTCCAGGCCGGTTCCTGACTTGCTATTTCATTAACTTTTTGCTATGCTTTCAATTTCTACACCCTGTTCTCCAGGCGAGTTCCTGACTTGCTATTTCATCAACTTATTGGTATGCTTTCAATTTCATCACCCTGTTTTTCAGGCGGGCTCCTGTCTTGCTATTTTTCAATTTGACTTTTAATTTTCTTCCTCTTGTTTCTTGCTTTTCAACTGCTTTACCTTGCTACTTGACTTTCCATGTATTTGCCCTGTTCTTCAGGAGGGCTCCTGAAATCATATCAAAACTAAAAAGAAAATTATCCCACACAAAGAAATGCATCTTCTATGAGTTAATCTGAATGATTCGACTAAAAGGTATGTCTTATAGGAATCAAAGGAGATGACTCGACTAAAAGGTAAGTCTTATAGGAATCAAAGGGAATGACTCGACTAAAAGGTACGTCTTCTGGGGGTCAAGAGAGATGACTCGACTAAAAGGTACGTCTTTTAGGAATCACAGGGAATGACTCGACTAAAAGGTACGTCTTCTAGGGGTCGAGGGAAATGACTCGACTAAAAAGGTACGTCTAATAGAAATCAAAGGGAATGACATGACTTAAAGGTACGTCTTATAGGAATCAAAGGGAATGACTCAACTAAAAGGTACGTCTTCTAGGGGTCGAGGGGAATGACTCAACTAAAAGGTACGTCTTCTAGGGGTCGAGGGGAATGACTCGACTAAAAGGTACGTCTTATAGGAATCAAAGGGGATGACTCGACTAAAAGGTATGTCTTATAGGAATCAAGGTGGATGACTCGAATAAAAGGTACGTCTTCTAGGGGTCAAGGGGAAGACTCGACTAAAAGGTACGTCTTATGGGAATCAAGAGGAATGACTCGACTAAAAGGTACGTCTTATAGGAATCAAGGGAGATGACTCGACTAAAAGGTACGTCTTCTAGGAATCAAAGGAACGACTCAACTAAAAGGTACGTCTTCTAGGGGTCAAGGGGAATGACTCGACTAAAAGGTACGTCTTATAGGAATCAAGGGGATGACTCGACTAAAAGGTACATTTTATAGGAATCAAAGGGGATGACTCGACTAAAAGGTACGTCTTATAGGAATCAAGGGGATGATTCGACTAAAAGGTAATTCTTATAGGAATCAAGGGGGATGACTCGACTAAAAGGTACGTCTTATAGGAATCAAGGGAGATGACTCGACTAAAAGGTGCGTCTTCAAGGAATCAAAGGAACGACTCAACTAAAAGGTACGTCTTCTAGGGGTCAAGGGGAATGACTCGACTAAAAGGTACGTCTTATAGGAATCAAAGGGAATGTCTCAACTAAAAGGTACGTCTTATAGGAATCAAGAGGATGACTCGACTAAAAGTTACGTCTTATAGGAATCAAAGGGAATGACTCGACTAAAAGGTACGTCTTCTAGGAATCAAAGGGAGATGACTCAACTAAAAGGTACGTATTCTAGGAATCAAAGGAATGACTCAACTAAAAGGTACGTCTTCTAGGGGTAAAGGGGAATGACTCGACTAAAAGGTACGTCTTATAGGAATCAAAGGAACGGCTCGACCAAAAGGTACGTCTTCTAGGGGTCAAGGGGAATGACTCGACTAAAAGGTACGTCTTCTAAGAGTCAAATGGAATGACTCGACTAGAAGGTACGTCTCCTAGGAGTGAATGTTCAATTTAAGAAGTGTATCACCTAGAAAATGAATACTGAAATCCCTGGACAAGAAAGTGTGTCTCCGAGGGATATAAGATGATGATTTTTTACCATGATTTGATTATAAAACCTGTGCAGCAACATTGCTTCCTGCATTTGTAAAAGTGAGGCATTTCTGCCCTTGATATTTATGCTCTGAAGTCCCTGCTTTGAAGGTAATGTTTCCTGTTTCACCAAAGAAAACTTGTGAGTATAAAACGTGGTGACTGGTTTGCGACTTTAGCTTTCGCGATGATCGCTCTTACGCTGGTCACATTTGATCTTGATTCCAACCCTTAACATATGTCATTGACTTGTTGCTTCATTGACTCAAAATCAGATGATTAAGAGTGACTCAGAAACAAACACAATATCTCTGCTTTGCTATGTTTCTCAGACAATCCCTTTAAACCTTGGTATTTTCCCCGAATTTCCCCAAATTTTCTGTTGAAAAAAACCTTCTGCACCCCTTTTTCTGATTTGCAATCTTGTTTCTTTCATGTGTTGGGCGTTTGTCTTGCTTTGTACAATTAAAGAAGCTGGTAGCCAGTTTTGAAATCTTTTCTCACTTGTTTTGACACGGACTTGACTCAAAGACAAGAAACAAAAAAAGAATGACAATTTTTGTTTGGATAACTGACTCAAGAAAGATAAAATAAAAATAAAGAGAAGAAAGAAAAGACAATGAATGTCCCCTTTTGAAACAAAGAAACAAAAAATTCATTTAAAAATGACAGTCAACACTAATGATTATGCCATGCATTTTGGATTAAGCAGCTTGATCTTTTCATCCAAATTTTCTACTCATTGTTGTTGAGTTAATGGCCTTGAAAATGAGTTGCTTCCTTAGGTCAACTACATTTAAGACCCCGTTCGTCTAGTGGCGCCTTGAAGGGTTTTCGCTCACAAGCTTCTCTCATTTTCTTTTCCTCAGCTCACCATTGCCTTATGGTGTCTGTAAGGGTTTTCTACTAATGAGACTCTTCGTTTCCCTTATCTCACAGTCTTCTTACGGTGCTCGTGAGAGTTTTCATCGATAAGACTTTCTCATTTTTATCTCTCTCAACTTACCATCATCTTACGGTGCCCGTGAGGGTTTTCACCAATAAGACTCTCTCTTTTTTATTTCTCTCCTGATTTCTTATGTTGAGAAAGATAAGTAGTTCCCAAATGCACCATCATATCCCTTGCATAATTAGCCTTAACATCCTCAAAGATTGATTTGAAGGTCTTTCTTTGGTTGTAAGTTGGCTTTTGGATAGAGTTAGAAAGAAAGGATGGCATGGGGACCAAACGACACTTGAAATGGGGTAGGATTTACAACTTTTGGAATCGACTCAAACAGTGAGGATTAACTCATGCCCCAGTTTATTTTGACTGGGCAATTCTAAATTGTTTATTTGGTTGGACCGGGCCCTGAGTAGGGCAGCCTACGTATCTCACCCCCAAGAGAGGAGAATCAGGTCATGCGTAGTTCTAGCAGTTTGTTCCTTTGCTTGATTCTGATTTCTTTGTTTTTCTCTTTTATTGACTCTTTTTTTATGACTCTATTTTTCTTGACATTCTTCTCTTTTCTTTCTTTTTGGACACATTTTTTCTCCTTTTTTTTTCTTTTTTTTTTCTGACACTATTTTTTGCTTGACACTTTTCTTTTGAGCTTTGCTGACTCTATCTTAATTCCAAAAGAGGTGTATGAAAGAAAATAACACTAAGGCTCAAATGGGGTACACAAAGGATGACACAATGTATGGATAGTAGAATGAAATGACTTCGTCATGTCAATCCTTGAAAATGTTAGTACATATCATGCAATATGAAAGTGAAAGATGAAGATCATTTGTGACACTTTCACAACACTAACTTTAACTGAGTATGTGTGCCACTACTCTTGCACTTTGTTCAACATATCACTCCACTTTTTTTGTACATTCCTCACATCGAGTGACTTATGCTTTCATGGAGCTGATTTTTTTTTTTGTTCACGTAGACACTATTTGACCTAATTGAGCCACGTCTTTCAATTAATGACCAAGTTATTCTTGTGATTCTTAAAATAATTGTGTTAATTTTCAAAGGAGGCTTCAACTTGTAACCAAATGTCTCAGCACTCTACCCATTTTTTTAGGTGCTCTCTTTTCCTCACTCTAACTCTCTAATTCAATGTTTCATGAATAAGTTGGATTTTAAGATCTGGCTAAAAATTCCGCAGGCATGTCATAACACTAGAATCAACATAAAATGCATTGTGTAAAGCAAACAAACAAACAACTTAAAATAAGACAAAACAAACAAGGGACACCACATTTCATTGAAAGGAAAAATAGAAGGATTTAAACAAAGACGGCAGAGAAACAAAACAAGATAGATCCCGAACTACAACCCTGAAATATTTCGAAAAAAAAAAAAAAAACTACCAGACCTCTTCCTAGTAGGGAGAGGGGTGATTTCTCAATTGCTCAGCCTGGCAACTTAGCCACTGATTTGCATATCACCATGGCTAGAACTTCCACAACGATCATACACATTCCTTTTAATAAATAAGTTTTGGGTCCTCATGTTTAATTCATTGCTTCCTGCAAATTATGCAGTACCATGTGCTGGCGAAGAATTCTGTGAGACGGTTGAGGTGCCAATGTTTTGCACCACAATTAATTTTTCTTGAATCATCCTTTTTATTTCTCTTTTCAAACCACGAAAATCCTCAATACTGTGACCCTGAACATCAGAATGATATGCACATCGTACATTAGGATCAAAACTTCTTGAATGTGGGTCAGGAGTATACCCGATGAGAGGAGTGATCATGCCCCACTATACCAATCTCTGGAATAAACTGGCATACGACTCTCCCATTGGTGTGAAGCTATTCCTTAATTTCTGCCTCATTTCATTGCTTGGCTTGGATCGAACCTCGGGCCTAGAAGGTCTTTGATATGTTTGTAAAGCTAGAGGATGACTGTGAGGAGGTTGCGCGCGCCATTTTGAGTAAGAAGGGAGTTGAACATATGGTTGTGCGCAATATACTAGATATGGAGGTGGGGACATGAAGTACAATGGATTTTGGGAGGGATTATACAGAGCTTAGGTATTAACTTGGGCTTGAGACTGACGGCAACGACGACGTCGTCTTCTTGGATGTGCCCGTTCTCCAACTACAATAGCAACTATATCTTTCTCATTCTTCTTTCCTCTACTTTCCTTTAATTGATTGCAATATTGTCCCAAATGTTTCACAGATTCCTCCTGTCCATCTCGCTCCTTAAATTTCGATATCTCAAGGCTTGGAGGAGGGTTAACACTTGAAGACATGCCCCAGTCTTTGTATGAAACATCTTCATTACCCGCAAGTCCTATAGCACTTTCTGCACTCTTCATTTTTCCAACCATTTTCTCTGATTCTTCTGGCACACTGGACTTCTTGTTAAGAAATTTCGGCGGTCCAGTTAACTCAAAAGTAGGCTCAAAATTATAACAATGATCATCAAGAGTATCGAGCATGGGCCCACTAACAGCATGGGGAAGCACAATTGTTGGGCGGCTAGCCAATATGGATGTTTCAAGAGAGGATTGAGCAACAAAATCATAGACGACATGTGGTGTTGTGAATGTAGTTGTCTTATGCTGAGGTTCTAGAGAAATAATGGAAGATGTATTGAGATTCTTTTGTATTGGAAGGAATTTTGAGGCATGTTGTGGTGCATCAGTAACATTAGGACATGGGGCTTGCAATTGTGATGGAAAACTCAGGGTTTTTGCGGGGTCAACAACATTGAATGGAGGAGGAGGCAACCCACTGGCCCAAGCTCGATGCATTTCTGTCATTTGTTGTCTTAGTCTCAAAATCTCTTGCTTCAAACTCTCATTTTCCTGATTCTTTGTTTGATCTATGATGTCACTCTCTATATCTTTGTTGGACACAACTAACCCTTTGGATTTGGTGTGATGTGAAGGACCAGCCAGAATGCCACAAACCAAACACCTTAAACTGACTCAACAAAAAATAACAAATGTGTTAGAGTTCAACACTTTTTCAAAACCTCTTTTTCCTTTTTTTTCCTGAAAAAATCACCGAACCCAAGAAAGGCGCCTACGTATCTCACCTCCAAGAGAGGGGAGAATCAGGTGTGCGTAGTTCGTGAAGTCTTGCCAAAATGGCCAATTAAACTCTTTTTCTTTTTTTTTTCTTGAAACTTTAAGAAGAAAAGAAAATAATAAATTATCAAAAGAATTGACGAAAATCTTTTTTTGCATTTTTCAGATTTAAATTCCCTATACAAAATGAAACCTGTGACAACCAAAGAAAAATCTCTTTTTGAATTTTCGATTCTAAATTTCATATGAAAATGAAACTTGAAACTATTAAAGGAAAATCTTTTTGTGGTTTTCTTATTGAAGATGTATATGACACACCTACTCTAAATGAAGAGTAAAGAAAATCTTTTTTGGATTTTTTTTTCATATTCCTATACAAAATAAAACCTATGATTACCAAAGAAAATCGTTTTGGATTTTCAATTTCGAATTTCATATGAAAATAAAAATTGAAACTATTAAAGAAAAATCTTTTTGCAATTTTCTTTTAAAGAAATATATGACACCTACTCTAATAAAAAGTGAAGAAAATCTTTTTTTTTTGAATTTTTCAAATAAGGTCCCCGAACCAATAATAGGCTGCCTACGTATCTCACTCCCGAGAGAAGAGAATCAGGGGTGCGTAGTTCGTCCAGATTGGACACTTAAGGATTAAATAACAAACTAAAACTTAACTTGAGCAACATGATTATAGACAGACGATGAAAGAAAAATCTTTTCTGGGGTTTTAATCAGACACTTCGCATAAAACTGACACCAACAACTATGAAAGAAAAATCTTTTTGGTATTTTCGTTATAAAATATACAAAACTTCTATCATCTTTTTTTTTGAATTTTCCTTTTATAAAATGCTCTTATTACTTATTTTTTTTTGAAGTTTTCGAATTATGAACACTTACTAAAGAAACAAAAGGAAAATCTTTTTGATGATTTTTGTTTTTTGAGAAATGAGTGCAAAAGGTAAAACTCTTTTTGATTTTTTGATTGTGAAAGACAAAAGTTATAAAGAACTCAAAAAAAAATACAAAACTCTTTTTTGACTCACTTATCTTTTTTTTTCCCAACAAATTCTTGCTTAGACACCTTACTTCTAACACATGTTTTTACCCAAATCAGTCTGTCAAATGACCCCGTTATCCTCAAAGATGCAACATTTAGCACGTAAAGACACCTCAGAGGTGAGTTTCCTACAAAGGACCAAGTGGGGCCCGCTAGGTCTCAATATGAGGTGACCTAAAGGCAGACCTACGCTGGGGTTCACTAACAAGGTTGTTCAGGGGAGCGTATAGTCGATAGTGGCTGCTTTAGCTTTCCACCCACTCCATACCAGCCAATGGTTCCCCCTTCTAAGATAAGGGTGACTCAACTAGAGGTCGTGTACACAGCGTGTACTAAGACTTGTGTCAGAAAAAATGACTCGGGTTATGCACATGATGCCAGATATAAAGCAGTAACACATAAGATAAAAATTGTAAACAAAGAGCACGTAGGAACTCAACAATGAAAAAAAACAATAACACAAAACAACACAAACAACGTCTATACACCCATAGTGTCAAACTAAGCCGATTCAACTCCAAAAAATAATCTTGAATTCTGAAATGGTCCCCAGCAGAGTCGCCAGAGCTGTCACACCCCTTTTTTGACTATTAAGAATCAATTTTATGTTTGAAAGAATTTTATTACTCAAGTGACAAAATGATTAAAAGTTGTTTCGAAAAAGGATTATTTATACTTTTATTCAGAGTCGCCACTCAGCATAATTCGGTGTGCCAAGTCATCTTTAAAAAATCCTTTTCAAAACTATTTTTGACTCTAAAATTGATCTGTGAACAGAGATTCCGGCTAAGAAATTCTATTGATCGAGGGGAAGGTGTTAGGCACCCCTCGATCCCGTGGTTCGACCACGGTCGCTTGGTGGAGCGTATCGACTAATTTGACACTACAAATGTATAAACCACACAAAGCACGCAAAATAATCAAGCAAGCAAACAAAACAGAACAATCTAAAGTTTAGTGTTCAGTCCAATTATACAGTCCAAAATAGAAAAATACAAAAATATAAATCCTATTCTATGTTAGTCCTAGACTAAGCTCCAATGCTTCACCCGATGCCTCGGGCCTTGATCACTAACCTCCTTCGAAGACATAATATGTCGGGGCATTCCCCGATGAATAATTACATGAAACCTCGGGGCATTCCCCGGCCAAACGAATACACTCGAATCAAATACGATAAACTAGGAAGAAATATTCACATGCATATTCAAACATTCAACCAAAACACAAGTTCTAAATTTGCTTACCCGAACCTACATTCGCCTATCCGACTATCATGATACTATCACGTTCCGACAATATTCATGCTTTCCGAATTTAAACAAAGCAATAATAAATCAAAGTTAGTCTAAATTAACCCCTTTTAATCAATTTCTCAGTTTCACCCCCAACTATCAATTTTAATCCTTCATGAGATATTATTTCATCACACAATTCATAATCAATCCATAATTAAAGAAATCAAGCACCAAATCAAAACAAACAACAATTCATATCATCACTGATCAACCAACACACTCTGTCCAATTCAAAGCATTGAACATGACAAACGATGAAATAAAAAAAAGGAGTAGAATTGGACCTCAATGCCGTTTTCAAGTATTATTTGATTAAACGAGATAAAATCCGCACCGGAACCTCGGATCGAACCTCAACCAAAGAATTCAACATGAACCCGCCAACTCGATCGAACCCAAAACCATTCACGTCAATGGAGTTACGAGTTTCGCCGGTAAACGACGCTATGGTCGTTGGGATGGACTGTTACGACTTTAAACGAAGCTCCGACAAGCCTCAACAGTGACGAACCATTCCAACTCCGAACTGAGAATAGCAAAACAAGGAGATCCGGATCGGATTCTGAAGGACCCACCCCCACCTTGAACTGACAATCGTGAGAATAAGAGAACCCAAACTGGAATCCGACGAGCTTGGATGGAATTGAAAGCAGATCGAGGTCTGCACGAAGGTTTTGTGTTGCCTCAGCTCTGGTCAACTCCGGCGATGACCGAACGATAAAGAAATACCAGTTAAGATGTATTTCAATGGATTTTTGAACGGATTTATGATAGCTCAGATGCATTTCTGGCGAATCTATCGCCGGAGCAGTAACCAAACCACGAAATTCGTGTTCTCTCAGCTCTCACTACCCTTTTCGTTTAAATCCCTCTATCTTTCATCCATTTTTACTGGTTCTCAATCGTTATTTCTCCCTCTCGCTCAATCTCTTTTTTGTGAATGTATGTGTGTTAATCCAAGAAGATGGTGAGTGTGGGTGTATTAGTATTATTTCTGTGAGCTGGTGCATGAATATGAAGATTGTCCATCTGAAAAAGATGACTTGTGAGGGTATTTCTAATGGAAGGAAATCTGTGGCCCCCTGGGAAATATATTGTATGTTTTTGTTCCTCTCCAATCCAAAAGAGAGCAAAAATGACCTCAACTTATTACAGTTGTCCATTTTTTTTCCTTTGTGGTCAAGAAATGTGAGGAGGGGGGGTCACGTGGATGAGGTAGTGGGGTGGTGAGGTGTCCGCTTTTAATTGGGGAGGTTGTTAGAACAAAGATAAAATTTGTTAAGGGTTGTTATTTTTGTCATTTTGTGGAGGGATAATTACATGGTTGAGGGTACACAATAGGATAGGGTAAAAATGAATAACTTAGGTCTTCGGGAGGGACAAAATTAGGTGTCTACAATAAGCAAAAGATAGTCGTTCATGGTGAAGGAGACTTATCCATGTATAAATACTACTCTGTTTCCTCCATCGAAACAGATATTGCAAACGGAGTATTGATTCATCAAACTTCTGAGATAGTGGCTGTTGAGCATATCCTCGAGGGGAATCTCATCGCAAGACCATAATTATCCTCTGCATCTGTTATGGTAGTGAATGAAATGTTGAAGCATGGTTTCGAACCAGGGAAAGGTCTAGGGATGTTTTTGCAAGGCAGGGTTCATCCAGTAAACCTCCATGAGAACCTTGGTACTTTTGGTTTGGGATACGTGCCCACTGCTGAAGATATAAAGAAGGCTAAAAAGCGTAAGAAAGAGTCATGGTAACTTACCAAGATGATACCGTCACTTCACGAGTCTTTCATCAAAGTCAATGATGTTGGGTCCTCTAAGTTACCTGCTGCAAAATTAATGAATGATGATGATACAGAGTTGATTGGAATTTTCCAGAATATGTTCATTGAAGCTGATATGGTTGAAATTGGGGAAGGTACCAGCAATGCAGATGTGCAGTTTATCGGCCCTGATGTCCAGCTTAACAATTGGGAGGCCACTCCTCTCCCTACTACGAAGGAGACTTGGTAGTTTGTTTGTTTTTCTTTCAGTCTTAGTAGTTGGTTTGTTTCTCCTTCTGTAATTTGAATCGTTCTAGTATTGTAATTCAGATCTTTAACTTGGTATTTTAGGTTAAAACTCTTTCTAGCTTTGTTTTTAATAAAGTGCAGTCTCCCTTTATTTTTATTTTAAGTCTGATATTTATTTATTTATTTATTTATTTATTTTTATTCATATAGTTCTTTCTATTCTGATTCTAATGATATGACATGCATGAAGAATTGTCAACCAGATTTAAAAACCCAATCTAATTATGAAATAATGAATAAAGAAGTTGAATATGATGAAGGAGAAGCATTTGAGGATATAAGCAAAGATTTCAAACAATTTGAGAACAAGTCAAACCCCAATTTGGAGGAAACTGAAGCGATCAATTTAGGAGATCGTGAAAATATCAGGGAGACTAAGATAAGTGTATATGATCAATCACAACAAAAGAAAGCTATAATTGAAGCTTTGCATGAGTATAAAGACATATTTGCGTGGTCTTATGATGATATGCCTGGTTTGAGCACCGATTTGTAGTTCACAAGTTGCCAATTGATCCTGTCTTTCCTCCCGTCAAGCAAAAGCTAAGAAAGTTCAAAATTGACATGCGTGTAAAAATCAAAGAGGAAATCACGAAGCAACTTGAGGCTAAAGTCATTCGAGTGGCCCAATATCCTACTTGGTTGGCAAATATTATCCCTGTTCCAAAGAAGGACGGCAAAGCTCGAATGTGTGTTGATTATCACGATTTAAATAAAGCAAGTCCGAAAGATAATTTTCCACTTCCCAATATTCATATTTTTTTGGATAATTGTACCAAACATGATCTTGCATCTTTTGTGGATTGTTATGCGGGGTATCACCAGATCATTATGGATCCAGAAGATGCGAAAAAGACATTATTTCTCACGTCATGGGAGACATATTGTTATCGAGTTATGCCGTTCAGACTAAAGAATGTTGGGGCAAATTATATGAGAGCAATGAATACAATGTTTCACGACATGATGCACAAGAAGATTGAAGTTTATGTTGACGATGTGATCATTAAATCAAGAGAGCAGTCTGACCATGTCAAAGATTTAAGAAAATTCTTTGAAAGGCTTTGGAGGTATGATCTTAAACTTAACCCAGCGAAATGTGTATTTAGAGTTCCATCGGGAAAACTCTTGGGGTTTATAGTCAGTCGGCGCGGCATTGAGTTAGATCCTTCAAAAATAAAAGCTATTCAAGATTTGCCTCTACCAAAGAACAAAACGGAGGTGATGAGTTTACTTGAAAGGTTGAATTATATCAGTAGATTTATTGCTCAGCTTACGACAACCTGCGAGCCAATATTTAAGTTGTTGAAGAAGAATGCTAAAGTTGAATGGACTGAAGAATGTCAAGAGGCATTTGACAGAATTAAGAAGAACTTGTCGAATCCGCATATTTTGGTTCCTCTAGAGCATGACAGACCCTAGATATTGTACATGTCTGTATTAGATAATTCTTTTGGCTGTGTATTGAGTCAACATGATGTCACAGGTAGAAAAGAATAGGCTATCTACTACCTCAGTAAAAAGTTTACCACTTATGAGGCTAAGTACTCTCTTCTTTAAAAGATATGTTGCGCTTTAACTTGGGTAGCACAAAAGCTGAAGCATTACTTGTCATCTTCTACTACTTACCTTATCTCTCGTATGGACCCTCTAAAGTATATTTTTCAGAAGCCTATGCCCACAGGAAGACTCGCAAAATGGCAGATGTTACTCACAGAGTTTGATATTGTCTACGTGACAGGAACTGCAATGAAAGATCAAGCCTTGGCAAATCATTTGGCTGAAAATCCTATTGACGAGGGATATGAGCCATTAAAAACTTATTTTCCAGATGAAGAGGTATTGTATGTTGATGAGTTTATTTCTGACGATTGTCATTCATACTGAAAGTTGTTCTTTGATGGAGATGCTAATGTAAAAGGAGTGGGGATATGAGCAGTTCTTATTTCTGAATCAGAACAATATTATCCTATAACAGCCGAACTTCAATTCTATTGTACCAATAATATGGCAGAATACGAAGCATGCATTTTGGGTTTGAGATTAGCTATTGACATGGGAATCCAAGAACTATTAGTGTTAGGAGACTTTGATTTGTTAGTCCATCAAATCCAAGGAGATTGGGAGACCCGTGATTCAAAACTCCTACCATATCGAGGTTGTTTGTAAGATCTATGTCAACGATTCGTATCAGTAAAGTTCAAACACATTCCCAGAGCTCATAATGAGATTGTCGATGCTTTGGCGACCTTATCTTTGATGCTTCAACATCCCGACAAAACTTATATTGACCCTTTACATATACAGATTCATGATCAATATGCATATTGCAATATAGTTGAGGAAAAACTTGATGGGGAGCGTGGTTCCATGATATCAAAGAATATATTCAGACTGAAAAATATTCTATACATGCCGATGGTAACCAAAAGAGAACCATTCGACGTTTGTCTAGTGGATTTTTTCTAAGTGGAGGAATTTTGTATAAGAGAACTCCTGATTTGGGACTTTTGAGGTGTCTAGATGCTAAAGAAACTTCAAAAATCATGACTGAAGTACATTCTGGGATTTTTGGACCACACATGAGTGGAAATGTTTTGGCAAAGAAAATACTCCGAGCAGGTTATTATTGGCTAACCATGGAGCGAGATTCCATCAAATTCGTTCGTAAATGTCATGAATATCAAGTACACGGGGACTTGATACATTCCTCTCCATCAGAGTTGTATACAATGACTGCTCCATGGCCTTTTATGTCTTGGGGAATGGACGTAATTAGACCAATTGAACCAAAAGCTTCGAATGGACATAGGTTCATCTTAGTAGCCATTGATTATTTCACGAAGTGGGTGGAAGCAGATACTTTCAAGTCAGTGACCAAGAAAGTGGTGGTTGATTTTATTCACTCCAACATCATTTGTCAGTTCGGCATCCCAAAGATAATTGTCACGGATAATGCTGCGAATCTCAATAGCCATCTGATGCAAGAAATATGCCAGCAATTTAAGATTATGCATCGGAATTCAACTCCTTATCATCTAAAGGCGAATGGAGCTGTAGAAGCTACCAACAAGAATTTAAAGAAAATACTCCGTAAGATGGTGCAAGGTTCCCGACAATGGCATAAAAAGTTACCTTTTGCTTTGTTGGGTTATCGTACTATAGTTCGGACTTCAATTGGTGCAACTCCTTACTTGTTAGTGTACGGAACTGAAGCAGTTATACCTGCAGAGATTGGAATTCCATCTCTTCGAATAGTTGTAGAAGCTGGAATTGATGATGACCAATGGGTCAAGACTCATTTAGAGCAATTAAGCTTGATTGATGAGAAAAGATTAACATCAGTATGTCATGGACAACTATATCAGAAAAGAATGGCACGAGCATATTAATAAAAAGGTGCATTACAGACATTTTAAAGTTGGTCAGTTAGTACTAAGATGCATCCTACCCCATCAGATTGAAGCCAAAGGCAAATTTTCTCATAATTGGCATGGACCATTTATGGTGAAGAAAGTGTTACCTAATAGCGCGTTATATCTGACTGATATAGAAGGCAAAATGGAAGGAATGCCGGTCAATGCTGATGCAGTTAAAAGATATTATGTATGATATTCATGTACAATTACATTATGTATGTTTTGTACTTGCATTTTAAAAGATTGAAATGATGAAGGCATTTTGTTCTACTATCCGAATAATATATCAACCTTTGCTTACCCCTTTTGAGCTTTTATCTTTCTTCGTACCTCTCTTTTGGAATTAAATTAAAGTGAAAAAATCAATCAAAAATTCAAAATCAAGCAAAAAAAATTTCAAATTACCCAGAATGAAAGAAAACTGGGGAAAAAGTTTATTTTCTTAAAAGAATCGATTCCAAAAGTTGAATGTTTTACCCAATGTTGTATAAACTTCGAGTCTCATGCCGACCTTTCTTTCTAACCCTATCCAAAAGCCAAGTTGCAACCAAAGAAAGACCTTCAGATCAATCTTTGAGAATGTCAAAGCTAAACATGTTATGAGTGCATGATATTTCATATTTTGGGTGTTTATTTAAGAAAAAAAATGAATGAAAAAGAGAGAGTCTCATTGGTGAAAACCCTGTTGGGTGCACCACAAAGTGACAGTTAAAATACTGTAAGCTGAGAAAGAAGTGAAAATGAGATAGGCTCGTTGGCAAAAACTCATTGAGGTGCCACCAGCCAAAGGAGAGTTGTTATCTAAAAGGAACAAGTTCAAGATTGGCTAAATTTCAAGCTCAATAAATGGGCAAAAATTGTAATGATTGGTGTGGATAGATATGGTTGTTTGATTCAAAATGCATGTCATAATCACCAGAATCGGTTTCCACGTTCAGATAAGTTTTTCTTTTTGTTTTGAAAAAGAGATGATTATTGTATTTTTCTTTTTATTTTCTTTTAATTTTTGGCTTTTGTGTCCTTGTCATCAATTTTTTTTTTTTGTTGTCTTGTATGTGTTTTTTAGTCAAATTCACATCAGGTCTAGTGAGAAAGGACTCCAAACTTGTTATCAACTTCTTCAATGGTAAAAAGCCAAACAAAGGGTCGACGTACAAGGATAATATTTCAAAGTATAATAAAGTATTCAGAATGATTGTGATTTGACAATTTTTGACTCGTTGAAAGATAAAGGGTTTATGGAATGTTAAATTCTGAGATATTATCCAAGAGAAATGTGTCTTGAGTTGAGAGTCTCAATAGTCAGAATTTTGGGTCAGAAGTGTGACAAATCAATGGATATCTATCAAGGATTGGAAAAGGATTTGAGCATGGAAAGTGCAAGAACGGTCAATTCCAGAGCCAAATACCACAAACCAACCACCACGTGTTTTCAAAACTCACAATTTTTCTTTGGTTTGTTTGAAACAGGGATAAAAAGTTTTCAAATAAAAGATACAATTTCACACTCCTGTCAATGAAAAAATCATGATTACATCATACGATGCTGGATCTCAGTTATGATCTGATGACATATAAATTTTCTCAGCACATACTGGGGCAAAATTTTATGTGTGTGAATTTACTTTTGAACAGGACCCTCCTGAAGAATGGGAATTTATTTTTGCTCAGGACCCTCCTGAAGAATGGGAATTTACTTTATGCACAGGACCCGCCTGAAGAATGGGATGTTATTTTTCTGATTCACCTTTTATTTTGAGTTTAGGAACATATTTGAAAAATCAGAAAGGGAAAGTCCAGGAGCCCGCCTGAAGAACAGGGTGAAGAAATTGTAAGTCCAGGAGCCCGCCTGAAGAACAGGGTGAAGAAAAAAGGAATTCTAGGAGCCCGTCTGAAGAACAGGGTAAAGAAAATTATAATTCCAGGAGACCGCCTGAAGAACAGGGTGAAGAGAATTGTAATTCCAGGAGCCCGCCTGAAGAATAAGGTGAAGAAAAAAGGAAGTCCAGGAGCCCGCCTGAAGAACAGGGTCAAGAAAAAAGAAAGTCAGGAGCTCTCCTGAAGAAAAGGGTGAAGAAATTGTAAGTCCAGGAGCCCACCTGAAGAACAGGGTGAAGAAAAAAAGAAAGTTCAGGAGCCCGCCTAAAGAACAGGGTGAAGAAAAATGAAAGTTCAGGAGCCCGCCTGAAGAACAGGGTAAAGAAAAGAGAAAGTCTTGAAGAACAGGGTGAAGAAAAAAGGAAGTCCAGGAACCCACCTGAAGAACAGGGTGAAGAAAAGAGAAAGTCCAGGAGTCGGCTTGAAGAACAGGTTGAAGAAAAAAGAAAGTCCAAGAGCCCGCCTGAAGAATAGGGTGAAGAAAAAAAGAAAGTCCAGGAGCCCGCCTAATGAACAGGGTGATGAAATTGTAAGTCCAGGAGCCCGCCTGAAGAACAGAGTAAAGAAAAAAAAGAAAGTCCAGGAGCCCACCTAAAGAACAGGGGAAGAAAAAAGGAAGTCCAGGAGCCTGCCTAAAGAACAGGGTGAAGAAAAATGAAAGTCCAGGAGCCCGCGTAAGGAACATGGTGAAGAAAATTGAGTCCACCTGAAGAACAGGGCGAAGGAAAAGCAAGCCAGGAGCCTGCCTGAAGAATAGGGTGATTTTTCTAGTTCAAGTCACGGAGATTAGAATCAAGATTTTAGAGATTGTAATTTTCATTTGTATTTTTCATTTTTGATTTTTTGTTAGCAATTTGAATGTAAAAGGCAAAAGTCGTTAACCGAAAACTCGACGAGATATCATTCGACTTTTAACTCTTTTTCTCTTCATATTACCTTTGAACTACTTGTGACCTGATTCCCTTATAACCCGGGATAGGTAAGATGTCCAAAAACAGGACTCAGTCACATTTTTACTTTTATTTTTTTTAATTTCATTTTATCCTTACCTTTCAAATAATTGGAGGGTCAAAAATCATATATTGTCTACTTCTTTGTATGAAAACTGTTCGAGATTCCACACAAAAAGGAGCAAAAATGTAGACACGTGATTTTTTATCCTTCTTAAATTTTAACTTGTCTATCAATATTAAATATTTATATTTATATTTAATCATATATTATTTTTATTTTTATTCTAATTTTAAAAAAATATATAAATATTAAAATTATATGTTTTTTTATAAATTTTAATAAATAAATTATTAGTTTAAATACTACTTTATTATATTTATATTTTTCTATTTATAAATTGTTATTATGTTTTATTAAATCTAAAATTAATTCATTATTATTATATTATTTTTTTATTATTTCATTTGTTTATTTTTTCTATTATATTATTTATTCATTTACTTCTATTTATTATTTATCTTTATTTATTATTATTAATTAAATAATATATAATATATAGATTTTGATTTTTAAATTTTAAATTTTTTCCCCCCTTCCCCTTATCTGATTTTTGACCGTTCCCTCCCATAAGTCCTTTTATAAAAGGACTCCCTATTCAGTTAAAAAAAGGTGGAGACTACGTACTTGAACTCTACAATATCAGATAGAAAGGAAACCAGAGAAGAAAAATACAGAGAGAAAAACACAGTAAGGAAAAACTCTAAAGGAGAAAACAAAGAAAAGAAAGAGTAAAAAATCAAATTTCAAGATTCCGTTGAAGTTTTCGGTGACAATCTTTATTTCATCACTCAATTTATTTATTACAGGTTCATATTCAAACATTTATGTTATCAATTTTATGGTGAAACAAACATGAATAAAATATTCAATATGTTCTCTGTGGATGAATACATATAATGAGATAATTTATGCTTGATATTTCACACAATATATTAACAGAATCCATCTTTTACACTGTATATTCACAGCACACTACATCACTAATATTTTAATTTTCTACTGCCATACACACACCCCTCCGAAAACACATGCATATACTGTAGCGCGCACAAACACAGTAATAATAATTGACGAAAAATTAGCCAAACGGAGAAGAAAATCAGTGACAAATGAGAGAAAGATCTGAAAATAGAAGAGTGAACAGAGAAGAATTGATTTCTTGAATTTTTCAGCGAGTTCTCATTGAAAACTCGTCGGAAAACAACCCAAAACCGCTGGATCTCTCTCTCCGCTCAGTCGTCACTGTCCATTAGTGGCCGGCGACCCAGGCGCAGCATAGCCGCCGTTGTCCTTTCTCCTCTTGTCCCGCCCTTGTCGTGCCATGGAAGGGCTAGATCTAGCCGGAATCGTTTACCGGCGAAGCCCAAACGGCGTTGTCCCTCCTCTTTCCTTTCTTCCGACACCGGCGAACCTCCTTATCACTGTCGCCGGCAAAATTCCGGCGAATTCCCGTCATCCACACGCTGAAAAATCCTAACCCCAATAGCAGATTTGGCTAGTTTGGTTGTACGTAAAAAATAAGTTGTTAAAGATTATTTAATGTACTATTGTATATATATTTTTGAATATTTAAATGAAGTTTATGTTTAACTTATATTCTATTTTGCTATTTAAAGATTTAAATGAAAAGGCTTTACGTTTATATATATATTATATATATATTATATATATTTTATTATTTTATTATTTTATTATAAAACTTAATTATTAAAACTTAATAATTATTTATTAAATTAATTATATGCTTTAATTGAATATTGTTTTAATTTATTGTCAAGGTTAAATAGTATTTCGAAAAGATAAATTGTATGAATTTACAAAAAATAAATTAAAGTCTTTAATGCCAGATAATTTTTAGATACGTTAAAATATTCGTCTCAATTAAGAATGCGGCATACGCATCTTTCTGAGACATTTAAAAATTTAAGGATGCAATAATGCACCTCGATAAATATTTTTTAACAAATTATTTTTTTTTTCCTTTTTTTTTTCACTCAGTTAACACGAGAGTATTAAATAGTTTTAGTATATTAAAAAAAGGAGCGAACCTAGGCCTTAACATAATTTATTCAAAATAGTTTAAGTTAAGATAAGTCAATAAAAGAGACCGTGCTAGAACCACGAGACTTGAGGGGTGCCTCACACCATCCCCTCGGTCAATAGAATTCCTTATCCGGTCTTTTGTTTTCGCAGACTAATAAGTAGTCATTTCCTTTTGATTAGGGATTCAATAAGGTGACTTGAAACACTATAACTCAATTCCAAGTGGTGACTCTCAAAATGATAAAAAATCAATCCCTATTCAATATCGTCACTTTAATTAGAAAAACCCTTCAATTCAGCTCGGCCTTTGGGCTGTAAAGAGGTGTGACAAATAGTATAGCTGCATTATTATAAATATCTCATTCAGATTTATATTAGTAAGACTGATATAAATAATTATTTAATATAAGTTTACTTTTTAATAAAAACTAATTTTAATTTATTTTACATAAAAACTTATTTAACATAAAAATAAATTAATAATTTTAATTTGGATAACTTATCTATTGAAAAAATATAACTTTATTAATCATATATTTGGAGCACAACCTGATAATATAGCGTACAAATTGATCAACTGCATTTTATATAAAGGTTAAAGGAAAGGTTGAAGCATTGGAAAATTTTTATTATGGGCCTCATAAGCCATGTCATACTTGTATGAGGCCCTTTATAGATTGACATGTGGAGCTTGTGGCTCCACTTATACAACAAACTTTTTCAATAATTTTTCTCTCTTTCATTTCTTCTTTTTCTTTTATTTTTCTTCTTTATTTGTTTTGATTCTAATTTTTTTTTTTCTTCCATATAATACTCCTCCCTTATTTTCTTTGGTAATTCTTCTTTTACTTTTTGGTGTTAAGTTAAAGTTTTAATTAATTAAAATTAAAAAATAATATATATATATATATATATATATATATATATATATATATATATATATATATATATGAATCTAGAATTTTTTGTCTTTTTCACACAAGAAAATGACAATTTGAACTAAAAAGTAAGTTTTGTTTTGGTTTAATATAATTTTTTTAAAGAAAATACTTATATGTTTTGAAGAATAAAAATCATATTTTTTTCAATTTTATGTTAAATAGCATTTTGAGCCGAGAAAATAAAGGTGGATATTTTATTCATCAACTTCAATAATTTTATATTATTTTATTCATTCATTTTTACTTGTTATATTTTGCTTTATAAAAGACGTTTTGACTAAACTTAAAAGCTAAATTGAAGTATATTAATTTTAAATTTTAAATTTAAATGCTTACAAACTATACAAAAAATATAATAAGTTGCAATCCTTCTTAAATTAATATAATTTTAAAAATATATCTTAAAATATTGAACAAAATTAATGCAGTTTGACTCTTAAGAAGCGTAAATGACAAGTCAACTTATTCTGATACTAAAACTTAGGGTTGTTAAGTGAATATCATCCTGATTTAAGAGCCTGTTAAGTGAAATAACAAATGATACACAGTTATCGAGAGTCACACTTCTCGAGGTTTGTTATTTTACGGTTCGATTTTGAACAATCCTATTTTAAGATATATTTTTTAAATTATATTAATATAAGAAGGATTGCAACTAATTATATTTTTTTGTATAGTTTCTAAGCATCTAAATTTAAAATTTAAAATTTAAAATTTAAATTTTAAAATTTAAAATATTAAATTAATCTAGTTCAATTTAGCTTTTAAGTTTAGTCAAAATGTCTTTTATAAAGCAAAACACAAGTAGTAAAAATGAACGAATAAAATAATATATAAAATTATTTAAGTTGATAATAAAATATCCACCTTTATTTTCTCGGCTCAAAATGTTATTTAACATAAAGTTGAAAAAAGTATGATGTTTATTCTTCAAAACACATAATTTTTTTTTTAAAAAAAATATATTAAACCAAAACAAAACTTACTTTTTAGTTCAAATGTCATTTTCTTGTTGAAAAAGACAAAATTCTCTCTCTCTCTATATATATGTATATTATTTTTAACTTTAATTAATTAAAACTTTAACTTAATACCAAAAAGTAAAAGAGGAATTACCAAAGAAAACAAGGGAGGAGTATTATATGAAAGAAAGAAAAGAAAATTAGAATCAAAAGAAATAAAGAAGAAAAATAAAAGAAAGAGAAGAAATCAAAGAGAGAAAACTATGAAAAAGTTTGTTGTATAAGTAGGGCTACAAGTTCCACATGTCAATCTATAAAAAGGGTCTCATATAAATATGACATAGCGTATGAGGTCCATAATAAAATTTTGCCAAGATTGACGTTTTGTATAAAAATATATCAAAAATTTATCCTAAACGAATATAATGTATATAAATATATTAAAGATTTGCCCTATTGCTTTTCCTTTGTATACACACTTTTTGCACAGTCCAAACTAAGGGTGTCAAACGGGCCGGGCTGACCCGGCCCGACCCGGCCCTATTAGCTAACCCGGCCCGGTTTGACCCGGCCCGGAAAGCCCTAGGGCTTAAGGGTTTCGGGTCCCGGGCCATTTTTTTTTAAAAATGGGCCCGGTTAACCCGGCCCGGACCAAGCCCGGTCTAGGCCCGTCGGTTAACCGGCCCGGCCCGAAATATTAAAAAAAAAAATAATAAAAAAATATGGGCCAACTAGCCGTTGGCCCAACGGCTATATAGCCGTTTTTGGGTCCAAACGGCTAGTTTGGGCCCATTTAATTAAAAAAAAAAAAAAAAACTTTAAAAAATATTTTTTAATCCCCAAAAAAAATCTATAAATACCCTACAACTTCAAATCATTTTTCACACAATTTTTCACTCTCTCAAATCTCATTCTCTCTCAAATCTCAATTCTCAATTCTCTAATATTCAATATATTTAATTTCTTAAAGTGTTCACTTTAATTTTTTAATTTTCGTTTACAAAGTACGAGCGGAAGTTTCCAAAGTCGCAATCTTCGGATACTTCCAAAATTTGGTATTGTCGTTCCATCTCTTACGTTTAATTTTTATTTATTGTATTAATTGTTTATTATTTAATTTTATTATATTTGTGTATTTTGAATATTTTTAGTTTAATTTAATTTATATTATGGATAAATTAAAAAACCTCGCTGCTAAAGGTGTTAAAAATTTTTGTCCCGGAAGCGGTAGTGGTAGTAAAAAGCGAATTACTAGTGGTAGAGGTAGTTCAAGTAATAGATATACCCGTGTGCCTTCGCCTCCGGTACCGCTTGATACACCTTTTGAGGAAGAAATAGGTGTAGGTGCTCACGATATGGATTATGTAGAAGCTCAGGAAAATTATGGTATAGAAGAAGAAAATGAAGTAGATGCAGTTAATTTAGACGAAGATAATGAAAATATTGCTGAAACACCCGCAGTAGGAGATGCTAACGTTAGATCTGAATCAGTTAATCTCCCTTCCCGTCCTCCCAGTGCCCCAAAACCTCGTAAAAGAACTAGTATTGCATGACAATTTTTTGAACGTATATCAGATATTGAGGTGCAGTGCAATATTTGTCAACAAATATATAAGCATAGAAGTGGAGGCAAGCAAGGGGGTACGGGTACGTTAATGAGACATATAGATGAAGATCACAAAAGAGAGTTAAATATTGCAAAAGGTGGTGGGGATGTTGGTGGGTCAACGCAAACTAGAATGGACCCAACAACCGGTCAAGTAGCGAAAAAGTATAATAAATTGAGGGACAGGGAAGAAATAGCTAAAATGGTAGCTGTGGGTTGTTTGCCTTTTAGTTTTCCTTCTTCTGATGCTTTTATTCGTTATATACAAGCAATTTATAATCCTATGTTTAATGGTATTCCTAGAACTACTTGTCGGTCTGATATTTTTAGACTCCATTCACAATATTGTTTTTATTTATCAACATTGTTAAAAAATATTCAATGTAGATTGTCCCTAACTTCTGATCTTGGTCGTGCTGTAAATAAAAATGATTATTTAACCGTTACTTGTCATTGGATGGATAGTAATTTCGTGATGCAAAAACGTATTCTTGCTTTTTTATATGATGAAGATCGTAAACATACTGGACAATTTATTGCTGATTCTATTGTTAAAATTGCCGGATACTATGGTATAGAAAATAAAATTTTATGTATTGCTTTTGATAATGCTTCTAACAACAAGACTGCTATAACAAAAATAAAATCTACGCTATCTCCGTCCTTGCCTGAAATTTTTCATATTAAGTGTGCATGTCATATATATAATTTAATTGTAAAAGATGGTCTTGAGTTTTTTGAGCTTTATATTGAAAAAATTCGTCTTGCCGTTGGTTTTATTCAAGGAAATAATCGTAGATCGAGAATTAGAGAATTTAAAGTTAAATGTCAAGAAAATGGACTTACACCGATTTTGATGCCTGAGGAAATTGATACTAGATGGAATTCTACGTATGAGTTTTTAAAAACTTGTTATAAATATAGAATTCCTATTACACTAGCTTTTAACCAACATTGCGGTTCATTTGCTGATTCTGCTGATTGCATGCTACATAATTCTGATTGGGTTGTAATTAATGATCTTGTTATGTTTTTAGAAAATTTTTATGTAGCTACGGTTGAATTTTCCGGTGCTTACTATCCTACTGTTTGTAATATTTTGGCATATATAGCCGATATTTCTGGTTTGCTCCAACAATATAAAAATAAAGAAGGTTATAAAGAAGCTGTTGGCGCCATGTTTACAAAATTTAAAAAATATTTTTTCCCGATTCCCCCTATTTACTTGGTTGGTGCTATGCTAAATCCGTGCATGAAACATAATAATATGTGTCACTTTAGTACTCTTATTTATACTAACTTAGAAATAAATACTAACCATGATTCTGAACAACTACAGCCTGATTTGTGGACGGCTACGGCTGATGCAAAAGATTATATAGAAAAATTATATAATCACTATGCTGATTTATTTGATTCAGCCGTACCTACAAATATCACTCCAACTGTCGCTCCTCATCCTCCCGAGGAGCCATCATCTTCTAAAAGGCCGGCACATAGTGATTTTTCTGATTCGTTTTATGATTTAAATTGTTGGAACAGTGTTGATGAGAGAACTTACACATCAACTTATCGGGAAGAGCTGAAATATTATCTTCGGACGGCACCAGAGGATCGCAGACGACGGATCAACACGCTGGATTGGTGGAGGAATAATGAATCACAATATCCTGTGCTTTCAAGATTAGCTACAGATATCTTGAATGTTCCAATGTCAACCGTTGCATCAGAGAGTGCCTTCAGTCAGGGACGACAGCAGCTTGGAGACAACCGACACTCATTGGGAAGCAATGCAATGAATGTTCTAGTTTGCCTCAGAGATTGGATTAGAGCGGAAAGAAGAAACCAAGGAATGGAACCGGAGCCGAGCGACGAGCTGAAACTAGAAGAAATTATGACTTCACGGGAGAACTCAGCAGAATCAAGTCCAATGCATGGTTTTGCCCCCGTTGACTTTGATTATCCTATGCAAGTTCCCATTAATATTAACATGAATGAGTTGGAAAAAATGATGCATAATTTATAGATTTTTCATTCATGTAAATTATAAATTTTGGATCATTTTGCAATCAATAAAATTTCCCAAATTCATTCAGTCCTTAGTCGTTCTTTTTTATTTTTTTTTTGAATAAATTTTGAATATTTGTGCATATATCTTCTATAGAAGTGTATATTTAACGTATACATGTGTATATGTTTTATAAATTAGTATATAAGTATATCTATACATATTGTAATGTATATATAATGTAGTATATTTTATAAGTAGTAGTATATATACATTTAATGGTGTGTATACACGTGTATATATCTTCTATAGAAGTGTATATTTAATGTATACATGCGTATATGTTTTATAAATTAGTATATAACTATACAAATATATATTGTAATGTATATACATTATAGTATATTTCATTTAAAGTATTACATATACATAGAATAGAGTGTATATATGTGAATGGATCTTCTATAGACGTGTATATTTAACGTATACATGTGTATATATTTTATAAATTAGTATATAACTATACAAATATATATTGTAATGTATATATATTGCATATATCTCATTTAAAGTATTACATATACATAGAATAGAGTGTATATATGTGAATAGATCTTCTATAGACGTGTATATTTAACGTATACATTACTTTATGTTTTATAAATTAGTATATATATTGTAGTATATACTTTTTTTAAAGTAGTACATATATATTGAATGGTGCGTATATATGTGTATATATCTTCTATAGACGTATATCTTTAAAGTATACAAGTGTATATGTTTTATAAATTAGTATGTAACTATATATATATACATATTATTGTATATATATATATGTATATCACTATATTGTAGTATATATTTTATTTAAAGTAGTACATATATATTGAATGGTGCATATATATGTGTATATATCTTCTAAAGTAGTATATATTTAACGTATACATGTGTATATGTTTTATAAATTAGTATATATATATATTGTAGTGTATATATATATATATTATACTATTATAGCAAATGTTTTATTTAAAGTAGTACGTATAGTCATATATAATTATATATTGAATGGTACGTATATATGTGCATATATCTTCTATAGAAGTGTATATTTAACGTATACATGTGTATATGTTTTATAAATTAGTATATAAGTATATCTATACATATTGTAATGTATATATAATGTAGTATATTTTATAAGTAGTAGTATATATACATTTAATGGTGCGTATACACGTGTATATATCTTCTATAGAAGTGTATATTTAATGTATACATGCGTATATGTTTTATAAATTAGTATATAACTATACAAATATATATTGTAATGTATATACATTATAGTATATTTCATTTAAAGTATTACATATACATAGAATAGAGTGTATATATGTGAATGGATCTTCTATAGACGTGTATATTTAACGTATACATGTGTATATATTTTATAAATTAGTATATAACTATACAAATATATATTGTAATGTATATATATTACATATATCTCATTTAAAGTATTACATATACATAGAATAGAGTGTATATATGTGAATAGATCTTCTATAGACGTGTATATTTAACGTATACATTACTTTATGTTTTATAAATTAGTATATATATTGTAGTATATACTTTTTTTAAAGTAGTACATATCTTTTGAATGGTGCGTATATATGTGTATATATCTTCTATAGACGTATATCTTTAAAGTATACAAGTGTATATGTTTTATAAATTAGTATGTAACTATATATATATACATATTATTGTATATATATATATGTATATCACTATATTGTTGTATATATTTTATTTAAAGTAGTACATATATATTGAATGGTGCATATATATGTGTATATATCTTCTAAATTAGTATATATTTAACGTATACATGTGTATATGTTTTATAAATTAGTATATATATATATTGTAGTGTATATATATATATATTATACTATTATAGCAAATGTTTTATTTAAAGTAGTACGTATAGTCATATATAATTATATATTGAATGGTACGTATATATGTGTAATTGTTTATACTTTATATATTTTTTTAAAAATATATGTTGTATATTGGAGTGTATATAGTGTATATTGGATTTTTTATTTATTTTTTAAACAGGTTTGACCGGTTTTTAACAGGGTTTGACCGGGTCTTGGTGGATTTGACCGGATTGGGTTTAGTGGGCCGGGTCCGGGTGGGTTTTAATTTTTTTACTGTTTGGCCCGGCCCGGCCCGGCCCGGTTAACGCCAAACCCGGCCCGGAACTGGCCCGGAACCCGGGTAAAATGGGAGGGCCGGTTCCGGGTTGGCCCGGCCCGGCCCGTTAGACACCCTTAGTCCAAACTACGTGCTACTTTTGTTTTTTTTAATGAGGCGGGCGCGGGGGGCGGGGTTTCAAATGATAAAGATAATGTCCGTTATTAAAATGGCACAAATTTTTAAATGTGATTAATATAGTATTCTTCCTGATCGAGGTAGATTCAGAATAATTCTTTAAAATTCTTTTAAATAATTTTGATTTTATTTAAAAATATTTTTTTCTCTCCTTCAAGTATTTAATAAAGTTTAATTAGCACTGAACATTACAACATAAAGAAAACTACTTTTAACTTATTTAATATAAAAATAAATCAATAATTTCTAGTTTGGATAATTTACCTATTGAAAAATATAGCTTTAGTAATTGTATATTTGAAGCACGATCTGATTATATAGTTTACAAATTGATCAACTGCATTTGATTTTAGCAATACACGCACTTGTACTATGGTCTTACATTTTATGTATCACCTTTTTCTCTTATTATCACAGATTTTGCATGAGTGAAATGTAAACAAACATTCGATGAATATGAAAATTTTCTGAATTAAGAAGCACTAAATTTTGATCAGCAGTGAAGAAATTTTTGTTCTAGTAAAAAGTATGTAAGGGTTAGTATAATTGATCACGAGAAAGATTATAATGTATTGTAATTTTTCTTCATCGTGAAAAACTCTTGCTGCTTTTTCTTGGAGGATTGGGCCTAATCAAACCTTGTTAAATTTTTGTATTTTTTAATCTCTTTGTAATTGTGTTTTAGTTAACCAACGATATTTCAAAATAAAAAATTATTGCGAAGATTTATCTGTATTACTTTCTTTTTGCATGCATAGTTTTTGCACAAATATTGCACATTTCAGATTATGTATGTTTTTACTTCATTATACAAGTAAATCTTATGAATTTTCTAATAAAATTTTGGAGGAAAAATTTTCAAACTAGAAAATTCAATATTTAAGTTGGAGTAAAGCATTAACTACAACGTATAATAAAGTTATTGAAAAAACGATTATATAATAGTTGAATTATATATCTGAACAGATACTAAGCTTCATAATTTTTTTTAAGATACTTTGAAAGTATTTTTATATACAAAAAGGACAAAAGCCTTAACATGATGAAATATTTCCATTGCAATTCATTTTTATGCAAAGCAGATGTCCAAATAATTGATATGGTTTTATGAAATAGGATGTCGTTCACGGTCTCGACGGGATGATTGACAAGGCATGATTGCTGATTGTGTAAGTATAAATAAAGCAGCTAAATGTAATTTACAATTTCAGCGGAGAGACATTATTCCTATTACCTATTTATGATTAAGTTGTATATCTGCATTATTATGATAATCTCATTCAAATTTATCTTAGTAGAACTGATATAAACAATTGTTTAATATAGGTTTACTTTTCAATAAAAACTAATTGTTTATGTAAAGTGGATGTTCATAATTGATCTGTTTTTATGAAATTGGATGTCGTCTACGATCTCGACGTGATGGTAGACGAAGCATGATTGTTGGTTTCCGTAAGTACAAATGAAGCTTCTATTATTTTCCACAATACGGGTACGTAGAATCTGTATAATAGAATAACAACTTCAACTCGAGTTCAAGTATGAACAAGAACACAGTGAAGTTGAACAAATACCCTCAACACAAGATCAAAATGATCTTTACAAGAGGTGTATTTTATATTTCAGAAATATAGATGAAACAAAAATTGTTAAGGCCAAGTCGTCCGAATTCACGGACTTTTCTTAAGGAATAATTCCCCTCACTGTACCCGAGGTTATGGAATCTTCCTCTCAGGATAAAATGGCCTTCAATCCGACTATAGCGGTACCTCAAATAGGCGGATTCTTCGAACACACTCACGGTTTGAATGATCACACTTAGAGTATTTTTAAGAAGAAGAAGAAGCTTGTAATTCTGATTTTTTTTTCTATCTTAACCTGTGGAAGAAAGCAGGTTATTTATAGCCACAACATGCTCCTTTGAAAGGTGGCATTGGTTCAATTTAGAGGGGTGTGTCTTTTCCTGAAAGTACATGTCTGTTTACTTAAACCATTGCAGTGTTTACTTAAACCATTGCAGTAATTTTCTGAAACAGTACACCATTTCGTAAAATATTGCATCAGTTCAAATCAGTGTTGCAGCAGTTCGTGAAGCAGTGCACTGTTCACGCGAAACAGTCACTGTTCACGCATCAGTTCGTGAAGCAGTGCACTGTTCACGCGAAACAGTGCTACTGTTCACGTAACAGTGCTACTGTTCACGCATCAGTTCGTGAAGCAGTACACTGTTCACACGAAACAGTGCTACTGTTCACGCAAAACAGTCACTGTTCACGCGTTCCTGCATGTTTTAACATTTCCATTCACACCCTTTCATTACTATGAACCCAAAAATCCCCCACATGAATGGGGAATGGCTATTATTTTCGTAAAACTTTTACGGACAAGTATGTGATCATCAAGCAAAGACTGATTGCATCTGGATAAGTGGGTTTCCCTTTGAACTTTCCGTAGTGAACATGCATTGGATGCACTCGATCAATCGGTAGATTTGATATCTTTGAACCGTCGAGCTTTAATGTACACCTAGACAACACATGTCACACAACCAACCTTTTACCGTTTATGGTTCTTACGATTTTGTTCTTTTCAGCCATGAACACGTCCCGATTTTCATGAGAGCTTAGAAAATAGGCCTTTACTAATATTCTCTTTGAAGCGGCTTCCACTTCGCCCACATATAGGTGATTTCTAAACATTCAATCCTGTAGATTAAACTATTTGGTCAAATCTGCCAAATTTAGATAATCATTAAAAGACTTTTCACCTTAAGTCTTATCCTTGTTTACTATACATTGTCTACATCATGAGAATGAGTTGGGTAATTGACAATGTTGAACCTGTCAGACACAACTTTGTTTGATCTCCTTGAACCTAGCTCTTGGATCTCCAGTCTACTAGGTAGAGTTACCGCCATGTTGACTTGTCTTAGGCCTTAAACCCATTCCCTTGGATGTTCTTTCCACTCCTTCTCTAGATAGGCCTTTTGTAAGTGGATCCGACACATTATCTTTCGACTTTACATAGTCTACAGTAATAATTCCACTAGAGAGAAGTTCTCTAACAGTATTATGTCTTCGTCTTATATGACGAGATTTACCGTTATACATCATGCTCCCTGCCCTACCTATTGCTGCTTGGCTATCACAGTGTATACATACTGGTGCCACTGGCTTGGCCCAATACGGAATATCTTCCAAGAAATTTCGAAGTCATTCTGCTTCTTCGACGGCTTTATCTAATACGATAAATTCAAATTCCATTGTAGAGCGAGCGATACAAGTCTGTTTGGATGATTTCCAAGAAACTGCTCCTCCACCGATAGTAAATACATATCCACTTGTGGATTTTACTTCGTTCGATCCGGTGATCCAATTTGCATCACTATATCCTTCAAGTACCGCAAGATATTTATTATAATGCAAAGCATAATTTTGAGTGTATTTAAGATACCCCAAAACTCTTTTCATTGCCATCCAGTGAGTTTTGTTGGGATTACTCGTGTACCGACTCAATTTACTGATAGCGCATGCTATGTCTGGTCGTGTACAGTTCATTATATACATTAAACATCCCAATACTCTTGCGTACTCCAATTGCGAGTCACTTTCACCTTCATTCTTTCGAAGTGCAAAGCTCACATCCAATGGAGTCTTGGCAATATCGAATTCCATATACTTGAACTTGTCAAGTACCTTTTCGATATAATAAGACTGTGACAATGCCAACCCTTGTGGAGTTTGATGGATTCTTATACCTAAGATAACATCTGCAACTCCAAGGTCCTTCATATCAAACTTGCTCTCGAGCATTCATTTTGTTGCATTTATGTCAGAAATGTCTCTACTGATGATCAACATATCATCCACATATAAACATTCAATGACTTGGTGATTTGGAGTGTCTTTAATATAAATACATTTATCACATTCATTTATTTTGAATTTGTTTGCCAACATGGTTTAGTCAAACTTCGCATGCCATTGTTTTGGTGCTTGCTTTAGTCCATATAATGATTTGATAAGTTTACACACCTTGTTTTTCTTTCCTGGAACCACAAATCCCTCAGGTTGTTCCATGTATATTTCTTCCTCCAAATCTCCATTTAGGAATGCGGTTTTTACATCCATTTAATGAATTTGAAGATCATATACCGCCACCAAGGCAATTAACATTTGAATCGAGGTTATCCTTGTTACTGGCGAGTATGTATCAAAGTAATCAAGGCCTTCCTTCTGTTTAAAGCCTTTTACTATAAGTCTTGCCTTGTGTTTGTCAATAGTACCATCCGCTTTCATTTTCCTTTTGAAGATCCATTTAGAACCTAAAGGTTTATTTCCGGGAGGAAGGTCAACCAATTCCCATGTATGGTTGTTTAAGATTGAATCAATCTTACTATTGACTGCCTCTTTCCAAAAGGATGAGTCTGATGGCGACATCACTTCTTTAAATGTTTGAGGCTCATTTTCTAAGAGAAATGTTACAAAATCCGATCCAAACGAAGTTGACGTTCTTTGACGTGTACTACGTCTTGGATTTTCTTCATTATGTACATTCTCACTTGGTTCATCTCGAGGTCGTTTGGAACCTCCACTAGACTGTTCTTGTCTAATTTTATACGGGTAAATATTTTCAAAGAATTCAGCATTGTCTGATTCAATTACCGTATTTTCACTAATATCCGAATGTTAGAATTTATTAACCAAAAATCAACATGTTTTACTACTTTTGGCATATCCTATGAACACGCAGTCCACCGTTTTAGGTCCTATCTTAACCCTTTTAGGTATAGGAACTTGTACTTTTCTAGACACCCCCACACTTTGAAATATTTCAAGTTAGGTTTCCTTTCTTTCCATTTTTCGTAAGGAATTGATTGTGTCTTACTATAGGAAACTCTGTTGAGTATACGATTGGCCGTAAGGATAGCCTCCCCCCGTAAGTTTTGCGGTAAACCAGAACTTATAAGTAAGGCATTCATCATTTCCTTCAAAGTTCGGTTCTTTCTTTCCGCAATTCCATTAGATTAGGGTGAATACGGGGCCGTAGTTTGATAGATTATTCCATTCTCTACACATATTTGCGCAAAGGGAGATTCATATTCTCCGCCCCTATCACTTCTTATCATTTTGATCTTTTTGTCTAACTGATTTTCAACTTCAGTTTTATATTGCCTAAACGCATCTATTATTTCATCCTTACTATTTAGCAAGTAGACATAACAATATCTAGTGCAATCGTCAATAAAAGTTATGAAATATTTTTTTCCACCACGAGATGATGTTGACTTCATATCACAAATGTCAGTGTGTATTAAGTCTAAGGGATTGGAATTCCTTTCAAAGGACTTATAAGGATGTTTTGCATACTTCGATTCCACACACGTTTGACACTTAGATTTATTGCACTCAAAGTTTGGCAAAACTTCTAAGTTAATCAGTTTTCGTAACGTTTTGTAATTAACATGGCCTAAACGTTCATGCCATAAATCATAAGACTCAAGCAAATAAGACGAATTCGAACTTTTATTCATTTCAACAATCATTACATTCATCTTATAAAGGCCCTCCGTGAGATAGCCTTTTCCTATATACATTTCTCCTTTGCTAACTACAATTTCCCAGAAACGGTTACACATTTGAATCCGTTCTTATCTAGGATTGAAACAGAAATTAAGTTCCTACGTAACTCCGGAACATATAGCACATTGTTCAGTGTCAAGACCTTGCTGGAAGTCATCTTTAGGCAAATTTTTCCTGTTCCCTCCACCTTAGCAGTAGCGGAGTTGGCCATGTAAAGTATTTCTTCTTCTTGAGCCGGAGCAAATGACGAGAACAACTCTTTGTTTGCGCAAACATGGCGTGTGGCACCAGAATCCATCCACCATTCACGTGGATTCCCCACCAAGTTGCATTCCGTGAACATAGCACACAAATCATCATATTCTTTGTTGGACTCAATCATGTTCGCTTGGTCCTTTTTCTTGCCTTTCTTCGGGGCTCGACAATCTGTGGACTTGTGGCCAATTTTGCCACAATTGAAGCATTTTCCCTTGAACTTTTTCTTGGGTTGATTGCTTCCATGTTCAACTTTCTTTCTTTTCTTCGAGTTGTTTTGGCCATCTTTTATAATATGGGCTCCATTCATTGTAGAATTTTCCTTTGACCTTCTTTCGGCAGCTTTATTGTCCTCTTCAATACGAAGTCGGACGATAAGATCTTCAACGGTCATCTCCTTGCGTTTATGCTTTAAGTATTTTTTGAAGTCTTTCCACAAAGGCGGTAGCTTCTCAACTATCGCTGCTACTTGAAAAGCATCATTCACAATTAAACCTACAAAACAGTTTATGTGAGTATTAAGAACATTTTTAATTTGTTCAACTAAGGTATTTTTCAAAAATATACCTTCTGCTAGGAGATCATTTATGATGACTTGCAACTCCTGTACTTGAGAGACAACAGATTTGTTGTCAATCATTTTGAAGTCCAGGAATCGTGTAACAAGGAATTTCTTAATTCCCGCATCTTCCATTTTATCTTTCCCTTCAAGTGCCCCCCACAGCTCTTTTGATGTCTTGGTTCCACTATAGACATTATAGAGGTCGTCTTGGAGACCACTCAAAATATAGTTCCTGCAAAGAAAATTCGAATGTTTCCAAGCTTCTACAATAACGAAGCGGTCCTTTTCCGAGGTTCCCTCGGGCACCTCGGGAGCATCTTCGCTAGTGAGCCGTTGTAGACATAAAGTGGTGAGGTAAAAGAACATCTTTTGTTGCCACCGCTTGAAGTCGATGCCAGAAAATTTTCCGGGCTTCTCCACCGGTGCCATCATTGGCGGAGCATTTGTGCGACTTGATGTGGTAATATTATTTGCCCCCATAGACGTTGTCGCATCCATCATTTGACTTTCAGTTGTCATTTTTCCTATCACCACAAGACAGAAAAATTAGTATTTTTCAGAATACTATTAATAAAGTTAAATAACTTTAAACTCTTCTTCTTCTTGTTTCTAGTTAACGATGAAGTTTTTATTACTTCAAATCGTCAACCGAGTGAACCTTAACTTGTGATGAAGATTCTATGTCTTCTAATCACTAGTTAAATTCATGCGGAGTAGAAAGCCTAAGCTTTAATTTCCAAAAATAAGCAATACAGATTCTGTAAGACTTATTTATTCCTTAAGATTGTTATTTTCCACAATACGGGTACGTAGAATCTGTATAATAGAATAACAGCCTCAACTCGAGTTCAAGTATGAACAAGAACACAGTGAAGTTGAACAAATACCCTCAACACAAGATCAAAATGATCTTTACAAGAGGTGTATTTTATATTTCAGAAATATAGATGAAACAAAAATTGTTAGGGCCAAGTCGTCCGAATTTACGGACTTCCTTAAGGAATAATTCCCCTCACTGTACCCGAGGTTATGGAATCTTCCTCCCAGGATAAAATGGCCTTCAATCTGACTATAGCGGTACCTCAAATAGGCGGATTCTTCGAACACACTCACGGTTTGAATGATCACACTTAGAGTATTTTTAAGAAGAAGAAGAAGCTTGTAATTCTGGAAAAAAAATTCTATCTTAACCTGTGGAAGAAAGCAAGTTATTTATAACCACAACATGCCCCTTTGAAAGGTGGCATTGGTTCAATTTAGAGGTGTGTGTCTTTTCCTGAAAGTACATGTCTGTTTACTTAAACCATTGCAGTGTTTACTTAAACCATTGCAGTAATTTTCTGAAACAATACATCATTTCGTGAAACATTGCATCAGTTCAAAACAGTGTTGCAGCAGTTCATGAAGCAGTGCACTGTTCACGCGAAATAGTCACTGTTCACGCGAAACAGTCACTGTTCACGCGTTAGTTCGTGAAGCAGTGCACTGTTCACGCAAAACAGTGCTACTGTTCACGTAACAGTGCTACTGTTCACGCAAAACAGTCATTGTTCACGCGTTCCTGCATGTTTTAACATTTCCATTCACACCCTTTCATTACTAGGAACCCAACAGCTTCTAATTGTATGTGAGGGATGACAATGGGGCGGTGCGGGTGCGGGTTTTAAGTTATGCGGTGCGGTGTGGGTTTTAAGTTATGCAGGTGCGGTATGGGTTAAAGTAAGTTTTTTTCTTAAATGGTGTGGTGCGGTGCGAGTTGCGGGTATATGCGGGTTTAAATTAAAAAAATTAAAAATTAGTATTATTCTCGTGAATATACCTAAAATTATATGTATTCCTTACTTAAAATTTTATGATACTTAAAATGACATGTATAACACTACAAATAAATAATTTTATAATTTTTTTAATATCTCTATTCATTTTTAAAAAAATATGATATTTGATCATTACTTGTACACGTGACAGTTTTTGACAATTTCTTAGTGAAAAGTGATACAATAGAAACTAGTTGTTATTATTTTCTAGTTGTAGATTTGAAAATATTATGATTTTCAATGGAGTTACGATTTTTTCAAAGAAAGAAAAAAAAAACATTGGGAGGTGCAGTGCGGGTATGCGCGGGTATGAGTGTGGGGCGGGTTTATGCGGGTTTAAAAGGGATACGGTATGGTGCGATGCGGTTTTAAAATTTGTAGGTTTAGAAAAAACTCGTACCACACCCGCACCCGCACCCACACCGCACCGCACTATTGCCATTCCTATATGTGAGGTCTGTTTTTCTTTTGTAATTTACAACTTCAATGGAGAGACATTGTTGCTACTGTCTATTTATGCATAAGTTGTATACGTGCATCATTATGATAATCTCATTTTAATTTATATTAGTAGACCTGATATAAACAATTGTTTAATATAATTCTACTTTTCAATAATAACTAATTCTAATTTATTTTACATAAAATATTATTTAACACAAAAATAAATCAATAATTTGTAATTTAAATAACTTACCTATTGAAATATACAAATTTATTTATTATACATTTGAAGCACAGCCCGATAATATAGCTTACAAATTGATCAACTTCATTTTATATAAAGGCTGAAGGAAAGGTTGAAGCAAATCAATGACGTTTTATATAAATGATTATAATTTATAAAAAAAATATATCAAAAATTTATACTAAATGAATATAATGTATATAGAAATATGTCAAAGATTTGCCCCGTTGCTTCTGTGTGTATACACACTCTTTGCACAGACGACATTGCACAGTCCAAGCTATGTGTTATTTCTATTTATTTAGGAGGAGGGTAGGGTGGGGTGGGGTGCAGTGTCGGATCTACATACAATTCAGGGGTTCATCCGAATCTCCTTCATCGAAAAATTATACTATTTTTACATGGTCAAAAATATTTTTATGTATATAAAGTAGATGTTGAAACTCCTTCAACTAGTCCGTCTATTTACTTCTGAACCCCCTCAGTGAAAATTCTGGCTCCGCCACTGCTGGGGTGGGGTTTCAAATGATAAAGATAATGTCCGCGCGCTATCAAAGTAGCAAAAGTTTTCGGATGTGATTAATAAATAATCCTACTTGTTCCAAGAAGATTCTAAGCAATCCTTTAAAATTCTTTATACTAATTTTGATTTGTTCTGATATATATCAATTATAGTGAATGTCTATCAAAATCTATCAAGATCTATTTGATGTCTATCAGGATTTGATGTATTTGTCTTTTAGTGTGAAACTAAGGGCAAATTCCCCCTATAAATAGAAAGGCTTCTTTCATTGTAAATTATCCCTCAAGAGAAAAAATAAGAATTACTCTCTATTCTTTCTACTCTTCTTCTTTATTCTTTCTTATTTTATAACACGCTATCAGCACGAGACTATACCATCTCAAATTTGAAGGCTAAAGCTAAGGTATTATTATTTTTCTTCCATTTTCTATATGGCTAACAATCTTACGAAGTGTGAGTTCGTTGCCCTTCAAAGTTCGGGCAAGAACTATATTTCATGGGTGTTGGATGCTGAAATCCACCTAGATGCTATGGGCCTTGGAGACGCCATAAAAAATGAAAATACAACATCTAGTCAAAATCGTGCTAAGGCTATGATTTTCTTGCGTCATCATCTTGACGAAGTACTAAAATTGAGTACCTTACTACTAAGGATCCACTCGTATTGTGGAATAGCTTAAAAGAAAGGTCTGACTACTTAAAGATGGCCATCCTCCCGAAAGCACGATATGAGTGGATGCATCTAAGATTTCAAGACTACAAGTCTGTTCATGAATACAATTCTGTCATGTTCAGAATTTCTTCTCAATTGAAACTTTTTGGAGAGAATGTCAATGATAATGATATGATGGAAAAGACGCTTTCCACTTTTCATGCCCCGAATGTGCTCTTACAACAACAATATCGAGAAAAAGGTTTCAAGAAGTATACTGAACTGAGTTCTCATCTTCTCGTGGCCGAACAAAATAATGATTTATTGATGAAAAATCACGAGAACCGACCAACTGGATCTGCATCATTTCCTGAAGTGAATGATGTGCACGCTCACCATGTTAGGCATGGAAAAGGTCGCGACCCTGGTCATGGACGTGGTCTTGGTCGTGGTCACAATGACCAAGAAAGAAATCATGTTCCGGGTGTTAATCCTTCATCAAACAAAAAGAGAAAAGATGAGAAGCGTGAAGCAGTTACTTGTTTCCGATGTGGCGAAAAAGGACATTATTCACGTGATTGTCGTGCTCTCAAGCACTTGGTTGATCTTTATCAAGCATCATTAAAGAAGAAAGAGAGAAATCCTGAGGCTAACTTTCTCTCTGAAAATAATATTGACATCACATGCTTGGATGTAGCAGACTTTTACGAGCACCCTGAAGGAAAAATTGATCACTTGATTGGTGATGGTTCCGTAAACATGGAAGAATGAATGATTTTTAATTTAATTTTATTTTTATTGATAAGAGTCAGTGAATAAAGAATCATGTAAAAGTAGTTGTTTGCATGATTATTAGTTTTTGATTATTATTGATTAGATCAATTACATTATTGTAATTTATTATTAAATTAAATTGAGTTTTAATTTTTCCATTTTTTTTGTTGAAAGAAAAAAAAAATAACAATACTATTGCTTTTCCAGTACTACACGTTTCTGGAAAAAAAAAGGATAAATTATTTGCATGTTAAAACGACGACTACGATAGTACTATTGATTAACATATTGTTTGCCTGTTTTTTTTTTATAATGTCCACATACATATTGTCATTAATTATCCATATTATATAATACAATAATATTATCGTATTCTTTATCAAGTATAATATAGTAATATTATATTTTTATTGCATATCCATGTCCTGAACAAATATAATATAACAATAATATATTATTGTATGTTAATGTTCCATATTATTAATTATAATAATAATATATTACATTCTTTATCAAATATTATATTCAATAGTTTTTAATTTGGACATATTATTTTTTTGTGATTAGCAATTTCTTATAAGCTTCACTTTGTACAAAAACTTAATATATATTTTATTTGGTTGAAGATATGGATAATTTTCAAGAAGATATTTGTTTGATTGATTCTGGCACTACACATACGATATTCAAAGATAAGAAATATTTCTCTCATCTAAACATGGGCAAGATTAATGTTACTACAATTTCTGATAGTGCTAATTTGATTGAAGGCTTCGGAAAAACCATTATAATCTTGCCCAAGGGAACTAAACTCATCATAAATAATGCTATGTTTTCTCCTAAGTCTCGAAGAAACTTGATGAGTTTTAAAGATATCCGGGAAAATGGTTATCATATCAAGACAATTGATGAGATGAATGTTGAATATCTTGTTATCACCCAGAATATCTCTGGGCAGATATGTGTTATTGAAAAGTTTACTGCTTTATCTTTTGTCCTGTATTTGACAAAGATTTGTGCTATTGAGGCACATTCTATGGTAAATCGGAAGTTTACTGATTCCAATACTTTCATACTTTGGCATGATCATCTGGGACATCCAGGATCAATAATGATGAGACGAATAATAGAAAATTCAAATGGGCATCCATTAAAGAACTTGAAGGTTCTTTCGAATGGTGAATTTTCGTGTAATGCTTGCTATCAAGGCAAGCTGATTGTGAGACCATCGCCAACAAAAGTTGGGATTGAGTCCCCCGCGTTCTTGGAACGCATACATGGAGATATTTGTGGACCAATTCACCCACCAAGTGGGTCGTTTAGATACTTCATGGTCCTAATAGATGCTTCTTCTAAATGGTCTCATGTGTGCCTTTTGTCATCTCGCAACTTGGCATTTGCAAAATTGTTGCCACAAATAATATGATTACGGGCTCAATTTCCTGATAATCAAATTAAGTCTATTCGCCTTAATAATTCTGCAGAATTTTCATCCCAAGCATTTAATCACTATTGCTTATCGATTGGAATAAGAGTGGAACATCATGTACCCCATTATCACACTCAAAATGGTCTTGCTGAGTCATTAATTAAATGTCTACAGTTGATAGCAAGACCATTACTGATGAGAACTAAGTTGTCCACTTCTGTTTGGAGTCATGCAATTTTGCATGCTGCAACACTTGTTCGTCTTAGACCGACAAATTATCATAAATTTTCTCCGTTGCAATTGGTTTTGGGTCAAGAGCCTAATATATCTTACTTGAGAACTTTTGGGTGCGGTGTATATGTGCCTATAGCACCATCAAACCGCACCAAGATGGGCCCCCAAAGAAGGTTAGGAATTTATGTTGGGTTTGAATCACCCTCTATTAGTCACTATCTTAAACCATTAACGAGAGATATATTCACTGCTCGATTTGCAGATTGTCGGTTTGATAAGATACTTTTCCCAAAATTAGTGGGAGAAGATAGTGATATCAAAAGAGAAATTTTGTGGAAAAATCCATCACTATCTCATCTTGATCCACGTGCTTTTATTTGTGAGTAAGAAGTACAAAAGATTATTCATCTGCAGAGAATTGCAATCAAATACCGGACGCATTTACAGATTTGAAAAGGATCACTAAATCACATATTCCTGCAGAGAATGTCCCAATTCGAATTGATGTCCCTAAAGGACCATCCACTAGTGTCATAGCTAATGAATCTAAAGCATGCTTGAAGCGTGACAGACCATTAGGTTCTAAGGATCGAAATCCTAGAAAAATAAAAACAAAAGGTCAAGATGACACTACGAAAGATCCACATATGGAAGTTCAAGATTTGAGCAATGTTGATATCCCTGAAGGAATCAATAAGCCTGAGACTCAAGAAAATGAGGAACTATCCCTAAATTCAAGTGATGTTTGTTGACACCCAATTTTTGTTCTCCGTGCCTAAAATTAACATCTTCAGGCTTCCTGATCGTTAAAAGACACAAAATATAATTTTCACATCTTTTTTATAATTGTTGACAAATTATTGATAATCATCCTTACTTTAGGATTTTGATCAATTTGTTGTCGTATTTTTACTTTTCATAATTTATTAATAATCATCCTTATAATAGGATTTATATCAATTCATTATCGTTTTTAATATTTTACAATTATCTGCACACGTACACGACATGACATCACATTTTTCTTATTAAATTATATTTTTTAAATATTTTCAACATTCTTTACATTTTTCATAATTACAAATCAATACCTGCATTTTGCATATTTTTACGATCCGCAAATGCTAAGTCAGATAATTATTTTTACACAGTATAATAATTTAATGTCTTATAACATTCGACAATGACCACACAATAATGTCTTGTCACATCCGACAATGACTACACAATGATGTCTTGTCACATTCGACAATGACAACACATAGTGTCTTGTCACATCTGACAATGACAATTCAATGACACTACCCTTTGGACAATAATTCTATCAATTGGTCAAAAGAATGAACATCATTTGATCAACATCCTAAGGACTAAAGGATGTACTATTATAAAAAGAGGGGACACCCTTTTATCCATTGGATAATAGGAAGTGCCCAATTTTGATAATTTTATTCATTTTTTCTCTCTACACACACATTTTCATACACCCACACATATTTTCTCTCTCTCTCAAATACATACACAGAAAACACAAGAAAAAATCTTTCCTCATTTTTCATTTTCTCTCCCAAAAATACACAAATGCATATGAATATTTTTTAATCACACACACATTATGTTCTTCTTTCTCTCCTCTCTCAAGAATAAACAAATACACACAAATTTTTTCTCCTTTTTCTCTCTCTCAAACATACAAAAAATACACATATACACATAAAAATAAATTAAATATTTACTCTCTATTTTGGTGAAATTTCACCATTTTTACTAGGGATTATGTTGATTACATTTTATATATATATATATATATATATATATATATATATATATATATATATATATATATTTTTCTTAAGTGTTGTTGCTATTCATATTTTCTTACTGTTCATGGCCGAAATTTTGTGTCCCAGTGACTTTCTTTCCTTTATCCATTTCCATCAATATTCATTATGTTTTTTAAAGGTTTTGTTGGTTGATATTTTATGTGAATTTATTTTCGTATTTCTTTGTTTATGGATGCTTAATGATAGTTATTGTCACTACTCAGTGAATGTTCACATTTTTCAATCATGTTTGAACTATTTCTAATTTTATTCCATTACTTTGTTACACAATTAGGAATTTTACTCTATTTTTTGTTATTTTCAATTACTTCGTCATGGCTACATCATTTTTATTCATTAACTTTGACCTTTTTGTCATTTTATTATTTTAATCTTTGATAATCATTTGAATTACTATTGATATGCGTTCAGTGACTTTGTTAATTTTTTATCATTTTTCATTGTTATTAAATATCATTAATTAATTGGTCGATGACACTATCTCTCTGTCGGATACTTGAGGCCACCCCATTACAAAAGATGAACTTTATTTTCTCAAATTTATTATTTTATACCGAGGGCCAACATTTGGCCAATGACATTATCTCTCTATCAGATACTAACAAAAGACGAATTTTTATTTCTCAAAGTTTACTTATTTATATCAAAAATAAATGCTTGGCCGATGAAGAAATTCTCCGTCGATTTTTGAGGCCTCCACAAATAAAAGACGGATATTACGTATATAAATACGTAGTAAAAAAAATAAATATTTCAGGCAATGACGAAACTTTTATAACACCACGACAATACAAAAGGTTTTATGATTCGTATCTTGGCAAGGCGATTTAGGACGGCCGATTAGTTGAGCAACCACTTCGTAGCCATGGCGAGTCTAAAACTTAATCCGAGCCCACGTTATAACAAAATTTTATTTTTATATGTACATCTATATGTACATGTGTGCACATTATTTCACTTACTTTAATAATTATTTGTTCATTTTATTACTTTATCAAGCACTTATACATAATTCTCGAGCTTTATGTTTGTAGTTTATTTTCATTTGTATAATTGTACATAAAGATAAAAAAAATAATGAAAACTTTACTTTTTGGGTGCCGGGGGGGGGGGAGATATTCTTATTTACATAATTTCATCACTTTTAGGCAAAACTTAGGCCGTTAATAATTACATAAAAGAATCAAGTTAATCAAGTAATTCACGTATTGTGTAATCTTTTCTTATCAAATAAATTTTACTTTTTCATAATTTAAATAAAATAAATATATTACTTGTAAATTCTTTTCTTTTCATGACACATTAAAATACATTTCTTTACGTACGTCATAAAATACTTTTCTTTTTCACATGTAATTTATACATTTTATACATATTTTTTACATGTTTTTATTTATAAAGTTAATATACATATACTTTTACATGGTTTTAAACATTTATATTTTTTTCAAAGAATTATTTTATATTTAATACACAACACTTTTATATTATTTTAAATATTTATACCTCCTCCCTCATTGATAAGTTTAGTCTAGCCGGGTACCACATTTGTGGATCCTGAAGGGTGCCTAACCCCTTCCCTTCGGGATAATTTGAACCCTTACCTAGAGTCTCAATAGGTTTTCGCAGACTAAAACATTAATCATATGTATTAACAAATAAATAGGTTTTCTTATTTTCCTTTAAAAATTAGGTGGCGACTCTATACAAAATTTCAATTCTTTAGAGTCCAATAAGTCATGTTTTGTTTGACCTTGGCAAAAACAGGGCATGACAATGTTGAAACTAATTTGAATCGATCTGAAATAGTAGTGGATTATGTCTTTGCATATAATGTTGCAAAGAAAATCATATAAGACAGTGGGTATCTTGAACCTCGATCTGTCACAGAATGTCGACAAAGAAATGACTGGCCAAAATGGCAAGAAGCAATTCAATCTGAATTGAATTCACTTGCCAAACGTGAAGTTTTTGGACCTATAACTCAAACACCTAATGGTGTTAAGACTATTGGCTATAAATGGGTCTTTGTGCGGAAAAAAAAATGAGAAAAATGAAATACAAAGGTATAAAGCACGCCTTGTTGCACAAGGATTTTCACAACGGCCTGGTGTCGATTATGATGAGACATATTCACCAGCTATGGACGCAATAACATTGCGTTATCTTATTAGTTTCACTGTTCATGAGAGACTTGAAATGTTTTTGATGGATGTGGTAACAACCTATCTATATGGATCACTTGATAATGAGATATACATGAAAATTCCCGAAGGATTTAAAATGCCGAAAGCATATAGTTCAAAGCCTCAAAAAATGTATTCCATTAGATTGCAAAGATCATTGTATGCTTTGAAGCAATCTGGACGCATGCGGTATAACCGTCTTAGTGAATATTTATCTAAAGAAGGTTATACGAATGATGAAATTTGCCCATGTGTTTTTATAAAGAAAACAACTTCGGAGTTTGTTATACTTGCTGTCTATGTCGATGACATAAACCTTATTGGAACGCCAATAGAGCTTCAAAAGGCAATTCATTACCTAAAGAAGGAATTTGAGATGAAAGATCTCGGAAAGAAAAAGTTATGCCTTGGTTTGCAAATTGAGCATTTGACAGACGACATCTTTGTTCATCAATCTACCTACACAAAAAAGGTGTTGAAACGATTCTATATGGATGAAGCACATCCATTAAGTACTCCGATGGTTGTTCGATCACTTGATGTGAATAAGGATCCATTCCGACCTCAAGAAAAGAATGAGGAACTCCTTGGTCCTTAAATATCATATCTTAGTGCAATTGGTGCACTAATATATCTTGCAAATACTACAAGGCCTGATATTGCCTTTTCAGTAAATTTGCTAGCAAGGTATAGTTCTGCTCCTACTAGGAGACATTGAAATGGGATCAAACACATATTACGGTATCTAAAGGGAACTACTGATATGGGCTTATTTTATTCTAAAGATTGCAGTTCCGATCTTGTTGGTTATGTTGATGCTGGGTACTTATCCGACCCGCATAAAGCTCGATCTCAAATAGGCTATGTATTCATATGTGGGGGTACTTCCATATCTTGGAAATCAACAAAGCAGTCTATCGTAGCCACTTCATCGAATCACGCTGAGATTATAGCTATTCATGAAGAAAGCCGGGAGTGTGTGTGGTTGAGGTCCATAATACATCTCATTAGAGAAAAATGTGGCATGAAATGTGACAAAGTACCCACGATTTTATATGAAGATAATGCAGCATGTATAGCTCAACTTAAAGGAGGATTCATAAAAGGAGATAAAACGAAGCACATTTCGCCAAAACTCTTCTATATACATGAGCTCCAAAAGAATGGTGATATTGACGTACAACAGATTCGTTCAAGTGACAATGTGGCTGACTTATTCACCAAGTCTCTTCCAACTGCAACTTTCAAGAAGATGGTGCACAAGATAGGAATGCAAAGGTTCAAGAAAGTTCTTATTAGGGGGAGTTAATACGCGTTGTACTCTTTTTTCCTAACGAGGTTTTGTCCCACTGGGTTTTCCTTGTAAGGTTTTTAATGAGGTAGCCTATATGCGTATTGTTAGACATTCAAGGGGGAGTGTTATGATATATATCAATTATAGTGAATGTCTATCAAGATCTATTTGATGTCTATCAGGATTTGATGTATTTGTCTTTTAGTGTGAAACTAGGGGCAAATTCCCCTATAAATAGAAGGGTTTCCTTCATTGTAAATTATCCCTCAAGAGAAGAAAGAAGAATTACTCTCTCTACTCTTCTTCTTTATTCTTTCTTATTTTATAACATGATTCTCTTTAAAAATATTTTTTTCTTTCTCTCCATCAATTCTTTAATCAATTCTAACTAGTACCGAACATTACAAAATACAGAAAACTACTTTTAACTTATTTATTATAAAAATAAATCAATAATTTTTAGTTTGAATAATTTGTCTATTGAAAAATACAATTCTAGCAATTGTATATTTGAAGCACGACCTGGTAATATAGCTTACAAATTAATCAGTTGCATTTGATTTTAGCATGATTTGTACTTGTACTATAGCCTTATATTCTATGTATCACATTTTTTTTTATCACAGCTTTTGCATGAGTGAAATATAAACAAACGCTAGATGAATATCAAAATTTTATGAATTAATAAGAAGCATTAGATTCTGATTAGAAGTGGGAAACATTTTGGTTCTAGTAAAAAGTATATAAGGATCGATGTAGTCTATCACTAGAAAGATTATAATGTATTGTAAGACTTCTTCATAGTGGAAAACTCTTTCTACTTTTTTTTTTTTTGGAGGATTAGGCGTAAAAAAATCTTGTTAAATCTTTGTATTTTTTTTTTATTTCTTTATAATTATGTCTTAGTTAACCAACAATATTTTCGTAACAAAAAATTATTGTCGAGATTTATCTGCATTGCTTTCTTTTTACATACACAATCTTTACACAAATGTTACACAATTCATATTATATATGTATGTTTTTACATCATTATACAAGCAAATATTACGATTATTTTGATAAAATTTTGGAGGAAAAAAGGTTTAGGAGGTTGGGGGAGGGTGAGAGAACAATTTTACTTGAAAGAATTGTTTGAATCAAATTTTCAAACTAGAAAATTCATTATTTAAGTTGGAGTAAAACATTAACTACAATGAATGATTAAGGTATTGAAAAAGCAAAATATAATAATTGAATTGTATGTCTGTACATGTATATTAAGCTCTATCAATTCTTTTAAGATACTTTGAAGTTATTTTTATATAAAAAAAGGAACAAAAGGCTTTATATTATGAAATATTTCAATTGCAATCCATTTTTATGTAAAGTAAATGTTTAAATAGTTAATTTATTTTTATGAAATTGAATGTCGTTTAAGGCCTGGACATGATGAGCGTGATGACGGACGAGGCATGCAGATTGTTGGTTCTCATGTAAGTACAAATAACGCCCGGAGCCAAAAGGGCACCTTTTCTTATCAAAAATTTCAAAGGGGACACTTCATATTGAAAAAAATCAAAAGGGATAAAACGTTGTGGGCCCATAAGTCGCTTAGCTTCCAGCGACTTGTAAGTCGCCTAGCCCCAGCGACTTACAAGTCGCCAGACAGCCAACGACTTTCATGGCTCCACTTTATTCTGAATACTCCCTATTGGCTGTTTTGCCTTTTCCATTTCTTAATTGTAACTTCTTCTGCCCTTTTGCTTGTGTTGGTAATATTTTATTATGCACGCTATACATAACATTTGATCAATTTTACTATATTCCTTAAAATATTAGGGTTTTGTGGTTAGAATATAGGAAAATTTAGTTTCATATATAAAATTCTCTACTATTGCCATAGTAGTAGAGTCAGAATTTTCATTGAGAAGGTTTAGAAGTGTATATATAGATTAATCGAAGGAAGTTTAATATCTACTATATATACGTAAAAATATTTTTAACTATGTAAAAATAGTATAATTTTTCGGCGAAAGGGATTCGAATGACCCCCCTGAATCCAATGTGGCTCCGTCACTGATTGTCACGAGGTGTGATTTTCATAGAAGGTTATAACTAAATAAATAAATAGTAGTAGTATTTATTTATAGTATTGTATCTCGTTTTAAGTATGATAAAATTTGAAGTAAAAAATACATATAATTTTAGGTAGATTCACGACAATAATACTAAATTTTAGCTTCTTCTTTTTTTAATTTAATCCCGCAACCCGCCCTGCCCCGCCTCGCACTATTTTTTAAAAAAATTACTCCAACTAGCCCCACACCTACACCACACCCACATAGCCTAAAATATGCACCACCTTGCATAGTCTAAAATCTGCATCGCACCGCACCCACATCGCTCCATTGTCATTCCTAACTAGTTCTGTGGCTGAAAAAATTTGAAGGTTGAACTAGATTTCAGTACAAAAATTAACGAGGTTATCCATCAAGTAGTTTCATGTTGGATAGACAACCTTCTAGTCTCGTAAAAAAATATTTTGACTTTTTTGTTGCAGTTTGGTGTTGTTTTTTGTGCAGTTTATTGATCTTTTTAATGCATTTTTTTGTGTAGTTTGGTGATTTTTTAGTATTTTAGTGTTGTAATTTGGTCAAGTTTGATGCAAACTGCTCTATTTCGTACTTTTAAGCTATTTTCTGACGAGAGAAATTTGAGAATAAGGTGTCCAAGAGAGAAACTAGTGATAGAGAAAATATAATGGAGGTATATGAATTTCCGTTAGTATAAATGATAGTTGTTTGTATAAGAATATACAACAATATATAAGGACTTAACTTGATAAATTCTTAGATAATTAAAGCACTAAAATCGATAAATGTATAATTAAGCGATTATATTAGACCTACTCCTATAAATAAGGGATCATTTATGCCCTTTTCTCGTAAAAAATTATCACTTGAAAAATTTGTTTTAAAAGTAAACAAGAAATCAGGCTAATATGGAACTAAATAATACTTGAAAATATTTTTTTGAAGAAGAATGAAAAAAAGGAGCTCATGACCAAATAAATCGTTAGACGTTAGTTATGCGTTCTATGAAAATCACACTTCGTGATAATAGTAGAGAATTTTATATATGAAACTAAATTTTCCTATATTCTAACCAAAAAACCCTAATATTTTAAGGAATATAGTAGAATTGGTCAAATATTATGTATAGTGTGCATAATAAAATATTACCAACACAAGCAAAAGGGCAGAAGAAGTTACAATTAAGAAATGGAAAAGGCAAAGCAGCCAACAGGGAGTATTCAGAATAAAGTGGAGCCATGAAAATCGTTGGCTGTCTGGCGACTTGTAAGTCGCTGGGCCCAGGCAACTTACAAGTCGCTGAAAGCTAAGCGACTTATAAGTCGTTGGGCCCACAACATTTTGTCCCTTTTGATTTTTTTTTATATTAAGTGTCTCCTTTAAAATTTTTGATAAAAAAAAGTGCCCTTTTGGCTCCGAATTCCTGCTAAATGTATGTTAGATTTTTGCGTTTCTTTTTGTAATTTACAACTTCAGTGCAGAGACATATTGTTGCTACTGCCTATTTATGTTTAGGTTGTATACCTATATTATTATGATAATCTCATTCAGATTTATATTAATAGGACTGATATGAACAATTATTTAATATAGGTCTACTTTTCAATAAGGACTAATTTCAATTTATTTAACATAAAAAAAAATCAATAATTTTTAATTTGGATAACTTACCTATTGAAAAATGCTAACTTTATGTACGTCTCGAGCATAGCGTGATAATTCCATTAGATTAGGGTGAATACGGGGCCGTAGTTTGATAGATTATTCCATTCTCTACACATATTTGCGCAAAGGGAGATTCATATTCTCCGCCCCTATCACTTCTTATCATTTTGATCTTTTTGTCTAACTGATTTTCAACTTCAGTTTTATATTGCCTAAACGCATCTATTATTTCATCCTTACTATTTAGCAAGTAGACATAACAATATCTAGTGCAATCGTCAATAAAAGTTATGAAATATTTTTTTCCACCACGAGATGATGTTGACTTCATATCACAAATGTCAGTGTGTATTAAGTCTAAGGGATTGGAATTCCTTTCAAAGGACTTATAAGGATGTTTTGCATACTTCGATTCCACACACGTTTGACACTTAGATTTATTGCACTCAAAGTTTGGCAAAACTTCTAAGTTAATCAGTTTTCGTAACGTTTTGTAATTAACATGGCCTAAACGTTCATGCCATAAATCATAAGACTCAAGCAAATAAGACGAATTCGAACTTTTATTCATTTCAACAATCATTACATTCATCTTATAAAGGCCCTCCGTGAGATAGCCTTTTCCTATATACATTTCTCCTTTGCTAACTACAATTTCCCAGAAACGGTTACACATTTGAATCCGTTCTTATCTAGGATTGAAACAGAAATTAAGTTCCTACGTAACTCCGGAACATATAGCACATTGTTCAGTGTCAAGACCTTGCTGGAAGTCATCTTTAGGCAAATTTTTCCTGTTCCCTCCACCTTAGCAGTAGCGGAGTTGGCCATGTAAAGTATTTCTTCTTCTTGAGCCGGAGCAAATGACGAGAACAACTCTTTGTTTGCGCAAACATGGCGTGTGGCACCAGAATCCATCCACCATTCACGTGGATTCCCCACCAAGTTGCATTCCGTGAACATAGCACACAAATCATCATATTCTTTGTTGGACTCAATCATGTTCGCTTGGTCCTTTTTCTTGCCTTTCTTCGGGGCTCGACAATCTGTGGACTTGTGGCCAATTTTGCCACAATTGAAGCATTTTCCCTTGAACTTTTTCTTGGGTTGATTGCTTCCATGTTCAACTTTCTTTCTTTTCTTCGAGTTGTTTTGGCCATCTTTTATAATATGGGCTCCATTCATTGTAGAATTTTCCTTTGACCTTCTTTCGGCAGCTTTATTGTCCTCTTCAATACGAAGTCGGACGATAAGATCTTCAACGGTCATCTCCTTGCGTTTATGCTTTAAGTATTTTTTGAAGTCTTTCCACAAAGGCGGTAGCTTCTCAACTATCGCTGCTACTTGAAAAGCATCATTCACAATTAAACCTACAAAACAGTTTATGTGAGTATTAAGAACATTTTTAATTTGTTCAACTAAGGTATTTTTCAAAAATATACCTTCTGCTAGGAGATCATTTATGATGACTTGCAACTCCTGTACTTGAGAGACAACAGATTTGTTGTCAATCATTTTGAAGTCCAGGAATCGTGTAACAAGGAATTTCTTAATTCCCGCATCTTCCATTTTATCTTTCCCTTCAAGTGCCCCCCACAGCTCTTTTGATGTCTTGGTTCCACTATAGACATTATAGAGGTCGTCTTGGAGACCACTCAAAATATAGTTCCTGCAAAGAAAATTCGAATGTTTCCAAGCTTCTACAATAACGAAGCGGTCCTTTTCCGAGGTTCCCTCGGGCACCTCGGGAGCATCTTCGCTAGTGAGCCGTTGTAGACATAAAGTGGTGAGGTAAAAGAACATCTTTTGTTGCCACCGCTTGAAGTCGATGCCAGAAAATTTTCCGGGCTTCTCCACCGGTGCCATCATTGGCGGAGCATTTGTGCGACTTGATGTGGTAATATTATTTGCCCCCATAGACGTTGTCGCATCCATCATTTGACTTTCAGTTGTCATTTTTCCTATCACCACAAGACAGAAAAATTAGTATTTTTCAGAATACTATTAATAAAGTTAAATAACTTTAAACTCTTCTTCTTCTTGTTTCTAGTTAACGATGAAGTTTTTATTACTTCAAATCGTCAACCGAGTGAACCTTAACTTGTGATGAAGATTCTATGTCTTCTAATCACTAGTTAAATTCATGCGGAGTAGAAAGCCTAAGCTTTAATTTCCAAAAATAAGCAATACAGATTCTGTAAGACTTATTTATTCCTTAAGATTGTTATTTTCCACAATACGGGTACGTAGAATCTGTATAATAGAATAACAGCCTCAACTCGAGTTCAAGTATGAACAAGAACACAGTGAAGTTGAACAAATACCCTCAACACAAGATCAAAATGATCTTTACAAGAGGTGTATTTTATATTTCAGAAATATAGATGAAACAAAAATTGTTAGGGCCAAGTCGTCCGAATTTACGGACTTCCTTAAGGAATAATTCCCCTCACTGTACCCGAGGTTATGGAATCTTCCTCCCAGGATAAAATGGCCTTCAATCTGACTATAGCGGTACCTCAAATAGGCGGATTCTTCGAACACACTCACGGTTTGAATGATCACACTTAGAGTATTTTTAAGAAGAAGAAGAAGCTTGTAATTCTGGAAAAAAAATTCTATCTTAACCTGTGGAAGAAAGCAAGTTATTTATAACCACAACATGCCCCTTTGAAAGGTGGCATTGGTTCAATTTAGAGGTGTGTGTCTTTTCCTGAAAGTACATGTCTGTTTACTTAAACCATTGCAGTGTTTACTTAAACCATTGCAGTAATTTTCTGAAACAATACATCATTTCGTGAAACATTGCATCAGTTCAAAACAGTGTTGCAGCAGTTCATGAAGCAGTGCACTGTTCACGCGAAATAGTCACTGTTCACGCGAAACAGTCACTGTTCACGCGTTAGTTCGTGAAGCAGTGCACTGTTCACGCAAAACAGTGCTACTGTTCACGTAACAGTGCTACTGTTCACGCAAAACAGTCATTGTTCACGCGTTCCTGCATGTTTTAACATTTCCATTCACACCCTTTCATTACTAGGAACCCAACAGCTTCTAATTGTATGTGAGGGATGACAATGGGGCGGTGCGGGTGCGGGTTTTAAGTTATGCGGTGCGGTGTGGGTTTTAAGTTATGCAGGTGCGGTATGGGTTAAAGTAAGTTTTTTTCTTAAATGGTGTGGTGCGGTGCGAGTTGCGGGTATATGCGGGTTTAAATTAAAAAAATTAAAAATTAGTATTATTCTCGTGAATATACCTAAAATTATATGTATTCCTTACTTAAAATTTTATGATACTTAAAATGACATGTATAACACTACAAATAAATAATTTTATAATTTTTTTAATATCTCTATTCATTTTTAAAAAAATATGATATTTGATCATTACTTGTACACGTGACAGTTTTTGACAATTTCTTAGTGAAAAGTGATACAATAGAAACTAGTTGTTATTATTTTCTAGTTGTAGATTTGAAAATATTATGATTTTCAATGGAGTTACGATTTTTTCAAAGAAAGAAAAAAAAAACATTGGGAGGTGCAGTGCGGGTATGCGCGGGTATGAGTGTGGGGCGGGTTTATGCGGGTTTAAAAGGGATACGGTATGGTGCGATGCGGTTTTAAAATTTGTAGGTTTAGAAAAAACTCGTACCACACCCGCACCCGCACCCACACCGCACCGCACTATTGCCATTCCTATATGTGAGGTCTGTTTTTCTTTTGTAATTTACAACTTCAATGGAGAGACATTGTTGCTACTGTCTATTTATGCATAAGTTGTATACGTGCATCATTATGATAATCTCATTTTAATTTATATTAGTAGACCTGATATAAACAATTGTTTAATATAATTCTACTTTTCAATAATAACTAATTCTAATTTATTTTACATAAAATATTATTTAACACAAAAATAAATCAATAATTTGTAATTTAAATAACTTACCTATTGAAATATACAAATTTATTTATTATACATTTGAAGCACAGCCCGATAATATAGCTTACAAATTGATCAACTTCATTTTATATAAAGGCTGAAGGAAAGGTTGAAGCAAATCAATGACGTTTTATATAAATGATTATAATTTATAAAAAAAATATATCAAAAATTTATACTAAATGAATATAATGTATATAGAAATATGTCAAAGATTTGCCCCGTTGCTTCTGTGTGTATACACACTCTTTGCACAGACGACATTGCACAGTCCAAGCTATGTGTTATTTCTATTTATTTAGGAGGAGGGTAGGGTGGGGTGGGGTGCAGTGTCGGATCTACATACAATTCAGGGGTTCATCCGAATCTCCTTCATCGAAAAATTATACTATTTTTACATGGTCAAAAATATTTTTATGTATATAAAGTAGATGTTGAAACTCCTTCAACTAGTCCGTCTATTTACTTCTGAACCCCCTCAGTGAAAATTCTGGCTCCGCCACTGCTGGGGTGGGGTTTCAAATGATAAAGATAATGTCCGCGCGCTATCAAAGTAGCAAAAGTTTTCGGATGTGATTAATAAATAATCCTACTTGTTCCAAGAAGATTCTAAGCAATCCTTTAAAATTCTTTATACTAATTTTGATTTGTTCTGATATATATCAATTATAGTGAATGTCTATCAAAATCTATCAAGATCTATTTGATGTCTATCAGGATTTGATGTATTTGTCTTTTAGTGTGAAACTAAGGGCAAATTCCCCCTATAAATAGAAAGGCTTCTTTCATTGTAAATTATCCCTCAAGAGAAAAAATAAGAATTACTCTCTATTCTTTCTACTCTTCTTCTTTATTCTTTCTTATTTTATAACACGCTATCAGCACGAGACTATACCATCTCAAATTTGAAGGCTAAAGCTAAGGTATTATTATTTTTCTTCCATTTTCTATATGGCTAACAATCTTACGAAGTGTGAGTTCGTTGCCCTTCAAAGTTCGGGCAAGAACTATATTTCATGGGTGTTGGATGCTGAAATCCACCTAGATGCTATGGGCCTTGGAGACGCCATAAAAAATGAAAATACAACATCTAGTCAAAATCGTGCTAAGGCTATGATTTTCTTGCGTCATCATCTTGACGAAGTACTAAAATTGAGTACCTTACTACTAAGGATCCACTCGTATTGTGGAATAGCTTAAAAGAAAGGTCTGACTACTTAAAGATGGCCATCCTCCCGAAAGCACGATATGAGTGGATGCATCTAAGATTTCAAGACTACAAGTCTGTTCATGAATACAATTCTGTCATGTTCAGAATTTCTTCTCAATTGAAACTTTTTGGAGAGAATGTCAATGATAATGATATGATGGAAAAGACGCTTTCCACTTTTCATGCCCCGAATGTGCTCTTACAACAACAATATCGAGAAAAAGGTTTCAAGAAGTATACTGAACTGAGTTCTCATCTTCTCGTGGCTGAACAAAATAATGATTTATTGATGAAAAATCACGAGAACCGACCAACTGGATCTGCATCATTTCCTGAAGTGAATGATGTGCACGCTCACCATGTTAGGCATGGAAAAGGTCGCGACCCTGGTCATGGACGTGGTCTTGGTCGTGGTCACAATGACCAAGAAAGAAATCATGTTCCGGGTGTTAATCCTTCATCAAACAAAAAGAGAAAAGATGAGAAGCGTGAAGCAGTTACTTGTTTCCGATGTGGCGAAAAAGGACATTATTCACGTGATTGTCGTGCTCTCAAGCACTTGGTTGATCTTTATCAAGCATCATTAAAGAAGAAAGAGAGAAATCCTGAGGCTAACTTTCTCTCTGAAAATAATATTGACATCACATGCTTGGATGTAGCAGACTTTTACGAGCACCCTGAAGGAAAAATTGATCACTTGATTGGTGATGGTTCCGTAAACATGGAAGAATGAATGATTTTTAATTTAATTTTATTTTTATTGATAAGAGTCAGTGAATAAAGAATCATGTAAAAGTAGTTGTTTGCATGATTATTAGTTTTTGATTATTATTGATTAGATCAATTACATTATTGTAATTTATTATTAAATTAAATTGAGTTTTAATTTTTCCATTTTTTTTGTTGAAAGAAAAAAAAAATAACAATACTATTGCTTTTCCAGTACTACACGTTTCTGGAAAAAAAAAGGATAAATTATTTGCATGTTAAAACGACGACTACGATAGTACTATTGATTAACATATTGTTTGCCTGTTTTTTTTTTATAATGTCCACATACATATTGTCATTAATTATCCATATTATATAATACAATAATATTATCGTATTCTTTATCAAGTATAATATAGTAATATTATATTTTTATTGCATATCCATGTCCTGAACAAATATAATATAACAATAATATATTATTGTATGTTAATGTTCCATATTATTAATTATAATAATAATATATTACATTCTTTATCAAATATTATATTCAATAGTTTTTAATTTGGACATATTATTTTTTTGTGATTAGCAATTTCTTATAAGCTTCACTTTGTACAAAAACTTAATATATATTTTATTTGGTTGAAGATATGGATAATTTTCAAGAAGATATTTGTTTGATTGATTCTGGCACTACACATACGATATTCAAAGATAAGAAATATTTCTCTCATCTAAACATGGGCAAGATTAATGTTACTACAATTTCTGATAGTGCTAATTTGATTGAAGGCTTCGGAAAAACCATTATAATCTTGCCCAAGGGAACTAAACTCATCATAAATAATGCTATGTTTTCTCCTAAGTCTCGAAGAAACTTGATGAGTTTTAAAGATATCCGGGAAAATGGTTATCATATCAAGACAATTGATGAGATGAATGTTGAATATCTTGTTATCACCCAGAATATCTCTGGGCAGATATGTGTTATTGAAAAGTTTACTGCTTTATCTTTTGTCCTGTATTTGACAAAGATTTGTGCTATTGAGGCACATTCTATGGTAAATCGGAAGTTTACTGATTCCAATACTTTCATACTTTGGCATGATCATCTGGGACATCCAGGATCAATAATGATGAGACGAATAATAGAAAATTCAAATGGGCATCCATTAAAGAACTTGAAGGTTCTTTCGAATGGTGAATTTTCGTGTAATGCTTGCTATCAAGGCAAGCTGATTGTGAGACCATCGCCAACAAAAGTTGGGATTGAGTCCCCCGCGTTCTTGGAACGCATACATGGAGATATTTGTGGACCAATTCACCCACCAAGTGGGTCGTTTAGATACTTCATGGTCCTAATAGATGCTTCTTCTAAATGGTCTCATGTGTGCCTTTTGTCATCTCGCAACTTGGCATTTGCAAAATTGTTGCCACAAATAATATGATTACGGGCTCAATTTCCTGATAATCAAATTAAGTCTATTCGCCTTAATAATTCTGCAGAATTTTCATCCCAAGCATTTAATCACTATTGCTTATCGATTGGAATAAGAGTGGAACATCATGTACCCCATTATCACACTCAAAATGGTCTTGCTGAGTCATTAATTAAATGTCTACAGTTGATAGCAAGACCATTACTGATGAGAACTAAGTTGTCCACTTCTGTTTGGAGTCATGCAATTTTGCATGCTGCAACACTTGTTCGTCTTAGACCGACAAATTATCATAAATTTTCTCCGTTGCAATTGGTTTTGGGTCAAGAGCCTAATATATCTTACTTGAGAACTTTTGGGTGCGGTGTATATGTGCCTATAGCACCATCAAACCGCACCAAGATGGGCCCCCAAAGAAGGTTAGGAATTTATGTTGGGTTTGAATCACCCTCTATTAGTCACTATCTTAAACCATTAACGAGAGATATATTCACTGCTCGATTTGCAGATTGTCGGTTTGATAAGATACTTTTCCCAAAATTAGTGGGAGAAGATAGTGATATCAAAAGAGAAATTTTGTGGAAAAATCCATCACTATCTCATCTTGATCCACGTGCTTTTATTTGTGAGTAAGAAGTACAAAAGATTATTCATCTGCAGAGAATTGCAATCAAATACCGGACGCATTTACAGATTTGAAAAGGATCACTAAATCACATATTCCTGCAGAGAATGTCCCAATTCGAATTGATGTCCCTAAAGGACCATCCACTAGTGTCATAGCTAATGAATCTAAAGCATGCTTGAAGCGTGACAGACCATTAGGTTCTAAGGATCGAAATCCTAGAAAAATAAAAACAAAAGGTCAAGATGACACTACGAAAGATCCACATATGGAAGTTCAAGATTTGAGCAATGTTGATATCCCTGAAGGAATCAATAAGCCTGAGACTCAAGAAAATGAGGAACTATCCCTAAATTCAAGTGATGTTTGTTGACACCCAATTTTTGTTCTCCGTGCCTAAAATTAACATCTTCAGGCTTCCTGATCGTTAAAAGACACAAAATATAATTTTCACATCTTTTTTATAATTGTTGACAAATTATTGATAATCATCCTTACTTTAGGATTTTGATCAATTTGTTGTCGTATTTTTACTTTTCATAATTTATTAATAATCATCCTTATAATAGGATTTATATCAATTCATTATCGTTTTTAATATTTTACAATTATCTGCACACGTACACGACATGACATCACATTTTTCTTATTAAATTATATTTTTTAAATATTTTCAACATTCTTTACATTTTTCATAATTACAAATCAATACCTGCATTTTGCATATTTTTACGATCCGCAAATGCTAAGTCAGATAATTATTTTTACACAGTATAATAATTTAATGTCTTATAACATTCGACAATGACCACACAATAATGTCTTGTCACATCCGACAATGACTACACAATGATGTCTTGTCACATTCGACAATGACAACACATAGTGTCTTGTCACATCTGACAATGACAATTCAATGACACTACCCTTTGGACAATAATTCTATCAATTGGTCAAAAGAATGAACATCATTTGATCAACATCCTAAGGACTAAAGGATGTACTATTATAAAAAGAGGGGACACCCTTTTATCCATTGGATAATAGGAAGTGCCCAATTTTGATAATTTTATTCATTTTTTCTCTCTACACACACATTTTCATACACCCACACATATTTTCTCTCTCTCTCAAATACATACACAGAAAACACAAGAAAAAATCTTTCCTCATTTTTCATTTTCTCTCCCAAAAATACACAAATGCATATGAATATTTTTTAATCACACACACATTATGTTCTTCTTTCTCTCCTCTCTCAAGAATAAACAAATACACACAAATTTTTTCTCCTTTTTCTCTCTCTCAAACATACAAAAAATACACATATACACATAAAAATAAATTAAATATTTACTCTCTATTTTGGTGAAATTTCACCATTTTTACTAGGGATTATGTTGATTACATTTTATATATATATATATATATATATATATATATATATATATATATATATATATATATATATTTTTCTTAAGTGTTGTTGCTATTCATATTTTCTTACTGTTCATGGCCGAAATTTTGTGTCCCAGTGACTTTCTTTCCTTTATCCATTTCCATCAATATTCATTATGTTTTTTAAAGGTTTTGTTGGTTGATATTTTATGTGAATTTATTTTCGTATTTCTTTGTTTATGGATGCTTAATGATAGTTATTGTCACTACTCAGTGAATGTTCACATTTTTCAATCATGTTTGAACTATTTCTAATTTTATTCCATTACTTTGTTACACAATTAGGAATTTTACTCTATTTTTTGTTATTTTCAATTACTTCGTCATGGCTACATCATTTTTATTCATTAACTTTGACCTTTTTGTCATTTTATTATTTTAATCTTTGATAATCATTTGAATTACTATTGATATGCGTTCAGTGACTTTGTTAATTTTTTATCATTTTTCATTGTTATTAAATATCATTAATTAATTGGTCGATGACACTATCTCTCTGTCGGATACTTGAGGCCACCCCATTACAAAAGATGAACTTTATTTTCTCAAATTTATTATTTTATACCGAGGGCCAACATTTGGCCAATGACATTATCTCTCTATCAGATACTAACAAAAGACGAATTTTTATTTCTCAAAGTTTACTTATTTATATCAAAAATAAATGCTTGGCCGATGAAGAAATTCTCCGTCGATTTTTGAGGCCTCCACAAATAAAAGACGGATATTACGTATATAAATACGTAGTAAAAAAAATAAATATTTCAGGCAATGACGAAACTTTTATAACACCACGACAATACAAAAGGTTTTATGATTCGTATCTTGGCAAGGCGATTTAGGACGGCCGATTAGTTGAGCAACCACTTCGTAGCCATGGCGAGTCTAAAACTTAATCCGAGCCCACGTTATAACAAAATTTTATTTTTATATGTACATCTATATGTACATGTGTGCACATTATTTCACTTACTTTAATAATTATTTGTTCATTTTATTACTTTATCAAGCACTTATACATAATTCTCGAGCTTTATGTTTGTAGTTTATTTTCATTTGTATAATTGTACATAAAGATAAAAAAAATAATGAAAACTTTACTTTTTGGGTGCCGGGGGGGGGGGAGATATTCTTATTTACATAATTTCATCACTTTTAGGCAAAACTTAGGCCGTTAATAATTACATAAAAGAATCAAGTTAATCAAGTAATTCACGTATTGTGTAATCTTTTCTTATCAAATAAATTTTACTTTTTCATAATTTAAATAAAATAAATATATTACTTGTAAATTCTTTTCTTTTCATGACACATTAAAATACATTTCTTTACGTACGTCATAAAATACTTTTCTTTTTCACATGTAATTTATACATTTTATACATATTTTTTACATGTTTTTATTTATAAAGTTAATATACATATACTTTTACATGGTTTTAAACATTTATATTTTTTTCAAAGAATTATTTTATATTTAATACACAACACTTTTATATTATTTTAAATATTTATACCTCCTCCCTCATTGATAAGTTTAGTCTAGCCGGGTACCACATTTGTGGATCCTGAAGGGTGCCTAACCCCTTCCCTTCGGGATAATTTGAACCCTTACCTAGAGTCTCAATAGGTTTTCGCAGACTAAAACATTAATCATATGTATTAACAAATAAATAGGTTTTCTTATTTTCCTTTAAAAATTAGGTGGCGACTCTATACAAAATTTCAATTCTTTAGAGTCCAATAAGTCATGTTTTGTTTGACCTTGGCAAAAACAGGGCATGACAATGTTGAAACTAATTTGAATCGATCTGAAATAGTAGTGGATTATGTCTTTGCATATAATGTTGCAAAGAAAATCATATAAGACAGTGGGTATCTTGAACCTCGATCTGTCACAGAATGTCGACAAAGAAATGACTGGCCAAAATGGCAAGAAGCAATTCAATCTGAATTGAATTCACTTGCCAAACGTGAAGTTTTTGGACCTATAACTCAAACACCTAATGGTGTTAAGACTATTGGCTATAAATGGGTCTTTGTGCGGAAAAAAAAATGAGAAAAATGAAATACAAAGGTATAAAGCACGCCTTGTTGCACAAGGATTTTCACAACGGCCTGGTGTCGATTATGATGAGACATATTCACCAGCTATGGACGCAATAACATTGCGTTATCTTATTAGTTTCACTGTTCATGAGAGACTTGAAATGTTTTTGATGGATGTGGTAACAACCTATCTATATGGATCACTTGATAATGAGATATACATGAAAATTCCCGAAGGATTTAAAATGCCGAAAGCATATAGTTCAAAGCCTCAAAAAATGTATTCCATTAGATTGCAAAGATCATTGTATGCTTTGAAGCAATCTGGACGCATGCGGTATAACCGTCTTAGTGAATATTTATCTAAAGAAGGTTATACGAATGATGAAATTTGCCCATGTGTTTTTATAAAGAAAACAACTTCGGAGTTTGTTATACTTGCTGTCTATGTCGATGACATAAACCTTATTGGAACGCCAATAGAGCTTCAAAAGGCAATTCATTACCTAAAGAAGGAATTTGAGATGAAAGATCTCGGAAAGAAAAAGTTATGCCTTGGTTTGCAAATTGAGCATTTGACAGACGACATCTTTGTTCATCAATCTACCTACACAAAAAAGGTGTTGAAACGATTCTATATGGATGAAGCACATCCATTAAGTACTCCGATGGTTGTTCGATCACTTGATGTGAATAAGGATCCATTCCGACCTCAAGAAAAGAATGAGGAACTCCTTGGTCCTTAAATATCATATCTTAGTGCAATTGGTGCACTAATATATCTTGCAAATACTACAAGGCCTGATATTGCCTTTTCAGTAAATTTGCTAGCAAGGTATAGTTCTGCTCCTACTAGGAGACATTGAAATGGGATCAAACACATATTACGGTATCTAAAGGGAACTACTGATATGGGCTTATTTTATTCTAAAGATTGCAGTTCCGATCTTGTTGGTTATGTTGATGCTGGGTACTTATCCGACCCGCATAAAGCTCGATCTCAAATAGGCTATGTATTCATATGTGGGGGTACTTCCATATCTTGGAAATCAACAAAGCAGTCTATCGTAGCCACTTCATCGAATCACGCTGAGATTATAGCTATTCATGAAGAAAGCCGGGAGTGTGTGTGGTTGAGGTCCATAATACATCTCATTAGAGAAAAATGTGGCATGAAATGTGACAAAGTACCCACGATTTTATATGAAGATAATGCAGCATGTATAGCTCAACTTAAAGGAGGATTCATAAAAGGAGATAAAACGAAGCACATTTCGCCAAAACTCTTCTATATACATGAGCTCCAAAAGAATGGTGATATTGACGTACAACAGATTCGTTCAAGTGACAATGTGGCTGACTTATTCACCAAGTCTCTTCCAACTGCAACTTTCAAGAAGATGGTGCACAAGATAGGAATGCAAAGGTTCAAGAAAGTTCTTATTAGGGGGAGTTAATACGCGTTGTACTCTTTTTTCCTAACGAGGTTTTGTCCCACTGGGTTTTCCTTGTAAGGTTTTTAATGAGGTAGCCTATATGCGTATTGTTAGACATTCAAGGGGGAGTGTTATGATATATATCAATTATAGTGAATGTCTATCAAGATCTATTTGATGTCTATCAGGATTTGATGTATTTGTCTTTTAGTGTGAAACTAGGGGCAAATTCCCCTATAAATAGAAGGGTTTCCTTCATTGTAAATTATCCCTCAAGAGAAGAAAGAAGAATTACTCTCTCTACTCTTCTTCTTTATTCTTTCTTATTTTATAACATGATTCTCTTTAAAAATATTTTTTTCTTTCTCTCCATCAATTCTTTAATCAATTCTAACTAGTACCGAACATTACAAAATACAGAAAACTACTTTTAACTTATTTATTATAAAAATAAATCAATAATTTTTAGTTTGAATAATTTGTCTATTGAAAAATACAATTCTAGCAATTGTATATTTGAAGCACGACCTGGTAATATAGCTTACAAATTAATCAGTTGCATTTGATTTTAGCATGATTTGTACTTGTACTATAGCCTTATATTCTATGTATCACATTTTTTTTTATCACAGCTTTTGCATGAGTGAAATATAAACAAACGCTAGATGAATATCAAAATTTTATGAATTAATAAGAAGCATTAGATTCTGATTAGAAGTGGGAAACATTTTGGTTCTAGTAAAAAGTATATAAGGATCGATGTAGTCTATCACTAGAAAGATTATAATGTATTGTAAGACTTCTTCATAGTGGAAAACTCTTTCTACTTTTTTTTTTTTTGGAGGATTAGGCGTAAAAAAATCTTGTTAAATCTTTGTATTTTTTTTTTATTTCTTTATAATTATGTCTTAGTTAACCAACAATATTTTCGTAACAAAAAATTATTGTCGAGATTTATCTGCATTGCTTTCTTTTTACATACACAATCTTTACACAAATGTTACACAATTCATATTATATATGTATGTTTTTACATCATTATACAAGCAAATATTACGATTATTTTGATAAAATTTTGGAGGAAAAAAGGTTTAGGAGGTTGGGGGAGGGTGAGAGAACAATTTTACTTGAAAGAATTGTTTGAATCAAATTTTCAAACTAGAAAATTCATTATTTAAGTTGGAGTAAAACATTAACTACAATGAATGATTAAGGTATTGAAAAAGCAAAATATAATAATTGAATTGTATGTCTGTACATGTATATTAAGCTCTATCAATTCTTTTAAGATACTTTGAAGTTATTTTTATATAAAAAAAGGAACAAAAGGCTTTATATTATGAAATATTTCAATTGCAATCCATTTTTATGTAAAGTAAATGTTTAAATAGTTAATTTATTTTTATGAAATTGAATGTCGTTTAAGGCCTGGACATGATGAGCGTGATGACGGACGAGGCATGCAGATTGTTGGTTCTCATGTAAGTACAAATAACGCCCGGAGCCAAAAGGGCACCTTTTCTTATCAAAAATTTCAAAGGGGACACTTCATATTGAAAAAAATCAAAAGGGATAAAACGTTGTGGGCCCATAAGTCGCTTAGCTTCCAGCGACTTGTAAGTCGCCTAGCCCCAGCGACTTACAAGTCGCCAGACAGCCAACGACTTTCATGGCTCCACTTTATTCTGAATACTCCCTATTGGCTGTTTTGCCTTTTCCATTTCTTAATTGTAACTTCTTCTGCCCTTTTGCTTGTGTTGGTAATATTTTATTATGCACGCTATACATAACATTTGATCAATTTTACTATATTCCTTAAAATATTAGGGTTTTGTGGTTAGAATATAGGAAAATTTAGTTTCATATATAAAATTCTCTACTATTGCCATAGTAGTAGAGTCAGAATTTTCATTGAGAAGGTTTAGAAGTGTATATATAGATTAATCGAAGGAAGTTTAATATCTACTATATATACGTAAAAATATTTTTAACTATGTAAAAATAGTATAATTTTTCGGCGAAAGGGATTCGAATGACCCCCCTGAATCCAATGTGGCTCCGTCACTGATTGTCACGAGGTGTGATTTTCATAGAAGGTTATAACTAAATAAATAAATAGTAGTAGTATTTATTTATAGTATTGTATCTCGTTTTAAGTATGATAAAATTTGAAGTAAAAAATACATATAATTTTAGGTAGATTCACGACAATAATACTAAATTTTAGCTTCTTCTTTTTTTAATTTAATCCCGCAACCCGCCCTGCCCCGCCTCGCACTATTTTTTAAAAAAATTACTCCAACTAGCCCCACACCTACACCACACCCACATAGCCTAAAATATGCACCACCTTGCATAGTCTAAAATCTGCATCGCACCGCACCCACATCGCTCCATTGTCATTCCTAACTAGTTCTGTGGCTGAAAAAATTTGAAGGTTGAACTAGATTTCAGTACAAAAATTAACGAGGTTATCCATCAAGTAGTTTCATGTTGGATAGACAACCTTCTAGTCTCGTAAAAAAATATTTTGACTTTTTTGTTGCAGTTTGGTGTTGTTTTTTGTGCAGTTTATTGATCTTTTTAATGCATTTTTTTGTGTAGTTTGGTGATTTTTTAGTATTTTAGTGTTGTAATTTGGTCAAGTTTGATGCAAACTGCTCTATTTCGTACTTTTAAGCTATTTTCTGACGAGAGAAATTTGAGAATAAGGTGTCCAAGAGAGAAACTAGTGATAGAGAAAATATAATGGAGGTATATGAATTTCCGTTAGTATAAATGATAGTTGTTTGTATAAGAATATACAACAATATATAAGGACTTAACTTGATAAATTCTTAGATAATTAAAGCACTAAAATCGATAAATGTATAATTAAGCGATTATATTAGACCTACTCCTATAAATAAGGGATCATTTATGCCCTTTTCTCGTAAAAAATTATCACTTGAAAAATTTGTTTTAAAAGTAAACAAGAAATCAGGCTAATATGGAACTAAATAATACTTGAAAATATTTTTTTGAAGAAGAATGAAAAAAAGGAGCTCATGACCAAATAAATCGTTAGACGTTAGTTATGCGTTCTATGAAAATCACACTTCGTGATAATAGTAGAGAATTTTATATATGAAACTAAATTTTCCTATATTCTAACCAAAAAACCCTAATATTTTAAGGAATATAGTAGAATTGGTCAAATATTATGTATAGTGTGCATAATAAAATATTACCAACACAAGCAAAAGGGCAGAAGAAGTTACAATTAAGAAATGGAAAAGGCAAAGCAGCCAACAGGGAGTATTCAGAATAAAGTGGAGCCATGAAAATCGTTGGCTGTCTGGCGACTTGTAAGTCGCTGGGCCCAGGCAACTTACAAGTCGCTGAAAGCTAAGCGACTTATAAGTCGTTGGGCCCACAACATTTTGTCCCTTTTGATTTTTTTTTATATTAAGTGTCTCCTTTAAAATTTTTGATAAAAAAAAGTGCCCTTTTGGCTCCGAATTCCTGCTAAATGTATGTTAGATTTTTGCGTTTCTTTTTGTAATTTACAACTTCAGTGCAGAGACATATTGTTGCTACTGCCTATTTATGTTTAGGTTGTATACCTATATTATTATGATAATCTCATTCAGATTTATATTAATAGGACTGATATGAACAATTATTTAATATAGGTCTACTTTTCAATAAGGACTAATTTCAATTTATTTAACATAAAAAAAAATCAATAATTTTTAATTTGGATAACTTACCTATTGAAAAATGCTAACTTTATGTACGTCTCGAGCATAGCGTGATAATATAGCTTATAATTGATCAACTGTATTTGATACGAAGATTAAAGAAAAGGTTGAAGCACTGACGTTTTACATAAATGATTATAACTTACATAAAAATATATCAAAAATTTATCCTAAATGAATATAATGTATATAAATATATCAAAGATTTGCCATGTTCTTCTCTTTATATATACATCTTTGCACACTCTTTGCACAGACATTGCACAATTTAAGTCGTGTTACCTTTTTTTTTTTTTTGAAATGAAGGCGGAGTCAAATAATAATTTCATAAAAGTGCAACTTAAGATATCAAAATTATCAAAAATTCTTTTAATTTGAAAATGTTACAAAAATTTCTTTTTTTTCTCCTTTAACTTAAAACATCTGATATGTCCATTCCAATCCATATTTTCATAGCTATTAGTCTATTACTTTGTGAAGCGGCACATGATCCATTAACTCCGCAATTCATGCTCCATCTTTTAATTAACAGCTAAATATCCCTCAAAACGTAATTTTGCTAAGAATGTAATTTTTTTGAAATTTCTTTTCCATATAAACTTTTAGATTTTTTTTCTCCATATCCAGATGGTGCGATTTTTCTTTTTTTTTTTTTGGTGCGATTTTTTTCCAACTATTTGCAATGCTTTCTTGGTGCGATTTTTCTTCTTCAACTATTTGCAAAATTTTCTTCTTCAATTACGAGGGATATAAGAGTAATCTTTTTATATTTTTAGCCTAATTCCTGTAAAGTTAAGTTTTTTTTCCAGAAGAATTGTCTGCTTACTCTATTTTTTGTTTCATGTTTATGTGCCTGTTTATCTGCTATAATTCTGTTGTATATGGTTCTATGAAAAAAATATTTATTTGATTGAAAGTTTCACAGAAGTTTGAAATTTGAATTTCGAATTCTTCGTCTTTGATCGAAGTTAAGATGAACAAAATAATTTTCGATTGAAAGAATTCAAATGTTAAGGCAGGTCAAATCTATAATGACAAAAAAACATTGATTGTTGTAATGAAAAGTATGTCATTGATCATTCTTTCAATTTCAAAGCGAAAAGATCCGACAAACAAATATATTTGGTGTTTCAATTATTAAAAAATATTATGCATCTCATATTCTTTTATTATGCATCTCAAGTGTTACATTGTCACTTTAGAATGCTGAAATTATTTGAGACAGTTCATTTAACATATAACATGTGAAGAATTATGTATCTCACGTTATGATTTATATATCTAATGTATCTTATGTTAATTTATAACTGAAGATACCTGTTTTTTTTAATTTTAGTAGTAAGAAATACATAATTAATTGACTAGTGTTGATAATTTAAATTTTTTCAAGAGATATAAAGTATCATTATGGACAAATATATGTACATCATTATCTATAAGTGTAAAAAAATAAAGAGATACATAATTTTTTATGTTAAAAGTTGTATGTATTTGTTAATGTGCTAACATGTATATCTCATATATATGTTACTTTGTTTTATAAGTCAAATTTATCTTATAAGTTAATGTATGTATCTCAAATATACCAAGTGTTTCATGTCATACCAAACTTTTTATTATAAAAATATTTTTTTGCATTGTAAAACAAATATATTTTTCAATAGACATATTCAAGTAACTAGTTAATTTCATTACAATTCAATAAAGCGGTGTTTAAAATTTAAAAATATTATTCACCTCATATACACAATTTTTTTTTTAAATGGTAGTAATTAAACTTCTTAAACAATCAGTTTAATGTATAATTTTGGTATACTATCATCTTAATGTAAACAATCAAACGTATTTAATAATATGCTTGATGTAAGGATAACAATCATTTTATTCTGACAAATATTATTCATCAAAATCTCAAAATTAGAAATAAGTTTATAACTAATAACAATCATTTTTCTGATGGTATGAAGTTGCATTTTGATCTCGGAGAGTCTTCATTATCACTAAAATAATCATTCTCTGCTTTTACAACTTCATTCTCACTGAACATTTCAATTACTTCTTTTGACAAATTTCTTCAAAATCTTCTTTAAACTTGGCATTGCACGAGCTGCCAAACCTTAGTAGATGTTGTGGAATCTTATCGATTATATATTTCATATCCTAAAAAAAAGATACAAAAATTAACTATTCATTAAAATCGTATCATGGTAAGACATGTTTTATCAACATAAAAAGAAAAAATTGAAATAGAAAAGTATAAGTGATACATAATATAAATATGTATTAGATGCAAAGATAAATATTTTAAAAGAGATACATACAGAATTCTTCTAACGCTATACATATATATGAAAGAGATACATATTAAAAAAATGTATCGAACGTCCAGATACAAGAGCGTGAACATGCGACATGCATATAAAACTAAGCTAAAATATGTATCTCGGTTAAAAAACATGTATCTCGAAATACATTGTGCTTCCATTGCAATGTGCAAGTAATCTACCATCTGAATAAATAGAACTAGATCAAAAAAAGAAAGAGAAAAATTCACAATAATTAAACGGACGTAAAATTCTCAATGATGATCTAACCAAAATTTTCAGAAATAACATTATGCCTTTCTTGAACTTGGCCTCCAGATAACACCACTCCAAATTTTAAGATTTGATTCATCGCAACATCTCCAGAAACATCGGGCATCAGTGATATAGATGATTGTCCATATAAGCAAGGAAAAAACTTTGCAATTTCCTCTGCAATCAAGAAGAATCAGAAACTTATCAAATAGTTAAAGAAAAAAAAATGCTCCAAGAAAAAAGAATAAGAAAAATCGCATCACATGGATATCGAGAAGTTGAAGAAGAAAACTTTGCAAATATCTGAAGAAATAAAATATGGATAACGTAACAACATCGAAATATTCATTGCAAATAGTTGGAGAAAAATCAATAGCACGAATAAGAAAAAAACAGAGTAGATTGTTACTGCAAATTGATTAGGAAGATGAATATTTTAAAAAAAAAAAATTGAATTAGCAATAATATACCTTATTTTAGGGAATTTTTTTGTTAATTGAATGATTGGATGAGTTAATTGCTAATTTAATGCTGAAGTTAAGTTACATTCCTTAATTCAAGCTAACTAGTTATTTTTTAAGATGTATCACTAACTTGTATTTCACTTAATTTATATGTATCTGAAAAATAAAAAATCGGAATTTTATGAGATTTTGAAAAAAATTGAGCTAAAATGTAAATATGAATAAATTTATCGGAATTTGCATAAATTTTACTAAAAATAATGTCCCCTATCAAAATTGCACAAATCTTTTTTGAAAAAATCTCATCCCTAATTGTATTCAAGATTAACTATAATTCATAATTAAATCTTTTTCATAAAAAAAAAAAAGAGTAAAAATACAATAATTAAATTGTATGTCAAAATATACTAAATCTCATGAATTTTAGAGGATAATGAAATTTTATTTATAAAGAAAATGATCAAAAATATTCTTAACGTATTTAATATGGCTCGCAAATTTCCTCCGTGAAAATTTCTATTTATAAATACACTTTATTATTTTTGTGAGCGCAGACATATCCCTAAAGTAATAGATCAAATGGTATAGTAAATTTTGGGAATTTGAAACAACTCTGGGGCGTTTGCTAGGCTTTTTTTAACATCCCAATAGTTTATTTTTATACGAGGCAATTTTAGAGCTACTTTCTTAATTATAGTTAACTAATTTTAACGGGGGTATTTTTGAAATATATTTATATGATATGTAAAATATTATTTATATAAATATAAGAAAAAGCAACTCAAATTTCATTACTATAAGAGTTAATTACTTCCTCTCACACTACTTCCAATACACAAAAATCCCATAATATAATATTTCTTCTATATAATTTATAAATCCCATAATATAATATTTCTTCTATATAATTTATGAGATGAAAAATTCGCTAATACATTAGTGGGCCTAATTTCCCCGAATGAATGTTAGTTGGTTGATAAAGTGATTTGCTTTAGTAAAAATTTATTAGGGTAAACAACATAAATTTTAATACTTTGCTACCTAATTATTCTCTCTCCCGATTTTTATATTAATTACTTAACATCTCGGATATGATACATAAGTTTGGTCCGGATAAATAACCGACAGATACATACCTACCAAACTAATTGACTATAAAAATGAAAAATAACAGTAAAAGAGTAAATAACGGAGTAATTAATGCGATTCTGATTGAGATATATCTTTTTAATCCCTAAAAATTAGTAACAGATTCATAATTCAAATTTGAATCACCAAAATAATCTCCCTCAATCAAAATTCTCCCAGTTCTTCCCATCTCTATTATTTTTTGGTGGAACTTCATCGTCCTTGGCATATCCTTTCCTAGCCTTGACGGCGTCATAGTTCCATAAGAATATTGTATATCTCTTTTGATGATATTCTGCATCAAAATCAGATGAAGGAACCGAACCATCACTAAAAAACTCAGCAAACCATATTACAAAAACTCCAGAGTCCCTAAATATGTCTGATACTCACTAATTTGAATGTATCGGATGAAAAAAAAATACAAATTAACTTCAATATTGACTATGTATCAGAAATAATGATATATCTCATACTTATGTATCATACTCATAATGTTTAATGTATCAGGTGTAAAACAAACTAAAAACTCACATACAATTTTTAGAATGTATCATAATAATCTAAAATCTCGACAAATTAGATCTATGTATCATAATAAGTATATTACATGTATCAAGTATAAAACTGAACCATAATCACATATATGTTGTATTATGTATCATAAAGCATGCAAAGACTCATTAACTTTGAATCTATGTATCAGACGCAGTATATTGAATGTATCATATTTATAAAAAAACAAAATCATATGTAAAATTTATGATGTATCAGAACGCATACAGTTTCACGAAAATTAATTTTTTGTAACTTACTTCTTCTTCTTTACAGATGCAATAATCGATAACTTCAGATGCAATAATCGATAACTTCTTCATCATAACCGGGTTATTTTGATATTTCAATCTATTTTCACGAAAATCAATGTCGTTCATATCATAATGAAATGGTGGAAATTAAAAAAGAAAGTTAATGGCGGAAAGATGGAGTTGTTAGATCTAATTGAGTAGTAGATGAGAACATGGTGGAAATCAAAAGAAAGTTAATGAAAGTTGTAACTTGAATGTTGAAGTAGAAGATGAAGATGAGAACATGGTGGAAATTCAAAATGGGTTGAGAAAATTGTGGGATATATTTCCTGATTTTTGGACTTGATTTGCGGCACAATAAGGGGATGTGGGGTGAATTTTTTAGATGTATCAGAAAACAGGCAACTATTTTGAGTAAAAAACAATTTTTGTAATTAATTTAGGTGGATGGAATTTTAAGTAATAATAGAAACTTAAGGTGTGATTATAAGTAATTTATCCATTTTTTCCTTTATAAGGCAAAGCAGATCATGGAGTGGGCTAAGCCCAAGTTCCTCTGGGACTGGGCTTTTCCAAAATTCTACAATATTAGTCATTAATCCATTCGCTTCTAAATTAAAGGTGTTTCAGATAATAAAAGTATGTATTCTTCAAATTTATCTTTTTAAATAAAGAGAATTTTGCCTAGCAATAAATGGCTACAAAGTTACATTTTTTTACACGATACTCATCAACGATAAGTTAGTAAAAGTTCTTTTTATTTTTTAGGAATTAGTAGTTTCTTAAAGAGTTATATATATATATATATATATATTTATTTATATTGTGCGTGAAAATAGACATAAATAAGTGTTATAGCTTGCCACTTGGATAATGTACAAGAAATTTAACTGAATATTTACCTTTTGTGGTTTGATGGATTTTTATGTGGTAAAATAAAAAAATAGTGACTTTATAAAGCTAAAAAAGATTTTTTAATTTCTTTTGTGATTTTCTAAAATATGTGATATACTTTTGACAATTAACTTTGACAAATAAAGTACGTAAGTAAGAAAAATGAAAAACGAGGGAGTACAACATTGTAAAGAGATGGAACGCTCTATCAATGTTTTTAGTGCTAAAATTTTCAATTAAAGTACCACTTCAACTCTTTTCTGGCAATTTATGTATCTTAATTTTCTTATATAGCAAAAGGTTCAAGCCAGCCACGGGATCTCTCTCGAACCACGATCAATCAAGTCCATTCAAGCGATCAAATCCTTTTCGGTCTGTTCATGTTGAAACTTGAGACTGATGCTCTCTCATATTATACTAGTATAATAAAGATTCACTACTTGTGGATGCTCAACTCCATACCTGCCCTACTGATTAGGAGTAAATCAACTCATTTTAACTTGCTCAGATCCAACTCAAAACCCACTTGTAAAACCAGAAAGCTATTGATAAAGCAAAAACTCACATTTTATTACATTACACTAGAAATTAAATAAAAAACAAAATGCAGCAAATTACACATTTAAAAGAGTTATACATTAAACACAACACAAAAGTATACATAATACATTACACAGATTACAACAAGACAAAAAAAAAACACATAAATCAACAGTACTCCAGTTGATTTCTCTCATTACAATTTTCAATCAGAGCCCCCATCGCTTCGTTGGCACCACCTGCTGCTCTCCAGTTGTTCCCCTCATTCTCCTCATGTAATTAATCATCCACGATAACGACGATAACGCCGTTATCCCAAACGCTCCAGACGTCAAAAACCCTGTAACCGCCAGCGCTATAGTTAGCGCTGCCGGTACCAAAACGGGGCTGAAGAGGAGGAAAACCGGCGTGGCTACAGCAAGACCGATCAGAGTTCCAACGAGGGTTAGTCCAGCCAGGCAAAGGAGGGCCCCACCGAAGGGGAAGAGAGTGACGACAGCAAGTACTTGGGATTTTGATGGACCTTGTTGAGGAAGGAGGCTTTTGATTGCCTCCGATGGCTGAACTTGTTGTTGCATTTGCTGCTGCTGCTTCTGTTGTTGCTGCTGCTTCTGGCCACCGCGAGTTGATTGATCAGCCATGGAGGGATGGTGGTGGAGAACGGCGGATTGTTTAATTTATAATTTCTTTTAATAAAAGAGTGAATGGTAATTTAATAGAATGTGAATGAGAAAAGAAAGAAGAAAATGGAGTGAGAATATAAAGGGAGAGAAGAGTGACACTTGTTTACGTGAAATTTTGCATGAAAAAATGGCTTTTAGCAGGGAGAGATGAGTTTGAAAGTAAAGAGTTTGTTATAGCCTTTTGGCATTTTCCTTTGTTTTTCTTCTTTTGGTTTATTTTCCCGAGTGTTTTTTGACACTTACTCTTTTTTATTTTTTTGGGTTAAATAAATAACATTAATAATATATCACTTTTAAGTCCCGGCCCCGAATGCAATTTTTAGTCTGCTTTCATTTGTCTTGGTGATGATGGATCAATGCGGCGCATCTAAGGTAAGGTATCTTAGGGTGTATTTTTTTATTTTATTTTTAAGATTAAGACGTCTGAATCTGAATGGATGTCTGAATGATTAAGATGTTGTTTTTAGATTTGAATACTGAATGATTAAAACTGTTTGTTTTTTTAATATTTGAATATATGTAATTTATTTATTTGTAATAAATATGCAATTCAAATTTAAAAAGTAATAAAATATTATATGAAAAAAATATTTAAATAAAGTATTAACTTAAACAACAAACATTATTTGAGTGATAATTAAAATATTTTAAAATATAAATAAATAAATCATGTTAAATATAATTATTGAACTATCTAAATTATTAAAAAAAGATATATCGATTAAAAATTGTTGTGATAAGATACAACAACAACAACAACAACTCAGTATATTCCCGCAAAGTGGGGTCTGGGGATGATAGAGTGTACGCAATTCATACCACTACCCCTAAAGAGGTAGAGAGATTGTTTCCGATAGACCCGCGACTCAAGATACAAGGCAGTATACAAAATCATCAAAAGCATAGAACCTGATAAGATAACATAGGTACGACATCCACAAAACATTGTACATTGCCAATTTATTGTGATAAGATGTAATTATAAAATGAATTACTACAACAGTGAGAGAGTTTTGAGGTGTAAGTTATAATTACTAGAATAGTTCAATATTTTTAATAACAAAATGAGAGGAAAATAAATAATTGTCAAACGAGAGAGGAAAATAAATAATTCAATACATGAATTACTAGTATTATAATCCATTGCATTATAATTCATTTGATAATAACTAAGTTATTTTAATTCATTTTACACGTATATAGAGAGAAAAATAACAAAGTGAGAGAGTTTTGAGGGAAAACACTATAAAAAAAACTAAATTTAGCAACGGATTTGTAGCAACAAGCACTTTTCCGTCGCTAATTAACGACGAAATTGCAACAAAATAGGTTTTTTGTCGCTAAATAATTGAAAATAAAATTAGTAGCCTAATTAGCCATAGATTAGCGACAAAAAGTATAATCTGTTGCTATATTTTGGCGGTAAATATTGACGCCTTTATTTTGGTGACAAAATTAGCAACATAAAAAGGGGAAAAAAATTTTGACATGGTGGAGACGGAAATAACAACGAAATTTTTGTCACTAGAATTATTTTACCATTTTTCAAAAATATATTATTATTTTTTTAAATAATTAGCAACGTATTTTGCACCCGTTGCTGAATCCGTCACCCTACCAAATAAATATTAGGGCAAAGTTTTTTATTTCACTTTGTTTCCAACACATTGTATCCTCCGCCTCTCTCCAAAAACAGCCTCTCCTTTTCCTTTTCTCTCCATTGTCTCTCGATTGAGAAAAAGAAATCGCTCAATATCAATCGAAAAGGAAATTAATCACTCAATTTCGAATCTAAATTAGAGGTACGATTCTAAATCTCGTAATGTGAGTTGTTTTTTTCTCTTTCAATTTCGTAATTTCTATGTTAGATTTCACTTGTAAATGATATGTTTAGGGTTGTTTGAGCTCTTTCACTTAGGGTTGTTCGATTATTGTGTTAAAAAGTTTGATAAATGGTTATTTACTTGAAATGGGAATCGAATTTTTTCTCAGAATTTCTGTTTGTGGTTTTTTTAACTTGAAATGGTAGGTGTTGTTGGGAGAGCTGTACTACTTGTGGTGTTTTTGGCAGTTGTCCTTCTTTTCTTCTGTAGAAGATCACAACATACATACACGTCACGATGTGAATCGGTACATGATTCCCAAAGTTGTGCAAGATAATGCACAACCCAATATTTCTGAGGAGGTCCTGGAAAATGCTAGTAAGTTGTAGTTTGCCTTCATTTTTAATGTCAACTCTAAATAGGCAGATTTTCAGCAGAAAATTCTCTAAGCCAATTACTTAAGTTTTCAGCGAATTTTATTAGAGTTTCTTTAACTTATTTTACCTCAGGAATCATTTCTCAAGAATCAGCACTTGGATCACAAGGTGCTCCATCATATCGGGTGTTCTCCATGGAAGAGTTGAAAGAAGCAACAGAAAAATTTGATAAATCAGCATTGCTCGGTGAAGGCTCCATTAGGAAAGTACTGCTCTGAAACTGTTTGTACTCCCAAATTAATTTAGGAAGAGGGATTAGTATATTATTTTCTTGCATATATCTATTCAAAATTCATGCTATATTTTGTCGGAAGATAACCTTTTTGTTGCTAATTTTGTTATCATCCATGTGGTGCCATAGTATTCCCAGAGGTCTTGATCTCCGTGAGTAATTGACACAATCACATTAGTTTTTCAGGTAGTTTTCATTGATTAACTCAAATCAGACAATTAAATAGATGCACAACTCCTCAAGATAAGCAGTCGATTAAATAATTTTTTTGCCTTTATTATGTATTGTCTATGTGCATAAGTGCTATATGCATCTCGACTTTGCATTTTGATACCATATAATGCTGATTACAATTAGGAGTAATGCATATTTTGATTTGTTATCTATTGAACTTTGACAATTAATATCACTAAAGCGAGGCACTTAAGTCGCTTACTTAAAGTGCATATGCAGTGAGTTGACATCTTTTCAAGCCTTCTGTCCTAGACTTTATTCTTTTTTCGGCTCAAAGTTGGACTATTTGGTTTAGCTAACAACTTGCATGACATATCTTTCCATATCAGATTTACAAGGGAAAATTAGAGAATGAAACCTATGTTGTTGTAAGGGAATTGGTTGTTTATAGACGATGCACTAATTGGAACTTCAAACTTCAAATGAATGTGTTTTCAATGTTTCGCCATCAACATTTAGTTAGCCTTCTGGGTCCTACCCTCCTCATTCCCCACTTGTAGATTATGTGCAGCGTAAATCAAGATTAATAGATCAGAAAACAAAACTTATTTTTTTTGTTTTCATTTAGATGCTCATTCAGGTTGGTCTGCTTGGCTTTGATTGTTGATGTGGATGTCTGGAAGTAAGCTGGCACATGAAACCTAAGTAAAAATATCGGTGCACTTTTGAAGATGGAGTACTGTTGGTATCTGTTGTCCTGATTTCTACAGAGTTCTGGGGTTGGGCTGGATAAATTCTCTGAACTAATGCATGAGTCAGTGAAGTAGAAATTATAAGGGATGCCTTGTCCTATGTTCAGAGTGAATCTTAAAGATAGAGAAACAGTAGCAGGAACATGGAGAAAAGCCTCAAAGGTATGATGCCAACTGATCAACAAGTTTACCTGTTTCAGGTTTGAAACCACTTGATTTTAGATGATTTAATAAATACTCTTAGCTTTAGACTTGAGGCAATTTTCATCTTGTAAATTCAAGTTGTATATGTGTTGATCTAATATCTTCGTCATGTTGTGGAGTCTACCTGGAACTTTGTCCATTCTATTTGATAATTTCCTAAAAATTAAGTTTCATGAGAACTTTTGTGCACCAGCAATGTAAGTTATTATATAAGGTGTGTGTGTATATATATAAATATGATTTTGGTCTTTAGCCAGGGGTCTATCGAAAATGGCCTCTCTACTTCTTCGAAGGTAGTGGGATGGACTGAGTATATTTTACCTTCCCCAGACCCCACTATGTGGGAATACATTGGGTTTGTTGTTGTTGTTGTATTTAGATGCTCACTAAGATTTCCTCTCTATACATGCTTAGAACTGATTCTTTGGAGAGTTGTTAGTGAAGATATAGAACGAGCATTGACTAAATTTACCCCTGCCAGAATTACTAAAAAGTTAGGTAATGAACCATTTTAGATTTTTATCTAAGTCATGGTTTTCTTATGAACGTTATTTGGAAAAGGTTTTGCATTTTTATTCTTCTAGATAAAACAATTCTACCTTTTTAAATTTTAAAAAATTAGAATAGTCAAATAGACACTATGTAGTTGCATTAGATTGTGTTCCCGATCCGAACTTCACCAGATTTTATTTAGGCAACTACGTGTTCAAAACTAGTTCAAACACTTTTTACCACCTTGTATGATCAAGTTAAATGACTTCATTGATCCTGATCGTAAACTTGTCTGACACTATGCACTCAATTCGAAAATCGTTGTGATCTCCTCTTGTGTTTATATTGCTTGTCTTTTACTGGTTTGTTTGTCGTCAATAAGTTGCTTTGTTGGTTCATCTTATCAACCTATTAAATATTCTAACCAGTACTTTCTAGGTATTAATAGAAATAGCTATTTATCAAATATAGCCAATCACATTCTAAATTGTACACTAGTTTAATTTTCTAAATTTGTATTTTCATTGGCATTTATTGTGTTGCTTTAGCAGAGAAGTGGTTGCGGTTGTTCCAAACCTGAGAATCTTACCAAGAGGTTGTTTTATTTTGGGAGAATTATCAGGCTTGTATTCAGTAATTTCTCTAGAAATGGACTCTTCTCTAAGTGCAGCCAATGCAACCTTCTCTCTCTTTATGTTCCTTCCACCTCTTTATCTGATTCTGAAGTGCAACTTTACTCTTTTCAGTTGCCTCAGTTTTGTTTATCACCTTCTTATCTCTCGTCCTCCACTCGCTATTTTTCAATGTTGTTGTTTTCAGTTCTTTGTTCAGTACTTGAATTTCATTTGGTTTTGCATGCACTTCAGATTCTCATACTACTCCCTTGGGCTTTGATGGGTACAATGTAATAATAGTTGGACATAATATTGCAGTAGGTGTGGCATTAGGTGCATTTGTCTCATGGTTTTTCTATTGCTGAATTTGGTCATCTTTTCCTTGAAATTCATGTAACTTCCCACTCTTTATTCATACATTAACTCTTGTAAGTTATATGTTTCACTCTTGAAGGTAAGGTAATTGAGAGTGGGAGAGCACCTCCTCTAGCTTTAAGCTCACCCCGTCAAATTCTAATTCCAGGTTCTAGCCAAAAGTGCATTTAGTATATTTTTTCTGAACGTATACAGTTATATTAAGTCATTTGAAATAAAATTCTCTCTTAGGGATAGTTTTGATTTATGTTTTAACTTGATATCAACTCAATTGTTTTTTATGGCATGGTAAGTACGAAAGTAAATATTTCCTCTCTTCAACAACAAAAGAAGTGTTTCTTTGAGAATTCCCCATATGTGCCTTCTGCATTAATGTACTAGGCTAATTGTCTATTAGAAGCTGAATATATATCTTATTTGTTGGTGATCCTGAGGTTATAGGAGTAACAACAATGAATACTGTTCCATTACCAATAGCGATCCTGTACAATTTTCAGCCCCTGCCTTTTGTTGTAATTTTTTGCCTTCTTGGTATCTTTGAAATACAAGAACTTCAAGTAAAAGCACTTTCGGAAATTGGTCACGTCTTGGAAGAAAAGTTGAACAGGAGACAAATAACAACTTGTGGGCAGCTGTGTATGATCTCCAAGGTTTTCATTGTTTATTATTTATTTATTTCTGCAATATGTTCGTGATTTCCCTCACGATTTTGATTTTCTATTTATTTATAATTTGTATACAACAAACACTATTTTGTATTTTTTTCTTCAAGGGGACGTCATGAATCATTGAATCTCTTGCTGCAAAGATCTTCTTTTTCATTTTATGTTTGTTACTACTAGGAAGTTACTGCAAATTGTATTAAGAGGTGTGGTTGTTATATATGTAAGAGTTTGTGAGAAGAGTTTCTCCCAAGCCAGTGGGTGGCCTATCGGTTAACAATCGGAGTGACGTATGGGCATGGAGGGTATAGTATTTTCGGTATAGTATTTTCAGTGATAACCTTATGCTCTATGTTTTTTAACTGAAGAATTTTCTGTTTTCCTTCCGGGTTTTAATTGCATTGTTTCACTTGTAGGTGCCGATGGCTACAGACAGCGTTGATGTGCTTGAGAGAATCATTTCACAGCTCTTTACTACTTCATACGTGGGTAATTTCTTGTTACACCTTTTTAAAGGGTTCTAAGTCCGCAGCCAAGGGTGTGGCCTAGTGGTCAATGAATTAGCCTGGTTTAATATTGATGGTGATGGTTATCTTGTTGATGATGTTGATTTCTGATGGCTATAATAGGAGCAACAGTTTAATGAAGAGGAAATTCAAGTGGTCTCTTATCCTAATAAATTTTTTGCTGATATGAAAAGTGAGCCACTGTCTGATGCTAGTGTACCAAATATGGACGTGGTTATTAATGCTCCGATCTCAGGAAGCATCAGTCTAATGCCCTCTTCTCTTAGTCAAGTAGACACCTCTGTTTTTCAACAATTGCCTAAGGAGTTTCTCGCAAAGTTGAAATAGTAAGTCTTTTACGCTTGGCAATATGTTGAATCCAGAAAACGATTTATGGTCAAAAGATGTGGTAAACTAGCTAAATATATTTGAACACCAAGCTACTAAATATTTGCAGTTTAAGATTTCTTGATCATCTTAGTTGATTCATAGGCCAAGTCACCAAAGTTGCTAAAGTAGTGATAAATCATGTTAATAAAACGGGTTCTATAGAAAGTCCGTCCATAAAAAATGATGTCACAATAATTGACAGTCCAAAATATTTCTGATTTGAACTAAAAGGAAAGTGTTTCTGCTAATTTCTACTTCTGTCATGTTCTTTGTTGCAGTGAGTTGTTGTACAATAGCAAGATTGCTATTATCCAACTTGATTTCTGCATTCTAACCTTAACAGAATTGCGGTGCAGGTTGCTAGATACTCCTAATGAACAACTCTGGCCTGGGGTGAGAAAATTAGTTAACTGGCACGAATACCCCCAATGGAAACCACAACCACTCTCAACTGTTGTACCTGGTCTAGCTGAAGATGGACATAATTATGTGTTTAGATGTTGCTATATTTGGTATTGTGGATGTTTAGATTTTGCTATCTATATTTGTGAGTTCTTTTATATGAATGTTGGATATTTTAAGAAGGCTTTGCTATCTATATATATGGGTTCTTTTGTATGAATGTTGGATATTTTAAGAATTTTATAATATGCTTTTAATATGATTCAACATGGTGTATGTAAAATACAAATTAAAAAGGTATTGAAAGAAAAGTAATGACGATAGATTTAGCAACAAATTTAATCATTGTCAAAGAAAAACATTTGCAACGTATTGAGAAAAATATTTTTGTCACAAAAATTGAGAATTTTTAGCGACGGACTGGCAATGAAATATTTTATCACGAAATAATCAAAATGATGAAAAAAAACATGAAATTAGTAACGAAATTTATAAATATAACAAAGAATATATTCGTTGCTAAAAAATAGCAAAAGATATAGGGCGTCTCTATTTCGTTGCAAATCTAGCAACGAATTTTATTTTTTCCATTGCTAAATGGTTAGCAACGCGCAATATAGCAACGACTAGTATTCCGTCGTTGATCCATCTCTAAATGGCTTTAGCGACGGATTTATGTTGATTAGCAACGTTATCGGTCTCTTGCTAAACGCGATTTTTTTAGTAGTGAAATATCTGACTGATTCAGAAGATTTCAGACACATTAAAAGGCAGTTATAAAAAAAACAAATGCACTTAATGAACTAAAGTCTGAACCATTCAGATTCAGACTTACATTAACTGCAAACAAATGAGGCCTTAAGAGTATACCTGCCAAACGGATCGGGCTGACCCGGCCCAGCCCAGCCCACTTACAAAAATCGGCCCGATTTGACCTGGCCCGGTCAACCCACGGGCTGTAGGGTACCGGGTTGGTTTATTTTTAATTTTGGGTCCGGTTAACCCAGCCTGGACCAAGCCCGGTCCAGGCTCGCTGGTTAACCGGCCCGATTATTTTTTTAAAAAAATAAACGAACGAACTAATTTACTATAAAGAATTATTAATTTATTATATTAGGTAGCATATATTTTATTTAAAGAAGTACATATATTTTATATGTGTAAGTATATATTGAATGGTGCGTTTATATGTATATATATCTTCTATAGACGTATATATGTGTATATATTTTATAAATTAGAATATAACTATATTATAGTGTGTGTATATATTGTAGTATATATATTGTAGTATATTTGATTAAAAGTAGTACGTATATATTGAAAGGTACGTATATATGTGTATATATCTTCTATAGACGTATATATTTAACGTATACATGTATATATGTAGTAATAACTATATATATAGTGTGTGTATATATTGTAGTATATATATATTGTAGTATATTTTATTTAAAGTAGTACGTATATATTGAATGGTACGTATATATGTGTCTATATCTTCTATAGACGTATATATTTAACGTATACATGTGTATATATTTTATAAATTAGTATATAACTATATATATAGTGTGTGTATATATTGTAGTATATAGATTGTAGTATATTTTATTTAAAGTAGTACGTATATATGTATCTATATCTTCTATAGACGTATATATTTAACGTATACATGTATATATGTTTTATAAATTAGTATATAACTATATATATATAGTGTATGTATATATTGTAGTATATATATTGTAGTATATTTTATTTAAAGTAGTACGTATATATTGAATGGTACGTATATATGTGTATATACCTTCTATAGACGTATATATTTAACTTATACATGTATATATGTTTTATAAATTAGTATATAACTATATATATAGTGTGTGTATATATTGTAGTATATATATTGTAGTATATTTTATTTAAAGTAATACGTATATATTGAATGGTACGTATATATGTGTATATATCCTCTATAGACGTATATATTCAACGTATACATGTTATATGTTTTATAAATTAGTATATAACTATATATATAGTGGGTGTATGTATTGTAGTGTAGATATATATTGTAGTATATTTTATTTAAAGTAGTACTTATATATTGAATGGTACGAATATATGTGTCTATATGTTCTATAGACGTATATATTTAACGTATACATGTGTATATATTTTATAAATTAGTATATAACTATATATATATATATAGTGTGTGTATATATTGTAATATATTTTATTTGAAGTAGTACGTATATATTGAATGGTACATATATATGTGTATATATCTTCTATAGACGTATATATTTAACGTATACATTTGTATATGTTTTATAAATTAGTATATAACTATATATATAACTATATATATATATATATATATATATATATATATATATATATTGTATTATATATATTGTAGTATATGTTTTATTTAAAGTAGTATGTATAGTCGTATATATTTAATGTTACGTATATATGTGTAATTGTGTATATGTGTATATATATTTTAAATTCTAATGTAGTATATACTATATATATAGTGTATATATATTGTTTAACGTATTTAAAATGTATATAGGTGGGTATATATAGTGTATATTGAAAAAATATTTTTTTTTATGTTTTTGACCGGGTTTGACCGAATTTAACCGGGTTTAGGTGGATTAGATCAGGTTGGGCTAAGTGGGCCGGTTCAAGGTTGTTTTTAAAAATTCTATTGTTTAACCCGGACCCGCCCCGGTCCACTTAACTACAACCCGGCCCGACCCACAACCCGCCTAAACTTAATGGGCCAGTTTCGGGTTGACCGAGCCCGGCCCACTTAACATCCTTATCTTAGAGTATCTTATTTGCAAATGAAATAGTATATATTAACGAGATTCGCAGTATAACTATCAGTAGGTTGGAGATTTGCAGAAAACTCTAATGTCTAGTGGATTCAGATTGAGTACGATCAAAATTGAAAGTTGAAATATAAATGAGAGATTGACATGGAAATGAGACTTTGAAATTGACAGAAACGAGTGATATAGCACGCGACTTAGATAATATACGAGGCAAACGCGGAAGTAGGACTGTAAAGAAATGTAACGCTCTTTATTACAAAAAAACTTCTTCACTACCACCCTCCTCGTCCCGCAAAGAAATCTAATGCTCTTTATAACAAACAACTCCTTTCCAATTACCTCCCCTCCGTAAAGAAATGTAACGCTCTTTCCAACCCCCAAAGGGATTAATATACATATTATAATTAATTAAAAATTAAATATATTTAGTTAAATATTATAAAGATCAAAATTTAGGTTTTAATAATAACTAGGGAGCAAAAGTATTTTCTGATGTAGGAGTGATAGAATTACGAGACGCTTGATCCTACATAATCAAAACTCAATTTCCTATAGTATACCACAATTTCGATTTAAGATTTTCCCTCAATTATATTTGTAAAATTTTCCATGAATTAATCAAAATTTAATTTTTGAAGTCGATTTTTAAATCTGATGCCTCTTAAAAAGAATCGTCTTAGTTAATAGATTTCTTTTCTAACTTTCTTCTCTCCTTTTTCCACATCTTTTGATTATTGTTTGTTCACATGAGGTTCTAGGATCATCAAAATTTGATTGATATTTTGTAAAGATAATTCACAGTGGAGGAAAGGAGGAAACTGGGAGTACATCTGAATATGATGGGGTAACATCACGATCTAAAATATGTAAGTATTAATAGGTCTAAATTATTCTTATTATTCGCTATAATTCACAAAATGCAATCTTAATCGATGTCTAATTATTTATAATGTCAGTAGGCACAGAATCCTTCTTCCGGCATTACCAATCAAATCATGAAAGATCTTGCAGAAGGGCCATTACATATGGTCAGCTCTTTAATGGATATGTCGTAAATGGTTACAAGTTTCACACTGAAGAATACAGATCAAATAAATCTACAATGAATAGTAGTGTATGCATCAAGGGCTTTAGCTATAGTGCAGATAATATCGATTACTATGATCGATTGATAGAGATTTTGCAACTAGAGTATAATGCATTACCATTCAAGCGAACCGTGTTATTTAAGTGTTCTTGGTTTGATCCGACCCCAAAGCATGGTACAAGAGTGCATCCACAGTATAATCTTGTTGATGTTAACAAGAGAAGGTTGTTTAACAAATATGAACCATTTATTATGGTTGTGCAAGCATCTTAGGTGTATTGTGAAATGTATCCTACTGTAAAAAAGACAGTGAGTTAATCGTTAGTCGTTTTTCCAATAAAGGCACGCTCTGTTGTAGATGTTCCCAAAAAAGTAGAGCAACCTCATACATTGTGATCCAGTTTTTCAACAGGATGATAGTCAAATACATTAGGTTGATATTGATGAAAATGAAATACTTAACACGTTGAATGATCCAGAGGGTATGCTTATTGACATAGAGGAGGGGGAGGAGGAGGAGAAAGAATAGGATGAAGATGAGGATGAGGATGAGGATACGGACGTGGACGAGGACGGGGACCGGGATGATGACGATGATGATGACGATGACGATGATGATGACGATGAAGATGACGAAGATGACGATGATGATGATGAGGAGGAGGAGGAGGAGGAGGAATGTGAACTTCATAAAACGAAAAGAAGAAGAATTTAATTTTTTCTGTTGTTAGTAGTTACATGTACTAGCTTGTGTTGAGTTTTGATACTACTTCCTTTGTTGTGTATCTTCAAAAAGCTTATGTTTTTTAATTAAAGTTTTGAATTTTAAGGTTCTTGAATCTTGATGCTCTTTTCTTGTTCTTGTGTGACTGTAAAAGCTAAGTTCTTGAAGTGTTTTGAATTAAAGTTTTGAGCTTTAGATTTCCTTTTGTGGATTGTGGGTGTTGTTAGAGTCCTTGAAATAGCTAAAAAGTTTTGAACTTTAAGATTCTTGATGCTTTTTGGTGGGGGGGTTTTCTGGTGTCAGAAGGCACTGATGCTCTTCTTCTTAAAGTGGAATAGAATGGGTAAAAGTGATAACTTTTTTCTTCTTTCTTTATGTCTTTCTAAATAATTTATTTCACATGATCCGGTTTTCATGGACTTTGTTTTGCACTTATAGAATAATTATCATTTTAGAATATGAGTGATACGCCATCATTGGTTGCTGGTTCTCCTGATACTCCTGATTCCATAGATACCCCTATTGGGTCTAGTCGCAGCTCATCAACAACTAGGCAGTTGGTCATATCAGTTGTCGGGAAAAAGTAAGAGAAGATATTTTTACAAAAGTTATTTACTTTTTTAAAAAAAATAAATTTCATAAAATGTATAATTTATTCTTTATAATTATATTTCAGGTTTGTCCCTAATGGTCATTCTATCTCAAAGATCATCACAGAAAATTTTAAGGAACGATAAGATGCTACTGAGATACACATGGAGGGGTGTTACTGAATCTGCTCATAAATTCTATTGGCATGAATTCATGGTAAATATTGCTTTATATTAAAAATTTATGATGTTATTGTTGTGTTTATATCTCTAACTAATATTTTTTCTAGAAATCATATCAGTGGAATCCTACAAAGAACTCCATAATCAAATGCACCTGGAAGAAGGTGACATCTAACTTATATACAAAAAGAACATATCATTGGCGAAGAGAAATAAACAAATTAAATTATGTGTCTGATGATGTTTGGCAAAGCTGGAAGATATATTGGGCTTCTGATGAGTTTAAGAACAAATCTTATATTGCAACTCAAAATTGATGTAGTGAAACTGGTGGTCCGGGCACTGATCCAAGTAAGCATACCGATGGTTCCAGATCAACAGTGGAGCATACTATAAAATTGGTAAATTTCATACTTTAATAGATTAATTCTTTGACTTTATCTCCGATGCTAATGTTGAACTTTTTTTCAGGCAACCGAAATAGGCCATGAACCAAATTCATGGGAGATATTTAAGAAGTTGCACCAAAAAAGGGATGGCAGTTTTGTTGATGTCAAGTAGAAGAGCATTAATGTAAGTTTGTTAATAAGCTTCTCATTCTTTAGATCTTGAAAGCATAAGATCAATATAGCTCTTGCAAGTAGAGTGACTTGTGTTGTATCTTGGCTAGAAATTAGGATCTTGAGGTCATAGAGTTCTTCTTGGTACAAGTAAGAACTTGGGTTAACATCCTTTAATCTTAGGGTCCTTTTCATGTTATTAGGGTTCTTAGATTCTTGGATGTTGTATGTTAAGTTATTTATCCTTCTTTTGTCATCTTGAGACATTGTTGTTTGTATATTGAAGTAGTGAATCCGTGTGGGGCCAATTTTGATTCACTACACTTGTTGCAATCTTGTACTCTTAAAAATCTAGTTTTTGTTGAAATCTTGAAGTCTAATGAAGCCGTGTGTGGCCTATTTCGATTCACTAGCACTGTTGTTGACAGCTTGTTGTTCTTGTTGTGGTTTGCTTCTTGTGTTTGAACTTGATCTTGTATCAATTCCTCTATGGTCCTAGTCGTAAAAGATGGATAATAGGAGAGAGACTTTGATAATTGTTGTTGATACTTCAGGTGAGTGAACTTTTTTAGATAAAATAACTTGTTTAGATAAAATACTTCGTGTCAGATGTTTGTGATCTCGAATAGATAGTGATTGCTAGTAATAATATGTGATTGCTTGGTCAAAGTGGTTCATAGCAAAAGTGAAAAAGAAAGGCAGCAACTTCAGGCAAAAAGTTCTTCCAATTTCTCAAGAGAAATAATTAAAGTATTACACACTGACTAAACAATGTATATACATGATATGGTTCACCATTTTATACTTCTTTTCTTGATCCTCCTTTCTGATGCTTGGCGAGTGCTACTCCATTATTCAAAATGGTTTTACCTTGGTTCTCTTCATTGTAATTTTCTGCACAAAATATCACAATATTTTAAGTAACATATGTTATTTTCCACAATACGGGTACGTAGAATCTGTATAATAGAATAACAACTTCAACTAGAGTTCAAGTATGAACAAGAACGCAGTAAAGTTTAACAAATACCCTCAACACAAGATCAAAATGATTTTTACAAGAGGTGTATTTTATATTTCAGAAATATAGATGAAACAGAAATTGTTAAGGCCAAGTCATCCGAATTCACGGACTTTCCTTAAGGAATAATTCCCCTCACTGTACCCGAGGTTATGGAATCTTTCTTCCAGGATAAAATATCCTTCAATCTGACTATAGCGGTACCTCAAATAGGCGGATTCTTCGAACACACTCACGGTTTGAATGATCACACTTAGAGTATTTTTAAGAAGAAGAAGAAGCTTGTAATTCTGAAAAAAAAATTCTCTCTTGTGGAAGAAAGCAGGTTATTTATAGCCACAAGATGCCCCTTTGAAAGGTGGCATTGGTTCAATTTAGAGGTGTGTGTCTTTTTCTGAAAATACATGTCTGTTTACTTAAACCATTGCAGTAATTTTTTGAAACAGTACACCATTTCGTGAAACATTGCATCAGTTCGAAATAGTGTTGCAGCAGTTCGTGAAGCAGTGCACTGTTCACGCGAAAAAGTGCTACTGTTCACGCAAAATAATCACTGTTCACGCGTCAATTCGTGAAGCAGTGCACTGTTCACGCGGAACAGTGTTACTGTTCACGTAACAATGCTACTGTTCACACGAAACAATCACTGTTCACGCGTTCCTGCATGTTTTAACATTTCCATTCACACCCTTTCATTACTATGAACCCAACAATCCCCCACATGAATGGGGAATTGCTATTATTTTCGTAAAACTTTTACGGATAAGTATGTGATCATCAAGCAAAGACTGATTGCATCTGGATAAGTGGGTTTCCCTTTGAACTTTCCGTAGTGAACATGCATCGGATGCACTCGGTCAATCGGTAGATTTGATATCTTTGAACCGTCGAGCTTTAATGTACACCTAGACAACACATGTCACACAACCAGCCTTTTACTGTTTATGGTTCTTACGGTTTTGTTCTTTTCAACCATGAACACGTTCCGGTTTTCATGAGAGCTTAGAGAATAGGCCTTTACTAACATTCTCTTTGAAGCGGCTTCCACTTCGCCCACACATAGGTGATTTCTAAACGTTCAATCCTATAGATTAAACTATTTGGTCAAATCTACCAAATTTAGATAGTCATTAAAAGACTTTTCGCCTTAAGTCTTATCCTTGTTTACTATACATTGTCTACATCATGAGAATGGGTTGGGTATTTGACAATGTTGAACCTGTCATACACAACTTTGTTTGATCTCCTTGAACCTAGCTCTTGGGATCTCCAGTCTGCTAGGTAGAGTTACCACCATGCTGACTTGTCCTAGGCCTTAAACCCATTCCCTTGGATGTCCTTTCTACTCCTCTAGATAGGCCTTTTGTAAGTGGATCCGACACATTATCCTTTGACTTTACATAGTCTACAGTGATAATTTCACTAGAGAAAAGTTCTCTAACGGTATTATGTCTTCGTCTTATATGACGAGATTTACCGTTATACATCATGCTCCCTGCCCTACCTATTACTGCTTGGCTATCACAGTGTATACATACTGGTGCCACTGGCTTGGGCCAATACAGAATATCTTCCAAGAAATTCCAGAGTCATTCTGCTTCTTCACCGGCTTTATCTAATGCGATAAATTCAGATTCCATTGTAGAGCGACCAATACACGTCTGTTTGGATGATTTCCAAGAGACTGCTCCTCCACCGATAGTAAATACATATCCACTTGTGAATTTTACTTCGTTCGATCCGGTGATTCAATTTGCATCACTATATCCTTCAAGTACCGCAGGATATTTATTATAATGCAAAGCATAATTTTGAGTGTATTTAAGATACCCCAAAACTATTTTCATTGCCATCCAGTGAGTTTTGTTGGGATTACTCGTGTACCGACTCAATTTACTGATAGCGCATGCTATGTCTGGTCGTCTACAGTTCATTATATACATTAAACCTCCCAATACTCTTGCATACTCCAATTGCAAGTCACTTTCACCTTCATTCTTTTGAAGTGCAAAGCTCGCATCCAATGGAGTCTTGGCAATACCGAATTCCATATACTTGAACTTGTCAAGTACCTTTTCGATATAATGAGACTGTGACAATGCCAACCCTTGTGGAGTTCGATGGATTCTTATACCTAAGATCACATCTGCAACTCCAAGGTCCTTCATATTAAACTTACTCTCGAGCATTCGTTTTGTTGCATTTATGTTAGAAATGTCTCTACTGATGATCAACATATCATCCACATATAAACATACAATGACTTGGTGATTTGGAGTGTCTTTAATATAAACACATTTATCACATTCATTTATTTTGAATCCGTTTGCCAACATGATTTGGCCAAACTTCGCATGCCATTGTTTTGGTGCTTGCTTTAGTCCATATAATGACTTAATAAGTTTACACACCTTGTTTTCCTTTCCTGGAACCACAAAACCCTCAGGTTGTTCCATGTAAATTTCTTCCTCCAAATCTCTATTTAGGAATGCGGTTTTTACATCCATTTGATGAATTTGAAGATCATATACCGCTGCCAAGGCAATTAACATTCGAATCGAGGTTATCCTTGTTACTGGCGAGTATGTATCAAAGTAATCAAGGCCTTCCTTTTGTTTGAAGCCTTTTACTACAAGTCTTGCCTTGTGTTTGTCAATAGTATCATCCGCCTTCATTTTCCTTTTGAAGATCCATTTAGAACCTAAAGGTTTATTTCCAGGAGGAAGGTCAACCAATTCCCATGTATGGTTGTTTAAGATTGAATCAATCTCACTATTGACTGCCTCTTTCCAAAAGGATGAGTCTGACGAATACATCACTTCTTTAAATGTTTGAGGCTCATTTTCTAAGAGAAATGTTACAAAATCCGATCCAAACAAAGTTGACGTTCTTTGACGTGTACTACGTCTTGGATTTTCTTCATTATGTACATTCTCACTTGGTTCATCTCGAGGTCGTTTAGAACCTCCACTAAACTATTCGTATCTAATTTTATATGGGTAAATGTTTTCAAAGAATTCAGCATTGTCTGATTCAATTACCGCATTTTCACTAATATCCGGATGTTCAGACTTATGAACCAAAAATCGACATGCTTTACTACTTTTAGCATATCCTATGAACACGCAGTCCACCGTTTTAGGTCCTATCTTAACCCTTTTAGGTATAGGAACTTGTACCTTTGCTAGACACCCCACACTTTGAAATATTTCAAGTTAGGTTTCCTTCTTTTCCATTTTTCGTAAGGAATTGATTGTGTCTTACTATGGGGAACTCTGTTGAGTATACGATTGGCCGTAAGGATAGCCTCCCCCCATAAGTTTTGTGGTAAACCAGAACTTATAAGTAAGGCATTCATCATTTTCTTTAAAGTTTGGTTTTTTCTTTCCACAATTCCATTAGATTGAGGTGAATACGGGGCCGTATTTTGAGGGATTATTCCATTCTCTACACATATTTGCGCAAAGGGAGATTCATATTCTCCGCCCCTATCACTTCTTATCATTTTGATCTTTTTGTCTAATTGATTTTCAACTTCAGTTTTATATTGCCTAAACGCATCTATTGCTTCATCCTTACTATTTAGAAAGTAGACATAACAATATCTAGTGCAATCGTCAATAAAAGTTATGAAATACTTTTTCCCACCACGAGATGGTGTTGACTTCATATCACAAATGTCAGTGTGTATTAAGTCTAAGGGATTGGAATTCCTTTCAACGAACTTATAAGGATGCTTCGCATACTTCGATTCTACACACGTTTGACACTTTGATTTATTGCACTCAAAGTTTGGCAAAACTTCTAAGTTAATCAGTTTTCGTAACGTTTTGTAATTCACATGGCCCAAACGTTCATGCCATAAATCATAAGACTCAAGCAAATAAGAAGAATTCGAACTTTTATTCATTTCAACAGTCATTACATTCATCTTATAAAGGCCCTCCGTGAGATAGCCTTTTCCTACATACATTTCTCCTTTGCTAACTATAATTTTTCCAGAAACGGTTACACATTTGAATCCGTTCTTATCTAGGAGTGAGACAGAAATTAAGTTTCTATGTAACTCCGGAACATATATCACATTGTTCAGTGTCAAGACCTTGTTGGAAGTCATCTTTAGGCAAATTTTTCCTGTTCCCTCCACCTTAGCAGTAGCGGAGTTGGCCATGTAAAGCATTTCTTCTGCTTGAGCTGGAGAAAATGACGAGAACAACTCTTTGTTTGCGCAAACATGGTGTGTGGCACCAGAATCCATCCATCATTCACGTGGATTCCCCATCAAGTTGCATTCCGTGAACATAGCACACAGATCGTCATAATCTTTGTTGGACTCAATCAGATTCACTTGGTCCTTTTTCTTCCCTTTCTTTGGGGCTCGACAGTCTGTGGACTTGTGGCCAATTTTGCCACAGTTGAAGCATTTTCCCTTGAATTTTTTCTTGGGTTGATTGCTTCCATGTTCAACTTTCTTTATTTTCTTCAAGTTGTTTTGGCCATCTTCTACAATATGTGCTCCATTCATTGTAGAATTTCCCTTTGACCTTCTTTCGACAGCTTTATTGTCCTCTTCAATACGAAGTCGAACAATAAGATCTTCAACGGTCATCTCCTTGCGTTTATGCTTTAAGTAGTTTTTGAAGTCTTTCCACAAAGGTGGTAGCTTCTCAACTATCACTACTACTTGGAAAGCATCATTCACAATTAAACCTACAAAACAGTTTATGTGAGTTTTAAGAACATTTTTAATTTGTTCAACTACGATATTTTTCAAAATTATACCTTCTGCTAGGAGATCATGTATGATGACTTGCAACTCCTGTACTTGAGAGACAACAGATTTGCTATCAATCATTTTGAAGTCCAGGAACCGTGCAACAAGGAATTTCTTAATTCCCGCATCCTCCGTTTTATATTTCCGTTCAAGTGCCCCCCACAGTTCCTTTGATGTCTTGGTTCCACTATAGACATTATAGAGGTCTTCTTGGAGACCACTCAGAATATAGTTCCTGCAAAGGAAATCCGAATGTTTCCAAGCTTCTACAATAACGAAGCGGTCTTTGTCCGAGATTCCCTCGGGCACCTCAGGAGCGTCTTCGCTAGTAAACTGTCGTAGACATAGAGTGGTGAGGTAAAAGAACATCTTTTGTTGCCACCGCTTGAAGTCAATGCCAGAAAATTTTCTGGCTTCTCCGTCGGTGCCATCATTGGCGGAGCATTTGTGCGACTTGATGTGGCAACATTATTTGCCCCCACAGACGTTGTCGCATCCATCATTTGACTTTCAGTTGTCATTTTTCTGTCACCACAAGACAGAAAACTTAGTATTTTTCAGAATACTATTTATAAAGTTAAATAACTTGAAACAATTCTTCTTGTTTCTAGTTAACGATGAAGTTTTTATTACTTCGAATCATCAACCGAATGAACCTTAACTTGTGATGAAGATTTTACGTCTTCTAATCACTAGTTAAATTCAAGCGGAGTAGAAAGCCTAAGCTTTAATCTTCAAAAACAAGCACTACAGATTCTGTAAAATTATTCCTTAAGATTGTTATTTTCCACAATACGGGTACGTAGAATCTATATAATAGAATAACAACTTCAACTCGAGTTCAAGTATGAACAAGAACACAGTGAAGTTGAACAAATACCCTCAACACAAGATCAAAATAATCTTTACAAGAGGTGTATTTTATATTTCGGAAATATAGATGAAACAGAAATTGTTAAGGCCAAGTCGTCCGAATTCACGGACTTTCCTTAAGGAATAATTTCCCTCACTGTACCCGAGGTTATAGAATCTTTCTCCCAGAATAAAATGGCCTTCAATCCGACTATAGCGGTACCTCAAATAGGAGGATTCTTCGAACACACTTACGATTTGAATAATCACACTTAGAGTATTTTTAAGAAGAAGAAGAAGCTTGTAATTCTGAAAAAAAATTCTCTCTTAACCTGTGGAAGAAAGCAGGTTATTTATAGCCACAAGATGCCCCTTTGAAAGGTGACATTGGTTCAATTTAGAGGTGTGTGTCTTTTCCTAAAAATACATGTTTGTTTACTTAAACCATTGCAGTAATTTTCTGAAACTGTACACCATTTCGTGAAATATTGCATCAGTTCGAAACAGTGTTGCAGCAGTTCATGAAGCAGTGCACTGTTCACGTGAAACAGTGCTACTGTTCACGCGAAACAGTCACTGTTCATGCGTCAGTTCGTGAAGCAGTGCACTATTCACGTAAAACAGTGTTACTGTTCACGTAACAGTGCTACTATTCACGCAAAACAGTCACTGTTCACATGTTCCTGCATGTTTTAACATTTCCATTCACACCCTTTCATTACTATGAACCCAACAACATAAAGTATAGTTACGATGATCGTTAAAGCTAGAATTACAGTATATTTCGAACAGTGCCGTCAATAATATTGAAATATTGTGGTGGAAGAAGAAAGTATATGGACCAAAATGTCCTTGGCCTTCTGTAGCAATACTTCTACAAATTTATTTGTTTCTTCACATGTAGTAATTCACATTTTCCTCAATAGTAATTTTCAAAGAATCAGCTGGTTGATGCTCTTCTTTTTGCAACAAAAGTTGTTGTTGTTGTTGTTGATGATGTTGTTGTTGTTGTTAAATGGGTAATTATATAAGGAGTAGTACTAGGACTAGGAGGATTTTGAAGTCCAGCATCAACAGTTTCTTTGAGCTTGAGGGTAATGAGGTACCAACTCAAAAGATTTTTGTTGAATACTGCAACCATTTTACTTTTGGCTTGTGTTCTACTTTTCTTTAAAAGAAGATTAGTGTGTTTGGTATGAAGGAAAATATTTTCTGGAATTTTTTTTTCAGTTTTCTCCTGTTTGGTTGGCTTACAGGTTTTGGAAAATATTTTTCAAATCAACTCATTTTTCTTAAAACTAAGGAAAATGACTTCCCTTTAAAAAGTAAGGAAAACATTTTTCAAATCTCTCTTTCAACATCACTATTAAATTGAAATATTCATACAACTCTCAAAATCACCCATCCCTACTCTGACCCTCAATCTCCCACCCCAACCCCCAACCCCAACCCCACCCCACCCCACACCTACCATTCAAAACTTTTTTCTTATCCCACCCTTTTTTATCATATTCGTTCTCAGTCTTTTTGTTAAATATATACAAATACTTTTAGAAAACATATACTTATCCAATTTGCATAACGAACACACAAATATAAGTAGGGCTGGGCATATTTTGGTTTAAATAGAAAAAATTAAAAACCGAATCAAAATTTAATTTTGGTTTGGTTTTTCGATTTTCCGAATTGGTTTTGGTTTCAAATTTTAGAAATTTGGTTAAACGGTTTGTTTTTTGAAATTTCAAAAAAAAAAAAATCGGATAAACCGAAAAATCAAAATTATATAAATAATATATTATAATTTATATATATATATATATATATATTTCATCTTATATGTAAATTTACTAAAAATATAATATAATATAACATATAAATATATAAATTATAATCATTTAGTAAACCTAAATCCTAATATGTTGTTTTGCTTTTGACCGTAATAGTAACGTGAAGGCTGCAATGACGCTCATCCATCCTCAGTTCATTTGAAATTTCAACATCGCCAATGACAGTTGCAGTCGTTTGCTCAGTTTGTTTGCTTAGTTCGTCACTGCCGTCGACAGTGGCTGCCGCGTGCGGCCATTGTCGTCACGCCAACGGTGATGACTCGACGAAGTCGATATTTATGATTATTTCATTCGTGTTGAATTAATTATATTTGAGAATGAAAATAAGTTTGAAAAAAGATTATTTTTCTAGAAAAATCACCAATTTTAAATGGTTACTACTTTAATCTTCAAAATCGAAATAAAAATACAAAATAATCGAACCGAATCTGTAAAAAATGAACCAAACCGAAATAATTTTGGTTTGGTTATAATTGTTATTTTCGTCAATCCAAAAAACCAAAAAACCGTACCGATATTCAACAATCAAACCGAACAAACTAAATGCTCACCCCTAAATATAAGTAAGAAACAACTTATTTAAAAAAAAAAAAATTCTCCTCCTTCATATCGAACACACCCCAAAAAATATTTTTTGAGATCAAAAAATATTTTTCTAAAATGTATCTTTATGCTTTAGCTAAAGATTAAAATGTATTTTTTGAAAATTATTTTTTCATTTTCCAACCAAACATTACAAAATATTTTCCGAAAAATATTTTCTATCCACCAACTAAACATAGGAAAACAAGTAAGAAATCAACTTGTTTTCCAAGAAAATATTTTCTAGGAAAACATTTTCCTTCATACCAAACACACCCCCGGAATTTGGATCATTGTATTAAAGCAAGAAAAATATTTTGCTTTTAGAGAGACTTTTTCTTGTAAGCAAGTTGTAGCTTACATTATAATGTAAATGAATAAGAAGTGATGATTATAGGATGTTGAAGTTGAACTAATCCAACTGGGGAATATGTTGTCCTACTGGACCCCTCTTCATTATTTTATGATCTTGAACACACTGTTATCAGTTCTATAATTTGTATAAGTGCTCTTTTCTATTAATTACTATTTTCCTAAGGTTAACTGATCAGTGTTGAATTTGGCTATTTGTTGGCTAATTATTTATATTTTTTAGGATAAAATGGAGGTTGTCATAGTACTGCTCTTTCGTGATCAACAGATGATTCATCAGAAGATCAAGAACTCGATATAAATCGTATGTACTTTGATATTGTGGGTGGAGAAAAAAATGATGTGTGTATGGATTGGGCTCTCAAGCTTCAACCTTGTATAAAGATATGACATGCAATTTGTCTGTAGTGTCCGATTATGTTGCCGAAGAGCGCATCAAAATACTTGAGAAAGAGGTGTCGTATATGAGAGAAAATCAAGAGAGAGTTCTTCAAGAGCGTGTAGAGTTGGAGGTGCAACAACGAGTAGAGACTCATCTAATGGTTAAGTGTTTAATCTTTTGAGACTTTAGTTACTTGAAGTGTCGACTTGAACATTGTCACACTTTTTTAGATAGTTATATGCTTTAAATTTTAAACATTGGTAGACTTTTGCTTATTGAAGTTGTGATTTTGCATGTTTTAATTATCTTCAGACGTTTTCTATTATAAATCTTGTATTATGTTATATATATATATATATATATATAGTTTGTGTGTGTGTGTGAGAGAGAGAGAGGGGGGGCGAGCATAGTATTTCGTAACTATTATTTATTAAAGTTAAAAATTCAAATAAAATTTGTGACAGATTTAGTTTGTCACAAACTATTCTAAATTTGTCACTAATATAGGTAAGAGAGTCATATTGTGACTAAATTAGTTTGTCACAAATTATTTGTAAAGAAATATATTGTCACAATTGTGGTGACTAGGTTTGAAAATTTCTTACGAAAATTATTCTGTCACTATTTTATAACGGAATATTTTGTCAAAAATCTGTCATAAATTTGTGATGGAATTTAAGCCAAATTTAAGGATTTATATTGTGACGGACGATCTGTCTCAGTTCTGTCACAATAATTTTGTGACGGAAATTAAATCCGTCGCAATGATTTTATGACTAAAGGTTCTGAGATGCACATTTTTACATCACAAATCCATCACAATCAATGATTTGTGACAGATTTGTGACTAAAATCTCTGTCACAATTTCATCATTTTCTTGTAGTGTAACTTTTTCTGTTTTTCATATGTCATGGTGATGACTAACATTGATGCAGTATATTCAAGCGAGACTCCCAGTAGAATAATTTTTACGTTGGCAGTTTAGAGACAAATTTTAATATCCGAAAGATTTAGATTGAGCACGATCAAAACTGAACGCTTAAAATGTAAGTGGAATGATGTAATTGAGATTGGCATGAAAGTGAGACTTCAATTTACACACAATAAGAGATATAACACCCCCTTAAGCAAGAGGTTGGGGGTTCGATCCCCACCTCTGGTGAATGGCAAAAACTCTGTGACCAGTTTCCTACCGCTTAATGCGCTGACAGTAGGAACAGAGGATTAGTCTCACGGCTGCCGGCTGTGGGGATACCTTGGAAAACCAAAAAAAAGATATATGACACTCAAATTATATAATGTACAAGGGAAACATAGAGTACTAACACTCTAAAGAAATGTAATGTTTTTTATCATACAGAGGAATCGAGTTATCGAGTGTTAGATATAAACACCATATATGATAAGTGTTAGATATAAACACCACATATATATACTAGTTTAGTGTATATGTTTCGCACGTGTAACCTAACTATTATTATCAAACTTATCCCAACCCTGACTTTCAATTCTCAATCTGAGACTCAACTCTTGACTTAACCTGACTCCCTACCCTGACACATCTCTCTCGAGTGTCAACCCCGAACCGATATAGGACCTAGGATCCAATCTTGACTTGAGATTTGACTTTGAAACTTCACTTGAGTACAGTCTCTTGAGACTTGACCAAACCGACTTCGACCTCAACTCGAGAACAACTTTCGACGTTAGTTTGAGAACCAACCACTACATAAGAATTAGTGTCCAATCTCAACCAGACTTCTAACCTTCGACTCTAACTCTGAACTCCTCGACCCTGGACCTGACTCTTGGACCCCAATCCCAACTCTTAATTATTGACCCAGACTCAGTTTCCAACCCCTTTCAAGAGTCAGGATGGCTCTTGAGTTGGGAGTCGAGGTCAGATCCCAAGTCTTGGGTCAGGAGTCAGGGTTAGATAATGTGTTAAGATTCAATGTTAGGTCCTACTTTAGAGTTAGAAGTCAATATCGAACATCGATTCAGATGTCGGGTCGAGTAGGGTCCAGGGTTAGGATTCAAGTCTCGTGCTAAGAGTTGAAGTTGAGAGTTGAGAGTGGAGAGTTGAGGTCAGGTTTTGCTCCGAGAGTCGAATCTTGAGTCAGGAATCAGGATTGGGTCTCAGGTTAAGAATTATGTTAGGGTTGGGTTTTGAGTTGAGAGTAGGGGTTGGGGTCGAATTGATAATTCAGATTAAGGTTTATGTTTGTGATCTTTTATACCAAAGGTAAGATTATTCATTTGTAAAGCTACATATGCCAGTGTAACACATTTCATTACCCAAAAAAGTTTTTAATAACATAAATACGTAAAAATATTACAAAACCAACATAAGGTATACATTTTTAGGGAATAATGAATGCAAAAATTAAAGTAGTCCCACACAAGGTTAAGATTACTGTGTACTATGACATGTCCTAATCTAACACTCGCTTTGTTCTCTCCCTCAACCATATTCCTGATGCAAGATTAGTTCTTAGGTTATAGTATTGATATAGTCTAAGTTGCGGGACTTATCACCTTCGATGCTACAATTGTATTGGATTCTTTAAATACACTACTTTTGGAGAATGTGACATGTACACTCCGTTTATATTTTTGAAGAGTTTGAACAATATAACACGTTATAAGATAATTTTTGTTTGAAAAGCTACATCTTGCCTATGTGAACATGTTCAAATATGAAAATCTCTACATGCAGTTTCTAATTATGCTATAGTAGCTTCTCAGTTGGTCTCATTCACAAAACTATCAAAAAAGTAAAATAGCGGGAGATACATATTCTAATTTGCAAACAAAGAAGAGTATCATACCTTTTTTTTCCCTTGTAGTTTCCCCCAGAAAATTGCTTCTCCATGATTATGTTGAGAATATCGAATAAATTTCGTAAATCAACGAACAATTGTTAAATTGTATAAAATAAAATAATAATAATAATAATAATAATAATAATAATAAGCATAAAGCGACATGACCTAGAAAATCACACAAATTATATTAAAATCAAAGAATACATAATCATCAATTTTTTAATATCAAACCGATAATCGAATAATTAGAAAACTCTATAACTTTAATTCACCCCCCTCCCCCCGCCCCCCAAACAATTACGAAGTATTCTTTCAATTATGCATAATTTTCTAACATTGACAAACAAATACAAATAATAGATTATATATATATGTAGACACATAATTTTGTCCCTCTCCGAAAGCATTTTTATCATTTTATCCCCATCTTACTGTGTGCCTTCACCCGTGTAATTATATCCCATAAAAATATAAAAAATAACAACCCTTAGCAAAATCCCTAACCAACCTAAACCAAAATATTCTTGTGATAACTAATTAACAACCCTCTCCTATGAAATTAAGACACCTCACTACCCCACCCACGTGACCCCACCACATTTCTTTTCCACAAAGAAAGGAGAACACAATTAGCACAAAAAGAGAACAACAATTTTTGGGAGGCCATCCTACTCACGAGAACCACTATATACGCACACTAGCTTCATCATCAACACACTCCATTACCACATACACAGACCACCAAAAACCATGGGGTAGAGATCATTCAACAGTAGAGATCCATTTTTACTTTTCTTCTTCCTCACAACACACACCCAACTACACGGAGAACAGAGTTGATCGGAAAATGGGATAGAGAAAATAGAGAATCAGCTGAACGAAAGGGATGCAAGTCGTCTGGTATTGAATTTTCCGATAAATTTCTTGCTGGAATCATCTATCTCTCATTGGTTCATCCATCACAGCACCAAAATCCCTCTGTTTGGTTCGTTCCAGCGAGATTTTGCCTGAAACACGCCGAAAAATACCCCCAAGGCGACGGTCGTTGCTTCGATTCATTGGCAAAACCACCATTGAACAGTACATCGCTCTTCTTTGACTGTTCTATTTTCACATTATCGAGTTGGTTTCGAGTTGAGGTCGTTGTTGGTTCGAGATTTGCGTGGTTCCGGTTGTGGCTCATCAATTTGGTTGTTTTGGTTGTTTTTGATTTGTGGTTCGACTTTGGAATTGCTCCTCGTTCAATCTGAGTTCGTAAATTGCAGTAAAAATCTCCACATTAAGGTCCATCTTTTATCTTATTCTTGTTCTCCGCTAATTCTTTATTTTTGGTGTGTAATTAATTGTTATCGTCTCAATTTTCTCTTATTTTGGATGTGATGCGAATGATTAATGTGGAATTATTTGGTGGTGGATTGTATATTGAAATGGGTTAATCATGTGGTTGAGAATGGATTTGGGGTAGGAATGGAGAAATTGATAAAAGTTGAATGTAGATTAATTTAGGTTTGTTGTTGTTTTGTTTAATTCGGAATAAGCATGAATGTGGATCGGAACGTGATAGAGTCATGACATGCTGAATCTAGTAAGCAAATGCTAAGCCGGGTAGGCAAATTTTAGAAATGGTATTTTGTTGAATGTTTGAATGTGTGTGTGAACAGTTCTTTCTACTTTATCACGCAAGATTTGAAGATGTATTCATTTGCCGGGGAATGCCTTGAGGTTATTGTTTTGACGAGAATTTTTTTGACTTTTGAGAGTCACCACTTAATTTTGAAAAGGAATTAAGAAACCTTTAGAGAGTTACTTCAAACGATTCAAAACAGGAAAATCATTTTAGTTAAGAGATTCTAGATAAGAGGTTCCTATTAACGTTTTAGGAAGGTGTTAGGCACCTAAAACGTCCGCTAACTTGCGGTTATCCGGACTGTTTGAAAATCGTCTTTTGATTAACTTCAAAAAGATTAATTTTTCTTGAAAAGTGATTATTTTTTTTGAAAGAAAGCGATTTTGGAATTATTTTGGTGTTTATGCAAAACTAGTTTTTTAGCGACTAAACTAAGGATTTAAGTAGGTTCGCAAAGCACATAAAAAACATAAATAATAGGGGGAAGGGGAGGAAGTAAAGGATTTAGGCCATTGGCCCTAATCAACAAACCTGTCCTAGTCTAGTTGGATTTTCAACCCATCTCTCCTTTCACCTGTCCTATTTTTATGTTTTCGAGCCCTTTGGCTTGAGTTTTCACTTCACCTGTATTAAGTACAACTTTGGCTTCTAGGCCCAAATGAATAAAAAAAATGACTAAACAAAGATATAAATAAATAAGTAAATAAGAGCAACAATGAATAAGTAAATTAAAAATGGGACTTTCAAGTCCCCTTTTTTGTTGCTTCAAGGACGAAATTGTAACGCATTCTTCTTGCATTGATATGTCATACAATCGACTTTGATTTTGAAGATATAGGCCTCATTGGCCTCTTCGAAAATGCAACGGGAAGGAATCCCTTGTGGACTCCAAGTAAATTACATGCACATGAAAAAAAGAAAGAAGGATGAGAAGCTGTTCAACACCCGAACCACTAACTTAGTATACAGACAAAATCATCAGACAATTTCTAATTTTTTATCAATGATTAGTCTCGATCCAACTAAGGGACCCGACCAAAAGGAGAGCAACATAGCATCAAATCACTTTTTGGGGGAAAACTTGAATTTTTAAGCTAACTGGGGTACAAACAATCACTCATCTTGAGCTTCAAATCACGCGTTTTTAGCTGGGAAAGAATAATTTTATAGACCAAGTCCTATCGCCAAACAACGAAACAAATATATACAGTCTTCTTATGCAAAACAAACAAATAACAGATTCCATTGAACTCGCACTCTTTGTGTTTTCATGGGCCTACAGAGAGAGGCTTAGAGAAAATAAAGAGGATAAATACTACAGGGGAAGGAAATAGAAAATGGGGAAACTAGGGGGAAGGACCAACCAACAAGAATACTTACTAATTCACATAGATATGGACAATATTCCTACGCAGAAGACAACCCAAATGACAACAACCACTCCCCGAGTAACACTAGATGGAGTCTGGGAGTGCAATTTTGAATCAATCATGCAAATAAGCTAGATTTCGAAGAACAACAAGTAATGAATACTCACATGAAGGCTCTTTAGACCACCATCTTCCTCTTCTTTGGCAAGTCAAGAAGAATTGTGGGTCCAACGTTCACCGAAGAATTTGGACAATATTTTACTTAAAATAACAACTAGAGAAACCTTACAAATTTCGAGTACAACAGGTAAACAGGGAAGATTAACTAGGAGCCCAACCAAGGTAATTCTATCCAACAAATTCAATGAACGAAACCTCAGCTAGGGCAGTTAAATTCAAGAGGTAGCGATTAAGAGAGTTTTTTTTTAAGACAAAGCATTCATCAATAAAGTTAGGGTTAATGCATACTCAATTGGTACGGCGCACAGTAAAGCAGATAGCATTCAAGTTAAAGAAGACCCAAGGCAGCGTGACGAGTTGACATTGAAAATCTTGAAACTCAAAAATGATCAATAACGAAACTAAGATCAGCATAGCAAATCTCTTGTAAGCAAAACCGAGATAAAGTCACGAACTTTTGAGTAAACAGTCAAGGTCACAAAATTTCTAAAGCCTTCAAGGCTCGCAACAGACAATTCCCAAGCATTCTCTATAGCTACTGGAGTTACTAATGAATCAATGACAAGAAGAGAACATCAAATGTAAAGCTAACCGATTAAAGACAAAAGAAAACATCTAAACTAAAAGATAATGTATTTACCTCTTTCGAGGCAGCAAAACAGGGACGAAAAACTTTTGGAATCAATCACCACCCAAACGATGTCGACTTCCTCGTCTTTCGTTCGAGAAATTCCAATTACCAGTTAAATTAGAAAAGTCACTGAAACAGAACACTGTATCTTTCTTTTCTGGAACCTTCGAACCCCAAAAGGGAAGAAAAGAGAAACCCCCCTTCTTTTCGAAATCAAGAGAAAATTTCTCAAACGCTAAAACTTTTAACAGATTTCCCACCCCCTAGAGATTTTGAGAAAAGAAAAAAAATCTCAGAAACAGAATTAGAACTCTCAAAGATTTCTAACACAATTTCTGAACCCTGAAGTTTCTAATCCTCCTCCTAAAAAAACCTCCTGATTAATGACCCTAGGGGCCTTTATATAGAAGCCGAATTAGGGCTTCTCTAGGGAAAAAACAAAATCCCTTGCAAATTCCTTTAGAGTCCCTCCACAGCTTGGCTTGAATCAGCAGATGTGCCTTTTTTTTCTCCCAAATCCCAAAGCTAACCAATAGAAATGGAGAAAGAAAAACCATCCCCCTTGAGGCCAATCAAAATCATCCAAATATGTACCAAATTGTACCTGCATCCTAAGATTTACCAAATATAGATGTTGGGGGATGACACCTGGCTTATTTTATAGAGGGCTCGAGGGTCATCCTTGTCCTACTATCGCGTGAGATACGTGAAAGAGGGAAAAAGAATGGTTTAGGATCGATTCTGGGTTGGGTTGATGGTGGATTCGCTGAGTCGGGTTTGTCGAGATATGGGTAGGTTCTTGTTGAGGTCAGGTCGACGGCGGGTTAGGGGTATTGGGAATTAATGGAGGATTTGGTGGTTTTTCCTTTTGATTTAGAGTTGAGAGGAGAGAGAGTATATTGGCTGGATTGGGTTTAAAAGGTTTGGGTTAGTGGGGGCTGGTTTTGTATGGGCTAATAGGATAGAATATTCGTAATGAGAATTAAAGAAATGGGCCACTGCTTGTAGTTTAGAAAATAGGACGAAATTAGATTAATTGAGTATTGGGTGCATTATGTAATTGGAGATTTGGCCAATTCATTTAAATTTTGGCCAAATTGAAAATCAATTGGCCAATTGGATCGCAATTACGGCCGATTTGATTTCAATTAAGGTCAAATTTAATAAATTGACTAAATTGAACCAACATCCAAAATGAATTAACCCTTCTTTTAATTTCGAGCTTTTTGATTCAATAAAATCAAATACTTATCTCTCCGAATAAATTATTATTATTATATTTTTTTAAGGATAAATTATAATTAAATCAAGATTTAAATCATTATAAACTTATTTCAAGATAAGCCTTGATTACGATCCGATACTTTGTAAAATCAATATTTAGGTATCAAAATTGTATAATTTCGTATGATTAAATACGACAATATACAACCGCTACTTAAAAATGACAAAATTACGTACAGTAAATATTTTGAAAATCCTTTATTTGGATAAGATAAATTTTGATTTCATTTTAAAATTGAAGAAACTCGAAATTAAATTGAATTGCGGAGGGCAAAAATTAGGTGTCAACAGTTATATAGTACTTATTCACCGGGGAATGCCCCGAAGTTTCATGTACGCAAAGGAGGCTCGTGATCAAGGCCCAAGGCATCGGGTAAAGCATAGGAGCGTAGTTTAGGATTAGTGTAGGTTAGCGTAGGTTTACTTTTCCGCATTTTTCTATTTTAGGACTGTATAAATTAGACTGGACACTATATTTTGGATTGTTTTTGTTTTGTTCGTTTCATTGATTGTTTTTATGTGTTTTGTGTGGTTTATACATTCGTAGTGTCAAATTAGTTGATACGTTCCACCAAGCTACCATGGTCGAACCACGAGATCGAGGGGTGCCTAAAAGTCAATAGAATTCCTTAGCCGAAATCTCTGTTCGCAAATCATTTTTTAGAGTCAAATCGTTTCGAAAAGGATTTCCAAAGGTGACTTCGCACACCTGATCTATGTCAAGTGGCAACTCTGAGTTAATTGAAAATAATTCTTTTTCGGAACAAATCTTCATTTTTTCACTTAATAATAAAAACCCTTTCGAACTTAAAATCAATCTTTTTTGGAGCTAAAAAGGGGTGTGACCAAACCAGAGATTCTGGGTTCGATCCCCAGCAGAGTCGCCAGAGCTGTCACACCCCTTTTTTAACCGAAAAGATTCGTTTTAAGTTTGAAAGGGTTTTTATTATTAAAGTGACAAAAGATTAAAAATTTGATTCGAAAAAGAATTATTTACATTTTTATTCAGAGTCGCCACTTGACATAATTCGGTGTGCCAAGTCACCTTTAAGAGATCTTTTTCAAAATGATTTGACTCTTTAAACTGATTTCCGAACAGAGATTCCGGCTAAGGAATTCTGTTGACCGAGGGGAAGGTTTTAGGCACCCCTCGATCCTGAGGTTCGACCACGGTCGTTTGACGGAGTATATCGGCTAATTTGACACTACGAATGTATAAACCACACAAAACACATAAATCAATCAATCAAACAAACAAAACAAATGAATCCCAAAATATAGTATACAGTCCAATTATTACAGACCGAAATGAAAAAGGTACTGAAAAGTAAACCTACGCTAACCTACACTAATACCAAACTACGCTCCAATGCCTTACCCAATGCTTCGGGTCTTGATCACAAACGTCCTCCGAAAACAAAATACTTTGGGGCATTCCCCGGCGAATAAACACATGAAACCTCGGGGCATTCCCCAGCCAAATGAATACACTTGAGTTGAATACGACAAACTAGGAAACATTCACACACATTCCACGTTTAAACATTCAACAAAACACTTATTCCTAAATTTGCCTACCCGAACTTACATTTGCATATCCATTTCAACGTATCATAATTCTATCACGTTCCAACAATATTCATGCGTATTTCGAATTTAACAAAAAAACTACAATAAAGAAAAATTGTTCCCTATTCAACCATTTTTTATCAATTCCTCCACTCCAACCCAAAATTCCTTTTAAACGCCAAATTTCAACAGTTCAAGATTAATATTTAAACAATCCACAACCATCTCTTTGAATGAAATTAAGAAACAAATCACCCAATATTCAATCATGCTTTACGCAAATCAAACACATATGATGAAATAAAATGAGAAGAGATAGAGTTGGACCTCAATAGAATTCGTTTTTGCCGATAATAATAAAGAAATCTGAAACCGAACGCCTCGAATAGAAAAACCTTCACAGCGACGAAATCCAACCCGATATTGAGAAATTTGAAATCAACAACACAAAGTCAGTTAAACTCCCAAATCGACAACTTCTAACAGAACTAACACACTCCGAACACAGATGATGATTTCTCGTTTGAAATTGGCCGGAACAGTGGGTTCTCGGTGACGGGGTCGTGTTTGGTATGAAACAAAAGCAGTGAAGTAGAAGATCTGGGTTTAGAATTTAGCTTCGCCAGAGTTCCGATGATTCGATGACGACGTGAGTCGGAGAAAGACGACGCGACTGGTGCGATGGTGGCGCTTTTTCGGTCAAGACTCGCCGGAATAGTCAACCCATCATTTTCTCTCTTCTCTCGATCTCTTCTCTCTCTTTCCTCTCTCCTCTCGATGCTCTATCTCTCTTTCCGATCAGGTGGGTGTGGCTGTGCGTGTTAGTGTGTGACCCCCCTGAATGGAAGACGTATTGTGTATGTGTATGAAGCTCTGGGTAAAAGAATGGAGGTGTTGATGTGTATATGCTCTCTAGAAGATGAATTTTGTAGGTGAGTATCCTCCTAGGTGTGTTTTATGTGTGTGTATATCCTTTTTTTCTTTTTGAAAAAGAAATGTGGGGAGGGTCACGTGAGTAGTGAGGTGGGTTAGGTTGTTAGGATGAGGTGTAAAGTTGGTTAGGATAGGATTAAAACAAGATAGAATTTGTTAGGGATTATGTTAAAGGTTGTTAATTTTTTTTATTTTTGTGGGGTGTATGATCACATGGATGAGGATGTGTGGTAAGATGAGCTAAAAATGAATAAAATTGAACTTGGGAGGGACAAAATTAGATGTCTACAATATATATGTCACAAAATCATAATAAAAGACATAAAAAGAAAAAACAAAAAGGACGAAGAAGCCTATAGTCGAAAACCTTTTAGAGTTTATTCCTATATAAAAGAAAAAGTTGTCATATATTAGGAGTTTCACTTCACATATATTTAGGAGTAATCAAAGAACATTTGTATTTTTAGATTTTGTATAAAAAGAAAAAGGTTTCATATATATTACTTTCCATATATTTAAAAAATTTCTCATATAATTAAAAAAAATAAAAAAATTTAAAAGTTTCATATATATTACTTTCCATATATTTAGAATTTTTCTCATATAATTAAAAAGAAACTTTCATAATAAATATGAAAATTTAACTTAAATTTTTAATTGAAATTGCCGTTGCAATGGACTTTCCATCTAGAATACATGAAAAATCCTTTATTTTTCAAAAACTATCCAATTTCAAAGTGGAGTTTAACGTAATAACTTTTCCAATTCCAGTTTGAATTCATGTTCTAAACAAATATTTTATTAACATAAATAATAACTAAATGAAAATAAATAGTAAAATGGCGATTTTGTCTATTGCAAAGATTTTTAACGAAGGGCAAAAAATTCAAATCACTTTGCTAAGGACCTTCACACTTTTAATATTATATATATATATATATATTAATTTAGAATATGTGTGTCGCACGTGTATTTAATGTTAAAGAAGAAATATATTTATTTGTCTAATATTTAAATATTTATTTATAAAATTACTTGACATTCTACATAATTCAAATAAGAAAAATATAATAAATATATTTATACATGATTTCAAAGTCCTAAATTAGAACTTTTTACTCATAGTTCAAAGACATTTCACCGGTGGGATTACATATTTAACATTTTTCTTATTTTGCTCTGACAATTTTAGAACTTTTTTTTTCATGTACGCAACAACTTTTTTTTTTCTTACCAAATTTAACTCTTTGTTTCCCATAAAGTTTGTAAAAGTAAGGTAAAATGTGTTTTTTTTTTTTAAGATTCAATGTACTACTAATTACCTTATGTTTTAAGCCTACTAATTTTAGAAAAAGTCTTACTATATTTGTTAAGTCCTAATCTCATATATTTTAAGATTCATTATCACAAATATCATTAAAAAATAATTTGAAAAAAAAACGTAAAAAGACGATTTTGTTTAAAGCATGAACTTTTAATGAAGGGCAAAAAATTCAAATCACTTTTCTAAGGGTCTTCACACTAATAGATTATAGATTATAGATATAGATTATAGATATCGTGTAACTTATTACATTTTTAATATATAATTATACATTATATATATATATATTTATATATTATTTATGTAATATTAATACTTTTATAACTATTTATAAATATATACAAATTCCAATATTGATGGATGACTAATAATAAGGAGTAATCAATTACACTAAGGGTATAATGGGAAAAAAAAATTGTCTTATCTTGATAAGTAAAAAAGGACAAGTAAAAGAAGACATCAAATTAAAAAAATTGAAATAGATAAAATGGGACGGAGAGAGTATTTTTTTCATATAATTTCTTTCCATATATTTATATTTTATATTTTCTTTCCATATATAATTAAAGTTTTTTCAAATTTTAGAAGTCTTAATTTAATAAAATAATAATTAAAAAATAATAATTACTTTTTTAAGGATTTCATATAGATAGATAACGTTTTTAATTAAATAAAAATGATAAATGAATGCCATAATATATTAAATTAAAACAAATAAAGTTGCTTAAACAGAAACTACAATTATTCAACAATTGCATTAGTTAGTCAAAAAAATTCAGGGAGATATTACATAAATATGACCCTAACCTTGACACTAAATTATAACTTTGACCTTAAACTTTAATAGTGCACAAATAGGACCTTTAACTATTTAAAACCTGAACAAATATGACCTCCGATTTTACAACCCTATGTGTGAGTTTCACTCACGCCTACGTAGAAAGGTAATCCAATCACACGGCGTCACATCGTTAAAAGGACTGACTTGAAGGGAAGTCATATTTGTGCAGTTTTGAATAGTTAAAGATCATATTTGTGCACTGTCAAAATTTTGCTTTTTGTGTTAAAACAACGTCGCTTTTTTATTATTATTATTTATTTATTTATTTTATTATTATTAATTTATTTATTTATTTATTATTATTATTATTTATTTAGCAGCAACTAGCTTTTTTTTATTAGAAAAAAAAAACCACCACTAGCAGGGATCAAAAGGGAGCGCCCAAAAAGAGTGATGTTGCCCAAAAAGAGCAATTAACATCACTGAGCTATTTAAGTATTTTATTTTATGTGGTTCAATATTAATATACGTACATAAATATAGATTTTCTACCTTATACTATACAACATAATTTTTTTACCGAGGGAGTTCGGGTGAACCCCATAACAACCACATAATTTTTTTACCGAGGGAGTTCGGGTGAACCCCATAGCAACCACATAAATCCGCCCCTGCGTTAATTTAATAACGTTAATTTAATAACATTTAACGTTAATTTGATAACATTAATTTAATATACTATTACTATCCTTAATAACGTTAATTTAATAACATTTTATTAAAACTATAATTTTTTTAAATAAATTATAGTTAGATATATTATATAACTAAAATTCACCCTTTAATTTATAATATATATAAATATCCGCATGATTTTTCGTATGAAGTAGACCCACCAAATTAATAAATCTTCAATATTGCAATACAAAAGAAATTAGATATTAGATATCATTTACAAAAGAAATTAAATGTCATTTTCATCTTTAAATCAAAAATAATAAAAAAATAATAGTAAAAAATTATTTAAAGGTCAATTTATAATATATATAAATATTAGCATGATTTTTCATTTTTCGTATGAAGCTGACCCACCAAATTAATAAATCTTTAATATTGCAATACAAAAGAAATTAAATGTCATTTACAAAAGAAATTAAATGTCATTTTCATCTTTAAATCAAAAATAATAGTAAAAAATTATTTAAAGATCATAGGTCAAAATTATAATTTGATGTCAAATTTAATATCATATATTTATGTATTCTCTCTTTTTTAGGAGACTTAATTAATTGCCAAACCTTTTTTTTTTTTTTTGTCCCTTTTAACCTTTATAATTTAGGAAGTGAGGGAGTACCAAAACAAAAACTCACATTCTATTACACTAGAAAAAACAAATAAGTAAACACTTACAAGAGTACATTAAATTTGAAAAAGAAAAACGAGAGAGAACATCAAACACAGCAACAAAACTAGTACTATACAAAAATGCACATTTGGAAATTTCAAAAAGCACAGGCAATTAACAGTACTCCACATCCATTTATCTCACTACAATTTTCGATCACAGAGTTCTTTGAGTCTCCTGAATCTTCTGTCCAGTTTTCTGCCCCATTTGTCCCGCAGTTTCCTGCACCCTCCGCTTCGCATGCTCCATCTGCTCTCCAGCAGTTCCCCTCATTCTCCTCATGTAATTAATCATCCACGATAACGACGACAACGCCGTTATCCCAAACGCTCCAGACGTCAAAAACCCCATAACGGCCAGCGCTATCGCTAGCGCTGCCGGCACCAAAACGGGGCTGAAGAGGAGGAAAACTGGCGTGGCTACAGCAAGACCGATTAGGGTTCCGACGAGGGTTAGTCCGGCGAGGCAAAGGAGGGCCCCACCTACAGGGAAGAGAGTGACGACAGCAAGTACTTGGGATTTTGATGGACCTTGTTGAGGAAGGAGGCTTTTGATAGCCTCCGTTGGCTGAGCTTGTTGCATTTGCTGCTGCTGCTGCTGCTGGCCGCGGGTTTGTTGATCAGCCATGGAGGGATGGTGGTGGAAAACGGCGGATTTGGAATTAATAGTGAATGGTAATTAATAAAATGGGGAATGGGAAAATGGAGAAGGAAGTAGGTGTGTATATAAAGGGAAAGGAAAATGGACGCGTGGGAGGAGAGTGACACATGTTGATGAGGAGCTTTGCATGAAAAATTGTTTTTAGCAGAGAGAGAGAGATGAGTTTGAAAGTAAAGAGTGTTGTTATAATCTTTTGGCGTTTTGCCTGTTCTTTTTTGTTATTTTCTCGTGGGATTTTCGACACTTGCTACTCTTTTTTTTTTTTTTTTTTTTTAAGAATTAATTAGCTTTGTTAAGTCCCTCAAGTACAGTTGAATTTGAATTTGAATTTTGATTGTTGCATTTGTGGTTAAACACATTTGAGACTCAATTAATTGATAATGTACTTTTTATTCTTATGACTTTGAATCTGTACATTTTAATTAACGAATTATGAAGTGGTTAAACTACTCAATTTCTTATAGCATTAAAAAATGAATTAAAAAAGTATTAAATGGGCGAACTTACTCGAATGTAAACGGATTAAAATAGAGTTAATTTTCGGATCCAATTTATGACAAATGTACTTTTTTTATCTCAATTTATGTGGGATTATTGATTTTTCGAGAGTCAAACAGTTTAAGTTTGACCGTGCGTTGGACATGAACCTCCAAGTTTTTAAAAATAAAGTTCATATACTTGGATACTACGTAAAAAAAAATACCATAACTGGTAATAATAGACAATTCAAAAAAAAATAAAAGATAGATAAAAAATTACAGTTAAAGATTGACTTACTTGAATCTCAAAATCCAAAAGGTGCCACATAAATTAAGACGGAGAAGTAAATAATATATAGTAGTGCATATTTTATACTAATATACATATGTATGCTCATAATATGTAATCGAATGTGACAAGAGGGAGTTGCTCGAAATAAGCGTCCCTCACCTCCAATCCGAAGATTGTGACTTCGAATCACCAAGGAGCAAAAGGATGAAAGCTCCTACAAAGATATTAAAAAAAATAATAATAACCAAATGTATATGTAGTGTCTTATACTTCAACCATGTTTGATACAATCCAATTTTATCCTCTCGTATCATTTTTGATAAACTTGATGACCATATGGTATGTATTGATAACTATCCCTTTTATCTACCGACTATTATTATGAGATGGCAGGAATTTAAGGGCCTTTCTGCTTAGGGGATGTTGGGCTACTACTGAATTGCCTGCACTTGAGCGCTGCTTTGGGCTTTCTTATGATATGGTGCTGGGTTGGACTATTTTGACAATCATCCTAACTGGATTTCAAGTTTTGAACTCTTAATTTGGACTTTTACTTCGGAGGGAAAAAATACATAAAGTAACATACTTAAGTATTAAATTACAAAAAATAATAATACTTTGATCAAATTACATTTTATAGCATATGTATTTGTATATATTTGTATTTTTGTAGCAACAGTTTGCAAAAATACAAAATACATATCGATCATAAGGGCAGTAAAAATCATATGTATTTATATTTTTGTAGCAACAGTTTGCAAAAATACAAAATACAACTTGTTATACTATGTAATTATGAAACTGTTGTTATGAAACTCATAATTAAGAGGATAAGTATGCTATTTCTGAATTTTGCCCTTTAGAGTATCTATGTAATTAGGTGTATTCCTATAGTCTCAGGTTCCTTACCAACAACTAAAAATTACACAAATACATAACTTATATTTCTAATATTACAAAAAATCTCAACTCCCTAAACATATTACAAAAATCCTAACATATACACAGAATGATATGTGTATGTCGACTATGTTATGTATATTAATAGGGAAAGAGAGTAAAGTAATTAAAAATGTGGAAGAGAGTGTAATTACTTCCAAAAGGATTGGTATTTACGTTATTTCTACTTTCAACAATTGCATGATCCAAATTCTGTCTCCGGAAAATAACAACTATAAATTCAATTTTTATATATGAGTCTTTTTCATGGTTGGTGTGTAATTTGACTAACTCCAGTGAGTTTGCCACAATTTTTCTTAATTACTAACCATGTTCTATCATCGCTTCAAAATGGAGTTTGTAATGATATTATTTCATAGCAGATTATCCTTGGGCACTGTTATCACAAAATCATGTGATAAGACATGTATTACCTTTTTGCACAAGATTATTGAAGGAGAATGAACAATCAACCCTCATAGAAGACGAGGATGATTAATTGTTGAAAACTTATCAGCAGCAGCAATTAGAAATGTCAAATTGGGTCCATTGTAAAGAATGTGGCGGATCAAAATGGACAGAATCAACAAATGAATTGGGTATCATCTTGCCTAAAGAATTACCTGAATTCATATAAGCTTAACTAAAAATGGGCTAACAACGGACCAAAGTCCTATTCAGCTCGATTTTTAGATGGACTAACTTGAGCTTCGTTTGATCCGCCATGAAATTATGCCTAATTCAGACCACCCAAATTTGAGTCGCTAGTCATTTATTTTTCATGAGTTAATTTTACCACCGGCAGCAACATTGAGTTCCAAGGGACAAATTAAGGTTCAACGGTCTTAAAATCTTCGACTTTTGATACCCAAAATTTAACTTGAAGTGGAACTAAATCCATCACAAAAGTTCACACCTATTTTGACAATAATAGGAAACTTGCATGAGTGAACATAAGTGAAAAACACTCACTGTACCAGCTATCCATCAATCTATAAAAGAGGCCGTCACATTTCATATAAGAATTTGTTTGTGTTATATATGTTTATTCAATCATGTCCCTTTACTTAATTACTTGGTGCAATCCTTCTCTGACGTGACTAATATCTTCAAATGAGTTCAACCAAATAGGAGTGAGTATTAAAAACTGGATTTTCTTGGTCTCTTTCTTTCGGTCATGACAAGATATTATCTATTTTGGTTCAACCAACTTCAGGGATTTGTTTTACGGGCTGTATTATTATCGAGCCCAAAGATCTTGGTATCACTTAACTTGTGATATGCTTTGAAGCTTTTCACTTTCGTCTCTTATTCCAATATGAGATTAGTCTAACGTCTCGTGTGTATTCTTTCTACAGTATCTTAGGGGTCGTTTGGTAGAGTGTATTGAAATGTTAATGAATGCATTAGTAGTTTAACGTGTATTAATAATACCTTGTTTGATATATATATCTTTTCACCCTATGTATAACTAATGCACTCTATTGTGTATTGAGGTGTGTATTACTAATACCTCAAAATCCATGACATTAGTAATGCAATGGATCTAATGCGTGCATTGACATGATTAAAGACACTAGCAAAAAAAATTCCGGATCCTTACCAATAGGGGTGTACAGACCAAACCGTCAAGTCAAACCAAACCAAACCGAGAAAAAAAACCGACTTATGGTTTGGTTTGGTTGGTTTGACGTTTGAAAAAAAAAAACGATCATTCTTGGTTTGGTTTGGTGTTAACAAAAAAAAAGTCAAATCGAACCCAAATCAAACCGACATAATATATATATGTGTGTGTGTGTATATGTGTGTGTATATATATATGCTTGTTTAGTCGCACGTGCCTCACACGTGTAACGTTTGATTATTTAAAATTAAATAATTTAATCTTTTGTGGAGATTTTTAATAAAGTGTAAAAGTTCAAATCACTTTTCAAAAATCTTTCACACTTTAATGTAATAATGTAAACATAAACTATACACATATATGTTTTTCAATTCCAAGTGGTTGATGGTATCACTTTTACATTTGTATACCTCTTTCCCTTGTTGCTACAGGATAAGAGAGACGCATCAATTTAAACCATATTTGTGTTGCGATTATTTTATCTGTATATATAAAATCGTTCCTTATTTTTAAAGTCAAATCTTTATAAATTTATTGATTACATTCTATTACGTACTTAAAACATTTAAAAACCAAGAACTTTTTAAATTTTTTCTTATTCTAATAGTTTTATATTTATTTTTAGATTTTTCAAATCTTCTTAAAATCAAATTTAGTTGATTTAAAAATTTTAAACAAATAAAAAATGTATCAGTTGTATGACTTCAAATAAGGAAAGAGTTACCATAAATATATTTAATTAATTTTCAATTCTTAAATCAGAAAAAGATATAGAAATTCTGATGTCTTCTAATAAGGAATTTTTTTTATCATAAATACATTTAATTAATTTTCAACTCTTAAATATTAGGACGAAATAGTGAAAAAGACGATTTTGTTTAAATATTAGGAAAAAATAGTGAAAAGGACGATTTTGTTTAAAGCAAAGATTTCAATGAAGGGCAAAAAGTTCAATTCACTTTTTTAAGGATATTCCTACTTTTAATATATTATAGATATATATATATATATATATATGCATGTATATAATTTAAATTTTTATACATAAAATATTAATTATAATCTACTTTTTAAATACTTTTCAATTAGTCTTATTAATTTTCAATATTTAGACAGTAGATATATATATATATATATATATATATATATATATATATTCATATTTGGGCCTTTAAGTTGTAATATTTATCCATTAATTGCTAATAAAATGATCCAAAATCCAATATAAACTTAAAACCTAAACTTTTCACTCTTCATCTTATTTTTTAGTTTCAAGAGAGTTTTTCGCTCCTCAATTTTTCATAATTATGATTTTTCATTAGCGCATGAGTGAAAACATACTTGATCTAAACTTCAATCACAATATAATTGTCAAAAATAAATATTATAAAAAAAACCGAGAATAATCGAAAAAATCGAAAGAACCGACTAAAACCTAAATCGAAAAAACCAATTTTATGTTGGTTTGATTTGATTTATAATTTTAATAAACCGACATAATTGGTTTGTTTTTTTTTTCAATAGAAAATCAAACCAACCCGACCTACGTACACCCTTACTTACCAACATATATATTGAGGGTATTATGTAAAAACAAATTTTTTTTTTTAGAAATTATATAATTCATGTTATTTTTAATACATTAAACCAAACACTGCATAAGAAAGATACAAACATAATTAATGCAAGCATAGCTAACACACGTATTGTTAATACAAGCATTATTAATACACTATATTTTACATTATTCTTATACACTCTACCAAACGACCCCTTACTGGCATAGATACACGTCAGTTCTTACCGGTGTTACACTTTCTTTTTCAATAGAAGAACTTTTATGTATGTCCGTATTGTGGCCCACAATGATTGATAGAGATTTATAGGAGACGTGACATAGGTGCAGTCTCCCTACTACTAAGCACATTGGGATTTTTTTTTTTTCATTTGTGTCGGCATTTGAGTTCCGACTAATCAAAATCATGTATTGCAGGGACTATTAAAATGACAGCATTCCCAACAGTATTTTCTCCATACCCAAGATCAAACTTTCGACTTCTAATTAAGGGGTTTTTCCTAACATATAAGCAGATAAAAATGCTCGTAGATAACTATTTTTCTTTATGCTTATAAAAAGGAATATATATGGGAATAAGAGACCCATTAAAGAATGTTTGACCACGAAGCATTCTTTGAGACCTACTTTTTTTTTTTTTTGATTTCTCAGCATGTATGGTACTCATATTAAAATTCGAACTAATACGAATTGCGCACTCCAGAGCTTATTTTGAGGATGACACTCTCAACAAAAAATTTTCTACAGTTGGGCTCAAACTCAAAATTTTTTAATAAGAATTGAGTAATCTCACTATTGCACCACAATTTATATTAATATGATTGAGATGTGGTAGGGCATCTTAATTTTTCCAAGCCATAACCTAAAGGGGAATGTACATACATACAAGTCACCTTTACCAAGTTCTTTTTGAGTGCAAATTAAGAATGATAATATTATACTTGTACAATAAAATAATTATTGTTGGTTTTAGCTAGATTCATGGCATAATTGATAGCTTCCTCTAGTCACCAAAATATATTATATGAGTAAACTATTTTACCTAGTCGTTCCCCTAGTAACGTTGTGATGTTCCACATTAAATGGGGCCATATGGTGGTTGCATGATTTTGGCTGCCAAAAGGTGAGAGAACACAATTGCACTAGGAAAACAACATTCATTGTAGAAAGTTTATATATTTGAACCCTATAGTCGAACCCGATTCGAAGGTTCATCCGAATTCCCTTTATTGAATATAATGTATATATAATATTAAAATTATTTATATGTATATATAATAAATATTGAATCTTCTTAAATATTTTGAATTATTTTGATTAAAATTTTGATTCCGCACATACTCTAAAAAAATTCCCACGATTATTTCATTTTGAGACTCTTAAAGAGGGAAATCCAATTTGAATTTTACAAGACAAGAAAAAAATAATTGACAACGCATTTACCAAGGAGTTTTTGAATAAACCAGTTGACTGCTTTGCTTATTGAATAAAATCATTGACTGCTTTGTTCAGGTAATTTTGGAAAACTGAAGTTTGAATCAACACACCCATGTCTTTAAATACAAAAAAAAAAAATCATTCAATTTAGTTGTTCGTTAAGTTGAGTCAAAGTATCATGATTCTTCAGATTTAATTTTAGGCTTTTTATCTTCCAGGTGAGCTAATGATAGTTGAAAAGACTCTATCCTAATTATTGTTTCCTTAAACAAAGTTACCTAATTGTATGCCTTTTACGAAATTAAGCCCCAATGTTTCCTAAAAGTTATGCTTATTAAGCTAAATTAGTTTGTATATCAATCACTTGATGTTCAGGATTACTGATGAGTGTAGATAATACGCCATTCGGACTTGTAAAAATGACAATTGGCAAAAGTACCAAAGCAAACGTACAATAAATTACCCGTTCACTTTTATTTGTCCACAATAACCTTATGAAATAATAAGGCACGTGATTAATAAATAGCAGAAGCACTGCAATTTTTAATGATCAACATTTTTCCAATTGGCAAAAGAACCAAAGAAAATGTTCATTTCGATTTTTTCAAGTCGTAAAGGTTTAAGTAAACAACATTTATTGACCACCGAAATTGAAATATATTAATTTTTTGAATTTGATGCAAATTAAATAAATGAAGAAGATAAATTAAAGCAGATTCTTCCAAATGTGAAACTTTACCTAGAGCACAATTGGTTAAATATGCGAGAGATAATAATTTTTTTTACACGAGAATCTAACAAAAAATCACTTTCTTGAGTGTGTCAGTTATTTTCAAATCCCACTTTGTCTTAACTACAATTATAAAAAGAGACTTTCAAGTCAAATGTATGGAATTAAAGTTACCATCTTCAGGCTTCCAAAGAAATTAAAATAAGATTTGGGGTGTATTTGGGATGATGGAAAATATTTTCTGTGGAAAATATTTTCTTGGAAAATGTTTTCTTGGAAAATAAGTTGGTTTTCTACTTATTTTCTCATGTTTGGTTGGTGAGTGGAAAATATTTTTCGAAAAATATTTTATGGTGTTTGGTTGGTGAGTAGAGACTATTTTTTAGAAAAATATTTTCTAGTATTTGATTGGTGAGTGAATTTTTTTTTAGAAAATACTTTTACTGTTAACTAGTATATCAGTGCCTTTAGCAACTCAACAATTTGTAAGAACTAATTTAAGCATAACAAATACTATAAATATCGAATACTAAAATATTACAATCACTAAATTTAAGCAACTATTAATTAGCAAATATAGAAGACACTTTTCAATATTTTGTCAGGACAATCTCAAGATACTACAATCAATAGAAATATAACGGAACGACAAGCTTATTCAACCTCGTGAAACAAGTTACATCGATGACAAAATGAAATATGCAATTAGCAAAAGTAACATAGGTAAGTCTTCCTCTATGCATATGAAAATAACAATACATTCAACGAACATTGAAAATGGAAAAAAATTCGGGCTTCACTATTTTTAATTTCAAGCAGTGAAAAATTGAAGCAAAACACACTGAAAAATATGAGTGTTGTTGGGGTGGAGAAGAGGGGTGGGGGTGGGGTCATAAGTAACATTTGTCATTTTCTGGAAAATGACTTCCCTTGGCCCATGAGGGAAGTCATTTTCCCTCAAATTGAGAAAAATGAATTGTTGTGGAAAATATTTTCCAAATATTTTATTGCAACCAAACAAGAGAAAATAGGAAAATATTTTCCAGAAAACATTTTTCATCATACCAAACACACCCTTGGTTTTGCAAGGAAATAATTTTCCAAATGGACCCCCGGTTAGTGGGTCTTACGGTTGGAACATTTTAATTTTTAAAGCACGTTACTGAATAAGAAAAACTCGAGAACGTCCTTATTAATTGATACAATTCTTGTCTTTCATTTTTCTAATTATACTGAATTGAACCATATAAAGTACTAGGTAACTTCGTGCTGAATTTTATAGGTATAAATCCGTCAAGAGGTAACAATTTAAGTTATAATTTTTCTCATGTTTATTTGATGAGAAAATATATTTTAAAATATGTTAAATTAAAATTTACATAGTTTGACTCACCAGATGCAAAATATGCACTACTAATATGAGAGTAGAAAGAAGTAATTTGAGCCGGAAAGAAAGCAATCACCAACGCAAGATAATTTATACTTGTGGTGCTTGAGCCGCTTGTGGAGCTCGATTAATTTTATGAGATAACAAGTACTAATAGGTAACTTTATGTTAATCAAGACTTGGGAAAATATAAAGATAAAATTTAAAACCCATGATTCACAACTAACTTTATTGGCCATTAATTCGGACACATCCTCGACTTCTTTGCTTCTATTATATCGAAAAATAAAAATATTTTTCATAATTTACAACCGAATTAACTGTTTAAAGCTCGGCTGGAGATGGTCTTTGACAAATTAATGTAGACTTTCTTTTGATTCTTGAATGGCACGGAGAGTCAAAATGAGAAAATGTTAGTCAGATTAAAAAAGAAACAATCTTATATTATTAAGCAAACCGATCGGTTTTATCTAATTGTGTCATCCTATACAAATTCCTATATTATTTGCCAATAAAGTAATACTAACAATAGAATGTCAAATCCATAAAGAGTGATTGGTGATTGACAACAAGTTTAGACAAATGAAAGAAAAGACTTTCTCCTCCACAATCAGAAAATAATCTAATTATCTTTCCTTTTCAAAAATTTTCTTTTAGAGTCTATCTAATTATTTTCTTTTTTTTGGTGGAAAAACCAACTGATTCTAAAACAAAACATTACATACAGCAATCCTCACATACATAACTATAACAAGTAATCCCTCTTCTAATATCTTCTCAAGCCACTTTCTTTCTTTCTTTACACTTCCTTCTATCTAATTATTTAATGCCAAATATTTCAACACCACACGAGGTGTAAGTCTGGATAATTAAGTGGCTTAACAAAAATAAAAATATGAATCTTCAGTCTCTGCTACAAATAATTAATTAACCTACATTTTCATTTGCTATCTAACCTTTTTTTTTTTTTTTTTCTAAATCACTATGGATTGAGGTGGGATGATTGAAATCGCTCCATCCTTAGTCAAAAGTCTCAGATTTGAACCTCTAAAAATGAAAAAAAAAATTGTTGGAGCACCGCCCTAGAAATGGGCCTTAAAATGTGCGATATATTTGAATTTAGTCAGGCTCAATTAAGAATATCCTAACACATGTGAGAAACCAATAAAACTACTCTACTTCTTTTCCTCCTTTTACTTTCATTCTCTTACTCTACTTCTTTTCCTCCTTTTACTTTCATTCTCTTGAATTGCTTATTTATTGGTGAAATGTCTTAATTAAAATTACCAAGGAACAAAGAGGATGACGACTAATGGCTTTCTTTTTATATATAAAGATGAAAAGTATATAGGTAGAATTTTGTGGTTGTCTGTGATTGCATGAAGAGAGAGAGAGAGAGAGAAATAGGGTAGAAGGGGCAAAAAATGGATACATACACATATCTCCCCACACCACAAGTATGAAATTATTATTAGATGCAGCGTCATGGGACATACTTGTACATAGTCCATCTTTTTTCCCTAGTGTACCTTCCATTTTAATTATTAGTCCCCTTTGTCTTTTGCCTTCATTCCTTCTCCATCACTAATAATATCCCCTTTGCCCCTTTTCTATCTCTCTCTTTTCTTTATTTATAAGTTTATTTCCTACTACTAGATTTGCAGGGGACAAACCTAAACTTCTTCTCTTCTCCAATTAGGGTTTTCCTTTTTACAGAGCTGATCACAAGTAACTATTCAACTTGTGAAGCTCACTTCTTCTTTTTTCTTTCTTTTTCAATCTGCTACAGTTTTAGTGTTTTTTACTTTGCTTTTTGTTACTTTGAAGAAATAAGAGACAAGTTTTGATCTCAAGGAGCTCCCTGAAAGAGAAAAAAAGGTAATTCCCTTTTTTTCTATCATCTCATTAAAGGAACCGAGATCACAAAATAGGGTATAGTCATAAAGTTTTTCTTGTGCCTAATTTTTCCCCCCCATGATTTTTCTTAAAGGTACACAAAAATTCTGGCAATACTACTTGGTGTCACGGTTCTTGATTTAGGGTTTTCCTGGAAACACATATTTTTATTAAGAAGTAAGATTTTAAGAGCATTTTTTTAGATCTTATGTTTAACAAAATTCAAAAGGACGGATCACTAATTTCCACTTATACCTCCAAATTCAGGATCATGTAAATTGCTGGTTAGCTGGATGACAGAAATAAGGGCATGTAATTAAGAAAGCATGCAAGAGTTCTTCCGAGCCATATGAACCATAAAACAAGAAGGAAGTTAGTTGGAATAAAACATAAACATAAAGGGAAGCAACAAAATATATATATATATATATATATATATATGTAATTAGCTATATAGAATTAGCTACATAATACCAAAATAGAATTCATTAGGAACTTAAAACTTCCTATTAGTGGATGTAGATCCATGGTTTGAACTTGATCGATTCAATTTTAAACGTTCTTAGCACTGAACTAAGTGTAAGCCTGAACATATGGTTCAAAACCTAGAATTTATTGAACTTTTTCTGATTTTTCTCATACGATATATTTATATGTCCTGTATGGAAAATATATAATGAGTTCAATTGAATCCATTAATTAGCTTTAAAAACTCCATCTGCTACTTTGAATCGAACACACACCTAAAAAATAGAAAGGAACGGAGCGGGTGGAGTAGATTTCCAATTGTCCTAAGAAATCTGTTTACTCAAATTGAAAGTTCTCCCACTGATGGGGATGTTATAAAAAATACTCCTATGAAAACCCCAAATTGGAAATAGAGAGTGACACTAAAATAGGAATAATACATAATTTGAAATAGATGAAGACAACTAATTAAGGTTAACTTTTCACTACCTAGGTTGAATTTAGTATGGAGAATAACTAAGATGGATCCGAGATATGATCTAGTGGTCAATGAAGTTGGATAAGAACCATGAGGTATCAAGTTCATAATTAAGACAAGACTGCTAACCCCCCCCCCCCCCCCCCCCCAAAAAAAAAAAAGAAAGAAAGAAAGAAGTAGAGATTTAATTACTTGATGTTCTGATATTGCAGGTAGAAGGATTAATGGCATCATCCAGCTCGTACAACTCCCCTTGTGCTGCCTGCAAGTTCTTAAGGAGAAAGTGTTTGCCTGGCTGCATTTTCTCACCTTACTTCCCACCTGAGGAGACACAAAAATTCATCAACGTTCACAAAATCTTCGGCGCGAGCAACGTCACTAAGCTCCTCAACGAACTCCTTCCGCACCAAAGAGAAGATGCAGTCAACTCTTTAGCCTACGAAGCCGAAGCGAGAGTGAGAGATCCCGTCTATGGCTGCGTAGGCGCGATCACTTTCCTCCAACGCCAAGTCGAGCGCCTCCAGAAGGAGCTTGATGCTGCTAACGCGGACTTGATCCGCTATGCTTGCAATGAGTTCACTCCGCCTCCGCCTCCGCCGCCTTTACCTATTCATCATAACGTGGCTCTTCGGCAAAGGCCGGCTGAATTTAGTAGAAGATCTTCAATGGGACATGGTGGTGGTGGTGGAGGTTTTCATCAAACACCTAATTTTCCTATCCCATATTCTCTCCCTAATTGGAATGATCATCAAAACCCTTCTGGGGATCATCATTACTATGGAGGAGGAGGAGGAGCAAGTATTTGATAAATATATTTCATGAGGCAAAAATAATTCACTTGCTAGGGTTTTGTGATGACCCTCTTTAAGTTTAAACTACTTCTACTACTACTACTACTACTAGAGTTTGGCACTTTTCACATTCACCGTCCTATATATATCATCTCTTGAACTCAAAGTCTTCTTCTTAGCATTTTGTAATATGACTATATGTTGTCATATTAATGAGAGACTGCTACTACCTAAGATGTGGCATGGCAAGTCTATGGCTGCTATATTGAGAAAAGATGGGTAGCTACTTGAAGTGTGGTGGTAATTTATTTATGGGATTTGTTTATGGTCAATAAATAATAAATGTTACTATTTCGCATGTCATTGTAAAGCAGATTCTCCAGTTAGAATCTGTAGCTATATATATAAAAGTCGTCCTTTATTAATTTATGCATTACTTGTTTACATATGATTTCTGACTTTTATTCATATGGACCATTTCTTTATCTAATATATACTGCAAAGCTGCCAAGTTTCATTTTTATAAGTTTATAGCCGAAAGAAACATATCGAAAAGGGCACTCAAACAAGCAAAATCTGAGTAAAGATCAAACATTAGAATAATTTATTTGTAAGGCAACTTGAAGAGCAAGGGACATACGCAGTAAAGAACCATACACTTTATTTTTTTTCTTCATAAAGTGATCTAGTGATCTTGTGTGAATTGGCCAACATGACAGGAAATAGAAGGGAAAGACAAATTTGGTTGATTGTCAATATGATTGTTGTTTCCCCAAAGCTTTAATGTACTAAACTGCAAACTGTACATGCATAGCTTGTCAACTTCATCTTTGTCTACCATATTATATATTTATATTGTTATTCTTGCATTCTGTAGAACAGTAGGTATGTATTTCAATGTAGTATAGGGTTTTCAGCCTTAATTTCACGTTTCGTCCCCAGCTATTGCCATAGTCCACTATTCTCTACTTAATAACGTGCCATTTGCATCTTAAATAGGAGACATGTAAAAATTAAAATTAAATTGCTCAACAATTTTAATAGTATGAAATCACGAGTTCAAGCATTGAATACAATCTCTAGCAGACATATAAGGTATGGATGCATACAATACACCCTTGTGTTGAACCCCTTCCCCGAACCCTGCGCATGACAGAAACTTTAGTGCACCGAACTTCCCTTTTAAAAAAAAATAATAAATAATCGGTAAATACTATTTTTACTACAAATGCTTGCATATATATGCAATGATGAAGCAAGTTTTGAATCTACAGAATAGAGGATGCAATAGCATTCCCGTTCATTACCTAATGTAATTATTGTCCTACCTGTAGTAGTTTCCGAAAAAATATACTTATTTATATTCTGTCACGATTCAAACTCATGACACATTGCCATTTTGGCTCAATAGACCCCCATGAATTTGTTTTTCGGGTTTCCACCGTGTTTAAGCCAAAAAGCAACATTGTGTATGAACACGTGTTAGGTTATATAACGCCCTTCATTTTCTCTCCCATTTTGATGTGGGATTCGCCTAAAGTGTGATTAGCTTATGCACCCTTAGCTTCTTCGGAAGTTTGTAGCCCAGAAGCCTGTGAATCTTTCTCCATGACCCGTCCTCAGTCACGGGCATGACGTACGCTCCCCTTAGGGACTCATCTTTTAGATGAGGTTTGTCATAACACCTACTGAGGGAGATCATGATCGGATACCAGATCTATCACGACTCAAGCACATAACACATATTATCAGCTTTGACCTAATAAACTTCACAGATTTGTCACTCGAGATACGGTGTCATAGTGCCAAAAATTCCATGTACCATTTGTTAGAGCTCTACATCTCTAGATTGCCACAAATTTGTACAACAAAGCCCTAAGTCGGTTGAGAACTAGAGAGAGAAACTGAAGCAACACTTTATTGAGAAAATATCTTCACACGTCTAGAATATTCCCAAAAATGGGTATTTATACAACCACATATTAGTTGAAATAAAATTACAAAACTGAGAATATAAACTTAGGCTCGGGTAGTTAATCAGCATATTGGGCCTTTACTTGCACCGGTTGGGCCTATGTTAACACCCCCCTCAAGCTGGAGGGTGTACATACTCCGAGCTTGCTGAATAATGTGTGATGAAGAGGCCCAAACAAGGGCTTTGTCATGATGTCAGCCAGTTGACTAGCAGAGGAAATATGATGAAGAGAAATGGCACCAGCAGAAAGGCAATCATGGACGTAATGCCAGTCAATCTCAATGTATTTAGTGTGTTCGTGAAACACAGGGTTCTTGGCAATATACAAAGCAACCTGGCTGTCACAAAAAAAGGTACAGGAGAAAGAAGAGTCAAACCCATATCATCAAATGAACGAGTAAGCCATACTACCTCAACAATAACTTTGTGTAATGCCCTGTATTCAGCTTCAGCAGAGGATAAAGAAATAGTAGGTTGCTTCTTGCATTTCCAGGAAACAGGACAATCTCCAAAAAAAATATAATAGCCAGTAACTGATCTCCTCGAAGAAAGACATGCAGCCCAATCAGAATCAGCATAAGCAATCAAAGAGTGAGAGGAAATAAAAGGCAAAAATATGCCTTGATCAGGAGAATTCAGCAAGTATCTAAGAACATGAATGCCAGCTTTCATATGGGGAACACAAGGGTGTTGTAAAAATTGACTGAGATGTTGAACTGCAAATGATATATCAGGTCTGGTGTGTTGTAGGAAGTTAAGTTTCCCAACTAGACGTCTGTAAGTGGAAGGATCAGGCAACACATCACCCATACCAAGAAACAACTTGACAGATGGTTCTAAAGGGGAAGAAACTGGAGTGTAATGGGAGAAATCAAATTCTTCTAGTAAATCAGATGTAAACTTGTGCTGATGTATCAGATAGCCAGAATCATGGGGGAGAATTTCCTATCCCATAAAATAATGGACTAAACCTAAATCCTTGATCTTAAACTAATCATTAAGAAAGGATTTAAGGTTAGTCATCTCAGAAATATCAGAACCAGCCAACAGAATATCATCAACATATATAACCAGCACCACCAAGGAAGTACCGGAAGACTTAGTAAAAAGAGAGTAGTAATTTTTACTAGGAATGTAGCCTCTAGATGACAGAGCTTCAGACAATTTGGAAAACTGTTGCTTGAAAGCCTGTTTGAGGCCATATAAAGACTTCTTGAGATTGCAAACCAAAAGAGTTGCACAAGGAGAAGAAGAGGTGACCTCAAGACCGGGGGAATTTTCATATAGACATCCTCATGACAATACCCATGTAAAAAAACATTATTAACATCCAGCTGAAACACAGTCCAAGCATTCTTGGCAGCAAGAAACAACAAACATTTGTAGGAAGAAGGGAAACAATGTCCCAAGTATGGTTTTGATAATCAATACCCTCTTTCTGAGTGTCACCTCTAATAAACAGTCTGGTTTTGTATCTCTCCACAGTACCATCAGACCTTTGTTTGATTTTATACACCCACTTACAAGGGATAGCCTTCTTAGTAGGAAGAAGGGGAATAATGTCCCAAGTATGGTTATCCTCAAGAGCTTTAAATTCTTGTAGCATGGCCTCTTTCTAGGCAGGATGAGATGCAGCCTGCTGGTAAAATTGAGGTTCATCCATGTGTAGGTCAATAGAAGACACCTTGGAATTGACAGGAATAGAGGAGGAGCCAAGGAGGATCGAAGAGCAAACATAGTCTGAGAGGTGAGAAAGGGGATATAAAGGCCTAGAACTCTTTTTGAGAGGTGCAGGAAGAATGGGAGAGATAGAAAGTGGTGGAGCAGGACAAGAAGAAGGCGCAGAAGCAGGTTGAACAGGGATAAAGGTATCAATAAAAGAAGGTGGAAGTGGAAACTGAGGAAAAAGAATGAAGGGGTAAGGGAAAATGTTGTCATGGAATTTGACATCTCTAAAGTAGAAAATGAAAAAAAGCGGAGAGATTCAAACGTTTATAACCCTTTTTACCACAAGGATAGCCTAAGAAAACACTAGGAATTGATCTTGGCTAAAATTTGTCCCTAGTAGGCTTGGGGGAAACAGCATAACAAAGGCAAACAAAACTCTTTAGATGGTCATAAGAAGGGGAAGAACCATGTAGTATTTCAAAAGGGGGAAAATTATGAACCACAACTAAAAGAAATCTATTAATAAGATAATTAGCAGTCAAGACACACTCACCCCAATACTTTAAAGGAGTTTAGATTGAAAAAGTAAAGCTTTAGATACTTTAAGTAAATGCTTGTGTTTTATTTCTACAATGCCATTTTGTTGAGAAGTATAAGGAGTGGTGGTTTGATGAAGAATACCATTGATTGAAAATAATTGTTGTAAATCAGAACTGAGACCTAGTTCAAGACCATTATCTGACCTGAAAGTTTGAACTAAAGAATTGAAATGAACCTTAACCATTGCAACAAATGCCATGATCACTGAAGAAGCACTTGATTTGGAAGATAGTAAGTGAGTCCAGGTTACTCTAGAGTAATCATCTACCAAGGTAAGAAAGTATCTAAAACCATTATAAGTTTGGGTATTCTAAGGACCCCAAACATCTATGTGAACCAACTGAAAAGAAATAGAAGTGTGAGTAGAACTAGGGGAGAAAGACAGTCTATGTTGTCTTGCCTTGGGATAAATGTCACAGATAAAATGTTGTTTATTAGAAATTTTAGATGATAAAGAAACAATAGACTTCATTTTATGAAAAGAAAGATGACCTAATCTTGATTCCAAAACAAATCATTATTATATGAATCCATGGTCTTTACAGGGTAAGAACCAGAAATACATTAAGTGAATGGACAAGTAAAACTAGAATGGGAGGATGAATCTACATTAAGGTAAAACAGTCCATTTGCAGTTTTATCAATTTTCAACTGCCTCTTTCGAGAAAGGCCCTGTAAAATGCAATTGGACTTGGTGAAAAGTGCACTGCAGTCAAACTGAGATAGAAGTTTATGTATAGAAATTAAATTGAAATGGAAATAAGGAACCAATAGGACATTGTGTAAGGTCATGTTAGGCCTGAGATGCAAAGATCCAGTAGACATGACCTTTACTTTGTACCCATCAAGAAGAGTGATCAAAAGGGGAACAACTAGAAGAGTTAAGTTGTGAAGAAAATCTTTATGTGGTGTCATGTGGTTTGTAGATCTAGAGTCAAGTGTCTAAGGATTAGGTCCTAAATGAGATACTACACTAGCATGAAAAGCAATAGAGCAAATAGCAGGATGTGAAAGCACACCTGCAAAGTGAGCAAACTAGCACTTGGATGATCTGGGGCCAGGGGACTGGCAGAAGATGAACAGGGGGAAGAATCACAATACAACTTTTGCAATTACTGATAGTGCTGAAATTATTTCTTGGACAGTCTGTAATCACCATCACCAAGAGTCAAAGAAGGAAATGCAGATTCTGCATATTGATTCCCAGACTAAACCATGAAAGCAGATCTAGGAGCCTTGTTGAACTTAAAATTTGATGGGTAACCATGAAGTTTAAAATCTTTATCAATGAGATGACCAGTCTTCTTGCAATACTTACAAAAGAGTGAAGATGTTGGGCCACTATGAGAGGAGGAACAAGTCCTTTTGCCATCCAGGTGAGAAGTACCAGCATTTGGGAAATGATAAACCCTCTTAGGATCATTTGGAGTAGAAGATCATCTTTTAGGTTCAAATTGGAATCTCTGAGTGTAATTTCTTGTATAAGAATTAGTAGTGGAGTTTGCATGAACTGCTATTGACTAATTTGAGAAACTGGGGACTGCAGGGGATGACTCCAGTTGTTTCTCAACATGTTGCAACATGGCATAAGAGTTGCTAATGGAAGGGGGTGTGGGCATCATCAGAATATTGCTCTTGCATGTTAAGTATTCATCATTTAGCCCACTCAAAAATTGAAACAACTTTTGTTGCTCAAGGAATTTACCTAATGGCCCACACGTACATACAGGACCAACATAAAAAGTGCTAAGTCCATCCCAAAGGTTGCGCAATCTAGTAAAATAGTTGGTAATACTGGCAGAGCCTTGAGTGGTAGAACTTATTTCTTTCTGGATTTGAATGTATTTGGTACCATTTGATTGACCAAATTTTTCATTGATGTCAGACCAAATGTCTTTGGCGGTATCAAAACACATGTCACTTGTCGCTATGTCAGGAGACAAGGAGTTGGTGATCCAAGCAATAATCATATCATAGCACCGCTCATAGAACGAAAAATATGGTGAATTAGTGGCAGATTTGGGCACGCTACCTGTGACTATGACCAGTTTGTTCTTGCAAGATAAGGCAGTTAACACATTCTTCCGCCATATTACAAAACTTCTCCCATCAAAAGGAGGGGAAACTAAGTGAGTACCCGGATTATCCGAAGGGTGAATATAGAATGAATGAGTGGGGGAAACAGTGAATTCATCAAAAACCCCAACAGAGCTCGTAGAACTAGTAGTCATTATTGATAACAAACTATGAAACAAGCATACAAATCGAATATGGCTATTAACAAATATAGATCAGCAACAGAACCGCAATATCAAGAGTAAAATAAAACGTTACCCGCCTTTGTTTTTCGTAACTTGAGGAAGAAAAATCTTTACCGGTGAAAATTCCGATCAAAATATAAAAATTCCGATCAAAACAGCCAAAAAACCGCCATGGTAGGTCAACAGTCGCCGGAAAAAATATCGACGATTAACGTCGCGGGTAATATCGAACGAAAGAGCACGACAAGAGGATCATAGATCACTGCTCTGATACCATGTTAAAGCTCTACATCTCTAGATCGCCACAGATTTGTACAAGCAAAATCCTAAGTCGGTTGAGAACTAGAGAGAGAAACTGAAGCAACACTTTATTAAGAAAATATCTTCACACGTCTAGAATATTCCTAAAAATGGGTATTTATACAACCAAATATTAGTTGAAATAAATATACAAAACTGAGAATATAAACTTGGGCTCGGGTATTTAATCAGCTATTGGGCCTTTACTTGCACCGATTGGGCCTATGTTAACACCATTTGTCTAGACATTAATTTGCGCTCCTTATTCAAAAGCTTATTAACCCACCAGAACTAGCTGGAAGCCTGTAAGTCCTCCTCTGCGATGGTTCGATCTGTCTTGTATCAGAGCTCTAGATCAAAACAAGTCATTTTTTAAAATGAATTCACCAAAATAATATGTTTAATTAAAACTTTATCAAACTAGTAAAAATGTTGTTGCCAGTAACGTAATATGCTTAAAAGAAGTTAACGGACCAAAAAGAGTTGTGGATGACGTTAAAATAGGAATCGTTACTGTGAGTAACGTTTTTGACATAAAACGTTACTGTGAGTAATATTTTTGACTTAAAACGTTACTGTGAGTAACGAGACTCTACAACTCTGCCACATCAGAATTTTTGTAGAAATCTGACGTTAAATTCATTTCTACTAATTACGTTTTAGATTTAAAATGTTACTCCGAGTAATGATACTATCAAATCAACTCAAAACTCTGTGACGTCAGAGTTTTGAGTTACTCGGAGTAACGTTACTCGAAGTAACGTTTTAAAGCTAAAACGTAATTGACAGTAACGAATTTAACATCAGATTTGGACAAAAATTCTGATGTGACAGAGTTGCAGAGTCTCGTTACTCATAGTAACGTTTTATGTCAAAAACGTGTCTGACAGTAACGATTTCTATTTTAACGTCATCCACAACTTTTTTTTATCCGTTAACTTTTTTTAAAGCATAATACATTATTGAAAACAACGTTTATACTAATTAGATAAAGTTTTAAAAAAACATATTACTTTGATGAATTCATTTAAAAAATGACTTATTTTAGTTCAGAGTTCCTTGATCATAAGCACTACATATTTGACTAAAAATATCACAAAAAATATAAGGCGTGAAGAAATAAGAAGAGCAAATAACACTTCTTATTAATGGCTTGCAGCTCAAAAATTGTTCGAATCAAAATAATTATTACCAACTTTTTTCTAATAATTTACTTCCTCCGTTTCATAATAAATGAATTATTGAATTTTGACACACAGATTAAGGAAAAAGTATTAAAGATATAAATTTAACACAACTTTTTATTTTTACCCCCCCAAAAAAAAGGTTTACCTTGTAATACCTTTTCAAAAGTTAATTGGTTGTCAAGTCATAAGGGTAAATTTGAAAAAAAATTCAATGATTCACTTATTTTGAAACACTAATAAATACCCCAATAATTCACTTATTCCGAAACGGAGGGGGTATTATTTTATTTAAAAATTGATGTTTGATTATGAAAATTCTAAAATCCAACTCGAGTTGTTTTAAAATTTGGAAAACAAATTATGATTTGTGTTTTAAATCAGTTTTCACTTTTAACGCTGTATTTGAGTACATCCAAGTATGAATATTATTTCAATATTCTTTATAAAAAAATATAACCAGATACAACTCAATCATCAAATATAACCAGATACAGCTCGATCTTCCAATCCAACTTCAAAATTAATTCCAACTAAACTGAAAAACATTTGAAAGCTATGGCCAATTGCCTACTAAGAGTTTGGCCGTAGGATTTAAGCCTCAATTTGAAGTTTTAATTTAAAATCATTTTTCATTTATGAAATTCGCAATAAACATCAACTTTAATTACTAAATCATCATGATTTTAAATGTAATTAACTCTCAAAAAGTAGGATTTCAAATTTTAAGTTGTATTTTCAATTTTTTAAAAAGTAAAACTTGATCAACCGTTGAATCTTATTTTGATAATTTTCATTGATTGTGAAGCTTTTACCCTAACATATCCTAATAATTTCTTTCAATCACTGATTTCAACTATGGCCAAACGTATATATGCTAAGAGAGGTAAAAACTAAAAAGAGAGGATTCACCACGAGACGAGTACAGAAAATGTAAATGGTGGGGGAGGACGAGGAGCCAGCACCAGCACCAGCAGGGGTAGAATAGAAGATGAGATAGAATACAATAGAAAAGAAAAGAAAGGGGACAAATTACAGGCAGAAACGTACGGGCAAAAGGGGATTCTTTGATGATCTCAAGAAAGAAGACCAGAATTCATATTGGATATGATTGATGGAACTCTACTCCTGTTTACTGAAATACACACAACACCCCCCCCCCCCTTCTGACAACTATACATTGTTCAACTCCCTGTACTACTTCTAGTTCTAGTCTAGTTTTAATAACAATGTTGTGTTACCACATTTTTCACTTGACGTGTATATATTCTTTCGTTAATTTTGTAGTAATGCTCAAGGTTTATTTGATTTGATTAATTTATTGGAGTATAGAAACTTGTATTTATTATTCCAAGTTTAACTAATTGGTAAGAGTGATATATTTCTCACCACCTCTTTTAGGTTTGTTACCATAAATAATAAAGTTTAAATAACTTTATAAAATCAGTAATATTTAAGTATTACCTTTTGGGATATAATTTTTTTTAACCAACTCCAAGTATATGAGTAAACTCATCGTTCATCTTTTAATATATGGTAAAGTTGTCTAAAAGGCTTTGAAGTTTTGAAGTGTTTATTAAGTTCTCCTTAAAAAAAAAGAAAAAAAGGAAATAAACATCTTCCATCTTCTATCTTCAACCATCAAGGCTATGGGGTCGAATCATCGAAATTTTGTTCTCGATCATTGGGTGGCCGCTCCGCACCCCGCCTAGGGATCACCGGTCAATTTTTGGCTCAAAATGCACCCGGGTCCCGTGCCTATTCCGAGAATCGTGGGGCTAACACCGATCGATTTGACCCGAAAATGGTATGTTCGCGTTGTTTCGTTCGTTTGACCATCCAAATTGCCTCGCTGGATCGCTCAAGTCCGCTCCACAGCCCGCCTTGAAACCACCGGTCGATTTTCAGCCCAAAATACGTTCAGATCCTGAACCCACCCCAAGAACCATGGGCTAACACTCACCGATTTAGCTCAAAAATGATCCGTTCATGCCGTTTGCCCGTTGGTTTGTCTATGCATATTAAATTAAAATGGCACGTTGAATAGCTTAAGGTTAGGGTTCATTTTAATAATATTGGATGTACTGTGTATATATATATATATATGTGTGAAAAGAAAGAAAGTAAAGGAAACATCAAAAACATCCAACCTAAAAGAAACAAAGATTCAGTCACTTCACTTCCCCCTGATTTATGCACTAACATACAAAACAGGGAACATCAGAACATTGGTGATGGCCCCCCTATACAACTCAAATAGTACTCACTATCGTCTCTGCAATTTTTACAAATCCAATCCCCTATGCCATTTTTCAACTGCTTTTTCTTATTTTGCTTCTTTTCCACGTCTAACTTTTTCGGTGTCGCACAGAGAATAAGATTTTTCTGCTTCAAAATCAACACTATTACTACACATTCCATTTTGCTTTTCAAATACTGCTTACTTCCCTTTGTGTTTTCTACTGTTACTAGTCTTACTTGTCCTTCAGTACAACTTCTTCCAAAAATCATCTCTTTATTCTAATTAATTACTATAAGTACATCTCATACTTTTCTCTATAATAACAATAACAAACTCAATATAATTTCATAGGTGGGCTCTGAAATGGATAAAGTATGTGTAGATTTTATCTCTACCTCGTGGTTTTTGTTTCGAAACGACCCTCAGCTCAAGTACGTAGACCACATCAAAATAATTTGAAAAGAAAAAAATAGAAACAAAGAGGACACACTAAATAATATAGAAAGTATAGAATTTCAGTATTTATGAATTATTTTGGATCACAAAAATAATCTTTTTTATTTTAGTTTTTCATTTAATCAAGTAACATCATATAAGTTTAGTGAACTACTCGCTTCACGCTATTAAATTAAGTATTATTTACAAATGAATAATTCTAACTTTGTAGAATCGGTGTAATTGTTGCCTACATGTAGGGTCATATCCTACTCTCGTACCAAGACGCTAAGGGGCTTTTGTCTTTAGAACAGATGATAGTGTTTTACTGATGCCTCGAATCAAGCTTTTATTTTGATATATTATGCTTTCTCCTCATTGTTAGTAGGATATTGTATTCATAACTCAAAATAAGTGATCTACAATATAATAAAATTCTTTTGATCGCACATTTTTGTGGAGTTGTCTGGACCCCACTTATCATCAAAACAGTGCAAACATCAATTTGTTCAGCGATCAAAGGAAGCTGGACAATGGGATTGCAAATCTTTGCGTTATAAACAATTAACCTATTATTTTATTATTAAATTCTTATCATCTGATTGATCTAGGTGAAGTCTTCAAGTGGTCCAGTTCTCCTTTTGGTTGTCCTCTACATATACAGAATACAGTCCATATCATTTATTACTACACTACCACTTAATATAAAACTTGAGTGAGTGTACTCATAACCCAAAAGCTAACTTAAACTCTTAAAGTGAGGATGATTGTCTAAGTTTTATTATAAAAAATTCATTTATTTCATTAATCGTTAATGTGAGACTTTTTATTTCTTTAACACCCCACCTGAATGAACATTTAACGCGTGAGTAATTTTTAATTTGGAGGTCCAACATCGATGAACAAAGGTTGGGATGAGTCTGACTTTGATATCATGTAAATAAATAGATTTTGGGTCTAACTCAATCCCAAAAGTTAGTTTATCGGGGGGAAATTGTCCAAATCCATATAAGGAAACCAATTGTTCATCTCTTTTCTGATGTGAGATTCTTAATATATACCCCACGCCCAAACCTTGTTAACTTGAGCGTGGACAATATAATATGAGATACAACATCTATGAACGAAGTTTAGGATGGACTTGACTCGTCGGATACCATATAAAAATGAATATCGAGTCTTAACTCAACCTCAAAAAGTAACTCATTAGGGAAGAATTTGCCAAGTCCATATAAGGAGACCAACTATATATTCCTCCCTTTTCCAATGTGAGACTCTTAACGATGAGAACCAAGCTTTATATTTATAGATTAAAAACCTAAAAAATTACTTATAAAGGTGTAGGGATACTTTTAAGTATGAGACCTTTCTTAAAAAGAAAAAAAAAAGGTTACATGGGTTTAACCCCAAAAGGGATAATGTGACTCTATATCTTGAGCATTTTTGAGCTGGTTTATATCAACAAACAAAGTAATAGCGTGGAGTTTGGTTTACTATCTTTAGTCTTTACTATATCATGGATAGTTTGAAGACTCACACTCACTGAAAGAAGTTAGTTTTGGGCTTTAATGTGATATTATAATTATCTGCACAGTTATGTTAGGTGGCACACCGTAAATCTCAAAAATAGACTTGTAGACCATGGTAATGGCTAGCTAGTTCAAGGGTGAAACCCGTGGATCGTGGTAGCAGATCAAGTGAAACGTAGTTCGAGCTCGAAATTATGGGACAACAAATAAAATCAGATTAATAGCTTTAAAAAATTAAAAAATTCATAGTGATGTGAATCTTTTTGAGAACAATTGTCCGAGTTTAGTACACCCAATTATAAGTATATAGTATCATGGGTTTGAGATTCATAACTTACTCTTTCGTGAGTGAATGGAAATTTTAAATTAAGTAAAGTTGTCATAAATAAAGGCAAATAGATATCGTAATATTCTTTGTGAAGATCACCCTTAGTGGGATGCCATAATAACTATAATCATTGGTTATTTGTATCCAAAAAGGATAGTACTTCTTTATGTATAAATACAATTTATATATTATGGTATGGGGATCGCGGATCTATCTTTTTATTTGCTAAATAAACTAATGAAGAAGTTAGCCGCATAATACTTTGTTTAGCATCTCATGCATGTGACTTGCTCTAAATAATTGCTCTTCCTAAACTTTAATTTAGTGGCCAATTAACAAAGGAAGTCAACTCTTGACCAAATTTTATTTTATTTTAAGAAAAATAATCCGAATCAATTCGATGATAATTAATTAATTTTGAGTCTTCTTGGTAGAGATGAGAAGTATTGAGAACAAAATCATAATGAGGGGTCTCTAACTCTTCTTTTTCCATGTTTAATATTATCAAACACAAAGCTTTATTTTTAAGTTTGCTAATTGTTAAGAAACCTCCATTAATGGCGCTTGTAGTGAACAATTTCAGAGAGAAGGTAGAGAAGGGTAAGAGAGGTAGAGAAACTACTGTTCCATTGAAAATTGAAATTAAATCTATATACTTCTCTGCTAAGCATACTGATAGTTGTTTATATATACATCTACTTTAGCTTCTAATCTAAGCTAACTCACTACCACTAACACTACTAGTGCTGCAGCTTAGTGCCAGCTCAGCAAGTCTAACCACTTCTTCTAACCGACTCTAACTAACTCTGCCAGCAAAGATGTATTGCTCACTTCTTCTTCAACACTCCCCCTCAAGCTGATGGTTGAAACACATTCTTCAAGCTCAGCTTGCCCATCAGAATGCCATGTTGAGGTTTACACAGCCCTTTTGTCAGTAGATCAGCTTGTTTCTCTTTGGTGTTTATATGTTGAGTTTGTATTAGACCCTCAATAATCTTCTCCCTCACAAAATGACTATCAATATCAAAGTGTTTGGTTTTATCATGAAAAATTTCATGGGAAGCAATTTGTATAACTGCTTTACTGTCACAAAATAGCTGAACAGGTAGCTCCAGATAGACTCCTAATTCTTTAAACAATCCTTTCAGCAATATAATCTCTGCATGCTTCTGAATTCTGCTTCTGCTGAACTCCTGGACCCTGTGCTTTGTTTCTTGGATTTCCAAGAGATCACTGCATCTCCAAACTTAACAATATAACCAGTGACTGATTTTCTGGTTTCCACACATGAGCCCCAGTCAGAGTCACAAAATGCTACTAGATTAGAACACTTGCTGCTAGGCATAAACAACCCAAGTCCTGTTGTACCTTTTATGTATCTTACTACTCTGAGTGTAGCCTCCATATGTGATTGCTTAGGTGAGTGCATAAATTGACTTAGTACTTCCACCACAAATGCAGTATCAGGTCTTGTCATAGTTAGGTACAATAATCTTCCAACCAGTCTTTGATACTTACTGCTATCACTTAGTTCTTTATCCAACTCAGAGTTGTGATTAAAATGTTTATCAAACTCTAAGGAAGTGAGTTTGTTATTGAATTCAATGGGAGAAGATGCTGGTTTACAACCTGATAGTCCCATTTCAGACACCAGTTCAAGAGTATACTTCCTCTGGCACATAAGTATTCCCTCTTGTGATCTGGATACTGCAATGCCAAGAAAGAACTTGAGTTCACCCAGATCCTTCATTTTAAACTTGTTCTGTAAATCAACTCTTACTTGTTTAATGAGAGTTAAGTTAGAACCTGTGATTAAGATATCATCCACATATACCAAAATAATGACCAGATCACTACCAAACTTCTGAGTGAATAGTGAGTAATCATAGTGAGATTGCAAGGACTTGTGAAGCTTGCAAACCATCTGATGCTCCCCCTGGATTGGAAGATTAGTTGGTTTAGAAAAACCACCAGGAATCTGCATATACACATCCTCAAGAAGATCCTCTTGCAAGAATGCATTGTGAACATCCATTTGGAACAAAAACCATTTACAGGAAGCAACTAGAGCTACTACTGACCTCTAAGTAACCATCTTGGCTACTGGAGAAAATGTCTCAGTGAAGTTTAGACCTTCCCTTTGGCTATACCCCTTTGCAACCAGTCTGGCCTTATATCTTTTAACTTGACCATCTGATTTATACTTCACCTTGTAAATCCACTTACACCCAATAAGGGCCTTCCCAGAAGGCAAAGCTACAATAGACCATGTCTTATTATCTTCAAGAGCTTTAATCTCCTCATACATTGCAGAGATCCAAAGATGATCATGACATGCTTCTTTGTAAGAAGTAGGCTCAGTAATGACTAAATAAGTAGTTAAAGACTGTATGTCGACAGGAGTAAGACCTTTATAAGAAACAAAATGAGAAATGGGGTACTGACAGGTAGACTTGGAGGGAACTATATAGTCACCAAGCTAGATGGGAGGTTTGGAAGTTCTGGATGATTTTCTGACTATAAGAAGATAAGGAGAAGCTGGTGGTATTAGATCTGGAGAGGGAACAGGTGAAGATGATGATGATAAACTAGGAACAATAGGTAAAGATGATGAGGAACTAGGAATAACAGGTGTCTGAACAGCAGGAGAATGACTGCTATCTTCTGTGAACTGTAACACTGGAAAAAGGGGTTGAGGACTGGATTGTAAGTCTTTAAAAGGAAAGATGGACTCTTGAAATACAACATTTTTGCTAACAAGCATGTGCTTAGTTGTGAGATCATGGAGAATGTAGCCCTTTTGTAAGGAAGATTAGCCTAGATGAACTGCAGGATATGCTTTAGGAGAAAACTTGCCAGTTTCATGCACATTAGTAGCATAGCATAATGAACCAATAACCCTGAGATGTGAGATAGCAAGTGGTCTATCATATAGCTTCTCAAATGGAGATTTATACCGAATCACCACAGAAGGTAATCTATTTAACACATAGACTGCAACAGATACACATTCTCCCCAGAATCTAAGTGGTATGAAGCCTTGAAATCTCAAGGATCTAGCCATATCTGTGCTTTCTTTCAACTACTCCATTCTGTTGAGGAGTATATATGCAAGAGCTTTGATGGATAATACCATGACTTTTTAATAAATCATGCACCTGAGTGTTAAAGAACTCAGTGTTATTGTCAGTTCTAAAGCATTTGATAGGAACACAAAACTGAGTCTTAATCATAAGAATAAAGTCTCTCAAGACTACAGTAGAATCATCTTTAGAGTGCATTAAGAAAATCCATGTAAATTTAGAGAAGTCATCCACAAGAGTCATGAAATATCTTTTATGATCATGAATAGAAACTCTATAGGGACCCTACACATCACCATGAACAATGTCAAATAAACTTGCAGAAACAGAAGTACTGAGAGGAAAAGATAATCTGGATTGTGTAGCAATGGGGCACACTGAACACATATGATCTGAAACACTACAAGCGGAAATATCAACTACTTTCTTGAGTAATAATGAAGGAGCATGACCCAACCTCTTGTGCCACAAGAAGGGATCAACTATATTGCTCAATCTGTTAGTAGCTGAGCATCTATGAGGCAGATCAGAGTGGACAACAGACATGGAATAGGAAGCCTTGGCACCAGTGGAATGCTCAGTCCTTAGCAAATATAACCCATCTTCCTTCTTACCAATCCCCAGGACCTTTCCATAGGAGATGTCCTGAAATACACAAAAATCAGGAAAGAACAATGCAGTGCAGTTTAGTTATTTGGTCAGCTGGGACACTGATAGAAGGTGGTATTTGAAATCCGAGAAAAATAATACATGTTGCACTTCATTATTAGTGAAAACTAAAGATTTTCCTTCATGACTAATAGGTACTTAGCTTCCATTAGGCAGATTAACTAGAGTTTTATCAACTCCTGTCACTTTCTTGGACTGAGTAAGCAAAGATAAATGGTTTACCATATAGTTAGAAGCTTTTGTATCAACTATCCAGTTTCATCTATGAGTATCAGACATAAGTGTAGTAAAAATACCAGCAGATAAACCAGTTGAGCCAGCAGTCACAATATTTACTATAGAAGTGTCACTCTCTTTACCCTTACTGAGCATTCTGAGAATTTGATTGTATTGCTCAGTGGTAAAGTGAGGTGCAGGTGGAGATATGCTAGGAGTATGAGAAAACACAGAGTCAGTAAGCTGAGAGTTCTGAACAGTGACATGAGTAGCATGATTGGGGTTGGACCCTTTTTTTTCTTGAGGTCATTAGGGTATCCATGAAGCTTGTAATAGGTCTCCTTGGTATGCCCCTTGAAATGACAATAGTCACAAAAACAACTGACATCTTCCATAGGGTGGTCTTTGTTCATAGACATGTTTTGGTCTAAAACCTGTATTGTAACCTGCTTGACCAGTATTAGAACTATTATAGTTGTTACTACCCCCACCATGCCCACTGCTAGAGGCAGAGTGAGATCCACTATAGCTGATGTTAGGAGTGCTAGTCTGAAATTTTGAGTGCAGTCTATTATTGAGTAAAGCAGTGGTATCACCTACAGCTGGTACATATAAGTGGTTTCCTACTTCAGTAAATCTTTGGATCTCTATGTTGAGTATCATAGCATAAGCTTAATAAATGTTAGGCAAAGGAACAATCATCAGAATTTGACTCTTAGCATGGGCATATGACTCATTGAGCCCCATTAGAAACTGCCATAACTTTTGTAATTGGAAGTGAGTTGTGTATTCCTTGGATTCAGGACAAGGGCATGCAGGTAGAGGTACAAGAGCCTTTAATTCATCCCATAACTCTCGCAGTTTGGAGAAATAAGAAGATACAGAAGAAGTACCCTGAGTTAAAGTAACTATCTCTTTGTGCAGATAAAATTCCCTAGAGGCATTTACTTTGTCAAACCTCTCTCTAATATCTTCCCACACTTTATGAGCATCAGATCCATAAATCACAGTACTGATCAAGTCTTTGGTTAGACACAGTGTTCATGATCCATGCTAAGACAATAGCATTACATCTATCCCACAGATTATGCAAATTGACTGGGTACATATTTTTTCTACAAGTACCTAACAGGAACCCTAACTTATTCTTAATTACCAAGGAGAACAATATGCATTGATTTGCTCCATAGAGAGTAATTTTCAGACCCTATAGTAATTGAGTAGAAACAAGTACAGAACCTTGAGTATCAGATGGATGAATGTACAAAGGGTGATTTGCATCAACCTGCTCATCTTGAGCTCCACTGATACCCTCAGATGTAGGTGTAGAAGTGGCCATAGAAGTAGTACCTTCAGCCATAGATGTGAGAACTAAGGGCTCTAAACCCGGTTGAATTCTGATCTTCGAACACAACTTTGAGAAACTCAAATCGAAGAGACTTGACAATGTCTAGAGAAGTTCAATAGAACCTGGATTTGATACCATGTTAAGAAATCTCCATTAATGGAGCTTGTAGTGAACAATTTCAGAGAGAAGGTAGCGAAGGGTAAGAGTGGTAGAGAAACTACTGTTCCATTGAAAATTGAAATTGAATTTGTATACTTCTCTGCTAAGCATACTGATAGTTGTTTATATATACATCTACATTAGCTTCCAATCTAAGCTAACTCACTACCACAAACACTACTAGTGGTGCAGCTTAGTGCCAGCTCAGCAAGTCTAACAACTTCTTTTAACCGACTCTAACTAACTCTACCGGTGATAGCCTAAAGAAAGGCTAAAACATGAAATTGACACTAGATATTCAAAAATCAGCAAGCACACAAAGAGAAAACAACACTTAGAAAGGAGATGAAAAAGTAAGATTGCATAAATGTAAAGATAGTAGAGTGACCCCTACTTACACTAGATGATTAACAAAAGGAGATGTATCAAATCTCCAATCACACCTCACAAATAAAAGTTCAAACCACTCTCTTAGGTAGACACAAAGGGAGTCACCTTCCCCAAGCACCAACCTTTCTTGCCAATTTGTCAACACAAGTGAAATCCATCACTTAGTGTAAACCCTAATTTTAGATTCTCTCTTTAAGAGAGGAAGAAAACTACAACTAAAGAGTATCTCTCAATAGTTTCATCAAAGTCTAAGGAAAATACAAGCTAAAGGGTCTATTTATACTCATTACAACCAAATGACAAAAATGCCCTTAATGAGGGGCTTAGAAAAGGGTTCCTAGGGAGTGTTATTTTGGAGTGTAAAAAGTCCATCATGCCCTTAGTAAAAGGCTCCTCTTGAGTGTAAGGAACCTCCTCCTTTCTTCACTTGGACAAGGCTTTGTAATGGTTCCAAAAGGTCTTCAAGCACTTGCAAATCCGAGATTGATCCTTTGACAATCCGAAGCTTGAACCTTCTACAAGACCTTGTAAACCTTGTACTCTTTATTCTTGTATCATCCTCTCCATATTGAAAGGATTTTTTCTCAAATTCAGATCTTGCAAAACCAAAGAGAGAGCAAAACAAGCACAAAATCCTCTTGGTAGGAGTATTAGCATTAGTACCGCACTTATCTAATCACCCATGGTTGCTCAAACTTAGCATACATCCACATATCCTTGGTTTTTAACTTTAAAAGCTTAGAATAATGTATACCAAAGACATGCACGACCAGCAACTATAATCTTCACATCTCAAGAGTATTCCGGGGTCAAATGGGAGCAAATGATAAAGGTTTAAGTCTAGATGACCCATTCCTTTCACTAGGTTACCAAGTTCACAATCATTCAAGGCATTACCCACCATTAGGACAAACACAAGGTCATTATGAACAAGATTAACATAAGGGCTTTCATCACACAAGTTCAAAAGACCATATTCTTTATCAAGATCAACAATACAATTATGCCAAGGGGGTACGCTTTTGGAATACACCCAACTATTATTTGTTACAGTCATAAAACACCTACCACAAGCAACACAAAGGACACGGCTAAGGTAAATATCAAGGAGGGAGGCAACTACAAAGGCCCACAAAAGCCATTAAGCATTGTAACTCCAAGTTGGCCAATAAACAAGTGTCCTACCACTACATAAAACAAATCCAAGACTAGCATGGATATCGTCATAAGCAAAGAGGTAGTATAGGAAGACATCAAGTGTAAAGGTATCATCCACGGTGCTATCATCGATAAGAATGCCAAATGATTCAATAGTTTTAGCACATAAGGATGGAATCAAATAATTTAAACACATATGACTTCCTTCTTTCAAATGAAACATAAACTTGGCATCCACAAGTTGAGATTTAAGCAACTTAAGCACAAGTGTGTCAAATAAGAATGCACATGTATAAATAACACCCCAAAGAGGCAATGACACATTTTCCCTAGGGTCCAAGAATATGAAACCACCTTTGGGAAAGAGGTTACAAATAAAAATCAAGTCACCAAGAAAGACACCTGGATCAAATAGAAGAAGTAGCCAAGGATCTAGGCCGAGGCTAACCTTTTCTTTCCCTAGAATGTTATTCCCACAATCACGCACATCATTTGCCTTTAAGAGAAGACTAACATTCAAGGATAAAGACCTACGGCCTAAAAGGCTTGTCTTAACAAGGTTCATTCCATCATTCACAATATTTCTAAACACATGATCACCATGAGCAAAACTAGTAGCACGGTTTGCATCACACAAGCTCAAAAAGTCATGTCCAATATCATGATCAACCCTGTCAACATCATCAATAACTTGAGACTCCTAAAGCACATCATACATAAACTCAAGTAGTGGACTACATTCGTGAGTAAATTGATCCTTCATTCATATTCTCACTAGTTGTTGGCAAATTACATACCAACGTAGACTCACCTTGGTTTTCATAAGGGTCAATTAGTGTGTGAATACTCTTGTCACTTGGTATGGGAACCTTATTCAAGTCCTGAGTGCTAGCACTAGATGGACACAAATTATTCTTACGAAAATAATTGATTTTGTCATCTAAAGGATCAACTAGTGCTTTCGGACTCACAATAAGAGTTGGGTCCTTATGCAACCTAACAACACCAAGAGTATCACAAAAGGAAGATTCACACACTTCTTCACTAAGAAAATCTGAAATTACACTACTTTGGCCACTACTAGCCACATCACGATATTTTAAGCTCAAGGAAGTGTAGAGTGTAGGAAATTCACCTTATGGATCATAGGAAGTGTGTTCTTCACTTGATTTTGTGTAAGGGAAGCCTTCATGCTCCACATTACAAGGGAATATTTCAAGTTCTCCCTTTGGACTCACTCCTTCATCATTTGTCCCAAAATGGGGACTTTCAGCCAAAGGCTTGAAGGGAACTTTCTTGGGCTTCTCCTCGGGACTTCTAGGGTCTTGAACTTGAACATAAGGAGAGAAAATACTAGGAAAAATGCTATTATTTGGGTTAGTGAGTAATAAGGACTCTTTGTGGACAAGATCCACAATCAAGCATTATTTCTCCCTTCCAACTTCACTACCCATGGTTTCCCCTTCCCTTTCCTTCCTTTCTTCACACTCTTCTTGTATCTCAATAACAAGCTTCTCTCCATCTTGAGGCTTGACCTTATTCTCTTCGAATTCTAACTTGTGGAGAATAGGCATTAGATTTTGTGAAGTGTAGGATTTGTGAAGTGTAGGATTTTGTGGGAGTATTTGGCTTGGATTTGTGGGTGGAGTTTGGGTTCCAAGTCCCTCTTGTTGGACTTGGTTCATTTGGGGATGTAATGACCTTTGTAGGGTTCGGTTAGGAGAAATTTGGGGTTGGTTTAGTGGCTGGTTTTGGGAAACTCTTGGAGGGTTAAGCATTTGGTGAAGGGTTTCGGGTATTATAGTCATGGAAGAGTTATTGGCTTAGACACTAGAGGATGCATGGTAGGGAATAGGAGTAGAAGGTTGTGAGTTCCTCCTACTTTCAACAAGATCAAGTCTTCCACTAAAAGTGGAAATTTCAGTCCGCATAGCATCTATATCACTCTTCATGTCTCTTCTCAAGGCATCATGACTATCTTTCATTCTTTGAGCAAAGTCTCGACCCAAGGCATCAAGCCGAGCCATCAAGGATCCAATAGCATCATTTCCCAAGAGTTGGGAAGTAGTACCTTCTTTTTCCATGTCAAATGTACCTAAAAAGAGAAAAAAACAGCAAGCAAAACAACCTACAAAATGAGCAAACAAGTTAGTTCAAAAAGGCCTCACCACACTCACACTCGGATCTTACCTCACACTTGGTCTCATAAGTGTTGAAAACTTGGCAATATTTGGCAAGTGAATGAGTGGTGAGTATGCTTTGGTCCGGAATCGATTTTTTTTTTATATGACTCAAATAAAATGAGAAAAATGAGAAAAATTACTACGAATTAAAAATAAGAAAAGCACACAAAAATTGAAGACACGAAATAATCGGACTCTAATCTAATTACCAAACTAGTAGGTACTTACTGGTTTGCTAATTAGTGAAAGAACAATAAAATAAAAGCTAGAAACAACAATTAGAAACTAGGAAATCTAATTTAGAACTCAATTTGGTTGTTCACAAAAGTGATGATTGATAACGCTCAAACTACAGCTCTCGTAAGAGTGTAAGCGGTCGTTGTCAAATATAGAACCCAACCTGGATTGGGTATCGATCCCACAGGGAATAGCTTGGTCAACAAGTAAGCAACGATTACTAGACTTTTAGTGCAAGTCTTGTAAGAAGGGGGGTTTGTAATGTGTAACCAAATTATTAAAGCAAAAACTGAAAATAGCAAAGTAAAAAGAAAGAATGTTTAGTAGGTTGTGAAACAATGAGAATTGAGGAGTTGGGGTTATGTCCACCTTCTGAGTTATACGTCTCTATTGACTATGAGTGTGTTGAATTCAGACATGCATGTGCTTATAGAGAATTGTATTCAATGGTAAATCCAGGCGTCTTTCGACCTATTCGAGGATTATTTCACTTTAACTCTTTAGAGCTTAAAGCGTGTCTAACGGTACGAATTCTCCAAGAGGTTAATCCAGTTACGGCACTAACTTTTTAATAGGGGATGGGCCCCTACTACCTTGACATTATCTCTTTTCCAGACAGATAACCTTTCTTTCGAACAAGTTAAATGTTATACTGGCGTATTCTTGCATTTGCAACCACAAAGAATTTAGATTAAGATGAAGAGAATAATGATATAAGCAACATACGTGTCACGAACTCACAAACTCACAGCAATAAATAGTATCTCATTCGGCTTCCATAACCCCAACAGAGAAGTTTAGTTACTCATGAGTGCGAAGGAAATCACAATTGACATTGTTGTTATACCACAATAAAGATTTCACATTTGTAATGGTGTGGTAGGCGTTAGGCGTGAATCCCTTAGCAAAGTAACGTTTCTCTTGTTGTGGAATTTAAGAATAGATGAATAGAAGAAGAAAAATAGAATTAATGGAAGAATGATTGTTTAGAACTAGAATGTCTTAGAAGTAGAATAGAATTGAATTGAATGTAAGAAGATGTCTCAAAATCTCTAGCAAGATAGGGTATTTATAATACCCATATCCTATTCCTACTAAGCTAATGAAATGCTTAACCAAATCCTACTAAGCTAATGAAATACTTAACCCAATTGTACTAGGTTAATGTATCATTATCCTAATCCTAATAAGCTAATGAAATACTTAACCCAATTGTACTAGGTTAATGTATCATTATCCTAATCCTAATAAATTACTGCTAGTCCCCAAAGTCTTCAGAAATGTTGTTTTAGCCCGGGACAGAATTTCCATGCGCCATCTTTAGTCCTTGGCGTCCAAGATTGGCTTTTCTCCTTTCGTGAAGCTTTCTTTGGCGTCAAGTTATCCATGAAATGCTGAATTCTGCATCATTTATACCTGAAACTTTGCTAATCATGTTCGTTAGCTCACTTACAGGAAAAAGGGCTAAAAGTGCATGAAATATATAATTTGTTCTCAAAACTAGGCTAAAATATGGGCAAAATATAGTGCTATAGGCGTGTAAATTCGCCTATCATCAACACCCCACACTTGAAGCTTTGTTCGTCCTCGAACAAAATATCATGTCCCTCTAAACATCAACTTAGGGTTTCACAGCAACAACACAAAATATTCGTCAAGACAAGCACAACAATTATCAACAAAGAGTAGTTTTTCGATTATTAGTAGAAATAGTTTAACCTCTAGCATAGACTCGTGATGGTGGTCAACTCATATTCAAAGGTTAAGGCACAAAGAATCATACACGACTACCCAAAACTCATCAACTATGTGTGTCTCACAATATATTACCCATAATCACTCACAAGTATAGCATATTTTTCAAACATGGGTATCAAAATATCCTTGCTCTCACTCTCACAAAGAATTCATATGTAGCAACTGATGACCATAGGCTTGCCCTTAGTGTAATGCTCCACTAAATGTCAGAATGCTAAGCTTAGAATCAAATAGGTCTTTTGATGGTTGTAATGTAGGCTAAGGGACGGGTAGGACTATTTTGGCCAGAAATAGTGACTACGTTCCTAAGCGCTTTAATACATCACATTGTGTCATTAACACTTTTCTTTCTAACAACCTTTCTTTCATTTATTCTACCACCCTTTTTCTCCTCTTTTGTTTTTCGATTTTAAACATGACTAACTTTTCAGTTTTTCCTTCCTTTTTCTTTTCATAACATACCTCTTATGATAGCACTTCTTTTTCATAGCAATTTCAAGAACCAATGCATTCTAAAGCATCATACTCATCCAATTTTCTCTTATTTTGTCACATGACTTTTTCACTTTAAAGCACTTAGGAATTTGGATCAAATTATGGTTTTGAAAAAAATGGATTAGGCTTACATACGAGGTTTGTCAAAGAAAATAGGCTAGAGGCTCAAAAGGGTTTAACTAGGATAATGTCCATGGGTAGGTAAAAAGAAGGTAAATAATCATAGGTTGCCAAAGAAATGCCTAAATCATCTCCTAGACTTGCACTCTTTATTTTCGCTTTACATACATACCAGGCAAGTTCTAGCATCAGCCACAAGCACAGAATATACTATTATCTCACACACACAAGGCACATGGTCGACTTTATTGGGAGTAGTATAGACTCTTGACCCAACAAATGAAGGAATTAAACCAAACAATATCACATAGTGAGTCACAATTAGAGCCTAAACGTCTCAATAGTCATGATTTTAGCACAAACTCTTGTCATAATCTCATGCTGCCTATTAGAATAATTTCATGCGAAGCTAAAAAAAAAAATTTAACTACTGAAGCAAACAATTAACTACTAACAAAACAAACAAACATAAATAAATGCAAATGTGGATAGAGAAGTATAGCATGGAAATACCAGCACCCCACACTTAGACGGAACACACTGTCCTCAGTGAAAAATAAATAAGAAGAACCTGATTAGTCGGACTCATCCTCTATGTCTAGGGTCTACCCCCTGCATCGGAATCGTCATCAGAGTCATCGTCATCAGAGTTCTCTTCCACGTCGGAGTCTGGCATTCGTCGATCATCATCGGTTGGCATGTCGTCATCAAGAGGTTCCTCAAAATATACACCTTCTCCACACATCGCCCTCGCATGCTCATTCATTGGGTAGTCATAATCCAACTGTTGGAGCTCTACAGCAGTTGGAACACGACCCCCGCTCATCATGGTAAACTTCATCATGTCATATAAATGGCGGGAGAAGCTTTCATCGTGAGCATGCCTTTATGAAGTGGTAAGGTTGACTCCATAAGTGGTTTCAGCATCTTTAACCTTCGTGAGGTCAACCTTCTTTGTGTTGTGTGGGAGTTTATGATCAGCCGGTTCCTCTTCGATGTCTTCTTTCCTTAGTATTGCAGTCAACAGGTTGCCAAAACTGAAGTGGGACCTCTTGTGTAGCCTAGCTTTCCGCATTGTGGAACGAATAATTGCCCCGACGTTGATAGGGACATTCGTCATCAATGCGTATACCAAGCACACTCTATCTCTTGTTATCTTGGTGTACTGAGTCCCTGGTATGAGGCAAGAGTTGACAATACACAACCATATCCTTGCTTCCCTATTCAAAGGAGCATAGGGAAGGTGTTGTATCGCCCGGTGTCTTTAAGTCTGCTCCACCTTGCCATGGATCTACTTCCACAAAGTGTGTGTTGAATTGCTCTATATGGAGGTCTACTGTACAGCTCTTTGAATGGTGTTGGATCAACTGAAGGCAAGCCAAGAAAGGAGTTGATGAAATCCGCATTGAGTTGCAAAACTTGGCCCCGAATCTTGACTTCGCTGCCTGTGGTTTTCGGCGACCAGTTGGCATAAAATTCCCTTGTCAAATCAAGATTGCATTCTCCCATGTCTCGGAAGATGAAATCCAAAGGTAATGTCATGATCTTTGCCAACATGTGCGGCTCCTTCTTCGCTAGGCTTTCCTTGTTGATCAGGTCCACATGAACATATTTTCTTTCTTTGTTGTTCCTATACCATTCCTTCGCTTCCTCCTCAAGAACCTATTTTATTCCAAACGTGTGGTGTGGTAATTGCATTGAGGATGATTCTCCTTGCTCCTTGCGACTTCTTTTCTTGCTCTTTTGGGAAGTGGTAGCCTTATCTTTGCCTTGTCTTGCTTTGGGTGCCATTGTACCTGCGACTTAGAACAATGTTCATGTTAGCATCAGCTCAATGTATACAATCTACACACAAGCAGTATGGGTACCACCCCACACTTAGTTTGTTGGCACAAATTAGTGAAGTGAAAGTGGCCGATTACTTAGGCTTCATCGACATATGTTTTAGGGGCTATATTCCAACAGGAAATTCAGAGATGTAACACTTCTTGCAATCTTTGCAATACTTTCGTGTTAGGTATATCAAGACTTCTACATAGGGATTACATCATGGTATAGTTTCTATCAATAATCACAATCTCCTATGTCGGTAGGCAACTATAAGTCTTATTCCGATGAACGAGACATCCCAACATGTAAGTATTCAAGTGACAAGAGTATGAAATGTTCATGACTATAGCAATTCTGCAAGTAGTATGCATCAAAATCGAATTGAAGTCGGAAACAAGTTAAGATCGTCCTAACGTATATGTTCACTCACTTGGTTGTAATTCAAATATATTCACATCTTCAATACTTCTTCAAGATTTAGCAATTCAGAATAGACATAGTAACGTAGTACTTATGAAAAATAGATGAAGAACACAAGAGTACTTACGTGATTGAAGCCTTTGGAGATGTTCTTGTGAAGTGGAAGAGCAAAAAGAAAAGTTTTGAGAAGATTTGGATGCTATGTGCGGCGCCTATGTTAGGTTTTCAATGTGTTTGTGCCTCAAGACTAAGTCTCCTATTTATAGAAAAAGATTGGGGCGGGTTTTGACCCATTTAAAATCGGATTTGGAGACATAAAGTGACCATAGGCGGCGCTTTTATCTTTGCCTATGCTTAGCATAGGCGGCGCCTTTTGCAAAGCATTATCTAGCATAGGCAGCGCCTATGCCATAGCATTTGGTGAGCATAGGCGGCGCCTAGTGCAATGCCTTTAGTGACCATAGGCGGCGCCTTTAGCATGGCCTATGAGATTCAGAGACAAAATGCTTTGGCATAGGCGGCGCCTATGCTATGGCATACTTGAGCATGGGCGGCGCCTATGCTATAGCACACTAGATTCCGAGACCTTGGGCAATAGTATAGGCTTTGCCTTGTTCGTGGCCTAGTTTTACCTAGGCCTAGCCTTGCTCGATGCCTATTTTGTCATGAGCAATGCTCAATCCATAGCCTTATGCATCTTAATTCCTAACTTACCACCTTTACCATGCCATACGTCCAAATCGCATCTGAAATCGATCTCCTCGTTTTATACCTCTTGCACCTACATTCGCTCAAAACCAATGAAAACGATTAGTACGATGGGTTGCCTCCCATCAAGCGCCTTAGTTTTGGTCGTGGCACGACTCTTATTTTTGGATTTTTTTATTTATCAAAAACAAAACACGTCCTAAAATGAAAGAAAAAACAAAAAAATGTAAAACGATAAATGATAAACGATGGGTTGCCTCCCATCTAGCGCTTGATTTATTGTCGCAGCACGACATAGCTACCTCGAGTACTTAGACTTCATCGAGATAGATGGTGGATCGTTTTCTGAATGGATTCAGACGATAATGAGGCTTACTTGTAGGCATGCAATCTTCTTCGAGATGACCCTTGTGCATGCCTATCCCAGGAGGGATACAAATTATATCATCAATAGTCCAACCCATAGCTCTCATGTATCTCTTCAGAGCAGAGATGAGAGCCTCTACGTGCTGTTTACTTAAATTATCCGCACTCACCGGAAGTATATTTATACTTTCCAAGAACACATACCTTAGATAATCGGGGAGCTCTTTCGATTCTAGCATTGGTGGCTCTTCAAGGGAAGTCTTCGCTGTTGGTGACGATTGATTCTTAAGATCACGTTCCGGTTGCTTAGGAGTATGGGAATAGGACTTTATTTCTGTTAGAGCACCCATAAGTTCTTCATAATCTTCATCGTCCTCATGCTCAACATTCAGTGGCGCAGCAGACAATGGCTCAACAGTAAGCTGTTTCTCTACAGATAATGCTTTCTTATCCTCATGATGAACATCAGCTACAGAGAACACATTCATATCACTGGGATGCTTCATTGCTTTGCATATATCAAAGCGGACCACTTCGTCATTCAACCGAAATAAAAGCTCATTAGCTCTCATGTCAATAAGAACACTTCCTGTTGCAAGGAAAGGGCGTCCCAAGATTATGTGAACCTCTGAGTCCGCTTCACAATCCAAAATAACAAAGTCTGCTGGAAAGATGAATGAAGAAACCTTTACCAAGACATCACATAGGATACCACCAGGTCATTTTACCGACCTATCCGCCATGACGAGCCTCATATTGGTTGGAGTAGGATCACCCAAACCTAACTTTTTATAGATAGATAATGGCATCAAATTGATGCTGGCTCCTAAATCACATAATGCTTTGGCAAAATTCAAAGATACAACGGTGCAAGGAATAGTGAAAGCTCCGGGGTCAGCCTTCTTCTGAACTATTAATCGGGTAGCGATTGCGTTGCAGTGATGGACATCATCTTTCAACTCATAACTTGCTACCCACTTCTTTGTCAAAAGATCCTTCATAAATTTCGCATACCCAGGCATTTGTTCAAGTGCTTCCACCAATGGAACATTAATGGTCAGCTGCTTTAACATAGTCATGAATTTGCTGAACTTCGTATCATCCACCACCTTCTTCAATCTTTGGGGAAAAGGTGGTGGTGGGTATGGAATTGTTCTCTCCACGGCTTTCTTCTCCTCTTGCTTCCGTTTTTCAGCTTTTCCAGGCTGCACGTCGTGAGGAGTGACTTTAAGGACGTTAGGATCTGCTGCTGCGGCATCTTCCCCTTTCGCCTTATCATCAATTTCCGCTTCTTTATCAACCACTTGTTTGCCTTTTTCTGAAGTTTCCAGCACCTTACCACTTCGAGTAGTAATAGCCATGCATGATCCCTCATTCCTTGGATTTTGCACAGTGTCGCTAGGTAAAGTGACAGTCTTTCTTTGATTGAGTGTTGCTTAAAGTTAGCTCAATTGCTGCTCTATTTGCTTGATTGAAGTGGAATGTGAATCAACTAATTGCTTCATAGAGGACAAATCATTTATTACCTCCGTTACTCCCGCGCTAGTTGCTTCCACTCTTTTCAGTAGTTTAGCCATCATGTCTTCCATACTTCCAGAACTAGATGTGGTGGCGTCACGTCTTCCAGGGGGAACATACAAACCACTACTGTCATTCTTGTTCTTCCAACTACCTTGGTCCATGTTTCCAGATTTACCATGATAGTTCCGACCTTGGTTTCCTTGGGCATTGCCTCGGAAACCCCCCTGATTGTTCAAGTAGTTGGCTTCTTCTTCCGAATCAGATTCATTTCTTCCTTTTGACGCAACAGCTTTAACTTTTTTTGTCTTCCCTGATAATAGATGCTTTGTAAGAAGATCCACTTGTGTTTTCATGTGCGTCATATCTTGATCACGTTCTTCTTCTCGTCTCCTTTGGTCTGCAGCATGCCAATAGAAAAAGTGGGTCTTGCTACCACAGAATCCCTGGTATGCCAAGCTCTACTTTGCTTCGTCATACGATCTAGCATATTGCTTGCCTGACCAAAGGTGAGATCCAAAAAAGATCCTTCGGCCGCATTATCCACCACTGGTTTAGTTATTCAATTCAAGGCTCTATATAGTATCTCCATTAGGTGAACATTAGTCATGTGATGGTTTAGGCACCTCATTAGCTTCGTCTTGAACCTCTCCCATGTTTCATGAAGGGCTTCAGTTGGAAGCTGACGAAAGTTGCTGATTTCATCTCTCAATTGTGCTCTTTTGGATGGCGGAAAGAATTTTTCTAGGAAAGTGTCTCTCAATTGCCTCCAATTTGTAATAGAATCAGGAGTCAGCCCATTCAACCATAGAGTTGCCTCCCCAGACAGAGACAATGGAAATAAGCGTAATCGAATTGCATTTTGACCAACACCAGAATTATCAAACGACTTGCATGTAGAAATAAAGTTTATGAGATACATATTCGGATCATCGCCTGCTAGTCCACCAAATAATCCCTTGAGTTGCAATAACTGAATCATGGTGCTTGTGATGTTGAACTTGGCTCCGGGTGCCAATGGTGGAGGAATAATGGATCCTGTGGCTCCGGCTCCATCAAGATCATCATCATCATTGTCAAAAGCTGGTTGCATAGCTTGGCGTTCAGGCCTAAACCTAGCTTGACGATCTCTTCTGTTGGCAGGTGTTGCGATCTCAGCGGCATGCCTAGGGTTTAGTAGCTCGTCATCACCTAGATCTTCATCGTCAGGATTTGTTGCTCGCCCAGGGTTATCAATATTCTGTTGATGCACTTGAGCGGCGGCTAGTGCAGCTAGTATCGCCTGTTCATGTTGAGCAGTCATCCTTTCAATTGCGTGTTGTGCCTCCATTCTGTGAATACGTTGTGGTTCAGGATTGATAGGTAATAACGGTTGACCAGAACTTCGGGTATGGGGCATGCACTGAATAAAAACCTACAGTAAACAAAAACAAAAACTAAAAGTAAAAGTACGAGAATCTTTGACCAAAGGGTCTAGTAATTATTACGAACTTAATTGACACTTGTATTCCCCGGCAACGGCGCCAATTTTTGATAACGCTCAAACTACAGCTCTCGTAAGAGTGTAAGCGGTCGTTGTCAAATATAGAACCCAACCTGGGTTGGGTATCGATCCCACAGGGAATAGCTTGGTCAACAAGTAAGCAACGATTACTAGACTTTTAGTGCAAGTCTCGTAAGAAGGGGGGTTTGTAATGTGTAACCAAATTATTAAAGCAAAAACTGAAAATAGCAAAGTAAAAAAAAAATGTTTAGTAGGTTGTAAAACAATGAGAATTGAGGAGTTGGGGTTATGTCCACCTTCTGAGTTATACGTCTTTATTGACTATGAGTGTGTTGAATTCAAACATGCATGTGCTTATAGAGAATTGTATTCGATGGTAAATCCAGGCGTCTTTCGACCTATTCGAGGATTATTTCACTTTAACTCTTTAGAGCTTAAAGCGTGTCTAACGGTACGAATTCTCCAAGAGGTTAATCCAGTTACGGCACTAACTTTTTAATAGGGGATGGGCCCCTACTACCTTGACATTATCTCTTTTCCAGACAGATAACCTTTCTTTCGAACAAGTTAAATGTTATACTGGCGTATTCTTGCATTTGCAACCACAAAGAATTTAGATTAAGATGAAGAGAATAATGATATAAGCAACATACGTGTCACGGACTCACAAACTCACAGCAATAAATAGTATCTCATTCGGCTTCCATAACCCCAACAGAGAAGTTTAGTTACCCATGAGTGCGAAGGAAATCACAATTGACATTGTTGTTATACCACAATAAAGATTTCACGTTTGTAATGGTGTGGTAGGCGTTAGGCGTGAATCCCTTAGCAAAGTAACGTTTCTCTTGTTGTGGAATTTAAGAATAGATGAATAGAAGAAGAAAAATAGAATTAATGGAAGAATGATTGTTTAGAACTAGAATGTCTTAGAAGTAGAATAGAATTGAATTGAATGTAAGAAGATGTCTCAAAATCTCTAGCAAGATAGGGTATTTATAATACCCATATCCTATTCCTACTAAGCTAATGAAATGCTTAACCAAATCCTACTAAGCTAATGAAATACTTAACCCAATTGTACTAGGTTAATGTATCATTATCCTAATCCTAATAAATTACTGCTAGTCCCCAAAGTCTTCAGAAATGTTGTTTTAGCCCGGGACAGAATTTCCATGCGCCATCTTTAGTCCTTAGCGTCCAAGATTGGCTTTTCTCCTTTCGTGAAGCTTTCTTTGGCGTCAAGTTATCCATGAAATGCTGAATTCTGCATCATTTATACCTGAAACTTTGCTAATCATGTTCGTTAGCTCACTTACAGGAAAAAGGGCTAAAAGTGCATGAAATATATAATTTGTTCTCAAAACTAGGCTAAAATATGGGCAAAATATAGTGCTATAGGCGTGTAAATTCGCCTATCATCAATGATGTGGTAGCTTGTGATTGGGCGTCACTTTTTTAAAATTTTTAACTTCCAAATTCTTGTAGTTTCGACCAAGTATCTACTAAAGAGAGTGTTTGAACGAAATTTGGTGAAAAATGGAGGATTGGAGCCTTTTTTGTAAGTCCAAATGGATTTGAAATCAATGGTCCCCCACTTGTACTTTCAATTGTACTTTGAATAATCCCTTTGTCTCTTCTTCTTTTGGATGACTTGAATATTCTTGAAATATTTTTTTGTACAAACAACTTTTTCACTCTCTTTCTTTTTGTGGATCTAACACCCCTTTTGAATATTCTTCTTCAACAAGCTATGAAGATGGTGAAGAACAATATGAATATTCAAGAGTTGACCGAAGTTTGACCACAAGGCAAATGAACTCTAACTTCAATTTTTCTTTTGGATCTAGGTTCCTTGAGTCAAGGCAAGCTCAAATAACACAAAATCAGCCACAAACACGTCACAAAATGATATACACCACGAGACCTTGTAAACTTTGTACTGTTTATGCTTGTATCATCCAGCTAAGATGTATTGCTCCCTTCTTCTTCAACACTAATTTTCTTGTTTGTCGCACTCGAAAAGTAGATTTGCATTAGGTTGGTTCTTTAGTAGCCGATTCAATGATACCTAAGATTATCATAATTATGTGTGGTTTCTAAATTATATTTAAGAGGTGGATCTCCGGAATAAATTTTATGCTCTGAAAATTAGAGCAACAATTTCTCGTGTTAATAATTGAATTTTAAATTTAAATTTTTTTATATACCTATTGGATTTTTTAATATATATTATTTGAGCCAAATTATTAGATTTTGACGAACTCGTATCCAAAAGCTACCTCGGAAGTAGTATTCTGTCTAATCAGCGGCTGGATAATTCCACAAGCCGAACCCCAAGTGCATTATACTCTATTGTTTAATACTACCTAGGGAGGGAGTGATCATGAACAACTAATCATTATGAGAATTATTATAAACATGATTTATGTTTGAATAGGTCCACAAAGATTTAAGCCTATTAATGACAAGATAATGTTCATATCAGAAATGACACTTCTAGATTAGAAAGATCGATCGCACAAATTTCTACATTATCCTTTAAAATAAAAGAAGTATGTCTGTTAGATTAGTTGTTTAATGTGTCCCACTAGTTCACAAATATAATTGACTGGATTTTAAAAATTAGTATTTCTTTTTTTCTAATATAGTAATATATATCAAAAATTACAAAGCTATGTGGAGTATAATAAGCTCGATCCTTTGCTCCAATTTGTAAACAATGATGGCTAGCAAAAGATAAAGCATTAGGCAGAAATTATAGACAAGTTTTGTACAAATATAGTAGTTCAGTGGGATATATAGGCCAAAAGACAAATAGCTAAACACATTTATACAAAACAATTCTTCTTCTGTTTATGCCAAAGGAACTTCATTTGTATGAGATCGAGTATGCAAGGTCTGATGGATATTGATCGACGGAATATGAGCATGTCAGCAAAAGAGATAAAATTTAATTAGGGTAAATTGATAAAGTTATTTTTAATTTTTTAGAAGCGAGTAGTTTATTAAAGGGTGTTCTCAAACCAAATGAGTACTTATTTAAGAACGGAGGGGGTGCAATTTTTGAATCACATTTCAAAGTTATATTGCTATCTCCATTTTGGGAATACCATTGCAGGCCTTTTAAAACAGTCTTAGCTTCGATCATGTTATTAATATTAGTATTCATACCAGCACTTGCAGCAAAGACCATAATAATTTTTTCTCTATGATCTCTACAGAATCCTCCAATTCCAGCTCTTTCAATTGCATTGCTTCCATTATGAACCTTGATTATTTCACTATATTGTAAATTTTTATGGCCCACATAATTAATTTATTTGTTGGTTTAATAATTATTGAATAAGTTAAATCCTAAACCTGTATGGGGAAGTTATCTAGTAGGATTAAACTACTGACTAATCTGTTAGTAAGTAGGATAATTACTAAGTCCTAATAGGATAATTATTGACTGTTAGTGAATAATTATTGTATCCACTATTCACGTTGATGGTACGTGAAAGCATAACTGACTATTTCCTATTATAAAAGGGGTCCTTTTTCTCTCTACCAAAAGAAGAATAAGCTCCATCGTATTTTATTCTGTAAAGTAAGGCAAAGAGAGAGAAACAATATTTCTATTTTGTGCTTCCGTTGATCTCAGTCAAGAAAGCTATGGAAAAATTCTGATATGTTTCTTGACTGACTTTTAAATTATTAAAGCATGGTATGTAAAAATATATCATTAAGTTCTATGTTCCTAAATAATTGCTAGGATTATATATATATATATATATAAGAATGTTCAAGTTTATATAATCTTGTATTTGCTTACATGTGGTATCAGAGCAAGATTTAATGATTTTTCATTGAGAATAAAGTTTTTTATTAATTTTATGAATCCTAATTATGAAATTTAGGGACTTAAATTTATTACTGTTTTAAAGTTTTAATGGCTGCTGTTTTTCGATTACTTAACAATAAGTATTGTTATAATTTGATTTAAGCCAATTAGTTTGATACAAGAATCAAGAACTGTACTTTATATTATCTTCGTACGTGACGTTACGGGTGAGTTGGAGAGTTTTTGAAGGGAAATTGGCGTGTGTCACTTCTCTTTTAAGTTACAATATATAAATTAAAGTAACTGCAACTCAATGAAAGATAAGGAATTAATAGGCTACCTATGGAATTTTTAATTCAATGTTGTCATGAATGTTTACTGTTGTTGTCATTTGGAATTTGGAGAACAAAATACTTTTTTTTTTCGTTCTTTTCCGTGAGACAGTAATAATAATAATAATAATAATAATAATAATAATAATAATAATAATAATGTTTGTTGTTATTGTTATTGGTGTTGAATTATTGAAATTTAATACTGTTAGTGTTAATAATAATCATATTTGTTATCATGTCAAGGAAATAATTGTTTGTTGTTAGAATAATGTAGTATTTAATAATAAAATTTATTGTTCCTTAATGTGACTTGGAATTATATATGTGAGATTCGTTAATCATCAAAGTGGTCGAATTTTTTTGAAATTAATTCCAAAATAAAGGTTAAGTTTAAATTAATTATCCATTAATTTTGATGCTTATAATTGATCTAATAATTATGGGTAAATTAAAAATTTTGGTTATAAGACATTTGTGGATCACCCAAAGGTTGATTGTTTGTTCGTATGACCAATAAATATTAAGGAGATAATTTTGATGTATCATTAATTTTATTTATTTATCCAAAGATAATAAATATTATTAATTGATGCATTAACTATTATCGATTTATGTTAAATACATTTTTAAGTATCATTATGTTTAAAATTGCATTTTGATGTTTCGTCCAAAGGAGAACATCAATATACATTTAAGTAAATTATTTCTGAATTTGATAATGTGTTTAAACTCGTAACTCAAAGTATTAATAAATGAGCATGTTTTACTTGCAGTACTTGCCCTTCATTCGCACTCTGCCTCTGTTACGACTTTTAATGAACTTAACTTTTCAGATTGGTGCGAACAGATCAAATTCCATCTTGGGATTTTAGATCTTGATGTTGCACTTTACTCTGAAAATCCAACTGTTATTACTGAAGCTAGCAGTGATGAAGAAAAGTCCTATTATAAGCATTGGGATCGGTCTAACAGATTAGGTCTAATGTTCATGCTAATGAATATTGCGGGCAACATTAAGACTACTCTTCCCAAAACTGAAAGTGCAAAAAAACTTCTGAAACTTGTGGAAGATTCTTCCCAAACTGCTGATAAGTCTCTTGTTGGGACACTAATGGGTACTTTGACCACCATGAAGTTTGATGGTTCACGTATCATGCATGAGCATATCATTGAAATGACAAATATAGCAGCAAGACTTGAGTCATTGGGAATGAAAGTAGAACAGAATTTTCTTGTGCAATTCATCATCAACTCATTACCGTCTAAGTATGGTCCTTTCCAAATGAACTACAACACTGTGAAAGACAAATGGAATGTGCATGAATTTCATGGTATGCTAGTTCAAGAGGAAACAAGGCTAAAGAATCAAGGAACCCACTCTATTAACTTTGTAAATCATCAAGGAGCTGGAAAAAAAGGAAAGAAGCATGGTAAAGGACAACAAAAACAACTTAATGTTTATCAGTCCTTATCTCAAGTACGTAAGAAAGGAAACAAGAATGAAAAGTGTCATTTCTGTGGAAAATCTGGACACTTTCAGAAAGATTGCCTGGAACATAAGGCATGGTTTGAGAAGAAAGGTAAGCCTTGTGCTTTTACATGTCTCGAATCAAACTTAACTGAAGTTCCTTATAATTCTTGGTGGATTGACTCTGATTGTACTGTTCATGTTTCTAATACTATGCAGGGATTCCTTACAATCCAAACCATAAACAAGAATGAAAGATTTGTTTATATGGGGAATGGAGTGAAGGCTCCAGTTAAAGCTATCGGGACTTATCGTCTGATTCTCGATTCTGGGGGTCACTTAGATTTAGTTGAAACTTATTATGTTCCTTCTCTTTCGAGAAATTTAGTTTCATTGTCTAAGTTGGATAAGACTGGATATTCCTTTAATTTTGGTAATGGATGTTTTAGTTTGTTTAAACATAATTATCTCATTGGTACTGGTACTCTTTGTGATAACTTATACAAACTAAATCTTGATAATCTGTTTGCTGAAACACTCTTAACTCTGCATCATAATGTTGGAACCAAACGAAGTTTGGTGAATGAACAATCTGCTTACTTGTGGCATAAATGTTTAGGTCATATATCTAAAGAAAGGTTAGAAAGATTAGTTAAGAATGAAATTCTTCCAGATTTAGATTTTACTGATCTTAACATTTGTGTAGATTGTATTAAAGGAAAACAAACAAAACACATAAAGAAAGGAGCCACACGAAGCACACAGCTTCTTGAAATTATACACATTGATATATGTGGTCCTTTTGATATCACATCTTTCAATAAAGAAAAATATTTTATCACTTTTATTGATCTCTTTTCACGTTATGGATATATCTATTTGTTGCATGAAAAATCTCAAGCGATTAATGCCTTAGAGGTATTTATTACTGAGCTTGAAAGACAACTAGATAGAAATGTGAAAATAATCAGGTCTGATAGAGGTGGTGAATATTATGAAAGATATGATGAAAGTGGACAACACCCAGGTCCATTTGCTAAATTCCTCGAAAAGCGTGGCATATGTGCTTAAGACACAATGCCTGGCACACCACAACAAAATGGTGTGGCAGAAAGGCGTAATCATACATTAATGGATATGGTTAGGCGTATGTTAAGTAATTCATCTTTACCTCCTTCTTTATAGATGTATGTTTTAAGGACTGTCGTTTACTTGCTAAATAGGGTTCCTAGTAAAGCAGTTCCAAAGACACCTTTTGAATTGTGGAATGGTAGGAAACCTAGTTTGAGGCACCTGCATGTTTGGGGTTGCCCGGTAGAAGTTAGAGTATATAATCCACAAGAAAATAAACTGAATTCAAGAACAATCAGTGGTTTCTTCATTGGTTATTCAGGAAAATCAAAGGGGTATAGATTTTACTGTCCTAATCATAGTACGAGAATAATTGAAACTGGAAACACTAGATTCATTGAGAATGGTAAAGTTAGTGGGAGTGAAGAATCACGTAATGTGAAAATTAAAGAAATTAGGGTGAAAATTCCTCTACCCTGTAATTTTTTTAAATTTGTTGTTCCTGAAGCTACTGCACAACAAAGTAATCAACAAGAACAACAAATTAATGTTCCTACTAATGAGGCCATAATTGATGAACCTATAGTATATGAACCATAAGAAGTAACATCAAGAAGATCTCAAAGACAAAGAAGATCTACTATTTCTGATGATTATTTGGTATATCTACATGAGTCAGAAACTGACTTGGGAGTTGATGATGATCCAGTTTCATTTTCACAAGCAATTGAAAGTAATAATTCTGATAAATGGATAAATGCTATGAAAGATGAGTTAAAATCTATGGAACAGAATGGAGTTTGGAACCTTGTTGAATTACCCGAAGGTTGTAAAAGAGTTGAGTGTAAATGGGTCTTTAAGACCAAATGCGATTCAACTGGCAACATCGAACGTCACAAGGCCAGATTTGTTGCCAAAGGTTTCACTCAAAAGGATGGCATTGATTATAAAAAGACGTTTTCACCTGTCTCTAGAAAAGATTCACTCAGAATTATAATAGCCTTGGTAGCTCATTATGACTTAGAGCTACATCAAATGGATGTGAAAACAGCCTTTCTGAATGGAAATTTGGAGGAAGAAGTTTATATGAATCAACCTGAGGGGTTTTCTATTAAAGGAAAGGAACACATGGTGTGTAAACTTAAGAAGTCAATATACGAACTTAAATAATCTTTCCGACAGTGGTATCTTAAATTTAATGAAACGATTGTCTCCTTTGGATTTAAAGAAAACACTGTTGATCGGTGTATATATCTAAAGGTCAGTGGGAGTAAGTTTATTATGTTAGTCTTGTATGTTGATGACATCTTGCTTGCTACTAATGATCTTGGTTTGTTGCATGATACCAAGAAATATCTCTCTAATAACTTTGAAATGAAAAATATGGGTGAGGCATCCTATGTGATTGGAATAGAAATATTTTGAGATAGATCACAAGGATTGTTAGGATTGTCTCAGAAAACCTATATTAATAAAGTATTAGAGAGATTTAGAATGGAAAAATGCTCATCAAGTCCCGTTCCAATTCAGAAAGGAGATAAGTTTAGTCTCAATCAATGTCCAAAGAATGACTTGGAACGAAAACAAATGAAAGATATTCCTTATGCTTCAATAGTTGGGAGTCTTATGTATGCCCAAACATGTACAAGACCAGACATCAGTTTTGTTGTTGGAATGCTGGGTCGATATCAAAGTAATCCTGGAATGGATCACTGGAAGGCTGCAAAGAAAGTGTTGCGATACTTACAAGGAACGAAAGATCATATGCTCACTTATTGAAGATCTGATCATTTAGATGTGGTTGGATATTCAGATTCAGATTATGTTGGTTGTGTGGATACAAGAAAATCCACATTTGGATATTTGTTTCTATTAGTTGGAGGAGCAATATCATGGAAGAGTGAGAAACAGTCTGTTATAGCTGCATCCATTATGAAAGCTGAGTTTGTGGCATGCTTTGAGGCCACAGTCTAGACTAATTGGCTGCGGAATTTTATTTCAGGACTTGGACTAATCGACAATATAGTCAGGCCGCTGAAAATTTATTGTGATAATACCGCCGCAGTTTTCTTCTCTAAGAACGATAAGTATTCAAAAGGTGTTAAGCATATAGAATTGAAATACTTTTCGGTTAAAGAAGTCCAGAAACATAAAGTGTTAATTGAACATATTAGCACTAAGCTTATGATTGTTGATTCTTTGACGAAAGGATTACCGTCCAAAACATTTCTTGAACATGTTGAAAGGATGGGTCTTATTGATAGCAATGAATGATTACATGTAAAGACTTTATTATGTTTATGTAATTGACATTTTTGAGCTCAAATTATATATGTTTTTGTTGTTACCTGTTTTCTCTTGTATACATAATATTGTGAATAATGATGACAGGTTCTGACTTAGATAAAGTAATCTAAGTATTATCGTTGGACCCATTATGTATTTGGAAAGTTATGTTAGGTAATAAACTAACATTGTAGTACATGGAAGGGACTATGTCAATAAAGTGATGTACAACCGCCATGACTCATTTTAGTTGATTTATTTAACAATAACAAATGATGTTGGATTTAACGTTAATAGTGCACATGATTGACATACATATTAAACCACTAAATTAACATTATGTGTGCCAAGTAGGAGAATGTAAATTTTTATGGCCGACATAATTAATTTATTTGTTGGTTTAATAATTATTGAATAAGTTAAATCCTAAACCTGTATGGAGAAGTTACCTAGTAGAATTAAACGACTGACTAATCTATAATTATTGAATCCTAATAGGATAATTACTGACTGTTAGTGGATAATTATTGTATCCACTATTCATGTTGATGGTACGTAAAAACATAACTGATCATTCTCTATTATAAAAGGGTCCTCTCTCTGAGAATAAGCCCCATCGTATTTTATTCTGTATAGTAAGGCAAAGAGAGAGAAACAATATTTCTGTTTTGTGCTTCCGCTGATCTCAGTCAAGAAAGCTATGGAAAATTCTGTTATGTTTCTTGACTGACTTTTAAATTATTAAAGAATGGTATGTAAAAATATATCATTAAGTTCTACATTCCTAAATAATTGTTACTATTATATATATATAAGAATGTTCAAGTTTATATAATCTACGGAGTATTTCTTACCAACGCAGATACTGCATAACTCATTTTACTTTTTACCCTTTATCTAATTACTTTGCTTAGATGTGCACACAGAGCCTACGTACGCTTAGTTTTTACTAACGAATCTTTAGAAAATGCTTGCAACTACTATGTTAACAATTTATCCTGTCAGATAATCTATTTTATCTTTATTTATATATCACACAAGCTACGAAACGAGTAGAAACTAGGAAGGACTTAAATTTTTCTATACGCCAACATAACCTTTAGGGGTATAGGATGTATAAAAATAATGAAAAGTATGATATATTATTAATGCTTATATTAAGAACATTTGTGTTAGCTATATTTGCATTTTCTTATACAGTACTGTTTAGTTTGGTGTATTAAAAATAATTTGAATTGCATAATTTTTTATAAAATTATATATATAAATACATACAAATATACCCTCCATAGATATGGTGGAAAGGAAGTGGAAAAACTTTCAAGAGATAATTATATGGTGTATAAGAATAATGCAAAATATGGTGTATTAGTATTGCTTGTATTAGTAATGCTTGTGTTAGTTATGCTTGTATTAGTTATGCTTGTATTTTTCTTATGCAGTGTTTGGTTTGATGTATTAAAAATAATATGAATTAAATAATTTCTTTAAAAAAAAAAAAATTATAAAAACATCCTCTATATATATGTTGGTAAGGATGTAAAAGAAAAATTTGAGGGATAAAAGTGTCTTTAATCATGTTAATGCATGTATTGGATCCATTGCATTGCTAATACCATAGATTTTGAGGTATTAGTAATGCACACCTTAATACACAATAGAGTGTATAACTATTGCAAGCATTAGTTATACATAGGGTGCAAAAGTATACCAAACAAGGTATTAGTAATACACATTAAACTAATACATGCATTAGTTCTCCAATACACTCTACCAAACGACCCTTAAATTTTGAAGTACTCCCTCCGTTCCACAATAAGTTAATTGTTGGATTTTGACACACATGTTAAGAAAAAAAGCAAGGACATAAATTTATCATGTTTTTCTATTTTTACCCTCTTCAAAAAGCAAAGACACATGATACATCACTCCCAATGCACATTTAATGGAGGGTAAATTTGGAAAAAAATTCTATCATTTACCTTGAATTGTGAACCATTCACTTATTTTGAAACACTAAAATTGCTCCAACAATTCACTTATTGTGAAACGGAGGGAGTATTAGTTATGCACCCCTCCGTTCACAATCGAGTGTATAACTAATGCAAGCATAAGATATACATAGATAAAAATAATATACCAAACAAAGTACTGGTGATACACAAGACTAATACATGTATTACTCTTTTTACTACACTCTACTAAACGACCCTTGGTGATCATGAAGGCTTATTTTTTTGTTGCCTTCTTCTTTTGAACATTGAGACACCTTAAAGTTAAATTCAAATGTTGTACTCAAAGGAGTTTTAGTAAACATGAAGGAGAAGAAGAGAGATTATATACAGGTTACTTATGCATCAAAGTTGCAAAAGCAAAATTGTTGAGTCAACATACTTACACAGTCAAAAACATCAGCAACAGTTGATTCCTTTTGACAATGTCAAAGCCCACAGTTTTCATTTCAACATACAGAGAAGGACTCGAGCATAATAATTCCCTAGTTGGAATTTTGAAAATATAGGCTTTACACACAGTGAAACTAGCTTCTTGTTAGGCCGGCCTACTAATTCAGTAGGTTTTGGTCATGGAACATGGCTAGTTTAGCTGCAAGTACATTGGACTTCAGAGTAGTGACTTCGAAAAAGAGAGAGAGAGAACAACTGCACACCAAAGAGAAAAAAGGAAAGTCTGGTCCGGAGAGGGCCCCCACCACAAGGGTGTGTTGCACGCAACTTATCTTGAATTTCTGCTAGAGGTTGTTTTCAAGACTTGAACTCATGACCTCCTGCTCACATGATAACAACTTTACCAGTTACTCGAAGGTTCACCTTCCACTACACACCAAAGAGAACAAATGCTAAATTCATACTTATTTCAAGACCACAAACAACACTTGTCTGATCAGTGATGACTATATCTAGGAGTGAGTAGGAGCTTCAACTACATTGCTAATTTTAGTCCTACTGCTTAAAACGATAATGGAGAAAACCACAATCAAATGATTTTTCTAATAACCCTGGTATTTGGGAAAGCTTGTACACACATCGATTAATTCTAGGTTACCTGCTACTTCCACTAGCATAGGTTTCACGCCAGGTAGTTCTGTCCACCAAGACTTTGACGGATGACAAGAAGAAATCATTAGTGTTTTTATCTCAGCTGAGATTTGACTCTGAGAAATCATGATCTCAATCTATTTTATTGACCAACTAAAGGAGAATTTTCCTCCCTTGACTGTCAAATGTAAGCAAAAACAATGGCTTGCTTGGAGACAGAACCCCACTTCCTATTAGTAGCAACCTGTAGAATATTGCAACTTGCTACTCCTATGTCCTAACATCACCAAAACTGTTCTTACAGCTCAAAGGGAAAAAGGATGATGAAAAGGACACATAAGGTCTACATCCTAAGGTTACAAAATTTGCTTAGGCAATTAATAACCTAACCTATGTACTAGAGTATGATTTTGCCTAACTTACTTGTAAGTCACACAGTTGAAGCAATAGATAACATGGTCTAAGAATTAGCCTCTCCAGCTGATCATTATACCTACTCCTTAACTGGGTCTTAATCACATGCCTGCCTGTTTCTCCAGCCTCCTTTTCTCAAACTTTAAGAGCATCAAGCACTATATAGGAGTTCAGGACTCCAGCACTCCAGGTTTTGTATCCTAGAGAAAAAAGGAATATCTATGTACTCAACAATCATGCTAACCTTTCCAGAATATTTTGTTACATCATTCAAATTGATAACAAAGTATAAAGTAACAAATTCACGGTTACTTCCAAGAAAAAAAAAAACAGATGAGGATAAAACATTGAAGAAAATCCAAAAATGACCCTAGTGATCGTTAAACTAGTGACCTGATTTCAGTCCAACGATTTAATTAGAAGCTCACTATTCGTATTTTGCCTCAGAAAGAAAAATTAAACACCTAGAACTATGACAACAACCTCTAAAGCACAGGCAAGAAAAATGCCATGATGTTTTATAACAGTTACATCAGAGTCAAAAATATTCAGTAACTGAAATCAAGGATGCATCTTGAGCGTGCAACTGCAAGTCTCCAGTTTAAGGGCAGCCCGGTGCACTAAAGCTCCCGCCATGCGCACAGTCCGAACGGCCCGACCACAAGGATCTATCGTATGCAGCCTTACCTTCAGAGGCGAGCCCAGGATTTGATGACCATGGGTGCACTTCTTGAGGTGGATGCGTGTTAGTACAGTGGTATCGCCACGTCTTAATGCTTTTATCAAAAAAATTGTTAAACTAGTGTAAAGCGAAACGTATCCAAATATATAGTATTAATTAAACAAAAGTACGACATAGGTTATTGTGTGGTTAGATGGTTTTAATTCTTGTGTGTACATTTTAGGAATGAAGTTGCAAATTAAAATATGTCTTGTGTGTTTATTAAGCATTTATTTTGAAAAAATAACAACAAAAAAACATCAAATGGGAGTCAAACCTACGACCCCTCACTCACAGTGAAGCGCAAGATTAAGCAATGGACCAATGAGCCAGAGCGGGCTCCTTTGCTTTAGGGTGCACAACTTAATATTTTACCTTTATTCAGTTATGTCCATGAACATATATATATTATTTTCGAAGTTACCAGGTGCACGTGCACCCCCACCTTCAAACGTGGGTCCGCCCCTGCTTACCTTGAATTGCAAGAGGTTGTTTCCAAGGCTTGAATCTGTGACCCCTTCTGGATACATGGTAGCAACTTAACCAGTTACTCCAAGGCTCCCCTTCAACTGCAGGTCTCCATTTCATTACAAAAAATTGCAAGTCTCCTCCCAATCATCAGTAACTCTATCCACTTTCATCTTCATTGCTACTTGAGACAAAGACAGAATGTACCGAGCATCGTAGAGAAGCAAACCTAAATGCAAATCCAATGCAAAAGCGAATACAGTAGAACATGATGGAGAACTCTCGATGATTTGGTTTACTAGTACTTAATGAATGAAATAATTCTTCCAATTATTACCATATAAAAATCATTTTAAAGAAATGTCATTTACAAGAATACAAAAACATTGGCTAATTTCTTCTCATTTGTCCTAGCCTTAGTGGATAGAGTTACCTGATATTTGTTGGTAAGAAGTGACAAATATCCCGTGGAATCAGTCAAGATGTGCAAAATCCGGCCAAGACACCAAGTTTATCAAAAAAAAATGTCATTTACAAGAATGTATGTGAAGATAATACTTTCAATTTTCATCCAGAAAAGAATTACATCTGTACTTCTGCAGAATTTGACACAAAAAGAAGACAGCAAAAGAGAACTTCATAAGTAGAACCATTTAGTAAAGCAATTATAAGAGTGAAAAGGGAATAGAAATAAATTCTTAACACAATTTAACAAATTGGACCATCCTCCCTTGATACATTCAACGTTTATGCAGCACTCAAACTTCAAGAATTATTAATTAAATGCTAAATACATGCGCGCCTTGATAATTCTTATAACTTGTTGTCTTCCAGGGCTCAAGGAAGAGGCTATTACAAGGATCTCATCATATGCAGCATAGGTACCAACTCTGCAGAAGGCTGAGTACAATATCTAATATTAACTTTAGCTTTGATGCTTTGAATTGCCATAATGTTTTCTTATAAATACTTTGGGTCCTTGAGAAGCAACAAATTTGAAGCGCAAAGATAACAACTGAACAAATCGAATCCACCAGCTGTCTTGCCTTACGGAAGAGAGTTGTTTCAAACCTGTGACACCTTTCACTTGAGGTAGCAAAATGGTCAGGAAACTGAATTTGCGATCCAGGAGAGCTTGAAGCCTTCGACCATCAGGGCCCTTCCACAAATTGAAAGAAAAAGTATGTTAAACGAGAAAAGTTATTCATAAGTTCCACTTACACTGAAAGGATATAACTAAAAGACCTTTCTTATATCGGCTTATGTGCCTTTAACACATTTAAAAGTGTGTGCATTTTAGAAGAGTTCCGGAGTCTCGATGCAAATTTTCCATTTGAGCAACATTTAAATAGCGATCAGTAAGAGCACGAAAATTACATTTAGAGTTAAGGATTCCGAAACTGCCTGAGCAACCAGTCGTATAATAAAAATGCCAGCCTAAAAGATGTCAATATTGACAGAAGCGCTTGCTTGCTCAAAATATGAAAACTTACACCAATTGTTAAGATGCTCTTAGTAGGGTCATATTCATGGCACGCCCCACATATTGAGCTATAGCAATATGATTATTCTTCAAAATTTATGCTAAGCAAATCCATTCAAAGGAATAACCTTTTTTTCTTTTTTTAGATAGTAGGCCCACCCTCTACCCTTCTCCACTTATTTACCAGACTTTATCAGTAGTAGGGTTTGAATCCATCACGTCACACGTGCATCTAAACCACACAGCGCGCACTATGCTCTTACCACTAGACCAAAGTCCTAAGGGCTCAAAGGATAACTTCCTTCATACTACACAACAGCTAAGATTTAATCCACACTCCAAATGATCAAGATTTCATGAGACATTACAGCAGCCTGTACAAGTTACTTATAGAAACAGAAAAACTGTATCGTGATTTCATTTATCATTTTCTTTTTTTCTCCCCTTCTTTTTCTATACTGGGAGATCAATAATCATGCAGTACAAATTTGTGAATTCCAAGCATCCTTAATAAAACCTTAAGCAACAGCACAAACACTTTTGCAAACAATTGAAGAGAAGATGGAAAAGTTTGATTGTCATTCCACTGGAGTATTGATTCTAGTGACAAGTTGTCATCATAATGATGTTAATCTAACTTTAACACCTGTAGTTTTAAGGGTGATTCTACAAAGTTTCTAATTAAAGGGTACAGAGTAACAAATAAGCAATGATGTCAGAACCACATAGACCTCCATCTAACACTCCATCAGATGCATAATCTTGTAAATGCTTCACACAAATTCTGCCAATGTACAAGCGAGAAAATGAAACATGCTTTTAGGAACAAACAACAGTAACTCCCAAGTTAACTCTCTCTCTAAGAAGAAAAAGAAAGAGTTCTGCTTTCCTCTATTTTTCCAAAAATATTCCATTGCTGCGGGCAGAAATAGCCCTTCCCCAGACCCCGTGCATAACAGGAGCTTTGGTGCACCGGGCTGCCCTTTTTATTCCATAGCTGCATTCTACCCATTAGACAAGATTTGTGTGACGATGAAGACAATTACACACAATGGAAAATTTGGGTCAAAATTTAAAAATGATGAAATGATCACCATTTCTCACCGTTCTTGAGCAGTCAGAGAGCGACCAGTCTGATTGAACTTTTGTATAGAACAGAGTCCTAAGTAAAATAAAAAGGTCTTCATCATCCACTTACTGAGGACTGATATACATAACTGATCAACATAGTGCAGAACGACAAAGATGGAAAGCCGCTTATTTTATGTTTTCGTTTTAGCTTTATATAAGTTTCAGTTATCATGACATCACATCTGTTGACATCGTGTCTTTAACATGATCACTACAGATTGTTATCGTGGATAATTTATGGCTTAGTATATATTTTAATTTTAGCTTTCCATTAGTTTCAATTGTCATGCCTAAACCATCTGCTGACATCATTCTTTAACAAGATCAGTACAGTTTATAATCATGGATTATTCATGGTAAAACTTTTTGTGGGAAAAGAAACAGAAACAAGAAGATAAACCTTTCATCACATGTTAGAATCATTAAAGTTGAGTGCAAAATTGTCAAACTCATTTTCTTTTGCCATTTTGTTATGAATAACATGAAATTCTTTTCATGACGAGGAATTAGATTAATCCTACCTCCACTAGCAGCTTCTGATCCTAGATTCAACCAAGAGAACTTGAGAAAGATGCGTCACAGGAGAGACCTCAAGAGTTCCTTTCGAAGGAATGATTTTTACTAGTAATCCAGCTTTTACCAGGAAGTTTCAACTTTGTTGATCCAGAATCTACTCTCAACTTATTTACCAAATCCCACCTCCCATCACTAGCATACATATTTGACAGCATAACTCTGTAACTACTATTCTCTGGCTTATTACCAAAAAGACGATAAGCTACAATATCTGCCAACTCATAATTTCTATGAGCATCACAGCATGACAATAGTGCCCCCCAAATGCCAGAGTCAACTGGTTCTTGCAGAGACTGGACAAGTTCATAAGCTTCACTTAATTGTCCTTCCATTCCGAGAAGTTTAACCATGTAAACATAATGTTCAGTGTTAGCTGAGATGCCAAATTGATCTTTCATTATTCTGAAATATTCTCGACCATCATTGACAAGGCCAGCATGGCAACATGCACAAAGGAGTGCAGAAAAAGTAGCTTCATCTGGTTTGTGCCCCTCCTCCAGTGCCTCCTCGAATACCTGAAAGGCCTGAGATGCAAGTCCATATAAACCAAAACTTGAAATAACTGAATTGTATGAAATAATATTCTTGATAGTCATAGTACTATAAACTCGATATCCCAATTCCAAGAATCCACATTTTGAGTACATGTCAACTAGAGCAGAGCAGACCATAACCTCCAAGTGATATCCATGTCGAAAAGCAGAACCGTGTATCTCGCTGCCTGGTTGTACATTTGCCAACTGAGAACAAGCAGTCAGTGCAGTGGCTATCAACGATGCATCTGCCTTTGCACCTTTCATATTCATTTCTCTGAAGAAATCCAAGGCCTTATCACTATCACCACAAAACAAAAAACCGCCAATTAAAGAAGACCATGTAACTACATCAGGTTCTACAAGTCTACAAAAGACGCTAAACGCTGAATCCATACGTTTACACCTAGAATACATACTAACAAGAAGACTGCTCACATGATCATTCGACTCTACACCAAGCCTTAAACAAAATCCATGGATCGCTTCACCTATTTTCAGCACACTAGGATCATCAATAGTCATAATCAACGCCACCATTGAGTATTCATCAGGCCTCACCCCCACTTTCTGCATTCTACTGAACAACTCTATCCCCTTCTCCAACTCTCCAAGACATCCATAGCCCAATATCATAGAATTCCATAGAACCAAATCCGGCTCAATTATCCCAGAAAAAACCCTTCTTGCATCAACTATACAACCCAATCTTGAATAAGCACTTACAAGTTGGCTACTACAGATGAAATCCCACTGCAGCCCAGATAGCACAACCCCTCCATGTAAAATTCTCAAGCTATGCACATCAAAATTCTCAGAGCTAGCTCGAACAAGGCACGCGTAAGTGAAATTATCAGGCTTTATTTCAGTATTAACCATATCCTTAAACAGTAAAAATGCATCTTTAAATTTGTGGGCTTTAGCATAAGCTCGAATTAAAGAGTTCCAGAGATAAATGCTTCGGTGGGGAGTTTTATCAAACACGTTGTGTGCAGAGATAATGTCGTTGTTTAGAGCGTAGAAGCGCAGAATTCTTGTAGCGTAAAATGGGTCGTGTGAAAGATGAGTCTTGATTATGATAGCGTGAAGCTGCTTGGTTGTTGAAATGGGAAGCTTTAGCTTTGAGAGTTGAGAAAGAATGGAGTTGAAGGGGATGAACATCAGCAGAATTCCAACAACTTCCCATGAAGGAGATTGAATCGGGGATGCTGATAAAATTGCTTTGGTTAAACTCCGAAAACAATTAGACGTTTCGATTTCGAGTCATGGATTTGAAAAAATTCTTAGCCAGAATGGATCTTGATAGGCGAATTTGAATTAAGTCGGAGTAATTTGAACTAGTGGGTTTTAATGTGAGCGATTCAAATTAGTTTGGCTTGTGAGGGATTCAGATTTCGAATTAGCATGACTTCAATGCGGAACCAAACACCAAAAGAAAGGTTTAAAGAAACTGTCAATTTTTTAAAGCGTGAACTGAAATTAATCAAGGCAATACTATTATAATGAAAAGAAAAACACTGTAAATTTTCACTTCTATATCATCATTTAAAACCTTGCAAATTTAGTTCAAACACATTTTGCTTGAACATAGTTTGAATTATTAACATTTCGTTAATTTAGTTTGCTACTACCTATATTATGTATATATCGAGTAACATTTGTTTGAGCCACCAAGCTTGAGAACTTTTTATCCTTTCTTTTCATTTTTATTTGCTCAAAACCAGTAATATCTTTTATCCAAAAGTAAAAATCTTTTCAATCCCATTTCTTTTTCTTTTTTTTTTTTTTTTTCGGGGGGGGGGGGGGGGGGGCAAAAACAGTTCAATTCTTTAGCAAGAAGTTTCCCCAAAAATTGCAGAAGCATTTAAACAATGCTCAAAACAAACACCACCTATCAGAAGAAGAAACTCACCGAATGTATTTCAGACTTCACTAATTCTTCAAGATGAGTGAAACGCCAACTGATTTTGTACTAGCTTTTTACAAGTTTGTTCTTAGTCTAATGCTTTTTCTACAAGATATAGAAATCTGAAAATGACACATCCAGTTAACTTAAAGCATGATCAAATGGTATGCTCAAATCTCTTTCACCAAATTAATAAAGATATATACTCTACTATATTTAACCTTCACTAATTACAACTCGTATCAGCAGGCAGCAGCAGATGAGACCTCATGTCAGTTCCCGCGGTTGGAGCAATTGCTGTAACTGAACTTTTCGCTATTTGGACTTCTCCTCTTCATCAGTATCAGACCCATAATCCTCAGTCAACCATATTCCTGGTTTAGGCCTTTCATCCATGTCTTCCTCTCTCTGCATACACAAATTATTAAACATGGATCAGGTCGGATAAAATATACATATACAGAAAATCATAATCTTGAAGATAAACTAGAGCTAACCTCTTCTGGAATTTCTGTTACGGAAGGTGTCATTTGAAATGGAACACTAGGTACATGAGGTAAATGCGAGAGTTGCTCCAGCAGCATGTTCCTGCACCCATCGAATATTCATGTTAAATAACATTATCTCAAATTCTAGCCAAGGAACACAAACAAAAGAAGGAAATGCCATGAATAGGAAATGCAGAAGTTTTACATTGATAAAGGAAAAAAGGAAATATCTGCATACTACTTCCAACATCTCGAACAAATAATTAAAACAGAATCTAGCAATATCATTGAGTCGAATATAATTGTGTGACAGTGAAGGATGCAAATGGACTGAAATTGTACCAGTTTCAACATCATAAAGTTTTGAATTGTAAGACGGAATATTTCTTATCTACGCGCTACCATGGAGCCCATCAATTTGATGCAGAAGTGTAATATACATTTCAGAATCAATTAACATCGTCTACAATAAAAATTATACTCCTAACTCATTTCCAAACTAGTTCAAGTTAGTAATAAGAATCCTTTATGTGCATTCTACTCCATTTGGACACTCTACTTTACAATTTATAAGACAAAATTAGGGGTTCTCAAAATCTCACAGCTATTTCTACAGTGATTTCTACATCGCCATATAAATCACCAAATAAACTAAAGGACTCTTGACAAACATGACACCTAAAGTGTAACTATACTAACACGATATTAGTCCCAACACTTTTTGCTGCTTCACAAAGATTTGTTCGTTATCTCATGCTGGCTACTGCTTCACAGAGATTGAACAAGGAAAACTGCATTTACACTATCTACAGCTTAGAACATATATTAGATGATATTTTCTGACAGTTCACTAAAAGTAAGTCCTAAAAAGAATGATGTTCATATTACCTGATCTTCTCCAGAAACCAGGGTGGATTCTTATTCTCCATGGGTAATGGTTCAACATTAAGAGTATAATCTGGGGCAAAATATCCGGAATACTCATTGTCAGGCAATTTATTCGAAACCTCTACTCCAACTGCAACTGCTGTCTGTAAACAATGAAAAAGTTCGACCTTAGCGCAACTTGCAAGACGTGTAAAAAATATCAGGTGAAAATCCAAAGGCAGGAAAAACATCATAATGGAGAGAAAGAATGATACCTCATAGCACCAGCATCGAGCAACATTTCTAATTGTATAACCTCCACCACCCACTAACATTAATGGGACATTGAAAGACCTGAGGAATCGAACGCAATCTGCATGGCCTTTGCCAGACAAATTGAAAAAACCCAACCTGTCTCCGGCTAGTGAATCAGCACCACACTGAAGAACAACAGCTTCAGGTTGATAGACCTCCATCACTTTTTGGATTACGGGGCGGAATACTTGACGGAAACTTTCATCATCAATCCCATCATTCAATGGTGCATTTAAGGCATAGTACTTCCCAGTACCTACACCAATGTCTTTGATATGCCCTGTACCAGGAAAGAAGTCCCCGAACTTATGAAAAGACACTGTCATAACTCGATCTGTGGTGTAAAAAGCCTCCTCAACTCCGTCCCCATGGTGAACATCAATGTCTACATACAGTACACGCTGCACAATAACGATGAGCATGTTAAAGGAACACATTCATAATAAGCCGTTCTCCTGATAAAGGAGATCATCGAAGCAAAAGATGATATACCAAGCATCCAGTATGCAGTCAATATACGACATTAACAGGGTTGTCACATTTAATTCATAAATATAAATTAGGAAAAAGCGTTTGCCCGTTCATGTACACTACCTTACATGAAAGGTATGAAAGTTTTACAAAACGTATTGATATACTTGATGCCTGATGTTTTCCAGTACACAATTAACAGACTGTAACTTCTTTCACAAATTCAAAGTAAAAACAATCCTACTTCGACCTTAAACCACATTCACTTTCAATCTACGAGGCGGATTGAGTTTTACACCAGAGTTCTCCAATCCTGTTTTAGCTACACTATGAAAGCATTATTAATCATTCCAAAATGGCTTCAATTGAGCTTAGTTTATGCCAAACAACATTAAAATTTTGAACACAAAGTACACATTTTTTTTATAAATACTCGCACGATCAAGTAAGCAACACAATTCTGACAACACAGAGATCGAGGATAGCTCGAATTTTCAGGTGGAAAAACAGTCTTTGTTACATTAATTCTGAAGCGGATAAAACAAGAGAACTAGAGAAATCAGAACTAATATGAATACCAATGAAACATCTACAGTAATAGTTAAGCCTCGTAGGGCTAAAGCCGATGGAAAATATATTGAATGCCTTGGCTTCTTTGAAACCCTCTTAATAAAAGTACTGACTCCGCAACTGATTAAAGACAAACTAAAATGGTTATACACAGAAAATATAGCACATAAGCATACCCAAAACGTACAAATTCATCATATACAGATGTACGCAACCAATATGAACAATACCATAATAATTTACTTCTTTTGCGGGTAAAATAACAAAAACAGAGAATCTGAAGATGAATTATTTACCTTATGAGCCTTGAGAAGTTCAAGAATCCCAAGAACAATATCATTAACATAGCAAAACCCAGAAGCCGCACTTTTCTTCGCATGGTGCAATCCACCCGCCCAATTAATAGCAATATCAGCTTCTTTGCTATTAAGTTTCGCCGCAGCACCAAGCGATCCACCAGCAGACGCCCGACAAAAATCAAAAAGCCCGTCAAAAACAGGGCAATCCGAACCAACATTAAATCGTTTAATATGGCTACTATCATAATCTTCAAGAAGCGTCTCCGGTGAAACAGACGACAGAAAATCAACGTAGTCCGGCGAGTGAAACCACGCAATATCCTTCGCAGTCGCCGGTAACGGCTTACATATTTCCATATAATGGTGAAGACGATACTGACAAACTAGATGGTGTGCAATGCGAATACGGTGAGGCTTCATTGGATGGCCTTGGCCGTAGTAATAATCGCCGATGTAAGGGTCGAAGAAGTAAGAAACACGGCGCTTTTTTGCGTCGGTTCCCGGAGAATAAAGCGACGCGCCGCCGTCTACAGTGGAAGAGTCCATTGCAAAATTAACTAAACTGCTCTAGTGACTGTTCAATTTCTGAAAATTTTGATGAGTAGAAAATAGATACGAGTAAGTTGAGTTTATATAGTAAAATGTTTAAGGGAAAAAGGCTCCAAAACCTTTTCCTACTTGGAAACACAGAGAGAAATATTTTTGTCCAAACTTGCAAAATCAACAGTAATTACTTTGAGAAATATTTTCATCCAAAATAAAATTTTAAATAAGTTTTTTTCTTTTTAAGGTTTTTCATTCGGTGTTCGATTGTTGTTACGATTTATTTTTTTGAGTAATTTAATGATAGTAGTAGCTCGGTGTAGTTATGTTAGTATCTACTGTTGTTTTTAGTATTGTTGTTGTTTCTTTTAAATTGAAGCAAAGAATTTATCGAAAACATTCGCTCCATCTCTAAAATAGAGGATTTATTTTTTTGAGTAATTTAATGATAGTAGTAGCTCGGTGTAGTTATGTTAGTATCTACTGTTGTTTTTAGTATTGTTGTTGTTTCTTTTAAATTGAAGCAAAGAATTTATCGAAAACATTCGCTCCATCTCTAAAATAGAGGTTAGGTCTGCGTACATTCTATTCTCTCCAAATTCTACTTGATAGGATTATACGTAGTATGTCGTTATGTTGTTCGATGTTAATATTAAATTATACTGATAGGATTATATGAAGTATGTTGTTCGATGTCTATGTTAAATTATACTAATTTAAATTTGATTAAATAAAAAGCAGTCTCATCTCCGGCATATCCTTTGATGGTTAGTAATTATTTTTAGTATTATAATAATTTATATTTGATCCAACATTTATTAAATGTGCTTTTAGAGTCGAGTTATGAAAAATGACATAAATATACACTTTACAATGAGTAATCTTGAAAATAGATTAAAAGGTTTACTTAATATGGAAGAATCTAAATTTAATTGGAAAATATTTACTTGTTCATTATTTAAAAATAGACATCAAGAAAATATAATTTTTTTAAATCTAATTTTAATATTAATTACTTATTCTTCAAGTCACCTTTCAAGACCTAATACTCCCTCCACTATGTTTTAATTGACTTTTGTTGGTTTGACGTATTTTTTAAGAAAAATTTAATTAGTAATGTATTTTACTAAATTAATTTTATTAATAGTATTTTAAAATTCTAAATTCACTCTCTTCGTTCATCAATAATTGCTCACTGTTGACATAGGTTATAGCTGAATAATTTCAAAGCGATTTAAATTGCACACACCCAACCATGAAAATAGATACGAGTAAGTTTATATAGAAGGTTTTGAGGGAAAAAGGCTCCAAATCCTTATCCTACTTGGAAAAAAAACAATATTTTTGTCCAAACTTGCAGAATCTACAGTAATTAATTTGAGAAATATTTTCGTTCAAAATAAAAATTTAAATAAGTTTTTTTCTTTTTAATGTTTTTCATTCGGGTTCGTTACAATTTGTTGTTTACTGTAATTTAATGATTGCAGTAGCTCGTTGTTGTATTCTGCTATTATTTATTATTTATTATTTTTAGTACTGTTTTGGTTTTTTTATTTCTAATATTTTATTATTTTTAGTATTATCCGTCGTTTCTTTCATTCACAGAACTTCTTATGTAGATTGATTTTATATTAAAGTAAAGGGTCTATCAAAAAAATTAGCTCTAACTCTAGATAGAGATTACTATCTCCCCAAATTCTACTTGATAGAATTACACGGAGTATGTTATTATTGTTGTTCGATGTATATATTAAATTTTGATTAAATGAAAAGCTGCCTCATCTCTATCGTATCCTTTGATGGTTAATAATAATTATTTTTTAATATTTTTACAATAATTTAAATTTGATCCAACATTTATTAAATGTGCTTTTAGAGTCAAGTTATGGAAAATGACCTAAATATTCACACTTTACAATAACTAATCTTGGAAATAGATTAAAGTTTTACTTGAGGAAAAATATTGTCTCGATTCGCTTTTACTTGTTCATTATTTCAAAAATAGATTTTTACTTGTTATTTTTACGCATCAACAAAATATAATTATTGCTTCCTTAATTTGTCCTTTAACATTAATTACTTATTCTTCAAGTCACCTTTCAAGACCTAATACTCCCTCTATTTAGTTTTACTTGACCTTTATTGACTTGACACATTTCTTAAGAAGAAATTTATTAGCGATTTATTTTACTAAATTAATTTTATTAGTGATGCTGTAAAATTCTAAATTTACTCTCTTCATCAATCAATAATTGTTCGTTATTGACATCAGGCCATAGCCGAATTATTTCAAATCGATTCGGATTGTAAACACACCCAACCATATATATAAATATATTTCGAATTGATTCGGATGGTAAATACACCCAATAAAAATTGAATTTAAATGAGTGGCACTCTTGTATTAATAAGCAAATTAATTAGTTTTGAGAAGAAAAAAAACGCAAATAATAGCTTACATAACCTACCTATGTGGAATTATAACATGATTTATATAAGTTTATACATTTCAAAATAATTTTAAGATGGCAGTAATGAAAAGGCTTTAAATATGCGTCTCATATAAACTTTTCTTTTTCTGAAAATTCAAAGCAAAGTTGGTAACGCCTCCGTGTAGTCTGCATTAGTCAAAAATCAATAGCTCTTAGGGAAATAAACTCTAATTATTTGATATTTCTTAAAATGCACAAAGTCAAGAATTCTAGAGATAACAAAGCTTTTAAAAGTGAGATATTCGTGTCTCGGCCTCTAACTTAATTTATTTTATTTTTTAATTGTAATAGTTAGAATTTATGAAAAATGGTCAGAAATAACCTTCAAGTATTGAAATTGATTCAAAAATATCCTCAATTAACCTATTGAGCCAGAAATACCTTCCAAGTATTGAAATTGGTTCAAAAATATCCATCCATCCACTTTGATGGCTCAAAAACACCCTTACACTTAATGATTTTTTAGAATCATAATTAAACATTTGAAAACGGGTTAAAAATACTCTTCAAGTATTGAAATTGGTTCAAAAATAACCACCACCCCGCTCCACCTTTATGGCTCAAAAATGTCCTTGCAACTAACGTTTTTTTAAAATCATAATTAAATTTTTTATCAAATGTGTGGCAATTTTCTATTGATCGAAACTAAATTAATTAAAATGCTAAGCCCAATTCGGACTCAACTAAAACTACTTGATCCAAACCCAACAAAAATTATCATAATTTTGATCGGTGAATGGTGTGAAGAGTGTGGTGTGAAGTGGTCTTGCACGTGGAATGCACTTGCCAGTGATGACAAGACAATTTGATGTATATAAACAAAAATAATACAGTAACAACTATTTTGGAAAGAATGTACTATTTTTTTTATACAAATTAAATATATCACGTAAAATGAAATAGAGAAAGTAGCAAGATAGTGTTGCCTAAGACGTGGCATAATCAAGACATCTCAATTAATTTTTCTAGCTAACACGGAGAAATATACATCACAAAAAAATATCAACTAACAATATAATTAGGGGATAGATTCTTCACAACATTACATTAGACTGACTGATTCTAAGTCAACAAAGTTCCTGCATTTGATAGCAAAAATTACTCACACTACCGGGTAGTTTTAGCTGGGGAAAATTTTGTACGATTTGGGTCGGGTAGTTTGAGTTAGATACGGATTGAATTTAATATTTTAATTAATTTAGTTTCAACCAACAGAAAGTTGTCACGTATTTAATAAAAATTTTAATTATGATTTTAAAAACTGTTAGTTGAAAGGGTATTTGTGAGCCATAAAGATGAGTGGAGGGGTATTTTGGAACCAAATTCAATACTTGAAGGATAATTTTGATCCTTTTTTAAAAAAATTATTATGATTTTAAAAAACTGTTAGTTTAAGGGACATTTTTGAGTCATAAAGGTGGATGGAGGGATATTTTCGAACCAATTTCAATACTTGAAGGATATTTCTAGCCCAATAGATTAACGAAGAATATTTTTGAACCAATTTCAATACTTTAAGGGTATTTCTGACCCTTTTTAATATAATTTATTGCACTGATATATACATTTCATGAATAAAGATAAAAATTGGTAAGGGTGTTTTTTTAGGCAAAATTTTACATATAAATAAGTTAAACCCCTCCAAATTAACTTTATGATTTAAGTTTTACTAATTACGTTATATAGACATCAGTTAGTGACTAAATATATTTAGGAAATATTTATATAAATATAATTAATTATTAGTTTAAAAGGAAAGTGAGAGTAAGTAATGTTCATTATTATCTCATCTCCAACTCCCCCAACATTCTCCTTCTATAATTGATCATTTATGCTCATATATAACAAAAAACATTGATTAGTGATACGAGTACGATCGTGATTGTGGATCAATACATAAAGAACTCGTGCTCGGGTGACTGGTCAACTAATGGAACAAGCTTTGGAGTGTTGACTCATTAAGGGCATTTTAGTCATTTTGTAAGAAGTTGTAACCTAGGCTATAAATAGAACATATTAGGTCATTTTCTCATAACTTAGATGATATTTTGAGAGCTCTTTGAGAGTGTTCATACAAGTGTGGATATCACTTGTGACAAGTGTGGAATCACTTGTGTTGGTTGCTTGTTTTGAAACGTTGGTTGCTTGGGGATTCCGTTCCCTTGAGGTCACCGTAAGAATTTGATGTTATTTGTATGAATTCTTGGGTCTTAGTGTTCAATATACACTTTGGTTCATAGTGTTTGTGCATTGTGTGTCAAGTTATCTATCATTCTATCTTATTATTGTTGTTGTGTTCATTCTCGGTTTTGGGTGTCCAAACCCGAGACCTTGTTGTGTCATTTTTGTTCTTGTTATTGTGTTGTAATCTTAGTTTGTGGCTCGCTAATTATAGATGTTGAACACCTTAGAATCTTGTTGTTGTCGTGCTTATATTGTTATTGTGTAGTGAATCCGAGAGGGGTCACCAAAAGAGGTCCTCGGTTCTTCAAATCATGGACTGTTTTGGTGTGTGTTAGTGTCTTCCTTGTCGATCTTGTATCATTTAGTCTCTTTCCATACTCGATCATTTATTCTTCTTCCATACTTGATCGTTTATTTTCCTACCATAATTGATCATTTTTAGTATTGATATATATATATACAAATCAATTATACTTTATACAATTGGATTTTAACTAAATATATATGTACAATTGTATAAACAAACACATTAGAATTTTATAATTCTAATGTATAATTCATACATATGTATATCAATGTTATATTGTATAAACGTATAATATTATACCTATATAGTTAAACGAACAAACATAAACATATGAGACAAACATATTTGTATAACATAAGCATACTATCTATTGAACAAACATATACATATGTATATCAATAATATATTGTATAAACATATAATATTATGCATATACAATTAAACGATTGGACATTTATATATATTAGGATTCTAATATGTTGATACCCATTCTTATTTGTAATACACCATATATAAAAATCAGTTTACGTATAGAGATACAATTATACTTATATGCATATGTATATATATACATACAGATATGCATATGTATATGCATTTGCATATATACACAAACATAAAAACAAATGTATATACATATATATATATGCACAATGTAATAAAAAAAGTATATGCATAATATATATGTGAACCAACACATAATAAACACGCGCGCGCGCACACACACACAAATAAAGCATAATAAAAACTTGTATACGTATATACATCAAAAAGCATACATCCAGTATATTCATATGTATATAAAAAATTACAATTGAAAAAATATACAATGCATATCCACGTACACAAATATACGCAAATCAAATCGAATACAATTAAATCACCTATGTACAATTATCAAATTCACTAAAATTTGATCAAATACCTAATTATGAAAAATATTCATCAAGATTCATTCCGTGAAATTGACACTAATATACAATTTAATTTTCAAATTATATATTTTTTTGTATAAAATTTTCAGAAAATTGAGATGAAGCAGGATTATTACATCTACGATTAAGAAATGCTCGAATTGGTTAAGGTTTGTCTTAAACATTCAACTGAATATGAGGTCAGAAAATTGAGATGATTCCATCGTGAATACCACTACTACCTCCCTCAACCACCAACCGCTCTTTTCTCCATCTCTGTCCCCACTGGTCATTGTAGTTCGACTAATTGATTGATGATAAGTGGTGACTCTGAAGGGGGCGTAGTACCAGGAACAATGGCGGAGGTGGCAGATTTCGTTATTTTTTTCATTTTATTCATCAGAGTAGAAGTGACCCGTCTTATTCTTGAAATCGTAATATATAAAGTACAAAAAAAATTCAACATTTTTGTCATTCAAACAAAAAATCCTGAAAATTAAAATCCATGATAATTGGTATTGAAAGTTTGGAAGTTTTGTGAGAAATGCGGTAGAAAAAAATGAGTGGGGTGATGATGAAAACTAGAGAGAGAGAGTATTAGTTATATACTTAGTGCAGATTATTTGTATTTGAAAATCCACATAAAAATAATTATAAAACTAACAAGCAACCATGTGAGATAATTTTTAAACCTTAACCATGCCAGGTAATTAGAGACTTATTTTATCTATGAAATATATATATATAATATTAAAAGTGTGAAGACCCTTAGAAAAGTGATTTGAACTTTTTGTCCTTCATTAAAAGATCCTTCTTTAGACAAAACTGTCTTTTCACTATTTTCTTCAATTTATTATTTAATTATTTTTATTATATTAACTAGACTCCTAAAATATATGGAAGGAGAATCAATTAATATTTTTTTTTGTACTGATCAATTAGAAAAATACTCCTAAAATAGGATTAAAAAATACTCCTAAAATATGATTTTACTAAAGAAATACTTGTATAAATATTGAGATGCATGTTAAATTAGAGAAAAAACTGATTTACTTATTAAAAAAATATGATTGATGCTCATCTAACTTGATTCAGTTACATGTTTAGATTGATGGATGCTTAATTTTCTAACCATCAACTTCCTCACTATTTTTGTCAACATAATAAAATTCAACGTGTGTATATATATATATATATATATATATCTTCTTTGTTTTCATTCAAGTCATTCTTTAGGATCAAAATTTTTGTTCAGACAAGAATTATTTTCATCAAAATTGAAACTTTGTGATCATTATTGTATTATTTTGTTGGAGTTTACAGATCGTAGATGAATTTACAGGTGGTAGATAAATGTCGGTCGGCTTTGAGTAATCTTTTAGATAAAGGTTAGGTTTAATTGTATTGTATTTATATCTCTGTTTTTAGATTTTTGTGTAAAAATTTAATTTAGTTGTATTATTTTGAAATCTCTATTATCGTATTATTTTGTTATAGTTTGCAGGTAGTAGATAAGTGTCAGACGACTTTGAGAATTTTTTTGTGTAAAGGTTAGATTTAGTTATATTGTTTTGATGTCTCTATCATCGTATTGTTTTCTTGCAGTTTACAGATGGTAGATGAATGTCGATTGGCTTTGACAATTTTTTTTGGTACAGGTTAGATTTAATTAAATAAATTCTCTCCAAAAGATGTTGAATTTAATTATTGTATTCTTCTTTATTATTTAAACAAATATCCTATTTAATGTACCGTTTGAACCCAATAAAGTGAGGTACACGTGCTAGGCGTGTACACCTAAACTAGTGTATTCTCTTATATTATAAGAGCGAGTTAAGCAGCTGAAGCAGGCAGGAGGTCGACATGCCTGCTTCAGCTGCTTCAACTGTAATTTTACTATATCACCCCTAATTAATTATTATAAGTCATTTATATATTAAAAAATTAATAATATTTAATAAAAAAAATTAAATACATATTTATGACATGTTTGCTCCAGCATTTCAATCAGAATTTTACTATATCACCCCTAATTAATTATTGTATCCCTAATTAAATAGTATTATGTATTACAAAATTAATAATATTTAATTAAAAAAAAGATAGAATAGACATTTATGATTGTTCCAGCTGATTCAACGGTAATTTTACTGTATCATCAAAGCAAGCACGAGGTCGACATGCGTGCTTCTCAACTGTAATTTTACTATATCATCCTTAATTAATTTTACTATATCATCCTTAATTAATTATTATAAGTCTTTTATGTATTAGAAAATTAATAATATTTAATAAAAAATTAAAATAGACATTTATGACATATCTGCTTCAACTGTTTCAATCGTAATTTTACTATAGCATTTCTGATTAATTATTATATCCATAATTAAACATTATAAGTCATTTACATGATAAAAAAATTAATAATTTTAATTAGATAAAAAGTAAAATAGACATTTATGACTGTTTCAATCGTAATTTTATTGTACCACCGTTAATTAATTATTATACATATATTTTTATAGTAATTTTGCTATGTCGCTTCTAATTAGTTATTACAAGTCACTTAAGACATGTGTGTTTCATTGTTTTTATCGTGATTTTACTATATTGCCCCCTATTAATTATTATGATCGTTTAAGCATTGAAAAATTGATAATATTTCATAAAAAAGGTAAAAGAGACATAAAATAATATAAAAAATTTGATTGACTATCGAAATTATATTAGTGCACATAAATTGGGAAGGGATAGAGCAAGACATAAAATAAAATATATTATTTGAAAATAAAATAAAAAGTATTATAAATTACAATAATTAAGAACTTAATGTAAAAGTATATATGTAAAAAAATTGTTTGATTACCAAAATTTTATCTGTGCCATATAAATTTAGTCATGGAGAATATTCATGTATTATTGAAAAATAATGTAAAAGACATTGTAAATCACATAATTAACAACTTAAGAAATTTTAAAAATATAAAATATTTGACTACTCTTGAAATTATAACTACATCATTTAAATTGAAACACAAAAAAATATATTATAAATCACAATAATAAAAAATATAAATTATTTTAATAATTAAAATTATGATTAAAAAATAACATATATTAGGCTCGTGCTAGCACGGACCATCGATATCTAGTATATAAAAGGGGAAAGGATATGGCATGGCCATTTTAAAATAAAAAATAAAAAATGACCCACATGTGAAAAGGTGGACATGTTGTAGCCAGTCGGCTAAATTAATTTTCCTTTTTAGTCATTTGATCCAATTGAGCACATGCAGTCTCTATATTCAATTGATACACTTTTATATCAAATTGATACACTTTTAAACTATATTGATACAGTTTTTAAAAAAAGAGAGAGGATGAAATTTCATGCAAGCACATGCAGTCCCTATATCCAATTGATACTCTTTTATACCACATTAATACACTTTTATACTACATTGATACACTTGCAGTGTCCATATACTCAATTGATACTGTCTTATACTAGATTGATACATTTTTAGAATGCATGTAGAAATTATATAGAGTCATATAAAATATGTATCAAAATAATAATTGTAGTTAAAAATTGTATAGAATATGTATAAAAATGCTATAATTATTATATAGAATATGTATATATATAGAACAACAACAAACCCAGTGTATTCCCACATAGTGGGGTAAAATATATATCTTTAACAATTGTATTATATTAAAAGCATATGGTATTGTATTTTTAATCCAAGAAAGGATATTATTTATTGTTTTCTGGTAATGTGTTAGTTGTTTTATTGCTACTGAGTTGATGATTCTTGTTCCTTTCTGAATTGATAAAACTATATTTTTTTGAAACTTTCATATAGTTGTCTCATAAGAAAAGCGTGACAATTGCTAAGTTTAGGAAAAAAACTTGTGCTAAGTTTAAGAGAAGACTTGTATCGGAAAGAGAAAACTACAATAAAGAAGCAAGGAGTAATCTACTGCTAAAGATATTAAGTTTGTATTGAATTTGTCCCAATTTCATGTATAATCTCATTATGTTTCTTAAAGTAATTTGCATCCATTCAGTTTTTTCAATACCGTGAAAAGAAAAAAAGAAAAAAAAAGGAAGAAAGAGAAATGCAACATTTAGGAGCTATTTTGATGGAAATGACTACTACATGGTAATATGAACTCAAGGGTCATTTTTATGGAAATATTTTGGCCGATAGGCCATTCTCGTCCTTTCCCCTATATAAAAAGAAGATAGTTCGTATCAAGTAAATTTGTTATTCCATTTTAAATTTGAATAGTTGTATTCAGTTTTTGGAAATGTTTTGGAGAACTTTTTCCTAATGGGCTTAATATTAATTCGGACTTGGTCCAACAAAAATGACAAGCTATGGGCTGGGCCTGGACGGTGGCGGTGAACTAGTTAAGTAAATCCAGCTCAACCCGTATTTTTCTTTCTAAAAATTACCCATTAATAGGGAGAGAGAGTAAAGTAATTAAAAAAGTGGGAGAGAGTGTAATTACTTCCAAAAGAGTTGGTATACATGTTATTTATACTTTCTCTTTTCGAAACACTCGAGTCCAACCTTTTTGCCTTTTCTGAACTCTAGTACGGGTCTTACCATGAAAACAAAAACGAAATCACTTTATTTAAAATTTTAGAATTTGGAGTAGTTTTTTCATCGATGATGTTTTAATTTTTTGCATTGTCAGATTTAATTACAGACAATTAAAGATGATTGTTAGAAAGAAGCGGAATCAATAACTTGAAAATAGATTAAATAACCTGAAATAGCAAGGTGAATCATACTGATAATATATATATATATATATACATACTTGTCCCTTTTCGCTTCCGAAAACAAAGAGATTTATAACTCATGGCTCCTTTTGAGATCACTATTTAAGTTCTATTTCTATTAATTCAAAGGATAAGCTTATCTATGAAAAAAATAACTAAGTATTCACTTATTTTGGAATATGTAATTTGACTCACGAAAATAAAATTTAGTGCGAAAGGATGCTTAAAATTTGAGGTGACAAAACTAACTCAAATCCATCCAATTTTATTGGGTTTCGGCTATGCCCTATAACAATTTTGTTGATCAGTTAATTTAAGTTATATCTAAGTTAACCAATCACAGATTTACAATCCAAATGACCCTATGTCCAATGTCCAATGATGATATCCAAACTTGAAAGTAGAAAAAGGAGGGGTGAATTACTCCTTTTTCGATCAGATAGTCGACTTTCTTCGACAAACAGTCGACTATTATTGCAGTAATGAAAACTTCGAAAAATAAAGAATTGAAGGTAAATAACATCAAATATTTTATACTGATTGAGACCTTTAATGGGTCTTACTCCAATTTCATTGGTTTGGAATGGATTCTACTAGTTTTTGTGAATAAAAATTAAAGTATAAGACTGAGTCAAATTTTTTGGCTATATAACTCACACTTTCTTTCTTTCTCACTTTGATACAATTCCTCATCAACTTAGTGTTTCTCTCATCTCTTTTCAAGTACGCACTAAATCTTAAGAGAAATACAATGCCTGGATAAGTAAATAAAGAACTAGACCTGTCTTCCATAGTTTTCCATTGCTTAAATAGTAGTGATTGGACTATTACTAGCCGTTAGAAATGTCAGGCAACCCAAGAGTTTTTCTCCTTGAAAATAAGATATGAGAATTCTATTTCCAAGAATATAATGAATCATATTAATGACCCCAAACTACCCATAATTTCCTTCCATAGAACTGGTCGCACACTTAATGAAATATCAAGCCTTGATACTTCTTTTCATAGTGACGCGTATTTGTGATTACCCCCGAAAGAGAAGACATATTTCTTTTTCCTTTTTAACTTGATTTTTAGAGATCTTTCCTTTTGATTTGCAGCCAATCTTCGCCAAAAATATTTGATAATATTTTCGGAGACATACCTTTCGAATTTGTAGGCTGTAGCCATTCTTTCCTTTTTGATTGTATCCAAGAATCTTTAACATCAATGTACCTGCAAAGAAAGTCCTACATTAAAACAGCACATTATCAAACCTGACACATAAAAATGTTCAATCTCAACAACCTTAATTTTGTTGATGAGTTGAATTAAGCTATGTCTAAGTTAACCAATCCCAAATCAACAATCTAAGTTAACCCGTTCCCTATGATGATACCCCAAACCTGACACACGAAAATGCTCAATTAGTATATATTCCATTCCAACTGTATGCTTTTTCTTTTGCTCACCGATCAGGAAAGCCTAACGTCATTTCGAAAGAAAGTCGCATCAAGGCGGCCAACCACCAAAGATTCTTTAGACCCTACTGTTCTTCGGCCTCATAATAATTACTACTCCCCCGTTTAAAAAAGAATAACCTACTATAATTTGGACAAAGTTTAAAAAAATAAAGAAGAATTTTAAATGTTGTGGTCTTAAATTAAATTTGTGTCAAATGTACCAAAATGTCCTTTAATCTTGTGGTCCTAAACATGTCATGTGAAAAGTTGAAATTAAAGTATTGTCAAAAAAGGAAAGAGGTCGTTCTTTTTTAAACGGACTAAAAAAGAAAGTAGGTCATTCTTTTTTAAACGGAGGGAGTATCATGTTTTATTTTACTAATTGTTAAAATTAAATTATACTTAAATTAATTTAATATTTTAAAATTAAATTTTCAAATAATAAAAAACTATACGAAAAGTACTACTATATAGAGTTGTCAAAATGGGCTGGCCCAACACAACCCAATCCTAGCGGGCTAGAAAATTAAATGGGCTAGGATGGGCTAGCCCTTTTAACTAAAGGACCTTTAAAATAGTGGCCCAACCCAGCCCTAAGCAGGCCGCGGGTTTGGGCGGATTGACCCTTCAGAAAAAATAAATGCAATCAGAAACATGATAAACGAAAATATTGTAAATACTAGACTATCACTAACTTTTATGGTTTCACTTTAATATGTCTTCTACTAGTTTTTAGAATGTTATAGGCATCTTACTAATACCTTTAAGAATTATTAGGTTGGGAAAGAGTTATCTTAGGATAATTAATCTCGAAATTAGTTATTTCATTATGTATACAGATAATTTATCTCATCACTATGGTGTAATTGGTGCGATAAATAATATCGGTACTAACTAATACCTCACACCAAACATGGGATAAAATAGTCCTTTATTTTATCTCGGACTATTTATCCCTTATACCTAACACCAAACGATCCCTTAGTTGTAATTAGCTCATGACATTTACTATAATAAGCAAAGAAATGATGATTAGCTACAAATTTCATAGAAAAATTCCAATATGGTTTAGATAATAAATATAGATATACACAAAGTATCTATATAAAAGAAGCAAAATTATACCAGAAGAGATCCTAAATTTAAAGAACAAAATATTGCATTAAGCAAAGGAAACAACTACTAAACCATCACGAGTAAAAACAACTTTTTGAAGTTCACAACTAAAAGCAGCTTACCAGACATTTCAAACACACACTAACAACTTTCAAAAAATTAGTATCAACCAAACAATGAATAAAAAGTAAGCAACTAGTTTGAAAAGATTGACAAAATTCTATTTCCTAATAAATAAATGACCAACTTAAAAATATTTGATAATTAGTTTTAATGTCCTAGCCCATGGGCTGGCCTCTGAGGCTGAGGGGTTAAGCCTCTGAGGCCGACGGGCCAAGTGAGACTGGGCTTATAAGCCTCATTTCTAAATGGGCTGAAAAAACTTAACCTAGTCCCACTTAATTTAGTAAAAATAACATAAATTCTAACCTTATTAAAATTATTTATACTCTCTCTCACTTCCTTAATTACTTTACTCTCTCTCCCAATTCATATACATAATAAGACCGACATATACATAGAAACTTTTGTATATGACAAGACCGACATATACATAATAAGGCCGATTCATATACATAACAAGTATGATAAGGCCGACATACACATAACAAGACCGACATACACATAACAAAGCCGACATATACATAACAAAGTCAATTCATATATATAGCAGGGCCGACATATACATAGAAAGCTATGTATATGTATTTTAGAAAAAAATGAGATTTTTGTAATATGTTTGAAGAGATGAGATTTTTTGTAATAAGTAAAACTTAAGTTGTGAGTTTGTGTAATTTTTAACTTAATTAAAGGGTTCAGTTGGGTTGGGTCAGCCTCACGGGCCAAGCCCATATTGACAGCTCTACTACTATATCAATATGATTAAAAGAACACCTGAAAATATTGGTCAAAGTGCATATCATTTTATTGGGTGTGAGAACAAAAGTTCTACATTGACAGCTGAAAAAAATAAAAAAATAACATACAAGCTGTAAGATTTCTTAATGATATGAGACCTTTTGAAGAAAATTGTGCGGACTTAACTCAAAATAGACAAAATTATACTATATAAAAGTGTGCTTGGGCTGGTTTAGCCCAACACATTTGACTCATAAAAATTACTAAAATAAATTTGCAAGTAGTAAGAACTAAGAAGAAACGGATGAAAATTTGTGACCCTTAAAAAGGAATAGAGGAGCATTATGTAGATTGAAAGGAGGAGAATTTTCTGCAGAAGTTAAGTTAGTAGACATAATTATGCTCATAAGTTGATTAATTAGTGGGGGATATAACACCTTGTCAAATAATTACAACCTTAACTTCAAACTGTTAGGATTTCTCATTTCTCGGTAGAAAAGGTTTCCCAGTAGGAAAAGATTTATTTCCTATTAAATTTCTATTAGGTTTATTCTTTTTTGGAAGAAGGTTTTGTAACTCTGTAAACAGAACAACTGTCTTCTCAAATCATAACACAATAACATGTTTAAGAGTTTTGTTTAAGGGGAAAATTTCTCAATAGGTTTTATGTTTTTTAATATTAGTTTTTTATGTGTAGGCCAATTGGCCAAATCATAAATAATATTATGTTTTTAGTTTAGTTTTGTGTCATCTGAATTATCATCATATTAATTTGCAAACTATTAGCTTCCGCATGACCTACTCTCGATTTCGAACCCAATACAAACAGGGTTAATTTGATCTTCATACCATGATTGGTCCTAAAAGCCTTAACAAAACTCTGCCATTTAAGTCAAAAGTTGTAATTGTAGTGCCTTGACAAGAAAACCTTTAATTTAATTACATCTTTGTCTAATCATACGTTTAGCTCATAATTTTGTGTATTAACATTTTTCACGTCTTCCATTAATTCTAAATTTGACAATTTGAAGAACTTTATCGATTAGATTATGGTCCACCACTCCACCTTGCCCTTAACTACTACTTTATTCATGGATTTGCCTTCTCCATATTGGGACAGACAGACAGACTACAAAGTAAAACCTATAAAAAGTATTTTATGTTGAGAAATATAAAACATTTTACTCCATTTCAATCTATTTCACTTGTCATGTTTTTTTTTTTTGCACGTCTCTTAAAAAAGTATTAGTTAAAAGAGTAATTTAACTAAATTGGTCTTTGATCTTAGTTTAATACTATCCACTATTTCACCATATTCGATATTTCATAAATAAAAAGTAGTAGTAAGTACAAGTGAATACTTGGTTAATTAATTCAGAGGAAGTATTGGAACATATAGAGAGGCTATGCTCTCTATAATATATCAAGAGTGAAATATCATGCTTTACCTTTACTTGTGTTGACTTTTTCTTGAATTTGAAGAGAATAGAGAAAAGTGTTTTTTTCCAATTAGAGAAGTACTCCCTCAATTAGCTTTTATAATTTATCACTTATTTTTTAATTGAATTTCGATCTTTACTTGTCATTTGACATATCATTAAACAAAAGCCAAACTTTGTTTTACTATATTTTACTCTTAGCATTTACTATTATTTTCTTCTCCTAATTAATTTCAAGACACAATAGTAAACATCATTTAATAGAGATATTATCATAAAATAATCATGCTAATAATTATTTTTCTTTATGAGTATATCAAATCAAAATATAACAAGTAAGCAAATAGAGTACAAACAAATCAACAAAAAAAAAAGTCTACACACTATAAATTCCTTGAGAAACAACAGAAATATCGTCTGATAAAGCCATGCATGAGTATTAGCTAGAGTAGTGGACCAAAATATAAAAGCTATATATGACAATGCAATTCGATCAGCCTTACAGACATACATATTATATGCATATAGATACATTTCTTTGTAATATTTCTTTCTATATATATGTGTGTGTTGTGGCAGGAAGGCTAAAAGGGTCCACCCCAAAATGAATAATGTTGTAGGATAGGATAAGACATTTAAGTAGATGTAACTCCCTCACCACTAGTTGGAAAACCCCCCAAAAGAAAAAGATTTTGTACATAGAGAAGATGAGAGCTAGAGAAATAAAATCTTCACCACAAAAAAATGTGGTGCAGTGGATGAGGTTGTTCCTCTCTTAATCAGAGGTATCGGGTTCGAGCCCTGGGTATGAAAAAATCTTTGGTAGGGAGTTCTTCTCCCCGAATGGGGCCCTACGCGGTGCAAATTCAAATTAGTTGAACTCCAATACGGGTACCGAACACCTGATGAAAAATTAAAAAAAGAATTCTGAGTTCTTAAAAAGTACTGTCGAACAAGTTGATGCAATTGTCTTATGATTGGTCCCTATCTAAGCAAAGTTTTGACATTATTACTGTCAGAAAGATGTGAAAAGTTACAAACAAGTACCTATTTTCCTATTTAAGACAACTTTTTTACTTTTTGTCAAAGTAACTTCTGATAAAACTTACTTTAATCAAGATATTCAAAAATTAGTGCTCAAAATTCATAATGTAGTCATGCACATGGCAAAACATGTATAAAGTATAGGCCTATAGGGCGAGTCGTTGGTTAAGTATGTATTGTTACCTCAATTTATCATTGAATCAAGATTATTGTTTAAATAATTATTTTTTATCTAAATCGATTGTTCAATATAATTATGAACTATAATAAAAACAAGAATTAGAGATGGACAAATTCGGTAGCGAAATAGCAAATTCGTCGCTAATCCTTTTGATTACCAAGAAATTAAAAGATGTTAGCTATGAGAAGTTTAGTGATGAATAAGCGATGAAGTTCGTATTTAGTGATTGTAAATTAAGATGCTTATTAGTGTCTACATCGACTCTAGATGAACTTTTTTCCATCAATATTTATTTACAATATTTTTACATCGTCAGTGTATAAAACTAATTAAACTCTTACGTTATAAAGACATTAATAAAGAGTAACAAAAGGTTTCTGCTAATATACTTCGGCAAAGCTTATGAATATGTTATGGTCCTTAATATTTGTCATACGTTACTATAAGTACTAATTTTATACAAATTTTGGCATATCATACCGTGTGGCCTGTATTAAAGCGGTTGGGTCCAACCTAATTATACTTTTAATAAAAAAGAATTAATTAAACAGCTTGCTAGTAGAAAACAACAAATGGAAATTAATTTATACATTGAATGATATATTGATCGAACAAGTATTTAAATAATAAATATCTTTATTTCAATCATGATTTCGTATCTTATCACGAAGCAAATCAAGATTGTCTTCGCTGTATAACAGCTTCGGTATATGACAATATATTAATATGACTATACTATATAATTGACAATATAATACATGAACTTATTTGACCAAGAAAATACGAATATTGAAGAATGAAATGTGAAAGAATTTTCGCACATAGTGGAAGGTTAATGCATCGAACTTTCTTTTCTTTTTTCACTTCTATGTATAAATGTATTATCTCTATATCAAAAATGAAAAGAAGAAACTTTTTGCCTGAAAATTATTCACAGTATTTGTCAAAGACGTTCTTTTTCAGCATCGAGAAATTATGTATAGATCGGGAATTAAGTGAAACTTAATAAAGATTTATAAACGTCGTATTCAACTGCAGTTTATAGTCATTAAAAATGAAATAATGATTCTTATTTCTTAGTTAGTTGAGACTAATAATAAATAATGTGACCCGGCAGGCAGTAACCTTCCATATTGGATCAATGCTGATTTTTCTAGCTCTTTTATTAATTAAATAAATTAAATATTCCTGCCGTCGCACTTTTGTCGTCGTGATTACGTTACTAAAAATAGTTGGTTCAAAATAGTTGCTATTTTAAGAAACTAAGTTAGAATTGATTATTTATTTTCACCTTAAGCTTACTTTATTAAAAGAGAGTAACCTAAAGAAAAAATAAAATAAAATTGAGATCAAAGAGTACTAAAAAATAAAAATAATATGAAATAATACTTTGAATATATATTTTTTCATGGGGCGTAAAAAAACAAGATAAATAAAATGGATGGAAGGAAGGTAGTAATAACAAATGATGGAATGATGTTTTCTTTAACATTCCGACAAGTTATTTTTCACGTGTGATCTAAGATGTTTCATGGACCCCCTCGAAAAAGTTTTAGATCATCATTTCAATATTACTTGCTTTTCACTTCTCTCTCTCTCTCTTTTTTTTTTTTTCTTTCTATTTTAATAAAATAATATTATTAAATTTATATATAAATCAAGCGCATACGTGTGAAATCTAATCCTCTTTATGTTCATTTTCAGGTAATATAATTAAATAGATTGAAATGCCAAAGTACTCGAAAGGAAGAGTTTTAAGACGTTCGGTAAAGGAATTAATTACACCAAAGGGAAATAGAAATCAATTATTGTTAGTACGTATTTGTAGAGTTATTAAAATCCATATCCAGTAACTAATGTTATTTGTTTACCAAAAAAAAAACTAATGTTATTTGTCCATATACAGATAATTTACCTTGACTGGTTGTGTTTACATAGTTTAAATTCTACATTTCTTGTTCACTATACATGCTAGCTACTCCAAGATCTAAAAATAGTAGAGTAAACTTTTGATAATTTGTTGTACTTCTTTTACTTGTATATAAGAGTTTAAGTTATATGCCAAATAAAAGAAATTTATACAATCAGACGGCTTAAGAGTTAATTGCAGGTAACTAAATCTGTTAAAATAAGTTTAGAGACTAATGAGTAATGACAGCAAGAGAATGTTAATCTCAAAAGTCAAAATATTAGATTGCTTAGTAAAAAACAGATGGAATATATAGAAAGCAAATGTCAAGAAAATGACGTAAAAATACTAGCTAGTCTTGAACAATCATTAATCACAATTATTAACTCAACCTAATTGCAACTTAATCAAGATGCTATCTCTATGCTAATTGCTGAGTATTTGTAATTTTATAAGTAATATTTTCACTATTTGCTTGTTAGAGCCTTTCAGCTCAAAGTAGCCATGAAAATGGAGGAACAAAACCCTAACTGATATAGAGACGAAGAGAGAGAGAAAATATCTTTGATTATTCTGAAAATGATGAATCATCTAGAAGATCTCCTCCTTTCCCTCTCCTTTATATACATGTACATATATCAATATAAATGGGCCAATAAAATGTAATAATACTGGGCCTGAACAAATGGGCCTTCGTTAACACCTCCCTCAAGCTGGAGGGCGTGTGCACTCCCAGCTTGGAAAGAAGATGATGATGCAAAGGACCACTCAGTGATTTGGTCAAAATATCAGCAAGCTGATCAACGGAGGCAACATGATGTAAAGAGATCAGTTGAGCAGCAAGGCAATCACGAACATAATGACAATCGATCTCAATGTGTTTAGTGCGTTCATGAAATACAGGGTTCCTGGTAATGTGCAAAGCAGCCTGGCTATCACAAAAAATAGGAACAGGAGTAGAAATATTAAAGCCCATATCAGCAAACAAACAGATCAACCAAACAATCTCAGCCACAACTTTGCGTAAAGCCCTATACTCAGCCTCAACAGAAGAGAGAGCAATAGTGGGTTGCTTCTTGCTTTTCCAAGAAACACGACAGCTGCCAAAGACAACATAATAACCAGTGACTGACTTCCTTGAAAGAGGACAAACAACCCAATCAGAATCAGAGAAAGCAGATAATGAAAAAAAAAAAGAGGCAGAGAGAAAATGCCCTGATCTGGGGTATTCATCAGATAGCGCAGTACATGTATACCAGCTTTCAGGTGAGCCACACAAGGGGAGTGTAAGAACTGACTCAGATGTTGCACAACAAAAGATATATCAGGCCTTGTATGTTGCAAAAAATTGTGTTTACCAACTAAACGTCTGAAGACAGAGGGTTTGTCACACCCCGTTTTACAACTGAAAAGACTCTATTTTAAAGTTCGAAAGGGTTTTATTATCAATGTGACAAAAAGTGAAAATTTATTTTGAAAAGGATTATTTATATTCAAAACTCAGAGTCGCCACTTGGCATAAATCGGGTGTGCCAAGTCACCTTTGGAAATCCTTTTCAAAATGATTTGACTCTAAAACTGATCTGCGAACAGAGATTCCGGCTAAGGAATTCTGTTGACCAAAGGGAAGGTGTTAGGCATCCCTCAATCCTGTGGTTCGACCACGGTCGCTTGATGGAGCGTATCGACTAATTTGGCATTACAAATGTATAAACCACGTAAAACACAAACAATCACCAAACAAATGTCAAACAATAACCAAAACCCAAAATAATAATGTTCAGTCCAATTATACAGTCCAAAAAATAGAAAAATACGGAAATGTAAACCTGCTCTATTCTAGGCTAATCCTAACTACGCTCTATTGCTTTCTCCACCCGACGTTTCGGGCCTTGATCGTGCGCCGTCTTCAAGTACATGTTACTTCGGAGCATTCCCTGGATAAATCAATACAAATCCCTCGGGGCATTCCCCGGCCAAATAAATACAATAGATCCCAATGCATAAATCAAAACTACTCCACAAACATTTCATCATTCAACAATCACAGATCCTAAACTTTGCCTACCCAACCTACCTTTTGCCTACCCAACTCGACCTATCATGGCACTATCACGATAGACGACATCAATGAATCAAAACAATAATAAATCAAAATTAATCCTAATTCACTTTAGCAATTTTTCAATTTGCGCCCCAAATTCTCTTCAACACGATTAAACCAATTCAATATACAATCCACCGATCAAGTTTTCATATCCAAATCCAACATCACCCCACACGTCACAAAGATTCAAACATGCCAAACACATAAATCATTCATGTAAAAACTAAAAGTAGAGAAGATAGAATTGAACCTCAATGCCGCTTTAAAAAATCAATGTATTATTCCAATTAATCCGGTAGAATCCACGTCCAAAATCCTCGAGGCGAACCTCAACAACGAACCATCCAAGCTTCGGTTTCACCCCTATGTTCTATTTTTCTTTCCAACCCGAACCAAAAAAAAAAACAAGCAATCCGAACCCCAAAAAAACTTCTAAAGGAAAACCAAGACTCATGTGACAATTTCCGGCAAAACCTTACCGGAATTGAATCCAAAACCGGTCAAACTTGACTGATTCAGATCGGATTTGGGTCGAAATCCACAACTATCGGCTCGTTGGAACTCCGGTGAGCACCAACGGTGACCGAAACAAGCCGAAATGGATGGAAACAAAGTTTTTCCGACAAGGGGATGCTGTTTTCGGCCAAGAACGCCGGCCAGATAGCATTTTCGATCCTCCTCTCTCAGATTCTAAGAATTTTTCTCTCCCTCGTCGATTTCTCTCTCAAACCCACTCTCTATCACTCGGTTTTCTCTCTTCTCTCACGTTCAAGTCCAGTCGACCTCCACTGTGTGCGTGGATTTTCTTCCCTCTCTTCTATTTTTCCCTCTTTCTCTCTCGATCTGCGCGTGTTACTGTGGTGAGGGGAGTGTGAATCCGAAAGAAAAAGAGCAGTGTGTGCAGGTATTTAAGAGTGATGGTGTGTGAATTGAATGATAAAAATGGAGTGGTCTCCCCTGTATGTTGTCGTGAATGGAGAAGAAAAGAAAGATCTCCTCCCTTTACTGTGGGCCCCATTTTTGTTATAGAAAAAAAATAAAAATATGAGGGGGAAAAGGGGGGCTGAGGTGGGGGTAGGGGTAAGTGGGGTAGGTTTGTTAGGATAAGGTTGTTAATTTGTTAGGGAGTTTGTTATTTTTGTATTTTTATGAGGTATGATCACATGGATGAGGACACGTGGTAAGGTGAGCTAAAAGCGGATAAAATCAACGTTGGGAGGGACAAAATTAGGTGTCTACAGCATGCCCCCTTTGAATGTAAACATGAAGTGTTTACAGACAAAGAAGTAGACAGCGAGACAAAATTTTATCCCGACCATTATTCAACAAGAATGAAACAGTAGGAAGGAGGGAAACCAAGTCTTGACTTTGGATGTCATATTCATCCCTAGTTATGAGGGAATCAAGTCACAGGTATCCCCAAGGACTAAAAGAAAAGGGACTATACCGATTTGAAGAGTCGACTGAGGCCCTGCCGAGGTTCCGGTCCACGGCTCTGTCATTACATCAAAATGAAATTACAAAATCCTATCTATGAAGCTTCTTTTGGACTCTTGACTTGAGTTCTTGACTTGCAATTTCATCACTCTGTTTTCCGGGCGAGCTCCCGACCTGCAATTTCAATCACTTGTTGCTTGGTTTTCAATTTCTTCACACTGTTGTTTGACTTTTAACTTCTTGACCTTGTTGTTTGACTTTTAACTTCTTGACCTTGTTGCTTGACTTTCAATCTCTTAACCTTGTTACTTGACTTTCAATTTCATCACCCTATTCTTCAGGCGGGCTCCTGACTTACAATTTCATCACCCTGTTCTTCAGGCGGACTCCTGACTTGCAATTTTCTCACCCTGTTCATCAGGCGGGCTCTTGAAACCAAAATCAAAACTAGAACAAAAATTCCCAAACAAAGATTATGATAAAGAAAAAAATTATTTTTCTGAAAGTAAAATCCCATTTTTCAGGAGGGTCCTGAACAGAAAGTAAAGTACCATTTTACAGGAGGGTCCTGAACAGAAAGTAAAGTCCCATTTTACAGGAGGGTCCTGAATAGAAAGTAAAGTCCTATTTTTTAGGAGGGTCCTGAACAGAAAGTAAAGTCCCATTTTTCAGGAGGGTCCTGAACAGAAAGTAAAATCCTATTTTCCAGGAGAGTCCTGAACAGAAAGTAAAATCCCATTTTTCAGGAGGGTTCAAAGCATAAAGTAAATTCCCATTTTCCAGGAGGGTCCTGAACATAAAGTAAATTTCCATTTCCAGGAGGGTCCTGAACATAAAGTAAATTCCCATTCTCCAGGAGGGTCCTGAACAGAAAGTAAAGTACCATTTTTCAGGAGGGTCCTGAACAGAAAATAAAGTACCATTTTTCAGGAGGGTCCTGAACATAAAGTAAAGTACCATATTCCAGGAGGGTCCTGAACATAAAGTAAAATCCCATTTTCCAGGAGGGTCCTGAACATAAAGTAAAATTCCATTTTCCTGGAGGGTCCTGAACAGAAAGTAAAATCCCATTTTCCAGGAGGGACCTGAACAGAAAGTAAAGTCCCATTTTTCAGGAGGGTCGTGAACAGAAATTAAAGTCCCATTTTTTAGGAGGGTCCTGAACAGAAAGTAAAGTCCCATTTTTCAGAAGGGTCCTGAACAGAAAGTAAAGTCCGATTTTTCAGGAGGGTCCTGAACAGAAAGTAAAGTCCCATTTTTCAGGAGGGTCCTGAACAGAAAATAAAGTCTCATTTTTCAGAAGGGTCCTGAACAGAAAGTAAAGTCTCATTTTTCAGGAGGGTCCTGAATAGAAAGTAAAATCTCATTTTTCAAGAGGGTCCTGAACAGAAAGTAAAATCCCATTTTTCAGGAGGGTCCTGAACAGAAATTAAAATTTTATTTTTCAGGAGGGTCCTGAACATAAATTAAAGTCCCATTTTTCAGGAGGGTCCTGAACAGAAAGTAAAATCTCATGGATGTGTTTTTACAATGGTAGATGAATTAAGTGAAGCGAATTTGCCCCTATTTCAACAAAGAAAATTTATCAGTTAAAAACTTAGTGCTGGCCTGTAGTACTTGGCTGTCCCGACACCTGCTCCAGCGTTCATTACCTACATTTTGTTTCAGATTGCTAGCACTTTCTCCTGCTTTGTCGCGTCATTGACTCAAACTCAGATTACTAAGAGTGACTCTAAAGTAAACACTGTATTTCTGCTTTTCCATGCTTCTCAGATAGACCCTTTAAACCATGATATTTCCATGAGTTCTCAGTCTCGTCTGTTGACAAAACTTTTGCATGTCTTATTTCAGCTCACAATCATATCCCTTTCATGTGCTGGCCTTTTGTCTCGCTTTCTGCAATTGAAGAAGCTGGTAGAGAGTTTTGAAATCTTTTCTCACTTGTTTTGACATGGATTTGACTCAAAGACAAGAGGAAAATGACAATGATTTTTATTTGGGATAACTGACTCAAGAAAAATAAAATAAATATAAAGAGAAGAAAGAAAAGACAATGAATGTCCCCATTTAAAGAAATGAAAAATTATCTAAAAATCATAGTCAACTCTAATGATTATGCCATGCATTTCGGATTAAACTGCCTGATCTTTCCATCCAAAACTCTCACAAATTGTTGTTGAGTTAATGGACTTGAAACTAAGTTGCTTCCCTGGGTCAATTGTTTTTAAGACCTCATCCGACTAGTGGCACCTTAAAGGATTTTCGCCATCAAACTTCTCTCATTTTCTTTTCCTCAGTTCACCATTGCCTTATGGTGTCTGTACGAGTTTTTCACCAATGAGACTCTCTTATTCTTATTTTCCCAACTCACAATCGTCTTACGGTGCCGTGAGGATTTTCACCGAAAAGACTCTCTCATTTTTATCTCTCTCAACTTACCACCGCCTTACGGTGCCCGTGAGGATTTTCACCAATAAGACTCTCTCATTTTTATTTATCTCTTAATTCCTTATGCCGAGGAAGACAAGTAGTTCCCAAATACATCATTATATCCCTTGCATGCTTAGCCTTAACATCCTCAAAGATTGATCTGAAGGTCTTTCTTTGGATGCAACTTAGCTTTTGGATATGGTTAGAAAGAAAGGACGACATGAGGCCCAAACGACACTTGAAGTGGGTTAGGACTTACAACTTTTGGAATCGACTCAAACAATGAGGATTAACTCATGCCCCAGTTTCTTTTGACTGGGCAATTCTAAATTATTTATTTGGTTGGATCGAGCCCGGAGTAGGGCAGCCTACGTATCTCACCCCTGAAATAGGAGAATCAGGTCACACGTAGTTCTGGCATCTTGTTTTGCTTGATTCTGACTTCTTCTTTTTTTTTCTTTTGTTGACTCTTTTTCTCTTTGGAATTTTTTTGGCTTTATTTTTCTTGACACTCTCCTTTTTTTTGACATAATTTTCTTTTGTTTGAAACTTTTCTGACTCTATTCTTTTTGCTCGATAATTTTCTTTTGAGCTTTGCTGACTCTATCTTGATTCCAAAAGAGGTGTATGAAAGAAAAATAAAACTACGGCTCAAATGGGGTAAACAAAGAATGACACAATATTTGGATAGCAGAATGAAATGCCTTCATCGTATCAACCCTTGAAAATGCAAGTACACATTATGCAATATGAAAGTGATAGATGATGATCATTTGTGACATTATTTAACATCACTAACTTTAACTGAGCATGTGTGTCACTTCTTCTTCAACGCTTGTCCAACATACAACTCCACCTTTGTTGCACATCCCTCATATCGAATGACTCATGCTTTCGTTGATTTTATTTTCTATTTCATTTGTTGTAGGACCACACATCCACTATTTGACCTAATTGAGACATGTCTTTCAATTTATGACCAAGTTATTCTTGTGATTCTTAAAATAATTGCATTAATTTTCAAAGAAGACTTCAACTTGTCACCAAATGTCTTAGCACTCTACATATTTTCTCAGATGCTCTCTTTTTTTTAACTTTAACTCTCTGATTCAATGCTTCATGATTAAGTTGGATTTCAAGATCTGACTGAAAATTCCGCAGGCATGTCATAGCACTAGAATCAACATAAGATGTATTGTGTAAAGCAGACAAATAAATAACTTAAAATAAAACAAAACAAACAAGGGACACCACATTTCATTAAAAGAAAAGACCGAAGGGTTTAAACAAAGACGATAGAGAAACAAAACAAAATAGATCCCGAACTACAACCCTAAAATAATTCAGAAAATAGAAAAGAAAAGAAAACAAACTACCAAACCTCTTCCTAGTAGGGAGAGGGGTGACTTCTCAATTGCTCAGCCTGACATCTTAGCCACTGGTTTGCATATAATCATGACTAGAGCTTTCCTTACTGTCAATGTTCTGCACCACAACTGCTCCATATTGAATCATCTTTTCAATTTCTCTTTTCAAATCTCGACAATCTTCAATACTATGACCCTGAGCATTAGAATGATAAGCACATCATACATTAGGATCAAAACTACTTGAATGCGGGTCAAGAGTTTATCCAAGGGGATGAGTGATCATGCCCCCCTATTTCAAACTCTGGAACAAACTGATATATAATTCCCCAATAGGAGTGAAGTTATCCTTTTTCTTCCTCCTCTTTGCAAACTCTGGCCTCGGATAAAACTTGGATTTAGAGGTTCCTTGGTAAATTTGTGGGGGGTGAGGACAATGTTGAGGGATAGGTGCATGACATTGTGGATAAGAAGACGGATGAGCATACATCTTTGCATTTTTCAAAGGATATTGAGAAAGTGGAATGGGATTTCTTGGATTTTGGAGAAAGGAACCTTGTTGCAATTGGTTATGTGGATCTAACTTGTAAGCTCGGGATTGAGGCTGATGGTATTGGTGGGTTTGGCCTCCCAAACTCTGCTTTGTCCCTAGCATGACAATAGGTGCATTTTTCCTTATTCTTTCCTTTAGTTTTCCTTGATTGATGGCAATGTCGTCCCAAATGTTTTACAGAATCCTTTTGTCCATCAGGCTCCCCAAATTTTGATATCTCAAAGCTTGGAGGAAGGTTACCACCTGATGACATGCCCCAATTATTATATGAAACATATTCATATCCCACAAGCCTCGGGGAACTTTTCATATCATTTTCTACACTCTTCACTTTCCCAACCATTTTCTCTGACATATTTGGCTTCTTAGTAAGAAATTTTGGCGGTCCACTTAACTTAATTGTCGGCTTAATAGTATAACAATGATCATCAACAGTATTGAACGTAAATTCAGTAATGGACTTGGGAAGCACAATCATTGGATTGATAGTCAAAGTGGAAGCCTCAGTAGAAGATTGAGCGACAAAAACACCGAAAGTATGTGGTGTTGTGAATGTGGTAGGTTTATACTGATGAGTTAAATAAAGAGTGGTGAAAGTATTGAGGTGCATTTGACGTGGAATGGATTCTAAGGCATGTTGTGGTGCATCAACAACAGTAGGAAACTGACTTTGCGATTTTGGAGGAAGACTCAAGGTATTAGCAGGGTCAAAAGTGGAGAACGGAGGTGGAGGCAACCCACTGGCCCAAACTCGATACATTTTCATCATTTGTTCTTTTAGTCTCAAATTCTCTTCCTTTAAACTCTCAATTTCCTGACTCTTTGTTTGATCCATGAGGTCACTCTTTATATCCTTATTGGACACAATTAACCCTTCCTTAGATTTGGCGTGATAAGGAGGATTAGCCAAGATGCCACAAACCAACCACCTTAAACTAACTGAACAAGAGATAACAAATGTGTTAGAGTTCAACACTTTTTCAAAACCTCTTTTTTTTCTTTTTCTTTTTTTTCAAAAGATCACCGAACCCAAGAAGGGCGCCTACGTATCTCACTCCCGAGAGAGAAGAATCAGGTGTGCGTAGCTCGTGAAGTCTTGCCAGAATGGCCAATTGAACTCTTTTTTTTTCTTGAAACTTTAAAAAGAAAAGAAAATAACAATTTGTCAAAAGAATTGATGAAAATCTTTTTGTATTTTTCAGGTTTAAGCACCCCTATACAAAGTGAAATCTATGATTACCAAGAAAAATCTTTTTGGGGTTTTCAGTTTTGAATTTTGTGCGAAAATGAAACTCGAACCTATTAAAGGAAAATCCTTTTTGTGGTTTCTTTTAAGATGTATATGACACCTACTCTAAATGAAGAGTGAAGAAAATATTTTTGAATTTTTCAAAAATGCAATACAAAATAAAACTTATGATTACCGAAGAAAAATCTTTTTGGGTTTTCGATTTGAAATTTATACGAAAATGAAACTTGAAACTATTAAAGGAAAATCTTTTTTGTAGTTTCTTTTAAAGATGTATATGGAACACCTACTCTAAATGAAGAGTGAAGAAAATCTTTTTGGATTTTGAAATAAGATCTCCGAACCTGAAAAGGCTGCCTACGTATCTCACTCCCGAGAGAGGAGAATCAGGGGTGCGTAGTTCGTCCAGATTGGACAATTAATGATTAAATAACAAGATAGACCCTGATTTAAGAGATACAACCAAAGACGGACGATGAACCACGTTAATAAAATCTTTTGAGTTTTCATATTGACACTTCACAGAAAAATGACATCAACAACTATGAAAGAAAAATCCTTTTGGTATTTTCGTTATACGAAATGTAAAAAATTTCTAACATCTTTTTTTGCATTTTTCTTTTATAAAAACTCCTATGAATGAAAAATCTTTTTGAAGTTTTCGAATTGTGAATACATGCTAAACGAGACAAAGAAAAAACTTTTTGATGTTTTTGAGAAAATGAGTGCGAAAGGTACAAAAATCTTTTTGAATTTTTGAATTGTGAAAAACAAAAACCATAAAAAACTCTAAAAACTATGAAACTCTTTTTTTTCTTTTTGACTCACTTTTTATTTCTTTTTCCTTTTTTTTTTTCAATTTTTCTTTGCCTACACACTCTATTTAAATCTAGCACATGCTTTCCCCCAAATCAATCCATCAAATGACCATATTACCCTTAAAGATGCAACATTTAGCACGTAGAGATGTTTTAGAGGTGAGTCTCCTACAAAGGGCCACATGGGTCCCGCTAGGTCTCAATATGATGCAGATAAGCATGGCCTGAAGGCTGACCTACGTTAGGGTCCACTAACAAGGCTGTTCGGGAGAGCGTATGGTCCATAGTGGATTGCTTTAGCTGTCCACCTACTCCATACAACCTAATGGCTCCCCCTCCTAAAATAAGGGTGACTCAACTACAGGTCGTGTACACACGTGTACTACGAACTTGTTGTAGAAAGAAAGACTCGGGTTATGCACATGATGTCAGATATAAAGCGGCAACACAAAGTAAAAACTGTAAACAAAGAGCACGTAGGCTCTCAACAATGATAAACAATAACACAAAATAACATAAACAAAATGTCTTTACACCTATAGTGTCAAACTAAGCCGATACAACTCCAAAATAAGCTCGAATTCTGCAAAGTCCCTAGCAGAGTCGCCAGAGCTGTCACACCTTTTTTATAACTGAAAAGACTCGATTTTAAAGTTCGAAAGGGTTTTATTATCAATGTGACAAAAAGTGAAAATTTGTTTCAAAAAGGATTATTTATATTCAAAACTCAGAGTCGCCACTTGGCATAAATCGGGTGTGCTAAGTCACCTTTGGAAATTCTTTTCAAAACAGTTTGACTCTAAAACTGATCCGCGAACAGAGATTCCGGCTAAGAAATTCTATTGATCGAGGGGAAGGTGTTACGCATCCCTCAACCCCATGGTTTGACCACGGTCGGTTGATGGAGCGTATCGACTAATTTGACATTACAAATGTATAAACCACGTAAAACACAAACAATCACCAAACAAATGTCAAACAATAACCAAAAACCAAAATAATAATGTTCAGTCCAATTATACAATCCAAAAAATAGAAAAATACGAAAATGTAAACCTACTCTACTCTAGGTTAATCCTAACTACGCTTTATTGCTTTCTCCACCCAACGTTTCGGGCCTTAATCGTGCGTCGTCTTCAAGTACATGTTACTTCGGGGCATTCTCTGGATAAATCAATACAAATTCCTCGGAGCATTCCCCGATCAAATGAATACGATAGATCCCAATGCATAAATCAAAACCATTCCACAAACATTTCATCATTCAACAATCAAAGATCCTAAACTTTGCCTACCCAACCTACCTTTTGCCTACCCAACTCGACCTATCATGACACTATCACGATAGACGACATCAATGAATTAAAACAACAATAAATCAAAATTAATCCTAATTCACTTTAGCAATTTTTCAATTCGCGCCCCAAATTCTCGTCGACACGATTAAACCAATTCAATATACAATTCACCGATCAAGTTTTCATATCCAAATCCAACATCACCCCACACGTCACGAAGATTCAAACATGCCAAACACATAAATCATTCATGTAAAAACTAAAACTAGAGAAGATAGAATTGAACTTCAATGCCGCTTTCAAAAATTGATGTATTATTCCAATTAATCCGGTAGAATCCGCATCTAAAATCCTCGAGGCGAACCTCAACAACGAACCATCCAAGCTTCGGTTTCACCCATTTGTTCTATTTTTCTTTCCAACCCGAACTAAAAAAAAAACAAGCAGCCCAAACCCCAAAAAAAACTTCTAAAGGAAAACCAAGACCTCGTGTGACAATTTTCGGCAAAACCTTGCCGGAATCGAATCCAAAACTGGTCAAACTTGACTGATTCGGATTGGATTTGGGTTGAAATCCACAACTATCGGCTCGTTGAAACTCCGGTGAGCACCAACGGTGACCGAAACAAGCCGAAATGGATGGAAACAGAGTTTTTCCGGCAAGGGGATGCTGTTTCCGGCCAAGAACGCCGGCCAGATCACATTTCCGATCCTCATCTCTCAGAGTCTCAGTATTTTTCTCTCCCTCATCGATTTCTCTCTCAAACCCACTCTCTATCACTCGGTTTTCTCTTTTCTCTCACGTTCAAGTCCAGTCGACCTCCACTGTGTACGTGGATTTTCTCCCCTCTCTTCTATTTTTCCCTCTTTCTCTCTCGATCTACATGTGTTGCTGTCCGAAAGAAAAAGAGCAGTGTGTGCAGGTATTTGAGAGTGATGGTGTGTGGATCGAATGATAAAAATGGAGTGGTCTCCCCTGTATGTTGTCGTGAATGAAGAAGAAAAAAAGAACTCCTCCCTCTACTATGGGCCTCATTTTTGTTATAGAAAAGGAATAAAAATATGAGGGGGGCTGAGGTAGGGGTTGGGGTAGGTTGGTTAGGATAAGGTTGTTAATTTGTTAGGGATTTTGTTATTTTTATATTTTTATGAGGTATGATCACATGGATGAGGACACATGGTAAGGTCAGCTAAAAACAGATAAAATCAACGTTGGGAGGGACAAAATTAAGTGTCTACAGGGTTCAGGTAAAGTATCATCCATATTAGGAACCAGCTTCATAGAAGGTTCTAATGGAGAAGCAACAAGGGTGAAATCTGAACATTGGAATTCATCCAGTAAATCAGAAGTGTACTTATGCTGATGCATAAGATAACCATCATCATGAGATATGATTTCTAGCCCCCAAAAATAATGAACCAGACCCAAGTCTTTGATCTTGAATTGATGATCAAGGAAAGATTTCAGACTATTCATTTCATCAATATTAGATCCATCCAACAAAATATCATCCACATAAACCACTAAAATAATCAAAGAATCGCCTGAAACCTCGGTGAAAAGGGAATAATCATTTTTGCTGGCAATGTAGCCTCGAGATAACAAGGCTTCAGACAGTTTGGAAAACCACTGTCTGGATGCCTGTTTGAGGCCATATAAAGACTTTCTAAGCTTACAAACCAAAGGAGTTGCACACGGAGAGGATGCAGAAACAGCAAGTCCAGGGGGAATTTTCATATAGACATCTTCATGGAGATCACCATGAAGAAAAACATTGTTGACATCAAGCTGGAAAATAGTCCAGTGGTGTTTGGCAGTCCAGTGGTGTTTAGCAGCAAGTTCCAAGAGACACTTAACAGTAGTGAGCTTGACCACTGGAGAAAAAGCTCATGATAATCAATCCCCTCTTTTTGAGTGTCACCCCTAATGACAAGCCTAGCTTTATACCTCTCAACAGTACCATCAAACCTTTGTTTGATCTAATACACCCATTTACATGGAATAACCTTCTTATTAGAAGGAAGAGGAACAATATCCCAAGTATGGTTGTCATCAAGATCTTTGAATTCCTGTAGCATGGCCTCCTGCCAGGCAGGGATAGAAACAGCCTGCTGGTAATACAAAGGCTCATGCATATGTATGTCAGCACAAGAAACCTTGGAATTGACCTGGATAGGAGCTTAAGAAGGAGAAACAAAAGAGTAAACATAATCCTGAAGATGAGCAGGTGGATGGGAAGACCTGGAAATCCTCCTTAAAAGAGGAGGAGAAGAAACTGAAGATGCAGGGATAGAAATAGTGGGGGCAGGTGACATACACTACAAGAAATCTGGTTTTTAGTGGCAACAAAAGTCGCTGCAAAAGAACCAAAAGTCGCCACTAAATATATTTAGCAGCGACATTAGGGTCGTAGCAATTACTTTCGTAACTAAAAATATTTTGTGACGACATATGTAAGTCGCCACAAAACATACATTCTGTGGCGACAAAAGTTGCCACAAAAAAACAAGCAAATACGCCACAAAATAATGATTTAGTGGCGATCTTTTGTCGCCACAAAAGGTTGCATTTTTTTATTTTTTTTTAAAATGACTTTTTGCAGCGACTATGGGTCGCCACTATTACTCCCTATTTTTGGCGACTACGGGTCGCCACTAATACTCACTTTTTTGTGGCAACTATGGGTCACCACTAATACTCACTTTTTTCTCCAAAAAAAAATATAAATTATAAATTGTCTGCTTCGTTGCAAATAATACAACTACAGTACTTAAAGGTACAAAGATGATATTAAAATATATTTCTCCAGAAGAGAATTATATAGTTTTTAATGGGTAACAAATCAATGTGATATACATATGAGAAAGAAAATCATAAAATATCTTCAAACTTCTCATGACTAACAATTTCCATCATGAAATTACCTGTCCCCGAAATAAAAAATAAAGCGAAGTTTCAATTCTAACTTGTTAAAATGCAAGAAATGATTTGAGAAATCTTAATGTTGTTTTGTAAAAGATATGACAACAATATCTTTGAATTAAAATACTACGGAATACATCAAAGATTCCAGAATGCTCAAGCTAGTTTGCCCCCTGTGGTAATCTCCCTCAATACTCATCTTACAAATGGGGATAAAAACATACTTATCAGACTAGCTCTTCCAAAATGATAAGACTTTTAATTCCTCAAATGATGAATTACATTAAGAAAGCTTAGGAACTTTGACTCAATAAAAATTCTGCCCTTTTCTGTTTTCCAGGAAATGAACTTCTTTTTTAACTACTCTTAGTTAAACCAAAATAGACTAAAAGGACAATGAAACTAACAAAAAGATCTAGCCAGTAAAAAAGAAAAATCTCAATTCAGCTAACACCATCAAACTTATTCATGCTTGACATATCAATTCCTAACACATTTTTTCTTAAGGATTTACTTAAGAATTATCTAAGACACTCATGAGATCATTTACTTAACTTCCACTTCATTTTATCCATTATGTGGTCCTAAAATTCTGTTAACTCTCAAAATTTTCAAATTTTTTTGCCAGAGTTTCCTTTGTAAATAGGCCTATAAAAAACATGTCAGCAAACCAGAATACATATAAATACACTTCACAGAGCATTACAACAATGGATATTGTAATGTCGTATTGATACAAGACTATGTGTGTATCAACAGATTCCAACCAACACAATAACAACAAGATGAACAACAAGGTTCTAGTGAATCGAAATAGGCCTCACACGGCTTTACTAGACTTTGAGTTTATGTGTTTGAACAAGAAAATTAGATGAAAGACAACGTAACAATGCTAGTGAATTGAAATAGGCCTCACACGGCTTCACTAGACTTTGAGTTTGTGTTTTGAACAAGCAAATGAGATAATAACAAGGCAACAATGCTAGTGAATCGAAAGAGTCCCACACGGCTTCACTAGACTATAGATTCAACAACACAATTAAAATGATAAAAATTGCTCAACAGAGTACTTACACAAATCTCTTTTGCCACGTCATTAATATATGATCCATCTTCTTTGGTATTGAGTTATTTACATGAAATGAGATAAAACTCAGTGGGGCAATAAACTTGACAAGGCTACCAAAATTTGTGTATATATTATTATTCTATGCAAATTGATTGCAGAAATGAGAAAAATTTCTTAAAAAAGATATGAATCTGCTTTACTTTTACAATCTGTGCAAATGAAAATTATATGTTTATCAAAGGATAAGAAGCCCCTCCACACCCCTCCAACCGCAACAAAAAATGAAGCTCTAGTTTGCTCATTCCAGACTAAACCAGTAGCAGCAGAGCAGATGTGAAGAGCTGAGAATTAGCCTTGTAGATAAGCCTTCTCTAGGTAAGCTATTGTTCAATGAAGAACCAAGGCGAAAGTCGTTTATCAATGAAATTAGTAATGTAGCCAACTAAGTAAAACCCACATGCCAAAATAAATAAAACAACATTAAAACAACATCCAAATCACAAAAAGTTCACAACTTTCAAGAATACCTGCTGAAAAATATAGAAATAAGAAGACTTTAATGGTGTGATTAGACCTTAATATGCTATCTTTTTTTCTGGTCAGTTACTGAATCAGTGCACAGCAAAAAATAACTAAATCCGACATGCCAAAATGAACTAGATATCATTAAAACAACACCCAACAAATCACATAAAGTTCAAAGCCAAAACTAAGCAAAACCCATATGACAAAATGAACAAAATAATACTAAAACAACATCCAAATCCCATTAAGTTCACAGCTTATTGCTGAAAATATAGAAATAAAAATACTTTGATGGTGTGATTAAGCCTTAACATGCTAAAACTAAGTAAACCTCAACAACACCCAAATCAAATAAAGTTCACAACTTCAACAATACTTACTGAAAAATATAGAAACAACAAAACTTTGATGGTGTGGTTAGGCCTTAATATGCCAAAACTAAGCAAACCCCAAATGCAAAAATGAATCAAACAACACCCAAATCACATAAAGGACTGCAAACGGACACAACTCCTAATCTCGGGAAATGTAAGCGCGGGCATAGCTTTCTGCAGGTCAGACAAAAAAAGGTATACATTATAATTTATTCAAACCCAAGATACAATCAGTGTCCAGTGAACGCTAGGATCTTGTTTCATTGCAACATCTGTGAAGATAATTTGATATGGTTGCATTCCTTGTGCAACAGAATCTGTATAAGCGAGCTGAATTAGCAAGAATTAACATTTGCTTACCCGATCTATCGTTAGCCTACCAACTTCAACCTATCGTGATACTATCTCAAAATCAATGAAAACAAAATCCACACTATGAATTTAACACACCAAAATATCAAATAATTTAAATTAATTGAGAGAGAGATAAGAAATGGACCTCAATTTATTTCAAATCCAACTTGTTCGACGTCGCCACCGGAATCTCGAACAAACGTCAACCAAACGAACAAATCCAACTTTGATCTAACGCCCTTTGCATTTCCTCGCCAAAATGGAACCAAGAATCACAAACTGAAAAGACCAGAACCCATCCCGTGTTATTTTCCGATGGATTTTTGATGAATAGTCGTTGAAAAGGGAACGGGGTGACTGTTCTTGTTGAATATTGGCCGGGGGTTTTTCAAGGGGATTTGGAGTGCTTTGAAGCTGGTTTCGATCGGGTTTTGGGAAAGGGACGTTTCTGGCGATGGTTCGATCGAAAAACGTGGGGAAGAGGGCTGGTGGTGTTTCTCGGCGGTGGATGGACCCTTTTCCGGCGAGATTCAGGCGAAGACTCGCCGGTCTCCGACCCCTCTCTCTCTCCGTTTCCAATCTTCCCTCTCTCACTGTTCTCTCTGTACCTCTCTCTTTCTCAATTTCTCTCTCAAATCTCCATTTATCTACTCTCTTTTTTTGTTCTGCATGTAGATGAAATGGAAAGATTATATGAGTTTGTTGTTGCCTATTGTAACTACACTTTTTATTTTCTTCTTGTATGTTATTGACCTTTTTTTTTCATTTTATAATTTTAATAAAGTAGGACAAAGAAAATATTTTTTAATAGATACCCAATAATTGTATTCATCAAAATTTAGGTAAATAATAAATTATATAATACTTCTCTACAAAAATTAAATACAAGAAAGAAAAATTGGATAAAAGTGGCTGCTAGTTTAATAAATATAATAATCATAATAATAATGAGATGTCCTGTTAAAATAAATTAATGTTACGTCAAAGTTATTATAAAAACTGTCGATAATAATAACAAGAACAATAACAATTATAGTAAATATAATAATAATAATAGACAATATATTTGTAAATTGTGAGTGTGAACATTTACGTGAAAAAAATTAATAAGTATTAATAAAATTATGTAAAATATCGTATTTGAATTAATAAATTTTAAAAAATGATACTAAAAAATACCAGAATAATTTGTACATTTTTAAATCATGAATGTGGATTGTCTATATATAAAATATATATCCAAAATAAATTTACAAATAACTTAATTTATTTTTTTAAGAAAAAAATAATGCAAAATGAAAATTTAAACTTTTGATTTGGTTTACATTTTGAACTTTTCGGCCTTTTAATTTATATCATTAATTATTCTATATTTTTATTATTATCATAAATAATTTTTATTTGTAACTAATGTTGTAAAATATCTCGAGCTGAGAGTCTTATCAGTGGCGACTTTAACGGTCGCCCCTAAATCTTAAACCTTTTGTGGCGACCTACGCATAGTCGCCACTAAATATGTCACTATTAGTGGCGACTTTAACGGTTGCCCCTAAATCTTATACCTTTTATGGCGACCTACGCATAGTCGCCAATAAATATGTCACTATTCTTATACCTTTTGTGGCGATCTATGTCACTATTAGTGGTGACTTTATAGTCGCCACTAAATATGTCACTATTCTTATACCTTTTGTGGCGACCTACGCATAGTCGCCACTAAATATGTCACTAATAGAGGCAACTTTAACGGTCGTCCTTAAATCTTATACCTTTTGTGGCGACCTACTCATAGTCTCCACTAAATATGTCACTAGTAGTGGCGACTTTGACGGTCACCCCTAAATCTTATACCTTTTGTGGCAACCCTTATATGTCGCCACAGAAATGCTAGCTCTTGTGGCAACTGTTTGTGTCGCCACTGAAAGTCGTCATAAAAACTGTATTTCTTGTAGTGATAGAATGGGAAATATCCATAAAATCAGGAGGGAGAGGAGAAAATAGAGAAAAAGAAGAAGAATTGGGGTAAGGAAATATATGCTCATGAAATTGAACATCTCTTGAGTAAAAAATAGAGAAAGTTGAGAGATTAAGAAGCTTATAACCTTTCTTACCAAAAGGGTAACCTAAAAATATACTAGGGATAGCTCTAGGTTTGAGTTTATCTCTAAGTGGAGTTGGAGTTGCTGCATAAGCAAGACACCCAAAAGTTCTCAAATAATCATAAGATGGAGGGTATCCATGAAGTTTTTCAAAAGGAGATACATGATTTAAAGGGACAACAGAAAATCTGTTAATTATGTGAGTGGCAGTTAGGACACACTCACCCCAATATTTCAAGGGGAGTTTAGACTGGAACAATAAAGCTCTAGACACTTCTAAAAGATGTTTATGTTTTCTTTCCACAACTCCACTTTGTTGAGGAGTCTGTGGAATAGTGGTCTGGTGAAGGATCCCATGATCAGAAAAAAAATTTGTAAATCAGTTCTTATGACCCAATTTAAAAGCATTATCAGATCTAAAAACTTTTACTATAAAGTTGTACTGAACTTGAACCATGGAAACAAAAGCTTTTATAACAAAAGAAGCCCTGGATTTGGTAGAAAGAAGATGTGTCCAGGTCAATCTAGTGAAATCATCCACCAAAGTGACAAAGTATCGGAAACCATTGTAGGTTTGAGTATGATATGGACCCCAAACATCAATATGAACAAGTTGAAAAGGTGTAGAGGAATGAGAAGAACTAGGAATAAAAGGTAGTCTATGTTGTCTAGCCTTAGGACATATATCACGAATAAAATATTATTTCTGAGAAATTTTCCCATTCAAGAAAGCAATAGACTTCATCTTGTGATAAGGGATATGACCAAGTCTTTGATGCCAAAACAATTCAACATTGTTATCACTATGTGAGGAAGGAATACAACCAGCAGAATTAGTAAAACTACAAGAAACATATGGGATTATAGGATCAGATGGAGCAAAGTAGTACAGTCCATGTGCAGCTTTACCAATTTCCAACTGCTTCTTCAGAGAAGGGCCCTGTAAAATGCAGTTATACTTGGTAAAAACAACAGTGCACTCAAGTTGGGAAATGAGTTTGTGAATGGAAATTAGATTGAAATGAAAAGAAGGAACCAAAAGGACATTATGTAAAGTCATATCTGACCTGAGTGTTAGTGACCCAGTAGACACAACTTTAACTTTATATCTATTTGAAAGACTAATTAGAATAGGTAAGTCTAAATGAATGAGGTTATGAAGAAGATTTTTGTGAGGAGTCATGTGATTTATAGCTCCAGAGTCAAGTATCCAAGGATTTAATTCTAGATTTGACACTACACTAGCATGAAAAGCAGTAGAAAGTACTGCAGGGTGATTAAACACACCTGCAAAATGAGCAAACTCCTCAACTGGGTGAGGAGACCCTTGGTGTGAACAAGAGGGCTTGCTATCACTGGTATTGTGAAGATGTTGATAGTGTTGAAATTGGTCCTTGGTTAATCTATAACTATCATCATCAATCTTCACAGAAGACACAGAAAGATCAGTTGGAGAGGTGTCAGTTTGTGCAAATGACACAGACCTTCTCCCTTTGGTGAATTTAAAATCAGCAGGATAACCATAGAGCTTGTAGCATTTGTCAATGAGATGTTCAGACTTCTTGCAATATTTGCAAAAGATAGGTGAAAGAGCAGAAGGACCAAAATTTGGAGGAAGGCTTTCTGCCATCAGTTAGATTTCTTCTAGCACCATATGGCATAGTGGAAGAGGGATTTCTCTTTGAATCAAATTGAAATCTTTGGCTATAACCTCTTCCTAAAGAAGTGTTCTGAGACACTGAATTGAAAGCAACTGAATTATTTGAGAAGCCATCAATGGGAAGGGTTTCATTCTACTTCTCAACATGTGTAACATAGCATAAGAATTGCTGAGGGAAGGCAGTGTGGGCATCATCAGAAGGTTACTCTTACAGAGAGAGTACTTATCATTCAATCTACTAAGAAATTGGAACAGTTTTTATTGTTCCATAAACTTCCCTAAAGCCCCACAAGTGCACACAAGACCCACATAAGAAGTATTGAACTCATCCCAGAGAGTTCGCAATCTAGTGAAGTAGGATGAAATATTAGAAGATCCTTGTACAATAGAGTTAATATCTTTCTGGATCTGAATGTATTTAGTACCATTCAACTGACCAAACTGTTCATTTATATCAGACCAAATCTCTTTTGCAGAATCAAAACACATAACACTAGTTGCCAATTCAGTAGACAAAGAATTCGAAAGACATGCTATAACCATGTTGTTGTACCTCTCATAAAAAGGGAAATAAGGAGAATTAGGTACAAGTTTGGACACTGATCCAGTAACTAAACCTAATTAATTTGTTTTTAGTTGATAGAGCTGTCATCATATTCTTATGCCAAACAACAAAACCGGTGCCATCAAATAGCGGAGTTACCAAATGTGTACCAGAATTATCAGAGGAATGCAGGGACAGAGGATTAGTCGGGGCAAAAAACTCATCAAAACCAGAAGGAACAGTCACATTTTTCGTAGGTATAGCCACACCAACCGACCTCAGTTAACAAATAACTCTCAGTGAGTCGAAAACCTAGTCAAACTAGATAAAAGCAAAATTTTACAGCATATCTATGAGCACACAAGCTATATCTCAAAAAATATACATCATCGATAGAGGCACATGCTAGGGTTTCATAAAAAATTTAGAAAAATAGCATTGATATAGTCAGAAGCTAGGGTTTTCGGCCAAATCCCAAATTAGGGTCAGATTTGTGAACAAACAGTCGACAAATTCATGAAAGAGAAATGATTACCTCCCTTCTTCGCAACTTGAAGAAGCAAGGCCTTGAAAATGCCGATTTCAAAAAGAAAAATCCCAAAATAACGACTGCGAAGACCTTTCACCTAACCAGAAACCCTTCAAGGGTAGTATCGGAAGGTAAAGGAACTCGTAAGAATCACCGATCTGTGCTCTGATACCATGTTAGAGCCTTTCAGCTCAAAGTCGCCATGAAAATGGAGGAACAAAACCCTAACTGATATAGAGACAGAGAGAGAGAAAATATCTTTGATTATTCTGAAAATAATGAATCATCTAGAAGATCTCATCCTTTCCCTCTCCTTTATATACATGTACATATATCAATATAAATGGGTCAATAAAATGTAATAATAATGGACCGCTCCGATTGTATACACTATTGGGCCTGAACAGATGGGCCTTCGTTAACATTGCTAATAGAATTAAATTTATGTGAAATGAACAAATAAAAATGGAACAAAAGGATACAAAAGAAGTAACTTGTGCACACCTATGCTAATTAAAACATGAAGTTAGATTCATTAATACTTTCAGCCTCATTTTATGTGACATCTTTTAGTTTGTCTCATTAAAATATATTTTTTTATTTTATATATAATTTTAACTCCAAAGTTTTGTTTTACCTTTAATGACATATATAGTTTTATAGTCATTATGTTTATGGCATGTTAACACTAATAGTTTCAAAAGAGAAAATCTTCTTTTATATTATGTGCTACCTTTGTCAAACATTTACATGTGATTTAATGGTATGATGAAGTGGTAACTAATCAAATCCTAAGAAAATTCGAAAATCAAGTAAGAAAAAAACTTTTTTATTTTATTTTATTCTTCACGCAAGCATTGTGTTCAGATCATTACATAGAAATACAAAATTGAAGAGAGAAATAAAAAAAATATCACTACAGTATAAATGATGAGTTTGAGAGTAAGCATTACACAATTTATAAGATGTTTTTTTTAAAAAAAAAAAAAAGAGAGAGAGAATAGGTCGGGTCAGTTTCGAGGTGAGGTGCGAAAAAGATATCAGAAAAATGATTCATTTGGATCGACGAGCTTTTTCAGTAAAAATTAAGAATCAATGAAATATTTATCTATACCATGAATATCCATTCAACCTATATATGTAGGCACGCAATTACCTGTATTCGATCAAATTAAGTGACGTTTAGCAATACATACAACAACAACAACATATCAGGTGCATCAGTACATAATTATTACTTTCTTCGTCCCATTTTAGTTGGACACATTTTATTTTACATGATGTTTAAGAAATCATAAATTAAACAATGAATTTTATTATTTTACCTTTTTTCATATCAATGATATTCATTGAACATAAGAATGGACATTCGAATTGTAATTGTTTACATTTAATGTATACTTGTTGGGGTAAAATAAGAAAAAAATAAATTAATTCTATTCTGATTTAATATGTGACATTTAGATGATCAGCTAAAATAAAACGGATGGAGTATAATTATAACAACTCTGACTAGCTAGAAATTTTAAAAATAGATTAAATAGTTCTTTAAATTATATCGCATTGATTGGTTAAAAAACACTAACAGTGTGTCTCTCTATATTATAAGCCCTCTCTCCATCTTTGATTTGATACATTTCTCAACTAATAATAAAATAAAATTAAAAAGTTATTATATTATTCGTATTAATTATAAATCATCTAAATATTAAAAATAAATAATTTCTAATATCAAGGTTAAAACAAACACACATAGATAAGTTATCTCTTAATTTTTCTTACTAATCAAGTAAAATTGAATATCTACTTTTAGTAAACTCAGTAAATAAAAATGAACGGAGAGAGTAAAATTAAATTCTAAGAATATAAGGTAGGAAAATGTAAACAGAGAAAAGTGGAGGAGGGTAAGTGTAATTTGAAAAGACAAATGAATTTTATGTAATCCGACGTGTAACTGTCGGGACACGTTAACATCTATCAAAGCACCAATCATTGATTCTTCATTTTATCCACTGTCCAGGCTGCTCCCTAATTTTTTATTTTTTTTTAATTCTTTATTTAGAGAATTAAAAGAAACAAAATGTAATTTATTTTTAATTTCACATCATGTTTACTCTTCGAGATTCATACCAAAAAAATTATTTTAAGAATAAGCGGTTTCTACTAAAAGTGATTTTTACATTATAAGCTTGAATACAAAATTCCTAATTAAAACTATTTAACTTTTCAAAGCTGTACTTCTTTTATTTCATTTTAATTGATTCTTATATTAAAATTCAATTTTTTTATTCGTTGTTTTATAAATAAAGAAATAAAACTGGCGGAGTACTTCCGAAATAGTTTACGGAAGAGTTTCACATAACCTATATCTATAATCTATAATCTATATATATATATCTATAATCTATAATTTATACTATATTAAAAGTGTGAAAAACTTTAGAAATGTCGTTTAAACTTTTACCCTTCATTAAAAGTATTTGCTTTAGCAAAAAATCATCTTTTCACTATTTTTTCTAATATTTAAGAGTTGAAAATTAACTAAATATATTTATGTAAAACCTTTCCTTATTAGAAGTTATCAGAATTAAATACTTCTACAATTAATTTAAGAATTCTAAATCAATTAAATTTGATTTTAAGAAGATTTAAAAAATCTAAAAATAAATATAAAAACGTTAGAATAAGAAAAATTTAAGAAGTACCAATTTTTTAAAAGTTTTAATTACGTAAAAAGAATGTAATCAATAATTTTGTAAAATTTGACTTTAAAAATAAAGAAAGATTTTAAATATAGAAAAAAAAAAATCAATAGATAAAGTGTGAAGAATTTTTGAAAAGTGATTTAAACTCTTACACTTTATTAAAAGTCTACACAATAGATAAAATCAATAAATTCTAAATGATCAAACGTTACATGTACGAAACACGTGCGATTAAACTAGTTAATATCAATTACAGAAACACATTAAAAAGAAACAATTAACAAAGATCAAGTAAAATAAAATTGGGGGAGTACTTCCGAAATAGCCTCCTCCTCTTCTTTTTCCTCCGCCTCCTACAACCACAATAATATATAATGTAGACGTTACGAAAATGAATGTACTGTACACACTTGTAGTAATTTCTTCTGTTTCTAAATAAGTAATTTTTTAATTTGAACATATTCTTTAGGAAAATAACTCACTCTTAAAAAATAAATAGTGTTTATCATCTTATTTGTAACTAAATATTTTGAAAAAAGATAAGGGTAATTTTAAAAGAAAAAATAATTCTCTTTATTATGTAAAACACAAACAATTTTTTATTTTTTTTTAAAAAAAGAAAGATAAAAGTACTAGTATTTATTTTGAAAGAAGGTACATATGAATAACAAAATGGCGGACTCGGTAAACATTTGTCGACTGTATTAGTTTTCTTTTTTTTTTAAAAAAAAAAAAAAGGATTTCCAAATTATTCCCACGAAATTAAATATATTTCAAAGGCAGGGCCACAACAATAATGTGAGAAACTATTATCACGTATGATTTTTGATGAAGCTGTTCCATGAAATGTACACACACACACAGAGTTGACAGTTAGACGTGAAAGCAATTTATATAGGTTTCAATGTTTGAAAAGAAAAGTAATTGACAATTTTGGACATTCACAGAGAAATTATGTATAATGCCACTTGTGTATTAATAATGTCTCATTAAAATACACAGAAATCTTTCGAAAATGACACAATTTAATTTGCTTAGGTATAATATGTGTATATGCCGTGTAATTTGAAGCTGTGTGATGACGAATCTTGAAAATAATAGGCTGGAGAATGACATGGCATGCAAAAGCAAATACTCCTTGAGCAGTTTTTAATTTAATCGACAGAAAAATATATTTACATGGACACCACGTAAAAATAATAAAGTCAAGGGACATGGAATTAGCTGCTTAAAGGATTTATGCATCTAAAGCTAGATGATAAGAACGATTTTATTAAAAAAATATGAGAAATGAGAAATAATTGCTTGTCAAAACACATGACATCGTAAGAGCATGATTAAATGGTTAGGAGTCGAGTCTCCTAGGTACGAGACCTGGTATCGAATCAGTCTCTGACTATTGCCCAGTCATGAGCTATCACTTGTGATTTATTTATCTAACTTTGATATAATTTACATTTTATTGAACAGTGAATAAATTACCATAAAATATTCACCCGAAGAACAGAGGTTGTGATTAAAAAAAAAAAAAAAATACATGAGCAAATATGAAACTTTTTCAAAAGCAACTCGTTTGGAAACTTTCCAAATAAATTGATGGTACGTAGTTTTCACTGCATTTTTAACCCACAAAGTAAATGTTGCATTTATAAGTGTTTTCTTAAAAGTCAAATTTTATATTGGACCCTACCCTTTCCTAAAATCTTTGTGTCGGTCGAGCTTCTAAATATTTCTTTTTCAATTTCACCTAAAATATAAAAATGCCAAAATACTTTTCTCACAAGTCTTCATTTTCCTTTTCTGTTATCTTGCTTGTTTCTTTGAAGTACTAGGAGTATCTTTTATGGTTATCTAAAAAATGGTAATAAAAATTAGGGGTACATGAGATGCTTGGTTTTATAAGAAATCACATAATTTGTGCGAAATGGATTGAGAATTAAATAAAATCGAACGATCAACTTAATTCAAATCGTACATGTTTCAGATTTTAATTTTATAAAGCGAAAAAAATATATGTACTCTCTAATATCAATATAATCAAATACACGTCTTAAATAAGTAATTAAAATTTATATAGCTTGACTCTCGAAACTAAACGTGGGAGGGAGGGAGTAGGTCGAAATGTTCACAGACAATGACTAACAAAGAAAACTAGCCAAAAATAAAATAAATAGTTGAATATCTAGTGACGATGGTGCTGAATTTGAGGGTACAAGATTAGATATAGGTATTATAGCTAATGCAAAATTAAACACATGATTATTAGTGGTAATGAAAATGAAAGCTTCCAATTAATTTGCGACATCTGTCTATACGATTGTCTGTGAAGGAAAATGATAAACTAGTATTGTGCAAATGAGAATAACACTCCATAAACTCAATCATATTGTATAATTGAGATTATTAAGCTAGAATTGAATACACATAATTTTGCATTATTACAATTAACTACCACATTATATACAGAGTCTAGCTACGAGTTCCGCATAATTCTTAACTTTGATCAAGTACGTATACATTTTATTTTAGAAAAAAAGAGATCTCTTACCCTTTTACGATTTGATTCGATTGAATGGAAGAAGATATTTTATTTTATTTTTTTTAGATCTCTTATAATTGTAAAGAGCTAGAAAAACTTTTGTAGATTTCTTCTTTTATCTTATTTAAATTTCTTTTCCTATTGTGCAAGAACCTAGAGATATATGAGAAAACGATTTTTTTTTTTTTTTTAAATCTCTTATAAATGAAATTTTCTTATTAAAAAAAGACCATGAAACTGAAAGAAACTAATTACTAGTATAAAAGATTAGAAAACCATTTCTCCCAACATATCTTGACATTCAATCAAGTCCAATTCAAAAGCAGCTCCAAATTTGCTTAAAAACCACTTGATTTGCCTCACCTATCTTCTTATTCTTTTTTTTTCTCTCTCTCTCTCTTTAACTTGAGGTCTAAGTATGATTTTTCTTTAGATTTCTTCAAGTAATTGATCATCTTTGATATTTTCATTCCTCTCTAACATCAATGTTGAGATGACTTTATAATCTCGCAATTCCATAACTAAATTGTCTCAGCTAACACACACAGTCACTGTTGAAAGCTTGGCTTAATGGGGCGACATTCTTGTGGTGTGAAGCAGAAGCTAAGAAAAGGATTGTGGTCACCTGAAGAAGATGAAAAGTTAAGCAATTATATCACCAATTTTGGTATTGGCTCCTGGAGTTCAGTCCCTAAGCAAGCTGGTAATTTCAAACTTTTTTTACTAGTTAATTCTCGGATCAATTTTTCTTTTTGTTAATATCAAATTTAGAATTCAGTTATTACCATTGAAGTTTTGTAGTTTTAAAACATAAAGTTTGAAATTCTGATTCCGCCTCGGGGGGTCATTAGTACATTTTTTTTAATATTATACTGTGGAATGTTGCAGGCCTGCAAAGATGTGGAAAGAGTTGCAGATTGAGATGGATAAATTACTTGAGGCCTGATCTTAAAAGAGGAATGTTCTCACAAGATGAAGAGGATAGGATACTTGGTCTCCATCAAGTTCTTGGAAACAGGTTCATCAAGTTCTTCATACAAAAAAAAAAGTCTAATAATTATGTTTTGGTTGTTTAAATAGTATTGTACTAATTGGTTTATTTATATGGTAGGTGGGCACAAATTGCTGCACAACTACCAGGGAGAACGGATAACGAGATAAAGAATTACTGGAATTCGAGTTTGAAGAAGAAGCTAATGAAGCAGGGGATTGATCCAAACACTCACAAGCCATTAAGGGAGAATCAAGTAATCAAAGATGAAGAGAACTGTACTAATAAGACCTCAATGTTTGAGGTACCATTTCTTAATGAAATGGACCAACCATTTACACAATTAGCTTCTTCAAAAGACCAATATGTGAGTAAACAAGTCTTTGATCTTCTATTTGTTCATGAATTCCAATCCAATGAGAATAATTCACAGACGTTAGCTCAGTACCATGATCATCATCATCAGAGTGAATACGAGGAAAATCCAAATTATGTGTTTTGTTCAGCATCAAGTGTAACAAAATTAGAACATGGACAGATGACAGATACTGATTTTGCTAGCAGCTCAACTTCAAGAATGAGTTCAAGCAACAGTTCAAATATGTGTAGCAATCAAAACACTGCTGGAATTCGGATAAAAGCGATGTCGGAGAACAGTGAAGCTTTGTCATGGGATGTTGAGAACAAGATGGAATCTATGTTCCAGTATCCCTACATAGGAATCAAGAATGAAGAATTAAGGTCAAGTCCAAGCCAAGAAAGAGAGCTATATGGTCACAGTTCTGGAGATTTCATGAGTAATTATCCATTAAGTTCCTTAACAGAAGAATTAAGTGGGGCTAATCTAGATGTCTTCCAGCAAATTTAAACTGTAAATTCGATTTGTTTACTGTGTCCTTTTTTTTTTTAAATTCTTGAGTTCCTTTTTCCTTCTTTCCTATGTACATAAAAATATACAAAGGTGCTACAAACATAGGCTGTCATGTGAAATATTTTATTTTCAGTGTTTTGTTTTAAAATTGAGATGGATAATGCAATATTACTTCAATCCTATGTTTTTAAAGTTAAATTTCAAATATATTTTTTTTGTTTCTCATCCAGTGTCCAATGCCTATATCCACATTGGAGCTCGACTAATTCAAATTAGGGTCCACTCGAGGAAAGCGCTCTCTACCAATAATTTTTTCATACCCAAGACCTCTGATAAGGGAGAAGCACAACATTCTTTAGTGGTCAAATTTAAAATAAGAAAAAATGTCTTTGTTAAGTACAATATCATTTTTTTTTTAGAAAATACTCAATTACCCCCCTGAACTATATCCAAAAAGGCTATGACACACTTCAACTTAAAAGGGGTCCTATTATCCCCTGAACTAATTAAAAGTGTAATTTTGAAACCCTTAGTGCCTACGTGGCGCACTTCAGTGTGTTGTGCCATGTAGGCACTAAGGGTGTCAAAATTACACTTTTAATTAGTTTAGGGGGGTTAACAGGACCCCTTTAAATCGGAGGTGTGTTATAGCCTTTTTGGGTATAGTTCAGGATAATTGGATATTATCTCTTTTTTTTTCTAGACTCCACTATCATATTCTCTTCAGAGTTCAATATTCAGACATGCGGGTCTGAAGTTAAAAAAATCCTTAAATTTTTTTTTTATCAAAAGTCACATATTGCTTGTGCAAGCAAACTTCAAACTTCTTTATTTGAACTTTAGACATGTCTTTATAGGTAGTATAGTCTTATAGATGCTAACTCTACTGCTGTACAAAGAAAAACAAGCAATAAACATTTTAAGAAAAATAGGGGTTTCTGCTGCAAGACTTTCAGCCAAGTCACTCCGGTAAAAAAGGATGTAAGAAATAATTAAAAGACATGTTTGTTGCCTCTTCTCTCCAATAATGCAGAAAGCATTTGGAGTGTACAATAATTAAAGACATGTTTACTGCCTTTTCTACAATAATGCAGAAAACAATTGGTGTGTACAAGAACATGACAAAAGTAAAACTGCAGCAGATTTAACATATAAAATATTTGCTCATTTTGAATATGTAACGCTCAATGACTGAATATATATGAAACTACTTGGTGTGATAGGCTGATAGCTAATCCCGTTGGGTGAATGTATTTACAACGAAGTGCAATCCTCTGTATCAATATCCAATCTATCGAATCAATCATCTTCATTGTTGGAGAGGGAGGGGTACTAGCCCCCTCCTCTCCCACTTTTCAATGTTAGTAAGTACTATTATTTAGGTTTAGCAGTCGCGAATTATCTTTCTTCAATACATATTACTATTTGTTGCTTCCTTGCTTTACCTCTGGCTCTTTTGCTGGCATTTTTGGGCAAACGTGCTCCAAAAACTTCTCTTTTGAGCTGAGAATATATCAGAAACAACCTCTCTACCCCACACTAGTAGGGGAAAAGTTCGCGTACACCCTGCCCATACCATGTTATTCTTGTTGTGTGATATTAAACAAGAAACAAAAAAGGCAGCTTTACGACCTTCATCACTGCTAAATTGCGGCTGCAGCAACATGGAGGAGGAGAAGGAAGAGAAGAAGAAGCCGAGGAGTAGCATGCAGCAGGCTACAAATTAAATATGTTGGGAATAATTGAATATAGTTTAGATAGCAGGGTGGAAACAAGTCAGCACATTAAAATTTTACACACAGCCACAGGCAAGTTAGAAACTGGATCCATTTTCTCTACCACATGGAACTCCGAGGGATAGATATATTAATACAATACTAGTTTAAGAAGGTAATGGCAACACCACATAGTTTAAGTGTTATTAGACAAAATCAGGCACGAGCAGCACAATTATAGAACTTGGCATAAAAGTGTTCAAAACACTTTCAGTTCAAAAGTAAAGGTGAATTAAAAGTCTGGTCACCTTACAAATAGCTGGACTTGAAATGTAAATGTGAAGCACAAAAAATTGTACATTGATCTATTTCAAAGGATAGAGAATACTGCTCCCCGCCCTTCATTTGAAACAAGCCTGTTGCTGATTAATTCAGCATTGTACTTCTTCTACAAAATATGCCAATTAGCGCATAGAATAGAAGCATTGTTCTCTCCGCAGCCAAGCAACTCTAGGAGAAGATGTGTGAAGCAGCACACATCTTTATCATGCGACCAATTGCTTTCCAAAGAATGATTCACAACAAGGTAGACATACGCTTAAATTATACAACGGATTTAGCCAGTCTCAAAAAATCCCACATGATATTGATTGTTAACAATTTTTTCTTTTCCTTTATGCTACAATTGTTCTGGCGTTATTACGTTTTCGGTAGGAGTTTATCATTATCATTTATCCCACTAAATTTAAACTGGAGAACTGCAATACTCTCCCCCCAACCAATTAAAGCACTATACACAAAGTCAAGCAGAAGAGTTGCAGGAAAGATTAACTTCCAGGAAACAGTGTTCACTTAAACACATACTAAAATCAAGCTGCTGAATGTTTAATCTAAAAGCTGTAACCCTTACAATGGAATTGTCCATTGTTGCATCCTCTAAACTTGCCTACCAAGCACTGGATAAGATATGTGAGAAGTTATTTTGCTTCAAATATAAAAATGATATCGCAGAAGAAAACTTACGGCCAAAAACCAATTAACATCATTTTATGATACACCTGTCCTGGATATAATAAGAGCACCAGAATGACGATGTTGAACCTCTATGAGCAGACAAGATTTACTCAAGAACTGCTTTATTCTCTTAAACATCCATAGGAGCAAACTTTGTTAAATGCTTTATAGGAAACTTGCTCTGTTCTTGAAATTAGTTGCATCCCTTGGATGCTACTTTAATGGAATAATGATAATAGTTGGCCTGACGCATCTCCATAACATGGTGCAGGAGAGTGACAAACATTGTTTTGAGAGCAATATGTACCAAGATTTTGGTTCTTCTAATATTGAGCATAATCAGCTAGTTAACCTAGGTGACCTTCAAAACTACTTACCTTTAGACAAACAATGTAACATTTTTTTTAGGTTTGAAAATCCTAATCTGCACAATGTACGCATAGACGGACTGAAGTTTATGCGTTCTGAACTTGCCACCGAGCACATAACTCATTTTGGTTACTGGATTCTCAACTAAAGATTTATACATATTTAATGAATTTCCTAATGCAAATACAGTCTAAGCACAAGCCATTGGATTCATCTGAACCCTACCTAATAGCTTCGACCCTAAATGCACAGCAGTTTCAAAGGTTTGAAGCTGAAATTCTGCACGAATACAAAACAAGACTTTGTCAGGACAGTGCTTCAAACCTGATTATTTGACAAGCATTGAATGCTAAGGACATTCTGCTTGGATAGGAATCCAAACAATGAAGCATTAAGCCTGTCTGTGCATATGACCTCCGGGTTGATAAAGAGTAAGATGGTGGATCGCCTTGGCAAATAACTCCCTTAGATCAGGATGTAGAGCAACTACATGACGAGCAGCACCCTCAAGGATGCTCAGTGCTCTTGCTTGTTCAAGGGCCTTACTATTACCAACGTGCAAAGCAAGGTAGCAGAGCAGTTGAAGCCCGTGCAACTGCCCCCGGTCGTACCTCAGCAAATTCATCAGCTTTGGTACTCCAGCAAATTCAACAATTGCCTTCGAGTGCTCCACGCAATTAAAATTGTCCGGACATGCAAATTTCCCCAAGGCAATACATGCTTCCACAGCAACATCAGTATTTCCATGTCCAAGTTCAGCCACTATAAGCCCGACAATACGTGTGTCTTTTGCAGGAAATGTCCTAGCCAATGACCCAATCGCCTTAATAGCCGGAATCACCAATAGAGGGTCGGCTTCCTCATTTATTACCCTCAATAGCTGATCAATAACTGCTTTTCCAGCAGGTGAAGTAGGCTTGAACGCCACTCGTCTAAGTTCAGTGTTAGACTCTGCCACGGCAGCCAATTCCATTAGTGTCATCAGACAATTAATCTGCAGTTCCCCCTTCTCCTTCTCAATAATCTTCGCCAAACAAAGCAAAGCCTTAGTCTCCGTAATCTTCCTGCTATTCAACAAACTACCTTTCGCCAATTTCCACAACGCCATTGCACAGCTTACTTTAAGCCTAGCCTTCACCTCAGGAGGCTCCAACTCCCTATCTTTCTCTTTCTTCCCGCCCCTACTACTCCCATCCATCGAATTCGAATGCAAACTAAAATTATTCCTAGCCATCTCTTTATTTATCTGAACTAAAGAATGCAAACTAGGCGTCTTACGCGGCTGTGCATCTTTCGGTTCATCAAGAACTACATCCATTCCCAAATGTATCACCAATGGCCTCGTTATATTCTCCCTCCCAAACTCTTCCTGCGCGTATTCGACCAAATCAGCCATCCGCGCCACCAAATTCGCCACGTGAATTTGCACTCTCATGGGCGATTCCGCAAGCACCTTAACAATAATTTGAACCCCAAGATCATTCGCTATCGCCCTCACTCTTTCCTCATCATCAGCCAAATTGTACAGAGCAGTAGCCGCAGCAATCTGTGCTTCTGCTGAACTGCTCTCCTTCAGCAGCTTCAACAGAGGCGGAATCCCATTCTCTTCCACAATCATCTTCTTGTTCCGGTCATTATCAATAGCTAAATTCGCCAACGCCTGAGCAGCATCAATTCGATCCTGCAAATTCCCCATTTGAATCGTCGCAATATACGACCAAACCCAAGCCATAATCGGATCGTTACTCGCAATCGGAGGCAACGAAAGCGTCGGGCCAGCGTCCGGGTCGAATATCGAAAGCAGCCACGTCACATCGGCAATAGAACTCTCTAGAAGCGAACATACTTTCCTAAAGTCCGCCGTGGAAGTAATCGCAAGAACATGACGGAGTAAATTCGGCTTGTGCCGGCACTTACGTACAAGCGTAAGTGCTCGTTCGAGAGTTTTTGTGACATCGGAAGTTATACGGCGTATGGGCCGATCGTACAGTGACTGGGATTGTGTGAGCCGAACAGTTGATCGGAGGTGTTGGCTCAGCTGAGTAGCGTGGCGAGCGAGCTCGGAGCAGTCTATTTTGGATGATTCGGCTTCTTGAGCAGATTTGATTACTCTATCAGCTAGTAGAATCGGCAGTGAAAGCTCTTCTTGTACTGATTTCTCCTCTTCCGCCATTAATTTGAGTTGCTAATGAATTGGTAAAGGGGTTTAGGTAATGTAAGAGAAATCTAACAGAAGATTTTTATTAATATAGTAATAGTAATAATTCCCTTTTAACTCACAGAAACATAATGGAACTTGTGTTAATTAAAATTTGTTAAATGGAGTTGTTAATGGATTTCGTAGTACTTGCTTAAAAGTATGGTCGTATGGAACAGTACGTGAATCAGAATTCCACATGTCAATGGGTATTTCGCTTTAAGGAAAATTCATGTGGTAAGGAAATGATAGACCAAATATTGATAGAGGGAAGAATGAGTCAAAGAGCTTGTGGGAAGGAGATAGCATTAGTACTATTAGAGTCTATTTTTTCTTTTTATTTATTCAGTGTCCAATATTAATTTGGATTTACGTCAGACAGATCCTATTCGGAGATAGCATCATTCTCTATCAAAGATTTTTTTAAATTCAGAACTCGAATTTAAAAATACTCTAATTAAGAAAAAAATAATCATATTTATTACATCATATTCTTTAATGATAATACTGTAAAATCGACTAATCAAGACAGTGTAATTTTACAAGTGAGAAATAAAAACATACTACTTTAAATAAAATATTTCTGCACTTTAGATATGTCCAAAACTAAAAATAAATTAGAATTAATTATTATAAATAAAAATGCCCTTCTTATGTGTTGATGAACGTTACGTTTTCTAACGCATTATCTTTAATAATTGGAGGAGTCGTGGCATATTGAGAATTGACAACCGAACCCGTGATGCCTCGTAAAGTTGTATTCACATGACATGACCACACAAATCACAATGAGCTAAAAAAGTTTCCATTCTAATCCAAATAAAAAAAAAAAAAAGGTACAATAAGATAAGAATTTTAAGAATAGTTTGGCAGGATATTTAGAGAAAATATTATATGTATTAACTATGGTATTATTAAATCTTTGTTTTATAGAGTTTTCAACTATTAGTTATATACTCTATAAGGGTGTCAAACGGGTCGGGCTGACCCGGTCCGACCCGACTCGACCCGACCCGGCCCTATTAGTTAATCCGGCCCGGTTTGACCCGGCCCGGTAAGCCCTAGGGCTTAAGGGTTCCGGGTTTCGAGCCGGTTTTTTTTAAAATGGGCTCGGTTAACCCGGTCCGGACCAAGCCCGGTCCAGGCCCATCGGTTAACCGGCCCGGCTCGGCCCGAAATATAAAAAAATAAAAAAAAAAGTTAATTTTGGCCCAACGGCTATATAGCCGTTTTTGGGTCCAAACAGCTAGTTTGGGCCCATTTAATTAAAAAAAAAAAAAAAACTTTAAAAAATATTTTTTAATCCCCAAAAAAAATCTATAAATACCCTACAACTTCAAATCATTTTTCACACAATTTTTCACTCTCTCAAATCTCATTCTCTCTCAAATCTCAATTCTCAATTCTCTAATATTCAATATATTTAATTTCTTAAAGTGTTCACTTTAATTTTTTAATTTTCGTTTACAAAGTACGAGCGGAAGTTTCCAAAGTCGCAATCTTCGGATACTTCCAAAATTTGGTATTGTCGTTCCATCTCTTACGTTTAATTTTTATTTATTGTATTAATTGTTTATTATTTAATTTTATTATATTTGTGTATTTTGAATATTTTTAGTTTAATTTAATTTATATTATGGATAAATTAAAAAACCTCGCTGCTAAAGGTGTTAAAAATTTTTGTCCCAGAAGCGGTAGTGGTAGTAAAAAGCGAATTACTAGTGGTAGAGGTAGTTCAAGTAATAGATATATCCGTGTGCCTTCGCCTCCGGTACCGCTTGGTACACCTTTTGAGGAAGAAATAGGTGTAGGTGCTCACGATATGGATTATGTAGAAGCTCAGGAAAATTATGGTATAGAAGAAGAAAATGAAGTAGATGCAGTTAATTTAGACGAAGATAATGAAAATATTGCTGAAACACCCGCAGTAGGAGATGCTAACGTTAGATCTGAATCAGTTAATCTCCCTTCCCGTCCTCCCAGTGCCCCAAAACCTCGTAAAAGAACTAGTATTGCATGGCAATTTTTTGAACGTATATCAGATATTGAGGTGCAGTGCAATATTTGTCAACAAATATATAAGCATAGAAGTGGAGGCAAGCAAGGGGGTACGGGTACGTTAATGAGACATATAGATGAAGATCACAAAAGAGAGTTAAATATTGCAAAAGGTGGTGGGGATGTTGGTGGGTCAACGCAAACTAGAATGGACCCAACAACCGGTCAAGTAGCGAAAAAGTATAATAAATTGAGGGACAGGGAAGAAATAGCTAAAATGGTAGCTGTGGGTTGTTTGCCTTTTAGTTTTCCTTCTTCTGATGCTTTTATTCGTTATATACAAGCAATTTATAATCCTATGTTTAATGGTATTCCTAGAACTACTTGTCGGTCTGATATTTTTAGACTCCATTCACAATATTGTTTTTATTTATCAACATTGTTAAAAAATATTCAATGTAGATTGTCCCTAACTTCTGATCTTGGTCGTGCTGTAAATAAAAATGATTATTTAACCGTTACTTGTCATTGGATGGATAGTAATTTCGTGATGCAAAAACGTATTCTTGCTTTTTTATATGATGAAGATCGTAAACATACTGGACAATTTATTGTTGATTCTATTGTTAAAATTGCCGGATACTATGGTATAGAAAATAAAATTTTATGTATTGTTTTTGATAATGCTTCTAACAACAAGACTGCTATAACAAAAATAAAATCTACGCTATCTCCGTCCTTGCCTGAAATTTTTCATATTAAGTGTGCATGTCATATATATAATTTAATTGTAAAAGATGGTCTTGAGTTTTTTGAGTTTTATATTGAAAAAATTCGTCTTGCCGTTGGTTTTATTCAAGGAAATAATCGTAGATCGAGAATTAGAGAATTTAAAGTTAAATGTCAAGAAAATGGACTTACACCGATTTTGATGCCTGAGGAAATTGATACTAGATGGAATTCTACGTATGAATTTTTAAAAACTTGTTATAAATATAGAATTCCTATTACACTAGCTTTTAACCAACATTGCGGTTCATTTGCTGATTCTGCTGATTGCATGTTACATAATTCTGATTGGGTTGTAATTAATGATCTTGTTATGTTTTTAGAAAAATTTTATGTAGCTACGGTTGAATTTTCCGGTGCTTACTATCCTACTGTTTGTAATATTTTGGCATATATAGCCGATATTTCTGGTTTGCTCCAACAATATAAAAATAAAGAAGGTTATAAAGAAGTTGTTGGCGCCATGTTTACAAAATTTAAAAAATATTTTTTCCCGATTCCTCCTATTTACTTGGTTGGTGCTATGCTAAATCCGTGCATGAAATATAATAATATGTGTCACTTTAGTACTCTTATTTATACTAACTTAGAAATAAATACTAACCATGATTCTGAACAAGTACAACCTGATTTGTGGACGGCTACGGCTGATGCAAAAGATTATATAGAAAAATTATATAATCACTATGCTGATTTATTTGATTCAGCCGTACCTACAAATATCACTCCAACTGTCGCTCCTCATCCTCCCGAGGAGCCATCATCTTCTAAAAGGCCGGCACATAGTGGTTTTTCTGATTCGTTTTATGATTTAAATTGTTGGAACAGTGTTGATGAGAGAACTTACACATCAACTTATCGGGAAGAGCTGAAATATTATCTTCGGACGGCACCAGAGGATCGCAGACGACGGATCAACACGCTGGATTGGTGGAGGAATAATGAATCACAATATCCTGTGCTTTCAAGATTAGCTAGAGATATCTTGAATGTTCCAATGTCAACCGTTGCATCAGAGAGCGCCTTCAGTCAGGGACGACAGCAGCTTGGAGACAACCGACACTCATTGGGAAGCAATGCAATGAATGTTCTAGTTTGCCTCAGAGATTGGATTAGAGCGGAAAGAAGAAACCAAGGAATGGAACCGGAGCCGAGCGACGAGCTGAAACTAGAAGAAATTATGACTTCACGGGAGAACTCAGCAGAATCAAGTCCAATGCATGGTTTTGCCCCCGTTGACTTTGATTATCCTATGCAAGTTCCCATTAATATTAACATGAATGAGTTGGAAAAAATGATGCATAATTTATAGATTTTTCATTCATGCAAATTATAAATTTTGGATCATTTTGCAATCAATAAAATTTTCCAAATTCATTCAGTCCTTAGTCGTTGTTTTTTATTTTTTTTTGAATAAATTTTGAATATTTGTGCATATATCTTCTATAGAAGTTTATATTTAACGTATACATGTGTATATGTTTTATAAATTAGTATATAAGTATATCTATACATATTGTAATGTATATATAATGTAGTATATTTTATAAGTAGTAGTATATATACATTTAATGGTGCGTATACACATGTATATATCTTCTATAGAAGTGTATATTTAATGTATACATGTGTATATGTTTTATAAATTAGTATATAACTATACAAATATATATTGTAATGTATATACATTATAGTATATTTCATTTAAAGTATTACATATACATAGAATAGAGTGTATATATGTGAATGGATCTTCTATAGACGTGTATATTTAACGTATACATGTGTATATATTTTATAAATTAGTATATAACTATACAAATATATATTGTAATGTATATATATTGCATATATCTCATTTAAAGTATTACATATACATAGAATAGAGTGTATATATGTGAATAGATCTTCTATAGACGTGTATATTTAACGTATACATTACTTTATGTTTTATAAATTAGTATATATATTGTAGTATATACTTTTTTTTAAAGTAGTACATATATATTGAATGGTGCGTATATATGTGTATATATCTTCTATAGACGTATATCTTTAAAGTATACAAGTGTATATGTTTTATAAATTAGTATGTAACTATATATATATACATATTATTGTATATATATATATATGTATATCACTATATTGTAGTATATATTTTATTTAAAGTAGTACATATATATTGAATGGTGCATATATATGTGTATATATCTTCTAAAGTAGTATATATTTAACGTATACATGTGTATATGTTTTATAAATTAGTATATATATATACTGTAGTGTGTATATATATATATTATACTATTATAGCAAATGTTTTATTTAAAGTAGTACGTATAGTCATATATAATTATATATTGAATGGTACGTATATATGTGCATATATCTTCTATAGAAGTGTATATTTAACGTATACATGTGTATATGTTTTATAAATTAGTATATAAGTATATCTATACATATTGTAATGTATATATAATGTAGTATATTTTATAAGTAGTAGTATATATACATTTAATGGTGCGTATACACGTGTATATATCTTCTATAGAAGTGTATATTTAATGTATACATGCGTATATGTTTTATAAATTAGTATATAACTATACAAATATATATTGTAATGTATATACATTATAGTATATTTCGTTTAAAGTATTACATATACATAGAATAGAGTGTATATATGTGAATGGATCTTCTATAGACGTGTATATTTAACGTATACATGTGTATATATTTTATAAATTAGTATATAACTATACAAATATATATTGTAATGTATATATATTGCATATATCTCATTTAAAGTATTACATATACATAGAATAGAGTGTATATATGTGAATAGATCTTCTATAGACGTGTATATTTAACGTATACATTACTTTATGTTTTATAAATTAGTATATATATTGTAGTATATACTTTTTTTAAAGTAGTACATATCTTTTGAATGGTGCGTATATATGTGTATATATCTTCTATAGACGTATATCTTTAAAGTATACAAGTGTATATGTTTTATAAATTAGTATGTAACTATATATATATACATATTATTGTATATATATATATGTATATCACTATATTGTAGTATATATTTTATTTAAAGTAGTACATATATATTGAATGGTGCATATATATGTGTATATATCTTCTAAAGTAGTATATATTTAACGTATACATGTGTATATGTTTTATAAATTAGTATATATATATATTGTAGTGTATATATATATATATTATACTATTATAACAAATGTTTTATTTAAAGTAGTACGTATAGTCATATATAATTATATATTGAATGGTACGTATATATGTGTAATTGTTTATACTTTATATATTTTTTTAAAAATATATGTTGTATATTGGAGTGTATATAGTGTATATTGAATTTTTTATTTATTTTTTAAACGGGTTTGACCGGTTTTTAACCGGGTTTGAGCGGGTCTTGGTGGGTTTGACCGGATTGGATTTAGTGGGTCGGGTCCGGGTGGATTTTAATTTTTTTACTGTTTGGCCCGGCCCGACCCGATTAACGCCAAACCCGGCCCGAAACCGACCCGGAACCCGGGTAAAATGGGAGGGTCGTTTCCGGGTTGGCCCGGCCCGGCCCGTTAGACACCCCTAATACTCTATCAGCAATAAAGGGTTATCAATATAAGAATAAACTGGTTAAATACTTCAGGGAAAAAAACCAAACACAAACCGCGTCAAAAATATGACTGTTCTCACCTACTATTCATATACACGTACTTCACTAACTTTTCATCAAAAAAAATGAAAAAGATATGCAGGAGTTAAGTCTATCAGAATGCTCTTTTTGGGGTTTAAGACAGAAAATGAATGACACGACATTCATTTGATTGGTTCCAAACCTAACTAAAAAAAAGCTCAAGTGTTGAAAGCTTGTAACTTGAAGGGTGAAAAAGGAAACTTCCTTGCAAAATACTAAGATGTTTATGTAGCTACGAAACGATACGAAATTGTGCACATTTTGTCAAATGCGCAGACCTGCAGCTTCTGACTGATGGGGAACCTTTTTATTTTTATGAACCTGCATTGAAATGCTAGAGTAGTACTCCCTCCCTAGACATACTTTGATCGGGAACGAAATTTTAAAAAAATAAATAAAAAAAAATAGTAATTTTTATCAAATGTTCTTTATTAAAAAAATATAATACTACTATTATAAACGAGATCTTATAAGTGGGATCAATAAAAATAAAATTATATCTTTAAAAGTTATCAAATAAGAAAAGAGCATACTTTTTGAAATAAATTTAAAAAAAATGATACGAAATTTAAAAAAAAATAGTAATTTTTATCAAATATTCTTTATTAAAAAAATATAATACTACTATTATAAACGAGACCTTATAAGTGGGATCAATAAAAATAAAAATAAAATTATATCTTTAAAAGTTATCAAATAAGAAAAGAACATATTTTTTGAAATAAATTAAAAAAAAAATGACGACACATAAAATGAGACGGAGGGAATCAAAGATGTTCTGTAAGTATTGCGCAGCCCACTTGTTTTTTTTTTTTTTTTTTTAAACTACATTTTAAGCATCTTATTCACTTGTCTTGTTGTACCAAACTATGTTAACGGAAAGTGGTAAACCATCGAGTCTACGTCAACACCATTAAGAAAAAGATGCAAACTTTAATAAGGTTAGTTAGATGTCATTGACCATAAACGAAGTCATTAAAACGTTAATTACTAACAGTGGACTTGGCCAGCGTACTACGTGATAGTCGCCACCAAGGCTTTTAAGTGCTAGAAGTACTCCCTCCATTTCGTTATATACATGTGTTTTAATTTAGTTGTTCCTTTAATGAAATCAAGAGAATTTTATTATGTTCTTTTAATATTATCCTTAACATTAAATGACTAAATAAAGTATATTTACTTAAATTTATATTTTTAAAATATAATTAACAAGGTTAATTTGATAAAATAAATCCTTAATTATCATTTTCTTAATGGATCAACTAATATGAAACTGAAGGAATATTTATTTCACCGATTCTCTATCAGATATTTGCTCATATCCACCATCATAAACTGCTTGATGTGCCGATTGAGTTAGTTAAAGGTGTCGTTTGGTAGAGTGTTTTTTCTGAAATATTCAAAAATTAACAACACCGAATTCAAAGAAACTACCTGTAAATTCAAATACATTATTATTCCATAATCTCCTAAATATTGTCATAAATTTGTGATGTAATTTATTATCTCAATAATTAATATATTTATAACATAAAAAAAAAAAAATACATGCATTAGCTATTATATATATTACTAGTATCTTATTTGGGTGGATTCAAAAAAAAGAAGGATCTTTTGTTTACTAAATCGATCGAGTTGTTCCACAGGATCAAAACGAATAAATTTCTTATCAACTCTCTGTAAAATACTTGTTTAGTCGTGGGTCTCAATATATAGAATATTGGAACATCATATGCGAGTGCAGATAAATGAATTTTCACGGTACTTTCAATTATATAGAATAAACATCATATGCGATGCAGATTAAATGAATCTTCACAACAGATGCATCCAAAAGTTAAGCAGCTAAATATATTTTTTCCTATCAGCGTTCAATGTGTGGGGTTTAGTTGGATAAGGTCTATTTAAACAGAATTCTCTAGCAACACATATCCAGCATTTTCGAAAAGAGCCATGTATTTTTATCACTAAAACAAAGCCAAGATTTGTATGTTGGGTATTGGCCAGCAGATCTGTGATACAAGTGTAAAAGGAGAAGGTTTAGGTATATTTATGTCTAGGCACTACATACTGCATTGCTACTAATAATTCATTCCGAATCCCTCCTTGTAGGACTGATAACACTTGTGGACAAAATCAAGTAGAGAATAATAGTCACTTTTTCTCATAGATGGGCTTGCTATTCTTTCATCAATAATTGGATTATGATTAGGGAACTCGCTGGAGCTCAAGTCCACGGACCGACCCAACTAGAGTGGCTAATGGCCTCCGTTGCTCAGTTCAGAATTGGGGCCTAAACAGGGTTCTTAATTATTAGAGTGGCCCATAAAACCCAGGATCATTTAAATCGTATTCCCCTTTCAGCTTCAGATTCTCCATCCATTTCAATACCTAATTATTGACCAAGCAACAACCAATAATTTCAGAAAGGTGGAAGTCTATTTTGTCTTTTGGATTATCAGTCACCTAATTTTATTCTGTTTTTGATGGTGTCTGCGGCAGGTATACATGTCACCTCCCACAAGCAACTCTATCCACCAAAGCTAGAACAAATGGGAAGACACCACATAGTGTTTTGTCTCCCTGAGGAATTGAACCTGAGACCAGTTAAGAGGAACATTTTGCCCTTCCGGATTGATTAGTTTCGACAGGTGGTGATTCGTTCTTGCGTAAGTTGCTTCATGATGATCATTATCTAACCTGACTTTGGTTTATGCTTCAATGGACTCCTTAAATCGAACAAATTGAAGGCACAATCAAATTATCCAAAGGAACAGCATGAAAAAAGACGTTAAACACAGTGCGGGTATTTCACGGCACAGATAGGTAATGAAAGAGCAATCTAATATATCGGTTATAGCATGAATGAAGAAACTCAACAGAATCTAACTTATAAAAATGGTGTTTATCTATCATTATTATAAACAAGAACATAGTGCATTTTTTAAACCCTCTCCAGGCTCCCTTGGTGACAAACCCTCAAACTTAAAAGAGTCGGGAGGTGGAATTTGCTTTCCACTCGAGTAACGCTCAAAGACTAGGATAAAGTCGGAAGCCATATTTTATAGGCACTAGCGATGACCCATCCTACACCGTCACAGCAGCACACGTCCTCCTTTTAAAAAGTATATTCTAAAATGAAAGGCATATATAAAATAAATACCGACCATTTTACACAAATAACAATACACACCAAACTCTAATTTGAATGCATATATAATACCATACAGATGAACGACTAGACGACGCGACCTAGTTTACACAGCAATACATCTTCATAGAATTCACCTAGTGTATTTTTCTGTTTCTATTGGATTTTGAAACCCAATACTGTCAGGTGTGTTAATATAGTGAAACCATCACATTCTCAGAGCCTAAAATTCAATTAGCCATCGCATTTCATATTAGGATTTCGATATCTTAGTATGGAGCAGCCCTCGTGCAATTTAAACAAAAACAGAAACCTTCAAACAAGGACTACAGAACAAGACATTTAAAGGCATGTAATGAAGATATAGATTGAATGGCCACTGGCTATTGCACTTTTACCGCAGAGGGTGAAGAACACACAAATGGAACAGGATATACTGTGAACTCCGGCACACCATATCCTCGTTTAGTAGAAACAGATGAATCTACCCACAACTGCACATAGGTTTCAATGAATAGAACATGGAAACTAGGATATCGATTTAATTTAATCACCCAATGTCCAAAGTGCATAGCATCATATAATAAGCAATAACTTCTCGCTTCACATTACTTGAACAAATTAGAATAGATTTCAATCAAATCCGCAGTAACAACACATTGTAGCAGAAATTGTGTTGCAACCGAAAAGCAAAGTGTCGAAAGCACAACAAAAGGAATATCACACAGCATTTCCTTATAACAAAACACAATGTTATCAACACAGAATGACAATGCAGCATAACTCAAGTATTTCTTCGTAAACCTTTTTGCTTTTTCGGATGCATTCAAACTAAGAAAACAGCTCGCAAGTCCACTGGTGGAAAGGGGACTCCATGAAAGAAGCTAGCCAACAAAGCTGCTAGAATACTCGAGTAATGATGACTAAAGTACTGGTGATGATGATGACTCTAGTACTAGTGATGATGATGAACGGATGGGAAATGACACGAGTAATACTAACGATGAAAATTATGTTGGATCTACTAATACATTGGCTTATAACTCTACCAGTGATAACTATGAAGTCTTCAGGATTTACATGCCTGGATTATCATCAATGAATTTCTTGCACTGAAAAATGGTTCCTGGACAAATTTTTCGACTCTACTAGAGCAAGCACAATCACTGGATTCATAGGTTAAAGCCACAAGGCAAAATAAAGCAGCAAAGATAACTTGCAAGCAAAACAATGAATTGCTAAATAGGCTTGCCAAAGTGGAAATGATAATTGCTAAACCTAACACACTCGCATAATCAATGATACATTCCAATTACAAAAATAAACACCACCTTCAGAAAATAATCACACTAATGAAAACAGAGTGATTGACAAAAATGATATGGCAAAAGGCACAACACCACAAAATGATCGCAACAGTAGCTATGAAATGTTGCTTTATATGCCAAATAATAGAGATGACAAGTGATTTATAAGGCAATTCATCCAATTGAACAAGCAAAATGCATAATCAATATCCGAATGTATTGCAAAGGAAAAAACACAGTAATACTCATGCTTAAACATACCTTAATAATCAAAATCCAAAACTGAAGATAAACTAAGCCTTGATCCCAAACAAGTCAAGATCGGCTACACGAATACCAAAAACTACTAAATAAAACCAAACCTAAGCAGCGAGAACAACAGCACCGCCATTCTCCTTAATCTTCTTCTCAGCATTCTTCGAAATCAGCTTCGCCTTCACCACAACAGGTTGATTCTCCGGTAAAACACCCTTTCCCAACACCTTAAAGTACCCGTACTGAGTCACATCGATCAACGGAGCGCTACCTTTGCTTGCAGCAGCCTTATCCTTCACCTCTTGTGGCACAAGTGACCAAAGCTTGTCGATGTTGACAGTAGGGCAATAGAACTTGTTGCGGAGCTTGTGGAAGTAACGCATACCGACTTTACCGAAGTAACCTGGATGGTACTTGTCGAAAAGGATACGGTGATGGTGCATACCTCCGGCGTTACCACGACCACCGGGATGCTTCCTGTGCTTACCTATACGACCATGACCGGCGCTGACGTGGCCGCGCTTCTTCCTGTTCTTCTTGAAACGGGTAGTCATTTCTGCGGCGGCGGGGAATGGGATAGGGAAGAGGGAATGGGAACTAGGTGAAAAAGCCCTAAGAAGTGTGGGGAGATTAGGGTTTCAGAGATTTATAGAGAGATGGAGTAGTTTATTGGGCTTGGGCCTTATCATGTTCGGGCTTTAATAGATCCAGTGTTGGGGGCTTAGGCCTACTGCCTCAATAGCCACATGTTTTCCATCTGTGTTTTTCTTCAGAATTTGAGCAAACTGCACATTTAATCGATTGGTCAAAATAATTATATTTAATTAACTATACATGAATTATGTTAAATAATTATAGTATTAATATGTTGGTGCCTTGATTTTTTGTTATTATCTGGTGGTGGTGTGTTACCTTATTTTGTTGTTTGTTTTTTATATTCTCTATTTAGTATACCGTTATTTGTCATGAACCGGAGTCTATCGGAAACCACCTCTCCGAGGTAGTTGGTATGAATTGCATACACTTATCCTCACCAGACGCCACTTTGTGATGGATTTCATACACTTATCCTCACTAGATACCACTTTGTGAGAATACACTGGGTATATTGTTGTCGTTGATACATTAGTAGCTTATATGCCGTGGGAGGGTTACAATTCTGAAGATGCAGTACTTATTAGCGAGCGTTTGGTATATGAAGATATTTATACTTCTTTTCACATACAGAAATATGAAATTCAGACTCATGTGACAAGTCAAGGCCCTGAAAAAGTCACTAATGAAATACCGCAGAATTGTGCTCTAATTATTATACAAGTTTTAAGTTTACGTGTATTTATACATTCTGCATCGATAATTATTCTGGATGACAGCTTATACAGTATAAAAAGCGATTATACTATTTTTATTTAACTGCCTTTTGACATAAAAAAAAAAGAAGCAATCGTATGAAGTTTATCTCGTATTTAGCCGTAGCAAAGGAGAATATTTCTGTAGATACATATCAAGTCACTTCAATGATTTGGTGATCGAATTAGAAGGTACCATTTGACTTCCCACAAAAAGATTATAAGTAGAAGATTATAACTTGGTTTATAAGGTGAGAACTATTAAGAGAAGCTGAATTTCAGGCATACACAGGAACTCCTTAAAGAAACCAATTTCAGACTTCCTGCAGAATCCCAAGTGCCAAAGAAATACGCTGTCAACATGTCACAATTTAATTAAATGTACCTAAAATGTCGAATGAATATCTAAGTAACACAAATTTTATCTATAATGGAGTGTATTGTCGAGTCCACCACCAAATTTAATCACAGTTTGAGAGAAACACATTTAACGAACAATTAAAAGCAAACTGAAACGCTATGTCCAGCCTAGTAAATTTAAGAGGGTACAAATGTCGCCATACCAGATAACATAAGTACTCTTCCTGCACAAACTATGTGTCTACGTTAACTTCATCTACTTATCCAAATTCCTAGTGCGTGCTCACATAACGAACCAGTTCGACCAACACTAAAAAAGGAAAGAGGTTAAGTTCAACTAAAATCCATCCACCAGCAAGAAAAATAAACGTTTCTTGCTGTAAGTGACACGAAATACAGAACCCCAAAATCATGTCTAGTATACATCTCCTAAATGCACTCTTATGGAATAGGCACAGTAACTACCAAGGTCTTCTGGCATGGCCAAGAGGAATTACATTAGATCCAGATCGCTGTTCCCGATTCCCAAAGCCACCTCGTCCTCTAGACCTGAAATTGCTTCCTGCAGCAAGAATGCAAAAGCCAAGTAAATCACATCTTTATATGTATGTTGAGTTCATAGTTTGGGTTTACATGCATACGATATTTAAAAACTTCCGGATTTGAACACAAACCTCCGCTAGGTCCACTAGACCTTGCTAATGCAGAAAGTTGAGGAGGAACAATTTGTCCTGCCTGCTGCAGGATCTTAATAAGCTCTCTGGCAAACTTGGCATTTGCGTGGGTGAAAAATGTAAAGGCAGTTCCTGTTGCACCAGCACGTCCAGTTCTGCCAATCCTATGAATATAATCCTCGAGACTTGAAGGGAAATCATAGTTGATGACACACTTAATGTCCTTAACATCTGCAAAAAATGAGACAAGAACTCAAGTCACGCCAAACTGGTGAAAAAGTAGATACTTGCAACCTTATCCCTGCACTACTGAGATCCAAGTGATCATATGTAAGATAACACATTCCTTACATAAATGTGCCCACCTTAACCTGGCAGGGATAAGGAGCAGCTCCACCAGAACTTCCAAAATCAAATCCAGTGACACAATAATCTTGCATGAGTCTACCGGGCTGTCAGGACAACCAGCTTCATAACTGTGGATGGGTAACGTTAACCTTAACCTTACTTAGACAAATTGATGTGATTGATACCCTTCGGGGAAGAAGTCGAGAACTTGAAAAGGCCACTGTCCTATTCGTATAATTCCTAATATATAACAAAACACAAATATTCTTCCAATCACATGGAGAAAAGGCCTTGGATATGATAGGTTAACACCTTCATTTGACATGGCCAGCAAGAATTTCATGTGTCACATTCTTAACCAATTTCCATTTTCCTTTCTTATACCTATTCTTCACAAAGGCAGTTGACAATATTATCTAAACCCACAAAATCAATTCAGCTGAAAGAGCCCACATATCCCCTTTGTACCCACAACCTAACTTTCTAAATGTAGGAAAGAGCAACTGGCCATTCATTCGGCTTGAATGATCAAATGCTCCAATGATGGTGGGTGATGAGTGTAATACTCGCAAGTTCCTATAAACTTCCACCAACTAAACAAAAAAAGACATACATAGACCATAGATGTAAAAGGCACTGCACAGGTGATTCTTGATGAAATGAAGCCATGCAACTTTGTGTCATCAGTGGTTCTCTAATTTGAGGATAAGATAATAAAAAGAGCAACCTACAAGTTTCTGGTGTGATGCTATTCCCAACGGACATTGAACACCACTGGTTATTGTATGGCAAACTTCAAAGGCTGTTTACCACTACTGAGAATAGGACTCTCTCCATGCAGCCTTTAGAAACTACTCCTGATGAATCTCAGGTTTTCTGATATGACATCTATCTAAAAGCACACTCCCCACGTTTCAAATTAAGTGTCCAACCTCTCATTTTCTTGTGACCAACACCAAACTTCCAATGTAGCCCCCCACCCCCAACAAAAAAAAAAGGCTCATGGCATGCTACTAAACTATCCAATACAGAAAATAAAAAGGAATTATCGCCTTTAAGAAGTTTGAAAACTTTTAATTTCCAATTCAATACATCATCCATCACTATAATGCCCTCAGTAAGAGTAGTTTCAACCTATTTAAACATCCCTTTTTTTGAGATAGCTCAAGAGTTGATCACATAATAAGTTTCAAAGGGATCACTATCAAACTTCTGCCTTTAAATCTTATCAAAAGATAAAACTCATTACCTGAAACTATGGCCAATTTAAGAGATGGCTGTTAGTGTTCAAACACCGGCTAAAAACAAAACCCTATCAAATTGCAATTACAATTAAAGTTTTTTTTTAAACCTTGGCTTTTAAAGAAAAAGAAAAGAGGACCTAAAGAAATTTCCCATACATCCTATATTCACTCATGCTCAGGGTGCAAAAACACTGTTATTGTGTGCCCGAAGCATCGGACCAATGATCACCCATGACTTCTTTAACGTGCCCTTAGGTATCGTCCCAAACCACAGATTATTTACTCATGAAAGTTGACAGCAGCCGGAGACTCGTTACCTCTAGTGTGAAAGACCTAAACGGACAGACTAAAGAAAATCCTAATCCTTAACATGATTGGTCCTACCAAGACCACGTGCAGCAACATCAGTGGCAATCATTATAGGACTTCTGCCACTTTTAAAATCAGCCAGGACCCAATCTCTCTCATCCTGGCTTTTATCACCATGAATGGATAAAGCTGGCCATCCATCCATTCTCAACTGTCTTGTGACTTTATCACATCCTTTCTTTGTTTCTACAAATATTAGGATTCTGCTTCCATCCATCACTTCTTTCAAAAGCCCAATCAACCTGTGGAATCAGAAAACCATGAGCAATCAAATTTGTACAGGATACCCATCGAGTGACATATAGGTGGCAATTAGATCATACCTACTATACTTCTCTAAATCTGTGACAATTTCAATGACTTGTCTTATAGATTGATTTGCTTTTAAGTCTGGAGACCCAATGATGACCTGACAAGTTAAGCACATTTAAACACATTCCAAATCCTCATCAAAAAACACTGACGTTGCTCATGACACACTGAAATGCTAGCAAAATATAGAGTAAATTGTTATAATATGGCTTCACTACTTACCTTATAAGGATTACGTAGAAACTGCCTAGCCAAGGTTTCAACCTCTTTGGGCCAAGTGGCACTCCAATACAAGGTTTGTCTATCTGGTCTAATCTGCAGCATCATAACGATATATTTTAACATCGAACTCTGAACTTCTCTCGAAGGAATTTTCCAGAATGATGCAATAAATCAAACACACTCACAACAAAACAGAAAACCAGTAGGACAAATGCATGGTAACACAACATGAGTCTCGGATTCGAAATTAAGAAAGAAAGATTACGTCTTCAACCTATTTTGAACAAAATTTAATGCAATTATAGAAAATTCTTGAAGCAGTAGAACCAACTTATTGCACACCCAAACAAAGTGGGAATAAACAAACACATACGCAATATCCATCTTTCACACTTAGTCAAAGTAAATGCAGAAGCTTAGTATGTGAAGCGTGTGACACATGGATAAATACTGCACTAAGTTGCATAAGACGAGTCAGAAGTCATCTGATATGTATGTCCAACAAGTCAAAGATAACATAACTTCCCAAAGTATAAAGCAAACTGCCGACTACTGTCATCAGATCACCTGAACTCCAATGGATTGATAAATCTATCTTAAAACCTCTTCAATGACTTGGAAGAGAAAAGTTCCATGAATGTGTTGCATCTCCATTGCCCATTTAATAAAATGGGTGGAATCTCCCTTGCCCCTTCAAGCTTTTTTAAACATTTCAACACACCCCAAATCTAGCTATTAACAAAATTTCCATATTTAAGAGTCCATATTTTCATAGACTCTTGAACGATGAGGGGGACAGAGGCATTAAGTTAGGGAAGCTGGAGCACTCAGAGGAGTGCTAGACGTTTTAAGGTTGAGGAGGTCAAAGAGGCGATTCGCAGGATGCGGAGAGGTAGGGCAACGGGGCCTGATGAGATTCCGGTGGATTTTTGGAAGTATGCTAATGGGGCCGGTTTAAGGTGGTTGACTGATTAACGGCATTTTCAAGACTGCGAAAATGCCTGAGGCTGAGGCTTGGAGATGGAGTACGATGATTTCGTTATATAAGAACAAGGGTGACATTCAGAGTTGCAACAACTACAGGGGTATTAAGCTTTTGAGTCACACTATGAAGATTTGGGAGAGGGCGGTTAAGCGGAGGTTGAGGAGGATCGTGTCTATTTCGTAGAATCAATTTGGATTCATGCCCGGTCGCTCGACGACAGAGGCAATTCACCTCGTGAGGAGATTGGTGGAGCAGTATAGGGAAAGGAAGGGGGACTTACACATGGTGTTCATCGACCTGGAGAAGGCGTATGACAAAGTCCCTAGGGAGGTTCTTTGGAGATGCTTGGAGGTGAGAGGGGTCCCGGTGGCGTACATTAGGTCTATTAAGGACATGTATGATGGAGTGAAGACTCGGGTGAGGATGGCGGGAGGAGACTCAGGTATTTCCCTGTCGAGACAGGGTTGCATCAGGGATCGACTCTTAGTCCGCTCTTGTTTGTGTTGGTGATGGATGTGTTGATGCGGAGTATTCAAGGGGAGGTGCCTTGGTGTATGCTATTTGCGGATGATGTAGTGTTGATTGATGAGACGCGGGGGGGTGAATGATAAATTGGATGTTTGGAGGCAAACCCTTGAGACTAAAGGGTTCGAGTTGAGTAGGTCCAAAATGGAGTATATAGAATGCAAGTTTGAGGACTTGAGGCAGGAGGACGAGGGGGTAATGAGGTTGGATTCTCAGGTTGTTTGTAAGAGGGACAGTTTTAAGTATCTTGGGTCTATGATTCAGGGAAAAGGAGAAATTGACGAGGATCTCTCTAAATGTATTGGAAGGTGTGGAGGTCGCGGATAAGGGTAGAAGGCTAGTGTGTGGGTGAGTCGTAGCAAGTAGTTAGGAGAGCTTTGGTGTATCCGGGTTAGTAATCCCAGGACTATGTTCATATGTAGGAGCAGCTAGTTAGGAGAGTTTGGGTGTGGTGGGTGTTTTTGGTTTGTGAGTGTATGGTATTACTATGTGGGTGTCTTATTTCTTATTTTTGTTATGTCATCCATTCTGTTTCATGCTTCATTACGAACGGGTTTGCTATTCTTTATCTTGAGTCGGGGGGTCTATTGGAAACAGCCTCTCTACTTCTTCGAAGGTAGCGGTATGGACTGCGAACATTTTACCCTCCCCAGACCCCACTTGGTGGGAATACACTGGGTTTGTTGTTGTTGTAAAATCAAGCAAGCAAATTATTCAAGAGAACTTCTCTCTCACATATTATTTTTGGTCCTAGTAAAATGTATAACCTGAAGAGCAATATGAAGAAATTGACCAAACATTCTGTTTTCTGTTCATATAATGGCCCCGAAGGTTAATATACCAACCCCAGAAAAAAATGCCAAACCGCTGCAGACCAAGTCAAACAGAAAGATACTCATTCTGAACTGTCAGAGACAGTTCCACTCGATGCATTCATCCAACTGAAGCTCGCAAGACAAACAATAAAAGTTAAGAAATTGTAGTGGCCTGAGTGAAACAGGGCCAAAAAACTGTTCTGATTTTTCACTACAGTGAGCGAACATGATGAAGTATTAACACAGATGAGGTCACAAATGTAAAGATACCTTTTCTCAACCAAAAAAAAAAAAGATGAGGGCACAAAAGATTACTGAACTAATTGTGGATTGTCATGCAATTACAATCATAAAGGAAATAAGAGAGAAAAGATGGTGCATGCCTGGGAAATTATTTTCCTTATTTGAGGCTCAAATCCCATATCCAGCATTCGATCAGCCTCGTCCAGTACCAGATAAGTCACTCTTTTCAAGTTAGTATGTTGAGCTTCCAGCATATCTATTAACCGACCAGGGGTTGCTATCACAATTTCAACTCCTGAAATGAAGATTCACGTTTTAAAACCAGGTTGGCAAAGGAGGATTTAATACTAAAAAGTTACTGATCAGATAAACTGAATACCTCTTTTAAGATCACGGATTTGAGGTCCTTTTGGGGCACCACCATAAATACAAGTACTTCTTATGTTGGCACGCGATCCAAATTTGACAGCTTCTTCTTGAATCTGAACAGCTAATTCTCTTGTAGGTGCTAATACTAGTACGATTGGACCATCACCTTGGGCTGGATTTGAGGTGAAAAAGATCCAAATGGAGGTGTCAATAAAAAAACAGCCAGCCTGTTTAAGCGATTAAAAGAAAACAGGAAAAGTGATACTAACCCAACCGGGGTTGCGCGCTGACATGAACCAAAGCCGGCAATAAATATGCCAAAGTCTTCCCAGAACCAGTTTCAGCAATTCCTATCAAGTCTCTGCCTTTTAAAGCCATTGGCCATCCTTGTGACTGGATAGGTGTTGGTTCAACAAATCCTAGTCTTGAAATAACCTCGAGGCAATAATCTATCGAACAACTTCAATCAGATAAAATTTCAAGATACTAAACTAAACTCATCAATACATTTAGGGCCCAAGAAGTAATACCAGGAAAGTTCGCCTCATGGAACATCTGAATTGGCCTAGGGACATCACTGCCTTCAACGGTAATATCACGACGTGCACGATAAATAGTAACTTCCTGATCCGTCATTGACCTCACAGAGTGATTTTCAACATAAAAATTCTTCTCGAATGGTACCAAATTCCCGAAGTCTTGCTTTGGTAGAGTAAGGTTATCTAAATCATCACGCGATCTCCCATACCTACCTCCTCCTCTCCCACCACTACTACCACGACCTCCATCCGAGCTAAACCTTCCACCTCCGCCTCCACCACCACGTCCACCACTATACCCTCCATCAAAACCCCTACCACCTCCACTCCTACTTCCACTGTAACTCCCACCACCACCAAATCTCCCACCCCGGTCCCGGTCCCCTATTCCACCATTACCCACTCTATCAGCTCCTCCACCTCCAAATCCCCTATCCGGCCCTCTCGAAAACCCGCCTTCGACAGGCGGATAGCCACCGCCACCTCGTCCAGATCCACCCATCCCCATAGGCGGTGGAGCACCACCATAAGGAGGGGGCCCACCACGACCGTAACTACCCGCAGCTCCACCCGGCATAGGCCGTGGATACATGGAAGGCTGTGGACCCCCTATTAGGTCACTACAAATCCGATAAACACAAACAAATAGTAAACAAACAATTAATGATTTTAAGCTTATTCTAAAAAAATATAATTAGTATGTACGAATGAAGAATTTTTAGGAGAATATGTACCTGCGTCGCTGGCGATAGGAGCTGGAATCGCCGTATCTGGAGTCGTAATTAGGGTAGCTCATACTTCGCAAAAGAGAGAATTAGGGTTTTACGGATTTCAAAGCTAAAATTGGGAGGCAAAGAAAGTGGGAGAGTCGCGTTGCCCTCCTCTCTCTTTTCTTCTTTCGCACAAATGTAAATATTTTAGCACTTTCTACCAGATATTTTCTGAATTTCTATTAATGTCGGTAATATTTTGGTACTAATATTTTACTAGTATATTTAAGTTTTCCCCAAAATTTTAAACAAATACCGCAGAAATTAACACCATACCTCAAAAAAAGTTACACGTACATTGCTAAGTATTACTTTTTCTTTGAACATTTTTATTTTCCAAAAATAAAGGCGAAAATATGTGTTACCTATTTAAGTTAGACAAATATGATATCAAAATTAGATTTTAGTAGTGCATATGGGGCAAATTTCAGTGAGAATGATGAATTCTTAAGTTATGCAACATGTGACATCGCTTACGAAGAAAAGGTCAAAATGAAAGTATCGAAAGAGAAAAATAAAGTGTAGTATCTATATCTTTAATCTATATCTAGCTATCATCTATAAATATTAAAAATGTGAAGTCACTTTGTGATTTGAACTTTTTACCCTTCATTAAAAGATTGTTCTTTAGACAAAATTATTTTTTCACTATTTTTAAGTTTATTATTTATTATATTAACTAGACTTTCTAAAATATATGATAAGATATATATATATATATAAAGTAGATGATTCATAAATTAAAAAGACATTGATTATATTTTTGGAAAAAATCACGTATCCAAAATCAAAAAGGAGACAAACTAATAATTTTGGAGGAAATATCTTGATTAGCTGTACTCTTTTTTTTTTGTTGTGCTAAAGTGAATATTTTAAAATATATTTTTGAAAAGGAAAAAGGTGAAAACACTATAAGAAAAAGGTGAAAATAACATGTAAAATAAGGAACAATGCTTAGAGCCCGTTTGGTCATGAATATTTTTTTCTTTTTTTCGGAAATTTTTTTCAGAATTGGAAATTATGGTGTTTGCCATGAAAATTCGAAAAATAATTTCGGAAATTTTTTTCTGAAAAGGGAAAATAGGTTTTTGGTATTTTCTCAATTTTTCAACTTCAATTCAAACTTTTATTATTATTACATATAACTCCAATCTTTTAAATTTTTACATAAAACTCTCTTTATAACATTACTTTTTCAATATTACGTATATAACAGTTTTAAAGGATAAGATAATTATAATTTCAAATTTAATGATATCCTAATTAATATATATTTCTTTTTCTCTCTCATCATTATTTTTCTTCCTTATTTAATTTTCTCCCTTATTTAAGAAATTATTTTACTGCTAATAATCCTAATTACTATAATATAATAATAATAATAATTTTTCTGTTGTGATACGGACGTTTAAGGAATTATAGTCATGTAATTAATAATGGATAATCGTTTTCTATATTTATGGAATTAATAAAGTTGTAACAGATTAGTTTACCACTGACATAAACTATTCTCATTTTCAATTTGATTATAGATATTATATTGTGTACGTCTTTATTATACTATTCAGATATAAATAGTTTATACCATATATATGCTAAAAATATAAATCGGTGATACATATCTTTCATAAAAATATATGTCCAATTTAACAAATTTATACCTCAAATTGCTACTGCTACCTTTATATACCAGAATACTTGGTATCTTTATACACAAAGTATTATATTTATACCCATAAATATATAAAGTATTATATTTATAACATAAATATACAAAGTATGTTATATATAAAGTTTATACCATGTATATACCATACTAGAGAAGCATGGCCCGTGTCAGCACGGGCCCAACATTAAGATATTTTGATCATGTACGATAAGTTAGATTGCTATCAATTCCCATTATGAATTATATATAAAACATAAATATACAAAACATATTAACTACTTGATAGTATTTTTCAATAAACCAAATTATCTAACAAGATAATTATGTATAACTTACTCATGTAAATAATAAAAAGTTGATGCATTTTGAAGTTTAGATCTTTAATCTTGTGACTGAGATTTGCTACACTGACTATAAAATATGAAATTAAAATTGATACATAACACTTGATACTTGTTGAATAAAATAAAAAATAATTGTTGAAAATGATAAAGAGTTGTCTAGTAATTGCATATTAAATCACATGCGGGTTGCAATGAATAACCCAAAATTGAATTGTATTCCTCTACTAAGCCGACATAAATATTCTTTGTTTTTATTTCTCCTTTTCTTTTATTTATCAATTTGTTCTTTGAAGTTAAATTAAATTAATATTTAAAATTTAAATTTTAAGTGTTTTGAAAATTATAAAAAAGAAAACTACAAGTTACCATCTTTCATATTAATTTAAGTTATTTGACTTTGAGAACACGATAAAATATACTTCTGTAAATGTTTTATCGAACTTTGTTTTTGTATATGTTTCTTTCATTAAAACATAGGAGTCGTTTGTATGTTAACATAATTTCTTATACACTATTTGATGTGATGTATTATAACTTGCCCTTTCAATTTAGATATATTTAAACAAAAGTTTTTAAAAAAATTACATATACATTCTAAGATTCATCTAGGATCTAGCACAGATTCAATAAATGGTATTTTTTGTCTCAATTTATGTGACACAAATAGAATTTAGATAATCAATAATACCTTTAATATGTATTTAGATAATTTAAGCTGTTAATTCTTGTAATTTATCATATTTCTTATGTAATTTTTAAATAATATACATTACTTTTCTTTTTCAAACTTTTGTGGCATTAATAGTCAATTATATTTTTAAAATAATTTTAGTTTTTTAACTATTGTGATTGATAATACTTTCCTTTTATTCCAGTTTAAGTGACACTAATATAATTTCGAGAGTCAACCAAATATTTTATATTTTATAAAACTTTTAAGTTGCTAATTATTGTGATTTATAGTATTTTTATATTTTTTTAAAATATACAACAGATTAAATTATTTTTAGATATCTTAAGTTCTTATGTCTTTTAATTTATAATACTTTTTATGTAATTTTTGAATAATATATGTTACTTTTCCTGTCCGGAATTTTGTATTGTCGATAGCCAATTATATTTTTTAAATAATTTAAATTTTAAATTATTGTGATTTATAATATTTCTTCCATTTCAATTAAGTGGTACAATGCTTAGATGATCATAATAATTAATTAGGGGCGATATAGTAAAATCATGATTGAAGCAGCGAAGCATAAATGTCTTAAATGACTTACAACAAATAATTAGAGTGACTTAGCCAAATTACTATAAAAGATGCTCGAAAAAAAAATTAAGTGGACCTCATATAAGACGTCAAGTTAATTTTAAATATCAAGAGTTAATTTATCATTTTTATACCTATCTTATCCTTTTTATTAAATATTAATAATTTTTTAGTACTTAAATGACTTACAATAATTAATTAGGGGTGATATTTAATAAAATCATGGTTGAAGTAATTGAAACAAATATATCATAAATGTCTATTTTACTTTTTAAATTAAATTTTTTTTTTTTTTTAATACCTGAATAACTTATAATAATTAATAAGGGATGATATAGTAAAATCACATTTGAAGCAATTAAAGCAGACATGTCATAAATGTTTATTTTACCCTTTTTGATCAAATATTATTGATTTTTTTAATACCTAAATGACTTATAATAACTAATTATGGGTGATATAGTAAAATCAAGAATTGAATAATATTATTTTTTTAATATATAAATAATCTATAATAATTAATTAGAGGTGATATAGTAAAATTACAGTTGAAACAGACCTATCATAAATGTCTATTTTAGATTTTAGTTAAATATTATTAATTCTTAATAAATAAATAACGTATAATAATTAATTAGAGGTAATATAGTAAAATTACGGAGTAGTAAAAATTTAAATGCAAAATATAGTGAATAAATTATTTACTTTTAAGAGAGTAAAATAAAAAAATATGAAATATTTAATTATACATTTTAATAAGTATGGACCCCACCATATTCAATAGAAATTAGGCATTATTGTAATTAAATAGAAAAGGGAGGACTTTTATTTAAGGTTGTGGTTGTAATAAAATGAAAATGGGTGGACTTTTTCTTTAAAATTGTTGCTAAAGTTCAACAAGTAAAGCATTAAAGATAATATAGAAAAACAAGTTAATTCTACAAAAAGATCATTATATCCTTAATCTTTTTATTAATACCTTTAAGCTAACATGTTGAAATCAATGTTTCTATATAATAGAAAAGAAATGAAATACACACATATATAAATATACAAAGTATAAAGAAACATATTAAGCATATTTATATATTTATGGTATATGATATAATATACCATAAATATGCAAAGTATGTTTTACAAAGAAATAATTTATTCACAGACAGTAAAATCTTTCATGTATAAGAAAAATAAAGAAATAAATTAGCGACACCCTAAAATTTAATAACAACTCATCATTTCCTATTTTTTAGGAACGAAAAATAAAGAAAATAAATTAAATAAATTTCTAAAAAAATAAATTTGTTTGAAAGATATTTTTGTTACCTAAAAAATAGGAAGTAGTGATATGTTAATATAACATCCATATTAAATTTTTTCAAACATGAGAAAACGGCTATTAATGTAAATATTATATATGTCACAATTGAAATTCATTAAATATGGTCATGTATATATAATTATTTTTATAAAAGTGACTAATTGTGTTCTTTTTTCGTTAGTAGGTAAATTTTAGTTGGGTGATTTTGATAGTTTGTAAAAGTTTGGGCATAAATCATATTTAAAAAAGTTTTTTCAAAAGTAAAAAAAAATCAAAAAATACATGGCAAACACAACTCCAACTCCAATTCTGGAAATTTTAGTTTTCATGGCCAAACGACTACTTAAAGTAAACTCTTATTCAATTATTTTTTTTAATAGAAAGCTATATGTATAGTTACCAATTAATTAGCTGTGTCTTTGTTTCTTCCCGTGAAATTGAAGCTTTTTTCTTATTAAAAAGTATTTAGAAAGAGTGGTTCAATATTAATTATGGGGTCAAATCTACCAATATTAAAATAAAATCTATATGTTAAATTAGAGAACTCATCTAAGTTGATTCGATTGTATGTCTAGATTGGTGGATGCTTGATTTTCTAACCCTCAGCTTCTTCGCTCAGACAAGAATTAGTTGGATCAAAATCAAAGTTTTGTGATCACTATTTTTTTTTTATATAGTTTAAAGGTCGTAGATGAATGTCGGTTGGCGTTGAAGAATTGGCTTTGAAGAATTTGTTGTGTAAATGTTAGGTTTAATTGTATTGTTTTGATATATTTATTATCCTATTGTTTTATTTTAATTTACAGATGCTAGATGAATGTGGATCGACTTTGAATTTTTTTTTAAGCAAAGGTTAGGTTTAATTGTATTATCGTAATATCTCTATTATTTTGTTATGGCTTTGAGAATTTTTTGTATATAAAATTTAAGTTTAATTATATTATTTTGATATCACTTTTATCGTATTATTTTGTTGCAGTTTACAAGTGGTAGATAAATGTTGGTCAGTTTTGTGTTCTTTTTATGTAAATGTTAGATTTAGTTGTATTATTTTAATATCTCTACTATCGTAGTATTTTGTTATTGTTTACAGGTGGTAGATGAGTGTCAGACGACTTTGAGAAAATTTATGTGTAAAGATTAGATTTAATTGTATTATTTTTATGTCTCTATCATTGAACTATTTTGTTGCAATTTACAGATGGTAGATGAATGTCGGTTGACTTTTAAAAATATTTTTGGTAAAGATTAGGTTTAATAAATAAATTCTCCATCTTTACATACCCAAAAGATATTAAATTTAATTATTATATTCATCTTTATTATTTAAACAAATATCTTATTTAGTGTAATATTTGAATCCATTAAAGTGAGGTGCACGCGCCTTGTGCGTATACCTAAACTAGTATAAGAAAAAGCGGAAGTCTCATAACAACACATTATTGGGTTCAATTAACATAGACTAAAAGGCCCATTCGTGAGATCTAAAAATGACAGTTCGGTGTACTAAAGTTACCTCTATGCGCGGTGTCTGGGGAAGGGCTCCACCACAAGGGTGTATCGTACGTAGCCTTATCTTGCATCTCAGCAAGAGACTGTTTCCAAGGCTTGAACCCATGACCTCCTAATCACATGGCAGCAACTTTACCAATTACTCCAACTCTCTCCTTCTCCTTCGTGAGATCTATTAGAGCTGAAACAAACAGTACGAGATATAGGTTTTGATTGTGCCTTATTAGTATTTTTGAAGTAACATATACTAGACTGGAACTTAACTTACGATAATTTTAAAACATATTAAATACTAAAATCATGATTGTATTTTTTGAAAAATACAAGGCATCGAGTTCAACGTGTTGTTGCAACATGCTCTTTTAATGTGAAATTTCACTGTTCTTTTATTTGATGGAAGGATCAGACGCTATATCTGAGTTTAAAGCTTCTCAGATACACGAACTTCAAATTTCTGAAATTTGTATAATTACGTATTCTTTTTATCTTTTCTTATCGAAGTAACAAGTCGTAAGCCTTTACTAATTTGAAGCTCAGTCTACTTTAAGTCACAGACGCGTCTGAAGAAACTGAAAGATAATCATCATGCTAAACTTGTGTTTGACATAAGAGACTGGATATTAGTCAAACTTAAATCATGCAAACAGTGTATTGTGTGATTGCAACAACATCCAAAGCTGGACAAACATTAATTTGAGCATTTCCAAGTCATTAAGGGGTCGTTTGATATAATGTTTAAGAATAATGATGAGTAATGTGAATTAGTAATACTTACATTACTAATGCAAGTATTGGTAATGCTGGTATTAATTATATAGAGTGGTAGTCCAACCGGTTATGCTGTATGGAGCGGAGTATTGACAGTTAAGAACTCCCACATCCAGAAGTTAAAGGTAGAGGAGATGAGGATGTTGCGATGGATGTATGGCCATGCCAGGAAGGATAGGGTGAGAAATGAGATTATTCGGGAGAAGGTGGGGGTGACTTCGGAGGAGGACAAATGCGAGAAGTGCGATTACGTTGGTTTGGGCACGTGATGAGGAGGGGCTCTGATGCTCCAGTGCGGAGGTGTGAGTCACTGGCTATGGATGGGTTTAGGCAGGGTAGAGGTAGGCCGTAGAAATATTGAAGAGAGATGATTAGGCATGATATGGAGCAGTTACAGCTGACAGAGTACATGACTCTTGATAGGAAGGTGTGGAGGATGCGGATTAGGGTAGAGGGTTAGGGGGTGGGAGCGTTTCTTTATCTGTGTTTGAAGTTTCTTGTTCGTGCGTATTGAGAGTTGTCTATGTTTTCGGTTAGATAGTTTTTTTAATAGTATTTGGTGGCTGGTATATTACCTTGTGAATACCGGTGTTCGTTTATTTTGCATAATGTACTAGTCTATACGCATATATGTTTTATGATTTACTATACTGTTATCGGTGCTAAGCCAGGAGTGTATCGGAAACAACCTCTCTACTTCTTCAGAGGTAGTGGTATGGTTTGCGTACACTTTACCCTCTTCAGACCCCACTACGTGGAAATTCGCTGGGTATGTTGTTGTTGTTGGTATTAGTTATACAAACATTATTTCTTACAAAATATTTGATTTGATACATTAGAAATAATATATACTTACATAATTATTTTAAAAAATATTTGTTTATCAAAATACCCTTATTTTCATTAAAAGTTTCAAAGATGACAATTAGGAAGAATGACAACATTCACCTACAAATTCACTTTCTGTAGAGCAATCATTATTTAATTAAATGGAGGAAAAAGAAGCGCTGGTGAAAATCACTTTTGTTTTTTCATAGCAAAGTGCAGATATAAGGCTAAGCTTAGTGCAGAGGCACATAACAAGTAAGAGGCTAGAGTGTGCTCAATAGATGAAGAAGGCAATGCCAAAAATGAAGATGGCTTATACTTAATTTTGTGTTTATGTGTTATCTCAATCTTCTTTAAATTTTGTCAATGGTCATTGTGTGGGTCACTGTTGCAATTTCATAGCAAAGTACAGAGAAAAGAAAGAGAGAGAAAATGATTTGAGGGGTAATTTTATAATTCATCAAGTTAATGCATGCATGTGTTGAAACTCTTGTATAACTAATACATAAAAAATGAATGGTATTGAGGATCATTTGGAACGGTGTATAAGAACAGTGCAAATATTATGTATTAGCAATGGTTATATTAGTTATACTTGCATTTTTTCGATGCAATGTTTGATTTGGTGTATAAAAATAACATAAATTTGTATAATTTCTTTTAAAAAAAAAATTGTACAAAAATACCCTCCATAAATATGGTAGAAAGTATGTGAATTTTTTTTCCAGAAACAACTATGACTTTAACTATGCTAATGCATGCATTAGAATCTATTGTATTACTAATACAATGAATTTCTATGCATTGGTAATACACTGCTTAATACCAAATAGAGTGTATAACTAATGCAAGCATTAGGAATAATAAGATTAAAAAGTGTACAAAACAAACTATTAGTAATACAGAAAGCTAATGCAAACATTTTTTGTATTACACTCTACCAAACGATTCCTTAGCAACACACACCTCAATGCATGATAGACGATAGTAGTGTATAACTAATACAAATATTAATTTTATATAAAATGAAAAAAATGTATCAAATAAAATATTAGTATTAATAATATAAAAGGGTAATAACCTAATATTTCTGTTAATGCATTCTACTAACTCCCTAAGCTGTAGTGAATGAGTAGCTTACAAGTTGAATCTACTTGACACTATTTTAAGGGTAACTTACATAAATCCTGAATGTTTAAGTGTTATTACATTTTATCTCAATTATTTGGGTAATTATATTATATTTCGTTTTTTCAAAATTGTGATACATCTGTTATAACGTGATACATATAAAAAGTGATACATTTAAAACTGACTAGATATTTATTTTAGGAAGTAGCGGATTTTGTTTTATTATACAGAGCAAATCAAGCTCAATCAGTTACAATTTGGATTTCCTATATACCGAAAATTCGCAATTTCCCTCGACCAAATTTCAAATTTGAAGTATCACTCATTACCAGAGATTTAAATTTGAAAATTTCACCGGAATTGATGCGAATGGGTCACTTTTGGTGGACTATTGGTGACGTCGGTGGGGTGATTTTTTTTGGTAAGCTGTTATGGGATTTTCTGGTGGTGAGTGAGGCGTTTTTTAGTGGACCGGAGCTGTTTCACCGGAACAGTGAGCTCCAGTGATGAGGATGACTGCTCTTTTTGCCTCTAGTGTGAATAAAATGTATCACCCATTATAGCATATGGAACGCTCAATAATTGAAATAATATTTGTATCTACCATATGAATCACCATAATATCATATGTATCACTCATTAAAATCATACAAACTGTATTTATCGTAGAAATCACCATAATGCCCATATAATGATATCATATTTATCATTTATATGAATCACCATTAAAATCATACAAACTGTATTTATCGTAGAAATCACCATAATGCCCATATAATGATATCATATTTATCATTTATATGAATCACCATTAAATCATAAACATGTATGAATAACCAAATAAATTTATATATGTATCAATTATTATTATTTTTATTTAGAAAATAGGGAGAAATATTAGAGGAGGAAATTGTGGGAATTTTTTTTAGCAACATGCGTTAATGGAGGAGAGAAAATCGGGTGGGTGAGTTACAACATATGTATCAACATTAAAATTGAAAACCGAAATTTTATGTAAATTTTAAAAAGATAGAGGATATTAAATAATATAGTCTATTAAGTTTGAGTTTTGTGTAATTTATCCCTGTTTTAAGGCAAAATGCTCTATTGGACCCCTGTACTATGTCAGTTTTGTAAGTTAGACACTTCTACTTACATATTTGTCATCTGGACCCCTGAACCCACGAAAAAGCTACATTTTAAACACTTTTTTAGAGACTGTAACACACTCTCCCATGTCAGCTACCACATCAGTTGCCACGTGTGCCATGTCATCTACCACGTGTGCCACGTCATTAAAATAAAAAAATAAAAAAAATAGAAAAAATATTACATTAAATTCCAAGTCATTTTTAAAATGTTAAATAACAAATTAAATATTAAAATTAATTTAATTAAATAAGAAAAAATTATAAATTGTAGAAACATTTGAATAATCATGCTTTTAAAATTTAAAAAATTTGAATAATCATTTTTAAAATAAGAAAATAAAAAAATAATTAAAAAAGTATTACATTAAAATTAATTAAATATTAAAATTAATTTAATTAATTAATTTAAATTTGAAATTTAAATTAGTAAAAAATTAATTAATTAAAATTCTTAACTAATTAATTTAAATTAATTAATTTATCAAATTTAAAATTCTTATCTAATTTAAATAAATTTTACTTAAATAATTAATTAATTTAAATATGATTTACATATTTAAAATATTTAATTTAAATTAATTATGGGGGGAAGGGCTGGGGGAAGGGGTTGCGTTGGGCTAGGTGGGCTGGGGGAGGGGTTGGGTTGAGTGGGGGGCTGGAGGAAGGGGGTTGGGGAAGGGGTTGCGTGGGGCTGGGTAGTATGGGGATGGGCTGGGGAAGGGGGAGGGGTTACGTGGGGCTGGGTGGGCTGGGGACGGGCTGGGGTGGGGTGGAGGGCTGGGGGAGAGGGGTGGGGGTGGGGAGGGGCTGGAGAGGGGGGTGGGGTGGGATATTTTTTTAAAATTTAGTATTTTAAATTTTTTAATAATATTTTTAAATTAAAAAGGATGGAGGAAAAAAAGGAAGGGGTGGGGGTGTGGGGGTGGGGACGGGCTGGGGTGGGGTGGGAATTTTTTTTTTTAAATTTTAAAAATATTTTTAATTTTTTTAAAATAAATTAAAAATATTTTTAAATTATTTTAAAAATTTTAAAAATATTTTTAAATTTAAAAAGATGGATGGAAAAAAAGGACCCTTTTTAATTATTATTTTTTTATTTTATTATTATTTTTATTTTTTTATATTATTTTAATGTAAAATTGGCCAAAAATTGACCCCCACTCGCACCCCTAGGCAAGTGATTACACTCTCTTTGTCCTAGTCACCATGACCTAACAAGGTCAACGGTCAAAGGGTGCGAAATGTTGCTGTTTGATAAGTTCAAGGGTCCAGATGACAAACATAAAAGTAGAAATGTCCAACTTACAAAACTGACATAGTACAGGGGTCCAATAGAGCATTTTGTCAGGTTTTAATGCACCGTGCTTTTATGTTTGTGCGTCCGAGCACTATGTTGAGGATCCAATTAAGTGGTGTCACGCTGTGACAATGGACCAGGTCCTTTCTATTGTCTGAAGCAACATAATTCCTTACTGGGGTATTTTAATGTTGGTCCAATATCTATGTCTCTATTCACGTTAAGACATAACGCGTCCTCAATAGTACAATTCACTAGAAGGCCAGTTATAGGCTGTTAAATCCTTGTTATATTCAGTTTTTTGTGGAAGGAAGTTATCTATTGGATGAAAATCCAAATTATTTCTGGTTACAATTTTAGAATTGTGAATTTTTGCTAAAAGGTGGTTACACTGTTACGATTGTGGATTTTGATGTGCTTGAATAATTACAGTGTCTTTTTAAAATTTTGAAAGCATTATGACAGCATTTGTGCAAGTCTCTTGGTTTTGTTCGTCCAACGTACAAACTCGGCATGTCTACAAGATAATAATTTCACCTCCCTAAGCTGGATAATTTCCTAATCCACCATTGCTGCTTTGTTCTCTCATCCATGTGTTACAAGGAGAACCACACTCCAAAGACTAGCTATTAAGATGAAAGAGTCCAAGGTTATAAAATCCCCACACCGATACTTTGTAGTACCGATGTGAGACTTTGCAATGGGCCATAACACCACGTCACATTCATATTCATTCCAAAAATTTTATCTGCATTAGTGTTTCATCTTCCAAAGATAAAACAAATATGAAAAATGCATTTCGATATACGCAATTCCAATTCCAAAAATGCATTTGCGGAAGAGTGATAAAATACTAATGTCATGCGGATAAAAATTCAACAAAAAGCAGTAGAGTTCTAGGAGGAAAATCATCACATCTCTATCAAACAAGAACAAAACAAAACATTCATATTTACATCGCGTTTAGAGTACGTACTACTACATCACCCAACTAGATAACCAGGGAGTCTTTGAACACCCTCTCACCCCAAAAAAAAACCAAAAGTTGAAAATTATTTGTTTTTAAATAATAAAATTAATCAACATTTTAATGAATTTTCTAGAAGTCGAAAGCCTTGAATTTCAACTTTTGGCATTATATATATGTGCAGGAAGTTTCAAAGTTGGCGGGCCCACGCGTTCGCCTCATTCGCCGGCGCACAAAAAGTTTTCACTTTACGCCACGCCATTAAACAAACACTTCCGTTAATGTCTGGTAGACGGACTCACTTAAACCGTTAGCCGGTTCAGCAATCACCAAATTCCTTAAACCGGTGATCGAGCCGAGTCATTGGCTAACAAACCGGGTTCATCACCTTTCGGCTCAAGGCATCTGAACGACGGCATTTTTACTGCCACTTTCACACTGCGTGAAGTGGATGCCTCTTCGTTATCCGCTCTTACTTTTGGTGATTTCATTGATGGACCTCTTGTGAAGAATGGAGGTGCCATCTTGAAAACCCACCGGTCTGACTTTCCTTCCGGTTCGAACCGGTCAACCCGGTTGAATGACCTCGTACCCCTGTTGCTTCCCTCTCCATTACCGGTTCGGTACCCGGTTCTAGAGCTACCGTGTCTTGGTAGCGTGACTGCGCAGCTCCTTGCCCGGTTCAGTAGTGCCCGGTTCATTACATCTTTCCTAACATTCTCCGGTAATCTAAGCGTGTACCGGTCTAAATTCTCCCCTGGTACCACCAATGAGTGGCCGGTCGAGTGTGACCTAAATTTGCTGAAAATCCTCGGCCTCTTTACAGAAAAAGACCTCGGCGGCCGGTTCGATGCATCGAAACTCAGATTTCTCTTTACTTCTGGTCTAACGGAGCTTTCCTCTTGCTCGATTTGTATCGAAACTTCGTTATTTTGCTGCAAATTCTCCGTATCTCCCTGTTGTTCCCCTGATTCCCGATTCACCTGATCAGTAGCTTGAGCTTGAGCCGGTTCATCCGGTTTAGGAGTAAGATCAGCTCGGCAAACCGGGCAAGTTACATGAGATTTAAGCCAAGCATCAATACACTCAGGGTGAAAAACATGATCACACTTAGGGATCAAACGCAACATTTCATCATCTTCAAACTCATTCAAACACACCGCACATTCCAACGCGCCCTTCCCAATATGATGATCCTTCACTTCAGCATACGTGAAAGTCGGAAAGGTCTCGATAACCGTGTTTTCGAGTCCACGAGTAGCAGCAGCAGCAGCTGCACGACGTCGCATGGAGAAGGTTTGCCGGATGTTGCCATTAGCCGCACCCCGGTTACGAATATAAATAGAGAAAAAAGCAATGAAAAAAAGAGCAGCTATAAGTACTACTATGATAATAGCCATTGCTGGGCTAACACTCGGGTACTGGAACCGGTCTTCGTTTCCAGGAGCCTGCGCTGACGCCCGACATAACAATACGAGGACGAGGACGAGGACGAGAGGTTTAAAGTTGACCATGGTAGATTTTTTGGTGGGAAATTTAACCGGGCGGAGTAATGAATGAATGAATGAATGAATGTAGGAGAGATAAGTATTTTTGGTTTATATATATAATTGAAAGAGATGAATGGAAAAGTCAGTTGTAGAATATAAAAGAGAGTGTATTATTTGGAGAAGGAAAAAGATGGGGGAGAATTTTGACTATTGGGTGAAGGAAGGCAGCTTCTTGGATTGATCTGTTTAAGAAGACTTTCTGCTTGGATGTTCTAGAACTTGAATTTTTATGGTCATATTGGGTGGCTCATGCTCTTGGAGATTATTTTAAAATGATTAATTGTGTAGTTTATTACAGTGCATTGTTATTAATTTTGTGTATGCTAATATCTTGGTATATTTTTTCAATTTATACATAATGTTTTATTTAATATTAAAGTATGTATAATTAATGCATCAAAATTTATACTCTTTTCATCTCATTTTAGTTGATCATCTTTGCTAAAAGTAAATATCGTATATTAATTAATCACTTACTAAATTATGATAGAATTAATTATCTTTTTCATTTTACCTCTATAATTAATAGTAACAATAACAATTTTAATGTCTATTCGCAAGTCCAATGAATATTATTGATGTGGATAAATTAAAATAGTAAATTTCATCATTCAATTTATAATTTTTTTAATTAAATGTGCCCAACAAAAATGATACGGAGATAGTAGTATTATTAATAATCCAATGAATTTTAACGTACGTATTAGCATGCTTAAAGATAAAATAGTTCCTCAATTATTTTTTTATATCTTTTACATCATATTTGTGGAGGGTATTTTTGCAAACAAAATTTTTTATGCAATTTTTATTAATAGAAAAAGGAACATAAACATACACCTTAACTTATCATATTTACACAAATTTCATCTTTACAAAGTAATTACAAAATCCCAAAAATTGTGTATTTTCATTGGACATATCTGAAGCTAATTATATATTTTGACAAACCCAATATCTGAAAAATGTATCCGAAGCTAATTATGTATCTTTAAAAAGGAAAAAATATTTTTTCATTGAATATATCGGAAACTAATTATATATCTCGATAAATTTAAAATTGAGATTTCAGTAATTACACAAATATCAATATTTTTTAGAATTAAATTTCAAACTGATAAAATTTATATTATTTACCCTTAATATTATACCAAACCAAATACTAATATATAAGAAAAAGTCCAACATATTTTGATCTCCTACCAAACTGTCCCTTATCTATTAGACCAATTGTATTTATTATTTGAGTTAAAGTTGCTACAGAATTCAATTTGGGTGTGCTGCTCATCATTCATTTTGATTGGATTATTTTAAAGGGAAAATTAATTGGAGTGTCCAATCGGTAATCTAGCTCACTATTTAGTATTTTTATCTTAGTTTGTAAATAAGATAAATTAATTTTTAATTAAACGATTCTTTATCAAAATACTCTTGACTTTTTTCTTTAAGCTCAAATTTTTCGCATATCGACTTTCTTTCTTCTCATGCTCTTTTATCTTCAATCTTTGTAAATATTGTTTGATTTCTTTAATGTATTATACCATTGAAAATGAAACAAGTTACCCTTATCTTTTCATTGTGGGGGGGGGGGGGGGGGGTTAAAGTAGGAGAAAAGTATAACAACAATATTATACTTTCTAGCAAAAATTATAGCTAGTATAAGAATTTCCAACTCTAGCAAAAATTAAGTATAAAATGTAGTTTTTTTTTTCTTTGTTGATTCCTATGCTTTAGGTATTAGGTGTGAGTTATTCTTTTAAAACATGAAATTATGTAAATTTTCTTGCATGATTATTATGAAAAAGAGAAGGTAACTCTGGTTCGTTCTTTCAGAATTGATAGTCAATTCTATTTTTGATAGGGGCAGTTGACATTTAAATTTGATTTTGACCATTGGTTTTACGGAAAAAAGGCTTAAAATGTCCTTTATCTATTGAAAATGGTGTAAAAATGTCCTTCATCCACCTATTGGGTCTGAAATGTCATTTCGGTCTACTTATTGGGGCAAAATTGTCCTTCCATTTAACGGATCAACTTGATCCCGCTTTATTAATGAGGTGTCTTTTTTTTTATTGGTCAATTAATTATTAATTAAAATAATTAATTTTATAAATAAAACCCCAACCCATCTAAGTCCTAATAACCCGACCCACTACTACCCACCCCAATCCGTTGATCAAATTCATTGTCGGGCATCCACTCTTCTCTCTCTTTTCTCTGCAATTTCTCAATTCGTCTTGAGGACTAGAGACGAATTCAGAAACTAGAGTCGCTGGATTCAGAATGATTATGATCGTATGTAAGTATAGTTGTTTGTGCACGGTCTCAATGAAATATAATGCATCTGTATGTTGCAGTATGTATCATTTCTGTACAACTTTTGTACATAGTATTTTATCCACGGAATGTACACATTTGAGTGCATAAATATATGTAGTATCATTTGGATTGGAAAATTTGCGTCTGGTGTATGTTCTCATGTTTGTACGATGTTTATTTTATCTTCGATTATCAAAAAATTCATATAAATGAACAGCAAATGAGGTGTATTCTCTTTTGTAATCATTGCCTGGTGAGAATTTCATGATTCTAATTAACATTGAGCTCTTTTTTTCCTTATATTGGTACTGAAGGGAACATTGCTTTCAACAATCTTCTGAGAGGAATTGTAGATGCCCGACGATGAATTGATCAACGGATTGGGTCGGGTAGTGGTGGGTCGGGTTATTAGGCCTAACAGATTGGGGCGGGTAGTAGTGGGTCGGGTTATTAGGACTAAGATGGGTTGGGGTTTTATTTAAAAAATTAATTATTTTAATTAATAATTAATTGATCAATAAAAAAAGACACCTCATTAATAAAGTGGGGTCAAGTTGATTCGTCAAATGGAAGGGCAATTTTGCCCTAATAGATAGATTGAAAGGGCATTTCAGGCCCAATAGGTGGATGAAAGACATTTTTGCACCATTTCCAATTGGTGAAGGACATTTTAGACTCTTTTCCGTTGCTTTTATTTAGTAATAGAGCGAAAAGATGGCCTGTGGCGTTGAGTTTCTCAACCCACAAATTTTAAAAATTTATCTTTCTTTCTTAAATTCATGTCAATTCAATACCATTTTGAATTGTAGCGTAAAATTTATCTTTCTTTCTTAAACTCATGTCAGATCAGTACCATTTTGAATTGTCTAACGACAAAATTAACCTTTTTCCTTTTTCTAGAAGATCATTCATGGAAAGAGTATTTTTTGAGCTACTTAACTTGTGGAAGGATGCTTTTTAAATTACTTGATTAACTGCAAAGACATTTTCATTCCAGTCGAAACATATGACAAAGCTATTCTAAATACTAGTTGTTTTGACCTTTTTCCTTGTATAAAAACAACCTTTGATTGATTGTCGGGCATGATAAAATAATACATATAAAAGTTATAATTAAGACTACAGAGTTGCTATTTCTGGAATTTTCCCATAAAATAATGTACAGTTTTTTTCAAATTGTCACACTGCTTTCTGGTTCCATTATAGTTATATTATTCACTGCAACAAAATGGAAATCTCTAGACAGTATGCTTCTTTGGTGAGAAGTGTCATCAACTATTATTACATTAACTAGAAGTGCAAGGCCCGTGTCAACACGGGTCCAACAGTAGAATATGTGGATTGCAATTTTTAAATTTTAGGATTTATCTTGGTAGAATATTTTCATTAGCATGATTGAGCTGAGGGGATCACAATTCAAACTTTTTTTTAACCTTCTTGTTGAATTTTATGATCATAAATATAAAGAAAGAATAGGCGTAAATCTGATGAAATAGTTTAAATCAAATATCCAGCAGATTATTGATTTTCAATATCGCAAAGATTAAGAATCATGTAAACTTATCGATAAAGAGAATACACAACTTAGATTTGCTATTGTTTTGTTTAATTATTATTTTTAATACAAAAAAAGAGTGTTGTTTTTTAATAGAGAAGGAAGAGTTGTGAGTTTCTTTTCTTTATTTTATTTTTAAAACAGAGAAATGTTAATTAATATTGAGGAGCTGTGAAAAGTTGAGAAAGATGACTGCACATATTTGATAGAAAATTTGCTAATGTTAAGAAAGTGCAAAGTGTTTGGTAGCAAATTTGTGATAGATACACGTTTTTTGTACCTAAATTTACTTTATTTATATTTAAATTAGTTTGTAAAAATCTTTTGCAAATAATCTCTATACTTCTTTTCTTTAATTTATTTAAAATATAGTAATAAAATTTACTTATGATTTATTCTTCTCACATTTTACTACATACATTTTATCCTATTTAAATCTCATTGCCATTTTATCCTCTTTAAACATCACTGTACATTAAAATCACAATTGAAGCAACTGAAGCAGAAATCAATCAATTTTAATTATTTTTTTGTTAATTATTGTTATTTACAATACTTTTTATTTCATTTTCAAATAATATATGTTGTTTTATATCTTTTTTTGTCCCGTCCCAATTTATATGACACTAATATAATTTTGATAGTCAATCAAATATTTTATGTTGACATATCATTTTGTTATTCTTATTTTTCTAATACATAAATGACTTATAATAAGGAGTGATATAGTAAAATCATCGTTCGAAAGACGATAATTTAATTTAAAACATTAAGAGCTAATTTCGCATTTTATGTCTATTTTATTTTTCATTAAATATTATTTATTTTCTTACTACCTAGATGACTCATAATAATTAATTAAGAGCGATTGATTATGTTAGTACTATAAAAATTAATATAATTTTATCATATCCAATAGTAATCATCAATAATTCACCGGAATAGTATATTAATTAAATACGAGATGCTATATTTGCATATGCAAAATATGATATTATTAAACATTACTGGATAGTGCATTATATTTATCTTTCACAATAATAAAATTTTACTATATATTTTTCTTTATTTCTTTTTAACTTGATATATATTGACCCAACACAAATTCTAAGAAAATATTCATTAGAAATTTATTTTATTAAATTAAATTTATTAATTTTGTACTTTAAAAATTTAAATTTAAGTTTAAATATTAGTATTTTTATATAAGAAAAAAATAATTTTAAAATTTAAATTTACTAAAATAAATAAAAAGATTAATTGCCTATATAAAAGTCAATTAAAATAATAAAATTGATTTACTTTAAATAATTAGTTGCAATTAATTAAGATAATTTTTTATTTTGTCATGATTTATGCCGCACCGATAAAATTTTGAGAGTTGAATAGAACTTTTATCTATTTTAAAAAAATATATTTTAACTTGTTAATTATTGTGATTTATAATAATTTTACGTAATTATCAAATAATATATTTACTCCTTGTGTCCCAATTTATGTGGCTTCGATACAATTTTGAGAGTCAACTAAATTTTTTATATATCTTTTAAATATTTTAAGTTGTTAATTATGATGATTTGCAGTACTTTTTATTTTATCTCAATTTATGTGGCATTGCTAAAATAATGAGAGTCAATAAAATTTCTAAATGTCTTTTAAATATTTTAAGTTATTAATTATTGTGATTTGTGGTAACAAATTAGTTTTGAACATGATAGCCAATTAAATAAAAAAAAAATACTTCCAATATTTAGTTATAGTTAATTAATATAAATTAATAGAACATATTAAATATTTAAACCATTATGATGAAAAAATGAAATTATTATATAGTGGGATAGTATGTAATTAAGTGAGAGTAGAGGGGGGGTTTGATAATTGCATAAGAGGTGGTCGAAACCGCCTCAAAAAGTGTATCAATATAATATAAAAGTGTATCAATGTGTTATAAAAGTGTATCAATTGAGTATAGAGACTACATGTGCCCAATTGGGTCATATGGCTAAAAAGGAGAATTAATTTAGTCGACTGGTTACAACATGTCCACCTTTTCAAATGTGGGCCTATTTTTTTTTTTTAAATGGTCATCCCATGTCCCTTTCCCTTTAATATATTATATATTATAGATATAGATATAGTTATAGATATAAATTATAGATTATAGATATAAATTATAGATTATAGATATAAATATAGATATAAAAAATTAAAAGTAAAAATATCTTAAAAAAATACTTTCCGCTTTTTCGTTTATGAAAATGAAGTTTCTCCAACTCTATTTTTTTTTAATACAAATATTTATATTTTTAGTTTTATCAATAAAAGTCAATTAAAATAATAAAATTGATTTACTTTAAATATTTAGTTGCAATTAATTAAGATAATTTTTTATTTTGTCATGATTTATGCCGCACCGATAAAATTTTGAGAGTTGAATAGAACTTTTAGCAATTCTTAAAAAAGTATTTTAACTTGTTAATTATTGTGATTTATAATTTTTTCTGCGTAATTATCAAATAATATATTTACTCCTTGTGTACAAATTTATGTGACTTCGATACAATTTTGAGAGTCAACTAAATTTTTTATATATCTTTTAAATATTTTAAGTTGTTAATTATTATGATTTGCAGTACTTTTTCTTTTATTTCAATTTATGTGACATTGCTAAAATAATGAAAGTCAATAAAATTTCTATATGTCTTTTAAATATTTTAAGTTATTAATTATTGAGATTTGTGGTAACAAATTAGTTTTGAACATGATAGCCAATTAAATAAATAAAAAAAAATTACTTCCAATATTTAGTTATAGTTAATTAATATAAATTAATAAAATATATTAAATATTTAAATCATTATGATAAAATAATAAAAGTATTATATATTGGGATATGATATGTAATTAAGTGGGAGTAGAGGAGTTTTTTAATAATTGAATAAGAAGTGTTTCACCTCTTCTATATAATAGAAAAGAAAAGAATACACTGTGTTATGTGAGAAAATTGAAGAATAGGTGTCTTTTAAGTCTTGAATGAAGGATTTGTGACATTGACCAGCAAATAGAGTCAAACATTATTAGGAAACTTGATCAAGTTAATTGTGGATTTGATTAATATTTTCAAAACTTTCTAATCTTTTCAAAAATACAAATCAACCCAACCCACACCCTCTTCAATCCAAATCAACCACTCTTTCCTCTCTCGAAAGCTTCTCTCAACTCTCTCACAACCAACAGTTCTGCAAAATTTCCCCCTTCAACCCCCGACGACAAATAGTTGGGCTTCAAGTTCCCCTCTTCAATTCAATCAACCTGTCTCGCATCCCTCTCTCGACAGCTTCTCTCAACTCTCTCCCAACCAACTGTTCTGCAAATTTCTTATTTCAATCCTCGGTGACTTCAACATCCGACTACAAATAGTTGGGATTCCAGTTCCTTTTCAAATTCAATCGACGTGACAGCCTTGCTCTCCGACCATAACAACTTCGAATTCTTCATCGGTCCTTTTCTTCTTTCACAGGTAAAAATTTATGGCTTTTTTAGTTTTGAAGAAAACGAGGAACTTGAGCTAACTTGTCTTATAGTATTAGTTAATAATTTCAATATTTGTTGCATTAATTTGAAATGCAGTCTGAATAAAATCCTAATTTCTGGTATTTCTTCTCTTCTCTTTTCGAAGTGAATTATGATATTTTGTTGTTTGTTGCATTTTTTTGAAGTTTGATTTTTATTGTTTGTGTTTATAAAAATAAAGGATAATTTGGTTTGATTGTTCTATTTTTGTTCTTGGTAAAAATGGTGAAATTGTTATTTTTTGTTTAACAAAATCGTGCTATTGTTTTCTCCGACAGATTACCTATCTGGTGCAACATATTAACCATCTGATGCAACAGATTCATCATATGATGCAACAGATCAACCATCTGATGCACCAGAGGAACCATCAGATTACAATTCTGATGCAATAGATTAATAATCTGATGCAACAACTTTACCATATATTGCAACAGATTAAGCCTCGGATAAAAAAACTTATGCAACTAATTAACCATCTGGTGCAATGGAAGAACCATCAGATTAATGATTTGATGCAACGGATGAACCTCCTGTTGGATAAAATCCTACCAACTCTTCTTACAGGAAAAGTTCAAAACTTGATTTTTCCAACTGATCATTTATCTGCCGCGATAGACGACCCTATGTTGGAAGAAATCTAAAAAATATTGACCGTTGATAACTGTTCCAACATATCACTCATGTGTTGCAATAGATGTGTGACCTGTTGCACAAACCATTCATCTTTCTTAACAGATGAGTGAAATATTTTGTATTGTCGCAACAGATTACTCAGCCGTTGCTATGGATTATTTAACTGTTCCAACAGATCACTCATATGTTGCAACAGATGATGTCACAACAGTTGTGTGATTTGTTGAACAGACCATTCATCTGTCTTAAAAGATGAGTGGTATGTTTTGTATTGTTGCAACAGATTACTCATCCGCTGCAACAATTTGGTTATGTGATGCAACAGATATACTACCTGGTGCAATAAATCGGTGATCTATTGCAACTGTTATTTTACTGTTTTGCTTATTTGATTTACTGTTATCCCTTTTTAATGATGCATTAATCAACAATAATATATTATTTTATGTTCCTGTTAATTTTAGATAATATAATTCTCAAAAGAACAGAAACCGAATCAAGTCCAAGTAAAGGAATAAGTGAAGCAGCTAGGCTACATCCACCACTCTATGAGCTTGCTTTACAAGCGTTATCTCAATCGGGAGCAGAATATGATGAACACGGGAAGGAAAAATATTTCAAAAGAGATGATGCAGATGTTAATAGCCTTTCCACCGAAGAGCTGGTCAAAGTCTTCAGCATTGATCGTTATCCTATGAGAATGCAGTACGATGGTGCTGCAGATTTAACGGGTGATTTCGTGGTTAAGTCAGTCATGGGAAAATCTTTCGACGACTTCAGAAATATACTTTGAGAATAAAAATTGGATGCTTATTTCAGGGACAGCTACTTTGGAAAATATCTTGATTTGTTGGAGGACAACGATACTCGTTTCCAAATGAAAATGGTATATGAATTTCTCAAGCGTAGGTTTATGTATGAAAACAAAGATAAGATGGATGAGGTGTGGATAAATTACTGTGGCATGCCTGTTTGTTTTGGTTGGAAGGAGTTTGCCATAGTTACTGGACTAAAATGTTATCCTCCTTCTCAAGTTATACCTATTCTAACCCAAAAAAGCACCCCGCACGCCCAAAAAAGGCAAAGGCAAGTCGTGTGATCGTGATGACCTGGTGTCCATTGTTGATCCAAGCTTCAAAAACAAAAATTTAATAGAAGCGTTGAAAGGTAAAGGACTTTCAAAGAAGCACAAGCAGTCATTGTGCTTGGTTTGGTTTGTACATAATATTTTTTGGGCGAGAGACGTTAACAACAACATAAGCCTCGGTTTAATAAAGCTCTTCGAGGATCTTGAGGCGTTTAACAGCTATCCATGGGGGTATGAAAGCTTCAAAATGATTGTCAAATATTTGTTGACTCCGTTAGCGCCAAAGACAGTCAACTTATATGGCTTTCCATGGGCTTTCATGGTAAATGTTTCTTTCTTCTATTATGATAACATTTATTTTTTTCGCTCAATAATGGTTTTGATTTATTGGCGTTATTTTATAGGCTTGGGCGTTTGAAGTCATTCCTTATTTGAGACAACAAGTGAACTACCAGGAAGGAGTTTCCTGTCCAAGAATCTTAAGATGGTTGTCGGCCAAAACTCATAAAAATATAAAATTTCTTGATCTCTTCAACCCCCCGAAGGATGCAGTAAGAATAATTATAATTAATTTTTTCTTTGAATTAATATTTTTTTTTAATGATCTAATCATCATTCTAATATATGTAATGATTTATGTTAGAATGTGCATCCGTCGCTAGTTTCGACCAATCGAGAGTTGAAGATGTTATTTTTTTTACTTTACGATCTGTGCAAACTTTATCGGACCCTAAGGTCATCGACAGAATAAAAATAGAATTGTTTGGAGCAACAACCATTACAAGAAAAATAATTTTGGAGGGTGGGCTTGTTGTTGTTGATGGAGCTGTTGGTGGTGGTAGTGGTGCTGTTGTTGGTGCTAATGATGCTCCTCTTACAGTATTTAAAGTAAACCATTATGAGTATGATCATACTGGTTATACAAATTTTGCCTCTCCCAGCGAATGTTCTGCATGCAAATGTCAAGACTGCAGGGCGAAACATGATGTAGTGATTAATGCATTAACTGCTTATGTAAAGAAATTGACATCTAAGAGGGGTCTCATTCCATCAAAGAGGATTTTATTTTCATTCGCTCCATTAGAGATTAGGGCTAAGAGGAGAAGGAGAGTGATTTCCAGGGCATTATCAGGCATCCAAAAAAACAAAATTGCAACTCCTCTGCCTGCGTGTTGCACTGAGCAACGTACAATGTCCAAAGGAGAGCAGCACGAGCTGAAGAAGCTGAATATATTATATGTCTTCCAACTGATAAAATAAACAAACACATATTTGTTTCAACAGATGACACATCTGCTGAAAATTATCAAACAGATATATACATCTGTTGCAACAGTTGACTAACCTATTGCACCAGATACTTTATCTGGTGCAACATATGTCTCGTCTGTTTTAGAAAATCAAACAACTCTTTGTACAACTTTTATTTGTACCAACAGACGACCTATCTGCTGCAACAGATGGTTCATCCGCTGGAAATTATCACACAGGGTCTTCCTCATGTAGAAATTTATCCCAACAGTTGATTCATTGTTGCAACAAAAATATAATATGTTTGGGATAATTTAAAACGGGAGGAAGACCTGTTTGATTTCCTAGAAGAGGTGAGTTATCTTTTTCCATTTTGTTGTATCTCCGTGATTAGCATTGACCAATTCTGGCTTCTTAGGTGGATGTAGAAGAAGCTACTGCTAAACAACATTGACAATATGCTACTCTTTTTATGAAAATACGGAGAACAGAAAGCTTAAAAATCATACGCAAGAGACAATGAAGATCCACGATAAGTAAAGCCGAATTCCATAGCACCGGATAAAGAATAACTTGTTCATATTGAGTAGATCTTTATATCTTGAGCCTGTCAAAGCAATCCTTGACAGTATACTTAAATTGTTGTTGATGTATTTGTTGAGATCTGTACCCATAACAATTTTTTTACATTTTATTTATTCGTTGACTTATTTCAGCTAATTTATAAAGGCTTCAATTTATTTTATTTTGTTTACAAATTTTATTTATTCCTTAGATTTGAACTTATTAATTGAAAAGGAATACTAGATTCAAATATTGCAACATATAGTGTATCTGTTGCAACAGATGACACATCTATTTGAAAATTCGAACAGATTTAGACATATGTTGCAACAGGTAGGTGATCTGTTGGAATTTATCAAACAGGTCTTCCCACTGTTGCAACAGATGGACTTTAGATCAAAACATCAAGATAATGCAACAGATGACACATCTATTGGGGAAAAAGAACATATTTAGACATATGTTGCAACAAATAGACTTTATCTATTGCAACAGATGACACATCTATTGGAATAATCGCACAGATTTATACATATATTGCAACAAGTAGGTTATCTGTTGGAATTTATCAAACATGTCTTCCCACTGTTACAACAGATGGACTTTAGATAAAAACATCGAGATAATGCAACAGATGATCAACCTATTGCAACAGATAAACTATTTGTCAGAACAGGTAGGATAACTGTTACAACGGATGGAGAATCTGTTGCATTATAAAAATTCAACTTTTGTTGGACATAAAAAATTGCCACTACGTTTAAAAAGGTTAAAGTGAATTGAAATAAAAAAGGCGCAACCCATCGACAATGTTCATTTCAAACACCTAAAATAAAATAGGCATCAAGTAGGCATATTCATTTTAAAGACGTAAAATAAAATAGACATCAAATGTGTTAGTGTCAGTCCTGACACATTTCGCTGACTTGCAGTCACTTGGCCCCCAACGGTCATTTCCCCCCCCCCCCCCCCCCATTGTCTTATGTATTCATCTTCCTCCTAAAATTTAATCCTAAATTCCCAAATCTTCTTCTTCATCGTCATCTTCTTTTATCTATCCAAATTCTTCAAATTATTACTTTCATTTTTTCCAACTGACCTTGACAATGTCGAGTGCATCTTTCACTATTTTTTGTGTAAAGATTTTTGATATTGTAAGTGTGGTCATGAAGCTCTGTTAAAAACTTCTTGGACTCAACAAAATTCGGGTCGTAGATTTTTTACTTGTAAGATTTCAAAAGTAATATTTTTTTGTTTAATTAATTAATAAATTATTGACTTGTAATTATTTTGTAATTGTGTTCTTTTTTTTTTATAGAAATTGAGTGGATGCGATTACTTTGATTGGTATGAAGAACGACACCCTTCACAAGCAAATCGTGTAATCTGGGGTTTGTTGAACAAAGTCAAGGCTTCTGAAGAGAAACAAAATCGAGCAAGAAGATACTACATTGTTGCCGTTATTGCTACTGGTTTGGTGTTGTTGGGCACATGGATATTGAAGCCTAATTGCTGAAATTTTCATGGTGGTGTATGTATTTGCTACTGGTTTGTTGTCGACGAGCACATGGATATTCAAGCGTAACTGTTGGAAAATATCAAAAAAAATTAGGCATATGTTGTAAAATTTAGGCATCTGTGGGAATTATCAAACAGGTCTTCCCACTGTTGCAACAGATTAGACTTAGGTTATTAGATTATTCATAGAAATTATCAAACAGGTCTTCCCGCTGTTGCAACAGATTAGACTTAGATTATTAGATTATTAGATTATTCAAACAAGTCTTCCCACTGTTGCAACAGATTGACAATCTAATCTATTGCATTATAAAAAACTCAACTTTCATCAGAAAAAAATTATTGCCACTACATGTACATATAATAAAGTAAAGGGTGACTTGAAATTAAAAATTTCTATTTCACAGGCTCTTCTATATACATAGGCTTCAAGCGTCCAGTTAGTACCCCATAATCCCAGACCTCTTGCAGGTTTGCCACAGCGTTGTCGCACAGAAAATTTGTTGGCTCGGCCATTTCTGTGTCGGCCAGCAAACATTCGATGTGTGCAAGAGCGTGCGAGCCGCTCGCTTTAGCGGCATCATCTTTTGGAAGGATCATTCCCCTGTTTCAACCTTCAAAATCCCATGATTTCTTCATCAACACTTCCTTTGGCAAATGATCCATCAGTTTACTATCCCTCAACAAGATGGGAAACAATACCATCAGTGGCTCCACGAGGAGAAAAAGATCGAAATCGTCGATGAGAGGTACGTTAGAGTCATAAATATTGATTTTTCCCCACTCGAGTAGTATCTCAACAGCCTGATAATGCATGTTGTTCACGCTAATGACTGCAAGAATCCTTTTTGCCTCGGTCTAGCTCTTGCCGTGTGGATTTGGCTTATCCCCTCTAACATATCTTAATGTTTCTTCTTCATCCAAGACCAACTATGAACTAGGAAATCTAGTCCCACGCCTAGGGCTGACGCCTCTCCGTTGAATTGATCGTACCTATCCTTGAGCTTCTTGCAGAAGTCGAGGTCCATTATCCTATTGGCAGCATCATAAGCTTCCCGGTACGTTAATTGTCTTTTCCTCATGAGGTAGAGAATTATGTCAACATGCTATGAGATAAGAAGTCAATTTTTAAAGAAGTCAATTTTTAAATAGGTTAGTAATTGTAAAGATGCAATGGATGGTCCATCTGTTGCATAGGGTTCTTTGAATCAATAATCCAACGCAACTTATGCAACAGATGGATAATAAGTTGCAACAGAACCACAACCAGTTGAACCAATATACCCATCTATTGCAACAGATGTGAAATCTGTTGCGTAGCTTCTTCTTCATGAGGTAGCTTAGAAGGACTAGGTTAGGAAAAGTAAACTTGCCTTGTCTTCGTACGGCATACGCATATCAGTCATAGTCTGGAAGTCTTGGGGGAAAAAGGAGGCCTGGGGTAATCTGGTGTGCCTGGCTTGACATTCTTGGCCTGTCGCAGATCCCTCTTCTCTTCGGCGCCAAGTTCCGCGTATATGTCCACCTTTTTTACTGGACCCTGAACTTCAACAGCTTTTGGAGAAGGAGGAATTACAATTTCTTTTGATTTTTGAGCGGAGAGTACGTCTCTAATTGCTCTTTTCTTTCTCCTAACCAACGCTGTAGGAGTGTGTGACTCCCTCACCTTCTTAGATGGTATGACACACCTCTTAGATTTAAATTCCTCGATAGCTTTGGAGATAACCTCTATTTTTCCAAAGAGTTTATCCTGTCTGTTCTTTCACTCATCGCATTCGCAACGAGAACACGAGGGTGAAGAGGAGCGAGAGGGACCCGTGTAAGGGAGAAAAGAGGTATTTTCAAAAATATTTATTCTTTGGTAGCAGCATTAGCATGCCTGCCACCAACACCAACAACTCCACCAAAAGAAGCACCCGGATCTGCCTTAGTAAAAGGTTGGTCATGAAGAGCCTCAACATTAGGATGACCTTGCCTAACTGCTCTTCTTATGGTTGTTACTCCAGCCAATTCCTTTTTTATTAACTCCACCGTTGGGTCTGCAATTGTATCAACATGACCAAGAGTAATATAAGAAGTCATCACCGACTCCTCCTCAGTAGGCACGATCCATGGATGCACAACCTATACAAAAAAAGACAGATACATTTAAATCATATAATATAATAATTTTCACAGTTGGGCTACATTTTTTTTTTAAAAAGACTCATCTATTGCATAGTTTGCAGTATATGGTTAAAATCCATTTGAGTCTGGTTCAGAGAAACAGAGCAACACATGGATAATCTTATGCAAAATATCAATCATCTGTTGCAACAGTTGCACAAGACGGGTAATCTGTTATGCAACAGATGATCTGTACGTCACAACAGATGAACGATATATTATCAGATTAAACATCTGTTGCATAATTTGCAGTAGATGGTTAATATTTTAGGAGTCGGGTTCAGAGAACCAAAGCCACAGATGGGTAATCTGATGCAAGATATACCCCGTCGCAATAGATGTCCCATCTGGTGCATCAGATATAACATCTCATGCACCAGATATAATATTTGTTCAATATCTTTGAGTAGAATTATTTTACTTGAAGAAGACGTATTGCATCATACGGAGGGTTAAAGAGATCAGCCTCCTTAATATTGGTGTTGCTCTTTGCAGCCAACCACCTAAACATCCTTGGATGAGAAACCTCATTCGAGTAATCCATTAACTGCTTTCGGGGGGAGGAATGACTTCAAATGCCCAAGCCTAAAAAGTGTAAACAGGAAGCAAGCAAAATAAATAAATCATAATAACTATATTCAATATAAATTAATGAATGAGTAAAATTAGTGATTAATTTTACCATGAAAGCCCAAGGGAAGCCGAATAATGTGGTCCTCTTTCTCTTTCTGACTCTCCAATTCCTCCTCTTTCTCACTTTTATTTTCTTCATCACCATCTACGGACCCTTGTCCACCTCCCTCAATGTTGTTTTCATATCTCTCATCAGCTTTACTTTTCCCTGACTGAGATTGTTCAGGAAGCTCCTCCGAATCTCTCTGTACTGTAGCCTTTTTTTTAGTGGTCAGACGTTGATCCACTTTCACTTTCTTTTCTTTTGGGAGACATGTTTTACCTACAGACAAAGAAAAATAAAAATTACATTACAGTTGATGTATGCATAGATTTTAAAAAATACATTACAAACACCACGAATACCGACACACCAACAACCACCACCACAAACACCACCAACCAATGCCCCCACCGGTGCCACCACGACGACCACAAACACCACCACCACCACCATCCAACTATACCACGACAGTCAACGAAATACTGCGACGAAAACTAGGAATTTCTCGAGTTCTTCCTACGATTTTACCATCAAAACTTAAAATTGTAATTCCATTCTCGAAGACAATACAACTAAAATTTTTATTTTTCATCATTAACTTAAAAGCCCTTATTTTTTAGAAAATAAAAAACAAATATAGAGCTCTTCTCGAACTTTGTTGCCTATGAAGACAAAGAAAATGACTGATACAAGCAAAAATGATGTCGAAAATAACACATATGTGGTCGAAAATGAGAAGAAAAATGATCTGTTATGGAGGGTTGAACAAATTTATTGAGTAGTTGTTGTTTGTACTGTATTGTTGAGTGAGAATGAGAGAGAAAGAGCCAAACCTCGAGATTTGAAATGATGAAACGTTTTGTATGGGTTGATTTGTATTTTAGAAAAGAATGACAAGTAGTTTTAAAAATGTTAATTTGGTCCGAAATGATCTTAATTATTTTTAAAATCATAAAATATATGAGTAATTTTTAAAATCATATAAAAACAATTGAAGTTGTAGTTGACCGAGTACTCTAGGAGGTGACCCTGTGAAAACTCACCCCTGGTCCTAGATTAATCAATTTAGGAGTCTAACATATGAACTCAATTGAAATTGTAAAAAACAAATGTTCAACATGTTGCGTTAGATTTCTCATCTGTTGTAAATTATCAATCAGATTAGGTAACAACATATTATGAATCTGATGTAAATTATCAAACAGATTAAGTCATCTATTGCGACAGATTACCCATCTGTTGTAAATTATCAAATGGATTGTCATATGTCGCAACAGATTACCCATATATTGTAAATTATCAAATAGGCGTTGCCATCTGTTGTGGCTGGCCCTTTGAGAACTCACCCCTAGTCCTAGATTAATCGATAGTTTACTCTATGAGAACTCACCCCTAGTCCCAGATTATTCAATCAAGGTATTAGTACCCTAGTCCTAGATTAATCAATTAAGGTATTAGTCTAACATATGAGGTAGTAAGAATCGGTTTGGCTCAGAGTGATTGATCACTGACTCTGGTCGGGAGGAACACAGTACCGTTTCATCATACAATTGACAAAAGACTCAATTAAAGTTGTAGTTGACCCTATGATAACTCACATTCAATTAAGGTATTAGTCTAACATATGAACTCAATTGAATTATATATAAATAAATGCTCAAACTGTTGCAACAAATGTCTTTTCTGTTGGATCAAATCAAACAGATTATGTAATCTGTTGCAACATATTACACATCTGTTGTAAACTATCAAACAGATTAAGTCATCTGTTGCAACAGATTACCTATCTGTTGTAAATTATCAAATGGATTGAGTCATATATTGCAATAGATTATCCATCTGTTGTAAATTATCAAATAGGCGCTGTCATCTATTGTAGTTGACATTATGAGAACTCACCCCTAGGTCTAGATTAATCAATTAAGGTATTAGTTAGACATATGAGGTAGTAAGAATCGGTTCGGCTCAGAATGATCGATCGACGACTCTTGTCGGAAGGAACGCAGTCCCGTCTCATCATGCATTTGCCAAAAGACTCAATTGAAGTTGTAGTTGACCCTATGAGAACTCACCCCTAGTCCCAGATTATTTAATTAAGGTATTAGTTGAACATACGAGGTAGTAAGAATCGGTTAGTCTCAGAGTGATCGATCGATGACTCTTGTCGAGAGGAATGCAGTACCGTCTCATCATGCAATTGCCAAAAAACTTAATTGAAGTTGTAGTTGACCCTTTGTGCTCATTCACCCATCCCTAATTCCACCTAGATCAATGTAGGTACTATTATTAATCTTAACATTAAGTTATTGAGAACACATTTCAACTCAGAGTGATCGATCGACGACTCGGGTCGGGATGAATGCAATACTAACACCATGCAAATACAACGACTCAATTGGATTTGTAATTGACCCTGTGAGCTCATTCATTCATCCTTCGTTCCACCTAGATTGATGTAGGTACTATTATTAACCTTAACATTAAGTTAATGAGGAGCTCATTCTTTCATCCCTAGTTCATCCTAAATCAATTGCAATGAAATTCGTTGCAGTAAATAGCTGAGCTGTTGGAGAATTTCAAACAGATAACAAAATTTGTTACAACAGGTGACATTTCTTATTTAATTATCAAATAGACATTTGCATCTGTTATGACGGATGACTGAGGTATTGGAAATTTTCAAACAGATATTGATATCTGTTGTAACAGATGACGTTTCTGATTTAATTATCAAATGACATTTTCATCTGTTGTCACAGATGACTGAGCTGTTGGGATTTCTCAAACAGATATCTAAATTTGTTGCAACAGACAACATATCTGTTTAAAAATCTTTTTGTTTTCTTTTAATTTTAAAGCAAGCTACTTTCCGAGTAAATAAAGTAGTAGTACTACTAAAGGCGGTAAAAAATATTTCTTGGATAACTCAAAAATCTCATTGAGTAGTCTTGTCCTGTCTTTTCAATGTCACCCGTTTTCTTCCTCGTGCCCCTCAAATTATTAGTGAATATTAATTAATGAATATTGAAACCCCTAATACTTCTTCCTTTTCATATTGACTTGGCACTCTCATCAAGAAAATATTAATTAGGGGTTTATTTTACTACCAAATTAGCCTTATTAATTATGCTTTGTAAATATAAATTTAAATAAATACACTTTGTTTAGTCATTTAATATTAAGGGTAGTACATCTAGAAATTAGAATTATCTCATCTCTCCCCTCCTCTCCTTCAGCTCTAAATCTCTCATCTTTTTCTTTCTATCCTCTTTAGGGTCATCACAACATTTTTTCTCTCTCTCCTCTTTCTCAAAAATTTTCGTTCGGATCTAAACCGATCGATATCCATATCTTATATACCTCGACTGAAATTGCTGTTTTGACCCCCTTTTGACATTGTATGATATGATTCACTATTGCTCTTTCATTCTCGTCTTCTTCTTGCAACTTTATTTACATCTTTTTGTTTATTTAATTATCATTTTCCCATATCATATTTATTTAAAATTTTTGAAGAAACTTTTAATTGTTGAATAAATATACCGAGAATTTTTTTTATAAGATGCAAAAAAAAGTCATCTGTTGGGAGAAGTTTAAAAGCCTTGTTGGTAGTATCATTTTTTTTTTATGTATTTTGTTTGTTTCTTTGTTGTTGATGCTGTTATTGATGTTGTTGGTGGGGCTGGCATTGTTGGAACTCTTGGTGTGGTGTTGTTGGTGGGTTTGGCATTGTTGGAACTTGTGGTGTGGTGTGGTTTAGACGGTGGGTACTTCTTAGCTTAAAAATAGTGGAGTCCGAACAATCAACACAAGGAGTAAGGGAGAAAAAAATAAAAAGTTTAAAATAAATAAGAAGAAAAGAGTTGGTTACCAAAATTTAAAAAATATGTGCTGAGTGGAAATTGAACTCAAAACCAAAAGAAATAAATAGCCTTAAGCACCTATAAACAACAACTAGGCTAACCAAACAACTGTTACTATGGGTGCTCACTAATTAGATTATATACGTTTTTTTCTTTATTTCCACATACATATATAAAGTTCGATACGAGTTCAGTCTGTGCTCGCGCACCCGGAGGACTCCATGTGGGTCCGTCCCTTGTTGTTGATGGTGTTGGAACATAGGATGTATGTTTCTTTGTAGTTGATGATGTTGTTGGAACAAATGTTGTTGTTTTCTTTATTGTTGATTTTTTTATTTGTTGTTTGTAGTTTATGCTGTTGTTGATGTTGCAACAGACGGAGCAACTGATGGAACAAATCAAACCACCAGCAAGGTTGCTATGTATTCCAACAGACTCCATATCTGTTGCATCAGACTCCATATCTGACGCAACAGACTCCACATCTGACGCAAACTATCCAGGATTTATGTGTTGTGTGTGTTACTTAAATAAAATTGATGACTTTATTAATATGTAAATTAAAAAAAAATGGATCTAAATACAATATTTTATCTTTTTGTTGTATTTTCGAAAGAAACAGATTGGTAATCTGTTGCAAAATATATTCCACCTGTCAGATAACTTACAACATATGGACAGTCTATTGCAACAGATGTATATATCAGTTTACTTTTCCATCAGCTGTGGCGTCTGTTGCAACTTGCTAATCATCTGTTTATTCAATTTCATCGAGAGCAATAGATTTTTTTAAACACTTCTTGGCCAAACTCAATTTTTGTTCTTGGACTGCTTCTTTTTTTTTTCTTTGCATCCTTCAAGCTGGCCTCCGAATTCAATTTTTGCCCTTAATCCAATAGCAAAAAATTAGTTTGGTTGAAGGATGCAAAGAAAAAAAAAGAAGCAATCCAAGAACAAAAATTGAATTTGACCAAGTGTTTAGAAAAATCGATTGCGCTCGATGAAATTGAATAAACAGATGACTAGCAAGTTGCAACAGACGCCACAGCTAAAGGAAAAATAAATTGATATATCCATCTGTTGTAACAGATTGTCCATATGTTGCAAGTTATTTGACAGGTGGAATATATTTTGCAACAGATTACCAATTTTTATCTTTCGAAAATACAACAAAAAGATAAAATGTTGTATTTAGATCCATTTTTTTTCTAATTTACTTATTAATAAAGTCACCAGTATTATTTAAGTAACACACACAACACATAAATTCCGGATAGTTTCAGCAATATTGCATTAAATCTCGGATAGTTTGCTAATTATATTTTATCCCGGAATTTCAAATTGTGATACATATGTTAAGCAGTGATACATATAGGGATATTGTGTAATATGGTGTCTTAAATATGGGATTTGTGTAATTTTTTCTTTTAAGGGATATGAACAGTCGTGGCTTTTTGTTTGACTAAGTCCAGTCCCTTTCAATTCTCAATCATTTTATAAATAGGTCCCTCCGGCCTCCTCACTCACTCTCACTCACTCTCGTTCATTCTACTATACTTACAATACTAATATGTCAGATCCAGATTCGTACAAGAAGGTTCATATCGAGTGTTTGTAAGAATTTCAAAGGCAGTTTGATGAACTCCAGAGGGATTTGACCGACTTTAGAGCAAGGCTGAGGAGGGCCCTGCTGGCGGATGAAAATTGTCAGGTTGACAATAATAATAGTAATAATAATAATAATAATAATAAGGTTATGTTTTTTCTTTCTTTTAGCGTATGTATTTCCCTTTTTTATATCCGATCTACCTATAAGGGATTCAAAAAAATCCATGTATATGTTTGGTCTGGTTTGGTCGATTTTAAATTTTTAATTCTTATTCAATATTTAATTATCATTCTATTTATTCCCTATTCAAAACATGTCGGCGGTTGGAGTTAGGGATGCGATCATGATGAGAAATTCTCCTAAAAATGATTCGTTAATAAATAATAAGGAACTAAATGATATTATAATCGTAAAAGAAAGATTATTTAATTTAAAAAAAGTCACAACATTGGATTAATTTAATTAAGGAATATATATGATGATATGATTTTTAAGAAAAAAGTTAATGAATAGTCGTGACTGTGACTTTTGTCTAAACACATTCAACAAACAAACAAAAATAAAAAACGCTTTCGATGCATCAAATTCCTCATCTGTTGCGACTTATGAATCAGTTAGAAGAAATTAAAAAACTCCTTAAACAGATGGTCGATTTATCGCAACAGATGGTATATCTGTTGAAACAGATAGGTTATCTGATGCAACAGATATACAATCTGTTGCCATAACTCAATTAATAAAAATGGTTATTAAAGAAACGGAAAGATTAAGTCACCACCAGCTTGATTTAATTAAGTCATTTCTTTTCACAGAAAAGAATAAGGAAATAAATGATAAACACAATTTAAACCGTAAAAAACTCACCAGAAATATTCTTGTTTTTAAATCTTCTTTATTAATTTATATAATTAAAAAGTCAGAAAATTTGGATGTCATGAAGATAAATTTTTTTTAAAAAAGATATATATATTATATGTTGCAACAAATATATTATCTGATGCAACAGTTGAACTATTTGTTGCAACAGATGATATATCTATTGTAATAGATGATTTATCAGATGCAACAAATATATAATTTATTGTGCAACTCAGTGTAAAAAATAAACGGTTGCTGGAAAGAACTAATTATTTTAATAATTATAAAACTAAACTTCAAGCTGAAAAGTCATGACCTATCATAATATTGATTAATTTAATTAAGTCATAACTTTTTACAGTAATCAAGAATGTCATTAATAAATGAAGGTGAACAGTTGTGCCTTTAAATCTGCTTTATTAATTTATATAATTAAAAGGTCAGAAAATTTGGATGTCAGGAAGATAATATATATATTTTTTAAAATATATATATTATATGTTGCAACAGATATATTATCTGATGCAACAGGTTATCTATTTATTGCAAATCATGATATATTTGTTGTAACAGATGATTTATCTAATGCAACAGATATATTATCTGTTGTCCAAGTAGGTGTAAAAAAAAAACGGTTCCTGGAAAAAACTAATTATTAATAATAATAAAGCTGAAAAGTCATGACCTATCATAATATTGATTAATTTAATTAAGTTATAACTTTTTATAGTAATCAAAAATATCTTTAATAAATGGAGGTGAACAGTTGTGTCTTTAAATCTGCTTTATTAATTTATATACTTAAAAAGTCAGAAAATTTGGATGTCATGAAGATAATATTTTTTTTTAAATATAGATATATATTATATGTTGCAACATATATATTATCTGATGCAACAGGTTATCTATTTGTTGCAAATCATGATATATCTGTTGTAACAAATGATTTATCTGATGCAACATATATATTATCTGTTGTCCAAAACAGTGTAAAAAAACGATTCCTGGAAAGAACTAATTATTAATAATAATAAAGCTGAAAAGTCATGACTTATCATAATATTGATTAATTTAATTAAGCCATAACTTTTTACAGTAATCAAGAATGTTATTAATAAATGGAGGTGAACAGTTGCAATTTTTTGTCTAACTCATTCAAGTTCAATCCTCTATAAATAGGTCCCTCCTTACTCAATCGTTCGTTCTACTACACACTATTTATTCCTCGCTCTTGTTACACCTTCAACTACTTTCTCTTCAAGGATTTGATAGCTTTTTCTTGTCTCTGGTAAATTTTTTTCTTGATTTTTGTGTAAATATATGTTGTATTACATTACATTCGAATTCTTTCTTTTCTTTACTTTTGTGTTTGCGTGTGTGTTTTGTCAACTTATGCGTTAGATATGGCTGATCCTGTGTGGGATGTCGCTATTTTACGAGACGCCATGAGGAAACTGCAGAAGGAGGTTCATGACCTGCATTGGGAGTTGGCCGTCGTCAGAGTAAGGATGCTGCGGGAGATCCGCAGGCTGCGGAGGGAGTTGTTGCTGCCCTTTGAAGATTGGTCGTCTGGCCATACAAATAATAATGATGTTAATAATGATGATAATAATAATTAAGCTTTTTTTTCTGTTATCTATGTATTTTATTTTATTTGTTTTATAAAAAAATATTTTTAATGCACTTGACTTTTTATTTCTTATTTATTTTCGTGCTGTCTATTTCTATTTCTTAACGAATGACATGTCTACAATTAAGGAATAATTTAATTCCAGTATCAATAGCAAGAACATATGAGTTATTTGTTAGGTTTTGTGTGTGACATGAGCTGTATTTTGTTGTTCGAAACATATTAGTAATCTGATGAAACAGATTATTTATCTGTTGAAACAGATTACTAATCTGGTGCAACAGAATACCATCTATTCGATTCATAATTATATTACGGGCACCTAGAACCCTTAAACATGAATCTAACATGAATCTACTGTTACAACAGAACATTTATCTGGTGCCTCAGATAATGGATCTGTTTAAACAGATTGCTCTTGTATTGCATTCATGTTCGCGTGCAAACTATTGTTGAAAAAACAACACACTAGCAGTTACCCAAATTCAACTAAAAAGCATAATCTGACTTACCAAAGTCTCCTCTCAAGTAAATTCCAAAGTTGAAAGTGATTTACGAAACAAAATTTGACATAAGAATTTGGTCAAAGAGCAGCAGTTGGGGTAACAACAACAACAACAACAATGGTCAACAAGAAGAATATGAAGTTGATAATGAAGTATAAGATGATGATAATGAATCAGAAGATGATGAATAAAGCAGCAACAACAATGAACAACAAATATCGCGAAGAGACAGAAAATAACAACGAATGAGGAGAGAAAAAAAGAAGTCTTCTTTCCCTTCGTTTTCCGTTATATATTAACTAACATTTTGATCAAAGTGTAAATTTAAAAATTTGTGGGTTATTTTGAAATTTTCAAAACTTTCTTAAACCATAATTAAGTAATTGTCACATCTACTCAATTATTAAGACTTTTGTCACTTACACCTTATTTTAAAACTTTTTTGTCACCTATGACCCAAACCCACGTGTTATGTGGGTATAAATTTGTTAGCGATATAAATCTGGAAAACTTTTTAAGACTTTCTGGCACATTTCAATTCGTTCAGTCAGTCGCGTTGTTTGAAATGCAAGAGGCCGCCATATGTGATAGTTCTCGATTTTAATTGACCAAATAACAATCTCTCTATATATCATATAATAATAGATGTCCATGTGACAAATGTTAAAGATATAAATAATCAAAAGTAGTTTGAAATGCAGAGTGTTGGCAACTGTAGGGAGCAGCCAACTGTTTGGGGATATAACCATGTGATGTGCTAATTTCAACCACTACTTTATACGTATGTGTAAGGCTGTCAAGTGGGACGGGACGGGACAACTCAAAACCAGCCCATAAAAAATAATTGGGTTGTGGGCTGGGTCAGGTTCGGATTGGGGTTAAGTAGATCGGTTTGGTCCGAGCTCAACAGTAAAATTTATAAAACAATCTTAACCCGACCCACTTAATTTAACCCGATCAAACCCACCTAAACTCGATCAAAATCGGTCAAACTCGGTTAAAATATTAAAAAAAAAAACTCAATATACATTATATATGTCCACCTATATATATTATAAATACGTTAAACAATATATATACACTATATATATATTATATATACTACATTAGAATTTAAAAAATATATACACATATACATAATTACACATATATACGCACCATTAAATATATATGTACTACTTTAAAATGTAAATAAAATATATTACAATATATATACATTACAATATATATATATATATATAGTTATATACTAATTTATAAAACATATACACATGTATACGTTAAATATACACGTCTATAGAAGATATATACATATATATACGCATCATTAAATATATATGTACTACTTTAAATAAAATATACTACAATATATATACATTACAATATATATATATATATATATATATATTTATATATATATATATATATTTATATATATATATATATATAGTTATATACTAATTTATAAAACATATACACATGCATACATTAAATATAGACATCTATTGAAGATATATACACATGTATACGCACCATTCAACGTATATGCACTACTTTAAATAAAATATACTACAATATATATACATTACAATATATATATATATATATATATATATATAGATAGATAGATATATATATATAGAGAGAGAGAGAGAGGGAGTTATATACTAAATTATAAAACATATACACATGTATACGATAAATATACACGTCTATAGAAGATATATACACACATATACGCATCATTCAATATATACGTAATACTTTAAATAAAATATACTACAATATATATATATATATATATATATACATACATAGTTATATACTAATTTATAAAACATATACACATGTATACGTTAAATATACACATCTATTGAAGATATATACAGATTTATATGCACCATTCAATGTATATGTACTACTTTAAATAAAATCTACTACAATATATATATATATATATATATATATATATAGAGAGAGAGAGAGAGAGAGAGAGAGTTATATACTAATTTATAAAACATATACACATGTATACGTTAAATATACACGTCTATAGAAGTAATATACACACATATACGCACCATTCAACATATATGTAATACTTTAAATGAAATATACTACAGTATATATACATTACAATATATATATATATATATACACACACATATATATACATAGTTATATACTAATTTATAAAACATATACACACGTATACGTTAAATATACACATCTATTGAAGATATATATACATGTATACACACCATTTAATGTATATGTACTACTTTAAATAAAATATACTACAATATATATATATATAGTTATATAGTTATATATACTAATTTATAAAATATATACACATGTATACGTTAAATAAACACATCTATAGAAGATATATACACATATATACGCACCATCCGATGTATATGTACTACTTTAAATAAAATATACTACAATATATATACATTACAATATATATATATATATATATATTTATAGTGATATACTTATTTATAAAGCATATACACGTGTATACGTTAAATATACACACCTATTGAAGATATATACACATGTATACGCACCATTCAATATATACGTACTACTTTAAATATAATATACTACAATATATATACATTACAATATATATTTATAGATACATATATATATATATATATATAGTTATACTAATTTATAAAACATTTACACATGTATACGTTAAAAATACACATCAATAGAAGATACATACACATATATACGCACCATTCAATGTATATGTACTACTTTAAATAAAATATACTATAATATATATATATATATATATATATATATATATTTATGTATAGTTATATACTAATTTATAAAACATATACACATGTATACGTTAAATATACACATCTATAGAAAATATATACACAAATATACAAAACATATGCTACTTAAAATAATAAATTAATAATACTTGGTAGTAAATTAATAATATATTAGAAGTAAGTTTTTAATTTAAACTAGAAATTCAATTTAAATCATTAAATGAAAAAAAAATACAAAGTAAGGACTAAGGAGTGAATGATTTGGGGAATTTTATTGATTGCGAAATGATTCAAAATTTATAATTTACATGAATGAAAAATCTACAAATTATGCATCATCTTTTCCAACTCATTCATGTTAATATTAACGGGAACTTGAACAGGATAGTCGAAGTCAACGGGGGCAAAACCATGCATTGGACTTGATTCTGCTGAGTTCTCCCGTGAAGACATAATTTCTTCAAGTTTCAGCTCGTCGTTCGGCTCCGGTTCCATTCTTTGGTTTCTTCTTTCCGCTCTAATCCAATCCCTGAGGCAAACTAGAACATTCATTGCATTGCTTCCCAATGAGTGTCGGTTGTCTCCAAGCTGTTGTCGTCCATGACTAAAGGTGTTATCTGATGCAATGGTTGACATTGGAACATTCAAGATATCTCTAGCTAATCTTAAAAGCACAGGATATTGTGTTTCATTACTCCTCCACCAATCCAACGTGTTGATCAGTCGTCTGCGATCCTCTGGCGGCGACCGAAGATAATGTTTCACCTTTTCCCGATAAGTTGATGTGTAAGCTTTCTCATCAACACTGTTCCAACAAAGTAAATCATAAAATGAATCAGGAAAACCACTATGTGCCGGCCTTTTAGAAGATGATGGCTCCTCGTGAGGATGAGGAGCGACAGTTGGAGTGATATTTGTAGGTACGGCTAAATCAAATAAATCAGCATAGTGATTATATAATTTTTCTGTGTATTTATTCGCATCACTCATAACCGTCCACAAACCAGGTTGTACTTGTTCGGAATCATTGTTAGTATTTATTTCTAAGTTAGCATAAATAAGAGTACTAAAGTGGCACATAGTATTATATTTCATGCACGGATTTAGCATAGCACCAACCAAGTAAATAGGAGGAATCGATTTTTTTTTTTAATTTAGTAAACATGGCACCAACAACTTCTTTATAACCTTCTTTATTTTTATATTCTTTAAGCAAATCAGAAATATCAGCTATATATCCCAAAATATTACAAACAGTAGGATAAATTCAACCGTAGCTACATAAATTTTTTCTAAAAACTTAACAAGATTATTAATTACAACCCAATCAGAATCATGTAGCATGCAATCAACAGAATCAACAAATGAACCGCAATGTTGGTTAAAGACTAGTGTAATAGGAACTCTATATTTATAACAATTTTAAAAAAAATCATACGTAGAGTTCCATATAATATCAATTTCCTCAGGCATCAATATCGGTGTAAATCTATTTTCTTGACATTTAACTTTAAATTCTCTAATTCTCGATCTACGATTATTTCCTTGAATAAAACCAACAACAAGACGAATTTTTCAATATAAAGCTAAAAAAATTAAGACCATCTTTTACAATTAAATTATATATATGACATATACACTTAATATGAAATATTTCAGGCAACGACGGAGATAGCTTAGATTTTAATTTTTTATAACAGTTTTGTTGTTAGAAGTATTATAAAAAACAATACATAAGATTTTATTTTCGATACCATAAAATCTGGCAACTTTAACGATAGAATCAACAATAAAATCTCCAGTATGTTTACGATCTTCATCATATAAAAAAGCAAGAAAACATTTTTGCATCACAAAATTACTATCCATCCAATGACAAGTAACGGTTAAATAATCATTTTTATTTACAACACGACCAAGATCAGAAGTTAGGAATAATCTACATTGAATATTTTTTAACAATGTTGATAAATAAAAACAATATTGTGAATGAAGTCTAAAAATATCGACCCTACAAGTACTTCTAGGAATACCATTAAACATATGATTATAAATTGTTTGAATATAATGAATAAAGGTATCAGGAGATGAAAGAAAACTAAAACGCAAACAACCCACAGCTATCATTTTAACTATTTCTTCCCGGTCCCTCAATTTATTATACTTATTCGTTACCTGACCGGTTGCTGGGTCCATTCTAATTTGCGTTGGCCCACCAACATCCCCACCACCTCTTGCAATTTTTAACTCTCTTTCGTGAGCATCACCTATATGTCTTATATTTCATTAACGTATCCGTACCCCCTTGCTTACCTCCGCTTTTATACTTATATATTTGTTGACAAATATTGCATTGCACCTCAATATCTGATATACGTTCAAAAAATTGTCATGCAATACTAGTTGCTTTACGAGGTCTTGGGGCACGAGGGGATGAGAAGGGAGATTAACCGATTCAGATCTAACGTTAGCATTTTCTACAGCGGGTGTCTCACCAATATTTTCATCATCTTCATCTAAATTAACCGCATCTACTTCATTTTCTTCTTCTATATCTTATTTTTTCTGAGTTTCTACATAATCCATATCGTGAGCACCTACACCTATTTCTTCCTCAAAAGGTGTACCAAGCAGTACCGGAGGCGAAGGCACACGGGTATATCTACTACTTGAAGTACATCTATCGCTAGTAATTCACTTTTTACTACCACTACCGCTTTCGGGATAAATTTTTTTAACACCTTTAGTAGCGAGGTTTCTTAATTTATCCATAGTATAAATTAAATTAAACTAAAAAAATTCAAAATACACAAATATAATAAAATTAAATATTCAACAATTAATACAATAAATAAAAATTAAACGTAAGGGATGAAACGACTATACCAAATTTTGGAAGTATCCGAAGGTTGCGACTTTAGAAACTTCCACTCGTATTTTGTAAACGCAAAATTAAAAAATTAAAGTGAGCACTTTAGGAAATTAAATATATTGAATATTTGATAATTGAGAGAGAATGAGATTTGAGAGAGTGAAAAATTGTGTGAAAAATGATTTGGAGGTGTAGGATATTTCTAAAAAAAAAATTGGGATTAATAAATTATTTTAAAAGTATTTTTTTTTTAATTAATGGGTCCAAACTAGCCGTTTGGACCCAAAAATGGCTATATAGCCGTTGGGCCAACGACTAGTTTGGCCCAAAATAAAAAAAATATACATATTAATCTGGATCGGGCCGGTTAACCGGCGGGCCTGGACCGGACTTGGTCCGGGCCCAATTAAAAAAAAACGGCTCGGTACCCGGTACCCTAAAGCCTTTGGGCTTATCGAACCGGGTCAAACCAGGCCGGTTTCTTTAGGTGGGTCGGTTCGGCCCGGCCCACTTGACACCCTTACGTATGTGTATGCGTTTGTGTGACAATTCCTCTTAAGAACATTCTGTTCTGCTACCTATTAGTAGTAGAAGAGAAGTGCCAATACAATTGCGGTGATGTGGTTTGAGATTCTTTCACCATCGTCGATGTAAATAGAAAAAATCACAATGAAGTGAATGGCACTTCAATAGTTTGGTGATAATATTTGGGAAAGTCTCTATTGGAGAATTGAGCTAATCCAAATAACTTATTGACTGAAAAGATAAGTCATACTAAATGTGGTTTTCATGACTGTCTGATTATAAGAAGTGTTTCCATCAAATTAGGCCAGATAACTCAAATTTCCCAAAACAATCTAGAAAATTTCCACTTATATTTTTCTCCTTTTGGTATTTTAAGTTTACCGTATCGTGACAACTCTAAATTTTGTTGCGTTCATATGTGTACTTGCTAATACGCATATATTGTCCAACTAAATTCAAAGTATGGATTAATTTGCATATATTTTCTAACTAAATTCAAAGCATGAATTGTATTAGGACTTCTGTGTAATAATCAAGTCATAAATTTTACGGTTATGAGGTTTTGCTCAAAAATCATTTTAATAAAAAAATTACTATAATTTTGTCATCCAACTTATTTTCCCTTTGTATAATTACAATTTTATTATAAAAAATAATAATAGTTATAAAAAAAAAAGTACGAGTAATATAATATATTTATTAAATAGAATAACACAAAAAAATCACATTATTCTGTAAATTTATTGGACAAATAATTAAAGGAGTTGCCGTTCACCCTCATAAATTTACATGTTTCTTATCGTATTTTTCCACACTCAATTTTTTTTCCACTTTCAATTCTCTGTGTATATAAAATTCTTTTCTCAGTATATTTAAAAATTCTTTTATTCATAGACAAATATACTACTACTACTACTAATAATATATTAATAAATTTCATGAGTCTAAAAGCATAGAGTGTACGTAAGTCTTACTCACAACTCTACATATTGTGCCAATTAAATATATTGATTTGTTTTGTTTTTTATAACATTTGGTCATCTCAAACAAGTATGTTTTACTATAAATTTGTTAGTTTTTTTTTAATTATTATTATTATTATTTCTTGAGCTGAGGATCTAATTAAAACAATCTCTCATCCTATAAAATAGTGCATTCACCAACTTAAAAAGGTAGGCATCAAATGATATCCTTTATTATATTTTTATATAATTTTAAAGACATGTACTTTCTATTAATAAAAATAATGTATTATTTGTCTATCCTTTGTTATATTTTCATATATTGTGAAGACATAAAGTTTCTTTTTAACAAAACAATATGTGGTTTTTTGGTGAAAAATAACAAAAGATTTTTCATGAAAAATTAGGTTTAATATAAGTTTGATATATAATTTTTCTTTTTACAATTATATGTTGTACAATAGTAAGGGACAAACGTTCAACCCAAAGTTTAATAATAAATATGGATGGCTGAAGCCCTTTTCTAACATGGTCTCTATTTTATATTACAATCTACTTATGATACGGATTAGGGGTTGCAATCTACAACTTATGATAAAGGTGCAATCTACTTATGATACTTATGATTCGTTGTAGATTTGTGGTAGGAGTGCAATCTACAACTTGGTCTCTATCTTTTTTTAAATTAGATAACCTGCAAAGTCCAAGTCAAAGTATAAACTGACTTAAATTCATTTTTCACCTTCCGTTCTTGAGTAATTTCCATCGATAGTCATCTATATTTTTATAATTATCTATAAGTATCACTTTTGTTTTTTTTAGGATAAGAATATCACCCAACTATCCCTATTTTCCTCAAAAAATACTTGACACTTCAAAAATATTTCTTCTCTCCCAGTTTGCATGACATGTCATTAAAATTTCTTTTTTATATATAAGATATAAGAAATAGATCTATTTAACTTATCAAACTTATTTAACTAAAATTTGATCTTATTTCTTTTTAAAAAATAAATACACATGATATATTTATTATTGAAGAATAATTTAATTATATACTTTAAATTTTATATTTATTTTATCTTTTTTACAAAAATAAAAAATAAATTATATTTATTCTTTATTCGATATAAGAAAAATTACATCACATGATAAAAATATTAGATAATCACACAACTTAAAGGAAAATAATTCCTCTGGTAATGCAATGCACATTACACATCAATGAAGTAGTTGATGTGTCCAAGTGTATACATAAAACTAAAGGATTGAATTATTTTATTTGTACTTTTCAAAGTTTTTAAAATTTATTTATTTCATCACTTAATAATATTTTTTTTTAAAACTCAAGGTATTTATATGAATTGGTACTAATTTAATATTTTTTTTATTATTTATTTCATAGACTAAAGATTCTTAAAATGTAAAAGAAATGAAAATGATGACTTTCAGATTTTCATATATGTATTAAATGTACTATTTTGAAGGAATGCAAAATTATTTAGTCATGAAATAAATTATTTTAAAAAAAAATATTAAAAAAATAATCTAATATTACAAATGAATCTTTGAAATAGTACCCAACCAAAGATCCTTGCTTTTTGTGAGTTTAGTATGAGGAAAGGATATAAATTGGTGTTTATTTATACAATAAGATAAAATATAGTATAATAAAAACAAAAAATAAAATGAAAAAATGAAATTAAAAATAATAAATTTCTATTTTATAATTTTTTTGTCTTCGTTAACTTTGCAGATTTACTTGATTTATTTATAAAATTTACTTGGGAAAAATTCGCAAGAAGAATTTATTTTTTAATCATCCTTTTATCAAAAAGGTCTTGCTTAAAATTTTGCAGGTGATCCTACATAAGAATTAAAATTTCCAGGTGATAATTACCTTTAAGATTTTTTTTATTGAATTTTGCTTGACAAAAAAAATTCTAAGATTCTCCTTCAAATTTTGTTTTATAGAAAAATTTGTAGGTTTTTCATCAAATTAGTTTGGTTGAAAAACTTGTAGAGAATTAGATTACCGGTAAATTCTTTTGCAAATTCTTTTTAAAAAAATAAAGTATTACGTAATTTAGATTTTTCTTGTAGTTTATAAGAAGTGGGTTTGAATAAATGAACTTGAAGAATCAAATAGATTTATAATTAAGAAAATAAAAGATTTTAACAACATGGCATGCTAAGTAGGAGAGAATAAGGTTTTTAAAGTGTTGTAATCTTTTAGGAAAACAGAAATAGTTGGGTGATATTCTTGTCCTAAAAGAAATATTTGTAGGTAATTGTCAAAACATGAGTGACTATACGTATAATTACTCCCCGTTTTTCTATGGCTTTTCATTCCCTTTCGGTCTGAACCCTATCTCTTCCCTCTCCATCAAGAGATCTCGTTATTGTAATACCCTATTCAGCTTATTAATACAATCAATTTATATGTTGTTGAGCATTTGGAGTATTGTTTTCTACGCGTTGTAGAGTTGAAGAAAAAACTTATTTACATGTATGGCTGTTATCTAATTTAATTTGTTCTCGTCTTTCAACCTTTAATTCTAAGCTGGGAGACTAACAAAAAGGAAGCTTGGCATCAGAAAGAAGGTAGCTAACATAGAGATTATCAGATATTTAATCTAAAAATTTAAGATAAAGAGATCAACTTGAATTAACCTGTCCCATTTGTGCTGTCTAAATTCATTTTATGAACAGCCATAATAACATCATTAACTTAGAAAATCGCTATGCAGGGGCGGACAAATAGCATTAGCTATGGATTCAGCTGAACTCTGCATCCATAAGAGCCTATTAACTATGTACAAATATTGATATTCCGAATTCATGATTCAAATCTTGAATCCGCCTCTTACAACGGGGTGCTAACTCTTGTTTTATTTCCTTCCTACGTCTCCATGGAATTTGGGAGAAAAACACATCCATTCAAATAAATTCCTGTTGGATTGTTTAGCAATGTCCGGTTGATTCCGGCTATGCACAAGAGACGGAGGATTGCCATTCTCTTTTAGCCGAAGCACTTGACCCTTCTTAATCTTCTTGCCTTCTTCACCGACGACGTTAACCTGACAGAAAGCCGGTGCATTCTTTTGAACATAATCTCCTACTCCCTGTCCCTTCATCACTCGTCTGAAACAAAAATCATAAATATAATAGAACTCTTAGTCCGTTCAAGATTTAGTATAGATCAACAAAAAGTAACTTTCTATATGCACATTATTATATTATTTTCCAATGAAGAGTGTTCAACAGAGAGCGAGCAATGTTTACATAGTGGAAAGTGATCGCTTGGTTCCAATAACGATGCTGGTAACATTGGCAACAGTAATTAGATCAAGCAATGCTTTGGCTGGTGATTTGCTCTCCACAAGTACAGTATCTACTGGTACCTGCAGCCACCCAGTTAACAACATGTCAATAAGAATTCTATCTCTTGGGAATTTAGCAACTAATGTGTACTCACTTTGGCATCATTGCATAGACGGATGTATTTTTCCATGAGATTTTTCCGCCTGTTGCTCTCTTCATTGACGTAGGATTGCACCTGCTCTTTGCTCAATTGGCTACGTGATAACTTGCCAACTCCCAATACAAAATTCAAATTGTTAACTAAGTGGTAAGCAGCAGGGGCGGAGCTAGGGGCGCAAGGGTTTCATTCCAACCAACGAGATCAAAAAAAGCATAACGTATATATAGGGTTAAAATTATTTTGGCGTATTTACTTCTTTATATTTTGAATCTCCTTAATGAAAAATTCTAGCTTCACCGCTGATAAGCATGCCCTTTCTTATTTTTGTCTTTTACTTTGCTAAAATTTGTTCAAGAATCGTAGTTGGAAACTTGGAATACAGATGACGCAATGTGGAAGCAAGTTAGTATTTGTTTACCTCAACCAACCTCTTAATTGACAAAAGACCAGATACATTGTGACATAACCTAAGTTTCTTGTCAAGGTAGGCAGCTTTTAGCTTTGTCGTTAGCTACTACAAGGTTAGGGCCACCAGATTTTTTGTTGGCTCACATTGAGAGAAATTAGGCATATTCATCAATAATTCTGAGAACTGATATTAAGCTAGCGTTAGTAGATAGGTTTTGAAAATTTCTCTTTAAATAACTGTAGATTTAGAAATTCTGATCTTCAAATATTTTCAAGTGATTCAGCTTTTCTGACTACCACTCGGAGAACTCTTAACTTTTTTTCAAGTAAAACGCATGTCCAAACACAGCTTCAAAAACTCAATATTTCAAGTTTCAACTTCAAAATCTATGGCGAAACCGGAGCTAATACTTTGCCCATCATCTTTCCATCGACGAGACTCCCACAATAGTGACACATGTAGGATATATTTTGTACAAGTAGCATCGACCTATTATCACAATTCAACTTGTATACGGATTTATTTAGGGTTCTATGGCTTTATTTTCTATCTCAAATTAATGTTCATTTTTAATTATTCGTCCAGGAGTTATGAATTTGACCAGAGGACAAAAATATCCTGATCATGTAATTGAAAATGTTAAGAGTTGTGACCCGAATTTTGTTGATCCGGGACTGAAAGTTTCGCGGTGCGATCCATGTTTGTGATTTTCAATGGGGTCTGTGGTTGTAGCATAGGGATCGGACTTATTTGTACACACATACTATATAAGTGCGATTTAGTGGGCTGTTTCAGGTCATTTCAGAAATTACGTCGCTCCACATTGTACTCCTCTCCTTTCATAGTGAAACCTCCTCTGCCTCTGTCCATGTTTTTTCCCGCAAGGGTTTCCACGTAAATCTGTGTGTTCTTGTTTTTTTTCTGCTTGTGGTTTGCTTTATTTCTGCCCGATTTCTAACAGAAAACACAGTTCATAGTCTTGAATTACGTATTTTGCTTGATTTATTGACTATCCTAACTTGACATTTCCCTGTTTTCTCGAATACATCATTCTGTTTGCTGTGAAGGCCTATGCACTAATCAGGACATGGAGGAATACCACTATTTTCTTATATATGTGCCACTGATATGGAAGAGGCATCAAATTTACAAACTAACATTGACAAATAAAAGTTACCTGGTGAAGGGATGTATGTAATGGGAGGAAAAACATGGACAAGACAAACGCGAATTCCCGGAGAGATGGCATGATCAAGTGCCCATTGAAGAACATGCAAGTCATTCTTGCCAACAGCTACATAAACGTCATTGATCACTCCTGCATCTTTGTTGTTGCTCACTATTTCACTCTTGCTATCTTCTCCGATCTCTTCGATTTCCCAAGACATCTCTTTCTCAATAATGCTACTAATATGCAAGGAGTGAATTTTACTCTGAGTCACCCATCTCTAACGTAACGGTACAAAAAGGGGAAGAAAAAGGAAAATGGCCTAGTTAGGGGGGGCGCACTGGGAATAAACAATGTGGACTTAAATAAAGGAAACAAATAATAAAAATGCTTACGGAATTGGTCGAATATGATGTAAAGAAGTAAAGGTCATCGCTATAGAATAGAAGACATAAAGTTAGGAAAAAGGTTTGGTTCTTTTTTATTTATTTATATTTGTCAACATTTGCTGGCTTACTGGATATGTCACATTCTATGTGCCTTTTGTTTTAAAAATAAAGAGAACTTTGCTTTTTATTTCTATAGTGAAACATGCCTTTCTCCACTATTTTTTTCCCTTTGGACCAACCTAAGAAAACGAACTAAGAGGGAATATATTGAATCGTTTAGTTTCTTTTTAAAGTGGTTTTGGACCATACTATGATGTTCTAAAAATGCATGCCAATTGGTTGTCCTTACTACCATTTGATTTTAATTTCCTGCTAGTGATCTTTTCCACACTCAATATTCCTCACAATGATCTTTTTTCATATGTTAGATGACTCAAACATTCTCTTGATATGCAAAAAAGATTTGTGGGAGTAGGAGTTTCTCTGGCAAGATTGTATTAGGTATGGTACAACAAATTCACTTTTGGATTTATTAAGGCATAAAACATAAACATGTCCTCTAACCTCGCCTCAGCTGAAATTTATGCCCTCCAACTTTGGGTGTGTACAAGTAGACACTTATAGTTGTATAAAGTTGAACAAGTAGACATACGTGTATCACGTGGCATTTATGTGGGATTGATATGTAGGTGACACGAAGGATGTGTGTGTCTACTCGTTCAATTTTATACAACTTTAAGTGCCTACTTGTACACATCCAAAGTTGGAGGGAATAAATGTTGGCTGAGGCCAAGTTAAAGGCCATGATTATTTATTATATGCCGTTTATTAATAATCATCCTTTTGTACAATGTATTCCTTAATCAACCGCCATCTACTTCAGATATCCCATAAAAATCTTTTCTACACCCAAAAATTCCAGTATACCACAGAACTTTTTCCCCATCCAAAATGGTACCATTTGGACCAAGATAAAGAAAAGAATATCAGCAGAGGTTTGTGGAAATCCAGTATAAAACATAAATGCTTGATTTGACATCAACAATTATGACAATCAGACTAAAGAGTAGCTAAAACTAGAAGCTTTATCTTTGCCCCTGCTTTAGAAATTGGTTCAATGTACTTAGCTAATTCCCATTTGTCTGTTCCTAATACATGACCACATGATTTCCTTGGGTTTTTCCAAGGACAGGAAAAATAGTAAAAATAAAATCATAAAAAAGCGATTTATCATTTTTCGAACGCAACATACAACTCTCAGCTATGCTCTCTAGTTGTTCTTGTCACCCATTTCTTCCCACGCCTAAGTCTTTCGTCGTACGAACTCGACATTCAGTTTTAAGCCTATGTCATCCTAAGGTATTGCTAAGTGAATAGATCTCACCGACGTGATAAAATCATAGATCGAATAGCCGAACTGATAAAAGTGGATGCTATCAAAAAGCTTTATGAGTTGTGTAGATAAGCAGACTCAAACAACTGACATCCACTGCATTGTAAACTACTGCCTCTCAGGTTACCTTTTTCTTTTGTTTGTATTCATATTGAAAAAGTAGTGAGAATGAGAGGTGTTAACTGTTAAGTTTTTTTTTTTGAAAAAAAAATCATCCTAACCTTAAAGCTATCTTTTCGTAGGACCTCCCCTACAATATAGTCACTGCAATAGAGCTTAACCACTAATTTGGGATGGATTAGTGTGGTTCCTCCACGCGTAAGACACCAGAACATCAAACCATGAAAGTGCTCAAATTGTACAACAAAAGCAATCACCAGTGTTACTCTACAAGCACATCTCCAAATGCTGTCTTCAGCAACCACCTGGCATATGTACTTCATAGTTATTGGTCATCTACTTTCCAAATTGCTAGTATTATTCATCCGAGTTTCCACTATAAAGTGTTCTGTCGAGGCACTTTTAGATATGCAGAGTGACACATTTTGTTGCAAATGTCACACACTTAACTGAATTTTTTAATCATCTGAAGAGCACAAAGTACTATAACATAGTTTATGGGTAATCTAAGCAACTACATTATAGCAGGACCATCCACTTGTAGTATATTCTCTAGTAACTAGTAATTGACATCACGAAAATTAGTTCTTTGGCCTGGCACAATGAGAAGTAATAATCAATAATTCACTGTTCTGTCTAGTTAACAAGAGCTTTACCAGTTGCCCCTGTCTATCATTTCACTCAATAAATTAGAGGCGAATTCAGGATTTGAAGTTTATTTATGAGATTTGCAATTAAAAGTGACAAATAAGTTTGTCAATTAAGTGATAGTGCTTCAAATTTTACAAATTAGGTAAAAATACAGTTTTTTTTTTCTTTCAGTTTTTTATTTTTATACTTTCGCCCCGACAACTGCAAAAGTCGTCATAATAACTATATAAATTGTTTCAACAACTATAGAAGTTGTTCAATCGATAACTGTGCAAAGTTGTTGGACAATTGAATAGTTGTCGGGACAACTAATGCAGTTGTTTGAAGGACTTGACCCACTAATATTACAGAATCTACTCGTCCCTTTTAATTAATTAGAGATTTGAGAGGCATTCTCGCCTCATTTTTCCTTTATACGTGCTCAAGGGGATTCAAATCCTCATAAGAGAGGGCAGTAAAACTTAAGTGAGTGTCATTTCTGCCAGTAGACCAAGAGATTGTTTTGTTATAGGTTCCGAACACTTTTTTTTAATGATCATGGTGTTTGGGTCAATTTGCGCACACCTCGACTAATTTCACGGGATATCAACTACCTTCAACTAGTAACAGATATCAGATAACTATGTCTTCCAAGACTAGGAACACTTATTTTTTATATATTTAATAGATTTCTCAATATCAATATGAAATCTGCACAAGTTACTTGACTTCTCGGAAACTCTCACCGCCCAAAGGCCTATATCCGCCCAAATTATAGTCAACCAGCAAGATTAGAGTATCTTGTTGGATCTCCATCCTGCGGACAAATCAGATAACATAAGCTGTAGCAATAGTGGGCGTGGCCGTGGAGTGGACCATGCGTCCACTATCACTGCAAATTGCTTCTTCTGTAACGAAGGGATGTGCAGATAATAACATCCACTCAGCAAGAAAAACAAGATATATTCCCCATGCTCATGAAAAGTGAAAGCCATCACAAATGTCATAAGTTGATGGCATCATTATCCAGCACCTTTAATCTCACTAAAAACAGATCTACTTTGTCATCATGCAAGAATTGATTCCAAATTTGATGGATGGTGTAGAGTGTTAGAACAATAATGACAATTGTACAAAAAATTTAAAATAAAATTTGTTTGGCTTAGAGGCATGATAATACGCCTTTTGAAGATAGTTGAAGTCTCTCCCACGAGCAAATCGAAGAATTAGTAACAACTCTATCATCGAAATTTAACTAAGCCACAAAACAAGTGACATTCAAAAATATTACTCTTTTATTCTTAAATTGGTGATTTCACCATTTGGTCAATGTCTCTAAAATATTTTTCAAGGGGAAAGTATTTTTTCAGAGTGCTTGTCTTTTCAAACAAAAAAAACCCACTATCTATAGGCTATAAGTTTCATGTAAGAGAAGGGGCGGAGCTACAGTAATCTACGGAGGTCCGGGCAGTAGCTTTTACGTAGACTCTATATTTATATTACTAAATTTTGAATATATGTATATAATTACATAGTGCAAAACCATTGATAAACACTTTTGCTTTGCCTAGTAGTAGATGGACAGTTGATAGGGTCATGAATATTTTAAAACAAAAGATAACTTTCTTTCAAGAATCTAAAACGTAAAACTTAAAATGAATTTGTCAAATTCATGTTTTTTGCAACTCAAAACTTTTAACTGATGCATTTGTTTCAAAAATAATTGAAACATAACTTTAAAAATCTTTAACCGATGTATTTATTTGTAAAATTTATTGAAACATAAACTTAACAATAACACATAGCAACAATAATTTCTCTTTCTTTCTGTTGTTCAATATAATGGGTCTATAGACACATTGTTAGCAGCTCGTAGTGATAAATTATTTTTTTGAAAAAATCGTTGGTACAATAAAGCTTTCGCTAAGCGGCAGGGTCCGGTAAAGACCCCTGCTAGTAGTGACAAAAACCAACTGATAAATGATAATCCATTTTAGGCAGGCATTTAGATACAATTTGGTTGAATTTATATTGAAGTTGAGTTGAAAAATGTTATTTGGGGGTTAGAAATTACGTTTGGACATGAAAATAACATTGAAGTTATGTGGCTCACGTACAAATTATGCAAGGATTAGAATATATGAATTATTTATATGGTGATTAATAATAATAATGAAGGATAATCTTGGAATAACTGTAAAGTAGTTGTCAAAAAATAGTCCATTGCAGAAATGTAAAGTGAGGCTACTACGATAGATCTCTTTTTTTAATAGTAATAATAGTAAAATAATATCATGCAGTTATTTGTAATGAAAAGATTGTTATACAAAAATTACTTATTAAAATGACTTTCTTTTTCATTCATAAAATTACAAATAGATTATTGTATGTAGGTACTAATTAATACCGCTAATCAAACACCACATAAAGTAGTTGCATAAACTGTGCATGAATTATTTTTCTAGTCCCTTTAACTAAATATAATTATGTTACTTTATGCGGTATTATTGGAATTATTTTTTCAATCCCACCAACCAAACAATCGGTGTACTCTATATAGACACAAAATTCGTTATGTTCTAAGCACAAAGTCAGCTCTTCTTAAAACATGACTAAAATTTCCCCTCTCTTACTTAAATTGCTACTTTTCTTGATATTTGCTGGATGGGTATCTCTTTGGCTTCTTAAACCCACACAACTATGGACTAAAAGTTGGAAGTTGGCAGAAAAAAAGACAGCAAACTCATTCTTAACCCAATCTGGTAGGTTCTGATCATTTCAAAACTTACATTGTTTTGGATGTATAAATTTAACTTAAACTTACCATTTCCATGTATTAGAAGTGTTAATTTTATGGAATGTTCATGTTTCCTTTTTTTTTTTAAAACTATTTGAGGTTTTGCAGGTCTCAATTTTGCTGTCTACACCTTCCCTGTTATTGCTATAGCTATAGTTGGTTTTATTTACTTGGAACTGAAAAAGAAGGAACCAACCAGCAGGTATATGTGCTGGCTCTGTATAAGACATAATACATAAGCATGGCAAGTATATACTCCAACTTTGAGTATGCATATCTAGACACGTTAACTCGTCTCTACTATGTCAGTTAACACTGCAACTTACAAAATGATCATTTACACACCTCCAAAATTTATGTGTCACATCAGGATAACAGTGGGGATGAGCTGGAGTGTTTAGTTGCCGGTTCAAATCAAGTTGAATTGTCTAAATGTGCACTCTCAAAGTTAGAGTGCTTATTTGCCAACTGAGGCCAAGTTTGAGTGCCCGCTTATGTATTATTCCTTTATATAAGCTTATTGTTGCTTACTATTATCACTTTAATGCAAATATTTACTGAATTTGGTTGACAGGAAAGGAAGATCTTCACTATCTGTTCTCTCCAATCCACTAGTTGTGAATAAGTACATAGGTATTCTGTCTGGTTTTGAAATCCTTGTTGTATCTGTATTCGTCATCTTTCTAGCATGGACATTCTACGCTCGTATCTCCAATGACTTCAAGAAGATGGTACCAATGAAATCATTTACTTTGTCTGTGTAAGCATATTCCTATATTCCACGCAAGGTATAATATATAGCATCAGTTTCAGCAAAGTTATATCTTGTAATACTTTCCAACTTGGCTATTTTCAGATGGCAGTACAGATTATTTAGAGTGGCAACTAGGTGTGGCTTATTAGCAGAAGCTTGCTTAGCTCTTCTTCTTCTTCCCATCTTGAGGGGGATGTCGATATTTCAATTACTTGGCATCCAATTTGAAGCTTCCGTGAGATATCACGTTTGTCTTGGGACAGCAATGATATTATTTGCTACATTACATGGTGGAGGTACTTTACTAATCTGGGGTATCAAACATAGCATTGGAGATGAGGTAACCTTATATAATCATTCGACTCTTACTGCCTTTACTCAATTTAGTTTGAATAGACGTGTCTATGCATTGCTACTATCTAAGTCTTTTTTTTTTTTCAATCGAGGAAAAAATAGATGTGGAAATGGCAAAAGACAGGGCGTATTTATCTTGCCGGGGAGATCACTCTTCTTACAGGATTGGTCATCTGGATCACATCACTTCCACAGATCAGAAGGAAACGATTTGAGATCTTCTATTACACACATCACTTGTATATAGTTTTCTTAATATTTTTCCTGTTTCATGCTGGAGATCGCCATTTCTACATGGTTTTCCCTGGCGTCTTTTTGTTTTGCCTTGACAAGATACTCCGAATGATTCAGTCGAGGCCAGAAACGTATGTTCTTTCTGCTCGAATCTTTCCTTCCAGAGTCATTGAGTTAACTCTGCCAAAAGATCCAAGTACAATATCAGTAATCTCTTTCCCATTTAAAATAGCTACTAATATGCTTCCTAATTCTCAAGCAGTCCCAAATAATCACGTCCTTACTATTTCAGGGCTGAAGTATACACCAACAAGCGTAATTTTTCTCAAGATTCCAATGATTTCAAGTTTTCAATGGCATCCTTTTAGCATAACGTCTAGCTCCAACGTTGATCAACACACTATGTCTATTTTGATCAAAGCTGAGGGGTGGTGGACAAGCACTCTCTGTAATATGCTAAATTCAAAGCCTGATGCAGAAGCTGGTGAAATGAGGTTCTTTCAAGTAGCGACAGAAGGCCCTTATGGGCCTTCATCAATGGACTTTCTGAAGTAACGAAATGACGTTCTTTATGTTTGATTTTAAACCAAGTTATCTTCATTGCAAATCAATTTATCATCTTCTTGCCATATATAATTGTATGTTGAATCTTCTACAGATACGATAGTCTACTTCTAGTTGCTGGTGGGATTGGGGTTACACCATTTTTGAGCATTCTACAAGAAATAGCCTCTACAAGAAGTAACAAAAATGTATTACCTTTGAAAATACAGCTTGTCTACACCATAAAAGATTCCCAAGGCATCTGCTTGTTAGATCCAGTTCTACCACATGTTTTCAATGCAGAACAGCATTATCTACAACTGAAAGTGTTTGTGACACGTGAACATCAATCCAGTAGATCCCTGCGAGAAGTGCTAAACGAGATCTCTGAAATACAGAATATTCAGTTCGTCAACAAGGGTCCCGGTTATGCAATATATGGGCTTGAGAACTTACGATGGATGGCCGCCTTCCTTTTGGTGGCGTCTGTTGTTTTTCTAGCATTCCTTATCATCTCCAACCATGTTTTCATCAAGACTGATAAAAAGTCATCTGAACAGAAAACTGCAACTTCAGTAGTGGACATTCTTCTCATATGCTCGTTTGCATTAGCGCTAATATCCAGCACTTTGGTGGCTACCATGTGGAGATGGAAGAGGCTAAGAGAAGAAATCCCATCATTTTCTGAAAAAGAAAGTAAAGCAATGAAATCAATAGAAGCGAACAAAGGTTTTGATCAACACGAAATCCATTATGGAGCAAGACCAAACTTTAAAGGTATGTACCAAATGCATCAATATCCTTTGCTTCAACTATTTAACTTCCAAAATTTTGGTCTACTAACATGTTGAAAATTGAGCAGATATCTTTTCCCAGTTTGCTAATGAATCCAATGTTGGCGTCTTCGTTTGTGGGCCTGAGACGATGAAAGAATCTGTAGCTACAACTTGCCAGCTAGCTTCTAAGGCTTTCCGAAATGAGGGACAAGATCATAAACCATTTTTCAGCTTTCACTCGTTAAATTTCACTCTCTAATACATCCATCGAGCATACTAATCTACAAAATCAACTCGTCAAATTTCATCTCTAATACTCGTTGTGAACATCCGTCGAGCATATTGTCTACAAATCATCTCGTTAAATTTCAGCTCTAATACTCATTGTGAAAGTAAGGCCATTATGCATTGGATTGAGTACAAACTTGTTGTGGAATGTTCTAAGGGAGTAGTAAAGTACTATCATATAATAAAAAAGTAGCAAAATACTATAATATGAAATTCAAATAAAAAGTAGGAATCTGTCACAAGATCATAAACCATTTTTTCACTCTCTACAACTCAAAAATAAAAAAGATGGGATCATAAACCATTACAACTCAAAAATAAAAAAGATGGGAGCGTGTCAGAGAGATCATCACCCAGACCAAACATGAGGTCTGAGAGCGACCCTCTTGCTACCACTGGTACAAGCCTATAGAACAGATCCCGTTCGAGTAAGGCCATGTCCTTTGGTTGAACGAGGTAATACTATTTTAAATATTTTAAATTGTTCGTTTCTGAGTTCAACGACCGATGTGGTAGAGTTGGACCTCATTTGCTTATAGTAGACCGTGTCATTAACTAGCCAAACCAATGAGATCTGCTCAGATTTCCCCGTTCAAGTAAGTTTACTTGTTTTTATTGAACACAAACACAATCAATTGCTGTACATGGAGCCTCAATTTTTAAATACAAATTATCCCAAGGAACCGGTACGATGCCGTTTTGTCTTAAGGTCGAGTATCAAACCAAAATGCGTCCACACTCTCCCAAGATTTAAGCTATAGTGGAACTCACAAGCACAGAGACGAGAGCCCCGAGACTCCGATTTAGTAGTAAATGTCATATACTCGGTTGATTCTCGCTACTCATGCCTAAATTGACACGAGTTGTCTTGCTATTTCATTATAGTCCTAGTTGGCGCTCAAATCTAGACAAATATCATTATGAAATTCAAGTCATGGATTCATCCAGGGTTCTCAACATGCAATGGTGAAGAGAGAATGTATGAGTATGCAGATTCGCAGTAAGTTAAGACCTCTTTGGCCATTTCCTGTTATTCCACATGAGTAGTAATCTTAATATGTATATAGACATATCCACGAGTTTTAATTGCATATCCACAACTATTTGAAACTAATGCTGAGTCTAGAGTTCCATAATTTTTAAGAATACAAAGAACCAATCCTTAACCAAAAAGATTCAACAATGAAGGAAACAAAAAGACAATATCTACACAGCCGATAGTGGTTCTGATTCTACACTTGACCAGTCGCTTCTATCTCTCATGTTGCTTCTACTAGGTGTTAATTCAGCTAGCAACTCATTCGGCGTTTCATCCACATTCTCACCAAGCAATAGAGCAACCACCTCACTCATAGTAGGTCGTCGGAGAGGATCAGGATGACAACAAGTCAGTCCTAGTTTCAATATAGCTTCCATTTCTTCCTCCGAACACTGCCCCTTAATCCTATCATCTGCTGCCTCACATAACCTCCCTTCCCTGTACTTTTGTCTAACCCAATCAATCAACACTTCCTCTTCTTCCGGCACAAACCCCGTGTTAATCGGCCTTCGCCCACATGCCACCTCCAACACCACCACCCCAAAACTATAAACATCACTAGAGGAATTAGGGTTAGCCCTTGTCACCACTTCAGGTGCCAAGTACCCTAATGTACCTACGACCCTAGTAGTATTAGGAACACCACCATGAGTATACAATTTTGCTAGGCCAAAATCACCCAACCTCCCTCTCATTTCACTATCTAACAACACATTGCTAGATTTAATATCCCTATGTACAACTACTTGTTCCCAACCATGATGCAAATAGTACAACCCCTCAGCGACATCAGCTAGGACCTTCCTCCGACCTTCCCAATCCATAACCTTCTCCGGCTGATCGAATATCCATTTATTCAAACTCCCATTAGGCATGTAATCATACACAATCATAAGTTCATTCCCCTTCCTACACCACCCTCTCATTTGTACTAAATTCTTGTGTTGAAGCCTTCCGATAGTAGATATCTCTGCCATGAATTCCCTAATTCCTTGTCTCGAGTCGTGGCTCACACATTTCACTGCCACTTCCGTTTTATTAGATAGTGTTCCCTTGTATACTTTACCAAATCCACCAGCCCCCAGTAGCTCATCCTTACAGAACCCTTTTGTAGCTTGGCTTAGCTCTTCGTACGAAAATCTATGAGGCCAATACTCAAGTTCCCAATCTTCAATCACATCATCTTCTTCCTTCTTACGCCACCAAAACCAATACAACAAACATAAACAAACCAACACAGCCACCACAGAACCAACAACAATCCCAGCAATAGCACCAGGAGAAGACTGAGAATTCTCCCGCTGAAACACCGGCAGATTCGTAGTATTAATATCCCTTGCAACTCCTGAATCACTAAAACTCCAAGCTAAAAGTCTCTGCGCCTCAACCCATTGAGTCTTCGAAGCAGAAAACCCCATATACATCTGTGCAGACGTGTAATTTGCAATAACAGGATTGCTATAACTCAACAAAGTCCTAACTGGCCTTGACATACCAGCTGGAGCTATAGTAACATTAATCTCGAATTCAGGTCCATTCAGCTCAACCCAGGCATGTATATTTTGCCCAGTACGCATATTCAAAGGGACAAAAGAATCACTCCCATTATAATACCCAGCTGTTTGTGTAACAACAGACTCAATACTGTTAAGATCAATTCCGATATGGTTCCTATCCGGGTCATTGAATTCCGGGTTCCGACCCGTATCAAATTCGATCGCGAGAAGTGGCGCAACCGTGTGAACGGTAGCGTTAGAGAAAAGTCCTAAGTATTGACCAGCGAGAGCATTAGGTGGAGAAGTGGAATCAGAGAGAACAAAAGCAAGGCCGAAGCCGGGACTAGATGAATCATCAGGAAGTACAGAGAAAATGAACTGTGTAGAGAAAGAGGAGGAAACTGAAGTGGAATTGGAAGTTGATTTGATGGGAATTGGATATGGGTAAAAAGCCCGGCCGACGGCGAACTGGTTTGAGTCATTGGTGAGACGGATCACTGGTGGTTCAAGGCGGGCATCGTCGGTGAGGTTAAGGGGAGGGGTGGTGTTGGTAGTGAAGGAATTGAAGAGAAATTCGATGGCGAAAATGGATGGGCAGATTGCAAGATTGATGCCAATGAAGAGTAGTAATGACAACATCCTTTTGTCATTTGCATGAGAGACCGCCGTGATATCTAAAAACATGTAAACTGAACACATACGAATTACGATGATGGTCAATCAATAACGCACATCTATACAGTTCAAAGTGTGCAAGTCGACTATAAAGAAGAGAATTGGGTAAAGGAAACTGGGAAAAAAAGATGTTAATGACATGGTACTTTGAAGGGAATTGGTGATTTGTGCTGTTGCTGTGAAAATGATGAAGATGACTAAGCTCATCTGTCAAGCCTTTGACTAATTATTTTGCTTTATACTCTTTCTTATCGGGTTATTTTCTGGTACATACTCTTTCTAAGTACTAGTACAATCAATTATATAAACAAATCTCGTGTCGTCATTTGGGAAATAAATGATTTTATAAAATTTATTTGTTAATTGTCTTTTCTTATAAAGTGGAATTCGTTAAGAATAAAATAGGAATTATGTCATTAAATAGTTATCAAATAATGAATGATGACATTCTTTTTTTTAGACGATTCAAAAAGGAAATGACGACACACAAAATGAAATGGAAAGAATATAAGTTTGACGAAAACACAACTACTAATACAGTAATCTTTTGCAAAGCTCCATCCACAAAGGAACCTTCACCTAGAAGACAATAATTAATCGATTCATACTCATTTCGTTATCATTTGGTTTGAAGCACCCGATTTTAGCTTTGTTCAGTGCAATAAAAGTATCTTTAAATAATTAAGATGATCCATACCTAACAATTCATGTACAGTTATTTAAAGCATAACAGCTCACGTCATTTCTCATCATATAATCACTATATTATTATTTGTTACATAAGTAATTCATATATTATAATCTCCTGAAAAATTAGATTGTAAATCGCTCCTAATAATACAAAATGTCCGATGACAAGAACAGTTAACTGTCATGCAGTGTTGCTTCACCAAATAATTTAGTGGTCAAGAATTTTTAATTTTTAATTTTTAATTGTTGTATTAGGAAGTAAAATTTCAACTCTTATCCATTGGATCTTCTCTAATCATCTTTTTTTTTTTTTAGCTAAAAACAGAAAATTAAAAATTGGTCATGCAAGCAGAACAGCCCTGCTATAAGAAGGGTTTTATTTCTGTGCACCTATATTAATATCATAACTTAAGATTGGTAAAGCCACCATCTATGTCTAGGAAATTGTGTTAGATATTTCTTTGCACTCGGTCTTTACATCAATCAAGAAATTTGATCTTATTAGTTTAAAATTAAAGCAAAAATACATGATAATTAAATCATAATTTTCCAGACATTTCTGTTAACAATAATCATAATTCCTAATCATAACTTATAATTAAGTGATACTCGCATAATAGGTGAGGTCCGTGAGGATAATGTTAAGGACAATATAGAAATTGATTAACTATAACGGATGAAAAGAACATAGTATAACCAGAAAGAATGACTTTAACAATATAATTACTCTCCAGTATGAGTTTGGTTATTGCTTGAACTAAAGCAATCTGAATTTTGAGAGGTTCAATATTTCTTTCAATTCGAAATTGGAATTATTCAATTCTTCTAGTAAATGCAATGCCCCAGAGTCTAGGAAATCATTAAAGGAACACCATGTTTGTCAATTATATGGGGCTATGGCATCAACCTTTTTCTTGTTTGAAAGCAGAGATATCATATTTTTTAAAAAAGTCAGCCTCCAAAAGTTTGATTTTCTCAAAGTACAAATCTTCTTTTATGAATTGATTTTTGAAGCAGACTGATACTTATGAAACAACTATATTACGATATCCTATTTATGAACTATGTATGACTTGCTCATATGATAATATTTTATAAGAATTAGAGAATTTTAATAGTTTTTACAACTTACAAAAGCTCATATTTATAAGAAAAAACAGAATAAAAAAAAAATTAAAATTAACCATCCAAATAAAACTTCAACTTCACGTGAATTAATTTTAAATCGTAATTTCATATCATCTGTCCTTGCATGCTTTGTTGCGTTTCTTCTACAAACTCTGCCGGCTATTTTTCTTTAATCAACCACCACGAATATATAACCAAAACAGGACATTTGTCATCTACAATCTGGTTATAACAACTCTCTTGTTCCTTTATTTTTCTTATATTATTTGTGAGAACTGAAATTTTATGTTCTTACAAAATCTCAGGCGCATAACTAATGGACAGAATTTAGTTATATAACTATGTAAAAGTCGTTTTAGTTATAACCACATATCTGTTTCACGATTTGCTAGGCTTTTCTTCTCTTGAAAGTTAGGCCCAAGTTGGGACAAACCCTATGGTTTGTCAAGTCCAAGGGAGGCCATACCTAACGATTGTTTGTAAGGGCGAACCGGATATTCTATGTATATATTTTTTAAAAGTGGTACAATATTATACGTTCACATCCATTTACAAGAAGATTAAATGGTGTATTTGATTGACTATTGAGTTATTTACCTAGAGGATTAGGGACCAAGTCTTACTAAAAACGTATTTTGGTTTGTATTTCAATAGTGCCCCCAAAACTTAAAAATCCTAAATTTTACTCTTGGGTCAATCGATTGAGCGTCGCCGTCACAGAAGCAAATAACCATGTCACAGAAGCAAATAACCATGAAGCTATATTCCAGCTAACAAACTGCTACAGGTACAAATGCATGGGAAAATGATCTTTGTTAATTTATAATTTGGATAAAAGAAAATAATGATCTTTTTAAATCTCTTACATGTAAATATAGAAATCTCTAGTAAAAAGTTATAAAACTTGAAAAGTTGTTAGTAAAGGACTAGAAAATATGTGACCTCTCCGCCGTGGAGTTATAATTCCATTAAAAAATACCACCCCCATTCAGATTTTAATGTAGAGCAAGAGCCAAGGACCATAAAGAAAAAGGACATTGAGACACAACTTTTTTCTCAATAAGTGTACTAAGAAGAAGCAAATACCATGAATCCATGATCCCATCTCTTACCCATCCAAACAGAATAATATGCTTTTAATATCAGGCTATTATATATTCGTTACAATTAAGTAATGTCCATGAACAATCAACACGTAGAATATTCCTAGAATTGACATTGTTTAAGATAAATGTTGTTGTGCTCGTTAGAGTAAACATCATGGCCATTCCATTTTGCAGTAGTACTGCCATCCACTAATGCAGGAACTACCCTTGGCAATTTGAATACTAGAGGACAATATGGGACGTGTCAAATATTTTTTCAACAGATTGAGTGAATTGAAAAAATCAAAAGATTCGTCAGTTGGTCCCATATGTAGCCTTATCAAAATCTCTACCAACTAGGTGGGTGGGTGACATAATTTTATACACACTGCATGAAAAGACAGACCTGTTCAATTATCGTCTGATTTAACTTATTTAAAAGGAGGCTTCAGATGTAATTCAGATTGATTCAAGGGAAACATCGTTGAAATATTATTTTAATTTTTTGTTTAATTTGAAATGTTATATAATACTATAATAAATAAAATAATTTATTACGTAATTAAATAAGTTATAGCAAATAAATAAATAAATTAAAACTTGATAAGAATTAAGTGAGCTAAACTATGCATCATTATTTAGCTACTTTGGATTCGATCAACACATTTTGAATCGCCTAAATTCAATCTAACGCGTCCATTTGAAACTCTTGCTACCGACTCGACTTGCAGTACTGTGCTTTTATCAAAATTTCCAGGAGATTTGACGAGTCTTAAGTATTTTGCTTTGTAAAATTCCAAGCAATCAGGTATGAATGAATTAGTTTCTATCCAATGTGAAAACAGTTCTCTCTTCCTTTTATTTTGAAACATAGTGAATCTGTTTGGGTGAGCACAAAATAGTACGTAAAGAATATTTGCACAATTGTACCTTTATAGTGAAATTTTAACTTTATTTCTCAACTTTCAATCCCCACAGGCCCCACCCCACCCCACCCCATAAATATAAAGATGATTAGAAAAGATATTAGTACTGCGTAATCTTTTAAGCAGCGCACTTAGATATTAATTAATGTTGGGAAATAACGAAAAAATTAATAATAACAACAATATTATTTAACTGTTGACAAAATATTATATTAATAATATTAGCAATACAATAACATAATAGTGTATAATATTATTACTATCTCAGTGATAATACTATAATCAATATGGTAACTATAACAGTAATCTAACTACTTTTTAACAAATTAATATATTAATTATACTTGAGTCGTGCTAGGCACTGTCCTAAGAAAACTATTTCAGCAGTGTGAAATATTTTCCCAGGATTAAACAAACACTTGATTAATTAGAGAATATTCTAAGTTAAATAAGTCTCCCCTAATTAACTAGAGGGTACAGGAATCAACAAAATCATTGATACAAATACCAGCAAGTTAAAATAATAATTGAACCATTAAGCAGGATTATATATAAAAAGGAGAAATACTAAAGAGGAAAATTTTGAATTCTTAAGGAATTCATAAGGATTCTAGTAAGTTTAGAATATTTATAGGTAAGACTTAGCTTTTCAAGTACACCTCTTGATGACTTTCAGAGTAAGTTTTCTCAAGTATATCTCTTGATGACTTCTAGAGTAAGTTTTCTCAAGTATATCTCTTGATGGCTTCTAGAGTAAACTTTCTCAAGTTCATCTCTTGATAGCTTCTAAAATACATCAATACACTTCAAATGTAAATTATTTTGAAATAACTAAATAATTTTCCTACAATCCCCATATTATTTCAAAATAATTTATAGAAAAAGAATTTTAACTTGCTGGATTTGCATGGACAAAATGCAGTAGGCTTGGTGTCTTCTGCACTATGAACCAAAATTAGACCAATAAAATTTAACTTACAAAATTACCGGTGAAATATAATATTTCTATGAACCGAATAACTCTTGTTGTAAGTCAGAGACTTTATCAATCACATTTTGACCGTAATTTTGTTGTTCAACGCGATTTTGCGCCAATAGGTCATGCGCGTGCCTGGTATTCATGTGATCTCTAGAGACTAAGGCCAAAAAGTCTCATAGGAACGACCTCATTCTACTTCACATATAGGTAAATTTATCAAGTGTACACTGCTTTAAATACACCATTCATAAGGACTATGAATTCATTAAGAGTTAATAATTCATCCCTCCATTTTAGTAGCAGTTCAAGCACTCTCAATAAGTGCGCAGAGTCAATATCGACTTGTTATTACCCATATGAACCTACTTCATGGGATCTCCAATCACATAGGTTGGATTACCATCTCTATTGACAATCACATTGGCCTTAATCATACCTGTGTTCTGCAGTATCATAATCTTCTGACAAACTGACTAGAATTGAAGCAGTCAGAGAAACACCAACACCAGTATTATCAACGGTCTTAGGATCAAAATTATATGCCATAATTTCTTAGATTGTTGGAAAATAACGAAAAAAATAGTAATAACAACAATATTATTTAACTGTTGATAAAATATTATATTAATAATATTAGCAATACAATAACATAACAGTGTATAATATTATTACTACCTCAGTGATAATACTATAATCAATATGGTAACTATAACAGTAATCTAACTACTTTTTAACAAATTAATGTATTAATTATACTTGAGTCGTGCTAGGCACTGTCCTAAGAAACTATTTCAGCAGTGTGAAATGTTTTCCGAGGATTAAACAAGCACTTGCTTGGTTAATTAGAGGATATTCTGAGTTAAATAAGTCTTCTCTTATTAATCAGAGGGTGCAGAAATCAACAAAATCATTGATACAAATACCAGCAAGTTAAAATAATAGTTGAACCATTAAGCAGTATTATATATAAAAAAGAGAAATACTAACAGGAAAATTTTGAATTCTTAAGGAATTCATAAAGATTGCAGTAAGTTTAGAATATTTATAGGTAAGACTTAACTTCTCAAGTACACCTCTTGATGACTTTTAGAGTAAGCCTTCTTAAGTATATCTCGTGATGGCTTCTAGAGTAAGTTTTCTCAAGTATATCTCTTGACGGCTTCTAGAGTAAGCCTTCTCAAGTTCATCTCTTAATAGCTTCTAAAATACATCAATACACTTCAAATATAAATTATTTTAAAATAACTAAATATTTTTCCTACAATTAATTCCTTAAGCATGCTCTAGTTAGTGGTCCAAAGACGATTTATTAAGAAATCTAGCTAGAACTGTAGAAGAGCATCACATCATTTTCAATATGCCAAAAATATTGATGATTCTTTCCTTCAAGAGTTGGGAAAAGAACTTAAGACGGTTAATTCACAGGGTCAAAATTCACCTCCATGGCCAGATATCATTTTGTCATTTGAGAAAAGGTAAAAGCTAGTAATTCTTTTCACTTTCATTTTGTATTTTTGTTGACTAGGACAATGGAAACAGCATCTCGAAACTCCAATTCTTTAATATAGTGATGAAGAAAATACTTTATTCTTGGAAAGATATTGAGAATAAACATACTCCCTCCTTAATTTTTATTGTGTACTATACTAAAAATAGATGTACAATAATATTTATTTTTATTCATTTTATTTTTATCATTAAATACGATTCATTATTTAATGCATTATCTAAGCGTTAAATTTATTATATTTAAAATATAATATGATAAAATTACGTTTATCATTATTTACTGATTCTTAATCTATGTGTCAAAGTGAATAATAGATAACTATTGTTAGACTAAGTAAGTTCATGCTTTATAAATTTTCATGTATTTGGTGATACAACATGTCATATCAGGGGACAAAGATATTAACCCCAACGTGAAAAAAATTGGTGAACACAACTACACAAGCATATTCAAATCGAATAGGAAAAATCATTTAACAAAAGATTTATTAGGTGTAACTTTTAAATATTTTTCGTGTGTAAAACTATCTCTCGTTCTCTTCTAAAAGTTACATGACATTAAAATAAAATTTGTAAAAGGTCACATAACTAATTAACTTCCAAACAAATGTCATTCACTAAAGTTGCAGAAAAGAACAACGTTTGGTAGAGGAATACTAATAAAACTAACATACATAATTTGTGGCATCTAAGGTTTGAAATTTGATATGTAACAGAAAGTAGGAGAAGAAGAATTACGCTATCCTTCTTACGTGTGTAAAGGTCCAACGCGAATAAATTATGTGTAAACATAAATTTAGGGAATAGGTAGGTAGTGTTTATTTTGTCAAATATTCTAAGACGTCCTTCCTTATGGATTTTTCGTTCGATGTCAAACATCTGTATTGGCATTATAGGGCTTATTTTTGAAGCCAGAGGTAGCAAAAAGTTTTTCTTTTTAAAGACTCAAATTCGAAAACTCTGATTAATGGTGATGGAATTTCGGCACATGTTGGTCAAAACACCCTCTCTTATTCATATTATTCATTTTATACTTCCTCCGTTCTATTTTATGTGTCGCCATTTGACCGGGCACGGAGTTTAAGAAATAAGAGAAGAGTTGGTTATGTTTACCAAATTGTACTTTTATCAAAAAATGTGCTACTATCTTTTTTTTTAATTAACTGGGACCAACAAGGGTAAAAGTAAAAATGTATTTTTAAATAGTTACGGAAAGATGATATTTTTTTTTAGACGGACTAAAAAAAAAATGATGACACATAAAATGAGACGGATGAAGTATATGTCAAGTAATTTTAGAATAGAAATAAAGTTATAAAGTACACGTCTAAAACAACAAATTGAAAAAGATCAAAAGGTGTACAACTATTCCAAGGAACCCTCCCGTCTTGTTCATATTACAAGTATATTTTTAGAAGAGAAATAAAGCATATATCTAAAATAAAGTATACGTCGGTTATGTTATGTATATTAATAAGAAGAGAGAGTAAAGTAATTAAAAAAATAAAAGAGAGTATAATTACTTTTAAAAGATTGATATTTATATTATTTATACATAATAAATTTAGAAGAAGTATAAGATTTATACACCTTCGTCTCTTATTTACTGCCAAATGCCAATATGGGGCGATACGAGTTATAACTCTGCCTCGCTTGAAATAACATAAGTCTGGGCCGGTTTTGTAAATATTAAAATCGGATCAAATCAATTAATTTGACTTTTTATCAATTTTCTTAGTGACTTTTATTTAAAAAAATTATGTGATAATATATATTGTCAAACACATATTTAAATAATCATATACTTTAACATAACACTACCAAATTAATTACTACTTTTTAAGAAGAGAAAGAAATTATACGTATTTTTTCGAGAAAATTATATTCATTATCAAAAAAAATTACCATTCCAAAGGGACAAAATAAAACTCGATTAAATTCCATCTTTTGTTTTTTAATAAACAGTCCTAATTATAGCATATGTTTTTGAGTCGGCCAAAACAAAGGGGAACTCCAGTCCAAAAGAAATTATAGAAAAATACAAAAGATGATGTTTGAGACTGTAGATAAGATTTTATCTGTGTAATGTCATGATATTCTGAGCAGATTACTCTTTTAGTGATCTTAAATATACTAGTATATAGTTATGAAAAATAATGCTCGTAATAGCTTATAATCACGTAGTGATCTTAAAAATATTAAGAATAATCTATTTTTCTTTTTAATCCGTTTAAAAAAGAATGTAAGTATTCCTTTAATTAATGCGAATTGATGCTAATTTTTTTACCCGGTGCTTCGGAATGTAAGTATTCCTTTTGAGATCCAATGATTAGACTAAACTGTTACCTATCTAATAGTTCTATAATTTATACACTATTTAGTGTTTGATCTCCCATTACCATCAAGGAGAAATTGGCACATGATTTTGTCCAGGAAATAGAATTAGCACTCCATTCTGGATGAGCTGCTGGACATAAACCTAAATGAGAATTATTTTGTACAAGAAGAAGTTATCAAATTAATTCTATAAGTGAGGTCTGAAAAAATAAAATATATGCACGCTTTATTTTTACTTTTATAGAATAAAAAAATTATTTCTAATAGATTCTCGACTAAAAAAAAAATTATCAAAGTAAGATTTACAAAAAAAATATACTTACGAACAATCAAAGGATGCAAAGTAAATGAAAGCCCTCTCCTTTCCTCTTTTCACTGTACATGGTATAATTTAGAAATTGTGTAGCATCTTATTCTTCTATATTGTTATTCATCTGATCACTGTACAATACTTAATTATCTATTAGCTTTTCTAATCTTCGATCTCTATAATACTTAATTATCTATTGATTTTTTCTTTTAAGATCACTTTTCAATAAATCAAAGTTGTGACAAATTCTACCTAATCATCTTCCTATGCTGAATACTTTTTCTAACTCTTGCTACAACCAACCTCTCTTCACATGAATCACTTCAATCACTTTCCTTATTGTAATCATATTCAACCGCACCCCGCATTTTAACTCTCACCGCAGTATGTATAGAACAGTGATAGTATGAAACTTAGGGGTTATTTGGTAATTTGTATAAAAATAATATAAAATATAATGCACAATACTTGTATTAAAAATAACATAAATTACATAATTTTTTTTTAAAGAAAATTCTTTACATAATACCCTTAATATATATGAAGGGGAGCCTTGGAGTAACTGGTAAAGTTGTTGCCATGTGACCAGGAGGTCACGGTTTCAAGCCTTGGAAACAGCCTCTGGTAGAAATGCGAGGTAAGGCTGCATACGATACATCCTTGTGGTGGGGCCCTTCTCCGGACACCGCGCATAGCAGTAGCTTTAGTGCACCGGGCTGCCCTTTTAATACCCTCAATATATATGTTGAAAAGGATGCGAATTTTTTTTTGAGGGATAATAGTGTCTTTAAACATGTTAATGCATGCATTAGATTCATTACATTACTAATGCCATAAATTATGAGGTATTAATAATATACTCCTCAATACATAATAAAGTGTATATATACAGGGGCGGATATAGCACTAAGGATGCGAGTTCCCGGGAACCCTCAAGCATTTTCGTATATCTTGTAATTATATTTAAAATATATTAAATATATAAGAATTATAAGTGGAGAATTCATAAACAAAAGTGTTAGTTAACTTATTGATTCAAAAAAAGCTTGAAAAAATGCCTCATATGCTATACCCTAGTTCGAATCCCCTTAAAAAAATTATTTATTTTATTTTATTAAAAACCCACAAACTTAAATTCCGAATTCGCATATTATACCTAAGGCAAAAATATATATTAAATATATTTATTAACTTTCCAATACATTGAGCGCTTAATGGTGAGAGTAAAGTTGACAAACCCAAGGGAAGGGAAAATGTGACTGTGAGTGGGACCAAAGGAGTTTTATCATATTAGGAGAAGAAGACAAAAGTGGCAGGTTTAGGTTCGTTGAAGTGGAATGACCCAAATAACAGATGGGCCAAAATTTCTCCCAAATCCACCCAGCCCTTTCTCGTAGCTCCACGAATCCTACCCGTAAGCCCAACACATCATTCTGTTCAGCCACTCATCTCATCTTCAGTGGACCATACGCTTTTTTTTCCTTTTCCAAATTCTTCCCCTCTTCCCAAGAAAAAATAACGAATATCCGAATAACCTTCCCTACCCCACTGCCTTTTCCTTTGCTTTACTTCTCCGCTTTGAAGTCGCACTACACTATAAATTAGTTCTTCTAATTTACTATATACGTAATTATTTTCTTGCAATTTTTATATATATAAATTTTATTTTTAAAAGTTCAATATTTTATACCTACACAATTAAAGGTAAATAGCATAATTATATAAATGTATTCTATAACTTGATTTTAATTGATATTTATATACTTTACATTTATATTTATAATTTATAATTTATATTTATAATATATTAAAAGTGTAAAGACCTTTAAAAAAGTGATTTAAATTTTTTACCCTTTATTAAAAGACTCCACAATAGATAAAATTATCTTTTTATAATTTTTCTTTAATTTATAATATTGAATATTAACTGTAATAAATATAAAAAAAAAATGAAGAAAATTTTCTACTTTTAGTTGAATTTCTATATTTATGGCAATGTTTTGTTTAAGAAATCCAACTTTACAGAAATTATTATATAATTTTTTTTTTATATAAGATAAAAATTTAAATATTTTAGAAAAATTATTGAAACTATTTTATATAAAATAAGTTAAGATTCCTAAAAGAATAAGAAAAAAAATTATTGCAAAAACTAAACACAATGCGTGTTTTTTTTTCAATTAAAAAAGGGTATTTAGACTTTCCAAAACAAGAAAAAAGGTTTTGTATTTTTTAGGTTAGGACTTTATAGTATTTTAATTTAGGAGTTATTATATTTTTATTTTATTTTTGTAGAATTTTTCTTTTTAGATTTATACGAATATCGTATTTGGGTAATAAAATCTTTTGAGCGTAGCTTTGTTATTGAATAACTTTGTAGTTTTTGGATTTTAAAATTTTATTTATATTACGTTTTGATTTTACCGATCATAAATAACAAATTATCCTTTTATGTTATAAATAGTTTTGTTATTGAATCTCTAATATAATATGTTGATTTAATTTTCAGGTTTTAAATTTTCTTTTTTGTTACGTTGATTTTATTGATCAGGAATAACGAAATATTTTTTCATATTTGTATGTAATTTTCATTATTGAATCTACAACATGTTTGTTGTTTTTAGGTTTAAAATTTCCTTTTCTATTACATTGTATTTATTGATCATGAATAATAAGCTTTTGTTATTATGTAATTTTGTGATTTCTACTCAAACAATAAGTTTATGAAGTTTTGTGTAAAGATTAGGTTGATTGTATTATTTTGATATTTTTATTATCATATTATTTTATTGTAGTTTACATATGGTAGATAAATATCAGTCGACTTTGAAATTTTTTTTAGGTAAAGATTAAGTTTAATTGTATTGTCTTGATTTCTGCTTTGAAAATTTATTGTGTGTGCATAAAGTTTAGGTTTAGTTGCATTGTTATGATATCTCTATTATCATATTTTTTTATTATAGTTTATTGGTAGTAGATGAATAACGATAGACTTTGAGAAATTATTTTTTGCAGGGATTAGATTAAATTGTATTATTTTGATATCTCTATCATCACATAATTTTGTTGTAGTTTAAAAGTGGTAGATAAATTTTGATAAATTGTATTATTTTGATATCTCTGTCATAACTTAATTTTGTTGTAATTTAAAAGTGGTAGATAAATTTTGATTGGCTTTGAGATTTTTTTTTCTGATAAATATTAAGTTTAATTAAATGCTTTCTTCATCTTTACATGTTCAAAAGATGCTAAATCTAATTATTGTATTCTTTTTTATTATTTAAATTAATATTCTATTTAGCGTAATATTTGAACTCATTAAAGTAAGGTACACGCGCGAGACACGTACACCTAAACTAGTATAAGTAAATACATGCATTCTACATAGTAATTTTATGTTAATTATTACATAATAGATACTAAGCAGCAGTGACAGAGTCAGAATTTTCTTTGAGGGATTCAAAAGTAAATATACGGATTAGTTGAAGGAGGTTCAACATCTATTATATATATACATGAAAATATTTTTAACTATGTAAAAATAATATAATTTTTCGACAAAAAGGATTTTAATGAATTCCTAAATTTAATATGGCTCCGCTACTGCTAAGCAGAATACGTATAGCTACTTATTCAATTTATACGAATTTAAGTATTGTCTATATACAATTAAAGTTATAGATTATAAATATAATTAAAATTGAGTTAAAAGATATTCTTTTGTATTATGCCATAATTTAGAGGGCGCAAATATAATTGAAGCCAAAGTTATAAGATATTTATATGTATGGTGTAAAATTAAATTGTTTTATTCTGAAAATTTGATCAACTAACACATAAATGAGACGAGAAATTGACAAAATTTTAGAGTCCTTACGCGCCGCAAACCCTATATATACAGCTCATTACCTAGCCTTATGGTTCTTGAAGGTGCCCACAATCTCAAAGCATCTTCTCTTTCTCCAGAAGCTTTCTTCCCTCTTTCTTCTCTCCTTTTTCAACTCAAATTACTTTTTTTAATTCCTTACCTCGTACTCAAATTCAAACTATGAACTCTACAAACGGTACACAAACGATCAAATTTCTGTATAGTTATGGCGGGAGAATCGTTCCCCGTCGTTCCGACGGAAAGCTCCGTTACATCGGTGGCTTTACCAGAGTTCTCTCCGTTGACAAGTCTATTTCATTTGCAGGTGTGTTATTCATTCATCCGTTCATTTTCTGTTTGTTATTGTATTCTTTTTAAAAAAAAATTTTTGGATTTGGAATGGTTAAATAGAGCTGATTAAATCGAGTGGTGCTGCAGAGTTGATGGTGAAATTTGGAGAATCGTGTGGATCGTCTATGAGTTTGAAGTGTAAATTGCCGAGCGAGGATTTAGATGTTTTGGTTTCCATTACGTGTGATGAAGATCTGATGAATGTGATTCAGGAGTACGATCGAGTTTCGACGTTGATGAATCAGGAATTGAAGATTAGAGCTGTACTATTTCCACTCAATTCGCCGGAAAAAATCTCTTCTCCGACATCACCTATGTCGTGCTTCGACTTTCCGGCATCGAAAATGAAGCCGGAAAAAGTCAGATGCTTCTATTCGCCGCCGTTGTATACGGCGGCGGCAGCTAGGTGCTGTTACACTCCAGCTTTGGGATATCCAGTCGGCGGAAGGAAAGATGGTGGGAAGTTTTATTACCCTTGCTGTGAACGTGGAAGCCCTAGACATCTTTACTATGTTGCTCCTCGAAATCATAGCCAATAGTAGAAATTAAGTTTGAGTTAATAAAAAAAAAAAGAAAAAAGAAAGAGAAATTGAGTTATTTACCACAACAAACAAAGTGAAGCTCCTCCTCAAAAAAAAGAAGGAAGAAAAAACCCGAAAAATCTCATTTATACAATGACAAATGCGGACTGAATTTTTGGGTTCATTGAATTGGATTGTACATTATTTGAGACTGCAGTTCAATTCAATTCGTGAGGTGAATTTGACAGATTTGAGATATTTATTAGTAAATCAAGTCGTGTGGATTTCCGCAGTTTGCCTTTATTGGGCTTTCCCTCGCAGTCCGACCCTTTCTTTCCTCCTCATGTATAGCGGGAGCTTTTAACACGTGAAGCATTGCCCGATTTGTATATAGTAACGGGAGCTTTAATATGATTGTTTTGCCATTTTTGGACTGGTAAACATTGCAGTTACGCATTAGCCGTCGTGCTGGTTGGGGACTGGCGTGTTGCTTTAGGATTTCTCATTTCTTTGCCTATTTTAACAACTGGTATGTTCGGCCCAATCTTTTAGGCATCAATTGGGGCCACAATTTGATTCCGTCTCGGCCGTGGAAATGGGACCATTTTTTTGTGGACAACCTGTACATAATTTTGGAGCCTGGCACGAGTGACTATGTAGGTTTCACACATTTTAGGATTTTAAAATAATTTAATTGCGATATATATTCTCTATATATATATAACCTTTTTTAATGGGTAATTTTAGTTGGAGTCGTCCGTCTCCACTGGCGTTATAATTGTTTTTCATTGGGCTGTTCCTTAATTTATGGGATTTTAATTTATTTATTATTTAACGCTTTTACTTTTGAGATATTTCAGGGGACCCATTTGACATTCTGAGCTTGCAGAGGAGAGGAAGCAGCTTGCGTGGTTTCATTATGGAAATAATGATGTGATGATTCAAACAAAGGAATCACATTAAGCCTAATTTCTAACTAAGAAGAAAGCTACGAAAAATTGAACGACTGCTTTAGAGGCTCGAGGCTCCACTAATTACTTAATACTATCTAATGTATGAACTATATAAATTAAACTGAGGGTAGATAATGATATTACTCCTTTTAAAACAAATACGTTAAAATCATAATTAAAATAAGCTTTAAAAGGTACATTAAATGTTTTGATTAAAACATATGCATAATCATGAAGTGAAATTGTGATGTAATCACCATAAAGTATTACCCTAGACACCAGTACAAAATTAAGATGAAAACGAGACGGTTCAAGTAAGTACATGGAGTGCTTTGAATAGACAAGTTTGGCCAAAGGCGTAAATTGATTTTTTTATTTAAAATAGTTGTGCTATAACTTGTGCAACTTAATTTGATGAGTATATTGAAATTGTCTTTAACTGTAATCGATTATTTATTTGACCAATCGACTGAACAAAAAAGACTGTTTAAAAGGAGGGCAATATTGGGAAAGTAGAAGGGAACATAAATAGAAGTTCAAATGTAGAGGAATATTAGTTGATTTGACAAGTGTGCAAGTTGGCCAACTAGAAAATTCAAAGGAAATAATAAATGTTGGGTAGAAGAGAACGGCCTAGTTGAACATTTGAACAAGTAATACTTATACTATTTTTATACTCTTTCTGTTTTTTTTTAAAAATAATTTATTTTACTTTTTAATTATTATTATTATTATTATTATTATTATTATTTTAATATAATATTTTAATTTTAAATTTTTGTGTTTAAAATCATAAAATTTAAAAATCTTTTAATATAATTTAAATTTAAAATTATATATCATATTTTTTTTAAAAAAGAGGGAGTAATAAATATGTATGCATTGTCAACAGCTGGAATATTATATTATTATTAAGGGAGAAGAATAATAGGGCGGTGCATAATTTGGGGGATTTGGCTCTAGTCGTATTTGAAAGGCTGTATGTATACTTGGCACTTGCTCGAAGTCTTATACGTGAGAATGGATTTTGGGGATATGCTAATGCTAGGAATAAAACTTACTCCCCTTTCAGTTTGTCATTCTCATTTTGACTTGGACAAGGAATTTTAGAAGTATAGGAGATTTTTTAATTTTATGATTGTAATTAAAGATTATATAGAATGTATTAAAATGTTATTTAATTATGTGATTTTAAATATGTCGTATGGAAAGGTAAAATAAAAAAAATTAACTAAAAAAGAAATAAATATTCTTTTAAAAATGAATCTAAAAAGAATTAAGATAAATAAATTAATATGAAGAGAGAGTAATTAGTTAGAAGAAGCTGATTAAAGTGAGGAAATGAGATCTTGGCTAAGATCTGCATCAACATGAGATTATCTAATGTTATCATTGAGGCTGATTCATAAATTATTATCGACATGATTAACAACAAAATAAAACGATCGTGGCATCTTTACAACATCATTGATCATATTATCCAACTCTCTAGCAAAGCCAATTCTGTTTGTGTTCATATTTATAGAGAGGGAAACAAACTTGGTGATCTCTGGCTAACTTATAAGGACAGTTCGGTGCACCAAAACTATCGCTATGCGCGGTGTTCGTGGAAGGGCCTCACCACAAGGGTGTATCGTATGCAGCCTTACCTTTTATTTCTGCCAGACGTTGTTTCCAAGGCTTGAACCCGTGACCTCCCGGTCACATGACAACAATTTTACCAGTTACTCCAAGGCTCTCCTTCAATCTCTAGCTAACTATAGGGAATCTATTTCTGACAATATTATCATGAATTCTGTCAATCTACTACCGAATTCTGCTAAAGCCCTTTTGAATCTAGAAAAGCTCGATATACCAAATTTCAAATTCAAGACAGAGAGTAACCATTTTGCTATTAATGGTGCTTAGTATATATTGTTATATAATTATGCATAACATATTTTTGATTGTACTGTCAGATCTCTTCAGAGAAGGAGATCTCCTCTAGAGTTGGGTTATTATTGTTCAATTTGCATACCAGGATAATATTTTGCTTCTCTCATTTTGTGGCGGAGGCTATGGTCTATGTTTTCCTCCATTTACTTATTTTATTTGATAATAAACAGGTTGGGTCATTGTCTTAATCTCATAATCCACAATAGTAGACTTCAGTTTATTTTATTTTTTAAAAAGCGTTCAAATTATATGAAAATGAAGATCTCCCCTAAAAAAAAAATTATAAAACTATTTTTTTTATTAAAAAATGAAATAGTCCACAAAACTAATCACCTCGATTGAAGTTGTGGTAGGCTAAATAAACAAATAGGAGTATAAGTGTACAACTACTTTTCTTTAATAATACTCCCTTCATTTCTAAATAATTATTATTGTTTTTGTTTGCACACCCCTTAATAAAAATATTAATTACATGTTAAATTAACTAAATTATCTTTATGCATTACTCTTTTCTTTTTAATACTTCTCTCTCTCTCTCTCTCTTTTTTTTTTTTCCAGATATCTCTCCATATATATAATTAAGAGTAAAGGTGAAAAAAATAAGTAATTGTGTCTTGATTTTGTGAAATGATAAATAATATTAAGAAATATTTATTTTTAGTATGTACGACAACTAATTAGGAATGGGGGAGTATAAATATATTCTTAGATTAGATGATACACAAATGAACAGAAGCACTAATACCTCACAATGAGTTTAACTACACCTTTAAACAAGGGCGAACTTTAGAATTGAGATTATAAGTTGGAATCCAGTAACTTTGATTCAGGTTTTATATACAAAGTTCAATTACCAATTTAATTCTGACCTACCAATAGGCACCCGAGGAGATCGCTATGATCGTTATTGTATTCGTATCGAAGAAATGCGATAAAGTATTTGAATCATTGTGCAATGTCTTAATCAAATGTCTAGTGGCATGATCAAAGCCGTTGATCTTATAAAATGAACGACTCAAATTTTGGTTGTCATGTAATCAAACCAAGATTTTGGTTGCTCGATTATCTACTCTAATATCTATGTCTTGGTCACATTATTTAATTAATAGCATTCAACATATTCAGTCCAGAATTTAAGGATAGTGGGTGGTTAAAAAATTTAAAAAGTAAAAAAATCACAATGAGGTTCAAACCCGGGGCCTCTTTCTAATGAAGCACCTTAAGATCAACCTAAATGCCAATGCACTCAACCAACCATTTGTTATAGTGAGTGCTTTTATATGTTTTATTCTTATTATCCTATATTTTCTATGTAATTATACCTATTATGCGTCGAGTTTAGTGGGTGTCGGATCATCCCAAAATTCTACATAGGTCCGCCCCTGAGCATGTTCACATCTATAACTTTTTCTTAATTTTCTGAGTGTTCTAAAATTGAATGAGAGGTCAAGAGTGTGCTTAAATAACTCTTGATTGTGATAATCACAATCCCAGCTTCAGTCAAGATAAATACTGAAGATAAAGATTGAAAATAAAGGGGAGAAGAAGAAATGAAGACCTCTTTTTTTATTTTTGGGAAATTTAGGAAAGAGTTGAAAAAGGAAAATTGTCCACTCCAACATGACACCAAGAAATTGTCGATTTTCGTGATGCAATCAACTGTGCAAATTCAAAAAAGAGGGAAGCAATTTGATAATTTAAAATCTTTGAATGACTAATGTAGGACACAGCCCTTACTAGGATAATTGACAACACATTTTCAGAACTGTTGCCTTATCCTAGTTTGGATTAGTTTCGAGTAGATAGAGCCTTTATCTCCCTAACATGCAAAGTGATAATATATTGAATCAATGGCTCCACCAAAAATAAAAAGAACCTTAGAAATTTATTTATTATAAGAAATAAAAGGGCCAAAGGGGCCATGACATCATGTTTGGTCCCCAAATTGCATATGACCTTATTCTCTACCATAGATTTAGTGATTATTTTTGCTTTAGTTGCACTCTCCTACTTTATCCGTCATGGCGTCATTACCTTTATTATTTTATTATTATATCTGTTAATGTACATTAATGACAATCTTTTATTTTCTGTGGACATTGATACAAATTACGTAACATTAATAGGTAGAGGAGCTGAATTCTTTAAACTAGACATCAATTCTAAAGGGTTGTGAATAAAGTAATGTAGTGATTTTTCTACACACAAATCTATCATTATCATCGTCCTACAAGATAATGAAAGACGAATTAAAGCAGAATGGCGTAGCGAAGCAAACCTTCTGCCTCACTAAACATAGGCTGTTCATCAGACATTGACACATTGCATATCGAAGAAATGTGGATGCAGAGTGTTTTCGAGTTCTTCAGTTGTTTTATCATGAATTGCTTTGTATCTTCTGCATCCATAGAACAAGTATCAAACTGCATTTCAATAAAATCTACTCTATTTCAAATTAACGTAAATCCAAATCTTAAATCGTTGGATCATCCAAAATGCATAATCAAACATCAAGTTCTTCATATATGATTTTTCTGCCAGAAAACGCAAAGGTCCTTCCCATTCCTATAAGAGGAAATGCCAACCATCTCTACTTGGCTATGCAAACCACTTGAACAAAGCAATATCTAAATACTGTTCAGCAAATTTTTAGAACCATGAACTGCCAAGCAAACCATAGATACACTGCACATACAGAGCATGTCAACCAGTTTCTTGCTCAAAGTCATCACCCTCTGATTCATCGCCATTGTCTGCATCATCATCCTCTGCTTCATTGTCAAAGTCTTCTTTATCATTATCTATGTTAGTCTTCCCAATCACAACTAAGTTGCTGTTCATCTTTCTGATTTCATTACACTGCAATTTACGAATATCAAGAAAGAAAAGTTAACAGACTTGGTAGTACACTAGTACTTGCCAGTTGAAAAGTTGATAAATCCAGACACTGAAAAATTGGCTTAGCAAGTCAAAAGATTAAGCATCCAAAGATAGGCTTCTTCATTTCTAAAAGAAGCCAGAGGACATGCGAGACAATTCCTTCTCAGAAAGAAGAAAAAAGAATGAGAAGGCAAATGAAAGAACAAATTGAAGAAACAGAAAAAGGAAAGAAGACAAACATGACAGATTACAGAATTGCAACAAAGAAAGTAAAGGAAATGTTGGATCCAACGCACCAACTAATTGATGCACGCACACTTTATCCCGCTTTAATTTATTGGGCTACACAACGAACAAGCTTTTCTATGTTCTCCCTTATGAAGCCTTTTTAAATTCTCAAGTCTTAGTGGTTATTCCATTATGGGAGAATCAAAACACCAGCCAGGAAAAAGATCATGACTGAATCTCTTTCAAGATGCTTTTCTTTACTTCTGAGCAAGTCATGGAAAAACTGAGACACCATTCAGAGAAGCAGGTCATAATTCAAGATCTCCCCCTCCCCCCTCCCCACAAAAAAAAAGAAAAAAAGTACCAAGTTAAATTTTTCAATCATACCTACATAAGAATCAGAGAATGAACAAAAAACTATTACAAGATTTGCCCTTTTAAATGGGACTGGGACAGAGAAAGTAACCAGTTATTTCACACTAAACCTCATTCTAGCAAGGAAAACTAGTAGCATTTTAATGATTCTTTCAAACTAAATTTTAAAGGTCCTGATTTGGTACTTGCTATCAGCAAAATAAAGAATGAAACTATTGCGCAGGTTCTTTCCACTATTTGACAAAAGTAATATTTAAACGTACTTAAGGTGGGGCAACAGGTTCCATGAAAGAGTTAATGTAGGTTATATGAGGCTAATTCCTCCAAAGGAAAATTTCAGCACAAGTGGCTTTGGAAGTATTCCCAATGCCCTCCAAGCTATAGGAAAATTCTAGGTAGGAGCTACCACATTTGAAAACTAGGTAGATCCTCTTCTCACAAAACTTAAAAGTTAAGATCCTTTTCTTACATTTCCCTTCTAAGTAGCACTAAGTGCTAATATATATCCTCCAGAGATAACCACTCTGTCTGAGGAAACTTTTCCAACTCGCTCGCACTGTACAGTCACTGATTCACTTTACATATGAGAACGAATATGTGCAAGCCCCTCCATGCGCTATCCAAGCTGTTTCTTCCATGATTATGATCTCAACATTTTGAAGTTTAATAATCTCTCAGTAAAAATGGAATCTAGTGACCTGTGACTTGTGAGTTATCACAGTTTAGTGTGTCCCTATAATTGGAAATGTTATCACCTAAAATACTTTACCCCACCTAAAGCTCTAGATAGCAAGCTCAGAAAACCCTAAACGAGTTTGTATCCAACTCCAGCTATGAGCTAAAATATTACAAGGATACAAAATGAATTGTTTTATATGAGGAAAACAAGTTGTAGAAGTCTTTTTTTTATAACCGAGAAATCCCAGAGGACCAATGGCATGGTTCAAAACTCGATGGATAATAGGCCCCACCCTCTACCCTTCACTTAACTATCAGGTATTTGTCTGTGGTAGTGTTTGAACTTAACCCACGCATCAAAAGTTGCACTCTACCACTAGACTGGAGACCTCGAGGCAATATAAGTTCTAGAAGTTTTGTAGACAAACGCTGCTAAATTCTTCTCATTTCCTTGTAAAAGTCAGCAGTTTATAGACAAATGCATGAGTAGCCAATCCCAAAATTGAGAACAAAATTTTCACGTGTGTTAGGACGAGTAGGAGGCTTAATGGAAATTTTATAATACTACCCAGGGTAGAGGAGAAAATTCTCTAAATCAAGAAGCGCAGTTGTGCATGATCAACAACAACTCAGGGTAGTCTCGTAATTAAGGTCTACCAACTCTAATAGAAGATTTAACTAGAAATTGTTGAATTACAATATAATTTTGTCTCCCTCTGCTTCACCGTAGTTCGTTCTTTTTTGTTTCTACTCCCTCCTTTCCTCAGCAGTAAATCTTCATTGACATTACTATTTCACTGCCTTGAATAGCTAGAAGTTAGTTTACTGTATCGCCAAAAGTCAAATCGTCGGACAGGCACTAAACTACCAACTTAACATTTAGCTGTTGGCAATTATAATTAGGTATACACATGGCATTAGGAGAATTTCATAGTCCTAATTCTTGAACCTATCAAATAATATTTAACAGTTCACATATCAGTTATTTCAAATGATAAACCGTCAATTCAGGTAATTTTCACTGGAATAAATCCAGAATTAACATCTCAGATAAACCAATGTTAGAAGGAAATAATTACGTAAAGATTCACGAGTATACCTTCTATTTTTCATGAATATAACTTAGTGCTATCTAATACCAAACAATGGAACAATAATTCTGGTGATAAAGAACTAAATACAGGGATAATTGAGGTCAGAAGGGACATTTTGAGGGAGACTGCATAAAAAACTAAAACAAGAGGTCATACATACACACAAAAAGATAAAAAATAAAAAATACATAAATAGAATATAAAGGCCTTCCGTGCAAAATGAGATATTGAAGGTTATTGAAGAGAATTTTTTTGAAGAATTATGTACGTATCATAGATTTTGTAGAGAGGTTCATTGCATCTTTTTTTAATTTATAAACTTGATGCCTGGTCCAACTTGATCGCACCTCTACTTATTCCACTGGTATACGCTACCTCAGGATAACCTACCTAGATGGGAAGGAATCACTTGGAGTTTTTACTTATCAAAAAAAGAAATCACCTGATATTTTCGGTCTTTGTTGGATTTGAACTCAAATCTCTAATGTTTGCACCCACTTCATCTATAAAATCAGGTCACATCTTGGGTACAAGATCGCACTACATCTTCCATATTTTTGGTACAATGCATAAGAAATCACTTCCTGTGAAGGGGAAACTTTCATTGTTCTTAACCCCAACGACGAGGCCAGTTAGAAGAAAGATCCTAACTCCTACAAGTCAAGAGCCTAGTGCAATAGACATTTCATTGTCACTTCTTTCAACCATGAACCAACTGTGTGGTTCTACCAAGCGTAACAATCCTAAATTGACAGGGAGCTGACACTATCCTCATCATAATTACCTAAACAGCTCCATAAATATTTTCCATTTCTTCCCAACATCTAACTATTTAGGAGCAGATCATTGGTTCATCTTTCTTTTATATATTGCTAATGGCATTTGTTGTGACAGAATAATAGAGAAAGCTAAAAACAATGGCCCAAGTTACTCAAGGCTAGAAATTGTCGAGGATATATTTACTTTTACAGTTTCTAATGCTTATTCATTCCTATATGTGTCTCTATTGTTAAGGTTAAATTTGTGTGGGATGTATCACATTCTCAGCGGAAACTAGTTTACCTCAAACCCTTATACAATTCAAAAAATTTCCAAGCAAGCATCACTTATGTCAGTAAAACAATATTTTGGAGAAGAGTTGAGGAAAATTACTCTATGCTACTTACCAATCAAAACAAATAAAAAAAAAAAAGTAAGTATCTCAATGTTACTTTCCCTAGAAATTCCCAATTGATTAAACAAGTACTTCTCACATTTATAACAAGACCTAAATTTCAACAGTTGATACCCTAAGATACATATATTCAAGCAACCTTATTATAATGAGATTTTGAAAGTGTACGGAGAATGAGAGAGAGGAATGGTGGACCTTTTCTTCAAAATCGGATTCCTCCATGGCAAGGAGGAGCTCGTCGGTGTGAGGGTGGGGCCACTGAGCAGGAAGCAAAAACGACGTCGGAATGATCCGACTTGAGCATGGGTACTGCAACATGAATGATGGATACTGCAACATTTTTTTCCCCCTTCCCTCCTTTCGTCCCTGCTCTCTCTTTTTCCTTCTTATTGAATTTCTATTGGGCCTTGTTTGTTTGGGGTTCATAAAGGCCCATTGTTTATTTTTTATTTTTTTCGAAAAAGGCTCAAAAATACCCTTGAACTATCTGAAATAGCTCAAAAATATCCCTCGTTAGATTTTTGGCTCAAAGATACCCCATCCGTTAAATATTTGGCTCAAAAATACCTCTCCCTCTAACGGAATTAGGAAAAGGATCATAAATACTCCTGAACTATCTGAAATGACTCAAAAATACCACTCTGATAAATATTTGACTCAAAAACACCCCTCTCCTTAACGAAATTCCACCAAGCATGCCATCTAGATAAAAAAAACTACGATACTATGCCAAATTACCATTCACATGTAAAATGTTAGTATTTTTTAATTATATGACATTCCTTTCTTCTTCTTTTTTAATTTTATTTAAAAACGTCAGTAAAACGAACAAAACTTACACGACTTTTAATTTTTAATCAAAGTAGACAAACGGTGGTTACATAATATTTTTTTTGAAAAATTTTATTAAATGTAACATCGCTATTATCAAATTCCTTTGATCATCTAAAAAATAAGTTTTTTCCTGTTAATAGGTTTAAAAGGCTGAAACCCAACAAAAGAGTCTTATTATACTGATAAACCCATTAATTATTAGGCCAGTATAAAAGTTAAAATTAAGATTTACTTGTAAAAGTAACAAATTTCAAACTAAACTTCAAATTAATTACTCAAAAGATGTGTTTGGCTTTGCTAGCTTTTACTCAAAATGTTTATATTAAAATGATTTAATAAATACTTCCTCTAATCTAAAATTAATGAATCTTTGAATGTGGCACACATCTTCAAAAAATTAATGAATGACATAATTAAAGAATAATTTATCAACATTAAGTATCATTAGGTGGCATGCTCGGTGGAATTTCGTTAAAGGGAGTGACATTTTTGAGCCAAATATTTAACAGAGGGATATTTTTGAGCCATTTCAAATAGTTCAGGGGTATTTTTGATCCTTTTCCGAATTCCGTTAGAGGGAGGGGTATTTTTGAGCCAAATATTTAACGGAGGGGTATTTTTGAGCCAAAAATCTAACGAGGGACATTTTTGAGCTATTTCAGATAATTCAGGGATATTTTTTAGCCTTTTTCGTTTTTTTTTTTGGAATGGGCGAACAATATCAATCTTGACAGTTTTGATCTTAATTATAGAAAATCACGATATTTTGCATAATTGTTGATAGTCTCAATTTTGAATCTGTCGAGAGGCATAATTAGCTTCCCATACATCCACCGAAGATATATGTTTTTCCTTTGTAAAAATACATAATTAGCTCTCAATATATTTTTTCTGATTTTGGGTCTCAAGATACATAATTAGCTCCCAATGCATCGAGATACATAATCAGTTGGAATTTTTGTAATTGCTTTGTAGGAATGGGAATTTCTATAAATATGGTAAGTTAAGTTGTATGTTTTTATGTTAGTTTTGGTAGAATTTTTACCTATATAAGCAAAATTATTTGGATATTGACACTTATATACACCCTCCAATAAATATTGACATATTTTTTCAAGGGAGATATTTGGAAAAAGCTCAAAAAATATTTGCATTTTATAATGATAATGATGATCCAATTGAAACCAACTAGATAATAGGAGATTCTTAAGACTCTCCTCCTAATTTCATGTTTGAAGTGTTATTTCCTTCAAAAAGTTATGACGTGTGGTTGAAATTGGTTGGGAACGCATTGAGGATAAAATATACAAAATATGAGAAGTAGTAAATGTGACTTGGAGTTGTCTCAATTAAACAATCAAACCTGAATATGCCTTTGCGACATATGTATATCACTTGTATATCGAACATATCAATGAATATTCATGGACATTGTTGCCATATGTGTATATCACGTTGCATACTGTTCATGTTAGTGGACATCACACACATTTTTCTTATGAGTTGACATAGACATGCATAATAATATACATGAAATGAACCGTACATAAAGTGTGATATACATGAAAATGCACACGATGATGGATCAATGATATGCATATGAAGTTGTATCCAACCTCTAGTTTTCAATAAGAATAGGGGAGGGTAAGGGTGGGTGGAGCAATGGATATGGAGGAGAGGGGAGAGGAAGAGGGAAAGGAGGGCTCTTTTTTTTTTGTTTTGTTTTCAAATTTCTTTAAATTTTCATCAACGTACAAATTCTTGTCAAGAAAATTTACTATTACTTCTTTTAAAAAAATAAATAAAAAATATACAAGTCGTTCATTGATTTATCTTATGTAATACGTTACTGTAAGTTACCCATGAGATTTGATGGACTTATGTATTCACGAGGCACGCTTATTTTCAGTGGCGGAATCAGGATTTTTTATTGAGGAGGTTCAGAAGTAAACATACGAACTAATCAAAGAGGTTCAACATCTACTACATATAGTACATATACATTAAAGGTATTTTTAACCATATATAAATAGTTATAAAAATATTATAATTTTTCAGAACCCCTGATGAAAGGTGGCTCCACCCCTGCTTGTTTCAAATATAAATGTGTAATCAGGTATTGAAATTAGAATAATTATCTAACATTTGAAGCCAACTTAAATGGACTAGTAAATAATAATGTGTTTTTTTCTTAAAATGGCAAGCGTTTGAATTGGTAGCCATTTTGAATGATAGAGAAAGTAAAATACTTGTCCACTGATGAATGATATAACGGTACGCAAAGAAGTTTGAACTTTTATTTTCTTCTTTATTCTATAGGTAGTTTGAATCTTCTCTTTGGAAAATCTTTTGATATTTAGGAATTCTGGAACTCTCTCACATGGGCATACCATAAAGTTTTTGAAATGAAGTTCTAGAAGTTGTCCAATACTATTACATGGTTTAGTATCCCAGCCTGACAGGTCAAAGACTAATCTTTCGCGGATCTGAGCTCCATTTAAGGATTTGCCATTGGCCAATTGATTGCTGCATGCACAAGGCGGGAATCGAACCTCCGACACTTGCTTAAGCGACCTAGTGAGCTAACCACTAAGCCAACCATACTTGGTTATATATTATGTTCCTTGGCACAGAAAAAAAGTGGTCATCTATCTTTTTTCTAATTATTTGAATTTATTGATTTAACTACTATTTCCTTTTCAAATATACTAATAGATATGTATAAATTTTGTACAATTCTAAGAGATTATTTGGTACACCAACTTGGAAAAGAAGAAGATATTTAATAAAACTATTTTATATTATTCTCCATATGGAATAGTAATTTTATCATTTTAGTATGAGTGGTGGAAAAAATAAATATAGGAATTAGTTAATGCCTCGTACTAAATATGGGATAAAATCAACTCAAAACTTTATATGGAGATTATTTCTCCTATTTGGTGTACCAAAATAGTGTGATTTGGCTAATATATCCCTTATTAATCTTTAATCTTTGTGTATTTACATGGCTCTTTATTCTAAAATAATTATTATCAAGGGTAGAGTTGAAAAAAATTGTTAGTTACCTTTGATCTTTTAAACATACCAATTATATAGCAAACATGTTAACTATTTTGAGACGAAGGAAGCATTCATTTATTGATAGGGGTGATTATAGTAAAAATAACCTTTTATTTATTATTTGTTAAAAATATATCAAATTAAATATGAACAAATAAAGATAGACGAAGAGAATATTTATTGATGAGAACTTGAATATTAAAACATCACCTTAATTAAAAATATGAGACATTTGATTAAGATTAAATTTTTTAATTAAAAATAGATAACATATTAAAATAATAGAATCGATGAGAAAGATACAAATTCTGGTTAATCAGGTTCTTATTTATATTTAATTTTATCCAAGTAAATTTACCTCTCTTTCAACTACAAAGCTTAACATAAAAAACAAGTGTATACGTTGCTACCATCTTTTATTTCTCCAAGTATAATACCGCTACGTCTAAACAACTTTTATGCGTGCGGTAGTAGAACTTTACTCGAAACTTTTCGATACAAATTTGAATTAATTAAATTTTAATGTTGATATAGAATATCCAATGAAAACCAAATATTAAGAAAACAAATCTTTAATCGTCTGATAAGATTGGGTCAATGTTGTAATCAAGCTTCGCCTAAAGAAGTTGGCTGCCCATCTTTGTATGTTGACTATTTATTGCCTAGTTCTACCCTTTTATTTTTGGGTTTCTTATTAGGTATGATGGTGCTTGATAATTATATTGAGACTCAACTAATTTAGATTCGTGCGTTATAAGATTCATTTTTTGAGAAATACTCTCGATAAAATTGTTATCATTCTTAGAAACTCAAACTAATATACTTTTAAATAAAAATAAAGAAATCTCAATCATTCATTCGAACATTGCTTCGATTATAGCTTTTCTTTTCCTCTTCTTTGTTCCATTCAATTTCATCATTGATAGGAGTTCCACACTGATCCTTGATTAAGAAGATGAAGTAGTGTTTGTTTGAAGTTCTTTAATACTTCATTTCATTTTCGTGTCTTAATTTGATTACATATAAAATTTAAGAAAGTAAGAGAAATTTTTTAATTTTATAATCATAAATTTAAAAAATAAATATATGTCAAAATAACTTTTGAATTTTGCAGTTTTCAATGTATTGAGTAGAATAGTATATGAACTTATTAAGTATAAAAAATGATATTTATCTTTTAAATAGATTAAATAAGAAGATAATGACCCCCTATATACTCATAAAGACTAAATAAGTTGTCAAATGTAATTTAATTTATTTCTTTTGTGTGGTTTTCCGTAAAATTTACCCCGCACCGAAAAAGAAAGAAGCCGCGGATTCTGTTTTCATCCTCATATAAAAACACATGTAAAATCAAGTCAAGTATTTTTCAGAGTAAACACCACTCACCACTTCCCCTCCCATGGACCCATGCCTAAAAGGAAGATAACAATAACAATTAAAATGCCTATCCAATTCCAGCAAAGTCCAACAGCGTGTTAAATAAACTACTAGTACTACTATTTCAAACCACCTCCTCTCTTTTTTTCCCAAAACTGACACAATCTCCCTCCCTCCCTCCCTCCCTCCATCCATCGTGTCAATTTCCTAACCAACCCACGTTGCTTCATGGCTTCACCATCAATTCTCTCTCTTCTCCCAACAACTTAACCACCCAAACAAACAAAAAAAAGAGATGCACATGCACGGATGCACTTGCTTTTTTACATTTGTATAAATTCAGGTCGGCACATAACATAAAACTGAACTTGGTTGGTAAAGAATAATGAGACTGTATGTGTATTTGTTGGAAGGCAAAGATTGGGCAGTGGAGGATTCATATGTGAAGTTAAAAGTGGGCAAGTTCAAGTCAAAGACAAGGGTGTTGAAGAATACTAGGAATCCTATTTGGAATGAAGAGTTTGTGTTCAGGGTTCATGACTTAGAGGAGGAACTTGTTATATCTGTTTATCAGCATCATGATAATTCAGGGATTTTTAGTAATGTTTATGGGGATTTAGTTGGTAAAGTCAAAATACCTGTTTGGTCTGTTACTGCTGAGGAAAATCAGACCTTGCCACCTACTTGGTTTTCCCTTCAAAAACCCAAAAGTGCAAAATCTGTTGACAAATATTGCGGTTAGTGTGTTTTGTACCTTTCGTTTATCTGCATTTGGTTAGTAGAATGAAAGATTGATTTTTTACAAGTTACAGAGGATATAATTTGTAAATGTGCGACATTTATTAGTATTCGGAATCAATTTGATAATCGTCTCCATCTCAATGAGATTGAAGGACTGGTATAATCACTATGAGCAGATGTTGGTAAGTGCAAATGCATATGACTGGTGTCTTCATGACTAAGGAAAATGTTTTACATGAAAATAATTGGACTGGCTTCTTACTTACTTATTTTCTTGTGTTCGGTAGGTATGCTATTGGCGTGTATGCCAAAAGCATTATCTTAAAAATTATTTATATAGTATAATTTAGACGAATACTAAGAAAGGCAGGGGTTGGATGGTGGGGGTGTGGTGTGGTGGGAGTGGGGCTAGGGGTGAAGATAACGTGGGGTTGGAGGGTGGAGACTGGAGAGGACACAATCAATGTGGAATGCGACTTGTGAACCTGTTTTCCTACTTTCATTAAGAAAGTCATATTCTTCATTTTAAGCAACTTGGTAGACAGTATTTTTCAATAATTTTAACCATACCAAACACACCCTTTATGTACTTTGTTCTGTTAGTTACCTAATGTTACCCCTGCTTGTACTAATTCTCCCAAGAATGACGAAGAAGCTTAAAGTTTGTTATTTAATTAGACAGCAAGATCATTTTAATTTAGCTAGTGATGGTCTTTTATCTCTAGTAGTAATGCAAAAGGTTTTATTTTTACTGCCGGCATCTTCTTAGATAGAACCTCAAAACTTATTGTGGATATTGAAACTGTCTGTTGGTTATCTATCATATGTCGTTGTTATTGTTCCTTTTTGTATGCTTTGTATTGTTTTCCATATTAGTTGCCATGTTTTCTTCATTGCCGTATTCCTTAGTTCACAACTATTTTGAATTTTGATACGCTTGAGCCAAGGGTCTTTTGGAAACAACCTCTCTACCTCCACGTGGTAGGGGTTTACGGTCAGGTACTCTTTTCCCAGACCCCACTTGTGGGATTACACTGTGGATGTATGTTGTTGTTGTTGTTGTTGAAACTGTCTGCTGGTTTGATGCTGTGTTTTTTTACGTTGTGTTCCTTAATTTGGATCATGAAGCAAATGTTTTGTCTTGCCGATGCAGGGAAGATTCTTCTCACTGTTTCTTTACATGGGAAGGGCAGAGATCTATCCGCTGACCATGTCGGTTATGTAAATCCAATAAATGATACTTCTAAAGAAGTTGAAGTGACAAGCATTTCTTCTCAAGATTTCCATGGCTTTGCAGCTCATTCGAAGAAAAGTTCAGAAGGAAAACATTTAATAAAGAACATTGCTGGCCATTTTGAGAAGCTTTTTGGCAAGAATGAAGAAGCCAAGAAAAGTGACGAGGAAGAGTCGAAGAAGGATGATTCTTCTGACATGTCCACCATCATGTCTGACTATGAAGACATTCCGGAGGAGCCTCTGGTCAGCCATAACTTTGAAGAAGTGATTGAACGAATGTGGCCAACTAGTGAAGATAAAGAAATGCCAGGGGACCTGCCGGGTGGAGTCCTGCTAGACCAGACATATGTTGTGTCTTCGAAAGATCTTAACTTGCTTCTTTTCGCTCCTGATTCACAGTTCCGGAAGGATCTGGCGGAATTGCAGGGTACAAAAGATGTTCAAGAGGGTCCTTGGACATGGAAATCAGATGAAATGTGTGTAACAAGAGTTGTCACCTATATTAAAGCAGCAAGTAAATTAGTTAAGGCTGTTCAAGCCACAGAGGAGCAAACATATACCAAGGCTGATGGAAAAGAATTTTCTGTTTTTGTCACTGTGAATACCCCTGACGTTCCATATGGGAGTACTTTCAAGATTGAGTTGCTTTACAAGATAATGCCTGGCCAACAGGAACCTTCTGGTGAAGAATCCGCACGTCTGGTTGTATCTTGGGCCATTAACTTCTGCCAGAACACTATGATGAAATCAATGATTGAGGGGGGAGCTAGGCAAGGATTGAAGGAGAACTTTGACCAGTTTGCGGAGGTATTAGCTCGCAAATTGAAAGTAACAACTTCAAAACTTGTCTTAGAGAAGGATCAAGCTTTGGCATCTTTGCAGATTGAACAGCAGTCAGATTGGGAAATGGCTAAGGAGTACTTCTGGAATTTTACAGTAGTATCCACTATTTTCATGGTTTTGTATGTTTTTGTGCACATTTTATTAAGTGAACCGAGCAAATTACACGGACTGGAGTCTCATGGTTTTGATTTACCGGATAGTTTTGGAGAACTTATCACCAGTGGAATATTAGTCCTTCAACTGGAGCGGGTATATTACATGGTTTCACGTTTTGTAGAAGCTAGGCTGAAAAGAGGTCCTTAAATATGTCCTATCCTATCATTTCTTCCATTGACCATCTTTTGCTGTTTGATGCACGAAGTAATTTGTGCATAGTTACGCTAACCGATTCGGGTTTTGACAGGAAATGATAGTGGAGTCAAAGCACAAGGTGATGGATGGGTACTTACTGTAGCTTTGATCGAGGGAATGAACTTACCTTCTTTGGACCCAACAGATTTCCCAGATCCATATGTGGTCTTTACATGCAATGGCAAAACAAGAACCAGCTCCGTCCAGCTTCAAACGCTTGACCCTCAGTGGAGTGGTGTGCATTATTTCTCATTTGCATCCTCTTTTTGTTGTCATTAAAGTCATATGCTTACCTGATACTTTGCAGAGATACTAGAGTTTGATGCTGCAGAAGAACCACCTTCGGTGCTAGATGTGGAAGTTTTTGACTTTGATGGTCCATTTGATCAAGATTCATCACTTGGACATGCAGAAATCAATTTCCTAAAACACACTTCTGCAGAATTGGCAGATATTTGGGTTCCTCTTGAGGGAAAGATTGCTCTGTCCACACAATCAAAGTTGCACTTGAGGATTTTTTTGGACAATAACAACGGAGTTGAAACTATCCGAGACTACCTAACAAAGATGGAAAAAGAAGTTGGAAAAAAAGTAGGTTTAATCTTCTCTGCTCTCTTCAAATTGTTTTGCATTGTTAAGGATGAGCAATAGTCTAAAACAACCAACTGATATGCTTGGCAGTTAAACCTTCGTTCGCCACACAAGAACTCAACATTTCAGAAAATTTTTGGACTGCCTCCAGAAGAATTTCTCATCAATGACTATTCTTGCTCCCTCAAAAGAAAGATGCCATTACAGGTCCCAGTAGAGTATATGCTACTTATTCTGTTTTATCTTCCAAGTGATTTGTGTTCTTTGATTGTTGTTTCAATGCATTATGATATATCAAATCTGTTAATATGAACTGATAAAGCTAGCTTGTTCAAAACTTAAGGGGAAGATTGGTGGGGGTTAGGGAGGGAGAGAAAAAGAAGAAACAAAGCAAGAAAAATGAAGAAAGAAACCGAGAAAGCAAGTGTTTTAGTTTGATTGAAATCTTGGTATTAAATAACATTTACATCTGGGAGCTTCCGACTCTCATATTTCACATTACCGGAATGCTTTGCTAAGTAGCATTCACATATTGTCGACAGACAGGTATGCTACAAAATGAAACTGTACCCATACACATAGACCAGATGCCTTTATTTTCTACTAGTCTGGACATGTGTGGAATGTATTAATTTTTGTTGCACTCCACATATTTTTCTCCTCCTTGTATTTAAATTTGTTGTTTTTAACAGACAGTTTTTAAGTATTTGATCTTCAACTTCTAGCGGTTGAAATCTAGTATCACTTAATCTTGTTACTGCTACTGCAGGGGCGGATCTTTCTGTCTGCCAGAATTGTTGGGTTTTATGCGAATTTGTTTGGTCATAAAACAAAGTTTTTCTTCTTATGGGAGGATATCGAGGATATTAATGTGGCTTCCCCATCATGGTCAACCATGGGGAGTCCTGCACTTGTGATAATTTTGCGCAAAGGTCGAGGTGTTGATGCTAGGCATGGTGCGAAGTGTCAAGACGAAGAAGGCCGACTGCATTTCTGTTTTCATTCATTTGTCTCATTCAATGTTGCAAGCAGGTATTGTGGGGGGGGGGGGGGGGGGGATTTTTTCTGGTGTCAATGTCAAGAAATAGATCTTATATTTTGATGTCTCACAATGTTTCAATGGGAAGATTAGAACATTATTGTGCTGTAACAGGACAATCATGGCGTTGTGGAGAACAAGGAAACTGCCTCCGGATCAGAAAGAAGAAATTGTAAAAGAGCAGCTGGAGAAGGATGAAAAGCTTGCTTTGACAGAAGATGCTGCATCCTACTTGGTTGTTGAGGATGTACAAATGTCCAAAATCTATTCTGCAGAACTACCTGTCCATGTAAGTTTTTCCATGTTACATTGTGTGGTGTTATTTTGATGCTGAGATGGTCGATTTAGTCTTTTTTTATCTGTAAAAATGTGATGGGAGCTTTATGAGGGAAAGCTGGGAAGTATTATCGTGGAATTTCTCAAGATTTTGTTTCATATAAGTGAAACTATAAGGGTTGACATGAGTTTCTTTCATTGTGGATGGGAAACCGAGACCTACTTCTAAGTTTTCTAGTTCTAAAAAGAACAGTTTAGGAACCCGAATTGAATTGAATTCCTTGTGTTGCAAGGTTTGAAATGAGCAATTTGGCCATTAACCGATAAAGACGTGATCTAATTAAATATGTCCAGGTCTATGCTACTGGTAGATTGTGGAGAAACTTTTCAATAATCCAGTTCTTTCCCTCTGCCCCTCTGTCAGGAGGAATTGACCGGTCTAGACTAGATCTTGTTTGTAATAGAGCTCTAACGTGTAGGTAAAATCACTGATGCGGATGTTTGATGGAGGAGACTTGGAGCATAGAGTAATGAGCAAATCTGGCTGCCTCAATTATGCAACGACTTCATGGGAAACTGCAGCTCCCGATGTTTCTGAGAGACAAGTCTCTTACAAATTCAACCGCTTCATCTCAGTCTTCGGTGGTGAAGTTACAAGCACGCAACAAAAATCTCCTATTGCAAATGGCACTGGATGGATCATAAATGAGATCATGACCCTGCATGATGTCCCCTTTGGTGATCATTTCCGAGTACGTTTCAATTGTACCTTACTGTTGGTCATCATAGTGGCACAAGTTGATTAAAAATTTTATTTCTTAAATTTGCAGGTACAATTTAGATACGAGATCGACAGCTCTACTGTACATAATTCATGCAAGTGTGATGTTAGTGTTGGTGTAATGTGGCTAAGGAACATCAAATTTGAGCAAAGAATAACTAGGAATATTGTTGGTAAGTTTACCACTAGAGTGAAGGATACATTAGAGTTAGTTGAAAGGGAGATTTTGTTGTCAAGTTAATAGAACCAGGCAGAGTGTTGCTATTTGAGATACAGTTGCTTAACATTAGGTTTTGTCATGACCAGTGAATACCATAGAAACATTTTGACTTTATGGATCAGCTTCTCATACCAATTGATTCAATTTGGGTGAACTCGAATTTGTGCAACAATGGACCAGAGAATTTATCCAAAGTCTTTATTCAATGTCACCCAGTAAAAGAACCTATGGAACATATTCGATACGAGATAGAGACTTACATTCTTTCTGACAGATTAGGAGCAATTGCAATTTGCAACAGTGTCAATTAAAACATCAAAGATCTACATCAGAAGCGTAATGGACAATTGAAACAAAATCCTTCTTTTCATTTCTGTCTTAGTCATTTATCATTTGTAGGATAATATATATATATATATATATATGAGATCCTTCCAAAAAAAATTTATTGGTTGCCATTAACACTAAACCTTTAACAATTTTTATGAATAAGGTCTAATGTCACTTTTAAATCTAGAGAATTATAGTGAAGTGTTAATTTTTGAAGAAAGGAACCAAAAAATCTACAAATCACCAAAGATTGTGGTATTGACCATTTCATCTTCAACTTCAGTTAGAAATTCAGAATTTGAGTTGTTTTAGTATAAAATGCTTTATTCTAAATTTAAAGAGGAATGCATTGATTTTATGGTTCTTTTTCTTTTCTTTTCGCTGAGTCATAGCCACTTATGGATACTCATACAACAACAACATACCCAGTGTATTCCCACAAGAGTGGGGTCTGGGAGGGTAAAATGTACGCAGTTCATACCGCTACCTCCGAGAAAGTAGAGAGGCTATTTCCGATTGATCCCCGGCTCAAAGTAGAGAACTGTAAACAAAGGGATGGGAAAACATAATAGAAAATCAGGAATAAGAAATAATAAAATAGACATCATAGAAAAATGAAATATGAGACATAAGACGACACGGAATAAGAAATAGGTACTAAGACATAAGACCTAGTGCACTCACCTAGTAATAATCTACACTCCCATAACAAGGATCCTATAAACACGGACCTAGGCTTACTAACCCGGCTACACAAGACTCTCCAGACTGCAAGCTACAACCCACACACCCGCATTAGCTTTCTACCCTTATGAATACTCATGTCATTTATAAATATGATTTAGGAGTTTATAATTAGAACTTTAAATTCAAAGATTTGGTCTAGATCAGTTTACTCTAACATCACTCATCCCATTTATGAATATGAATTTAGGAGTTCATAGTCATAAATTTTGAATTTAAATCGTTTGTTACAAAGTATTTTACTTCTTCGGAGGCGGTGATACGGATTGCGTACATTTTATCCTCTCACACCTTACTATGCGGAAATACACTGTATTTGTTGTTGTGGTTGTTGGTAGAGAGCATTTTACTTTAATATTTGACTAATTAAGTCCAAAGATAATAGAGCATTTTACTCTAATATTTTACGAAATAAGTCCAAAGATAATGAACAACTGTTTAGACAATAAACAACAAAAGTACTCCCAATTTAATTTTACTTGTCACTAATATTCTATTTATATTTCTACGTTTATTTGTCATCTTTGACATATCAAGAGAAATAGTTTTTTTTTTTTCTATTTTATCCTTAGTATTAATTTTTTTTTATCCAAATTTATTTCAAAATCCAATGTAAAAATAATTATGTTATTAATTAATTTTTTTAATGTCAAATTAAGTCAAAGTATGACAAATGAAAAGGAGAAAATAATACGCATGAAAAATTGAGCTAAGACCGGATAATTCACTCTAAGCTAATTAAAATGATATAATTTTAAAAATAAAAATATACAAATTGAGAGGAGGAAAAAATCAAGATGCGAAAAAAATGAAGATAGAAGAGATAAGAGATCTACATGAGAAAAAATAGGACAAAATCAAGATGCGAAAATAACGGTTAGCGATCTTATACTAGGAGAAAAAAAATGGGAAAATATCGAAGTTGCGACCTTACCGTGTAAAACGGTTATTGATGGACTAGTTCGGTCAGTCGTCAGCCGGCCTCGCCTTGTCATATATTTAAACGCAAGCTACAGCACAGTCACACCGTCACTCTCACCATCACATTTCTCTTCTTTATACAAACCCAAAAACTCAAACCTCCCATCACAAATCTGCAGTAGCCATGGATCCAAACCCTGCGAATTTCCCAATTCTGTCATACGTCATGTCCAAGCTCCCCAGTATTGGCCGTAAATCCCCCACCGCCGCCGATGAATTCGACATCGAACAGCCTCAGTCCCTTCCTAAGCCACCTCCAGAACCTCACTTCGATATCACCGAGCGTATGCCTCATCTCACCGATCCTAAAGTCGTCAACGCTATGCGTGCAGCTGTTGCTGACGTGTCACGGACTCGATCGGTGTTGAAAACCCTAGGTGAAAGGCCGTATCATGAGCTTGTTGATACTGCGAGAGTGAAGTTAGCTGAGATCGAAGCGGAATTGTCGAAGCGGTTGGAGGAGATTGTGCTTTCGCCACGTCCGCGGGAGATGGAGAGGGAGGATTGGAGATCGGATTTGGCGGTTAAAGAGGAGGAGTGTAGGAAGGCGTTGGAGAAGGAGAAAGAGGCGTATAAGGCGTTGATTGCTTTGGATGAGCTGCATGAAGCGTATGAGAAGATGTTGAAGGATGCGGAACAGAGGTTGGAGAAGATTTACGAGACTGCTGTTGCTGGTGGTAATTTGGAGGAACAGGTCTCTGGTGGGAAGAGTTCTGAGGTGAAGGATGAAGCGAATGAGGAAGTGATCGGGATTTTGCAGGAGGCGTTGGGGAAGAGTGTGGAAAGGGTTGATCTGTCCGGCAGGCAGCTGAGGATATTGCCTGAAGCTTTTGGGAAGATTCGCTCCTTAATCGTGCTTAATTTGTCCAACAATCAGCTTAAGGTAATGCCCTAATTCTAAGTTTCCTATGAGATTATCTTCATGCTTCTTGTCGTTGACTCCATTTGCTTGGATTTGAACTTATGGTCTGTATTAACATGTCAACTGCATGATTCCTTGTTGCATTTTGTGGTACTTGATATACTGTAAATTGAACTACTAATGATACTTTTAGGCCGATGTTGTCCGTACTCTAGTAGTGCTAGATGACCGAAATTTGGTGAGGTGAGAGCAATGGCAAGCATGCACTCTTTTCTGTTTTGGGGGGGGGGGGTTCTGATGCAATATTGTGTTAGTATGTATCTGAAAGTAGGCCAAAATGTTAGATAAAATGAAATTTGATGTGCTTTTATGCTTGTGGTTTCTGGAAAATAAATTAAGATGCTAGATAAAATTCATGGTGAACTTGTAATGTCCGCTAATTGACATTGTAGTTACTCTGGTTGTTATGGGTTAACAAAACCGCTTTTTAAGTCTTCTAGATTTGAATCAAAAAGAAAAAGAAAAAGAAAGGACTTAATTAACATATTTTAAACATTTGGTGATGTGAGTTCTGTGACCTATGAGTTATTGCTGCTTATCAAAATCTGATACTTTTTTAAGCGATGATGCATGCAAGCGTGCATCTTGAAGTATGCAAATTCATTTGGCTTCTTACTGATTGACAATAGATGTCCTATCTTCTGGTTTCCTCCAAGTACTGAATGTTATGCCGTGATGGAGAGTAGCATTATCTCGTCAAGATTGAAACTGTCCATTTTATGTGCCATGAGTATCTGATAAGTGTAGAGTATGGAAGGGAGAAGTGGAAGTAGGTCCTGTTAGAAATGAAGTAATGAAGCAAGCTATATATTGTGAAGGTTTCTGTGTGATGTTTGGGACTTTAAAAAGGAATTTTCTGAAGTCTTGTTTCATCTCTACTCTTGGTGTAATGAAAAGTCCCTTGTTGTATGGATAGTAGGGTAGGATGAGGATAGTTTCATAACACCGTAATATCAATGGTTAATGATTGTCGTGATATCTTTCTTCCACAAAAAAACTAGGGGGCAAATCTGGAGCACGGCCAATATCAGTGATCCGATTGAGCAAAAATGGTTGCACCTGTGTTAAAGTAGTAGAATCCTATTTCTAATAATTAGAATTATGATTTTGGTTGTGTCGACTCGAATGTCCAGTTAGTGTGTAAAGTTCTGAACACAGATGATGAGTTCACTCCTCTCTCCCCCCCCCCCCCCCCCCCCCTCTCTCTCTCTAAGTTGAACCTTTAATCTGTGTTCTGCAAATTGCCTCCTGTTTATAGAGGAAGAATTTCAAATGTTCGAACGTATGCAGAGTCAGTAGTTGGTCTTATGACCTTCCTATATTTTATGTTTTGTGTCTGCATCCTCAAGTTTTGTTTCTATGTCTACATTGCATGTGTATGTTTGTGCGTCAATGCTAGAGACTTACTTTGAATGCTAGTTTCATTAAGCTCAAATGATCCAAAAGAAAGCCCCGAATGTTGGTGCTAATTTTTTTTTTTTAATAGAAGAAAAGCTTTGAAGCTTGGCACATTTTTGTAATGGAAAATCACCGTGATCACCGTGATTATAAGATCCTCCCTTCATTTCATTTTACTTGGCCCCTATACTAAGCATAGTTATTTCGATTTACTTGTCCAATTTAAAAGATGAGTCTTGTTTTCAAATGTTCTTTAAATACTGTCAAATATCAAAAAGTTCATATTGATACCATTTTCTTCTTGTTTCTAATATGTGGATTTTATTTCAAAAAATTGAGAAATCAATATCCAAATTCACAAAGAATTCAAGTGCACTGAACTGGGTAATTTGAGCCTTACCATGCTTTTTAGGAAGGAGGAAGTAGGAATTTCGTACCTTCACTATGATTTGATCATTTAATGGAACCGGTGCATATGATTAAATGGGATATTAGGTATCTTTCGACTGCTAAGGTGCAAGAACATTCTGAGCCTACTCTAATATCTAATTATGCTAAACGTGAATCAAGCACTGGTTCATCTTCTTGTTCTTTATCTTTTCTAAGACAACATTACTCATGGCATTATTTTCTCATTCCTGGTTCCACTTTGTTTCTTGAATGATAATAAAAGGATAATATTGTTTTGCACTTTTGCCTCCTGGTAACTGTCTTCCAGGATCCAAAGTCTCCCAAGAAAATGTATTATACTCCTCCATTCCAAGTTATCTGTCTGTTTTTGCTTTCTGCTTATCGATTTGACCAATTCCAAAGTTAAACCTGATTTAGACTAATTCATAGATGGAAAAATGTAAGTTAGCTATTACTACATGAAGAGTACTAGAGGCTGCAGTTTTTGTTGTAAGAAAGTTATTAAAAAATACATTTAGAAATGTTAGTCAAAGTTCAACTTGCTTAACTATTCACTACAGGATAAGCAAAAAGGGATAGCAATTTTTTGATAGAGGTAGTAGTGAATGTGATTTTGTCGTATTTAGTTATTTACTATTTGAACTGGCAGAAAATTCCAATACTATTACCTGAGTTACAGAATTTCGTAGCAAGTCTAAAGTTCTGTATTTGCTTGTTCATCATAGTATAGGTGTTCAATTTTATCGGACGTCCCCGAAGGCACACAGGTTTGATCACTCGACTAGTATTACGTCTGTAAATTGTAATTAGTAGGGGCAGCTGTATGGATCCCTCATAAATACTTTCTCTTATCACTTGAAGCTATATGCTGACTATCTTCCAGATCTGGAATGATGTCCATTCTGATGTGTCATCGCAAATCTATTCTATTTAGAGAACCAGTTGTCACTTGATCATTGAAGCTAGTCCCATTGCTATGATCTACATCTGTATCCACTGGAAAGGAAACTGCCTATTTTTATTCCGATGTTTCTCTGACACTGCCATGTAATTGCATCACTGCCCTCATTGTATCCACTTCAAGTTTCTTCCATCTGCCAACTGCATAATATTTTGCACTGCAACATGCAGTAATCAATAGAACAACATTGCTGTTCGGGATGGTTGAATGATAACAAAAGCCAGCTGTTGTTTTGCATTTCCAATGTTTATAATTTTCTGCTTCTTAATTTTTGGGAAAAACAGGTGATTCCTGATTCAATTGCGAGCTTGGAAAACCTTGAGGAGCTTCATCTTTCTTCTAATCTTTTGGAATCACTGCCAGACTCCATTGGTCTGTTGTTTAGTTTGAAAATCTTAGATGTCTCCAGTAACAAGCTTGTCAGTTTGCCAGATAGCATTTGTCATTGCAGGTAATAGTGGTTCAGAAATGAGCTATTTACCCTTTTTCCCAGCCCGCATACACTAATGTAGTCTTGTTAGTTCTCTCAAATACTCTTTGTTATGGTTGTGTTTGCAGGTCGTTAGTGGAATTGGATGCAGGCTTCAATAAGCTTTCTTATTTGCCAACAAATATTGGGTATGAACTGGTAAATCTGAAAAGGCTTTCACTTTCTTTTAACAAGCTCCGTTCCTTACCCACGTCCGTTGGTGAGATGAAGTCCTTACGCCTTTTAGATCTGCACTTTAATGAACTACATGTGCTTCCACGTTCTATTGGGAACTTGACAAATCTTGAGACCCTCAATCTGAGCAACAATTTCAGTGATCTAACTTCGCTTCCTGACACAATTGGTGACTTGATAAATCTAAAAGAACTTGATCTGAGCAACAACCAGATCCATGAACTGCCTGATACAATTAGCCGGCTTGACAACCTGAGTGTGCTTAAGTTGGACGAGAACCCTCTTGTGATACCTCCAAAGGAAGTCGTAGTTCAAGGGGTTGAAGCAGTAAAGGCTTATATGATTAAGCGGCGACTTGACATACTGTTGGCAGAAGAGCCACAAATTATGCTTCAAGAGATGGGGCAGACACCGACTGGCATACTAACTCGAAGTACCTCCTGGTTGAATGGTGCTGTTTCAAATGTTCTTGGAACTGTTGCAGGGTATTTGGGTGGTGGAGGGAAATCAGATGCAGACCATTATCTCAACCAGCAGTTATGACTTATGAAGCTGATGAGGGTCTTCCATCAAGCTTTTTGAGTCGTCTATGTTTCTTTCTGTTCAAGGTTTTCATGCTTTTCCGTTGAAGTTTGAAGGAATGTGGCTGATAACTACACCTTTCCATTTCCTCAGCATGTTTTTTCCAGTTTAATGTGTGAAGAGAAGTGAGTGATGCTGGTGTTTTGCAGTCTGCTTCCGAAGATGTTTAGAAATTGTGACTCGTTAATCAGAACATTATATGTTAACAATAATATAAACAACTACACGTTGCCTCTAAAATGCGTGTTCAACAGTTTTATCAGATTTGATTGTGGTTACTGCAATAGGCCAGAGTGAGCAAATACGTTATCTTGCGAGTGCCCATTTTGGCAAGGTGTTGAATTGATGTAAGGTATCTCAATTCTGTTTTCCCGCAAAGGTTGGGATTTAGAAATTACTCACACGGTAGTCATATGAAACCTTGGCCGATCTATCTGTGGCTCATACTGTTTGTTGACCAGAATTTATGAATCAGTTATCATAGGGAGCATATTTCGAATGTATTAGTTGCTGCACCTCCAAAATGATTGTTTCCCTCATATGTCAGATCATGCCAACAGTAAGCCTTGAGGAGATAACAGTACTAATGAGACTAAACTGATGTCCGAAGTGATCATTAGGACAAGGCTAATGGACCTTCAAACCGGTAGCGTGTTGACTCTGTAAAATTTTACAATTTGGTGATGGTATAATTTTGTGTATTTATATAATCCATCATACACTGATATTAAATCGATTAACATAAACTTTTCAGTGTTTGCTAATCTTTTACTATTTATTTTTTCTCAAAAATTACTAAAGACAAAAAGTCTGTGATGGAATGGAAGTTGCTATCCACTGTATACTATTTGGTTACAATGTTCTCCCTCCAAATTATGAGCTTGCAACTGTGCCTAAGGACTTGAGCACATGAATCATGATACGGTATTAATGAATGCCCATGAGCCACACACACCCTCCCTGTTTGAAACCAGAGTTAATTAATGAAATGGCGTAAAAATACAGTGGAACGTTATAGGGTCCAGACATATCTAACTCGTTAACGCGTGTTGCGAATAGACCCTGAATGCATGATACTCTTGAATAGCTAGCAGCCTAGCACCCAGAAAGCTAATTAGTCACACATGGAGAGAACATTCAAGCATATTAGAATATTGGCACGAATCACACTCAGCATTTTTTTATACGATATTTGACTTGGACCAAATCAATTCGGCAGGATCAATTACATGATATATGGTGATAGCTCAAATCTTGAAACCTGATACTTACACATTCACCGTGCACATTGTGTTTGGTTTCCTTCTTAATTAAGATTGTTATATGTTCTTCCCATATTTTCCAGGTGATACCATAAACGATGATCAACGAAGAAAACTTGGAATTCCTTCTTGAGTTTCCTCTTCCTTCCAACATTAATGAAAAGGATCCTGAAAATGGCGACAAGGGATGGTCTGGTATGTTTGTATGAGATAATTCAAGAGTTAAAGAAGCAATTGGAATTAGTAGGACCTCTGTTTTTGTGGGTTCTATACAGTACTTTTTGCTGTTTCATGTTCGTAGGGCCTCTTGGAAGGCTCTCTCTTTCCAGTGCAACTTTAGCTACTTCCTTTGTGCTTTATGGTATATATGATTTAGTCAGATCATGCATTGGATCCCTTTTAGTTCTTGATTTAGTCGTCTGTTTTTCGTACGTAATACGTTACCACATATTGATCGTTTAAATTTATTCTGAAGGAATGGCGAGTGCACTAGAAACATTGTGCGAGCAAACCCATGGGGCAAAACTTTATCATATGCTTGGAATACATATGCAAAGGGGTATATGCTTGTTTGCTCTCGTGCATGTGTCGATGCAATTTTGAGTTGGTTAATTGGGTGCGGACAGATTGTTCTGGTCTTGAACGTGCTCTCACTTGTAGTAAAATTTATGAAAAATGGTGAATTTTGAGTGAGAATCATTACTTCACTTGAAATATTTTTTTCAAAAGTACTAGTACAATGTATCGTCAAACCAATATTTGCAAATATTGGTAGCTAGACGAGTATCTACACCCTAATCAAAACTTCTGAGTTGAAAAATGTACTATCTGCTAGACCAAGAATATGTGCAGTTACAGTATTTGGCTAAAACTAGAGTCAACTAGTGAAATAGCCTAAATATTCCCTGGATTAAGATTAGACATATCTAGATCATTAACGTGAGGAGTGGCAATCGGGCGGGTGCGGGGAGTGGGGGGTAGGGGTGGAGCCTAACCCCAAAAAGTAGAACCGCTCCGCCCCGCTCACATAACAATTTTTAACATTTTCAACATTTTCAACCCATCCCGCATAAACCTACACCGGTTAACTATTCTCATTTTCATTTGTCTAGAACATGCAGTTATAACTTGCCTCAAATTTGATATCTAATTTCATTTTTTCATTTGTATCTGATACAAATTTAAGAATTAATTGATCTCATTAATATTGAAGGGGTTACAGCTGTATATATAGAGAACTGAAGAATAACTAATTACAGAATAACCCAGATGTATTTAATAATTATATATGTAGTCTATTATCCCCCCGCAAGCTGATCAGCGGTAACGAGGGGCAGCTTGGAGCAGAGAGACTGAAAAGGCTGTAACGGAAGAGGCTTGGTGAGAATATCAGCAAGCTGGTCAGTAGATGGGACATAGTGCGTGGCCATCGCTCCTGCAAGTACCTCATCGCGAACAAAGTGACAGTCAGACCCAACATGCTTCATACGATCATGAAGGACTGGATTTTTGGTAACACAAATAGTGGACTGATTGTCACAATAAATCTGTGGTTTCGTCGGGGGAATGCCAAGTGCATCCGTAAGGTATCGTAACCACATGGCTTCAGCAACACCCGCAGCCATGGCACGATATTCTGCTTCTGTGGAGGAACGGGACACTCGCGTTTGCTTCTTGGTGCACCAGGAAATCAGATTCGGTCCCATCATAACAATATATCCAGTAGTGGACTTTCGATCATCTTTGTCGTTAGCCCAATCCGAATCAGAAAAAACAGATATATCAAACGAGCCCTTTTGAAATAAAAATTCCACAGTGAAGAGTACCTTGAAGATAGCGCAGAATGCGTTTCAAGGCCTGAAAGTGTTGTTCTGTGGGAGCATGCATTGATTGGGAGACTCGATTGACTGCATATTGGATGTCCGGACGAGTAACAGCAAGATAATGAAGTCCACCGACGAGGCTCCGATATAGTGTAGGATCGGCAAAGGGAGTATTCGGCCCTGGGGATTGGCGGACTGCCATGGGAGTGACCGCGGGTTTGCAGTCTGTCATTCCAGCCCGATTTAGAAGTTCAAGGGTATATTTTGTCTGATGCATCAATATGGTTCCCGATTTGCGGATGAGTTCGAGGCCAAGAAAGAACTCCAGAGGACCGAGGTCCTTAAGTTTGAAGTCACGATGCATAGCTTCAGTAATTTCAGTGATGAGTGATGACGAGCTGCCTGTAATAACAATATCATCCACATAGATAAGAATGATGACTGTCCCTCGAGAACAGTGAAGGGTGAAGAGGCTGTTGTCATGATGGTAGGTGCGAAAACCAAGACCCTGCAGAAAAGTAGAGAGACGTGTGTACCAGGCACGAGGGGCCTGTTTCAGGCCATACAGTGATTTGCGAAGCTTGCAAACATAGTGAGGACGGTTAGGATTAACATATCCCGGTGGCTGAACCATATAGATTTCTTCCTCAAGATGACCATGAAGAAAGGCATTGCTGACGTCTAGCTGATGAAGCGGCCAATCATAGTGAAGAGCAAGAGACAAGACCAGACGAATAGTCTGTTGCTTAACAACAGGGCTGAAGGTCTCCTTATAATCCACACCATACTCCTGATGATACCCTTTTGCAACCAGACGTGCTTTATAGCGAGAAAGAGATCCATCTGAATTTCGTTTGATGCGAAACACCCATTTGCACCCAATAGACTTTCGGTTACTAGGCAGAGGTACCAAATCCCATGTACGTTGTTCATTCAGAGCCTGAAATTCCTCATCCATAGCTTGGCACCAGAAACTATTTTTGGAGGCTTGGTTGTAGGTAGTAGGCTCAGTTGTGGGATGTGCATCAAAGGGTATTTGAGTGTGGTAGGCTTTGGGTTTGAAGGTACCGGCCTTGGCTCGGGTTGTCATAGGATGAGTGTTGAGTGGAGGGTGATTAGGAAGGGGTGGTGGAGTTGTATGATGCGTGGGCGGGGGTTGGGTGGGGCTGCCGTGGGAGCTGGGATGTGCAGCGGTGGAAGGGGTGGTTGTATGTGTGTTAGGAGTATGATGTAGGGAAGTGGTGGGTTGTGTGGCAGTTGGCTGGGTGTTCGGGTGGGAGGTTTGGGGTTTCGGGTGGGTAGTGGTGTAGTGGGGTACCGGGTTAGGTGCCGAGTGAGCCGGAGCATGAGCGTGAGAAAAGGACGGAAATAATGGCACAACGCCAAGTGGATTGGGGGAGTATGGAGTAGAGGAAAGACTTGTGTAAGGAAATTGTTCCTCCACAAAACGAACATGACGGGAAACATATGTTTTCTGAGATACAGGATCGAAACATTTGTAACCTTTGATAGTGGGATGATAGCCTAGAAAGACACAAGGGGTGGACCGAGGTTGAAGTTTATGTTGAGTGTGCGGACGCAACCAGGGATAAACTAGACACCCAAACGGGCGGAGATGGATATAGTCGGGTGGATGATTGTAGAGACGGGCATATGGAGTGGAGTTGGAGAGAGTGTGAGTGGGCATGCGATTTATGAGGTAGTTGGCAGTAGCAAGGGCATCAACCCAAAAGGAAACAGGTAAGGTGGAATCATGGAGGAGCGCAACAACTGTTTCTATTAGGTGACGGTGTTTGCGCTCAGCAACGCCATTTTGTTCAGGGGTATATGGACATGAAGTGTGATGAAGAGCCCCTAGATTTTGAAGAAAAACACCAAATGCATTGTTGACAAATTCTTTGCCATTGTCACTTCGAAAAATTTTGATTTTGGCATTAAATTGATTTTGAACCATTCGGTCAAAGTTTACAAAAATAGTATAAGCTTCGGATTTAAATTTCAGAGGATAAAGCCAAGTGAATTTACTGTAATCATCAACAAAACAGATATAATAACGAAAACCTTGAACAGAAGGAACTGAGGTTGGACCCCAAACATCAGAATGAATTAATTGAAATGGCGCAGTGGCCTTGTGTTCAGACAGTGAAAAAGGTAAACGACAAGATTTAGACACTGAACAGGACTCGCAATGTAATTTTTCTGAAAAATTAAAACCTAAGGAAGATAAAATAGATTTGGTGATGGCGGATGATGGGTGCCCAAGCCGGCGATGCCAGGTTGACGAGAGAATGGCTTGACTCACAACAGACGGAGACCTGGATGGAAGAGTGTATAGCCCATGCTCACAGCGGCCCGTGTACCGCACCCGGTTCGTGGTATTGTCCACTATCTGGAAATTGGTGTCATTAAAAATGAGGGTGCAGTTATTTTCTTTAGTAAAGCGATAAACAGATAAAAGATTGGATGTGAGGGAAGGGACGTGGTGAAGGGTTGAGAGATGAAATTTACCATTTGGGGTATAGACATACCCAGAGCCGGTGTTTGTGATGGGAAGGGATTGACCATTGCCTACTGTAATAGTTTCTGAGCCATGATACGGATGAGGAGCTTGAAGTTGTGAATAATCCGACGTCACATGGGTGTTAGCACCTGTGTCTAGATACCAATCGCCAGATTGAGCGTTTGTGGACGCATGCATCGCCCTTGATCCTCCGGACTGGCTATTTACATTCTGCGAGTCATCATAACGATACCAGCAATTAGCCGCAGAATGGCCCCGTTTAGCACAAATTTGGCACGTCGGAAGATCTCGTGTGGGCATCCGCTGGTTTCCTCGTCCCTGTCCGCGGCCTGACTGGAAGCCGTCCCTCGGTGGAGGCCCGCCTCTGCCTTGCTGCCCGGTGTTTCGACGGTCACCGCCGCCGCTGCCTCGCCCTTGGTTACGGCGATCGTCACCGCAACCCCTGGCCGAGCCTCCGCTGCCAGCCGAGTAAAGAGCCGTGACGCCAGGGGTGGAACTGGCTTCTCCGAGCAGTAATTTGTGTTCCATGTCTAGATTCAATTCTTCTGCATTAAGCCATCCAGACAGTTGATTCAGAGTGATTTCGACAGGCGAGAGGCGAATATGCTGTTTGAGAGAGGAATAGCCAGCCGGAAGACCACGTATCACGGCATTCACCACGTCTCGTTCAGGAATAATCTCGTTCACAGCATCTAGGTCAGACAGAATAGAGGCCACATCATCAAGGTATTGAGTCATCGTCTTCGTTCCCTTCCGAAGAGTATGCAATTTGTCACGCAACTGAAAAATATGAGTCGTGGACACAGAGTTGTACCTTGTGGCTAGTGCGTCCCAAAGTGAAGCCGATGTGAGAAAACCCCGGGCGTGTTTGTGCACAGAGGGGCTAATAACTGCGAGAAGACAGGCTCGGATCTGAGTGTCTACGATCATCCACGGAAGGTAGTCGGGATTTGGGAGCTTGACGCCGTCCTTCTCGGCTGTCTCGGGCTGCGGCTTCTCCGCACCGTCAATCCATCCGAGCAGCAAGTTGGCTGCGAGGGCGGTGCGGACGTTAAGTGCCCAGGCCGGGTAGTTGTTGTCAGATAATTTTTCGGGGATGAGATTGTGGAGATTCCTGAGCAGTAATTTTACTCCAGACGGTAATTTTGACAGAGGATCAATAACCTTGTCCATGGCGCCGACCTACGGCGGAGGAGGGAGGCCGTGCGGCGTGGTGTAGACGGTGGCGGCGGCGCACACACGTCGGAAAAGAGGAGAGATTAGGGTTTGGGCGGAAGAAGAAACCCTAGCTTTGATACCATGATACAAATTTAAGAATTAATTGATCTCATTAATATTGAAGGGGTTACAGCTGTATATATAGAGAACTGAAGAATAACTAATTACAGAATAACCCAGATGTATTTAATAATTATATATGTAGTCTATTAGTATCCTCTCGTGTCTTTCTTTTTTTAACTTAGCACTCTATTATGTGTATAAATTTGTTCTCACACTGAAAATGAAACCAAAAATATACCCCAGCAACGATGGTTAGAAAGTATTTTCAGTTCTTTCATTAAAAGAATATATATCCTCAGAATTAATTTGTATTATACTTGTTTGAAGATTTATATATGAAATCTGAGTATATGGACTAGGGGGATAACCTTAATCATAAGTCTCGGGTTCCAGTCTTTTGAATACGGAGTCGCCTTTATTAGGACGCGCTTCACCTCCGATGTGGGATACTTAACAAACCCGTCCCGCCCTCCATCCCTACAGGCTATGTTTCAATGCATGTTACACATGAATGGCCAGCACCCAGAAGACTGAGTCACAGCAGATATGGAGAGAATTTGGAAGCATAATACAATATTATTAGCACTAATTACATTCATCATTTATTATTACTATATATTTAAAGTCACACTCTGGAATAACCTTGGACTAAGTCACCTTAAAGTTTCATCAGGACCAGCTAGCTGCTGACATAGCTCAATCTTAAACCTGATCCTCACACACATAAAAATAATGATATATATTCCAAAAATAAAATACTTAGTTGTAACCACAATTTCAAGATTACCAATGAGTTAACCATGATTAATGAAAGAAGCACTGAATTTCCTCTTCTTTCAAACAACATTGAAAAGGGTTCATGGAATCCTGAAGATCGCGATAACGGATGTTGTGATATAGTTGAGGCTATTGAAGAGCTAAAGAAGCAATTAGAATTAGCAGGACCTCTGATTCTTGTGAGTTTTTTGCACTATTTTTTGCAGATGATATCGATCATGTTCGTTGGTCATCTCGGAGAGCTTTCTCTTTCTAGTGCAACTTTAGCTACTTCTTTTGCTGGAGTAACTGGTTTCAGCTTCATGGTAAAAACTAATTGGAACTTAGATTAGATTGGAATTAATAATTTAATTTCTGCAAATTGTTTTATGATTATGTAGAGTCCTTAAATTAGTCTGAAAAGGACTTCATTAGTTACATGTTTTAATGACTTGACTCGATCATGTAATCTCTTTTCGCTTGCTTATGGATAGCTGGGAATGGGAAGTGCATTGGACACATTATGCGGACAAGCTTATGGGGCAAAACAGTATCATATGCTTGGGGTACATATGCAAAGAGGTATGCTTGTACTGGCGGCAATTGGCATGCCTATATCGATTATATGGGCATTCGCGGGACATATATTTGCTTTCTGTGGTCAAGGCACGGAAATTTCAGTTCATGCTGGACTATATGCTCGGTGGTTGATTCCAAGTATTTTTCCTTATGGACTCCTCCAATGCCAACTAAGATTCCTGCAAACGCAAAGCAGACTCAAACCGCTGGTGATCAGCACTGGTTTTACGAGTTTAGTTCATGTGTTGTTGTGTTGGGCACTGGTTTTCAGATCGGGAATAGGAAACAAAGGAGCTGCTCTATGTAATGCCATATCGTATTGGATCAATGTGCTGATTTTGGCGCTTTATATAAGATTTGCATCATCATGCAAGGAAACATGGACAGGGTTCTCCCAAGAGGGTGCAAGAAACCTTCTCAGTTTTCTATCATTAGCTATCCCTTCAGCACTTATGGTCTGGTTAGTTCCATTTTTTCAGTGTGGATCGCTTGTTCAACTGCTTGCTCTCTTGCATATGTCACAGTAGTAAAAATTTCCCTTACTTCTGTCTCTTTCACCGCTCAATCTGATACGACCTTTTTGAATTGGAAACAAGCTTGGAGCAGGGGTCATATGAGTTTCTGGTGCTCATGTCCGGGCTGCTTCTTAATCCGAAGCTTGAGACATCTGTGATGGCCATCAGGTGAGTACACAATGACAAGAACTACTTCATTAATAGCGAAAATAGAAACCAACAAAGGCCTGGTGATGGACTTTGTGTTGGTATTTTGGTATCACGATTAAATTGATTCTTTACATCACCAATATTAACTCTATTTTATCTTTCCCAGCCTAAGTACGAGTTCTCTGGTCTTCAGGATTCCCTTTGGACTTGGTAGTGCAGTAAGGTAACTTGCCATAACATCATCTTTTCGTTTTCTAGGTATACTTGAAAAGGAAAAGACTAATATCGCGTCCAATCACTATCTTAACAGTCTTTTTGTGTTGTTTGCTCTTTTATCTTGTGGAAAAGTACGAGGGTATCGAATGAATTGGGGGCAGGGAGACCTAAAGCAGCCAAATTAGCAGCACTTGTCGTCCTACTTCTTGCTGTGATAGAGGGCCTACTATTAAGTGGAATAGCAGTTGCAGCAAGAAATGTGTGGGGATATATATATACCAACAAAGAGGAAGTGGTGAAATATCTGGCTGCAATCATGCCTGTGCTTGCTTTGTCCAATTTCATGGATGGAATACAAGGGGTTCTTTCAGGTCAGAAAATCAAACTATCTAAAAATTGAAGCCATATGCTTTGTGATTAAACAAATTCAGCACTATATAGTTGCACAAAAATTGAGTACATTGATGATAACTTAAGGTACTGCAAGAGGATGTGGTTGGCAGAAACTTGGTGCACTAGTCAATTTAGGAGCCTATTATCTTGTTGGACTTCCTTGTGCAGTCATTTTGACCTTTGTCTTCCACCTTGGAGGAAAGGTAACAACTTTTTTACTTGCATATGTTGGCATCCATTATTGAAATTATTCATAACATCATGTGAAAATTATCAAATTCGTCTAGTATTGTTTGAAATTGAGCAACTTTACCCTCCGTTAAACTTTTGGCCTAATATTACCCCGGACATTAGGGAACAATCTCGTGTTCCACTCTGAATTCCTGTTGGGGCTCTAATATGAGGGTAAGCATAAATCATAGTTAAAAGTTGATGGGTAAATTTGGACGTCTCAAATTGTTTTGGAGACATGGAGCTCCGCTAGTGACAACGACAAATACGAGACGATTTGCTAACGACACAGTAAGAATGGATCAAAAGTGAGATGGAGGGAAAATTGAGCATTTTCAAATTGTACGTGAACAACATTGGACCTTTTCCCTGACCATATATACCTTTATAATAGTTCTAGATAATCTCAGTTTATTTGAGGCTCATATTGTTTGTTTTATGCCATGATCATGGTGGCAGGGACTTTGGACAGGGATTATAAGTGGCAGTGGTCTTCAAGCATTACTTCTTTTGCTTATTACCTTGCGCGCAAATTGGGAGCTTCAGGCAATGTTCAAAATGTAATCTTTAGTTACAAATTTATATACCTTGTTATTTAATTGCTCTGATGAGAAACTCTATAAATTTTATTCAGGCAACGAAAGCCATGGGTAGGATACAGGTTTCTGAAACAGATATTGTGTCATGATTAGACGTTCCATCCAAAATAATATTACGATAATGTTTGAGCTAGCTTGTATGCACTTAAAATTATTTTATCATCAATTGTTATTTTCCACTGCAGAGAAATTTTATTGTGTGAGTCACGTAACCAATAAGACTTATTGGACAAGTGGATTCGTGATCCCACAATCAATTTCTCCCACTAACACTGTAACACATGCCTAGAAAAGAATTCATCCATTATTGGAGGAAAAATATGTAAAGAGAATTTAATTTCAAATAATGGAAAAGAAAATTATCCCCCCACATTGTATAGCAGTACTTTATTTTTTTCTCATCCTTCTTTTCCTTCAATTCGAAAACTAGGGGTAAGTTCCAAATTAAATACACAAAACTAAAGTTGTTGTAAGAAAGCTTTTTGAGCAGGACTGAACGGTTACTGTTGTTGTAGTGCTACAAAAGTGAGTATACTAGGCTAACCCAAGGCCATATGCTTGTACTACAGCAAGTAGGGCTGTGCAAAAATCGAACCGATAAAAATATTATTGAATTATCGGGTTAACGATTTTTTATTGATTTTATAAAAAAATTTATTGGGTAAACTGTTCGATATTGGTTTTAGCTTATTGGGTAAACTGTTCGGTATCGATTTTAGCTTATTGGGTTATCGGTTTACCCGATAACCCAATAAGGATACACTAAGTTATTACTTTATCCCTATTTATGTTATATATTTAAATATCTCTCTCTTTATCTATCTATCTATATAGAGAGAGATGTGTATGTATATAGATTATATGCACTACTAATTCATAATTCAGTGATTCACAAAGTATTAATCTATTCAGGACAACAAAAGCACAATATAAAGTTCGGCTATTATTGTAATAAAAAGCTTGAAGCATTTATAACTTCCAACAATTAAGATTCAATTTTTTTCCTAACTAACATTCAGTTCAAGCTTGAAGATTCTTGTAAACTAAAATGCATTGCGTCGGTTTTGACGGTAATTAAGATTTCATTTTTTTATGTTAGTTGTTATTATTTCTATTTTGTAAGTATTTTCTTATTGGTTAAACCGAAAATCAAACCGTTAAGGACCAAAAACCGATAAGAAAATATCTTATTGGTTGGTTATTGATTTTACATATTTAAAAAACGAAAACCGATAAATCGAACCAATAATACGTAAAATCGAACCGAACGGACCGATGCACACCCCTACCAGCAAGCAATATGATTTGTAAACTGTAACCAAACCATAACGTCCACCAAAAACAGCATTAAATCACGCCTATGAGTTTTGAAGCCACAAATATATACTATGTCTGGCCAGTAAGATGGTTGTTACATTTGATGAGACTTTTTTGTTCAGTTAGTTGGTATCTGAAATACACTGGTCCGTCTACTCCGATAACTTCAGAGTTGTGCCAGTAGGCTGACTAATAAGGGCTAAAACGACTCTACAAAAGATCCTCTCTATTATCACGATTCAAGCTCAAGTCTGATTAATGATGAGAAGACTTTTACTCTTCAAACTTATGACACTAATGTTGTTGGAAATATTAGCATTTCCTAATCAAACAAACAGTCTCTTTTGAAACAATTCAAAGAAAATTCACCATAACTCTCATTGCCCAGTGACCGATCCAAATTACCATCACATTTATTTCTCCAGTTATAGAAAAGTCTAACAAAAATAGACAATTTTATTTCTTCAGTTATAGAAAAGTCAACAAAAATAGACAATTTGAAGTGACAATTAAAAATAAGTCGAGAATATACCACAAGAAGAGTTTTACCTTAAATAAATTAGTAATAAAATCTATCTAACAATCAGGAAGAGTTTTACCTGAAATAAATTAGTAATAAAATTCCATCTAACATTCAGGAAAATCTTTCTTTTTTAAAAAAAAAAAAAAAAATTATAACGATAGAGGATCAATTTTAAACAACAATAATTTCTTTCCTAAATACGAAGAAGAAGAAAAAAAGTTACCAAAAATCATGTATCGCTTCTCCTTATTTGCCAACCTTACCATGTGCGACCACATGTTTGATGTTCTCCAATTCCCTTTTCTCCCAACTCCTTTCCAGAATTTATTTTCCCCCAAAATCAAATAACACTCCATTATTAGCTTTTATTTAATTCAACTAACATTCATTATTTTGCTCCTTCAATTCTTTCTTTCTTCTTCCTCCCTCCCAAAGAAGAACAGAACAGAACCGAACCGAGAGAGACACTGGAAAACATGAAGATTTCAGAACAAAACTTTCTTGATAAAACTACTACTGTCACCACTTGTTTCTTCTTTCTCTTAATTTCTTTCTCCACTGCTACTATTATCTTCTCCTCCAGCGCCGCTGTTTTCCCTTTCATTTTTGCTGCCATTGTGGTGGGAGGATTCATTGTTCTGGCAGTTAGAACTGCAATTGTAGCGTGGATAACGGTGCTTGTACTGCTAGCTTTCGCCGGAAAACGACGTCGTGTTCTTGCTAAGGACGGGAAGAAGATTACGTCGGAGGTGGTAGTGTATGTGGCCAATGAAGTGATTAAGGAGAAGGGATTTGTTGCTATTTCTGGAGTTATGGTTATGGGATTAATCGCTAAAGCGCTGTTATAAACGCATTGGTTTACTAATAACTCGCTTGTTATTTATAACTTTAAATCCTATATTTTGGCTTGAAGTACAAGTTTTTTTTTTGTTCTAATACTATCGACTATCGTGTTGGTCGGACTCTTCAAAATTTTCAGTGGTGCATGATGAGTTCCCCAAATATAGTGCATATTTGAATAATTCAGCATCGAAAATGGAGAGTGCTACCAAATTGCCAGTGTATGTAAAACAGAGGAAACTTTGTAATGTTTCTTTTGCTCTCTGCTAACTTTGTATGTATTTTCGAATCTTGGGCTAAAATTTTGACAGAGCCAACTTCACCCAAAGAAAACATTTTATTTTTTTTCATTTCTTATGAGGTATTGTAATGTTTATATTTAAGTGTATCTCAATTTTTAGGGAAAAGACATCATTTTCACCTCATACTATACAAGAAAAGTCACCTATTACACACCTTAACTTTTATATCTAAATTATATAAGTGACCTATTACGCACCTTAACTATATAAAAGTGATATTATTACTTTCCCGCGATCCCCATTCTAAGGCGCGTGTGTTACATTTATTTTAGGCGCGTCCAGCCTATTAAATAACAAAAATAAACGGTTAAAAACATTAAGGAAAAAGGCATCATTTTCACCTCAAACTATAGTCGAAAAGTCGAATCTATACCTAAACTATATAAGTAACCTATTACACACCTTAATTATAAAAAAGTGATATTTTTTACTGACGTCACAGCGCGTGTAAAACACTACACCACATGTAAGCGGTGGTAGTCTGACGTGACAGCGCGTGTAAAACACTACACCACATGCAAGCGGTGGTAGTCTGACAGAGTGTAAATAGTTTCACTTTTTTATAGTTTAGGTGTGACTTCGACTTTTCAGGTATAGTTTGGGATGAAAACGATGTCTTTTCCCCAGTTTTTATAATCTTGTTAGTTTACTGATTAATTCTTATTAGTACAAGTTATTTTACCTATTGTATGTTTTTACAAGAAAAAACCTGAATTTTGTCTAAAACTCATTTTTAATTGGCTAATATGGCGCTCAACATTCTTATTACTGCACAATCATTGATATCAAATACTATATTCTCAGAAAAACTTGTATGAGATGCAAAAAATTGCATATATATATATATAGATAGATATATATTCCTTTTTCTATTTCAATTGAATTAATTAATTTAGTCCAACAGTTGAGACAAATAAATATAATATGGTACTTTCTCCGTTTTAAATTTTTTAATTTAATTAATTAAGATAAGATAGGAAAAAAAATTATATTTTATTTTTTACATTAATTTATTTTTTAAAAAATTAAATTTTTTTAATATCATTTAATAAAAATATTATAATAAATTAAATATATTATAATTATTTTTCTTAGTTAATGTGTCATCAAATTGAAAATACGAGAGATTAGTTTGTATTATGATTGTGCAGTTGTGGATTGTAACAGGTATTGGTAATGATGTTATGGTGCCTTCTCATGGTGTTAGAAGGAAGCTTCCTCATTGGCTGCATTTGAGGTGCCGACCGTATTAACCAATCACGCGGCTACTGTGCTGGATATTGAAATCCAGTGAGCGCAATGTTTAACCCATAAAACTGGTAGAGTTATAGACCGACTCTAGAACACCAAGCTATTAGAAGTAAGAAAATTGTTTATGGTATTAAATTACTTTTATATATACTTTATCCGTTTTAAAAAAAATGATCTACTTTAATTTGACATAAATTAAAAAAATAAAAAAATAAAAAAATTGAATCATGTAGCCTTAAATTAAAGTTGTGTCAGATGTATTAAAATATTATTTAATTTTGTGATTTTAAATATGTTATGTGGAAGGTTGAAATTAAAATATTACAAAAAAAAAGTTATTTTTTTTAAACGGACTAAAAAAAAAGTAGAACATTCTCTTTAAAACGAAGAAAATATTTGATAATAAAACAATAACAGTGAAAAACTGTTAGTAACAATTATAAGGAAATAAGTAAATGAATTGAATCTGATTTTGATGTGGCTGGTTGGCAATGTATTAGAGGTGACAAAATCAAATTCAACTAGCTTAATCAATTTAAGTTTAAACTGATTACTGATCCACAATTTTAGTAGATATTAAAATTTTATAAAAAATAAATAAAGTCTTAAAATAAAAATTAATTGAGTTGAAGTATGATCTATTATCTAACATATAACCGTCCTTAGGATTGAGCACCAAAAGAAACACAACCGCATATACTATGAGTAGTGCAATGCAAAGTCAAGATTCATATCCAGGAAAGAGTCGATAGCATGCATGACCTTGAATATCTTCTCCATCTCATCCACGAACTCTTGAGGATCCTCCTCAACCTTAGATTCAGTAAAGGTTGGGAGTTGATTGTATCATATTTGATTTGTCCTTTTCGATCACACGTATTTTTTAATATATTCTATCAAACGATTTCTAAGGAAACAAAAAATTATTGAAGAGGTTGCAATCTAAATCATTAATTACAAATGTGGATTCTTGGCGTTAATTAATACTAATGTATTGAGCGTTACTAGAGTTTTTTTTTTTTTTTTTTTATGATTTTTCATTCGATGTTCGGTACTTGCATTGGAGCCCGATTAATTTGGATTCGCGTCGGGTAGGGCCCCATTTGGGGGTAGCGCTTCCAACAGAGTTTTCTCCATGTCCAGGATCGAAACCTCTGATTAAGGATGGAGCAGTTTTCTTTTTCTTTTTTTATGGTTTTTCATTCGATGTTCGGTACTTGCATTGGAGCCCGATTAATTTGGATTCGCGTCGGGTAGGGTCCCATTCGGGGGTAGCGCTTCTAACAGAATTTTCTCCATGTCCAGAATCGAAACTTCTGATTAAGGATGGAGCAACCCCATCTGTTGCACCACAACCCATATTGATTACTGGAGGCTTTATTAATGGATGGGATAAAATACACTTATTAAAGGATGCGTGTGGCATAATAACTTCCAAGTGACAATTTTTTTTTAACAAAAAGTTCAGAAATACCATAAGAAGAGTTTTATGGTGTTAAATTTATTTTAAAAAGTAACTTTGTTTTATCTATTTTTGATTTAATACATAATTTTAAAGAGTAAAAAAAAATTAAATTATGTGATATTAAATTAAAAATAATAGAGTATACCAAATATTCTTTGATGTTGTAGTATTAAATATTTTATCATATAAAAAAATGAAATTAAAAAATTACTAAAGAAAACGAAGAATTCTTTTTGTAGTAAACATCATAAAACACACTAGTGTAGATGCTGAGCACACCAAAAAAGAGGCCACACACAAAAATTGAAATGAAGTACATAATTATATATGCAACTCATATATATTAATAAACTAGTTCGCTATACCGTGCTAGGTACGGGTCAATATTGATCACTAAAAAATTTATATTATGTATAATTTTATCATTTAATTAGAACCTTCATTTGTTTCGTTGATAAATTCCTAGTTAGAAATGTATTATTATATTTAGATTAATGAAATTTGTATAAGAATATTTTAAGTTGTTAACATGATATCCATATAATTTTGAGAATTAATCAATCTTTTTATTTTTTAAATTTTTTTACAGTTGTTAATTATTGTGATTTATGTTACTTTTCACATAATAATTATCAGATATATAATAAAATATTTAAGTTTATTATTTTTGTTTGTAATATTTTTAATATAATTTAGTATGACAAATAAGATTTTTTTATTAAATATTATTAATATTATTACTTTAATACTTAGATGACATATAATAATTAATTAGGAGCGATATGATAAAATTACGGTTGAAGCTGCTGAAACAGACATATCATAAATATTTATTTTACTTTTTTTGATAGAGAAAGACATCTTCCCCCCGAACTTGTTCGCGTAACTTACTTTACTACTTAAACTTAACTTTTGTTTATTTACCCCCCTTAACATCTTTAATTTTACCCTTCAAAACTGAATACCACTCTCACAACGGAGAGTGTGTTACACTCGCCTACACATCAATGCCACGTTGGAGCCACGTAAGAAGTTTGATTTTTCTAAAAAAGTTAATCCCCCATACATTATTTTTATATATTTTGAAATATATATATATAACTCTAAAACTGGGATAGATCCATGAGAAATTTAATTAGATAGATATGGTATAGATCAAAATGGGACACCAAAAGAATTGACTGTTGAGCCGTATGAGATAAGAAATTCTCAAGTACGATTCTAAGGGAAGGAATTGAACTACCGATTCCGAACGGGGAGAACAGGCCATTCAACAGGGAGATTCTGAAATTGCAGAGGCTTGGTTCGATCAAGCCGCTGAATATTGGAAACAGGCTATAGCGCTTACTCCCGGTAATTATATTGAAGCGCATAATTGGTTGAAGATTACGAGACGTTTCGAATAAAAGAAGACCTCGTTTATTTATTATCCTTTATTTAGAATTTAGATATTTGTTATAATTAATTGTTTGTTGGACCCATCAGATCAGTTAACTAAAAAACGGATCATTCCTTTGCTTTTGGAAGACCCAATCACATAATTTCATTATCTCCCTTCTAAGCCTTCTATTTCACTTCTATATTCATCTGCTATCTTTTAGGAATAAAAAAGACAGATAGAGGACAAAATAGACTTCTTTTTATTCTATTTATTTATATTAAATATTAAAATAAAAAAATTAAATTAAACAAAATTCTTATTAGTTATTAGTATTAAAACTAATAAAAGAAACCCTCGAATCACTAAATATATATATACTGGGGATGTATCTTAGTAATGTCTAATGGCTACTAGCGTGATTTGGAATATAGTAATTACAATCTTCTAGGTCAAAAATTAAAGAGCTCCATCTAATAACTTCTATGAATATACACTAGGTTGCACAAAAAGTCGTTTTGGGATCAATCCAAAGTCCAAAAAGGGTTTTAAAAGGTTAAAGGGTCCGTTGAGCGCCTCAAGGCTATATCATAATAGATCTGAACACTTGCCCCAAATCGACGTCTAGATCATAATTGCTCCAGTAAATAACTAAAGAAAATAGATAGATGGGAGGTAGAAAAATAGAAGAGAAACGAACTAATTATAGAAATATCTCTCTATCTCTAAGGTTAACTAATTATTTGACTGTTGACGGGTCTTTTTGTATGTGTTATCCGAAAAGAAGAGGACTCAATGACTATTCGTTCGCCGGAACCAGAAGTTAAAATTTTGGTAGATAGGGATCCCGTAAAAATTTCTTTCGAGGAATGGGCCAGACCGGGTCATTTCTCAAAAACAATAGCTAAAGGGCCTGATACTACCACTTGGATCTGGAACCTACATGTTGATGCTCACGATTTCGATAGCCATACCAGTGATTTAGAGGAGATCTCTCGAAAAGTATTTAGTGCACATTTCGGTCAACTCTCCATCATCTTTCTTTGGCTGAGCGACATGTATTTTCACGATGCTCGTTTTTCTAATTATGAAGCGTGGCTAAGTGATTCAACTCACATTGGGCCTAGTGCCCAGGTGGTTTGGCCAATAGTGGGCCAAGAAATATTAAATGGTGACGTGGCGGGGGTTTTCGAGGAATACAAATAACCTCTGATTTTTTTCAGATTTGGCGAGAATCTGGAATAACTAGTGAATTACAACTCTATTGTACAACAATTGGGGCGTTGGTCTTTGCAGCGTTAATGATTTTTGCTGGTTGGTTTCATTATCATAAAGCGGCACCAAAATTGGCTTGGTTTCAAGATGTAGAATCCATGCTGAATCACCATTTGACAGGGTTACTAGGACTTGGGTCTCTCTCTTGGGTGGGGCATCAAGTAAACGTATCTTTACCGATTAACCAATTTCAAAACGCTGGAGTAGATCTTAAAGAGATACCACTTCCTCATGAATTTATCTTGAATTGAGATCTTTTGGCTCAACTTTATCCCAGTTTTATCGAGGGAGCAACCCCATTTTTCACCTTGAATTGGTCAAAATATGCGGACTTTCTTATTTTTCGTGGAGGATTAGATCCAGTAACTAGGGGTTTGTGGCTGACTGATATTGCCCATCACCATTTAGCTATTGCAATTCTTTTTTTGATAGCGGGTCACATGTATAAGACCAACTGGGGTATTGGTCATGGACTAAAAGATATTTTAGAAGCTCATAAAGGTCAATTTACAGGTCAGGGCCATAAAGGCCTATATGAGATCCTAACAATGTCATGGCATGCTCAATTATCTCTTAACTTAGCTATGTTAGGCTCTTTAACCATTGTTGTAGCTCATCATATGTATTCCATGCCCCCTTATCCATATCTAACTACTAATTATGGTGCATAACTGTTATGTTTCACACATCACATGTGGATTGGTGGATTTCTCATAGTTGATGTTGCCGCGCATGTAGCCATTTTTTATGGTAAGAGATTATGATCCAACTACTCGGTACAACGATCTATTAGATCGTGTCCTTAGGCATTGTGATGCAATCATATCCCATCTCAACTGGGCATGTACTAGGTTTTCACAGTTTTGGTTTGTATATTCATAATGATACTATGAGCGCTTTAGGGCGTTCCAAGATATGTTTTCAGATACCGCTATACAATTACAATCCGTTTTTGCTCAATAGATACAAAACACCCATGCTTTAGCACCTGGTGAAACGGCTCCTGGTGTCTCCTGGTGCAACAGCAAACACTAGTTTAACTTGGGGTGGTGATTTAGTTGCAGTGGGTGGCAAGGTGGCTTTGTTGCCTATTCCATTAGGAACCGTCGATTTCTCGGTACATCACATTCATGCATTTACAATTCATGTGACGGTATTGATACTCTTGAAAGGTGTTCTATTTGCTCGCAGTTCTCGTTTGATACCGAATAAGGTAAATCTTGGTTTTCATTTTCCTTGTGATGGACCTGGAAGAGGGGGTACATGTCAAGTATCGGCCTGGGATCATGTCTTCTTAGGACTATTCTGGATGTACAATTTAATTTCGGTAGTAATATTCTATTTCAGTTGGAAAATGCAGTCAGATGTTTGGGGTAGTGTAAGTGATCAAGGGGTAGTAACTCATATCACGGGAGGAAACTTTACGCAGAGTTCTATTACTATTAATGTGTGGCTCCGCGATTTCTTATAGGCACATGCACCCAGGTAATTCAGTCTTATGGTTCTTCACTATCTACATATGGCCTTTTTTCCCTAGGCGCTCATTTTGTCTGGGCTTTTAGTTTAATGTTTCTATTCAGCAGACGTGGTTATTGGCAAGAACTTATTGAATCCATCATTTGGGGTCATAATAAATTAAAAGTTGTTCCTGCTACTCAGCCGAGAGCCTTGAGCATTATACAAGGACGTGTTGTAGAAGTAACCCATTACCTTTTGGGTGGAATTGCCACAACATGGGCATTCTTCTTAGCAAGAATTATTGCAGTAGGATAATGGCTAGTAGGATTTGAAAAACATTATAGTATTACGATTTCCAAGGTTTAGCCAAGGCTTACCTCAGAACTCCACTACTCGTCGTATTTGGTTTGGTATTGCTATATATATTTATTTATATATATTAAATAAAAAAAGGCACCTCCACCTCCATTTTCTTTCTTCTTCACAACCCCCACCCACCCCGCCCCTACCCTGCAAATGCAGCCCCCCCCCCCCCCCCCCCCACTTTTTATCTTCTTCAAATTGAAGTATATTACCAATAGCCATTGTTGCTGTCCATTAAGCAAAAAGAAAGTACCAATTATTCCTTCATTAAACCACCAATTCAAGAAACAGCAATGCAATAGCATCACCACGTCCCAATTCAAAATTCTTCATTCCGACATATTCTGACAAAACTCACCGAAAAATGATTAAAACAAACCCACAAAAAACTATACGCACAAAATTAACACCACCGATACTAATAATTTTTCTTCAATTTCAATTTTATTTAAAATTTTCAAATTTATAAAGATAACTCTTAATTTTGAAAATTCAATTTCATTCTTTTCTAATGATCTTAAGTCAAGAGGTTTAAGAATGAGAAATTGAAGGTGCGGGTGAAGTATTTGGTAATTGAAGGAGAAGAAATTGGACGTTTGGGGGGAGGGGTAGGGCTGGTGGTGGTGAAATTGGTGGTTGAAGGAGGGGGGGCTGGTGGTGGCGGGTTTGGAAAGGAAAATTATGGTGGGGGTGGGAGGGGGATGGGGGTAGAAGAAGAAGATGGGAATATTATTATTGTTATAATAATAATAATAATAATAATAATAATAATAATAATAATATTAATAATAATAATAATAATCTATAATCTATATCTATTATCTATCTATAATCTATAATATATTAAAAGTGTGAAGTCCCTTAGAAAAGTGATTTGAACTTTTTACCCTTCATTAAAATACTATGCAATAGACAAAATCATCTTTTTACTCTTTTTAAATTATTACTTAATTATATTTATTATATTTAAAAGTAAAGAGTTCCAAAACATATGGTAAGTTTTACAAATTAAAGAGTACTTAAATATATGGTATGAATTACTAAGAAAATTAATATTTATAGATTTCTAAAATATACTATAAGAGGAGGAGAGAAAATTAAAACTACTACATTTTTCGGCTAAAAAGGAAATAAACAAATACATTTTTTTCCTGGCTAAACAAGAAATACATGTTAATGCCTAACTTCCTATTAAAGAAAAGCTAAAATTAAGAAAAGTTCAAAAAAGGAAAAAGAAAGAAAGCAAAAAAAAAAAAAAAGTAAAAAACTTATTATTATTCTAGTATTGACAAATAATAAATTAAAACCAGCCAAATATGTTATTAAATTTATTTCTTACCTGTTTTTGTAGTTTGGAAAACCTAATTAAATTATTTTCCTAATAATTAAGGGTTCGAAACCAACTAAAATAATATATTAATTTTTCCTTATTCGAGTTATGTAATTTAGGACTTTCAAACCAATTAATATTGTATATTATTTTTTTCTTATTTAGGACTTGTTAGGGTTTTTGCCCTGATTTTCTTGTCAAAATTAAGTTTTACTTTTTCTTGGAAGGAAAATAAAAGTAATCATAATTACTTTTATTTTTTCTAAAAGGAAAATATAATTTTTTTCCATATTTGGCTAACCTCTTTCTTCGAGGAAAGGTTTTGGACATCTATAAATAGAAAAAAACCCTTCTCATACTATAACACAATAGCATCCACAATGTAGTCATTAAAGAGTCTTTGTTTAGGGGGAGATTTCTCCCAATAGATTTTATGTTTTTCATATTAGTTTTTTTATATGTAGGTCAATTGGCTAAACCATATCAATAATATAGTTTTTTAAATATTATTTTATGTGTCGTTTGAATTATGTCCGCTATGGTTTGCAAATTATAAGCTTCCGCATGACGGCCTGTCAATTTCGAACCCAACAGGACTCTCTTATACATAGAGATAGAAAATACCAATATGTAAAATTCTGAGGTATGCTTCTAATCCCGAACACCTTTTTTCCTTTGGTGAATTCTCAATTTTCTTTTTTCAAGATATTTGTTTTCCTTCAAATAACATGAAAATCTAAATATTTTTTCCTTCACCATCAATGTTTGTTCTTCTACCATATTATTTTTCTTTCGTCATTGATATTGGTTCTTGTAATATAATCAAACGTTACACGTGCGATTAAACTAGCAATAATAATAATAATAATAATAATAAAGTGGGATCTTTTAAAAAAAAAATTCACTCACTTTTCTTTTCTTTTTTTGCCACGTCAGTCGTAGGGGATGAATTTAATTCACTTGAAAGTTGTTAAGGGGTAAATAATTGCCCGATTAATTTAGGATCTAAAGTAAGTTTGGCGACAAGTTCGGGGGGGGGGGGGGGGTTGATGTCTTTTCTCCGTTTTAATATCACGATTGAAGTAGCCAAACAAATTGCTATAAAAATACTTGTCAAAAAAAATAAGTGGGCATCATATAAGACGCCAAGTTAATTTAAAACTCCAAGAGTTAATTTATCATTTTATGTCTATTTTAAATTTTTAATAAATATTATTAATTTTTTAATACTCAAACGACTTATAATAATTAATTATAAGTGATATAGTAAAATTACGCTTGAAGCGTCTGAAGCAGACGTGTCATAAATGTCTATTTTATTTTTTTTATTAAATATTATTAATTTTTTAATATATAAATAACATATAATAATTAATTAGGAATGATATAGTAAAATCACGGAACAAGTAACTTAAAATTACGATATTGCCCTTAGCCAAGCAGACATGTCGACGGAGACATGTTTGTTTCACCTAGTGCACTATATCTTCTAATATAGTAGAATATATAAATAAATATTGGTAAAAAATCAATTGTTAAACTTTGACTTATCTTGATTGAAATATCTTTTATATGTAATTTATTAACAAAAAAAATTACTTATACTTTCTTTTAAATATATGAATATATGTAAAGTGTGTTAGTATAATATAATATAATTAAAATGTTTGTATAATATAATATAGTTAAAATGTTTCTTAAAAAAATAAAAATTATAATTTTTCAATTATATGAATATCCAAAGGCCTATGAGAAGCTCTGAAGGAATTTCTTTGGAGATACTTGAAGACTAGACGTAATATCAATGGTTTATATGAGGGTGTTAAAAATATATATGTGATGGAGCTAAGACTTTAATTAGATGGTGACAGAAGACTAAGAGCACTTCCTAGGTAGAGATGGGGTTACAATAGAATCAACAGTTAGCCCGTTTCTGTGTCTTGGTGATGAATGAATTGATACGATATATTTAAGATGAAGTGTCATAGCATATGCTATTTATAGATGATATAGTACCAATTGATAAGAAACATAGTGAAGTTAATATTAAGTTGGAGGTGTGGGCACAGATTTTAAAATTTAAAAGGTTCAGATTTAGAAAGATCAAAACAAAATATTTAGAGTATAAGACATCTGTGGAAGTGAAGCTTGACACATAAGCTATTCCAAGAGAGACAATTTAAAGCCCGTTTGGATAAGCTGAAAAAAAGTGGTTTTTAAAAAGTTTTTTAAAAGTATTTTTGAAAAATGCTGAAACTTATTTTAAAAATAAGCAGTTACGTGTTTGGATAAAAGTGTTGAAACTGAAAAAAAATTTGTTGATGTATTTGCTAAACAAGTGTTGTTAAGCACTTTTTTTTGTCAAAATATCTGAAATACCCTTAAAGTTGTTAACAATATATAGAGTTGATTATTATTAATTTTTATTTCTAAAATGATTCAAATTAAAATTAATATATGTATTTTTAATTCATAATATATATATATATATATATAATTAAAATTAATATAATATATATATATATATATATATATATTGTTAATATACTATTAGAATTTAGTGTTTATATAGCTATTAATTTTTATTTTAAAGACAAATTTTATGCAGCCTTAGTTTTTTTCCCCCACTTTTGATAACACTGTACATAATGATGCAGTTTCATAACTAATGACTGGGAGACGTTTATCAATACAGTTGCAATATATATATATATATATATATATATATATATATATATATATATAATATTTTCATGAATGACTATTAAATTTGTGCGCTAAAAAAATCTTTTTTCTTGGTTAAAAGAGTTTAAATCATCAAACAAAATATATATGTTAATAGATAAATAGTTGCTCACTAATGATACTATTTATTTGCTAAAATGACTGTTAATTGAAAAATATATTACTCGTTGATTGAGTAATGACTGATACGGGTGTCACGGGCTCTAGACCATTTACTAGAAGTCAAGCTCGGGAACTACAAAGGCTTCAAGGCGTGTTTATGAAAATGGACGCGGTTGAGCTTGTTGCAAACTCACCCAAGGGAGTGTACGTATTGACATGTGGGGGATGAAATTAGGGGCCCAAAATACACCCCCAAGGCTACCCCAAACACTCCACACCCTCCCCTTTCATTAAGGGCAAAGGGGTCCTTTTGACATTCTTTTTGTAAAGACTATTTAAGGTGTTTCTTTAGTCTTGTTCTCTTAGTTAGCTTATTCTTAAAAATCACTTGTAATATTGAACATCATCTTCCTCTCAAGAAGAGAGTAGACCACCATTTGACACCACAAGAAATGGTTTCTTCTTGTGTTGTGTGTATCGGCTAGAAACGAGAGTGATTGAGGGAACCGACCTCCTCCTGTGTTTCGTAAGAACATGGTGCTTGTTAACTTGTTTTGTAAAGGTTTTAGAGTATTAATAAACTCTTTAGTTGCTGCAGTATGAGTTCTCCTTGCGTCAAGTTACATATCTTCTCTATCGTTTAAGTTGGTGTTTGTTGTTTCCGTTAAGTGCCTTGTGCGTGTGGACTGTTTGTGCAATTGCGGACTGTTTCGTGCTCTTTTAGATACCGTTTGGTATCATTTGGTATCAAAGCTAAGGCTGGTTGTGTTCCTACACTATCAATCTTGGGCTCTCTAAGTCGGAAAAAAAAGTGTTGAAAATCTAAAAATTCCAAAAAGAAGTAAATTTGTCCATTCTTGTTGTTTGGCCGAATTTGTGTCTAGTTATAGGTGTTATTTTGCTTGTCTTAGTAGTTTCGTGTGTTAGCTTGTTGTTTCTCTAGCACACTTGAGTCTAAGGTCCAAGATTTGAACTTTTGCTTAGTGTTGTTGAAGGGTTGGATGACTTGAATACTGTTATTGTTCATAAGTGTTCTTATCGTTGTTGATAATGTTCTTGAGGTGAATGTTCAACAAAAGGTGTGTTTGATTTGAAAAAAAAAAAAAAAAGAGGCAAGCTCTTCTGTTTGTCTTGGAATTAGTTTCAAGACAACACCAAAGAGGCAAATAGACAAAGGGTCTCCCAAAAAGCTTACTTACCAAAAGGGTGTCAAACCTTTTTAAAAAAAGATCCAAAAGGGGGAAAGGACAAACCAAAGCCAAAAAGGTGTTTTGCCATTTTGGTGCAAGTTGGTGAAAAGCTTATTGACACCTTGACCTTTGGAAAAAGAATTCCAAGTCTTGCTTTTTTTTTTCACTCCAAAAACCAAAAAAGCCTCACCAAACAATCAAGATTGAGTCATTCAAGTGGGACAACATCAAACTTAAACAAAAACAACAATACCAAAAGGCCAAAATAAAAATTGTGGGCCACATCAACAACAAACTTAGGACCTTCCAAGTTTCTTTCCTTGTCTCTATTAGTTTTCTTTCTATTGACTCCTACACCAGTTGGCAACTAAGTAACAACCTACTAAGTTGTGAACTAGTTTTCGAGTACGTCTTCGTGTCAACGTTCTTTATGGTGCTTTGCTCGTTTACTATTTGTTGTTGTTCTTGGTTCAAGTGCGTACGAAACTTCCTTGAGTTTTCAAAACCAAAATCCATTCTAGCTCAAGAGTAGACTCATTCCTAAGCACTCAAGGATTGATAGGGCCAAGTGAGGAAGCCAAGTGTGAAGAGTATGTGAGGATATTTTAAACTAACGTTTGTTTGTTTTGTAGGTACATTGGCAAATGGAATCATTTCACATGGAACCCGAAACTTCCAATGCACAAACCGTGGACCAAAATGTTTTGAATGCTCTTGTGGCTAAGCTTGAATCCTTGTCTCGGGATGTGGCTAGGGTGAATGCGGGTCTTGATAAGTTGGTAGTGGAAGTGGCCTCTATTAGTGGCCGGATGGAAAGGGTAGAAAGCCAACGTAGTTCTCGACCCTCAACTCCTCAAAACACATCCCCAACCATTACCCCCGAAGCCACGCACCAAAGAATGTATCCACCAAATACCATACTTCAAGCCAACTATTACTCACAAGGCCGAGGCCTTGATGGACCAAGCCATTCCCCACATCACCAAGTCCCACATGACAGACTTGAAACCCAAATGTCACCCTTAAATCCGACTCCTCCAAACCAAAATCAGCCAATCCAAAGAACTCCACCACTAAATGCCAATCCACCATACTAAATTCCAAATGTCCAAAACCTGCCAATACAAGAAGAGGGATTTGTGAGAGAGAATCGAAGGGGAGGATATGGAATGTATGATGATCCTTATTTGATGGAAGATAGGATGAGAGGTAGAAGTATATATCCGAGGAAGAACCGATGGCTTCAAGGTAGGGGCGTCCAAGGTATTCGGTAAAGGGATATTGGCCTCAACACTATCAAAATGGGTCTTTCGATCTTTAAGGGAGAAAGTGATCCCGAAGAGTTTCTCGCATGGGAATCCGCATGCGAGAGAGTCTTCCAAGTGAATAATCTCACGGAGGAGAAAAAGAGTTGCTACGCCATTGCTCATTTTGAGGGATATACTACCACGTGGTGGGAGTATGTCAAACGTTTTGGCAACATATTGATTGAGAGGCAACCCCCTTCTTGGTTTCAATTAAGGTATCTTATGAGGCAAAGGTACCTTCCCAAAAGCTATCAAGATAAACTCCTTGCAAAATTGTACAACTTGAAGCAAGGAAACAAAAGTGTGGCAGCCTACTATGATGAGTTTCAACAACTCATCTTGAAACTTGATCATAGAGGAGAACAAGTGAGCCACGATATCATCTGGTTCAAGGTTGGCCTAAATAAGGAAATCTCTACACATATGACACTTCATAAGTTTGAAACTATTGAAGGGATCTTTCAAGCGCCTTTAGAGATTGAACGAGAGAACAAGGAAAGGTCGGCCTACAAAACCAAAGCCTACCAAGGGCCCTCGGGTTGGACCAAGGAGAGAAAAGTGGTTCCCTCATCTTCAGGGTGGAACAAATCCAAACAACAACCAGTCAAGACCCCTCCACCCATGAGCAAGAGTGCTCAACCACCTCTTCCACAGCTTGAGGGAAAGCTGAATGTTTCTGACAATGTTAAGGGATTCCAATGCTTCAAATGTCACAGATGGGGAAACAAGGCTAGCGAGTGTCCTAATCGGAGAAATATGATATTGAGAGAAGGGAAATTGTATTTCTTGGGGGAAGAATTAGGACTTGAAGGGGCTGAAAATAAAGAAGTCGCTCAAGATGGAGAGGGAGGGGAGGCCGAGAGGCCTAGTGATGATGAGGAAGAAGAGGTTTGGCCTCAAGAAGGTGAACTTGAAGTACCTAATTATGTGGTACGGAGAGTTATGATTAGCAAAGCGTTGGATGATCCTAGCCAACGGGAAAACCTCTTTCATACTAAGTGTCTCATTAAGGGGAGTGTGTGCTCCTTGATTATTGATAGCGGAAGTTGTGCTAATGTAGCTAGTGCCTCGATGGTGAATCACTTGAAGTTGCCAACTACTCCACATACGAGTTCGTTTAGACTCCAATGGTTGAATGATTGTGGAGAGTTGAAGGTGACTCGTCAAGTGGTGATTCGATTCAAGGTTGGAAATTATGAGGACGAGGTACTTTGCGACATCATTCTTATGCATGCTTATAACCTTTTGTTGGGTCGTCCATGGCAATATGATAGGTCAACCAAGCATGATGGACGAACCAACTATCATTCCTTTGAGTTCAAGGGTCGAAAGTACAACCTCCGACCACTATCACCATCACAAATGTGTGAGGCACATCAACAAATGAAGAATTTTCCAGGAAAGAGAAAGAAAGGGAAAGAAAGAGAAAGAACCCGCGGGTAGAGGGGAGGAACTCGAGAGTGGGAAAGGTGAGGGTGAAGAGGGAGTTTCGTCATTGAGGGGTAGGGATTCGATGGTAATGTTGGCTCGTAAGGGCGACCTCTTCAAAGAGTATGATAATACTACTCCCATGCTACTTTTGGCATATGTTTTGAATGCTAACCCATCCACTTCCCCTATCCTGTCTTCTATTTCTAATGTCTTGCAGTAATTTGATGATGTGTTCCCAAGTGAGTTACCGTAAGGACTTCCTCCACTTCAAGGAATCGAGCACCAAATCGACTTTGTTCCGAGGTTGCAATTGTCAAACAAGCCAGCTTATAGGAGCAACCCCACGAATACAAAGGAACTCCAATGGCAAATTGAGGACCTCCTCAACAAAGGATATATCAAGGAAAGCATGAGTTTGTGCGCGGTCCTGGTGTTGCTTGTGCCGAAAAAGGATGGGACGTGGCGAATGTGCGAGGACTGCCGGGCCATAAATAAAATTACGGTAAAGTATCGCCATCCTATTCCTAGGCTAGATGATACTCTTGACGAACTAAATGGCTCTTGTGTGTTTTCTAAGGTTGATCTTAGGAGCGGATATCACCAAATTAGTATGCAACCGGGTGATGAATGAAAGACCACATTCAAGACCAAATTTGGTCTATATGAGTGGATGGTCATACCATTTGGTATTACCAATGCTCTTAGTACCTTTATGCGGCTAATGAATCATGTGATGAAGTCGTTTATTAGAAAATTTGTGGTCGTGTACTTTGATGATATTTTAGTTTATAGTAAGTCTCTTATTGATCATGTCTTGCATCTAAGGAGTGTGTTTGATGTTCTTAGGAAAGAAAAGTTGTATGCTAATATTGAAAAATGCTCCTTTGGTGTTGATAAAGTTGTGTTTTCGAGATTTGTTATAAGCTCGAGGGGAGTGGAGGTAGACGAATCCAAGATAACCGCCATTAAATATTGGCCAACCCCAAAAACCGTGGGTGAAGTTCGGAGCTTCCATGGGTTGGCAAGTTTTTATAGGAGGTTCGTCAAAGGATTTAGTACCATTGCCACCCCCTTGACCGAAATCATCCGAAGGGACCAACCTTTCCAGTGGGTGAGGAGCAATCTAAGGCCTTTAAGACCTTGAAAGATATGCTCATTTTGGCACTGTTGTTGCAATTGCCTAACTTTGATAAGATGTTCAAAGTTGAATGTGAGGCTAGTAAAGTAGGCATAGGGGCTGTTTTGATGCAAGATTTAAAGCTCATTGCTTATTTTAGTGAAAATCTCAAAGGAGCAACTCTAAACTACTCTACGTATGACTTGGAGTTGTATGTCTTGGTTAGAGCATTAGGCAATTGGCAACACTATCTTTGGCCCAAGGAATCGTAATCCGAACGGATCATGAATCCTTGAAGCACCTTCGGGCACAAGATAATCTTAACAAACGGCATGCCAAATGGATTGAATTTCTTGAAACCTTACCCTATGTGATTCAATACAAAAGTGTCACGCCTCAAATCCTATTGGGGCGGACTGGCACCCGTAACCGAGGAGGCCCGGGAGAACCAGCTCATAACCTTATACTTCCCATGCATACCTCTATGACAACCCGAAATTCGGACAGCATCATGTCGCATATAAAAGGAAATAATCACCTGTATAAGCTCGAGCACACATATATATGTATATACAATACTTGGCCGTTAGAGCCATCACGTCTATTAACAAAATACTACCTTGACTGTACATTAGGTCTACAAAGCCTCTAGACAATACACAGAGTTTAACTAAGGTCGGGACACACCCCGCCATATAACTAACTTCTATACAATACCAAAAGTGACTAGATATGACACGGAAAGCCCCGAAGCAAACTGGAGCTCACCAAAAGCAGCTGGGTATCCTGGCTCCTACTTGTGCGGTGTATGAGCTGAGGTACCTGTGCCTGCAACATGAAATGCAGGTCCCCTGTGGGGGACGTCAGTACGAAATATGTACTGAGTATGTAAAGTTGTAGATAATCACATATGATATAAGAGCTCAATAGAAATCAGAAACAAGTGAATAAATCGTAATAGGAGTGGACCACACTTACTAGAACTTGTGACAACCTGTACATTGTATTTATTCAATCACTTTACCTTCGTTCTTATCATCTTTGTAATCATTACTGTACTGTACTGTGACCATTAGGCTACCTCCAGTACATATCAACTGGGATCGACTCATGCTAGGCTTATGCCCCTGGGATACCACCCATAAACACATAAATAGGGATAGACCCATGATAGGCTTATGCCCCTGGGATACCACCCGATAAGAGAGAACTTTCATCACTTAGTTCAATTAATCTTTGAGATTGTTATTTCGGTCGCCACCACATTTTTGATACTTTGAAACAATGATACATCAATAAGAGACATATAAATAGACCATCAATGCAATAACAATGAAGTAAGAACTCATTGACACATCAATAAAGTGTTTTGGAGTCATCAATGCCATAACAATGAAGTAGGAACTTATTGGTATATCAATGAAACGTTTTGGAGTCATTAATAGCACATGGATCTTGTTTGAGTAACCGGATACCTTCTGACATTCATTAGTGCAATAAACATGTAAGATTTGGAAGACAAGTAAGTATTGGAATGTCTTGACATCTTGTAGGGTGGAAACAAATTCATTGGTAACGTAGGACATCATACAAAATCATTATGGATCACATGTTACTGAATAACTTTGGAAACTTTCTTAATAGAACAATTGTTCACTTTCATGCCAAAGATATGGTATAGAGTATGCTTTACATACCTAACTGTCAACCTTCAATACTAGTCCCAAATGGACTTCTCGTCTTTTCGGATTACTTATCTACAATGAACATATATAGCAATCTAGTATTAGCGACCAAACGTCACAATTCAATTATTTGAATTCACCAAACTAGTGGTTAAGTAGTAAGCCTTAATTACACCATAAAGGGTGTCACTTTAACCCTCTTATACTCCAATTACATTGACATGCCATGCATATTCATACAACATCCTCCAATATCAAGTTTGGATTCATTTATCCTTCCAACCAATCCATTAAACCAAATTGAGCCATAGACATAAATAATCATCAATTCAATAGTCTATCACCATATCCACCTTCCATAACTCAATCATTATATCCACCCTCCACAATTCAATACAACCAAACCATGCAAAATAGTCCATAACCCTATTTTCATCACCTTTCAATAACAACCAATACATATAATCCTCTATCACACATATACATATGGAAGAGAACAAAGACAAACAATATTCATACCTTAGAATTCACCTCTTGATTATGCAATCCTGTTTGCATAAATAATAGGTGTCGTTCGAAGCTCTCGAGATGACAAACGCAGTTATCGGATTACTTTGGAATTTCTACGGTTGAATCAAAAGTAATTTAAAGGTCAAATTTGGCTAGGGTTTGTTCTTTCTCAATGATTGATGATGAAAATGAGTTTTTGAACTCATATACATGTATATGTACACATATTCCCGTCCATAATATCATAGGGAATGACCAAAGTGTCTTTAAAATTTAAATAATGTCAAATCTGTCCTTTGGTGGACTATTTTGATAAGCTAAAGTAGATCGACCATAACTCTTTGCTCCGATATCGGATTTGGGTGAAATTGATATAGTTGGAAAGATAATTCAAATGGATTTCATTTCATATAAAGTAGGCCACCCAGTTCATCCTGTACAAGGAGTTATGATCGTTTGAAGTTGACCCTAAAAATCTATTTTGAGAGGCTGAAGTAAAACGAGTATAACTCCTTACTCAGACGTTGGATTTGTATGAAACTAATTGAATTGGAAAGAAGACTCAAATATCTTTGTTTTGATAGGTCGTAGCTCTCCCAGTTCATTATATTAAGGGAGTTATGATCGTTCAAAGTTGATCCAAAAAATTGGCTGGCCTCAGTAGTTTGTGTGCAGGAAATTTTCCTGCACATTTACTATTCCCAATATCCCGGCCACCGTTTTATAGTTTTGAACGTGCTCGATTATATCCGAAACCTATCCGTTTTTGGAAATATTTATATCGTTGGAAAGCTTATCCAATAACCTTCGTATGGAACCATCGACGGGCAAATTCCGGTATAAATAAAATAAAATAAAATTAGTTCCATATAAATAAGACCAATACACGTACTTGAATAGGGGGTGTTATAAAAAAGGGGAAGGATAATGTGGTAGCCGATGCATTATCTAGAAAGCATGTTCTTTTGTCCACTTTATCGTCCAAGCTAATGGGGTTTGAGAGCCTCAAGTCTTTGTATCCCGAGGACCCCTACTTTACTCCTATCTTTAGGAAAAGTGAAGTCGTGGGTAGGGAAAGGAGGCCCTTGGAGTCTAGTCCTTATGTCGTGTTTGATGGGTTCTTATTTCGAGAGAGACAGTTGTGTGTACCTTCTAGATCTTGGAGAGAGTTATTTGTGAGGGAGGCACACGATGACGGTCTCATGGGTCACTTTGGAATTGATAAGACCCCCGGGATATTGGAGGAGCAATTCTATTGGCCTAGGATGCACAAAGATGTTGTCAAAATTTACGGCCAATGCATGGATTGTAGGAGTGCTAAGTCGAGGCTCCTTCCTCACGGGTTATACATCCCGCTTCCCACTCCATCACGCCCATGGTTTGATATTTTTATGGATTTTTTGTTAGGGTTGCAACGAACTCAAAGGGGTTGGGATAGAATCTTTGTTGTCGTTGATCGTTTCTCCAAAATGGCACACTTTATTCCATGCAAAAATAGTGAAGATGCGGCTAGTGTAGCTTCTTTGTTTATTGAAAATGTTGTTAAGTTACACGGCATCCCAAGGACCATTGTAAGTGATAGAGATTCTAAGTTCCTTAGTCACTTTTGAAAGTCAATGTGGGGTAGGCTCGGAACTAAATTATTGTTTTCTACGTTTTGCCACCCACAAACCGATGGCCAAACGGAAGTAGTGAATCGAACCTTGGGTTCCATGCTACGTTCCATGGTTAAAGGTAAGTTGACATCTTGGGCATATCACCTACCTCTCATAGAATTTGCTTACAATAGGATGATCCATTCGAGTACGGGCATTACGCCCTTTGAATGTGTTTACGGCTTCAATCCCCTAACCCCCTTGGATATAACTCCTTTGTCAAGTAATGTTGTTATTAGCTTAGATGGAAATAAGAGGTACAAAGCCATAAAAATCTTGCATGAGAAGGTGAGGATGTGGCTTGACAAGAAGAAGCAAGAGGTGGCCAAACGAGTCAATAAAGGAAGAAGACGTCTTGTACTTGAGCCGGGAGATTGGGTGTGGGTACACCTACGTAAGGACCGGTTCCCCAACCAAAGAAAGGGCAAGTTTCTTCCAATAGGTGACGGTCCATTCCAAGTTCTTGAAAGAATAAACGATAATGCTTACAAGATCGACTTGCCACCGGAATACGAAGTGCATAACACGTTCAACGTGTGTAACCTCTCACGGATTGATACCATTGAAGATGAAGAACCCGTGATATTGAGGTCAAACTCCTCTCAAGATGGAGAGGATGATACGGGTGTCACGGGCTCTAGACCATTTACTAGAAGTCAAGCTCGGGAACTACAAAAGCTTCAAGGCGTATTTATGAAAATGGACGCGGTTGAGCTTGTTGCAAACTCACCCAAGAGAGTGTATGTATTCACATGTGGGGGCTGACATTAGGGGACCAAAATACACCCCCAAGGCTTCCCCAAACACTCCACACCCTCCTCTTTCATTAAGGGCAAAGGGGTCCTTTTGTCATTCTTTTTGTAAAGACTATTTAAGGTGTTTCTTTAGTCTTGTTCTCTTAGTTAGCTTATTCTTAAAAATCACTTGTAATATTGAACATCATCTTCCTCTCAAGAAGAGAGTAGACCACCATTTGACACCACAAGAATGGTTTCTTCTTGTGTTGTGTGTATCGGCTAGAAACGAGAGTGATTGAGGGAACCGAGCTCCTCCTGTGTTCCGTAAGAACGTGGTGCTTGTTAACTTGTTTTGTAGAGGTTTTAGAGTATTAATAAACTCTTTAGTTGCTGCAGTATGAGTTCTCCTTGCGTCAAGTTACATATCTTCTCTATCGTTTAAGTTAGTGTTTGTTGTTTTCGTTAAGTGTCTTGTGCGTGTGGACTGTTTGTGCAATTGCAGACTGTTTCATGCTCTTTTAGATACCGTTTGGTATCAAATGACTATATCAATATTAAAACATTGTCGAATACGAACGTTGCGTCGTCAAATATACATGAATAGTTCACTAATCGTTCATGAAGTTGTATATCTTCAGTGAGTGTTCTCCATATATCTTGGTTGGTGACTTTTTTTTCTTAGAGAAATCCATATGTTGAAATTTTAAAAAATATATTAAAGGAGGGGAATAATACATAAAAATCATATTTCATAAATTAGAAGTTTCATACAAAAGAGTTACTACTATGGCTAGAGTTAGGTTCGCCATAAATACAAAAAGTGGAAATATTTAATTAATACAAACATTAATGGATTATAAGCTAAAAAAATCAAATGGACTACAAGAGGGTAATTTTGAAATAAGTGAAAATTATTAGGGATACAAAAGTCATTTACTTAGTCAACTTTCAATAGATTATAAGCTAAAAAAATAAGTAGGTAATGGCCAACTTCTAGTTTTTGGCTTATAAAAAGCTAAAATTGACTTTTTTTTAACAATTTTTTTAATTGTCAAACACTCCTAAAATTCAAAAATAGCTTTTAAGCTACTTTGACCAAATTATAATCTAATCCAAACACCCTCTTAAAGTATCTTGGTGCATTAATTCAGAAAAGATGGGACATCAATAATATATTATGCATCATATAGGTGCAATGTGAACGAAATGGAAGCTTGCCTTTGAAGTATTGTATCACAAAAAGGTACTACCTAAATTTAAAGGTAAATTTTGCATAATGATGTTAGACCAAGTTTGTTGTATTGACATGGTGCTAGAGAACTCCCACGTTTAAAGGTGCAAGTTTAAAAATGAGGATTCTGAAATGAATGTATGGAAAAAGTAGGAGCGATAAGATTAGAAATGAGGATATCCAAGTAAAGATTAGGAGTAGCCTCTGTTGTTGATAAGATGAGTGAGCGAGGTTGAGATGATTTGAACATGTAAAAAAGTGTGAAAGGTTGGATACGTGGATGCTCCCGTAAGGAGGTGCGAGAGGTTAAATATAGTAGGCCCTAAGAGAAATAGAGATATGTCCAAAATGTATTGTAGAGAAACTATTAGATAGGAGTTGACTTAATTCCAATTTATCGATCAAGAAAACGATCTTAAATAGGAGGGTATGAAGGTCATAGATTAGATAAAGAATTAATAAGATAGTGAAGGGTCCTCTTACTTCCTGACGGGTATAGGCTTCCTAGTGTTTGTCCTAGAATTAGCTTCATTATTATAGTGTTTGCTTTTACCACCATCTGTTTCTTTCATTGTGTTTTCTAAAAGTTACATATATACACAAGGTAACTTTACTTTATTACGTAAAATTTCATATTGAAAAATAAATTACAAAAATCTCAAATTAATTACTCAAATCCCTATCTGTTTTACTCTCTCTCTCTCTCTCTCTCTCTCTCTCTCTCTCTATTCCTTCTTATACATCCCAAACCACCGTATTTTCCTTCAAATTGTGGTCCTTATTTTTCTCCTAAAACCCTGCTACCTTTTCTCTCCAATTATCTATCTCCATTGAACCTCCTTATTATCTCTCCACACCCACAAATCCTGGCGATCTATAATAATCTCTCTCCAATTTCATCACACATTCGCACACACAAAAATCTCCTCATCATTTCAAGTTGACGTAAGGAAAGAAAACAAGTTGATCCAGTTATTATACGGGTAAATTTTCCATATGAAAATTAATATTTGTTTCTTTTGTTGTTCACTTTAATGAGTCTTGTTGTACAAGGGGTGGATTTAAACATATATTTTGTTGCTATCACCTTTTCTACTTCATAATTGTGGATTTACAGTGTCTCCAATGGATCCGGAAGCTGCACGCAATGCACGGGATTCACTGGATTTGTTATTTAAGCATTCTCAAATTTCATCAAGCACCTAGAGATGTTAAACAATTACAACACTTCTTAGGCTTTTATGTTGGTTTGGATTCTTAGTTTTTATTGTTTTATTGAAACTGCTTATACATACATATGTTATGTATAGTCAGCAACATCGTTTACTAGGGTCATGTTTCGATTTTAATTCAGTGTATTGTAATGACGTAAAATCTATTGTATCGGTACTTCTCAATCATTAGAATGTTAATACTATCTATGTTTGCAACTAATACAATAAATTTTCATTTATATCTAACGTATAACAAATATTTATACACTTAAGTGTTTAATATTTGTAACGTATGATAAATAATTATACACTACATTGCATGTCATGTATCATTATATTTTCAACTACTAAAATCTCATACCTCTAAATATATGTATAATAACATTATACATTCATTACGTCATCATACATTTAAATATACGTTTAATAAATTCTAATACAATAAATATTATAACGCAAAGTAATAAGCAACATTATAGTATATAAAATAGTTATGTGTGAATTAATTTATATATATGTAAGTAACAAAATTTAATTTAAATACTTAACCAATATTTTTTCAAATTCCATACTTCGGATACATTAATAATCTTTTTAACCATTGAATGAGATATGATTATACATTACTTATGTCATCATACTTTGCAATACATGTATAATAAATCCTCATACAATATATATTACATCGCAAAGTATAAAACAACATTATAATATATAAAACAGTTATTTATGAAACAACTTATACATATGTATGCACCATAATTAAATCTAAATAATTAACCAATATTTTATCGAACTCCATACTTCGGATACATTGCCTTATTAATATTATATAGTAATTACATGTCATGACATTATATAGTCAGGATTTTTTTTGAATTTGAATTTTATCAGACTCCGTACTTTGAATATAAAGAATATTAGACTGCCAAGACCCCAAATGCCTCAACAATATAGTGATGTTCATATTGGTTTTGGAAAACGAAAGAAAACAATCATTTTTTTTTTCAAATTGTATTTCAAATCGCAATAACAAAAAAAAATTGTGGTGATGTTTCAAGATATTTTTTGAATTTGAATTGTAGTTACTATTTTTAAGCATCCAGAAAATCAGAACATTAATTAGTGCTCTTATTAAGGTAAGAGAATAACTGGATATGACTTATTTCCATAATTTTAGGAAAACAGTTTCCTCATACATTGGAGTTATGTATGGGGTATTTCGACATGTATATGTATATTCTCAAATCTGGGAGAGAGAAAGTCAATTTGAAATCTTATGTAATTAGTTTCATTGAAGATGGGATTTATGTTGTTTATACTTGTATTTTACTTATTGCATATTTTGTTGTTATTATTTTTGTATTAGTTACTATATAATTTTAGTTATTGTTTTCTCTATTTATACTTACTAGTATACTTACCCGCGCGATGCGCGAATTATTGTAAAGAGAAAAAAAGGAGAAAGATAATTGTAACAATCTTCAAAAGACTGAATATTCCATCTACCATTTGTATGATCTTTTTAAATCATTTGATTGATTGGAATATATATTTGGAATACAAATTGTGCAATTACTCCTAATGATAGTGGAATTAGGAGTAACTGGCGGATGATCTTCTTAAATCACTTGATTGATGGAATATATATTTGGAAATTGGAATACAATTGTGGATTTACTTCTATTGCTCGATTGTAAAATATATTTAGAAATTTGATTAAAATTTTAAAAATAAAAATAAAAATAGAAAGGTTTCAATTAAGGAACACAATAAAGGAAGAGAATGCCACAGGGGTAGTGAAAATCCACTTTTTATAATATTGGGTGTTTTTTTCCACGTTAAAGGACGATGATGAGAGGATATGACAATTACTGTTGGGGCTATGAAGATAACGTTCTATATTTTTTTTTATTGTTTGTCCATATATAAACACTTTTTTATAAAAACAAATTTTGAATTACTCCTATAGCTTGATTAAAAAATATATTTAAAATACAAATTGTGAAATTACTCCTAATGATAGTGGAATTAGAAATTGACGAAATTTTTATGTCGAATATGTTAAAGTTCTACATATCTATGAAATAATTCATATACTAATTATATAGAAGTGCAAATTATTTTTTGCCACAATGTGAAATATATAAATAATTATATAGTGTTCATTAATAGGAGTCAATTCAAATTTTTTTTTATCACAATATGAAATATGAAATAATAGAATAAAAATAAATAATAGAGTTCATTCAATATTTTTTACCACAATATGAAAATTTAAAAATATATATTTATATAAAATAAATAATTAATCTATAAAATAAAATTTGTTGCCAACAAAATAGACTTTTTGTTGGCAAAGTACTTATTGGTTAGTTCTTAATATGACACTTGACATAATTTTATGCAAACTTCTTTGCTTTATTATATATATAGATGTGAAATATATAAATAATTATATAGTGTTCATTAATAGGAGTCAATTTCAATTATTTTTTATCACAATATGAAATATGAAATAATAGAATAAAAATAAATAATAGTGTTCATTCAATATTTTTTACCACAATATGAAAATTTAAAAATATATATATAAAATAAATAATTAATCTGTAAAATAAATTTTGTTGCCAACAAAATAGATTTTTGTTGCCAAAGTACTCATTGGCTAGTTCTTAATATGACACTTGACATAATTTTATGCAAACTTCTTTGCTTTATTATATAAATAGATTTTGATTTGCCATAGTTGAGCGGAGCATCCTAAAAAAAACAATCTCTTTCCTTTCAAAAGATAGTGATAAGGTGAACATAATATTCTTCATAGACCTTATTTATGAAATTTTATCGTGTATGTTATTAATTCGACCAAATCATGATTATCGATTTATTACATCACAAATATTTTAAATTGAATTTAAAAATATTGTATCACTAATTTTAGTGGAGACAAAAGTACTATAATATTTTTTTTGGATATGTTGTAATTTTTGATGATTAAAATTACGTGATAGCTATTATTAGTGAAATATGATACTAATATTTCATGAAAATTATTCGAAACAGTTATCAAAAAGAAGTATTATATCAAATTATAGAAGACTCTTTACTTTCCTTAGCACTGTAGATTTCTTTGGGAGCAAGAGATAAACTTTTTGAAAAACAATAAAAATAATAATATCTTAATATTAATAAAAAGGGCCAAAGAAATATGGAAGCTTGCCACAAAAAGGAGTATAAAAGTTGACAATCCTACAAATGAATATTTGGGTTTCTGTCAGTGAGAGAAGCGCGATGGTAACAGAAGACTGAGAGCACTTTCTAGGTGGAGATGGGATTATGATAGGATCAACAATTAGCCTATTTTTATGTTTTAGTGATGAACGAATTAATACGATATATTTAAAAGGAAGTGTCAGAGTATATGTTATTTATAGATGATATAATATCAATTGATAAGGCATGTAGTGAAATTAATATTTCCTTCATTTCATAATAAATGAATTATTGAATTTTGACACATATATTAAGAAAAAAACATTAAAAACATAAATTTAACACAATTTTTTATTTTTACCCCAAAAAAAGAAAAAGTTGACCTTGTAATACCTTTTCAAAAGTTAATTGGTTGTCAAATCATAAGGGCAAATTTGGAAAAAAATTCAATGATTCACTTATTTTAAAACACCAATAAATACCCCAACAATTCACTTATTCCAAAACGGAGAAAGTATTAGGTTGAAGGTGCAAAAACAAACTCTAAAATTTAAGAAGTTAAGATTTAATAAGACCAAAACAGAATATTTAAAGTATAAATTTAGTGATACAGTGCATAAGACATGTGTAGAAGTGAAACTTGACACATAACCTATCTCAAAAAAACAATTTAAAATATCTTGGTGCATTAATTCAGAAAAGTTGGGACATCAATAATGATATTACACATCATATAAGTGCAATGTAAATGAAATGAAGGCTTGTCTTCAGAGTATTGTGGGACAAAAAGGTACTGATGTTAGACTAACTTTGTTGTATTGACACGATGCTAGCCAATTAAGAACTCCAATGTTAATGGTGCAAGTTAAAAAATGAGAATTCTGAAATGAATGTGTGGAGAAATTAAGAGCGATGAGATTAGGAATGAGGATATCTGAGCAAAGATAGGAGTAGTCTTCATTGTGGATAAGATGAGTGAAGCGAGGTTGAAATGATTTGAACATGCGAAAAAGTGTGAGAGGTGGAACGTGGATTAGCGGTGTCAAAATGAACTCAAATTGAGCTAACCCGTCAACTCGCTCAATATTTAATGAGTTGAATTCAAGATAATTTATTATTGGGTAAATCTCAACACATTAAGTATCAACCTATTTTTAAAATAGATTCAAATGAGCCTAATTCAATCTTCACCTCAACCCGTTTAATAGAAAAATAATTTTCATAATAAAAATAGGCAAAACAAGTGACAATGTATCCTCCACTCTCAAAATCACCCACCTCACCCCAGCTTACTCCACCCCACCCCACCTCTATTAAATATATAAACTTTATTTCTTAATAAAAAATTATAACTTTTTTCTTGCCCTCACCCCACCTCATCCCCCTCCCCCTCCCTACCTCGAACCCCCACCCCTAAAAAATATTTTTTTTATTTTTTTTTGAAAAAAAAATAAAAATCTTTTCTTAGCTTACGATCAAAATTCTACCCTCTTCCCTTCCCGACATCCTTTAAACCTCCCAAAAAAGTTATTTTTTAAAAAAATATATTTTAAAAATAAATAAATAAATATTTTTTTATATATAAAATTAAAAAATCTTACCCAACCTCCACCCCCCTCCTCTGATCACTCACCACTTCCCTATACGACAATATTCCATTCCCAAAAAATATATTTTTTAAAAAAAATTAATGCTTTTTTTTAAAAAAAAAAAAAAAAACCTCTTACCTCATCCCTTCCCTACCCTCCAGCTCCACCCCCACATTGCTTTCAAATTTTCTTATTTTAAAAAAATATTTATTTTTTAAAAAATAAATTATTTTAAAACAAATTCTTAACCCCCCCCCACCCCTCCACACATACACACACCATCCCTATGCATGACATACCCTTTTTTTGAAATGTTATTTTTTAAAAAAATATATAAATAAATTCTTACCTCAACTCCATCCTAACCCCCGACCCCCCCCCCGACCCCCCCACCCCCTACCCCACACTCCTTTTTAAAAAATAATTTTTTATTTTTAAAAATTTACCCCACTCCCACTCTCTAACCACCCACCCAACTTTTCAACTCCATTCAAATTTATTTTCTTGAGTTGAGTTTACAAGGGGTAAATATTAATATGTTAATATTTCTTTGGCCAAGCGGGTCAAGACCCAATTCAATTTTTATTCATTTCAACCCAACTCATTTCAATTCAAAGTAAATTTGGATAGGTCATAACCCAACCCGATATTCAATTTCACTCATTTAATATTGTCAATCTGAATCCAACCCACCCATCTGACACTCCTAACGTGGATGCTATCCTAAGAAAGTGCGAGGAGTTGGATATAGTATGTACTTGAAGAATAAAGATATGCCCAAAAAGTATTATGGAGAGACTACTATTAGACAGAGTTTGAGACAACGCCAGCTTATTGATCAAGATCACGACCTTAGATAGGAAGATATGAAGGTAATGGATTATTAGATAAAGAATTGGTAATAGATAGTGGTGGGTCCCCTCTCTTCCTGACGGGTATAGGCTTCTTAGGGATCGTTTGGTGTAAGGTATTAAAACACATAGTTTTGAAATAAAATAATAATTTCGAGATAAAATTTTTGATGTCTTATTTAGTTGTCAAGATTGGGATAACTTATTCCGGTATTAATAAATAGTACTGGAGTAAGTTATCCCATCATCAGAATGATATAAATAATTCCAACATAATTTACCTTGCGATAAAGTCATAAAATGACAAAATCACCCTTCAAAACCTTACAAAAAAAATTGATGTAAGGACTATCAAAATCTCATATATATATATATATATATATATATATATATATATGAGATTTTGATAGTCCTTACATCAATTTTTTTGTCAATTTTATCTCTAATTTAAATTTTAATTACTCTATAAATTTTCATCCATTTTGATAAATTAAACAATTACACAGGCTTATTAAATACTACAAAAGTGATCAGTCGTGAAAAAATAATAGTGACACCATAAAAATTATTTATTCAATCAAATTTAAAATTGATCCAAGGGTTTATTATCTTTTTATTTTGTATAAATGTTTATTGATCTTACTGCAAATTTTCATTTTTCCTAACAAATTTATCATGGACCAGTAATTAGAGTATCTTTTTTTTTCATCCGGTGTTCGGTGCCCGCATTGGAGCACCGACTAATCCAGATCGCGCGTTGCAGGGCCCATTAAGGTGGCAGCGCCCCCAATAGAGTTTTCTCTGTACTCAGGATCGAACCCTCGACTTCTGGTTAAGGGTGGAGCAACCCCATCCACTGCACCACAACCCATGTTGGTAAGTAATTAAAGTATCTTGACATTCCCTTTCTAATTTGGTGCATGCTTAATTATTAAATAAAAAATTATTTTTTATGTATAGCTAAAAATATTTGAAAATTTAATTCTAAAAAATATAATTTAACTCTCCAAATATTAATTATACTAAATAATAAAAAATGAGAGTAATTTTTTTCTACATTTTTTTGATGTGTTTTTTCTTTTTTTAAACAAAAAATGAGATTATCAACATTTTATAGAATTTAGGACAACATAAGTAATTTAGCATGAAATATTAAAGGTTCATAGACGTTTAAGAAATATCGATATAAATTTCTTAACATGTATTTTTATGATTTTTTTTTTATTAAAGTTAAAACAATAGTAACTTTTCAATTTCTTTTGTATGGTTTAATATGAAGGATAATAATTAGGGAAAAGGATATGGGATGACCATTTTTTTTTAAAATGACCCATAATTGAAAAGGTAGACATGTTGTAGCCAGTCGTCTAAAGTAATCCCTTTTTTTAGTCATTTGGCCCAATTGGGCACATGCAGTCTCTATACTCAATTGATACACTTTTATACAACATTGATACATTTTTATACTATATTGATACACTTTTTAAAAAAAGAGAAAGTAAATTCTATGCAAACACTTGCAATTCCTATACCCAATTGATACTCTTTTATACCATATTAATACACTTTTATACTATATTAATACATTTGCGGTGTCCATATACTCAATTGATACTCTCTTATACTAGATTGATATATTTTTAGAATGCATGTAAAAACTATATAGAGTCGTATAAAATATGTATCTAAATAATAATTGTAGTTAAAAAATATATAGAATGTTTATAAAAATGCTATAATTATTATATAGAATATGTATATATAGAGAGAGAGAAACTGTATTGTTATTATATATAAATATATATCTTTAACAATTGTATTATATTAAAAGTATATAATTATTATAGAGAATATGTATATATATAAAAAATGTATCATTATTATATATAAATATATATCTTTAACAATTGTATTATATAGTTACTCTTTTGGTTTATTGTATCAAACTATGGAGGTGAAACACATCGTTTATTGTCTAAAACATGTGTGTAGTTTAAGTTGGATAAAGATTTGTTCCAGTACCCTTGGCCTATATTACATTTCTTTGTTCAATCTAATATTAATTTGTCACATTTGTAATTAATATAATTAGATCAATATAATTAAAAGACATTTATAATTGTAACTGCTTTTAAAAGCTCAGTTAAAAGACAATTCTAAGGTAAAAGTAACCGTGAGATATAAAAAAAGTAGAAACTTAAAAAAAAGAAGGAAAAAGAAGTCAAAAAAAAGCATGGGCCATTAAAGATGAAAATGGAAAGGGCCGAATTGTATTGTGCCGAAAGAGTTAGTGCTAGTTTTGTGAAATTATTTTAGTTTTAGGTGTTATTTTTATCCTTTCCCCTAATAATTAAGCTAAATAAGATGAACGGTATTTTTGTAAACAAACTATCTATTCTTAGAAAGAATGCAATACATATTATTTTTAGTACCACAATTCAAGCAATCACTAAAAATAATATCAGATAACTAATCCAAGACAACTAATCTCAACATAACTATTTCCAGCATAACTTATTTACCAACCAAACTTACTACTACCTTATTTGGTATACTTTTGCACCCTATGTATAACTAATGCTTGCATTAGTTATACATTTTATTGTGTATTAAGGTGTGTATTACTAATACCTCAAAATCTATGGTATTAGCAATGCAATGGATCCAATATATGCATTAACATGATTAAAGACACTATTATCCCTAAAAAAAAATCCACATCCTTTCCAACATATATATGGAGGATATTTTTGTAATTTTTGTTTTAGAAATGATTTAATTCATGTTATTTTTATTACAACAAACTAAACACTGCATAAGAAAAGTACAAGCATAGCTAACACAAGTATTACTAATACAAGCATTACTAACACACCATATTTTGCATTATTCTTATACACTCTATCAAACGATCCCTTAGTGTTTGTCCTAAATTAGCTTCATTATTGTAATGTCTGATTTTACCACCATCTATTTTTTTTATGGGAAAAGGACAACAAGAGCGCCTAAAACTAAAATAATATCATAAAAATAACACTCACAATTAAATACCCACAAAATAGCCACTATCAATAGAATCAGTGTACCATTTTCATAATTACCGCTTTATAAAATTTCCCTTCTTCTTCAATTCACTCCATTTTCTTCACTCTCTCAAATGGTCTAACCTACAAAATACACTCTCAAACTACTAAATTCAAAACATGGAGAACTACTTCTACACTTCTTACCCTGAATCCGGTGACTCTTCTCCCGTTTCCGTGAAATTGATTTCGAAAATACCACAACATTGAAAGATCCCAATCAAATCCCTAATTATAAGGTCTAATTTATGTGTAGTTATGGTGGCAAGATTAATCCTAGACCACATGATAATCAGCTTGCTTACATTGAAGATTCTGTTTTCACCATTTTCTTGCTTGCTTTTTCATTCGATGGACTCAATTTTTCCACCATTTTCAACAAAAACCTCAAAATCAAACAGAGAATTTCGAAGCAGAGTAAGAATTTTTAGGTAGATTCCAACGAGTGTTACTTTATAGATGAAAAATGATTTTGGCGAGTGTTATTGTGAATTCTGGTAGTGGTTCACTAGATCGTTTCCTTGAATGTGAGTAGTGGTTCACTTAACCGTAAAGACAAGTTGCACCTCCTTAAGTCATTTTAATACAGGTAAATAGTTAAGCAAGCAAAAAAATTGCACTTCTTTAAGTCATTCCACTAAAATATTTTTTATTGTTTTTGCTTTTTCAGTTTTATTTGAAAGCTTTGGCTGTTACGGTAGAAAAGTGTAACAAAAGAAAGATTTGTTGGTATCAAATTATAGAATAAAAATATACTTATTGTTTCTATTTTTTAAAAATTGTTATTTGTCTTAGTTGGGCGGTTAATAGAAAATAGCTATTGTATATGCTTGTAAAGACTATATGGATATATGGACACTGCATATGCATGCATAGATTCCCCTTCTATCTTGTTATAGAAGTGTATTAATGTGGTATAAAAGAGTATCTATTGCGTATATGGTCCCCTCTTTTTTTTAAAAAAAGTGTATCAATGTAATATAAAAGTGTATCAATGCGGTATAAAGTGTATCAATCTAATATAAAAAAGTATCAATTGGATACATGAACATTGCATATGCATAGATTTTCCTTCTATCTTGTTATAAAAGTGTATCAATATGGTATAAAAGAGTATTAATTAGGTATAGGATCCCCTCTTTCTTTTTTTAAAAAGCGTATCAATCTAGTATAAAAGTGTATCAATATGGTATAAAAGTGTATCAACTGGGAATAGAAACTGCATGTGACCGACTGGGCAAATGGCTAAAAGAAGAAATAAATTTAGCCGATAGGCTAAAGTTGTCCACCTTTTCAACCGTGGGCCATTTTTAAAAAAAATGATCAACTCATATTTTTTTCCCTTCTTTTATTATATTTTAGTTATTGGGTATTTTATTGTTATTATTGTTTCCATATTAGTTATTAATTTTTTAGTTATTGTTTTTCATATTCATACTTACTTTGATTTGTTATAATTAAGTGGAGCATCATTTGAAAACAACCTCCGGAAAGAAAAGAGATAGTGATAAAGTGAACATAACTTTACTCTCAACAGATTATATTTATAAAATTTTATTGTGTATATTATTAATTCGATCAGATGGTGATTAATAGCTTACCACATCACAAAATATTGTAAATTTTATTTAAGAATATTGTATCACTACTTTTAATGGAGACAAAAATACTACAGTAGTTCTTTGCATTTGTTGTAACTTTTGATGGTCAAAATTACCTGATATCTATTATTTTTAAAAGATGTCAGATATTTCATGAAATTATTCAGAGATAAGTTATCAAAAAAAAAATATTTTATCAAATTAATTTGATATAATAATAATTAAAATACAGAATTAAATTTTTTAATACCTTAACCATCCCATATCATGATCTCGCCAACATAGTAGAATTATCCATTCTGGATATGTCCTAGAAGACTTTTTAGTTTCCTTAGCACCGTAGATTTCTTTGGGAGCAAGAAATAAACTTTTGGAAAATAAAAAAATTAATAAATGTTTTAATAATATATTAAATAAGCAATAAAAAAAGACCAAAGAAATATGGGAGCTTGCCCACAAAAAGGTCTATTAAAGCTGAGAATCCTACACATAAGCATTTGGGTTTTCTTGTTCTAGTGAGAGAAGCGCGGCTTACGGTTACGCGTGGATTCATTACGTGACATTACTCATTACTCTCTCTTCTTCTTCCTCCTTCCCCTGCTTACTGTTTCACCGTTTATATCGCTTACTTGAATCTCAATTTCTAGGGTTAGGGTTTTGAAATCATCTCTCTTTTTCTGTATATCGTAGTATCTATATATATATTATAGTGAAATCTTAAGGTTCGGCGGGCTTACCTGGAACGCTACTCTTTACTCTCGACTGTCTACTGAAATCTTTACCTACACATGGCGTCTATGGACTCATCTATTGTCATCAAGGTTCGATTTTCCGGCTCTTCCTTTTTAAAAAAAATTAATATATGTTGTTTATATCGCCTTCCATATTGGCTTTCTGTTTGAGTTGATGAGGACATCTGTCTTTTATTTTCTTAAAAAAATTGCTAATTTGTGTTATTGGTTGTGGATTTGATGTACTCTTTGTTTAAGGGCTAAATTTGTGTTATTTCTTTCTTCCAATACAATGAGCTGGGGCTTTTTTTTTTGGGTGAACGAGAGTGGTTAAAACGTGATTTTTTTTTTCTCTCTTCTTGATTTGTAAAAAATGACAAGTAAAATGATAAATCAAATTAGGAGATTTGGGACAAGTAAAATGGGACGGAGAGAGTATGTTAGTGTTAGTTGAATTAGCATTTTGGGACTTTTTCCTTCTTCCCGTCTTGATTTGGTTGAATTGTTTCTTGTTTTGCTTTCTGGTTGAACTTTCAATTTTCAAGGAATGACATTTTGTGGTTTGCCTTTTTCTGGTTGTGCCTTGTACTTGGTAGAGTGTTTACATTTCTATATATCATAGTAGTTTGTTCAACGAGAACATCCTGGACTTCTTGTTATATGTTCTTTTTGATTGATACCCCTGTACCCGCTGCATCCTACCAAGCTCAGGCGACAGGTAACCCTGTTCTCGAAGACTTGGACAGAGGGGAAGAAATTACCAGCTGTTTTTGCTTCTGCTAGGAGTTGACTTTAAGACTTATTTTCAACCCACTTTATTGACCACTAGTCTTCCGACATGTGTAATAATATTGTTGAGCTATGGCAGACGGCGGGGTTTTTGTGTTTGAGTTTGGTGGTGTCTATTTTGTGTGGCTTACTTCAGCAGCTTTCATGATTTGCAGGTCAAGCATGAAGAGACACTCAGGCGATTCAATGCCTGTGTCTGCAATGAGAAGCTTGATCTTAACATTGATGGATTGAGAGACAAGATTATTCAACTTTTCAATTTTGCTCATGATGCTGAGCTCACGCTAACATACATTGATGAGGATGGCGATGTAGTAACACTTGTTGATGACGAGGATCTGCAGGATGTTATGAGGCAGGACCTGAATCCCTTGAGAGTATCTGTGAGGTTGATTGCTGCTGAAAGAAGTGGCAGACCGTCAGCTAGATCTAGTGGAAATTCTACTCCCTTACGATCACCTCAGGCTCAGCCTCCACTCCTGAACTTGAATTCCCGTGTTACTGATGTTCTCAAGTACATTCCAGAACCTCTGCGCGAATCTGTGATGAAGGTCTGTTCTGAGCTGGCTACATCGGCCTCATCCTCAACTCCCATCCTTGCGGAACTTGTTGCTGCTATGTCTGAGATGGGACTATCTTACAACCAAAATGAGGCTTCAGGGCCTCAGTCTGTCAAAGAAGTTGGCTCTCATAATGGAATGTCTAATGGAAATACTATGAGTGCTGATGGAGGAAAGCCAAATGTTAAAAGCGGAGAGCCATCCGCGAAGAAGAATGGGTCCCTCAAAGCACTACATGGTGCAGAACTAACATTGAAGACAACAGAACCAAAACCCACGGCCTCCAATGAAGCTGCAGATGCTTCGGTCAATCTACTATCTAAATCAGAAACTCTGAAAGGTGATCAAACTGAAGCTCAGTCATCATCATTCAAGTATCCCAAGGCTCAGACATCGCTGGTAAACAGTGAGGAGGAGAAGAAATTTAGTGTTGTCCATGCTGGTGGAAAGGCTGTTGGATATACATATTGGAGTGGCTCGCCTATTCCACCTGAAAAGCCTTCTGATGAGCAGCATCCAAGATCTAAGCCGGTTGATTTGGGTTGCTCTGCAAGTTCTGGTAAATTGAAACAATGCAACTGGGATGCCCCTAATGCAGATTCCAGCGGCAGTTCAATCAAGATGCCTTATGGCAGCGTCACTCCTACACGTCTATTTCCATTGTTGAACACTGTGAATGTGATTCCCAGTAATGCAGGTTCCAGTGGCAGTTCAATGAAGATCCCATATGATGGCTTCAGACCTGCCGTAAATCATCTAGTTCAGCTGAACCCTCAGAATGAGTGTCCGTTTTCTGGGGTGCCAACAGTAAATAACCCTATCCCGCCTCAGAATGTCCCTTTTGAGGTCACACTTAAAAGAAGCCATCATCAGAGTGATGGGACTGGGACTATTTTTCATAAAGGTGTTCGCTGTGATGGTTGTGGGGTTCATCCGATAACTGGCCCTAGGTTCATATCTAAAGTGTAAGGACCCCGTAGTTGTATTTATTTGTTGTTTTTATATGAGTTGACATAAACTGATATAGCCCCTGTGCTCTTGTAGAAAGGAGAACTATGATCTCTGCAGCATATGCTTTGGTGAAATGGGAAATGATGCTGATTACATCAGAATGGATCGTCCTGTAACTTACCCGCATCCCTTGTCTTTCAAGGGTTTACATGCTCTGGTATCGAGTCATTTTCCAAAGTTCTCATAACATCTCATCTCTCTGTTTCAGCTCTGTTGACTCCTTTTTTCTGGTTGTATTATAGCATGGAAGGTTTCGCCCCCCAGTTGTCCCACAAGTCTGTCGAGGCTATGGGTTGAAAGCAGGTCGGCCAAAGCTGGACAGCCGCTTCATACAGGATGTCAATATCCTGGATGGAACCCTCATGGCCCCCTTGACTCGCTTCACGAAGATCTGGAGAATGAAGAACAATGGTAATCTCATCTGGCCTCAAGGAACTCAACTTGTTTGGATTGGGGGAGATAAATTAAGTGATAGATTCTCTGTTGAATTAGAGGTGAGAAGTTCTGCGGAGTTTGGTTTCTTTGCTTGTCATTCCCTCTTGTTGACAGTTGCTGAACTAATTATCCGGGAAGTTTTCACGATATGATGTCATATGCATTGCAGATAACTACAGCTGGCTTGGCTGTTGACCAGGAGCTTGATGTAGCAGTTGATTTTACTGCTCCTGAGCATCCTGGTAGGTATATATCCTACTGGAGGTTGGCTTCGTCCTCAGGGCAGAAATTTGGCCAGCGTGTATGGGTACTTATCCAGGTCAGTGTGGTTTGGTTGTCTGGGTATCCTTGATGATTCTGATCTAATTGTGATGTTAAGAATATCCCCTCCTTGTTCATGCAGGTTGATGCTTTATTAAACCTGCCAAAGAAGGGGTTGGTCCACGAGGTTTTTCAGGGGTTAAACTTGAATTTACCTCCTGCCAGCAGCGTTATGTCCGTCACTGGTTCTGATATTGTAAATGTGAATCCAGTGCCTCAGAATGTCCTTCCTGAACCTAAGAAGAGCTCTAGCACAATGGAGTTGGTTGATTCAGTGACTGAAGTAAACCAAAACAAGGAGCAGGAGGCCAAATTTCCTATTAATGATAGCTTGTTGGTTGGTGTTGGCGACAAGTCAAGTTCTCCATCTGCTCCTGCTTCACCAATTTCATATCCAATTATTGATTTAACTGAGGAAGCACCAGCGGAATCTTCCGTGGCACCATCAGCTGCTGTAGCTATGAAGGCACCATTGCAGGATGTTGGAGGAAATAATGAAGTTGAGATGTCACTCCTCCAAGAGTTGGAGGAAATGGGTTTCAAGCAGGTAAATCTGAACAAAGAAATCTTGAGGAAGAATGAGTATGATTTGGAGCTGTCAGTTGATGATCTCTGTGGTGTTGCGGAGTGGGATCCTATGCTCGTAGAGTTGGAGGAGATGGTAGGTTCATTTAGACATCAAAGAATAACTTTTGAGTTAAACTTGTGCAAGAAATAATTCTAGGTTGTTTGACTTGTATACTGATTTTGTGAGTGCAGGGTTTCTGCGATAAAGAAATGAACAAGCAGCTGCTTAAGAAGAATAATGGAAGCATCAAGCGTGTTGTCATGGATCTTATTGCTGGAGAGCAGCAGTAGATATTTAATGTTTGTGCTATAGGGTGATGGATAGTTTGGTATGAATAAATGGTAGCATGCAGCACCATCGTTTCAGTTTCTGTTTGTCCAGTATGTTTTGGTGACTGCGTCTATTATGGTTTGACAAAAACTCTTTTTAAGTTATGTTGGTTGAACTAGCTGTGTAATATATGCTCTGGGTTGTACCGTATGTCTGAACATGTGATGTTTGGTGTTTAATGAATATGAATATTTATCATCTTTATAGCCACTAGTCTCGGAGAATATCACCTTCCTGTTAAGAAGTGCGAGGCTTGTATCTAATATTCAAGTATTAGCTGTTTTTTTCGGTCATTGGCTAGCAGTTCTATTTAGGTTGCTGGTAACCGTCTTTCACGAATATATAGAGAGAGAGGGGAGGGGTACTTGCATGTTTCTGTCATTCATGTGCTGGATGTTTTAGACTTTATAGACCTGCTTGAACTGCAAGGCCGTACGATATGTTTGTTTCACCATCATGGTAAGATATGGGCAACTTGTATTAATAGTATAAGTTGTTGCAGATTGTTGCGACTTTGATGATGCCTACTTGACATTGACGTTTGATTCACCATTTCAACCTATTTTGTTCCACTTTTTCTAGACAAAATAAAGATCAATCTTGCTCTTATTGACGTATCAAGATGGTAGATTTCAGTGGGTAAATATATATTTTCCAGAGACAAATAAATAGCCAATGTTCACAGAAGAAACTCATCAATCTACTCTTTTACAATCTTAAAATAGATGCGTTTTATGATATTATGTAGAAACACGTGCTACAGATGAGAGAGATTAATTTTGCCTTTGGTTGAAAAGATGGGCAACATCAGGATTGGGAGTTCACATTAGTTAAAATTTGTTTTGTTACCTAGTTTACACCTAGCCAATCAGTCCTCAAGTACGCCAATCTATAGTTATAATGATATTATTTCTCATTTTAATTTGAGGGTGGAGTGAGAATTCGAAATTTTATTGATTCTAAACTTAGCCATCAAACTCATAGCTTGTCTAGTTACCAGATTTTCACATTTAAATATTTGTATACATTTAATGAATTTCCTGATATGCAAACGTAACCCATTGTGGATGAGTATTCACAATTTCTATAGTAACATTTTTCAGAAGCTTCCCGTTGACGAATGGATCATTCTCCTCATCCAAGTGCCTAAGGGGTCGTTTGGTTTGAAAACTTAGTTATGTTAGGATAAGTTGCGCTGGGATAAGTTATGTTGGTATTATTTTTTAGTGATTGTTTGGTTTGTGGTACTAAAAATAATATATAGTGCATTGTTTGTAAAAATATATTGTTTGTTTACAAAAATAACCCTCACTTTAGTTAATTATTTTTATGTTTGTAGTTATATGGTTTTTGTTTGTATTTATATGGGTTTTTTTCTCTCTCATCAAATTAGAAATTCATATGTCTCTTTTACATAGCTAGAATATGTCTCTTTTACATAGTTAGAAATTCATGTCTCTTTTCCCATCAATATATTATTTGTATTTATAAATATTTTTTTTCTCTTTTTTCCATCCGTAACTATGGCATTGGTTCTCATCGCCTATCTCAGCTGTTGTGTTGAGTTCATGATTCAGTATATCAATTTAGTAGATATCAAGAGCCTAGCAGCAGCAAGCAGAAGCGGCATAAATTTTACTGCACTATATATATATATATATATATATATATATAATCTATATCTATAATCTATAATCTATATCTATAATATATTAAAAGTGTGAAGACTCTTAGAAAAGTGATTTGAACTTTTTGTCCTTCATTAAAAGATTGTCCTTTAGATAAAAACGTCTTTTTACTATTTACCTAATAATATTTAATTAATTTTAGGACTTCAAACCCAACTAAAATCGAATCCCCTCCCCCCCCCCCCCCCCACCCTCTTTTTTAGGACTACGTATATATATATATATATATATATATATATATATATATATATATATATTTTAAATGAACTCTATTTTGTATTAAATAAAAGGAAAGTAAAAGTCTATCAAAAACTAAAAAGGGTTAAAAAAAATCACTCTTATTTATGTTAGTTTAGTTTATTTGGAATTTAAAATATTCTATTATTGATAAATAATTAATGAAAAAAGTAAAAATCAATCATATTTATATAATTTGTTGAAGAAAAAAGTTTTGAACTTCTATAAATTGAGAATTCTTTTAGAAAAATACAATAATATCTAATATGAACATATGGAACAAGATATATTTATTTTTGTTCTTAAATGATTCTTTATTATTTGATTTGAATTTTCTTCTGTTTTTTGGTCGCCAAGATACGTCAAAGAAATATATTTTTGTAATATTTAATTTACTTAGATGCATTGATTTCGTAGTTTTCTTTTTTCCAATTTTGTAGGTATCTTGAAGATGAATGATGATTATGATGATATAGACAATTAATGATCAAAATTTTGAGTCATATAAAATATTATGATTATTTTTTCTTTCTAAAACACCAACCGTAATTTAAGGGGTTGTCAATATATTTTACACCTACCTCATTTGTATCTTTGATATTTACAAGTACTATATATCTAATTAAATAAATTCTCTTACTATTTGAATAAGTATCGTATTTAGTGTAGCGTTTAAATTCATTATAGTGAAGTACACGCACGAGGCGCGTACACCTAAATTAGGTTATATATATATATATATATATGAGAAAGTGGAAAGAAAAGGGTTTGGGGGTATTTTTATCATTTATAATTTTATCCAAGGATAAATTAACTTGGGATAACTTATACCACCAAATATGTGGTATAACTTATCCCGATATTATTATTAGTCCCGGAATAAGTTATTCCGAGTATTGCCAACCAAACAATGTATAAAAATTTTTTTATCCCGAAACTATTTTTTTATCCCGAAATAATTTACCTTAGTACCTCACACCAAACGACCCCTGAGTATACAAATATGAAACGCTAACAATATGAATCATATCTGTTCGTAAATACTTTGCAACAACGCCTCCAAGTGTGTAATAAAAATCTATTCCTTGAAAAAGTTAAAATCTCTTTTGATGCTTTGCCAAAATATCAACGGTTGGATAGTAACTAAAGAGAAGGAATTGGATTCACTTGCAACTGTCAACATTTATCAATTTGGAATATTTTAGGCGAAGTGTTTGGGCCTTTAAAATCTGTTGCTCAAGCTGCAATTGCTCTGCAGCAAGAACAAAGCTAATTACTTGAGCAAAATTATGGGATCCAAGCAGTATTGGAAATCGACTGTTAGTTCTGATGACGAATACCTGGATCATATTAAAAGAATGGAGAGAGCCCCAACCATGCACCCTGATGTTCCTCTCTACCCCAACGTCTTCTCTGTTTTCAAGAACAAGCTAATTTATAAGGGGCAAAAGAACAATGCCGCGGAGTCACAGAAGAAGGTCCAGTTCACGGAAACTGCCAAGAATGATAAAGAGAAGCCCAAGGGTTTTGAGCTTCACAAATGGAGGACTTTCTAAGTGTCAAGTTAAAGGCTTTACATCTTATTAGCCCCCACTCTTCTTCAATAATATACATAGTACGCTATGCATAAACATATAATGTTTACTTTGTTGTACCAGTAGAGCTGATCAGTTGATTTGTAATTTTGATTTGGTCTATCTAATAGAAAATATTGTATTATGTATAAAGTTATCAGGTTCCAGCTATTTAATTGAGTAGAGGAAGAATAATATCTTATCGCTTTGGCTTGATTGCTTTCGCCAGGTCTACTGACTTTTGCACCAGATTAAATTGAAGCCTTTTTTCGACATCCCTTCTAAAGTATTGATCCTTAATTACTGCAGTAGTAGTCTTAAGGCTCTTAACTCCTACTGACTTCTGCACCAGATTCAATTGAAGCCCTTTTTTTCTACATCCCTTCTAAGTATTGATCATTAATTACTGCAGTAGTTGTCTTAAGGCTCTTAACTCCTACTGACTTCTGCACCAGATTCAATTGAAGCCCTTTTTTTCTACATCCCTTCTAAAGTATTGATCATTAATTACTGCAGTAGTAGTCTTAAGGCTCTTAACTCCTACTGACTATGTCAAAAGAGAGGACGAGCAAGATCAAGAAGACAAATCTATAGGCAGAAAAGTAACAAAGAATGTATAAATATGACTGTATCAAAACAGATCAGACCCGCAAAATTGCTGGTTTGAGGACAATGAGAACTGCAATGGAAGAACTTAATGGATTAACATCGTAACAGCAGCCAACATCATGAACAACTGTTTTCTTTTTCTATTCATCATTCTGTGCAACTTCAAAATCTTGATGTATGAATGACAAATTCAGATAAAAGAGGAATTAAATAGCTCAGAAGACATCAGAAATTCAATGTCTTAGAATATTATTTTAGCTCGCTTTCTAGGCTTAGCTAGTGAATCTAAAATCTAAAGTGAAACAGATCTTTAAACATTATTTACACAAAGATACGGTAGTTCAAAAGGGACAAACAAGTTTCCAATTAAGTGAGGTCCTTCAAATTTCAAAAATTAGGTAAAAGGGATAAGAAAATTTTTAATTTTTTTTTAAAATATTTTCGCTCTAACAATTCAAAGTTGTTCGACAACTTTGATAGTTGTTGAGACAACTAATGCATTTGTTAAACAACTGTCCCAGTTATTTAAACAACTTTATCTTTTTTAACTTAATAATTTTAGGGGATCTCCTTGTCCCCTTTTTTTAATTAAAGACTTAAGAAAGGAAAATTAGCAAAATATATTAGATGCTTTCCTTCTATCAAAGGGGTCCAAAACCTGTATTCTTAGGACACCACATAGATTGATTAGTATTGTTACCACGAACATTGGAAGGGGAATATTAAAATAACTTAGTGTAATTTGACGTAAACATGAGACGTGTCACAAGCTTCCTGATGACGAATTGATCTTCCTCCTTTTTCAAATGCCCAAGTGTGAAACACAAATATCCGTGTATTGTATTATACAATTCGTACCTGCATAATAGAACTACTTTTTAAGGAATCATATCATGTAGGAGCTGCTGCTTTTTTAATGGAAAATCACTGAGCAATGTAACGTCTGTTCTTAAATATTTACAAGTTGCAACAATGCGGGTCCGAAATATATGCCATTTACTACCGTATTTCTGTCACGTATAATTTGCTTAGTTGGACCATTTCAGAGCCTCACGCGCTCAGTGTGCGTGATAAATATATGCCACACAAATATGATTAAAAAAATAATCTAGGAAAGTCATAGGACCCCTGCAAAGTTGAGGCGTGTTGCAACAAATTTCGTCAAAATTTAGGTATATTTCGAACCTTTTTCTCGCCTTAAAATGTCGATGACATAGGTTCCTTAAAAAAGTCTGTCCTTTTGATTCTCTGCCGAAATATCAACAGTTGGATACCGAATAATGAATGATAAGGAATCAGATTCAATTGTAACTCTCAGCATCTATGTTTGCTTCTGGAACATTTTAAGCAGAGTGTTTGGCCTTTAAAATCAGCAAGAACAAGGGTAATTTACTTTGAGGAAATCAAGAAAAGATGAGAGGATCCATGCAGTATTGGGAACCAACGTCCAATGAGGAGTACCTTGATCATCTTAAGAAAATGGAGAAAGCCCCAACCATGCACCCTGATATTCATCTTTACCCCAACGTTTATTCTGTTTTCAAAAACAAATACCAAGGACAAGAGTCTAGCTTGAATCGTCAAAAGACTCTCGACACAGATTCGCAGAAGAAGGTCCAGTTCACGGAGTCTGCTGAATTGAACAAGAATGATAAAGAGAAGAACGATGACGCGCAAGCTGATGGCTACATCGATCAGAAGAACAAGAGTTTTCAGATCCACAAATGGAGGACTTTCGGTGTGCCATGTTAATCCATCTTATTGGCTGCACCAGTGTTCGTTAGTAATATACTAGATATGTTACCTCTATATGAATACATGCCTCTCTTAGTCTCTTACAATCAGCATATATCCAAAAGAATAAGGGAAAATATCAAAGAAAGAGCTATCTTTCATGTTTACCTTATTGTACCCACAGAGATCAGTGGATCATTTGTACGTTTTATTTGGTCTATCTAATAGAAAATATAGTACTGTACTACTGTGTCTTGCAGTTATCTGGTTTATCTCGTCGATTAACCTTTTCTGATTTATCTTTTGCCTTCATAAATATCAGATGAAAGCTACACGTAAATATGGACTAATATATCTCAGGAAACAGTTGTAACAATATAGTGCGAAAATTTACTCAAGTAGTAGTAGAAGAATATCTATTGATCCATAGTTATTGCTTGAGTACCAACTATTAAAGTAACAAGCTGAGATGAATGTACGAGTCTCTCTAAGTCATGTGAAAAGAAATGACGAGCAAGAGCGATAAGACGGACCTATTGGTCGAAAAGTGACAAAAAGAGATAGAAACACGATAGTATTGAAGCAGATCACCTGCAAAATTGGTGTTTCAGGACAAAAAGAACTAAAATGAAAGAACTCAACGGATTAGCATCAGAACAGCAGGCAATGTCACGGAAAGGAGAGAGTATTAGGACAACTTTTCTTTTCATCCTTCAGAGTAAATTCAAGAGCTTGAAATATGTATGACAAACTCTGATAAAGGAAGAATTAAATAGCTCAGGAGACAGCAGAAATGCAATGTTTTAAAAGATGATTTTAGCTTGCTTTGTCAGAAAAAGTAGACTCAGCTAGTGAATTTCAAACTGAAGTTTGAGCGATCATTAAACATTTGGGCAACCTTTTCTGTCACCCCAAGGATGTAATAGTTCTTTACCAGCTAAAATTTCTCTCTGGGGAAATTTAACAGAATATATTATTAGATGTTTTACCATGGAGTTTATCCAAAGATTCCAGAACCTGAATTCATAGGACACCACACACATCTAATAGTATCATCAACACGAACATTGGAAGCAAAATGTAATTTGAATACTTGCAACCACTATAGAATCATCAATGAAACCATATTGCCAGTGTTATGTTTGAAAACATCAAGAACCTATGTTGCTCAAACTCTTCGAAAATGTTGTCGAGTGTGTGTAAAATCCTCCAAAATTAGTACACTCTTTGAGGATCCGACACGGGTGTGGCATATTTTCGGAGAGTCGGAGCAACGTAGTCATAAAGTGAGGTGCTCTATTATTAGGAATGGGAAGAAGAGGAGAACATTGCTTCCTGCTTTTGATTCTTATCTGGTAAAACTACTTTTTTATCCAAGTTTCATCATGAAGCTGAACAGAATCTACCCTTACTGATATGGCTCTAACGAATCCAAAAGTTTCAAACTAGAAAGCGTACAGATTACAACATGTTTGTTCTTCCAAGATTTCTTATTGGATGGATGGTGCTGATATTTCTCAAGACCATAAAGTTCAGAAAATTATTCTTTAAGCTCTTCAGTAGGCTTATTCTTCTTCTCTACTTGCTGGAATATCCACGGTTTTGACACAGACTAAAGGGTAAGGCATCCGATTCAAAGGCAATTTTTGTGCCCGTAGTTAATCAAATAAGAATACTCAGCTCAAATATTTTGTCTATAAAATGCTGTACTTGTTAAGGCATTAGCATATCAATCGAAAAAACACAAAGGAAAAATGTATTGGATATCACGTGGCCCGTCCTTTGAGCAGCCCTATTCGGAGAGATCCGGTGAGGATTACATTGCTGGCAGAACAAGAATGCCAGTAGTTGAATCTGCTGTATACAGGTACCCAAATGGCCAAGTCATGATCAAAGAGGAGAGAGTCGTTTTTGAAGAACAACGCAATATGTCTGGCAATTGGTATAAATACGACTTTCCTAGTGGAAATCACCATGGCTATCGTGCTCCTGAAGCTCACAAGAAAGTTCACTTCGCGGAGCTTGACAAAACAACTGGAGTCGGTAGGAATGGAAAATATGAAGCAACGGGGGAGAAGTTTGAAAATAAAGATGATAGCTTCATCCAAAGGAATCACAAGAACAATATGAATGACAATCAGTATAAATACAACTTTCCTAGTGGATATCGCTATGGGTCTCCTGACCCTGAAGCTCAAAAGAAAGCCCACTTTGTGGAGGGTGACAAAACCACTGAAGTCGGTAGGAATGGGAAACGTGAAGTCACAGACGAAAAGGTTGAAAATAATGATAGCTTCATGCAAAGGAATCACATGAACATGATGTATGGCAATCAGTATAAATACAACTTTCCTAGTGGATATCGCCATGAATCTCCTGCCCCTGAAGCTCAAAAGAAATCCCAGTTTGTGGAGCGTGACAAAGTCACTGAAGTCGGTAGGAATGGGAAACATGAAGTCACAGAGGATAAGGTTGATAATGAAGCTGATAGCTTCATCAAGAGGAAACTCAAGAGCTTTGAGCTTGCAAAGATGGATACTTTTAAGGTCTATTGAGCATGCGACTAGTTGCTAGGCAGGCAGCAATACAGTTACGTTGATCATTAGATCATCGATTGAATCACTAGTATAATAAAATGTCTGTCTTATAGCAATTGACCATAGACTGTCTTTACTGTTCTATTTACTTCATATCTGTATGCAAGTACTTGATATGCAATGAAATATGAAGATACCAGTTATTTGGTCATCCTTTGCAACTTGTTAATCAAATAGGACTGGCTTTGGTATCATCAAAAGTTTTCCCCTCATCTAATCCATCTTAAACTTAGAAGAATCAAGGCTCATTTTCAACAATATCCAAAGTTAACAGGTTGTCCATCTTACAAAAACAAATCTCTACTTTATTCTGTCATCGCAAGCCACATTTACCAGAAAAGGGAGAAGCACAATCTTCAAGTTCAAAGTAGAAAAATAAACAAAGCAATTAAAGACAGAAATAACCGTTTTACTAAGTATTTAAGTTATATACACTAACAATTAACGCAATTTTACACTATTACTGTAGTTTCACTGGTTATAGCAGGTAACTACTGTAATTTACTGTAGTTTTCAGGTTATCAGATCAAACTTGACATACATTCTTAGTTGTTATTGTAAACCAACTTAACCTGATGGTATAAGAAAAATTATGTACTGTCCGTGCACAGAAATTAGACTCTTATCATTGATAGTTTGTTAATGAGCTCCTTTATATGATACATTGCCTCTCTGTTCTTTAGTGTAATGTTCAGCCCTCTTGCACAAGACACTCACAAATTACTGCTCCCTCCCCACCCCTTCTAGATTAGGAGGGCAATCTCGGGGTCCACAACGGTCCCTTCAAGTTCCAATCTTGAAAGAATCTTTCAAAACAAGGTACAATAATTCAGTTGAGGAAAGAGGAACATATTTCCTAAATCTCCTATCTCTAAGGCATATGATTCGTTTTCTATATAGTGCAAGTGCAACCAATCTTCTAGCTGATGTGAAAAGTGTAGGGACTTCGACTCGTGGGACAAGAATTTGAAAAAAAAAAAGACATCCCCCACCCGTGGCTAAATGCTAGCCACGCGTTGTTTTGTCAATTTATTCACCCAACTGGTGGATGTAGCTGCAGGCTTCAGCACAATGCATCTTGTGCTGCCCTCAGTTGAGTGACGTCATGTATATGAAAAATCGCGTAAAAGGTGAAGAAGAATCAGAATATACAGCAACGCCATATTCAGTAAATCTATGGGTCTAAGGAGGGTAGAGTGTACACAGACCTGAGGTAGAGAGAGGTTGTCTCCAATAGACCCTCGACTCAGAATCAGCATATGTGAATACGAAAAAAATGAGAAACAGAGCTCTCTGGGACCGAAACCAATTTTTATATAGTACAACTTCGAATATTAGCCACAAAAAATGGAAAGTTTCCGGTCAAAATTTAACCATCCTTATCTAGTGTTAAATCAGCTTCATTATATCTTCTTGAAGACACCCTATTGAGCAAATTTCTTAAGCTATTCTTACTTTCTTTCCGCTTCTGTCCAATTCGGATTGGCTTATCCAATGGATGGTCTAGCACTAATCCAGTTTCTAACTTTTTGGACACATTGAGAATCTCATAAGAATCCCATAGAGACTGACTGAAATCCCAGCTGCCTGTGACATCATATTCTCTGGCAGTTGCCTTGTTCATAGCTTCAACCTTGAATCTTGATGGCTTATTCTTGAAACTGTGGCGGTGGGCGTCGAATTCGGCAGTGGTTCTACGGCTGCTGGAGTGGCCATGCCAGGCTTGTGCTACAGCCTTGAGTATTTCAACATCATGTTGTTCATCTTGTTGAGGTTCCTGCTTTTTCTTCATAGTATGTTTAGAGTGACTTTTGTCTCAAGTCGTTCTTGTATGGGCCACGTTATCTTGAGACAAGAAGAACCTCATGTTGGTGACTTTAGGTGATGTAAACTTGTAACGTGACTCTATAGTGGCCTTAGGTTAGGAAGATGTACTCTTCAATAGGGGGAGGTAGAGATAATAAATTTTGGCACACACAAAAACAATATAAATATCTACCCTTTAGTTTTCTAGAAAATACTTATTTGGCACTTTAATTTATCACACATTCAGGGATAAAATTAACAGAATGCAACAACATACCCCCATCTAATCCCACATGTCGAGGTCTGGGAGGATCTTAACCCCTACCCCGTGGAGGTTAGAGAGACTTTCCGAAAGTGTAAGTTTAATAAAACCCTTTGTGCTTGTGACATATTTTGTATTTAACATAATGGTATATAAAGTATTGGATTGTCAAAGTTCAAATAATAGTAAAAAGCGGTTTAGTTCTTGAAAATGTAAGCCGCGACCTGAGACTTATTCTGAAAGAGAACCCAGGGGCCAATAAACTATAATTCAAACTGCATATTACATGGCTTCAGATCTTCAATAGAACAGCATTACAGTTTACTTGTATTACTTGAAAATGAAAATATTGGCACGACATTCGGAAGTAGCATAGTCAAGCCCTTGGAAAAAGGCAGCCAACTCATTAGATCCCACTGCAAATGGCCCTTGAACATCGTGGGAACTCTCATTCTGTAGTTGAATGTGGCAACTGGCAACCAAGTAGTGCTGAAAGATCTAGATTTGGTGAAAAGCTGAATGAAACCAAAAACAGACCTCTCCTAGTTGTAAACAAAACTCAATGGCAACAGGAAGAGTTAAAAACCAAAAGCAGCTAAAAGAGACTCTTTTAACGTAGCACAAGAACTTTAAACCTATTAACCAGTAATAAGAAACTCCAGAAAATCCAATATAATAAATGAACTAAGTTCTTTGTATAAAATTTAGAAATTTTCCAATGACAAATGGTAAACAAAGGAAAAGTAATATCAACTAAATTTTCGACCTTATAACATATATGATACCACACGCATTAATATTGCATGTTTGAGTGTGCATAATACAAATGAAAATCACGTGATGGCCATAGCTGAACTTCTCAGATGCATGTTGGCGGTGACGTCTCAAACTGAAGTAGCTCTTAGCTTAATCTCCAAAATCGACAGTTCAGAGTGAACGCGGAAAACAACAATTGTAGCGAGGCGGGTTGTAGTTTCCAATGTTAATGACTGCTAGTTTCAGAAATTCCATCAGTTCAATCATCAGGCTGGTAGCAGAGGCAGAAAGAAACTCGAGACGCTTCTGCACAGTCAAATTTGTTTTTTTTTATTAAGTTCATCATTTGAGTAATCCTACAACAGTTAAATAAGACACTACCATGGCAAAGCTTTAGAAATGAAATGCATCTACTACAGTCCTTCAACTCATAATAATTGACAACACTAGTGGACATGAGTTGCAGAATTAAATCAAACAGACATAAATGTCAATCAATATCATGCCAGAGGAGAATAATTAGGGAAAGATAGCTATCCCGCAACTAAATTTGGCGGGAATGATGTAGTAAATAGGAATATTGGATGATTTAAGAAGTGACTTTTCATTATTGTGCTCACTCTTATTGTTACTAATGGACACAGCGCCCCCCACCCCACCCCCCGGTCTGGAGCCTCCTTGGTGGAAAGTCAGATTAAAAAGCCAACCAGGAGAGGTGAGAACTACAAACATCATGGAAGAAACTACAGATGTCTCACCTTTTTCTAAGTCCTTACGTCCTTCCACATTATCGACAACCACTACAAGTGAGCATTAATAGTACTCTATTTATTTATTACTGTGTGATTCATTTGAAAGAACCACAATGCTGAAATCAAGCTTCGACCTTTCTCCTAAATTATCAAGCAAACAACTAAATCCGACTATCAGAGCATATAATCCTCCAACAAAATCGTAGAATCCAAAAGTTAGCATAAAACAACTCCAAAAGACCTTCATAATTCTTAATTGCAGTATTTGGAACTTACATTTTGTCAATATACTATTTATAGTTTATGTGCTCCTACCAGTGGCACTTTCATATAGCATTCTAACATATGTTCCACAAGAAAACTTACTAATCTTCTTTTTATTGAGATAGGTAGAAGCCTACGAGTCATCTTTATGGTAACCAAAAAACAAGCGAACTAAAAAATATCACCTCCAATAAATTTCTTTACAGAGCAAAGGAAAACATGTTTCTAAGGGTTTTCCGCAATATATGTGATATTATGCCACTTCCACTTATGCAGAGAGCTAACTAAAAAATTATAATGACATTGCATCCCTTTTCGACCAGAGTTCTACTGTTCTAGCTAACTTTGCAGTGAAATTAGGGTGTAAAAGATTTCGCACGAAGCCAGCTGTAAAATTATCAGGTTCACTTGTACTTCTTCTCTTGCAAGAGGATTGAGGAATAGGTGATTGATATTGCATAGCAAGTGTATGTCAGTAAGAGAAGGTATCTTTTTCTTGAGAAAGTTTGTCTGAGCAAGGTCCCTTTTTTTTTACTGAAAGAAAAGGTTATTGTTTAGATGAACTCTTTTAGCTACAAATATTAAACCTGAACTAGTGAAAAGCTTTTAGAGTTTTACAATGTAATTGGATATTTTCTTCAACTGGACTGAGATAATGACTTTGTCTCATTGATCAATTAAATATCAGCTGGGGTGCACAGTAAGAATCTACAATTTTGTCAAAACAACCGCAACGGAAATTAAAACCTGATGAACAGTTGCTGCATTTTATTACCTGGTTTAGGCACCAAAACATGTAGCCATCAAGCAAATTGTGCAACAGCCTGCAATTTCGTGTCTTATATTCGATAATATGCTCTGGTTACTCTAGTTCGCCTTTTTGAGGACTTTGACTCTTCTTTTTGTAACTAGTAACTTTCATTAATCACCACAAGCAATATTTACAAAACCAGTCCGACCAACACTGTCCGCTAAATCCAGAAACTTTGACTCTTTGTTCTTCTTTTTTAATTAAAAAAATCAACAGTGGTGTCTGGTCCAACTTGCAGGCACCTTGACTAATTCCACGGGCTACCTCATACCTGCTACCTCCCCACCAGCATAGATCTGGACCGACTTGATGACTTTGACTCTTTTGTTCAAACAGTTTTCTTTGGATGACGGTTCTTCATGGTTTCAGATAATGGTTATAGTCTTACATTTGCTATCATAGGTAGCGAAGCAATTCTTGAAAATCCAACAAACAGTCGAGGAAGAAAACAATCTGGTAATAGTCTAAATAGGTGAGAGTTCCAAACTGAAAATTTCAGGTGCACAGGTTATAATTGAACTGGCTAATCGCTAGGAATATTATGCAGTTAAACATATATAAATGTGGAATATATGTAGGGTCCAACCTCCCAGGTTTCACTAGTTTTGAGACAGAATAGCACTAAATAATGAGTCTCAAGGCTCATTGCATCCCGGTAAACAACTGTGTGAAGCAGCGGAAGCATGTGAGTAATCATTTTGCCACTTCTATCAAGTAAATATATGAGCATACAATTGTGAAATAAAACACAACGAAAACAAGGAAATCACCCGTATTCAGGTTCTGAGTGGAAAATCTTAAAGGTGTGAACCTGGCAAGACTTTTGCATGCATTGATTGAACCAGCTAATATAATGACATCCGGAGCTATCTGATTAACTTGTGTATATGTCTTTTCAAGTTGAAGAACCTGGCAAGGTTAGCATCGGGGGCTGTTATCAGATACTAACTTCAATCGTCCTCCCAGATTTTACTAATTTCACCTTGTGCCTAAGCAGAGGTCGAGCTCTCCTGGGAGAACCTTTTCACTTTTCCACTGTTAGAATTTGAAGAACCAAAGAGGCCACAAATTGCTGGGTGTTGGCGAATATGATGTGGGCACTTATAGAGCAGATCTTTTGCCTCAGAATGTCTACCTTCTGCAAAGAAGGACCGGAAAACATGTTGGTAGGCTGAAACAGACGGATAGTCCTTGAAGCTCAACGCCTTCAAAAACTCCACTGCATCTTCCACTGTTCCTGACTTTGAAATGTATCGATGAAAGGGTTCTGGAAAAGGTGGATAATTGTGTTTCTTCATCCGACGGAGAAGATCTAGCGCTTCTTCGAGTTTCCTTTCCCCTAAGAGCTTTTGAATGATAAGTTTGTACGTTGCTTGCCAGGGGCGCATTTGAAACTTACTCACCAGCTCGGTCAATAACTGATATGCACCAAAAACTCTTCTTTGACTAATAAAACCATTAAGAAGTACATCCAACAGATCAGCATCTGTATCAACATTTCTCTCCATCATCTTAGCAAAACAAAACAGCGCTTTATCAACTTCACCAGCAAAACAATGTCCTTGAATCAGAACAGTCCAAGTCTTTATATCTGGAATGCATCCACATTCTTCCATCACATCTATCACCTTTGATGCCTCCTCCAGCCTCCTCACTTTGCAAAGTCCATATATTAATTGGCTGTACGTAATATTGTCGGGTTCAAATCCTGAATCTCTCATAGCTTCTGTTACCTTCTCTGCTTCTTCAAATCGCCCCAAGGTTGTGTAACACCTATGAATGACATCATAAATAATCTTTGAGCGTGAATGACCTGCGGCCTCAAATTTTTCCACAACTCTAAATATCAAATCAAGATTTGAGGGATGTGACTGTGCAATGGATCTTAAAAGAATATTGCACTCGCCAAGTGACGGTTTAAACTGACCATCCATCATCAACTCATATAGTTCTACTGCATCTTTCAACATCTTAATCTTCTGAAAATGTCTTGAGATCTTTATATATGTATCAAGATCTATTTCAAAACCCAAGCTCTTCATCTCTTTTACCACACCCCAAAACTCCTCAATCGACTCTTCTCGACAAAGAACCCTCAGAATCCCATTATAAGTAACAGTATTGTGCTGAAAACCCAAATCCCTAGCAACCCATTTGAAAAAGCTGAAAGCTTTCAACGGATATCCTACTTCTCTAACTTCCTTCAACACCCTGAGCACAAAATTATCCGACACCACGAGTTTCATCTCCCCTAATTGTCTCTCCACCTCAACCCCCCATTCTTGTTTCGTAATCAATCCACACACATCTTTCACCAAATCACCCATAGCATTGTCTTTAATCATCCTCCCATAAAAATGCCTCAAAGCAGTAGCATCAGTTTCCATTTTCAAATTCCGAAAAATAGAATGAATCGATTTATACGTTTCCTCATCAATATAAAACCCATTCTCTTTCATTTCCTTAATAGTAGTCCAGAAATCCTTCATTGAATCCCTATTAGCATAAATTCTTAGCATTAAACTATACATAGAAGAACTAGGTTGAAATCGCTTTTGCTTAACAACCCATTTCAAGAAATCCCCAGCTTTTCTCGGTTCTTTATCCAGTTTCTTCAATAAATACATAACAGCTTCATGTGTGACTGTAAAATCAAGTTTTCCTAAATCATTTTCTAACTGTTTGGACCAGTCATTGGATAGTATAATGTCAACAAAACTTTCCGGTGTCGATGAAAAGAAGAGCGTTTGACTGACAGAGAGAGTACTAGTAGTAAAAGGACAGCACGGTGCACTACTATAGGTGGTGGTAAGGGAAGGAGGAAGGTAAAAGTGGCGAGTCACCTGATGGTTGAAGGAAGGAGCTCGTGAAAGCTGAGGGTAAAACGGAGATTTCCTTAATTGAAGTGAACTCAGAATTCTCTTGCTCTGATTCATGGCTGCTGTAGTACCCTTCAAACAAGATACAATGGAGATGCAAAACCCTTGGAACACAAATTTAGTTACACCTTATCACCTCCATTCCTTTTTGATTCGCACTTTTCACTTTTTTGAAACTCAATTTAATTAATTGTTAAAACTAAATTAACTTGATATTTTCAAAATTCAGATGTTTATAATTATATAAAAACTACTATAGATTACACGCGAATAATATTAAAATATCATTTCTAAAATGTCTTATTCGAACATGTTAAAGCATATTACCTTTACAAATTTATTATAATTTGTTTCCTCATTTAAAATTAGTTAAACACTTTTACATCTGTCGAAATATAAGTTTATCTCATATTTTGATATTATTTTTTTAAACTCGAATTCAAAAAAAAATTATTAACTTTTCCGAAGAATTAAAATGTATTTCATAATATATGTAATATTTCTTGAATATTAATTAAAGCTATCAATACGGGTCAGCTCAGTCCATTCGGGCTAGTCCACATAGACTTTGAATTTTACGAGCTAGGTCGGGCTGGCCCATCAAAACCAAGCTCACACGGGTCAGCCCACTTTTTAAAAAATAGTATTATGTTAATAAATATAAATATTTATCAGACAATATTACATAGTGTTAATACTTGTTAATTAAGTCTCCAACACCCAAAAAAATAATTTTAATAGCAAAATTAAATAACTTTTGACATGATATCCTTTGAGCCAAATAAAAATACTAATAAGCAATCTAATAGTCAATGAGAAAAATATTAACCTAATTTTGTTTCAATATATCAAAATAAATAAAACAGAAAAAATATCAATATTTTATTCATTAAAAATAAAAATGAACTCCTTAAGAAAAGCTTTCATGGCACTTATTATGTGTCTAACATAACACTTTATCTTCATCTAGCATCTCTGAATCATCTTCTGATAAAGTTGTCTCAAAATCTTAATTTTCATCTAAAATTTATATATAATATTAATTAATTAAATATTAATAAATAATTAAATTTAAGAACTAATAATATTTTACATGTATGCAAAACATATTACCAATTTGAGAAAATTGTGCAACCAATTTCGAGTAGTAATAAGTATTTGGACATTTTTATGATGGATGCAATTTCTATACTTGGTGAGAACACGTGGTCTTTGATGTTTAATTTGCTTAAACCTAACTAGTACTACTTAAATAGATTTTGAGTGGGCTTTGAACTCTTTTATTATTTTTAGTACTTTATTTTATTTTTAAACTATTTATTATTTAACTTACGGGTCGACCCACGGGCTAGCCCAACCCACATTATTTAAGCCCCACGGGCCACGGGCTTCCCAAAGTTATAAGGAATTCAATAAAGTAAGGAAATTTCTTGAATGTGAATTCAAAGGACAAAATTAAAATAAAAGATTCATTCTATACTATAAAAAGGTAACTATGTAATCAACTTACATCATGTTTAGGATATTATATTAAAAATTTATCTTTTTAGGCTATGATTTAATTTTATATTTTTTAGTTTTCTTACTCTACTTGTTTAGGTGTACGCGTCTTATGCGTGTACTTCACTTTAATGAATTTAACTCTTATAAGAAATATCTTAAAGTATTGCATCACATATGTAACGATTTTCATTAAATTTAATAGTTATGATATATGACGACCACTAGCTTAATTAAACATTATTTCATAGAGATGTAAGTTTGATATTCTTCTAAGTAATCCTTTCAACAAAATAGCCACACCATAATTTCTTCAATAAATTTGAAACGACGTAAAAACACAACTAATCTCTCATAATTATCATTTGAGTTGATAACATTGTAACAAAATTGTAACACCCTATATTTTCCTAGCTAAGTTTAGCTCTTAATATACGAGTATTTCTATATAAAATTTTCATAATACTCAGAATTTTTCAGCTTAGGACTTGCAGTTGTATAGGAAATTCAGTCAACTTTTCAACGATATAAACTTCGCCTAAATTCGATACCCGGGTGAGAAGTTATAGCATTTTTAGGCTGCATTTTTTTTTAAGATTCAGACGTCTGACTCTGAATGCACATCTGAATGATTAAGATGTTGTCTCTAAATCTGAAAAGTGAATGATTAAGACTGTTTGTTTTTCAACATCCGAATGTGCAATTTTTTTTATTTGTATATATAATAAAATAAAAAATACAATTCAAATAAAAAAATTAATTATATATTAGAAAAGTATGTAATTTAATACAACAAAATTATTATTTGATTGAGAAATAATATTTATGTTTGTTAGTGATAGTGGAGATGGTTTATAATGGTGGTTGAGGCAACAATGATTGATGTTAGTGATTAATAATATTGGTGGTGATAGTTGTGATGGTTGGTATTGTAGTGACTATTATGATAGTGGCGATTGACGATGGTGGTGGTGGTTATGATATAACATTGCTAGATGTTAGTAGTTTGAGGTGTTGATTGTGTTGGCTGAAACATGAATGCATGATGGTTGACGATGTGTTGGTGCTAGTTGGAGATATTGTTTGTTGTGATGATGGAGATGGTTTTTAGTAGAGATAAATTGTAGCGATGATTGTGGTTGAAGTGATGGTAGAAGTGGTGTTACTAGTGACAATGGTGGTGACGACCGAAGAATGTGTGGAAGTTGTGATGTATTAGTGGTGGTGTTAGTTGTGATAGATGAGTTGGTCGATAGTAGGAATTGACCGATAGTGGTTGATGATGGTGGTGTTGTTGATGGCGGTGGTCGCGGTGAATATAATTAGAATAATAGAGATAGTAGGTGTGGTGGCGGTTGACAATAGTGGTTGGTAGTGATATTTGTTATCGCTGGTGGTTGTGATAGTGGAGGTGGTTGGTGGTGGTGGGTGGTGGTTGACAATGGTGGCGGTGGAAGGGGTGGCTAGTGGGGGTGACTACTGATTATGAATAGACCGGTGAATATTATCCAGCACCAAAATATCTCTTCAGACCTATTAAGACTTGGTTCTAGATCTGAATGATTAAGACCAATTCAAACCTATTAAGAGCTAAAATCTTAATAAAAGTAAATGCACTTAATGGTCTGAAGTCTGAACCATTAAGATTTAGACCTCCATTAAGTGCAAACAAATGAGGCCTTAGTGAAATAGTGTGCCAAAGTGTGTATCACCGTTAGGGGTGTGCAAAAAATGAACCGACCGATAAATCGACCCGACAAAAATGTTATTGGGTTATTGGTATTGGGTTATTGGGTTAACGATTTTTTATTGATTTTATAAAAAAAATTATTGGGTAAATGGTTCGGTTCGGTTTTAGCTTATTGGGTTATCGGTTAAACCGATAACCCAATAAGGATACACTATATTATTGTGTTATCCCTATTTATGTTATATATATAAATCTCTCTCTCTATGTATATCTATCTATCTATACATATATATATATATATAGAGAGAGAGAGAGAGAGAGATAGATATGTGTATGTATATATATAATATGCACTACTTATTCACAATTCAGGGATTCATAAAGTATTAACCTATTTAGGACAACAAAAGCACAATATAAAGCTCGGCTATTATCGTATTGAAAAACTTGAAGCATTTATGGCTTCCAACAATTAGGATTTAATTTTTTTTCTAACTAACATTCAGTTCAAGTTTGAAGATTCTTGTAAACTAAAATGCATTGCGTAGGATTTTGGCGGTAACTAAGATTACATTTTTTTATGTTAATTGTTACTATTTCTATTTTATAAGTATTTTCTTATTGGTTAAACCGAAAACCGAACCGTTAAGGACCAAAAATTGATAAACCAAAACCGATAAGAAAATATCTTATTGGTTGGTTATTGGTTTTACATATTTAAAAACCGAAGACTGATAAACCGAACTAATAACACATAAAACCGAACCGAACCGATCGATGCACACCCTTAATCACTGCATCGCGGTGAGTGTCCAAACGACAATTGTCAGTTTCCAGTGTTACATAGCGATAACGGCGCGTCGCGCCAATGCCCATTTTCAGAATTGTCATTTTTTCGTGAAGCTCCGCAATTTCATCGCGTCGCACCAAGGACCAAATTCGCGTTCAGTGAGGCACCGCGATGGCGCCGCGTCGCGCCATTAGTCCAGTTCCCTTTGTCCATTTTTCAGTGAGCCGGCGCAATTTTACCTCGTCGTGCCGGAATGAAAAATTGGGATTTTCAGCTTCCGTGATTTTATTTCAGGGGCCGTTTGGTCAATTCTCAAAACCCCTAATCAGCCGAAACACGTGATTTAACCCCTAAATAACCTAATTAGTCATTATTTACTTCATTCCTCTCAAAATCAAGTCATTCTCTCTCAAGTAGAAAATCCTAGCCTTCAAGAATCAAGAGCAAATCTCAAGAATTCCTCCAAGAACTTTCAAGAACTAAACTTCCCCAGGTATGTTAGGTGTTCATCCTGTGTTTTTTTCACCCATGGAGTTCAAGAATCCTATTTAAACATACAAATTCTCAGATTTATGAATTCAATGCTTGAAATTGATTGTATTCATGGCCATGCTATTATTTAAATTTTAATCCATGATTAATTACAGGCTTCATGCAATTAAAGTAGCATGTGTGATGAATTAGATGATTTGCATGTTGAACCTTGAATTTACCATTGAGTATTGTATCCATGATGATTCATGTGTTGATTATTATTATGTGAGATAACTATGCTCCCCAGGTGTTTGATAAAAGGTCCATGTGAATCAAATAGTGAAATCATGACATATTATCATGTGGTCCCCATTCATGCACAAACTCATAGATCTCAAGTGTTTGACAAAATGACTAAATGAATGCATTGTTAACAAGCAAGTATTGTTGTGCTTTCAAGACTATGTCATGCTTTACTTTCGACGCTATCTAGTTCTGGGGGTATTCAATACCCAAAATCTAGCTGTATACCTAGAGCCACAGTAGTTACAAAATATTCTCAGTAATGTCACAAACAATAGTACTTAGTTAGTTACAGAACTCAGTTAAACTTAGCTCAGTTCAGCTCAGTCTAGAAATCAGTGTCATTTAGTTGAGAGTAGGATTCAACACAGAGCAAAGACAAGGATGGGGGCTCACCTTTCAGTAGAGGGTGTGATTCTTAGTAGCAGTCCTTGCGTTTCAGAACTACATAACCAGTGTAGGTTGAGATATTAACCTGCTAGTTGAGGGTTGATAATGTGTTTAACTGCCAATTGAGGGTAATACCGTTCTTATTAGGGAACCTGCCAGTAAATGGTGGCCCTTAGTCCTTCGGGATGATATTTCAGTGGATCCACACAACCAGTGTCTGTACCCGTGGCACGGTATTGGCATCTTCCAACTGGGATTACAGGTTGGAACCCAATCCATTCATAGAGGGGCATGTCAGTTAGATGATTATCTCCCAGAGTTTTAGTTTTAGTCTCAATATAGAACTAAGTTCAGTTCTACAGAATCAGGACTGTCAGTAACAGTCATCAAGTTAACAGTAATTCAGTTATCAGTAATCTCTGATATTAGTTACTCAGTTATCAGAACTTAGACTTAATTTTAGTATAAATCTCAGATATATTATTTATGTATATGTACAGTATTGCATACTCAGTATTTAAAGTAGTTTCAATTATCCATTTACACTTATTCAACTATCCCATATCATTCAGTTAGTTACTGATCATGCATATGAACCCTTGCATTCAGCCTTACCTCATCTAGCATACCAGTACATTCCACATACTGATACATATTTTCTTTTTACGCTATGATGTCTCATATCATAGGTCCGTACGCTCTGGTTCCTGACCGTGCTTAGTCAGATTCAGTCAGAAGTATCATATTTAGTTGTGAGTCCTCATATATCGAAGATATTCTTTTGTTTCAGTATTACCGTAGATTCAGTAATTTATTAGTCGGAGTTGGTTGAGGGCTTATCCCATCAACTCCACATTCAAATAGTTCAGTTAGAGGCATTTCAGACTAGACTATTTCAGACAATATTCAGTTTTCAGATGTTATTATCAGCTGATATATTTATCAGTATTCAGATTTATGAACCTTATGACATTTCATCCTAACTTCTGCATTATTTCAGTATTATTATTCAGTGCTCGCAACAGGTACCAGTCATAAGTTAGCTTATGGCCCTTCGGGGTCGTAAGCACCGTGTAGCATTCGGGGTGTAGACTCGGGGCGTTACAAACTTGGTATCAGAGCCTAAGGTTCAACAGAGTCCTAGGGAGTCTAAAAGTTGCGTCAAGTAGAGTCTTGTGCATGGGTGTGAAGCGTGCCATACTTATAGACAAGAGGCTATGAGACGTTTTTAAGAAAGTTTCCCTTCTTTCAGTATTTATGTCGTACGAGTGAGCATGAGCTCAAGTTAAACTCTAAGTATAATTCTTTTCTTCCTTTCGTTTACAGAACATGCCTCCTAAAAAAAACAATGAAAGAAGAACAGAAAACCAACCAGTACCTCATCCCGTTCAGGCAGATTCCCTGGACAAGCATGTCTCCCATGCAGAATTTAGAGCTACGTTCACCACTCTAGCCAATTTTGTAGCATTTCAGAATGAACAACCAAATTCTATTTAGGCCAACCAAGTAGCCAATACTGCTGTAACTAGGATTCAGGACTTCACCTAAATGAATCCTCCCCTATTTTCAGGATTTAAGTCTGAAGAGGATCCACAGAAGTTCCTCGATCAGGTGCAGAAAATCACAGATATTATGGGAGTGACTTCTAGTGAGAGTGCCGAGTTAGCTTTCTATCAGCTATAAGATGTAGCTCATATGTGGTTCAAGCAGTGGAAGATGGACTGGGGTACAGATGCAGAGCCCATAGAATGGAAAGAGTTTGCTACTGCTTTTCAAGATAGATTCTTTCCTTTAGAGTTGAGGAAAGCGAAGGTGTTAGAGTTCATCAATCTTAGGCAACGCAGTATGAGTGTGAAAGAGTATTCCCTCAAATTTACTCAGCTAGCCAGGTATGCTCCCCATGTAGTAGCAGACAATAGGTCCAGAATGAACAAGTTCGTGCCTGGAGTGTCAGAGAGTGTGTTTAAGGAGTGCAGAACTGCGATGTTAATTAAGAAGATAGATATATCTAGGCTCATGATCCATGCTCAGCTATTAAAAGAAGCAAAGAATAAGGAGAGAGGGGGGGAGAACAAGAGAGCTAGAACAGGTAGCTTCAATTTCACTCAACCTAAGTCAGAAGGCGGTAATAGTTCCTAATTTCATTCGAAATCTTCTGTTCCAGCTCCATCCTTAGCCAGTGCTCCAGCACCTAAGTTCAGAAATGGTAACAAAGATAGGGTGCCAAGCTCTAAATCACAGGGTAAAGTCAGCAGTGCTTGAAATTATTTTTTTTCAGAAATGTGATAGAAACCATCAGGGTGTCTGTAGAGCTAGCAATGATGTATGTTTCGGTGTGGCAAGACAGGCCATAGAATCAGAGATTGTCCTCAGTCAGGTTTGCAGGGTCAGTACAATCGTCTCCCAGCTCAGTCCGATCGCCCGAATCAGTAGGGTGACGCTTTCAGTACCACCAGTGGGCAACACCCAAAAAGGCTCTATGCACTTCATTCCATACAAGATCAAGAAAGTTCTCCTGATGTGGTCACTGATACGTTACAGATCTTTTATTTACATGTTTATGCCTTATTAGATCTGGGATCTTCTCTGTCTTTTGTAACTCCTTATAGAGCAGTCAATTTTAAGGTCAAACCAGAAGTCTTAACAGAACCTTTCTTGATCTCTACCCCAGTGGATCAGTCTATCATAGCTCGACGGGTATACAGGAGCTGTTCGGTTATGATATCTCAGAAAGTCACTTCAGCAGACTTAGTAGAGCTAGAAATGATGGATTTTAACGTCATTATCGGCATGGATTGGCTCCATTCATGTTGTACCTCAGTTAATTGTAGAAATAGAATTGTTCATTTTCAGTTTCCAAATGAACCGATCCTTGAATTGAGGGGTAGTACTACAGTGCTTAAGGGTCAGTTGATTTCATACTTTAGAGCGAGAAAAATGATATCCAACAAGTGCGTCTATCATCTTGTGCGAGTCAAGGACTCTAGTTTAGAGACTCCCAGTCTTGAGTCACTTCCAGTAGTAAATAAATTCTCAGATGTGTTTTTCGAAGATCTTTTCGGAGTTCCTCGCGAAAAGGAAATCGACTTCGGATTAGACCTTCTTCAAGACACTCAGCCCATCTCTATTTCGCCATATAGAATAGCTCCAGCCGAACTTAGAGAATTAAAAAAACATTGAAAGGTCTCCTAGATACGGGATTCATCAGACCAAGCATTTCCCCATGGGGGAGAACCAGTCTTATTCATGCGTAAGAAAGACTGTTCACTCAGAATGTGTATAGACTATCGTCAGTTGAACAAATTCAAAGTCAAGACTAAATACCTACTTCCTAGAATCGATTACTTGTTCGACCAGCTTCAGGAAGCCAGTTACTTTTCTAAGATAGACCTCAGATCAGGCTATCATCATCTCAGAGTCAGAGACTATGAAATTCCAAAAATAGCTTTACAAACCCGGTATAGTCACTTCGGGTTTCTAGTCATGTCCTTTGGTCTTACTAATGTCCCAGAAGCCTTCATGGACTTAATGAATCGAGTGTTCAAGCAGTACTTGGACATGCTCATTATAGTCTTCATCGATGACATTCTTGTCTATTCCTGTATAGAATGATCACGCAGATCCTCTCAGAATCGTACTTCAGACTCTCAGAGCCCATCAGTTATTCGCCAAATTAAGTAAGTGCGAACTTTGGCTAAGGTCAATAGCATTTCTTGGTTATATTATCTTTGGTGATGGAATTAGAGTTGATCCTCAAAAGACTGAAGCGGTGAGAAACTGGCCTAGACCTATTTCACCATCAGATATCAGGAGTTTCTTGGGTTTAGCTGGCTATTACCTTCGGTTTGTTAAAGGGTTTTCATTTATTACATCTCCTATGTCCAGATTGACTTAGAAGAAAGTTAAGTTCCAGTGGTCAGATACTTGCGAGAAGAGTTTTTTGGAGTTGAAGATTCGACTCACTACAACCCTAGTTTTGACTTTGCCAGTATCATGACCCGGACCGAGGCCCTGACCGTGACGAGCATTCCGAACCATGAAGGCCCAGACGCCCATCTAACTTGTAATCATATACACCATTCATATACAGAAAAAATGCAAAAAATATATCTGATTATGGGATCATGCTCATGACCTGAATTCATCATAATATTAAAGACTGCAATTCAACAACATTTAAAATAATATCTGACTCAGTCTGAGAAATCTCTACTACATAAGAAACAAAGCTGTCTGAAAACTGGGACAAGGCCCCTAGTAGACCAAAACCATAAATAAATGTCTGAAAATAAACATGCCTTCTTAAACATAGAAGGCTCACCAACTGAACTCTGCACTTCTTCCTGAAGAGATCTACTGCTTAGCCGGACTGCTAGATTGAGCCTCAGACCCTGAGAAGTAGGGGGTCAATACAGTTGTACTGGTACACAAAGCAAATCCAAAATAGTAATTTATATTCAACATATATGAGAGAAATTTAAAACATTTCATAAATATGTCATATAGTAAGAATCACATGGTCATTTTTAAAAGACTCTATAAAATCATCTGAACTCTATGACACTCTTTGTCTTACTTCTATGCTAGGTGGTTTATCCTACAATTCTGTAATTCCATGGGCTATATAGAATCTTCCCTTAACTCGGCAGCCAAGCCCCCAACCCAAGTTTGCCGCAAGGGTCGAAATCTTTGAATCTCTACTACGCCACAGGGTCGTCGCCAACGTACAAAAGTAACATACCCGTATCGGCAAAACACGATTTTAGGCTATGAGTCGATTGACTCGTGACCTCTTCGGGTAACCACCTAACCCTATTTAATCCCATTTTTAATTCTTTACAACATGCAATCTTTGAAATAAAATTCTGAAGACCCTAGTTCTGTTATAGCATAAGTTTATATGGTATCGTCATACCATTGACTTGCAAGTCACATTCCCTAAGCCATTTATAGCAAATTATGTCTCTATTCTCAAAACAGAGAATTTAGGACCACCATATCAATAATTCTTTTCAAGAAACTCATTCTTTAAAACTCATGTGAAACCATGCGAGCAACTCTCTTCATCAACAATTGAATAGCAAAAGGTGGTCATGTCAAAATTCTCAATTTCATGCTATTCTTTCTTTTTAACACAAGAACATAATTATATCAAGAAACACCCTCTCATCAATTCTAAATCATGTTCAAATACTATGATTCAAATCATAAAACATGCATTTCAACTCTTTTCCGACAAAACCATGAACTTTAATTCAATACCATAGAGGGATTTCATAATTTGTGCTCTCAAACAATCTTTAATCTCAATGTTCATACATATACATATACATATACATATACATATACATATACATATACATATACATATACATATACATATACATATACATATACATATACATATACATATACATATACATATACATATACATATACATATACATATACATGCAAATTAATTTAGGGTAAAAGACCACAAGGCCAAAGCAATGGTAACATTAAAACATTCGGAATACATAATTTAAAACATAGATTCCAAAACCCCTTTAAAATTCATGATTAATATTCTTTAAATCATACTTTAATGTTTACAAGCCCATGTAGTTTTTAGGATAAACCTCACGTACCTCAAATTAGGAATTTGATGGATGATTCTTGAAGCCTACGGTTTGGGAATTTCGAATCTTCAATCAATTTCTGAAACCCACGATTGAATCTTGAGTTATTTGAAATTTTAGTTTGAAACCTGTCACGCCCCAAAATCCCATCGGGCCGGACTGGCACCCGAAGCCGAGAAGGCTCGGGAGAACCCGTTCAAATACCTGTACTTTCACTTACATGTCACCAAAAATTTGGACAGCACTTCGTTGCATATAGAAAAATCTAATTACCTGTATCAACACAACACGCACAAATATATATATATAACACTTGGTCGTCGGGGCCACCACATATACAAATATAACATGACTATATAAACTTTCATGACTTTACCCTTTCTTATGTCTACAAAGCCTCTAGGATATACATGACATAACTAGGGTTGGGACAAACCCCCGCCCACACATGACTCCTGTACAATAACAAAACATAAAGAGCCGACTCGGAAAGCTCCGAAGCAAACTGGAGCTCACCAACAATAGTTGTATGACCTAGCTCCTACTTGTGCGGTGTATAAGCTGAGGTACCTGTGCCTGCAGCATGAAATGCAGGTCCCCCGTGGGGGACGTCAGTACGAAATATGTACTGAGTATGTAAAACTATAGATAATCACATATGATATAGGAGCTCAATAGAAATCAGAAACAAGTGAATAAAGCGTAATAGGAGTGGACCACATTTACTAGAACTTGTGACAACCTGTACATTGCATTTATTCAATCACTTTACCTTCGTTCTTATCATCTTTGTAATCATTACTGTACTGTACTGTGACCATTAGGATGCCTCCAGTACATATCAACTGGGCTCGACCCATGCTAGGCTTATGCCCCTGGGATACCACCCATAAACACATAAATAGGGATCGACCCATGCTAGGCTTATGCCCCTGGGATACCACCCGATAAGAGAGAACTTCCATCACTTAGTTCAATTAATCTTTGAGATTGTTATTTCGGTCGCCACCACATTTTTGATACTTTGAAACAATGATACATCAATAGGAGACATATAAATAGACCATCAATGCAATAACAATGAAGTAAGAACTCATTGGCACATCAATGAAGTGTTTTGGAGTCATCAATGCCATAACAATAAAGTAGGAACTTATTGGTATATCAACAATGTGTTTCAGAATCATCAATATCACAACAATAAAATAGGAGCCTTTTGGTATATCAATGAAACATTTTGACACTTTATAGGATGGAAACAACTTCGTTGGTAACGTAGAACAATACATGTTTTTGGACAACCTCGGAATCTTACTTGATGGAACATTGGTGTTTTCATGCCAAAGAACATTGTTAGAGTATGCTTTACATACCTCGTCGTAGATTCGGATACCAATTCAACACAACTTCCCACCTTTACAAATTACTTATCTACAATGAAATGTTTGGCATCTAGTATTAGCAACCCAACACCACAATTCTCTTCCATAATTCCATACAACCAATATTTGCAAAACATTCCAAAAACCAACTTGAACAATAGGTTTATGTGTGTGTGTATATATATATATATATATATATATATATATAATCATCATTTCAATACCACATCATCAATACCAAATCCCTTCACAATTCAACATAATCCAACCATGCACAAGAATAACCCAACATCATTTCCCAATCATCTTTCAACAACAATCAAATAACATACTTCTTATGCTCACATGCATATATATATATATACATATCCATATAAATAACACCAACATAATTTACATCCTTACCATAAAATGACCCTTTTGGTTTCGAAGTCCTGTTGGCACAAATAAGGGGTGCTTCTCGAAGCCCTCGAGACGGTGAACACAACTACGGAATCAATTTGGACTTTCTACGGTTGAATCACAAGATAATTGGAGTTGAAATTAGGCTAGGGTTCCTTATTCTTCAATAATTGGATGATGAATGATGGATACTAGGCTAATTATATGTATATAATGACCAATTTTCGTCCATGAGGTGATGGAAAATGACCATATTGCCCTTAAAAATTTAAGTAAATCCGAATCTGTCCATGATGGACTGTTTTGATAGGCTAAAGTAAATCGACCATAACTCTTTGCTCCAATATCAGATTTGGGTGAAATTGGTATCGTTGGATAGATAATTCAAAGAGATTTCATTTCATATAAAGTAGACCACCCAGTTCGTCCTGTAAAAGGAGTTATAATCGTTTGAAGTTGACCCTCAAAAACTGTTTTGATAGGCTGAAGTAAAACGAGTATAACTCCTTACTCAGATGTTGGATTTGGATGAAACTAATTGCATTGGAAAGAGGACTCAAAGATATTTCTTTTGATATGTGGTAGCTCTCCCAGTTCATTATATTAAGGGAGTTATGATCGTTCAAAGTCGACCCAAAAAACTGGCAGGCCTCAGTAGTTTGTGTGCAGGAAATTTTCCTGCACATTTACTATTCACCATATCCCGGCCACCGTTTTATAGTTTCGAACGTGCTCAATTATATTCGAAACTTATCCGTTTTTGGAAATCTTTATATCGTTGGAAAGATTATTCAATAACCTTCGTATGGAACCATCGACGGGCAAATTCCGGTATAAATAAAATAAAAATTTAATTCCATATAAATAAGACCAATCACGTACTTGAATACGCCAATACATGTACTTAAATACGGGGTGTTACATCCTTCCCCCCTTTAGGACATTCGTCCTCGAATGTTAGCGTAGTTATTCAACCAAAACAAGTTCAAGTCCACCATTAACATTCACATCATCACATAAATACTATGCATATATAAACAAAAACTTACTTGTTAATGTTCTAACTCCGTTTCTTGAACTTCCTCTTCATCTTTGAACAAATGAGGGTACTTAGATTTCATTGCTTCCTCAGCTTCCCATGTAATCTCTTCCCTTTGTTGATTTCTCCAAAGTACTTTCACCGATGCTACTTCTTTATTTCTCATCTTCTTAACTTGACGATCTAATATAGCAATAGGCATCTCCTCATAGGTAAGATCTTCTGTTACTTGCACATCTTCAGTAAAAGTAATAAGGGACGGATCTCCGATGCACTTTCGAAGCATCGATACATGAAATACTGGATGCACTGATGAGAGTTCCTGGGGTAGCTCTAATTCATAAGCAACTTGCCCACATCTTCGAATAATCTTATACGGGCCTATATATCGTGGACTCAACTTTCCTTTCTTGCCAAATCTCATCACCCCTTTCATTGGCGATACCTTCAAGAATACCCAATCGCCTAACGAAAATTCTAGCCCTCTTCTTCTACTATCCGCATATGACTTGTGTCGACTTTGGGCTGTTTTCAACCGTTGCTGAATCACCTTGACTTTTTCTATGGCTTGATACACAAGATCCGGTCCGAACATAAGAGTTTCACCCGCTTCGAACCATCCTATTGGTGATCTACACTTCCTCCCATATAAAGCTTCATATGGTGCCATTTTGATACTTGAATGATAGCTATTATTGTAGGCAAACTCAATAAGAGGTAAATGATCATCCCAGCTGCCTTTAAAATCTATAACACATGCTCGTAGCATATCTTCAAGTGTTTGAATGGTGCGCTCTGCTTGTCCATCCGTCTGAGGGTGAAAAGCTGTACTCAGATTCACTTGTGTTCCCAAACTCCGTTGGAAAGACTTCCAAAAGTTTGCGGTAAATTGAGTTCCCCGATCTGATATAATAGAAGTTGGCACTCCATGTAATCGGACTATTTCCTTAAAATACAGCTTCGAATATTCTTCAACTGTGTAAGTGGTCTTAACGGGTAAGAAATGTGCGGATTTAGTAAGCCTATCCACAATCACCCATATAGAATCAAATTTCCGAGCTGTACGAGGCAAACCTGTAACAAAATCCATGTTGATCATGTCCCACTTCCAAATTGGAAAATCTATGCATTGCATATAGCCTCCGGGCTTTTGATGTTCCACTTTAACTCGTTGGCAATTTGGACATTCAGCTACAAATTCTGCGATGTTCCTTTTCATGTCATTCCACCAATACATATCTTTCAAATCTTGATACATTTTGGTTGATCCTAGATGAATGGAATACCTTGAAAAATGTGCCTCTGTCATAATCTTCTTTCTTAGCCCGTCTACATCCGGCACACACAATCGGTTTTGGCACTGAAGTACTCCTTCTCGCGTAAGCTCAAATGCCTTGGTCGCACCACTCTGAACGTTCTCCTTAAGCTGTAATAAAATAGGATCTGCATATTGCTTCTCTTTCACTTCAGCTACTAATGAAGATTCCGCAGCATTATGTATGATAAACTCTTTATTCGGAGTTTCAAGAAGGCGAACTCCCAAACTAGCTAACTGGTGAAGATCTTTAACCATCCCTTGACTTTCTATAGGCTCCATCATAGCCTTACGACTTAACGCATCAGCTACCACATTTGCTTTCCCTGGATGGTACAAGATATCAACATCGTAGTCCTTTAATAGTTCAAGCCATCTCCGCTGCCTTAAATTTAGATCCTTCTGATTAAAAATATATTGCAAGCTCTTATGGTCAGTATATATATCAACATGAACCCCATATAAGTAGTGGCGCCATATCTTTAAAGCAAAGATAACCGCTGCCAGCTCAAGATCATGTGTGGGGTAATTTTTCTCATGTGGCCTCAATTGCCTTGAGGCATATGCTATCACCTTACCATGCTGCATTAATACACATCCTAAACCAATTCTCGAAGCATCGCAATACACTGTATACCCTTCTGTACCTTCTGGAAGTACCAACACAGGTGTAGAAGTCAACTTATTCTTCAATTCTTGGAAACTCTCCTCACACGCATCATTCCACTGGAACTTGGATGCTTCATGCGTTAGCTTGGTTAAGGGTGCTGAAATGGAAGAAAAGTCTTTAACAAACCTTCTATAATAACCGGCCAAGCCGAGAAAACTACGAATCTCCGTAGGCGTTGTGGGCCTTGGCCAGTTCTTCACAGCTTCTATCTTTTGAGCATCAACCTTTATCCCTTCACTAGATACAATATGACCCAAAAATGCCACCGACTTTAACCAAAACTCACATTTAGAGAACTTTGCATAAAGCTTACAATCACGAAGAGTCTGCAATGCCTGTCGTAAGTGATTGGCATGGTCCTCTTCTGATCTAGAATAAACTAGAATATCATCTATAAAAACTATCACAAATACATCCAGGAATGTCTTAAACACCCTATTCATCAAATCCATAAAAGCTGCAGGTGCATTAGTTAGCCCAAATGACATAACTAGAAACTCATAATGACCATACCGTGTTCGGAAAGCTGTCTTGGGTATATCCTTCTCTTTGACCCTCACTTGGTGGTAACCTGACCTCAAATCAATCTTAGAAAAACACTTGGCGCCCTGTAATTGATCAAATAAATCATCAATTCTTGGGAGAGGATATTTATTCTTAATAGTCACCTTATTCAATTGCCGATAATCAATACACATCCTCAGCGAGCCATCCTTTTTGCGCACAAATAACACTGGTGCTCCCCAAGGGGAAATACTAGGCCTAATGAACCCTTTTTCTAGCAAATCTTTCAATTCTCGTAATTCTGCTGGGGCCATTCTATACGGAGGAATGGAGATTGGTTGGGTGCTTGGTATTACATCAATACCAAACTCTACTTCTCGTTCAGGAGGCAAACCTGGAAGATCTTCAGGAAATACATCAGGAAATTCATTTACCACCGGAACAGCGTGAAGAGTTGGTGGCTCCGCTTCTGTATCCCTTACTCTAACTAAATGATATATGTATCCCTTGGAAATCATTCTTCTTGCCTTAAAATAAGAAATAAATCTACCTCTTGGCGCGCTAATTTCACCTTTCCATTCAAGGACTGATTCATTTGGAAAATGGAAATATACCTTTTTCGTGCAGCAATCAATTGTGGCATAACAAGACGCCAACCAGTCCATACCCATTATAACATCAAAATCTACCATTTCTAACTCCACAAGATCAGCCATCGTATTACGACCACAAACAGTTACTATGCAGTTTCGATAAACCCTTCTAGCTATAATAGATTCCCCGACCGGTGTGGACACTTCAAATGGCTTAACTAACAGTTCGGGTATTCTTTCGAACTTTCCAGTAACCAATGGAGTAACATAAGATAATGTAGAACCGGGATCAATTAAGTCATATAAATCGAATGAAAATATAGACAACGTACCCGTAACAACATCTGGGGAAACCTCTAAATTCTGTCGATCCGCTAGAGCATACGTACGATTTTGAGCCCCGCTAGAACTCGTGGCTCCTCTATCACCTCTAACATGACCCATTGGTTGTGCACCCCTTCCTGAATAAGGCATCGATGATGATGATGCAACAAATGACCCTGTAGGTCGTGACATACCCCCTATGTCCCTTCGTGGGCATTCCCTCATCATATGCCCCGACATACCGCACCAAAAGCAAACATTGGTCCCCAGCCGACATGCGCCCAAATGATACCTTCCACATTTATTGCATGGCTCTCGAGGAGGTCTCGATTGGCTCATATTCCGTTGCCCTTGGTAACCCACTGATCGCGAACTATGACCCTCACTTCTTTGCCCAAATTGACTACCTCTGAACCCCTGATGTTGTGGTGGAGCACTAGCTGCAGAATAAGAAAATAATGGCCTAGGTGGTCTAGCAGAAAATTGAGGTCTAAAACCTCCCTGTGGCGCCATAAACTGCCCTGTAGATCTGGACCTCTTAGAAGATCCGCTTTCAAATTCCTGTGTTCTTCTTCTTTGCCTCTGATCTTCCATTTTCTGTGCAAATGCTTGGATCCTAGCTATATCCATGTCTTTATTCAGTGCAGCAATAGTACAATCCCTAACCAAATACGGATCCAATCCATTCACATACCGATGAACTCTGTCATCCATAGTAGCTATAACATTAGGAGCATATCTGGACAAGGAATTAAATCGAAGACTATACTCCCTCACACTTGTATTACCCTGTCGAAGATTTAAGAACTGATCCGCACGGGCCTGACGAGTCTCATATGGAAGATAATGATCAATAAATGCCTCTTTGAACTCTTTCCAAGTAGCTGGGGGTGCATCAATGCCCCTTGACCATTTCCAGTCTTCATACCAATATATAGCCTCACGTTTGAATCTATACGCGGCTAACTCCACTGTCTCTCTGCCCGCTACATGCATCACCTCTAGGGCCCTTTGGATCTGATCAATAAAGTCCTGCGGATCTTCGTTAAGATCGGATCCGGTAAAAGTAGGCGGATCCATCTTAAGAAAATCCTGTGTTCGAAGACTAGCCGCCCTATCTATACCACTAGGACCTGCAGTAGGAATAGCTTGCCCTTGAGCTTTCCCAGAAACTATACGAGTCAAAAGTTGCACTGCATTTCTAAGATCTTGATCAACAACATTAATAGGTAGCTCTGGGGATATAGTTCTCCTCCCCTTTATTTCTTTCGGACTGGGGAAAGTTTCTGATGCATGCTCAGCTGGAGCCTCACTTTGATTAGCTGGTATAGTGGGTGACTTACTAGTCCCCTCTCCGGCAGCCACATCTACTTGCTTACCGGTATTCTTGCTTCTGGTAACCGGCATCATTACTATAATAAGAGAAACAAACTGATTCAGTGGTCAACTATGACTTCATATACAATATAAGCTCTATCGCACGATCTAAGACATGAAGAAAAGAAACAATTCCTAAATGTCCATAGCCTCCTGTTTATAGATGTGGTGCACAACACACCGATAAACAAGACTCTACGTAGACACGGCTTTGTAGACTCACTAGGACGAACCTCTCTGATACCACTTTTGTCACGCCCCAAAATCCCATCGGGCCGGACTGGCACCCGAAGCCGAGAAGGCCCGGGAGAACCCGTTCAAATACCTGTACTTTCACTTACATGTCACCAAAAATTTGGACAGCACTTCGTTGCATATAGAAGAATCTAATTACCTGTATCAGCACAACACGCACAAATATATATATATAACACTTGGCCGTCGGGGCCACCACATATACAAATATAACATGACTATATAAACTTCCATGACTTTACCCTTCCTTATGTCTACAAAGCCTCTAGGATATACATGACATAACTAGGGTCGGGACAAACCCCCGCCCACACATGACTCCTGTACAATAACAAAACATAAAGAGCCGACTCGGAAAGCTCCGAAGCAAACTGGAGCTCACCAACAATAGTTGTATGACCTAGATCCTACTGTGCGGTGTATAAGCTGAGGTACCTGTGCCTGCAGCATGAAATGCAGGTCCCCCGTGGGGGACGTCAGTACGAAATATGTACTGAGTATGTAAAACTATAGATAATCACATATGATATAGGAGCTCAATAGAAATCAGAAACAAGTGAATAAAGCGTAATAGGAGTGGACCACATTTACTAGAACTTGTGACAACCTGTACATTGCATTTATTCAATCACGTTACCTTCGTTCTTATCGTCTTTGTAATCATTACTGTACTGTACTGTGACCATTAGGCTGCCTCCAGTACATATCAACTGGACTCGACCCATGCTAGGCTTATGCCCCTGGGATACCACCCATAAACACATAAATAGGGATCGACCCATGCTAGGCTTATGCCCCTAGGATACCACCCGATAAGAGAGAACTTCCCTCACTTAGTTCAATTAATCTTTGAGATTGTTATTTCGGTCGCCACCACATTTTTGATACTTTGAAACAATGATACATCAATAGGAGACATATAAATAGACCATCAATGCAATAACAATGAAGTAAGAACTCATTGACACATCAATGAAGTGTTTTGGAGTCATCAATGCCATAACAATAAAGTAGGAACTTATTGGTATATCAACAATGTGTTTCAGAATCATCAATATCACAATAATAAAATAGGAGCCTTTTGGTATATCAATGAAACATTTTGACACTTTATAGGATGGAAACAACTTCGTTGGTAACGTAGAACAATACATGTTTTTGGACAACCTCGGAATCTTACTTGATGGAACATTGGTGTTTTCATGCCAAAGAACATTGTTAGAGTATGCTTTACATACCTCGTCGTAGATTCGGATACCAATTCAACACAACTTCCCGCCTTTACAAATCACTTATCTACAATGAAATGTTTGGCATCTAGTATTAGCAACCCAACACCACAATTCTCTTCCATAATTCCATACAACCAATATTTGCAAAACATTCCAAAAACCAACTTGAAAAATTGGTTTATGTGTGTGTATATATATATATATATATATATATATATATATATATATATATATATATATAATCATCATTTCAATACCACATCATCAATACCAAATCCCTTCACAATTCAACATAATCCAACCATGCACAAGAATAATCCAACATCATTTCCCAATCATCTTTCAACAACAATCAAATAACATACTTCTTATGCTCACATGCATATATATATATACATATCCATATAAATAACACCAACATAATTTACATCCTTACCATAAAATGGCCCTTTTGGTTTTGAAGTCCTGTTGGCACAAATAAGGGGTGCTTCTCGAAGCCCTCGAGACGGTGAACACAACTACGGAATCAATTTGGACTTTCTACGGTTGAATCACAAGATAATTGGAGTTGAAATTAGGCTAGGGTTCCTTATTCTTCAATAATTGGATGATGAATGATGGATACTAGGCTAATTATATGTATATAATGACCAATTTTCATCCATGAGGTGATGGAAAATGACCATATTGCTCTTAAAAATTTAAGTAAATCTGAATCTGTCCATGATGGACTGTTTTGATAGGCTAAAGTAAATCGACCATAACTCTTTGCTCCAATATCGGATTTGGGTGAAATTGGTATCTTTGGATAGATAATTCAAAGAGCTTTCATTTAATATAAAGTAGGCCACCCAGTTCGTCCTGTACAAGGAGTTATTATCGTTTGAAGTTGACCCTCAAAAACTGTTTTGATAGGCTGAAGTAAAACGAGTATAACTCCTTACTCAGATGTTGGATTTGGATGAAACTAATTGCATTGGAAAGAGGACTCAAAGATCTTTCTTTTTATATATGGTAGCTCTCCCAGTTCATTATATTAAGGGAGTTATGATCGTTCAAAGTCGACCCAAAAATCTGGCAGGCCTCAGTAGTTTGTGTGCAGGAAATTTTCCTGCACATTTACTATTCACCATATCCCGGCCACCGTTTTATAGTTTCGAACGTGCTCGATTATATCTGAAACTTATCCATTTTTGGAAATCTTTATATCGTTGGAAATCTTATTCAATAACCTTCGTATGGAACCATCGACGGGCAAATTCCGGTATAAATAAAATAAAAAATTAATTCCATATAAATAAGACCAATCACGTACTTGAATACGCCAATACATGTACTTAAATACGGGGTGTTACAAAACCCTAGGGAGTGTTTTGGAGGATTTTGATGAAAATATGAATAAAGTGGTTATTTGGGAGTTTAATCCCGTGTTTAAGATGATAAAGGGATTGAAAATACCCAAAATGCCCTTAATAAATCCGAAGGAAAACTGAAATTATGCCCAGGGCGCTAGGCAAGGTGCCGCCCTGCCTGGATCCCCGCTATAAGCAAGGCGCCGTGGGTTAATCGCCCGGCTTACTGTTTTGGCACCCCAAACGTGCCCTTAAGCTCGTCTAAAAATCCCAAAACTCACCCAAGACGTACTCTTGACTTGTCCCATCGTGTATCAACAAAAAAATCAAGAAACGAAGGTCGGGAAGGTCAAAAATAAAATCGTCAAAGATTGGAGGCTCAAAATGATTCTAAGTCCTTTTTACACTTAGAAAAATTTCTAGTTTTCAACTCTATGGATATACTACTAGGAGCTAACATATGCACGATTTTTTGCGAGGTGTTATAGCCAGATGGTTCAGATGGATTTGTTGTGTACTGTGATGCATCCAGAGTAGGTTTGGGTTGTTTTCTCATTCAGAGAGGAAAGGTCATAGCCTATGACTCTAGACAACTTAAGTCCCATAAGAAGAATTACCCTACCCATGATCTTGAGTTAGCATTTGTAGTGTTTGCCTTAGAGATTTGGAGGCACTATTTGTATGGGTGCATGTTAATGTGTTCACAAATCACAAAAGCTTGTAGTATATATTCTCTGAGAAAGATTTGAATCTGCGTCAGAGAAGGTGGTTAGAGTTGTTGAAAAATAATGATATGAGTGTTTTGTATCATCCGGGTAACGCCAATATAGTGGCAGATGCTCTCAGTAGATTGTCTATGGGTAGTGTTGCTTATGTTGAGAATGATAAGAAAAAGTTGGTTCAGGAAGTTCATCAGCTTGACCGACTAGGTGTCCGCTTAGTTGATTCAACAGAAGGTAGTGTGTGGGTGCAGAATAGTTCAGAATCATCTATGGTTTTTGAAGTGAAGGAAAAGAAGGATAGAGATCCAAGTCTAGCTAAGTTGAAAAAGTCAGTAGCTAAGTTGAAAAAACCAGTCACAGATCAGAAAGTAGAGGTTTTCTCCCAAGGAGGAGATGGTGTGCTGCGTTGCCAGGGTCGGTTATGTGTGTTAGGTGTAGATGACTTGAGGCAAAAAATTCTTGCAGAAGTTCACAGTACGCGTTACTTGATTCATCCAGGGGCCAATAAGATGCACTACGATTTATGTGAGATCTATTGGTGGAGTGGGATGAAGAGGGATATCGCAGAGTTTATAGCTAAGTGCTCTACGTGTAAGCAGGTTAAGATTGAGCACCAGAAGTCTAGTGGGTCCATGCAGGATTTTAGCATTTCCACATGAAAATGGGAAGAAGTAAATATGAACTTTATGACGGGTTTGCCTCGTATTCGTCATCAGCATGATTTGATTTGGGTTATCGTAGACAGAAGACCAAATTTGTTCATTTCTTGTCAGTCCATACTTCCTACTCAGCCGAGAAATATGCCAAACTCTAAATTAGAGAGTTGGTCAGGTTCCACGGAGTCCCAATATCTATCGTTTCAGATAGAGGTACCCAATTTAGCTCTCACTTCTGGAAAATATTCCAAAAGGGTCTTGGTACCCAAGTTCACCTCAGTACAACCTTCCACCCTCATACAGATGGTCAAGCAAAAAGGACCATTCAGACTCTAGAAGATATGTTAAGAGCATGTGTTGTTGGTTTTGAAGGTAGTTGGAATGACCACTTGCCTTTGATCGAATTTGCATATAATAACAGTTATCATTTTAGTATTCAGATGGCTCCGTTTGAGGCTCTTTATGGTAGGAGATGTAAATCTCCAATTGGATGGTTTGAGGTAGGTGAGGCCGCAGTAGTAGGGCCTAATTTAGTGTTATGATGCCTTAGAGAAGGTTCAGTTGTTCAGGGAAAGACTTAAGGCAGCCCAGAGCCGATAGAAATCGCATGCACATGTGAGGAGAAAGGATCTCGAGTTTGAGATTGACGATTTTGTGCTCTTGAAAATCTCTCCCATGAAGGGAGTGAAGAGGTTCGGCAAGAAGGGGAAGCTCAGTCCCCGATATGTCGGTCCTAACAAAATTCTCAACCGTTTTGAAAAGGCAGCTTACGAGCTTGAGTTGCCTTCAAACCTATCTTCAGTACACCCAGTGTTTCACGTCTCCTTGCTAAAGAAATGCATTGGTGACCCAGAAGTCGTAGTCCCTTTAGAGGACGTGAATGTCCAGAATGATCTCTCTTTCGAAGGCGTTACAGACTCGGGGCGTTACAATATATATATATATATATATATATATATATATTGATTTTTGAGACCTCAAAATTTTGGGGCCTAAAGCTAAAACTTTACTAGCCTTATTCTTGGGCCACCTTGACTGCATCTAGTCATTGATATGTCAATCCTAACCTCTTGACCTTTTTTCCGCCCGTATGCCTCAGCCTTGCCATATTGAATTGGTTTTACCGAGGAGTCCAATCAAGAAAGAAGTAAACTACTAGTCACGTTTATTTTATTATGACATGCAATGCAGTGTATATAGCTTGCGTTGTGTTTTGTCTTGTCATCTGCATACATTTGTCTTTAACGTGGTGTATTTGGAAATTTGCTTTAAAACATTTTTATTGTGATGCTGGCCAGTGACGTCTCGATAAAATTAGTGGCATAAAATCAAATTTTAATTTAAGATCATAAAAATATACATATACATAATAAATAAAAAATTAATGTTGTTTTTTCGTATTTTTCCACAATTGTTGCTTTTAGTGTAGTATTATATTTCACATAGTAATATTGTTATTTGTAATAGTAAGGATTGACTCAAGTTAATAAGACGTTAATCATGTATTTTTAATATATTACCTTGGATGTTATTGTAAATATATTATTTATTATTATAAAGATTTAAGTATTTTAATTCAAAGTTTTAAATATTTCTATTGAATAATAATAGTTTATTTTACTATTTCAATATTCTCAAAAGAAAAATAAAATCATAAAATTAACAATTTGAGGTATTGCGATTTTGGGGACCTAAAAGGCTAAAACAATGGCTTTAGTAGCCTCACCCTAGAGCCACCCTGCCGGAGAATTGGGTGGCTATTAGAAAGACAAAAGCTTGAGCATTGAATCCTGGATCTTCTAGACTACTGTGAAACAATTTCGTCTGCTATTTTTCAAACGTGAGTTTGATGTTTTATGTACCTTTTACTATTCTGGAACTCTGCTTTGTTGCTTAATTGAACTGCTGAATGCAATGTTTTGATGTTAATTAGAGCGTGTTTTCTGTAGAAGGCGCAAGTGAATACGTCGGCAGCCACCTCATATGAAATATATTTCTGTCGACGAAATTTCCTTACATTAATAGTTGTCTTAAAACAGGGATATTTGGCTTGTAAATCAGTTGTCTTGGCTACTAGATACTAGATAGGTTTTGAAGTGCAAAACAGGTATTGAGGATGGGTTTTGCATAGCTGATAATTAGTACAGATTGCATATGAATACTAATCTTGGATTTTAGTGCGTTGATATTTGGTTCTGTACCCTTATAATTTTCTTATAAATTATTCTAAACCGGATAAGATCCAATTTTGTCTATATTTCCCTTACGTGAAAGCTGTTAATGCAGTAATTATGTTTCATTTAGGAATAATTATAAAAGAGAACAAAGAACAGTTTGAACCAAAATTAAGTCTCCTTTTGGGGAGGAACTAATAAGATAAGGGTGTCAAACGGGCCGGCCCGACCCGGCCCGACCCGGCCCTATTAGCTAACCCGGCCCGGTTTGATCCGGCCCGGTAAGCCCTAGAGCTTAAGGGTTCCGGGTCCCGGACCGTTTTTTTTTAAAATGGGCCCGGTTAACCCGGCCCGGACCAAGCCCGGTCCAGGCCTGCCGGTTAACCGGCCGGCCCGGCCTGGCCCGGCCCAGAATATAAAAAAAAATAAAAAAAAAATTAATTTTGGGCCAACTAGCCGTTGGCCCAACGGCTATATAGCCGTTTTTGGGTCCAAACGGCTAGTTTGGGCCCATTTAATTAAAAAAAAAAAAAAAAAACTTTAAAAAATATTTTTTAATCCCCCAAAAAAATCTATAAATACCCTACAACTTCAAATCATTTTTCACACAATTTTTCACTCTCTCAAATCTCATTCTCTCTCAAATCTCAATTCTCAATTCTCTAATATTCAATATATTTAATTTCTTAAAGTGTTCACTTTAATTTTTTAATTTTCGTTTACAAAGTACGAGCGGAAGTTTCCAAAGTCGCAATCTTCGGATACTTCCAAAATATGGTATTGTCGTTCCATCTCTTACGTTTAATTTTTATTTATTGTATTAATTGTTTATTATTTAATTTTATTATATTTGTGTATTTTGAATATTTTTAGTTTAATTTAATTTATATTATGGATAAATTAAAAAACCTCGCTGCTAAAGGTGTTAAAATTTTTTGTCCCGGAAGCGGTAGTGGTAGTAAAAAGTGAATTACTAGTGGTAGAGGTAGTTCAAGCAATAGATATACCTGTGTGCCTTCGCCTCCGGTACCGCTTGGTACACCTTTTGAGGAAGAAATAGGTGTAGGTGCTCACGATATGGATTATGTAGAAGCTCAGGAAAATTATGGTATAGAAGAAGAAAATGAAGTAGATGCAGTTAATTTAAACGAAGATAATGAAAATATTGCTGAAACACCCGCAGTAGGAGATGCTAACGTTAGATCTGAATCAGTTAATCTCCCTTCCCGTCCTCCCAGTGCCCCAAAACCTCGTAAAAGAACTAGTATTGCATGGCAATTTTTTGAACGTATATCAGATATTGAGGTGCAGTGCAATATTTGTCAACAAATATATAAGCATAGAAGTGGAGGCAAGCAAGGGGGTACGGGTACGTTAATGAGACATATAGATGAAGATCACAAAAGAGAGTTAAATATTGCAAAAGGTGGTGGGGATGTTGGTGGGTCAACGCAAACTAGAATGGACCCAACAACCGGTCAAGTAGCGAAAAAGTATAATAAATTGAGGGACAGGGAAGAAATAGCTAAAATGGTAGCTGTGGGTTGTTTGCCTTTTAGTTTTCCTTCTTCTGATGCTTTTATTCGTTATATACAAGCAATTTATAATCCTATGTTTAATGGTATTCCTAGAACTACTTGTCGGTCTGATATTTTTAGACTCCATTCACAATATTGTTTTTATTTATCAACATTGTTAAAAAATATTCAATGTAGATTGTCCCTAACTTCTGATCTTGGTCGTGCTGTAAATAAAAATGATTATTTAACCGTTACTTGTCATTGGATGGATAGTAATTTCGTGATGCAAAAACGTATTCTTGCTTTTTTATATGATGAAGATCGTAAACATACTGGACAATTTATTGCTGATTCTATTGTTAAAATTGTCGGATACTATGGTATAGAAAATAAAATTTTATGTATTGCTTTTGATAATGCTTCTAACAACAAGACTGCTATAACAAAAATAAAATCTACGCTATCTCCGTCCTTGCCTGAAATTTTTCATATTAAGTGTGCATGTCATATATATAATTTAATTGTAAAAGATGGTCTTGAGTTTTTTGAGCTTTATATTGAAAAAATTCGTCTTGCCGTTGGTTTTATTCAAGGAAATAATCGTAGATCGAGAATTAGAGAATTTAAAGTTAAATGTCAAGAAAATGGACTTACACCGATTTTGATGCCTGAGGAAATTGATACTAGATGGAATTCTACGTATGAATTTTTAAAAACTTGTTATAAATATAGAATTCCTATTACACTAGCTTTTAACCAACATTGCGGTTCATTTGCTGATTCTGCTGATTGCATGCTACATAATTCTGATTGGGTTGTAATTAATGATCTTGTTATGTTTTTAGAAAAAATTTATGTAGCTACGGTTGAATTTTTCGGTGCTTACTATCCTACTGTTTGTAATATTTTGGCATATATAGCCGATATTTCTGGTTTGCTCCAACAATATAAAAATAAAGAAGGTTATAAAGAAGCTGTTGGCGCCATGTTTACAAAATTTAAAAAATATTTTTTCCCGATTCCCCCTATTTACTTGGTTGGTGCTATGTTAAATCCGTGCATGAAATATAATAATATGTGTCACTTTAGTACTCTTATTTATACTAACTTAGAAATAAATACTAACCATGATTCTGAACAAGTACAGCCTGATTTGTGGACGGCTACGGCTGATGCAAAAGATTATATAGAAAAATTATATAATCACTATGCTGATTTATTTGATTCAGCCGTACCTACAAATATCACTCCAACTGTCGCTCCTCATCCTCCCGAGGAGCCATCATCTTCTAAAAGGCCGGCACATAGTAGTTTTTCTGATTCGTTTTATGATTTAAATTGTTGGAACAGTGTTGATGAGAGAACTTACACATCAACTTATCGGGAAGAGCTGAAATATTATCTTCGGACGGCACCAGAGGATCGCAGACGACGGATCAACACGCTGGATTGGTGGAGGAATAATGAATCACAATATCCTGTGCTTTCAAGATTAGCTAGAGATATCTTGAATGTTCCAATGTCAACAGTTGCATCAGAGAGCGCCTTCAGTCAGGGACGACAGCAGCTTGGAGACAACCGACACTCATTGGGAAGCAATGCAATGAATGTTCTAGTTTGCCTCAGAGATTGGATTAGAGCGGAAAGAAGAAACCAAGGAATGGAACCGGAGCCGAGCGACGAGCTGAAACTAGAAGAAATTATGACTTCACGGGAGAACTCAGCAGAATCAAGTTCAATGCATGGTTTTGCCCCCGTTGACTTTGATTATCCTATGCAAGTTCCCATTAATATTAACATGAATGAGTTGGAAAAAATGATGCATAATTTATAGATTTTTCATTCATGCAAATTATAAATTTTGGATCATTTTGCAATCAATAAAATTCCCCAAATTCATTCAGTCCTTAGTCGTTGTTTTTTATTTTTTTTTGAATAAATTTTGAATATTTGTGCATATATCTTCTATAGAAGTGTATATTTAACGTATACATGTGTATATGTTTTATAAATTAGTATATAAGTATATCTATACATATTGTAATGTATATATAATGTAGTATATTTTATAAGTAGTAGTATATATACATTTAATGGTGCGTATACACGTGTATATATCTTCTATAGAAGTGTATATTTAATGTATACATGCGTATATGTTTTATAAATTAGTATATAACTATACAAATATATATTGTAATGTATATACATTATAGTATATTTCGTTTAAAGTATTACATATACATAGAATAGAGTGTATATATGTGAATGGATCTTCTATAGACGTGTATATTTAACGTATACATGTGTATATATTTTATAAATTAGTATATAACTATACAAATATATATTGTAATGTATATATATTGCATATATCTCATTTAAAGTATTACATATACATAGAATAGAGTGTATATATGTGAATAGATCTTCTATAGACGTGTATATTTAACGTATACATTACTTTATGTTTTATAAATTAGTATATATATTGTAGTATATACTTTTTTTAAAGTAGTACATATCTTTTGAATGGTGCGTATATATGTGTATATATCTTCTATAGACGTATATCTTTAAAGTATACAAGTGTATATGTTTTATAAATTAGTATGTAACTATATATATATACATATTATTGTATATATATATATGTATATCACTATATTGTAGTATATATTTTATTTAAAGTAGTACATATATATTGAATGGTGCATATATATGTGTATATATCTTCTAAAGTAGTATATATTTAACGTATACATGTGTATATGTTTTATAAATTAGTATATATATATATTGTAGTGTATATATATATATATATATTATACTATTATAACAAATGTTTTATTTAAAGTAGTACGTATAGTCATATATAATTATATATTGAATGGTACGTATATATGTGTAATTGTTTATACTTTATATATTTTTTTAAAAATATATGTTGTACATTGGAGTGTATATAGTGTATATTGGATTTTTTATTTATTTTTTAAACGGGTTTGACCGGTTTTTAACCGGATTTGACCGGGTCTTGGTGGGTTTGACCGGATTGGGTTTAGTGGGCCGGGTCCGGGTAGGTTTTAATTTTTTTACTGTTTGGCCCGGCCCGGTTAACGTCAAACCCGGCTCGAAACCGGCCCAGAACCCGGGTAAAATGGGAGGGCCGGTTCCGGGTTGGCCCGGCCCGGCCCGTTAGACACCCCTATAATAAGACGTATATTGACTTGAGATGACCACTAGTTTCTGTGGAGCATTCAGAGTTTGAAGCGTAAATCTATGTGGTTTTCTGAAGATCAAAATGGCCAAAAATCGATTGTTTTTTTTTTTTTGTCTTTTCTTGATTCGTAAAAAATGACAAGTAAAAAAATATATATATATTAGAAAAATAGTAATAAGTATATTCGAAAGGAGAGAGTGCTTCGAAAATTTGAATTTGACTACTACTTCCGTCGTCCATCAATAGTTGCCATTATTAACCGGACATACAAGTAAGAAATAGTAAATGATAGGAGTAATTCTACCATATTACTCCTTTGAAGATAATAAATTTAATATTTTGAAAAATGTATTGAATAATAAATCACCCTTTGGGGCGATTTGATAAAGTGTGTAAGAATAATGTCGAATATGATATATTAGTAATGTTTGTACTAATAATACATGTATTAGTTAAGCTGGTATTGATTATGCAGTCGATATTTCTTTTACACTTTTTGATTCGATGAATTAAAATAATATAAAAAATATTTTTTTTATAAAATAATATTTATTTACAAAAATACCCTTTTTAACTTTACACACTCTTTTTCAAATGAAGAAGGAGGTAGGCGGCAACAATAATTATTGTAGAAATCTGAAATTTATTTGATTGCAGTTCAAATTAGAGGCGTTGTTCTTAAAAGTAAATGCACTCATACCCAATTGTTGTTGAAGGCTACCATTGCTTTTCCATGGTGTGTTCATTCTCGGGTCGAAAAATCCATTACGAGTTGACATCAATGAGGCATCGGAGAAATTAAAAATTCTGTGGAGTGTCGTAGCACTTCTCAGAGAAATTGGGAAGTTCTGTTAAGTGTAGTAGTTCTCTGCTATGCCATTGATTTTCATTTGATAACCAAAATAATCAATAACTAGGTATAAAAAAAGAAAGAGGCTCAATACAAATAAAAGTGAGGAAAATGACGGAAAATATTTAGAGAATTAAGGGGTAATTATGTCATTTACTGTTAATGCATAGAAAATGATTGTATTGATAATACACACATGAATATATAATAAAGTGTATAACTAATGCTTGTAGTAATTTACATAGGTCAAAAAAATGTATCAAACAAGGTATTAATAATGCACACAACTTTATCGAAAAAAAATGCACACAATTAATGCAAGCATTATTTTTTTCAATACACTCAACCAAACGACCCCTTAATGTTAAGGGTAAAATTGATTAAGTAGGTAACTTTTTATGTTGATTCTTTAATAAATACTGTTGGATATTTATCTTTAATATAGTGGACTAGTAAAGATGAATGGATAGAGTAATACTTTATGTAGTTATTTAATAATAGGGCTATTATATTGAAACAAAATGATAAACATCTCTTAATTTTATAAATTGATACGAAAATAAATTTTTTTAGTAAAAGGGCAAAACAAAACAAAAAAAAACGGAGGGAGTAGTTTTTAAAAGAAAAAAAAAAAATTATCTTGGTTAGAAACTATTTGTGTTTGACTAAAAAAAAAATTATATTTAAATGGTGACCATCAATTATGATTATAATTTCACGAGAGAAGATTATTAATATTTGCTTTTTCTACATTCATACTTTTTCTAATTTTGCATATTCAATTTATAACAACTAAAATATATCTTAATATTAAATATCAATATACATATATAAAAGTATAGCTACCATGAAATTTGAGTTAATACATAAAAATGACCCTGAACTTGACACCAAATTATAACTTTGACCTTAAACTTTGATAGTGCACAAATAAGACCTTTAACTATTCAAAACCTGAACAAATATGACCTCCGATTTTGCAACCCCATGCGTGAGTCTCACTCGCGCCTACGTGGAAAGGTAATCCAATCACACGGTGTCATGTCGTTAAAATGGCTGACTTGGAGAGAGGTCATATTTGTGCAGTTTTGAATAGTTAAAAGTCATATTTGTGCACTGTCAAAGTTTTGCTTTTTGTGTTAAAACGACGTCGTTTTTATTATTATTATTATTATTATTATTGTTATTGTTATTGTTATTATTATTATTATTATTACTATTATTATAATTTATTTATTTCTATAGTAGCAGCACCTAATTTTTTTTTAATTTTAAAAAATTATTATTATTATTATTTTTCTATAGCAGCAACACCTAGCTTTTTGTTAATTAAAAAAAAAAAACAACCACTAGCAGGGATCGAACCCGCACAGTAGGCTGAAGGAAGCGCCCAAGAAGAGCAAATAACACCACTGGGCTATCTAAATGTCTTGTTTCATGTGGTTCAACATTAATATACTTATATAAACATACATTTTCTATTTTATATATATACAACGTAATTTTTTTACCGAGGGGGTTCGGGTGAACCCCATGGCAACCAGGTAGGTCCGCCCCTCGTTAATTTAATAACGTTTTAATAACATTTTAATTACGTTAATTTGATAACGTTAATTTAATATACTACTACTACTATCTTTAATAACATTAATTTAATAACGTTTTATTAAAACTATAATTTTTATTATTATTAGTATAGTTTCATCTTTAATTTAATAATTAAATAAATAATATTTAGTTATATTATATAACTTAAATTCGTCCTCTGTTTTATAATATATATATATACCCGCTTGATTTTTTCGTATGAGTCTGACTCGCCTAATTAATAAATCTTCAATATTGCTCTTTTTCCGCAATGACAAAAGAAATTAGATGTCATTTTCATCTTTGAGCCGAAAATAATGAAAAAATAACAGTGAAGAGTCATTTAAAGGTCATATTTGTGCAGTTTTGAATAGTTAAAGGTCATATTTGTGCACTGTCAAAGTTTAAGGTCATATTTATGTATTATGCCCTTAGATTTTAAGCTGGATGCGCCCAGTTTTGCGTGTTGAACACGCGTTTTGCCACGTAGGATTGGAGAACATATTTGTGCAGTTTTAAATTGTTAAAGGTCATATTTGTGTACTGTCAAAGTTTAAGGTCAAAGTTATAATTTAGTATCAAGTTTAGAGTCATTTTTACGTATTAACTGATGAAATTTTCAATCTGAGTTTGACTGTCTTATGTTTGGGACGTCTTAAAGGATACTCCTAAACCCTAGTTTTCAATTGGTTTAATACATAATTAATCCCTTTAAATTTGTCTAGATAATTTATTTACATATTCAAACTAAATTCTATTTCAATTGATTACCTTAATTCCTAATAAAGTTTTTCAACTAAACACTTTTATTTAAATTTTAAAAAAATAATTATGTGTGTTCTTATTCATCTGTAAGATGTTTAAATTAACCACATTAAATATATTTATTTTTGTTAAATATAAGTATTCACCTCAATAAGCAGTAAAAATCAAAGTGATGTTAATGTCAAAAAAATAACATTTTTGATGTTGTTAACTATTTTATAGATTAAAAAAAATATCGGTAATTTTGTTTTAAAAAAAATAAATAGAAATTTTCTAATTAAACATTTAATTAAAAATTAAGGTGTTCAATCAAAATACATCTTACTTAAAATTTCTAAGTAAATTATATTGCTAATATATCATGAGGAACTGGTTTAATTCATCTTTTTTATATTTTTGTGCTTCTTTTATGCTGATATGATAGTTATATGACTATAAAAGGAACACAGAATATTTTACTACTTCGTAGGTACATCAGTAAAAAGAAACAAAAAATACATAAAAAATGAGTTTAGAAAATTAATAAAAGCCCCATAAAATTTAAATATGTCACAACTACTTAGACTATAATTTGCGGCTACTTGTGCATAATCTCAAAAGAAAATAGTTCAAAAGAAATGAGAAGTGATCCCAAATAAATCCAAGAAAGGGGGTTTTAGCTGCATCACGACACTTCATTGCGACTAAATCATTTTTAGCTGCAACTCTATATTGTTTTGCTGTAGCTCAATTGTAGAAACTACTCATGTGAAATTGTGAATCATTAGGTTATTAACATGATTGGACTTGATCTGCCTCCTCCCTCTTTATAGAAGAGGTGTGTTTCCCAATAATCATCGGTAAAATAAATATGATTGGACTTGATTCCTGAAAATTGAGAAGCTTGAACCAATAAAGAAAGCTGTCCCCTAACTCCCTGGTTTCCGTGACCCTGCCAGCAGCTAAATCAACCTGAAAAACTAGAAAATTTGTTGTCCCATAAATTTGGTCCTTCTCCTCACCTGCCATTCGGATGTAGGTTAATGGAAACCTATCCCCATCATCTTCGACGTACCTAGTTTGGACACCATGTCGCACAACTACAAATAGTGATCCTAATGATTCTAGAATGTATAACTGGCCTTGGCGGTCTAGAGAATGGAATTGTAACTGTGCTATGATATTTTTAGTGGGTTGAGGGCGAGCAACATCATGAACTAGGACGCGGCCCTTATAATCCACCGAATAAAAATGCCCGTTAAAATAGGTCACATCAACCTGTGCAGCAAAGTCTAATCCTTGATCCCAACTAATCCTTGTCCATCTCAAATCTCCTGGTCTCCAAAAACTAAGATTACTCATACCTCCCTCAATGACCATAAGAACATAGTTAGATGTATGAGAAGGATTAGCCGACAGAATTGCTCTATGGAAAAAGTACATCGGCGTGCCAGTCTCGTGGTAAAAATACTCTTCAGTGGTATTTTGATGAGGCAATTCAATCTGAACGCCAGAGAAGGGATGTAGCAGACTACTTTCACAGTCATCTTTTCGGACTGTCACAAGCCATCCCATAGATTCCATACACCGTTTTCCAATTGCTTTCGGAATCCTCTTGTTCAAAATCATGCCATTGTAGATACTGAAGAATTTTCGACAGGCATTGCCATCATTATCACCATTATTTGCATCGTTATCATTCTCTTCTTCAGCTAACATCAACCATGGCACTCTAGGCAGGTCACTGTTGAAATTGTCCTTGGTGGTTGCAGAGTGCCAAGATTTGCAGACAGTGCCAAAACTTAAGTAGTCTTCAATCAGATTCAAACGTCTAGCTATGAGAATCAGTAGATCGTGTTGAAGCTCCGACCAATCAACAGACATCTCGTTGGACCCTAGCCCTCCTAGGTACTACAACAGACATCTCGTTGGACCCTAGCCCTCCTAGGTACTATGTATATATGCTTAGGAAATCTCTAGTGTCGGGGCGGACATAGTCCCAAGTACATTTGGAATCGGAATCTGACAGGAAAATAACAAAAATTGTCCCTTATATTTAGAAGCATGTTCAAATAGTCCACTACTATATATTTGAGCAATTCTCATCTTTTATATTTAAAAAAAGTTATCACTTCGAATCCTCCTCGTATGTTTACCGACTTTAGAAAATAGGCACCCACGTTTAAAAGCATAGTTGTTGTGCTCCCACCGTCTTATTTACTCGTTTCAATTTGACATTCCTCATTGATTAAGAAAAATAATTAATAACATGACTACTTTATCATATTTATAAAGTCTTCAATCTATGATAAGTTTAAAGCATATTTGACCAATTAAAAAAATATTAAAAGTACACCGTATTATTAAAAATTTCAGTAGTGACACATCACACCTGAAAATTAGTAATAAATTTTTATTCATGTTTTAGTGTTTAACTTGATAAATTTAATGAAACAAAAATTTCCCCAAAAATTCAAGGTATAATTATAGAGGAGATTTTTGTAGAGTTTTAAATCAAACACAATACATGATATATTTAGTTTTTTAATGCAATAAACCAAATACTTAATGAAAAACAATTCAAATATTACAATTCCCGCATTACTAATTCATGCATTACTTGTCTTCCTGCCAAACGACCCCTCAGTGCCCAAATGCTTTAGCAACTCCACTATTTTGCTGTAGCCCAAATTGTAAAAACTACTCATGTGAATCATAAGGTCATTAATAATTTATACACATGTTAATTGGTTCTCTTCTTCATTTTCGAAGAAAGAGTTTGTAAGACATGAGAAGTTCCATTTTTCATCGATAAAAAAGGATTTTTGGTATAATTAATTCTTATGATAGTGGAGTTAAAAATGCATCTGTTTTTGACGTATTAGATATACCGAGTATATTGAATATACTGGGTATGTTGGATATACTGAGAATATATTGAATATGTTATTATTACTTTAGGACTAAAACCAAGAAATGTATAAGGCATCTAGAGGCCATTATTAAAACAGTGCAAGTGCTCGAACTAGATTAGAGAACGGAAACATAAATTTATGATTTAATAACTTTCTTATTTTTCAAGTCAATGACATCACCTTAACATAAATTTATAAGTTTCTAGGTATCATCACGGGCAAAATAACTTTCTGGATTTCTGTATTATATCGGTTTTGTAAGTTAGACACTTTTACTTACATGTTTGTCATCTGGACCTTGAACCCACTAAAAAACAATATTTTAAACACTTTTTTGGTGAGTGTAACACACTTTCGCCACGTCAGTTGTTACGTCTTCCACGTCAACCGTCACGTCATTTTTAAGTATTACATTAAATTTTATGTTATTTTTAAAATGCTACATAAGAAATTAAATATTAAAATAAATTTAATTAAATAAATTCTTTTTATAAATTATAGAAATTCTAATACACAAACACAATAAATTTTTAATTTAAATTAATTTAAATTTTCAACTATAAATTTAAATTTTTAATTGTAAATTCTAATACACAAACACAATAAATTAATTAAACATCAAATTTATTCTAAATAATTGAAATTTCTCTCCAATTAATTTAAAGTTTTAACTATAAATTCACATACACAAACATAATGAATTTTCAATTTTTATTTAAATATCTTTAACAATTTATAAAAATTACAAAATTAATCATAAACAAAATAAAAATTTTAAATTGAGAAAGTAAATAAAACAAAATTAAAAAAGTAAAACAACAACAATTTTTTTTTAACAATGAACAACAACAATATCAACCACAGACCCTCTCTAGGAATATAAATATTAAGAGACCCGTATCTTGGCTGGGCGACCTAGACGCAATCCGAGGTTTGCAGCCATGGCGATGTCTTCATTCGCTTGTTTTATCAACAGATCTGAGCTTCAATTTTACTCTTGTACCTTGTTTGGATGGTTGTTACCTATTGTGTTGTATTGTTATTCTACAAGGGTGTATTTGGTACAAAAGGAAATGCTTTTATGATGAATGCCATCCGTGTTTGGTTTCTAATGTAGCCCTCTTAAAAGAAGAAAGTTGAATTTTTTTAACGAGGCTTACTCTTTTGCGTGCAACTGGTGATTTTGCAGCCATGGCGTGGTTGTCTTCTCTTTGTCTGAGCAAAAATGCAAAATTCTGAGCCTCAAATTTCTGAAAATCGAACTGTGGACCTCTTGTGCTTACATTTAAGTTTGCTCCAATTAGAATGATGTACAACTGTATACTGGGTCATTTGCACATTTGCCCTTATTTTGTGTTGTTCTTCAATTTACACCTCTCGTACGGGGGAGGGGGCTGGATGGGGTAAGGGTGGGGTAGGGTGGTGGCTGGGCACTGGGAGGAAGCTGGGGAAGGAGGTTGAATGAGGGTGAAGGCTGGGGTGGGCTGGACGGGGAGGGGGACTTTTTATTTTTAAATTTATTATTTTTAAAATTTAAAAATATTTTAAATTTAAAAAGATGGAGGGAAAAAAGGGATCTTTTTTATTTTTTAAAATTTTAATATTATTTTTATTTTTTTAAATTTTAATATTATTTTTATTTTTTTAAAAAATATTTTAATATAAAATTGACTCTCACTTGCATCATAGGCGAGTGTAATCACTCTCCTTTTCCTAGTAAGCAACTTCCAAAACCGACATGGTACAGGGGTCCAGAAGGTCATTTTGACGTATCATCACCCTTTCAACAGATTGCTAATTAATAACCAAAATAATAGTAATAATTTCTTGAAGCTTCTCACTAACATCTTTCAATTAAATTTGTGATTGTCACACCCGTTTTTCGTCCGAAGGGATCGAGTCGAAGGGTTTTTTCAATTAAAGTGACAGTTTTGAATAGGGATTAGTTTATTAACAGAGTCGCCACTTGGAATTGAGTTTTGGTGTTCCAAGTCACCTTTTTGAATCCCTAATCAAAAGGAAATGACTCTTTGTTGTTGTCTGCGAAAACAGAAAATGGGTAAGGAATTCTGTTGACCGAGGGGAAGGTGTGAGGCACCCCTCGAATCCCGTGGTTCTAGAACGGTCGCTTTTATTGACTTATACTTGATTAAAATTATTTGAATAAATCGTTAAGGCTCAAATTTGCTCATTTTTATTGTACCGAAAACTTGTCTATTATTTTATATTAAATAAATCGGTGAAAATTTAAAATATTCAAATTAATTTTAGAAAAATATTTACCAAGGTGTATTTTTACATCCTTAAATTTTAAATATCTCAGAAAGATGCGTACGCCACAATCTTAATAGAGACAAAATATATATTAAACGTGCCTAAAACTTGTCTAGCATTAAAAGGCGTTTGGTTCATCTCTTATGAACTCGCGACAGTTTTTTTTATCCATTTTTTACTCTTTTCTTAAAATTCACAACGAGTTTGAAATTAGTCCGCAACTCACCTCGCACCCTTACAATATTATTTTCTTTTTATTTTATCAATTATGATTATTAAGTGTTCGTCATTATGAAAAATTAAGATGATTGATAAAGATCATAGACCAAACTTAATTACACCCGTTACCGATCAAAAGTAATAAATAAATAAAAATTAATCGAATTAACATTATGATAATTAACTACTCGGAAGAATACTCCTTTATTCACTTTAAATACCAGAAAAAGAAAATGTTCTCACAATTTTTATACTGACCTAATAATCTATAATCTTAAAACTAACTTGACATAAGCTACAGGAAAATTGATTCATATGCGAGAGGTCATCTTTTGTTTGACATCCAAACTTGGTAAAAACAAAAAATAATAATTTAATTCTCTTTCTTTATCATAACAACATACAATAGGCCAATACCAACCTAACATTGATTCTATATGGAGAGGAAAATTAAAAATAACATACTCTAAGAAGACTAAACTAAATATATCCAAAGAAACAAGGGTGTTGAATAAGAAAATAAAATACCGTGACTGAAATAAGGGGTAAAACAAAGTCCATGATTTCATTTACATCATTTTTTTTGTGTGTGTGTGTGAAAATAAGAGAAAATGTATAATTTAATTATCCATAACTTAAGAATCACCTTCTGTTAAGAGTACAAATAAGAGTTAAAACTTTCTTTAGGTTTAAAAAACTATTTCATTACTTAATGCTTAAATTTTCTTTACTGAATAGTCTCTTGAAAAGCATAATTTCATCCGGCAAGTTTAATATTCATGCAACAAGACAACAAACGTCTAATAAATATATTCCTCAAAGAATTGCTAGACGAAAGATAATAGAATCAACATTTACCACATTTTTCTCGAATTAGATGTATCATGGACCTCAACCATACACATTCTCAGCTTGCTTCATGAATAGCTATTATCTCAGCATGATTCGAAGAAGTGGCTACGATAGACTGCTTTGTATATCTCCAAGCTATGACAGTACCACCATATATGAACACATAGCCTATTTGAGACCGAGCTTTATGCGGGTCAGATAAGTACCCAACATCAGCATGACCAATAAGATCGGGACTGCAATCTTTAGAATAAAACAAGCTCATGTGTTTTATCCCATTTTGATGTCTCATAGTAGGAGCAGAAATATACCTTGCTAACAAATTGACTGAAAAGGCTATAGGCCTTGTAGTATTTGCAAGGTACATGAGTGCATCAATTGCACTAAGATATGGTACTTCATAACCAATCCAATTCGATATATTTCGAATTTCAGCAAATAATCTATTGCTTTGAAAACTCTCCAAGAGTTCCAATGATGTTCAAGCCATAAGCTTATACAATATAAGGATTATAAATAAGTTTCCCAGAAACTTTTATATGCTTCAAGCAGTTTGAATCCTTTAAAGTTTTCACATAAGTTTTTTCAAGTGACAATATTCAACATTTCATAAGTGACATCTTCAAGTGTTAGGACTACAAATCAAATAAGTTTTACGCTTACCAAAATGCATCCTTTCATGTCACTTGATAAATGTTTCTACGTCAGCATGTTTAAATAAACGTAGAATTCAGATCCTCGAAATCTTTCACAATATTGCGCTAATATTGTGTCAAAGATATTGATGATATATCATTTTGTATCGGTTCACAATGCGACATAACATTTGAGATCTCATCACTTCATTATTTTCAGGTACATGAACCTCTCATAAGGTTTCATGAAGTGGTATGTTGTAGGATCTTCAAGAGCTCATTGCCTTCTTATTATGATTATTTGCTCCTTATTTTTCAAGGACTATTTCATTTGGAACCGATCAGTCTACCACGCTTCACGCATGCATAGACTTTATCCTTTAGGAACACAAAATAAGAGCACTTGCGCTTAATATGAGATGCTTTCAGCATTTGACTTGAATTATCTTTTGGATGAGGATATGGTGATAATTCCTAACATATTTCATAGTGCTTATAATCTCCCCGTTATGTTAGAAAAACTAACATACATCCTCTACTTTTTTGAGGAATCCATCTTTGTGTATCATGGTATATTCATTAATTGTATACCGCACATCAAAACTATTAGATGAAATAGTTGATTCATGACCTTGAACCAATTGAGGGGAAGAAATAATCATAATTTATTGGTCTAATGCATACAAGTGTTATTGTATGCAACATATCATATTTCAGATCAACACATGAAGCTTTGTTCTTATTAGCGATGATTTAGCTATTTATCGAAGGCATTCAATGCCAAACCATCATCATCAAGATAACTTTCTTGATTGCACAATCTGAAAATTATGTTCTTAACTCAATTTTATTGAGCAAGCAACTTTATGAATGTCAAACTGCAAGTTGACAATGAATGTACATGTGATAATTTTATTGATGCATCTTTTCAACATATCACATGATAGGTGAACAGGCCCATATTCACCTTTTATATTTTTCAGATTTAAGGAATTCAATCCCAACATTAGTTGGTCCAACCAACTTATCATGAGAACAAGCGACATAAACAATTCTTGAAGAACCTTCTAGTTCTCCAATACATTTCTAATATTCAATTTGCATATCTTCGAGATGTCACAATCGTTCATATCAATATATGAACTTTTATTCTAGTAAACTCCAATATATGTTTCCAAATGCATTACTTGCCTTCCTACCCCTTAGAGCCCAAATGCTTTAGCAACTCTATTGTTTTGTTGTAGCCCAAATCGTAGAAACTACTCATGTGAATCATAAGGTTATTACCAATTTATACACATATTAATTGGTTCTTCTCTTCATTTTCGAAGAAAGAGTTTGTAAGACATGAAAAGTTCAATTTTCCATCGATAAAAAGGATCTTTGGTATTATTGATTCTTGTGATTGTGGAGCTAAAGATTTATCTGTATTCGACATACTGGGTATATACTATAAGAAAATGACAAAATTGAGACAGATATTTTAGTCACAAATCATTAATTGTGACGGATTTGTGACGGAAAAATAGGCATCTCAGAACTTGGGGTCATAAATTGATTGTGACAGATCTAAATTTCGTCACAACATTATTGTGATGGAACTGGGACAGATTGTCTGTCACAATATAAATCTTTATATTTGAATTAAATTCTGTCACAAATTTGTAACAAATTTTTGATAAAATATTCCGTAATTAAATAGTGACAGAATAATTTATGTTACAAATTTTTAAATCTAGTCACAACAATTGTGACAATATATTTCGTTACAAATAATTTGTGATAGACTAATTTAGTCACAATATGACTCTCTTACCTATATTAGTAATAAATTTAGAATAATTTGTGACAAATTAAATCTGTCATAAATTTTCTTTAAATTTTTAATTTTAATAAATAGTAATTACAAAATACTATGCAATATATATGTATGTACATATATATATATATATACACACACATATATATATATTTAAAACATAAAAATATTTAACCATCATAATAAAACAAATATAATAATAGATTTATAATAAAAGAAAGTTTGATGTTAATTAAAATATATGAAAGCACAACTTCAATAAGCAAAAGTCTATCAAAGCTTAAAATTTAAAGCATATAACAATCCAAAAAGGTGTGACAATGTTAAAGTCGACACTTCAAGTAGCTAAAGTCTCAAAATATCAAACACTTGAGTATTAGATGAGTCCCTATTAGGGAGAGTAGGATTACTAAATGAGCGAGAAGATAAGGCCATATCGCTCATCATGCGGGACCATCGCTCCTCCGTAGATTTGAATCGATCATCACTTTGTTGCCTTAAACGGGAAACCTCCTCCTCGACTCATTGTTGCACCTCCGCCTCTACACGCTCTTGAAGAACTCTCTCTTGATTTTCTCTCATATGCAATACCTCTTTCTCAAGTATTTTGATGCGCTCTTCGGCAACATGATCGGACACTATAGACAAATTGAGTGAATTGACAGAATTTTGATGTTTATACAAAGTCGAAGCTTGAGATCCCAATCCATACACACATTATTTTTTTACTCCACCCGCAACATCAAAGTACATGCGATTTATATCGTGTTCTTGATCTTTTGATGAATCATCTAATGAGCTCGAAAGAGCAATAGCTATGACGGCCTCCATTTTATCCTAAAAATGACAAATAATCAGCCACCAAATATCTAACTTTTCACAAAATATACATATTAAGCCACTGCTAATAGTTGACTAAACAAGTTGCACTAAAGAACAACACAAAGTTTGCAGTAAACTGCATAAACAGCTGCACCAAAATTTTAACTGAATATGCTAAAAAATACACAAACAGCAGCATAAAAAATTGCACAAAATCCTCACACTACTGCACAAAAAAATCTGCATTGATAACTCCAGCTTTCAGACTCCATCCGCGCGCAAAATTCCTAGAGCAAACTAGAACCAATATTTAAATGGAGAATGATAAAGTGGCGACCAACATCCCGGAGTTCCTGGCTGCAGGGCAATTGGCAGATTTTACTACACATTTCTCTTTTGTTATTGATTCGAATGGTAACGATAGGTTTGCTGATGGACTGAACTTTTTCTTGGCTCCTGTTGGTTCAACTAAGGGATTATTTTCCTGAGAATGTTAGTTTTGGTTTCTCAGCATCAACTGGACAATTGTTTCAGAATAACAATGTCAAGTCTTGGGATTTCAATTCAAGTTTGAGTTTTGATGTTATCAAAGTTTCAGAACATGTCGAACAACCTAGTGCAAGTCCTCCAGATCAAGTTCTTTTGTGCTATTGGTGGCTCTCACTTATTAAAAGCTTATAACTTGAATTCAATCAGTTGGTTAGTGATTTTATTTTGTTAGAAAAAAATATTTATATGAAGAAATCTGACAATATATATCAATAATTTTGGAGCAGTGAAGTGAATGAAAAAAGAAACCAGGTCGGTTGTCTTTATTAATTGATCAAGTACCCACTTAATTAGTATTTTGCAGTGTATGACATCTAAGTTGTTCGGACTCTTCAAAAGTGTCTTCGGGTGCATGTCGAATCCTCCAAAAATAGTGTATTTTTTAAGGATTCAACATGGGTACGACAACATTTTTGGAAAGTCCGAGCAACTTAGGATAACATATAGTTCTCCTATAATACACTGAACTGAGATATCCACCATTCTATTTTATTCCGCAATCTGCAGTGTCGTGTAGCCCCAAGAAAGCAAGTGTTCTGTTGAGTTTCAAAACCAACCTCATTTCCCACTTATTATTAGAAAATGAAAACCATTCCTAACTTGTTCATTCTTTTATTTTCCATTATTAATTAATGTATACACTACTAGTAGTAGTCCTAAAATTCCTTGGTCTACAATACAATAACAACTTCCAGAATGGGAAAATCAAATATCAAATAAGTACTTCGTTGTTAACTATATACCATATATATCTACTTGTTGCATTCTATTCTTAATGGAACATGCATGTAACATTAGCATTCGACTTGCTTCTGACCAACTTCGTGAGCAGTAAAACTGGACAGTAAAATTGCAGCTGGACACACTATTGTGTAGCTGGACAGTAAAACTGCATGAGAAGCTGCACCAATTGTGCCAAAAACATACGAAATTTTTGCAAAATTAAACACAAACAGCTACACCAAAAAGGCTACTCAAACCAACACAAATAGCTACACAATAAATCTGAGCTCCCAAAAGGTTTCCAACTCACAGGAATAACATTTTCCATCTGCACCTTAAAAATCATATGAGAGAGAGAGTGTGTTACATACATCTAGGGCTGTTAAGTGGGCCGGGCGAAGTTTAACCGGTTAGTGGGCCGATACGGATTCGGGCCTGGTTAAACGGGCCGGTTCGGTTCCGGGCCCAACAGTATTTTTTAAAAAAACAACCCTGAACCGGCCCACTTAACCTAACTCGATCCAACCCATCTAAACCCGGTCAAAACCGATCTAAAATCGGTCAACCCCCCCCAAAAAAAAAGTTTTTTCTCCAATATACACTATATATACCCACCTATATACATTTTAAATACATTAAACAATATATATACACTATATATATAGTTTATACTACATTAGAATTTAAAAAATATATACACAATTACACATGTAATCGTGTATACGACTTTACATTAGTTAAATATATATACTACTCTAAATAAAACATATACTACAAGATATATACTACAATATAATGATATATATACTAATTTATAAAATATATACACATGTATACGTTAAATATATACTACTTTAGAGTCTCTAGAAGATATATACACATATATACGTACCATTCAATATATATGTACTACTTCAAATAAAATATACTACAATATATACAAACACTATATATATAGTTATATACTAATTTATAAAACATATACACGTGTATACGTTAAACATATACTATTTTAGAGTCTATAGAAGATATATACACATATATACGTACCATTCAATATATATGTACTACTTTAAATAAAATATACTACAATATATATACTACAATATAATGATATATATACTAATTTATAAAATATATACACATGTATACGTTAAATATACACTACTTTAGAGTCTATAGAATATATATACACATACATACGTACCATTCAATATATATGTACTACTTTAAATAAAATATACTACAATATATATACTACAATATATACACACACTATATATATAGTTATATACTAATTTATAAAACATATACACATGTATACGTTAAATATATACTACTTTAGAGTCTATATTCTATATATACACATATATACGTACCATTCAATATATGTACTACTTTAAAAAATATGCTCCAAGATATATACTACAATATAATGATATATATACTAATTTATAAAACATATATACATGTATACGTTAAATATACACTACTTTAGAGTCTATATTCTATATATACACATATATACGTACCATTCAATATATATACTACTCTAGATAAAACATATACTACAAGATATATACTACAATATAATGATATATATACTAATTTATAAAATATATACACGAGTATACGTTAAATATATATTACTTTACTTTAGAGTCTATAGTAGAAGATATATACACATATATACGCACCATTCAATATATATGTAGTACTTTAAATAAAACATATACTACAATATATACACACACTATATATATAGTTATATATTAATTTATAAAACATATACACATGTATACGTTAAATATACACTCTTTGAAGTCTATATTCTATATATACACATATATAAATACTAGTCAATATATATGTACAACTTAAAATAAAATATACATTACCAGAAATTCATCCTATGGCAACAAACCTTTTAGCAATGTTTCATAGGTTGCAACCGTTGCCAAAAAGTATGATTCTAATCCCATAATTTAGTAACACAACCGTTGTCACTGATTTACAATTGCTGCAATAGATGTCCATATAACAACATTTTTAACACCTATTTCTATAAAATAATCTATGGCAACACCTACTTTCCAATTGCAACAGTTCTTAAATCCCTCCATATTCCCCTCCACTTATTTTCATATTCCGGGAAAACAAAAAAATTGAAGCCCCTCCATTACCCATATCCCGCGAAAACAATAGAAAATAGGACCCTAAATTTCTCTCACTACTTCCATCGGTAAAAAACAAAAATTAGAAAACAAAATCATTCTTTCTCTCACTACTCCCATCGGCGAAAACCAAAAATCAGAAAATGAAATTTGTTTTTGCCAACAGTAAAGGATAAAAATGAACAGTCGTAACTTTTGGGGTTTCTTTGATATTTCAGAGAAGATTGAAGTTTTCGACAACAGTAAAGGATGTTTCTTTGATATCTCTCACTAATTCTAAGCTAAATCGTTGAAAATTCTCTCATATTTGGAATTTCTTTGATATTTCTGAGAAGATTAAGCACGGTTGGAGCATAATTTGGGGAATTCTCTTAGATTTTTAGGTATCTCTGAATTTGTAATATTTGGAGCCCAAATTCTAGTATTTTTCTTCAATCCGTGATATTTTAATTAAAGAAACAACTTTTAAGGTTAGTATATTTGCTTTCTAATAATATTGATGTTGAATTTCAATTGCATGAGCTATTAAGTTGGATTTTCTTATTTCGAGTAATGTGCGACAAAATTTTTGGTTGGGTGTTTGATAATTATTAATTTTTCTTGATGTTGATGTTCTGCGAATGTATGCATTTTTGTTTCTTGACGTTCGATTTACTGATTTTATCAAAATGCACATGTTTTTTGTTGGGTATAACTTGTGACTAAAATCCCAATTTATTTCAATTAAGCTAGAATAGCATTTAATTAGCCTTATCAATTGAGATATCTTGTTTACATAGGTTTTGTGGTCCATAAGCTATTAATTTTTTCTTCAATTTCTTAACGATTCAGTTACAGGGAGTTAAGATGAAAAAATAAAATGTTTGAAAGAAAATGAAGTGTGGGATGGTTCTGGTAATCTGTGTTGCTAAAATTCTTCATAAATATCGTGTTCATATTGAAATTTCTAGTGATGCATTTTTTTGGAGGATAAAAAATATAAATGGATGCCTCATTATTTCAAGTAGAGTTTTCGATTTGCTGAGTACCATTCTCTCCAGAGAATGTGTTTCTGCTTAACTGCATTGGTGTGTTTCTGCTTAACTGTAGCTATCTGTTTTCACCTTATCTGATTGCTTCCCCTAATCTCTCTTATAATTTTGGTCTTTTGTGTTGCTAAAGAAGAGGTAAGATACAGAAATCTTGTCCTCATATCTTTGGTATTCCACACTTTAAATTCAAAAAATAATATGAAAAACATAAACTTAAATAAAACAATAATAGTAAAAGCTTCCAAAATTGCTAACAGCGACAGACAAAATTCATCTGCTGAAGTGTCCCAAAACAAGCTGAGTTGAACTGGCATTCCAATAAAGGTTCTCATTTTTCATTCCAATAACAGAGAAGAGATGATTTGGTTTCAGAGTGGGAATGACTCTATTAGCCTCTCCCCACCGAGAAAAATACAGTTATTTTTAATCCTCTGTACTGTCCTACTTTTATCTTCAAAGGTTCTGGCATTCCTTTCCTTCCAAATAGTCCACCATATACATGTTGGAATGCTCCTCCAGATGCTTCTATTTTTGGCTTCAATCCCTGCTTCCTCCCAACTGTGAAGAGTGTCAACAATCTTGCTCGGCATTGTCCATTGTATACCTCTGAAATTGATAAAAATCTTCCATAGTTGGTCAGTAATTCTACAGTGCAAGAACAAATGTCTCACTGTTTCTGCTGCCTCTTCACAGAGATAACAATGAGTAACTAGGATGATGTTCCTCTTCCTTAAATTCTCATGTGTCAGCACAACCTCTTTAGCTAGAAACCTCTCAAACACCAGAATATCAGTATGTTAACATCAAAATATATGGCACCACCTCTTTTTTATGTTAACCATATCAGTAGCTGAATTAAAGAAGAAAGTCATTCCTCTATGCCTATTATCGAAGCAATTGTTAACTTTGCATCAATTTTGTCCCCCGCCCCTTTTATTGTACGAGTTACTTAGGCTGAGAATATTGCACATGACATGTTTCTGTATGATCCCATCTCTCTACACGTGTGTATGTTTATTATATAGTACATCTTTCAATACCTTTTCGTACTTCTATGTTTTTCTCTTTTTTTTTTTGTAATTTTCTTTTATGTGAAGTATTATTAAATATATGCTAGCTCCTTGATAACGCTACATGAAGCTGAAAGTCGACCTTTCTACTCAAAGAATTTAATCTTTTCGTGTTGATCCCTGGAACAACATTTGTCTGAATCTGTCTTGGAGCATTTTTTTCTACTGGAAACCTCATAAATGCATCTGATGACAATTACATGTAGCCAATTGGAATATTACCTTTTAGTAAAAAAATCTTTTTTTTTAGGGGGGGGGGGGGGATAGCACTCTTATATTGCATAGTGCTTATGTTAGGTGCAACTGTTCTGAAGTGTTTCTCCTTTAATTTGACTATTCTCATGCACTAATTTGATATTTCTTCTTTGCAGAAGATTAGAAGCAAGGTCAAGGAGCTTGCTTTGCTGGAAGGCTACAAGAGTCACCCGCCGCAAGGTAAACAGATTCAAAAGTCTATTTTCTTTGTTAATGCATTTAACAGCCCTTTAAATGCTTTTTACATATCTTTGACTTTTCTAGTTGTATTCTAACACAGTTTTCTTGCATTCTGCCGTTAATTTAAACTTGTCATACTGCACAATAAGAGTTGCGAGTGTAAGCAAGTATGAAGATGTTTCACTCCTAACATGTCAAATGAAAACGCTTCCTTACCAACTGCCTTGTCTTACAGCACAACCTCTTTATCTAGAAATCTCTCAAACACCAGAATATCAGTATGTTAACATCAAAATATATGGCACCACCTCTTTTTTATGTTAACCATATTAGTAGCTGAAAAAGAAGAAAGTCATTCCTCTATGCCTATTGTCGAAGCAATTGTTAACTTTGCATCAATTTTGTCCCCCGCCCCTTTTATTGTACGAGTTACTTAGGCTGAGAATATTGCACATGACATGTTTCTGTATGATCCCATCTCTCTACACGTGTGTATGTTTATTATATAGTACATCTTTCAATACCTTTTCGTACTTCTGTTTTTTTCTCTTTTTTTTGTAATTTTCTTCTATGTGAAGTATTATTAAATATATGCTAGTTCCTTGATAACGCTACATGAAGCTGAAAGTCGACCTTTCTACTCAAAGAATTTCATCTTTTCGTGTTGATCCCTGGAACAACATTTGTCTGAATCTGTTTTGGAGCATTTTTTTCTACTGAAAACCTCATAAATGAATTCGATGACATTAATTTAACCTCATTATAGTATATTGTTGCAAAAGAGATGTAATTTTGACTTCATTGAATATGTTTGAATATTTTCTTTATTTTTGGTTACACATTGCTAAAGGGATCTAAATAATGGCTTCAAATTTTAGCTTTCCATCGACATGAATCTCAATATTTGCGATTTGCTTATGTTAATAGGATTTTAATGGATAATAATGATAGAAGTTGGATGAACTACCATAGATAGTCAGATGAGTATGAACGTGGAGTTAAATATTTTCTTGATAAGGCCTTTGAACGAGCTTCTAAAGGAAATGAAATATTATGCCCTTGCGGAAAGTGCATGAATCGCTATTGGCATTTTAGAAAAGTGGTGGAAGATCACATATATGATAAAGGATTTGTTGACGGTTTCTTGTACATCAGGAGAAACTAAAGGTTAGTACTACTACTACTACTACTTATTCTTCTTCTTCTTCTCCTGCTGCTGCTTCGTTACAACTGAAATTTTCCTTCTGGCATTTGCTTTTTCACTAGCTTCATTCTAATTCTTTCATTTTCTTATTCGGATGACCATGACATATTTAATATAGGTCATATTTATGTCATTGGGAAAGTGTTTCCATTCCAGGAACATAATTTGAACTACAGAGTGTTTAGCTCTTTCTAGTCTGTTTCTAGTTTTTCTTGTTTCCTACGAGCACCATGGTAGTCTGCTTCTGGATTACTTTACTCCTTTGACAATTTTACTTGAGTGTTTTTGCCTTAGTTGATCTATGTTGATGTTTTACCTTTAGTAGACAAATTTCCTATAATAACGACACTATAGTTTATCTTGCTTTCTCTGAATTGCTTCCTTCTTTTTTTTTATTCATAGAATTCAAGAAAGAAGAAGTCAACTTGTCATTATTTTCCTGTAGCAAGTCATTAATTTCAACCACCTTCCCAAGATGGTCTACTGGTAACTGCACACCAGTACCCATATCATCAGAAATTTCTTCTCACATCTTGTTTTCCAGAAGTATGTAACAAACCTGCCATCACAGGATTTGAGTTGACCATTGGGTGGTTTACACCCTTCTCAACAGCCCCCGATTCATGCACAATAGTAGCCACATCAAAAATAGGATCACTTGGATTAGAAGCAAGAGAATCAATACCTGGGGCTGTCATTTTGGGGTTACTGCGTTCAGCTTCAGTGGAATTCAAACATGTCACTTTTTCAGCTTTTTCTCACTGTTTTTTAGCACCCACAGCTGAATTTTGAGAAGGTTATGGGTCTTTGGTTTTGTAAATTTTTTGTTGGGGGTGTTGCAGACTTTTTTGTTGTTATTGATGGCTTTTATTCTTTTTTTTTATTTTGAGTCTGCCACTGATCTTATTCCTGCACATTTGCAGTTTATTTTCTTTTGTCTTGGTTTGTTGTTTGTTGTATCAAAGTTTGTTGCTGCTCATGTGTTGGTGGTGTGTCATCGATGTTGACTTTACTTTGCAAATTTTCAACATCAATAGTCATTTCTTGCTCCTTTCTTCTCTTGATTTCATAATCTCTTGCCTTAATAGTACAAGTCAAGGTGTCATGTACTTGATGCTTGTAATAAGAACAAAAGAGAGGAAACCCTTCTACATGTTTCTTTTGTATATTGCTTGCTGCATTTGACTGTAGTTCTTGCAACTTGTGAGAATGCTGCGTGATTGTCTTAGGCAGTTTATAACCCTCAAGAGTGAAAACTGCTTCCCCTAAGACCTATGGCTACTTAATAGCCCTTTAAAGTCACATTTATCTATTGCATTAGCATTTGTCTCCAGGTTGTTTATTCTAGCCTATGTTGATTGTTAATCGTATATCAACATGGAAAGATAGAACAAAAACTTATACTTATTTATTCACAAGTCTTCAATCAACTTAAATATCACCAAGTAGATTGTAGTTTGGCTTAACTTAGGTAGGTTTCCAGCATATAAGAACTGGACTTTGGGTCGTTTCACTGTTGCATTACAATGGATCTACTAATTGAAGAATTGATATTTAGAATGAATTGTTCAGTCAAATGCAATTGTTATTGCAAAGCTGAATCAATAAAGATGCTATGCTACTGTATAATCATGGATAACATGGTAGAAAAACAACGATTATGACATGAGTTCTACTTCTTTCTGTCCATTTGCCAAACAACGATAACATGCTACTTCAGTTTTTGAGCTATCCATAACATTATCTTCTTGGAAACTTGAGTTCTTGTGACATGGTTTCTATTTCTTTCTGTCCATTTGTCAAAGATAATTGACATGACTTTTTTTTGTAGGTGGAGAAAATAAAGAAGCTAATGATGATCAGCACATTGAAGATCGTTAAGAAGATATTAGATGGTTTTTGTAATTTGTTCTAGGATATTTTTGATATCGACAACAACACAATGAAACTTGGTCGATTTTCTACTTTTTTTGGATATTAATCACTATGGTTGGCTTATTATTTTTGATATACAATTTTAAAGATGAACATTGATAAATGTTCTGTGATTCTTATTAAAGATGAATATTGATCATTGCTACATATTTTTGTAACAAATTAAGCTGTTGCAATAGCAACTTTGAGTTGTTGCTATAGAAAGTTGTTACAACAATTTTTGTAAATGTTGTATTAACTCATTTAAATTGTTGCTATAGAGTTTGTATCTGTCAAAAAATCGTTGCATTATTCATAAAACTGTTGCAATAGTATAAAGTTAATTGTAGTAACACATTTATTTTAACTGTTGAAATAGATCAGATAACCGTTGCATAAAACTCTTTGGCAACAACTTCTAAACTGTTGTGTTAGGTTATTTAAACCGTAGCTATAGAGTTTATATGTGACAAAAAAAAGCGTAGCATTAGTAACGAAATTGTTGCAACAGTATCAAGTCAACCCGTGGTACATTTATATAATTATTGCAATAGATATAATAACCGTTGCATAAACTCCTTTGGCAACAGTTCATTTCATTACAATTGATGTCAAATAAGTGTTGCAATAGAGATCGTAATAACCGTTGCTATAGTTTAATGTCCCCTGAAATGGGGGTTTAAGTTTCACAAATAATTGTTTGACACTTTGATTTTGATGTTTGTAACCAAGATTTTATGAAATAACCAGAATTATGTTCACTAGGGCTTACGGTACATGACAGATGCCAAAGGTGACTCAGGATTCTCACGGTGGTTTGGATAACAAGCTATCTTTATCGATGATATGCTCAAATGTCTCTCGACCTATTTAAGCGTTTAATTTCCTAATCCTCTCGGACTTAGGGAATCGCTATTCACTGTCCAGATTTTACCTCAGGTTAATCAACCTAGTTACAACACTGATTATTAAATGAAGTATTTCCGAATACCTGTTGATAATTCACTTCCTACTGTTTATGAATTCTTTCTCAAGCAAATCAAGTAGGTATGTCTGTTGTTTGCAACCAACAGACATCAATTAAAATCTCAAAATTATCAAGAAATCCTAACACCTATTGAATCTTGAGTATTTAGCACCTCTTCATGACCTAACCCTAGATCCCATAATTCAGGTTAATGAGGTTTAGCCACTCATGATGCAAGAAACAAGTACACAAATTGAATTCATAATTGAGAAAATTATCTTACAACTATGATGAAGATCCAAAAGGAATAACTTGAATTGATTCACAAGACAAAACTCCCAAAATATTGGTCTAGAGAGAGAGAGAAAAATTATCTGTTTCAAAGTATGTTGATTGATAAGTTCTGTATATCTCTAGAAAACCCTAAAACAAGGATTTAAATAGTTAACCCTAAATAAGGAAACAAAATAGAAGTTTTAGTTTTTCTCGAAATAAACGACGACGTCAATGACGGCTTATCACGGATGTCGTCAGCTCCTCTACATTTTTGGCTCTTGCTGCTTAAGGATGACGACGACGATGACGGCCTATCACCATCTTGACAACGTGTCATGGATGTCGTCATAAAACTTTCTTCAACTTCCATCTTCTGTTTAAGGCTGATGGCATCCTTGACAGCCTATCACCAGGCTGACGACATGTCATGGATAGCGTCAGCCACACTTAGTCCTTTATTTGCGTCATATTTCAGGCTTTTTGCTTCCTTTATTGGTGATTCCCCTTCATCTCTACATTTACTGCAAAATCAAAGTAAACTAATCAAAAACAACTAAAGTTGCTCAAGACCTTGTAATTATTTAAAGTTAAAAGCTTCAAATGTGTTAGCATAGGCTCGCACATCAACAACCTCAACTTAAACAGTTGCTTGTTCTCAAGAAACCATAACATAGCTAAGAGTATAAAAAGTACAATTTGGCAGCTAACTACTCATATCAGTTCAGACTACATTCACCATCTCCAAGATCAGTCAAATTAAGAGCAATTGTGTCTATCATTGAAAACAATCATGCAACTCACAAGGATCAAGATATGGCAAAAACTTAGGAATAACAACCAAAATTTTACCCAAATCACACTATCCGAGCAAGTCAGTGATTAGCAACATACCTAGTGTGCCCTCACAACAAAGAAATCTCTTTTTCACTCATATCAGAATTCACGTGTATAAACACAGGGATAAATACAAGACTCACTCTCAGAATGAAGTTTCAAACATTGCATGTCAAATGCCATAGGCTTGCCCTTATAGTCAGTACCCAAGTCTTCAGACAGGTCAGTTAAGATCACTATAGGGCTTTTCTTAAGTTTGTCACGTAGGCCAGGGGCTGGTATGATATTCATGGGTATTTTAGAGTAACTATGCCTCCTTGACACTACACTAAACTCTCGGGGTTTCAACTCTTAACCTTCTTTTCTTCCTCTCTTTTATTGATCACACATACTCAAGATGGATGCAGCCTTTTCACTTATCCGATTATCTTTTTATCATCTTTTACATAGCTTTCTCTTTTTCTAATTCCTTTTTCACCGCACCCAAATTTTTTATTCATTTCTCTTATTCTTCCTCTCTTCATACTTATTTTGCATCACGCACCTCTATGATAGCCACCCTCAACTTAGGTTGTTTGCCTAAGTCAAGGTGCACAATGTTCAAGGAGGACCAGGACCAAAACAGGTTCATTGTGATATGAATGGGAAGGTGAGAGGTGTCGAAGAAAGAAATAGGCTAATTAGGCTCAAAATGGGATCAAGAGATATTCTTCACATTGGGAAGGTCATTTAGGCTAAAATGGGCTAAAATCAAACACGACCTATGATCATTTCCTAACTCCTATCCTATGGCCATGGCAAGACTAATCAGGAAAGTTCTAGATTCAACACATAACGGGAACTTAGTAAGACCTTACACACACATGGCGCACAAGTATCTTGCATATCACTACCTATCCGGTTCATGTACTTGTTTAACAAAGGTTATTCAGTTTCCAGACTAATGCCACAAAAAGATGCACAGTGGTCACAAATGGATGCAATTCACACAGTATACAATATATCAGACGACTGGAGAGGTACTCAAAAATCACCAAACAAGATAACTGCCTCAAGTACTTGTATTACTCCTAATTATCTACAAAATATGCTACAACAACAACCTACCCTACACTCTCAACCTAAAATAAAAAATAAACTACTCTAAGGGTTAGGGTATACCTGAAGGCAATTAAGCACATGGATCCTGGGTCTCCGACCCTGCTACTGCATCATCTGTTGTCTTCTCTCCATCGGGAGCATATGGATTTGTAGTAGCTGGAGCCCTATTAGATGAGGCACCCGCAGTCCTAGCTCGGATGGCTGCCTCTCATTTCTCGTTATCAACTAAGGACTCAATTTCTTTCCTTTTCAACTCTTCTTTCTCCTTCTTTTTTCTTTTCGCTGTTCATCACTGTCGGGCCTTTCTCTCTTATCTTTGCCCTTCTTTCCTCTCTTTTTTCTTTTTTTTTTCTTTGGGGAATCTTTAGTGAGGTCAAGCATTGGGATGTCTTCCTCAGATTTATGCATGGCTGGACCTGTTGGCATCATAAAATGGTGCTGCTGCAACACCCCAATATCTGTCTTTACCTTATCTAATGCCTCTCTAAATTTAGCAAGATCAACTCTTGTCATTTCTCTTGCCCGTGCATCAAATAGGTTCTCCAAATCTGCAACCCGCTCAGGCAAAGTCATAAAAGGCTCAAGGGCAGCCTTGATTCTCTTATCCACTGCAGCAACAAACTGTTTGGCAAAAGAATGTAGATGTGCCTCACACCACTTGGCTTGCTTAGCCACTTTTCTGATATCAACTAGATGAAATGCAAATCCTGATGCTGCTGTAGGAACTGAGTGGTTTGGCACCTCCTCAGGCACTGAACCTGCCTATGCTGAAGAAGTTGGTTGCCCAGTTTCCGAATCTTGCACTTCCACATGAGGTGATGCACCGGCATCTGTAGCTGGAGGGTCTTCTGCTATCTCTGCACCTCTATCAAGTCTCAATCCTGGCAAATTTTCATCAAACCGTATGGGGTTGTGAGTCTTTCGAGCAGAAATGTCATCATCAACCCCTGCAATCTTTGACACATTAGCAACTCGACATAACTCTATGATAAGACAAGGGAAAGGGTAAGCAGTGTCGGCTCTCGATATTCTAATCTACATCTCATCAGCTATGATTTTCCAAAAATTTAAGGGAAGGTTCTGCACCATGCTCGCCACTAGAATAAATCGATCATCACCCAGAATGTTGTCTCCATCAGTGGGCATCAGCCAGACACGCACTATACCCCACCAAAACTTTGCCTCTTGAGTCAAAGAGGACTTGCAGATTCTTTCATTTGGGTTTGTTACCCATGCTGGATCTCCGTCAGCTATGATGTTGGCCAACCACGGACGTTGTTTCTCCCGATTCCTAATCAGAGCATAGACTAATGGTGTGGTGGACTGAGGAGTAAAGTTGGGACCATGCAAGAACCTATTGATGGTTCTAATTGAGACATCAACCCTTACACCCCTCACCTGCACTCTATCCAACAGGGGCCGGTCTGCTACTCTTTCACCTGGCCTGCATATGTTTTCCAACTGAGCCTGATAGTTCGCGTAGAACTCCCAAACCAGTGCAGGGAAAAATAAACCTCCTCCTTTTGTGGTCCGTCCCAAGCCATACTCTTGTTCCACTTCAGGGTACCTGCTCAACCCTCTGGTGATAATCATCTTTTCTTCCTGAATTGGCCTCTTAGCACTCCTTCTATCAGTTCTGCGAAGCCTAGCGATGAAGATTCTCTCTGCCCTGGGAATTTGCCACCTAGCATTATCTCGAATTTTGGGGTTCTTACATTTGATAAGTGTTCCCCGAGATGGAGACTCTTCATCATCTTGTTGTTCAGTGGATGGGGATCCGGATGTTGTTCCCTCAAACTCAGACTCCTCAGACCCGTCCTGTTCCTCTTCTTCAGATTCAGCATGTTCAGACTCATGTTGCTCATGTTCAGAATGTGCAGATGTCTCTTGCTCAGAAGCTATCGTTAATTTAGTGTCATCACTATCCTCCACTTCAATGGGTGGAGGTGGTGAAGGTTTCTTCGAACTTTGCTTCTTTTTTTGCTTCTTGAGCAGGGGTTCCTCTTCCTCGTAATCAGATTCCTTGTCGATGAGCTTACGATGTACACTTTCTTTGGTCGCTTTCTTTGGTGCTGTGGGGCTCTTTCTTTTTGGTGCCATTATAAGGTTCTTGTAGCAATAGAAAAACCATTGGTTAGTCCACAAGAGCATAAACACAAACACGTTAATCATTTCAGCTTATTTATGCTTCAGGTTCTAGGTGTGACGATAATTCTTGATAAGACGTCACGACTGTGATAGCTTATCACAATTCTCGTCAACCTTATACAAAACCTTCAAATTTTTTACAACTTATGACGACATTCCTGATAAGCCATCACAATTGTGATAGCCTATCACGAATGTCGTCATCTCTAAACAGAAACCACTTCATTCTTGTCAGCCTTTGATGACATTCCTGATAAGCCGTCACAATTGTGATAGCCTATCATGGATGTCGTCAGCTCTTATCAGAACCCATTTTTTATTTTAATTCAATTTTTGGTCCCTATTATTGCTTAAAATCCACTTGAATTCCGATTTGTGAGCTATCTTTTTAAACCTTGGGCCTGCACAACAAACCCTAGGTGGGATTTTACTTTCCAAGTTGAACTTGGTTCAAGCATCTTGGGGACTTGGGTTATCATCTATCTAACACTTACCACAAGAAGAGAAGAGTTAAAGTTAGAATATACTTGATGGGAGCTCTTAATCTGATTACACGCACAAGAGGAAGTAGGAAGTAGGAAGAATTTCTTGATTGTGAAGTTCAAACCCACACACAAGGGAACTTGTTTTCTTGGAGTGTTTTGAAAAGAGTAGGAAATAATTTAACTAAGAAAAGAAATAAACTAAAGAAGAAGAAATAAATCTAGCTAAAATTTGAAAAGGTTTCACAGCTGGGCCGGGTCGGATCTGCTTTAAAATGGGCCCAGAATTCAGCTTTTAAGGTTATGGACTGACGATGATTTGTGACGGCTTATCACGAGTGTGATAGCCTATCACGATCGTCGTCACCCTTAATAGAGAATGCCTCAATCTTGGCCTATCTGACGACAATTGTGATAGCTTATCACAGTCGTGACAGCTTATCATGAATGTCGTCATGGCCTTTCAGCTGACCTTCTCATTTTTCCACCTTCTCTGTACTAAATCCTAACTATAAAATAAAAACTCTTGCTTAAACATAAAACTTTGGGTTGCCTCCCAATAGCGCCTGATTTACTGTCGCGGCATGACTTAGTTATATTGACTACTCAGGCTTTGTCAAGACAACCAGTTGATACCCCTTTACCATCATCGTAGAAGACGTCAACGATTGCGAAAACACTCATCTCTTTTGGATGAATCATGGAAGGGTGTATTTTGAAGCGTGGTTTTTTGTCATTGAACCTAAACTTTAGCTCGTTTAACTCCATGTCTACCAGCACTCTCCTAGTTGCGAGCAATAGCCTACCCAAGATGATAGGCACTTCAAAATCTACATCGCAATCTAAGACCACAAAATCAACAGGCAGAACAAAATCGGATACCTTTACCACAACATCGTGCAGTATGCCCACAGGCCTCTATACAGACCTATCTTCCATTACCAATTGCATATTTGTTGGGGTAGGATCCCCCAAACCCTATTTCTTGTACACAACCAGTGGCATTAAATTTATACTGGCTCCCAAATCCCATAGTGCTTTTGTGAACTTCAGGGGGCCAATAGTACACGGGATGGTAAATGCTCCCGGGTCTGCCTTTTTTCTGCACTAAAGACCTTGTAGAGATAGCGCCACAATGGAGAAGATTGTCCTCCGGCTCATGGCTAACCTTCCGTTTCTTGGTTACAAGGTCTTTCATGAACTTTGTGTAGCCTGGCATTTGCTCAAGTGCCTCAACCAAAGGCACATTAATTGTCAATTGCTTGAGCATTGCCAAGAACTTGCTGAATTTTGCATCATCAACCTTCTTCTTCAATCGTTGAGGAAAGAGAGGTGGTGGTCTAGGGATAGTTTTCAACACCACTTCCTCTTCCTTCTCCTTTTTCTTCTTCGAAGAGTCAACAAAACTATCCAGCTTCTCAGACTCCACTGGATTACTTTCTTCGGAATCATCAACAATCACCTCATCATCTACAGAGTTGTTTACAGAAGGGCCAGGTAAGATCTTACCACTCCTAGTAGTAATCGCCATACATGAGCCATCATTCCACGGATTTTGAACCGTATCACTAGGTAAAATACCATTTTTTCTTTGGCTTAGTGTTGCGGAAAGTTGACTCATCTTCTGCTCCAACTGCTTGATAGAAGTGGAGTGTGAACTAACCAACTGACTCAGGGTAGAGAATTCACTCTTCATAGTAGTTACCCCCGAGTTAGTAGCCTCAACTCCTTTCAGTAATTTTTCCATCATGTCCCCCATGAACATCTTACCAGAGCTAGTTGGTGCAGCATTTTGACTTCCAAGAGGAACATACAAACCACTCCTATCATTATTGCTTCTCCAGTGTCCTTGCTCTCTATCTTTATAATCAGGCTTGTCATAAAAGTTTCGACCCTGATTTCCTTGGCTATTGCCTCGGAAACCCCCCTGATTACTCACATAGTTTTCCTCCTCATTTACATTAGTAGCAACAGTGCACTGAGACTTCACAACCTTAACTTTTTCAGTCTTGCCTGACAGCAAGTGCTTGGTCAACAAGTCCATCTGTGTCTTTAAATGGGCCATGTCTTGGTCTTGCTCTTCATCCCTTTTGCGCTGCTCCGCGGTCATACCAACAGAAATAGTCGGGCTCGCTACCACAGAATCCCTGGTATTCCAGGCCCGACTCTGTTTGGTTATTCTATTCAACATGTCTGAAGTCTCTAGAAAAGAGAGGTCAATGAACGAACCACCCGCAATATTGTTTACAATTGGCTTTGTCACAGAGTTAAAAGCTCGTACAAAATCTCCATCAAGTGCAAGTCTGTCATGTTGTGGTTCGGACATTGTGCCAACTTCTTCTTGAATCTCTCCCAAGTTTCATGCAAGGCTTCAGTTGGGAGTTGCCTGAAGTTACTGATTTTGTCCCTCAACTGTACCCTCCTGGAGGGTGGAAAAAACTGTTCTAGAAATGCCTCTTTCAACTGTCTCCAGTTGGTTATAGAATCGGGCTCCAGCTCATTTAACCACATTGTTGCCTCCCCAGACAGAGACAATGGAAACAATCTCAACTGGATCGCATTTTGACTCACTCCCGAATTATCAAAAGATTTGCAAATGGTGATGAAGTTCACCAAGTGCATGTTCGGATCATCACTAGGCAAGCCTCCAAACAACCCCTTCAGATTCAGGAGTTGGATCATGGTACTTGTTATGCTGAATTTTGCACTAGGTGCCAATAGTGGAGGAATGATAGCACCCATTGCACCTGATCCATCCATTCCTTCGTCATCGTCATCAATCTCGTAATGGACAGGCTGTTGACCATATCTTCCTCTGACTGGACGATTTCTGTCGAAATTTTGCTGCACTCATGCAGCAATTTGTTCAGCTCGCCTTGGGTTTTGAGGATTCAGCAATTCCTCATCACCCAAGTCTTCATCATCATGGTTCGGGTGACGTACTTGTTGACCTTGGTTCTTTACGTTCACCTGAGCCCTGGCCAAAACGACTAATCTTTCCACCTCCTGTTGTTCAGCCATTCTCCCGATCAGCTGAGGTTCCGGATTAATTGGCAATAACGGTTCTCTGGAACTTCTTGTTTTTGGCATAAACAACAAAGAACCTGCAATAAACAGAAACAACAAATAAATGTAAAGCTAGGAAACTAAACTAACAGTCAATTAGCGCACACAAACTTTCAGTTTACAACCGTATTCCCCGGCAACAACGCCATTTTTGATAACGCTCAAACTACACTCTTGAATGGGTGTAAGCGATCGTTGTCAATATAAAACCCAACTAGTTTGGGGTCGAATCCCACAGGAAATATGATGTGAACTCCAGTTGTTTACGGTTTAATTCACTGATAGTTTAACGTCTCCTGAAATGGGGGTTTAAGTTTCACAAATAATTGTTTGACACTTTGATTTTGATGTTTGTAATCAAGATTTTATGAAATAACCAGAATAATGTTCACTAGGGCTTATGGTACATGACAGATGCCAAAGGTGACTCAGGATTCTCACGGTGGTTTTGATAACAAGTTATCTTTATCGATGATATGCTCAAATGTCTCTCGACCTATTTAAGAGTCTAATTTCCTAATCCTCTCGGACTTAGGGAATCGCTATTCACTGCCCAGATTTTACCTCAGGTTAATCAACCTAGTTACAACACTGATTATTAAACGAAGTATTTCCGAGTACCTGTTGATAATTCACTTCCTACTGTTTATGATTTCTTTCTCAAACAAATCAAAGTAGGTATGCCTGCTGTTTGCAACCAATAGACATCAATTAAAATCTCAGAATTATCAAGAAATCCTAACACCTATTGAATCTTGAGTATTTAGCACCTCTTCATGACCTAACCCTAGATCCCATAATTCAGGTTAATGAGGTTTAGCCACTCATGATGCAAGAAACAAGTACACAAACTAAATTCATAATTGAGAAGATTATCTTACAACTATGATGAAGATCCAAAAAGTATAACTTGAATTGATTCACAAGACAAAACTCCCAAAATATTGGTCTAGAGAGAGAGAGAGAAAAATTGTCTGTTGCAAAGTATGTTGATTGATAAGTTCTGTATATCTCTAGAAAACCCTAAAACAAGGCTTTAAATAGTTAACACTAAATAAGGAAACAAAATAGAAGTTTCAGCTTTTTCTCGGAATAAATGACGTCAGTGACGGCTTATCAGGAGTCTGACGGCTTATCACGGATGTCGTCAGCTCCTCTGCATTTTTGTCTCTTGCAGGCTGACGACGACGATGATGGCCTATCACCATCTTGACGACGTGTCATGGATGTCGTCATAAAACTTTCTTCAACTTCCATCTTCTGCTTAAGGCTGACGGCATCCTTGACAGCTTATCACCAGGCTGACGACGTGTCATGGATGTCGTCAGCCACACTTAGTCCTTTATTTGCTTCAGATTTTAGGCTTTTTGCTTCCTTTATTGGTGATTCCCCTTCATCTCTACATTTACAGCAAAATCAAAATAAACTAATCAAAAACAACTAAAGTTGCTCAAGACCTTGCAATTATTTAGAGTTAAAAGCTTAAAATGTGTTAGCATTGGCTCGCACATCATTGGGGAAGGGGGAAGACGATTAACCGATTCAGACCTAACGTTTGTATTTCCTACTACGGGTGTCTCACCAATATTTTCATCATCTTTATCTAAATCAACCGCATCTACTTCATTTTCTTATTCTATACCGTAATTTTCCTGAGTTTCTACATAATCCATATCGTGAGCACCTACACCTATTTCTTACTCAAAAGGTTAACTAAGCGGTACCGGAGGCGGAGGCACACGGGTATATCTACTACTTGAAGTACCTCTACCGCTAGTAATTCGCTTTTTACTGTCACTGCCACTTTCGGGATAATTTTTTTTACACTTTTAGTGGCGAGATTTCTTAATTTATCCATAATATAAATTAAACTTAAAAAATTCAAAATATACAAATATAATAAAATAAAATATTCAACAATTAATACACTAATTAAAAATTAAAAGTAAGAGATGGAATGACAATATCAAATTTTGAAAGTATCCGAAGGTTGCGACTTTAGAAACTTCCACTCGTACTTTGTAATCGCAACATTAAAAAATTAATGTGAGCACTTCAGGAAATATATAGAATATTTGAGAATTGAGAATTGAGAGAGAATGAGATTTGAAAGAATGAAAAATTGTGTGAAAAATGATTTGAAAGTGTAGGGTATTTATAGAAATGTTTTTGGGTTTAAAAAAATATTTTAAATGATTTTTTTTAAAAATTAAAGTGGGCATTTAGCCGTTTTTGGGCTCCCAACGGTCATATAGCCGTTGGTCCCAACGGCTATAATGGCCCAACAGACCATTTTTTAAAATTCTGATTTTTTTTAAATAGTTATCCGGGTCGGACCGGGTTAACCGGACTAAAAAAATTAACCCAGCTCGAGACCCGGTACCCTATAGCACGTGGATTGATCGGGTCAGGTCAAACCGGGCTGGGTTTGTTTAGTGGGCCGGATGGACCGGGTCAATCAGGCCCGTTTGACAGCCTTACATACATCATCCAACTCCACTAATTTTTATAGAAGCTAATAAGTGTTTGTTCCTCAAAGGAACTAATAACTATCTTCTATTTGTATTAGATAGATAGCCAAATGGGCCCTCCCATTGTTATAGACAAGGGTCCTTTCTCTTTCTCTTTTTCCCCTCTTCCATTTTGGAGAAGGAAAAAAAAGAGAAAGAGAAAGATTAACAAAGAGAAAGATTCCGGTTCTGGAAGCAATGGAGAAAGACCAAAAGGCAAGGTCACAATTCAGGGGAGGCTCATTAGCAGCTGTAGCAAATACAATCGAAATAGTTGTATTTACTAAATAAATGGTTAACAAAGAAAAAGGTTTCGGTTCTGGAAGAAATGGAGAAAGACCAAAAAGCAAGGTCACAATTCAGGGGAGGCTCATCAACAATTGTAGCAAATACAACCGCAACCTCATGTCATTACAGCAAAGTTGCAAGCCCTCAGTCCCAAATACAATTCTCTGATGAACCACATAGGAATATAGTTGTCAGAGGTAATGGAAGTTATTAAAGCTCACTTAAATAGCTGATAGAAATAACACAGGTTTCTTCAAAAAATTCAAGGGGCCTAGGGAAAGATGATCCACTCTCTAACTGATCATACTTACGATGGAATACCAAGATTATGAATAATACAGTGGTGAGTGGGTTACTTAAGGGCCATCATGGCTAGGTTCTGGATATATATCTACCAGGGGGTTGGGTTATAGTGATCAGTGCAGCTTATGTACCACTCTAACTCATTACATGTCTCTACAAACTATACCAATGATCTAACAATAAGATGGAAAAAACTGTGAAGGTGATTTTTGTTAACAAGAACATAAATAATATACCACCTAGGAAGTTGAAAGTGATCGTCAATAAATGAGGATGGTCAGGTGTTAAGAGATTTAACAATCAATCAATCAATCAATCAATCAATCGACAGAAGTAGCTACATAAAACTACATATAATATACTTGCGTTATGTCGTTACTGAACTTAGTAGAGCTCGACATTGATTTTATAAAAATAATCAAGGAAAGAATGAGAAGCTTTTTAGCAAACTTACATTAATACACTTAGATTTGGCATCAACAAAACTGTCATCCTTTCTTGTGTGCAACTTCTTAAATATCTCCCATGAATTTGGTTCACGGCCTAGTTCTGTTGCCTGAAAAAAAAATTAATATTAGAATGGCTCACCATCATTTTTTGAGATGTAAAAAATAAAAATTAAAAAATATTACCTCAAGATGTTACGAAAAACAACATCATTTTAGATGGACGTAAGACATATTTGAGAAAAACTTGGCTAACTCATTTTTTCATTTCTTCTCAAAGCTTGTTTGTTGTGCAGAGAATGAAGGGTTTGTTGTGCAGAGAGTGAGGGTTTGTTCTGAGGGAAAAAGAAAAAGTTGTAAAAAAATTTGAGGGAAAATGAAAAGATAATAAAAACTTTAGAGGGAAATGAAAATGTCGCCAAATTTGCTTTTGTTACGGATATTAATTCATCAAAAATATTTTTAAAATTTATTATTTTTTTTTTAAAAAAATATTGTGACGGAAAAAATCGGTCACAAATTTTAATTACATTAGTTACTTTTTTTTTATATTATTTTATTGTGATGAAATGTTCAATTTGTCACAAATTTAGTAATAGATTTGTGACAGAAAGTTATTATTTTTTTTTCATTAGCTTTATCTTGTGACAAAAATGTTTCTGTCACAAAAATTATTTTTAAAATTTGTCACAAATCTATTACTCGTTTAATTTTTATGTGAAAATAAAAAATTTAAAATTTTAAATTTATGCAAGAATGATCCATCACAAATTCATCAAAATTCTGTCACAAATTGTGACAGAAGTGTTCCGTATCAAATATTTCTTCACAATTTTATCATTTTCTTGTAGTGATACTGAGTATGTTGGGTATGTTGGGTTCGAAATTGAGAGGACGTCACAAGAAACTAATATTAAAGAAATATAAAAACTATTGGGAGAAAATCTCCCCTAAACTATACTTTTTAAATACTACATTGTGGATGTTATTTTATGAGAAATGATCTTTTATTTATAGAGTTCCAAAAATTTTCCTCTTAGAAAGAGGTTTGTCAAATATGGAAAAAGAGGTTTGCCAAATATGAAAAAAGTACTCCCTCCGTTTCAAAAAGAATGATTTACTTTTCTTTTTAGTACGTTTAAAAAAATATGACCCCTTCCCTTTTTTGGCAATACTTTAATTTCAACTTTCCACTTGGCATGTTTAGGGCCACAAGATTAAAGGGCATTTTGGTATATTTGACACAACTTTAATTTAAGGCTACGAGATTCAAAAGTTTCTTTATTTTCTTAGACTTTGTGCCAAATCAAAATAGATTATTCTTTTTAAAATGGAGGGAGCATTACTTTTATCTAATAGGTATAGTGTCAATATGCTGGATATGTTATTGTTGACTAAAAATAAGAAATATATAAATATACCTAGAGGCCGTTATTAAACACAGTACTAGTGCTTGAACTAGATTAGAGAAGGGAAACATAAATTTATGATTTAACCACTTTCTTATATTTCGAAAACTTCACGTTACATAAATTTATAAGTTTCTATGTATCACCCTTTCAATAGATTGCTAATAACCAAAATAATACTAATAATTCCTTGAAGCTTTTCACTGGCAGCTTTCAGTTGAGGTTCTTCAGAAGTAAAATTATCATCACACGTAGAAGGACCATCTGAAGCCGCGGAGGCATGAATATTCAAACCGCTATAGTCCTTAGACTTCAAAAGACCTGGTAATCCTCCAAGTTCATCAATAGCATCATTATAATTCTCCAAGCACGAGCTGTATCGTGTCTTTGCTTGTTGATCTGTCGCCTGTTTAAGCAATGAATTAACAAGACCACGTGTGGATTGTGCGTTCTTTAGTGATATGTCTATTGAGATAGTTGCGAGGCCTTCGAGATTTGCACCTTTGGATCGTGGATCTCCATTTAGAGTCGATAAACATATAGCAGGTTTCAGTGCTTTTGAGCAAACATCGTTTATCAAATCAGCTCTCACGCTTGTTAACGTGAAGGAGATCGATAATAGAGAAACTATCACGAAAGAGGCAGAGATATATGACACAGCCATTTTTGTATGGTCAGATAATGTTTGTGTTTCATTACTTGTGCTGTGATGTGCACTTTATATAGAGGAATTTATGCAAAATAAATTAATTAAAAATCTACTCATATGGAAAAGAAATTAAGTGAAATTCTACTCATATTTAATTTCAAGATATCGTTTCATAGTAAATTGATATTGTGGTCAAATTAATAGTAGTACATTTCAGTCATTTTTCCATATATAGATGTCATGGACAGCAATAGATATGGACATATTTTCAGAATCGTAAATATTTTTCCCTTTAAAAACAATTGGAAAATCATATTAATAATTCGACAATTAAATAATTCTCTATTAATATATGGTCAACATAGCAGTCAAAAGATTATAGATGCCAGCGATATTGTTGTAGTAAATGGATCGACTGTAACAAAACCGAGGGATAAAATGTTTGTTAATTTTATCTAAAAATTACAAAAAACCACAATTTAAGTTTCACTTTGTGCAAAATTTTTTATCTCTCCAAACATATTATAAAAATTCCATTTTTCTATAAAAATACATATACATAGCTTTTTATGTATATGTCGGTCTTGTTATGTATATGAATTGACTTTGTTATGTATATGTAGCCCTTGTTATGTATATATCGGTCTTGTCATACTTGTTATAAATATGAATCGGCCTTGTTATATATATGTCGGCCTTGTCATATACAAAGGTTTTTATGTATATGTTTGACCAAACTTCTAAATTACTTCATATTTTAAATGACCTATGTTAACTTGATATTTCTTTTTAGAAAAAAATATTTATTACTCCCTCATTCCTTTTTAATTGCTTATTTTTTTTTTTTAGAGTCAAATGATACAAATTTTGATTAACATTTTAAGATATATTTCTAAATCAAATTGATTTTTTTTTATTTTTTTTGCAATATATAGTACTTTTCATTTAATTTTTGAATATTTAAATTTTAATTTTTAAAAATAAATTAATTTAATCTAATTTTGCTTTGAAACTTAATCAAACTGATTTACGAAAAACGAGGGAAACAATTAAAAAGGAATTGAGGGAGTAGAGGTTTATTTTATTAAACTAATCTTATTAATTATTCTTTGAAAATTTGAATTTGATTACTATTACTCTAAGTAGTTATTTAATGATAGAGGTAGTATTAAAATAAAATGATAAACTTTATTTTATAAATTGAATAAATAAATTAAAATAACTATTTTTAATAAAAGGGCAAGGAAAAATGAAATGGAGGGAGTAATTTTCTTTAAAAAAATGTTTTGTTTCTTAAAAGTATTTTGGTTAGAAAGTGTATGTGTTTGACTAATTAAGTTAATTTTTAGCAATAATTAGTGTTCAATCAAATTTTTAATTATTGATTCTAAATATAATTTTCTTAAAAGTGTCTTTCTTTTAGCTTCTGAAAAATAACTTTTATTATTTTCCAGAAATATTTATTTTCTCTCAAAAATTTGATAAACACCTCAAATTAAACATTTTTGACATAACAAACTATAAGTTATATTTCATGTAGCATAAAAATTTAATCACAATTAATAAATCAGTTTAAACTATGACGGTTCTTAATTAAGCTAATTATATATTATTTCGATGCACGCCAAATTGTTAAATTACTCATGTCATTCATAAGGTTCAATTATTAATGATGTAAACATACGTTAATTGATTCAATATCATTAATTTATATTATGTATACGTTTATTCTTACACTAGTGAAATAGTCCGTGCTTGCGATACTGAATATCTCATACTCTATATAAGTGACCTATTACACACCTTAATTATAAAAAAATGACACTTTTTACTGACGTGGTGTTGACGTGGCAGCGCGTGTAAAACACTACACCACATGCAAGTGGTGGTAGCCTGACAGGGTGTAAATAGTTTCACTTTTTTATAGTTTAGGTGTGTAATAGGTCACTAGTATAGTTTAGGTGTGGCTTCGACTTTTCGGGTATAGTTTGGGGTGAAAACGATGTCTTTTTCCTATAGTTGTGTCTTCCAGGAATTTATGCAAAAAATAAACTAATTAAAAATCTACTCATATGGAAAAGAAATTAAGTGAAATTCTACTCATATTTAATTTCAAGATATCGTTTCATAGTAAATTGATATTGTGGTCAAATTAATAGTACATTTTAGTTATTTTTCCATATATAGATGTCATGATCAACAATAGATATGGACATATTTTCAGAATCGTAAATATTTTTCCCTTTAAAACAATTGGAAAATCATATTAATAATTCGATATTGTCATACTAATGGTTTGGCTCTAACAAAACCGAGGGATAAAATGTTTGTTTTATATACCTTTTAAAAAATAAATCAAAAGTGTGTTTGACCAAACTTCTAAATTACTCTATATTTTAAATGACGTATATTGACTTGATATTTATTTAAGAAAAAAATATTTATTAGATATTTATTTTACTAAACTAACCTTATTAATTATTTTTTAAAAATCTGAATTTGATCACTAATACCTTATATTAGAGGTGTGCAAAAACCGAACCGACCGATAAACCGAACCGATAAAAATGTTATTGATTTATTGTTATTGGATTAACGGTTTTTTCATGGTTTTATAAAAAAAAATTATTGGGTTATTGGTTCGGTTTGGTTTTTTCTTATTGGGTTTTTGGATAACCGATAACCCAATAAGAATATTATATATATATGACTTACTATATATTTCTCTTTAATTTCTACAAATTAACAAACCTATTATTTCAATTATACAAACTCTTAATTTCTCCTAACAACAATTAGTTCAAACTTGAAGATTCTTGTAAACTAAAACACATCATATAGAATTTTTGGTTGCAACTAAGATTCATTTTTTTTTTCATGTTAGTTACTATTATTTCTATTTTATGAGTATTTTCTTATCGGTTAAATCAAAAATCGAATCATTATGGACTAAAATCCGATAAATCGAAAATCGATAAGAAATATCTTATTGGTTTGATTATTGGTTTAGCATATTTAAAAACTGAAAATCGATAAACCGAACCGATAGTATATAAAACCGAACCAAACCGAACCGATCGATGCACCCCCACCTTATATAGTCATTTAATGATGGAGGTAGTATTGAAAGAAGATAAACTGCATTTCATAAATTGAATAAGTAAATTGAAACAACTGTTTTTAGTAAAAGGCAAGAAAAATGAAACAGAGGAAGTAACTTTCTTTACAAAAATGTTTCGTTTTTCAAAAGTATTTTGGTTAGAAACTGTACATGTTTGACTAATATAATTAAGCTAATTTTGAGCGATAATTAGTGTTCAATCAAATTTTTAATAATTAATTTTAAAAATATTTTTTCTCAAAAGTGTCTTTCTTTTAGCTTTTGAAAAATAACTTGTATGTTTAAAAGTACTTATTTTCTCTCAAAAGTTTGATAAAACACTTCAAATTAAACATTTTTGACAAAACAAACTATAAGTTATATTTCATGTAGCATAAAACTTTAATCACAATTAATAAATCAGTTTAAACTCTGACAGTTCTTAGTTAAGCTAATTATATATTGTTTTGATATAGGCCAAATTGTTAAATTACTCATGTAAATCATAAGGTTCAATTATTAATGATGTAAACATATGTTAATTGATTCAATATCATTAATTTATATTATGTATACGTTTATTCTTACATTTTATTAAGAAAAATAGCATAAATATACACCTTAATTTACTATATTTATTTAAATTTGCACCGTTATAAATTAATGATAAAAATTACAACTAATTATATATCTTCGTTGAATGTACCGAGAGCTAATTATGTATTTTGACAGACCTCAAATCGAAAAAATGCATTGGAAGCTAATTAGATATTTTTACAAAGAAAAAAATGTATCTTCATTGGATGCATTATGTATCTCGACAGACCCAAAATAAGAAAAAAAAAATATCGATCGGGAGCTAATTATGTATATTTACAAATGAAAAAATGTATTTTCATTTGATGTATCGGGAACTAATTATGTATCTCGACAGACCCAAAATTGAGATTTTCAATAATAAAATGTTGAAAATTTTTGTAATTAAACTCCAAACTGTTGGAATTTATGTTATTTATGCTTATCAAGTGATACACGTTTGGTGAGAGAAAGAGAGGGTCCGTAGCCATAAAAAAATCACCATAGAAAAAGAAAAAAAAACAATTATTCTCTATGTTCCTAAATACTTATCATCCTTACTAAAAATAAATATTTCATGATATACTTTTATCATTTAAAAAATCAAGATATATATTGTTCGTTTCTACTTTTACTTTTTTTAATCATAAATATGAAGAGATATTATGGTGCAAAAAAAAAAGTTCTATTATACAGATATGAGTAATAAATAATCAAATTACACTATCAAATTACTCGTAGTTAATGTCTTTCTTAAAAAGTGTGCAAACAATAAATATACAATTATTTTTTAGGAATGGACTCAACGGATATTATATTTAACGGCAAGGGTAAAATGAATAAAAGTAGCTAAAAATAAAACAAACGTAGTTAAGCGCTTGAACTAAATTTGAAAAGGAAAGCATATTGATTTCTAAACTTTCAAGTCATTAAAATGTACGTAATACATAAGTCTATAAATTTCTATGTACCATCAATTATCCTCTTAATAGATTGCTAATAACCAAAATAATTTCAATAAGTTCTACAAGTTTGTCACTAGCAGCTTTCAGTTGAGGAGCTTCAGCAGGTGGACTTGAAAAATTGTCATCACACGTAGTAGGACCATTCAAAGCAGCAGAAGCATGAACATTCAAACCAAGATAGTCTTTAGACTTTAAAAATGGTGGCAATTCTTTAAGATCATCAATGGAGTCATTATAATTCTCCAAACACGAATCATATCGTGTTTTTAATTTTGAATCTGTAGCCTGTTTAAGTAACGAATTTACAAGATCACGTCCAGATTGTATGTTCTTTAGTGATATGTCTATTGAGATAGTCGCAAGACCTTCGAGATTTGCATTTTTGGATCGAGGATCTCCCTTTAAGGCGGATAAACATATAGCGGTTTTTTGTGTTTTTGAGCAAACATCGTTTATCAGATGGGCTCTAACGCTTGTTAACGTGAAGAAAATAGATAATAGAGAAATTATTAGAAAAGAGACAGAGATATATGAGAGTGCCATTTTGTATGATCAAATATTTTTGTTTCATAACTTGTGTTGTGATATAGCTGTGCCTTCCCATTGAAAAGGTATAAAAATGAAGGATCAAAGCTTTTATGGAAGTAAAATTGAATCTACTCATATTATAGTTTGTTTTGACAAATTTTTTTTCCAAAAATACTTATTTTTTGCTAAAATGCCTGCTCTTTCCGAAAATGCTTATTTTTTCTAATTTTTTTTTCTTTTTTTAAAAATAAGTTAGGCTTCTGATCACGTTTTGGGAGAAAATAAGTGTTGTTGGGGTGTAGCAGAAACGATTTTTTAGAAGCAAAAAGAAATAGCTCCTTCCTAAAAGCACTTTTTTTTTTTAATTTTTTTAATTTTTTTTTATAGAAAAATACAATTAGAAGAAATTTTACAAAGTTTGGCCAAATATAAATTACTTTTCACAAAAAATAAATAAATACTTTCTTTAAAACATTTCTTAAAAAAAATACTTTTTAAAATGATTTAAGTTAAAAGTTTAGCTAAATAGACTATTATTTTCATAAGTTTGCTTCCTTTTAATTTTTTTGTTACATAATAAAATTGGTGTTAAATTGATATTGTGACCAAATCAAAAGCACATTTCAGTCATTTTCATATATAGATGTTACGTCAATAAGTATACAAACATATTTGATTTAATAAGATTTTCGACCCGTTTGACCGCGAAAGTTTTTCACTCTTTTTCGAAAAATACTCCCATTATTTGAAAATATTTGGCCATGAAATTTTTAAATACAACTTGAAATTATATTTAAAATTTTAAAAATAATCAAAACCTTATTTTCACTTTTTTGGTTACTTTTTTTTTTCAAAGAATCCTAAATTTTTTATTTTCATAAAATAAACCAATTTAAATTATATTTCATGCTCATACAATAATATTTCAACTACTCCAGATGCTATCTTTTTTGACGTTGCAATACTATGCTTTTCCCGAAAGGTAGAATGCAACCAAAAATTACTACTCCCTCCGTTCCACAATAAGTAAATTATTAGAGTATTTTTTAGCATTCAAAATAATTAAATGGTTCATAATTCAAGATAGATGTTGGAATTTTTTTCCAAATTTACCCTACATTAAATATGTATTGAGAGTGATGTAAAAATAAAAAAAATGATAAATTTATGTCTTTATTTTTTTCTTAACATGTGTGTTAAAATTCAATAATTCACTTATTATGAAACGGAATAAGTAATTCCTTATGTCTTTTTTTTCAAACTGGTCTGTATACAAAGGGAAAGCAGAAAACGAAAAAAAGAAAAGAAATTAAGGATACACTTGTTATCCTCTTCCTTGTGTAAAAAAATAAAAATAAAAAAAGCAATATAAATTAAGCAGCATTTCACAATTTAAAAAGTTAAAGTAATTTGTAGTCAGTAAGAAGACACCAATTTCATCATCAACCATCTACAAAGTTCAGTTGCTCGATGAACGTGAATGTCAATCACATAAATCTTTCAAAATTAGAGCGATAAAAACGAAATAGCACACAAACTCTCAAGCCAACAGATAAAACAAAGAAAGAAAGAAAGAAAAAAGGGCTCAGTAATTTTCGTTGCAAGAAAAAAATAATTCTAAATCAAAAGCATGTGAATGGGTGATTTTTACGTGGATTGGCCATGTGGGGTTTTTTATTTACGGGGCGTGCATGCTTGGGGTCATCTATTAGAGGGAGGAGGGTATTTTTGAGCTAAAAAAATAATGGAGAATATTTTTGTTCCATTTCAAATAGTTTAGAGGTAGTTAAAGTAATTTGTAGTCAGTAAGAAGACACCAATTTCATCATCAACCATCTACAAAGTTCAGTTGCTCGATGAACGTGAATGTCAATCACATAAATCTTTCAAAATTAGAGCGATAAAAACGAAATAGCACACAAACTCTCAAGCCAACAGATAAAACAAAGAAAGAAAGAAAGAAAAAAGGGCTCAGTAATTTTCGTTGCAAGAAAAAAATAATTCTAAATCAAAAGCATGTGAATGGGTGATTTTTACGTGGATTGGCCATGTGGGGTTTTTTATTTACGGGGCGTGCATGCTTGGGGTCATCTATTAGAGGGAGGAGGGTATTTTTGAGCTAAAAAAATAATGGAGAATATTTTTGTTTCATTTCAAATAGTTTAGAGGTAGTTAAAGTAATTTGTAGTCAGTAAGAAGACACCAATTTCATCATCAACCATCTACAAAGTTCAGTTGCTCGATGAACGTGAATGTCAATCACATAAATCTTTCAAAATTAGAGCGATAAAAACGAAATAGCACACAAACTCTCAAGCCAACAGATAAAACAAAGAAAGAAAGAAAGAAAAAAGGGCTCAGTAATTTTCGTTGCAAGAAAAAAATAATTCTAAATCAAAAGCATGTGAATGGGTGATTTTTACGTGGATTGGCCATGTGGGGTTTTTTATTTACGGGGCGTGCATGCTTGGGGTCATCTATTAGAGGGAGGAGGGTATTTTTGAGCTAAAAAAATAATGGAGAATATTTTTGTTCCATTTCAAATAGTTTAGAGGTAGTTAAAGTAATTTGTAGTCAGTAAGAAGACACCAATTTCATCATCAACCATCTACAAAGTTCAGTTGCTCGATGAACGTGAATGTCAATCACATAAATCTTTCAAAATTAGAGCGATAAAAACGAAATAGCACACAAACTCTCAAGCCAACAGATAAAACAAAGAAAGAAAGAAAGAAAAAAGGGCTCAGTAATTTTCGTTGCAAGAAAAAAATAATTCTAAATCAAAAGCATGTGAATGGGTGATTTTTACGTGGATTGGCCATGTGGGGTTTTTTATTTACGGGGCGTGCATGCTTGGGGTCATCTATTAGAGGGAGGAGGGTATTTTTGAGCTAAAAAAATAATGGAGAATATTTTTGTTCCATTTCAAATAGTTTAGAGGTAGTTAAAGTAATTTGTAGTCAGTAAGAAGACACCAATTTCATCATCAACCATCTACAAAGTTCAGTTGCTCGATGAACGTGAATGTCAATCACATAAATCTTTCAAAATTAGAGCGATAAAAACGAAATAGCACACAAACTCTCAAGCCAACAGATAAAACAAAGAAAGAAAGAAAGAAAAAAGGGCTCAGTAATTTTCGTTGCAAGAAAAAAATAATTCTAAATCAAAAGCATGTGAATGGGTGATTTTTACGTGGATTGGCCATGTGGGGTTTTTTATTTACGGGGCGTGCATGCTTGGGGTCATCTATTAGAGGGAGGAGGGTATTTTTGAGCTAAAAAAATAATGGAGAATATTTTTGTTTCATTTCAAATAGTTTAGAGGTAGTTAAAGTAATTTGTAGTCAGTAAGAAGACACCAATTTCATCATCAACCATCTACAAAGTTCAGTTGCTCGATGAACGTGAATGTCAATCACATAAATCTTTCAAAATTAGAGCGATAAAAACGAAATAGCACACAAACTCTCAAGCCAACAGATAAAACAAAGAAAGAAAGAAAGAAAAAAGGGCTCAGTAATTTTCGTTGCAAGAAAAAAATAATTCTAAATCAAAAGCATGTGAATGGGTGATTTTTACGTGGATTGGCCATGTGGGGTTTTTTATTTACGGGGCGTGCATGCTTGGGGTCATCTATTAGAGGGAGGAGGGTATTTTTGAGCTAAAAAAATAATGGAGAATATTTTTGTTCCATTTCAAATAGTTTAGAGGTATTTTAGATCCTTTTCTATTTTTTTAATGCACTCTATCAAACAGTTTCTTATTTCCTCTCAAAAGCTTGATAGAACACCACAAATTAAGCATTTTTGACATCTTAAAAGCTTGGCCAAAGACACTATTAATTATATTTTATGTAAGATAAAATGTAAATAATGTTGTAATTTAAAGACCGAATAATAAAACTTCTTACAAGGAAAGAAAAGAGAAGTAGACAAAAATTTAAGTATATGTAAGCAAGAGAATAAGATGAGTAACTTAATAGTAGTATTCTATTGATTGTATATATTTTTGCATGTGAAGTAGGGATATATATAGGCATTATATGCCTTGGAGGTATGGATAAACTTACGGTAAGTGATCCAACGTGGGCAATCACTTGTTGCACAACAAAGTAAGTGATGAGCAACCACTTGTTCACAACACTCCCTCTTGGATGCCCATGTACAAGAAAGAAAAATTAAAAAGAATAAAATGTACATAGTTGTTTGTAATAGGCTTTGTTTGATGACTCATTAAAAACCTTATCAGGAAAAACTCAGTAGGATAAAAACCTTGGTTAAGAAAAAAGAATGCGGCGTGTATTTACTCCCCCTGATAAAAATATCACTTAATATCTAAGAGACTATGCATCCCAATCTTGTATCTCAACTTCTCAAAGGTTGGTGTTGGCAATGCTTTAGTGAACATATCTGCTAGATTATCACTTGAACGAACTTGTTGAACATCTATTCACTTGTCTTTTGAAGATCACGAGTAAAAAATAATTTTGCAGAAATATGTTTTGGTCTGTCTCCTTTGATGTATCCTCCTCTTAATTGAGCTATGCATGTGGCATTGTCTTCATACAATATTGTTGAAATATTTTTTTTCAAAATAAGGTCATATGTTTCCTGGATGTGTTGAGTTATTGACCTCAACCAGACGCATTCTCGACTTGCTGCATGAATGACTATTATCTCTGCATGATTTGAAGATGTAGTAATCATGATTTGTTTTGTTGAACGCCATGATATAGTTATACCTCCGCATGTAAACAAATATCCTGTCTGAGATCGACCTTTATGTGGGTCAGACAAATATTCAGCATTTGCATATTCAAATAATTGTGAATCAGACTCATTTGAATAAAATTGTTCCATTTTAATAGTTCCTTGAAGGTATCTGAATATATGCTTAATACCATTCCAATGTCCTCGTGTTGGGGAAGAACTAAATCTTGCTAATAAATTTACAGCAAAAGATATATCTGATCGTGAATTACTAGAAAGATACATTAATGTCCCAATTGCATTAAGATATGGTATTTCAGCACTAATAAGTTCTTCATCATTTTCATGAGGTCGAAATGGATCTTTGTTAATATCAAGTGATCGCACAACCATCGGGATACTTAATGAATGTGCTTTATCCATATAAAATCTCTTTAAAATATTTTCAATGTATGTGAATTGATGGACAAAGATTTCATTCGTAAAGTGTTCAATTTATAGACCATGACAAAATTTTATCTTTTTAAGGTCTTTCATTTCAAATTTTCTTTTCAAATATTTTACTTTCTTTGGAAGCTGTTCAGGAGTTCTAATGGTATTCAAGTTATCAACATATACAACTATTATGACAAATTCAGATTCAGACCTTTTAATAAAGACATAAAGACAGATTGAATCATTTTTATACCCTTCTTTAAATAGGTATTCGCTAAGGCGATTATACCACATGCAACCTGATTGTTTTAATCTATATAAGGATTTCTGAAGCTCGATTGAATAATGTTCTCGAAAATTTTTATACACATCAGGCATTTTGAATCCTTCAGGAGTTTTCATATAAATATCACTGTCTAATGAGTCTTATAAATAAGCTGTGACAACGTCCATCAGATGCATATCAAGTTTTTCATGAACTGTCAAATTAATAAGATACCTGGAGGTGATTACATCCACCACCGGAGAATATGTTGTTAGGGTTTTTGCCCTGGTTTTCTTACTATATTTAAGTTTTATTTTTTTTAGAAGGAAAATAAAAGTTACCATAATTACTTTTACTTTTTCTGAAAGAAAAATATAATTCTTTTTCATATTTGGCTAACCTCTTTCTTGGAGAAAAAGTTTTGGACATCTATAAATAGAAGACCCCCTTCTCATACCATAACACAATAGCATCCACAATATAGTCGTTTAAAGAGTCTCGTTTAGGGGGAGATTTTCTCCCAATAGTTTTTTATATTTCTTTAATATTAGTTTCTTGTGTAGGCCATTTGGCCAAATTATATTCAATAGTATATTTTTAGTATATTTTTATTTGTTATCTGAATTATCACCGCCTTGGTTTGCAAACTTTAAGCTTCTGCATGACGCCCTCTCGATTTCGAACCCAACAAGTGGTATCAGAGCCTATGGTTCAATGATCCGATGGTTCAGATTGAGGACATGTTGAGAACAAAGTTGCAACAAATTTGATGATAATGAAGATATATGTCCAAAAACTACATGTGGGGATAATTGTTAATCATATTTTCAACAATCCTGCTTTCACATATTTGAAAATAAAGCTCACTTTTAACCCTGCAAAAGGGCTCCAATATTTTTAACCCGAAAAGGGCTCATATACTTCTAGCCAAAAGCTCAATTTTTAAAGCATGTCAAACAGCAGTGATATATGAAGAATATATATGAAGAACGAAGATCATGCACAAGAAGAAGGTGGATCAAGTGAAGAAAATCAAGCCAAAAAAGGGACTGATTTTCTTACTATATTAAAGTTTTATTTTTTCTTAGATGGGAAATAAAAGTTATCATAATTACTTTTACTTTTTCTGAAAGAAAATTATAATTCTTTTTCATATTTGGCTAACCTCTTTCTTGGAGGAAAGGTTTTGGATATCTATAAATAGAAGACCCCCTTCTCATACCATAACACAATAGCATCCACAATGTAGTCGTCTAAAGAGTCTCGTTTAGGGGGAGATTTTCTCCCAATAATTTTTTTCATATTTCTTTAATATTAGTTTCTTGTGTAGGCCATTTGGCCAAATTGTATTCAATATTATATTTTTATTTGTCATCTGAATTATTACCGCCTTGGTTTGCAAACTTTAAACTTCCGCATGACGCCCTCTCAATTTCGAACCCAACATATGTCTCCATATAATCAATGTCAGGTCTTTGAAAAAATTCTTGTGCCACAAGTCATGCTTTATATCTTACGACTTCATTTTTCTCATTTCGTTTTCGCACAAAAATTCATATGTACCCCACTGGCTTTATACCTTGAAGGTGTTTGGACTATGGGTTCAAAAACTTTGCGTTTTTCAAGCGAAGTCAATTCAATTTTGATCGCATCTTTTCATTTTGTCCAACCATTTCTCTGTCTACATCCTTCGACAGATTTTGTTCAAGATCCCCATCTTGTTGTATTATTTCATTAGCAACATTATAAGCAAAAATATTATCGACAATTATATCATTTCGATTTCATATTTTTCTTGATGAGACATAACTGACCGAGATCTCGTTATTTTCATTATTTTCAGGTACCTAAACCTCTTCTGAGATTTTATCAATTGTTATGTCTTGCTGCTCTTTTTGAGCAGCTTCCTCCATATTACGATTATCTTGATCATTTGCTCTGCTTCTTTTTCGAGGATTTTTATATTTGGAATCGATTGGTCCACCACATTTTAAGTGTGGTTTAGACTCATTTGCATTAGTAAATTGTCCTATCGGGACATCAACTCGAATAAGAGCATTAGCATCTGGAATATGAGATTTTGTAACTCTTGATATGTCAGTGAATGCATCTGGCAGTTGATTTGTAATATTTTGCAAATGAATTATCTTTTGAACTTCTAGTTCATATTTATTTGGACGAGGATCTAAGTGAGATAATAATAATGCTTTCCAGTCTATTTTCTTTTTCAACTGCTTATTTTCTCTCCCTAATGTTGGATATATTGTTTTATCAAAATGACAATCAACAAAGCTTGCCGTAAATAAATCTCCAATCATAGGTTCCAAATATTTTATAATAGAAGGAGATTCATATCCAACATATATCCCCAATCTTTTTTGGGGATTCATTTTTGTACGTTGTGGAGGAGCAATTGGAACATATACCGCACACCAAAAAATTCTTAGATGAAAAATATTCAGCTCTTGACCAAAAAACAACTCTAATAGGGAAACTTTACACTACAAAAAAAACTGCATTTAGCGACAATCACATTTGGTCGCTATTCTATGTAAATCCGTCGCTAAACAGAAATTGCAATGGAATAGCAACGGATTTGTGTTTGTCGCTATATTGCTCGTTGCTAGCCTCTTAGCGACGAAAAAATACATTCCGTCGGAAAACTTGTGACCGCTTCACGATGAACTTATCGATTGTTGATTTTACCGATGGAATATTCCGTTGCTGTTTCCAAAATTTATTTTCGTCGTGGCTAAATTTACGACAGAAAATTTTGTCGCTGATCCGTTGCAACATAGTTTGATCGACTGAGAATCCGTCTTTAGCGACCAAATTTATATTTCATAATTCATCGCTAAAGTTTTTCAGTACAACGACAAAAGTTAGTCACTAATTTTTTATCGCTAATAATTTTGTTAGAAAATTATTGAAACACGTAAATTATTGAATAATTAAAATAACCAACTTTCATATAAATAATTACATAAATTAGAATGTTCAAAATATATAGATAGCAAAATGTATCATATAATTGTGTCCAAACATCCACAAGTTCAAGTATTTTGTCAAAAATAAACTAATATCAAACCCACATCCATCAAAATTAGTATTTGTTACTACATAACTGTTTTCTTCTTTACTCCTTCCGCAACTTCATAATATGATTTCAATTGATCAATTTTAGATTCATTCTGTCTTTTTTTCCGTACAATTTCTTCATACTTTTTCTGTAATTAACAAGTGGAGACATTAAAATAGACTCAACTTCCTATTGCTTCTTTCATTTTCATGTATAATAAGAACTTTAGGCAGATGTCAATACCAAAAAAAAATAAGAAAAGAGTATATTTAATGATGTAAATTATGAACTTACGTGGAGAAGTCGGAAAAGAGTATATTTAATGATGTAAATTATCATCATGATTATGTGTATGGACATGCAAATGTAACTCACTTGGAGTTAAATATCAAATATTAGAGAAGAAATGAATTGAAAGAAGCTAAAAATTTAGCCTACTTGTAAATAGAATCTTGGAAACTTTTTCTTGTCATACTTGTGCTTTTTGGCACCCTGACCAGAGCATTGTGAATATCTCAACCTACTTCCTATTTAGATCTCAACCCGTTCTCGCGCTTTGATATGGTATTTGATTGAATTATTAAATATCCAAACTAACCAACAAATCAGGTAAGTTTTCAAGTTATATGTTGGCCAAAGTAGATAAGTTGAATGGTTTAAGCACAGTAAGATAAATTTATCTTCAAACATTTTGTGAGAGAAACAAATGTGGTATGATCTGTATTCTTGAAGTATTGTCTTTGTGAGTAAAAAAAACACCAAAATTTGTGGTGCAACAAATGCACAAAAAATGATCAGAAGGCTTATGTCATCAAGCATTTAAAGTACGCAAATCGAAGTGAGATGTAGAAGAGTGGTGAATTGAAAATTTCATAGCAATTTCTTTCTTACACCAAAACTGTACAAGCTAAGACACCAACTCTTCATTTTACAAGCAGCATTTTTATCTCAAAATCAAAGGCTCACGGATCGCCTATTCTTACCACACGTAAGGGTAATAAAGTGAGACGTAACCAACTGATTTTAACTACACATTCAAGAACTCATCATATAATCTTTAAGTTCTCCCCTTCACCTTGTCCCCTTCTAGACTGAAGCATCTCACTAAAGCAATAGATATCCACTCTATTAAGCTATTATTCACAACCAACAATTAATTACAGAGAAACTTAAAAGGATAAAAAGAATGGTGCCATAAATTCAATTAACATAACGAAGAGAAATGGCAGGCTCACATATTTCTTGCGACCATAGCCCTCATCATCGTCACCATGCCTCTCATATCTGGGCTTCCTGTGATCCTCCTCCTCTAACCTTCCATAACGTGGCCTATCGTATCCTTCCCCCTCCTCAGTCTGGTAGCTTGAACGCCCATAACCCAACACCAGGACGAAGATCGAGAATAATAGCACCCATTGCAGTGCCTTCACAGCGACGTCTCGGTATCTACATTGTTTGATGTCTATGGCGCAGTGACTTGATGGAGGGAGAGTGAAGGGAGACGGTGGCGGTGCTCCGGTGTCAGGCGGCAGGAGATGGTGATGAGGGAGAGAGACCGTAGAGAGAGAGTGGAGAAGGAGGGGAGGTGCGGCTGAATAAGTGGAAAAATGGGTTAGGGTTTGTTCTTTTGGTTAAAAAGGAGAGAAACAAGGTTTTAGATCTCAGTTGTTGGATTATTTTTGATCGACGGTTGAGATCAAACTGATCTGAAATGTGCTAGAATTTAAATTTTAATTTGATATAAAAACTGACTAAATTTGTCATTAACTTGATACAAAAATGGCTAGAAAATAAACAAATCGAGAAATTGAATTGAATTAGGCCTGCTATTTTAATAAATTTGGAAATAACGAGAAAAATAATAAGACGTCGATATTGAAATAAACTAAGCATGTAAGAATTAATGTTAAGTAAAATTACTAATTGTCGATAATAATAATAATTATTATAATGATAGACAATAAATTTGTAAATTGTGAGTGTGCATATTTATGAAAAAATGATGAAATTATGTAAAATATTATAATTAAATTAATAAATTGTAAAAATAAGAATAAAAAGTAATAAAATAATTTTTATATTATAAAATTATGAATGTGACACGTCGTTATTTATTTGATATCAAAATAATACGTAAAAAATATTTAAAAATATTATATATTTTATGTTTAATTAAAAATAATATTTCTGGCGGATAATTTGGTCACAAATCTAAAAAAAAATTATAAAAAAATCTGAAGCATATCGTCGAATTTTTTGTTGCTAAATCCGTTGCTACAAAATAATTAAAATAGTCACAATTTTTTTGTTGCTAATTCGTCACTATATTTAGGCATCAATTTTTTTCGCAATTATTTAGCGACGGAAGCACGTTTTCGTCACTGATTCGTTGCTAGTAGCATACATAAAAATGGACTTGCTATGCATGCGACCAAATTGATAGTTCTATTGCTAATCCGTCGCTATATAGTGACGGAAATTGATCTATCGGTAAATTTTATCGCTAAACACAGTTTTTTTGTAGTGTTCTGATAAGTTGAGGGACTTATCGGCACAAGAACTGCTGCATACAAAATAACATGACCCCATGTCGAAATAAAAAGTTTTGCTCTCATAAGCGTTGGTCTAGCGATTAATTGGATGCATTTAATCAATGATTCTGCTAGATCATTTTAAGTATGAACATGGACAACCAAATGTTCAATTGTTATTTCAGTTGATGTAAAATAATTATTAAAAGCCTGAGATGTAAACTCACCGGCATTATCAAAACGAATTGTCTTTATTGTATAATCTGAAAATTGTGTTCTTAACTTTATTATTTGAGCAAGTAATCTCGCAAATGCCAAATTACTAGTTAATAAACATACATGTGATCGTCTTGTAAGTGCATCTAGTAAAATCATATAATACTTAAAGGGAAAAGGACATGGCCTGACTATTTTGAAAAGAAATGACCAGCCCATGTAAAAGTTGGACAATTGGAGCCAGTCGACCCAATTTAATTTCGATTTTTAGGCATTTGGCCCGTCGATCACATGCAGTTTCTATACCCAATTGATACACTTTTATACTATATTGATACACTTTTATACTACATTGATACACTTTGATACCGTATTGATACACTTTTATACAATTATTGTATAAAATATATATTTGTCTTTGGTATCAAAGATTCATGTATTTGATATCAAATATTGTATTTGATTGATAAAAATGAAGAGCAACAATTACAATGTTATAAGATCGTATTTGATTGTTAGAAAAACTACACCAATTAGAAGAATAACTTTTTTTTAAAGCTTAAAACTGCATAGCTTATTTTGAAACTAGCAAACTTTAAAATCTTTATGATTCAAATCAACTGTTGAGTAATGGCGTTATAGATAAACAAGAGGATAGCTTAAAGGGAATCACTGGATTGTGATATTTGCGGCAAAAAAAATAATATGAAGATAGTATCCAAAAAAGGCCTAAATGGCTATATTTTGGAATTTAAAAATCGATGGCCACTCGGCGGCAATTGTTTTAGCCGAGTGTCTATTCTTGTCCTTTCCCCATACTTAAATGGTCCACATGGAGGGTGAATGTGCCCACATATATCACCATGTATACCTTCCAGAAATGCAAGAAATTCAATTTCCACTTTAATTATTGATGGTTTAGTAATCAGTTTGCCTTGAAAACATGCAGCACAAGAGAATTCTTTTAAATTGAAGATTTTTCTGATTTTTCAATGAGTGTCCATATGAATTCTCAATTATTTTGCGCACCATATTAGAACCGGGATGGCCCAATCGACCATGTCAAATAACAAAATTATTTGAATTAGTAAACTTTTGATTTACTGTGGCATGTGTTTCAACAGTGCTAATACTTGTGTAGTATAAGCCGGAAGGAAGAGCGGGTAATTTTTCAAGTATATATTTGTTATCCGACATTATTGTAGTTATGTAAAGATATTCAATCTTTCCATCATTTGAAGTCTCAATATGATAGCCATTTTGGCGAATGTCTTTGAAACTTAATAAATTTCTTTGAGACTTACTACAATATAATGCTTCATCAATCATCAAATTTGTTCCTCCGAAAAGTAATAAATTAATTTTTTTGGAGCCTTCAATTAATCTTGTACTACCAGATATAGTATTAACATTAGCTTCTTTCATAACCAAATAAGAGAAATATTTTTTATCTCTTAAAATAGTATGTGCGGTAACACTATTTTTAAGACATATATTATCGTAACTGATTTTGGATCCAATTGATGATTGAAAATTTTTTATATTCTTAAAAAAAAAGCATACAATAAGAAATTTGAAAAAACTAACATAAGAAATTGCGTTAGAAATGTAGAAATTAGAGATACATAGTACTTTAATAAAATAGAAAAACATAATTGCAAACGAAAGAAAACAATAACTTTCTTTATAACTTATTCTCCAATAAGGTAATCAGTTCTTCAATCAATATCCTCATAGAAATCTTCAGATCTCAAATGAGTAATATCTGAGAGGCCTTTAAAGTCATCATCTTTGTAAGCAATGTTTGCCTTAATATCAGTATATGCATTTGATGGGACTGCTTCATCATCATCACCTTGAAAGGTCAAGTGCGTTTTCACATTATTTTTTTTTCTTTTAAGGGAAGCTTGACAAAGTTTGACAAAATGATCAGGCATATGACAAGCATGCACATGCCCAATGACCTTGCGTACCACATAGGTGACAAATATTAACTTTACCTATTGAAGGATTATTTTGAGAACCTTTATTGTTCTCATGTTTATATTAACCATTATAACGATAATTATTTCGTCCTCTCCCACATCCTTGCCCACGTTCACGATTATGGCCTCGACCACGGCTGCGATAATAATTTTGCCTTATTTCAGGCTGATCATGTGGTGCTACAACATTCGCTTCAGGAAATGGAGCAGATCCAAGTGGGACGAACTTCATGATTTTTCATTAACAACGTATTATTCTTCTTTAATTTGCCACAAGTAGGCATGTAATCAATTCAGAATATTTATTAAATCCGTTTTTACGATATTGCTATTGTAGCAATACATTAGACCCATGAAAAATAGAAAAAGTTTTCTCTAGTAAGTCCTCAACAGTGATGGTTTCTTCACATAATCTTAATATTGAACTTACTTTAAGAATAGCAGAATTATACTCAACTACGATTTTAAAATCTTGAAATCGAAGATGTATCTAGTCATATTTAGCTTTCGGTAATACCGTTAATTTTAGGTGGTAATATCGGTCCTTCAAGTTGATCCATAATTCAAGTGGATCTTTCACAGTTAAATATTCAGTTTTTAATCCTTCGTGAAGGTGATGACGAAGAAAAATCATAGATTTTTGTCTTATCTTGATTTGAAGCGCTATTTTCATGTTTAATAGTATCCCCAAGACCTCTAGCGTCAAAGTAAATTTCAGCATCAAGGATCGATGATAAATAATTCTTTTCGGTAATATCCAGTGCCACAAACTCAAGTTTTGATAAATTTGATATAGTAAAACTATCATAAAAAGATTAATAAGTTAGATATAATGATATTTTCAAAAATAAAATAACCATCGCAAATAAATTTAAATAGAATCATATATTTTTAATAGATTATTATCAAAAGTTGATTTCCTTTAGCAATATATATATATATATATATATATATATATATATATATATATATATATATATATATATATATATATATTTGTGTGTGTGTTTGGAATCTGAAAATAAATAATTACGTAATAAATATGTACCTTATAGGGATCTCATGCTGATAACGTGTTGTAATTTAAAGATCGAATAATAAAACTTATTATAATGAAAGAAAAGAGAAATAGATAGAAATTTAAGTATATGTAAGCAAGAGAATAAGACGAGTAACTTAGTAGTAGTTGTTGACACCTAATTTTTGCCCTCCACAACTAAGTTTAATCTCGGGCTTCTTTAAATTTTCAAATAAAATCACAACAAATATTTTTTTCAAATAAACGCATTTTAAAATATGCATTTGGGTTAAATTTGTCATTTAAGTGATAATTATATATTTTCGTATTTGCATATACGGGATTGTATAAATGATGTCATTTAAATGAACATTTTTATCAAAATTGGACTTTAAATTAAGGATTATTTGGAAAATAAATTTAATAATTAAAGTCTTGATTCAAATATATTTAATCTCAAAAATAATTTATTTGAATAAATATGTGTTTGATTTTATTAAATCAAGAAGTTCGGGATTAAATCGGTAGTTAATTTATTCCGAGCTTTGATCCAATTTAGTAGATTTATTTAAAATGACCATAATTAAAATCAAATTGACCACGATAGCAATGCAATTGACCAATTGATATTTAATTAGGTTAGCATTTGAATAAATTGACTAAAGTTTTAATCTAAATTGGTCATTCTTTAAATGGCCAAATTTCTATCCCTTTCATTTTTAAATTGGGCCACAAAGAATTGGCCCAACACAACAGTTTAACACCCTTCATCACCAACCCATCACCGCCTCAGCCTACCTTCACAAAAACTAACCCGGCCCGCTCCTTTTATCTTCAACAAAGAAACAGCTATCAACATCAACAACACCCAATTTCAAATCGCGATAACCTTCTTCATCGACAACACGACAATAATTCTGACCCGAACAGAACCCGATCCCTGCCGACCCGTTTCTCTCTAACCCATTTTCAACATGAACTAACTTCAACGCGACCTAATATCCGTGAAACGACCCGACCCAGCTGTACCCTCGCATCTCACGCATTCGTAACACGAGAAATGATTCGAAAATCTTATAGAACAAGCCAGGTGTCATCCCCAACGTTCAAATCTCACGAATCTCGGGATGACCGGTACGAATTCGTACGTTTTTGACAATTTTTCATTGGTTGGAATGAATTTTCTTTTCTATTTGTTGGCTTATTTGGGATGGCGTGAAAAAAAATTCCAAATTAGCACTGGTTTGGAGGGGGAAACCGTAGGGAATGGAAATTTTGAATTTCAAAATCTCCTTTGAAAATCCCCGATTTACCCCCAATTTCGTCTTCTATATAAAGACCCTTGGGGTCACTGTTGTAGGGGCCTTTTTTTTTCTCTTCTTTTAGGGGGTTTTTAGTTTGGAAATCCGGGGGTTCGAAAATAGGTTGGAAATTCTAGCGTTTGGGAAATTGTTTAAGAAACTAGGTTGAAAAATTTTCTTTTGATTTTGAAAAAGGGGATTTTTCTCTTTTCTTCCCTCTTGGGGTTCGAAGGTTCCAGAAAAGAAAGATACAGTGTTCTTTTCAGTGATTTTTCTGTTTCTTCTTTGGGAATTTAGTTGGTAATTGGAGTTTTTTTTTCGAACGAAAGACGAGGAAGTCAACATCGTTCGGGTGGTGGTTAATTCTAAAAGTTCGTCGTCCCTTTTGCTGCCCCAGAAGAGGTGAATATACTTGTACTCCTTTAAATTCGTCACTTTCCGCTTCATCCCTCTTCTTCTCCATAGAATTAGTTAATAATTTGTTTGGTAATTATGAATAAGTCTGGATTTCGTCTGCTATAGATTGTCGTGATGGTCCTAGGGGTTGTCTTGTGATTATCGTTATGCCATTTCGCTGAAACAGTGCTCATGTTGATATTTTCAATGCGATTACGTCGAGTATGCTGCTTTTTAGCTGATGCTTGCTGTTTGTCTAGGATTTTATGACCTAAATCGTATATATGCATCATCAAGATTTCATCTTCTGTTTCTAGTTTCCCCTTTAGACCTAGTGTTTCTTGTTGTATTAGGATTACTATCATCGAAATCGTTGAATCCATGAGTTAGCTTCGCTTTGCCTCTCTTCGCTCCATAATCCGTTTGTTTGAACCTTGGCATCCTTATTTAATTAGTTACCTAATGCCTTTATTTTTGTGTACTGCTTGTTGTGCAACAACTGGATTTCGAATTAAAGCTTGTGGCTTTGATCGTGTTTAGTTAGTTTTTAGCCATGTGTTATTCTATTTGAAGTTGATATGTAAAGGTATTTCAACTGTCGTCATTACGGGATAGTATCGTAGTTGTCGAGCTGGCTTGTTGCTAGTAGAGTTAACTCTCAAGAGTCTTTGGCTTCTCATACGCTGAAAGGACGATGAGTGAGGTCCAAAATGTGCTAGGAAGTCCAAGGATCCCTTGATAGCCATGTCGCTCGACTGAGGAGGAGGATCATAGTGATGTGTTGATTTTTTCATCATTAATGGGTGACAGTCTCAGATTGTTGTTTTCGGTTTAACTGGTAACACCATCCGAAGGGCTGCCTTGAGAGCTCCTCTGTCTATTTTTTTTTTATGCCAAAAGGGATAATGAGATATGTCTCAAGTCACACCAGAAATCGCATAATTCTTCGATGACCGTTTTGATTGTTAAAAATCTCAGTATTTTAGAATTCATCGAAAAGAGGAGAAGAATCAAGATGGTATTCTCTGCCACCCCCCATTTTAGTTTGTGGATTACGTCTGCTTTTTAGTATCAAAAACCAGAATTTGAATTTCCCGTTGTTTGTGTTCAAGATGTTTTCCGATTAAAAGGAATGGGTTTTTTTTTGGTTTCTCAATCGGGTTAATGGTTCAGTACCTTCTTTATATTCATATGATATATAGTACTGATATGGTCTGCTGCTGATTGTTACATTACGAATCCTTGAGAACTGTGACTTCGATTCCCTATGTGTTTCTAAAGTCTGTTAAGTTTAAAAGGAAATTTTAATCTGGCTAGGAAATTTTTCTTTTAGAATAGTTTATTCTATTTTTGGCCACATTCTTGCACCAGTTTGAGATTTCGCTTGATGATTGGCGCAAGATTCGTTTCTTTGTGTATGTTCATAAATGATTTATTAATTATATTGTAAACGACTTGATTAATTGTTGGGATCCCATTTATTATATTGTAGTCGTGCAGTGATATGATTGTTCATTACTTCACTCTTCTCCCTTTTTTCTCTTTTACGAATCGTATACTAATGAGTGATTTTTCTTTCTTTGCATGAAATCGTGTGAGTCCTGCACGAACTCTGTTCTGTTTCATGTTTTACAAGGGCCAATCTGTCCCATCCCATCGAGTCTGTTTCAAAGAAAATCCATACGTAGATTTCATAGCATACAAAGAGTCAAAAGAAGAAGAAATGGGCCAAAGTCCTATATTTGAAGTCGCAAAAGACCGGAGAGCCTCATTTTCCTTATCTTCACTTATTGTCGTCTTATTCATATATTTATTGTTGTCCTTGTTTATTTATTTGTCCATATTTCTTTATTCATTCATTCGGGCCATGAAGCCAAAGTTGTATTTAATACAGATGGAGTAAGACTCGAGCCAAAGGCTCGAAAACTAGATTAGGACAGGTGAAATGGGTCGAAGGCCCAATTAGACTAGGACAGGTCTCATTGACTTGGTGAACCTAGTTAAATCCGTAGTTAAGTCGCTAAAAAAACTAGTTTTGCATAAACACCAAAATATTTTCAAAATCGGTTTCTTTTCAAAAAAATCAATCACTTTTTTGGCAAAATTAATCTTTTCGAAGTTAATCAAAAGACGATTTTCAAACAGTCCGGATAACCACAAGTTAGCGGACGTTTTAGGTGCCTAACACCTTCCTAAAATATAATAGGAACCGCTTAACTAGAATCTCTAACTTAAACGATTTTACTGTTTTGAATCGTCTAAGTACATTACAAAGGTTTCTTAATTCCTTTTCAAAATTAAGTGGTGACTCTCTTTCAAAAAGTCAAAATTTCTTCGCAAAACAGAAATGACGACTCCGCTGGGGATTGATTAACTAGGTTCTAACCAAATATTTGATTTCGTCTTTTGATTAACTGTTTATGTGTTTATATGCTTCGATTCTGTAAAGTTTAATTATCGCATCTCATGGCATATTCCTACATTATTTAAACTGTTTTGGGGTTTCGTGGAAGTCCCAGCCCCTATTGTTCAATTCCAAAATGTGTTGGAAATACGAACGGCTTATTAGCACGCGAGTCGTCTGACGCTGTTCGTATTTTTAAACTCAAGTTGTTCGCTCGAAAACCAGTGTTCAAACCCACTCTAGACACCGAGGATAAAACGAAACCAAAACCCTATTTTAGGCATGAGCCTAGGACGACCCAATACCCGAGCGGGGTATTGGGCCCATTAGAAAACCTGCCCTGCGTCTATTGACCCCGAGTCAATTATAGACGAACCATGTTTATGTGTTGAAGAAAATATATGCCTGTCTAATTCAATTCATTATCCTTTGGGGGTTGGGAAAAAACTTGATTTGCTTACTTTCGTAAGAAGAACTCCCTCTTTTGTTATCTTTTGTAGGCATTTATGCCCTTTTAGTGTCTATAAAAGTTGAGGGATAATGGATTGACCTTAAGCAAGCATATATTTTTCTTCAAAAATCGTTAGCCCTAAACCCTTGGCTCAAAAGGGTCACCCCAGTTAGGATATGCATTAGTATAATGTTCTTATGTGATATAATTGTCTTATGTGCTTATGTTTGTTTGTTTGGATCAAAGGCAAGTTTATCCGCTATACTCCTATGGATGAATTTGTCTATGACTCAAACAACTATATGTGGTTATTTCTTGTCAAATATTTTGCATTACTTATCACATACAGAAACTAACACATCTGCCTTTGAGTTGTTTTACTTTACAGATAATAGAAACTACTCTGTGTTGATATAAATTCATCTGGTCTAAAGCGCATAAAATCCCATCCTCTGACCATCATTCTATAATGACTGGAAATGATGAAGAAAATACATTGACCATTAGGGACAATGTAATAGCGGAACAGAGTGAGATGATTGCGGAACTCGCAAGAAAGCTAGAAATGCTTCAGGAGGAAATAAATTGTACTCGAGATTTGGCTAATCTGTCCATCACTGTCAATGCTCCCGCTCCAGGAGGACATGGGACTCCACTCCTTATCCCTCCCCTTAGTACGCCTATTCTCGGGGATCATCCAAATTACATAACGTCCGTCTCTGTCCCTCCACTTGTCCAAAATACGAATCGTGAAAATAACCCAGATGCTTTCGATCCACAAAATCCAGCCCTCGCCCCACAAAATCCTTCTCCTAATCTATAAAATTCATTCCCAAATCCACAAGATTTACTCCCAACCCGCAAAATCCTTCAAATCTATCCTCGAATCCACCAAATTCATTTCCAAATCCGCAAAATCCTTCTCAGATTCCACCAAACTACTCGCAAACTCAACAGAACCTTTCCAATTTCAAAAACGTCTACCCCACCTACCAACCAACTTCTTTTCATCCTTAAAATAAAGCATTCCTTCCAAATCCTCCTCATGTCATCATATCCCCTGACATCTATAATCTTTTTTCTAATCCCGAGATGGACTATTACGAGGAGAAGGAGAAAGAGTGGAGGATCAAGCATGAACTGAAGTTGCTAGCTATGAATGAAGAGATCATGAGGATCAAAGAATCTCATGGAACGAGGGACCACGACAGTTTAGGGTATGATGATTTATGTGTTCACCCTGGAATAGATCTACCAGAAGGGTATAAGGTTCTTAAATTTGAAGTGTTCGATGACACCGAAAATCCAATGGCCCATCTGAGAAGGTATTGTGATCAAATGGTGGGGGTAGGGAAAAATGAGGCATTGTTGATGTGTTTGTTCAGCCGAAGTTTAAGTGGTGAAGCCTTAGATTGGTCCATGTCTCAGGAATTGAAAAGATGGACTGGTTGGAAAGCATTGGCCAAGGGTTTCCTTGACAGGTTTGCATTTAACATTGAGATAGTCCCTGATCGATACTCACTAGATCAGATCAAACAGAAGAATAATGAGTGTTTTCGAGACTACGCCTTTCGTTGGAGAAAAAAGGCTGCTAAAGTGCAACCTCCCATGTTAGAGGAAAAAATGGTATCAGTTTTCTCTCACGCACAGGAAGGAGAATTTTATACCAAGATGGTATCCGTGGTCCGAGAAACTTTCACAGATTTAGTAACGATTGGGGAATCGTTGGAGGAAGGCATCTGAACAGGAAAAATTGCCAAAACCCCAACATCATCTGAATCTTCTTCATTCCCAAAGAAGAAAAGAAAGGATGCGACTGCAATCTCTACTAATTCTGTTGATAAGTTAAAGAGGAAATTCAAGCCTAGGAATATTCTTTCCTCATCATCGTCATCAAGTTTTCAGCCTGTATTCTACGTTCAACCCCAATATCAAGCTCCAATTCCAAATATTTTACCCCAGTGCCAAGTTCCACAGCCAAATTATCAACCTCATACTCAAGCTACTTTTCCAAATAACCAAATAAACGTCCAAACGTCTCCAAATTATCATCAAGTACCTCCTCCTGTAAATCAGAACCATTATAACCCTCCACGTCCAAACTTCGAAAAGAAACCTCCCCGAAACTTCACGCCGCTAGATGAAAGTCGTACCCGATTCTTCGTAAGATTGATGAAAGCTGGTTATTTGCAACAGATCCAGCCAAAGCCTATCAATCCCAACTCCCGGTTTTATCATCCCGCTCAAAATTGTGCCTATCATTCAGGAGCAGCGGGGCATAGTATCGAGGATTGTATTAACTTGAAACATAAGATCCAAGATTTGATCGATCAGAAGGTCATCACGTTTCAGTTGCTGACACCAAATGTTAACAGTAATTCATTGCCTAACCATAGGGGACCTACAGTGAACATGATTGAAATAGAGGGTGAATGGGCGTCTAGCAAGGCCATCACTAAGGTAAATTCAGAAGGACTCAAAAGAACAGAAGAGATGAAGAAGATAGAGAAAGTTGTGGCCTCCTTAAGTAAGGATTTAAAAGGAATTATTGAGCCTGTTATGGTCCCAGAAAAAGCATTTAAATGTGGAATAGAGTACCAGCCAAGAAAAGAAGATGAGATCAAAGATAATTCAAAGGAGAGTCCGTCTAAACCATCGCCACTCCTGCACCAATCATTTCCCGTACATGAGATGTCAAATGATGATGGTCTTGAGGATGGAATAGGAAATCTGTTCGAGGGATGCAATTCTGTACCAGAAGATTTTTCAAAACACAGTGGGGTAAAGAAGGTTGCACCAGGAGAGGCTTTACAAAATTGGACTTCCACTCCGTGCCTAATTCGTCGCTCGTTGCAGTAGATGGAAGGGCAATTACTAATAGTTTTTAAAATCGGTCATGATCCGGAGGAGTCCCCTTGATCCACCCTTTTATGTCTCAAATTTTTGTTTTGTGTTTTACAACTTTCAAAAAGGTATGGGCTCACATTTGTGTGGGTCATAAGTCATAGTTTTTATTTATTTTCCAAAAGGACCCCCTTTATTTAAGAAGTTATTTTTTAAAATATGATCAACTAGCATGGTTTATTTTGGTAGCAATAATTTAAAAACCTGCCAATGTCATGACATGTCAAGGGTTAGACGAACAAGGCGAAGGAAATAATGATGAACAGAAAAGGTGATGAGGAGCAGTTAGTAGTAGATATAGAGGAATGTGAAAATCAAAAGAAGCCCAACCTGGAGGAGCCCTAATCCTACCTGAGATGGATGGTCAAGAGTGGACCAAACCAATCAATTCTGATGCGGTAAAGATATATCATTCTTGAAAGATGTTATAGTTTTTGTATCTTGGCTTATTTCTAATCGCCTTTATAATAGTATCAATTTTATGATGTGTAATTGCCTAGAATCCTTTCCCTCTAGGTACGAACTACGTTTGACCTGAATTCCCAAGAAAGGGATACGTAAGCGGCCTATGTCGGCTTCGGTCAACCCCTTAGGATAATCTATCCTTTCCCTTTATGTATGAACTACATAATGACCTGAATTCCCAATAAAAGGGATACGTAGGCGGCCCATGTCGGCTTCGGTCAACCCAATAATTTCTTTTGTATATCCCTAGCGTAGTTCTGAACTACGTTTGACCTGATTTCTGCTTCAACGGGATACGTAGGCGCCCCAACGACTCGGTCGTATAACCCCAGGAAATAGAAACTGGGGAAGAATTTTTGAGAATGAATCTCAAAAATTCATAAGAGAAGATCGACGTCCAACAAAGAGAATGAAGATCAGCAAAGACTTCAGATCCACTCGAGTTGGTATCATCTCAAACAACTCTAAACTGGGGCAGAAATTTTGAGGGAAGACCTCAAAATTTCCACAAGATGCTGGAACATATTTCAAATTCCCCCAGCACTAGAGATTAAGGCCAAGCTTTTAAAGTAGTCAGCTGCGACAAAGTCTAGGCAAGCTCAATTTCTTGCTATGATAGAACTACTTGAAGAAAACCTCCAACAATGATCATGAGCTTTGGAAATCATCCGTCGGATATAGTCAAAACCACGAGGAAGACGTTTGTTGAGCTAGTACATGACATGACTGGCAGACATTTTCTAAAGTTTTAAAGAAGCTTTCGAAATTATTTTCTAAAAATTAAGACTATTTTCAAAAAAATCTTACAACTCACTTATTTAGTACTTTCCTAGACATCACTTGGGATAGAGTGTCAGGATGGAAGTCCCGACATGGCGGAATGCCCAAGAGATGGCAAGCAGCAAATCAAGGATCGAAGAAGGTCAACACAGAGTAATTTCATTCAAACTAATCTTCTTTATGTGGATGCAGGGATCAATACACGAAAGTGAGGGTCTCTTTCAAAAATCCCCGAGCAAATTGGGAGCCACAACAGAGCATTAATGTCCAAGAACGGTATTTTAGGGTAGCCCTAAAAATAGGTTTAATACCCATTTATTGAGGACCTTCTGATTTGTCCATCTCATTTCTTGAGATAATGGGCAACAAACAAAAGCGCCTTGTCTTCTTCACAAACATTGTATTTAGAAGTTTCCTAAAAATAGTCGCTAGTAAAAGCGACTTTATGTCTACTAATCATCTACCTTTAGTATAGGTACATGTAGAAAGCAAGGCACTGACAAATGAAGTTAGGTAAAATTACTTTAAAATTTTTCCAAGAGGGCCATTGCATATCATTACCGCAAGGGCCATTGCATATCATTGCCGCAAGGGCCATTGCATATCATTACCGCAAGGGCCATTGCACATCATTGCCGCAAGGGCCATCACATATCATTGCCGCAAGGGCCATCACATATCATTGCCGCAAGAGCCATTGCATATCATTGCCAAGAAGGCCATCTCATACCATCGCCCAAGAAGGCTATTCATGTATTTGTTGACACGTGAGACACAACGCTGGCGTCGAGGATATCATCGACATTCATATATCTGTTGACACGTGAGACACAACGCTGGCGTCAAGGATATCATCAACATTCATATATCTATTGAAACATGAGACACAATGCTGGCGTCGAGGATATCATCTGCAATATATTTGTTGACATGTAAGACACAACGCTAGCGTCAAAGATATCATCATCATTTAATATCTGTTGACGCGCTAGACACAAAGTTGGCGTCGAGGATATCATCAACATTCAATATATCTGTTGACACGCAAGACACAACGCTGGCATCGAGGATATCATCATCATTCAATATCTGTTGACGCGCTAGACACAACGCTGGCGTTGAGGATATCATCAGCATTCAATATATCTGTTGACACACAAGACACAACGTTGGCGTCGAGGATATCATCATTATTTTATATTTGTTGACACGCAAGACATAAACACTGGCGTCGAGGATATCTCATCATTTTATGAATCAGCATCTAAATGCATTAAGAGCACACAATTTGAAGGGACGCCTTTAAGTCGCTATCTAAGGATGAATGATATATAATATTTCCTAGAAATTAACAATTTGAGGGTCATCTATAAGTCATATTGTTTGAAATAAAATAGTGTGCAAGATCACCTATGAGTTGATAGCCTGTAGGTCATCCGTAAGCCACAACAACATCCAAACCGAATAGTGTGCAAGATCGCCCAAAAATCGATAGTTCAAAGGTTATCCGTAAGTCGCAAGTAAATCCTTACCAGAGAATATGCAAGATTATCAAATTGATACGTCCAAGGGTTCTCTATAAGCCGCATAATATCCAAGATCGATTATGTGCAGGATTACCCAAAGACTAACAATCAGAGAGATTATCTATAAGTCATATTGTATCCAAGGTCGGATGATGTGCAGGGACCGATGAAAGCTAGCGATTGGAGGGATATCTGTAAGCCATCTCTTATCCAAAGTCGAATAATGTGCAGAATTGCCTAAAATCTAACAATTCAAAGGATATCTATAAGTCGCCTCGTATCCAACGTCAAATAGTACCCAAGATTATCCAAAGATTGACAATTTAAGGAAAATTTATAAATCGATCATCGGCTATAACCGGAGAGGTTATCATTCCACATACAATAAGTGATATAGGTAAACAAAAGGGTTGCTACACCAACACAAGATTACACGGTTGTAGGGACCGTTCTGCATAAAGTATCGCCGGTGTCCAAAAGGGCCACCCTACTTTGAAGTCATATTACACCAAAAAATGTCATAATTATACAACAATCAAGAGGGTTGTTATGTTTGTTATCGCCGGTTATTTCATTTCAAACAGGTACAGGAAGAGATGACTTCATTTTTCAAGCCACAACTCACGTGGAGATATGGTAAAAGACTACATACCTCTTTCATGAATTATGTTTAGCACTAACACTTTTTGATTGAAGCATTGTCGAGAGAATCCAAGAGTATGAAAATCTCAAAACAAAATCACAGGTGCGGACGACTTCAAATAGGACGCAGCACAACGTGGAACTCTTTCTTAGCAACAAAACGGGACATAGTCTGGAGAGGGATGTCAAACTCTCTAGATGCGAGCTAAATGATGATCACCACCACCATATAACCACGCCTATATTAGAAGGCATGTGGGTATTTTTGGATATTCTGGTCTCAGCTTCACCTTTGGGATATTTCTAAACTCATGTCGAGGGTCCCCTTCTCTTTCTTTCAAATTCGAGTGATAAGACTCCTAGAGTTTTGGAAATTATGACCAGGTAAATTCTTACCTGTGTATGTGAAGAGCTTCACGTTCATGGTTAATAGGTTACAAGCCTCTTTTCCGAAACTCAGTCAACTTATCACTCATCTTCACCCAAAGATCGTCTGAAATAAAAGACTATCTTTTCTACCGATTGAGTCGAACTACAGGAAGTTTGATTCCCTGAGTCTCAGGGATATGTAGGCTGGGATCTATGTAGAAAACTCGACTGCATTCCAACCTCCCCCCAAATAACTTTATTCCCCAGATTTTTGGTTTTATCAAAAACTCCAAAACCGAGATGGCCGGTGAATTTTTCTTGAAAATCGTGTTTAAAATCAAGCTTTATGGCCTGAATTCTCATGTAACCTGATATATGTAGAAAACCTGATACCGAGGTTTGGCCATAACTCCATGAAACTCGTGCAAAAAAACGTCTTTCAGATTGGAATTTGAGGTCGGACAAAATTAGGAACGTCAACCTCCCTTTGCCCAGGGTTACTTGCATCCACCCTACCCAAAGGGAGGGGGCAGTTGTTGACACCTAATTTTTTCCCCTCCACAACTACGTTTAATCTCGGGCTTCTTTAAATTTTCAAATAAAATCACAACAAATATTTTTTCCAAATAAATGCATTTTAAAATATGCATTTGGGTTAAATTTATCATTTAAGTGATAATTATATATTTTCGTATTTGCATATACGGGATTGTATAAATGATGTCATTTAAATGAATATTTTTATCAAAATTGGACTTTAAATTAAGAATTATTTGGAAAATAAATTTAATAATTAAAGTCTTGATTCAAATATATTTAATCTCAAAAATAATTTATTTGGATAAATATTTGTTTGATTTTATTAAATCAAGAAGCTCGGGATTAAATCGATAGTTAATCTATTCCGAGCTTTGATCCAATTTAGTAGATTTATTTTAAATGACCATAATTAAAATCAAATTGACCACGATTGAAATGCAATTGACCAATTGATATTTAATGAGGTTAGCATTTGAATAAATTGACTAAAGTTTTAATCTAAATTGGTCATTCTTTAAATGGCCAAATTTCTATCCCTTCCATTTTTAAATTGGGCCACAAAGAATTGGCCCAACACAACAATTTAACACCCTTCATCACCAACCCATCACCTCCCCAGCCCACCTTCACAAAAACTGACCCGGCCCACTCCTTTTATCTTCAACAAAGAAACAGCTATCAACTCAACAACACCCAATTCCAAATCGCGATAACCTTCTTCATCGACAAAACGACAATAATTCTGACCCGAAAAGAACTCGATCCCCGCCGACCCATTTCTCTCTAACCCATTTTCAACATGAACCAACTTCAACGCAACCTAATATCCGTGAAACGACCCAACCCAGCTGTACCCGCACATCTCACGCATTCGTAAGACTAGAAATGATTCAAAAATCTTCTAGAACAAGCCAGGTGTTACCCCCAACGTTCAAATCCTGCGAATCTCGGGATGACCGGTACGAATTCGTACATTTTTGGCAATTTTTCATTGGTTGGAATGGATTTTCTTTCCTATTTGTTGGCTTATTTGGGATGGCATGAAAAAAAATCTAAATTAGCACTGGTTTGGAGAGGGAAACCGTATGGGATGGAAATTTCGAATTTCAAAATCTCCTTCGAAAATCCCCGATTTACTCCCAATTTCGTCTTCTATATAAAGACCCTTGGGGTCACTGTTTTAGGGGGCTTTTTTTTCTCTTCTTTTAGGAGATTTTTAGTTTGGAAATCCGGGGGTTCAAAAATAGGTTGGAAATTCTAGCGTTTGGAAAATTGTTTAAGAAACTAGGTTGAAAAATTTTCTTTTGGTTTCGAAAAAGGGGATTTTTCTCTTTTCTTCCCTTTTGGGATTCGAAGGTTCCAGAAAAGAAAGATACAGTGTTCTTTTCGGTGACTTTTCTGTTTCTTCTTTGGGAATTTAGTTGGTAATTGGAGTTTTTTTTTCGAATGAAAGACGAGGAAGTCAACATCGTTCGGGTGGTGGTTGATTCTAAAAATTCGTCGTCCCTTTTGCTGCCCCAGAAGAGGTGAATATACTCGTACTCCTTTAAATTCGTCACTTTCTGCTTCATCCCTCTTCTTCTCCGTAGAATTAGTTAATAATTTTTTTGGTAATTATGAATAAGGCTGGATTTCGTCTGCTATAGATTGTCGTGATGGTCCTAGGGGTTGTCTTGTGATTATCGTTATGCCATTTCACTGAAACAGTGCTCATGTTGATATTTTCAATGCGATTACGTCGAGTATGCTGCCTTTTAGCTGATGCTTGCTGTTTGTCTAGGATTTTATGACCTAAATCGTATATATGCATCATCAAGATTTCATCTTCTGTTTCTAGTTTCCCCTTTAGACCTAGTGTTTCTTGTTGTATTAGGATTACTATCATCGAAATCGTTGAATCCATGAGTTAGCTTCGCTTTGCCTCTCTTCGCTCCATAATCCGTTTGTTTGAACCTTGGCATCCTTATTTAATTAGTTACCTAATGCCTTTATTTTTGTGTACTGCTTGTTGTGCAACAACTGGATTTCGAATTAAAACTTGTGTCTTTGATCGTGTTTAGTTAGTTTTTAGCCATGTGTTGTTCTATTTGAAGTTGATATGTAAAGGTATTTCAATTGTCGTAATTACGGGATAGTATCGTAGTTGTCGAGCTGGCTTGTTTCTAGCAGATTTAACCCTCAAGAGTATTTGGCTTCTCATACGCTGAAAGGGCGATGAGTGAGGTCCAAAATGCGCTAGGAAGTCCAAGGATCCCTCGATAGCCATGTCGCTCGACTGAGGAGGAGGATCATAGTGATGTGTTGATTTTTTCATCATTAATGGGTGACAGTCTCAGATTGTTGTTTTCGGTTTAACTGGTAACACCATCCGAAAGGCTGCCTTGAGAGCTCCCCTGTCTGTTTTTTTTATGCCAAAAGGAATAATGAGATATGTCTCAAGTCACACCAGAAATCACATAATTCTCCTATGACCGTTTTGATTGTTAAAAATCTCGTATTTTAGAATTCATCAAAAAGAGGAGAAGAATCAAGATGGTATTCTCTGCCACCCCCCATTTTAGTTTGTGGATGACGTCTGCCTTTTAGTATCAAAAACCAAAATTTGAATTTCCCGTTGTTTGTATTCAAGATGTGTTCCGATTAAAAGGAATAGGTTTTTTTTTGGTTCCTCAATCGGGTTAATGGTTCAGTACCTTCTTTATATTCATATGATATATAGTGCTGATATGGTCTGCTGTTGATTGTTACATAACGAATCCTTGAGAACTGTGACTTCGATTCCCTATGTGTTTCTAAAGTCTGTTAAGTTTAAAAGGAAATTTTAATCTGGCTAGGAAATTTTTCTTTTAGAATATTCTATTCTATTTTTGGCCACATTCTTGCACCAGTTTGAGATTTCGCTTGATGATTGGCGCAAGATTCGTTTCTTTGTGTATGTTCATAAATGATTTATTAATTATATTTTAAATGACTTGATTAATTGTTGGGGTCCCATTTATTATATTGTAGTCGTGCAGTGATATGATTGTTCATTACTTCATTCTTCTCCCTTTTTTCTCTTTTACGAATCGTATATTAATGAGTGATTTTTCTTTCTTTGCATGAAATCGTGTGAGTCCTGCACGGACTCTGTTCTGTTTCGTGTTTTACAAGGGTCAATCCGGCCCATCCCATCGAGTCAGTTTCAAAGAAAATCCATACGTCGATTTCATAGCATACAAAGAGTCAAAAGAAGAAGAAATGGGCCAAAGTCCTATTAGTCGCAAAAGAACGGAGAGCCTCATTTCCCTTATCTTCACTTGTTGTTGTCTTATTCATATATTTATTGTCTTCCTTGTTAATTTATTTGTCCATATTTCGTTATTCATTCATTCGGTCCATGAAGCCAAAGTTGTATTTAATACAGGTGGAGCAAGTCTCCAGCCAAAGGCTCGAAAACTAGATTAGGACAGGAGAAATGGATCGAAGGCCCAATTAGACTAGGACGGGTCTTATTGATTTGGGTCGATGGCCTAAATCCCTTACTTCCTCCCTTTCCCTCTGTTCTTTATGTTTGTTTTCATTATGTGCTTGGCGAACCTAGTTAAATCCTTAGTTAAGTCGCTAAAAAAATTAGTTTTGCATAAACATCAAAATATTTCCAAAATCGCTTTCTTTTAAAAAATTCAATCACTTTTTCGACCAAATTAATCTTTTCGAAGTTAATCAAAAGACGATTTTCAAACAGTCCGGATAACCGCAAGTTAGCGGACGTTTTAGGTGCCCAACACCTTCCTAAAACGTTAATAGGAACCGCTTATCTAGAAGCTCTATCTTAAACGATTTTACTGTTTTGAATCGTCTAAGTACATTATAAAGGTTTCTTAATTCCATTTCAATATTAAGTGGCGACTCTCTTTCAAAAAGTGGAAATTTCTCCGCAAAACAGTAGTATTTTATTGATTGTATATATAAACAACATAAACCCTAACACTTTGCTACCTAATTACCCTTTCACCCAACTTTTATATTAATTACTTAATATTCCGGATATGATACATAAGTTTGGTTCGGATACATAACCGACAGATACATAACTACCAAACTAATTGACTATAAAAAGAAAAATAACAGTAAAAGAGTAAATAATGAAGCAATTAATGTAATTCTGATTGAGATATATCTCTTTAATTCCTAAAAATTAGTAACAGATTCATAATTTAAATTTGAATAACCAAAATAATCTCCCTCAATCAAAATTCTCCCAGTTCTTTCTATCTCTATTATTTTTTAATGGATCTTCATTGTCGCTGTCATATCCTTTCCTAGCCTTGACGACGCCATAGTTCCATAAGAATATTGTGTATCTCTTTTGATGATATTCTGCATCAAAATCAGATGAAGGAACCGAACCATCACTAATAAACTCAGCAAAACCTATTCAAAAAACTCAGAGTCCCTAAATATGTCTGATACTCACTGAATAAAATAATACAAATCAACTTCAACAATGACTATGTATCAGAAGTAATGATATATCTCATAATGTTTAATGTATGAGGTGTAAGACAAACTAAAACTCACATACAATTTTTAGAATGCATCATATAAATCTAAAATCTCGATAAAATTAGATCTATGTATCATAATAAGTATATTACATGTATCAAGTATAAAACTGAACCATAATCACATATATGTTGTATTATGTATCATAAAGCATGTAAGGACTCATTAACCTTGAATATATGTATCAGACTCAGTATATTGAATGTATCATATCTATAAAGAAACAAAATCACATGTAAAATTTATGATGTATCAGAACGCATGCATTGTCACAAAAATTGATTTATTGTAACTTACTTCTTTCTCTTTACAGATACAATAATCGATAACTTCTTCATCATAGCCGGGTCATTTTGATAGTTCAATCTATTTTCACGAAAATCAATGTCGTTCATATCATAATGAAATGGTGAAAATTAAAAAAGAAAGTTAATGGTGGAAAGATGGAGTTGTTAGATCTAATTGAGTAGTAGATGAGAACATGGTGGAAATTCAAAAGAAAGTTAATGTAAGTTGTAATTTGAATGTTGAAGTAGAAGATGAAGATGAGAACATGGCGGAAATTCAAAATGGGTGAGTTGAGAAAATCGTGGAATATATTTCTTGATTTTTGGGCTTGATTTGCGACACAATAAGGAGATGTGGGTGGGTGATGAGTCCAAATTGTATAAAATTTTTGTTGCTCGTGCTCTGTCAAATTCTAGTATAGTTTAAGATATCGTACCACAGAGATTGGAAAATCTATGCTACAAACTTGTATGATCTTGATTACTATTTGAGAATCAAATTGATGAAAGGAGAGTAATTTCTAAAGTTTTTTTTAAAAAATATGTAAAGAAATAGTGTTCGAAGATTATCTTGTAGAGCAAGTTGGGAGTTGTTGAATTCACTTGGTATGTTTATTATAATAAAATCATTATTTTAGTAATTTCTACAAAATTGTAGGATAACTTTCTCGACTTAATTTTTATGTTTATGAGGAATAAAGACCCCTTGCGAGTAATCTTTAAATCAATAAACTTACTTGAGACAATCTCTCCGCGAGGATACTGATTGAAAGAAATGAGATAAAGACCCCTCAAATCAACAATCTTATTTGAGTCAATCCCTCCGCGAGGATATGAATTGAAACAAATAAGATAGAGATTATTTAAATCTAAGAAATAGTTCGAAATAATCCTTCCATGAGAATAACGATCAAAAGAAGCAATTTCAAAGATTCGAAATAACAAGTGACTAAAAATTATTATTACTTATATTTTATAAAATACTTATAGTATATTTAGTTTTCTTTCTTGTGGAAAGTACAACTTAATATAACTATAACTATAATATAAAATATCAAGTAATGCTAATTTTTAGTACAAGAATTTCAACACGAAGTATTTTGCTTTTGAATAAAATCAAGTCTTGAAAGAACTAAAATAAAATTTATATTATAATATTATATCAAGTTTTCTTCAACGCTCCCAACACAAAGAAATTACTCCATTATGGAGAAATTAATAAAGAAAAGAAAAAAATATTATTCTACAAAAGAAAAAGAAAGAAAGAAAAAGTAAACAAGACTAATTCTTATATATTGCTTATGTTGTTGGATCATTAATAATCAAAGAAATGCCTCTATTTATAGAAAATTATAATGGCGAACCAACGAATGCATTCTTTGAAGTGGTGGTTGTGACAGTCACTTGTAACTTCTTCTGAAAACCTTCACTTGTTTCATTCCTTCACTTGACGGGTGTGAGTAAGCTTTTGTAGTGGTGGTTGTGACGGCCACTTGTAACTTCTTCTGAAAATCTTTAGTTGTTTCATTCCTTCACTTGACGGGTGTGAGTATGAAATTGTGGTTACACTCGTGAAATTCTCTTATTTCTTTAATAATTTGTTTCCTCTCTTGTATTTTTCTTCTGTAGAATTTGTCAGAAAATATACAATAATATGATATATTTATTTATATTTATTTAAAATAATTAATATTTAATATATAAAAATATATAAATAAATATATCCACCAGTGGATTTTTTAGATGTATCAGAAAAGAGGCAACTATTTTGAGTAAAAAGAAATTTTTGTAATTAGTTTAGTTGGATGAGATTTTAAGTAATAATAGAAACTTAAGGTGTGGTTATAAGCAATTTACCATATATTTTTATATGTGAAATAGGGGGATATATATATATGTTGGGTTCAAGGTGTATGTACGAATGGAAAATGAAGAGAAAAATAGTGGAGGAAAAAGAGAGTCATTAAAATGGAAAGTGTACTCTTTTATGGAAAGCTTACTAAATTCTCCCACATTGGTGGGAGAAAGAAGCTTTCATGTGTTTATATTGAGAAACACATCTCCACATGGATAGTGAGGCAAGAACAAGGTGATGCCTCGCGCTGTCGTCGTCCGTTCGGATTTGAATTTGAATTTGTCAAATGTTCGATGAGATCTAATTTTCAAACAAAATTTATTTGAAACTTGATGAACAAGTGAAATTTTAATCCAAAGAATCTGATAGAAATATTATTCTCCATGTGCGGGTGCATTTCGGACGCCATGCAAACGCATACACAACGCACCTCGAAGGGATGCGACCCTTCGAGGAAAAAGGCACACTGTTTCGTGCAATAGGGGGATCTGCGCACGCACCTCGATAACCTGCGGGCGCAGGTGCAGCACAAGTACTTACTTGAGTTCAGACAGTGTCACCTGTGGCCGCAGATCAGGCGTGCAGACTGGGCGTAGGTGACGTGACTGTACTGAATAGGTGCCTTTTTGCTGAACCAATGTTTCCTTTCCGAAGGGACACCTTAAGGCTATAAATACCTGACATATTCCTCAGGTATAAACATGATTTTTTACAGCAAAAACACTCTTTTCCTCTACAAAAACTCAGTGTGATCATTAGTCATTGAGTGAGTTCGATGAATCCAATAATTTGAGGTACCGCTATTGTTGGATTGAAAGCCATTTTATCCTGGGAGAAAAATTTCATAACCTCGGGTACAGTGAGGGGAATTATTACTTAAGGACACTCCATGAAGTCAAGGGACTTTGCTTTAAATTTCTGTTTCATCTTATTTCTGAAATAATAACACACTTCTTGGATAGATTATTTTTAATCTTGTGTTGAAAGTGTTGTGTAACTTCATAGGTGTTCTTGTTTTAGGCTTGAACTTGTGTTGAAGTTGTTGTGTGTCTAAATACAAATTTGTGTACCCGAAAACATTAAAAATAACAATATATAGGCATTATATGCCTTGGAGATATGGATAAACTTACGGTAAGTGATCCAACATGGGCAATCACTTTTCACAACAAAGTAAGTGATCGGCAACCACTTGTTCACAACAAATAACAACCAATAAACCAGTTTAAATTCTGACGGTTCCTATCAAGTTAATTATATATTGTTTTGATATAGGCCAAGTTGTTGAAATTACTCATGTGAATCATAAGGTTCAATTATTAATGACGCAAACATATGTTTATCGATACTATTATGTTCGTTTTGGAAGAAAGTTTGTAAGACATTTTTTTTCAAGTAATTAAAATGCACGATATAAATCTCTATAAATTTCTAGGTATTGTTAATTATCTTCTCAATAGATTGCTAATAACCAAAATAATATCAATAAGTTCTACAAGCTTGTCACTAGCAGCTTTGAGTTGGAGAGCTTCAGCAGGTGGACTTGAAAAATTGTCATCACACGTAATAGGACCATCCAAAGCAGCAGAGGCATGAACATTCAAACCAATATAATCTTTAGACTTCAAAAATGGTGGCAATTCTTTAAGATCATCAATGGTGTCATTATAGTTTTCCAAACATGAATTGTATCGTGTCTTTATTTTTGGATCTGTGGCTTGTTTAAGCAACGAATTTACAAGATCACGTCCGGATTGTGTATTCTTTAGTGATATGTCTATTGAGATAGTCGCAAGACCTTCAAGAGTTGCACTTTTGGATCGAGGATCCCCATTTAGAGCTGATAAGCACGTAGCGGGCTTTTTGGTTTTTGAGCAAACATCATTTATTAGATCGGCTCTAACGTTTGTTAACGTGAAGAAAATAGATAGAAGAGAAACTATCAGAAAAGAGGTAGAGATATGTGAAAGTGCCATTTTGTATGCTTAAATATTTTTGTTTCATAACTTGTGTTGTGATATGCCATTTATATAGTGGTGCCTTCCCATTGAAAAAGGTACAATAATAAAGCGTCGAGGCTTTTATGGAAATAAAACTAAATTTAATCATATTTATAATTTATCTTGTCAAGTTTTTTTTTTTTCTCCAAAAATGTTTATTTTTTGCAAAAATACTTTTTTTTTTTAATATGTTTTTGAAAAATAAATAAATGCTTCTTGGAGTAGAATAGACCATATTTCAGAAGTTAAAAGAAATATTTCTCCTTAAAGAACTTTTAGAAAACTTGGGCAAATACTAATTGTAATCAAAAGCATTTTCCAAAATTTATTGTGTTAAACATAAATCTGGATCAAACACCTTTTTTTTTAGAAAAAAGAATGCACTTTTTAAAAGAAAAAATACTTTTGACCTCCCAAAAATTTAACCAAACAAGCTATGATGTCGCAAAAAAAACTTGTATTGATGTTTTCCTTCACAAAATTTAAGCGTCTTACCCATCCTTTTGGCTCCCCTGTATGATCCATCATTTTTAAAGGTATTGTTAGAATTCAAGGCCAAAAACATTTTTTTACTAAACCAACATGGTTACTTGAAATTTGACTGATATTCGTTGATAAAAACACCATAACAATTTGAAGGACTGGTTATGGTAAACTTTCAACCGTCAATGACGTGAAGACTTCTCCGGCGACAACAACTTCGAGTTCTTCGTCCTCTCATTTCCTTTTTCACAGGTAAAAAATTATGAAGAAACAGAGGAACTTGAGCCAACTACTCTTCTGGTATTGAAATGTGGACTGAATAAAACCCTAATTTCTGGTATTTTTGTATTTCTTCTTCTCGTTGTCGTACTGTTGATTCGAATTTGTTGGTGATTTTTTGTCACAGTTGATGTTCTTAGTGTGTGTGTGTGTGATATATTGGTGTTGCTGGGTTGATTTATTGTTTGTCTTGGTAGAAATGGTATTGCAACAGTTGAAACATCTGATGTAATAGATGAAACATATGATGCAACAGATGAAAATCTGATGCAACAGATTAAAAATCTGATGCAACTATGAAAATCTGATGCAACAGGTGAACAATCTAACAGATCATTCATCTATTGCGACAGACGACTCTTCTGTTTGGAAGAAATATAGACAATATTGATCCAACAGATAACCGATTAGTGATCTATTTTTATTCTTTCCAACGGTTTACTCTTCATTTTACAACAGATTAAGACTGTTTTTATTCTTTTCAACGATTTACTCATCTGTTGCAACAGGTCGGTTATCTGTTGCAACAGATAACATACCTGGTGCAACAGATTAGTGATCCATTTTTATTCTTTCTAATGGTTTACTCATCCATTGCAACAGGTCGGTTATATGTTACAATAGATAAAATACCTAGTGCAACAAATTAGTGATTTGTTTTTATGGTTTCCAACGGATTACTCATCCATTGCAACGGGTCAGTTATGTGTTGCATCAGATAAAATACCAGGTGCAAGAGATAGTGTTGTTTTTATAGTTCCCACAGATTACTCATCCGTTGCAACAGGTCAGTTATATGTTGCAACAGATAACATACCTGGTGCAACATATTAGTTGTCTGTTGGAACTGTTATATTACTGTTATGCATTAATCAATTATAATCTATGTTATGTTCCTGTTAATTTAAGATAACATGGCTTCCAAAAGAAAAGAAATTTAAACAAGTTCAAGTAAAGGAACAAGTGCAACAGCTCAGCTACATCCACCACTCTATGAGCTTACTTTACAAACGTTATCTCAATCAGGAGCAGAAGATAATGAACACGGGGAGAAGGAATCTTTCAAAAGAGATGATCCAAATGCTAATAGCCCTTCCGTCGAAGAGTTGGTCAAAACCTTCAGCATTGATCGTTATCCTGTGAGAATGCAGTGCGATGGTGCCACAGATTTAACAGGTGATCTCGTGGTTAAGTCAGTCATGGGAAAATTTTTCGACGCCTTCAGAAAAATACTTCGAGAATAAAAATTGGATTCTTATTTCAGGGAAAGCTGCTTTGAACAATATCTTGATTTGTCGGAGGAAAACAATGCTCGTTTCCAGATGAAAATGGTATATGATCTTTGTCACACCCCCATTTTCGACTCCAAAAAAGATATGTATTTTAAGGTTTGAAAGGGTTTTTTATTAAAGTGACAAAATGAAGATTGGTTCCGAAAAAATATTGTTTCTACATTCAAAATCAGAGTCGCCACTTGGCATAATCTGGTGTGCCAAGTCACCATTGAAAAATCTTTTTCGAAAACATTTGACTCTTTAAACCGGTTTACGAACAGAGATTCCGGCTAAGGAATTCTGTTGACCGAGGGAAAGATGTTAGGTACCCCTCGATCCCGTGGTTCGACCACGGTCGCTTGGTGGAGCGTATCGACTAATTTGACATTACAAATGTACAAACCACATAAACACACAAAACAAGCAAACAAATAAATCACACAAAATTCAAAACAAACAAAAATAATGTTCAGTCCAAATTATACAATCCAAAATAAAAAAGGTGCTGAAATATAAAACCTATTCTATTCTAAACTAATCCTAAACTAAACTCCACCCGACGTTCCGGGCCTTGATCACGAGCCTCCTTTGCGTACATGCTACTTCAGGGCATTCCCCGGATAAATCAATACAAATCCTTCGGGGCATTCCCCGGCCAAATGAGTACAATTTAAACTTTTCGTGCAATAAAGTAGAAAGTACCATTCACGCACATATTCAAACACTCCAATAAATCGTTATTCCTAAATTTGCCTAACCGGCCTACGTTTGCCTACCAAGTTCAACATATCACAATTCTATCATGTTTAACATTATCAATACATCAAAATTAATCAATATTCATTTTCCTCCATTTTTAATCCCCACCTTAATTCATTTTTAACCACGTGATTAACCCATTTCAATACACAATCCACCAATCGAGAATAACGAAAATTCATCAATCATGCTTAGCACATCACACACCCAAATATCACCAACAGTTCACATCAACAAACAAACCACGATATCGAATCACACGCAATCACAATCACATAGGAATTAAATAAAAGAAAAGAAAGAATCGGACCTTAAATTTGAAGCTTTCAAACTCAATGTTATTCGAATAAAGAGAGTCCGCACCCGGAAACCTCGAGCCGAACCTTAACACCAACAATCCAACTCGACAAATAATGACCCGTTCAACGTCATATTTCACGCCGTTACTGTTCACCGGTTATTGTTCACTGGTTACTGTTCACCGGTTACTTTTTTTTTCTTTCGTTGTTGTTCTTGTTCTTGTGAGGAAGATTATTTGGTGATTGTTGTTATTGTGGAGAAGATGATGATCAAAGAATGAGCCCCCTTTTTCCTCTTAGAATTTTTCTTTTATAATGGGCATGGATTTGTTATGATGTGAGAATTTTGGTGGGTCCCCCATATATTCTTTCTTTGTGGACAAGAAAAAAGAGGGGGGATCATATGGGTAGTTAGGGTAGGTGGAAGCTTTTGATTGGGTAGGTTGTTAGGATAAGATAAATTAGTTAGAGGTATTTTTTTTTGTTTATTTTTGTATTTTTATGGGATATAATTACATGGGGTTGGACACATGGTAAGGTGAACTAAAAATGAATAAAATTAGACTTCGGGAGGTACAAAATTAGGTGTCTACATCATGCCCCCTTTGAATGTAAACACAAAGTGTTTTCAGACAAAGAAGTAGACAGCGAGACCAAATTTTGACCCGACCATTATTCAAAGAAAGAAATAGAAGAAAGAAGGACAACCGGGTCTTGACTTAAGACATCCCACCTACTCACATTATGAGAGGATCGAGTGACAAGTATCTCAACTTTTGGAGGGAGATGGACTATACCGAGTTGGAGAGTCGAGTGAGGTTCCATCGAGGTTCCGATTCGCGGCTCCGTCATTACATCAAAAAAATGGAAATTACAAGTTAAAACATAAATGAAATTACAAAAATCTTATCTATACAGCTTCTATTGGTTCTTGACTCGACTTTCATCACCCTATTCTTCAGGCGGGCTCCTGACTTGCTATTTCTTTAACTTGTTGCTTGCCTTTCAATTTCTTCACCCTGTTCTCCAGGCGGGTTCCTAACTTGCTATTTCATCAACTTGTTGCCATGCTTTCAACTTCTGCACCCTGTTCTGCAGGCGGGCTCCTGACTTGCTATTTTTCAATCTGTTTAACTTTCAATTTCTTCACCTTGTTGCTTGATTTTCCATTTATTCGCCCTGTGCTTCGGGCATGCTACTGAAATCACATCAAAACTGAAAAGAAAATTATCCCAAATAAAGAAATGCAATTTCTATGAGTTAATTGGAATGACTCGACTAAAAGGTAAGTCTTATAGGAATCCAGGGGGATGACTCGCCTAAAAGGTACGTCTTATAGGAATCAAAGGGGATGACTCGACTAAAAGGTACGTCTTATAGGAATCAAATGGGATGACTCGACTAAAAGGTACATCTTATAGGAATCAAGGGAAATGACTCGACTAAAAGGTACGTCTTATAGGAATCCAGGGGGATGACTCGCCTAAAAGGTACGTCTTATAGGAATCAAAGGGGATGACTCGACTAAAAGGTACGTCTTATAGGAATCAAGGGAAATGACTCGACTAAAAGGTACGTCTTATAGGAATCAAACGGGATGACTCGACTAAAAGGTACGTCTTATAGGAATCAAGGGAAATGACTCGACTAAAAGGTACGTCTTCTAGGAATCAAAGGGGATGACTCGACTAAAAGGTACGTCTTCTAGGGGTCAAAGGGGATGACTCGACTAAAAGGTACGTCTTATAGGAATCAAAAAGGATGACTCGACTAAAAGGTACGTCTTATAGGAATCAAGGGATGACTCGACTAAAAGGTACGTCTTATAGGAATCAAAGGGGATGACTCGATTAAAAGGTACGTCTTATAGGAATCAAGGGAAATGACTCGACTAAAAGGTACGTCTTATAGGAATCAAAAGGGATGACTCGACTAAAAGGTACGTCTTATAAGAATCAAAGGGGACTAAAAGGTACGTCTTCTAGGGGTCAAAGGGGATGACTCGACTAAAAGGTACGTCTTATAGGAATCAAAGGGGATGACTCGACTAAAAGGTACGTCTTATAGGAATCAAAGGGGATGACTCGACTAAAAGGTACGTCTTCTAGGAATCAAGACTTAAGTTAGGAAGTGCATTACCTAAGAAGCAAAATTCGAATTACCCAATCAAGGAAGTGTGTTTCCTTATCAATGTTGTTTGAATTATCAAAACAATGAAGTGCGTCTCCTTACCAAAGCTGCTTGAATTACCAAAACAAGGAAATGCGTCTCCTAGAGATCTTGAATTATGAATTTTACCATGGTTTTGATTACCAAACCTGTGCAACAACCTTGCCTCTTGCATTTGTTGAGGTGATAAATTACGGCCTTTGATGTTTAGGCTCTGAAATCCTTGATCTGAATGCAACATGTATTCCTATTACATACAAAGAAAACTTGTGAGTTTAAAAACATGGTGGCTAGTTTGTGGCTTTGGCTTTTGAGGCAATTGCTCCTGCCCCCGTCACATTTAGGTTTGCTTCCAACCATTAGCATATGTCATTGACTTGCTATATCATTGACTCAAACTCAGCTTATTAAGAGTGACTCTGAAACAAACACAGTATTTCTGCTTTGTCGTGTTTCTCAAATAAACCCTTTGAACCTTGGTATTTCCATGAGTTCCCCGACTTCTCTGTTGACAAAACTTTCTGCATGCCTTTTTTTTGGGCTCACAATCATGTCTCTTTCATGTGCTAGTTTTTTTCTTGCTTTGTGTAATTTAAGAAGCTGGTAGCCAGTTTTAAAATCTTTTCTCACTTGTTTTGACACGGACTTGACTCAAAGACAAGAAACACACAAAAAAGAAATGACAATTTTTGTTTTGATAACTGACTTAAGAAAGATAAAATTAAAATAAAGAGAAGAAAGAAAAGACAATGAATATCCCCTTTTAAAACAACGAAACGAAAAATTCATCTAAAAATGACAGTCAACACTAATGATTATGCCATGCATTTTGGATTAAGCAGCTTGATCTTTTCATCCAAACTTTCTACCCATTGTTGTTGAGTTAATGGTCTTGAAACTGAGTCACTTTCTTAGGTCAATTGCATTTAAGACCCCATCGGCTAGTGGCGCCTTGAAGGGTTTTAGCCAACAAGCTTCTTTCATTTTCTCTCGGCTCACTATCGCCTTATGGTGCCCGTGAGGGTTTTCACCAATAAGACTCTCTCATTTTTATTTCTCTCAACTTACCATCGCCTTATGGTGCCCGTAAGGGTTTTCACCAATAAGACTCTCATTTTTATTTCTCTTTTGATTCCCTATGCTGAGGAAGACAAATAGTTCCCAAATGCATCATCATATTCCTTGCATGCTCCGCCTTAACATCCTCAAAGATTGATCTGAAGGTCTTTCTTTGGTTGTAACTTGGCTTTTGAATAAGGTTAGAAAGAAAGGATGGCATGGGGCCCAAACGACACTTGAAGTGGGGTAGGACTTACAACTTTTGGAATCGACTTAAACAATGAGGATTAACTCATGCCCCAGTTTCTTTTGACTGGGTGACACTAAATTGTTTATTTGGTTGGACCGAGCCCTGAGTAGGGAAGCCTACGTATCTCACCCTTAAGAGAGGAGAATCAGGTCATGCGTAGTTCTGGCAGCTTATTTTGCTTGATTCTGATTTTTTTTTCCTTTTTTTTTTGGGGATTTTTCCGACTCTATTTTTCTTCACTCTTTTTTTCTCTTTTTTTTTTAACACATTTTTTTTTCTCTCTTCTCTTTTTTTTTTTTTTTGAACTTTTCTGACTATTGTTTTGCTCGACATTTTTTCTTCGAGCTTTGCTGACTATATTGATTCCAAAAGAGGTGTATGAAAGAAAATAAAACTAAAGCTCAAATGGGGTAAACAAAGGATGACACGATGTTTGGATGACAGAATGAAATGCCTTTGTCATATCACTCTTTGAAAATGCAAGTACATACCATGCAATATGAAAGTGCACGATCAAGATCACTTATGAAATGTTTTACAACACTAACTTGCCCCGAGCATGTGTGCCACCTCTTTTCTACACTTGCCCAGCAAACAACTCCACTTTGTTGTACATTCCTCATGCTGAAGGACTCATGACTTCGTGGAGCTAATTTTCTTCTTGTTCCTCTTGATAGGATCACGTAGACACTGCTTGACCTAATTAAGACATGTCTTTCAATTGATGACCAAGTTATTCTCACGATTTTCTAAATAATAGCCTTAATTTTCAAAGAAGGTTTCAACTTGATCACCAAATGCCCCAGCACTCTATCTATTTCCTCAGATGCTCTCTTTTTCTAACTTTAACCCTCTGATTCAATGTTCATTCTTAAACTGGATGTTAAGATCTAGCTGTAAATTTCACTAGTATATCATATCACTAGAGTCAACATAAAATGTACTATGTAAAAAAAACATATTTAAAACACAAAGAAAAAGGGGACACTCCATTTAATAAAAATGAAAGATAGAAAGGTTTGAACATAAACGACAAAGGGACAAAACAAGATAAATCCCGAACTACAATACTGAAATAATTTGGAGAACAGAAAATAAAACAAAACAAACTACCAAACCCCTTCCTGGTAAGGAAGGGGGTGACTTCTCCATTGCTCAGCCTGACATCTTAGCCACTGGCTTGCATATCAACATGACTGGAGCTTCCACCACTGTCAGACATATTTCCTTCAACAAATAAGCTCTGGATCCCCATGCTTAACTCATTGCCTCCCACATATTGTGCGGTACCGCGTGCTGGTGAAGAACTCTGTGGGATGGTCGAAGGGCCAATGTTTTGCACCACAATCAATTTATCTTGAATTATCTTTTCTATTTCTCTTTTCAAAGTGCGACAATCTTCAGTACTATGACCCTGAACATCAGAATGATATGCACATCGCACATTAGGATCAAAGCTTCTTGAATGCGGGTCAGGAGTATACCTAAGGAGAGGAGTGATCATGCCCTGCTGTACCAATCTCTGGAATAAACTGGCATAGGATTCCCCAATAGGAGTGAAATTATCTTTTTCCTTCCTCCTCTTTGCGAACTCTGGCCTCGGATAAAATTTGGATTTAGAGGTCCCTTGGTAAATTTGTGGGGGTCGAGGACGATGTTGAGGGACAAGGGCATGCCATTGTGGATAAGAAGATGGATGAGCATACAATTGTGCATTGTTCACAGGATATCGAGGAAGTGGAATGGGATTTCTTGGATTTCGGAGAAAGAAACCTTGTTGAAAGTGGTTATGTGGATCTGATATGTAAGCTCGGTATTGAGGCTGACAGTATTGGTGGGTTGAACCTCTCAAACTCTGATTTGGCCCTGTCATGACAATAGGTGCATTTTTCTTCTTCTTTCCTTCAGTTTTTCTTGGTTGATTGCAATGTCGTCCCGAATGTTTCACAGCATCCTTCTGTCCATCAGGCTCCCCAAATTTTGATGTCTTAAAGCTGGGAGGAAGGTTAACACTTGAAGACATGCCCCAGTTTTTATATGAAACATCTTCATAGCCCATAAGTCCAGGAGAATTTTTCATATCTTTTTCTACACTCTTCACTTTCCCAACCATTTTCTCTGGCTCTTTTGGCATGCTAGGCTTCTTAGTAAGAAATTTTGGCGGTTCACTTAACTTAACTGTAGGCTCAAGAGTATACCAATGATCATCAACAGTATTGAACGTGGAGTCACTAGTGGACTGGGAAATCACAATCGTTGGATTGATAGAAAAAGTGGAAGCCTTAGTAGAAGATTGAGCAACAAAAGCACAGATGGTATGTGGTGCTGTGAATGTGGTAGACTTATACTGAGGAGATAAAGAAAGAGTGGTGGAAGTATTGAGGTGCATTTGACGTGGAATGGATTCTGAGGCATGCTGTGGTGCATCAACAACAGTAGGAAACTGACTTTGCGATTTTGGTGGAAGACTCAAGGTATTTGCAGGGTCAAAAGTGGGGAACGGAGGTGGAGGCAGCCCACTGGACCAAGCTCGGTACATTCCCATCATTTGTTGTCTCAGTCTCAAATTCTCTTCCTTTAAACTCTCAATTTCCCGACTCTTTGTTTCATCCATGATGCCACTCTCTATATCCTTGTTGGACACAACTAACCCTTCCTTGGATTTGGTGTGATATGGAGGACCAGCCAGGAAACCACAAACCAACCACCTTAAACTAACTGAACAAGAGGTAACAAATATGTTAGAGTTCAACATTTTTTTTTCTTCAAAACCTTTTCTTTTTTTTTCTTGAAGAAAAATCACCGAACCCTAGAAGGGCGCCTACGTATCTCACCCCCGAAAGAGAAGAATCAGGTGTGCGTAGGTCATGAAGTTTTTCCAAAATGGTCAATTAAAATTTTTTTTTTTCTTTTTCTTGAAACTTTAAAAAGAAAAGAAAATAACAAATTATCAAAAGAATTGACGAAAATCTTTTTGCATTTTTTAGGTTTAAACTCCCTATACAAAAATGGAATCTATGATTACCAAATAAGAATCTTTTGGGGTTTTCGATTTAGAATTTCATAGGAAAATGAAACTTGAAACTATTAAAGAAAAATCTTTTTGTAGTTTTCTTTTAGAGATGTATATGAAACACCTACTCTAAGTGAAGAGTGAAGAAAATCTTTTTGAATTTTTCAGATTCCTGTACAACATGAAATCTATGGTTACCGAAGAAAATATTTTTGGATTTTCGATTTTAAATTTCATACGAAAATGAAACTTGAACCTATTAAAGGAAAATATATTTTTTTGCTTTCTTTTAAAGATGTACATGAGACACCTACTCTAAATGAAGAGTGAAGAAAATCTTTTTTGAATTTTTGAAATAAGATCCCCGAACCTAAAATAGGTTGCTTACGTATCTCACTCCCGAGAGAGGAGAATCAGGGGTGCGTAGTTCGTCCAGATTGGACACATAACGATTAGCTAATAAATTGACCCTAACTTAAGAGACAACCAAAAACAAACGAATGTAAACTTTTTTGTTTTTCAACTAGACATTTCAACTAATACTGACACCACCAATTATAAAAAAAATCTTTTTGGTATTTTATTTTTGACAAATAAGTAGAAAAGGCAAACAAAACCCTCTTTTTTTCATTTTTTTTTTGTTGAACTTACGGTACTTTGAGAAGATAAATGCAAAACATAAAAAAAAAATCTTTTTGAGTTTTGGATCGTGAAGAACAAGAGCCATAAAGAACTCTTTAATAAACTATGACACTCCTTTTGATTCATTCTTTTCGACTCACTTTTTTTTTCACACTTTACTTCTAACACATGTTTTTCCCAAATTGGTCCGTCAAATGACCACGTAACTCTCAAAGATGCAACATTTAGCACGTAGGGATGCTTTAAAGGTGAGTCTCCTACAAAGGACCGTGTGGGGGCCGCTAGGTCTCAATATGATGCACATAAGAATGAACTAAAGGCTGACCTACGTTGTGGTTTACTAACAAGGCCGTTCGGGGGAGCATATGGTCGATAGTGGCTGCTTTGCTTTCCACCTACTCCATACATCCAACGGCTCCCCCCCTAAAATAAAGGCGACTCAACTAGAGTTCGTGCGCACGACGTGCGCTCCGAGACTTGTTGCGGAAAGAATTGACTCGGGTTACGCAAATGATGTCAGATATAAAGCGGTAACACATAGGATATTTACTGTAAACAAAGAGCACGAAAACGCACAAAAGTGAAAACACAAACCAAAAATCACAAACAATGCTTATACACTCGTAATGCCAAACAAAGCCGATACGACTCCAAAAAAGCTCGAATTCTGAAATAGTTCTCCAGCAGAGTCGCCAGAGCTGTCACACCCCCATTTTCGACTCCAAAAAAAATATGTATTTTAAGGTTTGAAAGGGTTTTTTATTAAAGTGACAAAATGAAGATTGCTTCCGAAAAAAGATTGTTTTTACATTCAAAATCAGAGTCGCCACTTGGCATAATCTGGTGTGCCAAGTCACCATTGGAAAATCCTTTTCGAAACCATTTGACTCTTTAAACCGGTTTACGAACAGAGATTCCGGCTAAGGAATTCTGTTGACCGAGGGGAAGGTGTTAGGCACCCCTCGATCCCGTGGTTCGACCACGGTCGCTTGGTGGAGCGTATCGACTAATTTGACATTACAAATGTACAAACCACATAAACACACAAAACAAGCAAACAAATAAATCACACAAAATTCAAAACAAAAAAAAATAATGTTCAGTCCAAATTATACAATCCAAAATAAAAGAGATGTTGAAATATAAAACCTATTCTATTCTAAACTAATCCTAAACTAAACTCCACCCGACGTTCCGGGCCTTGATCACGGGCCTCCTTTGCGTACATGCTACTTCAGGGCATTCCCCGGATAAATCAATACAAATCCTTCAGGGCATTCCCCGGCCAAATGAGTACAATTTAAACTTTTCGTGCAATAAAGTAGAAAGTACCATTCACGCACATATTCAAATACTCCAATAAATCGTTATTCCTAAATTTGCCTAACCGGCCTACGTTTGCCTACCAAGTTCAACATATCACAATTCTATCATGTTTAACATTATCAATACATCAAAATTAATCAATATTCATTTTCCTCCATTTTTAATCCCCACCTTAATTCATTTTTAACCACGTGATTAACCCATTTCAATACACAATCCACCAATCGAGAATAACAAAAATTCATCAATCATGCTTAGCACATCACACACCCAAATATCACCAACAGTTCACATCAACAAACAAACCACGGTATCGAATCACACGCAATCATAATCACATAGGAATTAAATAAAAGTAGAGAAAGAATCGGACCTTAAATTTAAAGCTTTCAAACTCAATGTTATTCGAATAAAGAGAGTCCGCACCCGGAAACCTCGAGCCGAACCTTAACACCAAAAATCCAACTCGACAAATAATGACCCGTTCAACGTCACATTTCACGTCGTTACTGTTCACCGGTTACTGTTCATCGATTACTGTTCACTGGTTACTGTTCACCGGTTACTTTTTTTTTTTTTCGTTGTTGTTCTTGTTCTTGTGAGGAAGATTATTTGGTGATTGTTGTTATTGTGGAGAGGATGATGATCAAAGAATGAGCCCCCTTTTTCCTCTTAGAATTTTTCTTTTATAATGGGCATGGATTTGTTATGATGTGAGAATTTTGGTGGGTCCCCCATATATTCTTTCTTTGTGGACAAGAAAAAGGAGGGGGGATCATATGGGTAGTTAGGGTAGGTGGAAGCTTTTGATTGGGTAGGTTGTTAGGATAAGATAAATTAGTTAGAGGTATTTTTTTTTGTTTATTTTTGTATTTTTGTGGGATATAATTACATGGGGTTGGACACATGGTAAGGTGATCTAAAAATGAATAAAATTAGACTTCGGGAGGTACAAAATTAGGTGTCTACAATCTTCTCAAGCGCAGGTTTATGTATGAAAATAAAGATAAGATGGATGAGGTGTGGATAAATTACTGTGGCATGCTTATTTGTTTTGGTTGGGAGGAGTTTGCCATAATTACCGGACTAAAATGTTATCCTCCTTCTCCTTCTCAAGTTATACCTACTCTGACCCAAAAAAGCACCCCGCACACCCAAAAAAGGAAAAGGCAAGTCGAGTGATCGTGATGACCTGGTGTCCATTGTTGGTCCAAGATTCAAAAATAAAAATCTGATTGAAGCGTTGAAAGGTAAAGGACTTTGAAAGAAGCACAAGCAATCATTTTACTTGGTTTGGTTTGTACATAATGTTCTTTGGGTGAGAGACGTTAACAACAACATAATCCTCAGTTTAATAAATCGCTCCGAGGATCTTAAGGCATTTAACAGCTATCCTTGGGGTTATGAAAGCTTCAAAATGACTGTAGAATATTTGTTGACTCCGTTAACACCAAAAACAGTTAACTTATATGGTTTTCCATGGGCCTTCATGGTAAATATCTCTTTTATCATGATATGATTCATTATTTTTTTATTCAATAATTCTTTAGATTTATTGGCGTTATGTATAGGCTTGGGAATTTGAAGCCATTCTTTATTTGAGACAACAAGTGAACTTCCAGGAAGAAGTTTCCTGTCCAAGAATTCTGAGATGGTTGTCGGCCAAAACCGATAAAAATGCAAAATTTCTTGATTTTTTCAATCCCCCCAAGAAAGCAGTAAGTTCAATTCTAATCAAGTTTTTGTTTTAATTAATGATTAAATGATTTCATCATCATTCTTAATATATGTACACCAAGTGTTGAAGATGCCATTTTTTCTTACTTTACGGTCTGTGCAAACTTTATCGGACCCTAAGGTCGTTGATGGAATAAAAATGGAATTGTTTGGAGCAACAGACATCACAAGAAAAATAATTTTGGAGGGTGGGGTAATGATGCTCCTCTTACAGTTTTTGAAATAACAAGCCATTATGATTATGATCATAATGGTTGTACAGATTTTGCCGCATCTAGCGAATGTTCTTCATGTAAATGTCAAGACTTCAAGGCAAAACACGATGGAGTGATTATTGCTATTAATACACTAACTGCTTTTGTAAAGGAAATGACATCTAAGAGGAGTGTCATTCCATCAAAGAGGATTTCATATTCAGACACTCCACTAGAGATCAAGGCGACTAAGAGGAGAAGGAAAGACACTTCCAAGGCATCATCAATCATAAAAAAAATCTAGATTACAATACCTCTGTCTTAGTCTTGCATCGATGTTCAGTGTGCAAGGGCCACAGAAGAGCAGCATGAGCTGAAGAAGTTGAATGTACATCATCTGTTCCAAAAAAAAAATAAGCACATATCTGTTTCAACAGATGATACATATGCTGAAAATTATCAAATAGATGTATACATCTGTTGCAACTTTTGTCTAACCTGTTACATCATATTAGTTATTTGTTTCAATAGATGAGTCTTATGTTGCAATGGATGGGTCATCTTTTCGAATTTATCGTACTGCTCTGATTTACCTATTTGAATTTGTCCCAACAGATAATCCATCTGATGCAACATAAGACTCATCTGTTGCAACAGATGGAAAATCTATTGTATATCTCTACTTAGCATTGACAATTCTAGCTTTCCAGATGGATATCACAGCTTGCCGAAGAGCATAATATGACAGTTGATAATCCATCAACTGCTTCCAAAGATGAAGAAAAAGTGAAGCCTGTCAGTTTGGGAGAACGGAAGAATTACCCATTTGAAGAGTTCAACATCTCGGACGAGGCTCCAAAAAAACTAACACAGTTGATCAACGACTATTCAGAATGGATTGTCGATGGGCTGTTAAAGCATCATGCCAGCAGGTACATAAATCAATTTTATGGATATTGGTTTATACAATTCTTGTTGTAAGAACCTGACATTAACACATATAAATCATCATGTAGAAAATAAAATGACGAGCACTACAAAGTGAATGAATCGAGTCTTGGTTTTGATATGTTCGACTTTGTTGTTGCACATCCCGAAACAAAGAATTGGTTCTATTTGATGTCACAGCCCCAAACTTGCTGGAATGATGAGGTTTAAAGGCCATACATATTACTATTAATTAATACTTTATTTAATTGCATCTGCGTATTGATTTTTTCTTCACGTAATCCGAAATATTTGATAATATGTGCAGCACATTGATGTCATTTTTTACTACCTCCGAAAAAAGGCCAAGTTGCAAACACAAGAACAATACAAATACACAATAGGAAATTATTTGTACAAAGTTTACATCAATAATGCCTATGATAGGTATTGTCAACAGCAGACGGAAGTTTTTCGAAACGAGGAATACTTAATCAACATCATCAAAGGTTTTAGCATTTCGGCTGGCTTACCTTGGTATTTGGTCGACGAAGTGTACATCCCAATCAATTGTGGTGATGAATTCCATTGGGTGTTGGCTGTCGTCATTCTAAAAGAGAGGCGCATCCGAGTTTATAACTCGATGTCGCGAAGGAGACGTTTCGGGCCGTCGTCTGAGATACAAAAGCTGGCCAAAATATTACCTACTTACCTTGATATGAGTGGTTTTTTGGATCAAAAGGTTTGTACTGATTGGTCGACGATTGAAGCATACCGGGATAAAATGGCTAATCCATTTGATGTACAATATATTGACGGAATTTCTCAACAAACCATTGGTAGCCTGTAAGTTTAAGTGTCATAATTTAGTTTCATTTCACAAATTTCACAATGTTTGCATGAACTGCAAGATATGGATTATCTATTTTTTTATAACGCAGGAATTGCGGTCCTTTTGTTGCTGCCTATGTCGAGTATTTGAGCGATGGATTAGAAGTACCAAATGATGGACTTGATGCCGGATTACTCCGCAAAAGATATGCAACCGACGTTAAAGATCCACGATGACCAAAGTCGAATTTCATAGCACTGGATGAAGAACAACTTGTCCATATTGATTAGATCTTTATAGCTTGAGTCCGTCAATGTAATAACCAATCCTCCTTGGTTTAACTTGTTGATTTATTTGTAGAGTAGATCGTTTGTACTCATAATAATTTTTTTTACATTTAATTTATTTGTTGAGTTATTTCATGTAATTTCCGAAGGCTTCGATTTATTTTATTCTATCTATGAATATAATTAATTCTGAGTTTTGAACATGTTAATTGAAATAGAGTACTAGATTCAAATATCGCAACAGATAATACATCTGCTGCAACAGATGACATATCTTATCAGAAAGATTTAGACATATGTTGGAACATGAGATGCAACATGTAGGTCATCTGCTGGAAATTATATAACAGGTCTTCCTACTTTTTTATTTGCTCCAACAAATTACCGATCAGTTGTAACAGATAAGTTATATGTTGCAACAGATCGGTAATCTGTTGCGACAGACAGACGGGGAACATCTGCATAACCTAACAGATGACCAACCTATTCCAATAGATAATCAATTTGTCACAACAGGTACTATATCTGTTACGACAGATATAAAATCTATTGCATTATAAAAATTCAACTTTGCCAAACATAAAAATTATTGCCCCTATATGTATAGTAAATTGGCTTGAAATGAAAATTTGTTATCGTGTTCGTCTCTATCTTTGTACATGCTCTTGTTTATACACGGGCTCCAACCATTTAGTTAGTACCCCATATGCCCAGACCCATTGCATCTTTCCTATAATGGTGTCGCACACACCGGTCATTTGTGTGTCGGTCAGCAAACACTCGATGTATGCAAGCGAGTATGGCCCGCACGCTGCACCGGTTGTATTTTTTGGGATATGGATGTTCTTATTTCGACCTTCAAAAACCCATGATTCCTTCGCCAAGACTTCAGCCGGCAAATTATCCATCAGCTTACTCTGCGTCAACAACTTGGGCAACAACTTCAAGAGTGGCTGCATGTGGGTTAAAAACATCTTCTCACTGAACAAAGGTAAGTTGCAGTCATAAACCTTAATTTTTCCCTCGTATAGTAGTATCTCAACAGTGAGAAAATGGGTGACATCCATATTCATGACTGCAAGGATTCTCTTTGCCTTGGTCCAGCTCTTGCCGTATGGATATGGCCTCTTTCCTCTAACATATTTAATCACTTCTTCATCCAATTGGAACGTAGAAACTAACTGATCAAATTCCGGGGACCAAAATCAGCTATCTTACAGAGTTTAGCGTATCTATTCTTGAAATTATTGTAGAAGTTGAGGTCCATTATCCTATCGACAGCATCATAAGCATCCGGGTACGCTAATTGTCTACCCCTCATAAGGCAGAGAATTTCATCAACATACTGTGGTATAAGAAGACAATTTTTAAATAGGTTAGTAATTGTAAAGAATAAAAACACAGTCGAAAGAATCCGGTGCAGAGGGTTCTCTGAATCAGTTCACAGATTACCCAGCCAACGCAACTTATGCAACAAATATGTATTATGTTGCAACAGAATACCAAGTTTTCACAACAGATTACATATCTGCTGCGTAGATTCTTCTTCATGGAGTAGATTGGAAGGGTAGGTTAGCAAAAGTAAACTTACCTTGTCCTCGTACCACACACACATATTTGTCATATTCGAGAAGTCTTTGGCGGCAAATGAATGCATGGTGTATTCTTTTTGAACCTTCATCTTGATGAATTCTTCCAGTTCCTTCTTCTTCTCCTTGCCAAGCGCCGCGAATATGTCCACCTTCTTCGGCGTCCCCTGAACTTCAACAACTATTGGAGCGGGGGGAGTTGCAATTTTTGTTGATTTCAGAACTAAGAGAATTTATCTAATTTTTCTTCTCTTCCTCATAACATCCACTATAGGATTGAATGGCTCCCTCACCTCATTGGATGATATGACACCCCTCCTGGATTTTAACTCCTCAACAACTTTAGCAATAGTCTCTATCTTGTCGAGGAGTTTATCCTCTCTGTCCTTGCACACTTTGCATTTGTAATGAGAACATGAAGGTGAGGAGGGGTGAGAGGGACCATTGTAAGGGTGGGAGAGACCTGTGTAGGGGTGAGAAGGAGGACCTTTGCAAAGGGTGCTTTCAAATATATTTATTTTTTGCTGAGAACCAACATGCTCATAATCACGACTGGCAGAAGAAGCAGAAGCAGGATGACTGCCACCATCACAAACAACTCCACCAGCAATACCCCCAGAATAAGCACCCGGATCTGTTGCAGTTTGAGTTAGGTCGTGAAGAGCTTCAACATTAGACTGACCTTGCCTAACTGCTCTTCTTATGGATGTTGCTCTATCTAATTTTTTCTTTATTAACTCCACCGTTGGGTCTTCTTTTGTATCAACAAGACCCAGAGTAAGAAAAGAAGTCATCCCCAGCTCATCAATGGTAGGCACGATCCAAGGATGCACAACCTATAAAAAAATAAGAGGAGGAATTTAAATCATATAATAATAATTTGTAGTCAGTTGGGTTACATGGGGATCTGGTTATGTTAACACAGCCAATTTATGCAACATACGATCTAGCTACCGCAACAGCTGATCTGTATGTTGAAACAGATTGATAATATGTTGCATCAAAATACCCATCTGTTGCATAATTTACAGTAGATGGGTAATCTGTTGAGTAGGGTTTAGAGAACAGAGCAACATATGGTTAATCTGTTGTAAAATATGGATCGACTATTGCAACAGATTACCCATCTGTTGCACCAGTTACAGTTGACGGGTAATCTGTTGCAACAGATGGAACATCTGTTTCAATATCTTTCTTTGAGGCAAATTATTTTAGTTGAAAGAAGACGTACTGCATCATTCGGAGAGTTAAAGAGATCAGCCTCATTAATATTTTTTTTGCTGCTCTCTATTGCAGCCAACCACCTAAGGATCCTTGGATGAGAAACCTTATCCGGGTAATCCATGAAATACTTTTTGAGGGGAGGAATGACTTCACATGCCCAAGCCTAAAAATTGTAAATAGGAAGCAAGCAAAAAAAAAGTCACAAGTATATTCAATATAAATTAATGAATAAGTAAAAATAGTGATCAATTTTACCATGAAAGCCCAAGAAAAATCGTATAATGTGGTCGTCTTTGGCTTTATCTCTTTCAGTAAATATTTGATAGTCAAGTAGTAGCTGTCGTAGCCCCAGGGATAATCGTTGAATTTCCCAAAATCATCAGCAAGCACCAATAAATCACGTTCTATGACTTTCTTGACGTCTCTTGCCAATAAAACGGAATGGACAAACCAAACTAAGCACAATTTCTCCCTGTAGTACTTTGGTATGTCTTTATTCTTGAGATCCGCTATCAAATCCTTCACTTTGTAGCTAGGTCCAACAATGCCTAACAACCCATCTTTTTTTACCTTGCGTTTGTTGGACCCTTTGTGGGGTGTTTTCTTGATGACAGGTTCTTCTGGACGATCGCATCTCAAGCCCGTCACAATGGCAAACTCTTTCAATCCAAAACAAATCGGCATGCCACAGTAGTTGATCCATACTTCATCCATCTTATTTTTTCCCTCCTTCGGGCCTCCATCATCCCCCGCATACATGATCTTGTGCTTGAGAAGGACATATACCATTATTATTGGGAAACGGAGAGGGCGGAGCCCAGACAGCTCAAGAAAGTGTGCAAAGCAGCTCTTCTTAAAAGTCCATCTATGTTTTCCTTCTTCATAATACTCCTAAATTCGTCAAAAGGTTTCCCTAACTGACATTTAAGTACAAGATCACCAAATACTGCATTAGGGTTATTCATCGGCATCGCAACTCGAAACTTGTCAATACTAATGATTTTGACAGAATCATGCTGAAATTTCGATATTATTTCACGCCCCATTGGTGAGGAGGAGTTATCACTTTCCTCGGCTTCATTTTTCCCTAACTGAAATTGTTCTGGAAGTTCCTCCGAATCTATCTGTACTCTAGCCTTTTTTGTTTGGTGATCGAAAATTGATCCACTTTCTCCACTTTCTATTTCTTTTCCTTTTGGAGATATCTTTTAACTACAAATAAAAGAAAAACAAAAAATATATTGCATTTGATGTCTGCATAATTTTTTTTAAAAGGTGAGACAAATTTCAATAAATTATTCTTACCACATAACCAAAAAAGAATACTCCAACGGACAACCCATCAGTTGGAACAGATGGGGAACCCGAATTTGTTTGAAGACCTATTTAATATATCCCCACAGATATTCCACCTGTTGCAACAGGTGGAGAAATTTTAATAAATTATTCTATGCCACATTACAAGAAAATACTCCAACGGATAACCCATCAGTTGGAACAGATGGGGAATCTGTTTGAAGACCTATTTAATATCTCCCAACAGATCTTTCACCCATTGCAACAGATGGACCACCACAACCAATGCCACAACCAATGCCACCAAGACCACCATCAATGCCACCAATACCAACACCAAGACCGCCGACACCACCGCCAAAAAACACAAATAACAACACCACCAACAACAGCCACCAACAATATCACAAACACCATCCAACAATACCACGACAATCAACAAAACACTGAGAGAAAAACTAGGGTTTTCTCGGATGCTTCCTACTTTTTTAGCATCAAAACTCACAATTGTTAATCCATTCTCGAAGATAATACAACTAAAAGTCTTCTTTTTTATCATTAACTAAAAAACCCTATCTTTTAGAATAAAGAACAAATGTAGAGCTCTTCTCGAACTCTGTTACGTGCAAAGATAGAGAAAACAACGGATACAAGTGGGACTGAAGTAAAAAAAAACAACTATATATAGTCGTAAATGGAAAGAAAATCGACCTATTTTGAAGGGTTGAGCAATATGTTGAGTAGTTGTTGTTTGTATTGTTGAGAGGGAGAGAATACCCTGAGAGAGAGAGAGAAGAGTGAGAACTTAAGATTTGAAATAAAAAGTTTTTCACGCAAATGGATGATTTGTATGGGTTGATTTGTAATTTTGGAAAAGAATGACAAGTTTTGAAATTGCTAATTTGATCCGAATTGATCTTAATTAATTTTAAAAATTTTAAAAGATATAGTTTTTAAAAGATTGAGTTGATGAGAACTCATTTCAACTCAAAGTGATCGATCGACAACTCGGGTTGGGATGAACACAATACCAATGCCATGCAATTGCAAAGACTCGATTGGATTTATAGTTGACCCTGCGAGCTCATTCATTCATCCCTAGTTCTACCTAAATCAACTTAGGTACTATCACTATCTTAACATTGAGTTGATGAGAACTCATTTCAACTCAGAGTGATTGATCGACGACTCGGGTCGGGATGAACGTAATACCAGCGCCATGCAATTGTAAAGACTTGATTGGATTTGTAGTTGACCCTGCAAGCTCATTCATTCATCTCTAGTTCCACCTAAATAAACTTAGGTACTATCATTATCCTAACATTGAGTTGATGAGAACTCATTTCAACTCAGAGTGATCGATCGATGACTCAGGTCGGGATGAACGCAATACCAACGCCATGCAATTGCAGAGACATGATTGGATTTGTAGTTGACCCTGCGAGCTCATTCATTCATCCCTAGTTCCACCTAAATCAACTTAGGTACGATCACTATCCTAACATTGAGTTGATAAGAACTTATTTCAACTCAGAGTGATCGATCGACAACTCGGGTCGGTATGAACGTAATATCAACGCCATGCAATTGCAAATACTCGATTGAATTTGTAGTTGACCCTACGAGCTCATTCATTCATCCCTAGTTCCACCTAAATCAACTTAGGTACTATCAATATCCTAACATTGAGTCGATGAGAACTTATTTCAACTCAGAGTGATCGATCGACGACTCGGGTCGGGATGAATGCAATACCAATGCCATGTAATTCCAAAGACTCAATTGAATTTATAGTTGACCCTACGAGCTCATTCATTCATCCCTAGTTCCACCTAAATCAATTGCAATAAAATCTGTTGCAACAAATGACTAAGCTGTTAAAAATTTTCAAACAGGTACATATATGTTGCAACAGATGACATATCTGATTTAATTATCTAATAGATATTTGCATCTATTGTGAAAGATGACTGAGCTGTTGGAAATTTCCAAAGAGATATTTATATCTGTTGTAACAGATGACATATCTGATTTTATTAACTATCAAATGAACATTTTCATCTGTTGTCACAGATGACTGAGCTGTTGGGATTTTTAAACATATATTTATATCTGTTGTAACAGATGACTGAGCTGTTCAGATTTCTAAACAGATATTTATATATGTTGCAACAGATGACATATCTGTTTGAAAATCTTTTTTTCTCTTTTAATTTTAAAGCAAGAAGCTTCTGGTCTGAGTAGATAATATCAAGTAGTAGTACTTACTACTAAAGGCGGTAAAAAATATTTCTTGGATATCTCAAAAGTGAGTTCATTGAGCAGTCTTGTCTTGTCTTTTCAATGTCAGTAGTCTTAGTCTTCCTCGTGCCCCTCAAATTATCAATGAAATTAATGAATATTAATTAATGAATATTGAAAACCACCACGTCTACATACACAATACATCTATAGAAATTATCTCATCTCTTCCTTCAGCTGCAGTTTATTTTATTCAACTCTCATCTTTTTCTCTCTCCTCTTTAGGGTCACAACCTTTTTTCTCTCTTTTCTCTTCTCTTCTCATAAAGATCTTTTTAGATCTAAACCCATCCATATATTTCCTCCTCGACTGAAATTTCTGTTTTGATCCCCTTTTTGATATTAAGGTATGGTTCATTATTGCTCTTTCATTCCCGTCTTCTTCTTTGCAAGTTATTTACATCTGTTTTTCTATTTAATTACTATTTACCCAAATCATATTTATTAAAAAAAAATTAAGGAACTTGTAAGTGTTGAATAAACAATCCGAGAATTTTTATTACAATATGAGAAAAAAGTCATCTGTTGGGAGAAGTTTAAAAGCCTTGTTGGCAGTATCATTTTTTTTGTATGTATTTTATTTATTTTGTTATTGTTGATGCAGTTGTTGATGTTGTTGGTGGGTTTGGCATTGTTGGAACTTGTGGTGTGGTGTTGTTGATAGTTCTGGCACAAAGAATGTTGCTTCTTTGTTGTTGATGATGTTGTTGGAATAAATGTTGTTGTTTCTTTTTTATTGATGTGTATGTTGTTGTTGATGTTGCAACATATGGAGAAACTGTTGAAACAAATAAAACCACCAGAAAGGCTGGTTTGATGCATTCCATCAGACTCCACATCTGTTGCGACTCCACATCTGTTGCGACTCCACATCTGTTGCAACAGACTCCACATCTGATGCAACAGATGGACAATGTTCTTTTTGTGACATCAATTTTTTTCCTCTTCTTTATAGATATAAGGAACTAACAGTTGATCAACTTTTGACAGACTATCACAAGAGGCTGCAGTAAAGATGGGATCAGAGGAATAAGCTGCATGTAGATGGAACTACTTCATATGTGGGAGGTATGTATTACTGATAATGTTATCGTAGAAACACACACAGAGTGCACTGATTTTGTGAATGATGTTTTTACTGATTAGTCATAGATCATTCAAACAAGATGTCTACAATTTTACTGTTAAGTTTGGTAGGTCCGAACTGATAAGGCTGAGGGACCATGAATATGGTTCTGATAGCCTGTTAAGATTTAATGTCGGTTGTTGCTCATGTTTATTTGTCAAGCATTGTGAAGGGATCTAGTTTTTGTGTCATTGTAAAGAGATTCAATAGCGATTGGACTAACTTTTAGGGTGCATTGGACCCTTAGCGGGCCTTCGAAGCTTAGCACTGCATCTAATAAGAATGGAAAACCAATATATTTATTTCCCTGGCCAAAATTTATATGGCTGGGTTACTCGCTCGGGGTGATAATTTTATGCCAGAATGTGCGGTAGGAGAATGCTTTCGAAGGAAAATGGGTGGTTGATAGAAGACTATATCATCTGAGAGCTAATTGAAGAAGAGACATAGGGTAGAAAGTAACGTCTAACGAATTTGGCCGGTGGAATTATCTTAACTGATGCGAGATCTGAATCAAGTGCAAATATGAAAGTGTATCCAGTAATGTAATTTCATCTGTTGTGTCTCTGAAAGAAAAATAATGCATCTGAACACTTTTCTAGGGAGCTGCGTGGTTTGGATTATCACCTAGATAGAAAATAGGAGAAGACCAACAAAGAAGCCTCACGGGCATCGAGGGTTGAAATGATGTACAACAAGTCTAGAAAACTTATGCCAACAACAACTACAGTTAAAATAAGGAATCTAAGCGAAGGCGGCAAATTTTTGAATTTTAAATTTCATCCCATGCTTTCTTGTTTGTGTTTCCAATCAGGTCCACTATCGTTGACCTGATCGGAACCACAAACGAGATTGAAAGACAAATAGAGTATCATTGCTTCCTTAGCAATATGGCTATAATTGATTGTATTTTCTTACTTTGACATGCTTTCAACATTCCTTGGAGAAGATCGGATGCTTGCTGTAGTATGTGAATCTCGATAATTTTCAAGCTTGCCTCTAGCTTGTTGATTCTGTATTCAAGCTGGTCGTTGCCCTCTTCAAAGTTGGTAAGAAGTTCCTCGTTTCTTGTGAGCTTGATCAGGAACACTACCTTAAAAGTTGTGGCGTTCTAGAATCCCTTCAGAACACTTTTTTCAGAAGCCTTTAAGGATACATGGAGGGTCTCTGTGTTTGTTTTAGGTTAAAATGTGTTGATGCACGTTGAAGATGTGGTCCTAACAGTTGAACAACACATTTTTATCGAGCGTTACTCCATACATCTTGCTCAACCAATTTGATAAATTAGTAAGCATGGAGTTACGTAGCGTGTGATCTAAATCGGCTCTACCAAGCCTATCAAATGTTATGTAACTCTAAGCTCATTACTCTATCAAAAAAATATGACCAAGTTAGTGCACAAATCGAACAAGCTCAATCTCTCAGCCTTTCTATTGATCGCTCTTCTCCAATATAGATGACAAGATATCTGCTATGCAAAAGTCTACACCATCGCGAGACATGTTTGCCTGGGAGCAATTCTTTTGAAGGATCTCTGTTGATGTCTTCTGAAGAATTACTCCCAGGCAAGCATGTCTGGCGATGGTGTAGACTTTTGCATAGCAGATATCTTGTCATCTATATTGGAGAAGAGTGATCAGCAGAAAGGCTGACAGATTGGGCTTTTTTTATTTGTGCACTAACTCGGGCATATTGTTTTGATAGGGTAATGAGCTCGGAGTTACGTAACGTTTGATAGGCTTGGTAGAGAGTAAATCACATGCTATGTAACTCCATGCTTACTAATTTATCAAATTAGTTGAGCAAGATGCATGGAGCAACGCTCGATAAAAGTGTGTTGTTCAACTGTTGGGACCGCATCTTCAACGTGCATCAACATATTTTGACCTAAAACAAACACAACGACCCTCCATGTATTCTTTAAGGCTTCTGAAGTAAGTGTTCTGAAGGGCTTCTAGAATGCCACAACTTTGAAGGTAGTGTTCCTGATCGAGCTCCCAAGATACGAGGGACTCCTTACCAACTTCAAAGACGGTAACGACCAACTTGAATTCAGAATCAACAAGCTAGAGGCAAGCTTGAAAATTATCGGGATTCACATACTACAGCAAACATCTGATCTTCTCCAAGGAATGTTGAAAGCATGCTAAGGCAAGAAAATACAATCAATTATTCCATATTACTAAGGAAGTAATTATACTCAATTTGCCTTTCAATCTCGTTTGTGGTTCCGATCAGGTCAACGGCAGTGGACCTGATCGGAAAAACAAATAAGAATGGATGAAATTTAAAATTCAAAAATTGCCGCATCTGATAGTGAGATGTTGTTTGATTGGAAAGCTGGTGCAGTAATGTGTTTGGAAAACTCGTGTGAAGATGTTGCGAAATTAATTAGTTATAATTCAAATTGTTCTGTCCTGTTGCCATTGTTCTATATGAAGGGGAACAAGATCATTACAAATTGCAAAAATAATGAAGTTAAATTGTATCTATTGTTTTACAAAATATATATCTTTGGTATAAATAATTGAATTCAAAAAAAAATGTGAGATACATATAACATACACCTCATACACTATATGTATCTTTAAGCTTACTAACATGTATCTTTAGTGTATTGATCTCACTAAAACTTAAAAACAAGAGATACATATAAAACTTAAACAGATAATAATAGATACAAGATATTGAAAAAAGTAATATGTATGTGTAAATATGTATCTAAGTCTGAAATTGCCTAGATCTAAAATAACAAGAGATACATAATTCCACAATAACACAAAATCAAATATACAAGAAGCTTAAAATGTATCTGGTGTTTTATAGAATATGTATCTTTGGTATAAATAATTGAGTCAAAATAAAAAATAGTATGAGATACATACAAAATAACATCGTACACAATATATATCTTTAAGCTTACTAACATGTATCTTTTTTATGCCTCTTTCACTAAAACTTAAAAAACAAGAGGTACATATAACAACAAAAACAGAGAACAAAAGATACAAGAAATTACTCTGAAGGTCTCCATAGATCTTGAATTTTTGTTTTGAGATAATAATGTGCAATCCCCCCTCCCCCAGTAACTTGATGATTAGAGAGTATTACCAAGGCGAGTATAGTTGGATCTTTTCTTTCTCAAAAAGATGAATGACTTTAAATTCGTTGGTCACTGTATCATCTTCTGTCGGGAGTTTCAATTGATTTTTGCTTTGCTCAGCAAAATATTATTGGAGAAATCCATTTTGATTTCAGAAATTTTTTCATTGAGTAGAAGTTTGTCTTTGAAGCTAACTTTTGATGCAGGTGAGACATATATTTATGTATCGTTTTCGTCGCTATTTGGCAGTTTGGGAAGGATGGATATAAAATTTTGGTTTGAATCCATCAGATATAGTGGTATGAAAGTGGTTTTGGATGGAGTATTCTAGAGAGAAGAAAGATGATTTTGCTTTCTAGAGAGATGAATGTCAGGTAAAGTTGATAATAATATATTGAATATGACTTTAGGGAGAAATTTTATCTTAATTCAAAAGTTTGAATTAGAGCAAAAAAAAAGGGAATTGAAACCGCAACAGAATAGAAGGCGTTGAAGAGGAGGAAACCGTTGCTTAATTTGGTAAAGTTGTAACCTCTAAAAGGGAGCTTTTAACACGTATCTCAACTTTTAACTACACAAAGTAAAAATAGTAAATGTTGGGATATTTGTAATATTTTTAAAGTGAAGGAATTTTTATTAGTTTTGAAACTTAAGTTGTTCTTTTATGAAATTTTTCCTAAATTTAATGCTTTGAGAAAAACACATTGGATAATGAACACTCCCATTTAGTTAATGCTTATTAACTTGACACTCTCCTTAAAAAGTATTTATTAGTGGCTTATTTTACTAAATTAACCTTATTAATAATGTTTTGAAAACATAAATTTGAGTATTATAACAATAAATTAGCCTTATTCAAACTGCGATAATCTTTAGTGTTGTTATAATTCTTCACACACTAAATTAGCCTTATTTATGTACTTTTTTTTTTAAAACATTTTTAGTACCAACTAATTCATTTAGGTGAGTCATTTTACGATATCATGATGCGTTCATTCCTACAACCATTCCTTTAATATTTTTGGCTCTCTCGACCAAGCGCGTTAGCCTCAGTACTATAGGAAAGACCTATGCAAACAAAAGAGCTGCCCATCATCAAAGCAATGCAAGCCCAAGTCCATGCGTGAAGGGCCCTCCAAATCTGTCCAAATTCAAAATCCGTCAACGACATATGAAATCATGCAAAAGATCCGAGTCCTTGATGTTCAGCAGGCTATTTAAAAGAAGTTATTTAACTATTTTAAATACAAATTAAAATATTAGTAATTGAGTCTTATAAATTGTACCCTTCAAAACTAAATTAGAGTTACATTTCATGATGAATAAATTTTTTAATTACAATTTCTCCTCTTTCATTTAATTCCAAGGTTAATTCTTTGACCAAATTATGCCAATTATATTTCGGGATTGGATTGTATCTGCGTGTCAATACATTTGTACATTTTGATCCACTCAAATTTGTCCCTCACGCTCTATTTGACGTTAAAACATTTTGCGAAAAATATTTTCTTATTTTCTCATGTTTGATTGGATAACTTTTTAAAATATTTTCTATAGGAAATTAAATAAGTTCCTTAATAATGAGAAAAATGGCATTTTTAATGGAAATACAAAAAATAAATTGTTAAGTAGTAACATTCTATGTTTATTGTTATCATTTCTTTAACGTTGGATCTGTGACATGTATAAGTAACTTATTAACAAGATTATGTGTCGATACTGCATTCTTTATTGATATGTCTATTGAGCTAGATAGACGCAAGGCCTTTGAAATCTGCACATGTGGATCACACTCTTAGAGCAGATAAACATCGAGCAGGATTTGGTGTTTTCAAGCAAACGTTGTTTACCAGATCGTGAAGGAGATTGATAGTAGAGAAACTATTAGAAATGAGGCAGAGTTATGCGAGAGTGCCATTTTGAATTTTCAAATGTTTTTGTTTCATAATTTGTACACTGATAAGCTCTTTTATAACCATGCTGAGAAAGGTATGGAGTATAACTAAAGCGTGTAAATCTTTATGGAGAAAAAAATTAAGAAAATCTACGTGTATTTAATTTCGTAAGGTTTTGCAATTTCTTTCTTCATATAGATAGAAAACTAATGTTGTGATTATCAAATTGCAAATTTTAGCCATGTCGTCAATAATATATGTATATACAGTATAATTCGTCAGTCAAATAAAATTTCCATTTATATATAAATCTATACTATTATAAAGCATGAAGTATTTTAGTGAAAAAATCTTCGTCTTTCTTACCATTTGAAAATAAAGTTCACATTGGACAATAATCAACTCAATAAGGTGGAAAAATTAGCCCAAAGATTTATTCAACTTCCTTGAGCTAATGACCCATCCTATTTACTAATTCAGCTCAATTTAATTCGTTCAATCCAGCCCATATAAAGACTGATATGATATATATTTATTATCTCAGGTTGACTAATGAAAAAACTTTTCAAAATACTTTTTATTTCACATTTGACAAGATTTGGGCTGAGTTTAACTTGCCACCCCTATTTTATCATGTACCATGCGATTTTTATGTGAGACAAACTATGTTAATGTGGTGCTATGACAACTCCATTATTTTCTTCGACTTTTGTCAAATGATAAAACATGGAAAAAATACATAAAGTAGCATACTTAAGTATTAAATTACAAAAAATAACAACATTTTTATCAAATTACATTTTGTAGCGTATGTATTTATAATTTTGTAGCAACAATATTTGTATATATTTGTATTTGCCCTTACACAAACAAGCAAAGAATCAAAATGACATCGATAAGTCCTCGAAGATTGTCACTTAATTGCATCTCTGAGTTGGAGCACTTCAGCTGGTGCTTCTAAAAAGTTGTTGTCACATGTTGATGGAGCACTTATAGCATCAGAAGCATGTTCATTCAAATTGTAATAGTCTTTAGACTTCAAATATCCTGGCAATTTCTCAAGATTATTAATAGCATCGTTAAAGTATATCGCGTCTTTAATTTAGGATCTGCTGTCTGTTTAAGCAACACACTGACAAGATTATACACTGATGTGGCGTTCTTTTGTGATAACTCTATTGCAATAATAATGGCCATAAGACCTTCGGGATTTGCACCTTAATTTGGATCGAGGATCATCTCTTAAAGCAGAAAAACACACATCCTTGTTTTCTGTTTTCGAACAAACACTATCTATCAAATCGGAATTTCACGCTTAGCTTGTTAACGTGAAGAAGATTAATAGTAAAGAAACTATCAGAAACGAGGTAGAGATATATGCGAGTGTCATTTTGTATGGTTCATTATTTTTGTCTCATAACTTGTGATGTGATGCTATGCGATGCGATGCGATTTATATAGTTGTGCCTTCCCATGGAGAAAGCTACAAAAATAAAGCATCTAGGCTTTTATGGAAATAAAATTAAATCTACTCATATTTATTGTTTGTTTTGTCAAGTATTCTTTTTTTCCAAAAATGCTTGCTGTTTGACGCTAAAACATTTTGCGAAAAATGTTTTCGCAAAATATTTTCTTATTTTTTCATGTTTCATTAAACATTTTTTTTGAAAAAAAAAAATATCTTCTCTAGAAAAATAAGTTTCTTGTGGAAAATAACTTCCTTAATGGAAGTACGCAAAATAAGTTGTTAAGTGACATTCTATGTTTATTGTATCCTCCTACGCACCCAATGCTCCTAACCCCTACAAGGCCCCACACTCCACCTCTTCCCACCTCTATAATTTTTGCTAGATTACATATAAATTCTCTTGAGATAATATTCTTTTACTTGCTTACTTACTAAACATTAGAAAATAAGTAAGAAATCAACTTAATTTCCATGAAAAATATTTTCCTACGTACCAAAACACACCCATATAAGAATTATATATGAAAGATCTAGTTTTCCATTATTAGAACAAATGTAATTAAGCACTTGAACTAATTATATTCGAAAAGGGAGGCATACATTTATGATTTCATAACTTTAATATTTTTCAAGTCAATTACAATACCTTGTACGAATCAATAAATTTCTATGTATCATTTTTTTTTCAATAGCTTGATAATAACCAAAATAACACCAATAAGTCCTTGAACCTTGTCACTTGCAGCTTTTCGTCTGGCCATACATTTTATATTCCAATAGATATATCAATGTTCCAAGAGTAGGAACAACGTCATTATAATTATCCCAGCATGAACTTATCGTCTCTCTAATGTTGGATCCGTGGCCCGTATAGGTAACCTGTTAACGAGATTTATGCATTCTTTATTGATATGTCTATTGAGATTTGAGATGGATGCAGAGCCGGCTCAAGGGGGCCAAGCGAACGAGGCTGCTGCTTTAGGCCTCGAAATATTTTAGGCCCCGAAAAAATTATTATAAGTTATGGACTAATTTTTTTTTTGGGGGGGGAGGGGGGGGGGGGGGAATGTTTAAACGAAGTAACAAACAACTCTAAGTAGTGAAAATTTGTTTTATCAAGTTAACAAATTTTAGAATGGTTTTACTGTTCTAACTTTCTATTCTCTTTTAATTTTAATTTTTTGTTCATCGGATCTCAATTTATGTGGCAGTCTTACTTAGAGGGTGTTTGAATTGACTTAAAAGCTGGTCAAACCAACTTAAAAACATTTTTGACTTATTTGGGTGTTTGGCAAACATTAAAAATGCTTAAAAATAAGCGTTTTTAAGCTAAAATACGCCAAAAGCTATACGTTGGTCTGCCCCAACTTATTGCTTTTGGCTTAAAATCTATTTTAAGTTTGATTGACCAAGTAATTTACTTCATTATCCCTTACATGTTGTTGAAACTCCTAAAATATCCTTCCCTATTCTAACTTATTCTTCCATTTCTTTTTCTTTTTTTTTTGTGGTGAAATAGAAATGCATTAATATAAAATAAGAGGGTTCTTTACAAATCCATCCTAGCCAAGCTCAAAAAAATAACAGTTGGGTATTGCATACCCATTACATCTTACAGAGCCTAGGAAAGATTTCCCCTTAAAGTCTTTCCAAAAAACTACTCTTACACTAGCTGATGGAATTACAAAAACATACATTTTGTCCAAAACGTTCAGTTCCGAGCCTTGCTTAGCCATCAAATCCGCTACTCTATTCCGCTCCCGATAAGTGTGGTAGACCGGAGGATATATTCTCCAAGCTCCTTAGTAAAGAGCTATCTCCCATGGCTGCTCTCTATCATAGTTTATATTTTTTTTTATATATTCTCCAAGCTCCTTAGTAGAGAGCTCTCTCCCATGGCTGCTCTCTATCATAGTTTATATTTTTTTTTACTTTACACTTTGTAATGTTATGATTGATTAGTTTATTTCGTTATTCAAATTTTATTAATTAAAAAATATTAAATATTATTTGAAAAGATCTGTGGGTGGAGGCAGAACATATTCCTCTTCTATCACAATAAATGTCACTTTGATTTAAATTTTTTCGTGACAAAAAAGATTGATAAGAAAATTCTTTTTTTTCTTGTTGTAATTAATAATTTTATATTGCAGTGAAAATTATTTTTTTACTATTTTTCAGTTTCATACAATATTTTCAATAAACAATCTGAAATTATTAGAAAATAATTTTATCTACAAATTACAAATTACTAATCATATTTACAAATTACCATATTTCAGCTTTGTGATAAAAAAAATTACTAATCATTATCTTGAAATTTTAAATTTTACGAGTGAGATTCTAGAACTTTGTCATGAAGTTTCACATGTGAAGTAATATAACTAAGAAGCGATCAATGACGAATAATTTTTACGTACGAATTAGGTGTCAATTCATTATCATAGTCTTTAAGGAACTCAATTGCTATGCGCCAATCATATAAAATAAACTAATAGTAAAGAGACACACCAACAAGAAGAAGAAGAAGAAGAAAAATAGGTGTGATTGAAAAGCAAATAAAAAATAATGTGGAATTAAATCAAGTAGCCTTGCATGATTATAAACTGATGTTTATATTGAAATTGAATTAAAATATATATTAATTTTAATTTGAATCATTTTAGAAGTTTTTTTAAATAATAATCAACTCTACATATTGTTAACAACTTTAAGGGTATTTTAGACATTTTGACAAAAAGAAAGTGCTTAACAACACTTGTTTACCAAACACATCAACAATTTTTTTCAGTTTCAGCATTTTTATCCAAACATGTAACTGTTTATTTTTAAAATAAGTTTCAGCACTTTCAAAAGCACTTTTAAAGAATTTTTTAAAAATCACTTTTTTTCAGCCTATCCAAATGGGCTCTTACTAATCCACTTCAAAAATAACAATTTAACAACCTTATATGTAAAAGGTTAGAAAAATACACATCAAGGACAGAAACGACACTTCAAATTAAACTATTTCCTCGAAAATGGCCATAGAATTTAAATTCCACTTTCTAGCCATTTAATTTACTGACTGGTTCTATACCGTTTTTGCACAACTTTTATACAGGTTTTATACAAATCTTATACCTAAATATTCTATACGGAAATTATACAGTTTTGATACATAATTTATATAATAACTGTACATTTGCACTTCAAATTAAACTATTTCCTAGAAAATGGCCATGGAATTTAAATTCCACTTTCTAGCCATTTTAATTTACTAACTGATTCCATACCGTTTTTACACAACTTTTATACAGATTTTATACAAATCTTATACATAAATATTCTATACGGAAATTATACAGTTTTGATACATAATTTATATAATAACTGTACTTTTTTTACACGTTTTATACAACAATTATAGAATTTGTATACACTTTCTATATATTGTGCATATACATATTTGACAGAACTATACAATTTCTATACATATATCTTATATAGATTCATATTCTATTTAATAATTATATCATTTTTATATAATTTAATTATTATTTCTAAACAATAAAAAAAGCAGAATATTTGATCAATTTAAAAATTCATAGTAAAAAAAATTGAAATATTTTTAAAAGGGCCGAATTGTCCAAGTTGAATACTGTATCAGTATTGTATATAGACTGTATCAGTATCGTATATGGACTGTATATGGACTACGTGGATCAAAATGACCCAAATTGGAAAAGATTAGGAAATGACCATAAAATGGCATTTGTTTAACCGACTGGACATTATTTGTCCAAATGCCAAACTTGGGCTATAATTGGGCTATTATTTTTTAAAAAGGTCATAGAGTGTCCTTTTCCCAATAATTTATGCATGTTTTTTATAAAAATAAAAAAGTTTAGAGCCTCGTATTGTAATTTGACTTTAGGCCACCGATTAGAACTAATAGGAACCGAATAAAATTTAGCCGAGGTTGAATATAAAGTTGGAGTAAAATTAGTGTGTAATTAATCTTTATGCAGAAAAAATTAATAAACTACCCAGTATTTAGTTTCTTAAGATTTTGCAATTTCTTTCTTCATAGTAGATGGGTAGAAAATTAATGTTGTGATTATCTACAGATTTTAGCCATGTCAATAATATATGTACATACACATATTTGCAGAGTCGTAAATATACCCTTTCCTTCTAAAGTAATTGGAAAATCTCACTAATAATTCATCAGTCAAATAAAATCTCTCCATTATACTTATAAATAAACTAATTTAGTGTACGTGCGTTGCACGTGTAAAAAAATAAATACATACTACAAAGCAAAATAATCGATATTTAATCAACAATTAACAAAACAAAAAATGATAAGAAGAACAATGTGTAAGCTACACCAATTGCATGCTATTAATCCCTTATGTAGCAAAAAGAGTTGTGCCAAGTGTTATCCTTATTGATTAATAATAGAATTACGTATAATTTTTTCATATACGAACTAAAAAGACGAATTTCATATAATTTTTCCATATATCAACTAAAACCCCTATTATACTCAATATTTAATATTATAAACATAATAATATAATAATTATAAAAAATAAGTGAAAAGATAATTTCATCTAAAAAATATTTTAATGAAGGGTAAACACATACATCAATAAACTATTTACTCAAGAAGAACCACATTATTAGAAAGTAGCAGTTGACATTAAAATAATTGTTATGTCTATTTTAAATTATGTATAAATAAATATTGTATCTCAAGTATCCATTGCTTATTGTGTGTTTCTTGATCTTTTTTCACAAATGTTCAATGATATTTTCTTTTTTGTCGTGTTTGATTGTTTTATTTTGATAAAGCCTGATTGTTTTATTTTGATAAAGCCTTTATTACTGATATAGATAATTTTCTTCAAATTACAACATATATCACAAAGTGGATTATCCATTAACGAAAGTTTGATTCTAACTCGTACGATTTTATTAACAAAGAAAGTACCTGTAAACCTAAATAATATTGGAACATTATGTCATGCAAACCGGATAATTTTTCATAACAATTTTTATACATTAAGAACTCCCTACAGGTCTGAGAGTATAAATAAAGTGTAAGAGATTACAAGAGCTATCAAAATATAATGACATCACTTCCTCCACTTTATGTCCATAAATTATCATGCAAATTAAGATTTTAATATTAAAATAAATAATAACATCAATAATTTTTTTATAACATAGTTGGCATTTATATAAGTAGAATAATTAACAATTTAGTTATTTGCAACTAACTTTAACTAAAGTATGAGCTCGTTTGATCATGAAATTTTTTTACTTTTTCTTTAAAAAAATATTTTATTTTTAGCGAAAATTATAGTGTTTGACCATAAAAATACCAAATTTAATTTGAAATTGTATTTAGAGAAGTGAAAACAAGTGAACGTGGTTAGAGTTTTGTTGGATGGAGGGAGTACAATGTAAGAGTCCTTTTATAGTCACTTTTAATAGAAGTTGTCTTTGGTGATTCTTCAATTTATATCCTTTTAAAATTGTACTTCGAAGTCCAAACTGAATTCGTTGTAATTAAAATTTTCACACAAATTTTGTACAAGTTTTAAATTACTACTTTAATCAATGTGAAATCATATTTTGAAGAATCGTACACAATAAATTTAGGATTCTTTCTATTTTATTTTTTCATATATTTATCATAGCTAATATTCAATATTATAGAGATAATGACATAATAATTAAAGGAAAAAGTGAAAAGATTTCATTAATGGTAAATTCTTTTAATAAAGACAAAAAAATTTAAGTAGTATAAATAAATCTCATATTCTTATATATAAATTCTTATTGTATAAAATTGGATACTTTGCCTACTAATTAGGTATGAGAAACCAAATATTTTTATTCTGAGTATTTGATCCGTGTGAAACGATATTTTCAAAATGAATTAGGCTTCTTTTAGCCCCTTGCTTATTTTATACTAAAATTATTTCCGTAAAAAGATAGTTGAAAAAAATAAAGTGAAATTTTTTATTTTTCATGCGAGATAAATCTTTGTTAAATTATCAAAAAGGGAGAATAAAACTTTATAGGATGAAGTGTAAAATTGGAAAAAATACATCAAAGATACAGAAGGAATTTTTGATTAAATAAGCATTGACACTAAAATATAATGAATGAAAATCAACTTACCTTTCATAATATTTTTTCTTTTTCTTCACCATACAATTTGATTGTATACAAGAGAGAAGCCACACACATTGAAAAAGCGATGCTTTCGATTATTCGTGGATCCATTTAACCCCACGGGACAATTCAACAAACACCTATTGTACTTTTTCACAACTTAATTTCTCAACTTCACACTTTTCTTCACAACCTTAGTTATTCTACCGGTGTCTATACTCGATATTCCTTTGAAAGTATATTTTCATATATTTTCCTTTATCATATTTTTAGGAGTCCTTCATTTCTCATAATTTCTTCCACATATTTTATGAGTCAATATTGTTGAAGTACTTAAATAAAAAAATAGTAAATGATAAGAATCCTTAATCCATCGCTAAATTAACATAGTAAAAAATATTTTTTTGATAATTCATAACTCATTCGTCGTTAATCCTTGCTAAATAGAATTAGTGACGAAAATAGGATTAGCGACAACAGAATAATATTTCACTACAAATAATATAACATATAAAATATTTTCTTTTATAACAGATTCTAATATATAGAAAAATAATTATATGTTAAATTCTCATATTTCTTATTTATTGCCTAATTTTATGGAAGCCTTTGTTCGTTTATTTTTTATTACTATATCAAAACTTTATGTTTTTCATTTTTATTGTCTGCTATCACGATGCCTTTATAAAAAATATATGGTATATTTATACCATAAAAATTCATGGTATATTTATATATTATACAAATTATATTTATATCACAAAAACACATCATTTATTTATACCATTCAAATTATATTTATACCATAAACATACATGGTATATTTTAGATATAAAAAATTTATACCATGTAATACTGAAAATATATATTTATATTTAATAAATAATTTTTTAACAAGAAAAGTACTTTCGACATAATTATCTTTTCTGATTTTTTTTAAATGGCTATATATGTAAAAAAAAAAAAAAATTGTAATATTGAAAAAGTACTATTATTTATGTAATATAGTTTTAAGGATGACCTTTTCATGTAATTTGCCTAAATAAAAGGACAAAATAGGCCTAATAGGCAGACGATATTTTAGGCTTAGTTGGTAGGTGAGAAATGCATTTAGGTCCAATAGGTAGACGGAAAAGACATTTAAGGCTCAATAGGTAGATGGAGGGCGTTTTCGCACCATTTTACATAATTGGAGGGTATTTTAGGCCTTTTTCCGTTTAATATATAGACATGTTAGAAAATTTATCTCAAGTCACAATTAAATGGCATACAATGTAGTTACGGATATAGAAGATATTAGCTTCTTAGCTCCTCATTCTTAAGAACTTTTTTTTTATTTCAAAATTCTAACTGAATCCTCCACCTAAACAAAAAAAAATACATAATGTAATATTGGTTAGTTGGTACTTGGTAATATGTATATATAAACTAATCCTAAAACTTACAACAATAATTAACAACCTATATAGTAATTAACATTAACATTGACATTGGCGATGCATAGGAGCCTTAACAAGAAAAAGCCACATGCAGTATATTAGATTGTCTAGACAGTAACTCGCTACATTATTAAAATATGCAGACTAACAATTGATATTTAGTAAATTAAAAAATTGAAGGAACGGAAGTGCAACAATAAAAATTAATATACTTTGATTTCTGAAAACACCAAAGGGACTTGAAGCCATATCTTTCTGAAACCTAAAGAAACAACCAAAACATAGCAGTGTAGTATCAGTATCACAAGTGGGGTCTGGCAAAGATAGAATGTACACAACTTTACCGCTACCTCATAGAGATAAAGTGTAGAACTCATCATGAGCTAACTCTAACTCTCAATAGCACTTTCATGAACAACGAAAATATTCTTACAAAGTCATATAAACACATTAAAAACAGAATTAACAATAAACTAAATCAAGAAAAACTACTAAAGACTATAGAACAACCAAGAAATAATAATACTTAAGGAACTTGATTGTCATGAAGCAATCATATCTCTTAAAGAAAAAAGGAAGGAAGAAAAGTGTTAGATTTAGAAGCATACCTAGGATTTCTGTGATGTTGTTTGAACAAAAAAAGAAGTGCAGACAATCACGAAAGAAGAAAAAAACTGTCGAGGTTATAGAAGAATACACGAGGATTGAATTTTGTAAAGTTGGTATTTCTCTCTCTATATATCTAAGAGTCTTAATTAAGAAAAAATTATCCAATATTTGGTGATTTGACATATTAAATAAGGAAAAAAAATATTAAAAGTAACCTTAATAAAATTTGCATCACCTACTAACTTTTTCCGTTTTTGGTTAAGGTGATGTTTTCCTTGGTAAAAATTTAATTCCAAATTAAACTTCATAGTTTTTTCGTTAAAAATCAAGTCCAATTGAAAATTGGTTACGAGTGAATGCACCAAGTTATGGACTTTCAATAGGAATCCAATTCTCAAAGGGTAATGATGCAACGTCAAAACCTTGTAAAAATATTTCTTACCATATATTTTCTCTTCCCAAATATTTTATGATTCTTTAATTTTTAAAATATATTTTTCTCTTACCAAAATATTTTAGGATTCCTTAATTTTAAATATTATATAAAAAATAATAATTGAAGAAAATAACTGAAAAGACAATTTTGTCTATTGCAGAGTATTTTAATAAAGGGTAAAAAATTTAAATCACTTTTCTGAGGGCTTCACACTTTTAATATATTAGAGATATAAATATAGATTATAAATAAATCTGTACTATGATAAAGCATGAAGTATTTTTGAGAAAAAACGTTGGTCTTTTTTACTATTTAAAAATAAAGTTCACACTGGACAAGTTTGAAATATTTATTTTTCTTAAATCTGTATTAGGAATAATAATTTTTTAAATTGTAGAAATCAATAATCAACTCAATACTGTAAAAAAAATTAGCCCATAGAAATATGATTAATCCCTCTTCCATGAGTTAATGACCAATCTTATTTATTAATTTAGCTCAATAATTTGATCTGTCCAATTCAGGATTCAACCCATATAAAAATTGTATGATATATATGTATCCCAAATTAATTCAGAAAAAAAAAAATTCAAAATATTTTTTTATTTGACGTATTTATTTATATATGACATATTTGACAAGATTTGGGCTGAATTTAATTTGCCACCTTGTGTTATCATGTACCATGCGATTATTATGTAAGACAAATTATGTTAATGTGGTGCTATGGCTACATTATATGCCTTGACTTTTGTCAAATGATAACTTTCATAGTTTTCAAGTTGATTACAATATCTTATTACATTATTGGTGTATCTATTTATTGGATTAGATTGATTTATCTTTTTCATCTCATTATATATTTGTCTGCTATAGTAAATAGCTTGAGTCAGCCTTAGTTTTAGTTGCCTCAACATGTTGATTTCAGTCAAATTCAGAAAATTCATATATATTATTTTATTTCTTTTGTATATCCCAGGTAAATTTTTAGATAATATATCTCTAATATCTTATTTAGGAGTGTATCATATTTATTTATCTCTTTATTATTTTGTATCTTATTTAGCATTCTTAAGTCGGTTTAGGGTTGATTTCGTTTTAGGTTTATTTCCTTTCACCACACTTGTATAAATAGGAAATTGTACATTAGTTTTATTTCAATTGAATACATTCAATATATAGATTCAATTCAAATCATTTGTTCATTCAATTATTTAAATCAAATCATTCATTCGACCAACAAATTCAATTAACTCGATCAATTCAATCATTCATTTATTCAATAAAGGAAAAGAAAAAATTTCAAATTCAATTCTCTTTCAATTTTTTCCATAATCTCTGTCAAACTTCATTTAAATTTTTAACATGCCTTGCATAAATAATCTATCCACGGCTTTGTATCACCCTTACAGAAAAAAGCAAAGACACAAAATGACATCGATAAGTCCACGAAGATTGTCACTTGCATCTCTGAGTTGGGGCACTTCAGCTGGTGCTTCTAAAAAGTTGTTATCACATGTTGTTGGAGCACCTATAGCAGAAGAAGCATGAGTACTCAAATTGTAATAGCCTTTAGACTTCAAATATCCTGGCAATTTCTCAAGATTATTAATAGCGTCGTTAAAACTCTCCAAACACGAACTGTATCGCATCTTTAGTTTAGGATCTGTAGTCTGTTTAAGCAATGCACTAACAAGATTATACACTGATGTGGCTTTCTTTTGTGATAACTCTATTGCAATCGCCGCGAGACCTTCGGGATTTGCACCTTTGGATCGAGGATCATCTCTCAAAGCAGAAAAACACACAACCTTGTCTGAAGATTTCGAACAAACACTATCTATCAAATCGGCTTTCACGCTTGTTAACGTGAAGAAGATTGACAGTAGAGAAACTATCAGAAATGAGACAGAGATATATGAGAGTGCCATTTTGTATGGTCAATTATTTTTGCTTAAAAACTGCTTGTGATGTTATGAGCGATTTATATAGCTGTGTCTTTCATTAATGAACATGTTGAGATATGTAAGCAATTAAAGATTAACTTAATTATACTCTACCCACATTTAATTTTGCTTGCTTCTTGCTTCATAATATATTTAGATAAGAATGGAGATAAATTTTTATATGCACATACAAAACTTAATTATGTATGTTGATGAAATTAAAAATATAAATATTTTTATTAAAAAAATAGAGTTTGGAGAAACTTCATTTTCATGAACGAAAAAAAAAAAAGATATTTTTTAAAGACATTTTTACTTTTGATTATATGAAAAGTATATGAAAAGTCATTGTAATTAGCATGATATGGGATGACAAGAAAAAGAGGTCTCCTTATAGATTTAAATTGATTGTCAAATGTGTGCTTTAACTCTTGCATGTATTTAGTGAGGTTTTTAAAGTAATTTATTAAATAGGTTATGAATAAAAACTTGAAAAAATATTTCAATTTTTGTTTTAAAAAAAAAAGCCTAAAAAAATGAGGAAAAAAAATAGGAATGGAGGTCATAGAGAGGTGTCACATCACCTCTTTTATGACAAAAAAATAGTCAAGTCGAAGTTTACTAAATAAAATCTATTTATTTATATAATACAGATTAAAGATTACATTAAATTTTTCAAATGAATACCACATTCAATATATATTAAATTCACAAAAAATAAAGTGGAGAAGTAGAGAAAAGAGAATTAAGAGGAATTAGAAAAATAATATTTGAAATAATTTCATTACACATACCAGAATATTTTGTGAAAGTGTTTAAACTGATGAATTGAATAAATGAAGAGGAAGTAATGAAAATAAAGACCATTAAGTTTGTATATTAAAGAATATGAATAAATGAAATAGTAATTGATATATTCATTTTAATTGTTAAATAAATATTGACTCATGAAAAGAACAGAGGAAAAAAATCACAAAAAATTCTAAAAAAAAAGGAGACAAAAGATAAATAGAAATGGAGGCCATAGAGAGGTGCCGCATCACCTTGTCTATGTCCCTCCTTTATTATGATATACTAGAAAAATTAATCGCGTTTCGCGCGGTGTTAAACAATTAATTATTTTATTTGATCGATTTTATATTCACTTTAAATTTATTATCTAATCGTAATATTATAACTTGTTATAATTATATTATGAAGAATGTTTTGTTCCATAAAAGAAAAAAAATAACAATTTGACATTTATTAAATGATGGATAATATATTCTTTATCAATAAATTAAAATATATTCTCTAATAGCAATTTTATTTCATTTCTATTGCGTATTGAATGAAGTTGAAATTTTAATTTGAAATAATGTACTTATGTGTGCTTATAAATGCACTAAGATGGTAAGATAATTTCTTTCTCATTATATATATAAAATAATTTCAATAGCAAAAATCTATTTAAGTCGTCAACACTATATACTGATTAACTCTATATTACAACTACCTTAATGTGCATATTGCAATTCGCATCATTAAAAAATCATGAAAGTTCATATTATAGAAGTTACATATAATGAACATACACATGAACACTCACACACATACATCTATTTTTTTCACGTTAATTATGAGAAAATAGATGAAAAAAGAAATACAAAATTAGTATACAATTTTTTAAGCTCTTATTCGATAGCCTCTTTGACAAACGATCAACCTTCAAAAACCTATAAAATTCACAATAATAAAAAAATCATGAAAGTTCATATTATAGAAGTTACATATAGAGAACATAGCCATTAACACTCACACGCACACATACCTATTGCTTTTACGTTAACCATAAGAAAATAGACGAAAAAAGAAATACAAAATTAATGTATAATTTTTTAAGCTATTGTTAGATAGCCTTTTTGACAAACGATCAACCTTTCAAAAGTCTATAAAATTTACAATAATAAAAAAAATCATGAAAGTTCATATTATAGAAGTTACATATAGAGAACATACTCATGAACACTGACACACACACACACACCCCTAATTTTTTTACGTTAATCATAAGAAAATTCACGAAAAAGAAATACAAAATTAATGTATAATTTTTTTATGCTCTTGTCCGATAGCCTCTTTGAAGAACAATCAACCTTCAAATGTCTTCTTAATAAGCTTGAATTTAATACTATAAATAATAATATAAAGAACACTATTTCAGATATAAAACGAAAAGGATATTCTTGAGTATGGATCTCATGAAACAAAATATTATGACTTTATATAGATGAAAATGGAGGAACATCATAAGTTATCTTAAATTTTATAATTAAATAATTGGAGGTTATGAATACGAAAATTTAAAAGTCATGAAGTTAATGATATTATTAAGAGTAGAAATTTATTTATTTTTAATTATATATAGATATAAATTTTACTTAATACAAATCAATTACATTAGTTATAAAGGAAGACAAAAACAATTAACAAAATATTTAGAGTTTGAAAATTTAAAAAAATGATCTTCTTGAACATTAACTAATTGAGGGTTATGAATATGAACTTAAGAGTTATGGACATTACTAATATTTAAGAGTAGAATTTATGTAATTGAATATATACACTCTTAAGTATATAAATATATTTTTATGTGAATTTTCATCAATAATGTATTTTCAGTCTTCTAAAAGTTGGATTTTTATATAATATATTCTATAAGTGAAACAGTAATTTCATTTTTCTTAAAAGAAAATAGAGAAAAAGAAAAGATTCCATAAAATTGAATTTATTTTCATGCCTAGTATTAGTAAGTTTTAAACTTGTTTATTATTTATATATATAACTCAAATCTAATTATATGAATCTCAAATTTTTTATCTTATTTTATCCTTTTCATTTCTCTTTAAACTATAAAATGTGAAAAATCAAAAACTACAATTTAACGAATCAATAAATAACTTTCTACTGAATTAAAATGTCATTTAAAAATTATAAACTAATGTTACATCCTCATATTTTATCAAAAGATTTACTAAAATTGATGTACATAATTGCGGAAGGATCCATAGATACTTTCTTAAGTAGCACAAGTATACGTTTGCCTCCTTCCTTTACTTTTACTTTAGAAAATAAACACTCTGATCTAGACACGCACATAATAAGTTGACATCACCAACCAAAAAAAAATCAGAAAAATAGTTAACTAAATCAATATACACTTTTGAAAATGTTATATTGTGAATTAAAGAGGAAAGAAGAACTATCACACATATAAATATAGTTAGATTCTTGTCATCTTAATATCCTACTTCATTTGTATGTCAATCGAGACTTAAAAGAGTAAAAAAAAAAAGTGTTGCATGAAACGAAAAAAAGAACAACTAAATTGTTAACTAAAAGTGCTAAGAGCAGTTGGATATGAAATTTAATAAATTAAAAATATCAAAAATATTGCACTTTGAACTATATCTTGGCCGGTGAAACTTTTTTTTGTTGCTATATGCTATATCTCATACCTACAATGAGATGAGGACAAACAAAACTGTCATGATAGTAATCTTCTTTTCATCTACAATAAAAAATTTAATGAGATTAAGATAAAGAGAAATACAAGATTACAAAAAATTAATTAATGAGCACATAACATAAAAGAAAACTGTTCAAATAAAGTAATACATAACTCTTTAAAAAAAATATAAAAATGTACGAAGTTTATTAATAGACTACGCATAGCATAAAAGAAATCTACTCTAAAAAAATAAATAAAGCTTAGAGGAGTGACTTTCAGAATGCACATACTTTGTAAGAAACAATTGTCATTGTTTCACACTATTTAAAGAAACAATTGTCATTAGATTTTTTAATGCAAAATTAAATAATTGAAGGTTATGAATATTAAATATTTTAGAGTTGTGAATTTTATTAATATTAATTAAGAGTGTAATTTATTATGAACATAAAGAGATGTGAGTTATGAAAACGATTTTAAAAATAAAATAATTGAAAAAAATGAAAGAAAAACTCAAAAAAAAAAAAGGAGAAAAAAGATAACTAGAATTCTTGGCCAAAGAGAGGTGTCACATAGGCATATCTATAATCTTCCTTTATATATATATATTGATTGATTGATAGTAATTTAATGTTGTGATCAAATAGTGGATTTCAGCTATCAACGTATAGATATACACATATTATATTCATGAAATCATAAATAATTATTTTTTTCGTGTTTTTCGCATTTAAACTCTATTGCAATATTTTCGCAACCTATTAAAATATGGACGGGTTGAACGAGTAAACAAAATATGGCTCGTTTGTCAGCGCTATACACAATTTATAGCAGCACAAAACTCTCAAGTAAAACATTGATAGACTATTATACTTTTTGAAGACTAAAATGAGTTTTATTCCATGTTGGGTAAAATATATTAGACTGAAAATTTCCTTACGGTAGGACAAAATTTTAGGACCTTGAAATCAACTACAAGTATTTCTTCAATTTTGATAATTACTTGTGCAAAATTATATTATATACTTGCAGTTAAAATTTTAAAGTTTTAGAATATATAGGGGGATTATATTATGTGTTTGAATTATTTTTGAAAGAAAATTTTTCCTATTTAATTTATACCCAAAAAAAATTCCCCTTTCCTCCAATGTGTGAAAACATTCTCTGATTTTTTGTTTCTTTTTTGTGGTTTAATCTCAATATATTAGTTTGGTGAAAAGTAAGCATTATGATGGAGGCAAATTAAAGTCGTTTTTATGGGATCATACTCCCTCAATTTTCTTGATTACAGATTAATTACAGCACACTTTTTTTTACTTTTGTATCATTCTTTTCCGACCGGAAAATATTTATAGGAAATAATATTTGATGAATTCTACTTTTAAGCTACATATAATCAGACGCAGATAAAAGATATAGTAATTAAATTTGATGAGTTCTACTTAAAAGATTTTTAGTAGGAACAACGTCATTATAGTTATCCCAACACGAATTGTATTTTTTTTTAATGTTGGATCTGTGTCATGTATAAGTAACTTAATAACAAGACTATATGTTGATATTGCATTCTTTATTGATATGTCTATAGAGCTAGATAAATGCAAGACCTTTTTGATCCGCACCTTCGGATCGAGGATCCACTCTTAGAGCAGATAAACATAGAGAGATCTTTTGTATTTTCAAGCAAAACGTCATTTTTTTGATTGACTCTCATACTAGGAGTTGAGGGGCACATTCTTATCGGTAAAAATTTACACGCATGCGGATTATACATCAAACTAATGTTCCTTACCACAGTTAAGCAATTAAATCAAGTAAAATACATGTTAATTAATTATGATTAATTAGTAACATGAACACTAAATTCAAACACATAGCATGCATGTATTGGCTTGGTGTATATACCGAATGCATGTAAGTTTTAACCCATCCTTGCCCACTAACTTATCAAAATAAAGGGAAAGAAAAAGGAGGACCAGAATTAGAAGCAAACAAACAAAATTTAGCCGAGGTCGAATATAAAGTCGGAGCATAATTAAAGCGTGTAATTAATTTTATGGAGAAAAAATTAAGGAAGAAACTATCCGGTATTTAGTTTCTTAAGATTTTGCAATTTCTGTCTTCATATTTTAGTCATGTCAATAAGATATGTCTTGCAGAGTCGTAAATATACTCTTTCCCTCTAAATTAATTGAAAAATCTCATTAATAATTCGTCTATCAAATAAAATCTCTCCACTTTACTTATAAATAAATTATAAATAAATCTGTAATATTATAAAGCATGACGTATTTTTGAGGAAAAATCGTTGGTCTTTTTTACCATTTTAAAATAAAGTTCACATTGAACAAGTTTAAAATAATTTTTTTTTCTTAAATCTGTATTAGGAATAAGAATCTCTTAAACTGTAGAGATCAATAATCAATTCAATACGGTAGAAAAATTAGCCCATAAAAATATGATTAATTCAGCTTCCATGAGTTAATGACCAATCCTATTTACTAATTTAGCTCAATTCGATGCGTCCAATTCAGGATTCAGTCCATATAAAGATTGTATGATATATATGTATCCCAAATTAATGCATGAGAAAAAATTTCAAAATATTTTTGTATTTGACATATTTGACAAGATTTGGGCTTAATTTATGGCTGACAAGTGGACCGGGCCGGGTCAACCCGGAACCGGCCCGTGTTATTTAACCGGGTTGAGGGCCGGGTTCGGGTTGGGGTCTAAGTGAGCCGGCCCGGCCCAACAGTAAAAAATCAAAAACCATCCTAACCCGGCCAACTTAACCCAACCCGGTCAAACCCACCTAAATCCGGTCAAAAATATAAAAAAAAAAAAACTTTTTTTCAATATACATTATATATACCCACCTATATACATTATAAATACGTTAAACAATATATATACACTATATATATAGTATATACTACATTAGAATTTAAAAAATAGATACACATATACACAATTACACATATATACGCACCATCCAAATATATATGTACTACTTTAAACTTTAAAGTTTAAATAAAATATACTACAATATATATATATATATAATTATATATATATACACATTTATACGTTAAATATACACGTTTATAGAAGATCTATTCACATATATACACTCTAATCTATGTATATGTAATACTTTAAATGAAATATACTATAAGATATATACAGTACAATATATATTTGTATAGTTATATACTAATTTATAAAACATATACACATGTATACGTTAAATATACACGTCTATAGAAGATCTATTCACATATATACACTCTATTCTATGTATATGTAATACTTTAAATGAAATATACTATAAAGTTATACATTACAATATATATTTGTATAGTTATATATTAATTTATAAAACATATACATATGTATACGTTAAATATACACGTCTATAGAAGATCTACTCACATATATACACTCTATTCTATGTATATGTAATACTTTAAATGAGATATACTACAATATATATACATTACAATATATATTTGTATAGTTATATACTAATTTATAAAATATATACACATGTATACGTTAAATATACACGTCTATAGAAGATCCATTCACATATATACACTCTATTCTATGTATATGTAATACTTTAAATGAAATATACTATAATATATATACATTACAATAAATATTTGTATAGTTATATACTAATTTATAAAATATATACACATGTATACGTTAAATATACACGTCTATAGAAGATCTATTCACATATATACACTCTATTCTATGTATATGTAATACTTTAAATCAAATATACTACAATATATCTACATTACAATATATATTTGTATAGTTATATACGAATTTATAAAATATATACACATGTATACGTTAAATATACACATCTATAGAAGATCTATTCACATATATACACTCTATTCTATGTATATGTAATACTTTAAATGAAATATACTATAATATATATGCATTACAATATATATTTGTATAGTTATATACTAATTTATAAAACATATACATATGTATACGTTAAATATACACGTCTATAGAAGGTCCATTCACATATATACACTCTATTCTATGTATATGTAATACTTTAAATGAGATATACTACAATATATATACATTACAATATATATTTGTATAGTTATATACTAATTTATAAAACATACACACATGTATACGTTAAATATACACGTCTATAGAAGATCTATTCACATATATACACTCTATTCTACGTATATGTAATACTTTAAATGAGATATACTACAATATATACACATTACAATATATATTTGTATAGTTCTATACTAATTTATAAAATATATACACATATATACGTTAAATATACACGTCTATAGAAGGTCCATTCACATACATACACTATATTCTATGTATATGTAATACTTTAAATGAGATATACTACAATATATATACATTACAATATATATTTGTATAGTTATATACTAATTTATAAAACATACACACATGTATACGTTAAATATACACGTCTATAGAAGATCTATTCACATATATACACTCTATTCTACGTATATGTAATACTTTAAATGAGATATACTACAATATATACACATTACAATATATATTTGTATAGTTCTATACTAATTTATAAAATATATACACATATATACGTTAAATATACACGTCTATAGAAGATCTATTCACATACATACACTATATTCTATGTATATGTAATACTTTAAATGAGATATACTACAATATATATACATTACAATATATATTTGTATAGTTATATGCTAATTTATAAAACATATACATATGTATACGTTAAATATACACGTCTATAGAAGATCTATTCACATACATACACTCTATTCTATGTATATGTGATACTTTAAATGAGATATACTACAATATATATACATTACAATATATATTTGTATAGTTATATATTAATTTATAAAACATATACACATGTATACGTTAAATATACACGTCTATAGAAGGTCCATTCACATATATACACTCTATTCTATGTATATGTAATACTTTAAATGAGATATACTACAATATATATACATTACAATATATATTTGTATAGTTATATACTAATTTATAAAACATACACACATGTATACGTTAAATATACACGTCTATAGAAGATCTATTCACATATATACACTCTATTCTATGTATATGTAATACTTTAAATGAGATATACTACAATATATATACAATACAATATATATTTGTATAGTTATATACTAATTTATAAAATATATACACATGTATACATTAAATATACACGCCTATAGAAGATCCATTCACATATATACACTCTATTCTATGTATATGTAATACTTTAAATGAAATATACTATAATATATATACATTACAATATATATTTGTATAGTTATATACTAATTTATAAAACATATACACATGTATACGTTAAATATACACATCTATAGAAGATCTATTCACATATATACACTCTATTCTATGTATATGTAATACTTTAAATGAAATATACTATAATATATATACATTACAATATATATTTGTATAGTTATATACTAATTTATAAAACATATACACATGTATACGTTAAATATACACATCTATAGAAGATCTATTCACATACATACACTCTATTCTATGTATATGTGATACTTTAAATGAGATATACTACAATATATATACATTACAATATATATTTGTATAGTTATATATTAATTTATAAAACATATACACATGTATACGTTAAATATACACGTCTATAGAAGGTCCATTCACATATATACACTCTATTCTATGTATATGTAATACTTTAAATGAGATATACTACAATATATATACATTACAATATATATTTGTATAGTTATATACTAATTTATAAAACATACACACATGTATACGTTAAATATACACGTCTATAGAAGATCTATTCACATATATACACTCTATTCTATGTATATGTAATACTTTAAATGAGATATACTACAATATATATACAATACAATATATATTTGTATAGTTATATACTAATTTATAAAATATATACACATGTATACATTAAATATACACGCCTATAGAAGATCCATTCACATATATACACTCTATTCTATGTATATGTAATACTTTAAATGAAATATACTATAATATATATACATTACAATATATATTTGTATAGTTATATACTAATTTATAAAACATATACACATGTATACGTTAAATATACACATCTATAGAAGATCTATTCACATATATACACTCTATTCTATGTATATGTAATACTTTAAATGAAATATACTATAATATATTTGTATAGTTATATACTAATTTGTAAAACATATACACTTGGATACGTTAAATATATACGTCTATAGAAGATATATACACACCATTCAATATATATGTACTAGTTTAAATAAAATATATACTACAATACATATATATATATATATATACTACAGTATTTTTATATATATATAGAGTTATATACTAATTTATAAACCATATACATAACGTATACATTAAATATACTCATCTATAGAATATATATATACACATATATATTTACCATTCAATATATTCACTACTTTAAATAAAACATACACTACAATATATATATATATATATATATATATATATATATATATATATATATATATATATATATATATATATATATATATATATATATAGTTATATACTAATTTATAAAACATATACACATGTATACGTTAAATATATACTACTTTAGATTTAGAAGATATACACACACACATATATATATACCATTCAATATATACATTACTTTAAATAAAAGTATAAAACATATGCTACTTAATATAATAAATTAATAATACTTGATAGTAAAGTAATAATGTATTAAAACTAAATTTTTAATTTCAGTTTGTGAAATCCTGAATTTTTCAAAAAAAAATAAAAATAAAAAAATAACCGGACCGGGCCGGTTGACCGGCGGGCCCAAACCGAGTTGGGTCCGGGCCGGATTAACCGGGCCCAAATAAAATCCAACCGGACCGAACCCGGACCCCTAAAGCCCTTGAGCTTACCGGGCCGGATCAAACCGGGCCGTTTGACACCCATAGCTTAATTTAATTTGTCGCGACTATGTTATATACCATGCGATTATTATGTGAGAAAAATTATGTTAATGGGGTGCTATGACTACATAATAATTTGCCTTGACTTCTGTCAAATGATAAATTTTATTGTTCCACATCAATCAAAAAAAAAGAGAAGAAAATAACTTTCAAAGTTTTCAAGTTGATCACAATGCCTTGCATAAATCTATAAAAGGGCTTTGTATCACCCTGAAACGAACACGAATTCTCAACTCAACAATCAATACATAAAGTGAACGAAACTAATAAACTTGATTAATACAGAATGGAGAAATTACAATATGAAAGAACATGAATAGTAGTAGAAGGGGATGAGAGGATTAGAGAGAATTGGGGATGAGAAGCTTTGCCTTTGTCTAAGCAATTATCACCTAAAATGTGCTATTTATTAACCCGTATCCCACACATAGCCACTTAATGTGATCAATACACAAAGTGAACGAAATTAATAGACTTGATTAATACAGAAATTACAATATGAAAGAACATGAATAGTAGTAGAAAGGGATGAGAGGATTAGAGAGAATTGGGGATGAGAAGCTTTGCTTTTGTCTAAGCAATTATCACCTAAAATGTGTTATTTATTAATCCGTATCCCACACATAGCCATTATCACCTAAAATGTGCCCGTATCACCTAAAATGTGTTATTTATTAATAAACTTAATGTGATCTTGGGCTGCTTTACTATAACTGATTTCGGCTCAACGTGAGGGACTCTCAACGAAAGCACCAATGTTATAAACCAAACCGGAGAGCTCAACCCAAAAAACTAATCTAATAGGTGGGAGAACCCATTTGACTTATAATCCCCTTAGCATTTCTCTATTTTTCCAATGTGGGACAATTGGTTCATAACACACCCTTACAGAAAAAAGCAAAGACACAAAATGACATCGATAAGTCCACGAAGATTGTCACTTGCATCTCTGAGTTGGGGCACTTCAGCTGGTGCTTCTAAAAAGTTGTTATCACATGTTGATGGAGCACTTATAGCATCAGAAGCATGTTCATTCAAATTGTAATAGCCTTTAGACTTCAAATTATCCTGGCAATTTTCCAAGATTATTAATAGCGGCGTCGTTAAAATTTCCCAAACACGAATTGTATTTGTATCGCATCTTTAATTTAGGATCCGTAGTCTGTTTAAGCAATGTACTAATAACAAGATTATACACTGATGTGGCCTTTTTTTGTGATAAGTCTATTGCGATCGTCATAAGACCTTCAGGATTTGCACCTTTGGATCCTCTCTTAAAGAAGAAAAACACACATCCTTGTTTTCTGTTTTCGAACAAACACTGTCTATCAAATCAGCTTTCACGCTTGTTAACGTGACGAAGATTGATAGTAGAGAAACTAACAGAAATGAGACAGAGATATATGAGAATGCCATTTTATATGATCAATTATTTTTGTTTCATAACTTGTGTTGTTATATCCGATTTATATAGCTGTATCTTTCAATAGATGAACATGGTGAGATCTGTTAGCAATTAAAGTGAGCAGGATTTTATCGGAAAAATAATTTAAGTATACTCTACTCACATTTAATTCTGCTTGCTTCATGCTTCATAGTAGATTGATAGTAAGTTAATGCTGTGATCAAATAGTGGATTTCAGCCATCTGCATATAGACATATCCATATTATACTTTTGGAATCATAAATACTTATTTTTTCCGTATTTTTCGCATTTAAAATATCACTCATCCAACCTATTAAAATATGGACGGGTTGATGAAATATGGCTCGTTTGTCAGCACTATACACAAAACCCTCAAAGTAAAACATTGATAGACTATTATACTTTTTGAAGACTAAAGTGAGTTTCATTCCATGTTGGGTAAAATATATTAGAATGAAAATTTCCTTATGGTAGGACAAAATTTTAGAACCTTGAAATCAACTACAAGTATTTCTTCAATTTTGGGAATTACATCCTGAGTTTGTGCAAAATTATAGTACTTGCAGTTAAAATTTTAAAGCTTTAGAATATATTGGGAGATTATATTATGTGTTGAATTAGCTTTCGAAAGAATTTTTTTCCTATTTATAACCGAAAATTTTCCCCTTCTCCTCCAATGTGTGAAAACATTCTCTGATTTTTGGTTTTTTTTTTGTGGTTTAATCTCAATATATTAGTTTGGTGAAAAGCAAGCATTATGACAGGCAAATTAGTCTTTTTCATGGGATCATATTCCCACAATTTTCTTCATTACAGACTAATTACAACACACCTTTTTTACTTTTGTATCTTTCTTTTCCGACCAGAAAATATTTATAGAAAATGGTATTTGATGAATTCTACTTTTAAGATACATACAATCAGATGCAGATAAAAGATATAGTAATTAAATTTGCTGAGTTCTACTTTAAGATTTTCAACGGGAGAAAATTCATCTTATTAATAAAATTATAGGATCATAAGTCAAGGTTAATTAATTTTTGAATCTTAGTAGCTCAATTGATTGATGATTGTAATCAATCTCCTCCCCCATTCCCCCCTACGCCTATCCCAATTTTTTTTTTCAAAAAAACACATTAATTAATTTGTTGATATTTTAATAGTTTGTCATCGCATATACCTACTCCCTCCGTTTCACAAAGATTGACCTACTTCTCCTTTTAGTCCATTTAAAAAAAAATGGCCTATTTTTTTTTTTTTTTGACAATACTTTAATTTCAACTTTCCACATGACATGTTTAGGACCACAAGATTAAAGGACATTTTTGTACATTTGACACAACTTTAACTTAAGGCCACAAAATTCAAAAATCTTATTTATTTTCTTAAACTTTGTGTCAAGTTAAAGTATGTCATTCTTTTTTAAATGGAGTGAGTATATACTTTGAGTTAAAAATATCAAGTTCGTTTGAAGCCATAACAGAAAGGAAAACTTTCATCGTCATTTTTTTAAAGATTTAATAATGATTTCATAATCACAATGCAACTAAACTATATACTAGTATATAATTATCTACGATTTTAGATGCCACTGTCTACATTACATAATATACACGTGGATGGTTTTTTTGTTTCCACCTGATATGTCTATATTTCACATTAAATTAGAATTTAGCAATTTAAGAAACATTAAAAGAGAGAAAATTAAACGCTCCGTGTAAAAATGCTTTTTCATTCACGAGACTGGAATCCGACGCGATACCTTTAATCAAAGAGCCAGGGGTGGGGGGGGGGGGGGGGGGGGCAACCACTAAAACCAATTGGGGCCAAAAATGAAAAAGCTAGAGTATGTTACCACATCTTTTTTCCAACAACCAACAGAAAAAAGGAAACATAGAAGAGCCAGAATTCAAACACAATTAGAAGAAAGACTCTTTTGAGCACACTTTTATTAAAAAAGCCCCCTAACTTTAGGGCACATATACATTTCCATGCGCCACAAGAGAAGAAAAAATAAAATTAAAGAAGCTTTCCACTTTGTATCCTTTTCAATTTGTCCCCCTTTGAAAACGTGCCCTTCCCCACTGCTACACTAAAGAAACAAACCCTGCATGCGTATTTTAGGATCCACCTTCAACCTGATTAGGATATATAACCTAACACAACAATTTGCTACTACAATAGATATATATATATATATATATATATATATATATTTATGCATATGTATCCAAAAGGAAAACCCTAATTGAAGGGCTTACTAACTTTATAGATCTTCACCAATCACCAATATGGTGGCTCAATTTATCAACTTGTGCTTCCGAGATGAGCCGGAGATTAGGGTAAAAGGTTTTGGTACATGGATCATCACGGAGAACAAACATCATGTGTCGGGTGACAGGAATCCTCTGAGATCAGCTGAACAGACTCACAATTGGGTGATTTGGGAAGCCCAACAAGTGAGATCAGATCCGAAGATCGATTTTTCCAAGTTAAAGTCCTGAGAGAAGAATGACGATGGTCGTTCATGCAAAGGGGAATTAAGCACTCCTGGTCCGATAACCTGTTATGTTCTTTATTTGTTGTTGTAATTGCTTTTTTTTTTTCTTTTTTTTGCTTTTATTATATGTGAGTGACAGTAGTTTATGATCTAGAAATGGATTTTAATGAGGCATATATATATATATATATATATATAGCCCTATTTAACTTCTTCTTTTTTTCCTTCTATTTTCTAGTCACTGATTCTATATAATGATCAACGGATTTACATTTGCGGTTTTGACGTTAGTTGTTGTGCTATCGATTATCGAATATGTCTTCATTCATGATTCCTCTTCTACGTTAATTTCTTTACAATTTCGAATTCTCTTTTGGTGTTCCTTTTTCTTTTTTCCTCGTATTTTAATTTCTTTTTTTCCTTTGTGTGTGTGTAAGGATATGACTTGAACATAAAGAAACGAAGCCGAATCTTGCAACTTAATTTAATTTGTTCGATCCAAATAAATTATGATCTATGTCACCAATCTGAGGTGTTTACATTCGGCAGTAATATTGTTTGGCTTTGAGAATATCTGAAAGAACTTAGAGAAGTTTTTTGTATGTTAAGGACAGTCACGTATCATAGCTTTCTTAAATCTCCTCCTATATAATTCTTTTATTTAACTTTTCTAACAATGTTCTGCTCATTTCTTTACAATTTCCAGACCTCTTTAGGATTCGACTGGTACATAACGAAACAAATTAAAGACAAAGTGAACCTATATATTCTTTAGTTCTTGCCACTTAGTTAGTCCAATCCAAATAATTAAGGACTTGCAGAATCAGCAATTTGAGGTGTTTAATTACTCAAGGGTTCTTGGAGATACTTATATCTAATTAATTTAGGGTTCTTTAGAGCTATATTTCTCATCGAAATTTATCTTACGATGTTTTGGTTTGCACAAACAATAAAAGACTACAATATATAATTTTCAAAATCTCAAGACGCTAGAGTAATTCAAAATGGCCATGGTCAATTTATTACATCGTGCAAATGCATTTTATGAGGACTAAAAGAAAGAAAAGAGAGAAAAAAAAAAAAAACATAGACGAGTTAGCTACTTCAAGTAAAATTAATCGACAGTACGTAACCTTGTGCAAAAAGGAGAAATAATTGACATATTATTAAAAGATGTTGTGCCATTTTAATTTTTTCATCAAAATTATCTAAATTTCAATTCTTTTGAAACTAATTACTTTATATTCCAACTTTTTTAAGAATTACTAAAAATCCTCGATTTAGTCCACACGAATACATCACATTATTTCGGATACATTATATTACTTAATTTTACAATATTTCGGATACATTATATTACTTAATTTTACAACGATACATTACATTCTTCCGAATACATCATCACTTAATTTTTATTTACACGAATATATCACATTCTTTTGATAAATAACTTAATATAACACGGATACATCACATTCTCCGGTATCCAAAATTTTAAATAAAATCTTAAATAATTATGGTAATTTGAATTATGATATGACGTAATTTTTCCTTTTTTCGAGAAAACGAAAGTAGAAAACAAAATGAGCAACTGATGATCAGGCTTTTTCTAGTGAAAGCACTTTGTTTTTTCAGCATGTCTAGCTTACCCTACACTATGTTCAGGTGCATCATGTCCCCCCCTAGTTTTGGTAAAATTATTGACTAAATTGATGGCTCATCTTAAGTGTTCCATCTACAAAGCTGTAAAAGAATTTGTGGGAATATCATCCTTTAATTTGTCTGCTAACATCCTTTTTCATGGCAATTTTACCCTTAAGGAGGTAAAAACTTTTAAAATTTCTCTATATATAAGGTATTTGCGGTATAGACTTCTCTCACTTAATGTATATAGTTTTACTATATTCACTGACAACATGGCGTTAACAAGAAAAGGACCTCTCTTCTTTGCTCCCATTTTTGTAGGAGGAGGATAAATCTTTGTCATTTCTTAATTATGAGATTGATAAGAAAATTAAAGCTTACTTATTTAAAGAATTCTTGTATGGTCATCAATTACATAAAAACTTTTAATTTATATAGTTAGTGTGTATTTTTAAATCGAAAAATTGAAGGAACATAATATTTTCAGAAGAAAATCGGTTAAACTACACAGTGAATTTAAGATGCATCATGTCAAGCTGACCTATTCAACTACATTGACCGCAATCTTGTACTTTTACACATTAATTGAACATAATTATTCTAATTGACTATAACTTTCATGATTGTGTAAATTTATTACTGCTTTCTGACCTTTTTGGGGTTGATATACAGAAATTAGTTAGCTGGAAAAACAGTAATTTGCCTAGAAAATTTGAGACAGCAGTTTCACCTATTGCTATTTGAAACGTCATGCATGCTGCTAAACACACGCACACACACACAAAAAAAAGAAAAAAAAAAATCTCTTTCGCAATCATTAATTGCTATAATGATTTATGATCTCACTTGATTAAAGTATATGTTTGACCACTTTAATTTGATTTTCCTTTTTTCATTCTTCCAAAAAGAAAAAAGAGAAAGAGTAGCATATGTAATCATTTATTACTCAATGAAATAGTCTCTCTAGGTCGAAGCATGTAGCCACTATCACATGCTTCAAGCAATAGATTCAACAGCACATAAAACATAAAATTCAACCCTAAATAGCTGCTTAAAGTACAGTAGATGACATATCTTGACATATTTATAAATGAAAATGAAAATTGATCCGCGATGGGTTCAGAATTTCGATTCGATGGATTCAATCTTGTCTACTATTGAACGTATTGTATTTTGAATCATAGGCTCAAAATTTAACATCTATTAAATTTTTTAGTAATTTTTACGTACATAGAGTAATTTTTAGTAATTTATTTCATGTTCCTAATATGTTGCAACTTGGTAGGCTTTTATTTGAGCATATTCGCAATATTGGCCCAAATTTATTCGTAAGGCCCAAGACAACATTTACCAGTTAGAGATGAGGCCCATGACCTAATCTTACAGTTCTCTCTCCCTTCTTTGAGGAAATTTTTTCGGAGAATCTTTATGGCAAAAAAACATAAATTCTGAGAGTTTAATTATAGAAAATTTTGATATTTTGTATAATTATTAAAAATTTTAATTTTGAGACTGTTGAGATACATAATTAGCTCCTGATACATTCAATAAAAATACTTTTTTTTTCTTGTAAAAATATATAATTAACTCCCGATATATATTTTTTTATTTTGGATCCGTCGAGATACACAAGACATCCAAATGAAAATACATAATATATAATTAGCTTTCGATATATTTTCTGTCGAAATATATAATTAGCTTTTAATACATCCAGTGAAGATACATAATTAGTTGAGATTTTTGCAATTACTTCATAAGAGTGAGTATTTGTGTAAATATGATAAGTTAAGGTGTATATTTAAATAATCTTCCAATCTTTATAGCAAAATTAATTCACTATCTGAACTCTCACCTTTTCTATAAGGGTTGGAATACCCACCCCCATAATCTCCTCCCGATTTTCCTTTCACCTAATTTTTATATATAAAAAAAAGAATGTCACATAAAATAATATAGACAGATTATAATATACATTTATATGGACAAACGGGTAACTGAAGTGTCTTTTGGCACACGTAACCCACCACAATTACTTCCTCCGTTTCTAATTAGATGACCCTTTCAACCTTGACACACTTATTAAGAAATTTAATGATTAGGAGTACATTTTACCTTTTTATTCTTCTTAACATTATAAGACTCAATAAATAATTAAGCATGAAAAATTGTATCATATGCATGCATGGATTGAAAATCTATAAATCATTTTTTTTTTTTTTTGGAGGAGTGAAAACTTATACACTTTATTCCATATTTATTCTATCTAAAAAAATGCATCATTAAGTATAGAATTACAAATGTTCAGCAAATTTAAAATTTATAGAAGTATATCTTATAAATTCATCAATTTGATATGATGAATTGATTAGGAAAATGGGTATCAGCTAACATGCTTATTTTGGTGCCCAACAGAGCAAAGTAATTGGTTCTTTTTAAGTCATTAAATATGTTCTCCTTCAAAGGAGATTATAACCAAATACGTTTATTTTCCTCCAATTAATTATCCAATGAAATTTGAAGTTAATCAGGCATGTCAAAAATAGTAAATAGTACTCCTTGAAAACAAGAAAAAAAGTCAAGTTTCATAAAGTTTGTATTGAAAATGTAAAAGTATTATTTTCAAAAATTTTGAAAATTGTAGCTATATTTAATACCTATTAAGGGTAGAATGAGAAGAATTTGTGTAAAATAGTCTTAATTTAATAAGTTGGATAAGTAAATTGAAATAATTTTTTATTTTTTTTTAGAAAAAGGGCGAACTAATTCGAAACGGAGAGAGTACCAAAAAAGAATGAACAGAGAAGTATTTAATGAATGTGTTTGTGTGGTTGTTTGGTCATGTGGGGCACTTTACACCGTCCTTATGCGAATTATTTATGGGACAACAATCACTTAGTCGCTATCTTTGACATTAAAGTATTTTTAGGCCAGGTGTTAATAATCTACCTCCTTTTTGTTTTGCTACAATATTTACCTAACTAATTTTCCCCACACCAACATTTTTAGGTACGCTACGTTCTTTATTCCATAATTATTTGAGCTTTATATATTTATACAAACTAGTTCATTACTATATTTGGAGGTGTTAAATGCCGTAGTTAGACTGAATTTTTACATATTAAATTAATAACTAAGTTAAATGAGTGGGTTATTAGTTGGATGAGAAGGATTAAATCAAGATAAGCAAGACAGTATGTCAAATGTCAATTCTCAACTCCGCCAATGTTTGTAGACTTTTATTTTTTTTTGGTTTGTTTTTAAAATCTTTTAAAGTTGTTTAATTACCTAATAAAATCAATTATATATAATTACATATCATATAGAATTGTTTTACTTGTTAAGATTTTTTTACTGGTCAATTTATATATATATATCAGCCTAACTTTTAAATAGGCTAAATTAGACTACTCAAAATAAGTTGAATTAATAAATAAATGGGTCATTAATCTATCCAAATTTAAAGGGTTGGCAAATAATATTGGCAAAATTTTGTCACGTCTAACCTATAGACGTTTCCTAGCCTCTTTTCTGAATCTTTTCAAAATACTTTTAGAATCCGAGGAAGCTTTACTTTAGCAAATGAAAGCGAAAACTTGGCCTTTATTGAAAAGTTTGGCGGGGCTAATTAGGCAAAATACTATAAACTAATATTATTATTTAACATATGATTTGCTTTTGTCATAAAGGTTTTGTGAAAGCAGTATATGCTTCACTGTTAAGTAACATTTGATTTAAGCAAAATTTTCTTTGGAATTATCGTTTTGACGAGATGAAAAGTGTGTTAAAAAGTCTTAATCAAATAATTATATTGAAGCATATATTAATGTTATTAATAGGGTCATAGGCTAATTAATTTAATTTCCACCACTAACACATCTGTTTCCTTTTCCCTCAATTTATAGAGTAGTTTATTGCTCCTCCTATTTGTGTGTCAATGATTACATTTGTGTATAAACGGAATTTTAGAATTATACGGAACATAGCTTAACAACAAAACATAGTTACTGTATAATTACTCAGTAGTGTAGTGATGAGACTACTTACCTTAACTAGAAGATTTGAGTTTGAATTTTGAATACGAAGAAAATTTTGTTGGGAGTGTCACTATTAGAATGAGCCCTGTAGTGCGCGATCTGAATTAGTTGAGCCTCTAATGTAGGTAGCGAATACGGAGCGAGAAACCAAAAAGAAAAATACACATTTATTATATATTTTTATACTGATACTCCAAGAGGTCGTTTGATTGCTAGTTAGAAAGTGAACCGCTCATGTATTAAATTAGCATAATTAGTATCATGTTTGGTATAAAATCAGTTGCTACGTATAAAATTAGCACATCAAGGACGGTGTATGATTATTAGCTTACAATCCCGTATAACTAACATGCACCCACTGATGCGATGACATTACAATTTATTACGCCTATACAGTAATTTTTTTTTTTCTTTTTTTTTTGGGGTGGTGGGGTGCGGGGGTCTTTTTCTAGGATTGTTATGGAGTACTCGAGACTTGCTGGCTGCCATCTTAACTGGCTTTCCCTAGTTTAGTTAACAGTGAGAATTTTGTCAGTGAATAATTTACCATGGAGATAGGGACACGTGTGAATACTATATTATCTAGCTTTTGTGTGTCAGAAAAGCTTACCAAAAAATTCTGACCCCACCCCCCACCTCCCTCCTCCCACCTCCCTTGTATGCATATACACTTTTCCACCGCTAAAATACAAAATAGTACAACACAGCATTTCATCATCTAAGCAATACAAAAGCAGCAACACTCCTTTGTTCCTCTTTATTCTTCTTCCTAATTCCTAAATCTTGGAAACCCATCTTTGTCTGAATACTATTTTGTTTGTTTGATTTAGGCATCTTATTCAACAAAATCTGAGAACCCCTTTATTCTTTTCTTCAATTAGAAGAAGCTGACTTGTACTACTTTGATAAATTTAAGAAAAAAAGAGAGAAATTTGGGAAAATGGACGACTTTTGGGCTGCAAGAATAAATTCAGCTAGGCAAAATCTTTCTGCTGTACAAACAAACAGGCTCAGCAACTATGGTATTTATCAAATTACATAATCTGTTTTTGTCTTGGGGACTTCTTGCCTTATTGCTTCTGTTACTTTTGTTAGTTAAAATTTCTTGAATGGCTTTTAAGTTCCTTGTCACAAGGTTTTTTTTAGTATAGAGTACAGTGGTCTTTTGAGTATTTTGGATTAAAAGTAGTTGTTTATTTTCTGTTAGCATATGTTTCTTGATAGATTTAGGAGTATCATCTTTGTATTCTTATATACTAGTTGGATTTATCAGTTTTCTTTGTTAAACATAGTTGTTTGTTACTCCCTTTAATATGATTTACTGAATAAGGGGATAGTTTTTAAATGAAAAAATGAGTCAGACTTCCAACATCTACCATATTGATGGATTCATTTGCCATTCAACCTTTTTGACTTGGAAAAGATGCAAATAACCATGGGTGGATGACTTGCTATTCCACTTATTTATTTCAGAACTATTTGCTATTATAATTCCAACAAAAGCTAATGATGGTTTCTTTTGGAAATGAAGCAGATAATGTTGAAGGAGAAGAGGATGTAAGAGCCTGGTTCCCTTGCCCTTTCTGTTATGTAGAAATTGAAGTCCAAATGCTTTGCAACCATCTGCAAGAAGAGCATTGCTTTGACTTCAAAAACGCGGTAATGTTGACATCTGATGTTGGTTTGTCATGCTACTTTCTTGAAAAATATAGGGTCGTTTGGAGTGAGGTATAAGGGATAAGTAATCCCGGGATAAAAAAATCCTTCATTTTATCCCATGTTTGGTTGGAGGGATTAGTCAATCCCGGGATAAAATGATCCTTCATTTTATCCCGTGTTTGGTTGGAGGGATTAGTCAATCCCGGGATAAAATGATCCTTCATTTTATCCCGTGTTTGGTTGGAGGGATTAGTCAATCCCGGGATAAGTTATCCCACCATTTACACCATAGGGATGGGATAACTTATCCCATATGGGATAAGTTATCCCGGGATAACTATTTCCCAACCAAACGACCTTAAGCATACTGATTTCTGCTGTTTTTCTTGAACAGGTTTGTCCCATATGTGCTGCAACTTTAGGTAAAGATCCTCTCGGGCATTTTATGGTACAGCATGCACAATCAGTGAAGGTAAGCTTAGTTCATTGTGAAGTACACAAGTTTTCGGTATCAGCATCTAGTAGTAAGCAAGTAACCTCTCTTCCTACCTTATTTTTTTTTGTGCAGAGGAAGAGAAAGTACCTGAAGTCGGGCTTCTGGAATAATACTACAGCAATAAGCGGCAAGGACCCCCACGAAATAAATTCGTTCTTCTGCACAAATTTAGGGGTTGGTCGTTGCAATGTACAAGAACTTGCTCCTGATCCCCTTCTGCTGCCATTCCTTTGTGGCGTGACTCCTTCTGATCCTAAAGACGGTCAAGATAAATCTCCTGGTAGTGTTGCTGCTACTCCTGATGCAGAAAGGTAACCGTTGAGGAAAATTTATCTGATATGCAAGCATATAATTATTCAGCTTTACTGCAAATTTAACACAAAAGACACTGGAATTACTAGTGCTAAACGTGAAATTATGCAAGCAAACTTGCAATTCCTACTAAAAGAATGTAATGTATCTTTCTGTATTAGTTGTCACTGGAATAAACAGAGAATCTATGTAGGTGGTGTTCTTTCCTTCTTTCTCAACCCAAAGCAAGTCGACTTGTTGAGAAACCAATGTATGTCATTCAACGTAGATTCAGCTTCTTTCTGGTGTATCATCTTTAGTGCTCCCATCATCATGTTGTTACAAGAAGACAGCCAGATCCTTTAAGTGAGTAAAAGATGATCAACTGTGGTGATGAAAGGGAACTGATACCGATGGACACATTTAACATGAAACAAAGGTACCATGGCTTGAAATGTCCTGTGAATTCTACCCTCAGCCCTTTGAATTAAATGATGCCAAAATGGACCATCCTGAGGTATCATTGTACTTGTGACAAACTATTGCTTAATTTGAACATGCAGGAGACTCTCTACATTTATCAACAATTGACGCGTCCAGATCATGGATGTAATTAGTCCTATTATATAGCTAGACAAGTTATTTTCCTCTATCGTGGCTTCGACAGTAGGATGACACAACTCTATTTTCTTCTTCTGCAGGAGCAAACTCCCAATAAGTGATCCAGCCCTGGAAGAAGAGTATGAACAGAAAAGGCAAAGAGCTGCGTTTGTTCAAGAGCTTATTGCTTCAACTATCTTCTAAGACGTGCATAACCAGACACAGCCATTGGAGAGAACAGCTTTAGAACATGATGTATGAGAGTAATGGTTCACAGAAACAGATATATATAGATGTTTTATGTATTCCACTACTAGCTAAAGTCTCGAATTATCTAATAACTTCATTCATGGCGAGAAACTGTTTACACGAATACATATGCACTGCAGAGTATTTGTATGCAAACAATGTAAGGTGCAAATCGAGAGTTTTCAAGTGAGTAAGTACATTGTTTATGTTTAGATAGTATGGGTATCGAGTAATTTATTTTCCTTTCCTAAAACGTTTGTTTTATAATTTCTTCATCGACTGCTTAAACAGAAGTTGGCGAACTAGATTTAACATTTCTTTAATTGTGCGGATTATTAACTCCAATATCTGAACGGCAAATTGAACCATTTAAAAAGTATAGGCGTTTGTGGTGTAACTAACCAGAAAGTATAATTCTACATTCAAATTTGAAGCTGCCTTATCTCAAAAAGAAATACGTGTAAATCCGATGCTTGCCACACGAGTATATAATAAATACTATATGTATTTTTTTATTCTATTTTCTATTGGAGATTCTAATTTTCTAATTAGTTACCAAAATTATAGGAAGTTTAGGTACCATAAATCTTTCCTTTCCTATTTAGGAAACGCACGTCATAAATACGTAATATACTCTCTATATATTATAAATCAACAAGTCCCTAATTCACCAAGCTATACTATTTAGTCTTTTTTCTCTTACCATGAATGCTAACAACACTGACACCGTCGATTCCAGCGCCGTTACCGTTAAGAAAACACAAGGACGTAGGAAAATAGTGATCAAGCCAATAGTAAACCAAAACAGTAGGCACGTTACCTTTTCCAAACGCCGTTTGGGTGTTTTCAAGAAAGCTAGTGAACTTTGCGTTTTATGTGGTGTAGAGATCGCTATCATAGTTCCATCTCTGAAACGACAACGCTTATTCACATTCGGTCACCCCAGCGTAGAGGTTGTTATCGACCGGTACCTCACTGGAAAATCATTTTCTGTAAACAATCATCGGTTCAACTTTGTGCAACAGAACAACGAATACTATTCTCAAATCTGTAGAGAATTGGATGCGGAGAAGAAGAATAAGGAGATTATTGATGATGAATCAAAGATGGTGAATGGTAATAATAATGGATTCTGGTGGAATGAATCGATTGATAATATGGGGATTGAGGAACTCGATAAATTTGTGGATGCATTGGAAGAATTGAAGAAGAGAGTGAATATGAGAGTTGATGTATTGAGTATGATAAAGGGTTCTTCTTCACTGCCCTCTACTTCAACTATGAATCAGGCTATTGATTATTGTGCTTCCATTGTTCCTTTTGATTTCAATTACCCGGGAAATGCCCAATTCTAAAGCATTTATTACTTACTTCTTCTGTCGCAATTTATGTATCACCATTTGAATAAATATTTTTTGTTAGGTTTTATTATTTTAAAGATTTCATGTCTAAATTTATGATCAAAATTAAACTACTTAGCTCTTGAAATACAAACTATGTCACATAAACTTAATAATTAATTATTGATTGAATAAGACATGTGTGTTCGTTCTTTCATTATTTTTTCAATCTTCTACTTTAGTAAACTGAACACTTGCCTAATCTGAAATATTGAAAAATAAAAAAAAAGTTTCTTTTTCAATCAACAACTGTACCTTTGGGCATACCTTGAATGTTGAGTTTCTATATGGTGTTTTTCAACATGATATAAAATGATGCTTACGTAGCTCTCATTAGATGTTCCTCTCTTTTCTATAAAGTGCATCTTATTGTATGTTCTCTGCCAAAATTTATGCTATATAATAGCTATTATTGTTTATGTTTAGTAGAAAGAAGCTTGTGTGGATTGGAGGAAATAGAGGAAGAGTGCCTATTACTAGTAGCTTGTGGGTTCCTAATAAAGGTGTACCGACCGATTCAGTTGAATATTTGTACTTAAAACGATTTGTAGCCAAGTTCTTAGCGAAAATCCTGGCTCCGCCACTGCCGTCAAGCATGAAAAAGCACGTTATCAAGCAGTTGTGCGTTCCCAATTAATATTTGTTATAAATTTAACAGATTCTAAATATGAATATAGAGTTCGGGGCAGAAGTTAAGTTACTGGTTCCCGGGAACCCCCACATGTTACCCTGGATCTGCCCCTGCCTATATTCACTGCTGGTTCTCCATTCTCCGGTCGGGCCAAACTGTTTACTGAAGCCTTTCTCCTTCGAGATGACACCAGGTCACAGGGAGAGCTGAATTCAGAATACCTACCTAATGGCTGATTCTATCAGGCATACTGTTCACTTTTGATGCAACCCAAACACAGACACCAGATAGAAAACCCCCTTTTTGTTTTGATTAAAAAGGCGCTACCTGCTAATCTTGCTGAATAAACCTTCTCCAAAGAAGCGTTCTCAAGCATAACTGAAGGTTAACGGTTACCAAGAGACCAAGATTTACAGTAAGAAATACATGTAATGATTGATAACAAAATCCAGCTTCGTCAACTGAATTTGGAAAACAATTGGTTACAGAGACCAAGATTTACAGTAAGAAATACATGTAATGATTGATACCAAAATCCAGCTTCGTCAACTGAATTTGGAAAACAATTGGTTACACCAACTCAGAAAAGATTGAATCAGGTAAGAGAACTCTAAAATTATATGCACCATCACTATGATCATCATCAGGTAACCAGATGTATCAATCAATCAAACTCTACCTCAATCACAAACTAGTTTCCACAACTTCCAAGTCTAGTAAGATTAACAAACATGAACCAGAAAATTCAGCGCAAAAAACATCCTCATTACCATGATGCCTCAACACTGCACAAGGATGGTCGTAGCAATATAACTGGCTACTGTCCTTTGCCTTTTTATGCATACTCTATTCTCATTATTTTACATCTTTTTTCAAGCCTAGATTATCCAGCATCACTCACCAAAATTCGGTAGCATACCATACTAACTAGCCCTCTGCCAAACCAATGTTTCTAACAGTGAAAAGTATTGACATCAATGGTATTGGTCGCCCACGTGCATTCAGCCAAAATTATTTTCTGGCTGAATACAGACATAATGCTCCTTGAGTCCTTTCTCTCATCTTCCCTTGCCAAATGGTACCGTTCCTTTGAAAAATGAATAACTTTCTAAGTAGGGAAACGAAGGATGACGAATAAAGTGCAGATCCATGAAACTTATGCAAGCAAGTGAGCTGTAACATTTCATGCACTAAGACAAAGGTCTTGCAAGTCATCCTGTCCCTCTATTTCGTAGTTCAGCAATAATAGTTATGCTTGAGACGGCAAAAAGAAACTGATTGCACTCTCTGTCATAATTGTGCTTGGATTATAAACCCCAATTTCAATCAGTACAGGCATAATAACTAGCCAAATAACCATTGCAAAAATGGCATAACTCAGGGATGAAATACACGTGGTGTGGCAGGGAAACGGAAGAAAAATGTGGACATAACAAGATTTACCATCACGAATGACATCAAACAGAAACTATTTGAAGAAATGTTTCTCTATAATTCGTGAGTCTCAACAACAGTTGTGCATGTTTGACAAAACAAAATGACTGCAAAGCTGCAGTTGATAGGGGCCCATAAGAAAAAGCTCACTTCAACGGCTCGACTTACACCAATTAAAACAGTAAATATCAAACTATATTTAACAAATTACATGCTATGATTTGATATTCATCAGATCTTACAAATCCATTATTTGTCCAGAAAGACATAACTAAAACTGTCAAATCCAGAGGCATCAAACACATAGTCATTCATTAACTCAGCCTAGTAAAACCTCCATGCTAGTTATAATAGCCAGCGACAACATCTTTGAAGCACAATTAAAGCAACAAGCATGAAAATGACAGCCAATGTGAGCATCTTTCAAGCATTATTACAGGAACCTATGTAGCTCAGACTCTTCAAAAATGTCATCGAGAGTCCAAGCAACTTAGACGGGAACAAGCATGAAGGACGACACAACAGACAATCTCATTTTGAGGTTAATAACCAATAGGTAAATGACATTATTTTGTCGGGTAACTTCTGAGTAGCTCATCTAAATACATAAGCGATAAGACCAAGACAAGTTCTGACATAGAACCAACTGGCCATTCACAGATAGTTCTACTCAGGGATTATACACAACAACTGAGAATAACAATTAAGCATCACTAAACAAATTCTAATGAGATTCTACTACACACTACTCACACAGTGATCTCATGTCCATCAATTCTAGTTTCTAAACAGCATGTGTAGTTTAAAATAAAATATCTCGGTTTTCTTTTTTCTTTTTTGGGTGTTGCCTAACAGCATCGATTCGTCAAAACAAATATCAAATGCACCTATAACTTCATTGACATGTTAAAGTTGAGTTTCAAACAAAAGTATGAATATTTCCCGAGGGAAACTAAAGGTACACAAGATACAAATGTTCTTCCTTTCAAACAAATGAAAACTGAAGCACGAAACTAAAGCAAACTCGCAAAGGTGCACACTAGCATTGACTTGTAACATGATGTCTCCTGCTAACCTAGGATCTAAAAGAAAAGAGGTAACCAGAAAGTTGCATATATGACAAGGAATTAAAAATATTGCATGACAGGGGCCGGACCATTTTGAAGGGAAATGCACAGCTGCTCATTGATCACTCAAGAATTTTCTGAATGACGCCAGCTCCAACAGTCTTTCCTCCTTCCCTGATGGCAAATCTCATCCCTTGCTCACAAGCCACAGGCATAATGAGCTCAACAACCAAGTTCACACAATCACCAGGCATCACCATCTTAGATTTCTCCTTTGTCAGTGGTAATGGAAGTAACCTTCCCGGTCACATCAGTTGTCCTCATATAAAACTGAGGCCTGTACCCCGAAAAGAACGGGGAATGCTTGCCACCCTCCTCCTTTTTCAGGACATATACAAGAGCTTCAAACTTGGTGTGAGGAGTGATCGTTCCAGGTTTTGCCAACACCATTCCTCTCTGAATATCAACCTTCTGAATACCTCTCAACAATAACCCCACATTATCTCCAGCCATTGCTTCATCCAAAATCTTCTGAAACATCTCAACCCCAGTCACGGTAGTCGTCCTAGTATCCCTTAATCCTACAATATCAACGGTATCTCCAATCCTAACAGTCCCTCTCTCTACCCTCCCCGTAGCCACTGTACCTCTACCAGTAATCGAAAACACATCTTCAATAGCCATCAAGAAAGGCAACTCAGTTTGTCTTACTGGAATAGGAATATAACTATCAACATTATCCATTAACTCATAAATCTTATCAACCCATTGATTTTCACCTCTCTTAATACTAGGATTCACCATTAACGCCTCTAAAGCCAAAAGAGCAGAACCCGAAACAATCGGAATGACACGTGGTGTGGCATAACTCAGGGATGAAATACACGTGGTGTGGCAGGGAAACAGAAGAAAAATGTGGACATAACAAGATTTACCATCACGAATGACATCAAACAGAAACTATTTGAAGAAATGTTTCTCTATAATTCATGAGTCTCAATAACAGTTGTGCATGTTTGACAAAACAAAATGACTGCAAAGCTGCAGTTGATAGGGGCCCATAAGAAAAAGCTCACTTCAACGGCTCGACTTACACCTATTAAAACAGTAAATATCAAACTATATTTAACAAATTACATGCTATGATTTGATATTCACCAGATCTTACAAATCCATTATTTGTCCAGAAAGACAGAACTAAAACTGTCAAATCCAGAGGCATCAAACACATAGTCATTCATTAACTCAGCCTAGTAAAACCTCCATGCTAGTTACAATAGCCAGCGACAACATCTTTGAAGCACAGTTAAAGCAACAAACATGAAAATGACAGCCAATGTGAGCATCTTTCAAGCATTATTACAGGAACCTATGTAGCTCAGACTCTTCAAAAATGTCATCGAGAGTCCGAGCAACTTAGACGGGAACAAACATGAAGGACGACACAACAGACAATCTCATTCTGAGGTTAATAACCAATAGGTAAATGACATTATTTTGTCGGGTAACTTCTGAGTAGCTCATCTAAATACATAAGACCAAGGTTGACAAGTTCTGACATAGAACCAACTGGCCATTCACAGATAGTTCTACTCAGGGATTATAGACAACAACTGAGAATAACAATTAAGCATCACTAAACAAATTCTAATGAGATTCTACTACATACTACTCACACGGTGATCTCATGTCCATCATTTCTAGTTTCTAAACAGCATATTTGGTTTAAAATAAAATATCTCGGTTTTCTTTTTCTTTTCTTTTCTTTTTTTGGGTGTTCCCTAACAGCATCAATTCGTCAAAACAAACATCAAATGCACCTATAACTTCATTGGCATGTTAAAGTTGAGTTTCAAACAAAAGTATGATTTTTTCCCGAGGGAAACTAAAGGTACACAAGATACAAATGTTCTTCTTCCTTTCAAACAAATGAAAACTGAAGCACGAAACTAAAGCAAACTCACAAAGGTGCACACTAGCATTGACTTATAACAAGATTTCTCCAACTAACCTAGGATCTAAAAGAAGAGAGGTAACCAGAAAGTTGCATATATGACAAGGAATTAAAAATATTGCATGACAGGGGCCGGACCATTTTGAAGGGAAATGCACAGCTGCTCATTGATCACTCAATAATTTTCTGAATGACGCCAGCTCCAACAGTCTTTCCTCCTTCCCTGATGGCAAATCTCATCCCTTGCTCACAAGCCACGGGCATAATGAGCTCAACCACCAAGTTCACACGATCACCAGGCATGACCATCTTAGATTCTTCTCCTTTGTCAGTGGTAATGGAAGTAACCTTCCCGGTCACATCGGTTGTCCTCATATAAAACTGAGGCCTGTACCCCGAAAAGAACGGGGAATGCCTGCCACCCTCCTCCTTTTTCAGGACATACACAAGAGCTTCAAACTTGGTGTGAGGAGTGATCGTTCCAGGTTTTGCCAACACCATTCCTCTCTGAATATCAACCTTCTGAATACCTCTCAACAATAACCCCACATTATCTCCAGCCATTGCTTCATCCAAAATCTTCTGAAACATCTCAACCCCAGTCACGGTAGTAGTCCTAGTATCCCTTAATCCTACAATATCAACGGTATCTCCAATCCGAACAGTCCCTCTTTCCACCCTCCCCGTAGCCACTGTACCTCTACCAGTAATCGAAAACACATCTTCAATAGCCATCAAGAAAGGCAACTCAGTTTGTCTTACTGGAATAGGAATATAACTATCAACATTATCCATTAACTCAAAAATCTTATCAACCCATTGATTTTCACCTCTCTTAATACTAGGATTCGCCATTAACGCCTCTAAAGCCAAAAGAGCAGAACCCGAAACAATCGGAATATCATCACCAGGAAATTCATAACTAGTCAAAAGCTCTCTTACCTCCAACTCAACAAGCTGTAGAAGCTCCTCATCATCCACCTGATCTTGTTTATTCAAAAACACCACCATATTCGGAACACCCACTTGCTTAGCAAGCAAAATATGCTCTTTCGTCTGAGGCATTGGACCATCAGCACCCGAAACAACAAGTATAGCTCCGTCCATCTGCGCAGCACCAGTAATCATATTCTTGACATAATCAGCATGTCCCGGACAATCCACGTGGGCGTAGTGTCGACTTTCGGTTTCATATTCTACTGTAGCAGTGTTAATAGTAATCCCACGAGCACGCTCTTCAGGGGCAGCATCAATTTCATCGTACTTTTTGGGAGCAGAATTACCAAGAGAAGCAAGAGCCATAGTTAAAGCAGCAGTAAGAGTAGTTTTACCGTGGTCAACATGGCCAATAGTGCCGATGTTAACATGGGGTTTTTTCCTCTCGAATTTTCCACGTGCGGCGCGGACAGTGAAGCACTGGCGGTGCTGGTGGTGGTGGGTGGTGGTGGGGGCGGCGGGGGAGTGGAGGAAAAGGGTGGAGAAGTTGGGGGTAAAGGAAGAGGACAAGATAAGTTTGGAGGGTTTAAGGGGATTGGTAGATGAAGGGGGATAAGGGTTTATGAGTTTAGTAGAAGAATTGGTGGCAGTTGCTGCTGAAATTGAAGCCATGTGGAGAAGGGGAAATTGAAGTTTTGTTTATTAGAGAGAAAAAGGAGAAGGATAAGAGGGAGAATTGGGAATGGGAGGAAATTGGGGGAAGTGAAAAGAGAAGGGTATATTAGTGTTATATGCTTGTTAGCGGCGTGTACAGATCAAACCGTCAAGTTAAATCGAATCGATGAATTAATTAAACCGAGAAAACAAATAAACTTATGATTTGATTTGATTAGTTTGACATTAAAAAAAAAACGATCATTCTTGATTTGGTTTGGTGTTAAAAAGAAAATAAGTCAAACCAAACCCGAATTAAACCGACATAATATATATATATATAATATTCGAACTCTTTTATACATAAAATATTAATTATAATCTACTTTTTCAACTAGTTTTAGTAATTTTCAATAATTTGAAAGTAGATTTTGCCCTATATATATATTTAGATTTGGGCCTTTAAGTTGTAATATTTATCCATTAATTGCTAATTAAATGATCGAAAATTCAATATAAACTTAAAACCTAAATTTTTCACTCTTCATCTCACTTTTTAGTTTCAAGAGAGTTTTCCGCTTCTCATTTTTTTTATAATTATGGTTTTTCATTAGCACATGAGTGAAAACATATTTGATCTAGTCTTCGATCACAATATAATTGTAAAAACTAAAGATTATTAAAAAAAAAAATCGAAAAAATCGAAAACCCCGAAAAACCCGACTAAAACCTAAACCGAAAAAATCAATTTTATGTTGGTTTGATTTGGTTTATAGTTTTAATAAACCGACATGATTGGTTTGGTTTTTTTTTTTAATAAAAATCGAACCAACCCGACCTATGTACACGCCTACTTGTTAGGTTAAAAAATAGGGCCTCTCATATAGTACTACATTTGGAAGAGGATTTTTTTATCCATTTCTACCTATTGGATATCACATGAAATTCAATGTCTTTTTGTGCTGAAGTATGCGTAAACTAAAAGTATTTGGTAATACATTAAATCATAAGAAACTCTTTTAAGTTTCTCAGTAAATGGAACTCACTTGTGGAACTATATTGAGATTGATCTTCTTCTTCTTCTTGTTTAGTCAATTAGATATTGAAATGCTTATTGGAGCTCCTTAAATGTAATAGTAATACAGTGATTCTGATGTTCAATGTTGTCCATGTGTTCAAAAGAATTAACTTGAATGTATGTTTGGTATTACAAAGGAAAATTGGATATGCTAAAATAAAAAAAGAACTAATACTAGTAATTTCGAGCAAATAAAACGCAATCAAGTACAAAAAGTAAACGACATTATTGTTATTCTCATTGACCACAATAAATTTGGTGCAAGTGCGAATATGAAATTTTCATGATCAAACAATTAGGCAACATAATATACAAATGCCTTTTAACTATTTGACGATTTTTGCACCAGTAATGTCATGAAGGAGAGCCCCATTTCTGTGGCTAAAACAAAAGAAAATGATTGAAAGCGGCTGACTCATTAGAGTCTCTCTTTATGCCACGTTTCAACTTTAGGTACTCTAGTTTGAGACTTCCCAATATTGGTGTACAAATCTTGGACAAAAATTGCCAAAAATATTATGCTATAAACTTAAAATAAAAGGGTGAATAGCAAGCAATGATCTTCTCACAACGAATGTAGTTCTCAACAGGCGTGATATCAAATCGATTATTTTTTGCTAATTACAAATGTAAATTATATACAAGTATACACTTCACAAAACTGTAAGAACCTATTGTGGCTAAGGCCGAGTCAACAAGATCTTCCGAAGGACTAAGGGATCCACTCGTTGTCTATGTCATCGCAACATAAATTTGAACATGTTGTCCAACAATAAACTCGGTGAAAGCAAATTGAAGCATCGCTCACCGAGATTACTCTCCCGCTTCCTCTTTCAAAATTACGGCAATTCCCAATCCTGAACTGATGTTGCCCTTGACAGAGCTGAAACAGTGTCTAAATATCGGTCCATTCAGAACACTTCCAGCTACTGAATTTTGCATGTAACCACTGCCAGCAACTCTAAAGCTTTTCAGCATTCTGGAATATCTCGAAACCTTTAAGGATAAGTAACATGATTGGTAGTAACAGTCAATCAAAAGTAACATGATAGGCACAATCAAAGAACAACCTTAGTTAAATCCACAGTTTAATAGCAAATAATAGGGCAGCAACGCTTACATTTTCAAAGAGGAGCTTGGGACTTCAGAGTTTGTAGCGGAGCAGCCTCTTTCATTTCGTAGACTATGGGGAGATATTTTGTGACCACACATAGCAAGCACTCCACTGCGTATCTCAGGAGGAAGTTTGCTTATAACATCTGAGATAGCCAAGTCATGTTTCTTTCTGAGCTCATCAAGCTCCTTACGCTGCTCATCTACCAGCGTCTCAAGTTTCTCCACGATATCTCCAATGTCATCTGAACATTTGTTGCAGCTATGATTTTTTCTTTCCCCTGATGAATAATGCTCAGTCCCGGAAATTAAATCAGCAGATTGTTTGTTATCACTTGAATTTGAATCTGGAGCCGCACCAGCCTCTTCATCAATATCATGTTCAGTTTCACTCTCTTCATGCTCAAAGGCACCATCAGCTGAGCTGCTTTCCTCTTTCTGGCTGACAGGTGATTGTTCATTTTCTTCAGTCCAGCTACTTTCAGGAATTGGTGAATCTGCTTGTGACAGGTTTGAAGGCCCCGGTTTGAGTGGAGAGCTCGCACTGTTGGTTGTTTTTGGCGAATCAGACCAATACCTACGACCTGAAGGAAGTCTTTCCAACACAAGACCACCAGAAAGAGTGGAGTTCATTGTTGAAGGGGAAATGTCATCACAAGCTCCAGAGGTACTGCTCTCAGAAGGAGGAACTTCACGAGCATCACTGCTCTCAGAAGGAGCAACTTCACGAGCTTCACTGCTCTCAGAAGGAGCCACTTCATCAGTGCTGTGATTGGTAGGACATTGCTTTGGTGCCCAATCTGGGATATATGACCGGATTTCAGAATCAATCATATCAGCAATAGCAGAGACGTCTTGATCTGTCAGGTCCAACTCCTCAACCATTTCACTAGCAACAGCATTTGCTGTATCAACTTCAATATCAAAGGGGAAGTGAATATTCCTAATATGACCTGAAATACAGGACAATGTCAAACTATTGAAGTGAATCATCTTAGTTTGGTGGAGAAATAAGGCACAAAGCATAACCTGTTGAATCAGTTATTCGCAGTTTAAGAAAAATTGTGTTTAGGTCCTTTCTTTGCCCCTGCACTGTGAAATCTCTGCCTCCTTCAGGCACAGGGTCCTGGTCACTTCTTCCACTGTCAGATGGGTCATCACTCTTATCTGCAAGATCCCAAAAGTGTCAACATTCTACAGACATATCAACGTGTAGCTGAAATCATGTAATTACCTGCATGTCTGGGGTGGGAACTCAAGGATCTAGATATGCTTCCAGAATCAGCATCTGACTGGAGAAAGGGGTCCATCAATAGTTCCTTAGCAGACAGCCGCTCAGAAACTTTTGCAATACATTTTTCTATAAATGCTTTAACTGCAGGATCCTTTACTTTTGCCAATGATGCAGGCCTAATTCCCTTCAAGGATGGTAGGTACAAAATCTTAGCATTAAAATTATAAAAACTGATCCAAGAAATCAAGTGTCAAACCAACTTTAAGCAACATATATATACTTGGATCAATTCGTAAATATCAAAAATTACATTCATAGAAAAATTAATATTGGTTAACTAACACTCAGAATGAAATATCTAGGACCCTACCAATAGCATCCCAATAAGTAAAATAAAGAATCAAAAAGTGGACTAGTATAGTACCTTTTGTATCTTTTAGCTGCCAAACAAAGAAAATTGATGAATAAGATTACTGGCTTTTCTTTGAGTCATAATCACATATAATTAAATGAATTACTTCCCTCTATCCCTTTATTTTAAGTGGTAATTTTTTTTGAGGTAGAGTTAAAATTTAGTCTTTCAGAGAGAAAGTAGGCCCAAAATCAGTGATAAGTTTGTTACTCTATAAGGAGGTCGCTTATCCCTTTGAAGTAATAAAATATCAAAATGCTATAAAGGTAAGGAAACAATATTTTCCTCAAGGAAAGTGGACAGTATTTTGAGATGAAAATGAGAGCTAGATGGAGGGTGCAGCGTAACCTGGCCAAGACTGAAAGTACCTGATCATCACATGGAAAAGAAAAATAGGCATTCCCAAAGCCCAAGCGTTCTTTATAAATGTTCTTTTGGATTTTCAGGTTTAGTACTTGAGAATCTTTTCCTTCTTTACAATACCAGCCTTATGGTAATGCCCACTTCTCTCGCTCTTATCATTTGGCTTGTTCAATCTCTAATCACTTATGGGCCAATGGCTTTTGGTTAAAAGGCAAAAAACACTAGGTGATTCTTCCCATTTCGCCTAAACCTTGATGGGAAGAGTTTTGCAATATATAGTCGAGATCGGTGCAAGCTGGTCCCGACATCACTGTAATAGAAATGGAAAATAAGATAAGAGCACTGATTTGGATTCCAACTATATTTTGCACATTCAAGGTCCCCCATTTTGCCTTACTCATGATTACATATATCTAAATCATTTCTAATTTATTACATGTCTACAAATGTAAGAACACTTGTTCCTGGATAAACAAACTAAATAGTACGATGTATTTACTAAAACATTCAGAAAAGTCTTGACCGAGTCCACATACTGGTCCAATTTAATACCTCGTTCGTCTTGACAAATACAAATAGCAAAATGCTTATGACACAACAGGGTACATCATTCAAAAAATTATAATTGAATTACTACATAATTACTGGGTATTATATCTCTTTAAAGAGACAAGAAGATATTCTACTATATATATAGAGAGAGAGTGAGAGAGAGGGCATTTGATCTCAAATGGGGTTGGGTCTAATGCAACAGTTGATGACAGCAAGTTATGGAATTTATTTTTCTTTAATGGTAAATAATCAATTTGACATTAACATAGAAATTCCCAAGGGAGAGAGATTTCTTTTAGGGAAAATTGACAATGGTAGACATCTCTAGAAAGTTGAAATTCCTTGAGAATTCCCTTCTGGGATTGGTGTTATCACAAGAAATGTGACAATTATCTTCAAGTAGTCCAATGACAATACTGTCAGATAGTTTTCTAGGACGTATCAAACATTGTCTTAAACATATTAGCTATTAGAAATGGAAGTCATAATTCCAGTACGCCTGCATAATCATACAGCTTTAACAGAGAGACCTTCATTTCATCGGTTAAAGTATGATGCATTGTCCATTATAAACTGCAAATGCAAAATTTGCCAATTCCGACGTTGCTTATTGCATTTGAATAAACAAAATAAGGACCAGAAATACATGGTCCTTCAGGAAAATCAGATTGCAGCTATGCTGTGCTGTCCATGATAAACTGCAAATGCAACATTTGTCAATTCCTACGTTGCCTATTGCATTTGAATAAACAAACTTAGGACCAGAAATACATGGTCCTTCAGGAAAGTCAGATTGCAGCTATTCCGACACAAGACTAAGAGAACATTTAAGCCCTCCCAATCAGCACTTGCTTCTGATAATGACGGTCAATATTTGCTAATTGCTATTATTAAAAGGCCAACCGGATCACAAGTAACTGAATCCACTCATTCACGAATACTCATTTTTGTGTGTTTGGATTTGAACCAAAGAAGCTTCTTTCTCTCTTTTTTCTTTCTTTCTTTTATTGGAATTATTATTATAAAAACATAGAAGCAAATTTCAGATGCCTTGTTGTAGATAAATTAAAGGCAGGGTGGATTGTTTTTTTAGAAAGAAAAAGAAAAAGAAAGAAAATTGTCGATACCTAGGGTCCAAAATAGTAAAGGTCAGGGTGGATTGTGTGTCTGAATTCCTACACTTGCTTTTTTCTTCTTTTCAATTCTCTGTACTTTTCCTCTTAGTTATCTTTTCCACAACTTCCGTAGAAATATTCTTCTCTCTTTTTTGAATCAGGTTTCTTTTCAGTTTTCTCTTTCCCTTTTTTCCAAGCCTCTGCTCTGCCCAAGTATCCGCTCTTGATGGCTGTCTTGTATCAAAGGATAAGACTGATGTCTTCTTCCCCTCATAGACATTGCCTCAACCATCTACCTTTATTTATCTCTTCTCAGCCTTGTCTCAACTACCATGTATACTGAGGCAGCAATGCCATTGTCGTCACCACCACCATGGTGAGGCATCTAACACCAGCATCGATGCATTATCCGATGCCTTGTGTAAAGGTACCGAAGGTCTAAGGTCAAAGTTAAGCAATTGAATCTCTATTAAATTCCTGTATTTTTTTCTATTTTCTCTTTTCTCTATTTCTTCTCTTTTAGTTCTCTTCGAATTTTCCTTTTAGACTTTTTTCCCAAGACTTCCTTGCAATTTTCTTTTAAATGATGGTGATATTTTTCTCTATCCCATTTTCCAATCATTTTCTTTGGCCAACATCCATTTTTTATGCTCTCTTGTATCAAAGTCTTAGTCTGTTATCCTCTTTCCCTGCCTAGATGCCTCAGGAACCAGTCTTTGGCCGTCTTCTCAGTTTGGACGTAGCCACCATGTAGAGAGGCTGCAAGGGCTTGTCACCACCGCCATAGGAGGCATCTAGTACTACCATCCATCTTTCTCAAGGTTCATCTTACAGTAATCAATTGGACCCTCCTCCGTTTTTGTTTCTATACCTCACATTAAACCTAAAATTTGCGCAATTTGAATCTCGAGAAATTTTCCACTTATATACTGTAAAGAATGGATCTCAGGCCTAACTCAACCTCAAAAGCCAGCTCATGAGAGGAGGATTGCCCAAGTCCATATAAGGAGACCAATTACCCATCCCTTTTCCGTTGTGGGATACTTAACACTCCCCCGCACGCCCAAGCCTCGTTAACTGGAGCGTGGACAATATAATATGGGGGCCTAACATCGGTGAACAAAGATTTGGGATGGACCTAATGTTAAAGAAATGGATCTTGGGCCTAACTCAACCCCAAAAGCTAGCTCAAGAGGGGAGGATCGTCCAAGTCCATATAAGGAAACCAATTACCCATCCCTTTTCAGATATAGGATAACATATACCATAAGGTGTGGTAAGTTTAAGATCTGTGACTTTATCAAAGAATATAACACAATGGAACTAAAGATCCATGAAGGCAATATCAACTAGTTGAAATTAAATCAAATTATTATTGTTACACTACGCTAGATCTGGGTAGGGATAAGTGCAAGATCTAGAGAAACTATAATTTTAGAAACTTCTTAAAGTTACTTGAGAAAAGTTGGTAACAGTGTCGGAATGAAATGGATCAGAATATAGTGGAATATAAAGAGGATTCGTATTGCTGATTCCAACGAGCTCAGAATTGACCGAATTTACTGTATTATCAAACACATTTAAACAAACCAAAATGAGTAGAATCAAAATTGAACCTAACTCATGCATGCTTAGTCGCCTTTGGTTTTTCAGTCCCGGCAGTTTAAGAACCAAAATGCTGGAAACCAGACAGCCATATATGCAGTTCTTATTTCTACTCTAGGAAGCATGTAATGGTAAAGTTTGAGATCACAAGGAAACAGAAAACATAATAAATGGCAAGAAAGACATGAATTCTTACTGCTGTCACTTTCTTATATATCTGGGCAGCATTTGCGCACTCACAATATGGATACTCAAAAGTCACCAGCTCCAGCAAGCACATGCCAAAAGCATAGATATCTACTAGCTCATTATATTCCTCCTCATAAAGCTCTGGTGCCATGAATTCTGGAGTACCTGAGATTAAATATAGAATTACACGGGTAAAAAAAATCATCTGAATGACACTAACAATAGCAGTCTAGATGCAAAAGTTATCAAAGTGGACTAAGACCTCACCAATGACACTATGAGCTGAACGAGCCTTGCGAAGAATTGCTGCAAGGCCCAAGTCACCGATTTTCACCTCCCCTTGGTTACCATTGACGAAAAGATTATCACACTTAAGATCTCGATGAATAACAGGAGGGTCGTGACCATGTAGATATGACAGCCCCTCCAATATCTGTCGAGACCAATTCTTGAGTGCTCGCAAATCAACCTTCTTATGTTTTTTGCGGTATCTGCATATACATACACAATGAGCAGCTCATAATACAACCTTTCCGAAGTAGGTGGTGTTTAGCAAAAGCCAGAAGAGAAGAACAAGAAAACACAACTATCACATACTGTCTTAAAGTCCCAGAAGTGAATATTTCAGTAATAATGTTGATATTCTCAGTCTTTGTATCAACCCAAGAGTTGTAAAATTTGATGATATTCTTGTGCTTGAGGGTTTTAAGCAAATGAACTTCAGAGTAAAGACGCTCTAAGTCCACAGCATTCCTCAATAGATCAACAACTTTAACCTGGTTCCAAGCTACTTCTATTCCCTCCAATTCATCAAACGCTCGATATCTATTCCCCGAATACTAAGTCAAAGAATTGACAAAATAGATCGAAACAAACGTTAAAGGGAGAGGAAAAAGTAGTAGAATGCCAAACAATTCAAATACATTTAAAGGTGTTTGATGAAAGGATACACTTTCTTAAAAGCTCCTTTTCCCAGAACCTCTTTGTACTGCATAACACAACACAAATCAACTCCTTAAACTCAAATTCACAATAACAATGCAACCAAAAAAAAAAAACGAAAATTTACCAGTAAAATGTAACAATATTATCACCAATTTAGTAATAAGAAGTAGCAGCAAAGCAGATAAATATTCAAAATTTATATAAAATTAAACTTAAAAAAAAAAAGAGTTTAGAATGAACAGACCCGACCGTAACGACCAGTAGGATCTAGCTCAACGAATTCGGGCTCAGATTCAGAATCATCCGGTTCCTGCTCCAACGCCGAATCCTGCTGCATTCTAAATCACACAAAAAATTCACAACCCTACCTTCTTCAATAGATTCAGACCACTCAAAAAAGGATTTTCCTCAATTCAATACTGCAAAGGCACAATTGTCAACAATATAAAAGCAACAAACTTTGATTAGTATGTGGTTGACGTAGGCAAAATACAGAGTATATTTTATGGACTTTACGTGTAAATTGAAAAAAGGAAAGGAGAGGGAGAGGGATGAGAAAAAAAGGAAAAGGGAAGAAGAAGAAGAAGAAGAAGAAGAAGGTGGTTATGATTTCGGATTGTGAAACGTATAAACGGAGGGAATCCGGTTAACTGACTCTAACCGACGGACGCTACACTTTTTTTCAATTTTTGTAATAGTCAACTCTCAAAGTTTATGAAGAAAAAACTCTAGATAATTATGGAAAGTCAATGGACTTGGCTCTTGGATTTTCGGAATTTTTAAAATAGGGGCATCTACACACTTGTGGAGCTTTTAAGGAGACATATGGCTAATACAGCCAAGTAATTGTTTACTGTCCCTGGCTAAGTGCCAAAAAGTGCTGGCTGTACTGTTTTTTTTTAATTTGTGTGTTTTGGGGTGAAGAATAAGATGATTTGATAATTATGTTTGATTTGCAAGCAATTTTTTGGTATAAAAGTAAGATAGGACAAATGAAGGAAAAAAATAAAATAAGTGATGTTAACTTGTAAAAAGAATGTAGTATTATTTTTTATTGCAGGACGATGTTTTTTAATTGTTGTATACATTACAATTTAGATTTTACGTTTTGAAGTATTAAAGATAAGTAGATAACATGTGCCAATCAAAATCTAATCAAATCCAACTTAAAAATCATAACATTGCACTAGGTAAATTGCTCCTATCCATTAAAGGCTCAGAAGAATGCTACGTTTAGTAGATAGGATGAGTAAGATATCCCAAGATATACTATGGAACTATTTTATCCCTTACTTTTCATGAGATTGTAATTTCATCATTTTAGTAGATAAAATAGTCTCAAAATTAAGTAATACGCGATATCAAATATGGAATAAAATTAATCTCAAACTTTATCCCATAATTATTTTTCTTATCCCTTCTACCAAACGATCCCGCAAGTCCATCTAGCCCCAAAGTGATTAGACCGAAAATAAAGTTTATCAATGGTCAATTCGAACAAACTTCACAAGTAACTGTTTTCAGAAAAATCATAATTTCCTGGATATATTTAACGATTTCAGTGTGCATATGTTATGATCTCAATAATAGTCGATCAAATGTAGTTGTTTGGATTAAGTCAGGAATAGAAAACAAATAAAAATGTGCGAGATTGAGAATAAAGGGCTGAGATTACTCTAGTTTAAATAAGATGCAAGGATTGTGATGATTCCACGTGGCAAGGTGGTTATATATACATATTAGAGGAGAGAGAAGGACATAATGGAAATCTGGTAAATCAATTCCTCTCTATGTTCTTCTTTTCCCTCCCAATTCACTTCTCTCGTCATCTAAAATCTAACTTCCTCTTCTCTTCGATCTCCTTCTAAATTCTTTCCTCATCTAATTCTACAGGTTATCGTGGCTATGGTGAATCATTGAGTCCGGAGCCAAAAGGGCTATTTTTTTTATTAAAAATACCAAAATGGATAATTAATTTTAAAAAATACCAAAATGGATAATTAATTTTAAAAAATACCAAAACGGACAAATCGTTACGGATCCAGCGACTTATAAGTCGCCAAGCCCACAACGATTAATAAATCGCTGGGTTAACAACGACTTATATGTCGCTGACAGTTAGGCGACTTGCTGCCAGGATGTGATAAGGCTTACGACAACTGCAACCTTTGATTTTTTTTTTTTGGCTTATGGCTAATGTGACAAGGCTTGTCCAGCCTTTGATTTTTTTTGTTGTTGTGAATAAATTAAAGGCATGAGACATGCAACTTTTGAATCTTTATGTGAAAGGGAATAAGGCAGCTTTTTGAGAGAATAATGCATGAGAAATAAAATAAACAAATAGTGCATGCATGTGAGTAGTTCTAAAGTGTACATGAACGTGTTTCAATGTTTATATATAGGGTTTGCATGAAGAGTTTTCATACTACGAGTTCAACTTACAATACAATTTTATTCAAATATTATTTTTATTCAGCTTACAATTTTTAGTATTGAAAAAATGAATGAAGATACAGTAAGAGTAAATTTATATTAGGGTGGTAAAGTTTTATATGAAGCTGGTTCTGTAATATATAGTCGGCCGCCTATAGTTGTACAAATATTTTCATTATCTCTTAAATATGAGCGGTAGCAACGCGTACTAAGAAATAAAATGGGTATAACTGATCCAGAAGATGTAGTGGTTATCACGGGACGATATCCCACGTCTTTTAGTCCAAATGGAGTTATAACGTACGATGAGACTTGTATTTGGAATGATGATTCTTTATCTATATTTCTCCGTACTATTAAGATTTTTGGTAGTCGTATTAACTTAACAAGTCTCAATATATATGCGTCAATTGAACGTTGTCTTGTCGTTCAAAAATCCACCGACAACGAATTTGATCTTTGTGATACATCACATTTATCGAATTTAAATGTTGATTCTTCAAGGGACATAGTCCAACATCAAAGAGTGGGAGAATTTGGCAGACACTCAAATGATATAAGTAATTTGAATACACAATGTGGTGGTTGGGTTGATATGCAGTATGATAACTCTGATGAAAATGTGCATAATTTTGATATTGGGGGACCTAGCAATGCTCATATGCAAATGCAAAATTTGAATTCTAATCATCAGCAACATTCTTTTCCGCTGGAGTCAATCGATGGGTAAATATAAAAACTTTTTAAATTAAATTAATTTGTAACTTATACTAATTATGTTTAACTTTTTTTCTGTTTTATAGATGTAATGGTTTTGAAGGTACACTGACTCGACTTACACAAATTATGAAAAATAATGATGATGTAGCTGATAATGGAGTGTGTGGATCAGACAGTGATGAACCTTCAGAACATGAATCAATGGATGATGTTGAAACGTCCAATGATGATAATATCATTGGAGAAGATGCAACTCTGGTTGCTCGTAGTGTTAGTCATCCATCAATAGAAATTCCGTATTTGGATAATACCGAAGAAAGCGCAGAAGATTTTGCGTACACATGTGATGATAGTTTCAATCAAGCTGCTCTTTGGAATTTAAAGAATCCGAAAATCATTCAAACAGGTTAGATTTTTGCTAACTACAATTTTTAAAATAATTAATTTTATTTTTTTATCGACTAATACTTATTTGAATCTATATGAAATTAGGTATGTTATTCACAAATAAGAAACAAATGAAAGCTGCTGTGAAAATGTATAGTCTTAAAAAAAGAAAGGAGTATATTTGTGATAGATCCAAAAGTAAGAGATTGAGGGTTATGTGCAAGCGTCACATGTTGGGATGCGAATGGATGATTCGCTTTCGAGAGATTTCAGGTGGTATGTGGAAAGCAGGAAAAATGATACAACCACATACTTGTCTAACTGATAACTACAAGGAAGATCATTTCAATCTAAATAGCAATATGATTGTTGTTACGTTGGTACCACATATTATGCAGAGCCCGAATATCAGTATTAAGGCGGTTCGAGAAGTCATCAAGTCAAAGCATCATTTTACTCCCAGTTATAGAAAAGCTCAAAGAGGTCGAAAAAAAGCATTTGTGATGGTATATGGAGATTTTGAAAGTTCTTTCAAAGTATTACCTCGCTACATGACTGCACTACAATATTTCAATCCCGGTACTGTTGTTGAATGGGAGCACTATTCTTCAACAATGCAGGGTGAGAAAATATTTAAATTTTTATGTTGAACTTTTAAACCGAGCATTGATGGTTTCAAATACTGCAGGCCCATCATTTCAATAGACGGTACCCATCTTTATGGTTTGTACGATTTGAAACTATTAATTGCTATTGGGATTGATGCTAATGGTAATATTCTTCTGCTTGCTTATGCTCTTGTTGCACGTGAAAGTTTTAAATCATGGTCATGGTTTCTTAAGTTATTATGGAGGCATGTTATCGGTGAGAGAAAAAAAATTGGTTTCATTTCTGACCGTCATAAAGAAATATTACAATGTGTTCAGTCTTATGATTGGTTGAGTCCACCAAACACTTTTCATAGATTTTGTGTTCGACACTTGAAAGCCAATTTTAATAAAAAAAATTGAATCGAGAGCTCGAGAACTTAATGTGGTCGGCTGCCACGAAGCATCAAGAAAGGAAGTTTTTTCAAAAAATGGAACAAATTAAGATATTGTCCCCTGCAACATATATGTGGTTAGATAAATTTTCGCTAGATAAATGGACAATGTATAAGGATGATGGTCGTAGATGGGGTGCCATGAAGACAAATGTATCTGAGTCATATAATGGTTTGTTGAAGAAAGCTCGGGTGCTTCCAGTGACTGCTATGGTTCGCATGACTTTTAAAGCTCTTGTTGACCGGTTTGTGGAACGAAGCAATCTTGCTGATGCTTTATTATAAAATAATAAGCCATGGCCTCCTGCCGTTGAAAACAAATTCTTAGATTATTGGGAGAGAGCGTAATCGCACACTGACATGATGACTTATCAAACTGGTGATGGGGTATTTGAGATTCTTACTTTTGCACGTGATGGTAAGGGTGGAAATGTCCACACAGTTAATGCCAAGAAAAAAATATGTTATTGTGGGAAATGGAAGAATTATCACATGCCATGCTCACATTGTATTAAGTTTTGTGGCATTCGTGGCATCGAACCTAATACATACGTTAGCAAGTACTCCAACACCAAGCTATACAAACAAACGTATAGTGGTAAATTTTACCCCGTGGGTGATGAACGATATTGGCCGCCAACCCCATTTGCTTTAGTTGCAAACGTTGAATATATGCGGACATCTGGTGTTGAAGAAAGAACCCGACTTAAGAATAATATGGATATTACTCCAGCTCGCATGGCTAGAAAGTGTAGTATTTGCAAAGAAACAGGTCACACTAAGGCACGTTGTCCTAGACGAGCTCAGTAGTTTGTGACTTTCATATTTTATTATTTTACGTTGTGTTATTGGTCTATATGTAGTATTTTTAATGTAATATGTCTTATAAAATAATCTACTGCTAGCTAATTCATGTTTGTTGGCTTGACAAGGGAATTGAACATAATAATATAAAATTTTTATGACGGTGTAACTTTAAATTCATCTAAACATAACAAAAATTACATAATGTACCATTAGCCTACCTAAATAACACTAGAAAAAATTAACCTACCTAAATTACACTAGAAAAAATTAACCTACCTAAATTTGGTCTTTTAAAACTACGACCAACAAAACTTTTGATTAATTTTGTCTCCCAACGTGATCATGACGACTACCCGTGCCACAATAAGTTGGTACGTGTGGCCTAGTTGATCTTTGATGACCATCTTCTCTCGTAACCTACAAAAAATATTTTTAAAGGTAAGATTATTTAAGACTACAAATAAAATGAAGTATGTAAATTAAGAAATGACATCATACATGTGGTTGAGAAGTTTCTGCATTGGACATTGTTGCCTGTAATAACATGAAATATAATTAAATAAATTATAATTAATTAATTGATCATAAATTATTAAATATATTATACGAATTACCGACTCACATCAGAAAAGCTTAACGCCTCATTAAATGGAGAGTTATTCATGAAAAATTCACGCATTCCGGGTTGGGGAGCATGATGAAATTCACTTAATTGCGCAAAATCATATTGCACAACGGGTGGCGTTACAAAACCAACTGTTTCTTCGCGTGAAAAATCAGTGACAGCCGTTTAGGGTTCACCAAATTCAAACATGGGATAATACGCCTCAGTAGTAGTAGCTAAAGACAAGCCAAAATTATCATGTGGTTCTTCGCTACGATTTGCCATACTACTACGACCACCTCTTCTACCCTGACGCGTACTATCTCTAGATTCAGATTGACGTCCCTGACGACGAACTTGCATTGGTGGTGATTCCGCAGATTGAGTCGGTGGTGCATAATTAGGAGCAAAGATCAATCGTGTTCCTAGATAGGCAGAATTCATTGATTCCGAAGAAATACGGGTAACTTCTGATGCAAATCCATACATCTCGCTAGTTTCTCTTGAATCACGTAAAATCAATTGAGCCATCCGATAAATGGTTTCATGTCCCATAGCCTAAAAATACAAAATAAAAATGATCATTGACATGTATTAAAAAGACCACTGACGTGTATTAAAGTTTTTTAAATATACGTACCAAGGCCTCATGTCTGCCTGCCATGTGTTGGTATCTTCTTTGAACAACATGCTCTGGATTTTCAATTAACATGCGAGCATGATTACAATACCAATGAATATACTTTAATTGATTGTTTATATGATGGGGCTCAAAAATATGTTCCCGACGTGTATCCCACATATTTTTTGTTTCGTTATACATATTTAAAACTTCTTGTGTTATTCTATTTTGATTATCACACTTAAAATGTTGTTCGTGAAAATGAGTACACGATCTAGGTACATGCTGGAGATAACCAAATTGTCTAACAACCCGATCAACCATATGCCACTCACGGACTACTCCACAAATAAGTGGCACTCTAGCCATCCAAATATGTTCTCCCCTCTGATACCACATGGGCAATTCATTGCGTATTTCTTCTGAATAGGGCTCCCAAATAAACTATAAAATAAATAGATCATTATAAAACACAGTAATTATATTTCTCTTTTCAAATAGATATAATATTATACTTAAAATTATACATAAGAAAATCTATTAGTAACAAATATGGTACTTTTCAATTCTTACATTATAATTTTTTTTTATCAATATGACAAATCATGAGTATTAAAACTTCAATTACCTGCTCAATAGTTAGGTTATCCAGGACATCTCTAATTATGACAAGTATGTTTCTCGCCTCATTATCATGAACTATACCCCGTCTCCACTTTAGTGCAAGTGGAGCCGAGGCCTCATGATGGTTTGCCCACAGAGGGTGCGGTGCTGACTGAAGTGGAATAATACGCTCCCATGCCCATACCTATAAAAATATTAAATCAACTAATTTTAATAACACAATAAAATTAAGTAGTACAAATTTTAAAACACAAATATTAAGTTTCACGTACCTGAACTAAGGCAAGAAATCCACATACATCGCTAGATGAAGACATGGATGCACGACATAAAGAATAGTATAAAAATGACAATGCGGTTGCGCCCCAAGCCTTTATCGACATTGCATTTAAGTCTTTCAAGTCGATTAAATAGTCCAAAGATATTTTAGAATTGAACTTGTCAGGAAATAATGTACCTCCACACAACCATAATAGGTACAACCTAACTCTTTGTTGCACCTCAATTTCGGGAGTATCATCAGTGATATCATCTAACTCTTTTACATATGCAGCTAATTTAGATACAAGTATTCTTCTAATTCCATAAAAGCAATCTAGTGGAGGTTCCCATCTTGTTAAGTCACGCATCATTTGTCGTCTAGCTACAATTCCTAAATCGGTAGAACCTTCTAGAAGTATAGAATTCTCATCTACAATCATTCCAAACATAATTTCAATATCCTGTATTATAATAGTGACCTCACCAATTCGCAAGTGAAATGTGTGAGTTTCGGGGCGCCACCTCTCAACCAATGCACTTATAAGTCCAACATCGTATGGAATGTTTCCTACTTCTACAATTCCTCTAAATCCACAAAAACTTAAATATTGAAGGATTCGATAATGCAATGGACGCTCCTGTATGTGCAACCAAAATTCAGTATCGGCACGACGTGTATTTAAACACATATCTTGTCCCTCAATGTCCCAAATTTTTTGGGATCGATGTTTTGCTTGTAATTTTAATAATGGATTCATATCTACATAAAAAAATCAATCTGTTATGATCAAAAGTAAATTAATAAAGATTATTTAAAGAATATAAAATTTAAGTTTAAGAACTCGATGTAATATTTTTATACTTCACAATAAAAATAACGTAAAAACTATATATTAACATACCTTATAATTGATACCTTAACTTGTATTTTGATTAAATATTTGTAAACTTTTTTCAGTTTAAAATTTTTTCGTGTGAACATATGAATTACTTCCAACCAAATATATAGACGGAATTAGATGCAAACAGATATTTATTCACGTGCAAACAATACCTTTTTTAAAAAAATGCAGCACAAACATTTCAAAGGCTGCATGGATTACATCAATAGTGGAGGAATCTTTTTACTTTTCAAAGGCTGCACGAATATAATCAAGGATGCACACACTTTTTGATTCAAGGATGCACACTTTTTTAATTCACATGGGAACAGTAATCCTGGCAACAAGTCGCCTCACTGTCAGTGACATGTAAGTCGCTGTTGACCCAACGATTTATTAATTGTTGTGGGTCCGACGACTTATAAGTCCCTGGATCCGTAACGATTTATCCGTTTTGGTATTTTTAAAAATTAATTATCCGTTTTGGTATTTTTAATAAAAAAAATTAGCCCTTTTGGCTCCGGACTCATGAATCATTTAATTATTTTTCATTAATTGTAGTTTCCATTTCCTTGTAATCGAGTTTCATTGTCCATTTTTTCATTTATGAGAAAATCAGAAAATTTTTAAAATATTCTTGTGTGTTTAATCATTGCGATTTACTTTAGATCCCTATTGAGATCATAACAAGTGGTATCAGAGCCAAGAATATGTATATATAACCACCTTGCCACGTGGCAACATCACGATCCTTGCGCCTTATTTAAACTAGAGTAATCTCGACTCTTTATTCTCAATCTTGCACGTTTCTATTTGCTTGTTATTCCTGACTTATTCCAAACAATTACATTTGGTCAACTATTATTGAGATCATAACAACATATAATGTTCATTAAGAGGGGCTTGAATCATGGAGAACATTATTTAGGATTTAGAATATAGATATACTTCTCCTTATTTTCAAGGCATCTCAAATTTTCATCATAATTGCTATACTATTTTAACAATTGTAACTTAATAACTTTAAAATTCTTGCTTTTCGATGATGTTCCTGGATAATTTGTCCGAGAACGTTCAATAAGAATTGCTTTCTTCTTTATTTTATTATTTTAAATTTGCAATTCTTGCATATTCCTCTAACTATTTTCTCTAGCAAGATATATAGTAACAAGAATATAATATTTTGTCCATTATAATTCACGTGTCCTTGATTTCCTTATACAATTTCAATCGTTATTTCTGATTTAGGATAAACCAACTCCAATCCTATATTAATTTATTATTATTTTAATTGTATAATCCGTCAAGTTACGCTAATCCATCCCTTTTGAGAAGTGCCCAATTATATATCAGTACATGAAAAGAGAACTTTGAAAAATTATTGGACAATAAAACTCAAATTTCTCATTAACCTAAACGGATTCTATAAAAAACAAATGATCGCACTTTAGTCATGTCGGCTGACGGTTGTCATGTCTATTTTTGATTGAGTGTATTTTTTAAATTTAATTACTTTTTTTTAAAAGTATGTTATATGATTAAGAATTGCGTTAAAGTATTATCAATTATAATAATTAATAATTTAAATTATTTGGAGAGCATTGAAAATTTGTTTGTTGGCTCAAAATTCTATCAGTGCAATATAAATTGGGATATATTATTTAAAAATTTCGTGAACAGTAACATAAATCATAATTTATTAAATTAAAATATTTAAGAAATGTATAAAATATTTGTTTTACTTTTCAAATTTTATCAATATCGTATAAATTGGGATAGAGGAAGTAACATATATTACTTGCAAATTATTTATTATATGACATATATATTTTGAAAATAAAATAATTTTTAAATAAACATATTACTATATTGTCTGTGTAGCAATAAAAGTTTGATGCACTTAAATTTAGTAGGTTATTATATGAAAAGAAGTTTATTAATCTTCACAATAGAGCTCAAAGATGGATAATATAAGGTAACTCGACACACAAAATATCTCGCGTTAAAATAAAAATATATTCTTATTGGAATTGCGTGCGCAGATGTTTACTTTTTTATTCTTTCTAGCATTAGATGCTAGTAATGGATATTTGATCAAGTTTGACAAATTCTTCAACTTGTGTATGTAGAGCACCAATTATATTATGGGGTCATGCAAACTTTGGAAGGAATATGGTCAACTTATAAACTAATAATGAAATTTTCCACGAACATACGTGCATTACAAAAAGATTTAATATGAACATAATTTAGACATGAAAGCTATATATTTGATTTAAATTGGAGAACGATAGAGATGTCATTTAGCTTAGATCACTAGGCTAGAAAATTCCATGTCTTTAGGCAAGGGATAATCATCTCTACCAATATGATATTATAGATAGCTTGCAAAAAATTAGGGTTATCAAACGCTACAAAATAACCAGCCATTTCATTTAATCGAGCACCTTTTTCTCGTTAATCCATTATTTTATTGAGTAATTGAACAAGAAAAAAAATCATGAATTAGACTGCACGTTTTGTCATTCAAATGAGTTGGTCTTTAATTTTTGTCCTCCAAATAAGCAGCTTTTTATTTTTTGTCCTTTAACAATCAAACTTATGTTTAGTGGGACGTAAGTTCTTTAAAAACTGATGTCATGCCCAGGCATAACTTGTAGAATATTATAATACGAAAATATAAACTTATACTCCATAAAAAAATTATTTGTTATGAGAGACATAAATTAAAAACCAATGAAAAATAGGGGTAGAAGTGCAAATCACATGTAAATTTTTTTTTTATTAATAGTGTACTCTAGCAGTCTAGTTTCCTTTTCTTTATAAGATTAACTCAAAATATGAGGAAAAAACTTACACAAACTCTGTGTTTATATCAAATCGATGAGTATATATATGTCATGAGCACGATCCTTTTACTATCGCATAACCATTATTAATTAACTACTATTAGACGTTAACTAATCTCAACTTAGCTCGTAATTATAACTAGTAACCAATGCAGGTTGTGATGATTGATGAGTAATTAATGTAACAAAACAATTAATGCTTGGCCAAAGTGTAGTAGTAAATTAGAATAGGGAAAGCAGGGAACATTGGCATGTGCTAACCAAAATGATTTGAGTTTGTATTGACGTTTTCTTTACTGGATTTTCAGTATTGCTCCATATTCCCAGTTGTTTCAACACCTCTTTTCAATTATAGTTTTTTTTTTTTCTTTAAAAAAAGAATGTTTACTCATGAGATAAATGCTCACAACTAATAAGAGCTGTTACCACATGGCTTTTCTCATATAGGAATTAATTCACCGACACTATGTGAATGAGAATAAATCATAATTTTAAAATGAATTATTACGTTCATTCTTTCTCTTTTGAAAATAAATAGTAGATTTTATCATCAATCTGAATATGTAGCTAATAAATACTACAGTACATAATTCGAACTAAAGAATTACTAGCTGTGCATAAATGAAAGTTCCACAACTTCACTTTTTTTTTTTTTTTTTTTTAAAATTAAGTTATATATGATGAAAATTACCATCGAGAATGGTAGTGAGATGATGTCCCCAAAAGGAGGTCTCGAGTCGAGTTCGAGCACTGAAATGGAGAAATTCCTAGTAGAGAGATCGAGCTTCCCTTTAAATGATTCATACATGACTTGAATTTGAATTAGTCGGATCAGTGAATTTCGAACAACATATATATATATATATAAGTTTAACCAAAGAAAAGGCGTTGCTCCTTTAAAAATGATCAATAGTCTACTTTTATTCTTTTTCGTCTCTATCCCCTTTGTTGAAGATGTTGATAGCCTTTCACGTAATTCAGTTCAGGTGGGGTGGTTTTGCGTGGGGGAAATATCATTGTGATGGAATAAAAAGGCATATTAAAGAGATTATTAGAATATAGTTTTATGGGGAATATAATTATATGGAAGTCATTATCATATAATGGAATAATTCGCCGCACAAATTAAAGTCATATATCCGTAGGAAGGAAATTAAATGAGGTCGGCCATTTTGTGGTAGCTGTTAGAGGAGGAACTTGTTCCAACATGTATTACGACGCAACACTACATGTGGCTGTTTCGTTTTTTGGATCTCCTGATAATTACCGCAACCTATTGATTCCCATTAAATATTATATACAATAATCTTTTTCTACATTGGATTGAGACGTGTTTAAATGTTCATTTGATCGAATTCAACTTGCTTGAGGTTCAGTGGTAATTTTTGATGTATGCACGTGTTGTCCCCTTCCTAATCATTCTAAAATACAAATTATGAAGTTGACGATGACTTCCACCTCTACTGGATTGTATTTCTCTATGTATTTGAACCTGAACAAACAAAAAAAGGGATTGTGAAAAAGGAAGCACTTTCCTGTACGGCACGAGGCAATCCTGAGATTATTAATCCCGAAATTAGCTATTTCGGGGTTATTAATCCCACCCTCAAGGAGGATAAGAAAAATACTATAATTTCGAGATAACTAATCCCGGAATGAGTTATTCCATGCATTTTGTCTCATCCCTCCTACCAAATGACCCCTAATTTTTTTAGTTGTACAAGCTGATCAAATGATCTTTGACATAAATGGGCCAAACATCATTCCTTCTCAGTGAGATGTTGGCCCAAGTGAATTGGGTCAATGTTCTTGGTATTAGATATGGGCTTACATGGCCTCACAGATCTTGTTTGTTGGTTGGACTTTTTACTTAGGCCCAACTTTCAGATATTGCTTTATACTTGCAAATTTCCACACTCAATATGTTGTTAAGTAGCATTTGACTGTTTTCTTTAAATTTCTAATTGGCCAAACAAGGTATAGCCAATAGAAGCAAGTAAAGTTATTGGAAATATGGTGAAATTGCTTTAATGTCTTGTCTTGAAAAGCTTTGTTGGCTGTAACGACCTCTTTGTTTGGCTAATGTCGTGTATGACCTTTTCTTTTTGAAAAGAGAACCCACATCCCACTACGACTCGGGTGTGCACAAGGTAAACCAAACCCTACTCCAGTATAACTGTCTGCAAACTACACATGAGAGGTAAATCGAACTAGCAACAAGCCTTGTGTGACTAGCTCGACCGAATAAGCATGCAAAGGGTTTTGATCCTGAGAAGAAATCACCTACTCAATCAACTCAATCACCCTTATGGGTAATGTCGTGTATCACAACTTTATTAACCGTTTTTGACACTTATATTGTTGTTGAGTATTTTCAGTTACTTCCCTTTACACAACAATTTTTTCCCTTCTCTACATATTAAATTAGGGGTCAAAAGAAAAACAAAGACTATTTATATACCCTTTACCATTCGATTCACCTTTTCATAGTTCATACTCCCTTCGGTCCTTTTCACAAGTAGTTTAGATTCACCTATTAAAAAATCTTTTCACAGTATTAATCATAAAATATTTAACTAAATTACCTTTAGTTCTGCATGCCTTTAATAAGGAATTAAGAATTTTTTATTTTTTTTGGTTTCCCAAGTATCACCCGGCAGCCGTGAGACTAATCCTCCATTCCACGGTCAGAGCACACTAAGCAGTAGCGAACTGGCCATAGAGTTTTCTCCGTGAGACTAATCCTCCATTCCACGGTCAGAGCACACTAAGCAGTAGCGAAATGGCCATAGAATTTTCTCCATTCACCAGAGGTGGGGACCCCAACCTCTTGCTTAAGGGGTGAGGTGCTGAACTACCACACCAACCCTTGTGGTTAAGGAATTAAGAATTATGTCTTCTTATATAGTAGTTGGAGTGGAATTGGGGGGGGGGGGGGGGAGAGTGTCAATACCTTTGGACCAAAAAGGCTGAAAGGGAGCAATATCCAACCAAATATTTCACTATTAAATACAAGAGTTGATAAAAGGCCACCATGACAGTTCAAAGCTGGGTAATTTATTTGAACAATAATCACGTTTTATGGGGAAATATAATGATTAGATGGTGTGTTTAAGTTTTAATTAATCCAAGTATACAAGTGTTACTGTATTATTTGTACTATATTATTACTATAAAAATCTTGGAACTTGTACTAAAATCAAACTGCCCTCAAATCCTTAAAAATTCATGAATCATGATTCCCTTTTGAATACAGATCCAACACACATGATGAGCAGTCTATTTGTTATCTTGCTCCCATTTTCCTTTTGTCTTGAAGCCAAGGAACAAAAAAAGATTGAGTTGGACCAGATCTGAAAACACTTTCACCTAATTACACTGAATCATTCTGCTTTGTTTCAGTCCCCTAGCTAGATTCCTCTCCTATTCCACTATCATCTTGCAAAAAAACTTCTTCAAACTATGAATGGTTCAAATAATAACACCTTAATAATTAATAATTTAGGACAAGTGGGATGTAGAAGAGTTCTAGTCTAGCAAACAAGAGCGGAGGGTCTAATCAACCACTCATAAGCTTAGTAAATCTCATTAGATATGAGATATTAGGCAGCACACTCTTGTTAGAGTGGGTTGGAGTCGACATTATTAGTTGGAGAATGAACTGACGATCTACTTTCATAGATTTAGACAATACTCCCTTCATGGGCGAGTTTTTGAAGTTGTATTAGACTTGAATATTATATCTTTATAACTCCTTATAATTGTACAAAATCGAATTTGACTAGAAACTAGAAAACCCGTTTCTATATGAAAACATACCCTTATTTATATCTTAAAATACAATCTCTCTCCGTTAACTATTTACTCTCTATGTGTCATTTCTCCATAATTGAGGTGTTTGTTTGTATTCTTCAAGAACAACTACTACAAAAGGTAAAACAGAAAGAAAATAATTAATTTTGTGCTGAACGGCTAAAATGACAAATAAGTTGATATAATTATTATTAAAATTACAACAAATAATTTGATACTAAGGAATATTACATAGTAATCTCGATTATATTCCAATAAAATCAAATTCCAATAATACATCTCAAAGGAAGTGTAAAAGAATGTGAAGAACCATTCATTGGGAACCCCATATTTTGGTTTTGACTGGTCATTGTGTGCATAAAGATCTACTAACTTAAGATCTGGTGAAGAAAACTTCTCTGCTTTTTCACCCTTGCATGGAAATGAGTATTTTTAACTGTGACATAATCAAGTCTACCATGGGTTCAAAAAAGTTGTCTTTTTGAAAAGCATTTATAAAGGAAATGGGGTATAACCAAGATAGTTGACATGTTTGCTTTTTTTTTTTAAAAGCAAATGAAATAAATTGTAATCAATATTTTAATATATTTTTAATCATATTAGAAAAAAAAAAACTTTGCAACTTATAGTACTTTCATATAGTTTTAGAATATCTAAATTTTAATTTAAAAATATTGAATTAATTTAATCTAATTTAACCTTGAGAATTAGTCAAAATTGACGCTCAAAAAATCAAATATATCAACTATTTAAAGAAAGCCAAACACACAAAAAAACACCAAGGAAGGATAGAACCACAAGGATCTGTCGCACATAACTTTACCTTGTATTTCTACAAGAGACTATTTTCACGGCTCAAACCTGTGACCTCCTAATCACATGATACTAACTTTACCAGTTACGTCACGACTCCCTTTAAAGCCAAATAGAAAAATGGAAAAAAAGACAGGAAAGATAAACATTAGATAATTGAATATAAAAGGGGTTGCTCTTTCACTCACTCTCATTCATCTGCCATCTATTTGCCAGTTCAGATACATATTTTTTTTTATTATTGTATTTCATCAATGCTGCCAAGATCACCTCTGGCGGCATCTGTGACTCCAGGCTTTTAATATTTAGGATTCTTTCCCTACGTCAATACTCATTCAAAATAATTTATCCTCCTAAAAACTATACTACTACTTTTCTTATCCTATTAGATAGGCTCTGTGAGATAGTCAAAGAAGCCAATCAATAGTACAACATCTAAATGATGCAAGATTCAATCCCTGCTTGCTTCTCACCAGGGGAAAAGTTCACAGATGATCATGCTGCAGTAACTAGGTCAGGGCAAAGCATTTTTATGTCCGTTTATCGGACAAAAATCGCTGATCAGCGTAGGTTAATCACAGTTACTTGGTGCAAGAACTTGTTGCTCCATGGTTTATCAGTGTCAGTAGAAGGGTCAAGTGGAGATGGCCAGTATACTTGCAAGGTGGAGCTAAAGCCATGGTACTTCTGGAGGAAACAAGGTTCAAAGCATTTTCTTGTGGACAGTAAGCCAGTGGACATATTCTGGGATCTTAAGGCTGCTAAATTTAATGGTGAGACAGAACCAAGCTCAGAGTACTATGTAGCAGTTGTTTGTGATGAGGAAGTTATTCTGCTTCTTGGTGATTTGAAGAAAGATGCTTATAGAAAGACAGGCTGCAGGCCAGCACTTATTGAACCAATTCTTGTATCAAGAAAAGAACACATTTTTGGCAAGAAGAAGTTCTCAACAAGAGTTAAGTTCCATGACAAGGGAAGAATGCATGAGATCTCTATTGAGTGCAAGAACAGGATTAACAGTAGCGGGGTTCCTATCGATGGGGTTGATCCAGAAATGGAGATAAGGATAGATGGGAAATTGTTCATTCATGTGAAGCATTTGCAGTGGAAATTCAGAGGGAATGAATCGATTCACCTCAACAAAGTGAGGATAGAAGTTTATTGGGATGTTCATGACTGGATTTTCAATCCTGGTTTAAGGCATGCTTTGTTCATTTTCAAGCCAGTTCTGTTATCTACATCCCCTTCATCAGTATCCGAATTATCATCACCACCATTCTCCTCATCGACATCAACTCCATTGTCATCCCAAACAGGCAGCTCAGGGTCAATAGAGGGGTTAAATTCAAGCAACTCTTCAGATTTTTGCCTGTTTCTTTATGCTTGGAAGGTAGAATGAGAAAGTTACATTGAGTGACTATTGGTTTGTTGTATCTATCATCATTAAAAGCAGATTAAAAAAACATAATGGTTGAAAGAGAAAAAAATGAGACTCATGTCATGGCCTAATTAGGAAGGAGATTGGGTTGACAGCTGAGAGAGGAAAAGAGCAAGGCACATGGGAACAATTGGGGGGCCCTAATTAGCATATTGTGGCTGCAAGGTAGTTACAGCTGTTTATGAAAAAGAAATGGGCATAATTGGACAAAGACAGATTGGATAACATAACATGCCCAATTATTTTCCCAATCAAGAAGCATCTCCATGTTCATTTTCTCCCACAGTTTTCCTCTTTCTCAACTCTGGTTTTTGATAAGTGAGCAATTATTTTGTCTTCTAAATTCTATATATACAGGAAAATATTGAATACATTTTGGTTCACTGTATTTCTGCATTTGGTAGAACTAACTGAACTAAAATGAACTATGTGAGTTCCTATTTCAAGAAAAATGACAAGGATTTTGCTTACTTTCAACTAACTACTAAGTTGACAAGTCTATAGCAATATCCTCAATCCATACTGAAATAAACCAACATCTTAACTATATAATATTGCAAAGTACTTTTCTCTTCCTTTAGAAAATTTATTGTGCAATGATTTGATTATCATTAATTTCTCATATTTTCTAAAAAGGGAGTGGGCAGAGGTGGAGTTCAAACTGAGAAACCTCTGAAGATAAGACAAGACAAATAATAAGGGATGGGAAATTTAATATTAAACAGTTCTCCCAGAAATTTATTGGCTCAGGCCAATAAATTAACAAGATGTGCTGGAGACTTCACATCATAGCTTTTCTACAGTCTGGCTACTATCCTATTTAAGGTTAGCCTATCGATAAGTTTGATTTATAACATACTGACAAGTTTGGCCAAGAAAATTTTATCAAAATATCTTTTGGCTATGGCATTGTAGTATTATTTATGACTGGATAGAGCTTTTTGACATAACTGTTAAACTGGCTGTTATTCAAGGAAGAAAATATTCTTGAACCTCAAGCATATTCGTGGGAAGAAATCAGATTACAATAACTGGAAAAATTCCATGTTCAAAGTGGATAGAGACTACTTCATAAATTAGAGCAACATGTGTTCTTTTAACCCAGCAATAACTATCAATCTCATAAATTTTCCGAAGAGATAATTTTAAGTGAAAAATAAAGCTAGACAAGCCCGGGATGTTTATGCATTCCTCAGATTGTTGTGTGATATTTGCCTACTTCACTGTTAGAATTATCATTTATGTAGCGGAGGGAGAACTGAGCATAAGTAGGGTAGTTCAGTTCATGAAGTAATCACACTAGTTATGCACAAATTATAGTTCAGAAACTATCAGGGAATGCATAACTATGTGCTGAAAGATGGCGTAAAGATTGTGATAGAAGAATTCAGAATTAACATTACTAGCTAGTATACTTGTAATTCGGAAAAAAGTAGTATATATATATAAATTTTAGGTGTTCTTGTTCTTATTTCAAATTATATCTCGCATAAAATCACATGTAGATTATTTCTACCATATGGATTACAGGTCAACATAAATTTAACATGAGAAAAAAATCAATGAAATACAATCCCAAATGTAAAAACATTATAGCATCACTAGCATGTGGAAACACCCTGACCCGGACACAAAAAAATTAATTAAATAAGACCAACAACCAAAACAGCTCTCCGAACATTTGGAAAATTCCCTGTTAATGTTGTAAGTTTTTCTTTTTTAAAAAAAAAAAAGAAGCAAAATTTACTTCCCATCGGCTTGCTAAATTTGAACACTGGATGATCGAAATTACTCATATTATAACAGATTTAGTAACTCACTTCCCAAAGCCAAACCACTTTGCTAAGAAGAAGGTCTTGTTCTTGCCACGAGAAGCGTCGGCTGGCTTTGCAGGTGATGCTGGAAGAGCCTGTATAGGTGATACTGTAGGTTTACCTAGCAGGAAACAAAAACGATTAGGCCAATTGATCCTTGAAATGTTGACAATGTATTAATCTTTGCACCAGCATTCATGTATAACACTAACTTTTTATCTTTTATGTTATGGTTTCTTGCTATTGCAGGGAGATTAGTACCCAAAAATGTGTCTCATATCCTATCAGTGCAACTTATAAGCACATGGATAAGTCCTCCACATCAATGAATTGGAAATAACTTATTTGATTTTGTGGGGGTATTAACGTGTTACCTTATAAGGTACCGTTGCAGAGAATGTACACATATCATAGAAACTTTACGGGTTATGTTAAGACAAATTAATTCTACATGAACATGACGAGAAGTTTATTGACCAAGGCTAGAAGATGATGATCTTTGTGCATGACAATTAATTCAACTAAAATGAACATGAAGTGCAGATGGTTATCTGAAGTAAAGTACCTGTCTTTGGAGACACTCTATTTGTCTTCCCATTCTTCACATCCTTAGATGTCTTATCTGAACTTGGTGTATTTTCTTGAGGAATGGAATTCCTCTCCAAGACCTGATGTGATTTATATTTATTGCTACCTGCAATCATCAGAGGTAATTCAATTGTGGGGTATGCAACACAACAGTGAGTGTTAGACAAACATCATGTCAAGTGAAAATAAAGCTAATGCTAAACAGTAGTTTGATTCTGTTGTTCTATAGAACACAGAGAAGAAGAAAACGTTTGAGGATAAAAAAATATTCTGCTTGTTTATTCATCCACATCTGAGAATATAAATAGACAAAAGAATCCTCTTCTATTTCTAACTAGGAAACTAATAAAATCCTATTCTACCTTCAACTAGGATACTAATAAATCCTATTCTATATCAACTTAGATAACTGAATTTCAGAAATAAAATTACTAAATTAAAAAGAAAAATAACAACAAATAACTCAATACTTCAACACTCCTCCTTGAGATATTTGCTGGTAACTTCAAGTTGTTCACGAAGAGTTTCAAATCTGAGATGTCTTTCTGGCCCTCCTTTATCCTAGTGACATAATCCTTCATCTCATCACCACTCTTGGTGGAATGGTAACGAAGGAGGTCAGCCAATTTGGCTTTGTTCTGGCTGTCTTTGTGAATGCCTATCTTCAAGTTCTTTGAGAAAGCTTCATAGAACTTGTTATAGTCCTCCTTGTTCTCATCAATTTCATTGAACATCTCAATACATTTCTTCACAAGGTTCTTCCTAATCACCTTGAGAATGTTGTTCTGTTGTAGCATCTCACGAGATATGTTGAGAGGCAAATCATCAGAGTCCACAGCACCCTTCACAAATCCAAGGTACTCGGGCATAAGCTCCTCACAGTTATCCATAATGAACACCCTCCATACATATAACTTGATGTTGTTCATCTTTTTCCGAGCTTCAGATTCTAACATTGCATCTTGCTTCAAGAAAACTGCAAGCTCCTCATCTTCAGAAGCCTTGGCAAAAGTTGCAACAAAATTATTTGTACTGTGGAGGTATTCAACCCTTGAATATTCAGTCCAAAATTCTTTTCCTGACATCTTTCCAGGAACAAAATTTAAATATGCTTAGCAGACAACTGGTTTCTCAGCAAAAATCTGATGAATAACCTTTGAAAAACATTCAATCCTATTTCCACCACCAATTGCAAATATTTTGTCCTTCAAAGTTGCACGAGCTAAGCTACCCCGTTTCTCTTTCAAACAAGGGCACATAGTCCATTCATCATTAGCTGGGTTGTACGATTCAACTGTGTCATACCACAAGCTTCCAGTTCCACCACCAAATACATAAAATTCTCCGCTCAGGTTTGCAACCGAGGCATATGCACAGACTGAATTCATTGGTTTAAGTAAATTTAACACATCGAATGAAGGTAAATACGAATCCAATGTTGATAACCATGATACACCATCATATCCTCCAGTTAGGAAAATCATCTCATGCTTCAGGTGTCCATCATCAGTATGGTCAATCATTATTTCATCAGCACGTGTACAAACAGTATTTGAGGACTCCAGCATCATACATCTACATTTTAACTGTTTAATTTCTTGTTCAGCATGAGCCATCTTCTGCTCCAAATAATCCATCTTACGATTTTTCTCTTCTATAAAAGCTTTCAGTTCTTCCAAATACTCCAGCTGGTCTTCCTTGAGGAAGAGAGTTATGTTTGTTCCTCTGCCCAATTGCTCAACATTTACATCCCTCAAAACAGTGAATGAACCACCTGCTTGTGATTCCCAGATATGTTGTTTGTCATCGTTGTGCTTGGTGGTCACAATAACCTGCTCACATTGACTACTTCGACAAACTTGCTCAGAATTTGAGTTCCAATTCAAAGGAAAACTTCTTTTTATCATTTCAACTGTAATCACTTCTTGACCACTAGAATCAGAAACAACATATCTTTGAACAGTAACATATAATCTCGTTCTAACATTTGACCAATACTCAATAGATTTTGGTCAAGATCAGGTACCAATAAAACATCTTGAATAAATTTAGTACCTTTGGGAGCTTCAATTGCCACAGTTCTTTTACCAACAATCTCCAACGTGGTTTTATCGGCTAACTTGACACTACCTTTGGCAAATTCTAACTTCGTAAAATATTCTCATTTGCTGGTCATGTGTTGAGTGCAACCACTGTCCAGAAACCATGTGTTTTTATCATTCAATCTTGTTGCTGCCAACACCGTAAACACAAACTCCTCTTGTTGTTCAACTTCCGAAACGTTAGCTTTTTGAGTTTGTTGGTTGTTCTCCTTCTCCACTTTGCAAAATCTTTCAACATGTCCAAGCTTATTGCAATATCTACACTGGAGAGGTGGTTTCTTTCCCTTAAACCAACAATCATCCTCTTTATGATTGGTTTTACTGCAATACTTGCATGGAGAAAAGTTTTCTCTCTTCCTGACTCCATTGCGAGAATCGCCTTGATTATTTCTACTAGAATTAGTAGAAGTTTCTGGGATTTTACCTTCCTTTTGCATTTGCATCTTCCCTTTGAACTTGGATTGAAGAGCAGTTTCAGTAGCTTCTTCTAGCCTCAAGGATCTTCTTTGCTCTTGAGCTTGAAGAGCATGTACAAGTTCTGAAGGTAAGTGTGTTGTGAGATCCTTCGAATCTTCGAGTGAGGAGATCTTTGCTTCAAATCTTTCCGGCAAACTCACAAAAACTTTTTCCACGATTCTTGAATCTGTAAGCTCTTCTCCCATAAGTCTGATTTGGTTTACAACCTTCATCAACTTGTTGGAGAATTCTTTAATAGTTTCTGAATCATTCATTCTGAGAATTTCAAACTCTATTCTCAAATTTATCACTTTTATTTGCCTAATTTTGTCACTTCCGTGAAATTCTTCTTTCAACTTGTCTCAAGCCTCCTTTGTAGTCTCACTCGTCATAACTCTAGCGAAAATTACTTCCGAAAGCGCTGATTGTATGCAAGAGAGAGCTTTAAAGTTTTTTGCAACCTCTTCTCTGTGATTCTTAATTTGCGCCATAGTTGGATTATCTAGCAAAGGATTTACCTCTCCTCCAACCTCAACCACTTGCCACAGATAATATGCTCGCAAGTATGTTCTCATCTTGATAGCCCAAATTGGATAATTCTCACCAGAAAAAATTGGGGGTGAAGGAATTGAAAAATTGTTGGAGGCCATAATAATATTGCCTTTTACGCAGGTTTTTTTTTGGGGGGTCTTCTCTCTCACAGATCCCTCAAGAAATTGACTCCGATACCAATTGTTGTTCTACAGAACACAGAGAAGAAGAAAACGTTTGAGGATAAAAAAATATTCTGCTTGTTTTTATTCATCCACATCTGAGAATATAAATAGACAAAAGAATCCTATTCTATTTCTAACTAAGAAACTAATAAAATCTTATTCTACCTTTAACTAGGATACTAATAAATCCTATTCTATATCAACTTAGATAACTGAATTTCAGAAATAAAATTACTAAACTAAAAAGAAAAATAACAACAAATAACTCAATACTTCAACAAATTCCAAGTAGGCAAAAGAATCACTAAGATTTGGCAACGTTGAACTTACTCTCAATGGGTGAATTTCCATAACTCTGCCTCATACCTTCACTGAAACTATCATCCTTAGGATTTTGCATGACTGCAAGGAAAACCATAAACTTCAATTCTTATGGCAAAAATGTTGTGAATATGTGATGATAATGCAATAATGGCTGCTATGGAAAAACATACGTTGGTCAAAAAACGTGTTCCTGTAATTAGGGCCTGAGCCAACTGAAAGCAGCTGAACTGCTTCTACATCTCTTGTCATCGACACCTTAGAAGATGCACTTAAGTTTTGTGTGTCTAAAAGTATGCCTGCAAGCTGGGAAGTAGATTGTCAGAGTACTGAGAGTGTTTCTCATCTGATTATAGTGTTAAAGTGAGAAATGAAGTAGTAACTTATTTAGTACCAGAAGTTTTTTCAACATAGGCGTCTGAAGTAGGTCATAAGCATCCTCGCAATAATTGTCCGTAAGAACAGTGCACCCTGATACTGCCTGCATATATGACAAATGATAGGAGAAAAATTAGAGAGCTTCACCAAGTTATATCTTTTGTTCGGAGAGCACACTGTAAGTACCTCTCCATTAGTTTTGAGTATGTCTTCCCCAACTACAAGGATGCTTAGCTGCTTAGCCAACAGCAGTGTTTCCAAATCAACCTGCTCAAAACCAAATTAGAAAAAGTCAGCATTAGCTCATCAAAGGAAACAGTCCAAAATCACTTACAAATGATATAGCTTTCAAGATCTATTCTGACATAGTACTAATTCGATCTTTGATTGCAGTCTTAAAAAGTAGGAGCACACTAATCTAGAAATCAATGGACAAACATGATATATATAACTCGCTAAAGATTGTCGAATCGTGTCTCCTAAAGGTACATAGCATAAAGATATGGCATCCGGGCTTAACTTAACCCCAAACGCTAGCTCATGAGAGGAGGATTGTTCAAATCCATCTAAACAAACTACCATCCATTCCCCAGCCAATGTGGGATTCTAACCCACTCTAATACCCACTTCGCGCCTAGGCCCAACTAGAGCGTGGACGAGACTGGGAGCCTAAACGGGGATGGACCTGGCTCATATCATGTAAAGATATGACACTTATGCCTATTGTCTAAGTCCATATAAGAAGATCACCAGTCCATTCCGCAGCGACTGCGAGATTCTAACCACTCTGACACATAAAATTTGAGATTAATCTTTAGGTTTGATTAAGTTTTTTCGATCATGTTCACAGTTCACAAAGTACAGTACATCAATGTTGAAGCACATAGCATGGCTGCAAACTTGACAACAAAGGAAAATTAACTTCATATCAAAGAGTCTCAAGATCTTGCTACTAGTACAATACCTCATCAGAAAAGAGCAGTGATTTGGTATCAAGACCAACAAGGTGAAAAAGTCGCGGCGCTTGACGCTGCTTCAACGTTTTCCCTCTTGTCATATTCATCACAGGAACCACCACTTGAATTGTATCCGCATCTCCTCCTTCTTGCTCATTAGCTCTCGTCCTATTTTCCAACAACCAAGCATAGCAAATTGCTGCCACCATTGAGCTTGTACCTACAATATTTCAATTCACTCAGTGAATTAACCAAAACCAAAAGCAAAAACACACGATTTATCTATCAAAATTGGAAAAAAAAAATCAGCTGGAATTAACTCAACTGTTGGAAGGTCCAGAGAGCACAATTTTGGCTTTCCCTTTTATCTTCCCACAAAAAATGTCGTTAATTTTGTCTCTCTGCTCCTTCAAAAACCGATTCAATACCTGACTCTTCAAATCTTCCTCCTTGACTTTATCCCTATCCACATCGTTCTTCTGCAAAACCTTCTCGAAAGCACACGTGGACGCGGAGATAGTCCTACGATGAGCTGACTCTACTAAATTCCTAGGAGGCGAAAGGATCCGATCGTCAGGGATCGAGCATGTAGTCGATGAAATCGATCTCCGATGAGCAGATTCAATGAGATTTTTGGGTGGAGAAAGTGGCTTGTCATCTAAAAAGTGTGATACATTGTCCGTTGAGACAGTGGCGGGAATTTTGAATGTTCGTTTTGGAGAGTTGTTAGACTGTGGCTGAGGTGCATTGGAGTTTGTATGGAACCGCGTTCGACGACTGATTGATTGGCGGGGTGGGAGGGTGAGCGGGGGTTGCTGCTCATTGTTGGGCTTGGGAGAAGTGGGCTCGAATGTGGGCCCATCATTTGGAGGTTTGAAGTTGTCGGAGATCCAATCATGAACGTTTGATGAAGGTGATGTGCTAGCTGAAGGAGGATTGTTAGACGGTTCTGATTTGTTGCGGTTGTGTTTTGCTGTTTTTGAGAGGATTTCTTCACTGATCCCCACTACTGATCTGTGCCTGTTTTTCCAGCAAAGCAAATCTATTGTAAAGTATTACCATCTATATAGATGTATTAAAACATAACTCGAATCTAATTAGGTCAACCATCAAATGATCCTTTGTTCTATGTGAATTATCACCATTTAATCAACTAGATGTGTTTTAACTTTTAATACACTAGTTTTTGACACGTGTTGCATACTTAGCGATCATAAATAGAAGAAAATGTCTTCAAGATTGGTTATTAAGGAAGTACTCCTTCTAATCCATATTAAGTGAACTTATGATACTTTTTTTTCATTTTTGCCCTTTGTTTTAGTGAGGTTAACTATTACTTTACCTTTTCTAGGTGATAAGTTGCACTACGAATATGACTTTCCTACTTTTAAGAATAGTTTGAAAATAATAAAAAGGGTAACAGTGAAAGTAATATTTAAATTGTGTCCTAGAATATTTTTCTTAAGGGGTGTGCATTACCCCCCAAAAATTCACTTAATATGTACTACAGGGAGTATAATACTATTAAGTTACCATGTATCTTTTCTGTACTTTGGTACAAACTTGTTAAGTTTGCTGGTAATATTTGTTGATTTCCTTTTTATTTGTTGTGCTTTGATCATAGTATGTACAATGCAATATTTGATTGTACAAAAAAAAAAGAGAGGGAACGAGAGAGAACTTTAAACTATGTTGTTCGGACTCTTCAAAAATGTCATATGGTGTGCGTCGGATTTTTCAAAAGTAGTACATTTTTGAAGAGTCTGAGCAACTTAGGCTTTAAATACCTTCTAGCAGATCTAGATAGGGGATCTCTGCCTTCAGTATGAGACTCTGCAATCCTAGCATGAGATGTTGCAAACCTAGGGGAAGTCACTAGCCGCTCTGGGGGCGACTCACTTCCACGACCAGGAGATGAAGCTACCATTTGCTTAGCTTCCTGAAGCCACTCCTGAGTTAACCTGCTGCTAACACTCCTTGTACTCGAGTCGAAATCATCATCATCGTCCATCGAATTAGTGTTAATTCCCTTCAGATTATACGATCTTTTATCAGGACTTGGTGTCCCGAAAAACATGTCATTCATAAAATCAGTTAAGTCAGGGACAGGACTAGCAGGCTTTCTGTTCTCTGCTATTATCCTCTGCAAGCTCTTTGAGGATCCTCTGCTTTCGTTTGACAGGTTCCTGTTGAATCTCTTCTCCATCGCGCAATTCTACTAGTGGAAGCGAACGAATGGAAATGCAGGAAAATCTTAGCTGAACATAGAGGAGGTGAGAAGGACAACATTGTAGAAGCATAGCTAAAATAAATGATTAGAAAATGTTGTTGTAACATTTGGCCGGCACAAAGGTTGTCTTTTCTTGGTGTAGCCTTGTGAAAATCCGCTTCTTTGGAGGTTTGCCCTGTCTAATATATAGGCGAATTCCAGGAAGCTGCAAAAAATGATAAATTCCTTCCTGTCCATTATATATATCTAGCTAGTAACAGTTACTTAGGGCTGGGAGATCTTAATTAGTAATACACCATACAAGCTAGCAAAACCAAAGAGTATTTTTTTTTTTTTTATGATTGCGGCGTTTCGTGCTCCTTAACTAATTTCACGAGATACCTACCACCTTCTATCAGCGACATGTATTAGGTCACCAAGGATAGAACAGATGATGTGTATTTTGAGAAAAAAACATGGTACTTTACATAGTCAAAGAAGAGCCATACCAATATCACCTTGATGTGAATATTGGATGTCACTTAGGCGGCTTAGCCAGAATATTCCATGAGATTATTAATCCCACCCTTTATGTGGGTTATAAAATAATCTCAAAATTAATCAAACGTAGGGATAAAGTTAATCTCAAATTTTATTTGAGGATTATTATCTTTTATCTCATGTTATCAAATAACTCTTAAAATTTAGATAACTAACCTCAAATAAAGAAACTTTTAAAAGAGTTTACATAAATTAATGTCGGCTGTAGAGAAAAACAAAAACTACATAAAGATAAATTTAATTCTTAGGTAGATACAGATATAGCTTAAAGCCTTAAATATAGGCTATGCAAATTGGTCGATCGGATACTATGATTGAAATATACACGCTAATGATCAGAGCGCGGGGATTTAACACTAATGATAAGCCAAGCATATATGCACTCAATGGAGTATATTTCGAACCCAGGATTTGAAGATAGGGGGTGCACAATTATCTCTAACATAGTTATATCGATTATCAACTACATAATTTTTTTTGTCAACATCAACTACTTTATTTATTTTTAATCAAATTCCATGAACTTAAATAGAAGCAAGAAAAAAAATTTGAATAAAAAAATAAAAAAAAAATGAAAGGAAGAAATGTGCACCTATTAGCATCAAATGGAGAAGTAAAATGAAAAAATTGAGTGACTCACTCAAGAATCGAACACATGACATTGGCCTAGAAAGGCACCAGCATTTGAGTTTCAAACCAGTGCACCCACACAAGTTTTTTTATTAAGGGTGCACAATTAAATATATTAACACTTTAGTAGGATATATATACGTATCTATACAATTTTTTTAAAAAGTTACCGGGTGTACGTACACCCTCGAGGTACCACGTGGGTCCGCCTCTGAGTATATTGCTGGAACTACTTTCCCAGAATTAGTAACTTGAATATCATCAGAATTTAGTGGAAGCAATAGGATAACCAACTTTGGACTTAATTAGGCAAGAAGATGAAGCAGTAAAGTATGGGCCTCTTAGCCAGCACTTTGTTTGAGCTGGGTTATGGGAAAGCCCAATTTATTTGGCATTTTGTTGTAATGATTCATGGGTATTCTAATTTGGACACCGTATACCAATCTTGGAAGTAATTGTACTCACTCCCATATTTTTAATTATTTTACTCTTTCTCTCTATTAATATATATAACATAACTGGCATATACATAGCATTCTGTGTATATGTTGAAATTTTTGTAATATGTTTAGAGAGTTGAAATTTTTGTAATATTGGAAACATAAGTTGTGTATTTGTGTAATTTTTAGTTTAACTTATACCTACTTTTCAAAGTTTTTTGTGTGTCTACTGTACGCAATTCAGAACAACTTCAGATATGCGGTATTTTGTTTGATAAAGTCTCACTTTTGAAAGAAAATTACAAAAGTTCAAGTAAAAATGACTGAATTCAACACATCTAGCTTATTTAAGCAAAATTATTTGAACTTCAGTTACATGTTCTTGAACAGTTGAATTTCAAGAATATAAAACTTCAAACGCAACATTTATTTTTGGTATTGTAGACATTGAAATTTTGTGGACTCTATAAAAAGAGTTCAATTTTGATTAGAGTTCTTAGGCTACTTTACCCTAAATCCAGTTTGATGGCTACTCTACATAAACCCTAAATTACGCCTATATATAAAAGGGGGCAAATATTTGACATCTCCAAAAGTCCCAATAAATTCATGGATATTCATAAAAGATCAAGATCTTCAATGTTCCAATAAATTCATGGGATATTCATAAAGGAATGTAGATACACAAACCTTCTTTTCATGGAGATCCAATCCAAATGTTCCTACGTTCGACGAATACGCCACTAACAACCCTCGAATTATGGAGAAATTTATATCCAAATCTTCTTATATTCCTTTCATGGAGATCAAATTCAAATGTTCCTACGTTCAAGAAATACGCTACTAACGGTCCTCAAAGTACGGAGAAATTCATATCCAAATCTTCTTACATTTGAGAAATACACTACTGACGGCCCTCGAAATGTTCCTACGTTCGAGAAATACGCTACTAACGACTCTCGAATTACGGAGAAATTCATATTCAAATCTTCTTATATTTGAGAAATACGCTACTGACGACGCTCGAATTAAGGAGAAAATCGAAAAAGAAGAATACTCATATCGTTTATCAATAAAATTACAGTTTCTTCATATTTTTATTGTTTCTTCATATTTTTATTTGTGATTGTAATTTATTTCTGTCACTGTAAAAAAAACTTTGGAAACAGGTACATCCTGTATATGAATATGTGCAATCAAAAGCTAATCTACTCAATATAAAAAATGTAAGCATAAACATCAACGGTAAGCGCTTTTGTAATTCTCAATCGTTAATCTAGATTTCTTGGTTTAATTTTTTTTAAGCAAAATTTTTTAAAAAATAATCAAATTTTTTCCTCACTCCTCCAAATAACTATCATCATTTTGCTCTCTTGATGGTTCGAATACATAAAAATTAAGATAAAAAATGCTTACAATCGAAACAACCCCTCCTACAACGAGAATGCACATGTTACCCAAGAATTGCATTTAGGAATTTGTATTATTTAATTAGTGTAAAAATATAACTAAACAAAAGTCAAAGAGAAAGAGATAAGCTTCCGTACGTGTACTGAAAGTCGCTGCGATACATGAACCTGCTGCTCCCCTATTATTTTTGTCATCTCTCTGACAAAAATATGCATATTATATTCCTTCAAATTATTTTTGAAATTTTTATTTTGCTATACTACATCCGCCTCAGTTCAATGGAGTATTTTATTTTCAGATTGTTGAAAATAAGTTCCACAGCTAGAAAACAATCTTGAGCATCTTAACTAGCAAATCTTTTCTAGTCAGTTTTGATGGTGGATGTTGTTCTACGAATACAGGTTTTTTGCACTACTAGAAAATAAGAAATTAGTAACAAACAGAATTTCATAGCTAAAGAAAAAAAAAAACTCATGCTAATTTCATTTAGCTATAAATTAGCATGGATTATAAGAAACTTCAATTAGCTAAAAGTTATCGATAAATATTATAGCTAATTTCATGTTTTCTTATACTTTGGCTTCACTAATCTATCTGGTAGCCTTCAGATCTATGTAGATAAAAAATTATCCATAGATATTTATATCAATTCAAGATTTACATTATATCTATTTGTGCACACTATTAACACCTAACTTGAACTACTTTATGTTAAATATAATAAACTTTCTTCGTAGAAGCCGTATTTAGCGCTGACTTTCTAGCCTAGGTAACTGGTATAAATAGGAAGATTAATAGTAATTATCGAAAGGTAATAGACACGTTGTTTTAAATAGAAGTAAACCTCTGAAGCCAAACTCAAATAATATTAGTTTAAAGAAATGATGAGGCCAACTAGTAGATGACATATAAATAATATCATAGACTAAACATACGATTAGCGATTTCTCATTACATATACTATATGCCTACCCCACCTTCTGCATCAGCTCATAGATCAAACCATCCTCTTAATCACTTGATCATTTTCTTGTTTTGGGTCTTTCCAAACCATTAGGGGACAAACCTCTTAACCCAAGTTATTATTAATAAGCTTAAAATGATCATATCGAATGCACGTGTTGCAAGATCATAGTGGATATTATTATTACAACTTGGAAAGAATTATAAATTCCAAAAAATATATATTCATCTAAACCAAGGTCAACGTACGCGTCTAATTAAGCTCTTGTCCAAAATTACAAATTTATTAATCTGTAAAACGTCACAAACTTACCCTTTGAACATGCCTTAGCGCCAAGTCACACATCTAATTGCTATTTTATTACTATATAAAATTTATAATCCTTCCGTTTTAATTTGTTTACGTACTTTTCTTTTTAACTAGTCAAGTGTACGTGCTTTGCACGTGTGTCACATTAATTAATGTTAATAAAACTATGAGAAGAAGCACGTGTGTCACATTAATTAATACTAATAAAGTCATGATAAGAAATTGAAATGGTATAAAATTATACTGTATAAACGTAATATTAAATTACTTTCATATATATCAATACCATAGTCTTTGACTATATGAGCATTTTCATATCATGTATATAAATGAGCATTTTTTTTATCGATTATCTCAAAAATCTAACCGTTGAGGACCCACATTGATAAGAAATATCTTATTGATTTGGTTATCGATTTAGTACAACAACAACATACCCAGTATATTTCCACCAAGTGGTGGTTATCGATTTAATATGTTTAGAAATTAAAAACTAATAAAACGAATCGATAATGCATAATACCGAACTGTAAATCAATCGATGATGGAATACCTTAGAAAGGAGTAAAACTTGTGGCAACCTAAAAGAGAAGCATCATTTTCGTAATATAAATTTAAATTTTTAGGTCAGATAAACATTTGATTTTTACAGCTACTTCACTCGGCGGCAACAAGTTTGTCTTATCCAATTAACACAAGAACTTATTAAAAGGGAATAAACCATTGTCAATTGTTGTTTACGTATAATTCATATACAATCTTTAAACTTATCACTGATGATAATGAATGAAAGAATACGACTTCAATCAGAATCAAAATAAGAAAAAAAATATAGTAGAAGAAGTGGCGGCTTTTCTTTATTAAAGTTTGATCAAAGCATTATTTAAATAAAATTATAGATTCTTTTTATATGTAAAATAAAATTCTAATTGATTTAAAAGTTCACAACATTTTAAAAAAATAAAAATTATCTAAATATAATAGATTTTTATTTTTATTTCATAAATTATCTATCAATACTAAAATAATATGGATTCCAATATAAACGCACAATTTTTTTTTTATCTTTTTGTTTCATTTTCTTTTCAAGACGTTTTACTTTTTTGTTTCAACTTTGTATGTTATTTTTTATTTAAATAAAATGGCCCAAAAAAAAAAGTAAAACTAACTATGTTTAAAAGGGATAATTATGATTAGTCATGTTTATATATTTACTTTTTATATTAAAAAGGTATTACTTATCAAAAATATATATTTACTTTCTGTAAACAAAGAATATAAAAAATTTAGTACATATAAGCTCTAAATATTAGTGTCATAATTAAATATTTATTTTTAAATGCTTGAAATGTGTTCTATACGAATATCTCGAGTCAATCAATAAAAGAATATACAAAAAATAAAATTATCAAAAAATATCAATTAACTTTAAAATAAATAAATCCATGAAAAGACTGTAACTTTGGCCTATATACAAAAAAATGAAACAAAACTGATAGTAAAAAGGAGGTATATCTCAATTTTGAACAAAAAAACATGCTTGTAAGCTGCAAAGCAACATTTATTAGAAAAAGTTATTTTAATTGATAATAGAAACTAAAATTATCTTTGGAAAGAGTGTTTGATCATATTTTGTATGTATGATAACAACTGAAACTTTCAAAAAAAGAATAAAAGAATCATTAAAGTATATGAATAAACATAATGATGATATGTTAAATCTCATGATTTATTTACAATTTAAATAATTTCATATATGCAAAAATTTAAAAGGAACTTCGTATAACGAAGAAGGCTAGAAAAACTTAAAGAATCCAAAAAGAAAATATTAATTAATCATCAATGAAAATCAAAACAAAACTAAGAATAAGAAGAAAATATAGAAGTAGAAGATATTTTTCTAGTAAAATTTGATCAAATAACTACTTAAATAGAATTGTAGACATTCTTTTTTTATATAAGGTAAAATTCTATTTTATTTAGAATTGTTAAATATTATGAATTTTTATATGAATAAATTTCTTTTTTTCTTTTCATACATATGTTTTTAAATAAAGTATATTTTGGTTCCTAAAGTTTTTCCATTAATAAATTAAATTTTTTCATCAATAAATTGGTACCTTTTCTTTTATGTCTTTTTCTTAACTATAATGTTTGGTTATTCTTACCAAAAAAAAAAAAAAAGTTTGATTCTTAATTTTCTTTTTTTTTTTTAATCTTTTTCAAGGATAATTTTTTTCCTAAAAATTTGTGTAGGATTCCTAATTAAAAAATTACCATATTAAATTTTAATTCTTTTAGTTATATGTTTTTTTTTTTGTATCCTAAATATTTGAATAATAATTTAATGATAATTATTTTTTTTAAAAAGAGAAAAAATGATTTTGTCTATTGCGAGGTGTTTTAATGAAAGACAAAGAGTTCAAATCACCTTTTTAATATATTATAGATTATAAATATAGATTATAGATGTATTTAAAAGAGAATGTATCTCTTTTTTTTTACAAACTCTTGAATTCTAAATTTTCAAATAACTTTTTTAAAATTACATGGATTAAAAGTCACTTTAGTATATAGTTTAAAAACACACGATTCTTTGACTCTGTATTACGTTAAAATTAAATAAACAAATTAAAACAAAAAAGTAGTAAATATATGTCAAAAAATGACGTCATTGTCTTATTTTAATTGTTTTTATCCCTTATGGATCGGATGGCCAGAGAGCTAGCTAGGTGACAGTTGGTTTATGTTTGACTTTTTCTTTTTAACTTCCTCCGTTCATAAATAGTTTTCTTTTTTTTTTTATTTGACACATATTTCATAATAAATGAATTGTTAGATTTTGACATACATATTAAGAAAAAAAATTAAAGATATAAATTTAACACAACTTTCCATTTTTATTCCAAAAAAAAAAAATTGACCTTGTAATACCTTTTTAAAAATTAATTGATTGTCAAATCATAAGGACAAATTTGAAAAACAATTAAATGATTCACTTATTTTGAAACATCAATAAATATCCCAACAATTCACTTATTTCGAAACGGAGGAAATAATAAATTAAAAAATAATTTTATTAAATTACTCTTTAAATATAATAATGTTTTTTCTTTAATAATTGATATATTATATTTAATACCAAAAGTAAAAATAGGTAAATTATTTATTAATTTTATAAATTAAATAAGAATTATTGAATATTATAAAAAAATAGAAATGTGAACAAGTAAAGATTGGCGGAGGGGAGGTGTTTTAAAACTTTCTTTGAGAAATGACCTCCTTTTGTGGCAAATATCAACAAGTCTATATATAAAGCCCATTGTTAGTAGGGATATTACATCCTAGTTTTCTTTCTCTTAACTAATTACGAAAGAAGTTTAAGAGGCTGTGAGCAGATTATAATAAGGCAAAATGACAAGTAACACTGCTATTTTTGTGGCTACCCTTATTTTATGTTCATTGCTTGCTGCTTGTGATGCTGAGATTTTGTTCTCTTCCCTCAAGAAGAGTCTTGAGGTGACTGTTAAACACAGATCAGGAGGTATGTTCGGTTGCACTTTTTTTTTTTTTTTTTTTTTTAAGATTTGACAAATAATTTTTTACTTATATGTAGTTGCATCTCTCTTGCACTAACTATTCCCCTAGAACTACAATCCAAGACTTTGTTGCAAATAGAATATGTCAATCGATGACAAGTGAGATTGTTCAGGCGGTAATTAAGCACTCTTCACCTGCAACTTAGAGGTTGTTGGTTTGAGTTACCTGGTAAAAAAAAAATATGGGGCTCCTGGGAAGTATTAAAAAATATATCAAACATCGATCATTGACTATTAAAAAGTTCTTTCATTAATTAAAGTCTGGTAAATATTTTTTTTACAGATAACTAATGGTACTAGTGTATCACTTGTATGTCCATTCGCTTATTACTTGATACGAGTAAGGTTTTACCATTAAAGTCTTGTATCTTTGGGGACATATTTCTTAGCATTAGCAAGCTAAGTGTACTAGTATTTGTTTTGGAAGAAGGAAAATGTCAACTAAAATTGCTAGTGAGTAGTGATCAATCACTAAGTTTGAGGTTATTCCATTAGTTGTCTTGTAGTAATTGTCGTTTTATCTTCATTTTTTATTCCTCATGAAATTGATTAAAGCTATTTAAATCATGAGTTTGACATATAGAGCTAATTGTTTGATTAACAAATCAGTTATTCAGATTTAAGTTATATACATCATGAGTAACATTAACTTAACATGTTACTGACTTATTATTATTTATTATTAGTACAGTAACCTCTTAAATAACATCTTTTCAGTACTGATGGCTGGAGAAGATTCACTGGAAATCGACTGGTTCTTGAACAAGACACTCCCAGCAGGGACAGACTCAGCCTACAAGACGATTAAACTGAAGCTATGTTACGCTCCGATCAGCCAAAAGGATCGTGCGTGGAGGAAAACAGAAGACCATCTCAAAAAGGACAAGACCTGTCTATTCGAAATTGACTCCTTGCAGTACAAGTCCTCCAACAACAAATTCAATTGGACAATTGAGAGGGATGTTCCAACAGGTACTTTCTTTGTTAGAGCCTATATTTTGAATGGTGATGGTCATGAAATTGGTTATGGACAGAACACTGATAACAAGAAGGTAAACAACCTTTTCGACATTCAAGCAATTAGCGGACGACATGCCACTTTAGATATTTGTTCTGTTGTCTTCTCTGTTTTTGCTGTTGTCTCCCTCTTTGGATTCTTCTACATGGAGAAGAGAAATGCCAAGGCAAGTAAATGATGATGATGATGAAGATCATCATGTGTGATGATGTGAAAGGAAATTAAATAGTATCTCCTTTGTTTTCTATTGTATTGTTAGTATCGTAGACTTTTTATAAGATAATGTATTAATTAATTTTAATACTGAGTTTGATGACTCATGATGTGTCATGGGTGACATTGTTAATTAATTACGTTCTTGTTTTTAATTAATACTGTACTTTTAATTGGATGATGGAGGTTTGTTTATCAGTTTTTACATCGTTTGATTACGTTATTGTTTAATTAATCAAAGTTTGTTTATCAGTTATTGTCCAAGTCGTTTCATAGATGCATTATAATGACGTGAAGTGCGTTGATTTTCTGATAGTTCGACTATATTTTTATTTTACAAAATTATTATAATTTTTTTCGACTTAACGAGCCGAAAGGTCACCTGATAATAGTCGTCGAAGATTTTGGATTTGTATAATAAATTAGAAGGTGTTAATAAATACATTGTAATATAAATATTTTATTTTTCAATCAAGTAAGCAACTTTGAAAGCAAATCCTACAGACAGCTTACAAGTAGCTTTGTAAACAGGTTCCTACAAGCAGCTCACAAGTAACTTATAAGTAGCTTACAAATTGTTTATATTCTTCTATGTAAAAGAGTTAATCTAGTTCATTTATACACTAGTTAAAAGTTAAACTATTTTTTATTTTTACAAAATTGTTATAATCTTTTTTGACTTAACGAATCGAAAGGACAACTAATAAAAATCGTCGAAGATCCTGAGTTTGTACAATAAATTAGAAGATGTTAATAAATACATTGTAATAGAAATATTTTATTTTTCAATCAATCAAGCAACTTTGAAAGCAAATCCTACAAGCAGCTTACAAGTAGCTTTGAAAACAGGTTCCTACAAGCAGCTTACAAGTAACTTATAAGTAGCTTTACAAATTGTTTATATTCTTTCTATATAGAAGAGTTAATATAGTTCATTTATACACGAGTTCACAAGTTGAACAATATTCAGTTTCTCTCGACATATACTTGCCTCTAATATATTTACTTTCGAACTATCATCGTTCACTTTCAATTTTATTACTCCTAACTTTATTGCTTACTTACCATAATATTTACTTTATAGTCTAAATTTCATAATGGAAGAAACAACAATTATCGTTAAGAAAGATTGGAAATTCTTTTTGCTAAGTGTGCTTTTCTTCTTGAGATCTTAACATTCTTATAAAACATAATTCAATCACTGAACCGTACGTAGTCATCTTTGATATATACTCAGTGTATTGCGTATAACAAATTTACAATTAATCTATGACGTATATTGAGATGTTTAATTTATAAAAATAAAAATTAAGATTATTTTTTGTTGTGAGTTTTATTGAGCTGCTGTTAGTGTAACAATCCCACGATTGTTTCTTTCTATCTTATTTCTCCTTTGTTTGGGGTGGGGTGGAGTGGGGTGGGGGGTTAAATTTCTGAAAAAGAAGTTATTTGTGAGTATGGGAAACATCTTGAGCACTTTTTGAACCGTGCAGGGAAAACTCAAAATACGTTTTAGAACTCAATAATTAACTAATGAAGAATTTAATTTGGAGACGTGAGTGCAACTTATTCATGATAATCATTCCAAATCCATTTTTTTAATTAATTCGGACTCCCTCTCAGTCTTATTAATCTCAAATGGTATGGTAGGAGGGATAAAATAAGATATTTCGGTTGAGAAATTAGTTATCCATAATTAACTATCCCAAATTAGTTACTCCATTTTCAAGAAAGAATAAAAACAATACTATAATCTCGTGATAGGTAATTTCAAAATAAATTATTTCATATATTTTGTTTTAATCAAATAAGCTCATTTCAGGCACCGGAGATAACTAGAATCAGCATAATTTAGTGGTGGGGGGTGCGACGGAGGGGTGGTGGTGGTGGTGGAGGAGGATTTTAAAAAATGCCCAAATTTAAAGAGGCCTTTAGCTATTTTGTCAAAAATGAAATACTAATTAATCTTTATTTAATTTAAATTGAGAAATTTAGAGCCGTCAATATGGGTCAAGCCCGTTGGGCCGGTCCGATTCGACTTGTAATTTGATGGAGTTGGACTTCAATTTTTGCAGCCCATTGAAAAACAAGACTTTTTAGTCCGGCTCGTATAAGCCCGTGGCTCGTGGAGCTTGAGCAATGTGGGTTGGGCTAGTCCATGGGCCGACCCGTAAGTCAAATACATGCAACTATTTAGATTGCTTATTAGTATTTTTATTTGATTCAAAGGATATCATGTCAAAAATTATTTAATTACGTTATTAGGAGTATTTTTTGGAGTGTTGGAGACTTGATTAATAAGTATTAACATTATGTAATATTGTCTGGTAATATTTATGTTTATTAATATTCTAAAATTAAATTATAAAATATTTTTTTTTTTAAAATGGGCTGGCCCGTGAGGTCCGAGGTCCACAGAATAATAGTGTGAGCTTGATGTTTTTTGATCCATCAAAATAATAGGCTAATCTGACCTAATCCGTCAAACTCAAATTCTGTATAGACACCCGAATAGATTAGGCCGACCCGTATTGACTGCTCTAGAGAAATTCATATACTCTATATAGAACGAGGCCAACTAGTAAATACCTTAAATAATGATTACTTATGAGGTGCCTTAATTATGGTCTATACATACGATTAGCGATTTCTCATAACATATGCCCCACCTTCTGCATCAGCTCATAGATCATATTATGCATCTATTAAATCATTTGATCAGTTTCTTGTCCATTTTGATAAAAGATCCATAATTATTTCGATTATGATTTTTTATCTTTTATAAAAAAAATATTTTTCTTTTGAATCGGTTGTGAGCGAGGAAGAATTCAAAAATATTTTTCTTTTAAGTCGATTGTGAGTGAGGAAGAATTCAAATTCTCGAAATTGTGATTCGTAGTCACGTGCTCTAATTCTTTGAGCCGTAAAAAAAAATTTCTGCATCAGCTCATAGATCATATTATCCATTAAATTATTTGATCAGTTTCTTGTCCATTTCGACAAAAGATCCGTAACTATTTCGATCATGATTTTCTATCTTTAGATAAAAAAGTATTTTTCTTTTGAGTCGGTTGTGAGCGAGAAAGAATTCAAATTTTCGAAACTTTAATTCGTAGTCAAGTGCTTTAATCCTTTGAGCCGTAAAAAAACCCTTCTACATCAGCTCATAGATCATATCATCCATTAAATCATTTGATCAGTTTCTTGTCCATTTCGACAAAAGACCCGTAACTATTTCGATCATGATTTTTCTATTTTTAGATTAAAAAAAAAATCTTTTGAGTCGATCGTGAGCGAGGAGAAATTCAAACTCTCGAAACTATGGTTCGTAGTCACACGCTCTAATCCTTTGAGCCATAAAAAAAAACTTCTGCATCAGCAAATAGATCATATCATCCATTAAATCGTTTGATTAGTTTCTTATCCATTTCGACAAAAGACCCGTAGCTGTTTCGATCATGATTTTTCTATTTTTAAATAAAAAAGTATTTTTTTTTTAATCAGTCGTGAGCGAGGAGGAATTCAAACTCTCGAAACTGTGGTTCATAGTCACGTCCTTGAGCTGTAAAAGACCTTCGTAAAAAGTTAAGGCACAAATAGCCCGTTCTATTCTTGAGAAATCATTTTTATTTTAATCTTAATAAAAAAAGAAATTAAACATTGTGAATTCAAATATTCAAACAATTTTAGGTCTTTCCAAACCACTAGGGGGTAAAACCTCTTAAGCCAAATTATTGTTATTTATTAATACGCCTAAATATTCATATGGAATGTATCGCAAGATCGCAGTGGCTATTATTTCGAACAACTTAGAAATTCCAAAAAATATACATCTAAATCAAAGTCAATGTCTAATTAACCTCTTGTCCAAACAATTAGTTCCCAAAATTACAATTTTATTTGTCCGTAAACCGTCGCAAACTTACCCTTTGAACATGGCTTAGGGCCAAGTCACACATCAAATATCTATTTTATTATACAAAACTTATATTAGAAAATGACACTAACTTATTACTAATTGTTTCCATCCCTTATGGAGCTTATAGAGCTAGATGCCAGTTGGGCTTCTGTTTGACTTTTTCTTTTTAAAACTTTCTTTACGAAATAGCCTCTTGTGGCAAATATCAAGAAGTCTATATAAACCAACCCCCATCTTCTACTAAGCCCATCATAATAAGTTGGAATATTACATTAGTTTCTTTACATCCCAGTTTTCTTTCTCTTGTTTGTTTGAAAAGAAGTTAGTAAGAGGGTGTGAGCAGATTATAGGGAAAATGGCAAGTACACCTGCTATTTTCTTGGCTACACTAGTGATTTGTTGCTCACTATCTTCTTCTCATGCTGAGATTTTGTTCTCTTCCCTCAAGAAGAGTCTTGAGGTGACTGTTAAACACAGAGCAGGAGGTATGTTTTGTTACCTTAACAATACTTTTTATCTTTTATTTAAAATTTCAGAAACTGAATATATCGATCGATGATAAGAGAAGTTGCTCATGTGATTGTTGGAGTTATCTTCTTAATACTAGTTGCAGTAGAACCCAATCTTGTATTTATTCTTGAACTTATCTATTATGTAGCTATATGGTGTAACTTCCCGTTATAAATAAAGAAATATAGAACGAGCAAGGCTCAAAAAAGCTTTAAGCCTTCACGTTATGTCTTTCATCTTGGTATCAGAGCCTTAAACGTTCCCTTTCATGACTTCAGAAATTTCCTCATCTCAGATAACTCCAATAGTGATAAGTATTATTCATTTCTAACTTAAAGATAGTAGGTCCCGAGTCATTACGGAAGCAAAAAGATGAAGGCTTCTAGGAGGGGTTAAAAAATATATCGACTCTTAGAGAATCCTTTCTTCCAAGTCGTTAATTCAAGTCTTGTTAAAATTAATTTAACTTTAATAAAATGAAGATCTGCATTAATTAACCATAGTTAAGTGATACAGCTGTATGTCACATGTTTACTAATTGTGTAGATACCTCATATGAATTTTTACCATGAACTCTCTTGTATCTTTGGTACATGTATATATTTCTTAATTAGCATTAGCCGTTTACTATACGTTTTGGAAGATCCGAATATCCATCTCTAAGCTTTGAGGTTATTCCATTAGTCATTTTCATTCCTCATGTATTAATCAGAGCTATTAAATGACTTTATAGAGCTGACTGTTTGATCAAGAAATTAGCTATTTAGGTTTAAGTTATATATGCTATGCTATCCGTGAAATAGACTTAATAACCTGTTATAACATGCTATAACTTACTATCATCATAAATAACCGGATTGGTCGCAATAAATATCTCTTCAGTACTGATGGCTGGAGAAGATTCACTGGAAATCGACTGGTTCTTGAACAAGACACTCCCAGCAGGGACAGACTCAGCCTACAAGACGATTAAACTGAAGCTATGTTACGCTCCGATCAGCCAAAAGGATCGTGCGTGGAGGAAAACAGAAGACCATCTCAAAAAGGACAAGACCTGTCTATTCGAAATTGACTCCTTTCAGTACAAGTCCTCCAACAACAAATTCAATTGGACAATTGAGAGGGATGTTCCAACAGGTACTTTCTTTGTTAGAACCTATATTTTGAATGGTGATGGTCATGAAATTGGTTATGGACAGAACACTGATGACAAGAAGGTAAACAACCTTTTCGACATTCAAGCAATTAGCGGACGACATGCCACTTTAGATATTTGTTCTGTTGTCTTCTCTGTTTTTGCTGTTGTCTCCCTCTTTGGATTCTTCTACATGGAGAAGAGAAATGCCAAGGCAAGTAAATGATGATGATGATGAAGATCATCATGTGTGATGATGTGAAAGGAAATTAAATAGTATCTCCTTTGTTTTCTATTGTATTGTTAGTATCGTAGACTTTTTATAAGATAATGTATTAATTAATTTTAATACTGAGTTTGATGACTCATGATGTGTCATGGGTGACATTGTTAATTAATTACGTTCTTGTTTTTAATTAATACTGTACTTTTAATTGGATGATGGAGGTTTGTTTATCAGTTTTTACATCGTTTGATTACGTTATTGTTTAATTAATCAAAGTTTGTTTATCAGTTATTGTCCAAGTCGTTTCATAGATGCATTATAATGACGTGAAGTGCGTTGATTTTCTGATAGTTCGACTATATTTTTATTTTACAAAATTATTATAATTTTTTTCGACTTAACGAGCCGAAAGGTCACCTGATAATAGTCGTCGAAGATTTTGGATTTGTATAATAAATTAGAAGGTGTTAATAAATACATTGTAATATAAATATTTTATTTTTCAATCAAGTAAGCAACTTTGAAAGCAAATCCTACAGACAGCTTACAAGTAGCTTTGTAAACAGGTTCCTACAAGCAGCTCACAAGTAACTTATAAGTAGCTTACAAATTGTTTATATTCTTCTATGTAAAAGAGTTAATCTAGTTCATTTATACACTAGTTAAAAGTTAAACTATTTTTTATTTTTACAAAATTGTTATAATCTTTTTTGACTTAACGAATCGAAAGGACAACTAATAAAAATCGTCGAAGATCCTGAGTTTGTACAATAAATTAGAAGATGTTAATAAATACATTGTAATAGAAATATTTTATTTTTCAATCAATCAAGCAACTTTGAAAGCAAATCCTACAAGCAGCTTACAAGTAGCTTTGAAAACAGGTTCCTACAAGCAGCTTACAAGTAACTTATAAGTAGCTTTACAAATTGTTTATATTCTTTCTATATAGAAGAGTTAATATAGTTCATTTATACACGAGTTCACAAGTTGAACAATATTCAGTTTCTCTCGACATATACTTGCCTCTAATATATTTACTTTCGAACTATCATCGTTCACTTTCAATTTTATTACTCCTAACTTTATTGCTTACTTACCATAATATTTACTTTATAGTCTAAATTTCATAATGGAAGAAACAACAATTATCGTTAAGAAAGATTGGAAATTCTTTTTGCTAAGTGTGCTTTTCTTCTTGAGATCTTAACATTCTTATAAAACATAATTCAATCACTGAACCGTACGTAGTCATCTTTGATATATACTCAGTGTATTGCGTATAACAAATTTACAATTAATCTATGACGTATATTGAGATGTTTAATTTATAAAAATAAAAATTAAGATTATTTTTTGTTGTGAGTTTTATTGAGCTGCTGTTAGTGTAACAATCCCACGATTGTTTCTTTCTATCTTATTTCTCCTTTGTTTGGGGTGGGGTGGAGTGGGGTGGGGGGTTAAATTTCTGAAAAAGAAGTTATTTGTGAGTATGGGAAACATCTTGAGCACTTTTTGAACCGTGCAGGGAAAACTCAAAATACGTTTTAGAACTCAATAATTAACTAATGAAGAATTTAATTTGGAGACGTGAGTGCAACTTATTCATGATAATCATTCCAAATCCATTTTTTTAATTAATTCGGACTCCCTCTCAGTCTTATTAATCTCAAATGGTATGGTAGGAGGGATAAAATAAGATATTTCGGGATTAAGTTCTGTGATAACAACTATATTGTGTTTGATAGACAGTACTTGTTCGGATAAATTTCATCAATGGTCACTTAACTTTGTATCTATTATCCAAAAGTTACTTTTCTTTCATTCATTTCATCTATGGTCACTTAACTTTGTATCTATTACACAAAAGTCATTTTTCTTTCATTTATTTCATCCATGATCATTTAACTTTACTCCAACCATCACAAAAGTCACTATGACCGGATTTTACAATAATTTCATCGGAAAAATGATGTGGCAACCTTAATTAGTTCTTCATTTTAATTTAAATGAATATATAATATATTACTCATATCTTGACCCTTTTTATATATGCACAATCAAATTTTCTTTATGAATTATTTAATGAAAGAATATCAATTTCTTAATAGATTAGATTACCTAATGAAGACTATTTTCATAAAAAAAAAATTGGTTGATATTTTTATGAAATAAAATTATACTTATATATTCTTAAAATCCTCTAAAGTTGAGACATGTGTTGGTAAATTATTTTTTTTCACTAATATATTATGGCATGTAGTTGATAAAATTATTATTTTTTCTCTAAAATTGTGACATGTAGTTGATAATTTTTTTTTTTTATCCATACATTCTTTGTCTTGCCACTTGAGTCTTTGCGTTCGGTATATCATAATAATATGATAAACTACTCTATTTTTTGAGTTTGTCTTTGTATTTTTAATTGTTTGACTAATCGATTAATTCTCTTAAAAGTTTTTATTATAATATTCAATTTCTAATAAATTACATATTGTTTAATTAATTTAATTGATAAATATAAAAATTAGATATCCTATAATTTCTTTATCTATTAAAGTACTTATATTTTATAACTTTTATCAACGAAACTGTACGTTAATATAACATTATTTGTACAAATTTTGACAATACTTACTCAATAACATAATTAAAAAGATTTTATTTTAAAACTATCTTTAGCATATTGATTTATCTTCAAGAATTTAAATATTATTTTTTTAAAATAATATCATACATGTATTTTTATTTTATGTGTTTTGAAAAATTTATCTTGTTTATCACTCTTTTTCGATGCACCTTTTTGACAGATGAATGCAATATTATGAAATATTTCATAAAAATATCAACCAAAAAAATAATCTTCATTAGGTAATCTAATTTATTAAGAAATTGGTATTCTTTCATTAAATAATCCGTAAGGAAAATTGGGTTGTGCACATATAAAAAATGTCAAGATATGAGTAATCTATTATATATTCACTTAAATTAAAGTTAAGAACTAATTAAGGTTGTCACGTCATTTTTTTGATGGAATTATTGTAAAATTCGATCATAGTAACTTTTGTGATGGTCGGAATAAAGTTAAATGACCATGGATGAAATGAATGAAAGAAAGTGACCTTTGCGTAATAGATACAAAGTTAAGTGATCATGGATGAAATGAATGAAAGAAAAGTGACTTTTGCGTAATAGATACAAAGTTAAGTGATCATGGATGAAATGAATTAAAAGTGACTTTTGCGTAATAAATACAAAGTTAAGTGACCATGGATGAAATTTACCCGTACTTGTCCACTATTCTATTGGGACAGAGATTAAGGAACAATAAATAATAGGTACAATTTTATCATATTACCCTTTAAATGTAATAAACTTAATGCTTTAGGAAATGCTTTATATCTAATGAATCGTATTTATGTTAAGGATGAAATGCTTAAAAATAAAGAAATTATTCATTGATTTTATAAATTGAACAAATACGGTTGGACATCCAAGATAAAAAAATGGATAAATAAAGATGAATTGAACGGAAGAAATATAAATTTAAAAACTATAATTTTGAGACTATAATCTCAAGATAATTTAATCCGCATATCAAATAGCTTCAAACATTAAAAAAAAATGATAATATAGACCGAGTCGAAGTTGAATATTCTCTTAATCTTCATGATAGTGAAAGACTCCAACCCTTTCCAAAATTCAGAGGAATATCACTTGTGTATAGCGTGGAGTACAACTTAATTTTGGGATTTATTTAGTTAACAAAGTAGCCACTAGTAAGGTCAACTAAATCGGTAAAGACGCACGCACTTTTAGAAAAATCATACTACAAATAATACAGCCTTCGGACTAATTTACTTGTCATGCTTAATGAAACACGTTTACAATTAATTATAAATATAGAGAAATATTAGTGTGGTGCAAGAGAAAAAATAAGTAAATAAATATAGATAAGTAATAAATAAAAATAATTTAGTTAATTTTTTTTTAAAAAAGTTTATCAAAAAATATGACTAAGTAAAATTAGAGAAAAGACATCATTTATCTCCTGAATTTGTTCGTCCAACTTACTTTAGCATTTAAACTAAACGTTCGTTTATTTACCCCCTTAACATCTTTAAAATATATTAATTTCACCCCACAAGCTGACGTATGATTTTTTTTTAAAAAAAATAAAAGGCGTATTTTTTATTTAAAAACTGAGATGGTCTCACTTTTTTTATATATATTAAAAAAAATATTCCTTTCTTTTTCAATACCTCCACCCCCCTTCACCTCTCATCCCCACCCCGCACCGCACACATATACCCCACACCCCGCAACCCTTTTCTTCAATACATCAACAAACAACAACACCCATTTTCTACAACCATTAATTCCTCCATTAACAACCTCAAACACATTTTCCAACAACACTCTCCTCCAATTTTTTTCATTTTCCTCCATTAATACATTCTCCAACGAAGAAATTGAAGACACTAAATTACTTCATTAATTCAATTCGAAGAACAACAAAATTGAAAGAAATTTTCGTAACTTTTATTTTTAAAATCCATTGTTCCTTTTCTATTCTTTATTTATGTCATTTGTAATAAAAAAATTAATATTTTATTTTTGAAAATGATAATTGCTTACATTTTTAAGGAAGAATTTGATGGTTGAAAACGTTGAGAGAGTTGGATAGAAGATTGAAATGGTGTTTAATGGAGGAAAAAATTTAATTTGATGTTTTTGTAATTGTTCTCTAATGATGTTAATTAAGAAAAATGAAAAAAAAAATGGAGGTGGTGATGGGGGTTGGCCGGAAGAGGAGAAAGAAAGAGAGGGGTGGGGGTGGGGGTGGGGACGGGGACGGGTGGTTTGAAGAAAAAGGAAAATGAAGGATGGAGGCGGAGGAAAATAGAAATTGAAGGTGGGCTAGGAGGCTGGTAATGGAGAAAAATAGAAAAAAATTGGAGGTGGGTTGGGTTTGATGGAGGAGGAGAGCTGGGTAGGGGAGTGATGGTTTAAAGAAAAAGAAAATGGGGGTAGGAGTTTTTTTTTTAAATATATATATATATATATTTATATATATATATATTTAAAAAATATTTTTCTTGCATGGTTCCGACATGGCAGTAATGTGACGCTGATGTGTCGGCGCGTGTGAATCACTCTCTGTGGCGAGAGTGGTATTCAGTCTTGAGGAGTGAAATTAATATACTTTAAAGATGTTAAGAAGGTAAATAAACAAAAGTTTAATTTAAGTGTTAAAGTAAGTTGATCGAATAAGTTCGGAAGGAAAATAATGTCTTTTCTCATAAAATTACTGAGAAAGAATACTAATCAAAAGTCCCAATTTATTCCATTGAGGAATTCGATTGATGAAGAATTCAGCGATGGAGAATGTTTTCCCAAGAGAAGTTGGGGTCATGTTGGATGGTGTTAATGAATATGTTTGCTTCATAGTACCTCTTTATTCAAATCAATATGGGTTGTGGGTGGTGGTGGCACTACTCCATCTAGAGGTCTAGAATTTGAGTCCTGGGTATGGAGAAAATATTGTTGGGAGCATTATTTTCAGAATGAACCTGCATTGCGCGATCCAAATTAATCGGGTTCCAATGCGGATACCGAACATCGAGTGAATTTTTTTAAAAAAATCTCTTTATTCCACTAATAAAGATCTCTAATTGAATTACTTGCTCCGTTTTTAATTAGTGTTCTTATTTATTAAAATAGTTATTTATTAATATTTGTTATTTTATAAAATTAAGATATAAATTGTTTTTATTTCTATTTTTTATCTTTAACAATAAATATGGAGAGATATTGATATAGTACAAAAATAAAAAGTATTAAATAAAAATAAGTAATAAATAAGAATAATTTAGTCAAATTAACTTTTAGTTAATATTTTTCTTAAGAAGTGCTACTTAAACAGGTGACAAGTAAATACGAATGAAAGAAATACTATTTTGAAAAAAAAAATAGAATAACTTTTATTTACCCTTATTTTGTTTCAAATAAATATTTGATCATGAAATAAAAAGATTAAGAGTTTAAAGAATAAAATAAGAAAAATATTTTGTTGAATAATTAGTAGTAATACCCTTTTTAAAGAGCAATGCAAAACGCTAAATGATGAATAAACAGGAAGGGAGGGAATAGACTATTTATTACCTCCATTCTTAAATGAGTGGTATTTAAATTTAGGAGCCGACGATAATAATAATATTTACTTTCTTCGTTTCTAATTAAGTGTATATTTTAGTTCTTTTCATTTTACTTCTAAATAAATAATGTATTTAGGTAATTAAGAAGATATTATTAATATTCTTCCAGTTTTATTCTTCTTAATTAAAGAGTTTACATAATTAATAAATTATTAAAGAACTAAACTTTTTTCAAGACATTTATTACGCGTAAATTAGTAAAATAATTATTTATTTTTTAAAAGATAATTTTTTTTTGAAAATATGCTCAAATTAAAAACATAACTTATTTAAAAACGGAAACGGAAAAGTAACTAGAGAAAATTGAAGGAAAGGTGTCTTTTAAGTCTTGAATGAAGGATTAGTGACATTGACCAACAGATAGGGTCAAACACCATTAGGAAACTTGATTAAGTTAACTGTGGACTTGATTAATATTTTCAAAACTTTCTAATCTTTTCAAAAATACAAATCAACCCAACCCACACCCCTCTTCAATCCTAATCAACCCCTCTCTCTCCAGCTTCTCTCAACCAACAGTTCTGCAAAATTTCTGCCTTCAACCTCCAGCGACAAATAGTTGGGCGAGTTCCTTTTCGACTTTCAACCGTCAATCGACGTGAATACTTCTCCGGCGACAACAACTTCGAGTTCTTCGTCCTCCCATTTCCTTTTTCACAGGTAAAAAATTATGAAGAAACAGAGGAATTTGAGACAACAACTCTTCTGGTATTGAAATGTGGACTGAATAAAACCCTATTTTCTGGTATTTCTTCATTTCTTCTTCTCGTTGTCGTACTATTGATTCAAATTTGTTGGTGATTTTTTGTCACAGTTGATGTTCTTAGTGTGTATGTGTGTGTGTGATATGTTGGTGTTGCTGGGTTGATTTGTTGTTTGTCTTGGTAGAAATGGTATTGCAACAATTGAAACATCTGATGTAATAGATGAAACATATGATGCAACAGATGAAAATCGGATACAACAGATTAAAAATCTGATGCAACTATGAAAATCTGATGCAACAGGTGAAGAATCTAACAGATCATTCATCTGTTGCGACAAACGACTCTTCTGTTTGGAAGAAATCTAAACAATATTGATACAACAGCTAACTGAGTAGTGATCTGTTTTTATTCTTTCCAACGATTTACTCTTCATTTTAAAATCTGATGCAACTATAAAAATTTGATGCAACAGGTGAACAATCTAACAGATCATTCATCTGTTGCGACAGACGACTCTTCTATTTGAAAAAAATCTAAACATTATTGATCCAACAGATAACTGATTAGTGATCTGTTTTTATTCTTTCCAATGATTTACTCTTCATTTTACAACAGATTAGGACTATTTTTATTCTTTTCAACGATTTACTCATACAGGTCGGTTATCTGTTGCAACAGATAACATACCTGGTGCAACAAATTAGTGATCCATTTTTATTCTTTCCAACGGTTTACTCATCCGTTGCAACAGGTCGGTTATATGTTGCAACAGATAAAATACCTGGTGCAACAGATTAGTGATCTGTTTTTATTATTTTCAACGGATTACTCATCCGTTGCAACGGGTTAGTTATGTGTTGCATCAGATAAAATACAAGGTGCAACAGATAGTGCTGTTTTTATGGTTCCCACGTATTACTCATCCGTTGCAACAGGTCGGTTATATGTTGCAACAGATAACATACCTGGTGCAACAGATTAGTTGTCTGTTGGAACTGTTATATTACTGTTATGCATTAATCAATTATAATCTATGTTATGTTCCTGTTAATTTAAGATAATATGGCTCCCAAAATAAAAGAAATCGAATCAAGTCCAAGTAAAGGAACAAGTGCAGCAGCTCAGCTACATCCACCACTTTATGAGCTTGCTTTACAAGCGTTATCTCAATCATGAGCAGAAGATAATGAACACGGGGAGAAGGAATCTTTCAAAAGAGATGATCCAAATGCTAATACTCCTTCCGTCGAAGAGTTGGTCAAAACCTTCAGCATTGATCGTTACCCTGTGAGAATGCAGTGCGATGGTGCCACAGATTAACGAGTGATCTCGTGGTTAAGTTATTCATGGGAAAATTTTTTGATGCCTTCAGAAAAATACTTCGAGAACAAAAATTGGATTCTTATTTCAGAGAAAGCTGCTTTGGGAAATATCTTGATTTGTCGGAGGACAACAATGCTCGTTTCCAGATGAAAATGGTATATGATCTTCTCAAGCGCAGGTTTATATATGAAAACAAAGATAAGATGGATGAGGTGTGGATAAATCATTGTGGTATGCCTTCTTGTTTTGGTTGGGAGGAGTTTGCCATAGTTACCGGACTAAAATGTTATCCTCCTTCTCCTTCTCAAGTTATACCTACTCTGACCCAAAAAAAAGCACCCCGCACATCAAAAAAAGGAAAAGGCAAGTCGAGTGATCGTGATGACCTGGTATCCATTGTTGGTCCAAGCTTCAAAAATAAAAATCTGATTGAAACGTTGAAAGGTAAAGGACTTTCAAAGAAGCACAAGCAATCATTGTGCTTGGTTTGATTTGTACATAATGTTCTTTGGGCGAGAAACGTTAACAACAACATAAGCCTCGGTTTAATAAATCTCTCCGAGGATCTTGACGCATTTAACAGCTATCCTTGGGGTTATGAAAGCTTAAAATGACTGTCGAATATTTGTTGACTCCGTTAACGCCAAAAACAGTCAACTTATATGGTTTTTCATGGGCCTTCATGGTAAATATTTCTTTTATCATGATATGATTCATCATTTTTTTATACAATAATACTTTTGATTTATTGGCGTTATGTTATAGGCTTAGGCATTTGAAGTCATTCCTTATTTGGGACAACAAGTGAACTACCAGGAAGAAGTTTTCTGTCCAAGAATTTTGAGATGGTTGTCGGCCAAAATCGATAAAAATGTAAAATTTCTTGATCTTTTCAATCCCCCCAAGGAAGCAGTAAGTCCAATTCTAATCAAGTTTTTGTTTTAATTAATGATTAAATAATTTCATCATCATTCTTAATATATGTACCGATTTATTTTAGATTGTCCATCCGTGGCTTGTTCCGACCAACCGAGAGTTGAAGATGTCATTTTTTCTTACTTTACGGTCTGTGCAAACTTTATCGAACCCTAAGGTCGTTGATGTAATAAAAATGGAATTGTTTGGAGCAACAACCATCACAAGAAAAATAATTTTGGAGGGTGGGGCTAATGATGCTCCTCTTACAGTTTTTGAAACAACAATCCATTATGATTATGATCATAATGGTTGTACAGATTTTTCTCCAGATTTTACCGCATCTAGCGAATGTTCTTTATGCACATGTCAAGACTGCAAGGCGAAACACGATGGAGTGATTAATGCTATTAATGCACTAACTGCTTCTGTAAAGGAAATGACATCTAAGAGGGGTGTCATTCCATCAAAGAGGATTTCATATCCAGACACTCCACTAGAGATCAAGGCGGCTAAGAGGAGAAGGAAAGACACTTCCAAGGCATCATCAATCATAAAAAAAGCAAGATTGCAACGCCTCTGTCTTTGTCTTGCACCGATGTTCAGTGTGCAAGGGCCACAGAAGAGCAGCATGAGTTGAAGAGAGTGAATGTACATCATCTGTTCCAAAAAACAAACAAGCACATATCTATTTCAACAGATGATACATATGCTGAAAATTATCAAACAGATGTATACATCTGTTGCAACTGTTGTCTAACCTGTTGCATCAGATTCGTTATCTGTTTCAACTGATGAGTCTTATGTTGCAACAGATGGGTCATCTGTTTGAAATTATCGTACTGCTCTGATTTACCTGTTCGAATTTCTCCCAATAGATATTCCATCTGATGCAACATAAGAATTATCTGTTGCAACAGATGGAAAATCTGTTGTATATCTCTACTTAGCATTGACAATTCTGGCTTTCCAGGTGGATGTCACAGCTACTGCTGAAGAGCATAATATGACAGTTGATAATCCATCAACTGCTTCTAAAGATAAAGAAAAAGTGGAGCCTGTCAGTTTGGGAGAACGGAAGAATTATCTATTTGAAGGGTTCAACATCTCGGATGAGGCTCCAAAAAAACTAATACAGTTGATCAACGACTATTCAGAATGGATTACCGATGGGCTGTTAAAGCATCATGCCGCCAGGTACATAAATCAATTTTATGGATATTGGTTTATACAATTCTTGTTGTAAGAACCTGATCTTAACACATATAAATCATCATGTAGAAAATAAAATAACGAGCGCTACAAAGTGAACGAATCGAGTCTTGGTTTTGATATGTTCGATTTTGTTGTTGCACATCCCGGAATGAAGAATTAGTTCTATTTGATGTCACAGCCCCAAACTTGTTGGAATGATGAGGTTTAAAGGCCATACATATTACTATTAATTAATACTTTAATTAATTGCATTTGCGTATTGATTTTTTCGTCACGTAATCCGAAATATTTGATAGTATGTACATCACATCGATGTCATTTTTTACTACCTCCGAAAGAAGGCCAAGTTGCAAATACAAGAACAATACAGATACACAACAGGAAATTATTTGTACAAAGTTTACATCAATAATGCCTACGATAGGTATTGTCAACAGCAGCCGGAAGTTTCCCTAAACGGGGAATGCTTAATCAACATCATCAAAGGTTTTAGCATTCCGGCTGGCTTACCTTGGCATTTGGTCGATGAAGTGTACATCCCAATCAATTGTGGTGATGAATTCCATTGGGTGTTGGCTGTCGTCGTTCTAAAAGAGAGGCGCATCCGAGTTTATGAATCGATGTCGCGAAGGAGATGTTCCAGGCCATCGTCTGAGATACAAAAACTGGCCAAAATATTACCTACTTACCTTGATATGAGTGGCTTTTTGGATCAAAAGGTTCGTACTAATTGGTCGACGATTTAAGCATACCGGGATAAAACGGCTAATTTATTTGATGTACAATATGTTGACGGAATTGCTCAACAAACCATTGATAGCCTGTAAGTTTAAGTGTCATGATTTAGTTTCATTTCACAAATTTCACAACGCTTGCATGAACTGCAAGATATGGATTATCTATTTTTTTATAACGCAGGGATTGCGGTCCTTTTGTGGCCGCCTAAGCCGAGTATTTGAGTGATGGATTACAAGTACCAAATGATGAACTTGATGCCGGATTACTTCGCAAAAGATATGTTGCTCTTTTATGGAAATATGGAGAAGCGAAAGCTCAGAAGCCGTACGCAATCGACGTTAAAGATCCACGACTACCAAAGCCGAATTCCATAGCACTGGATGAAGAACAACTTGTCCATATTGATTAGATCTTTATAGCTCGAGTCCGTCAATGTAATGACCTATCCTCCTTGGTTTAACTTGTCGCTTTATTTGTAGAGTAGATCGTTTGTACTCATAATGATTTTTTTCACATTTCATTTATTTGTTGAGTCATTTTGTTTCATGTAATTTTCGAAGGCTTCGATTTATTTTATTCTGTCTATGAATATAATTAATTCTGAGTTTTGAACATGTTAATTGAAATGGAGTACTAGATTCAAATATCGCAACAGATAATACATCTGCTGCAACAGACGACATATCTTATCAGACAGATTTAGACATATGTTGCAACATGAGATGCAACACGTAGGTTATCTGCTGGAAATTATATAACAGGTCTTCCTACTTTTTTTATTTTCTCCAACAAATTACCGATCAGTTGCAATAGATAAGTTATATGTTACAACAGATCGTAAATTTGTTGCGACAGACAGACGGGGAACATCTGCATAACGCAACAGATGACCAACCTATTCTAACAGATAATCAATCTGTCATAATTGGTACTATATCTGTTACAACAGATATAAAATCTGTTGCATTATACAAATTCAACTTTGCCAGACATAAAAATTATTGCCACTATATGTATAGTGAATTGGCTTGAAATGAAAATTCGTTATCGTGTTCGTCTATGTCTTTGTACATGTTTTTTTTTATACACGGGCTCAAACCATTTAGTTAGTACCCCATATGCCCAGACCCATTGCATCTTTCCCACAACGGTGTCTCACACACCGTTCATGTGTGTGCCGGTCAGCAAACACTCCATGTATGCAAGCGAGTACGGCCCGCACGCTGCACCGGTTGTATTTTTTGGGAGCTGAATGTTCTTATTTCGACCTTCAAAAACCCATGATTCCTTCGCCAAAACTTCAGCCAGCAAATGATCCATCAGCTTACTCTGTGTCAACAACTTGGGCAACAACTTCAAGAGTGGCTGCATGTGGGTTAAAAATGTCTTCTCACTGAACACAGGTAAGTTGAAGTCATAAACCTTAATCTTTTCCTCGTATAGTAGTATCTCAACAGTGAGAAAAAGAGTGACATCCACGTTCATGACTGCAAGGATTTTCTTTGCCTTGGTCCAGCTCTTGCCGTGAGGATATAACCTCTTCCCTCTAACATATTTAATCGCTTCTTCATCCCATTAGAACGTAGAAACTAACTGATCAAATCCCAAGCCATCAGAATCATCTAGATTACAAAGATCAGCGTACCTATCTTTGAAATTATTGTAGAAGTTGAGGTCCATTATCCTATCAGCAGCATCACAAGCATCTGGGTACGCTAATTATCTGTCCCTCATGAGGTAGAGAATTTCATCAACATACTGTGGTATAAGAAGATAATTTTTAAATAGGTTAGTAATTGTAAAGAATAAAAACACAGTGGAAAGAATCCGATGCAGAGGGTTCTCTGAATCAGTCCACAGATTACCCAGCCAACGCAACTTATGCAACAGATGTGTATTATGTTGCAACAGATTACACATCTGCTGCGTAGATTCTTCTTCATGGAGTAGATTGGAAGGGTAGGCTAGCAAAATTAAACTTACCTTGTCCTCATACCACACACATATATTTGTCATATTCGAGAAGTCTTTGGCGGCAAATGAATGCATGGTGTATTTTTTTTGAACCTTCATCTTGATGAATTCTTCCAGTTCCTTCTTTTTCTCCTTGCCAAGCGCCGCAAATATGTCCACCTTCTTCGGCGGCCCCTGAACTTCAACAACTATTGGAGAGGGGGGAGTTGCATTTTTTGCTGATTTCAGAACGGAGAGAATTTGTCTAATTTTTATTCTCTTTCTCCTAACCTCCACTGTAGGAGTGCATGGATCCCTCACCTCGTTGGATGGTATGACACCCCTCCTGGATTTCAACTCCTCGGTAGCTTCAGCAATAGCCTCTAGATTATCGAGGAGTTTATCCTCTCTGTCCTTGCACACTTTGCATTTGCAATGAGAACATGAGAGTGGGAAGGGGTGAGAGGGACCACTGTAAGGGTGGGAGGGACCAGTGTAGGGGTGAGAGGAAGGACCTGTGCAAGGGGTGTTTTCAAACATATTTATTTTTTGCTGATTACCAACATGCTCATAATCACGACTGGTAGCAGAAGCAGAAGCAGGATGGTTACCACCATCACAAACAACTCCACCAATAACACCCCCAGAAGAAGCAGCCGGATCTGTTGCAGTTTGAGTTAGGTCGTGAAGAGCTTCAACATTAGACTGACCTTGCCTAACTGCTCTTCTTATGGATGTTGCTCCATCCAATTCCTTCTTTATTAACTCTATCGTTGGGTCTTTTTTTGTATCAACAAGACCCAGAATAAGAAAAGAAGTCATCCCCAGCTCATCAATGGTAGGCACGATCCAAGGATGCATAATTTATAAAAAAATGACAGAAGAAATTTAAATCATATAATAATAATTTGCAGTCAGTTGGGTTACATGGGGCTCGGGTTATGTTAACACAGCCAACTTATGCACCAGACGATCTAGCTACCACAACAGCTGATCTGTATGTTGAAACAGATTGATAATATATTGCATCAGAATACCCATCTGTTGCATAATTTACAGTAGATGGGTAATCTGTTGAGTAGGGTTCAGAGAACAGAGCAACATATGGTTAATTTGTTGTGAAATACGGATCGTCTGTTGCAACAGATTACCCATTGCACCAGTTGCAGTTGACGGGTAATCTCTTGCAACAGATGGAACATCTGTTTCAATATATTTCTTTGAGATAAATTATTTTAGTTGAAAGAAGACGTACTGCATCATCCGGAGGGTTAAAGAGTTCAGCCTCGTTAATATTTTTTTTGTTGCTCTCTACTGCAGCCAACCACCTAAGGATCCTTGGATGAGAAACCTTATCCGGGTAATCCGTAAAATGCTTTCGGAGGGGAGGAATGGCATCACATGCCCAAGCCTAAAAATTGTAAACAGGAAGCAAGCAAAAAAAAAAGTCACAAGTATATTCAATATAAATTAATGAATGAGTAAAAATAGTGATCAATTTTACCATGAAAGCCCAAGGAAAGCCGTATAATGTGGTCGTCTTTGGCTTTAGCTCTTTTAGTAAATATTTGACAGTTAAGTAGTAGTTGTCGTAGCCCCAGGGATAATTGTTGAATCTCCCAAAATCATCAGCAAGCGCCAACAAATCACTTTCTATGACTTTCTTGATGTCTCTTGCCAATAAAACGGAATGGACAAACCAAACTAAGCACAATTTCTTCTTGTAGTGCTTTGGTATGTCTTTATTCTTGAGATCCGCTATCAAATCCTTCACTTTGTAGCTAGGTCTAACAATGCCCAACAACCCATCTTTTTTGACCTTGCGTTTGTTGGACCCTTTGTGGGGTGTTTTCTTGATGGCAGGTTCTTCTGGACGATCGCATCTCAAGACCGTCGCAATGGCAAACTTTTTCAATCCAAAATAAACCGGCATGCCACAGTAGTTGATCCATACTTCATCCATCTTATTTCCTCCCTCCTTCGGACCTCCATCATCCCCCACATACATGATCCTGCGCTTAAGAAGGCCATATACCATGATCATTGGGAAACGGAGAGGGCAGGGCCCAGATAGCTCAAGAAAGTATGCAAAGCAACTCTTCTTAAAAAGTCCATCTATGTTTTCCTTCTTCATAATACTCCTAAGTTTGTCAAAAGGTTTCCCCAACTGATATTTAAGTACAAGATCACCAAATACTGCATTAGATTTATTCATCAGCATCGCAACTCGAAACTTGCCAATACTAATAATTTTGACAGAATCATGCTGGAATTTTGATATTATTTTATGCCCCAATGGTGAGGAGGAGTTATCACTTTCCTCGGCTTTATTTTGCCCTAACTGAGTTTGTTCTGGAAGTTCCTCCGAATCTATTTGTACTCTAGCCTTTTTTGTTTGGTGATCGGAAGTTGATCCACTTTCTCCACTTTCTGTTTCTTTTCTTTTGGGAGACATCTTTTAACTACAAACAAAAGAAAAACAAAAAATACATTGCATTTGATGTCTGCATAATTTTTTAAAAAAAGGTGAGACAAATTTCAATAAATTATTCTTACCACATAACCAAAAAATAATACTCCAACGGACAACCCATCAGTTGAAACAGATGGAGAACCCGAATTTGTTTGAAGACCTATTTAATATCTCCCCACAGATATTCCACCTGTTACAACAGGTGGAGAAATTTCAATAAATTATTCTCTGCCATATTACAAGAAAATACTCCAACGGATAACCCATCAGTAGGAACAGATGGGGAATCTTTTTGAAGACCTATTTAATATCTCCCAACAGATCTTTCACCCGTTGCAATAGATGGACCACCGCCACCACAACCAATGCCACCAAGACCACCAATACCAACACCAAGACCACCGCCACCACCGCCAAAAAACACAAATACCAACTCCACCAACAACAGCCACCACCAACACCACAAACACCATCCAACAATACCACAACAGTCAACAAAATACTGAGAGAAAAACTAGGGTGTTCTTGGATGCTTCCTACCTTTTTAGCATCAAAACTCAAAATCGTTAACCCATTCTCGAAGATAATACAACTAAAAGTCTTCTTTTTTATCATTAACTAAAAAGCCCTATTTTTTAGAATAAAGAACAAATGTAGAACTCTTCTCGAACTCTGTTACATGCAAAGATAGAGAAAATAATGGATACAAGCGGGAATAAAGTCAAAAAATAACTATACGTAGTCGTAAATGGGAAAAAAATCGACCTGTTTTGAAAGGTTGAGCAATATGTTGAGTAGTTGTTGTTTGTATTATTTGTATTGTTGAGAGGGAGAGGACACCCCGAGAGAGAGAAGAGAGAGAACTTAAGATTTGAAATGAAAAGTTTTTCGCGCAAATGGATGATTTGTATGGGTTGATTTGTAATTTTGGAAAAGAATGACAATTTTTTAAATTGCTAATTTGGTCCGAATTGATCTTAATTAATTTTAATTTTTTTAAAAAATATAGTTTTTAAAACATTGAGTTGATGAGAACTCATTTCTACTCAGAGTGATAGATCGACGACTCGGGTTAGGATGAACGCAATACCAGCGCTATGCAATTGCAAAGACTCGATTGGATTTGTAGTTGACCCTGCAAGCTTATTCATTCATCCCTAGTTCCACCTAAATCAACTTAGGTACTATCACTATCCTAACATTGAGTTGATGAGAACTTATTTCAACTCAGAGTTATTGATCGATGACTCGGGTCGGGATGAACGCAATACCAATGCCATGCAATTGTAAAGACTCGATTAGATTTGTAGTTGACCCTGCGAGCTCACTCATCCATCCCTAGTTCTACCTAAATCAACTTAGGTACTATCATTATCCTAACATTGAGTTGATGAGAACTCATTTCAACACAGAGTGATCGATCGATGGGTCGGGTAAGGATGAACGCAATACCAATGCCATGCAATTGCAAAGACCCGATTGGATTTGTAGTTGACCCTGCGAGCTCACTAATTCATTCCTAGTTTCACCTAAATCAACTTAGGTACTATTACTATCCTAACATTGAGTTGATGAGAACTCATTTCAATTCAGAGTGATCGATCGATGGCTCGGGTTAGGATGAACACAATACCAACGCCGTGCAATTGTAAAGACTCAATTTGATTTGGAGTTGACCCTGCGAGCTCACTCATTCATCCCTAGTTCCACCTAAATCAACTTAAGTACTATCACTATCCTAACATTGAGTTGATGAGAACTCATTTCAACTCAGAGTGATCAATCGACGACTCGGGTCGGTATGAACGCAATACCAACGCCATGCAATTGCAAAGACTCGATTGGATTTGTAGTTGACCCTGAGAGCTCATTCATTCATCCCTAGTTCCACCTAAATTAATTACTATGAAATCTGTTGTAACAAAAGACTAAGATGTTGAAAATTTTCAAATAGGTACATATATGTTGCAACAGATTACATATCTAATTTAATTATCAAATAGATATTTGCATTTGTTGTGACAGATGACTGAGTTGTTCAAAATTTTCAAAAAAATATTTATATCTGTTGTAACAGATGACATATCTGATTTTATTAATTATCAAATGAACATTTTCATCTGTTGTCACAGATGACTGAGCTTTTGAGATTTTTAAACAAATATTTATATCTGTTGTAACAGATGATTGAGCTATTCGAATTTCTAAATAGATATTTATATATGTTGCAACAGATGACATATCTGTTTGAAAATCTTTTTATCTTTTTTAATTTTAAAGCAAGAAGCTTCTGGTCCGAGTAGATAATATCAAGTAGTAGTACTTACTACTAAAGTCGGTAAAAAATATTTCTTGGATATCTCAAAAGTGAGTTCATTGAGAAGTCTTGTCTTTTCAATGTCAGTTGTCTTAGTCTTCCTCGTGCCCCTCAAATTATTAATGAAATTAATGAATATTAATTAATGAATATTGAAAACCACCACGTCTACGTACATAATACATCTATAGAAATTATCTCATCTCTTCCTTCAGCTGCAGTTTCTTTTATTCAACTCTTATATTTTTCTCTCTCCTCTTTAGGGTCACAACCTTTTTTCTCTCTTTTCTCTTCTCTTCTCATAAAGATCTTTTCGGATCTAAACTCATTCATATCTTTCCTCGACTTAAATTTTTTTTTTATTCTCTTTTTGATATTAAGGTATGGTTCATTATTGCTCTTTCATTCTCGTCTTCTTCTTTGCATGTTATTTACATCTATTTTTTTATTTAATTACTATTTACCCGTATTATATTTAATAAAAAAATTAAGGAACTTGTAAGTGTTGAATAAATAATTCGAGAATTTTTATTACAATATGAGAAAAAAGTCATCTGTTGGGAGAAGTTTAAAAGCCTTGTTGGCAGTATCATATTTTTTGTATGTATTTTGTTTGTTTCATTATTGTTGATGCAGTTATTGATGTTGTTGGTGGGGTTGGCATTGTTGGAACTTGTGGTGTTGTTGATGGTTCTGGCCCAAAAAATGTTGCTTCTTTGTTGTTGATGATGTTGTTGGAACAAATGTTGTTATTTTTTTGTTGATGTTTATGTTGTTGTTGATGTTGCAACAGATGGAGAAACTGTTGGAACAAATAAAACCACCAGAAAGGCTGGTTTGATGTATTCCATCAGACTCCACATCTGTTGCAACAGACTCCACATCTGATGCAACAGATGGACAATGTTATTTTTGTGACATCAATTTTTTCCTCTTTCTTGTAGATATAAGGAACTGACAGTTGATCAACTTTTGACGGACTATCTCAAGAGGCTGCAGTAAAGATGAGATCAGAGGAATAAGCTGCTTGAAGATGGAACCACTTCATATGTGGGAGGTATGTATTACTGATAATGTTATTGTGGAAACACACATAGAGTGCACTGATTTTGTGAATGATGCTTTTACTGATTAGTCATAGATCGTTCAAACAAGATGTCTGTAATTTTACAGTTAAGTTTGGTAGGTCCGAACTGATAAGGCTGAGGGACCATGAATATGGTTCTGATAGCCTATTAAGATTTAATGTCGATTGCTGCTCATGTTTATTTGTCAAGCATTGTGAAGGGATCTAATTTTTGTGTCATTGTAAAGAGATTCAATAGCGATTGGACTAACTTTTAGGGTGCATTGGACCCTTAGAGGGCCTTCGAAGCTTAGCACTGCATCTAATAAGAACAGAAAAATAATATATTTATTGCCCTGGCCAAAATTTATATGGATGGGTTGCTCGCTCGGGGTGATGATTTTATGTTAGAATGTGCGGTAGGAGAATTCTTTCGAAAGAAAATGGGTGGTTAATGGAAGACTATATCATCTGAGAGCTAATTGAAGAAGAGACACAGGGTAGAAAGTAACTTCTAACGAATTTGGCCGGTGGAATTATCTTAACAGATGCGAGATCTGAATCAAGTGCAAATATGAAAGTGTATCCGGTAATGTAATTTCATCTGTTGTGTCTTTGAAAGAAAAACAATGCAGATGGACACTTTGCTAGGGAGCTACGTGGTCGGGATTATCACCTAGATAGAAAATAGGAGAAGACTAACAAAGAAGCCTCACGGGCATAGAGGGTAGAAATGATGTACAACAAGTCTAGAAAACTTATGCCAACAACAACTGCAGTTAAAATAAGGAATCTAAGCGAAGGCGATAAAGTTTTGAATTTTAAATTTTATCCCATGCCTTCTTGTTTGTGTTTCCGATCAGGTCCACTGTCGTTGACTTGATCGGAACCACAAACAAGATTGAAAGACAAATAGAGTATCATTGCTCCCTTAGCAATATGGTTATAATTGATTGTGTTTTCTTGCCTTGACATGCTTTCAACATTCCTTGGAGAAGATCAAATGCTTGCTATAGTATGTGAATCTCGATAATTTTCAAGCTTGCCTCCAGCTTGTTGATTCTGTATTCAAGCTGGTCGTTGCCCTCTTCAAAGTTGGTAAAGAGTTCCTCGTCTCTTGTGAGCTCGATCAGGAACACTACCTTCAAAGATGTGGCATTCTAGAAGCCCTTCAGAACACTTTCTTCAGAAGCCTTAAAGGATACATGGAGGGTCTCTGTGTTTGTTTTAGGTCAAAATGTGTTGATGGACGTTGAAGATGTGGTCCCAAAAATTGAACAACACACTTTTATCTAGCGTTGCTCCATGCATCTTGCTCAACCAATTTGATAAATTAGTAAGCATGGAGTTACGTAGCGTGTGATCTAAACCGGCTCTACCAAACCTATCAAACGTTACTTAACTCTAAGCTCTTTACTCTATTAAGAAAATATGACCGAGTTAGTGCACAAATCGAACGAGCTCAATCTCTCAGCCTTTCTGCTGATTGCTCTTCTCCAATATAGATGACAAGATATTTGATATATAAAAGTCTACACCATCGCCAGACATGTTCCTAGGAAATCATGTATGGCGATGGTGTAGACTTTTGCATAGCAGATATCTTGTCATCTATATTGGAGAAGAGTGATCAGCAGAAAGGCTGATAGATTGGGTTTTTTTTCTATGTGCACTAACTCGGGCATATTGTTTTGATAGGGTAATGAGCTTGGAGTTACGTAACGTTTGATAGGGTTGGTAGAGCCGGTTTAAATCACATGCTACGTAACTCTATGCTTACTAATTTATCAAATTGGTTGAGCAAGATGCATAGAGCAACGCTCGATAAAAGTGTATTGTTTAACTGTTGGGACCACATCTTCAACGTGCATCAACACATTTTGACCTAAAACAAACACAATGACCCTCCATGTATCCTTTAAAGCTTCTGAAGAGAAAGTGTTCTAAAGGGCTTCTAGAATGCCACAACTTTGAAGGTAGTGTTCCTGATCGAGCTCACAAGAGACGAGGAACTCCTTACCAACTGTGAAGATGATAACGACTAGCTTGAATACAGAATCAACAAGCTGAAGGCAAGTTTGAAAATTATCGGGATTCATATACTACAGCAAGCATCTGATCTTCTCCAAGGAATGTTGAAATCATGTCAAGGCAAGAAAACACAATCAATTGTAACCATATTGCTAAGGAAACAATGATACTCTATTTTCATTTCAATCTCATTTATGGTTTCGATCAGGTCAACGACTGTGGACCTGATCGGAAACACAAACAAAAAGATGGGATAAAATTTAAAATTCAGAAATTGCCGCCTTCGCTTAGTTTCCTTATTTTCACTGCAGTTGTTGTCGGCGTAAGTTTTCTAGACTTGCTGAACATCATTTCTACCCTCGATGCCCGTGAGGCTGCTTTGTTGGTCTTCTCCTATTGTCTACCCAGGTGATAATCCCGACCATGCAGCTCCCTAGCAAAGTGTCCATCTGCATTATTTTTCTTTCAGAGACACAACAGACGAAATTACATTATCGGATACGCTTTCATATTTGCACTTGATTCAGATTTCGCATCTGTTAAGATTATTCCATCGACCAGATTCATTAGAAGTTACTTTCTACCCTGTGTCTCTTCTTCAATTAGCTCTCAGATGATATAGTCTTCCATCAACAACCCATTTTCCCTCGAAAGCATTCTCCTACCGCACCTTCTAGCATATAATCATCACCCCAAGCGAGCAACCCAACCATATAAATTTTGGCCAGGGCAATAACTATATTGGTTTTCCATTCTTGTTTGATGCAGTGCGAGGCTTCGAGGGACCTCTAAGGGTCCAATGCACACTTAAAGTTAAGTCCAATCGATATTGGTTCTCTGCAGTGACGACAAATATTGATCCCTTCTCAAAACTTAACACGCATAAATACGAGCACCAACCATCAGTAATTCGTAACAGGGTATCTGCACCATCTTCATGAGGTCCTCAGTCTTATCAATTTCGAACCCATCAAACTTAACGGTACAATGCAGGATCTTATTTAAATGATCAATGCCTAATCGGTTAAAAACTGCATTCACAAAAACATTGTACTTTGTGTGTGTTGTCCCGATAACCTTATCAGTAATACATACTTAACTCCCACACATATGATAGTGGATCCATCTGCATGCACCTTATTCTTCCTAGCCCATCTATGGCTTAAATTGAATAAACAGATGACTAGCTTGTTGCAACAGATGATATATCTGTTTATATTGTCAATCAATTGGAGACATCTGTTACGACAGTGATCAACCTGTTGCAGAAATCAAACAGATATATACATCTGTTGTAAAAAGATTGTCAGTATATTGTAAGTTATCTAACAGAAAGAATATAGTCTGTAACAGATTACTCATCTGTTAGATTTATTTTAAAGCAATTTTCTTTTCTTTTCGAGATACAATAATTTATAAATAGGTCCCTCCTTACAAATATGGATGATCCAGATTCGTACAAGAATATTCATATCGAGTCCTTGCGTGAACTTCAAAGGCAGTTTGATTGATGAACTCCAGAGAGATATTTGGCTGACTTCGGAGCAAGGCTGCCGGATGAATGAAAGATGTCTGATTGACAATAATAATAATAGTAGTAATAATAATTAGGTAATGTTTTTTATTTTAGCGATTATTTTCCTCCTTTTGTATATCAAATCTACCCAAGGGATTCAAAAATCTATGAACATTCATTTCATTTTGTTGTCGACTTTGAATTTTTAATTCTTATTTAGTATTTAATAATAATCATTCTGTTTATTCCTTGTTCTCAACATGTCGACGGTTAGTGGTAGGGATTGAGCAGCAATTTGTGTCAACAGTTAGAGGTTAATCTGCTACGACTGATTGATCATATGTTGCACCTGGCGGTTATTAATAAAAAAGGGCTATTGCTGTTATTGAGAGAGTGAAAAGAGAAAGACATGACTCGGTGTTCCAATTATTCAATATGAAAAATGTTTCGTAAATAAATAATAAGGAAATAAATAATAAACACAATTTATAACCACAATTTTAATAACTGATCGTGACTTTTCACCATTTTTATTTTTAAATTTATTTTTTAAATTATTTATTATATAATAAAATGATTATTATTTTATTAAGAAATTTGAAAAGGTAATTTTTTTATTTATAAAATAAAAAAGTAAGCAAATTTGGATTAATGATATGATGATATAGTTTTTTTTTTTTTTAAAAGTAGATTATATGTTGCAACAATTAAATTATCTGATGCAACAGGTTCACTATGGTTGCAATAGATGATATATCTATTGCCACAAATGATTTATCTGATGCAACCTATATCGAGTCACAACTCAATAAAAGCAGTTCTTGGAAATAAATAATTAATAATAATAATCTGAAAAGTTATGATTTATCACAATATTTCTTAATTTAATTAATTCATTACTTTTCACATTAATAAAAAAATGTAATTAATAAATGGAGGTGAACAGTTAGATTATATGTTGCAACAGATATGTTATCTGATGCAACATATTTTATATTTGTTGCAACAGATAATACATCTGTTGCCACAACTCAATAAAAATGGTTCTTCGAAAGACTAATTAATAATAATAATCTGAAAAGTCATGACTTATATCACAATATTTATTTTCTTAATTTAATCAAAAATTTAATTAATGTATGAAGGTGAATAGTCGCGCCTTTTTGCCTCTCATTCAAATTCAATCCTCTATAAATAGGTCCGTCCTTACTCAATCATTCATTCAAATACACACTCTATTTATTTATTGCATCTCGTCTTTCATATTACACTCTAGAAGATAAGATTATGGCTGACCCAGTGTGGGACGTTGCTTTTCTGCAAGACGCCGTGAATGAACTTCGGAATCAAGTTCGTGATCTGCAATGGGAATTGGGAGGAGTTAGATCAAGAATGCTCCGCGAGATACGCCGGCTGAGGAGGGCCTTGCTACTTCCGGTTGAAGATTGGCCGACTGGCAATGATGATGCTGATAATAATAATAATAATTAGACTATTATTTTTCTTTTAGTCTATTATATGTATTTTTATTTGTTTAATAAATAAATTATGTTTGATCTTTGACGTTTTAATCCATATTTAATTTTTATTCTCTCTATTATCTTCTCAACAAATATTTCGACGATTCGACTTAAAAAGGAATAATTTAGAATCCAGTAGCAATAGCAAGATTTATCTGTTGGGTTTGTGGTAGGGGTTGATTTGTGTTGTTTCAAACAGATTAATCATTCGTTGCAACAGATAATTAGTCTGGTGCAACAGATAAACATTCTGATGCAACAGATAATAGTCTGGTGCAACAGATAAACATCCTGATACAACAGATAATACGTCTGATGCAACAGATAATAGGATGAAGCAACAGATAAATAGTCTGATGCAACAGATTACTCATCTGATGCACCAGATGATTGATCTGTTTAAATTGTGGGCACTTGTGCTGGATTCATAATCGGGGTTCTATCCATTGTTGGAAAAACAGAAGTGTACCCAGATGACAAATACGAATAAAAATCATAATTTTACTTACCAAAGTAACCTATGAAGTAATGCCAAAGTGGAAAGTGATGTAGTAAACAAAATTTGACCTAAGAAATTGGTCAGATCGCAGCAGTAGCGTTATACCAACAACAACAACAACAAATGGTCGATAAGAAGAAGATGAAGCAGAAGATGATGAATAAAGCAGCAGAAACAGAAACAATTAACAACAAAAATCGCTAAGAGAGAGAAAACAACAATGGATGAGAAGAGAGAGAAAGACACTTTTTTTTCCCTCTGTTTCTCGTGATTTTAGGTATACATTGGGATCAAAATGTAAATTTAAAAACTTGTGGGTTATTTTAAAACTTCTCCAATTTTCTTAATACATAATAAAATAATTGTCACTTCCAATTAATAATTAAGATTTGTGTCACCTACACCTTATTTTAAAACTATTTTGTCACCTGTGGCCCAAACCTCAAGTAACTATTGTATGGTATCAAAAAACATTGTTGACTGAATATTAGTGGAAAGTTCAAGGACTGAATAATTTTGATACTCAAATTGTAGATTCCAGCTTTTCCAAAATTCCTCAAAGTTGAGGCTGCCCACCTGTGGCCTTAATTTAATCAATATTTCAATAATATAACAGAGATTCAAGCAATAATTTTTAATTATGAGATACAAAATACATCAGTAATTCATCATAATTAGACCACGAACTTCCTCTCTTCTTCACCCATAGTGCTATTGTATTAGGTAATTAACAAACGGACACCACCAAATAATGTACATATATATCCTTTATTATATTTTATGTATAAATATATTCTTGCCGTTAATGAAAAGATACAAATATATCTTTGTCACTAGCGGCGAAACACAT